>OY728128.1:201444289-204335123 GCA_963277665.1 Viscum album
GTGATAAAATTTCATTTAAATGAAACAGTCAGTTTTTTAACTGACACTAAGTGGTTTCACTATTCATTGAAAATTGCAGTTTTTCAGAAAAATACCAAAAAATCAACCTAAGAATTATTTGATATTACGAACTCAAAATTGATTTCTATTTTTCCAAATTCAAAACATTGAAGTGGAATTAATTAATTTTAAAATTAATTCCCGTTATCAAAACAAATAGCGTGTTTTTAAGAAACAATAACTATCAAAAGATTGATACTTGTTTATATCCAATTTCAAAGTGAAATTAATTCCAATGACCAACAATGGATTAAATGGTATAATTATTTTCTAATTACACTTTAAAACCAATTAAAAAGATAATCTTACCATATAAATTACTGCGATGAAAAAAAGTTGTTTTTAATTAAAATATAGTGTGTTTTTACTATTCATTAAAATATGAAAGTTAACAGAATAATATGAAAAATTTATCCAAAGTAAATTTTTATTTCCTAATTCCAAATAAGAATTTTATTTTGTCAAATTGAACTTATAGACATGTCAAAAACAAGATTTAAAGTGGGTGCGCCATCAAAAGGTGGCAAAACTACATTTTTTTGAAAAATACTTATTTTACTCGAAAAATTGATTTTGTTCTCATACCATGTTCTAAAAAATGTGTAAGATGAATAATAATGTTATAAAATTCAAAATGTAGTTGATACTATTCATAATGGCTAGTTCCTAAAAATATTATAACCATATATCGTTGTTCAGTGAAACCTAGTATTGCGTACAACACACGCTATCGAAGAAGGTTGTGATTGCATTTAATGAAAGACCAGTCAGGGTTGCGTGTTGTTCAAGACTCCTCTGTTGTTTCGTATAACAGAATCCAACCATATTTTTTTATACTTTGAATATATATATATATACACACACACTTAATGTTGCGCAGAATAACTACTATTGAAATTGTGTGTACCATGATCCAAGAATAGTGTTGCGTATACTGCAAGCTAATACGGTGTTGTGTATAGCGCAATGTAATCTTGTTGTAGCTCACAACACAAGACATCAATGAAATTAAAATAATATTATTCATAAAATCTCAGGGTGTTACAAATGACCACATGGATAACTTGCATTCAAATAAGTTCATTTTGGACTCAAGTGTCAAACATCAACAAAACATCCAATATGAAATCAAACACTAATAGAACAATACCTTATTCCAATGGTTTGAAACGATTTGTATAGGAATCCAAACTGTCGGTATATCCTATACCAAGAGTTTGGAGAACTGTGGCCATGTAATTCATGGTGATAGGTCTATACCAACGGTTTGAAAACCATTGGTATAATTAATATGAAAAATTTATACCAACGGTTCCAAAAAATTGTTGGTATATGTATTTCAAAAATGAAACATTCGGGAGGGTTTTGATCCCAGTACCTGTAGTTTATTATTGAACGACCTAACCGCTAACCAATCTTGACTTTTGTGAACATAATTTCATAAATATATATATATATATATATATTTGTATTATCATAAATATTTCAAATTTTTATTTATTTAATGTCCTCTGTATGAATATTCCATTAAAAATACATGTACCTATACCAACGGTTTTGAGAATTGTTTGTATAGGTTGTTTGATTTTGGGACCTATAGCAACATTTTTGGAAAAAATGTTGGTATAGGTCCCCCATATACCAATGGTTTTGGCCAAAACCGTTGGTATAGGTCCATAGAAGTGACTTATAGCAACGGTTTTGGCCAAACCGTTGGTATAGGTCCAAATTGCTGAACTATACCAACGGTTTTCCCAAAACAGTTGGAATAAATCATATTTCCAGTAGTGAAATAATTAAATAATAGTTATAAAATGGTAATATGTGATATAAAGTGAATAATAAACTTTAATAGGTTATAAAAAAAGTATAAATTAACTCAATTTAGTTATTCATGAAATTAAATAATGAAAGAGACAAGTTGGACTCAATGTAAGGGAATTTCAATACTCAATTTCCAGTCATTGGGATTTATACATACTTCATTGATTATATTATTCCAAGATTATGTGTGGAATCACTGTTTATTTGTTTATGTTTTAATTTATAATTCCTATTTTGTGGATATACTATATCTATAGATAATCACCCCATTGATAAATTCTTATATCATTTATATGAACTTTGTTAGGGGAATCTTAACCCAATTTCATTTCATTGAGTTAAATATCCATATCATTGGTTTTTTTCAAGAATATATGTTAATGTGCTCAGATTGTTTTACACAAAATTACCACTTATATTGGGTGTATTAATATTTTTCACAGATAATTATGTAATTGATTTATCCTTAATATAAGTATATAAGCATTTTAAGGGATTACATATCAATATACATTCCATTGAGACTTATTTGTTGTTATGTACCAATTCACATTTATATGGTGTATATAATACCTTTGGACATATTATATCATGAATATACTTATTCTCATGAAATTATATGTTTTGATTAAGGTTATTTTTTTAATTAACTTTATTCAAGTATTTTCTCCAGTGATAAGGGACTCTATTACTAATATAGAATTTTATATGTTTTAATGATTTATTCTTTTAAATCACTATCATCAATGTACATGTTTTCAAAATGGATTTAAATATTAATTTTTATGGACATTATTGTTTTAAAATGTTAATTCCTTTAATATTTTCAATATGGTATGGGACACATTTATTAAAAAATATCTTTATTAAATGTTTAAAATAGTTTTGGATGAGATTGAATATTTTAATATCTTGAATTGATTTCATGTGATTGATGAATGAAATGTTGATAATTTCTATATTTACATTTTATTACTATGTAATGGTACTTGGACATTTGGTGGGTGGTTATGTGATAAACCAAATATAGGAGGTTCTGTGACAAACCTAGGGTGGGTGAGCCCGTCATAGCTCTCTAATGCATTAGGTAATGTGATGGAGGTAAACATTAAGGTCTCTACTAAGAGATTAAGGGAATATATTGAGATTATTATTCCAAAAGTAACCATGAATATTACTCCCTATTTTGCTTTTAAATTTAAAATGTATGTATGTTAGGGATTCTACAAGTTACGTATATGATTTACGAATTTCCTGAGCTTATGTTTTATGAGGGAAAAGTAATGTTTCATTGATTTTTTGTATTCAAGGACTATTTTATCCTTTACTTATTTAATTACCCTTACTGATATTTTTAACCTCAAACAATGTTTTTAAAATTCATTCTCTCAATGTATAATGAAGTTTAAGATAATGGAATAATTGATGAATATTTTTATTCAAAAAAATTTCTTTTTTTAAAGCGTTTTAGTGTTCTGAAACAATTGAATAGAGTTAAATTGTCTACACTATAATATTTGAGTTGTTAGGTAATTTTTATTACCTAATTTTCTAAATAATTAAACATAAAAATATCATTGATGTGAATTAATTTGAAACTATTGACATAACTCAAGATTAAGTAATGTTTAATGGTGAGTCCTTATAGTTATTATCAAATGGTCGGTTTAGATAAATTTAGGGATTAGAAGTTTTGGATAACTATATGGTAAGCCTCTATGTCTATTTTTCTGTTAAATCCTTGTTTTATTACCTTTCTAGATCAAGGAAAGTCATTTAAAAATGGAATGAGGAGGATCCCGAACAACATTCTTATCTCTTCTTGATGATTAGCTTGAAATAATTATTTCATATTCTTGCTCGGATTACTGTGAAACATTTTTTAACATACAAACCACTTTCCATAATTTATTCGAGATATAAAACACCTTCATTATACATCGATACCATCATGGATCATGAGTTGTGTTTAACCAAATAATAATTTATCTATATTCACATATATTCAAAAATGGTAAATATTATCATGGAATTTTCAAATATTTTACCTTATGAAAAGATTTTGAAGTATATTTTGATTTTGAAAAAGATGTTGAAGAAGGAGACCACTGGAAACATATTTATATTTTATTCTAAAATAATATATTTTGGAACATAATTATTGTATTTTAAAAGGACCATTGATTTTATTTTTCAACTCAAAATTGGTCTGACTATTTTATAAAAATCAAGTTTTATGAGAGGTTCTAATATTATTTGTCACAAATGATTATTTATCAAAACTAATTTACTATGAACACCCATATGACCCAAGTTGTACAAGGTGTATTTGGATAAAATTAGAAAATTAATTTTAAGGATATATAAATTTTTTTCAATGCATGGAACTTCTATTTACAAGAACAAGAGGACGATCAAACCAGGTGGACACTGTGAACAATGTATGATGTTCATTCTATTAAAAATAATTTATTTTATCATATTGTGGTGAAAAAATGTCAATATATTTAACACTTCATGAATTAAAATGTTGAGGATATTATGATTTGATATGAACATGAGAGTCATAACACAATACTTGAGGATAAAATAGGTTATGGTTGTTATTGAGTTTTATAAAAGGGACAACCCGTAATTTGGGTGATAGACCATCGTAACTAGAAAGGCTATAAGAATATAATAATGACATATTATTTTTAGTTAAATGATTTTATTGATCAATAATAAGTTGATTTTGATAACTTATGTTTTATAAAATGGATATCCTTTGTATAGGAAAGTGATTTGGTGATTAAGTGATAAATTTTAATTTTGAATTTGTTTGCAAATTTGGGAACACTATATGCCTATGGAAAATAGAATACTATGGGATTTGATTTGATGAGTAATGATTGAATTTTATTTTGTTAAAATCTATGTTTTTGTTATGGACATATAAAGATTTTAATTATTTATGAAAATTATTAAACTATCATTGAGAACATGTGATTATGTTAATTACTTTTATGTATGTTACTTGAAGAGTAGTCGATGTTACTTGGAGACAAATGTTAATATTTACCATGGAAGAATATGTGATCAAATCATGAATTTTGGATTTAATGTTAGTTAGATTATTTTCAATAATTTTATGGAAATTTTTTCATTGAATGGTATTTTTTTATCTTTGCGTATTTTTTGTTGAATTGTAGACAATAAGAGTAAAGTTTCTTTTTACAATGGATTATTCATTTTGGGGGATTATCTGATCATCTACTATCCGTTTGGATTTTGGGATAATGACTAAAGATAGGGGAAATAAATAGTTCATATTATTGGGTTATGAGATTCTCTAGAAGTTGATTCTAGTGCTTCAGGTGTGACATAGTCATATTGAATACTCATCGTTTGGAGAAAAGATGAGTTTGTGGTAGATATTTATTATAGGATGAAACTCTACATGAAAAGTATGTATGATTCCTTAGGTTATTATTATATATAGTAAAATAATTCCATAAAATTTTTAAAAGGACCATAAAACAAAAAACCTTTTCTGTTTAATTTTCCTACTATAGAATCAAAGACCGTTTAACCCAACACAAGTTTGTGGTTTTCTGATTTTTAAGTTTTCCATGGTCATGTTTTTTATCTCTCTCCATCAGAACTTGACACTTAGAATTTCTTCCACATCCATGTTATCCGAAATTGAATACTTGTATGTGTTATCTTGGGTGACCTTTTTTTACTTCTATTTATTTACTTAGAATGATATTTTTTTGACTCTTTTCCCGATGTGTGATTTTCAAGGATGTTACATCGCCCAATTTGAAAATTGTGAGGACAAAATTTCCAAAAGGGGGAATGATATAATGATCCAGGTATTTATAGAATAACAAATTTTTTAATTTTTTAATATTTATGAATAATATTATAATTTTATGTTAAAGTGGAAACTTTTTCTGATTGCATAACAGACACACAACAATGGGTTTCTCTGAAATCTTACGTTGCACACAATAATTAGTTATACCGAACGATAATAAAATAATAATATTATTATTTTAAATTTGATTAAATACTTGGTAGTTGTATTGAGGGGAACATAAATAAAAAATAACAATATTATTATACATATTTTTAATTGTTTTTATATTTATCTAATATAATCTAAAGGAATAAGACGAGAAGGAATTCAATTTTAAGCATAAAATACATTAATATTTTTAAAAGGTGGGTTTACCACATATTGATGGATAACCATTTTTAAAAATAATTTTCTCAATTTTTTATGTTCTATTTGACAATATAAACGTCTTCATTAGAAACAGGACCTCAAAATTTACATTGGTTGAAATTTTGGTATTATTACAATGAAATTAATATTTTCATTAATTGTAAAAAATACTGGATTTTAATTCAAAACCGCCTTTTAATTTAATTTATTTATATAGTTATATTGTTCTTTTAATTGGTTTCAATGTTTAATTGGATTATGTTTTTATCATTTAATCTTATTTTTGTCATTTCAAGTGATTTTACATTTAAAATATTCCTAAACACATGTCAATCTTTTGATATTTTTTACTTCATAAAAACACACATTCTAGTTTTAACAACATAATTTTAAATCAGAAGGAATAGATTGTGTAAATAGGGAAGTTTTATCTTTGGACATTGAATAGTAACTTTGGTCATTTTTATTTACCATAGTTAAAGGTAAATTGGGAAAATTTGGGTAACAAACCATATAGAAAGGATAATAAAATTACCCTAACACCTACCAAAATACTATTGTATTAATAAAAGTCAACACATATAACGTAAGGGTTGGAATTAATTATTTCAATGGACCTTTTCCTATGAAAGTGATGTAATTATTATTAAAACAAAAGAAAGTGACCACATGTCATTATCTTATCTCTTATAAGTATAATAATATTATTGTAGAGATAAAATTGATGAAACATGGACCATAAAGATATCTATAAATATAATAAAATTATTATCATAATGAGAATTTATTTTTAATTTTTAGATATTAAATAATTACAATAAATATTGACAAAATAGTGATATAATAATTATTTTATTAAGAGAAATATCAAATAAATGATACAATAAATATTAAAATAAATATTATTCGAGATAATTTGTGTGATATAAGAATATTATGGTTTAATATGAAATTTTATAATAGATTTAATGAATTTTTATTGAATTAATGAAGTTGTTATGAATTTATGTAAAAGTCAAGTATGAATAGTGTCAAAATTGACATAATTCATAACTTAAAACATCAAATAGTTAATTAAATGTTTGAAAATTCCTAATAAACTAAAAAATTCCAAAATGGTTATGATATGTCCATATATGTCATAAATGACATTTTTGTTAGTATTTTGACATGATATGATAACTAAATTAACCCCCAAATTTTAAGGAATGAAATATCATAGTAAGATTAAAAATGGTAAAATAAAGATTAATGAAAAAATATAAGGGTTCAAAAAAATTAAAAAAATGTATAATTTCAATTGTATGATGGTGATATGACCCAAAATTATATTAAATTTTAAATAAATTATATTGGGATCTTTAGAAATGATAATAAATTTGTAATAAAATAATACTTCAAGACTTTCCTAAAGTGCCCATCCTCCCTCTTATTAGAGGTCACTAAATCTACCCACACACTCACACCTCTCAAAACCCTCATATCATCCAAATAATACTCAAATATGCTCCAAAAATACCTCATTTCCATATTGAAGACTTACCTTGGGTAGAAGGAAACACAAGAATTCATTTTGGCTCAAATCAAAAAGAGTTACATGTTTTAGAGGTAGCATCTTCTCTAAAGTTCCGTCCCTTTATTCTCCATCTTCACTACATATGCTCTTATAATTATATAATTACATAACAAAATCGGTTTCCTAAATATACTATGATTTTTTTATGATAGGTATTTGAGATACACTTACACAAACCTCCATCTAATGGATACGAACACATTGTTTATGTGTACGGCGAACTACTGCCTCACGTAACGATGATTGTTCAATTTTCTCCAACCACCTCTCATGGTGGTGATTATAATGGAACTTTAATTATATATGATATATATATTTTTTATAATTTTGTAATTATACATTATTTTTTGTTTACAAAACACATTTTTTCTTCCCATTATGTGTAAATATGATAATTTCATTTGAGGAAGTGTTGAGTACTGCCCCACAAAGTGATATGAATCATTCATTACATACATCAAACTTATTAAGGTTGAAATTAACGAACATATGTAACACTTATACAATATATAATATATTGAAATTATAACATCACTATGTATCATTTAGTTCTCATTCCATTACTGTGACAAACAAATAAATGTAGCGTTCATGCGTACATACAGCCTTCCGTCTCCATGAACGGTGCATTTCATTTCTTATCTCCAAATGATATGGAATATTAAAAATACATATATAATACATACATATGATATTTATATCATGAATATCATTTCTAAGATAATGGAAATTTGACAACATGGATAATTTTCATCAAAATAAGTTCGTTTTTTACTCAAGTACCGAACATCGACAAAACGTCCGATATGAATGCATACAATTAACTAATTGCTATAATATAGTAATAAGTGATATAAAATGAATTATAATTTTCAAAAAGATTATAAATTAAGTATAAATGAAACTATTTTTATTATTAATGAAATTAAAGAACGAACGGGAAAAGTCATATTCATGGTATGGGAATTTCTGAACTCAATTTACACTCATTGGTTTTTATGCATACTACGTTGATTGTATTATGACAATATTGTGTGTGGAATCACTTTTTCTTTATTAATGTTTTAATTTCTACTTATATTTTTGTGGATACACTATTTCTATACATAATAACCCCATTGATAAATTTTTATGTCATTTATACGAACATTGTTAGGGAAATCATAAGTCAATCTCATTTCATTGAGTTAAATATCCATGTAATTGGTTTTGTTTTACAATGAATACGTGTAAATGAACACAGATTGTTTTACAATAAATATCCACTTATATTGGGAGTATTTATATTTTTCACACATAATTATTTCATTAATATATATTTAATATAAGGATACAATCTTTGTAAGGGATTTCGTCTCAATTTACATTCCATTGAGACATATTTGTTGTTATGCACCAATTCACCTTTATATAGTGTATATAATTCTTTTGTACATATTATATCATGAATGTCCTTATTATCATTAAATTATAAGTAATGTTAATTCTATTTGTTAATTATTTATGGTCATGTATTTTCACAAGTGGTAAGGGATTCTTTAACTAAAACATCGTTTTAAAAATTTTAAAGATATATTCTTATAAATATTTATCATAATTGTCTATGTTTTCAAAATGGGTTTAAGTATTTATTTATATGGAAATTAATGTTTTAAAATTTTAATTATTTTAAATGTTTTAAAATTGAATTGTGCACTTTTATTCAAATATCTATTTATTAAATGTTATAACTGGTTTTCGAAAGGGATTGAATATTTCAATATCATGAATTGATTTCTTGTGATTGGTGAGTGAAATGTTGATAATTTCAATCTTTTATTAGTTATGATTATGTAATGGTACTTGGAACATGTATGACTGGTTATGTGATAAACCAAGTATGGGTGGTTCCATGATAAGCCTAGTGTGGGTGATCCTATGAGAGCCTTTCCAATGAATTAGGTAACATTACAAAGGTAAACATCAAGGTTTCTCTTAAAAGATTTAGGGAATATACTATGATGGGTATTCCAAATGTAACAATGAATGTCACTCCCTATGTAGCTATGAAACATACTATGTACGTATGTTAGGGATGCCACATGTTACCTTTATGATTTATTACTTCTATGAGATTATGTTTTAGGAGTGAAAAGTATGATTTCATTGATTTGTATGTATTCATTGTCTAATGTTTTCTTTCATAATTTTATAACCCTTATTGATATTTTTATTCTAATCCAAAAATTATGAAATGTTTTCTCACGAGGTTTATTAAAGGGTAATATAATGGAGGAATTCATGAATATTATTATCAAGAAAAGAATTCTTGTTTTTAATTAATTTTCATGATGTGAAAAAAATAGATAGAGTAGATGTGTCTACTTTGTAATATTTGAGTGGTTATATAATTGTTATGGCCTAATTATATTAAAATATAATCCTAAAACGATCCTTGATGTGAATTAAAGTCATATTATTGGCTTAACTCATGATTATGTTATGTTTAAGGCCTGGGCCTAATACAACAAGTTCTCCAAACCCTCCAAACATTAAACATTATAATTTATATACATTAAAATTATAAATAAATGTTTAAATACATGAATGTGAGGGTGAAACACTCTCCCCACCAACTGTCTTTTTGTCCCCATAATGTTGAAAAAACTATTTCTATAAAAGAGTGACAACTATTTCTCTTTCATTTCCTTCTCAGGTTCCCATGACTACTCTTAAATCTATCCATGTTACCACAAAACCCACACTAGGATGGTGTTTTTTACACATACGACTTTATCTTTCCTATCCACAATCCACACTGAGATATATACACACAAAGAATATGGAACTAGCTGTGATCATATGGTTAAGGTCAGTATGATGCTTTTTCAATCTAGATACGTGGAACACATTGTGCATTTCATTAAACCATGGTGGTAAAGCCAATAGATATTCCACCTCTCCCAACAGTTTCAGTACCTCAAAAGGGCCTATGTATCGAGGATATAACTTTCTATGCTTCCCAAAATGATGATGTCCATGATTTGGAGAAATCATCAAAAACACATGATCACTCAATTCAAACAAAAACACCCTTCGATGATGATTAGCCTATGATTTCTAACAACTCTAACAGCCTTCTTCTGATTTTTGATTAACCAAATTTTCTCTTTTGTTCTGTAGAAAAGGCTCGGCCCAACCAATGATTTATCACCTATTTCAACCCTAAATGTGGTGAACTATAAGTACACCCATATAATACACCAGGCGAAGCCATTTGGATTGAGGATTGATATCCTTTCTTCTATGAGAACTCCAATAAGGCTATGATATCATCCCATGAGCCACTAAATTCCATTACACAATCATGTATCATGTCCTCTAACATTTTCATCATCCTCTATAATTTCGTGTTTGTCTGAGGATGATACATCAAACTTAGAGTCAACTGATTCCCATGGGATTTCTGTATGGATTTTCCAAGACAATATGCAAATCTATCTTCTCTATCTGATACGATTGAAACTAGTATTACTTGAATCCTTACAAAATTTTTGATTCTGTTTTTTGGATATATCCTCCAATATATTAGTTTCATGAATTGGTTTGAAATAAGCCGACATTATTATCAGATCTACTGTGACCCATACAGAATCATTTTCTGAACCATTATCGGGAGACCTATAAAAAATAAATATCTAAATGTCCCATTTCCACACTAGAATAGGTAAATACTAGAATATAACTACTATCCTCTAATGTTATTCCATGACTTGCTGATAATCCATGCATCTTGAAACAAACTCGACCACTTTCCTTTACATAACCTCCCAAAAAAAAGGTCATTCAATGATTTATAAATCTTCTATATTCCTAGATGAACAATCCATCTAAAATGGTGTTATGAATGCTGAATTTTATATGAAAGAACCATAGGTACAACCATCTGATTCCTGAATAGTAGAATTGAACTATCAACCAACCGCCTTCCCTCATTGCTCTCCCCACCATTGAGTTTTGAACTCATTGCCACACATTCTTAATCGGTTCTCTGTTCCTCCTTTACCATCATTACCAAATCCTTAAAAATAAAAATAGGAATGAAAATGATACAAAACCATACTCTTCACATTCCACATGCATGTTAGATAGGTTTGATATCAAATATGACTCATTTGAAGCTTGTTTTTTCCAACTTAGTATATAAC
Organism: Viscum album; assembly: GCA_963277665.1. Lineage (NCBI taxonomy): Eukaryota > Viridiplantae > Streptophyta > Magnoliopsida > Santalales > Viscaceae > Viscum > Viscum album. Next base: position 201,456,150 of record OY728128.1, read on the forward strand.
ATTGTGCTTAATGCATATATCATTGTGTTTCCTTTTCCTAGTGTATACATCAAGTCAAAGTTGAAATTATAGAGATAATACATCCATAATATTTTCCTCAGATTTAAATCATTTTATGATAAAATAGGATTCAATCTCTTATGATACGTGAATACATTAAATTTATCACTGAATAGAAAATGGTGAAAAGATTTCAATTATTAGAAAACGACAAGTAACTTCAAAATCATGTATTGGGTAGTTTCCCTCATGAAACCTAAACATAATCAATCCATAATAAAACACATAGTCTCCTCGCATAATATAAAACCCCAACCCAGATCTCGAAGCATCAAAAATAAACAACATGACCTAATACTAATTTTTGAAATGTAATGATAAGTGTTGATGTAAGATGAACATTCAACTCTAGGGAAGATTTATAGAATTCCTCAGTGCATTGAAATGGATCATTATTCATTTTCAAATATTTAATAGGTTATGATAGCCAAGGGAAGTCACTCAAAAAGCGTTAGTAATAACCAAATAGACCATATAATCCCCATATCTTAAAGACATTCTTCAGTTGTTTACAATAGATGAAAAATTAAATCTTTTCCAGATCCACTAAAACACCACATTAAAAAATTAAATATCCAAGAATGTTTACCTCTTATATCTAAAAGTTATAATTTGATAATTTTTCATACAAATGATTGTCTGTCAAGATTTCCATCACAGTAGCATAATGTTTCTCATGATCGTCCCTTCCCATGAATACACCAATATGTAGTCCCCAAACACCATAAGAAAAGAATAAAAATATCCCAGAAATATTGTATTAATCAATTTCATAAATACTATTGGTGAATTCGCAGTATCAAAAGGCATTACCACATATTCTTAATGTTCATATCTGATTCTGAAAGCTATCTTTAGTAGACCATCCTTCCGAATACACAATTGGTGATATCCTAATCATAATTGAATTTTAGAGAACCACTGGGATACCCTCAATTGATCAAAAATATCACCAACATGTGGAATTGGATACCTTTACTTTATAAAAACATTTTTATTCTTACAATAATCCACAAACAACCTTATAGTTCCACTGACATTCCTCATATACAATATTGGTTCTACCCACAGAGATGTGCTCAGAAGAATAAAACCTATACATTCTAGTTCGTACAACATCACTTTCAGTTCCCTTAATTCTGGTTGTCCATTCAATATGATTGAAGTGAGATAGGACTGGTCATCTAGAGAAGATCAATCATAAAATCCACTTTTTTTTCTAGTGGTAACCCATAGAAATTTTTGGGAAACACATTTAGAATCTAATCCACCACTACTGAAATGTTTTTATTCTCTATATCTTCCATCAATTCCAAAGTCATATAAACCATTTGGAAGGAGTTGGATCCAACTAATGGTGCCACCAATCTCGTTTCACCTTTCTTTATATCCCTTTCACATATAAAGAGATGATCGAAATCATCCTCTCTCTCGGAACTAACTATTCTGCTATAAAATTTTATATGATCCTTGATCATTTTCAACCAATCCATAGATTGGATTATATCATAGACATCCATCTCCAATATAGAGAAATCCTATAGTAACTCTCCTCCATCGACTATTATAGAACATTATCAACATTGAAATGCTCGATATTCTCTTTTCCCCAAGAGGAGTTTGATGTTTTATCATAGTGGGAAGAATCTCTTATTTTAAAATCAGTAAATAAATTGTAGGAGAAGAAATATGGAATGTGATACACCAGTATCAAACAACACTTGCATAAGTGTAGAATTCAAAAGAATCATACCACTCACTATAGATTGTCTAGCCTGATCATACAAAATCACCTACTCATCTCTATATAGTTGCTTTGTCACTATTCTTTTCTCATTATTTACATACTAGGATTTCCCTATCTGACAATTCATGGTATTCCTAGAATCATCATGGCTTGCTCTATTCTACTGATGAGATTGGTTCTGCTATCCTAGTCCAATTAAAGTTTATGATGTCTGCGACACCTGATAAGTGTCCCGAGCACCTAATGATGGTTCACTACTATATTAATTTTGAATATGAACCATATGAATGTTGTTTTGGAATGATATAGGGTTTTTCATACACTATATGTTTATGTGGTCAAGAAAACCACATTGGAAATAGATTGAATTTCTCTTAGGTTTTGGATAAAGTTTTACTAATCCATCTGTCTAATTCTGATTCTTATTTCCACCCTAGATGTAGGTTTCCATTTTCTATTATCTCACAGAATTAGAGTTCCCACCATCCACTATGGGTATAAACATACATAATCCTCCCACAACTCCTGAAATGTATTTTTCATTCATCGTCTCTCAATTCACCATCTATATATATTTTATAATGAAAATCAGACCTATCTTTGAGAGAATCTCCTTCTTTAACCCAGATTCAGTGATACGTGCCTTCGATGATGCACTAAGGAAAACCCTGGGTAAAAATAATACTAAATTTATGAATTTAGATGTAGACTTAGGGACATAGAGGTTTTCCTACTTCTAGGTGAAAAAGTCATTCGTTAAATGAATCTTGAACGTGCATGGATAGAATTATTTATTGACCAATTCATCAAAATCATACCAACGAAGTCCTTGATACATTTTTTCCTATACTAATAGATCACACAACTAGCATACAAGGTCCTCAACCACATATATCCCCAGTTTGACACTCAGCTCCACTAGTGTACTGATAAAATGGGTGATATGATTCATCATGTTCAGCCACACCACTTCCTTTTCTAATTCAGAATTACCCTAGAAGTTGGATAGACTATACTTATGGAAATGGATTCATTGATCTATTTTCACTGTCTCATTCCTCTGATTCCCATTGTACATATCTTGTAATGCTTGGAAAATACTCTGAACCAACTCTCAGTTCAACTGTGGTTCAAGTGAAACAATATTCTCAACAGCTTCTAATTGGTTTTAGCATCACCTACCAGGTTCCATTTTCTCAACAAACAACAAACCCCATAAGTCTCACTCTATAAAAACTTATGGCATAACACATTCAAATTATAACACATCATAAATCACAGAAATTCATTCAAAAATAAAATTTTTTCAGAGTAAACAATTTTTTGAATACATTAACATTCAATATGAATATCAAACCATTTAGAAAATTCCACAACCATTCACTAATTCAAAATCATTAATTTGAAAACACATTAAATTTTTTTAATTATCAACACCTTTTCACAAGATCATAAATCATTACTCAAAATGATATATTAAATTCTAATAGGATTTCATTCCTCTAGTGTGTTCCATTCTCATCTCATTGGCTAAACCCATGACAATGAGATTTCCAAAAACATATAAGTGTCTCAGAAACACTTATGTTACCAACTCTAAAGTAACTTGATGTTCATATTAAAAAGTTTAGCTACATGTTTTTATGCTGTATATTTCATGTCCTAGGAATCCTACTCCATTATACTAACCCATAAAAAGGAATATACTTAAATGAATATCACCTCCAAGACCAAGAAACAGAAGACCACTTGTTCCACAAAGGAAGGACCAAGCCAATGCCACTTATCTCAAAATAATTTTTAGAATGCACCAATCAAACCCAAGTTGTAACACCCTTAACCTTATCATTGTCTTGAGATGGAAATGAGACATTACTAGGCATTTAAAGACATATTATATTTTCCAAGGGATGGAAACAAATTTCGAAGGGTATCAATACATGTGGGTGATTATTTACCCTTAAAAAAGAACTGACCAAATAATACATAACCAAAAAACTGATATATGATGCATGATAATACTGATTAAAAATCAACATTCCAATTATAAAAATCATACTAAAAATAGGTGTCGCGGTGTAAGACAACAATATCCATGTAGACAACATAATAAAAACTATCAACACACTGAAATAACCACAAGACTTATGCTCCAAAATCTCCATGCTCCAATATCACCAAACATCCAAAGTATCATTGAGAATTTATAAAGACATGTGACACATTACCTTTTCCCCTATCCCTGTATATTAAATTTTCAAAATCACCAATATTCCAAAGAAGGGTTGAGTAATAAAACCTAGTTGGTTTTCCCCAATTACATCCCTACTCAAACCACTAGGATAGAACATGTTATCAACATTTATATAAAAAAGTTTATATAATACAAGTTCAAAAAAATCTTATATCATAATATAAACTAAATTCATTGTCAATATTTTTCCATGGAAGGAAGATAAATAGTTCATTAAATCATTTAACATTCTATTTTTGGCATAACCCATCCCTTTTAACAAAACCATACATCCGACCATGCATGAAATCCATGGATGTCCCTATACTCTTGAGTGGTATGTTATCCTTCTACTAAGACATCACTTTGTGGACAAATTTGAAAGGGGTAATTCATTCCCATATCTGTCCCAACCTCTGGATGGGGGTACTACACACCCTTATCCATACCAATACATATGATCACATGCCACACAACCATGGAAAATCATAGAAAACCAAATTTTTAAACCATTCAATAAAATATCATTCTATTTGTTTAAAACAAAATTTCATCCAAGTATCAAAACCAATATTTATTTTAAAATTGAAAATTTAAAATCATGTTATCAAAACAATTTCCAATACCAACCCAATTTCCCAATTTCCACAAACCCACACTCAATAGGGTTTCAAAAATTATTTCATAGAAAATAAATAATCAACCTAAATCTAATAAATAAATTCCAAAATAATCATTCTTTTTATAAAATTATGGAGTTGAGAGTGAAGACACCTTCCTCGAGAGTTTTGGAAAAAACAATAAACAACATGAAAAGGCATCATGAAACTGGGTTGAATCTCCCCAAACCTGCCTTAGATCTCTCCCCTATCCCCAATAAGACCTAAAATAAATATATTTGGCATCCAAAAACATATATATTTAATCAAAGACCACAGATCTAAGAATTTGAGGGAGATGGAGAAGTATATGTAAGAGAAACATCATGAGTGACAATGATTGATCACCTACCATAATGAATTGGCTCCAACACATGAAGCGATGGTTCTAGATCACTTCCAAATCGCCTAAGAGAGGTTATACAATCTTTTAGAGTCCAAAATCCATTGTTAGAGCCGTGTTTTGGGAAAATATAGTGGGTTAATGGGTAAAAAAAGTGATATCAACATTTTAAGGATCTAACATGGACTTTCACAGAGTTTAGTCGCACTGTTAGATAAACCATGTGCTAACCATTCTCCAGCTTCTGTCCTAAGAATGAACTAACACAGTTGGATCACACTGCTTCCACACCATGTGTAAACCATTCTGAAGATCTTCGTACTACATCAGCACTACAATACATGGTTTCCCCTAGGCTTCTGCATGGTTTAGAAAAATTGTGCGCAGCCCGTGCACCTCCCCTTTCCCTATGTCTCATTGTGTATGGTTTCCTACAAGCATTGAATTTTTTTAAGAAAACTTGTACCACATGTGCACCTGTATAAAGGCTAAAAAACTGTCAAAATTTTCTCCAAACTCTCTAAACATTCTCAATAATACTTTATATACATTAAAATCATAATGAAAGGGTTACATACCCGAAACATGGGGTGATACATGGGAGGTGTGATGATGGAAACCTATGAGGTTTCACATTTCAAGTATTATGTGGGAATTCATATGGATTGGAGTGAACCTATTGATATTTAAGGCTATTATCCCAAATAGATATTGAATTTATAGTAGATATAAAGTGTAATTTCCATCGTGATCTAGGAATGGGTAAGAAACTATTGTTTCATATGGGAAATCAGTTATGAGTAGGTCTACCATGTATATTCTTTATTCATGGTAGTGAATATATCATGGGATTCAATGTTAGTAATGGAGATTTTAGTTTACAAATAAAACTTATTTTATATTCTTTCCTATTGACGAATAGAATTGAGATTTTGATGTGATATTGAACAAGGTCCATTCATTGTAATATTAATGAGAATAAATTTGATATTATTAGAGCATGAGTTGGATCGTCAATTTACTGGTGTTTAGGGTGGGAGTATGAAGGCTATTTTAGATGATCATATGATGAATTCAATGTTATGGCATGTTTTTTGGGTTTTGAGAAGATAGTTTGTAGGTATATGAAACCGAGTACTTTTGAGAACAGTCAACCATAGGGGGAATGACTAATGTTTCCATGAATAGTTGTGTGGAGTGAGATGAAAAACACAGAAAACATATATTTGGACCCTTGGTAATATGTTTCAGTCAATGATTTTGATTATAGGGATCAAAATGGAAATGAATTAGAATATATGTATTGGACTTCGAGTTTAATTTAGAGTTTAGTGATTTGATAATACACTGAAATGTTGGCTGATTGTTTGGATTTTTATTATATTCCAATTTTAATTTTTTGTTCATAATTTTATAAAGGATTTTGGAAATATGGGATGATATATTGATTGAAAATTATTTTACTTTTTTGTTTCCAATTTTTAAGACAATTTTTTTGAATAAATATGAATGTTTATTTGCGGGGTAGTGTGTGTTTTAGAAATATGGATTGAGGATTATGAATACATACTAAAATAAAAGAAAAATATTAATAATATATATAAAAAGGGAACAATCCATACATAAGTGTAATATAGGTTACTATTACTCAACTTGTAACTTCTATGTGAGGGTAACATAAGTTACCATTAATCAGAGATAGGGTTATGAAGTGTAACCCTAGTTATAAGGTTTAATGTGAGTTTCCCAGATGTAGTGATAGGGCAGCCTAAGGGTAACCCATGTTACCCTTAAATTGTGATATTTATTTATAACGGTAACCCATATTTGATATATATAATAAATGTGTTTCTTAAGGGAAACATGGGATACCCTTACACACTAGGGGGTGTTGTGATAGGGCAACAAATGGTATTGTTACATAGGTAACCTCCCCCCATCAGGGATAAAATTTAAGAAAAAATTGGAAAAAAATTAGTTTTCCTGGTTTTCATGAATGATTATTTTTAAGTACAAATGATATTTTTAGGTGGAATAATTAATTAATTATTATTGGAAAATTATTTATAATATAATTATTAAACAACACTTTAATGTAAAAGATTATTTATAAATGGACATAAGGCCACAAATAGATGGATAATGGATGTGTGGACTTGACATAGATTTTACAAGGGGGTTAGGCTTCACATAGAAGGGAACGAATCCATGTATGAGGTATTTATTTCCCTAGACATACCCCTTAAAGAAATAAATATTTTATATATATGGAATGCGATAGTATTCATTCCACATATGTTTGATTGGAATTTAGATTTAATGGATTATTATATTTATATAAAATTTCTATGTTTGGAATGGAATAAAGTGCCAGGGGACACAATAGTCCCTAATGCATTGGATCGATGGATCAATTAATGATAATAAAGGCCTTTATTATGATTTTTTACCTTATGATACTCAATACTTGATGGGTGAGATTGAAATAAATATATTTATTTTGGAGAACCAAGATAGGTTCCCTTATACCCCTTGTGTAGGTATATGTGAATGGATGATAAAAAAGGCTCTAGTATGCCTTAGGAGAGTTGAGATACCTGAGAACTATTAGGTTAGTATGACAGACATCTGGTAAGTGTATATTCATTATTATGGAGTGACAACAAGATTTGGATTTCCCTAGAAATGTGTTTGATGTTTATTGTGTATAGGGAGAAACCTAATAATTACTTGGGATCTATGATGAAATTTATTCCATCTATATGGACTGTTTTTTGTATAATCATGCTTAGGAGTCCAATGCGATCTTGATGAGATATTTAATATACTAAGGTATTATATTCCATAATAGCGAATGAATGATATTTTAGTGGTGGAAATGGATAGAGGAACCTATCATGGGTGTCTTAGTGGAGGTGAGACTTAGGGGCCTTTGATGTGAGGATGTGTAACCTATATGTCGATGTGATGAAAATTGTCCATACACAAGAGAGGTTGAACTTTGTTTTGTCGGATATTTTTGGGTACATGGACAAACCATTCAATATATGATATAAAATAGTATTTTGGTGGGATAAACCTTCCATTGATTTATATGTGGGTACATGGATTTTCTTATTGGATCTGACCTTAATTCCTAAAAAATAATAATTTATTCTCTAGAAAAGTGTGGATACAACCATATGTTTTCAGATGATGATCTTTCTCACTAGGGTTTATATATGCCTTAGAGGTTTCTGATGGTCTAACTATGCTACAGGGTTAAAATATGGACTTGTATTATTATATGAATTAATTTTATGATAGTGCGATGATACGACACTGATTATAAAAATGAAATGACTTTTCAAAAGGGTACTAATACTCCCATTATTTTATAGATGACTTTTTTCCTTGTATGTTTTGTATATTCCTATATGTCACTAGATGACAAGATTTCATAATAGTGTTTAGATTCACCCATTAATTTCTATATGATATATTTCCCTTGATAGGTATCATCTTCATTGGAGTTCTAGATTAGTGTATGTTATTAAATAAAAAATGGAATTTGGAAAATTATGTTAAATCGGTCTCTAATGTCACATTATAACATGGTGATCAATAACGGTTTTTTTTATTTGTGTATTCAAACCTTATATATTTTTCATCTAATAATATAACATAATTACACATTTTTTTATTGATTATTTACATGACCAATTTGGTGGATGCCTATGTTGTTTTTCACATACTCTACATAGATAGCCATAGAACATGAGTACCTGAGAAAAACTAATTGGTTTTTTAACTATGTTTGGTAGAGACCTTGTGCTGAATGAGTGAGTTTTAGAAATTAGGTGGAGTTGGAGAATATGATTGATATTAATCGTGGGGATGATCATGGTTCCTCTTATAAATTCACCTTATTGATATCATTAAGTATATTTTTATTGGCCTAGTGGGTGACCGGTAAATGTATTCTAGAAATATCATGATTTGGTATGACTGTATGACATGAAATTACATTTTTATATATGATTTTATTGTTTTAATTTTATTTTACATACTCTATTTTTATCTATAATGGATTTCTTTGTTTTTTATTTTATTCATTTTTCACTGTGACATGACGGTATAGTCTCCCCATGGAAACATCCTAGACCCTTTATATTAGTGTTAATGCTATGAAATATATAGAGGTGTGTTAGGGGTTTAGTTCCAAGTTGATCTAGTAAATCAGTAGAGTGAACAAGGGAAATTTTGTTACTTGTTTTATCTTTCATTATAATATTTTATCTTAATAAAATATATCACTATTTTTTAAGTATTTTGTTTTTTTACATTCTATAACACATTTCACATATGTATAGTGAAATAAACACTATAATCATGGTTTGTTACAATCAAAATTTAAATTGAACTAGAAAATTAATCCTAAATTTTGATATTATTTAGTATATGATGATAAGTAACATATCAAGTGTTGGTGGATAATAGCTATGTTATTTGTTTCTTTATTTTCATTATTTTTCATGATTATTTTTTTGATTTTTGCATTATTTGGGAATTTTGTATATTGTTTTCTAGTTTTTAGGAAATACTAAGAAATATCATCTAATTGTTTTTACTAGTAGATGTTAAACTATATTTGAGGGAATCCCAATCTACATTGGTGTCTAAGACGATGACAACTCACTAGTGTAATATCATATGTCCATCATGTCATTAATATAACAATAGATGTTATACTAGACCATGTGAATTCACCAACATTTAATATAATATAGGGGAAGGTTGTAATAAGAAATTTATTTTCCAATATTTATCCACATTATAACCCAATAGGGTGCTGAGACACCAATGTAACATGGAATAAAATCCTAATAGTACACAAAAAATACAATATATTATTTCATCCAAAATTATTGTATGTTATTAACTCAATGCTCTCTATATTGAAAGGATATTCATTTGACAAATTTGTAATGCCTCAAAAACATATATTGGAATGAATATAATTCACTAAATAGATTCCTCACATAATACCTAAATCAAATATAGCATGGATCCAAAATAAAAAAAAAATCATTAAATAACATTGTCTCATGGTTTTACCAAACACTATGCTAGATTCCTAAATATGTATTATATATTTCAAAAATATTATGTTCATATAGTAATGAAATATATATTTATTAATTTCTAGAAAATGAAACTCCATACCCATGAACATCAACCTATACATTTTTCATGAATATTGACATCTTGATTCATTAAATTGACAATAACATAATTTTATAGTAGTTGATGCAATATCATGTAAAAATGGATGACAAACACAAATAAGAATACCTATATTAAAATTATTATATAAAATCGCAAAAAAATGAGACAACAATACCTCAACATGGTATTCTCATTAGTTGAGAAGAAATATTTTTCATTTGATTCAGTCAGGCATATTAGAGGAAGAAACTGGAACAACAATGGAATTACAAACTACATGGAAGTTGTCTAAATTACCATATATTCATTTATAACTGACATATTTTTGTGGGAAAATGAAATCAAAGAATGTATATAAGAGGAAGAGGAAGAAACTAAAGAAGTAGTCAACTATAGGAGGATTTGAGGTACATTGGTGGAGTACTAAAAAATGATATCAAGAGTACAATTCAAAGGAGAATTACTATATAAGGAGAAATTTTTTTACCATGATGTAGATATTGTTAGGTGGACCATAAGTGGATATATTGAGCACTTTTTTACCTTACCGTTCATATTATATTAGATTATTTTATTCTAATGATGATCATTAATGAACATATTTGTTACTATAAGAGAAGCATCAAGCATAAGTGATTCAATGGGTGGATTCTTTCACACCCATTAGAATTATATTCACTGCCACATTACAAAACATTGTGAGTTTGAGGGAAAATGATAGTCAGATATTACATATCAATATAAATAAGATAAATAAAATTTTAGTACGGATGTTTTGGGTGTAACACACACACAATACTGATTAAAAAAATCTATAAGGGCATGAAAACCCAAATTACATAACCAAACTAGGAAGGAAATGAAAGCACCAACAACACCTTTTCATGTACTAATTCTCCGAAATATAGTATTTGTAGATAACACATGAGATCCTATAATATATTTAGGAAGTAATTTGGATATCATAAGAGGCTATTCATGGTAGTTTCTCATTTTCGTAACATCAATAGATTGTGTAAGTTATGAATGTTTAGTTGATTATCCATTAACCAATAATATAATACCACTCTATAATGGATCAATCACTTTTAAGAGTAAAATGTTGGTTCGATGAGATTTAATTATATTTTATAACTTCTCATATTTATATTTCACAACATAATTTTTACTATTTTTCTTATAAAACATACCTACTTACGCATGTGATTTCCCTCATTTCCTTATGTAAATAATCCAATTCTCATAAGTTTATATGTTATAATATTCTAGTTCTCTTATTGGGTAATGTTTAAATGACTATATATTTACATCTCTTAATACACATAATTTTCTATCATAATATTTTTTTTGTATTGACCTTTATGGTTTACTATACATGTCTAATAGACTGTAAATATTTAATATAGTTATATAACCTTGCATATTAATTCAATGTAATATAATATAAATTTATAAAAAATGAGTGTGAATAATGTGTATAAATAATTGTTAATTGCACTTAATAAGTTAAAAATATAATACCTCAAATTATATATTCATCTTTATCATCACATACCGAATCCTAATCCATATTTAATAACTAATCAAACCATAACCTATATAAGGAAAATGAGAATATTTTAACAGTTATAGTGTCTAATAATACATTTATACTTGTGTAATAGGTTTATGTCCATGACTAGATCTCCCTAAATGGGATCTACTCCAGCTATTACATATTCCACATTCGATATTATACATAAACTACATCTATTTATAACCCTAGAATTCATTCCATTGGGGAGGGTTTTTTAAAAATAATGCGGGAGCCGAACACTTCCAAAAGAGAAATATATCTTTTCCTCTACCAAGAAATTGAAACTCACATGTCTTAGATTTTCACATTAGTACAACTCAATTAAGACCCCCCATAAGTCATTACAATTTATATACTCATATCTTCTCAATCAAAATGACATATACCATGGTACAAATCTAATCATTCCCTTCTTTTCCGCCAGTATATCCCACTCCCTATAAATACAAAAGACGGGAAGGGTGTATCTAACATGATAATGGATTGTATTCTTTTATCATCATTTAATTTTTAATTTCCACAACATAATTGGGAAGGAAAAACATAACAACATAAGATAGAATATGGACTTGGAGCATAATTTCCATGTCTTCCACAAGACATATAAAATTAGAAATTAACACATTCCCACACACAAAATAAATATGTATATTATAAAATTATATGTAAATACAATTTATAAAAATGACAATACTAAAAAATCAACCCTTATACAATTATTTTGGATATAAAAAAGGAAATAGTGGAAAAACATTCACAGAAGTCTCATATGTTGATTATATGGGGGGATTTTCAAATTTGGATGAAGTGACATATATTATTTAAATTTATATTTATTTGAAATCATAGTGACTCACATAGTCCCATATTTTTAATTTTTATATATGGTATTAAAATAAATTGATGATTTCATGGCTTGGTACTAATTAATTAAACCATGATAAGACCAACTATTCCATTTATTTTTTAATGTGTATTTATAGTATTAATAAAACAAATTTCAATGAATGGGAAACTCGCTGATTAAGGAGTTTTTTTATAATTTCATTTTCTTTCCCTCGACCGAAGTCCCATTTTTTATTACAATATGTGGGAATAATTATAAATTTAATTAATATAATATTTCAAAAAATGAATATATAATTGAAAAATATTTTAAAAAATACTATTATACTAAAATAATATTTATAAACTGTATTTGAATCCCATAAAAGAGATAAATACCCATAAAACATAAATCATTATGAAAATTAAATACTTCAACAATGAGAAAAAAAAATCCAAAAACCCATGAATTTCATATGAAAATTCCTACATATTGATCATTTAATTTTATGGGAGGACATAAACCATAATAAAATAACATTTTTGGGTTATCTTAAACACTCTAACATGGTCGAAAGATGACTCGAGAGAATTATACGTCCATCAAATTAGTTTCTCCAATTTGAAATCATAAGAAATCAGATTCATGTGATATATTGCTCATCATGGTTTGAAATGTGACTAGTAACCTATGTAGTATATTTTGATAGAGGAAAAAGATTCCAAATATTTCTGTAAAAAATATAATTTGTTCAAACATGCAATTTTAAAAAAAAATCAAAAAAAAAATCAGTTTCAAGAATTATATTCCTATAACATGGTTTATAAAAGCAAACCAAACCTCAAAGTGGTCTATATATCCCTAAAACACCTCAAAATCTTGTAATATAACATTGATAGAATAATGAAAAAATATACATAAAATCTAATTTAATTGAAAAAAGACACAATAGAAATAGTTCTTAACTCATTTTACTAATTCGATAATAAAAACACACCACCATATTGACTCTTCAGACTGACCACTTTAAAATTTTCATTCCCTTAATATAATAAATTAAGATTCAATTCAAAGTAGTTTAAAAATAATCATGTATAAAAAAAATTAATTAAATTATATATTTTTTAATAAAGTATGAATCACCCAATATTTTTTGATATATTTATATTTAAGAAATTACATTTTATTAATTGAACTACTTAATTGAAATATTGATTTTAAACTAACAATAATAATCTATTAAAATAATAATATTTAATGTGATAGTTATATCCTAGGAATCGGATTTGAATATATGCATAGTAATAATTTAATTATATTTAAATTATTGTTTACACATTTTTAAAATGAATTTACTGTTTATCAAATTGTTATAAATGTAAATAAAAAGAACATAAAGGTAAAAAGAGTTTATTTTTTATTGAAAAATGTTTTTAGGTGAACATTGTGCTTTTATCGGAACATATTAAATTAATATATTTTAAAGAATTATTTTAATGAAATTAATAAATTATATATTAAATAAAATATTTCAATATTTTTATAATAGTTTTCACATTCCATGGAATGATGGAACACTAATATTTAGTCTTAAAAACATATCCTACTAATGCTTATTTTCTATAAGTTTTATGTTATTATTTTAGAAGTATTTTATTCAAAATAATGCAATTGAATAACAAAAAATGGATTCAATATTTTGAACCAAAAAAATTAATATAATTTAGTAAGTTTAACTTAATTTTTTACATTTTTAATATTAAAAAACATAACAAATGCATTTCTATGGTTAAGGTTAAAACAAGTTTAGCAGGGGGTTATTAACCAATGCGATAATGTTTATAATATAACAAAAAACCTGATTAAATTTTATTTTTTGATGTAATTAGTCCTTATTACTCCAATATTATAATATTTTACACTCTTGAGCCACTTTAAAAGAGTAAGGCATTATTTTATTTTTTTCCTTTGAAAAAGTCCAAGTGTATCCTCTCACTCCATTAAAAAGAATACCAAAAATATTATATTCTTCAAACATAATGAGATTTATATATAATCCAATGAAGACCCTAATACATTATTAACCCCCTAATTTACTTTAGATCCTGGTTTGATCACAATACACCCCTTTTACGACATAATGAGTAATCCACTAGAGAATTCTCAACTATGTTGTGTAACTCTTAATCGAGTATATTCAATTTTATTTCTTCTTATAAATACTATATATATATATGGTATCCATTAAAAAATAATTACACAATTGTACTCAATATAATAACTTTTTATTATGAACATGAACCAACCATTTTCTGGATCCTTTCCATCAAATAGAAAATGAACATATTGCTCAAGAATATGTGTAGACTATCGCATCAACATAGCAATGTGATTATATTCCATCACCTTTATATATGGTTGGTTATTAATATGGACTGAATAATTTTATATTAAATTTATGAGAAATTTATTCAATTGTAATTATAATATATTATCTACCTTATTACCTTTACATTCATTGGATAATTATAACTTCACACATGTATACATGTGGGATACCACCACCACAAAGTGATGTAACTCATTTTCTATCACCAATTTTCATGAATAATTATAAATTTTTTATGATTGTAAAATATTATATTTATTTAAAGATTAATATACATTATATTATAATACCATTACCAATATTCAAGTATAAGAACCATCAAACTAAATTACTCTTGGAAAATAGGCAATTATTCACCCAAATGATCATTTTAATGAAGAAATAATTAATAAAAGGAAAATTTAATTATAAATAGTATGTTTTGTATGAATATTTTTATATAATATGTTCATCAAAATAATTTTTTTACTATAATTTATATTGAAATTTATATGATTATAGATGGACCTTGAGTTAAGGGTTTTATATTTCAATCCCATTTTGACAAGGATTATTCATTCATGAATTATCATTGCGAGACATTATATGGATAATACTCTTTAAAAAATATCAATTTTCTTATCCCTTATTTATTTATATATTTTATATGTATTCTTATAATTTTACACTCATTATTAGTTAAAATGATCATGAAAATGTTTCAAAATAAAATACGACCTTTTTTCAACTTTGGTCGATATAATTTTTCTTCTGTGTACATACACATCCAAAATATTTATTGATATTTATTATGAATAAATGAATTGTTTTATAACGGTCATTTTCATTACCTTTTAATTTAATTAAATAGAGATAAAAATGGGTATTTAAAACATTTTTTTTCTAAACAAGTTGTTATTGACATTTTACAATGGATTCAAAGGAATAATTACTTTTAATGAATATGGTATGAAAATATGCTTATAATTTCATAAAAGTTATTTACAGGTAATCCCCCAAATATTTTTACTTTGTTATTATGAAAAAAATCCACAATATATTGGGTATTTTTTATTTAAATAATATCAATTTAAGAGGATATTTTGAAACATTTTCAATGAATGGATTCTAATGATATTTTTAAGGTATTTTTAAAATATAAAAAAATAATTTAATGACTTTTATGTTTTACTCAGGATATGAGAACATGATACCATCATCATTATTTCCATACAGGGAATATGAGGATAATAATTTATGGGGGATTCAATGGAATAAAATTCTATATAATAGGTAAATATTGTTTTGATGAATCCTAAATAAAACACATATCTTTTCCACATTTTTTAATATTATGAAGTAGATAAATTTTTATGAATCTATTTTCACCTCCATGGGTTATGATATTATGATATGATGAATGTATTATATTCTTTTAACACACATATATACGATTTTAGTTATGTGATGTGTAGGGAATAAATTATATAGATATTGTATGCATTAGAAAATGATGGATATCTAATGAGATAATAAGGAGTATAATGTGGAGTGTATCCAATTATCTAAGGGAATAAAACCACTATGATATTGGTTAAAGTGAACCTTTAATATTGAAATAATGGAATGGAGAGTGAACCAAATCCACTACAATAGCCTTTACAGCGATATTTGACTAAGGAAATGTTTTTATAAGAGGATGTTTATGTCAAAAACTTATGAAATATTCTTATAATATGATATCATGGATCATTATTAATTATTGATGATCCCACTCACTTATCACTTATGTATTTTGTAAAGAAATATATATATTCCATAATATATGATTAATTTTTGTATTGTTTTTTAGGATTATTTTATGTTACAATAATGTTTTCAAACCCTTATGCATATCCTATGATAACATTTGATAATTGGTTGTTATCTGTTATACATACTCTTATAGAGATACTGAGATAACAATTTCATATGTTTCCTTAAACCAGGTCATGAATAAAGGTTTTAAGTAGGTTATATATTTGAAGTGTTTTGTGTGATAAGATATTTATGGATTATATTGAAGATCATTCATGAAATATAGTGAATTATGTAACTATTATCCAAAAACTCTAAACTATTATGATTCTAGGAAATTATTTGTTTTGAGATGTATTGACTAATCCTCTGAAATCATGTTATATATATATAATATTATCATGTCACCTTAGTTTGTATTAGATTATTGTTTTTTATGTTTTTTATATTATGACTATATAATTTTATTGAAAAAATGGGGATAATAATTAGTATATGATAACATTATGAAACATTGATAAAGTAGAGAATATGTTGTTTTCATAGAAAATAAATCTCCATCTAGATAATAGATTGTGGATATGGTTATGAAATGATGAACCAATTTATAAAAAATATAAAAGGGGTATATTGGGTATTCACTTTATAATCATCTTTTTATGCTAAGTGGGAACAATAATTCCAACCTAGCTAGACACTCTCACGATATATCTTTGCATTAATTAACATTATACATATAAAAAATTATAAAGGATTTCAATAGATGATTTCCATGAATTAATACATTTAAAACAATGGTGTCTCAAATTGAAAAAAAGTAGTCATGGTTATGATATCTTATGAAATATTTTTCATGATAACATGATTAATTAATAAAATAATTATTTCTCGCACTATCATCTTTAAAATCATTTAATCGAAGAACTAGGAATGATAATTGTTTTTTAATTTTTAATGTGATAGATAATTAAATGATTGTACTCATGAGTAATAAAATGAAATGGTAGATATAAAAATAAATTTTATGATTATTCTTGAATATAATTTTCAATATATCGTTAACAACCTCAACATGGTAAATTTTATTAATACACCTAATAATAGAAAAATAGATTTTCAATGGAGATTGATTGATCAATATCATGGAGGAAAGGCAATCATTATTTCTGTATGTTGATATTATTGGAAGAATAACCCAATGAAATATCTCTAAGGTGCATGAAGATGTTTTATGTGTAAAATACTAGGGAATAGAACAACTAATTTACAATGAAAACTAAAGTGTTCAGTGGAGGTAAATAATTCATATCCTAAGGTATAATTTATAGCTTAATGAATTATATGAGGATATCATGGTAATTATCTGAGACTATTCTTTAATCTAAGAGATAAATCATATTCCATGTAATGTTTTATTCTATGTCAATCATTTAATTAGACCATGATGATTTAGGTTGAATTATTATCCACCATAGAGTTGGAGATTCTATGATATTTTTTGTTAGAATGTTCAAATTTAAAATATAATTATTCTTCATTTAATGGAATTTTATTTGATTTTGATACTTGAATATATCTCTTTACATAGATTCCTTGAAATTTTTTTAACAATGAATTCACATTTGATATTTTGAATCAACATATGACTCTCTTTCACTATATCGATTAATATGAACTTCCACAATAAGATACTTCTGTTGTACGGGTTTCAAAACATATTCATGAGAGGTATTTCTATCAAATGGCTATAGAGGAACTCAAAATCATAGGTATCCCTTTTTTATCATATTATTTATGCCTTGAATACATTCATTGTCTACCCCCGAATTATGAAGATATGTTTTCAATAAATCTCATACATGGTGCTACACTTTTTTCAAATAATCCATATAGAATTGACCCAATTGAGTTGTAAAAAATGATGAATAAAATCCTAAAAAACATTGACTTAAGATTCATAAACTCTATTGTATCACCATGGGGTGAACCAAATCATGTTTCTAGTCATTAGGAAATTATTTTTACCCTTAATTAACCCATTTTTATTTTACCATGGTAACTAATATTTTCTAAAAATACTATTCATATTATTAAAAAATTAAGTTGAACATATTACCTAATGTTAATTATAAAGATTCCAAATATGGAATCCATTTTCTGAAATCATTTCACATGGGTGGAATAATTTAATTTGTAATACCCCCCCCCCAACATGATGGAATGAAGTTTTTTTGGAAGATCAATTTTTCAAGGAAAATATGATTTCACTTTAAATATATAACTAGTAATACCCATTATATAGATATAAATTCATATATAAAGACATTTTATCAAAGTATTTAATTTCAATTATTTATTATTTATAGGTTCTTTATTTAATTAAAATAAATATATATTTTTTATTTTAAATCAGTTTTCCAAACAAAAGCATTTGAAGCTTAATAATAAGCTTATACTAAAATATTTTATGAAGATAAATCAGAATTTAATAAATTGAAAAAAAATAAATAATACCTATATTTACATAAAAAAATTAAACATATAATTATACATCTAAATTAACGAATTTTTCAATATCAAAGAATATTTAACATAAGAATTGTATTTTCACTATATACTAAAACTATCTATATTCCATAAAATTAAAACTTTTCTCACTAATTTAATTATGATATGATGAAATAAAAAATAGAGATAATTCTATTAAATAAATTTTGTAAATTTCTTATAAACTAATTAGAATATTTTTTTCATAAAAAAAATAAATATCATTTTTGTACAAAACATAAAAATAGACATTGCAAAAAAATGATTGATTATTTTATAAAAGATTATCAATATATTTTGGATATATATATAATTAATAAATTATTTTATCTTACATGTATACAAAAATTTAATATAATGGTATAAATATTAATATTTAACGAATAATTGTGGTTTAGGTTCATTTTTGTGTATTGCATAGGCTATCGAACACCGTTTTCACTTTTGGGAACATGAACGTCACGTTATTCCACAAATTAATAAAGTATGTCCTAGAAAATTAAAATTGAAATTGGTATGAAACATTCTGATAATTTAAAATATCTTTATTCAAAATAAACATCCTAAAATGGGGTTTTAAAACATCATCTTGAAAAGAGAGAAAGGGAATTATGAAGGTCATCACATAACTAGGTTTCCAAGTAAGAGACTATTAGTGGGAAGTGAAAACATAGACATGGAAGTGGAAGAAAAAACCAAAGAACTAGTTGAGTGTGATAGAGAATATGGTCAATATAATATCAATGAACACACAAACATAAATATTTGGTGGATAAAATGACCATCAATTAATAAAAATATGAAAAAATAATTTGATTCAAGATTATTTCTATAGAGTTAAGGAATTAATTTATCAACTAATCTAAGAACATAAAAAAATATTATTTCTTGATAAGTACAATTAATTTCTTCTAAAATATCATATTTTTCTCCAAAATATTGGTACTAATGATGAGTTGTTTTATACTTGAAGCTCTAAAATGAACTTCTAACATCTCACATAATACACCAAATAATAACAAGCTATACATCTTGTGTTTTATAAATAAACAATTTTCATTATAAAGTGAGATAATACCTCAACATATTAGTCTCCAAAATTTTACAAAACCCTAATTTCTTAACACAGATAATTCCTTAAATAAATAACCATATATAACACTAATAACATGGAACTTAATGTGTGTTTTAACCCCAAAGGGTTTCTCATAACCATATTATTAAACCTCCAAAAATGATAGAGCATTCAACTCAGATAATACTAATGGGTATATATATTCCTCAACCCAAATAAAAAAATCTCTAAAAATATATTCAATCACATCAAAATAAGAATATTAGTTCCTATAATCTATTTCTTTAAATATCCATAATCATTCAAAAAAATAATTATATAGACTCACAATTGTGGTTTCAATTATTTTATGAATAAGATTATCTAAGACATAAAACCGAAAATTTATTTTGGTTTATCCCATTATCAAACAAACATTAATGGTTATTGGTCCCTCAATCACGTATTTTTCAAAAATACACATTATCACTAAATAAATTTTATAGTTTTTCTTTTATATCATTAAATATATGATTTAATTACTTAAAATAAAAAGATATTATGGAAGATTATTCATGATTCTGGAATGTCATTAATATACTACAAACAAATAAACATGTTAACACTTATAGAAAATTGATTTCCATGTCATAGGTCCTCCTTTAGTCTAGGGTTTTACACTTATATTGGGGAATTTACTAGGTTACTACTATTTACATCCATTAGCTATAATAAAGGAAAAAAATTTGAATGAATACTATTAAACTATTAAACATGTAAATGGAAATCTAATGAGATTCAAGGGTTAACATATAAATTAAAATATTTCCTTTACTTATGAATTTATAGGCATCAATATATGATATTCGAGATCAATTTCTGAATATATATATTTAATGGGAATTATTTTTTCCCATTATAATCATTAATAATGATATTATGATTTTAATCATGCATATCTCCAAGTAGTGTTAAACTTGGTGCATATTAAGGTCCGTTTTCGTGTACTAGGTTACCCCGAGTCAGACCCATAACACCTTGTCAGAGTGTTACTCCAAGGTACTTCTGTACTAGAACTGCCTCCACTTTTCATATCAAGAAATTGATGTAATTTCTTTGATAAAACACTTACTTCATAATTACCAAAATTTAATGATGTATTCATATACTTAGTCTTATCCATAAGAATTATGGTAGAGTTTTTAATCCAAATTAAAAAAATAACATAAGTTTCACTTGGATACCAAAAATAACAACTAGGATCATTATTTTACATCAATACTTGATTTTTTTCATAATATTACACTTAATAGAACATTAAATATCCATAATTATAGTGTATTTTGAAATTTGGTACAATGTATAACAAATTATAACAATAATTACATCATCTTTATTGAAAACCTCTTTAACATGTTCATAATGTTCCTTCTCACATAAAATTTCATGTGATTACCTAGGGAGAAACCTAAGAATGGGGTGATCTATTTAGCCCAGTAAAGGAATAAATAGGGTATAAAATGGAGAGGGCAATACATGTTAAACAATAGGCATATCAATGTGGAATAAAATTTGTAAGAATCCTAAACATTAATAAAGAGACATGATATAAAATGAAAATCATAACATTCGGAATACAGAAACAACTTAAAAACTACATAATAAACATATTACAAGGATAAAATCTCTAAGACATAATTTTGGACAGAGTCCAATAATGGAATCGGGTTCACCCCTACCACAACAAGAAATATAATTATACTAAAAATTACCCAATTCTTTGGAACGGTATCTAGGCACCCCCATCCTATTCATTTGATACTCATTCAAAAGAGTGCCACATAGATCATAAAAAAATAGATTCATTCATGATCATAGTTTTTCCAATGATCTACTAGTTTGAGATAAAAAAATTGAAGTCCCCAATAAAATAATTTTATGAGCATAAATGTGAATACACATAATATGAAATAGGTATAGTATTGACTACTCGATTGGTTTGACATGGAAATTCACAGTGATATTTTGGTAGCATAACAACATCACATAGAGGCTCATAAAAATGTGCTGATGAGAGAGGAATGGGTCTCTATTCACACAGAAAAAAATGGCCAGTAATAGGAAAATGGGGAAAAAAAATCCAATATTATAAATTAGAAATAGAAGGCATATGGTAATGAAGATACATTAATAATAAAAATACCCCTAACTATTTTTGGGTACAACGGGTGTACATAAAGGATCATGGGAGTCTTAATGAGAGTTAAATGAGATATCATCATTAATACATTTAATTTTCAGTAATTTTAACATGCTTGAACATATTCCAACATAATAAAAATGGAATTTAAGTGATATATCAAAAAATAAGTTCTTAAATGGAAATGAGAATAGAGAAATCCCTTATGGAATTTCAGCATAACAAAGACTTTGGTGAAGGTTAAAATGAGTGAGAATAATTTATCCATTATTAAAATGAAATCCATTGGAAAAAATGGGATGTTTATTAACAAACTAAATCATAAATAATTTCAATAAAGAATGAAAATTCTAAGGATGGAGCTAGAATTGAAAGATGTAATGGAATATGAGGATCCCTTACTTGAGTGTGTGACTCTAAAGGGTTGGGTGTGGCTTGTTCAAAGCTTTTGGTAGATTTTTTAGGACTCTAGGGAGTGATGAGAAAATTTTAGTAATTCTAAAAGGAGTTTTAGTGAAGAGAAAATTCAGCATGGGTGAGTTTATATAGGAAAAGTGTGTAGTTTCTTTTTTATTAAGGTTTTTCACTATATAGAATAAAATATCCAAAACCGAAAACTATCCCATACATTTTCCCATTGTTTCATTAAATGGGATTGGTTTATATTTTTCTATATATCCATTTTCCAAAATTATTAAAATAATTAACTTTCTTATGTGGAGGAGAGTCACACTCATAATGGAATTATTTTAAAACCGTAAAATATATTATAGGTATTTGGTGATTCATAATGGATTTAAAAATAATAATAATATAAAATTAAAGTCACATTATTTTAAATGTAGAAAAATTATTTGATCAAGGATACCCATTATATTATTTATTACATTACCACTGGAACATTATGATTTCATAATATACAAATAACATTTAAATGGAATTTAATTTTTTACCAGAAAATTTGAGCTTCAAATAATTTGGAAAAATTCACCATTGGAAAATACTTTCATTCTCATTCCAAAAATGTTATTAATTTTATATAAATAATTTTTTAAATATTTTAAGTTTCACTTTTAATAAAAAATCATCATTTATTAATAAAAGCTATATTTTTTTGGAAATAGTTTTCATACCCTTATAAAAATTAAATTTAACTTCATAAAAATTTTAAGATCTTATATATATAATAAAAATTATTTTATAAGAATAATTTATTAAACAAATAATTTATTTCAAAAATAAATTATCTCATCAATTGAAATGTCTTAGCTGAAATTACATATTATATAAAAAATACATTTTTTGTTTTATTTTTTAGTTTCATATCAAAGTAGTTACAAAATAATTTATACAACATAAAATAGATGAATATAATAATAATTTTAATGAAGAGGAAATATAAATATTAATACTATTATAGTTCTTTTGTCTCTATTATTTGTTAAATTATATTTACCCTAAATTAATATATTTTCCTTCTATAATTGTAATTAATATTTACAAACATTACTATTAATATAATTTAAAAATTACATTGACCATAATAGCTGAAATTAATTAAGTTGATTACAAATATGAACTACATTTTTTTAAAAATAAATTCATATGGGTGGGAGAATTGAATTTAAAATAAAAAAGGCAAGCACGTTCAAATGAAGTTTTCCAAAGATGGATTTTGTCTATGAAAAGATGATTTCACTTTAACTATATAACAACTAATAATTTTTATATGGATTTAAATTCATCAATATAAATATTAAATATAAATGTTTTAAAAAAATTATTTCTTATCATGGGTAGTTTTAACTAATTATAATCGAGAGGTATTTTTCCGTTTAAAGTAGTTTTCAAAAGAAAAACATATGAAACATAAAAATAATCAAATACTGAAAATGGTATAAATATGATTTTGATTGTAATTAATTTATTAATCTTAAATAATACTCATGTTACCTTTAAATAAAATTAAGTGGATAACCAGAATATTAAATTAACCAATTTCTCAATATAAAAGATAATTTTAAATAAAATTTGTATTTTTCAATATTCATTGTAAAATCTATATTTTCTAAAAAATTCAAAATTTTCTCTCTTTGTTAATTATGATATAATTATATATAAATTTTATTTCATTTTATCAAAAAAATTCTAAATGTTATAGATAATTTTTACAATATATTTTTTATAAAAATAATTACAAATTATTTTTAAATAAAATATATTAAAAAAGATTACCAAAAATTGAATGATTATTTTATAATTATTTATAAATTTATTTAAGACATATAGATATATTTCATAAATTAGTTAATCCTACTAATATCCATAAATTCAATAGAATTTTTAATACGTCCACAATTAAATAATCATTGTTTGTTTGGGTTCGATGTTGTGTATCACATATATTGTTGAATAGAGTTTTCTCTTTTGAAAACACTGGGTGT
The DNA here is from genome assembly GCA_963277665.1 of Viscum album. Taxonomy (NCBI): domain Eukaryota; kingdom Viridiplantae; phylum Streptophyta; class Magnoliopsida; order Santalales; family Viscaceae; genus Viscum; species Viscum album. The sequence goes on from OY728128.1 coordinate 201,481,212, forward strand.
TAAAATTTAAGGAAATGAAAGATAAGTTTAGAGATATTTAGTATAATTTTATGGTTTCATAGAGTCAATAAAAAATTTATGTTGAGAATCTATGATGATATTTGGTGTCAAAATTTAGTGAGAAGCTATTACTATCAATTTCTCTATGGAAGAATGTTTTGATTTTTGGAAAGAAGAAAAATGATCCAACAATATATTAGTAAATCTAAAAATATAGATCAAATAGAAAATTTTTATTATAACTTTCCACAAACACTACTTGTCTCTCAATTTTAAAATGGGATCTATGTATCTCTTCAATGGAACTACATACTTGATCATTCAAATGTTCTAAATTCAGATGTCATACTGATGGTTCATGATCTCTCTTCTGTGGAACAACAAATGGAGATTCTAGATTAATGATAGAATGTTTTTTAGAAATATCACTCATGTGTTTAATGTTTTTTCATGAAACAATAATGTTTAGGAAGATACATGTGAACCTAAAGATATGAATAGGAAAAATTATCAATAATTTCATGTATTATTATGATGGATTTTCAAGGGTAAATTTATTTTAAGGGGGTAGAATGTTACACAAAAATAATTTATTATATATTAATATATATTTAATTTTATTTTTTTTAATGTTTTCTTTATACGTAACACCAAATTTAAATGAAATATGACAAACTATTAAATTTGGGATATTTAATATTTTCTTCATCAAATAGATGTTGGATTAGTGGTTATGAATAGTAAAACATAAATTATTTATAATTATTTTTTATAAATTTATAAAATGAATTAATTTGTTATAAATTTGATATAAATGAATATAAAATCACATAAAGGGTAAAAAATATTTTTTTTATAAAAATATATATCATGCACACAATGTGTGTTTATCTTAGTAAATAAAATTAATCTCCATATATTAATAATTTAACTAAAATATTTAAAAATATGTTTAGTAAAATATTTTAACAATAATATTAAATATCTAAAATGGAATGAAATGAAGGAAATCTCATTTTTATGTTTAGAAATGAATTTTCTAAAAATGATTTCATTGCATTTTCCACACTCATTCTAAAATGAATTTCTACCAATTATAGAAATTTAATATTTTAGAATGCATTCCATATTTTTAATTAGAATAAAAATTATAATTAATAATTTTAAATTAATTTTTTCCTCATAATCAATTTTAACAATAGTAAATATGTGTAACCGTGGATATGGTTAAAATGAGTTTATTGGTGGAGGGCTAACCTATGATATATAGTTTAAAATATTGTAAAACAATTGATCTAATTTTATTTTTTTCATGTGTTTTCAATATTAACGTTAAGTTTTTTTATTTTGGATATACATTATGTAAGAGAGGCATTATTATATTTTAGTAATTGTGTAAATTATTAATGTTTCCTCTCCCAACCTTTAAAAGGATACAAAATCTTCTCTCTTACTCCCACGTCAGGATCCTTATTTGAGGGCCCAATAGATCCCAAGTAACTAATTAAAATCCCTCCTAACATCGTCTAGGTTGTATTCTGACTAAAATACCATCCTTTCAAGTCATAATGTGTACACCAAAGGTGGTTTCTCTAGGAAGAGGTATAGCTATTAACCAGGTAGTTTCAATTTTTTTTTATGATTTATTACATATATTCTATACATTTTAAAATAATGAATTTATTATCCTAAATATAATAAATTTTTAATATGATTATTAATCAACACTTTTCTTCTCCTTTCCATCAAATCATAAATTAATGTAACATACATGTGTATGTGTGGATTACCATATCCACTTATCAGTATGAATCATTTTTAATTACCATTATTCTTGGTGGTTGTTATAACATATTTAATGTTAATATATGAATTAAATACCATAAAAATTATTTTTTAATTATAGTATCTTATATACCATCTTACCTTTCCATTCATTTGAAATCATAATGTCATTCATGCGGATTTTTGGGATACCACCTCCACACAATGATGTATATCATTTTTCAAAACTACTTTATATTAAAAATAATAAAAGTGTATATAATAAAAATATATGATAATTATTACATTATTTATTTAATATATATTATTAACCATTGAACAAGGTAAAAGTATAAGAATAATTGAACAAAAACATGCATGGAAAATAGGCTAGTTTTCACCCGGGTGATCAATTTAAGAAAGATATATTTTATTAAAAGGATAATTGGAAATTATAAAGGAATGATGAATAGAATATTATTTAAAAATATGGTTATATAAAATTATTATAATAAATATATATTTATTATAAAAAAATTTAATGTGTATAAAACAAGACAAAACATAAGGTAATGGATTTATGTTTCAGTATCAGACTAATTGAGAATATTTATGGCATAATATAAATTAAGGAAACATTATGGATATTATCCTATAAGAAAAATATATTTCATAATCCATGAGTTATTTAACGAAATTTTATGTATTAATAAAAAATTTCTCTTTTTGGTATTTAAAATGATGGTGAAATTTTTTCTAAAGAAAATGCAACTTTATTTTTTCTTTGGTCAATAAAAAATTTCATCCAAGCGTATTTTATTCAATATATTTTTTTGAAAATCAATTATAATAAATTATTTTTAAAAAATGTTAATTTTATTAATAATATTATTTTTTCAACGGTTTATAAATAAATAATTTAATTTTTTTTCTTAATAATTCATTTTTTGATTTTTACAATTGCGTGAATAGAATATTTTCTTTTAATGTATACGATACGATTTTATTTTCCCGCCATCATGACCATAATTTGATTTGAAGATTCCTTTACATGATTCCATGGTAATTTTCAAATAAAAAGATATTCTATGTTTTTTTGTAATTTTTAGTCAAAATATTATCAAATAAAAATGATGTTTTCTCTTATTTTAAAATATAGGTTCCAAATATCTTTTAATGGTATTTTTTATCTATATCAGAAAACATCAAGGATTTTTATACTTCACTGGGGATATGTTTATATGATTTTTTCCACATTATTCTATGGTTGGTTTAGGGGGATGATTTTTTAAGAATGATTCTAAGAAACTCATTTCTTTCTAATGAATTTGTTATGTTTGGATGAAACCATTATGAAACGTGAATATTTTTGATGAGTTATACTATTATGAAATAATTAATTTTTTATGAAACCCATTTCCTTTCATTGAGTTACTATATGATTATATGATAAATGATTTAAAATCTTACATCACACAAATTTATTATTATCATTGTGAGATGGTTGGCACTGAAATTATTTATCTCTCCAAGTCATAAAGTAATGATGGATATTTCATTAGATAATAAGAACTAAAATGGGGCGTGACCCATTTTTAGTAAGGGAATACATCCTCAATAATTGTATTTGGAGTAAACCTTGACCATGGAAATTATTGAATTAGGACTGAACTCAGCCCATATGATAACCTTAATAGAGATCATTGACTATGGAAATAATTTTTTATGCCTATGTATATTACAAAAAATTATATCTTATTATTGTGATATTATCTCATGGATCAGGATATATTATTACTATTTCTGAAAACTAGTGTTCTTTATCATTTTTTTTGAAAATATTTATTCCATTATCTATTATTAATGATATTTGAATGATTGGGGATGATTATTGTATGTTACGATCATGTTATCATGCATTGATGATTATATTATACTCACATATGAACATTGATTAATATATATTATGTTTACCCTTACTCATAATATTAAATCATCCTTTCTTATGATTCCATTATCAAGGTTATAATTAAAGGTTTTAGGTAGGGTGTGTCTAAGAAGTGTACTATATGAAATGACATTTGTAGGTGATGTTTAATATATTTCATGAAGTAATATGACTTACACATATTTTATGAAAATACACAAAACATTTACCGTTCAAGGATTTTTTAATGAGATATATTGAATATTAGTCTAAAATGATGTAATATTTATGAGTAAAATTATTTTGTTTCCTGAAAGTAACATAAAGATGATACATTAACGCTTAACAACTAACAAATTTTAATAGAAATCAACTTATACAGATACAAAATATTGAAATTCAACAATACCAAATATAATATCACTAGTTTTATACATCACACTATTTATTTATTTTATTCTTTTATGCTTAAAGGTGGTTACTCTTCATTTTCATTTTTCATTTTTCTATGAAAAATTTTTCATTGATGAAGATACTAAAAAACATGTTTATAAAAAAATTATAAATTATTCACATAATTGATTAATGAATAGATAAACATTACCTTAAATTAAGACCACACAAAAATATATATTTCTGATGTCACCCTGCCAATTTTGATTAATGAGTACATTAATTTTTATTTTTACTTATATTAAACATCTCAATAAATATTTTATATTAAAATCATAGATTTTAACATGAGAATTTAAAATAATTATATAATTTTCCAAAGAAAAATAGACCAAAATAAAGGATTATCAATCATTTTATATTAAAAATATTAATATAAATTAATGAATCACTGAAACATTTAATTAAAATTTATGTGTTATGATTTTTAAAATATCATAAAGGATATATAATTAAAACATGTCATCAATCAACATAATAGATTCAAAAATCATATACTCGGAAAACATGAACCTCCCATACAAAAAAATTAATGATCATTTATAACACTCAATTTCAAAGTGATAATATACCTGAAACTAATGATATAAAATTAATTTCGGTTATAAAAATAAAATAATCAAATTTTGAAGTTATTAATATTTCCCTTATGTTATTAAATTTTACATCCCATATCCAATAATAATTTAAGTCCTTGATTCTTATAGAACATATGATGTAGGTATTAGATAATTAAACAAATTCCACAAAATAATGAGTATATTCTTCAATGAATTTATTGATTCAAGAATTTTTTTATGATAGATCATTATATGTATGAGATAACTTTTTTTAAAGAAAATACAGTTTCTAGGACAAAAAATTGGTTTTTCATGGTTATAACATGATTCAATGATTAAAAATAAATGAAAATAGGAGAAAAAAAGTTATTAGTCATGAATATTGTTTAATTCTTTTTATTTTAGTTATATATTTTTTACTGTTGTTGGATAAAATGTACATCCACCCACTTATCTATAATATCATGAAAGATACATATCTTTCTCAACGAACCATCACATGTTTCCTGTTACATCACATACGTAAAAGTTAATACTTTTATAGGAATTTGAGTTTGTATTTTATAGAATCAATGTTATATAGATAAAATTAATTAAGTGTGGTCTGGTGCCTCTATCATGCTCCAAATATCATCCAACTCTCGTTATAAATATTGAATGACACATTAGTGTTTAATTTAAGATGGGAAAATAAATATGGAACCACCTCAAGTTATTCATGATCATTCGGAGAAAAATCCTAAATACATTAATAAACTTACCAGGAAGTGTAAATTTGTCAAATTTGTTTAGAAGGAAGTTGTTTATAAAATTTATCTCCCACATGGAAAAAGTTTTCCTATTTTTATTCTCATTATATTAATATTACTATTCAATGAATCAAATTTAAGAAAATATCATTGTATATAATTTTTTCTACCATTATTGATTAAATAATAAGGCATTAAATGTTATTGTTATATTTTTTAAATAAAATTTCCATAAATAAGTAAAATAAAATTGATTATTATATTTGAATATGGTTATTAAATACCCATTAATTTAAATAGTAAGGGTTTACAAGAATTTTCAACATCTAAACCCTCATTAAAACTTTCTTCTCAAAATAAATATTTTCCAGTAAGTTTGTTTATTATCATTTATAACATTCCCATAGGATGTAACAACATATCAAAATAATCACAACCTTTTAATTGATGTTCATCTTAAAATTAAATATTTGATATCTTATTTTAGAAATCAGTATTCTCACCAAAATTCATGTTACGGTCATAGTGACAATTAGATCATTTCTATATAAAAAATCAAATAATATTTACCATTACATTATTGTTCACTAAATGTTTAATACTAAAAATTAACAATAAAATCATGATATATACATTGATTAAAAAATTATTGTGAAAATCATAAAAAAAATTATAGATCGAATATATATAAATCATGAAATTGGTTTCCCATCATAAAAGGTTATTTTAAAATATAAATCAGAGAAAAAATTTACATTTCACCAAAGGGATCATAAATGAAACTTAATAAATGTAATTAAATTAATTATTTTACTCATTTTAAATAATTAATAAAAAATTAAACAAAACAATGTAAAAAATTACCATTTTAATTGGACCTATAATTTCAAAAGTTTAAATAATTTCTCCATGAAAATGATGTTAAAATTTTTCAATCTGAACATAAGGTGTGTCAAATTAGGAATTTATATTTTATCACAAGCCATCAAAAAATGATACTATGTTAAAAGGGGTAAATAAAATATAGATAAATTTCAATCCATAATAATACATCGTTAAATAATTTTTTAGAATATAGAGAAAAAATAATAATGAAATGATATTCTCAAAATGTTCAAATATTTATTTCAATGGAAGAAGTTTATTATTATGATTAAATAGAAATGAGAATAAAAATTTCAATTTTATTCGTGGATTTTAATAACTCTTCTAATACTATTTTTTATGGTAACCATAGGATTAAAAATAATGGAGAGTCCTTGGTTTAATAATAACATATTTTTACTAGATAATTTTAATCCGTTTTCCACTATTAAATTTTAAAAGGATTTTATAAAAGGGAAAAAATACAAATAATTGGGATCCTAAATTTTATGTTGTTTTAGATTATTTGTTGTTTTGGCGTTCGCTCTATATAAACCCCCTGGTTTGGTTTGATAAATGGAAGGAAATATATAATTTAATTAAGAACATCATTTGATGCACAAATCATGAAAAAACATAAATGTTAACTTGGAAATATCTGTCTAAAAAAATCAATATCCAAATTATATATACATCAAATAAAAATAAATAATTATTCATAAAAAAATTATTGGGTTTATGTAATAAATATTTCACCAAAATTGTAATTATATATAAAAAATAAGAAATATTTTATAATGATTACTTGGTTAAAATATTTTCACTAATTTGGTGGCACCTGAATAAATTCTAAAATATAAACAAGATGGGTTTTTTATAACATAAAATTTTATAAAATCCAATCAAACTGTAAAACCCATTAATATATGAGTATTATAATGAAATTTAATAATGAATAAAATAATGAACAAATAAAATCATTTAATTTTAGAAGATTTATATATCATTTAGTTGATGAAACCGAATTATAAATAAGCCATTGGTTATTTCCTTCAACAATAATTTACAAATGATTGAATATGTAAGATCCATTAGAAGGATTCATATTATCACATAATTGTATTGTTATATCGTCATGGTAATTTATGATAAAAACATATTTTCATCTAAAAACATATTTTTGAATCAAGTGACTTGAGAATTATGTTTGTAACTCCATTTATTGGCCTCTAACATTTAATGAATGATCATTGACATGTTAAATAATTTCTCAGACACTCTACCCACTTCTTGTTATTTATATTGTATTATTATTAATCACACATATGTCATTGAAAGTGATAATTGAATAATCCAATGTCATTACACATTAGTTATATCAACATGTGATAGTTAGACTGAAGATAATTATATTTTAGTGGAATATACAATAACTTATGATACTTTATACTATAGTGATATCACATATTATAATATCTAATATCAGGATAAACAACATAAACCGCATCACAACAACTGTTATATGATTTTGTGTATAATTTTTTTTTAATTTTACAATGACATCAAATCCTTATGTATTTGATTCACATCACTTAATATCCAATGAAAATATTTCCATGCTCTTTTGGATAACCTATAAAAAGGATTCATATTTTTCAAAAAATATTCCAAAATTATTTCTCATTCCATATCTTTATATGTGGCTACATAGAGCTTTTTATATTCAAAAATGAGTATGAATTCCAAATTCAAATCCATAATAAATATTCACCCATTAAATATTAAATACTAGTGAAACTATAAATGAATTTTGCACAATATCTATAAAACCACACATATCAATATGAACTTTTCTATAAAGAGTGTCAGTATAAATATAACTCACTTTCCTATAATCCCATTTCCCATAGATTCGAATATATATTCAATACATTTAATATTTATTTCACCTATATAGCTACCAATATATTCTTCACTCCATTGAAATAGGCTAATAAATTAGAATGATTATATAAAATGTCTTCCATCTAAGTAGATTAGAATTTCACATGTAAGTAATATATGAAGGAATATTTTTTCCTCAATACAATTCAATTAAGGACCCAATGTTATAACTGTTATATAGTTGGAAATTATCATCTTGGTTTAGAGAAACCCACTACATACTCAATAACATAGCCTACCAGCCTTAATTAGCTCAGCCTCATGTGACACACTAGAAATATATAAAATGATATTGGTCATTATGAATGATTTTATATTGAAATCTTGTTACAAGGAGTCATATAAATTATAAATCCCATGAATATCACTGAAAATATGTTGTATATTAAATGTATTGTACTCCACTAAGCAATTTTATATAAAACATAATACTTTGGAATCATGGTTTAACCCTATAACTCTATAGGATACATTTAAACCACTAATAATGAATTTTTAAATACCATAGAATTTATTTACAAGAATTATTATGAAAAACTAATATACTTCATCTAATGTGTCATTCATTATTCAAATATCATGTAATAAATATAACATTTATGAATGAATGTAAATGTGGAAATTGACATAAATAACAAAAAATAAAATATGATTTTCTAATCAAAAGTTATTTATAACATGGATAAGTGATGTGATTAAAAAAAATTAGAAGAATATGAAGTTTAACACAATGACCTAAATCACAAAGTTTGAGCTAGAGTGAAACATGACCTTAGTTGTTCTTCCCAGTATAAAAGAGGCTGCTAAATAGCAGTGATGGTTTAAGGTGGACTGTGGGGATTCTATACCCCAAATAAATGCGAAAAAATAGATAAATAACCAAAAATGTTGAAATATAAAATTAATGTTTGTGGAAAATAATAAAATATTCCAAATTTAATTATTGGATGTGAAAATAATAGAAGCAAACTATTATTCCTAAATACAAGGACATTAATTTACAACTAGGAGGGTCGCAATTACAAAAAATAAGAATTTATAAACATAGAATATGATCACCAAAAAAACATTAAGCCACAACTCTGCCCAATATGTATACTCATGTTGTGTCACACTAATCAGTGATAAACCTGAGCATCATCACAAACTGTACATAAAATAAGTGTGGGCTACTATAACTCATGTAGAATTTATAATATATTAACAAATTTGATTTCCATGATTGCTTGTGATATATGAAACACCACGTATAAATGAACTGTAATATTGTATACCATTAAAACAAATCCATTAAATTTGTGTAATGACCACGAATAACCAAATATTGGAAGCAACATGTGTAAATGTTTTAGCTAAATGAAATATATTTTTAGAAATGTCATTATATGCATACTAAATAAATTTTCCTCAAAATGGCTTTTATCACTTCTTATGGGAAAATAATATAATTATTTTTTCTACATTTAGAAAAAGTATTTTTTAAAAACATATTTTAAATGAAAATTTAAAACATATTTTAATGTTAATTTATAATAATTAATTTAGAAAATATGTGTTCATTAATAAATAATGAAAAATACTTTTTTTATTGAAAACATCATTTTTGTTTCTTGAATTTTAAAATTATGATAGTGTTTTAAAACAGTATTAAAAGTAATGTTATTTCTCTAATATTATTAATAATAAAATTAATATCATTGGAATAACATTAATACTATATTTTGGGTGAAAACATTTTATACCTCTATGATTTTTTTTTTGGAAAACTGATTTTCATCACAATTTAATAGATTTATTTTAAAATAAATTCTATCACTTATGAGAATAATATATTAATTTTTTTTCTATATATGGAATCAAGTGGATAAAACATGTTAAATAGACTAATTTAAAATTTTTTTCACTATGAATAGTAAACATTGTAAATATTTACCACATTAGTAATGGTAAAATGGGTAAAACTGGGTTTAAACCATGAGTTATGTTCACAAAATCATTGTAAAACCATCTTTTAACTAATAACAATGGTAATATTAGACCATATACATATGAAATTTGAATATATTTCATTTTTTTGTAATTTTACGTTGTTAAGGACATTTATATTATTATAGGTAATGAAAATTTCAAAATATGCCTCTCTTGACATAAATATATATGAAATTTCAAAATAAGGAAAAAAATTTGTTATAAATTTTGGTATTAAATATAAATTATAATTTTTTATCAAGGTTTTGAGTTTTCATTTTTTAGTCATGGAATAATTACCTTTAATCCATACATATTGCTAGCACAATGCTTTTAAAAACATTAGAAAAAGCAGGTAAATGGTATTAAGAGACATTAAAATCAATATTGTATGACTGAGTTATAGTTCCCTATGCATGTTTTAGAATGAATGAAAAACTATTTATGTATCCAATTTTTATATTTTAATTACTTTACAATAATGATATCATTAATTTCAAATTAATTGAATAGTTTAAAAAATGAAATTTATGATAATTTACAGGACAATTATATTATTTAAATATTTAAATTTCATAAAAAATCTTAATAGTGGAAAAATATGGTTATAAATTATATAAATTTCAATACCATGGACATTTATGATCAATTTTTACCTTATATGTATAATTATAATCCATTAAGTTTGAAAATTTCATTACCACAGTTTAGGATAACATTTTTTAACAAAGGGTTTAAACCAATATATATTGTTTAAAATTACGGAAAAACCTAATAGATTTCCTAGGATGATGATATCTATAACATATTATATTTTAAGGTTAATTAATTTTTGTTTTTAATAATTATATGTTAAAAATTAATTAGTAATATTTAAAACATTTTTGTAATTCAATGTCTCTTTTTTGCCTCCATTTTAAAAATAGAACCTCCTCTCTTTTCATAACACCTTCTTGTGCCATGTAGATTATAAAAACCATGCACATTTATATTTTCAGTTTTATTATACAGAATATAGTGTTTTTATCTTATATTACCATTCCAAGGGTCCTTAATAAGGGATGTATAGGAGGCTTTCTGAGGAAGAGGTAATGGTCTCACACGATATCTTCATGATTATTTACTCATCTACCTACTCAAAATCAATAGTATTCATCATAAAATTATAAATTCTTTTTCTTTAATATAATAAATTATTATTATTATAATTAAATTTTTTTTATTTAATCACTATTATCCACACTCAATTCCTTCAAATGGAAAGTGAAATTATTGCTTATGCATACTTGTGGTCCACCAAATCCACTAGAGATACCATTCCTTTTTCATCACCATTTTCAAATATAATTATTATTATGTGTATAATATCTATATATGATATTTATTATATAATTATACTTCTATAATTACATATCCCTATATACATTCTTACTATATAATTCATTGGGAACAGATAATGTCGTTCGTGCATACGTGTGGACTACCACCTCCATAATGCGATGAGATTCATTTTTCATTTAGAGTTTATGTTTATTTTAATAAGGTTAAATATAATCAATATAATTGACATAATTGATATAATAATAATTATTTTATGTTTAATTATTTTTTCCATTCTTTCTTTCCATCAATTAAAAAGTTAAAATGACATTCATGCTTATATGTGGCCCACTATCTCCATGAATGGTGTAATTATTTGTTCTATATCGAACTTTTATAGATGAATATATATGTATATAATTTAAATATATCATATTTATATAATGATTAAAATATTTATATGATGTAACCATGATCAATGTACACGGACTAGGAATGACAAGCTAAAACTCTCTTGAGTAATGAAGTAGTTATAAGATGGATGAGTGATTTTATAAAATAATTATTAATATATGGTAGGTAAAATGTTATAAAAAATTCATATATAATTTGATATTTAGGATCATAGTCCTATAATAATTTAATAATGAATTAATATTTATCATATAATAGGTTCAAACATGTACGGGGAAAGACAAGAGTTGTGGTAAATGATATATTTTTTAATCACATTTTAATTAGGATAATTTAGTGTAGAATTTATATTTTGGAAATTATATGATCATTTTATGATTGATATATTTAATATTATTCTCCTTTGTTTATTCAAATAATTTTTGAGTAATAGTATCTTGTCCCTCTCTTTGTAAATTAAAATAATTATGAAAATGTTTCTAATAAAAATATACTTTATTTCATCATTGGATAAGAATATTCCTCTAATGTGTCCATGTTTTCTCTAAATTGTTTGAAGAATGTTACAAAATTCCCCATTATTATAAAATTAGATTTTAACCATTTATTATTTTGTTTAAATTTCATTGGAATTTAAATTATGTTTTTTAAGAAGACACATTTTACATTTTTTTCAAAAATATTAATACAATATTTGTTTTAACAAACTCTACATGATTAGAATTTTCTTATATAATGAAATCTCAATTCTTTAAATAAACCTTTACTTATACCAATTCTTCATTTTAAGTAATATTTTTTCATTTATATTATAGGAATTTTTTATTTAAAAAATTGATTTTAAAATTGAAATGGTTTTTTTATAATGTAATATTAAAATGATATTTTAAATGAATATTTCATCTATGATAACATAAATTAATGTTACTTATTCTTTACTAGGTATATGATCCAATGATACCATCCTTGTTCTTTCTTTGGATGTTTTTGGATTATTATGATGCCAAGTCTATGAAACCTTATTATTTTCCCTAAGTTATGCTACGATGAAATGTTTATTAAACTAATTTACTTTCAATGGTTTGTGATATGATTATTTGAGGAATGTTTTGTCATATTTTTGAACAAATATGCGTGGTTTTAAATTTTGGATGGATGGGCCCAAAATTATCTCTCTAAAATTCATTAGGTAAAGATTATTATTTCATGGGATAACTATAAGAAACGAGTCGATGTGATCAATCTACAATTGAAAATGGGAAAGAATTCTTGATCCACAATGGGAAGCAGGGGGTTATTCTTTATCTACTATGATAATGGAAATAAGTGAAGATTCCAAATAAAATATTATTTAATGGCCTTAGTAAATACCCTTGATATATGAACTGGTTTTTGTGTCTATTATATACCAAAACTTTTTAGGAATTTTTCTTATGATTAGGATTTGAACTTATGCTTTATTATAGTTTTTTTATGATACCTCACTCTTATAATTCATGTATTTTGAAATAATATTGTATTATTCCATGAATCATGTTTATGATCTAGGATAAATTGAGTATGAAATTTTTATGCTATGGTAATTATATCATACAATTATTTTCATCTTAATCATTTTTATGATCAGTGATAGATATCCATATTCTTTAGCCTTACTAGGCTTCCAATCACACTATTTCTTAGGTTTTATTTCCCTATGTTATGATGAATTTTATTAAGTAGTGTATGTTAAGAAAGTTTAAGAGTGATAATAACATTATGATAGATGATGGATAATATTCCCAAAAATGTTGGTAATGTATATAGTGTTTAAATACACTAAAATTTTATAGTGATATCATTTATTATAATGTTTTGTATTAAATATTTTTCAAACGATGTGTAATATTTTTTTATGAAATTCTATGGAAACCATAGTTGGTATCATAGAAGGGTTTAGTTTATATTTTGATTTTTGGGTTAGTAAATTCTATTGAGTACTCTTGAGATAATTATGTGTGTAGGGTAAAATTCTAAAATTTTGTTAATGGATATGGATAATCTAGGATAATCCTAAGGCACCATTGAAAGAAAATAAGGTGTTAAGATTTATATATCCTATTAATGATTCTTTATGCTTGATCACTATGATCAATGATATTTGATAACCATGGTATCCATTTTGGTTTTACTAAGGGATTAAAGATAGAAGGATAATGTTGAGGTGGTTACATTTATGGTCAAATATTTAAGTACACTGTTGGAGAGTAGTTATATAAATTAGAGTATATATGGAAATGTTTCATCGAATGTCAACAAATAACCTTTATTATTAGATATCGAATTAGCAGTGAAAACTCCCAATAGTATGATGATTTTATATCAAGTCTATGATTCCTCTCATATTGATGTTAGTGGGAATTGGAATCATGTAAATTTTTTTTATCCCTCTACATGAATATGGTGTTGTTATAAACATGGATTGTATTTAATTACATAAATCCCACACCAATTAAAAAGGAAGGAATTCATTTTTGATAATAAAAACCATTTGATGATCATTTATCGATGTGATGATATATATGAACATTTGATGAAAATTAAATATATTATATGGGTCTTTATTTCTATTACTGAAGGGTTTCTATCCTATATGGTTAGGGGGAATCTCAAGATTGGGTATATGACAATGTTATGTGGATTTAGTGATGTCTTTATGGAATAATTGGCTAGTCTTTCTTGGAATCATGATGTTATGTTTTCAATATAATGCATACATGATGATAAACATGATTCAAAATACACATTTATAATGGAGCCAATTGAGTTGTATGAAATTAATAAGAAACTACTAGAGAATATTTATAAGTTATTATTTTGAAAAAGTACATCACTATGGGGTATAAATATTCTTTTTGTTTAGAATAAAAATGGTCCGATGTATCATTTCATTGATTATGAGGAACTGAATAAGATCACAAGAAGTGATTAATATCTCATTACCATTATCAATTAATTTTTGAACAATTTGGATGAGAATAATAATTTTACAATATTAAAAATTATTATGGATATCATAAATTAAGATATTAGAAGGTGAATATACCCAATAAAACCTTACACATCAGTTATGACCATTATGTATTTTAAAATTTTAATTTTTACTTACAAATGATCATGATGTCATTAGGGATATAATTTATGTAGTCCATAGAGACTACTATGATCTGTTTGTGGTTGTATTTGTAGATTATATTATTACACATTACACATGTAATAAATATCATAAAGATCACTTGAGAATTGTATTTAAGCACACAATGAAGGATACATTGTATAGAATAATTACTACATGTGTTATTTGGATTCATAATGTTTCATTGTTGGGTTATATAATCTCATGTTAGAGTATTTTGGTGGGATAGTCAATGATAGAAGTTATTGAGTAATGGACCAGACTGACCGACATTATTAAGATCCATTATTTTCTAGAATATGTAAGATATTATCGACTATTTGAGAGATATTTCTAAATACTAGATATTACTCTCATCAAGTTTACTTGGAATGGAGGTAAGTTGTTATGGATTAATTAATGCAAAGAAATTTTTGAAGGAATACATGAGAAGGTTAGTCATCAAACCTATACATAAACTACCCTATAGTGGATGTTGATTAGGGATATTTGGTGAATCATTGAAGAAGGGACTAGGACAAGTCCTACTATAGAATTATATGGGGTAGCTTAGGGTTCATGATAATTTATTTTTCATGGAAAAATTACAACACTTATTATTTGGAGTTATCTTTGGTAGTTATTTTATTTTTGATATAGATTAATTGTAATTATAGAAAAATGTATTATATATATGGAATTACACTTTTTTATTATATAACTTTTCATTACATGGTAAAAAAAATAGCGCATCATTTCATGTTTAGTTTCTTCGAAAAAAGGAACATAACACATGAAAACATCAAATGTTATTCTAAATCAACTTCAATGTTTTCTTCAAGGGTTCACCCTAAGTTATATTTACTATAACTCATAACATAGAGAAATAAATAAAAGGAAATAGGTGAGAAGGTATCCAAGTAAGGTAACCAACATGAGTGGCATATAGCATGTGATATTGAGACATAATAATAAGAATATAAGGTATAATGATAAGGAATAAGAAAGTAGAAAATGATAATTATAAGAACCTGAATAATAACCTGGAAATGTAGGTATAAAATTTAAATCAGACATTTGTAGGAACATCACCTAGTGTTGTAACCTAGGAGTTATAAATGAAAATTACCAATGTAATTCAACAAGGTATCCTAAAACCTGTTATGGATAGATATTAAATTCATTACCGAATTTATTAGATTGCTATCAAGGTTTGACCTCCAGAAGTATTAATTTTATGTGATCCACATATATAATAATGAAGCATTTAATTAATAACCTATGGAGAATAAATAACATGTTTCTTATAAAAATGATTATATACATAAGATCTAAATGATGTGATCATAACATCATTATTAACTGAAAAATGGTAATAAATGATTAATATATATAGATGCCTGAATAAATTAGTCAGGTTTACATCTAGATTTATAACTTTATAAGAGAAAAGAGGTATGGATATTCAAATAAAAAAATAGAGATAATTTCTCAGGAAGAAAGAGGTAAATTCATGAAATAAATTAGGCAATATGATGGGTATAAAAGAACGTTTTAGAAGAGGAAAAAATGAGTGGGAAAAAGGGTATACAAACAATAAAAGACCATTCCAATAGTAACATGATAATAAAAAGTTGAATGATAACCATTTTCTTACAATTGGAAGACATACCGTAAAAGGGATCATGAATGGAAAAGGTAAGTGATGATTTTCCCATACCTTGAAGAATTCTTCCTAAAATATGGGGATTAAACTGTAGGGGATTAAAGAGAACTTGTGTGAACGGATTGGGAAAAAATCACCATAAAATCATGGAGGATTTATTGATAGGGAATTTAAAGGTATAAATGGGTGGGTATTTATATAAAAAGTGGAGTAATGTTTTAATAATTTCCAAATGTATGTCCAGAAAAACTAGGTGTTTTAAAATGGAAAACCATTGGCATACCCATAGGGTTTTATTATAGTTTTGGATATTTAGGTCTAATTTAATTATATTTTAAACCTATGAAACCAAACACCATTATTTAATACATCATTTATTGTGGAAATATAATAATTCCATGAAGAAATGTTTTAAAAATAAAAAATTAAATTTTTATCATTGGAATGTAACTTTTAGTTTTGAAAATTAAATAAAACAAAATAAAATTATTAGAATTAAAAAAATAAAATATATTAGTTATTCAATTATTTTTAATTAATTACTAGTATAAAATAAATAGGATGTCATATAATTTAACAAAACCCTAAAATCAAATTTTTTACTGTTCATGAAAAATAATCTATTTTAGAAAATTATCACAAATTCACAATAGCGAAAATATTTCCTACAAATTTAAAAAATAATGTTTATTTCATCATAAAAATTATTTAAATATTGTAATTTTACTATTTAAATATAAAAATACATATTTATTAAGAAATATCAGTTTATTTGTCAGACACAAAAGTTTTAAAGCTATAAAAAATTTCCTATGCCATTATAAAATTATTTTATAATTTATTAATTAAATATAAGTTTTTTTATAAGAAAATTTTACTATAAAATATTATTTATAAGAAACTTAGATTATTATTAAAGGTTTTATCTTTTCTGAAACTAATACAAGTCAATTTTATTTGCATCCAAAAATCATATTTTCAAGTTTGTCTTAATTGATAATATATTTTATTGAGAAAAACTATTCTTAAATGGAATTTATGGGAAAATAATTTTATTTTTATAATGGGAAAAAAAGTTTAAGTAAATAATGTCTTTACATGTAACCCATTATTACACTGACATACTGCATAAGTGTAAGGTGTATGATGGTGGTAGTTTCATGGGGTGGCTTGGGAAATAAAAAATGAGTGGTATTCTCCACTAACTATTACTTCTCCCACATGATATTTCATTCAAGATTAAATTGTTCATGCTTTACTTGGTCTTCTTTAATGGGAAACCACAATGACGATACCACCCTCCCCTGTTTTGAAAAATGGGCTTCAAAAAAGGGATTATAATAATTGAGGCCATCAAATATACTTCATGTATCAATTATTTGGTATCATTAATAATTATAAATACTAATTATATTGGTAAAACTATTCACCAAGGTTATAGTTTACTATGGTCATATTAACCACTGGTCATATTGACCAACTTTTATATAAAGTTCAAATCCCAAAAATCATTTTTCCTTTTATACCCTATAAATTCCAATTCAATAATTCACTAAAACATTATCCCTAAGGATATATTTTTATATTATTAATATGTTAGTTGGTTTACTAATATTTTGTTTCATTTATATAGAATTTTCAGTGGGGGTGTTTGTTATAGTAGATTGGGGAGATCCTTTTTTTCCCATTTATTTGTCCTATTATATATTTATTGTCTACTCATTATGTTTGGAATTTTAATTAATTTCATAGATGACTAATGTAATGATATTTATAGATGATATAAAATTTATCAGTTTCCCTTTATTTTGTACGTGTATAATATTATATAAAATATACCAAAAATTTATTCTGGAAGTAAATATCATTTAAAAATATTGGGTCGTTATATTCGTCCCCTCTTAAGAAATTGTTTACCCAAAATTTCGAGTCCCTTTCTTATTTGAGAAAGGGTGAGGGTGATTTATGTACCATTTTCACCTCTAGTTCTCATTTAATTTATTTATATTTTTCGATCCTCTACAAAATAAGGACAAGGTGGGTATTTGTGTTTCATATATCCTTTTCTCCATGATCTAAAATATCTACTTGATAATCCTTATAAGAGAGATCATGTTATAGTTGTACCACCTCTAGATCCAGTACAAGTGAGGGATTTAGTATGAACTTTCTCAAGAGATATCTGTAGAATACACCATGAACATTGGATAGATTCAGTGTAGTTTCTAGAAGAGAGTCTACTAATAATATTTCATCATTGATTTAATAGGGGGAAATACGCATTGTGTTAAGATTCCATTTATTTCCAAGCCACATGAATCTCATTCCTGGTGATATTTTAAGGAAATCATTATTAAAAACATCGAATTATAATTCCTTTAGATGATTGTCCGCATAACCCTTTTGCGGACTCTGAGCATACTTCATTTATTTTTAGATGGAATAATCATTTTCTGTCTTCTCTTACATAAGATCAGGACAAATAAATTTCATCTCACCATCTTCATCCCAACAAGTAGGATTTCAATATTTAATCCCATATAGAGCATTATATTTTCCTATTATAATACTTAAGTAGAAGTTATTCTTGTATGATAACTTGACTGATCTAATAAAAATTCAAATTTCATTGAACATGTTCACATGATTCCCTAGATTTTCCACATAATCCTCCTAAATTTTCCATTACGTTTGGGATGTTATCCTATACTTAAATTTAATTATATATTAAGATAATATTGGGTACTTCTTCAGAATTTATAAATGACCCTAGATCATGATAATAAATGAAACACAATGGGACCGGATTCATTCTCACCACTTCCATTACATATATCTTAGAATGTTTCAAGTATAAAACATCCCAAATAATTTTGGAATGGGATGTCTTGGGGAGTAAATACACTATTATACACATCACAATGATTCTATTGGTTGATCTTTGGAGACTAGTGATGATGTTGATAGTGATATTTTTACAATTCCTTGTTTGTATGGGTAGTGTTTCCAATACGCCTTTAAGAATTTGTCACTCTGCCTTCACCTGCTAACACAACATGAAAATTACAATGTATTCATAAATATCGCTTTTCATATTATCCAAATATTACTGATCATGTAGTTCCCTATTAATTTTAGTGGTTCTAGGATGTATAGATAATTTAGAGCTATAAGGTTCATGCATAAGATCTTTTTCTACCGGATATATTGGAAAAACACACTTATATGAAATTTTAATACACCTTCTTCATCAATATTGAACATATAAAACACACCATTCCTCATAGCCTCTATCTAATTTTGTAAAAAAGTACCTTATAGTTTATCTTTCATACTATTCTCTAGTAATAATGGTTGTGAAATAATTTGCAATTGGTTTTATGATGTTCCTTCGCTAACAATTCACATGCCTAGTTTAACTCTGTCCCTGATCAAAGGATCTCACTGAACCCTCATCATTTTCAATACGACATCGTCTTGAAAAATTAATGCATCAATGACATTTTTTCTCTTTCAGGGGGATAATGAATTGAAAAGTTATTATTTTTAATAATTTCCAATTTTCTCCTTTATCTCATGTTTAGTTGATATGGCATGAAAAAACATCATTCATTGGAAATCCATGTATATATAAAATTTTTCCCAATTAATATAGTACCTACATATTTTCTAAAAAAACATCCATTGTAGAGACCCGAAGCTTGACGTACATGGACATTACATTACATTTGCGGAATACTTAGTACATAACAAACAAACACACACACAAGGATCGTAATAGTTTAGTGTCTTTGGAAACTCAGAATATAATCTTCTAATCGTGGTGAAAGATCTTCAAAATCTCCCATAAAGATCTTCTTTTTTTACCTAAAACCTTTCATTATATCCTGGGGAAAAGAAAACATAAAAGGGTGAGCTCAAATGCTCAGTAAGGGTAAACAAAAGAAATATCAATCACATCATATACATAAGCACATAACTTTTGGAAATCTTAACCTGCAAAAGAGATCATAATTTCATAACATGGGGTAAATCATGGCAGTGAAATGTAATCACAATAATCATAACATAAAACATGAAACTTTGTGTCATTCACACATAATCATATAGAATCATTTCTTGTTAGTCAAGACTCATTTCCAAGACTATCTTAGTGGACAAAGTCCCTTTCTGAATCGAGTAACCCTCGTTTCAGTCCTGTTTCACTGAACCGGTATAACCTACCGTTCCAGCCCTGTCTATCTCATGAGATATAAAATCTTTACCCAATGCATTGGAGGGAGATATAGGTCCCACCCATCTTATAATGAATCCTTTCTCATGTGTTCCACATAATCATAATCCATACATCATAGCGTAACCCATGTAATAAAAATGGGATTCTTAAACAACATGACATCATAAAAAAATTCATATAAGATAAAGAAATTCATAAAAATATTTCCATCACAACATAATCAAACCAATGTAATAATAGGGGTAAAAATATAACCCTTTTATTATCTTAGATGGAAAATAATTTTGATAAAATACTTGAACTCCATTCTTGAGGAAAATATCCTTTCTACTTCAAAAAACATTTTTCCTTTCATAACATGTCATACGACTTTAAAATAAAAGAATTTGATTAAAAATAAACTTGAAAACTTGTAAAGGATGTTTCTTAAAAATCCATTCATGTCGTATAAGTTAAAAAAAACATTCTTCGTACTTTTGTCGGAAAAGTCAAAAAGTACCTCATATGAAAAACGACAAAAGACTCCTTTCATACATATTACTAAAAACTCACCGAAGGGTAAAAATGGATTTAAACAATTGTAGGTGGATTTAAATAATATTACATATTGATGAAACATGGATGTGGATGATAATACACCCCAGTAAATACCAAAGTACAAACAATCTCGAATAAAATGAGATTGTGATATATTCCCTTACCTTAGGTTCGATTTTCTTCGTATGTGTCCGAACCTCCTGTATAATGATTTAAATAATGTCATTGACTTATTAAATAATCATATTCATTGTTATGATATCATATATTGTTCACTTATGACATTATATTACCCGTTCTTTTGTAAATTCCATGTTAAAGAAGCGTTTTTGGTAAAATCGTTTCATTTATCGTAGGTGTTTTGTCTTTTTGTTCTTGACATTATTATTACTTATATCATGATTTACTTACTTCCAGAATATAATATATGATTTATATATCATATATATTCTGTATATATATATAATAGATAGATAAATGAAATGAAAAACACCGTTCATGGATACGGTAGTCCGTACGTACGCATGAACGTTGTTTTCCTTTCCTTATTGTCTTGAATGGAAGTAAGTAGATGACATACATATATATATATATACATAAATCCAGTAGATTTATAATGTCATATATTTCAATATTATTTCTTATATATACTTTATAATCATTCTTAAATGGTTGACATGGAGAATGAATCTCATCGCGTCGTGGAGACGGTAGTCCGTACGTACGCACGACCGATGATATCATTTCCATAAATATTGAATTGAATTGGAGTGGATTATACAATATATCAGAATCAATATGATTTTTTAATAACTATGTATAGTTATTCTTTACACCATTATACCCATCCATGTAAGGTGGTGGTGGAAATTAGATTACACCACGGCGTGGAGACGGTATTCCGTAAGTACGCACGCACGGTGATTTCTTTTTCCGTAGGATGGATAGATGGTGAAATAGGGTTGTTTCATACATATAATAACATATCATTATATTAGTGATACTGATGTTATTACTTCATAATGAAACAACCTAATAAGAAGAAGTGGAAGAAGAAATAAAGATGAAAGAATTGGTAACGGTAATTACCTCTTCTTTGAAGCGCCTCTTTGAGACCTCCTCTTAGGGCACTAAAATTGGTCTTTGAGGAAGACCAGAACCTTTAGGATGTTGCTAGGGAAGTGGAAAAGAGATTTTGGCAGGGGTTGGCCGAGCTTGAGTGCTCAAATTGGTGTGAGGAGGAGGGGGAGGAGTTGTCCTTTTATAAGGGAGGAGAGGGGCACCTTAGGAATATCTCAAAATATTATTTTATATTAAAGTCAAAATCGGTTTATAATGGTTCCAAAGGGTCTTATTTCGAAGATAAAGTGGGGATGGGTCGAACTCCTATCAACCAACAAGATTTAGACAAGTTTAGGGTATTATTTTAACCTTATCAATTAGATTTAACTCTAAGTTAAATAATTTAACTTTTACCGTGTCTTTTTGTTTTCTTTCACTATATGGTTAATAAACTTACTATAACATGCCAAAAGAACCCCAAATTGTTTATTATTAATATATATATCCTTATCTAAGTAATTTTGCCGAACCATAGATTTTTAGGAATAAAATAACAATTAATAATATAATATTTGATTTAAAAACTATTTTGTGTCAATTTTGACACTATTTGATATATGATTTTTTTGAAAGTAATAAAAGAATTATATGTTCGATCCAAGTTGATTAAATCAACAATAATATATCATAGTAACCTAGAAAATTAGTTTAATTCATAAAAAGTCTCAAATTATATTTAGTTTGGTGTTTATAACATCAATTATGTCAATATTTCATTAATAAGATAATTACTGCATCATCATTGTGTCATAAATAAATTAAATTATTTGATGTCTAAAAATTAAAAATAAAATACCATTATGTGGGACATCGTTTTATCTTTCTAATGAATATTTACAATCGAATTTATCTTATGTATAACCCTATATTAAAAATGTTTTAGTAAATAAACTTTGATTTTAACTCTTTTAACTCTTCTTTGAATTAAATAATAATAAATGTCCTAATCTAATCCAAGTGGGGCTAAATGATAATATTTTACACTTAAGGTTGTTTTTGGTCGAGATACACTTGTACAATAGAATTAGGACATGTGTTACGGTAATATTAATATAATTCTTACCCTTAATTACCCTATTTACTTTTAACCGTGGTAAATAAAAGTAAAAAGTTACTATTCACCAAAAATTATTTTCATCTCATTGAACCACATTTTACTTACTGACATCAACCGTGTCTCTCGGATTTTTGAAATTCCATTCACAGAAGCGGTAAAATTAATTTTTATGAAAAATTCAGTTTTTTTTAACTACCACTTAGTAGTTTCACTATTCATCAAAAATTGATGTTTTTCAGAATAATACCAAAATTTCATCCTAAGCTATATTTCATATTCTGAATTCAAAAATGAAGTCTATTTTACCAAATTCATAACATAGAGGTTGCATTAATTAATTTTATAATTAAATCCCGCTGTTAAAACAAATAGCATGTTTTTAAGAAACAATATCTATCAAAAGATTGACACTTGTTTATGTCTGGTTTAAATGTGAAATTACATCCAATGACCAACATTGTATTAAATTGTAAAAATCTATTCTAAATATACTTTAAAACCACACAAATTAATAATTTGTCACTATTAATTATTTCGATTAAAAAAGTTGTTTTTAATTAAAATTTAGTAATTTTCACTATTCATCAGAATATGAAAGTTATCCGAAAAGTACCAAAATTTCACCTTAGGCTAAATTCGATACTCCGAATCCAAAAATGAAGTCCATTTTGAGAGCTAAAATTTCTAAAATTTAAAAAGTGGTTATTACTATTCATAACAGCAAGTTTTAATAATATTTTAATAGCATATCGTTGTTTCGTGAAACTCAGTATTGCATACTACACACGCTATCGAGGAAGGTTGCAATTGCGTGTAATGCAAGGCAAGTCAAAGATGTGTGTTGTGCAAGCTCCTTTTGGTGTAGCGTACAACACAAGACATTAGTAAAATTAAAAAGAATATTTTTCATAAAATCTCGGGTTGTTACATCCATTTCCAAATATAAGTCCTACATAAGATAAATCTTTCCTTGAGTCTTTAACTATTTAGATGAATAAGAAATATCCCTGTCATTTTTCATGAGAACACACCTAAGGATTTTTTGAGATACATGTCCTTAAATAAAAAATCGTGTCATGACAAATAATTGAGTTAATAGAGGTATAATATCCAATATATTATTTAATTAATAGATACATTATTCACACTCATTGGAAGAGATGAACTTAGACCCCTTGTAGTAAAAATTTTAGTGGATTAGAAAGTCAGAAATAATTTTTCACAAGCATGATATAATATCATTCTAAACCATGGAAACTATGATTCCCAGTTAATAGTGTAGGATGTGGCCATTCCTATACAGTCTTTGCCTTTATAGGATCAATTTATATTCATTCATTGGTATCAATTTTCCCAAAGAATGAATCTCTTTTTAAGAATAGGCCAACATTTTGGAAATTTCCCAAACAATTACCCTTCATTTGAGTTCCAAAAATTATCCATAGATGATCATCATGCTCCTCAAATTTTTTTGAATATATCATAGAATAATCCATAAAAACTACAAAAATTTTATTAATCTTGTCTCCAAGTACTCTATTCATCAAATACATAAATACAAAAGTTGCACAAATTATTATTAAGTTTGTAATAAAAAACTCTTATTCCCCATATCATGTTCGGAAGGTAGTTTTTGAAATATCATCTTTCTTCACCTTCAATTGATGATACATGTGTTAGAGGTCAATATTAGAGAAGAATTGATCCCCAAAAAGTTGGTCAAATAAGTAATTAATTCATCCAATATGGGATTACTTTTTCATTGTGATCCCATTAACTTATATGAAATCAATTCATAGTTGAATTGATCCATCCTTCCTCTTAACAAAGAGAAGACATGATCCCCAATGAGAAAAACTTGGTCTGATAAATCCCATATCCAAATTGTCTTAAAATTGTTTATTTAATCCCTCTAACTCCATATTTTCTATTCTACATGGGGTATTGTATATCATCATGGATCCAGATATTAGTTCAATGGAGAACTCTACACTAATTTTCTAGGGATGTCCATGTAACTCTTCAGAAAAAACGTCAATGTATTACTAAATTATGAGGACATCATCTATAATTATAATTTCTGTTCCATATCCCTCTTGGATGATCATCCACATAAACAAGGCTATGGGAGGTGATTGTTGACAAATCCAATGTCATGATATATCTCATTTAAAAATGAATGTATGTTGTGCATTTAAGACTACTGAAATTTCATTGATTTCATTGTTTATCTTAGCATTATACTTTGAGAGAATGTCCATACCTAGTATAGTGTCTAATTCCACCATGGGAATTACTACTCAAATTGTGATGAGATTGTACTCTCGAAATCTAATACTAGAGTTTCTATAACTAGTTAATCATGGATAATTCTACCAGTTGTCTTGTGTTAATAACTAGACTTATAGTTGTTTATGATTTTATTCTATATACATGGAAGACTTTGATGAAATAAAGGAATTAATTGAACTAGAATCAGTGTACCTAATAGCATTGAGATCACAGGGAGTGGACCTTCTATCACATCATTCAGGTCCTCCACTTCAGCCATCGTGATAAAAAATTCTTGCTCATTCACCCCTAGTCCCTTTGGAGATTGATGGTGGTTCCCCTCCACTATCTTATGATTTGAAAATTTATTTTAAATGTGCACAACATTTCCACATATGATTCATCGAATATCTAGTTAGGCCTACATATCTTCACTTTTTCATTAGTGTTGAATTGTTTAGGCATCACCTCACCAACATAGTTTTGATATATATGGAAATATGTTCTGTACATTATCACTTTCAACTCCCAACTAAGAAATACCAAAAATCCTTCATCCCACATTTTTTTTAAATTTGTAATGTTTTAATTTCATTAATACTCTTCCAAGATCAAACTTCATACCTATGATAGATCCATTTACCTCTTATTTTAATTTGATATATGTGTCCACTACATATCTCCATACTCAAATTTAACCTTCATAGAGCTTCTCGCTATATCCTAGTATCTTTCATAGTCATGAATATATAGATTCCTCAACAGATGGGGCCTCAGTCCACTGAAAAATCTATAAAATTATCCATTTGGATCCATAAAAATGAAAGAAGTGTAATGGGAATGAATTGTAACATTAATCTTATATCATCTAACCAATTTATTTTCCTTTTTATTTAGTTTAATGAGTTCCTTCGCTATTTTTGTTTTCATACAATGAGGAAATAATTATTAAAAAATAATTCCCCTAAAATATTCTCACTCCCTATCATCCATATCAATTTACGGATTTAATCAGTGTCCACCACTAATCCTCTTATCATTATAAGTAGTATACATCAAGGGTTACATTATCTTAATATGAACAATGGAGTATCAAAAAGATCTTTTTCTATAGAGATCATCTATTTTCTAACAATCAAAGGGTCTGCAGATCCACTAAAAGAATGTGGTTATTGATGTATGAAGGACGCAATAGAAATTTGTTCCCTTGTAGTTTAATATGGTCTCTCAATTTGATTCATGTTATTGTTCATAACTTATTTTAGTTTATTCATAATATTAAGCAAGTTTTCCATTCCAATATCCAATGGAATGCCTCCAGTACATCATTTGTCTCACTCATCATTTACATGGTTCTATTTATTTCCATCCATTTTTCTAAAATAATAAAATATTTGTGAGAAATTTCTGATGACTTAAAATAAAATATTTATAAATGGATTTATGTCATAAAACATCAGGATTATGTATTTTATTAATCTATTTTAACAAAAATTAAATTTCCTATATATCCATTATAATAGTTGTTAAGAATCTTGTGTTTAACCAAACATATCCCCCATATGTATTGAAAAAGGAGTGAAACAAGGACTATTTTCTTTCACTAGTTTTTATTCTACACTTGATCAATGTGGTTTTTGTGTGTGTTAAATCAAAGAACATTTTTGCTTGAGCCACATCCACTACTCTATATCCAAACATGGATTTCATTCCATGGAAACAACATACATATTACTTCCCCAAAATACCAGGATGGTTTCCAATTTTTAGACTTGTACCTATGGTTCTTCCAAAAACTTTCAAGTCATAATTTCCATATATGACATAACTATATTTTGATTCTAACTATCAAATACTGCATTTTTTATATAACTTTTTATTACAATCTACAAAACAGAGGATATTTTTCATGTTTAGTTTCATTGAAAAAAGGTACATAATACCTAGAAACATAATAAAATCTTATAAATCAAGTTATCTTAGCTCTTTATGGGTCTAACCAAAGTTATATTCAATATATCTCATCACCTAGGGACATACATCAATTGAAATGGGGGACCATAAAGCCCTGTAAGGGAATAAATAAGAGACATATAACATGTGATCTTGATACATCAAAATTTGAACATAAGGTAGAAAAAACATGTGAGAAAGAGGAATATCATAACAATAAGTACCAGAACCATAATATTGTTGTGTGGCTACAACTATGAAATGATAAATTAAAATTTGTATCACCATGGTTTGTGACCACGGTGTTATAAATGAAAATAACTAAGGTTATTCACCAAGGTGTCATAAATGTTACCATATCTAGGGATTAAAATTTTTACCCAATAAATTAGAGAACTATCAGGGTTCACCCGTCATATGTCTTAATTTCATGTGATCTAAAAGGATCAAAATAAATAATTTCATTAATAACTCTTAGTGAATAAAGAATGAGTTTATTATTAAAAATCATAACCTACTAAAGAGCTCAAAGAAATGATCACAACATCATTTTTAACCAAAAAAATGTGAATAATTATTTTAGGTATATAAATTACCAAATAAAATATTAATGTTTAAATATATTTTAATACGCATATAATATAAATTAGGTTTGGGGATTCAAATAAAAAATATAAAAAATTCTCATGTAAAAGAGTGAAATTCGAGAAAAATATTTACCAAAATGATGAGTATAAAACATGGTTTTTGAGAAGGGAAAAATGAGAGGGGATAAGGGAATCCCATTTATTATAGTGTGTTATTATTGTAATGGGATAATATAAAGTTTAACAAAATAGTTTTCTAGGAAGTTGGAAGTCAAACAAAAAAGTGGTAACACAAATGGAAAAAAGAAGCGATGATTTTCTCTTACCATGAAGAGTTATTCCTAAATCATGAGGATGGAACATCGGTGGCATTAGAAAACATTGAGGGGACAATATAGAAAGAAGGGTCACTAAAATATTGTGTATAATTGATTTTGAGTGAATGGAAATGGTTAAAATGGTGGGTATTTACAAAGAAAGTGGAGGGATTGTTTAATAATGTTCAAATATTGGTCGTGGAAAATATAGTTGTAAAAAATGAAAAACGATAGGCATACCGATGGGTTTTTTCAGGGTTTTTGTAAATTTGATCAAATTTTACAATAATTTATACCTCCATAACCAAACACCATTATTTTATACATATTTTGGAATAGAATTTTAATGATTCCACAAAGTTAATTTTTAAAAACAAAATTTTCTTTTTTTGAGATTAGAAAGTAAATTATAGTTTTAAAAATTGAATAAAATATATTATAAATTTTATTATTAATAAAATAACATATTTTAATTCTTGGATTTTGTTAATTAATTATTACATAATTATGACATAAATAATGTGTCAAAAAATATAACGAAACCCTTAAATTGATTATTTTTACAATTCACATAAAAATAACGTATTTTAGAACATTATCATAAATTCACCCTAACATGAATTCAATAGGATGATTTCAAAAATGATTCTTATTTTAACATAAAAATTCTATAAATATGAAAATTTTAACATTTTTATATTAAAATCATTATTTATTTTAAAATAGTATTTTTTAAGTCACATTCAGAATAATGACACATAAAAAATTTCCTATGGAATTATAAAAATCTATTCTCATTTATAATTTAAAAATAATATTTTAAATTACAACTTAATATAAAAAAATACAATTCAAAATAACTTGTTTATTATAAAAACGTGTATCCTTTCTAAAATATATAAGTATATTTTATTTGCATCCAAAAAACAAATGGCCAAATTCATCTCAATCAACCAAATATTATACTTAATAATATTCTTAAAAAAATTTTATGAAAAAAATAATTTTAATTATATAAAGGATGTTACACTTAATGAAATTTTGTTCTTAACATTTAACCCCTCATTTGACCACCACACACCTTAAGGGTATGTTGTCTGATTATAACATCCTGATTTTTAATGGAATATTTTATTTAATAAATTAAAATTTTCATTTATATCCTACAATGCACTATGTTAAACATTCCTTTCACACTAAACCGATTTATCGTATGTTACACGCAACCCCAAGTTGGTGTTCTATACATAAAAACCCGAGTATAAATTTTGTTCAATTTATAAACAAATTTTGTATTGATTATGTTATATGCATCCCCAAAGGAAGCTTTCACAACATGAAACACTGAGTTGTATTGCGTTACACGCCATAATGTCCTTCCTCGATAGCATGAGTTGTATGGAATACTGAGTTTAAATAAATAATGATAGATTATTAAATTATTAGTTTTTAATGGGATATAAACTAGTATATATGAAAATTATTAACAAAATTAATAATTTTATATTACATTAACATGCATCTTATGTATTTTATAGACATGATATAAGAACAAATTCCTTTTTTCAGATAAAGGGCGTATTTTCAAAAAAATTAGTTTTCCACCATGTGATGGTACACCAATTTCAAATAAAGTTTTTAGAACTATTAAATATTATATATTGAAAATTATAATTCTTCATTAGAAGAGGGACATCATTTTTTTTTGGATGAAATTTTGGTATTTTTCTAATAAAATTCATATTTTAATGAATAGTAAAAAATATTGTATTTTAATTAAAAACTAAATTTTCATCAAGGTTATTTTGATAGTTATATTATATTTTTTATTTATTTTAATTATTAATTTGATTATTTAATTATTATTTAATCCATCTTTTTCATTCGATGTAATTTTACATTTAAATTGTATAGAAACACATGTCATTCTTTTGAAAGTTTTTACATCTTAAGACCCCGCTTTTTGGTTTTGACAATAGAAATTAGGTTTAAAAAAATTTCTTCTAAATTTATGCATTGAATTTAGGATTATGGATACTCTATTTGGAATCAAAAGGTCCAAATTATATAAATTGGTCCATTTTATTGTTGGACATTATGAATAGTAACTTCAGAAATTATTTTTATTTACCATGGTTAAAGGGTAAATATGTTAAGTAAGGGTAAACATTTAATACTATAATAATATCAAACTACCCAAACAAGTTTCCAAATCTTACTATATGATTTATGGGGGACCAAAATTATCTTTAGCCGAAATATAGGCTTTCGAGAACCAGTTTGGTCTGAAAATGACATGTTATATTTATTAATTTAGTGTAATGGGAAATAAAACATAAACACGTATCTTTTTACTAAAACAATATTAATGAAGGGGTTATATAATTGATAAAATTGAATATAAATATTAATTATAAATCTAATAATATTTCCTATATCATGGTATTTTTTATACCTTTTATAAATTTCATTAATACATTTATTTATGACATAATGATGATGTTTTGATTACCTTGTTAAGAAATATTAAAAGAAATGATATTATAAGTATTAAAATAAAATTAATTTGAAACTATTGATGTAGAAGAAATATTTTTGAATGAAATTGACATGTTTTGGATGATTTAATGCCTTTTATTGATGGAATCATGGTTTAATGACTTTTACAAAAGCAAATTACTAAATACTGTCAAAATTGACGTAAATGAGTTTTTAAAACAAATAAAACATTATTAAATGATATAATAGTACAAAATAACTTATATTCAGAAAACTGACTTATATAATGTGAAATATATAATTAATGACCCACTTTGGGTTCTTTTGGAATTGTATAGTAACTTTAAAAATTATATATTATGGTAATACAAGAATACATGGTAAGAGATAATGTTTTTAACTAAGGCATAATGATAAAAGATAAGTATAATTTTGTGACATAAACTTTTTTTAAACATATTTGTTGAGAGTATTTATACCCTTAATTATCAAATGAATGAAATATATCACATTGGAACTTTTATAATTCGAAAATCCATTTATAATAAAATAATATTTCTATTATTTCTTAAAGTACCCCTCCTCCCTCTTATAAAAGGCCACAAACTCTAACCACTTACTCACACAATTAAAGCCCCATGGATCATCCAACATAAAATAAAATAAGCTCCCAAAATACCTATATTCTTACTAGATTCAACAATTTGGGTATAAATCCACCCTAGGGATACCTTTTGTGCAAATCAAAAAAAGATAACTGAAAAACATGTAATTGTTTTATCACCTCTTTCAATTTTTTATTCTTCTACCTTCTATTCATATGTTGTTTCCATAATGATATAATAAATCCAGTATCTTTTACATTTTTCTATGTTATTATAATTATGTTACAACCTTATACCTTTTCTTATCCATCATACAAATAAAAATACCACCACGCGTGTGTATATATGGCTTACCGTCTCCATACCGTGGTGTTATTTGTTATTCAACAATAATTAATTCTGATGTGTGTAATGAAGAGTATAATGGATTTAAACAATGAATATAACATTATAAATAATTATTATAATTAATATACCATCCAATTACATACCATTTATCCATTATGTTAATGATATCTTCGCTCGTCCGTATGTACAGCCTACCGTCTCCACGATGCGAGATGAGATTCCTTCTCTATGTTAACCATTCAAAAATGATTATAATGTATATATAA
Organism: Viscum album; assembly: GCA_963277665.1. Lineage (NCBI taxonomy): Eukaryota > Viridiplantae > Streptophyta > Magnoliopsida > Santalales > Viscaceae > Viscum > Viscum album. The sequence continues at coordinate 201,513,794 of OY728128.1, forward strand.
TAAATAAACATGAAATATATGAAATAATAATGATACCTGATATATATATATATATTATTTAGTTGTTTTTATTCAATTCAATAAGGAAATAGAAAAAGGGTTCATGCGTACATACGACCTACCGTCTCCATGAACGGTGCCTTCCATTTTATTTATATAACTATTATATATATTTATAAAATAAATATTTCTGATATATAAATCATGTTTTACATTATATAATTAATTATGTCATTATCTTTCTAATAACATCACAAATTACAAGTTAAAACATGTTTGATAAATAAACGATTATTACCCAAAACATTTCTTTAACATATAATTGATAAATAAATGGGTAATATAAAGTCATAAGTGAATCATATATGATATAATAATTATTATTATGTCTCTTTAACAAGTTAATAATATGTTTAAACCCACTATAATAGTGTTTTGTACACATGAAAATGAAATCATACCTAATGTAAGGGATAATTTTGCAATCTCATTATAATTTGAGATTGTTTCTTAGTAAGTATTTATGGATGTATATTTATCTTTCAAATCATTGGTTACTAAATAATTAAGATTATTTCTATTTATATACTATTTTTTAAATTCAATTTTACCCATTGGTTAATTTCTATTAAATGATATGGAAGGAATATTTCATTCGTTTTCCATATGAGGTACTTTTTTAATTTTCCTGCAAGAGTACGAGAAGAATATTTTTTAACTTCTACTGCATGAAAAGATTCTTACATCTTCATAATGACTTTTTTACATGAATATTCATTTATAATATTTCAGGATTATGTTCCACTATAGAATTTTCTTTCAAATTTTTTGGCATTTTGGGAAATGAAATCATTTTTGAAGAAGAAAAGATATTTTTCTCAGCAATTAAGTTCAAGTGTTTTATCAAAATTATTTTCTATCTATGATGAATTAGGATTATATTTCAATACCTAATATTATATTGATTTTATTATGTTTATGAGGGAATTTTTTTATGAAATCCATTTATTTTTTATGGATAATGATGAAATGACATTTAAGAAACATTTTTTATTTCATTTTTTATGCATTGATGAATGATTTATGTTTTTGTAGCACAAGTGACAATGATTTCACTATGAGATGCGTGTGACCTATATCTCCCTCCAATGAATTTGTTAGAGATTTATATCTCATGAGATAAAAATTAATGGAAGGGAATGAAAATCTATATCAGTAATATAGGGCTATAATGATAAGTAAACCCAGTTCCATAGTACAGGGCTGGAATGACAAGTAAATCTGGTTCAGTAATACATAGATGGAAAAGATAGTTATCTCAGGTTAGAAATGGAATTTTTCTACTATGATTTTCCTTGAAACAATGCCATGTATACTATGGAAATCATATTATGTTCTTATTTTCACTCCATAATTACATGTTTTTTGTCAATATTATTTTATCATGGTTCATGTTCATTTATGATTTATGCCTTACGAATTACGTAGATTTATTTCATGACTCACGATTTTGATATTAAAATTTTATGTTCAAGTTTTTGAATTCTTATATTTAGGTTTGGTTTTTTTCTTCATGTTTACCCTTACTAAGAATTTGATCTCACCCTTTTCATGTTTTCCTTTCCCCAGGATATAATGAATGTTTTTAGGATGGAAAAAAATGGGGACTATCATTATGTGAGATGTTGAAGATATTTCACCAAGATATAATAATGTGTAGTGAGTTTCCAAAGTCACTAAAATAATACAGTCTTTTGGAATCTATTTATGAAATGTATTATGTATTTGGAAAAAGAAATGTAATTCCCATGTACATCAGGCTTGGCTATTTAGTTTTGGTATCAGAGTGATGGTTTAGAAAACCGTTGAAAATCGTGATGATAAAGCTTTAGTGATATACCTATATATGTTTCTATGGATATGTATAGGGATGTCTTATGGATATGTAATGTATAGGTTACAATCCTAGAGTTTTTGTGATAATCATGAATATCCTAGGATTAAACCTAAGATGTCATAGATTGAAATATAATTTGTAATTTACATTACTTATGTGTTTTTAATCTCTAAAATATATTTCCCACAGTTTTGGTTTTGGTATTAGTCAGAAGCCATAACTACATAGAACATGGATAACCATTGAATGTTTCTGATGTGGAAATTATGGGAATAAGGAAGATCAAATTCCTTTCTGGAAATATCACAAAGAGAATAATGACGATGGTATGAGTATTGGTCACACTTCTATGGATATAGAGATTGTAAACGACATGTGAACGGTAAGTGATGTTCTTATATTATTGTTTACATTAAAACTATAAATCATGGGTTGAGAAACCTTAATAAATGATTCATATTTTAAAGAAAAAATGTTTATTGATCATGAGTAATGGATAAAGAGTAATTTTGGATGATTGGGGTGTTATTTTCTGGACTTCAAAGTTTATGTTATATAAATCATGAAATATATAAGTTTTTTTAGTATAATTTCTTTATTATGTATTGGAAAGGATATATTTATCAGTTTTAAAGAGATAGAAATGTGATTTATGGGTATGGTTATATACTTGAATAAAAAATGATTAAGGGGAAGATAAACATTAATATGTCCCTTATTTTAAGATAATGATGCATATATAAAGATATGATGGATTTGAAAAAGTAAATTAGGTGATGCTAGAATCTTGAGATCTAATTATGGAGTTATTGAAAATAGTTTTTATCTATCATAGATGTGGTATACAAATTTTTGGGATGTATCTAATATATCCAAAATGGTTTTTTATAATGAATCCTGTATCTTTTAAATTGGGATATCTGATAATTTAGGTTGTTTCCATGACTCAAGAGAATACATGTCGATTGTGTTCAAATTTTGGAATGTGGCCAACCAGAGATATATTATGTTATATGGGGAATAAATGTTAAGAAGAGTTTCTGAACCTTTTTCTATTATTTTGGAATTTCATATTTTAGAAGGCTTGTAATCTTATCAATGTTTATAAAAGTTTAAACATTAGATGAAATTTATTAAAATAATGTAATATCTCACCATATATGGACTTATGCATGTTTGATAACATGTGATATATTTTTTTCAGCCAGATGGAATTTCCAATCATTCTATTTATGGATTGAATGATCTGCTAACACTTCAATAATAAAAATTACAACATAAATTCATTTAAATTGAGATGAAGTGGAAATTTTTCAAGGAATGACCAATGATGAGATTATACTGATATCCAAAAAGTATTTCTTCTCATGTTATTCATAATTTTTAAATGTTTCTTGTAAACCAAAAATATTATCCTAGTACCTTCTTATCCAATAAAACATATGGTTCCTTAAATCATTATAGATTTATGTCTTGCTGGTTGTTAGCTTTCTCCAAACCTAGTTCACTATCACTATCCATCTAAACATGAATGTTAGATTTCTCTTCCATATAAAGGTTTTCACTTCCCACTAATACTTTCCCATATGTAATCCTAGTTCTGAGTTACATTGGGTAACCGTTATGTTTCTAACATTCCTTTTTAAAATAATGTTTACTTATTCCTTTAAATGATCATGGTTTCAATGAAGGAAACTTTTATGTTGTTAACCTTAAATAACACGGGAGAATTTTGAGGGTGAAATTCATTTTAAGTGGGGTAGAATGTAACATGACGAGTTTTAAAAGTCCATTTTTTTGAATAAATTAAAATTTTCACTTATATCTTGAAATTCAATAAGTTAAACATTCCTTTCAAACTAAAAAGGCTTGACATATGTTACACGCAAAACCGAGTTAACATTCGATACCCACAACAATTTGTATTTATTTTGTTCAATATATAAAATAATTAAGTTTGTATTATTAAATACATAAAACCAATGGAATATTTCACTACATGCAACATTCACTTGGCTGGAGTTACATGCAAGAGTGACGTTCCATGATAGATTTTATTGTACGCAATACCGAGTTTCACAAAACAATGATATATTATTAAAATATTATTATTTAATAGAATATAAACTATCCATTATGAATATTATTAACAATATTTTTAGTTTTATATAACATTAACATTCATATAATGTATTTTCTAGACATGTTGTAAGAAATAATTCTATTTTTCAGATATTATATATATATTTTAAAAAATGAATTTTTTCTACCTTTTATGGAACATCCATTTTAAATCACGTTTTTAATAGTTTTATATATTATATCTAACAAAATAATTTTTTTAGAATAGGGACAAAAAAAATTTGGCTGAATTGTTTGTATTTTTCTGATAATATTCATATTTTAATGAATTGTGAAAATACTATATTTTAAATCAAAAACACATTTTCATATAATTTACTTATATAATTAGATTATCTTTTTAATTGGTTTTAATATGTTTTTTGAATATAATTTTATAATTTAATCCAATTTTTTTTTGGATTTAATTTTAAATTTAAATTGTACATAAACAATGTTAATCATATGATAGTTTTTACTTCATAATAACATGTTTTCTTGTTTTTACAATGGGGATTAATTTTAAATTAATTTCTTCTAATTATGTGTTTTAAATTTTGGAAAAATATATAGCATATTTGGAATCATAAGGTCAAAATTTTGTAAATGTTTCTCTTTTATTTTTGGAAATTATGAATAGTAACTCATGTTATTATATTTATTTACCATGTTTTAAGGGTAAATAAGGTAAATAAGGGTAAAAACTATTATTGTAATAATATAAAAATACCATTAAACATGTCCAAATCATATTGTATGGGTCATGGGGAAAAAATTCTTATGCCGATATTTTGGTATTTGAGAACCACTTGGGTGTGAAAATGACAAGTGATAATAATAAATTTTATGTAAAGTGAAATATAACATAATGATATTTCTTTTTACTAATGTAATTTTAATATAGAGTTATATAATTTATCATTTCGATTATAACTATTTCTCAGAAAGATAAAAATATTTCCTACATTATGATATTTTTTTTATAATTTTTATACATTACATAATTACATTTATTTATGACACAATGATGATGTAGTGAATACCTTATTAATGAAATATTAAAATAAATCCTATTATAAATATTAAAATAAAAGTAATTTCAAAATATTATTACCATAAACGTTTTTTTGGTGAAATTGAAATGTGGGTGATGAGTTAATGCCTTTGGTTTGAAGGAATTATTTTTTTATGAATTAAAAAAAACAATTATTAAATAGTGTCAAAATTGACAAAAATGAGTTTTTAAAACAAATACTAATTTAATAAATGATATAATAGTCATAAAAATAAAATATTCATCCATATGACTTATATAATGTTAAGAATTCCCTTAATTATCCACTTTTCAATCTATTGTAATTTTATAGAAACTATAGTTACAATATATTATGAAAATACATGAAAACATGGTAAGAGTTATTGTTTTTAACTAAGGGTTAATGCTAAAAGATATGGTTAATTTGGTTCCCTAAACATGTATAAAAACTTTTGTTTGAGAGGATTTAGACCCATAATAATTTTATTCTAGAAATATATCCCATTGAAACTATTTTAATTCGATAATAAATTTAAAATGAAATAATATTTGAATACCTTCCTAAATTGCCCCTCCTCCATCTAATAAAAGGCCACCAACTCTACCCACATAATCACACCCTTAATGCCCCTTTGATCATCCAAATTCAGATAAAATAAGCCCCCAACATCCGTAACCTCATCCTAGGGGACACATATAGGGAATAAATCCATCCAAGAGAGATCTTTTGTGAAAATCAAAGAAGATAACTGAAAACTAGTTAATTGTTTTATCACCTCTTTAAAACATTTTTTCTTCTTATACATCCTATTTTTATGTTGATTACATATTAAAGAAAAAAATGAAGTATATTATAAATGATTATATTTCATTATAATTATGGTATAACCCTATACCTCTTTTTATCAATCCAACTAATAACAATATCACCATGTGTGCGTACGTACGACTGACCGTCTCCACGCCGTGGTGTAAATTTTTATTCAAAAATACTTTATATGTATGGGTATAATGATGAGTACAATGGACTAACATAATTAATATAACATCGTAATTATTATTTATAACTAATATACCATCAAATTCTATACCTTTTAACAATTAAGTTAATGTTATCGTTGCTCGTGCGTATGTACGACCTACCGTCTTCACGACGTAATGAGATTCATTATCCACGTAAACCATTCAAGAATGATTATAAAGTATATATAATACCTAAAAATGAAATATTTGACGTAATAATGATACTAGATATATATAGATATTTCATTTACATTCATCCATTTAATTCAAAAAGGAAACTGAAACAACGTTCATGCATATATACGCCCTACCGTCTCCATGAACAGAGTATTCCATTTATTTATCTATCTATTATATAAATTTAAATAATGAATAATTATGATATATAAATCATGTATCACATTTTTTATGTAATTAAATCTCGATCTAAATAATAACATCAATAATAACCAGTCAAAGCACGCAGGATAAATAAAATGATTATTACCCAAAACATTGCTTTAACTTGGGAATTATAAATAAATGGTTAATATAATTTCAAAATTGAATCATAAATGATATCATAAATGTTATTATGGTTATTTTACAAGTTAAAAATAATATTAAACCCACTATATAGGAGTTTTATACACATACAAATGAAATCAGACCTACGGTAAGGGATAATTTTTCAATCTTATTATTATCAAAGATAATTTATTTGTAAGTATTTACTGGGGTATATTTTTAATTCATGTCCATGTTTTATAAATATATAATATATTTATATTATTCTATTATACTTTAAAGTTAAATTTATCCATTGGTCGATTTTTATTAAATATTATGGAAATAATCTTTCATTTTGTTTCCATGTGAACCACCTTAAGAATTTTCTTATAAGAGTACTAGAAGAATGTTTTTTAACATATTTGACATGAAGGAATTTTTAGATATTAATAATGACTTGTTTCCCTTAATATTCATTTATAATATTTCAAGGTTATTTTCACCTAAATAATTTTCTTTTAAAATGGGGTGGCATTTTTAGAATGGAAAAGGTTTTTGAAGAAGAAAGGATATTTTCTTCAATAATTAAGTTGAAGTGTTTCATCGAAATTATTTTCCATCTAAGATGACATAGGGTTATATTTATATATCTATTATTACTTTCATTTTATTGTGTTTTTAAGTAATTATTTTTATCAAATCCATTTATTTTATATGGATTATGATGGAATGATGTTTAAGAAGCCAATTTTATTTCATGGGTTATGCTTTGATAAATGTCTTTTGTTTTTGTGGAACATTTAAATATGATTTCACCTTGAAATGGGTGAGACATATATATCCCTCCAATGAATTGGGTAAATACTTATATCTCATGACATAGACATGAATATCTGGTTCTATAAAACTTTTCTTGAATAATAATTAAATCTAGTTCAATAATATAGGGCTGGAATGACATGTAAATTTGGTTCAGTAATACATGGCTTGAATGGAAAGAAAACATGATTAAATTATAGAATTTTTCCACTATTATGGTCTTAGAAGAAACTCCTTGTCTAATATGGAAATCATATTATGTTCTTATTTTGTTTCCACAATTCAATGTTTTATGTAAATGTTATTTTATCAGGGTTTGTGTTCATTTATGATTTATTCCTTATGAACAACATAGATTTATTTCTTGACTAACGATTTTGATATTAAAATTTTAGGTACATTTTTTACAATATTATATTCATGTTATGTTTGATTTTATTAATTTTTACCCTTACTGAGTAATTTATCTCACCCTTTTTATGTTTTTTATTCCTTAGGATATAAATAATATTTTTATATAGTTAAACTAATGGGGAATATATTTATTGGAGATATTGAAGATATTTCACCAACTAGAATAATGTGTCCCATGTTTAAAAATAAACTAGAATAATACAGTCATTGGGTGTCTATTTTTGTGGTGTATTATGTATTTTTCAAAAGAAATGTAATGTCCATGTACGTCATGCTTGGGTCATTTGAGAGATGCTGGTAGTTTTGTGGGGTGTTTCAACTAACATCGAATAATTTATAATCTCCAATAACTTGAAAATCTCAAGTAATAGATTTCTTCCAAGAATGAATTGATGAATATTAGATGGGGATTAGCCAAGGGAAAACCCTAGTGATGATACCACCCTCCCATTTTCTAATAAATGGGTTTCAAATGGAACAACTCTTCTGGTTGAGGCCATCAATTTTACATTCTTTATTAATTTTACTCTATCATTACTACTTATATACACTAATTATAATGGTAATATTATAAACCAAAGGTGTTGTTTACCATGTCCATAGAGACCATCATTTATATAATGGTTGATTCCCAATTGTAAAATTTCCATTTATACCATACAAATATGACATCATTCATTCACCCAAATTTTATCCCAATATTTATATTTTAATTTCTGAAAATGATAATTTTTTAGTTATATTTTGATTCAATTTTTTATAATTTCTTGTGTGGGAGATGATTCTATAATATTAGGGAAATCCTAACATTCTCATATTAGTTTTTCTATTTTATATTGGTTTTCCGGTTGGAATGTGTGATATTTTAATTGGTTTCATAGTGGGATAATGTATTGATATTTACTAATGATATAATTTGTTTGATTTAACTTTATTTGGTATTTGTATAATTTTTTATAATATGAATGAAAATTTTATTTAGTAATAAAATATTATTTAAAATGACTCATTTTTTATAATATATATAACGATAATAAATTTTTAATGTATATATTCACTCAAAAAGAGTTTAATATTCACCTGAGAAGGTGTATCGAGTTTATTATTTATTATGACTGTTCAATACATCACCATCAAAGAATGGAAAACAAGGTGTCCAATGATCAGATTATGAAAGAACATTATTGTTTGTTCATGATGCGAATATAAAGAGTTAAAATTTATAATGATTTCAGGAAGATAAAACTAGAAATCCTAATGAATGTTGACAAATGATATGTTTCTTATATTAATATTCAACTATCAATCCAAGTGAGTATTAAAAGAAGAACCTAGGTAAAATTTATAACTAAAGAAGAAAGTGACGAGTGTTCCTAAATCTGAGCACAATTGTGATAAAATTATATGTTTTACTAAGGAAGTCAGTGTCCCTTCAATAATTTACTTAATGATTGTGATGTTGGATGAATCACATTGTTTATCCATATGCATTAATTATGTAATTAAGAATATGTGTAGAGATCTGAGGGATTATTTCTAGTTAGATAACAATAAAATGGATATTATAGAGTCTGTATTGTGATTTTTGGAATGCAAAAAATTTAATCATGATAAAAATGATTCTAATAGGATCATATAAATATTACCCATTCCCAAATAAAAATGAGAAATCATTTCAATATATTTCATAGCGAGACTCCCCAAAACATCTAACAAGAACAACTAAATTATGGTTATAGACAACCACATAATGAATTAATTACACTTAAATTTCACAACCAACGATTTATCACTAGATACATTTTAAAATTTATACATTAAAGAAGTGGTATTATTTTTTTGAGTACCACATTATATTGTATCTGATTGTGATATGAGGTTTACCTTGTTGTTTCAGAGAAGTATCATCCGATTAAAGATAATGAGTTTAGTTTTAGTATTTAATATAATCCAAATGTAGTTTTTTATTCTATAGGGTTCATTAAAAATATAGAATACATATTCTGATATTTCTCTATAAATTTCAAAAGTGGTTGGAATCCATACCTTACTTCAGTATAATTTTCATTCAACAATATATTTCACTCAAGAATTATTGTAGCTCAATATAAATAACAATATGGTTGGGAGTGTGTGACTCCTACATAATGGAATATATTTGGGGAAATAAAGAAATTGGGTCCTAATCTAGTTGAAAAAATGGAAGAGAATGTTAAATCCATTCAACAACATGTACGCAAAACTCATTGTAGAAAAAAAAGTTATTATTAAAATAACTAGTGAGATATGGTTTTTAATGTTAGTTAAAATGTATTACTATGAATATCTACATGGATGAAAGTATTTATATTTTAAATATTTTGTATTATAATCCAACGATATATCAGTTATTTTGAGTTTCTTCATCACATTACCATAATAGATTATCATTTTCAATTCTCACAAAATATCTCCAAAATTCACAATGTGGTCAATTTATCTCTCTAGAGGAATAACATATGGGATACTTCGTATTTACTAACCATATAGGTCATAGAAGTACATAAATATCTCTCTTATAGGAAAAAAAATAGTGGGGATTTTTGATCATAAAGATAATTTTCTATGAAACAAGATTACTAACCTAGATAATTTTTTGGGGAAAACCAATAAATTCGACTAAGCGATGTGAAATCTTGACTATGTGATGTGGAAGATGGTAAATAATTTTTTTTGTATCATTAATATATTATTTAGGGAAAACTAATAATAAATGTGTTGAATATAACACCCTACAATTTTATGACATATTAATAAATTTAATTTTTTGATAGCTTACTATACAAAAAAATGAGTCTAAATGAACTATAATATAATATATCATTATAAACTTGCCTCTAAATTAATAGAATGAATATTAATAATAAAAAAATTTAAAAATATTTATAATGGGTTTAGATAAATAAAATATATTTTTATTAAAGTCATTATATGCTTTAAAAATACATTATTTCCATAAAAAGGGTTTTACTGCTTTTCATTGGAAAATTAAATAAATTAATTTCTTGAAAAAACCAAATCTTTATTGGATTAAATGAAATTAATTTTTTAAATAATCATTTCAATATTATTTATGGGTGACATTTGGATAATTTTGTGAAAAAATTATATATTCAGTGGATATCGAAAAATAATGATTTTTATTAAAAGCATAATTTTCATTTCAAGAATTAAAAAAGATATATATTTTGAAAAAATTACAATAAAATTTAGAAAATATCATTTATAATTTTAATAATCCAATTGTGATCATTTTAATTAATTTTATGTTGTGTTTTGGTACAAATATTTTTTATACTTTGGAAATCATTTTTTTGGGAAGAAACATTTCATCATCTTTTGAGGGATTAATTTAAAATAAAATTTAAAAAAATTCAATGAAATGAATATTTGAATATGGATTATATACATTTAATCATGAGGATAAATTTTTTTATATTGATATGCATTATTTTCTATTATTATGAATAGTAACTAGGGAAAATATTTGTCACCATAGTATGGTCAAAATTTGTAAAACAAGGTGAACACCATGAGATAAGTTATCAAAAAACAACTCAACATATTCTTTTATTTTATTTTATTGGAAAAAAAATATAATTCCATCCCAAAGTCTAAAATATGAAATTTTATTTCCATATTTCCTTGATAGTGGCATTTATATTATTTTATGTAATGAAAACATCAAAACTTCACCCCCTTGAATTTAATATATCTAAATTGTTTACATATGGATAAAAATGGTAGATTTCATTTTTCATATTTTAATTTTAAATGTGATTTTGTTTTTTTATCATTTTTTTTATTTTTAGTTTTTAGTGATAGAATAATTAACATAAACGATTATAGAATGCTTAAACTATGCTTGTGCATGAAATAAAAAAGACATATAAATGATTTTAAGAGAGTCTAAAAGTAATATTTCTTTTGTTGCCTATAATTAATGAGAAATTTTATTGAAGAATAAATCTTATTTGAAAATTTTAAAATATTTATATTCTAAATAAATTACAATATTCAGATCATTAATTTCATATTTTTCCAATGGTGAAAAAACTATAATTAATGATATGTTATAAAGTATAATACTTTATTAAATTATTTAAAAACCATAAAAATTTTGAAAAATAAAAATGTGCTGAAAAATGGTTTAACATTTCACCCCTTTGACATTTATTATATAATTTTTACCTTGAAAATAATATTATAACCCTTTGAGATTGAAAAATCCATTAACATAGTTTTGGTTAAAATTGGTTAAACAAGAGGTTAAACGAAAACATAATGTTTAAAATAACTCCAAAACCTCTAAAACATCCATTATATGATTATGTTTCAATTATATAATATTTATCATCAAATTCATGTATAATTTGAATCATTATAATAATAAATAGTTTTATTATATTGAAATAGATTGAGTAATTCCAAGTGTGTCATTTCCCTCCCTTAAAAAAGGATACCAATTATCTCTTTCATATTCACATCCTTTGGAGATCTAGATTGAAATAACACATAAAATTTCAATTATCAACATATATTTCTATTAAATATTTTTTTTATTCACATAAGACAATTATGTGTGCTTAAGATGGGATTTAAAGGAGGAATACTAGGGAATATGTAATCATCTTACCCAACCCATTTCAAGTCATGTATTCTTCTACCTCATATAAATATTTATATGTCATCATAAAATAACTAAGTTAGTATACATTATATACTTAAATGTTTTATTGATTATTTAACCACCAATGTACACCATCTATTCCCTAAAACATTTAGTGAATGTATCACTCGAGCATGCGTGTAGACTGTTACTTCCACTTTTCAATACAATTATTTATCAATGCCCATAGTTAATGGATGGTTTTTATTATGATTGTTATATATATATATATATGTTTTATATTATATATTTATTCTTCTAGAATCATAAAATTATATCCACCTTCTAACCTTCTAACATTTTGGAAAATGATAACATCAGTCATGCGTACGTGTACACTACCACCCCATAAAACAATGAAATTAGTTTTTCATTTCCTATTTATATAGATGGTAATATATAAATATTTAATAAATAAATATTTATTATATATCATATAATTTTTTTTAAGTTGAATTATTCTTTACTATTCTTCATTCCATCGTTTGAAAAGTGAAAAAACATTCATGGATATCTATGGCATACCATATCCATGAATAATGTAATTCATTATTATATCTCTATAATTTATTGACAAGTAAATATATATATTTATATATAAGGAATATATATCAATTTTATCTCATTGTTAAAATTCTATTGATGATAGAACCATGATCGATGCATAAGAAAAATGACAGTTGAACTAAAACTTACATGAGATATTAAGATGTTATCACCAAGAAGAATGATTTTAATAACCATTTATTAATAAATATAATATAAGATAATGTAAAACCCAACTCTTACTAATTTGATTGAGAATCAGTGGATGTGATCATGTTCATTGGTGAAATTCTCAAGATATTGAGGGATGGAAATAATTATTGGGAAACTATTTAACTTTTTTTATATAAACTAAAATAATAAAAACCAATCCTCTATATGTTTCATGAATAAAAAATAAATCCAAATGTAAACTCAGTCGTAAAAAACAATATTAGAGTACCATTGGAAAAATAAAACAACTAGAAAATTAAAATAGACTATAGGAATCCAGGACTGGGAAAAGAAATAACTATATGAAATGTCCAACCTAGCTCCAAGATCGAATCCAACCAACTATGCACAAAAAATACGGATACATGGCTACAGAAATATGATACATTCCCTTTACATATTCCCAAACAAATTAAATCTTCAAATTCACTATGTTCCCATTTAGGGGATGAATATAAATAGAGTTGTACTTTCCCAAAGACATCCCAACACAGCCACATTGACAAGAACCGTTTAACACATTTGATATAAAAAAATTTAAATGAATATAAAAATAATTTTTGAACAAAAAGAAATTTCCATAGTAAAAAATAAAAAAACTTTTATTTTTTTTTTCAGGGATTTGAAATACCCATTTTACTTTTCCACATACACAATCACATATGCATGCCATGTGACATTTCTATGCACATGAGATATAACTTATTGATCGACCAAGTCATTTGAAGTTGACCAATGTCCATGTATCCAAAAAACACACACCCATTATCCAATTTCACATCATTTTACCACAATGATACACACCCCTTCTTCAGGTTCACATCAAAATTAATTACCTCACACTAACTATGTATCCCAAAATCCACGCCAATCCATTTCACATAAAAAGAAAAAAATATCTTTCATGAAACAAATTAATAAAACTATATTGGAATATTAAAACAATACTATGGTTTTAAAATCATCTTTTTAAAATTATAAAAAAAGGGTATTATGAAATCCATCCATGTTTCAAAATTCCCAAAGTCATAACCAATTTAAATTTCCATCAAGAACCATAGAAGGATTTAAAAAACAATAAAACATTTAAATTAATCCCTAATTTTTTTTCAAGTTCTATGATATATAGAGATGAGAGAGTATCCACATATCACTCAATGGATGGGGAGAAGAGAAAATACTTAAATCATATACATATAAGCACACCAAACCTACCCATGAAATTATTCAATCATATATAATCATGATTCAAATAAATTTTCACAAATATTACTATAAAATACTAGATATGTGGTTTTAGGAGAGAGGGGAAAAATATATCTTTGAATAAGGGGTTTCAAAATATGTACTGAGCATTCAAAATCCTTAACATAGATCGATTCAACTAAATTTCACTCCCTAGTTGATGGCAATCATCTCTCAAGACTAGGGGGAGAGGAGTTCAAGACCCTGGAGTATTAGGTGACCATGTAGGCTTACGATACATAATTCATATTAGATCAATTTTTTGGGGGGAATTTATAATTATTTTCATAGTTAGAAAATAGTTTTTTCAAAATAGTACACCAACTGTGCATGGGATACATATCAAAAAAGAGATAACTACACATTTAATTCAAACCATTATCCTACAACTCATATCAAAAATCTTTATAAAAATGGTTTTCAATGTTTCCTATAGGAATACACCCAATTTTCCTAAATATTTTTCAAAATGTGTAGTGCTAATTTCCCACTACTTCATGGTTTTACTATTTCTCTAAGGTGGTGTGTGATTTTTACTAACTGTGGTCAAACCAATAACCTTTAAAACCCCTACAAACCAAGCCAAAACCTCTCTAAATCACATGATGGAAAAACATGGTCATTATAAAATATTAAAGTACAAAAAAGGGTCAGGTAACTAAAATTGGTGCTACTACATTCTCCCCCCCCATTGGTCATTCCTTCTTCAAAATGTTGAAAACTGGTGGTTTTGTAAAATGGAATTAGTTAATGAACTATCATTTCCTTATGAAACTCCCTTGTTTCCTCTTAAATTAGAATACATTTCTACATAACTCCAACTAAACTAATGATTTTCCCTTGTATGATCTTTTCTTACCTATCTACAACATGTATCAGTACATGAATCAATTTAGAATCTAGTTTAAGATTAATGTTTTCCCATTGAAGAACATGGTAGGTAGTTTATAAATTAAGATATATGAAACAAATTATACAAAGAACTGAAATCAATTGGTATAGATAACTCATAAAATATCTCACTAACCCATTCTAGTATATTTTAAGGGACAATGTACTAGGGATAAAAAATTCCATATTACCCTTAATAATGATTCCTTAGCCATGTCAAAATTCTCACGAACACATTATCAACTACCTAAAATGGAAAAAGTTTTTGAAAATGGTCCACATATAATTTCAAAAATACTCTGATCCATCTCAATTCATTTTCTGATAATTTTAATTTTATCCATTATTTCTTAGACAAGGATAGAAATAATAATGATGTCTCCCCTTTTTCCACCCAAAAATGTTGATAATTACCAGGATGTCCATATAATTACTAAAAAGGAATTGTATGTGTTGAGGCATAATAACTATTATTTTATGATAACTCCACTAATGGAATTTTTTCTTCCCATGCGCCACAAAAATCCATCAAACATGCAACGATCATGTCTTCTAATGTTTTTATCGTCCCCTCTGATTATCATTGGGTTTGAGGATTATTTGATATGATCATAGTCAACAATATTCCAATGGATGGATTAATGGATTAATAAAAATGTCACATAAATATTTCATCTTGGTCAGTCACAATTTGAAATTGTATTACATTCATCTTTATAGCTTTTTGAAGTAGATTTTGGACAAGTAATTCACCATAATGGACTCAATAATATGGATGATGTGTGATAAATTTTTGAGGTGATCCAAAAATCACCCATATGGAATCATGTTTCCAAACAATAATTTGTATTACCTAATAGAATCTATATTTGTTTCCATACTTTTCAATATAGGAATCAGAAAATAATGAAACACCAGCTAATGATTATGCACTACCTTGACCTGTCGGTAGGTGATGCATCTTGAAACAAACTCCACCACTTTCATCTTCATGCCAACCCAAAAATAGTGTTCAAAACAACTAATATGTTTTCTATATAATAGGATTAATATCTATGTATAAATGTGTATTTGTGTTTAGATGTTTTTCCTGATAACATGGAGTTACCATGATCTGTTCTCTAAACCATTGCATAGATCTCACATATTGCATAAATCCCTAAATGGTCTCCCTAACATTGATTTTTTCCACATGGACATACAATCTGGATCATATTTTTTAACATCCTCTAACATTACAACCAAATCAAGAACAAGATAATATACAAATAAAACTTCAATGTTACCTTTCTCTACCCAATCCAAATGAATATCAAATATGTTTGACATTATCTGCCTCAAAGCTACATGTTTTTTAGAAATAATATTATTTGACTTCCAATATAATGATTCATCCCCATAGTTCCTTTTACATGGTTTATACATCATGTAAATGTATACAATTCTATGATACTCCATCCATATTGATTTCCTTAGATTCAAAATCATTTTTGAGAAAATGTGTTTCAAACACTTATGACCCATAAACAACATATATTTGTCACCAAAAGGATACATACAAAACATCATCAAATAATTGACTATAGTGGATAATTAAAAATCATTTTGGGTAGTTTTCTAATGGAACAATAAATTTCATGAGCCATATACAACCAAAAAATCTCCCTACATTATAACACAAGAACATTAGGATCCTGATGCTTCACAACAGAGTACATAGCCTGGTATAAATTCTAGTTATATTAGGATAAATTTTATTTGGAGGTCATAATTATGTTAATTGAAATATTTATAGCACTCATAATTTTTTTGGAATTAAATTACCTTCCATGTCAATGTTGTCATCAATGATGGATGAACTGAAAATCACAGACAAATAATATATAGTATCCTGTTATTCAAGGGGATGTTTTTATATAAAATAAACTATTTAGTGGTTTCTTGAGATAAAAACATCTAGGTTTTTAGGATCTATATAATATCATTTTCAAGGAATTAAATGAACACTTCTATCTATAAAATCACATTTCATACATACCACTTGTATCCATAAATCACATTTTAAATTAATTTATTAATTGTGGTATTCCCAAAATGCACTCAACACTATATACATGTGTTCCCAATATTCTTTGTTACTTCCTGAATATTCCAGTGTGCCATCATATAACACCACTACAAAGGATTCAATATTCATATGAATGATTCGATTTATTATTTCCATGAAAGCCAATGTTGCATTCATATAGAAAAATTTGATAACTATTAACTCAAAATGTCCATAATGACTCTAAAAAAATATATTCTGAATATCCTCATGTGGAACTCAAAATTAGTAATGCCCCGAACATAATTCAATTTTATATAACCACTGGGATCTCATAAATTAATTGAAAAGGCAATTATTATAGGAAGAGGATACTGATTCTTTATCGTAACATGTTTAAGCTTATGATAATATACAGACTCCAAATATATCCATATGAATTCATAATAAAATAACTTGTTTATGGAACGGAAAATTTATCAGATAAATGAAAACAATATATTCCAAATAATATAAACTAAATTTAAATTCCATAACTTCCATTTATCCCATACTGTATGATTAATGTGTTATTGGTCTATTTCCAGGAAGGAGATATATCATAAACACAACTTCTATTTTGTGTGGAAAACTCAAGAAATTTTTATGAAAACCACCATGAAATTGATCAACGATGATATACAAATCTCTATTTATGATTCAATCCATATATTCTAAAGTAGTCAATTCCAATAAAGAAGAGACTATTCTAACAACCATTACCAAAATTATCGTTTTAAATTCCATTACATTACTATATCTTCTAAATAGATTCTCTATTATATAAATAGATGTGAAACTAACCATTCATGTATAATAATTGAATTTTAATATGAATGATTTCAAATAAGTCACTGAAAAAATCAAGATGTAGAAACCAATCTCAAGAACAAAGATATATTAATGAAACTAAACCCCATAAGTATATAATGAAAAATATTTAAACATAATGGAACAAAACCAACATTTCACAATTTTAGTTTGATGTTTTTATAAAGAAGAAAATATCATAACATGAAAACCAAATTGGATTAACAACGTGATATGTAATAAATGACTATAAAAAGATTGTATCATGTATATATTTTATAAATATGTAATTCAAAAGAATAATTCCTTTTATTATCGAAGGATTTGATTTATCATCTATGATCACACTCTTAGATCTATAAAATTTCTAATTGGTTTCAATGTTCACTTTGTTACCATATAGATATTGCATATAATGAGGGGTTATGGTTCCCTAGAATCACATTGGATAGGTTAACATTGATGATGATATTTATTCTACTGAGTCCATCATGTTAAAGAATACAATTTCTAAAAAACATGAGATGTGTCTCTAGAACGAGACCATAGAACACTATAACAATAATCCTGAAGATACCCCCTCTAATTACAATTTTTAAAAGTTCCATGTGGTTCTATACAATCTTAATTCATAGGCTCGAATGAACAACATTGAAAATAACACAAATTAATTTTTGATAGAAACATAATTTTTATTTATCCTATGGTCTGATTCTAAGGTGTCCCACCTCGTTGGAGGTTGGTTTCCCTCTTATGTTCAATCCTAACACTGGAGTTCCCACCTGTTCTGATTGAAATAAACATTCTCCAGGAAACTGTTATTCCTGATATATTTCTTTCAACCACTACCATTCTATTATCCATTTTGGTGTAGTCGAAAATATAACGAATGTAAATGTTTGAGTGAATTTATGATCTCAACATTTAATCAGAAACAAATTTAATAAAGGAAACACTTTTAGAAACATATTAGAAAATAAAGAATAAATTCATAATTTTACACACATAATCTACTATCAAGATATTATCTTACTTGAAGATGAATAAGTAATTTTTTTATAAATATATATGGTTTGAGGATACAATTGTTTATAAAAAATTCATAAAAAACCTGTAATGTAATTTTTTGGTCAAATTTACCATGAAATTTTAAATCCCACCATTGGCATGCTTGATCATATTATATATATGATGAAAATTTAAAATTCAAATATGAATGTGTCCCAATGAAATTGAAAATTTAACTATTTATATTCAACTAGACTTCATTTTTTTTTGCTTCAGAATCACCTTAGAATGTGTGTAGCATTTTCTTTTGGAACTGAACAAATTTGTCAACCAATTGAAGATAATCCTTCTAAATACCCCTATCCACACCTTTAGAATCATGGATAATGCTTTGGAGAAGGTATGGGTTCCCCTATGGTTCATGTACCACCAAATTTTCATAATATTCTTTTAGTTGATTTCTATGATGCCTACCTAGTTCCATATCTATAACTATAAAAATATCACATAGTCTCACTCACTAGAAAATTAAGGCATAGGAAAAATGAAATCACCACATGAAATAATAATGAAATGTTTCATCTTAAAAAAAACCAGTATATCTATTATTACATTTTTTTCAAAAATTATAGAAGAAAATATTACCAATGATGTCATAGTGGGAATTATTTCTACTATTCCATGATACGAAATACTTATTGAAAAACCCGATGATCATGAGCTAAAAACTCTCTAATAAATGTGTAAAAAAATTGTACTTGAAAAACATGGTAACATGATGTTCATAATATAAATATTAGATATTTTTAGGTAGTTAATTTCATGTTCTATCCATTCTATAAACCTATTACCATCCCAAATAGATAGAATGAGCAACTAAGACTGATACAATTTTCACGTCATTGACTAAATAAAACTGACACCATTTAAACATCATGTATTGATCAAAACTATTATAATTTGTAACATCCTACCTCTCCTTATTGACACAAGAAAAGGAGATGGTGCTACTGGGTTTAGGTGAAATCCCAATGACACATGTGAGAGAAATAAATGGAAAGGGATTCAATAATTTTGGGAGATTATTTCCACTTATTAATAAATACTACAGGGAAAATGTAAATAAAAAGCATATAATCCACTATATTATGTAGTAATAAATAAAAAAAATATGATCCCAAAATTTGAGAAAAATATCAGAGTAGTAAAGAAAAATACAATTAATAGAAAATACAAAGATAATCAAAGATTCAACAAAATGTAAAGTTAATATTTCCAATAAACACTTGAATAAGATACAAGATCCAAATATACAAACAATTTCCCATGAAATTAAGAGTCGTCATTTTAGAAATATGGTACCTTCTCTTTACCCATATCCTGATATATGACATTTGTAAATTCACCAAAGTGACCAAGAAGTGGGTAACTATAAACTCCCTAGGATTTCTCTAAAGGCTTCCCAAAAAATTCCACTAATACAAGAACATATTATCATAGTTTATATTAAAAAATTTAATAGAATTTAAAAAACCATTATATAAAAACCTAAGAAATATTCATGTTAAAAAATAAATAAAACATTACAAACATTTCTTATTTATTTTTCATACCCATTCAAGTATTCTACACACACACACACACTCATTCCAGCTGACCATTACACACTCATGATTGGAACTTTTTTGATCCGCCATGTCATCAAAAAGTGAGCAATTTCCATGGACCCCAATGGAAGAATCCCCTTTTATTGGGACATGTCCTTATATTTCATTCCCAGTCTACCCATGATTTTCAGGCTGTCGAAGAAGGTAATTGGCTTGAGGACTTGCCTATATCGATTTAACAAGTCCAAATAACTCTAAATCCTCAATGTAAGAATAAAGGGAAGTCTATCAGGAAGCATTCTCCAAAATCTTCTCTAGACGAAAGCTATATGTCACCATGATCTGGAGTTTGTACGAGAGGTCATTGAAAAATTATCATTTAGTTTTCTTCTATTCATAGCATGAATGCCAAATTGCTTGGGGGGGAAAGCCAGGCTCTCAGCATATCAATGATACCAATCCTAATTTGGAATGCCTATGGTATTGGGGCTTAGGTGAAAATTGGATTTTTTATCCATGGAGATCATGAATCATAAGGTTGGTATTGTTGCAGTTTTGGAGCATAAAATGAATCTAGCTAAAATTTATTAGTTTACTCATAAAATTAATATGAATGTGGCAATGCATGCCGATCTGATCACTCAGCACATTTGGATCATCTAGGGTAAGGAGGCCAACATGGATTTGGCTCAAGTAGGTGATCAATTTATTATGTTGAAGGTAACCACTAGGAAATAATCCTTCTTTTTTTCTTTCATTTATTGGAGCTATGATGCCCAATAGAGACAGAACTTGTGGTAGGATCTTAGTAGCTTCGATTTGGAGGAATGTTCCTGAATCGTTGGTGGCGACTTCAACATCATTCTTGAACCAGAAGAGAAGCACGGAAGGGGTGATTTCCCTCGTGTTTCCAACGTTGAATTTTATCATTTTGTGGTCGGTATGGGCCTTTTGTACATGGGGTACTGTGGGGATCGTTTCACCTGGTGGAATAACCAAAAATGAAGTAAGCACCACTAGGGTTGTTATAATTGGTGCTTGGCCAAATGTCATACCATATCTATGTTTTCAGAGGCACTCGTAGACCATATATTATGTTGTGTTAAAAATCATTCCCTCTATTAGTGTCTTTAGATTCCAAGAAAATGGGGATTGGCCATTTTAGGTTTTTATATTAGTGGATCAACATTTGTGGGATCCACCACCTTGTGAAGGATGTGTTGGAATAATCGACTATGGGGAACTCCTAGGTTTCCATTCATAATAAATTATTATGGCTCAAACACCAACAAAAAATCTAGGAGAAAGGAATACCTAGTAGCTATCATGATTTTAACACCGTCAAATGTGAAGTGGTGAGAATGGACCTTAGCCTCGAGGAAGGATGGTATGACTCATGTTTTTAGGATTTGTTAATGAAGACATCCCGCCTGATAGATCTCAGTCTCAAACAGGAACACATTGTGAGGCAAAGATCATGCATGAAATGGATGAAATAAGGTGACAAGAATAGGGCATTTTTTGTACAAGTTTTAAAGAGAGGAGTCGGTTGGTTAAACTGAATATTAGGATGGAGGTTGGATCATACGCGACATATAGAGACGTTGTTGGTGAAATAGATCTCTCCTTGTTTCAAAAACTTATGGAGGGTCCTAAACCTAACATGATGAATGGATGTCCTAGGGATAACATGGAGATTTTTGAGGACATTCCCCATCAGGTATCCATCTAGGACAATACCTTCTTTGAATCAATTCTTGAAGAGAAAGAGGTTTTTATGTCAATGACGATTCACAATCCATAGAGCACCCCATGACCCGATAGTTTTCCTGGATCATTCTATAGGGTTTCATGGGAGGTGGAAAAGGGTGATACGATGGAGGCCATTTAGGACTTCTTTCGTGGTGACAATCTTCCAAGGAGCGCAAGTGCTACTACTCCAATCATTTTGAAAAAGATCAAAGAACCATCCTCTTTCATTCACAATAGTCCAGTGGGGATTTGAAACTTCCCCTAGAAAATTATCTCATGCAATATCATTTCATGACTCTCTAAAATACTCTAAGGTGGATTTAACTAGAGTAGCATTGGTTCGTTGAAGTCCTTTTGATTCAGGGGGCTATTAACTTGATGCTGGAAATGCATAGGTACATGAAATTCAAGACTCATGGCTCAAATATGGAAATAAAAGTGGATATGAATAAGGCCCATGACATGATTGAATAAGGATTCTTCAATATAATGATATCGAAGATGGGTCTCTCACACTGGTATATGGATCACATTTTTAGATGTGTTTACACTCCATGGATGGTGGTGTCTTTCATTGGAAGTCTCATGTTATTTTAAATGATTCTTGTGGTCTTAGGAATGGAGAGTCACTCTCCCCTACAGTCTTTGTCTTGATACAAGAAACACTCAGCTGGCTGATCAACAAGAGGGTTTCTAGTATAGATATTCTTCTCTTTCGTAAGAAAATGAATCATCCCTCAATCTATCATTTGATGTTTTCAAATTACTTCATTATTTTCACCATTGATAGCAGGATATAAATTTATGGGATCAATAGGACTTTGGATGAATACTAATCTTAGAGTGGACATATGATTAATAGATCCAAGAGTAACATTTATATCTCTATCAAATGTGGTACTAGTCAGATATCTACTTTGTGTAGTGAGATAAGCATGAAGAAAGGGTCATTTCCTTTGGAATAACTTGACACCAAGATTTATTTAGGTAGAGCTTGCATTAAAGATATTGATCATATTATTAACAGAATTACAAGACGTGTACTAAATTGGAAGAACCACTACCTCTCCTTTTGGGTCCATATTACAATTGTCAAAAGTGTCCCCTATAGTATCTATATCCATGATATTTCGTCCATTTAAGTGTCGAAGGGGGTCAATGCTTCCATTGATAAAATTCTGGCACGGTTCATATCAGATGGTTTATCGGAAGTAAAATATCACTGGTCCTCATGGCGAAGGATGGTGGGGGCCATTCACAAAAATGGGATCAAATTTCAGAACCTATCGATTACCATGCACTCTATGCATGCAATGCTTGTGTGGGAGGTTGTGGATGAGAGTACTCTATGGGGGATGATAATGTGTTCATAAGCTACAGGAAATACCAAGAGTCCCCATGGGTCCCCTTTCTGGGTGATGATTTCTTCTCTCATTCAGACTCTCCCCTATCACTCTTAGTGGATTTTGGGTGAAGGGAACATCCTCTTATGGAACCCCAACTGGAATGTGTCATTTCTTGGATTCCTAGGTGGTCTCATCCCTCAGATTACATTCACGGAGGCCAGTATGAATGCCATATCTATGCATGCTATTCTGGATGAGTTTTAATGAAGTGTTTTTTTATCTCATTAGCATCAATTCAAAATCAGACATGTGTATGTTTTCGCCCTCCACCCTGGGGTCCTTTACATAAAGGGATTCTAGGGGGACCATTATTCCTCAAGAGATATCTGATAGATGGAATAACATTGTGTGGAGTATAAATATTCCAACCAAATATAACCTTTTAACATGGATAATCAGGAACCATGCTCTTTTGAACTATGACAAGGTCAAGAAACTAGGTGTCAGCCTTCCTTCCAAATGAAACTGTAGTAATAGGAATTAAGAGGAGACTAAAAATTCACTATTTTTTTATAGTGAATGGACTAAGGACATTTGGAGGTTCTTTAGGGATTTCTCGGCACTGCACTATACTACTACTCTGGATGGAACCATCCTAGAGAAGTTGTTCCTTGGAATGAATAACATAGAATTGTAAAGACGTGTGAAGGAACTCATTTTGAATTCAGCATGTTGGTGAATTTGGTAGACCAAAAACAAGGACAGGTATGAATGAATTACCTCATATGAAATATCCATCATTATGAGAATGAGGTCACTTCTGGTGGATGTGGTTAACAGTATCAATAATTGGTGTGATGTGCCTTCCTTGAGATGTTTTCTGTGTAGTGTTTCCCTGAAAAAATTTAGCTATGAATGTATAGTTTATAGTGGGTGTGGTTGAATCCCCCAACTTATGGCTTTAAGATTAACGTGTGAGGTTTTTTCAAGGAGGGGATTATTTGCGATGGAGGTGTGGTTCAGGATTTCAGGGGCAACACCCTTTTTCATTTTCTTCTTTCTATGGACAAGGTATTTCAATTGAAGTGGAATCCATTCCCATGGTCTCTGGTTTGTTGTTATTCCAATAGGATAATATCACTCCCTTTTAGGTGGGGACTAGCTCTACAATTATCTATGACTCCATTCATGTAAAAGTTTACATTCTATGGTCGATTTTTTACACCATCAAAAAATGTAAATCCATTATTGGAAACAACACTTCTGTGGTACATACTTGTAGGAAACAGAAAAGGGTAGTAGGCCATCTCACATCCATGGCGGTTACGGATCAAGGCCCCTAGGTCATTCGCTTCCCTAGGTCCCCATTTTTGAAGCCAAAAGGGGTGAATTAGATTAGGGGTGTTGAGCATAGACTTCATTACTTTAGACCTCCCTAGGAGATTCCCTTGTCCTTTTTGGTCTGTTTGATTTTTTTCTGGTGGTACTTCTTCTTGCTTACAAAAAATTTATCTCTGATGATTATTACAATGATTAATGTTTAAACAAACATACTTAACAATTAATCATAAGACATAAGGTTTATAAATGACCCAATAATTATCCTAAAGAAATGGTATATACATATATAGACATTAAACACCTTTGGCTCGTATTTTATGAGTTATTTTTATATTATTCTAAGAAAGCGTCTTATATAATCTGTTAAGGGGAAAAATAAAAAAAGGTACACTTATAACGATTTGGAGAAGGTAAGATGCTACATATGTTTGGTTATAAATAAATATTTGGAATATTAGAGTATTATTTTTATCATATTAATTTATATTTATTTTTTAGAGGTCATATAATTATAATAAATTTTAATGAAATGAAAATGCATGTATCATTTAGTTAATAATAACATATAATAAATGATATTTAATTAAATGATTTAAAATTAATAAATTTACGTTTTTATTCCATGTGATTTTGAAGAGTAATGAAATATCAAATATGATCCATTAATGGTAAAATATATCTATTATTATGATGATATTGACCCATAAATAATAACAACCTAGTTAATGTAGTTGGGGATAAAGCTATGTTTTTTCTCATTACATGTGTTTCTATTAATATTATTTTACAACACATACGGGATTTTTATTTTATAAATCAAGTGAATTATTTTATAATAATTGGGTCCAAATATTATTATAAGTCACACTTAAATTATTTATTAATAGATGAGTTACATATGACTGAAAACTTGATACCTAAATTAAAAACAATAATGGAAAAATAATAAAACATAAATAAATAGAAAAATATGATAAAAATTATTTTATTTTTGTGAAGTGTGAGTTTAGAAAGACCATAATTCCCATTTATTAAATTCGTTTTCATTTATTAAAATCATTATTTTATGTAGTCAACCTAATGGTGTTTACATTTTTTTATTTAAAAGATTACCGCTCCCCCACCAATATAAAAATTCATTCACTCTTATGCTATCCTCACACTTCTCAAGAATTTTTTACTTGTCCAAAAATAGACCAAATAAAAAACAAAAATATCTGATATCATCTTATAATCCTCAATTTGGTAAAAAATCATACCAAGGAATCCATTTGGTGAAAAAGAATATGATTTACCATAAAAAGAGGTAAGGCACGTCAATGTGCATTTTTATTTTATTTATTTCTCAATACAATTTAGTAATTATTATTAAATGATAATATAATAACATAATTATGATAAATATGTTTATATATTTTTATGTTAGTTTTTATAACAACACCCGTACACACTTTAATCAAATTGGTAACAAAATTATAGTTCGTGTGTAGGGAAGACTATAACCTCATGAAATAATGCCATTAGTTTTTCCGCTACCACCTATCATAGTTGGAAATTATGATGAAAATACTACTTTTAAATTATATAATTTATATTTATTTTTTATTATTAGTTTTGGAATAGTAATATAACACATAAGATAATTCTCTACTCTGTGTCGGAATACAGTTACATTGTTTTTGGATGCGTGGACTACCACCTTCTCAAAATGATATGATACATTCACACATTACATGGAATTTATGAAGGATGAAATTGAATAATAACTTGTGGAATAAGTGAAATATATATTATATTAATTAAATAATTAACTTTATTGAAATATAATATATCATTTTCTTTATTACATTTTCACAAATTGATAAAGTGATAACGTTATTCATGGATGTGTGGACTACCGCCTCTTTGAAGCGATGTGATTAATTTTACATCTAAATAATTATATATATAATTATATATGATTAAAAAATATTTTATATATGATATAGTGATCATTATTTAATGATAAATATTAATTACCTTTATTCCATACTAATGTTTGAAAATTAGAATGTGACTATTGCATACGTACGACCTGCAGTCTCTATGATTGTAACGTTGGCTCATTTTAATAAAAATCATTCATGATTGGTTTTAATCGTATATGTTTTTTTATATATAATAATTATTTCTTGGTTATTATCATTTATATTTTTATATAATGAACCCCTTGACCTTTTTCATGTATCTGTTTTCAATTTGACATATAAACCGAAAATGGTCAAAAAAACCCGATGTATAATTAATTGATTAAGTATTTGTATAAAACCAGGTAATAATAGAAAAATGTAATGATAAAAAGTAAAATTTTTTACTGTCGTAAATAATTTTCATATGTTTATTATTCTAGATTATGAAGACACATTTTCAAATTCAAACTCTAGGTAAGAGATTTCATCTTAATCTTCTATCACTGAGTCATATTTTGATCTTATACACCAACTTTCTTCTACGAGGTGTGTATACATAGCATTTGGCAAATCATATCATTAAATTATTAATTATTATGTTATATAATGATTTTATTATTTTATTATTTTATGGTTCTTATGATTTAAAAGTTTAAAGTGATATAGGACACTTTGGATGTTTAAACATTATGTTATCAAATATTATTCTCAATGTCAATATTCTTGACAATATTTTACCTATTTATTTATAATAATATAAAAGTGTTATAAAAAAAATTAACATTTCATTTAATTTCATTAATTTTTTTTATATGTAATATTTTTATGATTTTTATATTTATCATTTTTCAAAGGATAAAAGTAATGTACTATTCTTAATTTACATAATGACATCAACTTTTCCACCACCAAGAATACTAATAAATTTCTATAATCCTTTTTCAATATTTCATGTTTTCTTAAATGAAAATCCTTATTTTTATTTTTTTGGGTATTTTGGTATTAAATATGGGATTTCAATTAAATTGGTTATTTG
The DNA here is from genome assembly GCA_963277665.1 of Viscum album. Taxonomy (NCBI): domain Eukaryota; kingdom Viridiplantae; phylum Streptophyta; class Magnoliopsida; order Santalales; family Viscaceae; genus Viscum; species Viscum album. Next base: position 201,542,131 of record OY728128.1, read on the forward strand.
GTGTAAAAAATAACGTTTTCAAGTAAAATGGGGTTTTTATCCTAAAAATTTTTAAACATGGGTTTAAAGAGAGTTTTTCAAATGGATTTATGATGAAAATATTTTTTAATGATATATTACATGGTAATTATATTAAACTGGTGAGGAAATTTCCACATATATTTTGGGGCCCATATAGCATAGGGTGGTCCGTTTATAGATTATACGTGGGGTGGCCCAAATAGTGTCGGATGAGCCCATTACATTTTATACGTGGTGTGGCCCATATATAATTTGGTGAGCCCGTTATAGCTTATATATGGGTGTATCCGAAGGCATTGGGTGAGACCATTATAGAATAATGTATGGGTGGGTCTATGATAGCCTTCCAATGCATCATGATCGGAAGTATACTATATATTTATTCCATTTATAAGAGTAAAATATATGTATTTTACTTTTAATAATATTCCAATTAAATGGGTTTTGAAGGGGTTAATGAATATGATGACCTAAGTCACCTAAAGAAGTTCTAATTGATTTCTATCGGTTTCTATGTTGATTGTGGTTTGGTTTTGTTTTCACACACTATTAGTTTTTGTTATTCAATGATTTAGATGATGACATTTCTTGTGCTGGCATAGATGATGACATGTTGTGGTTTATGGATGATGTTCCTTTGGTATTGTCATTTATTCAAATGAGGTTTTGGTTAAGATTTTATTTTTCAACTGAAGTCGACAACAAGGTGTTTCTATTTCAAGGTGGTTTCATGGTCTCCAACGGTCTTCGATATATTAGTGGGTTCTTGGATATTGATGATGAGATTGGTATTTTGATGAAGATGATGACAGTATGGTTTATGATGATTTTAATAGGTGATGTTACTTGAATGGTGTGATAAAATACCATATCATGATCATCTTAGCATCTCTGATCCCATTTATCTTTTAATTTTGAATTTAAAACATGGTATATTTTTTTGAATTTTGATTTTGGAATAGGGTTTTCATTTATGTTGTATCTCACTGGGTGTTATGGTTACCACTCAACCATAATGTGACTTTTTTGAAATCAAAATAAAAACTGAATTTTTAAAAAAGGAAAAAATTATATATGTTTCATGTTTTTTTAAAACTAATAGGTTTCTTTATTTTTTTCATCCCTAACTGATATTTTTTTCTTATCCCATTATTTTTAAAATTATGTGTTTTAGGGATGAGAATGAGAAGTTATTAAGTCAAGTTGAAAGTCATTTAGATTCACCATGAAAAGAATTCTATCATTGTTTTAAATGTTTAATATGATTGAAAAATGGATAATGATTAGAAGTATCAACTTTTTATTTTATGGGTTTTTTATGTATGATTTGTGGCCTAATTCTGTAAAACTATAAACCTGGATGGATAATCAATTTTATTGAATGTAAAATTATTGACATAGCTAATGATTATTTAATATTTAAGGCTAGGTCCTTTTAGTCACTATAAATGGTATATTAGCATAATTATAGAGGATGGCGTAATATTAAAATCATTAGATTTTAAGATTTTTCATTATGGTTAATTAGAAAAGGTATAAAATTTTATGATTTCTGTATTTCTTCATCAAAAGAATGTTTGTTCAGAATGGTTTTTTTGAGATAAAACAGGAAATCTATAATGGAAAGGAATTGAGAGAAAAATATCCTTCTACATAAGAAATCTAATATGGTTTTAATTGGGATAGAAATATATTTTTCATTAATGGATTAGTTGAAAAAATAAATAAATGGTGTTGGTATCCATGCTTGAGAGGAACCCAATCTACCATAAAACAACATGTCTATAGGGGAGCATTTTATGAGACAAGAGTCCCATCATTCAATTGATCATCTACCCTCATGGTATTAAAAGGATGGATCTACATCCTGGATAAGATATTTAATATCATTTTATGTTTAGAATGTGAAAAGGTATCCATTTCCATTTATCATTTTTAAGGTGTAGAAAATCAATGGTTGTATTTGGTTTAGAATATGAAAGTGAAATATGATCTTGATTTCATGGAATGGGTAACATTTAAAAATATATTCATTGTGAAAAATTTACCATAGCTTTTTTGGTATAGGGAAGAAAAAAAATCATAGAATTATAGAAAAAGGATTATGATTCAGTGCTCACAGATATATCAGGTATTTTATTCATTCCATTGATAGAAAATTTTATTGGATTTTACATAGGATTGAAACCAATTCTATGATGAAATTATGCCCCTCAAGAATTTAAATTTCATGGTAGTTGGGTTAATTGTTCTAATAAAGTTGATATGGAATTTTAAACACTTTTGTGACACATGATGGAAGTTTTATGAAACAGTTAAAGTTGCATGAAATGGAGAAGAAACATACTAATTCTTCTATATGCATGTGTTAAACCTGTTCTGAGTGTGCTAAATTTTTTTTTGGAGAATTTATGATAGGATGTGTAAGGAGTTACCTATATGGTATGTTTGGTCACATGGTTCATGACTACAAATAGAATATTTATAAACTATCCATGAGTGAGATAATAGATAGATAGTCAATAGTAAGATTCTTCATATGTAATGAGTTGAGACATTATGCTATAGTGTTCCTAGAAAAACTTACATAGGGTGGGAATCATCATGATCAAAAAGAAAATGATATGGTATAATCATTTTCAATATCAATAATTGAGGTTGGGCCATCTAGTGTAGTTAAAATAGCCCCAAGGAGGTCCATAATCATTCATTTTTAACCATAAGATCAGGGTTGTAGTAACTCCCTCTGATGTTTTAAGTATTGCGATCATAATGTGTTTAATGAATTTTTGTGATATTTTTTTCTATATTTATGTTTATGTATGGATTTATTTTATAGAGAAATATTACTTTTCTTTTTGATAGAACTTTTAAGGTATTGATAACCTTTAGGGTTTATATGATCTTTTATGATTAAGGCTATTTCTAGGGATGCCCATCAGATTTCTTGGAATGTTATGAGGATGAAATTATGGTTATAAAAATATATAATGTATGTATATTTCATTATATTCATATATAGTAAAATGATTCCTAAAAATAAGAAATATGAATTTTCAAAAATGGTATTTTCAAATGACCACACATTTTTCGCTGAGATAAAGATCAAATTGTGAGCACACATTTTTTAAGGGGGTAAGATGATACATTCCAATATTAAATGAATTATATGATTTCAAATTCATTAAAATTGTTTGATATATTGATTTACACCCAACTCAATTTTTAGATCGCATTATATGAAGCACCAAATTTTTCTTTCACTGCATGTAAAACCAAGTTTCTTTGATAACTTCTGTTACTTTCTAGACCGAGTCTTACAGAACTATAATATACAATATATATAGTTATTTAATATCAAATTTACCACATGATAGATATATTTTAGGTTTTAATAATAATAAATATATTATATAAGTTTATAAAATGTGTTTTACATTCATCCACGAGATTTGATATAGATAAAATAAGAATAAATATAGTTTTACACATAAAAACTACACTTTTCAAAAAAAAAATAGTTTCACATACTCTTAATGGAATACATGTTTTAAAAATAAATTTTTACTATTTTGTGAATTACATTTGAAAAAATAAAATTATTTTTTTAAATAGGAATATCAAAATTTACTTTGGGTGAATTTTTGTAATTTTTTGAAAAGTGTGATTTTATGATGGATAGTGAAAAACTGTATTTTAATTAAAAATTATTTATTATTATAATTTATTTAAATTGTTAAGTTATATTTGAAACATGTTTTATTTTATAATTAGTTTAATTAGAAATCAATTAATAAAATTTATTTTAATGCATTCAATTTAAAATAAAAATTGGATAAAAAACAATTCATAATTTTGATCTTTTTTTCCAAAAACACCTTCTGTCATGCAACATATGTGAGATTAATGTAAAAATAATTTTATCCCCTTATGTGAATGGAATTAAAAAATATATATAATTATTTGGAACCAATATTAAATTTTTGGTTCTATAAAAATCAAAAAAATTTTTTATCGTAATCATTTGTGATAAGAATAAAAATTAATTACAGTTATTAAGGTAAGAACAAGCTTACATCATGATTAATCGTATATTATAATGTTTTTAACTGATCCTAATCTTCTAAAAATCCATTTTTATGGACACATTTCAACCATAATAACTTTTGGATATAATATTGTAAGTTATTGGGATACTATTCCTTGAATGTGACCTAAATAATAAGTTATGTATGAAAAAATTCAAAAAAGGAACCCTCTTTTCCTTTAACCCTTATAAAGCATAGGGGTAGGGAAAAATAAATATATGTTTAGTTATAAATATTATTTAGATTATAATTGAGTTATTTTTATAATATAAATTAATATTTAGTTTTTATTGAGGATATAATTACATTAAATTCTTATAAAACTCCAACTCATAGACTATTTAATTAATAATTAAGTAAAGTAAATTATATATTATGACATTATTTAAAATAAAAAATTCTTATATTATTCCATGTTAATTTTAATTCTCAATAAAAAAAATAATTTCCATTTATGATACACTTTATTTTTTAAAATGAACATATTTACCCCTAAATAGTAAAAACCTTTTCTTCACGGTTAGGGTTAAAGTAGTGTTTTTATGTGTTATAAGCATTTACGTTTGAATTAATTTCCAACACAAATAAGATTATAATTTTATAAATTATATGTAATATTTTATAATCAGTGTGTACAAATATTATGATATACCTCACATTAATTTAGTCGTAATGGATGAATTACATAATTTATAAAACTACCTACCTAAATGAAAAACCAGACGGAAAAAAATAAGGAAAAACAAAGTCAAATGAAAAAATAATAAAAATAATTTTTTTTATATGTGGTGTGTGTTTGGATTGAAATAAAATCATCTTTAATCCATTATATTTTTTTTCGCATGTGCTATAGGAGCCCCACCGATAGTGTTTAATTTTCAGTATTTATAGGATTACCACTCTTCCCCTATAAAAAATAATTCACTCTTCTCCTCAATTGAAACATCTCAACCTTTTTGGATCATCCAAAACTAGATGAAATAAACTCCCAAAATACATCATTTCCTCTTAAAAGATATAATTTGTGAACAAATGCAGCCTTGTAATCCTATTGTTGAAAACAAAAAAGAGTTACATGAAAATGAGGTAATGTTATTCAATGTACATTTTTGTTTTATTTATTTCTCAAACCACTTCAATTATTTTTATTACTTGAATATATAATAACATAGGTATCCTACAAATACTAATATTTTGTAATGTTAGGGGTTGTTCCTGCACCTAAACTCACTTACATTAAATGGGTAACAAAATTACCCTCCATGTGTATGACACACTACCACCTTGAAAAACGATGTCTTTCATTTTTTACATTACCACATCTCTATGTTAGGAATTATAATGGGAATAATTTTTTTATATGATATATATTCTATGTTTGATTTCATAATTTTTATTTAATTTCTATATATCACCTAAATTCATGGTTTACATTTAATGGGAATATGATAACATCATTTATGGATGTGTAGACTGCCGCCTCCTCAATGTTTTGTGATACGTTTACATGTTATATGGAATAAATTAAGGATAAGTTTAATTAATAATTTTTAAAATAAATGAAATTTATATTTTATTAATTATATAACAACCATTTTTGAAATTTAAAATATCATTTTATTTATTACCTTTTCACACAATTAAAAAGTGATAACGTCATTCGTGGATGTGTGGACTACCACCCCCTTGAAGTGACATGATTACATTTACATCTAAATAATGATACATATGAGTATATATGAATAAATAATATGGCATATATGATATAATTATAATTCTATAAATATAAATGTTACTTTATTTCTTCAATGATGATAAAAAATTGGAAGACTAATCATGTGTATGTTTGACCTACCATCTCTATGATGGTATCATTGGTTCATTTTTTATAACCATATCTCATTACAGGTTTTAATAGTATTATTGGTGTGTAAATTTGATAATTATTTCATGATTATTATTTTTTCAATTTTTATATAATGACCACCTTGACCATAGTCAACCAACCTTATTCGTTTCAACACATAAACCGAATATATAACTAAAGACCCGGCATATATTTAAATATTTAAGTAGTTGAATAAAAATTGAAAAAAGTGAAATAAATATAATGATTAAAAAAGGCTCATAATCAATAAAATAATTAAGAAAATTTTATTATTTATGAATATAAACACACACGTGGAAGCTTAGACGAAAGTTAAGAGATTTCCTCTCAATCTCGTTTAATTAACGAATATTTTTATGTAGTACAACCACCTTACTATATGAAATGTCCACACTTCCGCTTTGTAATATAATATCATTAATTTATTTATTACCATTTTATGAAATAATTATAAATTTTATTCTTTCATTTATATTATGATTTACATGTTGAAAGTGGCATGTGACACATTATTTTAATATTTAATTCTCAAATCATTTTCACTATGTCTATATTATTGATATTATTTTACATATTTATTTATATGTATTTAAAAATACGATAAAGGATAATTTATTTTTTATTTAATTTAATTCAAATGTTTTCAAAATGAATCTTTTTATGTGTCTTATATGCAATATTTTGAAAAACAACAAAATTAATGTTCTATTCTTAAAATAAACTCCGTTAATGAAATTGTCGCCACTATGATGAATATTTATTTTATATATTCCACTAAAATATTAAATTTTTTATTAAATGAATATCCAAATTTTTATTTTTTTGGGTTTTTTTTGTATTGAATTTTTTTAAAGAAAATACTTTTCTTGGTGATAAAAATAGGGGTTTAAAATAAAATAGTATTTTTTTCCGAATGTGATTTTATATGGGTTTAAAAAGTGTTTTTCAAATTAATTTAGGATCAATGTGGTTTATTAATGATATGGTACTTGATAATTATAATAAACATGTTATCCATTACATTTTATATATAGGGTGACCCATATACCACATGGTGAGCCCATTATATCTTATACATTGGGTGGCCCAGATAGCTCCTGGTGAACCAATTATAGCTTATACATGGTGTGACCCAGATAGAATTGGGTGAGCCATTAAATCTTATACATGGAGTGGCCTAGATAGCTTAGTTGATCCCATTATAGCCTAAATGATGGGAGGGTATGTGATATACCTAAACTGAATTGGGTACATAAGTAGCCCATATGGTTATTCCACTTGTAAGAGTGAAAATTTTAGAATTTAGTCATTCAACTATTCCATTTAAATTGGTTTTTAAAGAGATTATTAAATATGATGCTCTAAATCAATTAAAGGAGTTTAAATTTCAGTCTATGTGTTTTAAGACTTTGTTATAGAAAAATTCATCTTATAATGTGACTTTTTAATATTTCATATTGTCAAATAAATTTATATTTAATGATAAATGTTATATCGATGATTATTTTTTTACTAAACTAATGGTTTCCATTAATTTTATACAACATACCAAGATTTTTGAGCTCATCCAAATCATTAAAACTGTTATCAACTGGTTTTAAGGATGGTAAATGGAATGAAATAAGTCTCATTTAATGTCCTTGAGATTTTTCATGAAATGAATTCAGGCTTTATTTTAAAAAATTTATTTTATGGAAAAATGGATATTGATCGAAAGAGTACAATTTTTTTATGGTTTTGTTATGTATGATTTATGGAATAATTCTTTAGGACTCTAAACAAAAAAATATCCTCAATGTGACATAATGTAAATTTTTTGACACAACTTAAGATTATTTCATATTTATGGCCAGTTACATATAAAAATATTCTTCCCTGGGGATATTATACAATGATACCAACCTTATTCTTTATCAGGATGGTTTTTAATTATGGTGATGATATTATGGTGAAACCCATTTATTTTCAACAGATTAAGCTATTATGAAAAGCTGAAAATTTTATGATAATTGTTTCCTTTCAATATCTTATGATTTTATTATAATAATAATGCATTTTGATATTGTGGGGTAAATATTTAATGTTTTCATTACTTTATAGGTTCTACGATAATTATATAACCCTCAAATTCATTGAGTAATGATTTATATTTCATTAGATAACTATTGCGAGTGAGTTGATGAGATTGAGACACTATGGTAAATTGGAAGAGATTTCATATCCATTTTTTGAAATATGTGGCTATTATGAATCTAATATTTAATAAAAAAATGAATGTTTATGCACGATCCACTATGATATGATGGTCTCTGTAGTTAAACATGATATATGAATTTCTTTCTTTACTTATAATGTTTAATAAGTTTTTATGAAATGTTCATTTGATTATGATACGAACATTTGTTCCATAATTTACTTATAATGATTCATCACTCTCATTATTCATGTCTTCTAAAATCATAAAGATTTATTCCAAGAATATTCTGTATGATAATGGGGAAATTTGGTACTATTTTTTATGTTATATTCACGCTCTCATATAGATAGGGTTATCTTATTATTTCATTGGATCATCAACTGATATCTACCATGCTTATCTTTACTAAACATCTAAGATCACCCATTTTTAGGCTTCCTTTCTCCAGGTTAGGATAAAATTCATTATGATGGGTCTGTGAAGGATGAAATAATATGACATGAGAAATTTGAGAGATGAAAAATAATTTAGCAAAATAAGATGTTTTGGTTCTAGTCACTATAGACAATTAAATTTTATAGTTCATGAATAGATCATAATGTTATATATTTAATATTCATAAAAAATATATATGATATTTAATTATGAAGTTTATGGGAGAACTCAACTACTATGGTACCCAAATTCCATGGCCACCTGATAAGGGTGTGAGAATAAAACCTTAGGGAATGACAAATACAGACTAGTACCTAACCAATAAATGTTGTGAACATGAATGTGATAAAATCATCAGAATGAAAACATGAAAAAAAATAAACTACACAAGCTTTATATTGACTCATCATGAACATGTTTGAAAAAAAATCCATATGTTGAGAGGTCATGTTCTCATTAAACCTCCATTAACTGAAATTATACGTGCATTAACTCAACGCTACGAGGAATTACAAGATTCCACTAGACATATCCCCCTTTATGGGATGGTCAAAAATATGTTTCACACATCCTAATCAAAGGAATGAACCATGTCCATTTTAAGAAAAATTATGATGCATCCACCTTGGGGGATTGTTTATATGGCTCAAGTGGCATTCTCATCTATATGATAAATGAACAAAACATATAATAAATTTATAAATAATGATAAATCAAACGAACATAATTGCATGAATGATTCATAAATATCGTAGTCCACAAGGGATAAAAAAATCAATGGTCTCGTGGGGATACACATTCACACCACATGTGATTAGACATCAAACATAGGTCTCACAAGATACATGTATACAAAAATGTGATCAATATCAATCATTGGTCTCATGTGCCATGCCAACACAAACATTTGATCAATATCAAACATGTGCCTCAAAAGCTACACACCCAGAAATTTTATCAATATCAAAGATTGGTATCATGGTCTATATAGATAGACACTTGTAATCAATCCCTCATACATTTCTAGCTGATAAAATCTAGTAAAATAGGTTTCATCATAACCCTTAAAAATTTTTCTAGTTACATTAGACATAGTTATTAATCTACTTGAAATCTATATATCTATTACTAATTAAAAATTATATAATGTTCATAAAATCATTATGATGTAGTGGAATTTCCCCAAACATGTAAAGCCTCATATTTCATGCTAATAAATTATGAATAAAATATGGGATAGGGTACAAGAGAATACCAACCACATCACATATCTATCACCCATCCTAGAAAATCACAACTTCCTTGTATATGTCCATACAAGTACATTTGGAATCAATTAATCTCCTTTAATTACTACCTCATTCCTTATAATTAAAATTTAATTAGTAATATCAAAATTATAATTAATTAAATGATTAAAATACTACATACAACCAAGGGAGAAATGAATACTGATGAAAGGCACACTGGATGTCACCACCTAGTTAGAAGCGTGACCAAACACTGATAGAATGTACATAAGAGTAATATAATATTATTATGGAAAAAATCCTTATTAGTTTTGTACAAGACGATGGATAGTTTAATATATTTAAATTGTAATCTTTAAGAGAATTCAACTGTTTATGTAAGATAGATTCATTTTCATGAAATATATTTCAAGACACTCCCATAACACTAATAGATCTAAGGGAAAAAATTACCATCTTTAATTCAATGGAATGATAGACGATTAATCTTAATTCAATGAGAACACATTGATTGATCACTAAGGAATATAACTTCAATGAAACACCCAACAATGACATGTATTCATCATCACCAGAATTCCTCCAGACATGACGATCCAAATCTCTATCATTCTCAGACAATTAAATTGACATTCACTGGAATTTTCATCAAATTATTTAAATAGAATCTTGTGAAATATTAGTCAATGATTGAAATGATCATGTATCGGAGGATTCAAAGGGAATTGAGACTCCAACGTATCAAAATGGCTAACAAATACTATAAGGAATCAAGTATGATGAAAAATAGAATTATCCATCACCACAATTGGATGGGGGAAGTATTGATTGATAAAAAAAGTGTTTCACAGCAAGACCTAACTAATGATTTTAATCTAGTTCCTCCTTCGATCAAGGGTAACTATTAGAGGGAGGATAATTTATGAAAACATTTCTCTTTATTACACACTTAACGTAATTTATTACATAAAACCATAACGTTATACAACTTATAAGATTGATAGGACTAGTTTATTTGGGGCATAGGAACATCACATAACAATTTAAAACATAAAACACAACATATTATTGAAAACTTCGTTTACATAACCACTATATTCCCTCGTACTTAGCATTGCATAGGATAACCTAAGGACATTCATAAGAAAAAGGTGAGCTATAAAGCCTAGTAAGGGATAAAAAAAGCATAACAAGAAGGTTATAATACATTTTAGACATTAGGCATATCAATGGAGTTCAAAAGAAACATAAACATAAAGGCATGATATAGTATGATTATCATAACATGGAAATGTGGGAAAAACACTTAACCTAGTATTAACAAGATCCAAGGCTCATTGAACATGGATCTTGAGAAAAAACCTCATTAAACTTGAATTATCATGAGTAAACCCTAATTTGACTTGATTTATCAAGATACTAATCTTTACCCATTGAAATGGAGTGCTATCAGCGGACACCCCTCTTAAACATTTCATTTCATGCATAAGTGTGCCACATGGATCATATAACATGGAATCAGTCAACAAAACAAGTTATTCGATGAATAAAGAATGTGGAATAAATTTGAGAAAGTACCATTAAACATGTAAATTTTCAAAAATGTGAATACCCTTGATTGAGACATTGGTATGGTATTCACTACACAATGATATTGTCTGGAAAAAACACGGTGCAATTTCGGCAACATAACGACGTGACATAAGAATTCATAAAAATGGTTGATGAGAGAGAAATGGGCGTCTCATAATATATACAAGAAATGGAAAATAAGGGGTTCATATAGATTCATGTCCCAATAAAGGTAATGGAATTTAGATATGTAATACAAAATAATTTCTTAAATGTAAATGAGGAGAGAGAAACTCCATATGGAATTTCAGCATGGTAATGGGTTTACATGTGAGGAAGTAATGATGGTGAAAGTGGATCTATAATTATTCAAACACGAAGAGGGAAATATGGGGGAGGTGGAAAATAATACCCTAACATTAATAATTGAAAATAAAAGGTCATAAGAATATATGAAAACATGGACATAAATAAGGTAAGTGAGAATCCCTTACTTGGAAGTGTGATTCTAAAGGCTTGGGAGGGGTTTGAGAGAGACTTATTGGGATCTTGAGGCACCTTTTTAGGATACTCGAGAGAGTAGGTAATGGTTCAGAATAACTCCAAATTATTTCAGGGAAGATAGTATGGGAGCTTCGGTGGGTTTATATAGGAAAGGATAAGTAATTCTTTATTATTTCGGTTTGGGACACCACACATTAAACTAATCAAAACCACAAACCATCCCATGGTATTGCCACATGATTTTTTACATAATGGAGTGGAAAAAATATTATTTAATGACAATGGATGAATTATTAAAATAATAGGGTTGTTTATGTGGAGGAGAGTCACACACTAAATGAAATCAATTTAATAAGCTAAAATGTTTTATATGTCTTATAGGGTCCACTATGGATTTTAAATTTAAATAAAAAAACCTGAAATCACATTATTTTAATGGTAAAACAATTATTTTCCAAACATAATGTTTATAATATTTTATTACATCACCATTGGGTCATTATGATGTCATAGAACACATTATATAATTAAACGGTATTTAATTATTACCCAGTAATTCTGTAATTTCAGAAGATTAAGAAAAATTCACCATTGGATAATTTCGACATCCGGATTCCAAAAAAGAATAATCATTTTATATAAATAATTTTTTAAATATGTGAATTTTCACTATTAAAATAAAAATTATATTTATCGAAAGAACAAGGGTATTGAAAAAATATCTTTCAAACATTAACAAAAATTATAATTGCAATCATAAAAATATATGATCATTTAAATTTAATAGAAATTAAATTAATAATAATATTAATATTTTATTAAAATATTATTTAATTCAAAAATTGATTAATTCATCAAAATATATTTCTTAGTTGAATATTAACAAAAATACTATTTGTGATTTCAAAACTATATACAATGTAACAATTGTAAAATGAAGGTATATTATTTATTCTATACAAAAAAATGATACACATAATCATAGTTATAGGGTCTTGTTACAAATCCCTTTAAACACATGCATAAGACCTTAGTGTATGGTGCGCGATGGTGACAGACTCCTGGAGTGGCTCAGATAACATTGCTCGGGTGGTAATATCTATGAACTTCCACTTCTCCCATAGGCGGTTCCACTCAAGCCTAACGTATTCGAGCTTGGATTTGGCTTGGTCAAGAGTGAATCCCAATGACACCACCTCATTTACGAGCTCCGACAAATGGTATTCTTAAGGGGAAATTCTACTGGATGAGGCCATCGCTTCCTTTGTCTAAGTAAATTGGATTTGGTAAAGCCTTATATTTATACTAGTCTTGTGATCCCTGTTCAATGGCTATATTATCAATGGTCACAATTCATAATAGTATTTTAAAAATCCAAAATCATAAAACCAAAGAAGTGCATACATTTTTCATAACCATAAGAAGATATTTTAACAGAAGAAGAATAATTTTCATTAATAAATTTTGGGGTCGTTACAATATTCCCTCCTTAAGAAATTTATCCCTCAAAATTTCCTTTTCCTACAATAAAACAGATGTTGGTAACTCTGCTTCATCACTTCTTCTGATTCCCATGCCACTTCTTCAAACGTGTGGTTTTTCCACAACACCTTGATGAGGGGCATTGTCTTTTTTCATTGAACATTTTATCTATGATCTAAAATCTTCACTGGTTTCTCCTAGTAATAAAGGTCATCCTCTATCTACACTACCTATGAATAGAGTACATGTTAAGGGTCCGGTATAAAATTCCTTAAGAGGGATACATTAAACACATCATGTACTTTGGCCATGGTAGGTGGAAGTGATAGTCGATATACCACAACCTTGACACAATCAAGAATCTCGAAGGGGACGATCGAACAAGGACATAACATCCCCTTCTTTCCAACACACTTTACCTTCTTCCACAGAGATATGCATAGAAACTCCATGTCTCGAACATTCAACTCAAGGTCTCGTCGACAATTATCTGTATAACTCTTCTGTCAACTTTGGGCTACCTTGATATGGTTCTGAACATGTTTAACCATTGCCACCATTTTTTCAACAATTTCAGGTCCTATCAGATTACACTCACTGACTTCATCCCAAACCATCGGTGTAATGCACCTTTTTTCTATAAGGGGCTTCATATGGTGACATTCTGATGCTCGAGTGGAAACTATTATTGTAGGAGAATTCATCTATGGAATATGTTGGTCCCATACTCCTTTGAAGTCTATAGAACATGATCTTAGCATATCTTCCAGTTTCAGACTTGTTCATTCATATTGGCCATTATTTTGAGGATGATACGCTGTACAAAAGTTCAGTTTAGTGCTTAGAGAATCTTGGAGACTTTTCCAGAACATCGAGGTGAATTTATAACAACTATCAAATACAATAGATAGTGTTACTCCATGGAACCTTACCAATTAATTTATGTAAATCCATGAATGTTGATCAAATGAGAAGTCCTCTTGAATCGGGATAAAGTGATCTATCTTCATAAGACGATCCACAACAACCCATTTTGCATTGTTTTTTCTAGATACCCTATCAAGTCCAATGACAAATTCCATGGTAATGTTGACCCCCTTTCATGTTGGTAAGGGTAGTGGTTGCATCATCCCCTGAGAATTTTTCCACTCATCCTTCACTTTCTGACATACATGGCACTTTGATGTATATTCAATAATGTCACTTTTCTTATTGTCCCACAAAATGTTTTCATGGAGATGTCGATACATCTTTTTGCTCCCCGAGTGAATAGCAAATGTTGAGCTATGTGCATCATTCAGAAGCTACTTCTTTATCTTTGGATCGAATGGTACACAAAATCATGACCCAAATATCACAATTCTGACCTTGTTAACCGTGAAATATGAGGATTTCCCATTTTGGATATCCTCCACTTTTTTTCAAAATCTCCACATCCATTCTTTGAGAATCATTTATTTTCTCAAAGAGGGATAGTTGAGCAATCATTTGAGAAAGGACTAATGTTGTTCCTCCCATAAAAATCCCCATGTTCATACTCTAAAAATCTATGAATATTGAATCCCTCTCAATTCTCATCAATGACATAACCATTGGGACCTTTCTACATAGAGAATCTACCACCTTGTTCACTTTACTACTGTAGAAATTGATTGAGAATTCTTAGTCCATAATGATTTCTCTCCATATTCGTTGGCACAAATTAATCTCTTTAGGTGTGAATATATATTTGAGGCTCTTGTGATCAGTATATATCTAACACTTCACCCCATAGATAAAATGCTGCCATATTTTCAACGCAATGATCAAAGACACAAACTACATATCATGCATGGGAAAGTTTTTCTCTGGGATTTTCAGCTGTCTTGAGGCATAGTCTATCACTTTATCATTCTGGATCAACACACAACCCAGACCCTTCTTCGAAACATCACTAAATTCCACAAAAAGTTCTCCACTCATGGGTAATGTTAGCAGAAGCATTGTGATAAGCCTCCTTTTCAAATCCTCGATGCTCTCTTTGCATTCAACACTCCAAGAAAACATTACTCCCTTATGAGTTATCTTAGTAAGAGGAATGGACAATCCTGAGAAATTTCTCACAAATCTGCGATAATATCCAGCTAACCCCAAGATTCTATGGATATCTGTTACCGATGTTGGCCTCAACAATCCCTCAATTAATGTTTTCTTGGAGGGATCCATAGATATCTCATTACTTGTTAGGAGATGTCACAGGAATGAGACCTCCATTAACCAGAACTCCCAGTTGCTATAATTTTCATAGAGATTATCCATCCGCAAGGTCATTAGTAGATTTCATAGATGCTCCTCATGATCCTCCTTGGTTTTGGAGTATTTTTGAATATGATCTATAATGACCACCACAAATTTGTTGAGTTAATTTATAAAGACTCTATTCATGATGTCCACGAATATTTCTAGTGCATTAGTGAGTCCGGAAGGCATTCCGATGAATTCATAGAGCCCGTGTCATGTATGAAATGTAGTCTTGGGGATATTTTCCTTCTTTACCCATACATGAAAATATCTTGACTGCAAATCAACCTTGGAGAAGTATTCTTCTCCGCGCAACTGATCAAACAAGTCATTAATTCATGGAGGAGGATACTTGTTCATTATCATGATTCTTTTAAGCTCTTGATAATCGATGCAAAGGTGCATTGAACCATCCTTTTTCTTGATGAAGAGGACTAGTACACCCCATAGTGAAGCACTTGGGATTATAAACCCTTTATCCATATTCTCTAGTAGTTGTTTCCTCAAGCTCAAAAAATCCATTTTATACAGAGTCTTAGATATTTTAAACACCCTATGTATAAGGTCAATTGAGAATTCAACATATCTGTAATGAGGGAAACTAGAAAAGTCCTGAGGAAACACTTTAGTGAATTCCCTCACAATAGAGATGTCTTCATGGATGGTTGATTCCTTGGACTCAATCATCTGAGCTAGATATACATGCTCATAGGGAAATAATATCCTTTATCGAGATGATAGAACTAAAATATATTCATCATCCTCCTTGAACTCATATAGAATTAGGGTTGATTCACCACATGGAGAGTGATTTCCCTCTCACGGCAATTTATGTTGGCTCCATATAAGGAAATCCAATCTATGATGTGAATTGAGTCTAATTCCACCAGAGGTAGTATGATGAGGTTTTCTGGGATGTTCAATCAATAAATTATGATAGGGGAGGATTTATATTCATGGGATGAAATGATTTCCCCATTTTTCGTACTCACCGTCACATTTACTTATATGATTTGTGGTGGTCTTCGGATAATTCTACAAAACATTTGGGATATAAAAGAATGTTTAGAACCATAATAAAAAATTATATTTTCTATTATTTAATGAATAACTAGAATACTAGTATCCACTTTGTTTTTGGGGCTCACCTCAGTGGTAGTGATGGAAAAAGATCTCCCTTGCTGCCATAGAGGTTGTTGGTTGCCTCCGAAAACCCTTGGATTAGGGCACTAATTTACAAGGTGTCATGGTTTTTTGTAGTTGATGTAATGAATAATTCATTGAGGTTTAAATAGAGTGTTCATATTCTCTATAAATACTATGGGTTTTTTGTCAGCAGTTAATCGCTAGCTTCCAATCTTTTCCACACGTAAAACATTTCCTTGTCCCCTTGAAACAATTTTCCAGGTGTTTCTTTCTGCCCCATTGGAATGTGGGATGATGGATATTCTTAGCACTGTTGGATTTATCCATAGGACTACCAGAATTGAATTCCACCTTATACTTCTTATACCCATTATACCCTTGAGATTCTCTAATCTCTATTTTGACATTGAGAGAAAATTGGACAATATTCTCGTAGCTGTCGAATTCATGGATCACGAGGGATTTTCAAAGGGTAGGTTTGAGCTCTCCAAAGAAGCTATCAACCATTCATTTGGGGGTAACGGCCATGCTGGAGGCGTATTGTGAAATCATTGTGATGTTTTCCTCATACGCTCTGACAGATTCATCATTCTTTTTCTTGAGGTAAAGGATGTACTTTTCTATCTTAAGCCGGAGGGTGGACATAAAATATTTACCAAAACACATCTTCTGGAAATCTTTCCATTCAAATTCCTCGATCTCCTCCTCAGGCTGCGTATTTTTGATCAATGTCCACCATTGATCAGCTTCTCCCTCTATTTGATAAGTATCCAAGATAATATTTTCTTATTCAGAACATTGAATGAGTGAGAAGATATTTTCAATTGAGTTGATCCATTGTTATGCAATTAAGGGATCAGATGATCCATTAAAAGTAATAGGTCTTTGTTTAATGATTCTCTTGATAGAGACTTGTTCTTTCTTAGGGGGAGGGTGTTTTAATGTTCCTCTTGACACATTTTTCTATTCAATGCATGAGTTAACTGAGAAAGTATCGTGACAATGTACGTGATTCTCGCTCCCATTACCAGCCATTGGATGGAATAAAAGGAAATTTAGGGGTAACACCTAAAGGGTAATCCAATGAAAAAAATGGATGACTTATAAATTACTTTTATTTCCTTACCATTGGAATCTATAAGTTTCAATCTATGTTATCTATGATATACTTTCTAACATATATTCTTAGGGGTATTTTTTTGAATTCCCATAAAAATGGTTAATAATATGCCAGTTAGTTTACCAAACCATATCCCTTGGGAGTGTCATAACCAAGAGTGCAACAGGGCCCATTGTTGTGTACTTGGATACCCCGGGTCAAGCCCAAAATACTTTATTGGAATTTTCACTCCTAGGTACATCTATGCCAGAGCCGCCTTTACCTGCTCGTAACTAATAAGGGATTTATTTTTTTGATAAACCTCTTACTCAATATTCTCCAAAAGTTAGGGAAGTTTTTTATTATACTTAGTCTAGTCTTTATGGCTTCACTAGGGTATTCTAATCATAATCCCCAAAATAATTAAACCTATCATCTGATACAATCTATGACAACCCTTTTCTTTTATTACACGCATAAAAAAATTTATTACATAAAAACATTACTTGAAAAAACATAGAATATTGAGAGTTCAAGTGTCTTTGGGGATTAGTAACATTACAAAAAACATAAATCATAAAACACAACATCTTATGAAAAAATTCTTTACATTACCACCACCTTCCCTCATACTTAGCATCGCATGGGATAACCTGAGGACATACATAAGAATATGGTTAGTATAATGCCCATAAAGGGAGAAAACAAAGCATAACATGAAGATTATAATACTGTTACTCAGTAGGCATATCAATGGTGTAAAAGAGAAACATAAACATAAAGGCATGATGTAACGTGATTATCATAACATGGAAATGTGGAAACAACACTTAACATGGTATTAGAAAGATCCAAGGATCATTGCACATGGATAATGAGTAAAACCTCATTGAACATGAATTTTCATGAGTAAACGTTCATTTCACTTAACTTATCATGGTACAAATCTTCACCCAATGCTTTGTAGTTCTATCGGGGCTCACCCTTCTTAAATATTTCATTTCATGCATAAGTGTACGACATGGATCATATAACATGGAATCAATAAACATAATAAGTTATTCTGCTATTATGTAATGTGGAATAAATATGTGAAAGTACCATTAAAAATGTATATGTGCCTAAAGGTGAATACCCTTGATAGAGACATGGGTATGTTATTCACTACACAATGATATTGGCTTGAAAAAACACGATGGAATACCTTATAGAATTTTGGCATCATAACGGGTGTACATGGGAGGAATTAATGGGAGAAAAAGGGGATCTCCCATTATTAAAAAATGACCAGGGACGTATGGGGGGGTGATAAATCATACCCAAGCATTTATAATTGAAAATAAAAGGGCATAACAATATAAGGAACCTTGGAAATAAATAAGGAAAGTGAGAATCCCTTACTTGGAAGTTTGATCCCAAGGGCTTTAGAGGGGCTTGAGAGAGACTTATTTGGTGTTTTGGGATCCATAAGAGGATTATATAGTGAGGAGGTAATAGGATGGGAGAACTCAAAAGGATTTTAGTGAAGAAGAAGTGGTAGCTTGTGTGGGATTATATATGAAAGGAGAGAGAATTAATTTTTATTTAGGTTTGGGACAACACAAATTAAAAATTCAAAACCACTAACCAGCCCATGGGTTTTTCCCATGAATACATAAAAAGGGGAGTGGAAAACAATATTATATAAGGAAAATGGATGAATGTTTTAAAATAATAGGGTTTCTTATCTGGTGGTGAGTCACACTCTCACATAAATCAATTTAAAAAGCTAAAATGTTTTATATGTATTTAAGGGTCCACTATGGCTTTGTAAAATAAATCAATAAAACCTAAAGTCACATAATTTTAATGGAAAAACATATATTTGATTAAATTAATTTTTATAATAATTTATTTCTTCACTATCAGGTCATTATGATGTCTTAAAAACATTATATAATTATAAGGTATTTAATTTTTACCATAAAATTTAAATGTCTCATAAAATTATGAAAAATTGAAAATTGGATAATTTGGATGTTCGAAATCCAAAAATAATATTCATTTTATCATAATAATTTTCTAAATATGGTAATTTTCACTTTTAAAATAAAAAATGTTATTTTTTGAAAAAAAACATGTGTTTTGACAAAAACAACTTTCAAACCTTACTAAAATTACAACTGCATTCATAAAATTATACGATAATTAATATTTAATAAAAATTAATTTAAAAATAATTATAATAATTTATTAAAATATTATTTAATTCAAAATTCCATCAATTTATCAAAATAGATTTCTTAGAGAAATATTAACTAAAACTACTATCTATGCTTTAAGATCTATCTACAAAGTAACAATAATAAAATGAATGTATATTCCTTATTATATACAAAAAAAATAATACAAATAATCATAATTATAGGGTCTTGTTACATAACCCCTTAAAACACCCACATAAGACCTTAGGGTAAGGTGTGCAATGGTGACAGACTCCTGGGGTGGCTCAGATAACATTGCTCGGGTGGTAATCTCTATCAACTTCCACTTCTCCTATAGGCAGTTCTGCTCAAGCATAACGTATTCAAGCTCTGCTTGGGCTAGATCAAGAGAGAGGCCCAATCACGCCAACTACTTTACAAGCTCTGAAAAATGGGCTTCGTAAGGGGTATTCTACTGGATGTGGCCATCACTTCCTTTGTCTCAGTAAATTGGAATTTTTAAAGCACTATATATATACTAATCATGTGATCAATGATCAACAACTATATTAGAAATGGTCATAATTCTTAATGTTATTTTAAAAAATGAGAATTAGAAACCCAATGATGTGTTTACATTTTACATAACCATAAGAAGTCATTTAAATTGACGAAGTGGAATTTTCATTTATTATTATTTGGTTCGTTACCCAATTGATGAAATTTTTTGAATGGACATTGAGGGATTTAATTTTTTTCATGTTAATTATTGGGAGGATTAGTGCCCAAAAAGATTTAAGGACCTTAGTTATTTAAGGCCAAATACAGCCCACTAACCACATATTTCAATTGCACCATCTAGCCAATGTGTCTTTCTATGACACAATGATACATCCCACCCAAATAGTTTTCCAGTGGATGTTGTAATATACCCAACTACTCTGAAAATCTTTTGTTGATTACACAATCCCTAGGTCCTCCATTAAGATTTATTTCATGAGAAAAAACACTTAAAGATATTTTAACATGAAGAACCTTAATTCAATCCATGGTTCATTGAATGATCCATCTTATATATGAAAACTTGTAATTTAGTCAGAATTTCATTAACAATAATGATGCAGGTCCTTAAAATCTCCACATCATATCACTTCTTCTCCTTGATAATATCTGGCCTCATCTGAATAATCCCTCCCAATAATCCATGATTATTAAATAAAATGAGTTCTCTATGTTACAACATCAAATTTCATCTTATCTTCCCAAGGATGCACACATCCTCAAATTCTCATAAAACTCTTCCTTCATGACTATAATAATTACCGTGATAAACTGATCTATAAGACAAATATCATTGTAAATCAAGATGAAAATCAACACACCAATCCATCTCAATACTCCACAGTTTCTTCAAAAAATTTCCCACTATGTAGCATACTTCTCCCACCAAATGTATTACCATAAAGAACATGATTCAAAAAATTCGATGACACAATTAGTGTAGCTTAGCTCAATCGAACCATATCCTTCACAAAACAACAGGTAAAATTTATCGAAAAGAAAAATTATCAGAAATTTAGAACCACATGAATGAGTATTTATAGATCAAAATAACCTTAACACATAGAGGAGCTATTATATCTCTCTTAAATCCTTGTCTCATTATGAATTGACTTTGAGGTATGTTACTTGATTGATTCACAAAATTCTATATTCCACCATAAGTCTCTTAGTCATATACAAATGAAACAATGATTTGAATCACTCTTCGATTTGGATGAACCCACCATAAGTCCAAAGAATCCTATGGTTTCTATATAGAACAACACCAGAAATATACCTCTTTCATTTTTCCATGAATTGGGTAATTTCGTTCCCATTAAACATCGGTCTTCTAGAGTGACCACAATCATCCAATGGTTGGTATTATAAAAAACCCATATCCTTCCCCTAATAGTTTCATTCATAGGCAACTTGATTTATCATTCCAACCATATGTTTATCCTTAGTTTTTCTTCGGAGTGAATTCATTGGTTTACCAATCCCCCTAATAGTCCATCACCGAATGCAATGATAAAACATGGACAACCATTCATTCTAGATTTCATTGTGAGAAAATATGCACTTCAATCACTTGGCTTTCATAGGATACAGTTCAACGAATTTTATGACTCACTCTTTAAATTATTGTTTCATCAACCAACAACTCATACATGGTTTATGTCCATTAAAATTGTTTGGTCTCATTCCCACAGACACACTACTACACCAAACTAAAACATCTCCATTAACAACAAAGTATGGCTTACCACATTGGGGTGCCCCGATCCATTGATGGCATTCACCTTCACCAAAAAGACATAGACACTCCAATCATCTTTTTTCAAACATTCCCTAGGAGATACATGATGAACACACAATGTATTAACACAATGGGTTACTAAGAACCGAATTCATGTGAAAACTAAAACCACTATCATTTATTGGTTTATCTATAGAACATTTCATCTCATCACATTTATTCGACTGATATAACTAACCCTACCCATATCTATTATATGAACACTCTCATATCATGTCCTCCAAGAATTTCATGATAAAACCACTCCTTAATCTAATTAGAGTGATTTCCCTATGAGTTAGGGAACTGTAGGATTATACTCACACTTTTTATTAGATCTCTATAAACTATAAGGCACCATCTCCCCCAAAATCAAGAACCCACAAAAAAAATTCTTAGAATCATACATTTCATTCATCTAAGGATTTCTCATGAATTCAACCACCATTCGAAGGCCCTCTAATAACTAACAAGATTAGATATATGATTTTTACTACCATTTCGATGGAAACCTAATATTGTGAGTATCATTACTCAATGTGATAAACTCTCCTATGTTTGAAGGAAACTCAAAAAATATCCCTTTTATCATTCCAATGCTTATCCACCTACATAGGGAAATTTCATTCTTAAAACCCTCCCCTAAACCACTAATGTTAAATAATACTACACACAAAGACATTTCCACATTGTTTACTCTCATGTCGCATGCGGCAACAACTTACCAATTACCAGATCTTCATCAGTAAGTCCAAAATGTTATTTCACATATCCCAAAATTAGGTATCACTAAAAGTTACAACATAAAAAACATAATTTAATTATATTTCATGAAATATCCCACAAAGGATATGTCCTAGTCTATTCACATCAAGGGTCCATGAATTCCTGGTTTATTTAATAAACATTCCCCGGTGTTTTATATAGATATCAAAAAATTTGATGTAGTTGGATAATTAATTTAATAGACCCATAGAAAAAAAATTCACACATTATTATTTATAGAGTAAATTGATACTTTAAAATGACCTAACAATGTACACTTCACTGTTAATTCATATTAGGACTATATCATCATCTCTATAATCATCATCATCATTATCATCATAGTCACCATCCATGTTCACTACACAAAAATTCCCCATAACATTCTACCAAATTTATACATTCATAGAGAATCATCTAAATATAATTTCATCAAGAACATATATGTGAAAACATAGTACATGTTTTTAAAACATAAGAAGATGTGTCCTCCATCATTAGTATGATCACACCAACGTATTATATATGTCTTGTGAATCATACATGTAAAATATGATACATGTGACACCTCTATCCAATTTTACCATGAGTCAAATGTATATGAAATAATAAAACTCAAAATCCTTGTGTGTCACACATGGTGAAATCATATAATCATAATAGTACTAATCAAGAACCTCAGTCTCTTTCCCTAGTAACTCGGATGTCCTTACACTATGAAAGTTGTTCATATTTCACTGGATGAAGTTTAATCATAATTTGTAACACATTCCTATATATACTATCAATCGAATCCCAAAATTAGTAAACAAGTAACCTATGATACCATTTTGTAACACCTTAACCTGGATAATCAGGTTTGATCCCGAGATCCAATTGCCCTCATAAATTCCTCCCATATAATAGTGGTTTCTAAATACCAGCGAAGGCCTAATGTGAATCATAAGGATAATATACCCTGAATCATAGTTCATTGAAACATATGAATTAAAAAATATAATAATATAAAATTAGGTAACATGAAAGAAAATAAAAAATATCAATAATGAATGAATGTGATTTTTTTCAAATATTCATTATTGAATATTTGTACACTGACCACCCATTGCGCTGATTAAATGAATAATAATAGAAAAGGGAAAAATTAAATGATTATCTATACAAAAATCCATGACACACCTACTTATTATCTCTAGAATATTCATAATATACCCCAATAACAGATCAACCCACGTCTCTGTACATCCGATATGTATAATAAAGGAGGAAATCTCAGTTAGCCATGATTTATGATAGGCTAAGAAGGTCTTATGTATAACTCTATAGGGAAGAAACAACACAGTCTTATACCTAACCAATTCATGTAGTGTATGTTCATATGATAAGATAAAAACCAATTGAAAATAAAAAACTTATGAAAGAATGACATACAACCAACAATTAACATTTAAGAAATAAACACCCATATTCTATCAGGTCATGTACATAGTGTTCTGTAACAAACCCTATTCACACATTTGACGTATCCCTGTCAGATGGAATGCAAACCAACCACCTAAAATATCCCCCATGATGAGATAATTAATTTTTTTTGAAATATCCCCATATAATGGATAGCCTATATACATACTTACCAAACATGCAACACATCACCATTTGGGGTAATTCCATATGGCTCAATTTTCATACACACCTACAATGATAAAGGAATAACACATAAAATATATAGATACATAATTGTATATCGATATCTCATCATTTAAAGAAAGTGTAATAACTATCAAAAAATAAATTTGAGAGGAAATAAAGGAAATATCTATTATTGATAGAAATACACACCTCATGGGATAAAGCAACGAAAATAGATCTCACGAGTTACAAGTATACACACTTGCAATCAATATCAGACATCAGTCTCCCAGGCAACACAGAAACAAGTGATCAATATAATACTTCTGAATGATGGACTAAAAAAAGACACACATTTGATCAATATCAAACAATGTTATTATATGTTATAAATACACACAATTTTGTTTTATCCATTATCCATTGATGGATGATAATAAGCTACTGTGAAATGGTCCATCATGGCCCTAGGCCCCTTGTTCAGCCACATTAGGCATGGTTCCATTAATTATTTCTATGTGAAATATCAGAAAAAAATTTAATCATTACAAGATGTTTGAAACACCAATATTATAAAAAAATGAAAACTTAATTTAAAATAATACAATGCTCGATAGCATTCTTATCACACAACACCGAGATTAAAATGAATTCTAATATATAAGAAAAACATTATTATATAATTATACAATTATACCATACATTATATCATAGGGTATGAAAATGAATAAATAAATTATAAAATAATATTTTTTACATTAATGTAGAAATAATTAATTGGTTATAAATTGATAAAAATAGTTGAAAGTAAAAATAAGAGATATTTTCTTAAAAAAATCTTTAATCATGGAATGTGATTCTATATTAATAAAACAAATTAAGGAAAATTTATGAATTATTTAATGTAATATTATAAATTATATATTAAAGAAATGTTATTATGTTTATTGGATTGGTTTCACTACATTTGGGAAAAAATAGATCCATTTTTCAAGCTTAAAACATATTTTTCTATAAAAAAATTCATTGAATTTAGTTCGATTATACTCTAATTCTAATAACCCAACCCTAGAAGCTCGGATGCAGTGAATTATTTTAATAAATATTCATGATTACAAGGAATCATGTCCTGTAGGAAAGATCAATTTAATATTCGTTTAAAATATATTACATACGTGAACATTACAACCTAATTTCTAACAAAAAACACAGCATAGACAATACTTTGATAACACCATTATTCCCCTAGCTTAAACCTTTATATCAATAAAAAAACATTTCTTGGTATCATAGGAAAATAAAACATAATAAAAGGGTGATATCAGATTCTCTGTATATATAAACAATATATTGGAAGCTATTATAAATAAAAAAATTTAATGGTCATGTATTGAACTGAAACAGAAGCCTTTTAAACATAATCCTCAACACAATATTTCAAGAATAAATTAAATATTTCGTTTAAAAATTTCACATGGATATTCTACTAGTCAAATAATCACATTAAATATCAATAACATATCCCATAAGGATGTAATGAATAATTTTGGACATCTAAAACATGTCATCAAGGCATTGGCCAAGATATCTAAAAATAATTTGTTATGGCCTCGACAGAATCAATATATGAAAATAAATTGGAAATTCCTTAGCCAAGTTGATATATTTTTTACCAATGAGACCTAACAATGCATCTACGAGTTATAGAGGGCCCTAATCATCACTTACTATGTCCAATTAAGTCCTCATATGAAAATGGTGAAACATAACATAAATATTAAAATTAAAACTAGCATAAAAATTTCCAATACATTAGACATAAACCATGAATGGTATAAAATAGCACATCCATAGTCTAATATATCATAACTCATTCAATAAATTATTGAAGATTGAATAATAATAAATTAACCAAAATCGGGAATAATTTCCAAAAAAGGATTTTGTCAAAGATGAAAATAATCAGTAGAACTCTTTGAGAGGAATAGACATTTCTTGTGAATTTTTTTAAAAGTTGCACAATTAATAAACGAAGTCATTTAAAATAGATTTTTGAATAAATCTGTCCCATAAAAAAATTGAATGTTTTTATAAATAATTAACATTTTAAAATAATTATGTCCATATAAATAAATCCTTTAAATCATTTTGAAAACATGGAAATTAATTAAATAGATTTAGTAAAATAAAAATTTAAAACATTTTAAATTGTGACCTAGTTTAAGTGTTCCATCCATAAAACCATAAATGATTCCTTTTTAAATAATTTTTATGACACATGGACATTGATGATAAATATTTCTCATTTAATACTTACACATGAACAATCTCAGACAATAATGATATTGAGGAATTATCCCTTACCTTGGGTCTAATACTATTCATACATGCCCGAAACACCTGTATAATGTTTCTAAAGAATTTATTAAAATATATTAGAATGAAAAGAATTTTTAGGATATCATATATGATTTTTATGACTTTATTTTATCAATTTTTTATAAATTCCATGTTAGTGAAGCAATTAAGGTAATAATCATTGTGTTTATCTTACGTGTTTTGAATTGTTATTATTGATAATATTACATAGATCATGATTTAATTACTTATAGAATGACTAATATGATTTATATATAATATATATTTATAATATAAATACATATAATTGATAGATATATGAAATGGAATCCACCGTTCATAGAGACGATAGACCGTACAAACGCAAGAACGCTCTTTTTGTTTTCTTATCATATTAAAAGGAAGTAAGTGAATAACATATATGTATATAAACAAGTATATATATATTATTTAATGTAGATTTCTATTTAATATATTTCATAATTATTCATAATTTAAATTTTTCTATAATCATTCTTGGATGGTGAACGTGGAAGATGAGTTTCATCGCGTCGTGGAGACAGTAAGTCATACGTTTGCATGATTGATGATATCATTTCATTAAAGGTTTAATTGTATAGATTTTTATAGAATACGAATTAAAAAAAAATAATCCCATGCTATATTTATTATTTATGTCATATTTATTCATCATTATACCCATCGAAATATGTTATAGATGAAAAACTGTTAACACTTTGCCATGGAGACGGTAATCCATGTGTACGCACACATGGTGGTATTGTTTTTCATATGATGGGTAAAAGGAGTAATATGGTTTTCTCATAATCGTACCAAAATCAGAGAATATATTAGATGATGGAGTTATTATTGTTGTATGGTTGCAAGATAGGAAGAAGAAGTAGAAAACGAAAAGAACATTGAAATAAGGGATAAAACGAATACCTCTTCTTCAGGTGTCTCCAATGGATTTGCACAAAAGGTATCCTTGAGTTGGTTTTATACCAAAAGGGTTGCTTCTAGGTTGAATTTAGGGATTTTTGGGGGATATTTGGGCATGGTTTGTCCAATCCAAAGGGCTTTATATGTGTGAAATAAGAGATGGAGAAGTGCCCATTTATAAAATAGGTGAGGGAAACATAATGAAAATCATGAAATATTAATTTATTATAAATTAATTTTCAGCATCTAACAGCTAAAAAGTGATGTATTTAGAGGATATGATGAGGATGGGTCGAAATACTCTCAACCAATTGGTATTATACAATTTTAGGTCCTGAATTTAACCTTATCATTTGGATTTAACATTTAGTTAAATAATTTAACTTTTACTTGGTCTTCTTGTAGTTTTACACTATATGGTTAATGTTGTTAATATAAAATTCCCAACAAACATAAAT
Organism: Viscum album; assembly: GCA_963277665.1. Lineage (NCBI taxonomy): Eukaryota > Viridiplantae > Streptophyta > Magnoliopsida > Santalales > Viscaceae > Viscum > Viscum album. The sequence continues at coordinate 201,570,769 of OY728128.1, forward strand.
TTGATATATAATGACATTTTGACATTATCAGATTCAGTTTTTAGAAATTATAGATTTTAAGGAATTTAATATCATTTAATAAAATAGTAATTTTTAAAAGAAACTCATTTAGGTCAATTTTTACACTATTTTGTAATATTTATTTCAAAAAGTCATAAAAAATTCATTACATAGACAAAAATTAATTATATCAAAAATAATATGTCATATTCATCCATAAAATATTTTTATGGCATAAAAACATTCAAATTACAATTATTTTATTATTTATAATATCATTTATTTGATTCATTAATTAATAAGGAAAACAATAATTAATTATTTTGTTCCAGATAAATTTAATTATATAATTTATAAAAATAAAAAATAAAATACCATGATATAGGAAATAGTTTTATATTTTTAATCACTATTTAGTGTTGAATAGATAAAATTTATTTAGTAATAAGAGACATGTTTGTGTTATATTTACCTTTATTTTAAATTAATTATTATAAAAAGTCATTATCTCATCCATGTGGTTCCATGGGGTCCTATAATCAACCTAATGATTATCATGGACATAAATATATCATAAAATTCGATTAGTTTTTTAATGGTAGTTTGGTATTGTTATAAAATTATTTTTTACCGTTATTTACCTGATTTTTTCTTTAACCATTTTTCAAAAAAATAACTACTGAAGTAACTATTCATAATGTCCAAAAATTAAGGATACCTATTTAAAAAATTATAAAGTAATGATTCCAAAAATAGAATATACATTTCAAAATTCCAAACATAGAACTGGAAGATATTAATTATAAATTATTTCTCTTTGTCAAAACCTAAAAGCGGGGATTTTAGAAGTCAAAAATATCAAAATATTGACATGTGTTTAGGTCAAATTTCTATGTGAAATGACATCCAATGACAACAAATTGGATTAAATGATATAAAATATTCCAATTATACTTTAAAACTAATTAAAAATATAATCTAACTATATAAATAAAATAGATAAAAAAGATGTTTTTAATTAAAATGTAGTATTTTTCACTATTCATTAAAATATGATAGTTTTCTAAAAAACACCAAAAATTTATCCAAATGAAATTATTATGTTCCATTTATAAATTAGAATTTAATTTCATAAAATTGAATATAAAAGTGTAAAAAATTTTATATAAAAAGTATTCTCCTTTAAAATGTGGAAAACACTATTTTTCTAAAAATACTTCCTTTATCCAAAAAAAATTGAATTTGTCCTTATATTAGGTATAAGAAACACATAATATGAATTTTAAATGTATATGGGATATATAAAATACCAAATGAGGATAATTATATTCATAAAAAAAATAATTAATCTACTAGTTTGATATGTTAGGGTGTGCTCAAACTCGGTATTACGTGTAGAGAAAGATGTTAAAGTATTATGAAGAAGCGAATTTTGGATGCTTGGGATGTTACATTACCCTATCCTTCAATAATTTTTTTACCTATAATTTAGACTCGAAATCAAAAACTATGGATTGGACTTTGGAAAATATAATTTTTGAAATCCCACAAAAAAATTGAATAATGAGACTTCTATTTAAAATAAAGGGAACTATGAAGGTCATTAGAGATTACATATACTATTATTCCATGTTAGAAAATATAGAAGATAGAAGAAAAAACTAATGATCTTGTTCTGATAGAGAGTGATAGAGAACATGATTAGGAAAATTTTAATAACCATAACGGTATAAATGTGTTATGATCCAAGGGGTCGTTTGGTTCATCACAAAATAATACACTAGGAAAACGTTTTTGGTTATAGGATATTTTCCCTAGTGATTACGAATTACATTATAGAATAAGAACAAAAGAAAGAATACCTAATATACATGTAGTTTCTCATCTGTTAACTAATTCATACCACAAACTCATCTTTTTGTTAGAAAAATAATAATGATAAAAAATATAATCTATACATCTAAATTGTATAAGGTTAAAATATAAACTTATACTCTTTAAATATAGAAAACTATGTTATACTAAGAAGGGAATTTCTATAGGTAAATGGTAGGTGATAAATTCTTCTGGCATTTATATTGTGGGTTCGATTTATGGTGCCTTGTCCAATGTGACAGGTATTTTCCCAGCCTACATGTTGTCATTTTTCATGAAATATAATATTAGAAAATTCTAAAAATAATTTAAATAAATGTTTTAACAATACTATCAATTGTTAAAATTAATCCATTACAACTTTTAAAGTTATCCAAAATACATCTGTCGAAACTTTGTCTAAAAGTTCTCGAAATTTCCAAAATAAATTGTAACATTTGATTACCCAAACAACCTAATGTTCTTTCACTATTAGATACTGAATATATTGTTACCTTTGTCATATTAAATTATAAAATGAAAAAATAAAGTCCTATAACACAATCCTTATATATATATGTCCCTCTCTTTATAATTATACCCAGAAAAAATTTATTGAATCAAAAAATAAAAATTCATTAATTATTCCACTTTGATCATAGTATCAATATAATATTGACCTTGATCTACATCATTCATCTAAGCTATATTTCCTTGGAAATTTGGAAAATCATTTTCATAATGTCCTATATCATTACAATTATATAACTTCACAAACTCTTCCTCTCCCATAAAATCATGAGCCTAGTGACCTTTTTCTCCCCATTTGTATGAAACTAATGTTCTTTTTAGGAAAGTACCAGGGTGTTTGTTCCCGCAATTATCACATTTGCAAAAATCCTTATATCCCCTTTTTTACATTATCTGCCTCTTTCTCCATCATTCTCTTCTTCTATTTTTTTTTGATTTAATATTGTATGACTTATTGAATTTATTTTCTATCTTCATAGCACATGAGACTATATCTTCGTATGATGTGAATGATTGAGAGAATTGTGCATGTCAGAGGAATTAGGTCAACCCATCAATTAATCTATCAATATTACTTATTGGCTTATATATGTAGTATACAACATGCCTTGCTAACCTTGTGATGTTAGCCTCATACTTTTCAACATTATTATCCTCCTTCTACTTCAAAACTATAAATTGCATTTCCATATTAGCTCATTGTTCACCAGGAAAGTATTTTTAGAGGAATGTTCCTTTAAATTCCATCTATTACATTTTTATTACTTCTTCATCCTCCTTTATGTTATGAATTAGTAACTTCCATTGATCTCTATCTCTTGAGGGATGGTTTTAATAACTAAGATCATCATTTCAGTTAACGATCTTGATTTCGGGTAATTTCTTTGGGAAAATGAGGAAATTAAGCTTTTCTATATAAACGTCATATACTTATGAGTACAAACCTTGTACCTAGTAGCAAAACAAAATTGCGTACTGACTATGTAATGGCTAAGTACATGGTGGGGTAATGACCTGGCTGACCCAATTGTGTCAGGGGCCATTCGAGGATAATATATGGTGTGCGATGTTAATGAACATCTAGTTTACTTTCCTTTTTTACATGATATATTGGTGCAGGGTCGTGTTTTATGTCCAGATACACCTTCTTCTCAGTGTGGTTCATACAGGAGAGTGACATAAAGGTTGAAAAACTCTGAACCCCTACCGATTCTCCGTTTGAGCTCTGATTGAGATGTCGTTGGGTGCATTCGAATTCCATCAGCGAGTTCTCAAAACCCTTAGATCTATTCTTCCTGATTCTCCCTCTCTTTTCATTAATGAAAGGTTGGTAATATTTCACTTTTTTGATGTTCTACATTGTTCTAGGCTGATTCAAGGGCCTACGTTCAAGAATATTGATCGTACAATATCAGGGTAGGTGGTAGGTGCCTTTTTTGGTTCAACTTCAGATTATATATGATTAAACTCACCGCATAACCATGATTGAGGTATTTCATGTTTGTAATTAGACCCTTTTTATCACTTATTATGGTTTGTTTGATTGATAAAGATTAGTTTCATATGCATAAGGGTAAATATGTTGTTTATGGGACACCTCGTGGCTCTGTTTCCCGTGATTAACTATTTATGGCCATTTGTCCTAGGTTGCCTTTGAGTTTGTACTTGATTACAATGCCTTGAATTGAATAGGATGGTGTCTTGTTGATTATGTGAAATTCTTATGATATTTATTTTGAATGTTAGCCATGTAGTATTTGCAGATTGCATGAGCTGCATTGATATTGTATGAACATGATTTTTTCAATGGACAATGAGAGACTTGGACCAAGAAAACTATAGGGGTTTCCATATTAATTACACAGGACTATGAGAACCTTGGTGTTGATGTTGACCCAAGGGTAGTGACTGTGAGAACTACCCACTTGTTCATTTACAATTACCTTATGCTATATTGACCTAGGGGTATTGACTATGAGAGTTACCAAGAAGGTCGTATATAATTTATTGATGCCATGATGACCAAGGGGTATTAATCATTAGAGAAACCCAGGCAGTCATTTGTAAATGATTAGTTTCATGTTTGAAAAATGGGGTAAGACTATGAGAGCTTTCCCAGGGGGTTATTTTCTAATAATTGAATAATTGTGATGAGTCTGCCAAGCCAAAGTACAAGATTGGACTCGGTCTTACATAATTGTTCAGATGGTCTTCTAAGACATCTATTTTGTTATTTATACACTGGTGGATAGAGATCTTAGGATAGATTTTGAGATCACACGATTCAAAGTATGAAATAAAATTTAATGAATGAAATTGAAAACTGTAGGGCTGTTTACTTTTGAGTACTTATTATTTTATTTCTCCATTATGGCATACTACATGCTATATATATTCACTGATAGTTAGGCACATATCTTTTGGGGGTTTCCTAGTCGGATTCAACTCACAACATATATGGGTCATGTTTTAGACCCAAATAGATTTTGTGGTTGTAGGTATAGATAAGGGGAAGTGCCCTTCTTCATCAGGTAGATGATTGTTGTTAGATCTAGAGAGCATTAGACCAAGCAGAGGCTTGCGATGCTACTAGAGTTTATTTGTTTCTTTTTCACATTGGTTTTTAAATTTCATTTCAGTATCAGGACATGTTTGGATGTTTTCATAGATTCATATACAATGCATCACACACATAGACACACACATACATATTGTGTCTTCTGTTGGATTTATATTCTATCATTCACTGTTTATTTCTATTGTTAGGAATTACAGCTTCCACTACTATTTAATATTTGTTTTCTTCTAAGTTTAATCTACCAATGAGGGGATAGTTTCCCCATTATCATACCACAGACCTTTCTACTAATCTAAATCCTGTTGCATTTGGGGAAATGTGCTTGAGGTCATTGGACTAACTCGGTCTTGGACACTTTTGGGTAGCACCTAGATCCAGGGCGTTACAAAGTGGTTTAAAATGAGTTTAACTTTTCTGCTTCTTAGTACTATTTGGTGCATATAGACTTGGATATGATGGAATAAGTAGTTGGTAATAATCTATTCTCGGGTGTGCGAACCCATGCACAGAGAAAATCCATTTTACCTTGAATATTTCGATATATATGGTTTTGAAATTGTCAATGTTGACTTGATTTCACAGTTGGATGATTCAATTGTTGTTTTCTATTATGATTGACATCATTGTGGTTCTATTTCTTTTTCTACCTGATGAGATGAAGGTATATCATATCATGTAACATATCAGAACTTGTTGGATATCACATTCTATACATTCTTTTCAGTCCATTTAGGGTGCATTACTGATTTTATGTTGTTGCGATAGATGTTGTGTTAGATAAGTATGTTTTTGTGATAGATTACCTAATAGAAATAACTTCTATTTTGATAGGGTATTGGTAAAGGTAATGTTTCATTTGGATGGATGCCAAACGTTGGTCCCTGAGGTGTAATGGGACCTCTTGGATTGGAAGTTGGTGGATCATGTTTCAATATTAATTGAATTATGTTAAAATGATATGAATAATGACGTAAAACTTTGATTTGTGGGTAGTATGGTTTCTCAGGGATTGGATCTTGGAATGCCTTGGAAAAAAATTATGATATTGTGGATTTCAGAGGTGTTTCAAAGGATAACTGTCTGGAAACCCATACAACATATCTTATGATGTTATCAACACATTCCCTATGTTCTTCTATTTTGGAAGAACTTCCTTTTCATAAGTATACACAATGTACCATATGTACACTCCAAGTAATTTTTGACCGTGTGACCAACTATATTAATAGAGACTTGAGGTTGGTAAAAATTTTGTAGAACATGAAGTGTATTGGAAGTACAAATCATGTTGTATTAAACTGTGTATCCGGTTTTGTGACTAACAACATCGATTGATGAAACATGGGTTATACATGACTTGACTAGATGGTACATGTCCTGTAATAATCAACCATGTATCCGACCATGTGACTACTGACATTGGAGGATGGAACATAAATTGTACATAATGTGTCTAGGATCTATATGTTATTTAGTGTTACACCAACAGAACTGTGTAGTTAGAGCCATGTAGAAGTACTTGGGCAAGAGGAAATATTCTAGTACATGTCGTGTATCATGAGGAATATGTCATGTGTATGGGGTGTTACATGACTAGGTTGGTAGAGGTACACACCCCTATTAAGGATTAATGGATCATTCCATGTAGTAGTACTACATGACGTGTAACCATATTTTGTAAAACACGAATGCTTTCTTTCACCTATTCCATTATTGATCCTCTATGTTGTCGTCCATGAGAAACATGAACTGAGGTGTGTGCTTGATCTTGTGATGTCAGGCCACCAAGATGTACTCTGGCTCTATGCTAGGTACAGGGAAATGATCAAGCCCTGGAAATGGTAGATCAGGGACTACCAGTAGATCCACCCGTCGTTCCCGTCTTGGGACCAACTACTATATCGGACGCATGTGCTAATGAAAAATTCCTTGAATGATTTATGAGGATGATGCGGAATTTTTAGGGAGAAACACATGATTCCCTGACAATGGTAGAGTTGAAATGGGTGTTCCAAATGCAAAATCCTCCCACTTTTTTGGGGATGGAAGACCCCATGATGCATAGTCATGTTTGGGGGCCATGATTTCTATCATCAAGCATCTAGAGACTCCTTTTAAGAGGATGGTGAAGCTCCCGAGTTGCATGCTATGTGATTCTGCCAAGAGATGGTGGGATGATTTCTAATAGGATGGAGATCAATGAGATATATCTAAGAAAAATAATTATAGGATCTTCTATGTTTAAGTAATCCCCGAGATTTTGGTGGTTGGTTGTGCCCGAGAGTACATTCATTTGTGGTAGGGAACTCTTTCAGTGTTGGATTACTCTTCTAGCTTCACAGAGCATTATCACTTCACACCTGTTTTGTGAGGTGATGATTTATCACTGGCTAGCTGGTTTGAGGATGCTCTCAGGTACAACATATGATCATAGGTGGATGTTTTTTTTTGAATTCAGTGACTACTATAGTAAACCGGGCACTGGTTGCTGAGTGAAATCTGAGGGAGTTAGAAGCTACAAGCTATGGTGGTTCTACATCGAGGGTCGATATTCTTTCAAAAAATTGTAGGAAACGCCTTTGGGAGCTTTCATGTGATGTATCTTCAGTTATCTAGGTGAGGTGCAACTAGTACGAAAAGAGTGGGAGCACGAAACCTCAATGACAAAGAGACCCAGTTGAGTACCGATCTTACAACACGATGCGCCGCCTTTAGCCTTTTTTCTGTTTTTTCACACTAGTAACTAGTGAGAAGGGATTCGTAATGACTCCATGTATAGGAGCAGTGCCACCAGTTCCACATCAGTCAGGGAACTAGATTTTTTTATTATTTCTAGATGAGGAGGTGGTCATGGCTATGGAAAACATATTTTAGATTTTGAAATACATCAGGTTGGATCAGTTCAGGGTAGCTAGGAAGGGTCGTAGGGCTGCATTACAGGTCAACAATTTTTGATGGAACAACCCCAAAAGGAGTAGGATCAAAAAACTTCTACAATTAGAGGTATGATTCTAGTTGGATTAGTTTCAGCTACTGCCATTTTGGATTATGGGGATTTCCATAGTTTCATATCAGTTTCCATTGTGGGGAGCCTTGGGCTATGTATCATTACTTCTGATTATGTTATGGCGTTAGACACTCTGTTGTGAATTTGGACGACTAGTGTACGTAAGTGCAAGGACGACCCTCTTGAGGTTTGTGGGTGACACTTCCTATGGGACCTCGATGTCCTAGAGATTACATGTTTCGATTTAAATCTTGGAATGGACTGGTTGGTCTCCTTTTAGGCCATCGTTGACTGCTATCACAACGTGGTGAGTTTCAATTCAATATAGGAAGGATCCTTTCTACATAATGTAAAATTAGATGTCCATGCAAGCTTAAATGGTCCTAAGCATAATGGGTTTGGAGGAAATACATTCCAGATAATAATTTTATATCTGGATGACTAGGGGACATCTCATATGGACTTCCCTCTATTGGTGAAATGATTCCGAGATGTCTTTCCAGAAGAATTTTTAGGTTCACATATGTAGATAGAGTAAGATTTCTCCATTGATCTTGTGCCAAGAGCGGTACTGGTGTCCATTTACACTACATAGGAATGCTAAAACAGAGTTATATAAGATCAAGAAGTTGATAGAGGATTTTCGGGTGAAAGGGTTTTATCTGACCTAGTACTTCTCCTTGGGGCTTTCCGGTCATTTTTGCAAACAAGGCTACTGATACCCTCAAAATTTGTGTCAATTATCATAAATTGAACTAGTTGACAGAAAAGAATCGATATACCATTCCTATTATTGATGATGTCTTTGATCAGCTTCGAGAAGAAAGGGTATTTTCGAAGATAGACATGATATCTGGTTATCATTAGTTATACATTAGAAAATTAGATATATATCATATATCTTTTCATAGTAGGTGTGGTCTATATTAGTATTTGGTTATGACGTTCGGTCTCACAAACATGCCAGTAGTTTTCAGGGCACTGATGCGCCATGTGGCCCATCCTAACATTAATTATTTTCTGGAAACTTTGTGGACGATATCTTGGTGTACTCTCACACTCGTAGTGACCATGACATCCATCATGATATCATATTGAGTACCCGAATAGAGCATCAGTTATATTCTAAGAACTCAATATACCACTTTTGGATAGACTATATTGTTTTTATGGGTCATGTCATATCAGATACAAGAGTATCAATAGACCTAGAGAAGGCGAGAGAGATAGTTTCGTGGGATCATCCGAAGATGGTCTTTGAGGTATGGAGTTTTATGGGGATGGATGGTTACTACAAGCACTTTATTTAGGACTTTTCAGTCTTAGCAGCACAAATAATAGGCCAGACTAAGAAGGGTTCAAAGTACATGTCGACAGATTCCTATGAGTCAACCTTTTAAAAGATTAAAGGGAGATTGATGTTAGTACTGATCCTGATTCTACTGACGTCGGGAATGAGTTAATCCATTTACTACAATGCATTAGGAATTGGGATGTGAGTAGTGCTTATGCTGGGGGAAGGAGTTATTGTGTACATGTCTCATTAGTTGAGGCCACATGAGATGCATTACCCAAAACATGATCTCAAGCTAGATACAGGTTTTCATGTTTGATGACATTGGGGACAATATCTTTTGGGAGATCATTATGTGGTATACACTAGAAAAATAAGACTCAAGTATATATTTACACATCGAGATCTGAATTTGAGGCAAAAAAAGGTGGGTTTAGTACCTTCATTATTTTGGCATTGATCTTGACTACACACCTGGGAAAGGAAATGTACTGGCTGATGCACTTAGTAGGAGAACATAGATACATGCAGTTTATGAGGGCAGTAGTGAGTGGAATTTGGAGGTGCATGACAAACATGTGCATTAATTTTTTTCTTCAAAAACTATTACCTATACTCTTCTGGATTGATTGAGAGTAAGGCACCTACCAGATTCCAAATACCTAGTCCCATGGGAGAGTGCGTCTGGTGAGGACCCTACTACTTGGTGGACTATAAGAGAGGATGATATTTTTAATTTTTGTGGGCACATAAGTGTGTTAGAAGACATACGCGAGGAACTGCTGTGATATTTTCATGCCTTAGTATGAGTAGTTCATCCTGGTGTCACCAAGATGTATCAAGATCTACATCGTTAGTATTGGTGTCCTCACATGAAGAGGGATGTGGATAGTTTTTTTATCGGATGTTTGACCTGTTAGTAGGTGAAAGTGGAGCATCAGCGACCATCAGGGAAATTACAGTAATAACCCATTCCTGAGTGGAAGTGGACTGATTTCGCAATGGATATTGTGATGGTTTAACCCAGCCCACCTTGAGGAAATGATGTTGTATGGTTTTTTGTGACAATCTCACAAAGATTTTACATTAATTTCTAACAAAGGAAACATTCAGTTTTGATGAACATGGAAGGTTGTACATATGTGATATTGTACGTTTTCCTGGAGTTCTAAACTATATCATTCCCGAGAAGGATTCCCAGTTTACATCTTGTGTTTGGATGGTACTATAGAAGGATTTGGGTACACAGGTACCTTTGAGTAGAGATTACCTTCCCCAAATAGATGGTCATTCCGAGTGACCGATTAAGGGTTTTTAGGACAATATTAGAACATTATTCTTGGAATTTGGGGGTACTTGGGAGATGATGATACCCCTTGTGGAGTTTTCCTACAATAATTGTTTTCAAGAAATTATTTAGATGAAACTTTATGAGGATATTTATGGTGGGCCATATCGATCACTTGTATGTTGGATAGAGGTAAGAGAGGCGGCTATGAATGGACCTCGTCAAGTCCAGGAGACCACTGAGTAGGAGTTTATTTGGAATAGGATGGATACAACACAATATCACCAAAAATATTCTGCTGATCGAAGGTGAAGACCTCTATAGTTCGAGGTCAGTGATCATGTTTTCTTACATGTCACAACACGGTTGGGAAACATGAGGATTATGAGACAGGGGAAGCATTCACCGAGATATATCTGGTTGTTTGAGGTTCTAGAGAGATTCAGGCTGATTTCTTATCGGTTGGAGGTACCTCAGAGGTACCCAACTATGCACGACATCTTTCATGTTTCTCAACTATGACATTAATTTTCATACCCATATCATGTTTTTCAACTCGAGGTGGTTCAGTTGGAGGTGGATCCATCCTTAGAGGAGCACCCTATTTGGATTGTGGATCGCAACACATTGGTTCTCCATGGTCGGCCTATTCATCAGGTACGAGAGCTTTGGTAGAAAAGGTGAGTGCAGAACAAGACTTGGGAGAGGGAGGCAGATGTGTGATCCCTATGGCCGGAGTTGTTTACATATTCTTCTTCACTACCCTTAGAAAGGAAATTTGGGGAAAAATTTCATTAATGGCCTATTTTTGGAAGAACTAGGATCATAATTTCATTTATGGATGGTGACATTAGGTTGTTTTTGAAGAAAAATGATGAAATGGTGTATTCAACTTACACACCGTGTACCCACCAGCAACACACAACTGCATACCTACCATGTAACAACTGATTACATGGTTTTCCGATAACCTAGAAAACCGTCTTAAGTTGGGGGCCTATTGAGGCTAATACATGGTGTGTTTTGTTAATGAAATCAATGTGTACTTTTCATTTTAATAGATACATTAGAGCGGGGTCACATCGTATAACCGGAAAAGTCTTCTTCTCCCCATGGTTCATATATGAGAGTGATATAATGACTGATGAATTCTGATCCACTCCTGATTCTCCATATGAACATCAATTGAGACGTCGTCCGGTTCATTGTAATCCAATCAGTGAGTTCTCAAAACCCCAAGTGCATTTCATCCGAGTTCTTCCTCTCTTTTGAGTTATTCATAGTATGTTGGTGATACCTTTTTTTATATCTACACTAATTTGGGCCTATTAAAGGGCCAAAGTTCATGTATATCAATCGTACGATATCATGGTATGTGCTTGGTGCCTTTCTTTGATCATATTTGGATTACATATGCTAAAAGTGTCACATACCCATGATTGGGGTATTATGTGTTTTGAATTTAACCCTGTTTATATCCTATTATGGTTTGGATTATTGATAATGGGCTGTTGCCTATGTGTATGGTAAAATACCTTGTTTATGGGATACCTCATGGGATAATTTACCTTGATGGATTGTTTATGGCCATTAGGTCTTGGTTTATTAAGAGGCGTACCTTATTTTCTATGTGCCGAATTACTTAGGATGGTGTTTGGTTGATTAAATGAAATGCTTGTGATATGAATTTTGACTATTATCCATGTAGTAGTTATAGATTACATGTGTTTCTTTGATATTGTATGTATGCAATTTTTCCAGTAGACCATGAGAGACATGGACTAGGAAAACTATGGCGGTTTCCATATTAATTACATAGGACCATGAGAACCTTGGTGTAGATGTTGAACCATGGATATTGACCATGAAATCTACCCAAGAGGTTGTTTACAATTAAAATATGATATTTTCTCACAGCGGTATTGACCATGAGAGCTACCCTGGAGTTCATTTATAATTTTTTGATGCCATGTTGACTCAGGGGTATTGACCATGAGAGTTTCTCAAGTGTTCATTTATAAATTTTTAGGTCTATTTTATACCATTGGGGTTATACCATTAGAGCTTTAATAGTTGGTTGTTTTTTGAATAATTTAATGACAGTGATGAGTCTGCCAAAAAAAATGAAAAAGCTTGGAATCATTCATATTTTATTGGTTAGATGGTCTTTTGAGACATCTATTTTGTTACTGTTATATAGTGCGATGTAGGGATTTAGCTAGATACTGATATTTGATGATTAAATTTCTATAATAAATGTAATTGAATGTAATTAAAAAAGGTAGGACTGTTTAACTTTGAGAACATCCTAGTTTATTACTTCATTTTAACATATTAATTGCTATATATATTTATTAATAGTTAGGCACAAATATCTTGGTGGTTTTTCACTTGGATTCATCTAACACCCTGTTTGGGTCATGTTTTTGACCCATACAGATTATATGGTTGCATGAATTGATATGGGGAAGCTCTATTCTTTATCAGGTACCTCATTGTCGTTAGAGTTGGAGAGAATGGGACCAAGGTGAGGCTTGTGATGCTGTTGGAGTTTATTTGTTTCTTTTTCACTTTTGTTTATGTATTTCAGTCCATAATTTTGAATTGTTTGTTTGTATTTTTAGATAAATTTTCCATGAATCACATATATATATATTGTGGATTCTACTTTATTTAAATTCTCTCTTCTACTGTTTATTTTTGTTGTTAGGAATTACTACTTCCACCACTGTTTACTATTTGTTTTCCACTATGAATACTCTATAAAAGAGGGCACAGTTTCCCCATTATCAGATCTTGGCCCTTGCTTCTTGTCTGAAGCTACTAGAATTGGGGTAAATTCACTTTAGGTCATGTTACCAACCGGGTTCAGGGCAGTTTTAGGTGGCACCTAGTTCTGGGACGTTACAATGGTAATCTTCCTAGACAAATTTCTCACTTTTGTTAAATCCCAATGAAAGAAGTATTTTCTCTAAGGAACCTATCCATTACTCATCCAAAAATGGATTTTTAGTCCTATTTAATGTTGGTGGTTTTTGTCTCAGGAAGCATTATAACATTTATCCTCTGCGTTGTGGGTCAGGGAGCTCCATATGGGTAAGGTTGTTATTTATAACCTGAGTTAGCTGTCCAAGTACAATTATATGTTGTTGATCACCGGTTTCATCACTAACTCTGCTATAATTAACATAAATAGGAGGTAAATACCTAGTTGGATTATGCACATTGATACCATTTCCATTCTTCCACTACGTTCCATATATATATATATATATAATTTCATACACTATATTAGGTTATGAATCATAATTCATAATTCCAAACTAGTAAAATACTAAACATAAATTGAAATCTTTATGCATATATAATCCTTAATCATAAATATTGTATCATTGAGAACATATTTACTCATAAGTCCTTCATAATTATTTTTAATGAAAATATGTATTAGCCTAATAATATCCAATTGAAGTGTAAAACTAGGTGTGTAGTAAGGCCCGTTGTCGTGTACCAGGTCACCCCAAGTCAAGCATGGAACACCTTGTCAGCATTTTTACCCCGATGTACATCTGTGTTAGAACCACGTCAAATTTTAGTATCTGGAAAGGGATTTATTGTTTAGAATATCCACATAATCCCTACTTTACAAAAATTTTAGGAGGGGGGCTTCTTATACATATCACCAATGTTTATTGTAGGGTTATGATCCCTAATTTATGTATTATAAATCTATTTCCAATGTTGTTTATAAACATCCTCCAGTACCAACTACACTGAACCGACCCTAGAAGCCCATAGCTGGTGCATTATCTTAATAAATTTTCATTATTACATGGAATCATGTCTGGAAGGACTGGCCAAATTAGTGGTCTTGGAAGAAAATTACATACAGGTACTTTACATCACATTTCATAACATAAAACACATCATATAAAATCCTTTGATAACAACATTATTCACCTAGATTAATCATTCATATCAATCATAAAGCACTTCTTTGATCCTTAGAAAAATAAAACATATGAAATTTGAGATCTAAGATGCTCAGTAAGGATAAAAAATATAGAGGATGCCATAAAAAATAAGCATAAACTACTATGGAAAGTTATAAAACTGAAACACAAGCCATTTTAACATAATATTCAACACGATATGGAATGAATAAATAAAAAAATTCCATTAAAAAATTCTCTTGTATATTATACTACTCGAATAATGACAAGAAATATCAATAAATAATCCCATAATGGGGGAATGAATAATACATGACATCTAAAACATACCACCGAGGCCTCAGCCAAGACAACTAAAAATAAATGGTTATGGCCTTAGCCAAATCCATATATGAAAATTATTGGTCAAGGTCTCATGCAAGACCATATCTAGTTTGTCTCATGAGACATATCTATGCATCAAAGGGATATATTGGGCCCTTCCCATCATATACTAAGTCCAATTCATTCCACATATGAAAAGGGTGAAGCATAACATAAATATTCGTATTAAAACATGCATATAAAATGCCAATACTTTAACCATAAACCATAAATGGTATAAAATTTACACATCCACAGTCAAACCTGTCATAAATCATTCAATGCAATATGAAATATTGTATTATAATATATAAATCTCAATCAAGATTAATATCCAATAATGGATGTTGATATAGATGAAAATAATCAGTAAAAATATTTGAGAGAACTATCCTATTATCATGAAATCATTTTATAGTCAAAAAAATTATATTGAAAGTCATATAAAATTGATTTTTTAGTCAAAGGTTTCTATACCACATTGAAACATTTGAATGTAATAAACAATTTAAAACAATCATGTCCATATAAATAAATCTTAAAAATCATTTTCAAAACATGGACATTAATTAAATAGATTTAGAAAAACAAATCATTAATACATTTTAAATGATGATATAGTTAAAGAGTAACCTCCATAAAAAATTAATATAATCCAATTGAATTTTTTTTATGAAACATTTACATGGATGATAAATATTCCCCTGTAAATACATACACATAAACAATCTCAGATAACAATGAGATTGAGGAATTACAGATTACCGTAGCTCCATTACTCCTCGTACGTGTCTGAAACTCATGTATAATGTTTTTTAATGTATTATTAACATATATCAAAATATAAAAAATATTTATGATATAATATATTATTCTTTTATGACTTTATTTTACCCATTTGTTAACAAATCCTTGTTAATGCAACATTTTTGGTAACAATCATTTTGTTTATCGTATGTGTTTTGACTTGTTATTTTTGATCATATTTCTGAGATCATGATTTATTAACTTTAAGAATGAATAATATGATTTATATATCATATATATTCAATATATATATATATATAGTAGATTGATATATGAAATGCAGTCCACAATTCATGGAGACTGTAGACTGTACATGCGCATGAGCGATGATTCTATTTTCTAATTATATAGAATGGATGTATGTGAATGATATATATAAATTATTAAAGTCGTCTCATTATGTCTTAAATTTCCTAATAATTCATAATATGTATTTTTCCACAATCATTTTTCATTGGTGAACGTGGGAGACGAGTCTCATCGCGTAGTGGAGACAGTAAGAAGTACTTTCCCACGAGAGACAATATCATATACTTAATGGTGTAATGGTAAGTATTTGTATGGAATATTAATTTTACTGAAATAATAACATGTTATATTCATTATTTAAGTCAATTATATTAATCATTATACCCATCAAAATAATGTATACCTGAGAAAAAGTTTATACCACAACATGGAGATGGTAAACTGCATGTATCCATGCATGGTGGTATTGTTTTACATAGGATGGTTAAAAAGAGGAATATGGTTATCCCATATTCATAAAAAAACATCAGAATAAATTAGATTCTGGAGTTATTATTTTAGTATGGTAAAAACATAGGAAGAGGAAGTAGAATGAGAAAAAAACATTGAAATAAGGGATAAAACGATTACCACTTATTCAGGTATCTCTTTTTGATTTGCACAAAATGACTTCTTAAGATGGTTTTCTACCAAATGGGTGGAATCTAGGAAAAATTGAGGGATTTTGGGAGGATTATTGGCCTAGGTTTGGCCAATCCAAAGGGATTTGGAGGTGTTAATTAAAGAGAAGGAGATGTTCCTTTTTATAAGAGAGGTGAGAGGCACATTATGAAAATCTGGAAATATTAATTTATTATAAATTGATTTTAGATTTAAAACAGATAAAAAATGATTTATTTTTATTATATGATGAGTATGGTTGGAAATACATTCATCCAATAGGTTTTAGACAATATTATGACATTAATTTAAAAATATGTTTGGTATATAACCCTTAGTTTAATAGTTTAGCTTTTACTATGACTTCTTGTATTTTTACAGTACATGGTTAATATTGTTACTATAAAATGAAAAATGAACATAAAGTTGTTCATTGTTAATATTATTAATTTTATATAATTAATATGGACCAATATTATATTTTTAGGAGTTTTATATCTTTTAATAAAATAGTATTTGTTTTAAAAACTCATTTTTTTCAATTATGATACTATTTAGTAATTGATTTTTTAAGTCATAAAAAATTAATTCCATATAAAAAAATTCATTATATCAATGGAAACATGTCATATCAATAAATAAAATTCATGTATAGAATAAAAGCTTCCATATTACATTTATTTTAATATTTATAACATCATTTATTTTATTTTTTCATTAATAAGACAAACAGTACATCATTATTGTGTAAAATATAAATAAATTTATTTAATGTCTAAAAAATAAAAATAAAATACCATGATGTGGTAAATATTTTTTTCATTATAATTAATATTTATAGTTTTATATATCTATAATATATCTCAAATTAAGATTTTTCTAGTAATAAGATAAATTTTTATGTTATATTTCCCTTTATTTCAAATTTATTATTATAAATATTCATTATCAGAACCATGTAAAGACCCATAAATTTCAAGGAAATTTTTTTCTTAATTTCTTTGGGATTTTACAAGAACTCAGTTTCTAACGGCGCCAGATTCCGAGGTCCGGTGTGCCTGAAATCAGTTTCCAAAGTTTATCTCGGGTACGTTCAATGAACGAATGAGCATGTTTTTTTATCTTCTAAACCAGTGCTTGGAATAGAAATACGAGGGCACTGATGAAACCGCAGCACCGGTAATTGCTTAGGAGGACTTATCCCGAAGGTGCGTTTTTTCGGGAGGATTTGTTAAAAAAAGGGGAGTTAAATGTGAAGTAATAAAATTGTGTTACAATTTTATATCATATACTATGTTGTTATAACCTATGTGTGGATGTTTGGTGGGACCTACTTGTTGTTAACTACCCTTGAGAGAATAAAGGTGGGGTGGGGCCCAGATGAGCCCAACCCCTCACTTTCCCTAACTCTTCTAAACCCCCCACTTAAGATGTGTAACTCATATTAACCATTAAACCTCCCATTAATTGGGTGACTTTCACTCTCCTCACTTTAATCATGCCAACACACTAATCCAATTAATGAAATTATGTTTTTGAATTTTGAACTCATAGAATGACTTAATAAAATAAGAATATCTTATTTTATTTTTTAGGGTTAGATTGGTTGTGTTGAGGATTGGAGGAGTGAGGTCTAAGTCTCTTGAAGAACTTCATCTTCTCCGGCGAAGAATGTCTTCATCCTCAACGAAGAACGAAAACACTTCGTCAAGGATCATCGACTCGGCGACCCGGTATCTTCGGACCTCTTCTTCCTCCACGATAAAGAGGAGGCACCGACGCGGAAACTCACCAACGATGTGTCGTTCCTTCTCCTCTCCGCAGCTGGTGTGAGGCATTGTTCTCTTCTTGGATGCACGCCAACGCCGTCATCGAAACCACCCCCACGACGCTAGCTTCCGCAAAATTCCTTTGACATAGGGAATTAATTTGTGAATATAAATGAACCCATGTTTATTCCCTTCTAAAACAAAGAAAGCGGATCAACTAAATATTAAGTTGATCCGCGAAAGAATATGTTTGCGGGTTGGGAAATCTTGATTGCGGGGAAACCCGTAGGGGTAATTTATTTGTTCCTAAATTCTTTGTCGTTCATCGACTTCTTTTTGGCCGCCTGTTATTGTAATAAAGGGAGATGTTCGAACCGCACGATCATGGCTGACCCTCCTCCCCCCTTTGATGTTGTTTTTGTTGCGGCACGAACGAAGGCGGTGCGAAGCAATGACACCGCACAGAATCAGGAAGAAACACAACGAAGAAACGCAGCGCTGTCGCGCCACGCCGTGGAGGCCGAAAAAATCCGCGACGCCGTCGCGCCGCGTCGAAAAACCACGAAGAACCCACAATTTGTTATTTGATGTATGGATCATCGGGCGATGAAGAATCAGGCCACTGAGGCGATTTAAAGCCATCGTAGTAAAGGTCGGGTCCCGGGAGGACCATTGGAGAAGAAGGGAGGTGAAACAGACCACCGGAGCAAGTCCGGTGGTCCGTGGAAGGCAGCGGCGGCGACGCACCACTGGAAAAGGACCGCCGCGGCTGAGCCGCGGTGGCGGCCAAACCAGAACGGCCTAGCCGTTCCGGAGGCAGAGCCGCGCGGCATGAAGATGTGCCGGTTTTTTGTCAACCGGGGGGGGGGCATGACCCCCGCACCCGCTGGCCACGTAGGTCCCACGCCAGCGCCAGGCCAGCCGGCTGCCCAGGCGGAGCCGGGCCACGCCCTCTTGTGCCGGACCCAGACCCGGGTCGGGTCGACCCGGTTCGGGCCACCCCGGGGGGGGGGGGGGGATCGGGCCGGGACGGACCGGGCCCGAACCCCCTAATTTTGGACAGTTTAGTTAAAAAGCTCATAACCTAGGCTACGGACCTCCGATAGACACATCTTCAGTTGAGATGTGATCCTTGGATCGAGACGGTCGTTTCGGTATATTACAATCAAGGTTTTGGAGAACTTTGGGTACGACCGAGTTGGTTCGAACACGAAACCAACCAGGCCCTCCGAGCGGAAACACTTATATCTTGAGCTTCGGCCGTCCGATTGACGTGCTGTCGACTTTGTTCGATTCCTATTAATGAGACAGATCTTTTGAAATACATCACCTGAGTTTTGGATGCTGTTGGATAGTGGCCAGGATGGATTCCTACTGAAATCCAACCGGGCCCCTCGAACGGAAAAACTGATAACTTTCAGACCGGACGTCCGTTTGACGAACCGTCAGCGGCGTTGGTGATCATGTTGAGAAACGGTCCCTATGAGTATACCCTATGATAGTTCATGGTACATTTGAGATACGTATGGGTTGGTTCATACACGAAAAGAACCGGGCCCCTAGGACGAAAAGGCTAATAACTCACAGATCGGGCGCCCGATTGACGCGTTGTCCATTGTGTCGAGACCCCTATGACAAGGAGGTCCATTGAGATACATATTCGTGGGAATTTGTGATACTTGGAGTATCGACTAGTAGCTCGTGGAGCGGAACCTCCCGAAGACGAGCATACAGAGTACAAAGACCGTGTAGCCGGCTGTGACCTGACGACTGCTTGACCGACTCGACTTGGAGTGAGTCGACTTGCCCAGTGGAAAGAGAACTAAATTGTTTGGGTGCAGACCCCTGGAGGAAGGAGCACTATAGTGTTTGGGTGCAGACCCATGGTGGATGGAGCACTATAGTGTTTGGGTGCAGACCCGCAGTATTCGTCCGGAGAGTACCTCTGTAGGCTATTAGGGGGTGTGCACTACTGTGTTTGGGTGGCATACCCCGGCGGGAAGCACTACTGTATTTGGGTGGCTGACCCACAGTACTCGACAGGAGGAGTTCCTCAGCTATCTTAGGTTAGTGAGTAGTACCTCGGAGCCGTGACAGGATCAATGTACACTCCAGTGATGGGGCTCTTCAGCAGTTACGATTTCGATAATGAAAATCCTGGTTTGAGATGAGTCTATGACCTTTGTGTTTACCTCATGATTGAGATGGGTCACATGATAACTTAGGTATATGTATGGGCATATACCTGGGTGGTGGTTATCCGTTGATTTCATAACCTTTGTGTTTCCTCATGATTGAGATGGGTTACTCGATAACTTAGGTATAAGTATGGGCTTATACCTAATTAAGGGTTATCTGTTGAGATCCTTATTTTCGGTTATCCTTGTTGGATTTAGTGAGACCTTGAGGGTCATGGGGTCCCTACTGAGTATCATTATACTCACCCCTGCACGGGCTACACCCGCACCTCATTGTGTTGGTTGCAGATGATGGGCAACGGTGATAGAGGCCGACTGTTCGAGGGCTAGATGGTACCCGGAGGTGGATCTCACAACGAGTCAGTATCCGAAGGTGGACTTCAAGAAGAGATGATACTCGGAGGAGGTTTACGGGTGAGAGCGTTGTGGAGTCTATCTATACCTACCCTTCAGGAAGGATCCGTGGTGGACGATCTAGGAGCTGCGCTATCTGTACCTACCCTTCAGGTAGGATCTGAGGAGGACGACCTAAGAGATGCTTCCATTCTTCCAGCTATTTATCTTTTTTTTGTTCTTTCGTTCACTTGTAGCTTTACATTCATTTGGGTTTTTATTCCGGCCCACTTACTTTTCAGCACTTTCCTTTGTACTTAGTGTATTACTTCCGCTTATACTCTGAGATGTTTTGTTTACTTTTATAAAGGAAATGCCTTTGCAGTTAGCAGGATTTATGCCTTCGGTGCTAGTCGCCAGCCCCTGGCCTTTGGATGGTAGGCTCGGGGTAGTCACGGTACGGGCCCCGAGGACGGGTCGTGACAAATTGGTATCATAGGAGTTCGGTTCTACCGCAGAACTAAGGACTCTGATCTTTTTTGATGCGAAGCAATAGTGTTAAGGGTACCAATTGTGGTCTTCAGTTTAGAGAGTCCAGTGTCGGTGCGGCGACTGACTATCTGTACACCACGACCCTGACTTCTGATTTCCGACTTTGTGCATGAAAACACTGACTGCGTGTGTGTTTCCAATGTTTTAAAGTCAGCTCAAACCACGTCATCTCACCAAGTATAAATCATTTGACAGTGTCACATCTGTTCAGGATGTCTCCATGCAGACAGTCAGTTGGAGTTCCGAGAGAGTACTCGATGACGGCTCACCGAGCAACGAGGCTCTGGTGCGGGGCCATTTTTACTATGTTGGCACCCTCGGGTGGTGTACCGCCAGCACCACCACCTGTTGGGCAACAGATTCCACCAGCCATCCGAGAGAACTGTGCACGCTGGAAGAACGCGATGCACGAGTTCCAGCAGTAGAGGCCTCTGAGGTTACAAGGCAAGGCAGATTCCCAGACAGCAGAGCACTGGCTGGAGGCGATTGCTAGAGTTTTCCGCCTAGCTGGGACATTAGTAGAGTGGATGGTGGACTTGGCTACTAGTGTTTTCCATTGAGTTACCATGTGGATGGTCCGCATAGCGATGAGGCTTCGGTACGTGGACCGATGCCTGATATAGTGCCTTCGGGTAGTGTGTCAGCTATACATCACTACCTTTTGGTCTGCAGTTACAACCGGCGATTCCGGTAGGTGACACATGTAGGATTACTACATTACATGTGTTCCAACATCAGATACCCTCAAGTTCCGAGGCAAGCCTGGCTCACAGCCGGCTGAGGAATGGATTGAGGAGGCGGCTAAAAGTATTCTAGAGCTTATACAGCTTCAACAGGATGACGAGTCGGTAGCTGAGTATTCATCAAGGCCTACCGAACATTCCGGGTACTCGATGAATACGATTCGATCAGTGCTATAGAGCTCGGACCTTTGAGCGTGGTGTGTTTAAGGATATCTGAGCCATCACATTTTTTTATATGCATTCCTACTCACGTTAGGGTACTAGAGAGAACCTTGTGGTTGAATTTTCTTTGGCTGAATGAATACAGCCAGAGAATGTTAGAAGTTGGAACGCAGCGAACTGGTGCCAGTATCAGAGACTTGGGCGTGCGAATGTTTCAAAAAGAGGAAATGTTAAGGACATATAAATCTGCAGAGTAGCAGATGTTGAGGCAGAGCTAGGAGAGCAGCATAAGGTGGTGTATATATCAACATGTTACAACCACCCGCCTTTGTTGTTCCCTCCAGACTCAGGGAGCTCGAGGGCAGGGGAAGAGAGTAGCTTCATGCGGTCATGGTGTGTGACCTAATGGAACTAAGAATGATTTGAGGGACAGTTTGTTTCCACCACAAGTTTTCTTAGTAATAGACGTTGATACGAATCATTCCTTCCTTCCACGAATCTTGTCCCAGACCTGGAGTTTCTGGTTAAGCCGTTGACTTGACCCTCACGTCTGGAGATACCTTGGGAGGAGACTCGATAATCACACTTACGCCGATAGTGTGGTCTGACCCATGAGGCGAGAGTTTCGGTTGGAATCTCTTGGTGGCAGCGTTGAGGCCTTACGACGTTGGTCTCAGCATGTATTGTATTCATAGTTCATGCTCAGATTGACTGTATTAGGAAAAAAGGTTGTGGGTTATCTACAACGTTGGGATGGGGTTTTCCTTGGTCGGAGAAAATGAAAACCTAGGAAGAACAGGATAGAATCATGCATAGGAGGGTTCAGCTGATCACTCTTGAGTTTTTCAACCATACCCTCGTGGCAGCAGGAGTTTTGAGTTTCAGTTCTAAACAGGAATTGGAGACCTCTAGAGTTCTAGGATGACGATCACATCCTTATACGGGTCTCAACTCGACGAGGTTTACAAGGATATGTCCAAGGCGGCAAGTTATTTCTGAGGTTCATCAAACCTTTTTAAGTCCTCAGCAGGGTAGGCGTGGTTACATACCATTTGACCCATCCAACTCAGTTGCACCAGGTGCACGATGACTTCCATGTATCTCAGTTGAGGATATACAAGCACGACCCTTCTCATATCATCGACCATGAGGAGCTGGATGTTGGTGATGGGGTGACTTTTGCGGGGTTCTAGTAGAGGTTGAGGATCGATAGGAGCGGGTCCTACGAGGACGGTCGATTCCTCTTGTGCTCTTTCGTAGGCAACACGGGAACCTCCAGCTGAGCACATGGGAAGGTAATGCTCAAATGCATGCTCAGTACCACTTTTGTATCCCTAGATTGTGTTATAGCTTTACGGGGGCATAAAGCCTTGAGGTGGGAGTAATATAACGACCTGGAAATTTCAAGGAAACATTTTTCTTAATTTCTTTGGGATTTTACAAGAACACAGTTTCAAACGGCGCCTGATTCCGAGGTCCGGTGTGCGCAGAATCAATTTCCGAAGTTTAGCTCGGGTACGTTCAATGAATGAACAAGCAGGTTTTTCTATCTTTTGAACCGGTGCTCGGAATCGAAATCTGAGGGAAGAGATGAAACCGCGGAGCCGGTAATTGCATAGGAGGACTTTTCCCGAAGGAGCTTTTTCTTGGGAAGAGTTGTTAAAAAAATGGGAGTTAAATGTGAAGTAATAAAATTGTGTTACAATTTTATTTCATATTCTATGTTGTTATAACCCATGTGTGGATGTTGGGTGGGACCTACTTGTTGTTAACTACCTTGAGAGAATAAAGGTGGGGTGGCGGCCACACGAGCCCAACCCCTCACTTTCCCCAACTCTTCTAAACCCCCCACTTAAGATGTGTAACTCATCTTAACCTTTAAACTTCCCATTAATTGTGTGACTTTCCCTCTCCTCACTTTAATCATGCCAACACACTAATCCAATTAATGGAATTACGTTTTTGAATTTTTAACTCATAGAATGACTTAATAAAATAATAATAGCTTATTTTATTTTGGGGGGTTAGATTGGTTGTGTTGAGGATTGGAGGAGAGAGCTCTAAGTCTCTTGAAAAACTTCATCTTCTCCAGCGAAGAACATATTCATCCTCAACAAAGAACGACAACACTTCATCAAGGATCATCGACTCAGAGACCCAGTATCTTCAGACGTCTTCTTCCTCCACGAAAAAGGAGGAGGCACTGACGCAGAAACTCGCCAACGACGTGTCTTTCATTTTCCTCTCCACAGCGGGTGTGACACGCCATTCCCTTCATGGATGCACGCCAACGCCGTCATCGAAACCACCCCCGCGACGCTAGCTTCCGCAAACTTCCATTGACGTAGGGAATTAATTTGTGAATGTTAATCAACCCATGTTTATTCCCTTCTAAAAAAAATAACGCGGATCAACTAAATATTATGTTGATCCGTGAATGAATATGTTTGCGGGTTGGGAATTCTTGATTGCGGGGAAAACCATAGGGGTAATTTATTTGTTCGTAAATTCTTTGTCGTTCATCGACTTCTTTTTGGATGCCTGTTATCGTAATAATGGGAGAAGGTCAGACCATTGGAGAAGACGGGAGGTGAAACAGACCACTGGAGCGCATCAGGTGGTTCGCGGAAGGCGGCGGTGGCAGCAGTGACCGGCGGCGGCCAAACCGGAACCGCTTAGCCGTTCTGGAGGTAGAGCGGTGTGACATTAAGTCGCACCGGTTTTTCTTCCACCGAGGGGGGGGGGG
The DNA here is from genome assembly GCA_963277665.1 of Viscum album. Classification (NCBI taxonomy): domain Eukaryota; kingdom Viridiplantae; phylum Streptophyta; class Magnoliopsida; order Santalales; family Viscaceae; genus Viscum; species Viscum album. Next base: position 201,595,856 of record OY728128.1, read on the forward strand.
GGGGCGTAACCCCCGCACCCGCGGGCCACGCGGGCACCGCGCTAGCGCCAGGCCAGTCGGTTGCCCAGGCAGGGCTGGGCCACGTCCTGTTGGGCCGGACCCGGACCCGGGTTGGGTCGACCTGGTTCGGGCCGACTGGGGGGGGGGATCGGGCAGGGACGGACTGGGCTCGAACCCCCTATTTTTGGAGAGTTTCATTAAAAACTCATAACTTGGGCTACGGACCTCCGATCGACGCACCATCAGTTGTGATGCGATCCTTGGATCGAGACGGTCTTTTCGGTATATTACACTCATGGTTTCAGAGAAGTTTGGTTATGGCCGAGTTGGTTCGAACACGAAAGCAACCGGGCCCTCGGAGCGGAAACACTTATATCTTGAGCTCTGGACGTCCGATTGACATGTCGTCGACTTTGTTGGATTCTTCTTAATGAGACAGAACATTTGGCATACTTTGCCTGAGTTTTGGATGCAGTTGGATAGTGGTCGGGTTGGATTGTTCCCGAAATCCAACCGGGCCCCTAGAACGGAAAAGCTGATAACATTCAGACCAGACGTCTGTTTGACGAACCGTCAGCGGCGTTGGTGATAACGTTGAGAAACGGTCCCTATGAGTATACCCTATGAGTGTTCGGGGTAAAATTGAGATACGACCGGGTTGGTTCGTACACGAAACCAACCGGGTCGCTGGGACGAAAAGGCTAATAACTCACAGACCGGGCGCCCGATTGACGCGCTATCCGTTGTGTTGAGACCCCTATGATGAGGCGGTCCTTTGAGATACTTATTTGTGGGACTTTGTAATACTTTGAGCATCGACTAGTAGCTCATGGAGCGGACCCTCCCGGAGATGAGCATACGGAGTACGGAGACCGTGTAGCCAGCTGAGACCTCACGACTGCTTGACCGACTCGACTTGGAGTGAGTCGACTAGCCCAGTGGATGGAGCACTACTTTGTTTGGGTGCAGACCCATTGCAGATGGAGCACTACAGTTTTTGGGTGCAGACCCACGGTACTCGTCCGAAGAGTACCTCTGCAGGCTATTAGGGGTTGTGCACTACTGTGTTTCGGTGGCATACCCCGGCGGGAAGCACTACTGTGTTTGGGTGGCTAACCCGCGGTACTTGACAGGAGATGTACCTCAGCAGTCTTAGGTTAGTGAGAAAAACATCGGAGTCATGACAGGATCACTGTACACTCCAGAGACGGGGCTCTTCAGAAGTTACAGTTTCAATAATGGAAATCCTGGTTTGAGCTGAGTCTATGACCTTTGTGTTTACCTCATGATTGAGATGGGTCACTTGATAACTTAGGTATATGTATGGGTATATACATGGGTGGTGGTTATCCGTTCATTTCATGACCTTTGTGTTTCCTCAAGATTGAGATGGGTTACTTGATAACTTAGGTATAAGTATGGGTTTATACCTAAGTAAGGGTTATCTGTTGAGATCCTTCTTTGTGGTTTTACTTGTTGGATTTAGTGAGACCTTGAGGGTCTCGGGGTCCTTACTAAGTATCGTTATACTCACCCCTACACGGGCTATGCCCGCACCTCGTTGTGTTGGTTGCAGACGACGGGCAACGCTGACAGAGGTCGAGTGTTCGACGGCTAGACGACACCCGGAGGTGGATCTCTCGTCGAGTCTGTATCCGAAGGCGGACTTCAAGAAGAGACAATACTCGGAGGAGGTTGACGGGCGAGAGCGTTGTGGAGGATATCTATACCTACACTTCAGGAAAGATCTGTGGTGGACAATCCAGGGGCTGCGCTATCTGTACCTACCCTTCAAGTAGGATCCAAGGAGGACGACCCAGGAGCTGCTTCCATTCTTCCAGTTGTTTGTCTTTTTCTGTTGTACTTTCATTCAGTTGTAGCTGTACTTTCAGTTGGGTTTGTATTCTGGCCCACTTACTTTTCAACACTTTCTTTTGTACTTAGTGTATTACTTCCTCTTGTGCTCTGGGATGTTTTGTTTACTTTTATAATGGCAATTTCTTCCCAGTTATCGGGATTTACGCCTTTGGTGCTAGTCGCCAGCCCCTGGCCTATGGAAGGCGGGCTTGAGGAAGTCACGACACGGGCCCCGAGGACGGGTCGTGACAAACCAAGTGGATCCAAGGGGTCATAAAATAGACCTATGGATGCTCAAGTTTGACCATATATTGTAAAATAGCATTAGGACATGTGTTAAGGATGTTTTAAATTATTATAATACTATTTTTACCCTTATTTAGCGGATTTACCTTTAAAACATGGCAAATAAAAATAATTTTTGAAGTTACTATACATAAAGTCCAAACATTAAAGGTACTTATTTATAAAATTTGGGCCTCCTGATTTCAAATATGAAATAAATTTTTTCAAATTCAAAAAATAGAATTGGAAAAAATTAATTTAAAATTAATTCATGTTGTCACAACTAGAATGTAGGTTTTTAAGAAGTAAAAACTATCAAAATATTGTTTTGCGTTTATGTGAAATTTCAATTTAAAATTGTATCCAATGACCATAATTGGATTAAATGATAAAAAATAAACCAATTATACTTTAAAGGTATTTAAAAAGTTAATCTAACTATATAATTAATTTATATGAATGATCATTTTTGAATTAAAATGTATTATTTTATCACAATTCATGAAAATATGAATGTTATGATAACAACACCAAAAAATTATCCAAACTAAATATTTACTTCCCAACTCTAAAAAAGAATTCAATTTATTCAAATTTAATATAAAAATTTCAAATATTAGATTTAAAAAGGGTTCCCCATTAAAAGGTGGGAAAACATTATTTCGTGAAAAATCCCACATTATTCAGAAAAATTGGATTTGTCTTTATATTATATATTAGAAACACATGAGGTGAATTTTAAAATTATATGGGATATATAAAAATAAAATTATTTTATAATATTCATAACAAGTTTTAAAATAGCTAGTTTAATAGGTCATCGTGCGCTAAAACTCAGTGTTGCGTATAGCGCAAGCTGTTGAATTTTTTAGATGAGGCATACCATAAAAGCTTGAGGTGTCACATAAATTGGTTTTTGGAATACATATAAAATAAAAATTAAAAAAACTATTCATTATTTTGAATATTTGTGTCTAAATTTGTTAAATAGGCCAAATTTAGTTTTCAGTCATTCTAAATTTCCTCCATGGTAAATATTGTTCACCATGGTAAGGGTAAACTATGTAAATATGACTTAAAATAATGTGATATGACATTAAAAATCTATATGGAACATAGAATATTTATATTTTATGCATTTTTTTATCATAATTATCTAATATTCTAATATACTAGAACCAGGGTTCCTTTTTTCTTTAATAATGATCATAATAGTATTTTAAGTAAATGAAAATTCTCAAATATCCCTTTCATGCATTTAATTTCACACATAAGTTCACATAAGGATAACATGATCTAAGAAATAATTTAAAAATTTTATTTTCAACAAATCAAATTTATTTTCATGGTAGTGATTTATTCTCTATTTTTAGTGATGGTATAATTTTCATAAATGCATACAAAGTCCTCACATAATTCTTGTCAAAATAGTTCAAAAATATATATGAATTATTTTAAATATATAAAAATTAAATTTTCATTTCATTTAATTTCGGAGTCTTGTGAATTATATGATTACTATTAGTTTATAATTAATGTTTAAGGAGTTTATATTATTTTTTAAAACCATTTTTGATACCTTTAAATTCAAAATAGGTGTAGAGTAATTAGAATGTCATTAATGGTATTTTATTTAATATAATGTATTATTAAATTATTTAAAATTATTAAAATATTAAAATAGGACAAGGGGAATATTATAGAATCTATAATTTCCAACAATTACAATGTTTGAGCCAATATTTACCTTATAATTAAATTTATAACACTTTAGTGTTGAAAGAGTTGATACCATAATTAATGTTAAAATTGGTTAACAAAGGTGTTAAATAAAATGATATGGATTAAAATTCCACATAAAACTCTTAAAATTTTATTTTTTTAATGAGGTAAGTCTAAAAAATATATTTTAATTAAAATATTGGCTTCCTGGTTTCACTTCCACTGGATAAAATAACTTATTATGTTTAAATATTTTGAGTAATTCATAGTTCCTCATTTCCTTCACTATAATATGACACAACCTCACCTCTATTCATCACACCACCGTGAGACACGTATATCAAAAAAATATTGATAAAAAACTATAAACATAAATATAATGTTTTCTGGATGTTCTTGTTACATATAATGGTCATCGCTAGGGTCTAGGAGAAGAGATCCTAATGAGGTTTCTCAAAGATGAGGTAATAGACTCAACCAATATCATTCATTTTTTGTCTTCTACCTCAAACAATTATTTCTGTCCAATAAAATATATTGAAATAAATATATACATTTAATAGGATGTGATTATGTTGATTTCATAACATATATCCATCTCATTTCAAAAATTGGGAAAGGTAATTAGTATTTGTGCATACATGTGGACTACAACCTCGACGAAGTGATATGTTGGAAATTTAATGACCACTTAATATTGATCATCATAATGATATATTTAACAAAAATATATGATATTAGGATATTATAATTTTCCTGTAATGGCTAATTATTATTTACTTTTCATTGATTTCAGCCATCAAAAATTGGATTCGTCAGTCTTGTGTACATAAGGATAACCATAACAATAATTTAATGTAATTCATTTTCCATCACCAATTTATATGAGTAGTTATAAAATTTTATATAATGAATAAATATTATACTAATTAAATGGATAAAAATCTAGATACGATACAACTATTATCAATATACAAGTACTGATACTATTGAACTGAAACAATCTTGACAAATGAAGTAGTTAGCAGCCAAAAATCTAATTTTAATAAATAATTGTTAATAAACTGGTGTTATGATTATATATATCAATCATATATGGTATATTATTTTTAATTATAGTTATATAATATATTTATAATAAATCTATTTTTTTAATACACGAATTTTAATCAGGTATAAGTCATGAAATTTGTGAGGTAATGGGTTCTCGTATCACTCTAATGTCCCTAAGACATATGCAATATTCCCTAGTTTTTTCCATTGTGAGCTGTTTAAACTAAATATGAATTTACTTTTTCATTATTTTAATGAAAATTATGGAGATATTTAAATTCATATAAGGTTGTTTATTTCATGATATTTTGATTCATATATTACCATATTTGTAAGGGTTACTTATCTCAATATTGTATTTTTCAACATGTTTGATGTTATGTACTTATTTATGTTTATACGGATTATATACAAAACCGTGGAAATTTTATATAATTAATCATTCATAATTGATGTAGTTTAGTTTTGAAATTAAATTTTATTTATCCAAGGGGTTTTGGTTCTATAGTTACCAATGTTGTAAGGGTTTAAATTCTCAAATTTTGTTCTCTGTGAAATATGTTATGTTATACACATAAATAATTTTATGAGGTATATATAATAATTTTTTTATGATCCTCAAAAAATAAATTTATTTTTATGTTAATTCATGTTTAATTTTTTTTATTTATTTAATAGGGGTTATTATTCAGTTATTAAGAATGATATAAGAGTTTTATGTTACAAGCACATTTATTTGGGGATTATTTATGATAAAAATTTTTATGATAAAAGTAAATAAACTCTTTATCCTAAATAGTATTTATTTTCTATTTTTATTATTATTTTCTATATTAAATGTTCTCCATTAATTTTACAATCATTAATTACTTAGGACACTGAAATGTTTTTTAAGGGAAACTGACTTAATTTGTCTCTTAGGTCGGGAATATTTTTATTTTATGTAAATATCTTATCTAAAATATTTCGAAAAATGTTTTTAATATTCTATTATGTCTATTTATATTAATTTTGTCCCATTTTTCAATTTAAATATTATATTAAACGAATATTAATTTCATTTCTGAATGGGTCACTTTTTAGTTTTACCGAAAATTTTGGTGGAATATTTTTTTAAGATGAATGAAATGAAAAAAATATCCCACCTTATTGACCAATGAATGCATTGAATATTCCAGTACATGTTTCAGTGAATATTTTAAAAAAATTATTCCTTATTATGCCTTAGAAATGTTTTTATTTCAAATTATTTATTTCAAAATGAAACATGTATTTTCCTGAAGTAATATTCATATAATTTGTTAAATGAATTTTTCATCTATGAAAAAATCCTCTGATGTTTCTTATAGTTTAATAGGATATGATTCATTGATACCACCCTTATTCTTTATCTATATGATTGATAAAATCCTGTTAAACTTTTAGTAACTCTTTAATCCTTCTTTTGATCTCACATTGGTGGAGTTCACCTCAGGTTATTACGGGACAAAATTTTAACATTTTGGATGGTTTTTTGGATATGCATGATTAGTGCACAAATTTCCCAAAATATGTTCCACAAAAGTGAAAAATAAAAAAACCCATGTATGGGTTATGTAAGGTTGTCACATAATATGGATAACCGTGAACCCACCTAATAGAAACAAGAATTCCTTTCCATCTAACCGTGTGGAATGAAAACATTATTTTCCAAAAATGTTAAAAAAATTATTTAACCATATTTTTACCACTCTCTCAATCCTAATTACATTATCAAAATTTCCATGGTTGATAAGTCTCTGACGGATCCTTTTTTGATCCACCAAATACTATTCTAGGTGGATCAAGCATGGAGTATCACATTCGATCTCCAACAGGTATGTGAATAATCTCTTATTAGTCTCTCATGATATCTTCCTCCCTCCTCCATAGGGATTGATAGATCACTAGGAAGATAAAGTATCAAATTACTATAGTTTTAGATATTGAGCCTAGTTTTGACGCTGGGATATTCATTGCTAAAATTCTTCCTTGGAGTTTCTCATTACAAGTGTTATGGTTCAAGATTTTATGATCACATGATATGTGGTTCATTATAAGTCCTTCCAACGAATTTAACATATTATTTTTCATTTTTATTTTTACATTCAATTATGTTGTAAAAATCCAATTCATTGTGAATTTTTATTTTGAATTTATTTGGCATGAAATTGCGTAAAACCCCCAAATTCTAGTGATTTGGTTTGTGATTTAGATTTGATGAAAATTTAATAATTTTATTTTAGGAAAATTCAATTGTGAAATTGATTTTTAGAAAATGGATTAAATTTTCTTGATAATAATTCATTGGTTTTATATTGGAATAAGGAATAAATTTATAAAAAAATGATTTATTAAGTTATAAATGGAAATTTAAATATCAAAATGGAAAATGGAGAAACAGTATTCTGAATAGTTTTGAAATAAAATTCGCATTATTGATTGTTTTTTTATCACATGAAAAACAAGGTAGTTAGTTAATTATTAGTGACAAACATGGTATGTTTCAATTTCCATAGAAACTGATTAACACATTACAAATCTAAAATAAATTTATTGGAAGATATTGTATGGAGTGTGACTTTGGTTAGTCCACTTTAGAAAGTTTCATAGGGATGTGTGTGCACAATTTTGTGGTCAATATTTTACTGAGTGAGGATCCCATAACCAGGAACAATAGAACCTCTTGGATGATGACCGTGTTTCTCATTGGTGAATATTTTTATACCTTTTCCATGGGGTTTAAACTCTATTACACATGACATGTGATTTTATATAAACTATTCAATATAAAATGTTTAGTAATAAATTTTTTTCAAATATTTCCATCAAATTACAAAAAAGTAATGTTTTTTAAATATGAAACTATATTTTCATGCTTGTTTCATTTAAAATTGGAAGAATATATTTATTTTTTTTATTTTCATCTTATTATGGAATCCTTTGTGATACCCTACATGGATTTTTCTCACACCATACCCATGCCTTTGGGTGATTGATGATTTTCTTCTTCTCGGTTCGAGAAATGGGAGAGTACCACTTGGAGGTGGTTATTGTTATTTATCCTTAGTTATTGGAGAGTTGATTCCATCAGGACTTGGGAAGTTTATATTTCCTTTATTGGTAAGTTTTTTTTCTTTTGTTTTATATACCTCTTTGAATTCTGGTACTACTCTCCCTATGCAGTTATCTTTTATATTTATTGAATTAATATTTTTCTTCCACAATTTATATGGAAAATAGTTCCCATAATTATCATTCGTGATTATAGGTTCCAGTTTCCAACCCACGGGATCAGGAATTTCATTAGTGCCATGATAGATCCATATTGGGTATGTGGGTACCATGGAATGCAGGATTGTTCATTACAAAGTGGTATCAACTGTACTGGTTAAACATAATTTCTTTATTTTAGTATGATGTTTGATATATTTTGAGGACATAAGAGGTAGTTATGAGTGAGTTCCTAGACAAACCCTCATCATATTGATCCTTAAGTCACCAAGGGTGGTTTGGTAATGTTTTCATGAGGATTAGTTATACTCTTTCTGTACTTTTGATTTTGATAAATTGAAATCAAAATATTGTTATTTTATCTTATGGGATTAATTTTCCATTTAGGTTTTGCTTTTGTTTTGATCTTAGAAATATTATAATGTATTACTTTATTTCCAGAAATGTTGTGAATAATCATGCCTCAAAGATTATTTGTAAATCAGATATAAGTGGAGGGTTCTGAGGAATCAAAGTGACCTATTTATCTAAATGACTACAAGTTGGTTGATGTTTTTTAGTATTCTATCAATTCTTTAGGACAATAACCTATACCCATTTAAATTGAATATATTTTTGTGATAACATATAGGGGTAATTTCACGATTTATGCTCATAAATTCCATCTCAATAAACCACATATGTTCAATGTCTGAAATGATTGTCAATAAGTTTATAATTAGATGAGACTCTTTGAGAATTTATTTGAGTTATTAGAAAAACCTGATTAAATCAAGATTAAATGTTCCACCATTGAGGGAATTATCTCAAGATGTTTAGACATTATGGTGATGATGAATAAGACTGATGTATTAGAGTGTAAAGACTTTGAATATCATTACAATGACTAGTTCAATCCAGGATTAACATGGTTGGCTAAGGCTATAATGTTTTCCAAATTCGAGAAAGCATACAAGAATATGAAAAAATATGAAAATTTCGTTTCTGATCTTTTGTTGTTTTCACATGACATAGTATGATATGATAAGATTAATAAAAAAAATTATATGGGAATTTTATTTTTTATTTATCATCAGGTTTTCCTGTGGAATCATCCTTCTTATACTGATGTGTCTCATAGAGGATTGATAGTTGAAATAGGCATATATGGTTAGTCATCGGTTATGGGAGTTTTTTTTCTCTATGTGGATGTTCATTGAGTTTCATGAAAGGAAAGAAGATGTGTGATCAGTCTCATGGTGGTTCTCAACTATAGGGTTCTTCTGGATCTTATTTAGTGCTTAGAATGTAACCTTTGATTTTCTAAGAGCGTCGCAATCTTTTCCACTCAAAACAGAGTTGAATTGGGGCACAAAATATGTATTGGTCCTATGGATGATTATGTCACCTATATAAGTTATTTCATTTATATTATTATCTTTGTTGTGTAATAGGATCATGTGCACCTAAAAGTATTGAGGATCAATCAGGTGCTTCAAGATCTATAGGATTATAGAAACAATTATTTGGAATTAAGCATCTTTATATCGTGTAAATGTTTTCAGAGGAAGCATATATAGGCCTATCAACTTTGATAGGTAACATCACTATATCTTCATTTTCACTGACTGAATTATTTGATACTAGTTGAACTCAGTTGTTCATATATACTCATATTATTAATATTCTTAATCATCATACAATGTTTTTATCTTCTTAAATTGATATTACGATACCCCTAAAAATGAAGATAGAGTAGGATATCCAGTATCATTCTTCGGTTTTCTCGTCATTATATATTAATATATTTTTATATTTTATGGTTATTGACATGGAACCCCTTGACATTAGATTTGGTATGGATGGATCATTTCATATAAATTCTGAATTGATTATTATATTCTCTGGTTCTCTATTACTATGCTTATTGGTGTGTACCATATTATTTAGAGAGAATTGGACCCGAGGTTGAGTAGAGATTTACCTTTCTATCCATATGTTGGGAAAGTGATATATTTTTAATGATTTTATCTTGAGTGAGAATCCAAGAGTGATGATCTTCTCCTAGTTTTCATCACATTTCCCAACGCGTTTCTTTCATAATTTTTTTGTTTTCCACATAGAAGGGAGTTATATTTTTTTACTAATTTAGTTTCTAGTACAAAGTCATATCTACTAATTATTACCACCTGAAACTAGTGAAAATTAATGAGAAGAAAACTCAGTTGGATGATATTTTTGGAGCAAGGATTATATAACTAAGTGTTTCACCATGGGTGGCACTATTTTTCTTTACTAATAAATCTTATTTGTATCTTTTACTTTTTTTGTATTACTATAAACTCAATTGTTTTATGGTGAAGCACAAGTATCAATTTCAATGGATTGATTTTTTTGTAATGTTTGAAAGGGGTGATGTGGTTTTTTTCTTGATTTCTCATCAATATATTTATTAGTAGTTGTAAATAAAAGAATACCACTTTCCAAAAATTGAAAATAGGGTAGGAATGGACATTACGAGTACCCTGTCATTATATTTGGTCTTAATAATGCTTAAATAGTAATTATGAATTTAATGAACATGATTTTCCAAAATAATCATGATATTTTCATGGTAATTTTTCTATTAACATCCTTGTTTTATATAAGTTTGAGGAGGATCAAGTGTGTCGTAGGAGCCCAGTTCAAGAATTATTGAAAAATGACTAACATAATGAATATTAATGAAAATATAATTTATGGATTTGAATAACAATATTATTGAGAAATATAATGTTGGAACATGGCATCTTTGTGGACCCTCAGAAGGTTAAAGGTATTATGACAAGTGAGACACAAAAAAATATTTTCAAGATTCAGTTGTTGTTTGGTATAATTGGATATTATCACATTTTTGTTAAAGATTTCTCAAATTTGGATTCTACAATTATTTGTCTAACTTGGATGGGAGTAATTTTTTCTTGGGATGAAAATTTTCAGAGTTATTTGGATGAGTTCAAACATATTTTGAAAACTACACCTGTGTTGACTATTCAAGTTTCTAGAGAATGATACATGTTCTTTTGTGATACCTCAGTTTTTGGTTTTAGCTGTATTCTTATACATGGAGACCATCTCATTGCATACGGATCTCATAATCTTATGATGAACATGAATAATTATCCAACCCATGACCTAGAACTTTTATACGTTATAAATTCAGTTAATATTTTTCCTCATTAACTTTTTAGAGAATGTTTTACCATGTATTCATACTAGAATTTCTTGAGTTATATATTCTCACAAATAGAATTCAATCTCTTCCAAAGTTTTTTGGTGAAATAACTAATGTCTTTTTAAATTTTACATTTCCTATACACAATAGAAAAGGAATTTCATCAGAGATGCTTTGAGCATGAAACATTCAACTCAGGCCATGAATGAATCATTAAAAGAGGGGAACTTGATGTATCATCATTTACAATTTTATTTTAGAGTCTATGAATCAATGGATGAAGTTTATTCCTTTGTATAGTTGACCTCATTTATTCTCAAGATTAATCTTCTTGAACCAAAAAGTTTTGATGAATTAATGTAAATAAGAGAGTATCTTTATCGTAGGGAGACCATTTTTTGTGGTCTTTATGAATAGAGGGTATTCTATGCTTTTCGAAACATTTTGTTCATTCCATTATTAGTAAAAAATCTGTATTGGTGAATTCCCATAATTACCAATGGGTAGTGCTCCAATGAACCATGAAGATGTTCTGTGACATGCAACATAAGTTTAGGTGGTCAGGTATGAGACATAACATTGCTAATTTTATTGCATATGGTTATTGGTATGAACATGTCATGTTTGATCATAAGATACATTTGGATTTTCATAATTCACATATAGTACCATCATTTAATTGGGGTGAAATCTCTATGTAAATTGTGGTTCGGTTGTTGCATACCCAAATAAAGAGGAATACAATATGGGGTTTGATCGATAGGTTGACCAAATCGTCGCACATAATACACATTATTTATACATACTATTTTTAGAAGTAGGGAAATATGTATATGAAATAGATTGTTCATTTTAATATAGTTCCATCATCTATAATCTATAAGAGAGATCAATATTTACTTATCATAATTGGAGTGGCCTTTAAGAGGCTCTAGGATCACTGGTTAACATGAGTACATAATACCATTCGTATTTGGAAGTCCAGATAGAAAAGGATATACATAAATTTGGGGATAACTTTCATTAAATAATTCTTGAATTTGGTATGGTTTGAGATGACTATTGGGATTAAATGAGTTTTCTTATAACAAGCGTTACCTTCCTCGATCAGGTTGGTTGTTTTTGAGACCTTTTAGGGAAGGACTTGTAAATATTAATTGTGTTTAACAGAGACCCATGAATGTTATTAGGTTGGACCATGAATGGTTCAATATATGAAAAAAATATTTATTTGATTCATTTGATAATTTCAATGTCATAGAATCAATATAAGTCTTACTTTTATCATCATCACAAAACGTTGAAATTTTCAGTTGGTGACCAAGTGTTATTTAATGATTAACCTTGTATGGGTCCTCAATGGCTTGGGATGCAAGGTAAATATGATGTTTTTTTTGCGCGAACTATTGAGGTTGTTGAGTATATGGGAAAAGAATATTACTATTTTTTACATCTACCAAATTTTTTATTGACACATAATGTGTTCCATGTATCATAGATTTGATAGTATCATTTTCATCCCTTTCTTGTTCTTAGCTAAAGTGATTTTGATGTTGATCTTGATCTATCCATGACTAAGAATCTATTAATAATTGTTGTTTTTGAAACCATGTTACATTTTCAGAGGATGATACATTTTGTTAAAGATATTTTTCAACACAGTTATAATACTCATGAATCTTTGGATATAGAGGCATTGATGAGAGAGTAGCACCCTCATATTTTTTATGTAGAAGATTCTTAATAGAATTTATGGTGGTAGAATGATTCTATGGTGGGGAGGTTTTAACTTTATTTTACTTTTTTCAGGTAGGTTTTCACACATATTTTCATCATTCATTATTTGGGTTTTATCATGGGTTGTTTTAAGAAGAAATTTAAAAATTCCAGAAGGCTCTTGGGTTGTGCATGGTTGATATACAGTTTTCCCAACCCTAGCACCCCACTAGTGAATAACCTTAAAACTAAGGCTTTGAATCATATAGGATTACCTACCATTTAATAAATAGTGTTCCCACTTAGTAAGAACTATGAATAAATTTATATGGGCTCACGATTGGGGTGCACTGTTTGGCAGACCATGTGGCTCTACTCAGCGAACTATGTGAATGAGAAAAATTATTTCTGAAAATTGATTATAAATTTACCAAACCATATTTTTACCTATCCGCCGGCCCTATATCTATTTATCATGACTTCCAAAGTTGAAAAGGATCTAAAGGGACCTATTTCTCTCCTCCAAATCCCTTTAAAGGTTGATTGATGTATTTTGAAACACTTTCGATCTCCACCAGGTATGTGGATCTTCTATTACTGGTCTCCCATGATCTCTTCATTTCTCATCCTTATGGATTAATAGATCTCCGTGTTAGTGGAGGATCGAATATCCAATGAATTTGATCTTGAATCTGGGTTTGATTCTCCGATATCTGTTGCTGAAATTCCTTGTTGGAGTTTCATATTATGGGAATTGTGATTCATGATTCCTTGTTTCAGGGCTAGGTGGTGTTATATAAGTTTGGCCAATTATTTTAACAAGTAATTGAATCATTTTCTTAGTTGCATTAAAATATGTTTTGAAAATCCAATTCTATGGAAATTGGGATTTTAAATTGATTAGGAATGCAATTGAAGAAAAATCTCTAATTCTAGGGAATTATTGTGTTATTTATATTTGATGGAAATTTTGAAATTTTATTTCACAAATTTTAATAGAGAAATTGTTTTTTAGACAATGGAATAAATTATTTTGTTAAGAACACATTGGTTTTAACATAGAAAAGGTATGACTGAATTAAAAATTAATGTATTGGTTTTATAGAGAAATTTTCCTATTTAAATGGAAAATGGGGCATTTTTATTTCTAACCATTTTGAAATAATTTTCTTATTATTTATGGTTTTTTATTAACTATAATCCTAGGTAGTTTCTGAATCATTTCAGATAAACATGTTGTGCTGGAACATCCCTAGAAACAAATCGATTCTTTATAACTCTAAAATAAACTTATTTCAAGATCTTATGACTTGTGGGATGTTGGTTATTCCTCTTTGGAAGGTGTTATAGATACGTGTTTTCACATTGTAATTATCAGTTTTTGAGTGTGTGCAGATCCCATAACCTTGAACTATCGTACCTCTTGGGAGATGACCATTTTTTCCATTTCTGAATTTTTTGATATATATTTCATTTTTTATTCTATTTAACACATTCATTGTATATTTATATAATCATTTTTATATAAAATGTATATTATTCCATTTTCATGATGTATTTAGGTTAATTGAAATTAATAGCATGTTTTTTTAATTATTAAACTATATTTCACTTCATATTTTCTTTGAAATTTGAATCATGATTTTTATTTTATTGGAATATTGTTACGGAATACATGGTGATAAAAAACTGGTATTTTAGTTCATACACTACATGTTCCTTTGGGATTTTGTAGACTCTTTTTTCAATGTTCGAGCAGTGAGAATGAACCAGTTAGAGGTGGTTCTTGTTGTTAACCCATAATACTTGGAGGGATTTTTATGTTGGAACATTGGTTGATTATATGTCAGTTTATTGTACATTGTGTTTTTACCTTATGTTTTTATACATGTTTATCTTTTGGTACTATTCTCCCTATGAAGTTTTATTTGGATCATAATGAACGATATATGTTTATTTAAATTTTTATGTGGAAAACCATGCCCACTTTTATCATTAATGATTCCAGGTGCTAGTTGCCACCCTGTGGAAATCAGGAACACCCTTCATGCCATGTTAGAGTTGGATCAGGATTCAAAGTATCATAGTATCCATGATGGTTTATGTCAAGGTCATGTTTTATGATGATAAAAATTTGATGAAACCAATTTTATTTTCCTTGAGTTATGTTATGATGGAAGGATATATGTGGTTATGATCATATGATATACATATAAATGGATTATGATTATGGGATGACTGATTCCATTATAACCCTCTAACACTTTGGACATATATAATTTCTTTATGATATTCCATAGAACACATGAGTTTATACCATTCCCTAAAAGAGGGTACACATGTGTTTATACCAGTCCCCAAAGGATGTTATATGATAGGTTATCCCAATTAAAAAAATTGGGTTAATGGGAGGTTATTCCAAGACTTAAAAGAGGGAACATGGGATTGTAAACCACACTATATGTAGGTATATGGGTGGAAATTCACTGAATGACATGTGGATAAATTATTAGTGGGTATCAATGTCATAATATTTATATGATTGTTAGTATACCACACTTTATACTACTCTTTTATGAAATGATCTTATGCCAATGTTATGCACTCATGGTTCATGTTCTTTGATCCCTTTATGATTCATTTATTATAAACAATAATGATTTATGGAATGAATCAAGGTTATGATCAGGGAATAGTTAAGAATAATTTTAAAACAATAATACCATGTTTATATATGCTTATTCTCATTTCATGATTAAATGTTCATTTATATAATTCTTCTATACCCGTACAGAGCATATTAGATCACCCTTTATCATGTTTCCTTTTCCCCAAGTTATAATGAATTGTTTTTAGTATGATATGTTAAATAAGGGACCTAGTTGTGAATAACTAAATTGAATATAATGTGAATCTTATATGTACCATTTGATTAGGTATACATATTTTCAACAACAATAAAACTTTACACTTATTGAATGGATCATAATGTTTTTAATGAATATTAATCTAATAATATGTAATATATTTGTATGAAAAGTTTGGGCTACATATATTTTTATCAAAGTAGGTATTTTTAATTTTCAGAAACTAAGATAACCCAACATTAGTGAGATCCCTTAGGAAAGAAATTATATCAGGGAAAATCCTATGTTATGGAAAATAAAGGAGTCTAGATTTCCTAGTAAATACTTTATTTTATGGATATTTGTATGTGGATGTGGTTGTGGGAAAATTCATCATGTTTTAACAATTATTAATCGGGTAGATTGGGTATTAACTCAATCATAACCAGTTCATTATGAGATGGACTACACAAAAAATGTTGCTAGAAACTCTAATGTTTTATGCATAAAAATTTTCAATGTTCTTTCTAAACCATTATGATGGATTTTAATAGATGATGACCATGAATAACCTAGGTTAATCCAATGTTATCAAATATTGAAAATAACATATCATTTTTTAGATATACTATGAAAGATATTTTATGAATATTTTATTACTGAACAATATTATTTTTAATCACACTATTATTTTTGGTTCATGTTAAAGGGTGGAACCATACACACTCTATTAAAAATTAATGTGATGGAAAATTCAATGATTTCACTAAATATTAACTAGTTGATATAGGATCAACAATGACGATTATTTTTATTATACATTAAATGATTTATTGATATATAATTAGAAATCTAAAAATATGTGAGTTTATTAAGACTCAAAATAAGAGACAAATTGTCCTATGTGAATATTTCATAGGATAAATATAACATACTAAATAAAAATGACAGTTAAATTATGATAAAAATATGGAATTATACACTCAAGGGAATGCATCAAAGTGACGAGAAGGTGTAATATGTGTAGAAAAGAAGGGCGTAAATCATGTAAATATCAAATAAAATTTAGGGAATTTATGGAGGGAAATAATTTATATCCTAAGGTACAATTTAGAGTTCAATTTTTTATGTGTGGGGAACATAGGAATTATATCATTCAATTCATTATTTCATGGGATAACTATGATAACCCGGCTTTTTATTACAAACTTAAACATTATTTATTACATAAAATATAACTTGGTACAAAAAATAAGATCGATATGTTTAGTGTCTTTGGGGCTTAGGATAATTACATAAATACTTAAAACATGAAATGCAACTTCTTTATTGAAAACTTACTTTAGATGACCACTACAGTCCCTCGTACTTAGCCTTGCATGGGATAACCTGTAGACAGGCATAAGAAAAGGGTGAGTTATAAATCACAGTAAGGGAATAAAAATGAAATAACATGAAGAGTATAATACATGTTATAAATTAATAATATCAGTAGATAACAAGAGAAACATGAACTTAAAGGCATGATAAAACATGATAATCAAAACATGTCAATGTGGCAACAACACTTAACATGGAATTTGCATGAGCCAAGGATCGTTGCACATGGAGCATGAGTAAATCCTCATTGCACATGAAGAATGATTAAACCCTCATTTCACTTGAATTATCATGATTAAACACTCATTCCACATGACGTATCATGATACTATACTCCTCCCAATGCATTGGAGTGCTATAAGGGTGCACCCTTTTTAAACATTTCATACAAAAGTGTGCCACATGGATCATAAAACATGGATTCATAAAACATAATAATTTATTAAATGATAAATTAATAAGGAATTCATACATGAAAATTTATAATCAATAAGTAAATGTGCATAATGTTTAATACCCTTGATGGAGAAATGAGCATGGTATTCACTACACAATGACATTGGCTTAGAAAATCGGTGCAATTTCGGCAGCGTAACGGCATGACATTAGAATTCATAAAAATGGTTGATGAGAGAGAAAGGGGCGTCTCATCATGTTTACATGACATTAAAAGTAAGGGGATAATATATAAACATGTCCCAATAAATGTATCATAACATAGATTCATGATAAAAAAGTATTGCATGAATGTAAATGAGGAGAGAGAAGTCCCTTTCAGAATTTCGGCATAGTAAAGGGTGTACATGGGAGAAATTTAATGAGAGATAAAGGGGTCTCACATCATTCAAACAATAATAGGAATGTATGGGTTAGGTGATAAATCATACTCCATTATTTATAATTTAAATTAAAAAGGGAATAACAATATTAAGAAAATTTGACAAAAATGAGAAAGGAAGAAAAACACTTACTTGGAAGTGTGCTTCCAAAGGCTAGAGAGAGGATTAAGAGAGGCTTCTTGGGAGCTTGGGGCATCGTGGGAGGATTCTAGAGAGAGTAGGGCAGAGGTTGGATGAACTCCAAAGTCTTTGATTGAGGAGGAAGTGGGAGATTGGGTGGGTTTATATAGGAAAGGTGAGTGAATTCTTTATTATTTAGGTTTTGGACCCCTTTCATTAAACTAATCCAAACCAAAAATCAGCTCATGGTTTTTGCCCATGGTTTTCAGAAAAGGGGAGAGGAAATCAATATTTTATAAGTACAATGTCATAAATTCTTAAAATAATGGGGTTTATTATGTGGAGGTGAGTCACACTCCCATGGAAAATAATTTAAAAAGACAAGATGTTTAATAAGTCTTGAGGGGTCCATTAATGCTTTGTAAAATAAGTCAAAAAAACCCAAAATCACATTATTTTAATGTTAAAACATATATTAGAAGAACATAAAGCTTATAGTATTTTATTAAATCACTATTGGGTCATTATGATGTCATAAAACACTTATATATTTAAACAGTATTTAATTTTTACCCAAACATTTGTTTGTCTCAGAAAATTATGAAAAATTCACCATTGGATAATTTCGACATCCTGATTCCAGAAATAACATTTATTTTATCTAAATAATTTTCTAAATATTTTAATTTTCACTTTTAAAATAAAACCCGACATTTATCGAAAATTCACAGGTTTTAACAAAAATGGCTTTGAAACCATAATAAAAATTACAATTGCATTCATAAAATTATAAGATAATTTATATTTAATAAAAATTAAATTAATAATAATAATAATATTTTATTAAAGTATTATTTAATTCAAAAATCCATTAATTTAATAAAATATAATTCTTAATTAAATAATTACTAAAAACACTATTTTCACTTTAAAAACTATTTACAAAGTATAAATAATTACAAGAAAGTATACTCATTATTATATACAAAAAATAATGTATATGTATATACTACTTGAGACTTGTTACATAACCCCTTAAAACAACAACATAAGACCTAAGGGTAAGGTGTGCGATGGTGATAGAATCTTGGGGTGGCTCGGATAACATCGCTCGAATGGTAATCTCTATCAACTTATACTTTTCCCGTAGATGGTCCCGTTCGAGCTTGACATGATGAAGCTCAGCTTGGGCTTGGTCAAGAGCGAAGCCCAAGGACGCCACCTCTTTTATGTGCTCCGATAAATGGGCTTCGTATGGAGCAATTCTACTGGATGAGGCCATCACTTCCTTTTTCTAATTAAATTGGGTTTGTTGAATCCCTATATTTATACTAATCATGTGATCACTGTTCAATCTCTATAAAAGAAAAGATCACAATTCATAACATAAAACAAAAGAATTTAACATCTTATATAAACATTTTACATAAAGAGACATTTAACTAGATCAAGAGGGATTTCCATTAATGAAACTTTGGGTCGTTACAATATTCCCCCCTTATGAAATTTCACCCTCGAAATTTCCTTTTCCGACACTAAAATAGATGTGGGTAACTCAGCTTCATCATCTCCTCCGATTCCCAAGTCAATTCTTCAAACATGTGGTTTCGCCAGAACACCTTGACTTGGGGAATTGCCTTATTTAGTAGAACTTTTTCTCTACGATCCAAGATATTCTCTATTTGCTCCTCATAAGAAAGATCATCCTCCAACTGTACCACCTCAGAAGAGAGTACATGTGAAGGGTCTGGTATGTAATTCCTTAAAAGGGATACATGAAAGACATCATGTACTTTGAACATGGTAGGTGAAAGTTCTAGTCGATAGGCCACATCCCCGAAATGATCAATAATATCGAAGGGGCCGATGTGCCTTGGACTTAAATTCCCTTTCTTTCCAAACCTCATGACCTTCTTCCAGGGGGACATGCGTAGAAAAACCATGTCTCAAACTTTAAACTCAAGGTCTCGTCGATGATTATATGTATAACTCTTCTATCGACTCTGGGCTGCCTTGATATACTGCTGAATGGTTTTCACCTTCTCCACCATATCCTCGACCATTTCTGGTCCATACAGCTTACATTCACCGACCTCATCCCAGCATGTCGGTGTTCTGCACCTTTTCCCAAACAGGGCTTCATATGGTTCTATTTGGATGCTCGAATGGAAACTATTATTATAAGAGAACTCAAAAAGAGGGAGATGTTGATCCCATCCTCCATTAAAGTCCATTGAGAATTCTATAAAAATGTCCTCATGTGTTTGGATAGTCCTCTCAGATTGGCTATCAGTTTGAGGATGATAGGCCGCACTAAAGTTCAGTTCATTATGCAGAGCATTTTGAAGACTCATCTAAAACGTAGAGGTGAATATTGGATCTCGGTCAGACACAATAGTTAGTGTCACTCCTTGCAGCCTTACCACTTCCCTGATATATATCCATGCCAGTTTATCCAATGAGAAATCCTCCTGAATAGTAATGAAGTGTGCAGTCTTTTTTAGACAATCCACAACAACCCAAATTGCATTGTTGCCATTGGATGTCCTCGGATGTTCGGTGACAAAGTCCATGGTGATGTTCTCCCAGTTCCATTCTATTATGGGCAATGGTTGCATCATCTCCTTAGACTTCTGCCTCTCTTCCTTCACTTACTGGCACACCAGGAACTTTGATGTATATTCAGCGATCTCCTTCTTCATATTATCCCACGAAAATTTTTCTCAGAGATCTCGATACATCTTTATGCTCCCTGGGTGAATAGAGAAATTTGAACTATGTGCATCATCCAAAAGTTCCTTCTTCAGCTCCAGACTTGATGGAACACATAGTCTTTTCCCAAATCGCACCATTCCTTCTTTATTAACATTAAAATCTGAGGGTTTACCTTTTTCGATAGCTTCCACTTTTTCTTGAATTCCCGCATCATCCTTTTGAGCATCCTTTAACCATTCCAAAAGAGACGGTTGAGAAATCATTTGTGAAAGGATTGATGATGTTCCTTTCTTTATGATTCCCATGTCTATATTCATCAAGTCTTATAAGATTGGATCTTTCTCAATTATCATCATTGATATAGTCATTGGGTCCTTTCTAATTAGGGCATCTTCCACCTTGTTCGCTTTCCTAGGGTGGTAATGTATTGAACAACCATAATCCTTGATGAGCTCTATCCATCTTCTCGGACCCATATTAAGCTCTTTATGTATGAATATATATTTAAGACTCTTTTGGTCAGTATATATCGCACATTTCTCCCCATAGTGATAATGTCGCCAGATTTTCAAGGCAAAGATCACAACCGCCAACTACAGATCATGCGTTGGATAGTTTCACTCATGGATTTTCAACTGCCTTGAGGCATAGGATATCACTTTTTCATTCTGCATCAGGACCCAGCCTAAGCCCTTCTTTGAAGCAACACTGAATACCACAAAAAGTTCCCCACTTGAGGGTAATGTGTGCATGGGCACAATGATAATCCTCCTTTTTAACTCCTTGAATCTTTCTTCACATTCATCACTCTATGAAAATATTACTCCCTTTCGAGTTAGCTTGGTAAGAGGGTTGGAAAATCATGAGAAATTTATCACAAATCGTCGATAATATCCAGCTTACCCCAAGAATCTATGGATATCCATTACTGATGATGGCCTCAGCCATCCCTCAATTGCATCTGTTTTGGAGGGATCCATAGATATCCCATTGCTTGTGATGATATGGCCCAATAATGAGACTTCCTTCAATGAGAACCCACACTTGTAATATTTTGCATAGAGATTATCCTTGCGCAAAGTCTCCAGTACAGTTCTTAAATGCTCCTCATGATCCTCCTTGGTTTTAGAGTATATTAGAATATCATATTTAAGACTACCAAAAATTTTTCTAGGTAATATCTAAAGTCTCTATTCATGAAGTCCAGGAAGATTTATGGAGTATTGGTGAGTCCGAATGGCATTACTATGAATTCATAGTGCCCGTATCTTGTACAAAAAGCAGTCTTGGGGAGAACTTCCTTCTTCACCCTTACTTGATAATATCCTGACTGAAAAACTACCTTGGGGAAGTATTGTGCTCCACGCAGCTGATAGAACAAGTCATAGATCTTTGGAAGAGGATACTTGTTCTTTATCGTGATTTTTTAAGTTCACGATAATCGATGAAAAGCTACATTGACCCATCCTTCTTCTTGATAAAGAGGACTAGTCCACCCCATGGTGAAGCACTTGGGCATATAAACCATGTATCCAGATTCTCCTGTAGTTGTTTCTTCAGCACTTCAAGATCAATGAAAACCATTCTATATGTATTATTGGATATTGGTAGCTCCCCAAGTATAAGATCAATTGAGAATTCAACATCTCTTCTAGGAGGAAGACTAGGCAGTTCCTCGGGAAACACTTCAGCGAATTCCCTCACAATAGTCATTTCTTCATGGATGGTTTGTTCCTTGGACTCAATCATATGATCCAGATATGCATTCTCATAGGGTATTAATATCCATGCTTGAGATGATGGAGCTAAAGGAGATTCATCTTCCTCCTTACACTTGTAAAGAATTGGGGGTCTATTCTCTATATATAGTGTGATTACCCTCTCCAAACAATTTATGTTGGCTCTATATAAGGAAAGTCAATCCATGCCAATAATTGCATCAAATTCCACTAGAGGTAGTATGATGTGGTTCTCTAGTAAATTCGATCCATATATTATAACAGGGGAGGTGTTATATTCATGTGATGCAATGATTTCCCATTTGTCGTACTCACCGACATCTTCACTTCCATGATTTGTGGTGGTTTTGGGATTGTTCTACAAAACTTTTGAGATATAAAAGAATGCGTGGAACCTGAATCAAAAGGTATGTTCACTATTCTTGAATTAATAACTAGTGTACCAATCACCACTTCGTTGTTGGGGTTCACTTCGGAAGAAGTGATGGAAAAATATCTTCCTTGTTGCCTTGGAGGTTGTCGGTTGCCTCTGAAAACCCTTTGATTAGGGAACTGATTTGAAAGATGCACAGGTTCTTTGCATTTGTAGCAATGAACAATGCGTTGAGGTTCGAATGAAGCATTCATCTCCTCTGTCATAGCCGCAGGTCTTTCTTGACGATAGTTAACAACTAGGTGCCCTTCTCTTCCACACCTGAATCATTTCTTCGTCCCCTTGAGGCAATTTCTAGGGTGCTTCTTTCTGCACTTTTGGCAAGTGGGGTACTGGATCTTCTTAGCACCACTGTATTTATCCATCAGACCGCCAACATTGAATTCTAACTTACGCTTCTTTTCCCCATGATACCCCTATGATTCCCCGATCTGAATTTCGACCTTGAGGGCACATTGGACAATTTTCTCATAGCTGTCGAAGTCATGGATTGCCAATGCTTTCCGCAGGCTAGGCTTCAAGCCACTAAAGAAGCGGGAAACCTTTCATTCAGGGGAAACGAAAAATCTGAAAGCGTATCGTGTAAGACTTGTGATGTTTTCCTCATACGCTCCAATAGATTCTTCAACTTTTTTCTTGAGGGAAAGGAAGTCCCTTTCCATCTTAATCCAGAGGGTGCACGGAAAATATTTATCGAAAAACATCTTCCGGAAATCCTTCCATTCCAACACATCGATCTCCTCCTCCGGATTAATATTTTTCATCAATGTCCACCGTTGATGAGCATCACCCTCCATACGATAAGCCGCCAAGAGATCCTTCTTTTGTTCAGAACTTTGAAGGATGGAGAAGATCTTTTCAATGGAGTTTATCCATTGTTCAGCGATCGTGGGATCAGATGATCCACTAAAACTAGGAGGCCTTTGTCTCATGAAGCTCTCGATAGTGACTTGTTCCTTATTAGGTGGGTTTGGACGTTCCTCTTGACCCGTGTTTCTATTCAAATCTTGAGTTAGCTAATAGAGAAGAATGACAAAGTTCGCGATTCCTGCTCCCATTGGATTGGGCATCTCATTAGTATAGTCATCACACTGATCTTCACATCTGTTGTTAGCCCGAGTCCTCCTATTACCTGCCATTGGTTGGAATAAAAGGAATGTTAGGGTGTAACACATAAAGGTTAATCCAAAGTCAAAATTTGATGACTAAAAAAGGAACTTTTATTTCCTTAACTCATGAGCCTATAGGCTTCAACCTAGGATTTTAATGATCTAATTTCTAACATATATTCTTAGGGGAATTTTTTTTAATTCCCTTAATGAGGGTTCATTCTAAGCTTGTTAATTTATCAAAACATATCCCCCAGGAGTTTCATAACCAAGAGTGCAGCAGGTCCCATTGTCATGCACTAGTTCCCGTTCGAGTCTAGCTCAAAGCGGTGTTTTCATGTCTAATCCCAAGCATACATCTGTGCCAGAGCCGCCTCTACCTGCTCGTATCCAGACATGAATGTATTTGTTTGATAAACCACTTACTCTATTCTTACCAAAACTTAGGGATGTTTTTATTATACATAGTCTTGTCTCTACGGATTTACTAGGGTTTTCTAATCCTAATCCCAAAAATAACTAAACCTGTCATCTGATACCAACTATGACAACCCTTCTTTTTATTACAAACTTAAACATGATTTATTATATAAAACTTCACTTAGTACAACAAAAATTATAGAACGGTTTAGTGTCTTTGGGGATTAGGATCATTACATAAAGACTTAAAACATTAAATACAACATCTTTATTGAAAACTTTCTTTATATGACCACTACATTCCCTCGTACTTAGCATTGCATTGGATAACCCGAGGACTTTCATAAGAAAAGGGTGATCTATAAATCCCAGTAAGGGAATAAACCTAGAATAAAATGATGAGTACAATACATGTTAGACATTAGGAATATCAATAGAGAACTAGAGAAACATGAACATAAAGGCATGATAAATCATGATATTCATAACATGGAAATGTGGCAACAACACTAAACATGGAATTAGCATGAGCCAAGGCTCATTGCACATGGAGCATGAGTAAATCCTCATTGCACATGAAGCATGAGAAAACCCTCATTGCACTTGAATTAGTATGAGTCAACACTCATTTCACATGACGTATCTTGATAATATACTCTACCCAATGAATTGGAGCGCTATAAGGGCACACCCTTTTTAAACATTTCATGCATAAGTGTGCCACATGGATCACAAAACATGGATTCATAATACATAATCATTTATTCCACGATAAATTAATGTGTAATTCATACATGAAAATTTGTAATCAATAAGTAAATATGCATAAAGGTGAACACCCTTGATGGAGAAATGGGCATGGTATTCACTACACAATGTCATTGGCTTAGAAAATCGGTGCAATTTCGGTAGTGTAACGGCGTGGCATAAGAATTCATAAAAATGGATGATGAGAGAGAAAGGGGTGAGCTTCATAGTCGGTAGAGCTTCCACGAGTGAAAAACACACAAACGGTTTGGAAGTGTACCACTGGCGAGCAAGGGCATGGAGGACTACAGTATAAAGCCGAAATTAGGAAGTAAGCATGCCAAGGGTGAAGACGGTGGCTCTATACGGTATAACTATGGGTATGGATTACCAATTTTTTGTTCTTTTTGGGTGGGGTTTCCCCCTAGGGGTGTGTTCATTAGGGGTCTTTGGAATAATTGTTCATCTGTAGTTCCCAGACTGTTAATGATTTTTGTAATCGTTTCAGTCTGGGAATCTGCGATGGCCTTTTTCGTTTCCCCCCCTGTGACCCCCCTAGGGGGATTCTCCCCAAGTTATCTATTCCGGGTGTTCCCCCCCGGGCCCCCCGGCGTATCTCTTTACCCATTACATGACATGGATAGTAAGTGGGTCATATAGAAACATGTCCCAACAAATGTAATAGAACTTAGATTCGTGATACAAAAGTATTTCTTGAATGTAAATGAGGAGAGAGAAGTCCCTTTCGGAATTTCAGCATAGTAACGGGTGTACATGGGAGGCATTTAATGAGAGGGAAAGGGGTCTCCCATCATTCAAACAATAATAGGGTAGTATGGGGGAGGTGCGAAACCATTCCCCATTATTTATAATTTCAATTAATAGGGAATAACAATATGAAGAAAATCAGAAAAAAATGAGAAAGGAAGAAAACCCCTTACTTAGAAGGGTGCTTCCAAAGGATACAGAGAGGTTTTAGAGAAGCTTCTTGGGATCATGGGGCACCTTGGGAGGATTCTAGAGAGAGTAGGGCCGAGGTTGGACGAACTATAAAGGTTTTGAGTGGGGAGGAAGTGGGATAATGGATGGGTTTATATAGGAAAGGTGAGTGAATTATTTATTGTTTAGGTTTGGGACCCCTTTCATTAAACTAACCCAAACCACAAATCAAATGATGGGGTTTGCCCATGGTTTTTGGAAAAGGGGAGAGGAAAAAAATATTTTATAAGGCCAAAGTCCAAACTTCTTAAAATAATGGGGTTGCTTATATGGAGGTAAGTCACACTCCCATGGAAAATAATTTAAGAAGACAAGATGTTTAATAAGTCTTGAGGAGTCCATTAATGCTTTGTAAAATAAGTCAAACAAACCAAAATTCAAATTATTTTAATGGTAAATCATATATTGGCTGAACATAAAGCTTATAGTAGTTTATTACATCACTATTGGGACATTATGATGTCATAAAACACATTATATATTTAAAGAGTATTTAATTTTTGCCCAAAAATTTGACTATCTCAGAAAATTATGAAAAATTCACTGGTGGATAATTTCAACGTCCTGATTCCATAAATAACATATATTTTTATCAATATAATTTTCTAATTATGTTAATTTTCACTTTTAAAATAAAAACCGATATTTATCGAAAATTAATAGGTTTTGAGAAAAATGGCTTTCAAACCTTAATAACAATTACAATTGCATTCATAAAATTATAAGATCATTTATATTTAATAAAAATTATTTTAATAATAATAATAATATTTTATTAAAATATTATTTAATTCAAAAATACCTTAATTTAATAAAATAGAATTCTTAACTAAATAATAACTAAAAACACTATTTTCACTTTAAAAACTATTTACAAAGTATCAATAATAACAAAAAATTATACTCATTATTATATACAAAAAGTAATGTATATGTATATAGTACTAGAAAATTGTTAGATAAACCCTTAAAAAAGACACATAAGACCTAAGGGTAAGGTGTGCGATGGTGACAGACTCTTGGGGTGGCTCGGATAACATTGTTCGAGTGGTAATCTCTATCAACTTCCACTTTTCCCATAGATGGTCTCGTTTGAGCTTGACATGATGAAGCTCAGCTTGGGGTTGGTCAAGAGAGAAGCCCAATTATGCCAAATCATTTCTGAGCTCTGATAAATGGGCATCTTATGGAGCAATTTTAATGGATGAGGCCATCGCTTCCTTTGTCTAAGTAAATTGGGTTTGTTAAATCCCTATATTTATACTAATCATGTGATCACTGTTCAACAACAATAAAAGCAACATCCACAATTCATAACATAAAACCATAGAAGTTGACATCTTATATAACATTTTACATAAAGAGACATTTAACTAGATCAAGAGGGATTTCCATTAATGAAACTCTGGGTTGTTTCAATAACTCTTAGGCAGTGTAAGGGAATATGTTATGCCAACCCTTGAAGTGTAAGGATTGAAGTGATAATGCATTCATATTTTAGAATTATATTTTAGAATTTTTATTTTAAATGATTTTATAGTTATAATAATACTGAAATATATACATATTATTCAATAGTAGTTTTTATTAAGAATTTTAAAACATGTATTAAATTGTACTGATAACCTAGATATGTGATTTAGTGGTAATGTGATATTATTTAGAAACACATTATTGAGGTATAAAAAACCCACCACGTGTTCCTAATGTTTAGATGATAATGTTTAGTTATAATTATGTGATTATTGACAATAATTAATTGAATTGGATTATATTAATGACCATGTAGACAATAAGTTATTTTTTGAAAAAGTTATTTATTTTATATTTGATGATGTTTACTTCATTTTTATATTTATTGAATGTATTCGATAATTTATGATTTTATTTTAAGAATAATTATAAAGGTAATTTCTTATAAGAAATTATGATTTCATTGAGGTTTTATTGTCATTCATGTCAGTTTGGGGTAGGATTGATATGTTTTAATAGAATATGTGAACATTGTATTCAATGATTAGTGTGTGACTCTATGAGTTATTTAATGTTATTCGGGAAATTGAATTTAGATGATTTGGAAAACATAGTAACCAAATTTATAAATTAAGGGGTTTTTAATATTTTTAGACATATTTTGGAGGATCCTTAAGGTTAATTACTTATCGAGTGGTTGAATTTGAAGTTTGGGTGTTGCTTTTTAGGTTTTAGAGATTACTTTATTGTTCCATCATATAAACATTTATCGATATTATGCAACATAATAAACCATATATTAAAATATATAGAGTTACAAGGAATTAATTAAAGTTATTTTATGTATATTTTGAATAACTCAATGTTATTTTTTTTCCATAGACAAGTAAAATAAAATTTTAATATTCATTTCATGGATTAATATTTGATGTGGAAATAGATCAAAGTACCACTGATGAATGAAACTGTTCTTATGAAACAGGAAAAAATAATGTCAATATATTTTCTCAAATTATATAATATTATTTTAATATAATCCCCCAATATTATGAAATGGAAATTGAAATGAAAATGTTATCATTTTACCTTTATTTTTGATAAATATATGGTTTTTTCACCCAACACTAATTCATGGTTTTGTGGTCATTAGATTTTTCATGACAATGTTCTATATTACTTTCTACAAGTACATTAACATTATTTTTCTCCTCTATATTTATATTTTAAAATCCCACTAGTGTTTTAAATAAGTAGTATCCTTAGTATGTTTTATTTTCGGTAACCATAAGATTAATAACACTCACTTTTCAATTGATATCATTTCCATTAGATTGAATTGGGTTTTCGAAAGATAAATTTATATATATTGAACATTTTATTACCATGATAAAAATATCAATTTCATAATTTATTTAAAGGGTTGATAATATCACACCTAAAAAATTGTTTAAAATAATACTATGCAAGATATTTTTTTATAACACATAGCACCTAGCATAAAGTGAATTGTTATATGCTATATAAAATATTATTATTTAATTTGATGGTTATCACCTATGAGTTTCTTTAAAAATTATGAAGAGGAATAAATAAATTTTTTAAAACATATTTTTAACACATGTATATAATTAATTAATTTATTATCAATCTATAAAAGCATTTGAACTTAAGAAAATAAATGTTAAACTTAAAACTTTTTTCATATAAATAATATGATTTTTTCTTAATAAATTAAATTAATAACTATTAATGAATTATTTTCATGAAATATATATATATATATATATATATTATATTAAAGAAAATGTTTTAATATTCATAAAATTTTTTATAATATACATCATATAAGAGTACAACGTTTATTTTTCATAAAAATTGATTTTCCAAAAAAAACGTTTTCGCTGTATTTTGGGTGAGTATATTAAAATGAATTTATTCTAATTCACAAAATTAAATCATGAAAAATAGATTATATAATTTATTTTAAATTTATTTATTTTTAAATAGTTTAAATTTATTAGTGTTAATTATGGATTATAATTGATGTAAATATTTTTCACCTTGGTTTGGGTAAATTGGGTAACTATGGTTATAAATATTGTTACACGGATTAAAAAATCCATATAAAACCTGATTAATTTATACTGGATATGATAAGTTTGAAAAAACTAATACACTATTAGATGATATGTAAACTTTATGTCATTTTTTATGAAAAATGTTTAATATTTTTTTAATTAAAAGAAAATTTTAATATTTCTCTTTACATATTTTAATTAATATTATATTTTCAAATATTGATAATAAGATCCCACAAATAAATAATTTTTTTGTGGATAATTAATTAATTAATTAATATGATGTTAATTTATTTATAATTTTTAGTGATATCATAACTACATGAAATTCATACAAAATACTAACATAGTTTTTATACAAGAATAAGAAAAATCAATGTAATGAATTTTTAAAACATCAAAAGATAAATATTTTTGGTTGAATAATTGTGTATCATGATTTTTATTGTTAATAATTTTGTATAAATGTTTTTAAAAAAATTTACATATAAATCTCATAACATTATTTGTTCTATTTTTGTCAAAATATTTGAATAGGTCATATAATGAGTTTAATGTTATTTTATGATATATAATATTTTTTCAAATTATTTAATATGTATAAATATATCTAAATAAAAAATGAGGATATCATACGGTCAAAAATTTCATAACATTACCATTTTTGAGGCAATTTTTAAATTACAAGTAAATTTATAACCATTTAGTAATGAAAATTTTGTTACCACAATTACTGTTAAAATTGGATAACAAAGTGGTTAAACAAGAAGACAATATTTTAAATGCCACATATACCTGTCATAATTTTATCAGTTAGCATTATTTCAACCTTTAAATTTTTTATATTATAATTTTAGATACATAGTTTCATATTCACAAATAAAAAAAAATTATTAAATATAACTCTTTTATTTATTTCCATGTGTTCCCTTTCCATTACTATTAATAAAATCTACCTATATAATATTATTCACACCAATATTAACAAATTATCTTTGAAAAATCATTAAAAAATAATCATAAATTTTTATTAATTTTATGGTGGTGATGGTCTCCAAAAAAAGGCATAACTAGGGATGTTCAGAAGAGTTTAAGTAAAGGTATCTAAATGTTGAAGTGACCATCTCTACCGATATATTTAATTTTACTTATTATTTTACTTCTATAAATCAATCATAAAAATTCCATTATAATAAAAAATTATCTATCTTATAATAGAATGTTATAATGTTGATTGCATAACATTTATCAATCTCATTTAAATGAAATTGTAAATAAAATTATTAATTGTACATAGGTATGGACAACCATCACCATGATGATATGCATTTAATTTTTCATCATTACATCACATTAGTGGTTCGAATGAAGTATTTAATGAATATATACTATATATATGATATTATTCTAATTTTTAAAATTTTGATTATTAATTAAAATTCAATCTTTATGTCCTTCGAAAGGTGTAAGAATCACCCATGTATATGTATACATTACCATCCTCATAAAGTGATATAATGCATTTTCATCACTAATTTATATTATTAATTATAAAATTCAGAACAGTGATTAAATATGGTAAAAAGTAAGTTATTATAATTCATATATGATGGATATATCATCAATGTACAAGGGTGGAGACTGTCAGACAAAAACATGCAAGAAAAACAAACCATATATTAGCCATAACTGTTATTTTTATTAATAATTGTTAATAAACATATGATAAAATATTATAAGAAATTTGGTAAAGTATTTATAACTATGCTTAATTAATAGATTAATAATAAATATATATTAACTATACAAGATGTTCAAACATTAATGAATCTTATTATATGTGATGTCCGTGTTTCTTATCTCACTATTATTTTCATGAGACATATGGAATATTCAAAACATGTTTCATTTTAACAGTGTATATAATGTACAGGAAGATATTTTATGATTATTTTATAGAAATATATATATGTATTTAATAATACATATAAGGAATTTTATTTCTTTTTTTCGGAATCAGAGATTACCATTGTAGTATGTGTTATTTTTCTAAATATTACCCCATTTTTAGATATTTGAAAATTTTCTAGTATTTGTGTTTATGAGGTGTATATACTACTCATTTTACATGTTATGTACCACATCCTACATAAATTTTTGAATCTAATGATGAAATTAATAAAAAATAATACGAGGGTTTTTGGTTCGAATGATACCAAAGTGGTAAGGGCATATCAAATCTAATTGTCTTCATTGGGATATATGTTATGTTATGCCACTATCCTATTTTATGAGGTGTATCTACTAAATATTTTATATGTTTTATAATGAATATCTTTATGTTCACAGAACATAATTTTTCATTTTCAGTTATTTCATTCAATGATGATATAATTTAATGATTACTAAAGTAGTATGGGATTTACGTCAAAATATAATGTTTCCTAGTATTTTTTATGATTTATTGTTTCCTGAAAAAATTTCATGATATAACTCTTCCAAAATTAATTTGTTTTATTTTCATATGGTTATTTTTGTTGATTAATGTTTTTCCAATCATTTTTATCACATAAACTACTAAAGAGGATGAAAGAATATTTTTAGGGAAGGCCAAATACATTTCACTTTTCAACTAGGAATATTTTTTTTCCATTCCCATATCATGTTGGAAATGTGTTCAAGAATGTGTTAAATATTATCTTGTGAATTTTAACATCATTTATATTCATGTTTTACTTAATTTTTAATCTTTTAATAGGAACATCCTTTTCATTTTATGAATGAGGTACATTTGACTTTTAACAAATAATGTTAAAGGAATTATTGTTCTAACATAATCAATATGAAAATAATTTCCCACTATCATCAATTTTCAATAATTTGAATATTGATTCATAACATTTCATGAATATTTTAATATAAAATTATATCATTAATATTTTATAAATTATTATATTTTACGTAATTTATTTCAAAATAAGAAGATTATTTTCCACAAGCAATGTTATAGTAATATATTAAAGGAATATTTTCATCTATGATAACATCATTGGATGTTAATTATGATTCACTAGGGATATGATTTTGTGATACCTTCTTTATTATATTAATTTATTGTTGACGGTTATGATGATGAAATGATGATGAAGATATTTTTCTTGTCCACATGTTATGTTTTAATGGAATGGTATATGTTTTTACATTGTTTTAGCATACATATTAATAAGTTATGATTTATGTGATGAGTGATTCCATTATATCCCTTGACTTATTTGGGTAAATATTAATATTTTTTTAGATTAAATGGTATATATGAGTTTCTACCAATATGAAAAATTTAGTATAGAAGAATTGATCCCATGAACAAAAAGAGTGTGCATAAGAGGTTATAGAAGGCCTATAAAGAGGGAACACAAGAAGATATATAATTCCAAAGAATATGGTACATGATAGGTTTTTTGAAGCCTGAAAAGGTACATAGATGGTTATCCCAACCCTCAAAATGATTAATATCTTGTTTGGTATCATTGAAATAAGAAATAAATGAATATGATTATGCCACACTTTTTTCCATTAATTTAGGATTTGATCTCAATAAAATGTTATTATCATATAGATCATGTTATTTTATTCCATTACAATTCATTTATTTTTAACGGAAAATATTTTTTCCATTGATCAAAATTATAATCTATGAATTATTGGGTATGGTTTTCAATTTTAATGATCATGTTCCCAAACCAATATTCAAATTTCTTTATGAAAGGATCAATGGAATCTCCCCTGTGATCCATAACAAGGAATATATGGTCACTGATTTTTATCATTACATTTCTCTAGTATGGGAAAAATAATTATAATGTTTTGTCTAATATGGTTTATAGTTGCTAATAACTATGTGTGAGATAAGATAGATATTTTACTAAACGGGTTTTATGTATCCAGGTTTCCAAATACACATAA
Organism: Viscum album; assembly: GCA_963277665.1. Taxonomy (NCBI): domain Eukaryota; kingdom Viridiplantae; phylum Streptophyta; class Magnoliopsida; order Santalales; family Viscaceae; genus Viscum; species Viscum album. The sequence goes on from OY728128.1 coordinate 201,629,795, forward strand.
CCATAATAGTTTTGGAATGTACTATAATGTAATGTAATTAAAATTAATCTAATAATATGTAATATTTGCGAATGAAATGTTTATTTCTCCTTAATTTTGTATTAAAGGTAATTTATCAATTTTATTTAAACTCATATCACAAGTTACTCAGGACCACATGCATAATTATAGAGTCAAAAACCATCCAAGAAAATCCAAAAATATTTTCCTATGTCTTCCCATATCCATTTACACTCCATTAATATAGATATAGTTCTAACTAAATCCCCATCATTACAATTTAATTCATTATAAATAAATAATAATTAATTAAAATAATAGATGAACCCTTAAAACAAAGACTATATGGAATAATTTCTAATAGAATCACTAGATATCACAGCCTATATGGAACAATGACCAACAACCCAAAAAGGATTCATATTTATATTGTGACATTATTCTTAGTGACATACATATCATGCCAAAACAATATGTAGTACCTTATATTTCATGTAGGTAACACTTTTTTGCTTTTTAAGTATATAAAGTGTTAGGGTGAAGTTTGGGAGAGTTTAGATGATGTTTAAAATGATTTTTAGTATTTTATAAGGGTATATGGTTGTTTAATGGTTTGTGGAAACCATCCAGTACCTACAAGAAACCATACATTTGGGGTAGGGGATAAGGAGAAGGTGCGTGGGTCGGTGAGCAGTTTTTCCAAACAATGCTACTGCCTAGGTGAAATCATACTATATGGAATAATTGGATTTTGAATGGATGGTGCATGGTTTTCTAAACATGTGGAAAAACTATATGATGAATCCCCTTGAGATAGTAGATGATTCATGATTTTACTAACCATGCGACTAACCATTCATGGGTTAAAAATTAAATCCAAAAAAGTGGATCTAGGATAGTTATGTGTGATAATTCCATAATTGTGCCCCACAAAATGGAAATAACTCATGATTTAACTCTCTCAAAGGTTGACGAAACTATATACATTATTTTTAGTGATCTGGAGGTGTTTTATCATCTGTTAAAGCCGAATTCTTGAAAAAATTATTTGTTCTTAGTGGTTTACATGATTTTCCATTGATCTAATTCTATACCTCTATATATTTCATAGATATACACTCACATTGGATAGAACGAACAAATTTCATTCCAAATGTGATTGTATTTAACATTTTCAATGATAGGGGATGATACTTAAGGTGGTTTTTTCAAGTTTCAACATGATTCTATGGGTGTTTTCTTGTCACTTTCCATTTATCCAAATCATTCGAGGGATGATGCTTCTCTATCAACAAATATATAGAATATGAAGTCTTTATTTAATATTTATTTTTGTATTTTCAATTGTATTTAAATTTGATGTTAATTTTTTATTAGAATCCCTCTTGAGGGACAGTTTCTGGAATTGGTAAATTTGGTGTTTTGGTTAGGATGTGAATTTTGTAACATGATTTTAAAATTATGATTTTAATAAATTTGATGGTTTTATTATATACAAATTTTTTTTGAAATTTTTTATTTAAATGGTTTGGTAACAGTTGGGCTGGAATGATTTTGTGGCATGTGTTCATGTGCATTGGTATGGAAAGGGTGTCAAGTACCCCCACAAATGGTTGGGATGAATATGGGCATGGAGTACCCCATCAAATTTGTCCACTATGTGGTATCCTAGTGGATGTATGAATCACCACTCATGAGTATAATGAGGTCTATGATTTCATGCATCGTTGTATGTGTGTTTATATGGATATGAATGGATTATGCCAAAATGGATTTTATGAAATGCTGTTAGAGTATTTTTTTGGTAGCTTTACTCAGAATTTGATATTGTTGATGAAACCTTTTTTATTAAGGAAATCAATTATATTGTGATAAAAAATGATAAAAAATGGGGTTTTAAAAGATATTATATATATGGTCTTACTTATTCTATCATAGTGGAATGAGTATGAGATTTATATGGAAAAATCATACTATGTTTCAATATTCACCCCTACCTAGGCACATTGGTGCTCTTGTAGATATCAAATTTTGAGAAATGGGTCCTGTTAATTTATCAAAAATCTCTATAGGTTATTAGGGATAATTGGACTATTTGTTAGAGTTGGATCATGGAGGTTTTTGGTGATTTGGAGCTATCATTGTCTTTGAGTTGTGTTAGTTTCATTGTCTTACATTATGTACACAGTTATTTAGAAGTAATTTGTTATGGTACTCTTTTGTTGTTTGAATTTGATATAGTGGAAATTATTTGTGTTTAATTTAATAAATATCATTAATAATTTAGTAGTATATTCGGTTATGTATTATTTTTTCTATAGTTTTATTTTCAATAGGAAAATCAACCCTGAAATTGTGAATGATTCCCTAAGCATGTATTTCCAGCCTTTGGAATATCTGGGATGACACTTAAGTCCATATATCATCCTCCCACCTCATCAAGAGAATTAATAGAGGATAGAAATTACAAGTGGTATCATTATTGTTCTTTAAAAATAAAATTATGTAATAAGTGGCATAATTTTGTTTTGTCCATGACTTACATGTGGTCATCAGTTTTGATGGTCTGAGAGTTGAAATTCATTATCGTTTGTTCCTTATGTCGGGTTATTTAAAAGGGGTAGGATTATTAGGAAAAGAAATGAAGAGAATAAAAATATGTATCTAGACTTATTACGGTGATCACCAAGTTACCAGGGAGTTGGGTACATATTTTTATTGTAGACACTTAAAGGATTTTGAATCTCATTTTCATGGGTTTAGCAAATGAAACATACATGATAGGTATTATAGAAGTGAATTCCCACAAGGGGTTCTCATTTTATTTTGAGTAATTATTTTGTGCAATGTGTTGATTTTTTAAAAAAAATTAATTTTTTTTCAAATATTAGATTTAAAAAGGGCATGAATTTTACATTTTGAAAATTATTTGAATTTCAAAATTAAGATAGATTTTTAAAAAATGGTTGAATGTGGAAAATAATTGATTTTGGGAAGAATTTTTGTGATATTGTTTATTGATTGAATTTGAAATGCTAAGACCTCAGTTAATAGAGTATGAGACTTTTGGAGTTTGTTTTGTTACTAGAATATAGAACCTGATTGGAATCGTAGAGACCAACATGGGGAAGCTGCTGAGAGTGCAGTTTCCCCTCAACCACAAATGAACAAACAACTGATACAATGAATTGTACATGAATTTTAGTATGTGGATTGTGGGAATAAGAGGGAAGATACAAGGTAAGTGGATCATTCTATCCAGTTTCATAAGCAAAACCCCCCTATAGTTTTGGGTGATTATGAACTAGAAAAGGATGTGGGGTGGTAGAATAGTACAAATATATCTTCAAGTTCACCATCAAAACAGAAGAGATGAATGTAAACTAGTGACTTATATGCTGGAATATTTTTAATGCCAGTAGTGGGATTTATCTATTCTAGTTAACATAGATCATGTCCATATAGGGGATGATTTTGAAGAATTTTTTTTCAATAAATTTTATCCTAAAACATTTATAATTCAAAGGAAGATTTATTCATCATGAAGAAGGAAAATAATTATTTCATAGTGTAGGTGGATGAATTCATGAATTTCGTGTTCTTTTCACTCTGAGTTTCTGCTATTGTGTCCTTAAAGGCATAAATTTTTTAATTAGGGTAGAGAGAAGAGATTATCTGGAATAATGTTGTTCCTTTGTATTACATATTATACATATTTGTTCTGTAGAGAAAAAATATTTGAATGAGACATTTTAGGAGCTATGGTAGGAGGATGTGTTTTCATACCCATGGGAAACAATGGGAAATCAAATGCAGAGAGTAAGAGGAATTGGGACACCTATTTCCATAGTGGGAGTATAAATAAAAAATAGTCGACCGTATCGGTAAACCTTCCTTCGTGAGAAAAGAGAAATGATAGAAATTTTTAATGTGGTTAAATAGATCACATAAAGTGAGAGTGAATGACCCAAGCTAGATCATATCACTACTATAATTTGATAGGACATCTTAAACACTAGGGTCATAGTTCTCTATGATCAGGTGTGGAAGACACTTCTCTGGTGTCGCAAGCATCGTATACTTCGATGGGATGAGTATAGAAGAATCAATATCACCAGTAGATCATAGATATCCAAGGTGATTCTAGGACTACCATTCCCCCTTAGACAATGCAATATCAATAGGGAAATACATAACAATGTGTGGTGAGTATGAAAATATATGATGTTGAGAAGGATATTGTGGAGGATCAGTTTGGAACATCTACATTGTGAGGTATAATTTTTTAACATTACCCGTATATTAGATTTATTTAATATGGGTTTATCCAATTCCTTTATAGATTCACATATTATTTATTTTATGAGATTAAATGTTGAGATTATTACTTCTATGGTAAACCATCAAACTCTTATTGGTCAAAGACAGTGTCAAGCCTTTTTTCCTAGAGCTTGTTTTATAACTATTCATGGAACCATGATGAAATTGTATTTATCTGTGCCAGATATGTATTTTGGTGATATAATCTGAGGTATGGAATGTTTGAATATGTTCAAGGCTCACATAGAACATTATAAAAATGATTATGTTTTATAACTAAAGACAGAGTCATGTATCTCATTATAAGAGTCCAAAGATTAATGGATTGTGAAATGTTATTTTTGTCCCAACGAGTTGAAATTATATCCTACCAGTTGGTATTGTTGTCCATGGAATTAATAGAATAGATTGATATTAACAATTTACCCACACTAGTTGATCAGTTTTTTGATGTTTTTTCTAATAATTTATCAGGGTTAACACCCATTAGAGAAGTGTAGTTAATGATGGATGATATTTTGGGGTCCAGTCCTATTTCAAATTTGACTTGTAGGTTTAAAACAAAATAATTAATGGAATCCAATGTTAATATAGAAGATATAGACAGAAAATGGTCTAGTCGTCAGAGAACATCTTGATGGTTATCAAAAGTTTTGTTTGTCAAAAATCTAGATGAATCTATTCATATATGTGTGGATTATCATAAGATTAAAAAGGTACAAAAAATAATTGGTATCCACTTCCATGCATAGATGATTTGTTCTCTCAATTGAGGGGATATCGATGGTTCTCTATGCTTTATTTGTGAACAGGATATCACCAATTGTGGTTGAGGAATTAGGATATTCCAAAGATAGATTTTTTAATTAGATATGGCCATTTTGATAATGTTAAAATTCCATTCATCATTATGGATGATAAAATAGTATTTATAGTGTTGATTAATCATATAATTAAATGTTATCTATATCCTTTTATGGTAGTTTGTGTGGATGACATATTAGTGTATTCAAGGGAAAGGTATGGCCATGAGGAAAACATAGCAAAAATGTTGGGAATCTTAAGAGACATAATTGGATTGAAAAATGTAAAAGTGTAATTTTGGATAAAATAGGTATGATTATATGGAAATGTGATATCTAAATATGGCGTTTTTATTGATCCAGATAAGAAAGAAGCTAATATCTATTGAAAACCAGCAAAGAATCTTTTCGAGATAAAACATTACCATGGTATTGGTGGTTATTACGTATGCTTGGGTCATGAATTATCATGACTAGAATACCCTATAATAACAATGACAAAGAATAATGTTACATTATAATGGGATGAGGAATTCCTAAAGAATTTTCAATAGATTAAATATCACATTACATCAACACTAATTATGATTTTTCAGAAATTAGGACAAGTCTACGTGGTGTATTCTGATGCTTTAGGATCTAGGTTAGGATGTGTGTTCAAATAGAGAAATCATGTTGTTACTTTTGGATCAAGGAAGTAATGGGGGAATGAGAATATATATCCAACAAAAGGTTTAGAGCTATCCAATATCATCCCTTCTTTGAAAACTATACATCATTATTTACTTGGTGATTAATTTATTGTCTTCAGGGATCATAATAACCTAAATCATATTTTCTCACAATGGGATTTGTACTTGATATAAATAAAGTGTATGGAGTATCTCCAAATTTGTTACATTGACTTGATGTAAACATCAAGTAATGGAAATTCAGGGGATGTTGCATTAAGTAGAAATTATTATGCCCTGTTCGAAAAATATGATTCAGATGACTGGATGTTGATGTTGGTTCTAGAATATATGCACATGGAATGAGAATATAGAGGTGAAGTTGTAGTATTCATTTAAATTTCAATAGATAATAATTTTTTAAACATGGTTAAACAGGTGATGATATCAAATTTTTAATTTCAAATGACAAGGTCAAAACACATTGGTGGGGAGACTATTGAGGGATAAAAATTGGATACGAGTTCATTTTTGTTGTTCAAAAATTGGATGGTCATACTTATGGTTTGTCCAGAACTTAATCCTCGTGCTTAACACCACTCAAAATGGGGTTTTAAACATAGAATATAGATGATGTATAAATTCATGATAGAATAGATCTGGTGGAACACTATGAAAAGGAATGTGTTTGAGTTTGTTTCAAGGTACATAAATTTTCATGATGTTAAGATAGATCATCAGTGACCAGAAAGTATTTGTAGTCTTTACCTATTCTAGTTTTGAAATGGGAGCATATAGATATGGATTTTGTAATAGTTGTCCCATTAATGTTTTAGAAACATGATTATATTTGGGTGATAGTGTATCAACTAAAAAATTTGGATAATTTCATTTCTATTCATGATTATAATATGGTGGACTGTTCAAAATTTTATTTCTGAGAAGTGGTAAGGTGGCTGGGAATACCAGTTTCAATCTTATCAAACTAATATACAACTTTAACATCATTCTTCTATAAATACATATATAATTCCCTTAGAACTCATTTGAATATGGGTACAACATATCATCCTCAAATAGATCATAAATTTGAACAGACAATTCAAATGATTGAAAACATGTTGCGAGATTGGGTAATAGATTTTGGTGGCTCATGGGAATAGTGTATTCCATTAGAGGAGATATAATATAATAATAGTTATCATGATTTAATAAAAATGGATATGATTGAATAATTTTATGGTAACCCTTGTCATTCTCCACTTTTTGTGTGGAAATAGGTGATACATCATAGGTTGGGCCATGAAACAACAAAAAATATTCAACTGATTAGAAAATAGATCGAGACAACTCAAAGGCATCATCAATCTTAAAAATATCAACATCAATGGTAATTTTTGTTCTTTTTGGGTGATCATGTGTTATTGATGATATCTCCATGAATTATACCTCATCTCTTTGGGAATTAGGGTGAGTTATCTCCTTGATACATATACCATTTCGAGATACTAGAATCGGTAGGAGAGGTGGAATATTGGCTAGAATTCCCACCACAGTTTAGTGTGGTTCATCTTTCGATTCATGTATCTCAGTTGAAAAAGTATCAAGATGATCCTAAACCTGTGATTCAATGGGATCATGTTAACCTCTATCCAGATTGTTTGTTGGTGCACATGCCAGAGCAGACTATGGATAGGCTATAGAAAGTCTTGCATGGAGAAAGCATCAGTCTAGTTCGGTTATTATGGAAACATGGACAGGTTCAGGAATATGATTAGGATTGTGATAATGAAATGAAATATAAATGGATAGAACACTTTCTGATCAATGATGTTTTTCAATTTTTTGAGGAAGAAAACACTAACGATCGAAAGAATTTAGTACCCCCATTTTCATGTTTATAACCTATATTTTATTCTTTATATATATATATATAAAGTGTTATGGTGATGTTTGGGAGATTTTTGGATGATGTTTAATGTTTTTTTGTGAATTTTAGAATGGTTCATGGTTTCTGGAAACTGTACATCACATATAGGAATCCTTGAACATTGTGGTAGGGGCTAAGAGAAAGCTCATGGGAAGGCACACAATTTTTCAAAACTGTGCGGTTTCTTAGGAGAAACTATTCTACACGTGACATTGGGATTTGTTATGGCGAGTACATAGTTTTCTAACAATGTGATCAAACTATGTGAGGCCTCCATTTAAGGTAGTATCTGGTTCCCGGTTAGAGCACATTTATCCTAACTGTGTGATTAACAACGCACATGTAAAAAACTAGATCCCAAAAGTGGTTCTTGGCCAGTTTTTTTTAATGCATCATCCCCCCAAGAATCCTTAAGTCAGGATTATTCTTTCAAAATGGTTGTGGAACCTCTCCCCAATGGTTTTTAGTCGATCTAGAGGTGTTACTTATTGATTCAAAATAGGATTCTTAAGAAAAGTCTTAGTTCATAGTTGTTTTCAATAGTTTTCCATAGATCTTCATCCCTATCTCTTCCAGTTTATTATAAATACTCATTATGTGGATAGATGTAAGGTATTTCATTCCCAATATGATTTTATTTTTCTTTTTAAATTTTTGGGGAAGATATTTAAGGTTTGTTTTGTGGAGTTTCAAACCATTTCTTTTGGACTCTTCCATTTTCCACCAATCCTTCATGTCTGGTGGATTCACTCTCAACTAATTAATTTATAATATGAGGGATTTATTTCCAATTCATTGTTGAACTTGATATTGGTAGTGAAATTGAGTTGAACTAATTTTTTAGAAACACTCTAGTTTGACGGTTTGAGGAATTGGGAAATTGGGTATTTGGAAGGAAAGTGAAGTCTGAAACATGATTTTAAAATGATGATTATAAAATAAATCACGGTTTTGATATATAGAAAATTGTTTTAAAATATATTTATTATTGAAATTGTTTGGGAATAGATGGGTTGGCATGCTTTTGTGTCATTCTTTCATATGAATTGGGATTGATAATATTCTATAGTATCCCTATAAAAAGGTTGGGAATAATTTGGATGTGAAATACCCCTTGTCAATGTGGTCTACTAAGTGTCAGCTTTGTTAAAAGATTAATCACCACTCGTGGGTATATAGACATCCATGGTATCATTCATTGTTGGATTTTTTGTTATGTGGAATGGAATGGATTTTTACAAAATGGATTTTGTGCAATTGTTTTAGAGAATTATTTGGCTTCATTATGTGGAATTAGATATTGTTTGATGAAACTGTTTTATTATGGAATTTGTTTATTTTTTCATATATACTATATAGAAATTCTAATATGTAGACAATTTTAATTAAATGTACTAACATGTTCAATCCTAGAGGGGTGAGAAGGGAGGTCATTTGCGGAAATCTTGCTGATTTTCCCTACTCACCCCTAACATGACACATTGGTGTTTCTGCAGGCATGCTTTATGGGGACACATGAAATAGAAAATTATAACAGTTCTATTTTGGTTAATAGTTATACTTGGGATTTTTGGTGGAGTTTGATCGTGTAAATTTTTGGAGCCTTGGGGTTATCATTTTCTTTGAGTTTTTTAGGTTTCATAGACTTCCTCTGTGTGCTTGGTTATTGTGTAGTCTTCCACTATGGTACTCATGTGCATGATGAATTTGATATAATTATAGTGCTTTGAGATTTATTTCATTAATATCATGAATCATGTATTAGTATACTTGGTTATGACTTGTTATTTGTTTTTGTTTTATTTTCAAAGGGAAAATAGTCCCCAAATTGTTAATGAAGCCCTTGGAATTTATTTCCACCCTTTGGAATCAAGGCGATGTCCCTTAGGAAAATTTTACGTTCTCCGGGTTTCTCAAGGAAATGAGGAGTGGATGGGCATTACACGAGACAATGGATACATAAAAATATTGTAATTGTAATATTTAGGTAAATATAATCAGGTGATGTACCATAACAACTTTTTCATCTAATAGTTTTTGATACATTCTAGATGCACTCTTCTTTCTAAGGTATGGAATTTTTTTAATTGGATTCTATTATATGGTGGTTAATTAATCTCAATTTGATGAATAAACATAGATTGAAAACAAAGGGGATTAAATTCTATGAAACTCACATTAATGAGGTCTACATCATCCTACGAAAACCTCTAGGCATTCTAAACCAAAGTACCATCATTCATGGATAATTAAACATTGAACTAGTGGAATCATCATCCACATCATTAATTAGGATCTATTCAATGTTCATTTGATGATCAAAATTGTATTGGAGTGGTTGATTCTAAGAGAATTCAGACACCAAATAGTGAAAATGGATAAGTACTAACAAGAGGAATTTTCTATGAAAACATGCACAATAATCCATCACCACATAAGGAAGAGGGGGTAAATATCGATGAAGAATTATGGATCTCTCTAATATTCTCGAATGGTATAAATCTAGATCCCCTCTTGATCATGGGTAACATAGGGATGGGGGAGAAGAGTGTACTATGGTAAAATAGACCAAAATATGTTTTTTTGAGACATGTTAAACTAGGGGAGTATTGTTTAATAGATGGAAAAGGAACTTAGTTGTTTCCTAGTGCCCTAAAGATTGGCCAGTGAGCCCTACCTACAAATATGGATACTTTTCACCAAAAACGATTAGTTGGGGACTGTAGCAGTAAGCCAAGAATCTTTTTTCACTTTCCACTAATTACCTGAGATTAGATTTAACTACTAAGTATTATTTTATATTGTAACACCTCTAAAATATATTTAACAATAAATAAATTCAATTCAACACCCAACTCTCTAAACTATTCATCCACTCATTGAAAATCCCAAATTACCTCCAAAATTCATAACTCATAATGGTATAGTTTATTATATGGTTCTAATAAAAATATATATAATACCCATGGTTCTTACATGATTAACATTTTTTATTTATTAGTTTGTTTAAATGAAATAAAAATACATCCTTTTTTGAGATACTCACCAAACTCTTAAAAGCCCCATCTTAGTAATTTATCTTTTGAGACTGTATTTTTGAAATATGTAGTTGGTTATTTCATGAATCCAACTATCCATATCATCAATTTTAAATAACATTTTCTCAAAAAACTACTCCTATAAGAAAAGTAATCTATGTATCTCCCCCTTTTTCTAGTAAAAAATTCTTCATAAAAATAGTATCTTTTACCGTATCAGATACAATGATACACTTAAATGAATTTTTGGAATCATATGCTATTATATTCTTAGATTCATTATAATTTTTGGTACCACTATTAGTGATATGAACAAACCCTTTTTTATATATTAAATCATATTAATATGTTTCAAATTTATCATCTAGTTAACCAGTTACAAAGGTATATTCCTTACATGGAAATAAAAATAATACTTATTCAGTTCTCCCCATTTACATAAAATTAAAAATAACCATAATCTAACATCATTCACTTGAATTTTATTGGGATAAATTTTTTACCAAGACAACATAAGATACATCATGTTGGGTATAAAACATGGAATAAATTTTATATAATATTTCTAAATCTTAATAAATATCATTCAAAAACATCATTTATATATCTATTGAATTAAAATAATACTTCCTAAGACATAATCAAAATAACATCAGTGTATACCAATTTTTTTGTTCAATAAGATAGAAATAATTTTTGTTTTATCAATAAATTAGTTTTAGCTTATACTAAGAAACCTCAAAAATCCATATCATTAGATCATCACACATAGTGCGTTGAATTATTTCCCAAATGTATTTCATTAAAAACAATTTTTTTTCCGTGGGAGCCAAAAAAAGTGAAACCCAAAAATATATATAAGAATAAAATAGAAAAACAGAGACAGAGTTACAAGGGGTTATTACATATCCGAGAGTGAATAACAACACACATATGATCATTCACCATTGCTTCACACAAATTAGGAGTTGTAAAAGACCAAGACAAACCCATCTCACTGACAGCCTTCTTGCACAACACATCTGCAACATGATTTGCTTCTCAATATGTGTGGGAGACTTCCAAATTGTGATGAGCGCTCTTGTTGAGACACTCAACCCAAAGAGGTAGAATTTTCCATGGTACATCCCGTGTCCTTTCCTTTAAAGAATTCACAACAACCTCAGAGTCAGATTCAAGCCACAATGGTGTCGAGTTGTACTGAGTAGAAAAATCAATTTCATATATCATGGCCAATAACTCAGCCTCATACACCGTTTTAATTCCAGTGGAGTGATAGAAACACCCCTTGATGAATCCACAGTGAGTACGAAAGACACCTCTACATCCCAAGGGGTCGGGCATTCCTATCACAGCCCCATCTATATTAACATTTAACTATGATGCAATTAGAGGAATCCACTTAATTTATTTAACCATTCTGGGTTTCCTCGGTCGACTTGCAACACCTAACAGTCTAAGAATGTTCAACTCTCGGATCGTGCTAAACATACCTCTAGGTTGCACAACTGATGTTTCATAGACCTCCTTGTGTGGCGTCATCATACCTGCATAAATAGAAGTCTCCATTTCATTGAACAAAAGCTGATTGGAGGCATTCAAGATGTGAGATACGACCACCGTAGCTGCTGCAAGTAGCAGGTGGAAAACCTGCACATAGTAATTAGCTATACAAAGTGCCTTCATGCACTATTTAAACCGGTTGTTCCTGTCAAATTCCCTATCAAACAGCATTCCAACATATTTCCAAAGTGTATGCGCAAAGTCACATGCAATGTACAAATTATTTCTGCCCTCTTCCGCATGTTGGCAGAGACATCAAATGGATGGAATTTTAAATCTAGCCTTCTTAAGTCGATCCTATGTGGCCAGCCTTCCTTTATAAATTTTCCAGAGCAATACAAACCTTAAAGTTTGAATGAATGATTTATTAAACTGCATTAGCCCCACTGGTGGTTGGGTAGTAGCACAACATTCAAGTTTGTAATACTCTTTTGCAATAAAATTCCCCTGCTGACTATTCTTCCATATGATAGTATCATAGTCCATAAAGTTATAATTCTGAATGTCCAGACTGATCTGATGAGGAATGGTGTCAAACCTGCAAATCTATGATAGCAGGCTTGCAATTGACATGTGAGTGTCTTCTATAGGTACATCAATGACATCCTGCAATGGTGTATCCAGTCATACAGTAGACCAGTAGTTATGTTGTGAGTCCCTACTCACAATCCACTTGGTGTCATGTGTGATTTTCATGTAGGAAGACTCAAGAGATTTCCAGACAGAGGATGAGAGGTGATATTTGTATCCATTGAAGAGTCTCCCCTTGAATCTGTTCAGCAAGAACTCCGGAGAATTATCACTTGATATAAGATTCCAATTGAATTTCACAATCAGTCCATCATTAAAAATCCTGAGATCTTTGATTCCAAGGCCTCCCATTTTTATTGGTTTAATGCAGTCAGACCATGCAATAGTGACCAACTTCCTCTCATGAATAGAGCCTATCCATATAAAATTTCTGATCATTCCTTGAATCTCCTTCACAAGACCATTAGGCCATTTATAGAGTGAGAAAGAGTAGAAAAACATAGAAGTGGTCACAGAGTTAACCAAACACACCCTTGCAGCCTGGGACATGGATTTTCCTTTCCATTGGGCCATTTTATTAATAATTCCTATCCGTATGATTTCAATGTATTTCCTCTTTATATTGCCAAAAAATAAAGGCACTCCAAGATAGTTAAAAGGAAGTGAGGCCCTCTTAATGCCAAGCCTCCTGGTTATCCTGTTTTTTTTGTTGATGCTCACACCATCACCAAAGACAATGGAGGATTTATCCCAATTTATGACCTTCCTAGAAACATCTTCATAATGGGAAAAGAGCCCCTTGATAACAGTAATGGTCTTTTTTGAGGCCTGACCAAACAAGAGTATATCTTCCGCATACAAAAGATGTGAAGGGACCAGATTGTGCCTACCATATTCGATTTGCTTATACATTCCATGTTGAGCCAGCTCATTCATACATTTTCTCATGTAATCTTCAATAATGGAAAATAGAAGCCCTGACATAGGATCACCCTGCCTCACACCCCCGGTGCACTGAAAAAAAAAACTCTAGGTGCCCCATTAATAAGGATGGGAAGTTTGGAAGATTAAAGGATGTAATTAAAAATATTGATGACTTCCTTTGATAAACCATACCTTAAAAGGATGTAAAAAATTAATCCCCATTTCAGTGTATCAAAAGATTTTGATATATCAACTTTGAAGGCAATGTTTCAACCTTTCGTTGGTCTCCTCATCAAGTTTAGTCCTTCTGATGTTGTGTACAAATAGTGTAGAATGCTTCGCCCAAGGATGAAGCCAAATTGGTTCATTGTTATATGTTCCTTCATAATATCCCCTATCCTATTCATAAGGATCTTTCTTATGACCTTAGGAACCATGTTCCCAAGAGCCATTGGTCTGTATTCAGTGATGTCAAATGCTTTCTTCTTTTTTGGTATCAAGGCAATGAAGTTGACATTACCTCCATATGGCATTGAGATGTGAATAAAGAACTCCCTGATAGCCTGAGCCACCTCATCTTGCAAAATATCCCAATAGAACATGAAAAACTTGTGGGTGAAGCCATCAGGGCCAGGATCACATTATATGTTAAGAGAGAAGAGGGTAGCCCTAATTTCCTCCTTGGATTGGTCCATCAGTATGTTGCAGTTATGGTGTTCCTAAATGCAAGTGCTGATGTTGGCAATTATTTTTTGAGTTCTGTCCACTCCATTATCAGAATAAATATCCTTAAAATATTCCACGACTGCTTGTGCAATCTCACATTCATAGGTGAAGACGTTGCCATTTATTTTTATAACTTTAATCCCCCCATTTCCTTCCCTTCTTTGTGAAATCTATGAAAAAATTTGGAGTTTATGTCTCCCTCCTTTAGCCATTTCACATTCAATTGTGCTCTCTCCAGCCTCTCCTTCATAATAAGAAGGTCATCAAGTATATTGTGTTCATGTATTTCATCCCTAGACGGTGTGACCTGCTGTCGGATAACTTCCTAACTATGGGCATGGAAATACTCAAAATTTTTAATGTCAATATCCATTATGAAGAAAGACTTTTACTCAATTCATTAAGCATCCCTTTAAGATGCTTTAGCTTCACAACAAGCCTGTAGAAGGGACTGCCAATGGGAATCAACTTCCATCCTTCCAACACCGTCTCCCTACATCCAGGTATCATATGCCACCCATTATTGAAACAGAAAGGAAGAGGTGCTGACCTTGATGGATGCATGAATAGGTCCACAATGATAGGACTATGGTGAGAGTGATGCCTTGGGAGAATAAATCCCGACTTTCCAATAGGAGAAGTCCTATCATCCATTTGGATAAAACACCTATCCAGCTTACTTTTCATGCCTTACTTGCATCATATATCTACTCCATGTGAAGTCTACACCTGCAATAGGTACCACTACAAGGCTGTAAGAATCAATACAGGAGGATAATTCCATGGAGGCAATGCGATTGAAATTTTCCTCAGTTATTTCTTCATGTGTTAAAAGAATGTTAAAATCCCCAATAACCAACCATTTCCCATTCATGTTATCAGTACTATATTAGAGCTCTTTCCATAGTTCCCTCTTAATATATGATGTCGCTGCATATATAAAAGATACCAGCAATTCACATCCTCAAATGCTGCAAGAGACTGTGACACACTAAGCACTTTGGCTGAAGGAGTTAATGTGAACAGACTCATTTCCTAACACCCAAATATTATCAATATTGGAGGCATGAGAATTCTGGGAGATGAAGCTATATCCAATAGATTTCCATTTAAATCCCTTACAATTGCTAAACAATAATTTGGGTTCAACAATTCCAATTAATGCAGGTTTGTGGGCCATGATAAAGTGTTGAAGGGCTCGGGCTGTGGGGTTATTCCCCAGCCCTTGACAGTTCCAATAAAAGATCATCATTTTCTAGAGGTCCTACCCCTTGTCTGAGGTCCTGATTGCTGTGTCACATCTTTTTTATTTTAGTTTCCTTTCCCTTTCCCCTTTCTCTCTTTCCCCTCTGCTTTTCTATCCTCTTCCCAACTAGGTGTATCTATAGATACGTCATCACCTTTATTTAGAGGATGAAAGTCCCGCTCACTGGTATGCATCTCTTGAGCATTCATTTCTACCTCATTTGGTGGTTCCTTAGCCTATTGGATCCCATTCAGAGGTGTGAACATTTTTGTAGAGTGCATATATTCCTCGCTTCCCCTTAATTTTCTTATCTTGTATGCTTTGGATGGTAGGACTAGTCAGAATCCCTCATCATCGGTGCCACATTCTGCTTCCCTAGCCTTAAATAACTGCTTCCCCATATCTCCATCATAATATGGCTTTGAAAATTGTGAGCCATCAGTTTCCAGCACCATTTGAATATGTGATCCATGTATGCCCAGATTTTGCTCAGCCCCCTCAGCAATGACCAAAGCTTCATCTTGACGTCTCCTCTGGACATCGATGCAGTCCTTAGGCATCACCTTAATCTTGCTACCACTTATATCAGCACTGACATTTCTCCCCATTGGAGGCCTTCTCAGGCTACTTGGTCTAGATTTTTTCTCCCCATGCATGCCTATCTCATCATCAGCTACTACTGGTTGCACGAGTGTAGCCT
Source organism: Viscum album (assembly GCA_963277665.1). NCBI lineage: Eukaryota > Viridiplantae > Streptophyta > Magnoliopsida > Santalales > Viscaceae > Viscum > Viscum album. The sequence goes on from OY728128.1 coordinate 201,646,247, forward strand.
TCCATTTTTTTCTGCAGGCACTTACATCATGGCCTCTTCTTTTACAAAAGTCACATTCTGTCTCCCTTTTACATTCATCCTGGAGATACCCAAAGAGATTACACTTCGTGCAGAATTTTGTCTTACCTTCATATTGAATACCAATTCTTATTCCCCTTTTTAATGAAAAAAATCATGGTTATATCATTAAAAAGATATTACAAGTCCAGGATTCATTGATTAATCCCTAAAAAATCCATTTAAATTTTCAATCCATTCTCTGTACTTACGGAAATGAAAAATGGAAGACACGTCTAATAATTTAAGGATGTAATATGTTAAAAAGAAGACCATGTTATATGATATAATAGAGGAAAAACATACTTTTAAAATAAAATTTTTACAAACTAAAAGGAAACTTGTCAAATAAAAACTGAAAAGATACATTAATAGAATGTAATATAATTTGATGATTTTCCAAAAGTGAAACAATAAATATAGTCTAAAAACATTGTGTTTTGATAAAGGGAGTGTTTGGACTTCTTTGAGCTTGGGGTCAACATTTTTTTACCAATAGTATTTTATAATTTCTTGATAACAATTTTTACAGAACTTTTAGTATGTATTAACTGGTGAATCGTTTTAGTTGAGAAGGTTTATTTGGTTTTATGGAGATATTTTTGAAATTATTGTTCAAAAAAATGTTGTTTTTGATGAATTGAAGCAATTGTTGTATTTTAGAACACATGGAGATCTTATTTAATCATCATGTGTCATGTAATGAACTATTACTCATGTAATAATCGTGTGTTTATTAAATGGAATTTTTATGTATTAAAATAATATACGATTATGATTAACACAATCATATTTTTTTGTTCAAATGATTTATAAATGTAAACTAAATGAATATGATTTTGTATTTCATTGAGGAATAAATTATTTTTATTTTATTGTAAGATAATTCAATGGTTATAGAAGGAACCCATGGAATTTTTAATGAGATTATGTTAATTTTTTTAACAAATAATGAATACATTAATTTGTAATATTTTAAGTATATTTTGATAAATAAAATATAATTAAGGTTTTATTGGAATATTTAGCAAAATCACTTGAACAATTAGAGAATAAATGAGTGTATTTAGAAGAATATAGCTTCATAGTGATATAAATATGATTTTATACATTAGAATATAATTATAGTTCAGATAATGTTGTTATAGATTATGATGGAGCTATATGTGCGGAGTTAAATTTATGTTTCATATTATGGAATGATATTCAAATGTATAGATTAATTTTAATATTGATGATATAATGAAATTATACTCTGAGTCATGTTGATTTTATACTATAAATAGAGCTAGTGAAATAGTATATCTAATAAAAATATATTGACTTTTCCATATTAATCTTTTACTAAAAGAGATGAAATAGTAGTGTTATAGGAGATATAATGAGGCACTACCCACATTTGGAGTTTAAAATATTGTGTTGCAAAATTTAAGAGAAAGTGTATATCTTATAAAAAAGGAGAAGGAATGATGTGGTTATATATGTTCCAAAATCTCTACCTTCCATATCACCAAATACAATGACTTATATGAATACTTTTCTAAAACTCATGTATTAATAATGATATGAGTTTCATACTGGATGAGATATGAAAAATAGCTTATGTTTGATGTATAATAGAGGTTCTTCATGTAATTAATTTTCATATGTAATGCATAAATAGTTTAAAGGTGGATAGAGATAGCGAAAATATTCATACCATAATATGCAAAAAGACCTCCAATTCACATTATAATTTAGCATTTTGAAGGGTGAAACCCATGCATTGATGGATACATGTATGATATATATCCATTTTTCTGAAAAAAATTTAGACAATGTTTGTACAACATATTATAACTCAGAGAAAAATTGATATTGATTCAAAAAAGATTGAACACTCAAGTAATTTGAAGAAGGAATGAGATAGTCAACTACATGTGGAGTGATCTATTGAAGGGTATTGGTATTTTATAGGTTGTGTTATTGATGGGGACCGTCTAATAAATTTCAAATAATCATGAATATATAAAAGTAAATTCATAATTGTATATCATTATTAAAAAATAATTACATTAAAAGAAAATAATAAAAATAAATTAAATCGATATATATCATGTAAATTAAGAGAATAAAATATAATGAATGATTGATTAACATATATCTATGTACAGTTACCATAGTATACTCCTAGATATACAATATCTCATCTAGATAAATAAAATAACAAAAAAATCATTAGACATGGGAGGATTGAATGGTAGATACATATACAGGTAAGGTTCTGTTATAGAAGAGAGTCTAAGAAAAAGGTTAAATGTATAATTTTTAATTATAAGGAAATAATTCTTAGAAAAAAGATATGATTAATATTTAATATCTACATGTTCTATAAGAAAGAAATAATGATGAGTGGATATGAAGGTAATAGATAAAAAATTATATATTGAATACTTAATTGGTTAAGTAATAGTAGAAAAATTATTGGAGAGAATCCCTATATTCCACCACATGTGCCATTTTTTTTAATTTTGTAATGGTTTATCCTCGATATACCTATTTTAAATCTCCAATGATGTTGGTACCACCATTAAACACAAATTTTTGGCCTAATTATCTAGAATTTCTCCCTAAAAACACCATCATTAACATATTTCTATATCTCTAATTTGGGAGTTTAGATTCCCTTCCCACCTATGCAATTCCAAACTAGATTCACCTTCGAATCAACTCCCAAAATAAATGTTCTTAAAATAGGATCTATCTTATGACCAATACCTATCTAAACTGGTCCCTCCAGATCCCACATATTCAACATTATCATAATCGTGTAAATCCTGTTGATGATGACCCACAATTATTCAAATTAGATGAGGGTTATCCAGATTGGAGAGAAACCACTCTTGGTATCCAATTCAAAAATTTGGTTATATTACCTCCTCTCTATTAGAGTCAAGGGTATTTGTCGATTCCTTGTGACATTCTTCTCTAGCAGCCTTCCCAATCTTTAATATCTATCCTTTACCTATGATATTATTTTCAAAGAAGTATTTTGAGGTTTCATAAATAATATAAGGTTGGTATTGTGGTAATATTATATTCTTTATTTTATGATGGGCCATAGGGATCCATCAAGGGAGAGACTCCCAATTTTATTTAGGTTGGTTCTGTTTCCCAAAGATCCCTCTTCCATTCCATAACCCTTCGACCCTCAAAAGTAATGAGGAAAATTTTAGTCTCTTTCGTTGTATGAATGGTTATACATTGAGGATACATAACACTAAGGTGGATTATATTTTTATCAATATCTATTTTTAAGTTCCTTATGTTTGGAATTATTCCTTTGTAATTGTTAAGTGATTTCATTCCCAAAGAGGTTTTATTTTTTCTTAGTGATCAATTATCATGGATATGCTCTACAAGGTTATTCATTAGCGTAATGTTGGATATTTTATCCCAACCCATATTCCTAGATTCTTCATTGATGAATCCCTAATATAAAACTCCAAAGTGTTTACTGTGAAATCATTAGGATATACCTTTATTTAGTGATTCATTATTACATGTAGACCATAATTTTAAAGCACCATATTAGGGTCCTCTGTGTGATGCCTATTTAGATTCTCCATCCTTTTTAGATCCATGTCTTGAAGATTTAGACGTCTCTTCATTGGTTATTCTATCATTAAATAATGTTGGATCCCCTTGGCTTTGGTCTACTAATCTTGGATAAAACCCCAGACAACTTTCTCCAATCAATATCTGGTTTCCCCATTTGATCATGGATACTTAAACCTAGTACAATATTCTAGATTCAATTATCTATTTGGTTCTATGATGGGTTTTCACCGTGATCTTAGTGGTAATAATTCTTCACTAGTTATCATGTATGATCCTCCCAATACTTTTTTGGATGCTACCCCCTTATAAAGAGGCTCCTTTGGGGATTCATTCTTGTTTGCAACATTTCCAGATGGATTAGTTAGTCTCCTATATTATCCTCTCTCTTGATGATTTAAGAGAAACAATATATTTCCATCCAAACCATCATGATTCATGGTTTTATAAATGAAGAGATCTAATATAATATGATAATGGGTTTCATAATCATATTTTAAATTCATCATTAATACCTAGAAGATATTTTTATTCCAAAAAATGAGTCTTTTTATTATCTAGAACACGAGGGAATTAGGAAATCAAGTGAAGTGTGAATACGTCATGAATGTGATAAATTCTTCAAATCTCTCAATAATTCCTATGTTGTAGCCAAAATATTGATCTATCCTCATCCAACATTATTCATCCAAGCTCATGTTTTTTGACTACATGATTCAGATCCCTAAAAATTATCACATATTTGTTTTAGGATAAATAAATCATACATTGATATCAATATAACTTCCTCTTAATTTATTATAATTAAATTCAATGTTGAATGTTGGTTAATTAAAATTATTAGTTTTCAATATAATGTGTGAAGAAAGGTAATGTGAATTGTTGAGTCAATAAGGATTCCGTTTTAATATTCCATTCCTCTAGGTTTTGAAAATCACAAACACCTTATCTTAAATAAAATTATCGTTCCCCAAGGATTATTTTTTAAGGAAAATTTATCTTCTCTAATCCATGTTTTATCCTTATCTTGGTATTCATTATCTTATCCAATGGCTTCCCAAAACCAAGTTCCTTTTATTACTAAGTAAAAAATTCTGATCATTATATAAAAACATTGGAATCTTATAATTACATGGATATTGAGCCTTTTGTTTTTAGACTCTGAATTCTCTAAAATTCAGACTCTGAATTCTCTGAAATTCAAACTCGGAGTTATATGAAATACAAAGTCAAAATTCACAGAAATTTAGACTCTGAACCTCAAAAACTAATACAATGAATGCTCTGAAGTTCAAACATCGTATTCTATGAAATTCTGACCCCGAATTCTCTAAAATTCATCATCCGAATTCTCGGATATTAAAAAACCAAATTATTTAAAATTATGACTCCAAATTATATGAAATTATAACTCTAAATTATATGAAATTCAGACACTTAATTTTGACTTTTAATTCCTTAGAATTCAGAATCATAATTCCTCAGAATTCAATAACTTAATTATATGAAATTCAGAGTCCATAAATACTTTTTTCTTGAATCCAATTGTTTATATATATAGAATCCAAATTTAATTTTTTCCATATATTCCAGATTTTTTATATTTGTAAAAGCTACATCATTTTCCTTACACGTGATTTTATTATTAAACGATGTCATAAAATTTGTTTCAAATTCACCATTGGTTGATTGACATCTGCACATGTCCCTTTGAAATTCAAGGAAAAATATAAATCTGTTAGAGGCAGGATCCAACCACTGATATTTTTTCTATAAATAGGATCCCATTTTAATGCTATCATTATCAATCAAGATATTACATGCTATGATGATGTGAAGTGATTTATAGAGATAAAATATCATGATTTGTGCATTTAATGAACATCTAGTTCAGCCGTGGAAAACATTTTCAACATGTTTCATGTGACTCTGATTATTGCCGAGTACAGTAGGGGGATTTTGAGGATAGGAAGACAGAGGTTCCGACTACCTTAAAGTTCAAGGGCTTATAAGGATATGAAGACATATGTACTGACTAACATAATGTTTGAGGGCTTGTAGTGATAGCAAAACAGAGTCTGATATTCTTATCAAATACATACCCTGGCGTGGGTAAGATAAATTTTTTAGAAAATATAAATCAAGTGACCTTTATCCAAGGTTTTTGGATACCCTAATCATTGGGTAAAAACATTTTATACTTGTTTCATGTTTTATTTCCCCTTCATTTTATTTAAGAAATAAATTACAACTTTATTATACTTTCTTGTACTTTTACATACTCTGATAAATAAGATTGTATACACATTAAGGTAGAATATTTCTCTATGAAATTTCTTCTTAATTTTATTTTGATGAATCTTATTTCCGGACCGTAAGAAGTATTGTTTCATAGTTTATAACAAAAATAGGGTCGGAGAATTTACCTTATTTAACTTTGATAAACAAAGATTTATTTTAATTTTAAAAAGATAAAGTATTTAAACCTAACATTCACCCACACTTTTAATTAATCATCTAAATTCTTTAATATGACCCTGCAATTGGTATCAAATTTGGTCTATATAATACTTATACTTACATATAACTTTTCTTTTAATTTTTTTTCTATGTTCTAAAATTTTCATGGTTACCATTTCTTGTTCAAATTTAGCTTCATGATATTTATCTTTATTATAAACTTTTTCTATAAAATGTATTTTTAGAAAATTATTTTCTTATATAATTGTTCCCTATGAATGTTGGTTCCATTGAAAAGTATAATCCTCTCAGACCACCAATTTTTTATGGTAATAATTATTAGTACTGGAGATATAAGATCAAATGTTTTTTAATAACACTGGAGTGGAAAATTTTTTAATTCTCACTGGATAATTCAAAATTCTATACCAAGATGTTAGAACCTTCACTAGTAAAGAAAAATAATAATATCAACTGAATTAAAAGGTACACAATACATTTTTTTTGTTCTACAACCATGAATATATATACTCAAATTTCTTCTTGTTAAGGTGACAAATTCATATAGAAGAAACATGATGTAACATATTTTGGGATATCTAAAATGATATAGTCTATAAGAGCATTGATGACAACTGAATATCATGGATTCTTATATCATTATGGAGAACTAGTTCGAAAAGTGAAACAAATATATTTTACAACTGTCAATAGTCTTAAATATATTAGAGAAAAATATCTTGATGATGAAGTTATTGTAGATATATCAATTGTTGTCATGCCCAATGGGTGGGAATAAAAAAAGAAAACTATTTATGAAAACAAAAAAATATCTAATTTTTCTCTTGATGAGTTATTTTGAACTCTTTTTCCGCATGAAACATTAATGAAGAGAGATGATGATTTCCAAAAAACATAATGGTAATAGAAGTGTAGCTTTAACTACTACATCTAATGACAAGGCTCTAGACTGGGAACTATATTTAATTGTTAGAAATAAGTTGTTATATTTGAATATAGAGACAATAAACAGTCTGAGAATGAATTACCCAATATTGCTCGAAGGATAAATTAGATACTATGAATGAAATATCTTTATTACAGATTTATGAAGAAAGATATAAAGGACAAGAAAGATTATGATGTAACCTGTTATGAATGTAATAGTGTTTTACATATCAGACCTGATTTTCCTAAGTAATAGAGAATAGATAGGAAAGAAAAAAATCCTGAAAAAAACCGAATTAAGTATTCCAAATATATTGATAAGAATTTCCTGAAAGAAAATGACACGTGGAGTTCCAGTGGAGGTGAATCTTCAGAAGAATTTTCAAAATATAAATCTTCTGGTCATAAGTAAATTGGTCTAATATCTTGATTACCTATTGATAATCATTATCTTTTGGATAAGGTACACGATGATGAATCCTAAACCAATATTTCTTTAAATACTAATTTTTAAAATTAATAATATTAAAATTCATACGATGATGAATCTTCCTCATCAGAAGATAATACAATAACTTCATTTTAAGGAGGTTCTAGATTTCCAAAACTACATGAAAATGAAAACTGTAAGATAAAAAAAGGCAGTGAAAGGAAATTCTAGAATGTCAGTTTTAATTAAAGAAGTATCAGATCGCTATAAAGATCTTGATCAGAAAATGTTTGATTTTTATGTGTTTCTAAAAAACATAAGGAAGTTAATTTTGGGAAGGATAAAATTTAAATTGATTTTTAAAATGATATTTCTATGAAAATGATTTTATAAATTAAATCACGTTATAAATCTAATGACTTTAAGGATAAGAATTCAGTAATCTGAATAATGTCTAGAATTTTGTACTTAATGAATCATTTATAATATTTTACGTCACGAAGGAAGGAATTTGATAAAATATATTCTCAACTTCTATTTCTTAAGAATATTTCAATATTTGGTTACACTCACTCAAAACCTATTTTTAGTAATTATTATTTTTTAGACCAAAGTGATACCTTTTCTACTAAATGTCAATAGGTTGGACATTGGTAAATGAATTGTTATTTAAATAAAACCTAGTAATTAATTTTTCATAAATATTATTTTTCTATGAAAATGTGGTTTTCTAAGATATTACTTTAAAAAATTTCCTGATTCGATAATGTTTGGATTCCAAAAGTCTAACTCTTTTATTTTCAAGAAAATAATGAAACTACCCACAACAATACATAGTACATGGATAATGGATGTTCTCAGCATATGACTAGAAACAAAACCATCTTTGGAACTATTATCAAGATGAATGAAGGAAAGTAACTTTTGAAGATAATTCATGGAGAGAAATTTTTGGCATAGGAAACATTGTTATTCATAGAGAACCAATGATTTCAAATGTTTTATTTGTAAAGGTCGTAAGCACATCCTCATTAGTATAAACCGATTATGTGTTGAAGGTAACATTATAAATTTTTGGAATGATAAATTATTAGAACACAATTCAAAGGAAGACTTTATTTTTTCTTCCTATATGCATGTGAATGATTACACAATAATCTTAGATGAACTTAGGAGTAATGATCTACCTTTCCACAATGAAATTTAAGATAAATAATTGTTATGGCATAGAATACTAGGAAAATTTATCTTAGGAACTTGTGAAAAATCTCAAAGTAAAGTCTTGTTAAAGATCTATCTGAAATTAGATTTGATTCTTCAAACTTATTTGAACCTTTTAAATATGGAATGAAACATAAATCAAGTTATAAATATATCAATGTAGTCTCATCTTTTGATGTATTATAGCTAGTGCATATGGATATTTTTTCTCCAACACAAACTATATGTATTGGAGGAAAATACTATGTATTTATTTTAGTTAATGATTATACCAGATTTATGGGGGTTTATTTTCTAGAAAGGAAATATGAAAATATTTCTTATTTTAAAACTTTTAGAGCCCAATTTAAAAATGAGAAAAACCATCCATTGATAACTAATTAGAGTGATCATGGAGGAGAATTTCAAAATTCATATTTTGAATCTTGTTGTAGTAAGAAAGGCATTACTCATATCTTCCGTGCCCTAAGAACTCATCAATAGAATAGTGTTTTTGAAAGAATTAATTGAATTCTTCAAGAGATAACTAGAACCATGTAGAGTGAATATTCTATAGCTAAAAACTTCTGGACTGAATCTGTTAGTACTACTTGTTATTCTATAAATCAATTCTTAATCAGACTTTTTCTTAACAAAACACCTTATGAATTGTGGACTGGTCGAAAACCTAGACTTTCATAATTCAATGTATTTCGATTCAACGTATTCTAACTGAATACTAAAGATAATATACATAAATTCTCAACCAAATATGATGAATGAATTTTCCTAGAATACTCCACTACATATATGGCCTACATATTTTTTAATAAAAATACTTATACTGTTGAGAAGAGTGCATGGTAATTTTGATGAAACTAATACTTTTGTTTTCAAACAAACCGAACCTACATCCTCGTATATGTTTTCAATAACTTATTATCATCTTTCGATAGATGTATTTTCTATTTAGGAAAATACTCATGATAATGATTGTAATGTATTTACTTGAGAATATTTTCTACCGTATATTGATGAACTGGTTTTACAAAACCCAAATTAGTTGTTTCTTAATAATCATCCCAATGATAGCAACATTGGTGATTAAAATCAATCTGTAAGGACAAAAATTTACATAATAAATTCAGTAGAACATCTATCATTCTATTAATAATTAGAACAAAAAATCACTGATGAAGCTTTTGGTGATGATGAATGGATTAATGACATGAAAGATGAGCTAAATTAGTTTTAAAGGAACAATGTATAGAACTTGGTTGAATGACGTAAGGAAACTTCGGTAACTGGAGTAATATGGGTCTTCTGAAAGAAGTGTGATGAAAATTAAATCATATTAAGAAATAAAGATAGCTATGTTACTAATGTATATATACAACAATAATGAATTGACTATTATGAACCCTATGCTTGAGTAGGTAGACATGAATCTGTTCATATCTTACATCATTTGTAGCATTATTTAGTTTTAAACTTTTTAAAATAGATGTGAAGTGTGCTTTCCTTAATGAATATGTTCAAGATGATATTTATGTTGAACAAAATCTTTTATTTGAAGATAGAAAACATCTTTAACATGTTTACAATCATTCCAAATCATTATATGTACTTAAAAAAGACCCTAGAGCCTGGTATGATATACTTTCAAGATGTTTTTTACAAAACAATTATCTTAAGGTAACTTAGGATCCAACTATTTTTATAATGAATGTTATGAGAAATGATTTTATAGTTCAAATATATGTTGATGACATTATATTTAGATCAACTTAGAAATCTTTAGTTGATACATTTGTGAATCTTATAAAATTTGAGTTTGAAGTGAGTATGATGGGTGAGATAACATTTTTACTAGGTTTTCTATTTTCTCAAAAACCATAAGGAACTAATATATCAAAAAATAAGTATATTAATAGCATTATTAAAAATAATGAATATGAAAAAACTAATAGTTTAATCACTCTAATCGATACCTCAAATTCTCTTGATCATGATGATGTTGGGAAAATAGTAGATTAAGCATCATTTAGAGGTATGATAGTAATTTTTTTATACGTAACATCTAGTATTCTATAAATAATGTTTTCAATATGGTTATGTGGAAGATATCAATCTGATCCAAAGGAATCTCATTTAAAAGTAGTAAAAATAATATTTATTTATTTAAAGGGAACCATGGATTTAAGATTTTTTCATATTTCTAGAAATGATTTTGGTTTAAATGTTTTCAGATGCTGATTTTGGGGGATGTATAATGGGTGAAATATTTACATCTGAAACCTATCATTTCGTAATAGATTCATTAGTTTTATGGTCATTCAAGAAGAAACATACAATAGCACATTCCACTTCTGAAGATGAATATAAAACAGTTAAAAGTTGTTGTGCTCAAGTTTTTTGGATGCAAGACACACTCTCATACTATGGAATGATTTTTCTAAAACACACGTATTGTGTGATAACATAAGTTCCATTCTCTCAGAAAAAACAACACACATACTGATCATTCAAAACAGAAATATATTACTCATCCATTTATTAAGGATTACACACTTAAAATAGATATCATTCTTCAATTTATTAGAATGCATGATCGACGTGATGATATTTTTACAAAATCCTTACCCTCCGATAGATTTAAATACATAAAAAAAAATTTAGGAATGATAACCGTATGGTAATATTCCATATTAGATTTTTTGTTGAAACCTACCTCCTTATATTAAAAAACCCCTCTTAATACAAGGAGTACATTTCATTACTGTTTCCAATATTTTTCTTTTATAAATCATATTTTTTTGGAATCTATTTTTTTCATAATCAAATTTTCCATAACAATTTTTTATCCATAATCAAAATTTTCCCTTAATAAAAAATTTCCATTAATAAATATTTTATTCATAACCAGATTTTTTACCTTCTTAATCAAATATTATTGGAACCCAATGATCTGAATTAAAAAATTTCCTTTCCTTAACAAAAGTTTCCATAATCTAAAAATTCATTTTCTTAATTAAACTTTCTAGAATCAATGTTATGGAGGAACAAATTAATCTATACTAACATTTTTTCCCTAAGAAATCTTGAATATATGTTTCCTTAAATATACATAATTAAATTTTTTACTTGTAGGTATTTTTAATTTTCCTTAAATATGATTTTTTCTTAAATACATAAAAGATTGATATCTACTAAGTATTTCTTTGTCATCCATCTCAACGGTCAAATCAGATCATACTTATTTCGACCATTAGATCAGATTGGGAAATCACACCATTACCTCAAAGCCTATATAACGATCCACTATTAATTGTCCCTCATAGGTTTTCAAGACATTGTGTGTCGAACCAATACCTCCTTAAAAAAGGAAAATCCATTTTCCATGTTTTCATACACTCCGGATGTCGCTGGAAGAATCCCCACAAAAACAGATGTCTTCAACTAAGGAAATAAGTGATTAAATAATCTACAGGGAAAGTTTAGTTGACATAAAGTTCTTCTCTATGTTCAATTCTTTGATTATGAAAAATATTAATCTAAATATATGGAAGAGTTTTTTTATATAGAATAAAAAGAGATGAGATTAGGTTTATTATGACTTACTTATAGAGTTATTTGATAAACTATGATTATATTAAGAAGGTGGAAGGAAAAATTTTTTGTTCAAGAGGAATGGGAAAACATATTATATGTCTTTCAATACTGCAGTAAATATTCATGGAATTCTGTATGAAGGTGAGGCAATATTCTATACTCACAGGTTTCCACATAAATCTAGAATCTTTGAGTTGGAAAAGGTTATCAAGTTCCTTGGACTCAAAGGAGTAAAGTCACTTAATATCAACTATATTTCAATGAACATCATAATGTTATATTTACTGGTTAAGGGTATCCTAATTCCGAGAATGGGTGACAATGATTATTTAATGAAAAGTGATGTCTTTATATTGGAAGTTTTGGTTATCATTTGGAAGGTAAATTGGGTGAAGTATAACCTTTTGTAAATCAAGAAAATTAATACTAGAAATATCAAATCACATATCATCATGTAACTGACGATCTTGATGAATATCATATTTCTTTTCATAGAATCCGTCAAAATTCTGTGAAGTTATAAACCAATAGCCTTATAGATCATTTTTTTGAGCGATGATATTTTAAGGTGGATAAAAGTCAGTTTCAACAACAAATTAGGAGAATTTTATGATCTTTCTGAAATTGATATTGATCATTTATATAAGAAAATGGAATTTTGAAAAACATCCATGAAATATTAGAAGTGAAGAAAATAGAAATAATGTAAATAAAAGAAAAATCTACAGTTTCATAAAGTCAGTCAGCACCACCAAACCAAAAAAAGAAAAAAAAACCAATCCCTAATGATGTTGTAACGAAGTGGGGGGAATAGATGAAGAATAAGAAATTAGGACATCCCAGCATTGTGGTAAATCATGCTGAGGCAACGACTTTGAAAATGCATGCAAATGAAGAGCTTGAAAGACAGCCAAAAGGAAGAAGCTAAAGAAGAAAATGTCTAATGCTGAGATCATTTAAGAACATCTCAAGGATACTGAGAAATACTGTTAAAAAATTCAGGTAACATAATATTTTCTCTATGAACCAGTACCAGAAGAAACTCTCAGAAAGATAATGTCGATTTTAGAACCTATTTTAGGAGAAGAAATAGTCCAAGAATCATAAGTACAAGAATAAAAAGAGTAAAAAAAAATCATAGTGATGATGTAATAAATCTAGTATAAGAATATCATGAGAAGTAAAGTCCTTCTAACAAGCTTTCAATCTGAACCTATCAAGTTGAGTCCACACAAATTGTTTCTCAATGTAATGAATATTATGGATAGGAAGAGGTTGAAAAAACTACTGATTATGAGAGTCAAAACCATGATTTGATCCACCCAAATGATGATAGGGATGATGATGATAAAGAAGAGGTTGATTAAGATATAATGGTTAAACATTCTCATAGTGAGCACGAGTCCCCAAGGAATAAAAATGTTATTTCCAAAGTTTATAATCGAAAACTAGTGGTTGTTGATACACCCAAAAGGATATGGTTGTAAAAGAGAAAAATTATTTTTGAGGTTCATTTAAGATGAAGGATGAAGAGATTAACAAATAATCATATCCTATAAAGGGGTTCTAATTCCGAATCGTCATCTTCGAAGGTTTAGTATTTTATTGTTCACACATTGAAGAAGTTAGTAATCCATATACCCCTGATTCCTAGTATGGATTTGGGGTTCTAGTTGCTTCACATTCTTTCTATTAGAAGTCATATTTGATAAGCATGGGGATAGAAAATATTATGCAAATTGATAAAAATTTAAAAACATTTCATATTAGTTATGATTCTCATAATAGATTATGTATGAAAATAAAAAATTGGTCAAAAATAACGATTAAAGAAATTAGAATATTTTTTGACCTGAAAGATTTATTGAAGGAATCTTTTGAAAAGTCATATGATTGAATCATAAAAATTACAAATAGTTTTATAGTGAAGCTAGATCTTGAGCAGATATCCTGGAACCAAGAGGATAATGATCTTAATGGGATGTTAAATTCATCTTCTTTAAATCTGATTAGAGAAAGGGATCTCCGGGAAGAGTTTCAAGAAAAGTTCTATAATAAATGAGTAGAGAAATCTCAAGCATAAATGATGAAGTCTCAAGATGAAAAAATCAAGGCTCTGCAAAAGAATAATCAGGATCAAGAAAAGTTGTTCATTCAGTTTGAGGATGATCATATAGATCCAATGAAGGTAAATGGATCCTTGAGGAATATTATTCCCAAGGAAAATAAGGATGAGTTATTTACATGACTGTCACGACCCGTCCTCGGGGCCCGTGCCGTGACTACCCCAAGCCCTCCTTCCATAGGCCAGGGGCTGGAGACTAGCACCAAAGTCGTAAATCCTGATAACTAGGAAGGCTTTGACTTTATAAAAGTAAACAAAACACTTCAGAGTACAAGCGGAAGTAAAACACTAAGTACAAGAGAAGTTCTGAATGGTAAATGGGCCAGAATACAAACCCAAATGAAAGTAAAAATACAACTGAACAAAGTACAACAGAAAAAGACAACAGCTGGAAGAAAGGAAGCAGCTCCTGGGTTGTCCTCCTCGGATCCTACCTGAAGGGTAGGTACAGATGGTGCAGCTCCTGGATCGTCCACCACGGATCCTACCTGAAGGGTAGGTATAGATAGCCTCCTCAATGCTCTCGCCCATCAACCTCCTCTACGTGTCGTCTCGTCATGTAGTACACCTCAGGGTACTAACTCATCGTGTAGTCCACCTCCGGGTACCGTCCAGTCCTCGAACACTCGGCCTCCGTCAGCACTGGCTGTCATCTGCAACCAACACAACGAGGTGCGGGCATAGCCCGTGCAGGGGTGAGTATAACAATACTCAGTAGGGACCCCGAGACCCTCAAGGTCTCACTAAATCCAACATGGATAACCAAAAAGAAGATCTCAATAGATAACCTCTACTTAGGTATATTCCCATGCATATATATACATATGTTATCAAGTAACCCATC
This sequence comes from Viscum album, assembly GCA_963277665.1. NCBI lineage: Eukaryota > Viridiplantae > Streptophyta > Magnoliopsida > Santalales > Viscaceae > Viscum > Viscum album. The sequence goes on from OY728128.1 coordinate 201,661,520, forward strand.
TCAATCATGAGGAAAACACCAAGATCATGAAATCAACGGATATCCACTATCCAGGTATATGCCCATACATATACCCAAGTTATCAAGTGACCCATCTCAATCATGAGGTAAACACAAGGTCAAAAGTCTCAGCTCAAACCAGGATTTTCATTATCGAAACCGTAACTGCTGAAGAGCCCCGTCTCTGGAGTGTACAGTGGTCCTATCACGACTCCGAGGTACTGCTCACTAATCCAAGTCTTTGAGGTACTCCTCCTGTCGAGTACCGCGAGTCTGCTGCCAAATATTGGGCGCTCCGTCCTCTATGGGTCTGCCGCCAAATACCGGGCGCTCCGTCCACTAGGCTAGTCGACTCACTCTAAGTCGAGTCGGTCAAGCAGTCTTCAGGTCTCAGTCGTCTAAGCGGTCTCCGCACTCCGCACGCTCGTCTCTAGGAGGGTCCTCTCCACGAGCTACAGGTCGATACTCCAAGTATCTCAAAGTCCCATGAAGAAGTATCTCCACGGACCGCCTCGTCATAGGGGTCTCAACGCATCAGACGGCGCGTCAATCGGACGCCCGGTCTATGAGTTATTAACATTTTCGTCCCAGGGGCCCGGTTGGTTTCGTGTGCGAACCAACCCGGCCGTATCTCAACTATACCCCGAAATCTCATATGGTATACTCATAGGGACTGTTTCTCAAAGGTATCAACAATGTCGCTGACGGTTCGTCAAACGGACGTCTGGTCTGAAAGATATCAGCTTTCCCGCTCCAGGGGCCCGGTAGGATTTCGGGTACAATCCAACCCGACCATACTCCAACTGCGTCCGAACCTCGGGCGGAGCATACCAAAAGTTCCGTCTCAACAATTAGAAAACAACGAGACATACGGCGCGTCAGTCGGACGCCCGGTCTGGGAGTTATTGGCTTTTTCATTCCCGGGGCCCGGTTGGTTTCGTGAGCGAACCAACCCGACCGCACTCCAATGACATCCAAACCTCGAGCGGAGTAAGCCAAAAGATCCGTATCACTTAGAGGAATATAAAAAAGTCGACGACACTTCAATCGGACGTACGAAGGTCATGATATGAGTGTTTCCGCTCCGAGGGTCCGGTTGGTTTCGTGTACGAACCAACCCGGCCGAACCCAAAGTATTCCGAAACATTGATTGTGATATACCGAAATGACTGTCTCGATACAAGGATCGCATCTCCACTGACAGCACATCGTTCAGAGGCCCGTAGCTCATGTTATGAGAAAAAGACTGAAAAGGTCCGGAGACGGGGGGGTCTGGGCCCGGACCGACCCGGCCCGACCCCCCTGGGTCGGGCCGAACCGGGTCCGGTTCCGACCCGGTTGGGCACAACCCGGCCTGGCCTGGGCGTGACCCGGCCGGCGGGTCGGCTTGGCTCGGCCGAGCAGCTGAGCAAAGGAAGCCGTGGGGGGCGTGCTGCCCCCGCGTGAAACGAAGTCGTGGCCCCGCGTGCGGCCGCTCGGTGTCACCGGACGCGGTCGGGCCGTCGCGTCCCTGACTTCAGTTCCGTGCGGCCGCGGAACCGCCTCTCGCCGCCGCGGCTGAAGCCGCGGCGGCTCTGTTCGGCGGCGCGCCGGGGCGCCGCTGCCTCCGGCCGCCGGTGGAGTCCGTGGGCCCCCGGAGTTGCTCTGGTGGTCCGATTCCATTTCTGTCTACACTGTAGTTCATCGCGAGTCCCGTTCTTCACTGCGGAATCAACAAATCGTCTTTGCGGAACGTTTTTTCATTGTCCACCGTTCCGCCCACCAAGAAACAAAGGGAGGTGGGTTCGGACTTGTTCCTTGGTCCGCACCCACCGCGTTAGCAGTTTGAAATAAGATCATGAATCCCAGCAATTGATAAACCACGTCCCGCAAGAATAATCTGAGAACCAACTTCTAATTGGTTGGTCCGCGTTCTTGCCTTGGAGAAAAACAAACATGGGTATAACATTATTTTCAAAACGACCATTACCTCGTCGTAGTTGTCAGATGAGTTCTTCCCCGAATTGACCATCGCGGTAGAAGATGATCGTCGTGTCGCGGAAGGTCATCGCGTCATCGCGGTATATGGCGTCGCGTTGACGAACTCAACGGATGATCGAATAACTCTCGCGGAAGAAGGAACGTCATAGAAGAACATCGCGGGAGAAGAATCGTCAGCATCGCGGTACTTGGCATCGCGTCGTCGATCTCTGAGGGCTCGGAGTTCTTCGTCGCCTTTCGCGTTCTTCGCTTTCTTCGCGTTCTTCGCATTCTCCGCGAAGGAGGATGAAGATCTCAAGCCTTGCAGTCTTCTCCAAATCCTCTCAACGAGTAATCCCCAATAAGACAACTTTTGGTCTTATTTTATTAACATGCCAACAAAAAGTAAAACAAACTAAGTAATGCCCCATTAATTCATAAAATTAAATTCAATGAATAAACCACCCAATTAAATAGGAGTGTTTAAGAGTTTAAAGAAACACCCCAGTTGACTTCATTTAATTGGGGTTTTCGTGGGTGTGTTACTTAGCGGAAAAGAAACGGTGGGTCTCATGCGGGCCCCACCTCACAAATATCCTACCAAGAGGGTAGGATATTTTTAATTTCACCCTTACCGCTTTAACTCAGCTTAAGTAGAATTAAGTGGCTTTAAGCGGCTTTAAGTGAAATAAAATAAAGTTTGTCGTACCCCATTATTTTATTTCTTAACTTAAATCCCAAAAATTAAAAACCACACCCGAGCAAACGCCACTCTGGAAGAGGTGTTTCTATGCAATTACCGGTGCTGTGATTCCATCGGTGCCCTCAGAATTCAATTCCGGGCACCGGTTCAAAAGTTAGAAAAACACTCTCGTCTGTTCACTGAACGTACTTGAGCTAAACTTTGGAAAATGATTCTGGGCACACCGAGCCTCGGAATCAGGTTCCGTCAGAAACTGCGTTCTTGTAAAATTCTAAAGAAAATTAAGAAAAAAATTTCCTTGAATTTTCTGGGTCTTTACATTACTTCCACCTCAGGGATTTACATCCTCGTAAAGCTTTAACACAAACTAGGGTCACAAAAGCGGTACAGAGCACGTATCTGAGCCTTCCACTCCAATGTGCTCACTTGGAGGTTCCCGTACTGCCAGAGAAAGTGCACCCAAGGAATCGATCGTCCTCATAGGATCCGCTCCTATCGATCCTCGATCCCTACTGGAACCTCCGTGAAAGACACCCCATCGCCATCGTCCAGCTCCTCATGGTCGATGATATGCGAAGGGTCGAGCACGTATCTCCTCAGTTGAGATACATGGAAGCCGTCGTGCACCTGGTGCAACTGAGGTGGATGGGTCAAGCGGTAAACCACCCCACCTACCCAGCTGAGGACCTAAGAAGGTCCGCTGAACCTCGGAGATAACTTGTCGCCTTTGTCACATCTCTGTAAACCTCGTCGAGGTGAGACCCGTATAAGGACGTGATCGTCATCCTCGAACTCCAGAGGTCTCCAACTCCTGTTTAGAACTGGATCTCAAAATGATTGCTGCTACGAGGGTAAGGTTGACCGACTCAAGAGTGATCGGTCGCACCCTCCTGTGAAAGAGTATATCCTGTGTTGCCTGGGGTTTCCTTTTCGCCGACCAAGGAAAACCCATCCCGACGTCGAAGTTAAACCACAACCTTTTTTCCTAATACTGAAAATTTGTGTATGAAATATGATTGCCCAGTCCAGACTCAAACCAACGTCGTAAGTCCTCGACGCTGCCACCAAGAGATTCCAACCGAAACTCTCACCTTGAGGGTCTGACCGCACTGTTGGCGTAAGTGTGATTATCGAGTCTCCTCCCAAGGTATCTCCAGACGTGAGGGTCAAGTCCACGGCTTATCGAAAACTCTAGGTTTGGGACAAGATTTGTGAAATCAAGGAATGATTCATATCGACATCTATTACTACAGCAGCTAGTAGTGGACACAGACTGTCCCTTGAATCATTTTTAGAGCCATTGGGTCACAATCTTAGACTGCATGCAGCCGCACTCTTCCTCCGCCCTCCAGCTCCCTGAGCCTGGAGGGGATAACTAAGGAGGGTGGTTGTAGCATGATAAGATGTACACCACCTCATGCTTTTCTCCTAGCTCTGCCTCCACGTCTACTGCTTCACAGACTCATCTATCCTTTAAGCTTCCTCTTATGGAAACATTTAACATGCCCGAGTCTCCAAGACTGGTGCCAGTTTCCTGTTTCTTACTGCACTATGCAGTCTTCATCCGCTCCTGGATGATCTGCACCTTCTTTGTCTACGCTCTGAAAGAGCTGCTAAAATTTTCCTTTGCCGAAAAGAGAAACTCGGTCTCATCCCCTGGATGAACCATGCCCATTGCATAATACAGTCAATCCTAACATGAAGGACGCATTCATCCCATGGATGACGTCGTAAGGCCTCGACATAATTACTAAGAGATCCAACTGTCACTCTCGCCTCCAAGGGTCGAGTCACACTGTCGGCATCAGTGTGAGGTCACTGGGTCTCCTCTAGTAGAAATCTTGAAAGTGAGGGTCAAGTCAACAGTTTTAACCGAGACAACTCAGTATCAACCAAACAAAAGTACAGGAAAGAAAACATCACAAAGATAAGTGGCTTTTTATTATTGCAGCTCATAGTACAAAGACACGAAGCAACTACAATCAAACATCAACAAAACTAGAAGCAACAAGATCAATAGCCTCTAGGTCTGGAGCTAGTCCTGCTCCTGTCCATCTGCTTCCGGAGCTCCATGACCATAGGCCTCAGCTGCCTGAAGCTGAGCTCTCCCATGTCCTCCTGTCCCCTGCGGTCGGGGTGGGCCTCCTGGTGGTGGGGGTGGCAACACCCCGAAGCGTCTTCCACCTCCAGCTGCATGACCAACTCCTCTTCCATGGCCGCCTACTCCTTGCGGTCTGCCCTAATCTAACCTCTGCCTCTAGCTGGGAGGTTCTTCATTTAACTGCTGGTCATCTTCATGGTGGGTCGGACAGTCACGTGCCATGTGACCAATTCCGCCACAGGAGTAACACTGTCCACTCTCGGCACGTCTAGCTCTGACTCCACCCCGGTTTCCCTGCACAACTGAACCTAAGTCGTGCAGTTGGCCACCGGTAGGTCTGTTCCTCTTGGACCTCTGCGTCATCTGTCTACTACCTACTGCAGAAGACTCTGCCGCAAGCCGGCTAGTGCTGGGTCCTGCTGCTAGAGACTGCTCAGCAAGGAAACTCTCCACTAAGAGGGCTCTCTCCGACACCCCTGTCTGTGTCGGAATGCTATGAGAAACAACATAAGATATAATCTCTCGCATGAGCCTCTGCTCGAAGGTTCGGGCCCTGAAGAACGGGTCCCGTACCATATCTGTGGAGTAGCGCGAGAGGTCTGTAAACCTCACTGAATACTGTGCCAATGTCATGCTGCCCTGCCGCAGCTGAAGTTGATCCTGTATACGCACCGCTCGAAGTGTGGCTGTTACAAACTCTGCCCGGAACCATCTCTCAAAGTCTTCCCAATGAAGTGTCGCCTCGTCATGCATCTGGAGCATTAGGCTCCACCATCTGCCTGCTGCTGCCTGAAGAATGCTGGCAGCAAGGATCACCATGAAGTCTGCCGGTGTCCCCACTAGCCTGAAGACTCCCACCACAGCCTCTAGCCAATCCTCAGCCACCTGCAGGTCCATCTCACCCCAGAACCTGGGTGGCCTCTGGCGCTGGAACTCATGCAGTGCGCTCAAGCGACGTGCACCCTCTGTTGCTGGGGCTGGTGGTATCGGTGGCCCAACGGGTAGTAGTACCGCTGGTGCCTCAACTGGAATAGAGCCCTGTACTGAGGCCACATCGCTCGGTGGGCTGTCAGTACGAACAACTCTCGGGGCTCTAGCTAGTCTTCTGCGGGGGGGGGGGGGGAATCCTGAAAGAAACAAACATGACATGGTCAAAAGACTTATACCTAATGATCTGACCTGGTTTGAGCTGATATTTAAATAAAACTTCTGGAAACACACATGCAATCAGTTTTTTTCGTAAACAAAGTCGGAACTCCGTTGTCAGGGTCCTGGTGTATGGATACGTCGGCCACTCGCACCAACACTGGATTCCCTAAACTGAATACCACACTCGGTACTCTTAACACTATTGCTTCACAGAACGAAAAGATCAGAGTCCCAAGCTATGCGGTAGAACCGAACTCCTCTGATACCAATTTGTCACGACCCGTCCTCGGGGCCCATGCCGTGACTACCCCAAGCCCACCTTCCATAGGCCAGGGGCTGGAGACTAGCACCAAAGGCATAAATCCCGATAACTGGGAAGGCTTTGACATTATAAAAGTAAACAAAACACTATAGAGTACAAGAAGAAGTAAAACACTAAGTACAAGAGAAGTGCTGAAAGGTAAATGGGCCAGAATACAAACCCAAATGAAAGTACAACTACAACTGAACAAAGTACAATAGAAAAATACAACAGCTGGAAGAAAGGAAGAAGCTCCTGGGTCATCCTCCTCGGATCCTACCTGAAGGGTAGGTACAGATGGCGCAGCTCTTGGATCGTCCACCACGGATCCTACCAGAAGGGTAGGTACAGATAGCCTCCTCAATGCTCTCGCCTGTCAACCTCCTCTGTGTGTCTTCTCATCGTGTAGTCCAGCTCTGGGTACTGACTCGTCGTGTAGTCCACCTCCGGGTACCGTCCAGTCCTCGAGCACTCGGCATCCGTCCGCACTGCACATCATCTGCAACCAACACAACGAGGTGCGGGCATAGCCCGTGTAGGGGTGAGTATAACAATACTCAGTAGGGACCTCGAGACCCTCAATGTCTCACTAAATCCAACATGGATAACCACAAAGAAGATCTCAACAGATAACCTCTACTTAGGTATATGCCCATGCATATACCTAAGTTATCAAGTAACCCATCTCAATCACGAGGAAAACACCATGATCATGAAATCAATGGATAACCACTACCCAGGTATATGCCCATAAATATACCCAAGTTATCAAGTGACCCATCTCAATCATGAGGTAAACACAAGGTCAAAAGTCTCAGCTCAAACCAGGATTTTCATTATCGAAACCGTAACTGCTGAAGAGCCCCGTCTCTGGAGTGTACAGTGGTCCTGTCACGACTCCGAGGTACTGCTCACCAATCCAAGTCTCTGAGGTATTCCTCATGTCGAGTACCACGATTCTCATGCCAAATACTGGGCGCTCCGTCCTCTGTGGGTCTGCCGCCAACTACCGGGCGCTCCCCCTAATAGCCTACATAGGTACTCCTCCGGTCGAGTACCGCGGGTCTGCTGCCAACTACCAGGAACTCCGTCCGCCGTGGATCTGCCGCCAAATACTGGGTGCTCCGTCCACTGGGCTAGTCGACTCACTCTAAGTCAAGTCGGTAAAGCAGTCATCAGGTCTCAGTCGTCTAAGTAGTCTCCGCACTCCGCATGCTCATCTCTGGGAGGGTCCGCTCCATGAGCTACAGGTCGATACTCCAAGTATCTCAATGTCCCACGGATAAGTATCCCCAAGGACTGCCTCATCATAAGGTTCTCAACGCATCGTACGGCGCGTCAATCGGACGCCCGGTCTATGAGTTATTAACATTTCCGTCCCAGGGGCCCGGTTGGTTTCGTGTACGAACCAACCCAGCTGTATCTCAACTGTACCCTGAACTCTCATAGGGTATACTCATAGAGACCGTTTTCAAAGGGATCAACAATGCCACTGACGGTTCGTCAAACTGACGTCTGGTCTGAAATATATCAGCTTTCCCGCTCCAGGGGCCCGGTTGGATTTCGGGTACAATCCAACCGGGCCATACTCCAACTGTGTCCGAACCTCGAGTGGGGCATGCCAAAAGTTCCGTCTCAATAAGAGGAAAACAACGAGATAGACGGCGCGTCAGTCGGATGCCCGGTCTGTGAGTTATTGGCTTTTTCGTTCTAGGGGCCTGGTTGGTTTCGTGAGCGAACCAACCCGACCGAACTCCGACGACATCCAAACCTCGAGCGGAGTAATCCAAAAGATCCTTCTCACATAGAGGAATACAACAAAGTCGACAGCACATCAATCGGACGTCCGAAGCTCAAGATATGAGTGTTTCCGCTTTGAGGGCCCGGTTGGTTTCGTGTACGAACCAACCCGGTCGAACCCAAAGTATTCCGAAACCTTGAGTATGTTATTCCGAAACGACCGTCTCGATCCAAGGATCACATCACTGCTGATGGCGCATCGTTCAGAGGCCCGTATCTCATGTTATGAGGAAAAGACCGAAAAGGTCCGGAGACGGGGGTATGGGCCCGGACCGACTCGGCCCGACCCCCCTGGGTCGGCCCGAACCGGGCTGACCCGACCCGGGTCCGGTTCTGACCCGGTGGGGCATGACCCGACCCGGCCAGGGTGGCCCGGCCTGGCCTGGGCGCGACCTGGCCGGTGGGTCCGCTCGGCTCGGCTCGGCTTGGCCGAGCGGCCAAGTAAAGGAAGCCGCGGGGGGCGTGCTGCCCCCGCGTGAAACGAAGCCGCGACCCCGCATGGGGCCGCTCGGTGTCACCGTACGCGCCCGGGCCGCCGCGTCCTTGCCTTCGGTTCCGCGCGGCCGTGGAACCGCCTCCCGCCTCCACAGCGGCTGCGTCCGGCGGCGCGCCGGGGCGCTGGTGGAGTCCGAGGGTCCCCGGAGTTGCTCTGGTGGTCCGATTCCATTTCCATCTGCGCCGTAGTTCATCCCGGGTCCCGTTCTTCACTGCAGAATCAACAAATCATCTCTGCGGCACATTTTTTCATTGTCCGCCGTTCCTCCCACCAAGAAACAAACGGCGGTGGGTTTGAGCTTGTTCGTTGGTCTGTACCCACCGTGTTAGCGGTTTGAAACAAGACCATGAATCCCAGCAATTGAAAAATCACGTCCCGCAAGAATAATCCACGAACCAACTTGTTAATTGGTTGGTCGACGTTCCTGCCTTGGAGAAAAACAAACATGGGTATAACATTATTTTCAAAATGACCCCTACCTCGTCGTAGTCATCGGACGAGTTCTTCACGGAATTGACCATCGCGGTATAAGATGATCGTCGCGTCACGGAAGGGCGTCGCGTCGTCGCGGTATACGGCGTCGCGTCGATGAACTCAATGGATGATCGAAGATCTATCGCGGAAGATGGAACTTCGTAGAAGAACGTCGCGGGAGAAGAATCGTCTATGTCGCGGTACTTGGCGTTGCGTCGTCGATCTACGAGGGCTCAGCGTTCTTCGTCGCCTTTCACGTTCTTCGCGTTCGTCGCGTTCTTCGCGAAGGAGGATGAAGATCTCAAGCCTTGGAGTCTTCTCCAAATCCTTTCAACGAGTAATCCTCAATAAGACTAGCGTTGGTCTTATTTTATTAACATGCCAACAAAAAGTAAAACAAACTAAGTAACGACCCAGTAATTCATAGAATTAAATTCAACGAATAACCCGCCCAATTAAATAGGAGCGTTTAAGAGTTTAAGGAAACGCCCCAGTTGACTTTAGTTAATAGATAGGGGTTTTCGCGGGTGCGTTACATAGCGGAAAAGAAACTGTGGGGCTCGTGCGGGCCCCACCTCACAAATATCCTACCAAGAGGGTAGGTTATTTTGAATTTCACCCTAACCGCTTTAACTCAGCTTAAGCAGCTTTAAGTGGCTTTAAGCGGCTTTAAGTGAAATAAAATAAATTTTGATGTACCACATTATTTTATTTCATAACTTAAAACCCAAAAATTAAAAACCACACCCGAGCAAACACAACTCCGGAAGAGGCGTTTCTAATCAATTATCGGTGTTGCGATTCCATCGGTGCCCTCAGAATTCAATTCCGGACACCGGTTCAAAAGATAGAAAAACCCGCTCGTCCGTTCACTGAACGTATCCGAGCTAAACTCCGGTAAATGATTCCTGGAACACCGGGCCTCGGAATCAGGTTCCGTCAGAAACTGCGTTCTTGTATAATTCCAAAGAAAGTTAAGAAAAAAATTTCTTTAATTTTCGGTGTCATTACAATGAAATTCTAATATTTTGAAGTATTTTTTACCCTGTATAAATATTTCTTATTTTAAAGATTTTTTTTACCTTTCAATTGTTTTATTTGTTATAGTTCTAAACTTTAAGTTACCATTTTTTATTCTCTAAAATCCTTTTGTAATGTCAAAAAGCGGAATAAAATAATGATCAAAAGAATATTTAGTAAAAAAGAAGAGAGACCTAAGTAAGGGAGAGTTATGTAAGAGGGAGACTACTAAAAGAAGACATTATTAGGATATAAAATGTAAAATCTCTATATGGAATTCAAGAAAATGATCCGTAGGGATTTCGAAACCTAAGGGGGGGGGTAATTCATATTCATCATTGTTCATAATGAAAGGTAGATAAACATTTCCTTTAAAGTTCAAAATAATAAATCCATATCCATTATATTCATTTCTGAAAGGATGTTTGTGATTTCAAAAAAGGGATACATTGTTGAGTCAATAAGTTTTCCATATTACATTTCCATTCTTCTAGGTTCTGAAAATTACAAACACCTTCTCTTAAGAAAAATTATCATTCATAAGGAATATTTTCTTGAGGAAAATTTCCCTTCACTAAGAAATGATTTTTCCTTATCTTGGGTTTCATTATCTTATCCAATGAGTTGTCAAAAAGAAGTTCATTTTATTACTAGGTCAAAAATTTGAATCATTTAAAAAAACTCAGAATCTTATAGTCCCTTGGATATTGAGTATTATTTTTTTGGACTCCAAATTCTTTGAAATTAATACTCCGAATTCATTGAAATTTAGACTCTGAATTCTCTGAAATTCAGACACTGAATTCTCTGAAAATCATACATTGAAATTCAAACTATGAATTCCTTAAAAATCAGACTCTGAATTCTCTGAAATTTAGAATCCAAATTTGTTGAAATTCAGACTCCAAATTCTTTAAAATTTAGAAATAGAATTCTTTATAATTTAGACTCCGAAGCCCTTATAATTAAGACTCATAGTTCCTCACAATTCATACTCCTAATTCCTTAGAATTCAGACTTTTAATTCCTCAAAATGCAGATGTTGAATTCTATAAAAAACAGAATCTGATTATCCATGATTCTAGTACCTAGTTGTTTATATGTTTATACTCTGAAAGATATTTTTCCATATATTCCTGAATTTTCTTATTTGGATAATCTACTTAATTTTACATACACATTTTATTATAATGATATGATGTCTTATAATTTTCCTCTAATTAACCATTGGTTGAGTGAAACGTGTACAGGTCCCACCTAAATTCAAGGAAAAATATGATCGTTGGAGGAGGGAGCTGACTGTGGATGTTTTGCCTATAAATAGGATCTCATTTGAATGAGATCATTATGGATATAGATATTACATTATGTGATTATATGAAGTGATTTCTAGAGAGAGACTCTCATGATTTGTGATTATAATGAACATCTTGTTTAGATGTGACCAACTTGTTCAGCTTTCTTCATGGGACGCTGATTATTTCTGAGTACAATTGAGGGCTTCTAGGGATAGGAAGACAGAGGTGCTGACAAAATTAAATTCCAAGGGATTATGGGGATAAGAAGAAAGAAGTAATGATTACCTTAATTTTATATGTGTTATAATGATGGAAAAAAAAGACTCTAATATTCTTATTGACGTCTTACCATGGCGTGAGTAAGATAGACTTCCATGTTGGTGTATATCAATGGATCTTTATCCAAGGTTGTTGGATGCCATACTCTTTGGGTTAAAATATTTCCTACTTGTTACATGTTATAGTTCCATTTTTTATTTCTATATTATTTTGTTTAAGAATGAATGTATAACTTTAATTTTACATTTTTTTACTTTTAATTACTATGATAATTATGATTCTATATGCTCTAAGGTAGAATCTTTATCTATTAAATTTGTTCTAAATATACTTCTCTGGATTCATATTTCTGGACCCTAAAAAAGTTTGTTTCAAAGTTAAAAACTAAAAGAGGGTTTGAGAATTTACCTTATTTAACCTTGTTAAACAAAAAATTCTTTTCTGTTTAAAAAGGGAATGTTTTTAATACTACAATTCACCCCTATTGTAATTGAGAATCTACACACTTTATTCCAATCCTACAGGAATCTCTATTGGTTTATTTTATTCTCCTAAATCCTAGACATACATCAGGGTTTATTAGAAGTGACATAAATATAATTCTGGATAAATTAAGGAATAAGAGTGGGTTATATTACTCTTGAAAGTCCACATTTAATAACATTATGGAAACTTGTATCCTGATAATCCAAGGATTTTCTGGAGATATGATTACCGTGTGAAACAAAAAGTAAGGCCCTCATATCTTATGATGATGGAATAGTAGGTTCATATCTAATATATAATGTATTTCTAGCAACCTAAATAGTAATATTTCAATCTAATATCATTATCTTCTAGATAATAATACTCTCATTATTATCTATGTAAGTAGAGACTCCACAACTCAAAATGAAAATTATTCTATAAATCGTGGGTCTCTTGAGAGATCTTACTATATGTTGTGAAAAAATCATGGTATTAACACATGCATGGGGAACCAAGGGAGATCATTCATAGAGATATAAAATGTTTTGAGAGTGACATTAGGTAATGATATTCCATTCATGACTGAAATATCACCAGTTTCAATGACATGGAGAATTGTATCCTTTTGTTGGAAAAAAATCATATTTTTGATGGAGTGATGGATATTTTTTTTCATTTTTGGAAAAATTCAATTCTCTATCGATATTTAATTTATATACATAGAAAAATTCCTATGAATGATCACTATTATGATTGATCAATTAAGGTGAAATGAAACCTTAATTTTTTAATGTTTTCATTAATGTGATGATAATTTTAAGTAACTAGAACCTCCTGATAGATTATTGTATATAAAATAGTGATTAAATTGCTTGTTGACAAATGGAAAATGAATCGTTTCATACAATAACTTTAAAGATGGTATCTTTTTATTAGGGAAGATATTTTATAAGGGACCACAATGATCCATTCATTAATATATTACTTAACTTCATCAATAAGAAAATTAATGGATTCTTCGAATCCCTCCCAATACCATTATAAATAATTCATGACATTAGGAACTGTAAACCAAACATTTAATTATGCTTGAAACACCCTTATAGGTTGTTTTATAGGTTTTCATGTGATATTAAAAAAGAATACATGATTACGGAAATCCAATATTACTTCCTAGGGGACCATCTATCAAAAGAAACAAATAATCCCTCCCTGGTTCTCATCCCTATTATAAACCATCCATCATAATTTTTACACATTATATTAGTGATTGTATAATAAATATATTTCAAAAATAGTTTTAATCTAATCAATGATAGGATCTCTCCCATTATCGCTTAGATCATGTCAAAAGTGAAACAAGGTTTTGTGAAGAACTAGAGCGTAAATGATGCAATAACTCTTGCAAATGAAATGATTCCTGAAATTAATAAAATGGAGCATGGATATAATATCATTATTATGATTGAAATTAAAGAGGTATATTAAACTGTCTTGTGGATCATCATTATCATATATTTTTTTGTAGTATGTTTTTAAAGATAAATATTTTGATCATTGGTTTTTAATTTTTGTATCCACTAATTTCATAGTTTCATCGGCTTGAAATAAATTTAAAATTTTTAAATCTACCATAGTTATTCTAAAATATGATATAAAATCGACCTCATTTTTTTCATAGCTCATGATTCTCTTAGTAGGAACATGACCAGGGCAGTTTCCCCATACTCTATTCATCATTACAAAGGCAGTTATGGATCCATCAAAATACCTTACATGTTCTTTACTAATTAGATGATGTATTTTTATATGGAATATTAAGATATATAATAGTATTTAAAAATATTTTAGATAAATATGGAAAATTTAGTGGACAAAATTCCTCCCCCAAAATATGATGTTTATATTTATAGGTCCAAACCTCCAAACCGAGATACTTGTTTGACTAGTTTTTAGAAATTTGTTGCGGTACCATACCCATGGAGTATCTAAAAGATCCCATCGCTTCATGTATGGACCATATTAGTCCATATGATAATTATGTTCAATGTATTACTAGTATGATAACCAATAGGAAGAGAAATATTTTTTACTTCGGTGGATGTACCACCCTCATCACCTCTGTATTGACTTCCATTCCTATTGATGTGATGTCATCAATCAATGTTTTGAAAGGGGTACGTCAGTAGATTGAGAGTGAAATCATTATATTCTTCTTAGGCTCTTAGATCATATTTAATCACTACTAGGATATCCTAATGAGGATTCCCAAACCAATTACTGAAGGACGTATTAGATTAAGGATTCTTGAGGAAACCATGACAAGCATGTCTGACGAATTATAATGGGATGTCCTCACGATAAATTCCTTATAGGGTTAATATAAGTGAGTAAATTATGGTGTGGACCCATATAACATAAATTTATAATGATTCTCCTCTACCCTATTGCAATGAAATCAGGAGCCTGTACACCTACATATATCTCTCTCTCATGGGGTAGTCAGGTAGGGCGAGCTCTCATACTAGAATAAAATTGGTCCATGAACAAAATTTTTCTCCCTCACTTACCCACACCTGAAAAATATTTTTTTAAGTCATCCATGAAATATTTCAGCTCTCCATAACTATTCTCCCTAATGTGATAAAAGAAATTTTTTAAAGTATTACCTTATATAATTACGTTGAACGATTCATTTTTACTCCACCCATCACTGTTCTCTATAATGTGAATGATATAACCAACATTTTTCATCTTCAAATTGAATATGATAAATTAAGGTATTTTTGATGGGAATCATAAATTATAGTTTATATAAATTTTGTTATTTTTTTAGTGGAAAATATTCTATACCAATAGATAATGATATTTAGCAAAAAAGGATAAACATTGTGTCCAATTTCTACTACTAGTTGAATTATAATGGCGAAATATTGTAACACCTCTTCCACTTTATGGAGTGGGTGAGTTATATCTAGGGTCCCTGTAGAGGACATTTGGGTATCAATATTTGATATGATTCAATTAATATGTTTCTATTATTTTGGTTTGGAAATTATAAAATGAGCAATGACATGAAAGTAGGGAACAAGGTGGATGTAGCAGCTGCATTTTTTTTGTTATTGATACCTAGAATAGAAACAATGTACAATTAAATGAAATAAAATATACGACATATAAAAAGATCGGTTTGTTTTCGCATCCATGATATCTTGACCCAAATAATTGATGCAGAAAATACACCATATTATTATACTTCATCACCACATTAGTAAATGTACCCACTCATGCTACTTATTGAGTTTCATGGGGACTTTTTATTAATGGGATAATGATGAATAATGATTTTTCCTGTTCTAATAGATTTATGGGAGGTGGAGTAATTTTTACTAAATATAAAGTCTTTCTAGTGGTGGTATTTAGCTCATTAAATATTGAATGTAATTACATTATTTCAGAGATTATATTTCTACTTAATGGCCTCATAATTTTCCACAAAAGATATTTCTCCACCAAATTGGTATAATTGGATTGTTCATTGATTTTTTCATCCTGATCGATATTCTGGAATACCATAGGAAAATTTCTTATATCATCTAGAATAAAAAAATTAACTTCTCATAATGTAATATACCAATAAACATGGCTTGATGGAATAAAGGTGGAAGAGATTATATAATACTTCTAATATGCATCTCACCCCTCAAAAATTTATCAATCTTGAATGTCAACCCCGTATTTTCAAAGTAATTATTTTCAAATTATATCATGAAATTTATAATTATAGGATTACCTGGTCTATTTTCTATTTTTTAATCCACATATCTTTTTTTAGAATTTTTACCAATAGAAACCACACAAAAATGATGTACGATGATGACGATGACTCTAAAAAGGAGGACTCAAGAAATAATATTCAAGAAATTATTGTTTTGATATGATTGTAATTTGTTTTACTATCATATTCAAAAGATACATATTAACATTATGAAATATATATTAGGATTTTTAAGATAACAATTTTATTATAGTGATGTTTTATTCCGAGAACCCTAAAGAAAGGAATAATTAATTAAACATTTTAATATATGTCCATCTTCCTTTAGAAAAATTAATCAAATGGATGAGGAAAGATCAAGGTGGTCTACATGAATTTTGGGGAGACATTGGATAGTGTTTTTTTAGGTGTTTAAATAAGAAACCATAATATAAATCTTATTTTTGTAATGGTTTTACTATATAAAATCACTATTTGAAATGATGAGTTTTAAATGATTATGAACACGAAATTGAATGTTTTTCTAAATGAAGAAATGAGAGTGATCTATAAAAATCCTTGTAACGAGTAATTAAATCCTATTTTAGGATTTATTTTAGATAATAAATTATTATAAAATAAATAGATAAAAACTAGAGAATAAAATTATAGAAAACATGGTTTTTAGAGATAATAATTTACCACAAAAAGTACACTATGGTTTTATGGATTTCAATTTAAGCCTGATAAATCATATTATTGATAAAATAAAAATGATAAAGACCATAATCATATGATTTCACTATTATTTTCAATACGTATTTGGATTTTATTGCATAAATATTAATTAAAGAGTGATAATATGATAAATTGGAATGATTTTAGATATATTATTTAGTAGATGACACAACTAAAGTTCAAGGAGTGTAATTTTAGTGTAATTAAGGGGAATTAACATTAAGAGAATATATGAGGGTATTTCGAAACATTTTGATACATTACCAATGGGGGAAATACATAAAAATATTATCAACACAATAAATATGGATAATATTTCTATACCAATATAAAAACTGTAACATTCTAGTTTTAATTGAGATTAAAATATTTAGTAATATTAGATAGTGATTTAAAATAATTGAATAGATATGTGAGATTTTATTAGTGAATATTGTAAAACAATCTGGATTTTGAATTTGTTTCAATATTTATAATTAGTAAAACACATTTTGAATTTGGTATATTGACACGTAGCCACTTCATTACCAATTCAAGTATTTCGATGTGGGTTAACCATGAAAATATTTCATGATTTTTTTAATAATTTCCAAAATAGAAATAAATTGATGATAGTTCAAAAAAATATAATAACAAGAACAAAAAAAGGAAAAATATTATTTTACAGTCCTTGATTAAACCGATCTCATAGTATAGTCCCTTGTGGGTATAAAAAGTGGAATCAACAATAATATTTTTTTAAAAAGGTTTTTTCCAATATTCTGTTAATATTGAAGTAATATTCACCTATAAAGTGTCCCTAGTATTTAATGGGGAACCCATTAGAATATTGATACATTATTCCCAAAACTACTTTAGATCCCACTAAATAAATTTTTTCTCTACCACTACAATTGTAATATTTATCAATACGGAATATTGTTCCCCTGAAAAATGAACTGAATATGTTATAGTATTATGGAAAAGGACATAGTCCTCTATGTGGAGAACTTTTCTATATAGATTAAAAATATTGGGATGTTATATAATTACTTAATGTTTATGTGGGTGAGACTTTTTAAATATATATATTAAGGAAATTCTAATTTCATTAAGGAAAATATTCATGATATTTTTAAAAAATAATAATACATGAGTAAATTAATGATCCATTATTTAATGAAGTTATTGTTCAAGTTAAGGTCCTATAAATAAATTGAAATAATTTTATTGTATTAAGTACATTGAAGTATATATTTTAATGTTTTACTCCTCATTATAATCTAAATGTATATTTGATTTAGATAATTGGTCCTTAGATAGAATCCTTTGATTGTTTATAAAATATTCTCACTACATATGAGATATGGACGAATGATTATGATACTAACATTATTCAAAAAATGTGTGGAATATATTTTAAATCATGAATATAGGAACAAATAGGTCAATGATTCTACTCCAATACATTCAAAAAATCCCAATAAGATAAAAATAGATTTCAAAGGGAACCTTCTAAATGCACTATTTCGTAGTCGAATGGTTGGATAGTATTGTAAGAAAGTATATCATTATTACTTATTTATTTCATAGGGGGATTTTAATTCATTATATATATATTGGGTTCATTTATATAATCTGGAATCATATTATGAATAATGGTATTGGGGAATCACCTTTGATAGTTTTATATAGTTTTAGGTGTTTATGTGGTTTCTATGGGAATTAAGAAAGTGTTGACGGGCTGGATGGGATGTTTTTTTAATCCAAAAACCCACTAGGTACATAGTAATGATACAAAATGCCCCATGTGCAACACTCCATACCCACAATCCTAGAACATGTGTAAAAAAGCGCAAATGTTACAAATTTAATTTGATACCAATTTAGATGATCGAAGTAAAACATATGTTTGTATTATACTATTTCCAAAATATAAACATTAAATTTTACAATAAAAAATAATTCCATGAAAATAGTTTTATTGTATATGGGGATCACATACGTATTAATATTTTCTTGACCGTACTTGTGATCATTTCTCCATAATTTATCACCACTAGTCCCCCTTCTAGACATTTTATTGGTTATACTTATCTTCATAACTCAAGGAATTAAAAAAAATAGAACGGTGTGATATTAATAATTATGTAAGGAAAATGATCATTAATATTCTATTAAGGTTTATATCATATGTATATGAAAATTATGGTTAAGGGAGAAATGTATTATCAAATAGATCACAGAATAATAAGTTTTCACCATATGTCAGAGTAGAAGGATATTTTATCTGAAATGAATAATTTAACAAGTAATAAGAGTGTGATATAGAAAACATGATCCATGGAAAATAATAATCGGTAAATAGTATAGAAATGTGGATAATGATCATCCTAGTATTGATAACACAATGGAAAAAGAAACCCTTCTTGTTTCTGTTAGTGCCTTAGGAATCATAACATATTTATTATATTGGATATTGAAAAAAAAATATTTCAAAAAATTGATCTTACATTACATCCAAATTACCATGTAGGACCATTAATTACACCATGTTTCCTATTTTGTACAATGTATTACTTCGTATTTACCCTAGTTAATTAAGCATCATTAGAAATTTCCACTTATTATCTCCTGAGATATAAATCCATATCCAATTCATTAGAGGGTGATATGGGACACCACACATAATAATAACAATAATCCATACACATGTGTTCAATTATAATATGGAAACATTACTATACAAAACAACTCTTAAATAACCCATTGAAAATTTATGGGATTCATGAAAAACATTTCTTAATAATTCCATAATAGAAAAATAATTAAGATTATATTTGAAATATACATAGTGGAAAACATGTTATGTTATGTACTTTAATATAAATTAAATATAATATTTTATGATCAATGGATAAATCAATTAAAAATGAGTGTAAATATCTATTTTTGTTGAATTTATTGAAAACACCCAGAAAATGATTTCTTTAAAATGAAATTATTTAATCTTAATGATAACCATGATTTAAATTAAAAAAATAATTTCATAAAATAAAATATATAAAATAATAATTCCTTCAAAGTATTTTTTTTATAATACAGATAATCACATATGAATTATTTAGGAAAAACAACATCCCTTAATATCCCTTTTAAAATCATGAATTCAATGTTAAAATAAAAATTCTACTTTTGAAAAATATAAGAATATTTTCTTTTATTTTGAAAATCATCCTGTATGAATATATTTTTAAACCCCTTTTTGATACATTTAAATAAATATTCATGAATAAGAAATCACATAAAGTGTGAAAAACGATAAATGTGTTTAGAAATTTTTCCCATACTCATAAAAGGTGAATTAACATGTCACCTTAAAATGTCATTTTAAAAAAGTTAATTATTTTCTTTCGTAAATATTGTTTTTCATAAAATAAATTCAATAGTAGAGGATTTATAATTATATAATGTTTTATAATAAATATGTTTTGGAAGATTAATCTTTTTATAATGAATTTATTTTTTTTCTAAAATATATTTAACTGATTTTATGAAAACCCACATCATAAAATGAGTTAATAAAAAAATAAAAAAAATAATGGGAGTATGAATAGATCAGTGGATAAAATATAATTAGGTTTCTACATATAAAGGATTACATTGGTGAGACAATAAAATATGTACATGTAAGAGGAAATTTTATTAAAATAGATATAAATTATTTTTATTATAGATATAATTTGTGTTAAAGAAATTCATCAATGAAAAAGATTGGAAATTAAAAATTCAATTTACCATAGATATATAAGGAATTATGGTTTCAACATAAAATAAAATTTTACCATCTTATAGAATCTTGTTAAATGTGGGTAAATTTTAACTCAAGAAAATAGGTTGAGTTAAGAAATACCCCTCACAATTACTCTAGATTATCCAAATGTTGTCTAACCTACAATAAAATAAATAAAAACTACAAAAAATTATTTATGATATTATTTTTATCTATAACAATTTAAAAAATTGGTTTTGAATAATTTATTATAAATAATGTAGTTAGTTATATTCTATTTTTATTATCGAATGTTATTATTCTCGATTAATTGTTTTAGGACAACATTTATTGTAGAAGAGTTTATTATTATTTATAGATTGAAATTTTAATAATTATATGATAAGTATATGTACACAAATATATGTTTTAAAATTATTTATAATGTTCTAATTTCTTTTTATAAGTATTTTTGTATGAATATTTTATGATGAATATGGTGTTGAGATTTTTTAGGCAATTGTTAATGAATAAAAGGGTGTTATAATAATAAACTGTTAAATATTAATATAAAATTTTTGGAACCATAAAATATACGTTACATTATCAATAATGTATAATAACACCATCATTTATTTTTCCATAGTCATCCATGATATAAATTTATGTCATTTTTCACGTTTGTGGTTAAATAGGCCAATAAAAGAGCAAGCTATATTCTCTGGGATAGTATGTTTGTGAATGTTATTTTCTAAGAAAAATTATTATCAATTATTAATTATATTATTCAAATTTTATTAATGATTTTTTTATATTATAAGATATCTAGAAAAATAATAATGTACTAGAGTGAAAAATTAAATATGCAATTTTTGGTGAAGGAGTAGTGCACATGTTTCTTCGATGATGAATATACTTTCCTTAGATAGAGAGGATGATAGAGATTGATTCAAAATTTCATAATATAAATAATTTTATAAATATAATATTAATTATTTAAATATCTAATTATACCCTACCAGGTAATGTGGTGATGAAATGTCAAGTATGTCTTTCTTGGAGGTAATAGTCCACAAGTGAACATGATATTGACTTCATTATTTGAATGGCTTTAGAAACATGTTGGAAATTAATACCGAATTAGTATTATAAATATTTTTATATTATTAGTGATTAATTAATCATAATTTAGTCTCTATAATAGGTATGTTGGGTCGTAAGATGAAAACAATTAAGTGATCTCATTTGAGAACATTACACGCCCATTTGGATTCTCTATGTTGGGAAACACAATAATGCTCCTTAGATTAGTCTTTCAAAAAGGAAATGGATTATCGGAAGTTTGTAGATATTTGAGTAGATAATATTCATGAGTTTTGGTATAGGTAATTATATACCTTGAGTAGAGAAATGGGGTAAAGGTGAGATCTTTTCATAGTTTATGTAAATGAAATCAAAATAAATTCAACATTTGAACCTAATGAGATAACATGATTCACATGGAATGGGGATCGAAATTTAACAATAATTTGGTAGGGGTGGTAAATGGTCTAAAATTCCTCAACCAATAATTTAAACATATTATAAAAATAGGTCTTTATGTCTATAACTATTAGATCATTCACATTTACAAATTATGGGTTTCACCATGGAAAATAATTTTTTCCTTAGTATTTATTTTATATTTTCTTAAAATGTGATGATTATTATTAAATAATATTGTATTAATGATAATAAATTTAATTTATTTAATCAAAAATTATATGGGTGAAACTTTTAATTTTATTAACAGCGCATTTAATAGGTAACAACAATTTTTTGTAAAAGTGTATTTTTTTTTTGAAAATTATGATAAAGATAGAATTATTAAGGTTTTAGATTCATATTAAATTAATCAGTTTATTATTATCCATAAAATATTTATGTGGCATTGTAAAAAATTTCAAATAACCCCCATGGTGGATACATAGTTAAAATTAAAAGATAAAGAATAGTATTCACTTCAAAAATATTATTTTTGTTTCAAAATGTTAAATTTTGGTATTATAAATTAATTATTATAATTATTAATTATTAATTTTAATTATTATTATTTTTTATGATAAGAAAGGTTTCGTATATGTTTATATTATTCATATATTATGAAAATATCATAATGTTAACAGTATTTAAAATATTGGTATTTTTTACAATTTAGGAAAAACTTTTTGTTTTAGTAATTAATAAAAATTAATAATAAGATTATTTTTTATTGTTAAATTAAAAATCAAAAATAATTTTATAGAATAAATATTACAATATAAAAATATTTTTTAAATGAAAAATAAAATATACAGAAAACTGTTTTTATTGAGAAATGAATTATTCAAGTGTTAATAATATTATTTGAAATGAATTTCAAATTTAAAATTTCAAAAATATAAATGTATTAGTTACCATATACAATTATTTTGAAAATTAAATTTTTATTTAATTAGGATTAAATATAATAAAATTTCAAAATTTAATTGGGAGAGAGAATTCCTTTTTAATGTTAAATCATATTAATTATGTACCCACTAAATGTTTGTAATATTTGTTGGGTAATATAATCATTTTTACTAATGTATTTTATATTATTTTACATTTCATCCAAATATTCCTAAAAAATTGTTGGGCTCATTTCTATTCGATGTTGTGTGTGTAGGTATGTATTGAAAAAAACATTAATTTAGAGATAATGATATATTCCAATTTCTCAGTATGTTCCAAGCACCCCTTTAAATAAATTGTATCCCGAAAAATTATAATTTACATGTAAAAATTAATGTATCCATTGTTACATAATATATTGAATTAAACCATGATATAATTTCTAGAGAGATATAAACCTTTAAATCTTAGTAAATATATCTTCTATCTTCACAATAGGTCAATCCTAAATATAACACTTAGTGATTTTGTGAAATAAATATTTTTTCTTAATTTAAGCATTTCAATATTTTTGATTGCATTAAAAAATAATTTAATCCTATTAATCATGAAATAGTGAGTATATATAATGTTATGAAAACACCGATTTTGTCTATAATTAATTGAAATAATGATTTCATGCGTGACATGGAACACCAAGCTTCAATAAACCATGAAATAATATTATTTTTAATAATAAAATTATAATGTTACCATTAAATATGAGGGTATTAATAGAAAAAAAACTATGATATTTATAGGTAAATTTACAACTCAATATATAATTATTTATCAAATCTTAGTAAATATTCATTCAATTTTTAACAAAGTAATTAAATTGCTCGAAAATATGAATTCCTCAAAAATGAATTTGAATAATTTTTATGAGAAAATATTATACGTAATTTATAGAGATATTAGTAAATTAATTTGATAAAATAAACATCAATATTAAAAATATCATATCAAAATTGACTAATAGTGAAATTTTGGGATTTTTTCCTTGAAAATATGATTTTTTTCGAGTCTACTGAAAAATATCGAATTTTGTGAAATTATAACTTATTTTAAATAAATTAAGTAATTCAAACACACTATTAAATTTAAAAATTATTATAATTATTTTTCATTTTATTTTATTCACTTAATTAATTTTGAATCATCCTTATATTGGATTTATTACTAGATTAATTTTGGGTTTGAAAGTGTTTTTTTTCTAAAAACTATTTTAAAGTTTAAAATGCTTCTCTATTTTAATTAATTTAAATAATCGTTAAAGTGGAATGTATTATATTAAATTTATAGAAATTATATCAATAAATTATAATTTATATTAATACAACAAATATCTTTTGACACATATTTGGTATATATTATCTTATATGAGAAAAAGATATACAACTCGAAAACACACTTTTTTATTGTGTTTGTGGGTTTGGGTTTTATATATAGTTTTCTAAAAAATTTATAAAATGTATTATAAAAAATAATTTTCATTTTCTAAATAATTGTATCAAAATTATCTAAGGCAAAATGTTTGGTCATTTTCTCAAAATATTAATTTTTTGTTGAATAGAGAAAAATACTAAATTTTAGTTGAAAACAACATTTTCCAAAAAACATATTATTTAAATAAAATTATCAGTTTCTTATATAGTACAATTAGATTAGTTATACATTTTTTAATAAAATTTATGTAATTTTAATAAATACCAATTTGATATTTGACATAAAAATTTGTAATCTTTTAAACCTTTTCTCTATGAAAACTCGTTTTCTTGGTCCTACATTGGTGGTTTATTTTAAATTATAATTTTCCCCTTATATGAATGTAAATTGGGAAAATGGATTCATTGAGTATTATCGGAATAAATTAAAGTATATAATTAATTAATTTAAAATTTTGAACAAAATGAATAGTTAAAACAATAAAATTAATTATTACAGTTATGGTAAACATTGTTTTACATGGGGGAAAAGAAAATAGATAAGGGTAAAAATGAACCAATAACCTCCCAATAAAAAATAGGATGGAAATATTTTTTCCTTATATATTTTAGGATCTATAATTTCTAATTATTGTAGTCTTATTACCTGAAAAAATGAGGGTGTTCTTTATTCATTAAAAAAGTTACAAGTGTTTCACTCAACACAATTATTAAAGGTAACACATTATCATTTCAACATCAAACCTTAAAACCATTTTTTAAAGAAAATAACCACCCAAATAACTTCCAAACTTAACTAATATCATATGATAATCGTTTTTTTGGACATACATGTAGACATGGAAGGATTTTGGTGGAAACAAATGGAGGATACATGAATAAGTGGTAGCGTTCATCAACACGATTTTTTTTCAACCTATAAATCCTTAAATTATAACTATAAAAATGATATAATAAGATTATTATCATAAATATACTAAAAACTTTTAATGACAAAGTAATGAACTTTAACTACATCCACTTCCATATAATGATTGTGAAAACATCATTTGTGTGTACGATGGACTTCCACAACACGGACAGATGTCATTTTTTCCAATACCACCTCTAATAGATGGTTATAATGAAGGATTATTTATATATATATTTTATATATTATATAATTATTATTTATAAATATTATATAACACATAATAACATTATTTACAAATTTTTAGAACATGATAAAGTCACATGTGCGTACAACGTACCACCACCTAGCAAAATGAGGGGATTCACCCACTCATTATAGAAAAGGTAATAAAGATTTGTTTAATTAAAATATATTGAATATATGAAATAAAAATAATTTTATAATGATAATATATCATTTAAATTTATTCAAATTGAACAATAAAATTGAGACAACAATCATATCTACGTACGCCCTACCCTCTCCATGAATGATGTATTACATTTTCTATTGATTATTTTTTTTGATTACTATAGATAAATATATAATGAATCTATATGATTTTTAAATAGCAGTTTATATTTGGGATATAATGAAATAATTATCAAATTTATGGGTAAAAAATTACAAATTAAAACATATATGTAAAATAAAGTGGTCATTACCTAAAACACAACTTTAACATGGTATTAGTAATAAACTTGTAATAAAATGTAATTAGAATATCATATATACTAGGATATATATAACTATATTTATTTAATATATTTATATTAAAATTATATCTATTATTGAATAGGTTTGAATGTTTATGTTGGATGTCAAGTCTTAAGGTATGGCTTTGTTGTATCATTTTACATTTACTGAGACATAAGTTATTTTATTCATCTATCTTCATTATCGATGAGTATGAAAAAGTGATTCAGAATGTTTTATAATATATATATTTATCCTAATGATATTTTATGTTCAATTTTATGTTTTTACCGTAATGGTGATTACTATTAAAAGTCACCAAAGTAGTAATGTTTTTAGCTTACAATCTCATCGTTTATTTTTACAATTACTGAATATATATATAATGATAAAATATAATGATCCAACTCACCTAAAACTCATCTTTTTCTCCTTGGTATATTAATGAATCTTTAATTTAATATTACCTTTTATACAGTATTTGGTATGTAATATAACTCAAAAAACGTTATAAAAAAATACTTATTTTTTTCAGTTTGGTAAAAAATATGTCTCATAAAAATCCATGCTTTTTAAAAATGTTTTCAAAAATTTATTAGTATTATCAAATTATTTTTGATTGTCTTTTTATTCTAAATTTACTATTTAAATTTTTTTAAAAGAACATTCTTGTGGTTTTAGAAAAAGAAGTCATTTTTATTTTACAGATAATGTGAATGGGATATTTTTTAACATGTACAACATGAACAAAACCTCCCCTGGTCATGGCCATTAATTTTTTTGAATCATCCATTAAATGATTTCATTTTTATATTAAATTTAATGGATTTTTTAAAAGAAAGTTAGAAATTTTTTTTTGAAATTAGAAATGATATTTTATATGAGAAATGTTTTAATTTGTTTTTAAATCTTCCATTCTATGTTTTCAAAGTTATTTTAAAAGTAAAGGATTTTAAAAATATATTATAAAATATAAAAATTGATTTTCAAATACTTTTTCTCTTTATCAAGACACATCCCTTGTGATTTATCATTCAATATCATTCTCCATCTAAGATGACTTCTAATGATGTAACATTTTGTGTAATGGGGATATTAACCAAGGATACCATTATTATTGATTATCTGAATGATTTTTTTTATGATGAAATGAATTTTTTGAAACCCATTTAACTTCCATGAGTTCTACCATAATATATTTATTTTGAAACCATATATTTTTTTCACGGGTTATGCTATGATGAAATGCTAAAATTTTAATGAAACTTGTATCTTTTCCACATGCCCTGATTTGTTGAAATGCTTATGAAACCCATTTAATTATTATGTTTTGTAATGATGAATGATTTATGATCCTACAGAATGCATATGATTGATTTTAATTATGTGATATTGGTTTTAATATAACCAAGGATTATTGTTACATTATATCCAAATATGAAAGGGAACTATATATCCCTCCATTAAATTGGGCAATGAATTATATTTCATGAGAAAGACAGGACATGAATGGGGAGTTAATCCATCTCTATAAGAGAATTTGTCCTCTATGATGGCCTTGTGAGTGAACCTTTAAAACTCTGATTATTTTTGGAGTGATCCTATTATACTATTTGGAATTTTCTTCCACTGGTGATGATGGTTGTTATTCCCTAGAGGAGTATCTTCGCATATATTCCCTTTATATGTTTTGGAAATGATAATTTTTTAATAATGAAATGATTTTATATATATATATGTATGAAAAAATTATTTTTTATGCAAATATTATGATCTTAAGGATCATGTTTGTTGATTTCCATATCATTAATGTATTATTACCTACCAATATTTACTCTATTACTTATGATTGTGGTCTTTGACATCAAGGGAATTATTTTCAAATGTTATTATTCTTTTCCAATACCATTATGTTAATGTTATTCTTATATATCTCCCTTTTTACCCTTATGGAGTATCTGAGCCCACCCTTTATTGTGTTTCCATTACCAAGGTTATGAAAAATTATTTTACGTAAGATTACTAATGGGGGAGATCACTATGGGATACATTGAATATATTTCATTAATTATGAATATTTTTTTAATGTTTCTAAAGGCACTAAACTATTACAGTCATTGAGAATGTGTTTTCTTAATGGAATGAATGTTAATCTAAAAATATGTAATATCCATATATGAAAATACAAGTTACATATAATAAAATTTAGGTTCTAAAATTGTTTTTGATAAATTACCCTTACGATTATATATCATAAATATCAATTATGATTAGTTTTCCAAGAAATATCACATTCATCCTTTCATTGATAGATTAGCATAGTTTTTTCGAAATATGAAAAGTGATTTCCAAATTTCATTAATTAGTATGGTTTATAAGTTGAGATATCCAAAAAAATTCCAAAATAACATCAAATTCATCTAATGAAGGTATAAAATTTTTTATATTAAAAAAATTATCCAAGATAGAATTAATCATGAAGTTGGATGATTTTATTATTAATTTAACATCCAGTCATTGGGGTAGTGATTTTATGTTAATAGAAATTATTTAATGTACATAAGTTATAATTGAATATTAATCAATAAAAAACTCATAGATCATTATTGTATTATCAATTTACCTTACCCAACTATATTTTGGGACCCACAGTAGATGTTGTGATTGCGTAATATTTCTCTCATTCCCTTTATTTATGTGGTTGATGATGTTAAGTATTTCCATCAACTCCAAGATTGGTGAACTGATTTTTATAATATA
Source organism: Viscum album (assembly GCA_963277665.1). Taxonomy (NCBI): domain Eukaryota; kingdom Viridiplantae; phylum Streptophyta; class Magnoliopsida; order Santalales; family Viscaceae; genus Viscum; species Viscum album. The sequence continues at coordinate 201,690,121 of OY728128.1, forward strand.
TAATCCCTATAATTGAATCACTGGAGTGTTGGTTAATCAATATTTACATCATTTTTTTCTTCCTTTTTATATACCAACCTCCTTATCCACTATTAAAACCCATGTTCATAATGGTTACCCCCCACACCGAAAGAACATTAAAATAATTTTTATATATTTTTTATGACGTTTCCTCCCACAAATATAGAAGGTTGTTAGCTTTTTTTTCTTCCATCAATGTGATTTTTAATTTGTGTATACATTTAAATGAATCATCCTTTTAATGGCTATAGAATAATGATTGATTACTCAACCCATTAATACATTAATTTAACATCAAATAATGTATTCATATCTACTATTGATTCGTATATTTAGTTCCATTTAAATGAGTGTTATTATTAATCTAATGGTATTCTATTTGGTTTTTATGAATCATATAAACTTAATTACCTAACATAAAATATCCTTATAAATGGATCAAAAAGTCAGTTTGATTGACTAAATTATATCTCTAAATAGATTCTATCTACTTGTATAATATTAGACCCACTCATCATGCACCATGTAATGATTGAGTTAGTAAAAATTACTCATATTCTGAGTGATTACCCCAAGGTACATCCATACCACATCCTCATCCACTATCCAATATCCATATATGGATGTCATTTATTGGAAAACAAAAAATAAAAAATTTTTCAAAGGTTTATTAGATTTTCATATAGATATAATTAACAATTGGGTGATTACAAATATACACTCATCATATACCCTAAAATAACTAAAGTAATCCAACAAAAAATCGATGCCGAACTATGATGAAAATTAAGGTTCCCTAGACTGAAATTCAATGGTCAGATGCTAAAACCACATAAATATAAAATTAGATTTGGTACCTAGTTTGTTGATCCAAGGAAAAAAATTCAATTTACATTATTTAAATACAATAAACATTACAATTGACAAAAAATACAAAATCACATGTTAAAAATATTTACTGTATTTAATGATCTTAAAAAATGTAACTTATTTTATGAAATTTAAGATCATTTATACATAATATAACCACACTTGAGCTCATTATAGTCTCTCCATAGTTTATAATAAACTACATTAAATGATGAATGGATTTATAATAAGGGGTGAGATGAAATGTTTAGTAATGGAAAAACCCATGAACATGTGATCATGGATATGATAAAAAAATATAAGAATACCAGAGTAGTGAAAACTGCATTATTATAAATATCAGAGTAATTATATATTTTCCTAATTCATAAAAAATTCATGTAATATATAATGAAGAAACATATATATTGGAAAATAGTATGGAATAACAAAAATGATCATTGGAGAATAATCTTAGGCATATAAGGTAAAAATGTGGAATAATAATAATAAAAATAAAAAAATAATAAACTGTATTAGGAATAAAAACATTTCATCCATAATTGATTATGAATTATTTAATTTTTTATATATTTCATTATAAATTACATCATGTTTCCCACAGTTGATTGGGCATTAATTCATGTTTTCCATAGTTAATCACGAATCATTAATCAATTCCTATTATTATATTATGATGTATAAAATCATAATAAATTTATTTGAGGGAGATATAAAACCTATAATTTCATAATAATAACAGTTATAACATATAAGCGAGATTACAATATGAAAAAATTTATACTTCATACATCTCCTAATATTCCTATTTAAAAGTGACATATTTCAAAACAAAATCATATAACATTCCATAAGGCATTCAGATAAAGAATTTGGATATTGGATTAAATATATACCCATTGTAATATGGAGAGAAATATGGATTCTGAAATAAATGAAAAATATTATTTACGGTCATTCGATAAGTCAAATGAAAAAATGAGAGGAGACACCCCTTTTTGAATGACATGAAAACATCATATAAATAATTTCATTAAAATGAAACAATTTTTTCTTAATAAAAATATTCATTAAGAAAATCAATTATGTCCAAAAAAGAATATTTTATAATGGAAAGTTGTTTTTAATAACATTATTTGGGAAGAAATAAAAATTGAGAAGAAATATTTCTTTAAAACCAAATTATTTAAAATCCCAATAAAAATACGGAATTACTTTTATAAATAATTCATTTATTTTAAAAAATAAAAAAATATTTCCCATTATTTTCAAAGTAATAAATATATAAAATTATTAATAAAAACATTCTAAAACATATAAAATAATATTTATAAATATTAATCCCCATATGATTATAGAAATAATAAAAGTTATTAGAATTTATTTACCATACTCTAGAAAGGTTATGTTATGAGTCACATTATAAATTTATTTTCAAAATTGTGAAGGGAGTTTTTGATTAATTTTATTTACAAAAGATATAAAATAATTAAGAATTTTAATGTATAAAAAAATTTAGTTTAAATTTAGAGTGGATGAAAAAACATGCCATCATATATGGAAATGATTTGAAATATTTTGAAATAGAATTCTTAAAAAGTCACAAATTTAAAATATATACTAACAATTGCTTTTTAAAATATTAAAAGTTAAATATAAAGGTCCCAAAAGATAAGACATAATTTTTTTCAAAATAAAATTTTAACAATTTAAGAAAATATAAAATAAAAACATTTATGTGAAACCATCATCAAGAAGAAGAGAATTATTATTAAAAAACATAAATTTTGATAAAAAATTCACTAATGTAAAATATTTGAATTAAAATTGACATGATTCCCGTAGAATTTAGTAATTACAGTATAAAAACATAATATAATAAAAATATATTATAGAACCATTGTTATAGAGGAATAATTTTCACTCGGTTTTGAATTAAAAAAAATTCGTACCTTTAATCCTTGTAAGACGAAAGTTCTCTAACATCCTGTATATCAAGAATAGATATTTTAATCACTTATTAAAAAAACTTATTCATCTCCACAATTTTTTAAAAGGATTATTTATAATAATTTATCAAAAATATATATTTGAGTTATATTTTTTTTTCATCATAATATGTTATTAGCTTCGTTTATTTGATTACTTCTAGTTATATAGTTTTAATAATGATTATAGTTTATAGATTTAATGATCATATTTTTTGGATAATTATTGTTAACATAATCTGTTTTTAATTATTATTTAATAATTCCATAATTTATTTCAATTTTATTTTAGTTTTAATTAGTGGTGGGATTGTCTGTGGTGAGGTTTTTTAATTCATCATATGAAGAAAAATGATTTAATAATAATAATAAATTCAAAACTAATATAAAAATTACAGAATAATTACATAATAAATATTATAACATTAATTAATAATTATAATAATATTTTAGTTTTATTAATAATACATTATTTAAATTTTTAGCTTTGACAAAGTAGGGTATTAAACCCACCAAAATAAGAACAAGCTATAATATAAGGGTTGGTATGGTGATGAATGTGATTATTTTCGAATGAAATCATTACTATAAATGACTAATGATTTTATTTATATACTATTGAAGTGTAATAATATATTTCAGTGGAGTTTTATCCTCATGAAAAAAATATAAAAATAATAAAATATATCACCTTCATCAAGACAATAAATTTCACATTCGAACACGCAAGTTGTTATTTTTCTGTATATCAAGAGGGAAGAAATGAATAGATTTTATATTTTTAATATTAACAATGTTGTAAATAAAAATGTAGTCATTTAAATTTTATTTTATAAAAATCCATATATGATGTTGATGAAAAATTAATCATGGCATTAATGGAGTTTTTATTCCACATATGTGGATGATGATGTCTGTATTTTTTGAATTGTGTTAAGGGAAGGGAGAAAATGGATATTCAATAAGTATAATAACATTTAAGAATAAGTTTTATACTGATGTTATTATAATTTCATGGATAAAAGTGTATTTATTGGGTACAAGATTAAAATAATTAAGAGATCTCAATTGAGAACATTACCTTACCCTTTGGTTTCCCTCCAATGGGAAACAAATTGAGGCTCTCTAGATTGGTATTTTGGAAAATCGAAATATTTTATTTTATAGTTATAGATTATACGAGAGAATATGATTGGATATATTTTGAAAAAATTATTTAGAATTAATGTAGATGATATATGAAGGTGAAATATTTTTAAAGATTAAGGGAATAATTCTTTTTGAAATATAACTATTAATATAAAGTGAGAAAATGGTTCTTGTGGAATTTAGAGACAAAATGTGAAACAATGGAGTTAGGGATGTGGTAAGGTAGATTGTCCCTCATCCATTTATTTTCATAAAATGTTTAAACTTGATTGTTGGACTTTTATTCTTATATTTTCTAGTTTTACTGTTTTGTCTTTTTACCATAGTAATTAATTTTGATGTATATAATTTAATTTCAAATATAATAAATAAAATTATCCTTATTATATAAGTTAAAATAATGAATAAAAATTAAAAAAATCAATTTTTTAAAATATATCTTCAAATGGTGATTAAAATTATTTTTAACATTACCACTTATAACGTGTAAAAACCATTTTTTTGAAAATGAGTAATTTTTTTCTATAAATAATTTTGTAAGATAAATTATAAATTTAGATATATATGAAAATAATTGGTTTATTATTAACCAAATAAGAGTTATTTGTTTTTGATAAAAATATCAAATCAAATTAGACATTGTAGATACATATTTAATACAAACATTCCCAAAATAGTATTAATTTAATTAAAATATTACTTATGTATTAAAATAGTAAAGCATTGTTTTTATAAATTAATAGTATGTTTTTAAATTAATTATTTTAAATTTTACACAAATATATTTTAGGAAATATGGGTTCATATATTTTCAAATCCATATATAATTATGAAAATTTCATGGAAGTGATAGTATTTGAAAAACCCATGTTTTCCCCTATTCATCCAAAAATTCACCCTTTTCAGAAAAGACCCAAAAATTTATCCTAGGAAAATTCTGCATTTATGATGCCAAAATTTATTTTCATTATATAAATTAAATATTATAAATGAAATATTAATAAAATGAAAATACTAAATATAAATAACAATTATATTTTTTTGAAAATTGATTTTTAAGTTTTCCAAATATTATTTTATATTAATTAATAATCTAAAGAAAAATATTATTTTAATCTATATAAAATAAAATTTCAAACTATTAAATTTATTTTATTTAGAAAAAAATGAAAAAAACATTCAAAAACAATTTGTGAATGAATAATACTTTTTAATATTAAATCATATTAATTATTTATCCTCTAAATGTTTGTAATTTTAATTGAGTAATATTTTTTTATTTAATAGATGTTTTATTAATATGTTATATTAATATGTTATGTTTCTTAATAATATTCCTCAAATATTACAAAGATTTTATTATTTTAGATTATAATATTGGGAAATCTACCGAATGTAGTATTAATTTAGGGGGGAAAGTCAATTCCAAAATATTGCTGTGTTACACCTAGTGAGACTCCTAGAGTCCATATTGCCCTAGATAGAAAAATGGTGGCCTCTGATAAAATATTTTATAGGGTAGGGGTTTTTTTGGGAGTAATTCCATTAATTTCATATTCAACCACCCTTATTCATTGTCTTAGTGGATGTTTGGGATAAAAAATTCATTCTAGTCCACTCCTCCATTTGTTCTCCCCTTTGATCCCCCTTGACCCCCTTCAATTGGAGGATGATTATACTATTTTTTAATTAATTAATTCTAGGTAATATATTTATTCCCCATATTAATTTCCCTTAAATGGATCTTTCTATGATTTTGGGTGGTAACAACTACATTTTGAATGACAATTCGTCTATATCCAAGTTGAATAACCCTAATGTATGGGAGATTTATAGTAATGTGGGGTTTAGATGTTAAAAGATGAGGAGTCTCTCCCATTTCTCCATATTTCATTATAGTTTCATCATATAATTTATTTTTATACGGATTTGTACAAATTTTAATTAAATTAGACCTTATTTAGCATCACATGATGGGGATTTTAATCATAAGTGAGTTAATTACTTGTCCTAGTCTATTATTATGCCACTCCTCAATTTTCCAACTAAGGGATGGTTTTTGGTGAGATTTTAATGATTATTACCACTTAGTTAAACTATTAGATTAATTATAAATGTTTATAAATAAAGGAATATTCCATGTGATATGATATTGGTTCTCAGATTCATTGAAACAGTTTTTCTAGTCTAGAATAATTATTCTAAGTTGAATTTTTTTGTAGAATATAGTCAAGACCAATTCCATTGCAAAATAGAGTGGCATGACTATAACAGATTGTATATGGATATCAATCCCCATGGAACCTATAGACATAGATACATTGACATTTTAAATTCAATCCACAAAGAGATAGGTATTTATATTGATGCGATAATAATGTTAATATGGATTTAATAAAATAAAAGGACTCAATGAAATTAAAAAAAGTTCATTACAATAGAATCCCTGATAAACCAGCCACTTTACTTTTACCTCTATATAAAAAATACATTTTCATCATCTTTATCAATATATATAGTACACGTCTGGAAATTTAAAACTCTCATAGTGGATCAACCCTAGGATTCATGATACTTCTCTAATAGCATCTTCCATTAAACATAAGTTGTAGATATTTATATAAAAATAAAATAATGTTAAAAATAAATCATGTACAATGTCTCATAACTAAGATAAAAAACATAATTAGTGGATAAATTTTGTTCTACTATAAATGAAATATTTATTATTATCTTACAGAACTATCTCTCAATATATATATATAGGAAAACCCACAGAGACACTAACATTTATAGGATTTTTTATTATACACCCATATACATAAGTAAAATATTCCCATTGATATAATGTAACGATGTGTTCGATATGTTCACTAGATCAGTATGTTATGAGTATAGGGTTCCCATCTGTAGGGTATAACCACAGAGAAAAAACATTCACAAGGAAGTAGGGTCCAAATGTAATTTTTATATCCATAGAATCCATAAACCTTGGATACATGGCCCAAATATAAATGATTTAACCATGGGGTAAAAATTCCTTGGGATATAGGTTCTTCCCCCAAAATATAAACATTCACCCATCATTGAAATGCAAAAAATGTTATTACATTATGTTAATTCCATTTGAATTTTTCCAGGTCTATAGATGACCCATAAAAATATAATTTTTTTCTAGTTTTTATTGGTGGAATATCTCCATTGAAATGCTTCATATAGGTATAGATATGGGTCTATAGATCTATTTTTTAGTAGTGGGTTATGAGATCATAGATTTGTATAGAAACTGCATTTTATAGGTACTTTTCCCTTTAATAGATAACCATTTAAATTTTTTCATTTGTATCACATGATTGTGCCTAATGCTGGATTCATAAATATAATAAGGGGAAACAATGTATGATATTGAGGCATATTCATAAGTCTATTATTTTGATAGTGGATTTATATTATTACACATGAGTGTGGATTTAAGTGTTTTAAATTGGATATAAAACAATGGTTCATGATTCATGGTATGGAATAAAGGTCATTGATGTGTTAATGTCATATGAGATGAGTTATGATTGACATGGGGTTAGACCTAGTGGGCTTGTGGAGGGGCTTATTTATGGTTCAATAATGAGGAATTCACCAATTCAAATTTTCATAGGAATGTTTTTATTAATTGATTTGGGAATTTCGGTGGTACCTTGGAAAACCGTAGGTGAAAATATTGGAATGATGTGGATGAGTTCTTTAGTAAAGTTAATCCATTGGACATGGGATTATAGTGTTATTGGATTACAGGATTGGGTATTCATTTTCAATGGTAATATATTGATGAACCCGATGATTGTAAAAATGGGAAATGTTGTCTCTCCAGAATGGGTGCCTGAGGGAGTAGTGTGAGAAAATAAAATGGGTGTGGATAACTAGTGTGCTATCATGTGATTCACATTTAGTTTGGATGGTACATTCCAATCTATAGATCTATGGATTTTGGTTAGTCCACATATGGGAATAGTATTTTAGTATGTTTTTAAATTTTGATTTAACATCTATTGATACAATTATAAGTAACAATGAGTTATAGATTTTTTTATATTAGGGTAGTGGTTGTCTTTAGAATAGAATAATATTAGAATGATCCATTGGTCGGGTCATGTTACAAGCAAGAATAAATTTCCCAATATCCCTATTATAGTTGCGTAGTTTTAGTTTTCTGACAATTCTGTGTGATGTGGCTAGTTAGCATGTGTTTTGTTTTGTTTTTTGTGTACTATAAAAAAGATTTTGATGGGGATGGTGGTATATATAATCGTGGTAATATTTATATTATATGTGTGATAAATATTTTATTTTCATTATGTTGTAAACATGTTTTTTTTTGAAATTATGGGACCACACCCTCTATGAAATGGGGGTGATAATAGTTGTGATAAGCGATGAAGTGTGTGAGGTTTGTTTATTAATATATGATATGAGACCTCACTCTATGTAAGAGGGTGGTGGTATAAGATATTTAATGAGACAATATCTGAATTTGAGGGTGATGATATGGTATGTGGAATGATACATCACCTTATGTGAGAGGATGGTGGAATTATTAGTGATATGAGAAGTGGTATTTTATATTTCATATAACTTTTCCATGAGAGGGTGGTTCTTAGTATGATATGTCTTATATAATGTGGTATGAGATCTCACAATGGGTGAGATGGAGGTGTATGATATGGGGTAAGTGACATGGTTGGAGACCTCTCTCTCTGTGAGAGGGTGGTGGTATAATGTGTGGGGATGGGTATGGAATGAGGAATCACCATGAGTAAGAGGGTGGCGTTATGAGACTGGATATATAACATCCCAACCCATGATCCACGTAAGCTATGCCCCGAGACGATGGGTCACATGAAATCAAATGTTCTTACCCTTATTCCATTGGATATTAACTAGAGGTGAGGTTGTAATGTTAGTAAAATGGGGATATTATACCCTCATTTCAAATTACATCAATTAATACAATCAATAATAAAATATAGCTGAATAATTTATAAATAGACAGAATCAACAAATGGTGAAAGCATAAATAGATAACTGAATAAGTAAGAATCATTAAAAAATGATAACTAATCAAATGATAATAATATTAAAAGAATCTAATGTATTTTTTGGAACATGTTTCATTGAATGATTATAATAAAAAAGGAAGAAAGGTAAGACATGTACAATCATACAATTCAAACTACAAAAAGAAAAAAAAACAACTCCACTAACATATTGAGATCAAGAATCAGCAATTTCTCATAATATCCATCTATAAGAAAAAGATATCAACAATATGAATATGGGTTCTTTCCCTTACCCATATTGTATATAAATAATCAACTCGGATACCAAATATTTCTTGAGTAGGTTGTGAGATAAAAATATCTATAGTCCACCACCATCGATGTCTACGTCTAGTCCAAGTAGTAATCCTAACAAAACAATGTGCAAGGAATATCAATTAATTAACAATGATGAATAAAAAAATAACCATATCATTCAGGATCTTGAAGCACACCCAGAGGGTCCACGTACTTTGTCTCATAGCTGGGAGAAGTGACTGATTATGTCACAATATATATACTATTAATTATATCTATAGTTTTATTCTATATGTCATCCACCTATATGAACCATGAATGAGTGTATATCATGGAAATATACCTAGAATACTAGTGACAGCTACACCGGGGCATCACATAGTCATTTATGACCATTTTAAGGATCATATATTCTAATGTAATAGGGTTCATGCCCTAAATCCCATGAAGTGTGTGAGATGTCATATAGGACACTCAGTATGGTTAGTGAGCTGTGATGTGATCACTCAATTCAACGAACAAGGTGCACAAATCCCAACACCAATAGAGTGACAATAGTGTGAGATTCCATACATGACACCGAGTGTAAGGGATTGTGATTAGAAGTTATTATCAACACCCATTACCATCATAGATATCTTATATCAAGGAATATCAAATATAATATAAGGAATGAAGAAAAACCTCTCATCCAGCATTTTTATCAAGCCCAAATATACAACATGGAATAATCATATTTATAATAGAACACATGGGGAAACGTTTCATGTTCCATTAATAAAAAGACTATATATAGATTAGTATTATTCATGTAGATGACATAACACATGATGAAACACCACTAATGTGACCCTTTATTCATTTTTATTCCAATTAAAACATTAAAATACATGATAAACATTTTATAAGACATAAATATATGCATGGCTTACTATAATTCATGAACCATTTAATTTAATTAAACCAATTCATTTTAAGAAGGGAAGTTGTGAATGTTATTTTCATTATGTGGGGCCTTGTCACCTATTAATAAATTCATTAAACACATTAATTCATTCATTTCATTTATGTAATGTTAACATTCATTAATATGACATCCAAAAAAACCCTTCGGGGCTACTAGATAAAATAAACTATTATTTATATACTATAAAATTTAAACAATCCATTTAGAAATACAAAGGAATATATTCCCACATTCCTCTATGATTCCATTCAATTCCATAAATTATTGCAATTTAACTCACAAGGATTTAGAAGTCCATTGGAAGGGTTACATGGTCATGGAAGGAAATTTTCAACTTGGGAAATACCATCCATATATGGGTTAATCACCTAAGGGGTTCCATGGGTTCCATTTAATATTCATGCCTCAAGGGAAACTTCACATAAAGGCTAATCAAGATGCTAATTTACTATTCTAGCTAATTTGAGCCATTGGACATAATTTCCAATTCCAACTAGCACACCCAAGGGGTGATTATATAAGGTGTGTACTACCTCTAAGCTATTGGTCAAGAATTAATTGATGTATAATTGGGTACAATAGATCATTTTTTATGAAATAATCATTTAAAAGGACATTTAAAAAAATGCCATCATGTAGCATAACAACATACATATAGGGTATCAAAACTCAATGGGAAAACAATGTGACCACCTACCTCAAGGTCATAGATGAATCCTCCCTCAATATTGGATACAAATTTGATGTTTGTTGAAAAATATATAGGAAATTGTCCAAATCCCTATGAATATGGTAGTTGATATTACACCTAAATATTGTGATAGATTAAAAAGAAAAAATGAATTATAATAATGAGACAAGATGAAATTTATATGATGGATCCAATGATTCTGACAAATCAATGAATATAATCTATACAGAAGACACATATTTTAATGCCTAGTAATAGGGATTTAAGATCACAAAAGGGGAGGATAAGGGGTTCTACTCCAATGGAGGGAAAATTAGGAGGAAATAGGTTATAACTTATGTGAAGGTAAAAATGGTTATTTCACCTCAAAATATATCGGTGCTTGGTTTAGCCACATGGTTTAGAAAAAACTATGCACCGACCATGATATGTTTAATGCTACTGTGGGGAATACATCACAGTTAGGCACACAGTCTGACTAACCTTCCATAAAACATGAATATTGAATTTTTCCAATACATTCAACCAGAGCACCACCATGCACCCTAGGCCGCACAGTTCTTGAAAAAAGTGTTTCCTAGTTCAATCATCCCATTTCGGGGCTCAGAACGAACCCTAGATTCACCTGTGACTTCCTTGGAATGTTTATATCTCAATATTTGGGCCTCTTATGGATGTTAATTCTAAAAAATATGGATCTATAATTTTGTTAAAAATATGAGTTGTTACAAAATATCACCTATAAAGCGACTGATCCCTAATATGGCCTTATAAGGTCAAGTGGTGTCATTAGAAAATAGTATCGACCAATAAGATACTATATTTGCTTAACAATCCTTGGTCTAATTATGTACTTCCCCTTGTAGAAATTGTACCCATACTAGTGTAACTGAACTATATTGGATTGACTTCAATCTCTGATAAACAACACAAACTGGACACTTTTTGAAGGAATCATGAATATCATGCTCAACCTCATCAGTTGAGAAAAACACTACTGAAAAAATGACCTACACCCACGGTTCAAAACCATTGGTATATCCCCCAAAACTGTGGGTATAAACTATACCCACAGTTTTGGGAACCGTGGGATGGAAAGGTGTCGGTATATGGGTCTCAACATATACCCACGGTTTTTCTAAATCGTGGGTATAGGCTTGTCAAAGCGTAGAGAAGGTTGTCCTGCGTGGCACAAAAAAATCCCCACAGTTTTCAAACCGTTGGGTATTAAAATTCAAAAAACGTACCTGTAGGGGTTCGAACCCGCATTTACTATTGACCTCACCGTAGGGCCTGAAAAACTGACCAGCTGAGCTAGAAATTTTAATTGTTTTATACACATATATCTACCTATATATATTAATAAAATCCACATGCGGCATCAAAAAACGCGGGATGTGGTATTCGAACCCAGGACTCCCGAATCAATTTACTGCCGCTCCCGCACAATGTAAAAACCCACCTATGATTTTAATTATATATATATATATATATCTACGTATATATATTTATATAATCCGTGTTTAAAAAAATGTAAAAGGTAGGAATCGAACACGTGGCCTACAGAAGAGGGAGATAATGATTTACCAACTGATCTAACGAATTTTTAAATTATATAATAATATTTACGTAAATATATTAATCTAAATTGTGAATTAATGCCTCCACACCCAATTTTTTTTCGTCTCCCGCCTATTTGTTCCCCAGCAAAACGTGGGAAATCTATACCCACGGTTCTGGAGAACCGGGGGTATATGTCTTAAAAGAAAAAAGCCCAATACCCACGGTTTTGATGAAATGTCGGTATAGGTATTTGGAAAATACCCTATACCCACGGTTTTCTCCAAAACCGTGGGTATAGGTCTTGAAAAAAAACTATACCCACGGTTTATGGTACAACCGTGGGTTTCGGTGGACTATACCCACGGTTTTGGAAAACCATGGGTATAGGTTCACATACAATCCATATAGGCACAGTCTTCCAAAACCATGGGTATAGGTCATTTTTCCAGTAGTGACATGTGACCTATCTATATAATATCGATGAAGTTGCGATACATGAACGACATTATGGATGGAACAATATCACTAAGGATGCATCAACTCATAAGCCACTAGTCTTATCTATTATACAACCATGATGGGCCAAAAAATATTAATGGGGGCCTATTTTATTCTAAATACATCAAAACCCAAGGCTAGGTGACACATTCCAGAAAAACTAGTCTCCGACCTCAAACTCAAGAGGTCACTAGTATTTTTGGGAATATGACTAATCTCTGGAGTGAACTTTTAACATGCTCTTTCTAACGATCTACACATACATTTTAGTACCCTACATGTCACTTAGTCCATGAATATCTTGATCCCCTTCCTCAAGCAAGCATAGTGGGGAGAAGAAAAGCCTACTATATAAGGCTTTACAGGTATCCAACTTGATGGTAGCCTAAAATAATATATTATAAGATATATCAATAAGGGGAATGTGTTTCTCCCATGAACCCCCAATGCCAAGATCACATACACGGAGCATGTTCTGTAGCACCTGAATCATATTCTCTATATGTCCATCGATCTATAAATTGATATGAAGTTCTCAGAAGAACCAGCATACCTAATTCCTTCAGAAACCCCTGCCAAATTCATGACATGAAAGGAACATCTCTATCAGAAATGATTGAATGAGGAGCTCTATGAAGACATATAACCTATCTAAAATACAACCTTCATAACTCGTCTACCGAAAAGGTATCTTTCATGGTAATGGAGTGTGAAACCTTTATCAAACGTGCAAAAAAACATTGCATTATCTCCATTAGGTTATCTAGGTAGACCATTTTTAAAATCCGGAGAAACATAATCTCATTTGCATTCGGGAATGGTCAATGGATAAGAAATCCCTACCAGATTGTGACGTTCCACCTTCTCCTACTGACAGGTGGACCACCTTGTGATGAGGACAAAAATATATCCTTTCATTCTAGGCCACAGATACTAGTATCTCTGATGCTAATATATTTTTGTTACACTGGGGTGAACTGACATTTTTGATCAGTGGAATTCCCAAATCATCTCTTCTATAATGTCCAATGGGACACATACACACCCATGGAACAATAAAGTATCATCCCCATCAGTGGTCTAAGATTAAAATGTATCATCATATGAAATAGTTTCCCTTATGAAAATCCCTTCTCTATAATATAACTATATCCTTATTACTAGTTCCATAATTTCTTATGTCACTACGAAGTCATATAGAATATTCTGACCATGTCCCTCTTGAACCACATTGTGTATCTCTAATAATAAGTCCATAATCATCCCATCATCATGGGATTCTTGAATCACATGTGTCTAATTCATTTAGATTATATAACTAGACACAATTTTTCTATTACCAGTTATGTTGGAATGCATGAAATCAAATGACTATAGGTACTCATCTCATCCGTGTTTTCTGTGATTCAGATCATGCTATGAAAAGATGTACTGGAGTCTTTTGTGGTTTTTGATTACCATAAAACTCTCCCCAGGTAAATGGTGCCTCTAATTTCTTAATTCATGAACTAAAATAGTATGCTAATGATATTTCATTAGGTAATTACCCTAATGAGGCCCCAACTGATGGGGCCCATATGTGATGAATCTCTCATCCAGCATCATGACAACTCCAAGAATGATAATTCCTAAATTATATTATGTAATAAATCTCCTTCTTGGATCAGGAAGAATTTTTATTGGTGTTTAAGTGAAATGACCCTTCAACTCCTAAAATGATTCTTCACAAGCATCTGACTATACAAATTTCACTCCCTTATTTTTCAACACGTTAAGCTGTGGTGAAAGGCATGATAAATCATGGATTTAACATATATAATATTCAACTATCCCCATTAAACTATGAATTACATGTATTTCATTGGGATTCTAATAGGAAACGAAAACTATCACATTATACGGGTTTGTTAAATCACTTTAATAAGAGATGTTTTCCCCTAGGTAATATACATCTTTGATCCAAAATAAGAATTTAGTGAGCTTAGAATATAGATGGTTCTCTCTTAGTTTATTTAACACAATCTCAAGATGGTTTTCAGGGTCATGTTTGAATTGTAAATACTACACGCTATCCTTGACATAGACTATGATAAAGGAATCCATATATGGGTGGAGAACCAGATTCATAAGAGAAATGAAAACAATAGGTATATTCATTAGTCTGAATTGCATAACAATGTACTCATATAGACTATACCCTCTCTTGAAATCTACGAAAGGTATGTATGAAGTCCTAACATGAGAATTATGAAATCCCAAAAATATATATATCTTTAAAAATAGTACCTATCATTAGAATTTATCAAATAGGTAATAAATTATTGGAAATGGAAACAAATTATTAATTGTGACTTGATTTAAAATACGGAAATCCACACAGAGCCAACGAGTACCATATCCCTTTATGGAAAATATTTCTAGTGAACCGAAATGGGATGTGAAGGGTCATATGAAAAATTTATCCTCCAGATCCTATAAATATTTCTTAAGCTCTAGCAGCTCCTTAGGTTGCATCCTCAAAGAAATAATGGTCAGTAGTGGGGATATTAGCTCTAACCCGACAATTAAATTTAGGTATTTCACCGGAGTTAGACTATAGAAGTTATTAGGAATGACGTCTCTGAAATGGGCTATTATAGGAGTAAAAATAGCAAGTCGCAATCCCAGGTCATCAGGGAAAATTTGGGAGATATAAGCTATAACACTACCAAAACATTGATATTAGGGCCCTACTGATGTCTCATTAACATCTCATTATCCATTATGAACATGGATAACACCCAATGATGATGTAAACATCATCCTTTGATGATATCATCAAACATATTATTAATAATAAACTAAATAATACATCTCAATGATTACGTCAAAGACCGTCATGTCAAGGATTTATGTATTCCACCTAAAAAGGTAACTGCCTATCCCATTAAAAAAATTATTAAAAAGGTTGACTCCCTCAAAACGGATGCAAAAAAGGGAGTACTGAATAATAAACCTATAGCAGTGATCAATATAGATTACCATACTTTTCATGGTTTCATTATATAATGAAAACTGAGATACATGTTGGTAAAATAAAGAAGAAAATAAAATGGAGGAAAATAGAATAGTACCACCTACAGTGGAAGGTATAAATCTCTTCTCCTCAACCGTAGTATAGACATCATATAACTCACCTATACTGTGACCATGAGTCATTGATTGACTATAATGAGAATGAATTATTTGATGGTGTTGGGAATCATATGTTGTACTACCTCTACCGTGACCACCACCATTACCAAATTTTTTGGTGGCATTATAGCTGCCATCTTTTCATGTTCCCTCGGGTCCTGCTTCTAAATGAGAAGTAGGTGTAGATCCCCACTCCCTAGGAACTGTAAAAAAGGTCCCCCAGAAACTTAGGGTATGGACCATCATTCCACAACCTCTTCACTAAACTGTGTCCCACAAACATATAGGTATCATGTTTAACTAATTCACTCAATGGTGATAAATTATGAAGATGTTAACATGAGGAGATTTTCTACCACAACCACCACGAGCATCCTAGAAGTGTTGCTTCCACCTTAAATTTGCACCATTATTAGATTTTTTTTGTTGAACCAACCTCAATATCACCATCATCTTCCCTTAGCATCCTCTATATAATAAAGGACTGATTGAAGATTTTATATGTGATTGTCAATATGAACACTATGACCTATGATTGAAAGGAAAAAACTAGAGCATTCCTTAATCACATTGTGGTCAAAAGATCATCACCTTTATGAGTATTAGTGAATCATTATAGCTCAGAGAAACAAGACAAGTATTCCATTATGAACATACTCCCATAATGAAGGTTCCTGAATTCTCTAGCTTCTCCATCCCTAAGTTTATGGGGAAATAATCCGTCATATAATATTGTCTTGAATTCATCCTAGACCAAATCACGATGATGATATGCTTGGGTGGTTACATCCCCCACTTCATGGAAGAATATCATAGAATATATGCTGCAATATAGACCATATTCTCTATAGGTGTATTCAGATGTAGAATATAGAAAGGATTTCTTCAAGCCATGAGTCTATAGAACCAGGTTCGCTATCCCAAAAAAAGTGGTAGGATGATGCTGTTGAAACCTGTGGGTCAACTCTACCATGCATGGGACAATTCTAACTACACATTTCATTAAATGAAACATATATAAGATACCATCTTATAACTATGCATCATTTCCCATATCTGGTATAGGAAGAGGTTCTACAGCTGGCACATTAAGAGAGATCCTTGGTGGCACTCGTCCCTCTACCTCAGGTATGTGGGATTCACTGCCTTTATGGTTTATGATAGGAGGATGTCAAGTTAACATAATGATACAATTCCAAACACATTCATCAAAGGATATATAAGAAACAAAGAAGGTTGAATTCATGAAACTTTAATAGGAGTTAATGCTTCCAATATAAGAAGCTATACCTCTCAACCTTCATCAAAATTTAGGTCTAAATTATATAGAAGACCATAAATTTCTATAAGAACATATGAGGCACCTAATACCCACTTCTAAGGTCGGGATTCAGTCTATGCCTCTATGATATATTTATATAAGATGACCATACAAAAATTATAAGTCATATTCATTTTTGAAAATGCTCTTGTTCAAATGTGTAAATTAATTAAACTTGTTGACTCAGATTGTACACCAATTTTGATCCATAAGGGACGATACTCTTTATGATACAAAATATTTTACTTATTCAACTCACACCTAACACATTCTAGCCCATGATACCAATGGGCCATGCCTCAATGTTCCATAATGGACTACTTAAGGTGTTTGAGTTAACCAATTTAAGAAGAAACAATTCAGTCAATGAAAGAACATAAAATATCAATTATATTTTCCAATCCCTATAATAATTGTTAGAATAATTACATATAATAAAGACACTAATAATATTTAATTGTAAAATTCATGGTAAAAACGTTCATGACATGAAAATTTCATGGTATATTATTCCTAGAGTTCTTAATAATGATGCATATAACATTGTTCCGTACCCTTATAAATTTGGGTCAAGGGAAAAAAGAAATCCTCAACCAGAACAATAATAGTAACCACAACGTAGCACGTCTCTCAGCCAATTTTGAAATGAATTCTACAGAATAGAAGAATTAAGAACATAAATATAATTTAGAAAACATGGCTTTACACTAAACATGAGTTCGCGATGCCCAAGAACGTATTTTGACCAAGTTATAAACATTTTTAATCCCAAATATATTGTCTCAAAATTGTAAATAAATAAAGGAACCCCTTTGATACAACATTATTACAACCTTGCCTAAGATCCACTTAATCCACACCCCAATCCAGTGGGTCACATGGCCTCAAATGTGGCTCCCCACATGCCAAATTCTTCTGACTAGAAATTCTGTTGTAAGGGTGGTCTAGTGGGGACACTCTACCCTCAGGTATGTGTATCCCAATAGATACAATGAAAATTAATCAACAACATAAAAATATATAAACATACAAAATTATTAATCTATATAACTATAAATAGATTAATGAATAATTATGCTACGAAATAAAATTATGCAACTCAAAAATGATAATAATATCAAAAAGTGCTAAGGAGGTGTGTAATGCACAATTAATGACATGATGATAATAAAAATGGGGAACATGGGTTAAATAAGTACAAGAATTATATATTAACTTAGTAAAGAACACAAATTTTCCCATTACTATCTTGAGCTGAAGCCTGATCCTCTTCCTCAATGCTCCATCCATTAGAAAACCCATATCAACATCCTATATAAGTGTGATTTCCCTTATCCATGCGTTTATATGGATTATCCTCTTTTATACAAAATACATACTGAGTAAGGAGTGTGATATAAATATTAATAGTCCACCACCAATGATGTATATATGGAATCCAATAAATTCTCATAATGAAATAGAGTTAAGGAAATATAATTTAATTAAAAATGATGAATGCATAAATAACCTCACCACTTAGGTTCCTAAAGGACCCCTGGCAGGTCTACCTCCTTTGACTCCAAGTAGGGATATTTTTCTGATCATGTCACTATATATATACAATTAATAATACATATAGATTAATTTTATATTACATCTACATATATTAACCTAGTATATGAAGATATAAGTTCTATATACCAGGAATACTAGTGATGGTCTGATCAAGGCATAACTCATACATATATGACATGTAAAATGTGCTTATAAGGTCATGTGATATGGTATATTCCATACATACCAAGATGAGTGTGAGATTTAATGCATGACACTAGGGATGGTGAGAGATCCATCATGTCACCTCTCAAATCATGGAATGTGGCACGTAAAGCTGAAAACCCATTTAGTATCACTCCCGTGAGATTCCATATTCAATACCCAATGCAAGGGATCATTATTATCCGTAATTCTAAACACCCCTTACTATAATACATAGCCTAAATTAAGGTGTATCATTTATAACATAAGGCATGATGTGAGACCTCTCATCAGGAATTATTTATTAGGCCCATATATATAAGTAAGGAATAATCATCTTTATAACATCACACATGAGGCAATACCTCTCATTTACCATTCATACTAAGACAATATATATAAAGATATGAAACATTCTTGTTCATTATATAAAAATGAGGTAACACCTCTCCTGCATCCCTTTAGTCAATTTCAACACCATTTAAAATTTTA
The DNA here is from genome assembly GCA_963277665.1 of Viscum album. Lineage (NCBI taxonomy): Eukaryota > Viridiplantae > Streptophyta > Magnoliopsida > Santalales > Viscaceae > Viscum > Viscum album. Next base: position 201,709,943 of record OY728128.1, read on the forward strand.
CAATAAAGGATAAGAATTTTATAAGACAAAAAATAACTACATAACTTTACCAAACATCATAACCCATTTCATTTAATTAAACATGTTTATTAGAATAAGGTAAATTGATAATTTAATTGAAATTAGGCATGAACTGTCCAACTTTTAGTCAATTAATTAACCACTTTCGAACAATTATTTCATTTATGGAATGGAGACCTTCTGGAATAGGCCACCGCAAAAATAGTTTTGTTTGATTAGAAAAAAGAAAACATTATATATATAAATAACTCTATTTAATTAATTTATTTATTTCAACCACGGAATAGCATCTTTCATTCCTATGTAATTCAAATCAATTTAATAAATCATTGATTTTTATCTCATATGGCTTAAGGAGTCTATTGGAAGGGTTACATGGTCAACAAAGGAAATGTCCTATATGGAGAATTTACAACCATGTGTGGGTCAATCACCTAAGGGGTGCCTTGGGTTACAATTAATACTCATTACTAAAGGGAAACATCGTTTAAAGGCTACATTGGAAGCTAATTAGGTGTTCCCAATAGTTTGATCCATTGGACATAATTACCAATTCCATCTAGCACACCCAAGGGTTGACCACATAAGGTGTTCACTACCTCTAAGATACCAATCATGAACCAATAAGTGCATAAAAAGGTATGATGATAAATTTTATATAATGAAATCAATTAAAAGAGGAATCAAGGAAAATTATATTGTGTGGTAGAATGAAAAATCTCTAGGGAATCAAAAATCAAAGGGAAAACAATGTGACCACCTACCTTATTTCCTTAGTTGAATCATCACTCAATATCATCCATAGAACCTAAACAGGTTGTAAGAGATATGGTAAATGGTCTAATTCACTAAAAATAGGTAAAATTATCCTTCACCAAAATAGCATGATGGATTCAAATGAAACAATGAATAAGAATCATCATACTAGGGTATCATACCAAGACAAATCAAATGCTTTGGACGGATCAAAGAACAGAAAACATAGTCTTTAGTTAATTCAATTCTTAGAATTGGAGATTGTTAAGATCAAAAGAAAAGGAAGAGGGATTCTAGCCCACTAGAAGAAGAATGGAAAGAGGAAATCGATTTAAAACACATGTGGGGGAAAAAATTTTCATTTCACCTCAAAATAAATATGTGCATGTTTTAGCCAAACTGTGCGCAAACTACATAGAGTTCACTACTACTGTGGGGAACACTTCACGTTTAGGTACACAGTTTCAGGTACCATCCCAAATTTTGAAAAATGACATTATCCTATATCTGAAACAAGTCACATAGTCGTGCACCCTAGGTTGCAAGGTTACAGACAAATCATGTGGCCCAATTATTTCATCCCATTTTGGGGCTTCATTCTCTGAACATGCCCCGAATGAATCCTCAAACTCCATGGCTTGGTTATTAAATAATATCAATGATGTTTAAGGAATTTAAAATTAAAAACGAACAATATATACATTTGATAAAAATTCAGGTTGTTACTAGATATGATATTTGACTTGGTACATGATTCTATCTTGGGTGACAGGGTAGTGGTTGAGGCATAATTTTAATCCCCAAATTAACCGTTGGGGAATATAGAAATAGTTTCATTACGAGGTGTATTTATTTATATATTAAATGAATCATGTGAGATCCAGTATTGTGGTGTCCTTTTTAGAAACTGAGGACCTGATATGATTATTTTCATGTTGTATATTTATTCTTCATTTAATTTTCAATTCACTTACACCAAATATATAATGGTGTATGGATGGGATTTTTTTGGTGGTTTTATACTATATTTACTCTCATATAATTAAAATGAAACTATTTTCATCTTAAAGAAATTAGTTTATATTTTAGGTGACATGTTATATGGGCAATCTAGCTAGATTATCTATATGTAGAAATAGAAATAGGTACATAGAAAGACCCATGGGTGTTGTTATTTCAGTAGAGTATTTAATATACTATTTTTTATTATTTTAATAGTCTATGGATGATACTTGTGTATTAACTATGTGATTATCATGTTTATATACTATTATAAAATGAAATGGCTATCTACTATTTTCTATTACAATTTAGAAGCAATTTCTTGTGATCACAATGATGTGTTATTTGATAATTATTTTTTTGTTTGGTAATATATATAATAAAGTTGAGATTATATTCTATCCACTAAATATTATACAAACTTATTTCAAGTTAGTAACCTCAATTTTGACATACCATTTGGAGCTATCAATCAATAGCTATATGATATTTTTGTAGTAAATCCAGAAATATAACAGTTAGGTTATTGCTTATAAATAGCAGGTCATTTGAAGAGTTTTTATCCAGTTGATACATTCCAAAACTCAACACTTCTGATGGTTTCTCTACATTAACCACTCATTCATTGATATTGTAATACAGTACAGAATTTTTTTCCATGGAATTATTGTCAGTTTATTTCAATAAGGACACATTCAATTATATTCCACATCCAATTACTGTTTTGATTGAGGGATTATGGAGATAGGAAGATGATGAATCTGATGCACAACATTGTGGTCCTATAGTGATAAAAAGAATGATGAATATCATCATATCATGGGATCCCCTGGATAAGATGAAATATCTATTCTGGTCATCATTTCAATGAATGTACTGGTATGGAATTACGTACTTTCTTATAAGTATAAATCTATGGATTACATTTGTCAAGGTTATTGACTACAATAATCATAAGGACAAAACAGTTAAACCATTTTAATATAGCTTGTATGTGATTTTTACTTTTATATAGATGTTTTATTTCCAATTTTAGAATTTTCTATTCTGATGATAATGTTAATGAATTTTGGTCTTTATACTATTATTTATATAAAATTGGATTAAAAGGACTTACATTAAAAAGATAAGAAAAATAATTTTATATAATAATATCCATTGTTATTATCAATATTTTACTATGATATAATTAGATATGTAATGTTTCTGAAATTATTACTATGATGATGAGACTATGTTTGTGTTGAGTGAATTTACTGAAATAGTTTTGTTATTTAATTAATTTAATGGGATTTAAAACCACAATTTACCCCACCTATTGTATGTATAGTCCACACAAACTACTCTTGAGATACTATTATTGGTATCAAACCATGTTATAATGCTTAGAGTTGTGTATTTTTTCTTGTTATATTAATTTTAATTTTTTAAAATAATTTATATTAACATTCTATTTATAAACATTTTTACTGTAATGTGTTTATGGAAAATAGTTCTATTATTTTTATGATGATATGTCTTAATGTTGAATCTATATATAATCTAAATCTAATTAGACCACTTATATTTGATGGTGATGGTTATGAACACTAGAGGGATAGGTTTAAAACTTCTATTATCAATAATAGTGTTGATAATTTTGTTATAATTATTGGAAAAAATATGATTCCTAATATGCAAGTCACAAATTTTACACATCATGAAAAACATGACTATCAGTTAAACTAAATAGTAAGTAATACTCTATTTTGTTTCATGGATAGAAGTATATAATGTTAGACATATTTATGTGAAGTTAAAAATAGTATATGTAAAAATATTGATGTCACAAACCTTGGAACTTCTAAATTTGATTAAGAAAGATGATATATTATTAGAGAAGAAAATCAGGCCTTTTATTTTATACATAGATAATTAGTTGAATAGAGACAGAAGGGTTTCATTAAAATTTGTAATAGTTTGTAATATATTAGAGAAAAATTTCGTTATAATGAAATCCTAATTGAAAAGGTTTTTCATATCATTCCCAATGAGTGGGAATCCAAAACAATTAATGCAGAAGAGATATAAAATCATAATAACCATACATTTGATGATATTATTATAACTCATATATAATATGAGGGGTGAGTTAAGATAGACACTTTGAATTCAAATAATAAAAATAGATGTATTTGTTTTTCTACTACAACAATTCATATTATAGTTAAAGAAACTGCGAATGTGGTAAAATCTCTAAGGAAGAAGAAACTTTTTATTCAATATATTCCTGGTATATTTGATATTTTAGAGAATGAGTTGGATAATCTCCCTTAAAAGAAGAATAAGGTTGTGGGAAAGAATTTTTTCTAATACCAATATAAAAAGAGTCATAAGTATAATTGTTATATGAACCATTATAATGTAACTATCTATAAATGTAATAAATATGAACATATCTGACCTGATTGTCCAAATATGTAAAGGAATGATATGAATGAAATATATTCTGAAAGAAATGACAAGAATTATTAATGATCTAATGGAAAACATGTTTTGAAATATTCTGATAGATGGAGTGCTAGTCATGGTGATTCCTCTAAAATTTATTTTTAGAATGAAGGTTCTTGAATACAGAACATTGGTATTTTTCATAAATTAACCATGCCAAATCAATGTTTAACGTCTAAGGATTGAATAATGAAATCCCATGAAAATTTATAATTAAAGTACAATTTCCATAAATGTGAAATTGAAAAAGGATATATATCTGTTGAGGTAGAATCATCCATAAAAAGAGAAGATAATAATTTCTCTACTTATAATGGAGTTTCTTGATTTGAAAAAATTTAGAAAATTAAAATAGTTAGATATTGAAAAAACATGAATCTTATAATGAAAAACATGCTAAAGAATAATCAAGAATAAATATTTTTACAAATCAAATATTTTATCATTTGAAATATCTTGATCTAAACTATTCTGAGAAAGAAATTACTTGAAATGGTTTTGAAAAAGCTGGTTTTGGAGAGTCTACATTGAAAAAATATGTTGAAAAACATAGTTTCATAACTACTACTAATAAGTAAAATGATTTATTTCTAAAAAAAATCTATAATTTCTAACTTAATCAAAAATTTATCATACTTTTCTACTATAAAGGAAAATATCAATCATATTTATAAGAAAACATGACCCAATGGTGATAAAAATTGTATGGGTTTCACAAAAAACCTATTTTTAGTAGATATTAAATTGTTCCAAAAAGGGAAACATTTTTCATCATGTTTCAATATGGTGGGATCTAGAAGAATAATTGTTATATAAAAATAATTAAACCCCATGTTTTTAAAAAATATTAATTTTCAATGGAAATGATAATTTCCAATAACAATTTTCGATAAATTTAGTAACCTAGTTTTTTTTCTATTAATACAAAAAATTAGATGGTTTGGGGTTTAAAAATATAATATTTTTTTTCATTATTACAAAGTAATTAATGACCAAAAGAATATATAGAACATGGATTGTTGATGTTTCAAACATATGTCTAGAAATAAATATTTCTTCGAGAAGACAATCTAGGTGAAATGTTGAAAAGTAACGTTCTGTGTAAATACTCAGGGAGACATTATCAGAATATGTAACATTATTCTTCTACAAAAGGCTATTATATCATTTTTTTAATATTTTTAGGTTATAAGAAAAAACTTATAATCATAAGATAACTATGTGAGGAAGTCTACCTTGTGAACTTTTGGAACGAAAAATGTTTAGTACATAGTTCCAAGGATGAATTTATTCTTTCATGAAATTGGCATTTGAATGATTTTACAATATTCTTTGATGACCTGAGTAGAAAATACTTACCATTCCGTAGTTCAATTCAATGTCAATCTAGGTTATGTAATATAAGGATAAGACACTATAACCAAAAAAATTCTAAATCCATTTGGAAAGGAGTTATTAAGGATCTAACAGAACAAACGATTGATACTAAAAATATCAGTGATTGTAACACCCCGATATTTTTATAAAATATATTTGTTAGTAATTTAATTTTATTGACTTCTTTCCTTGCACGCTAATCCATATTAATATTGACTTTCACACATCACCGACTTAGATTACGTTACACACACAGCTGATTTTCAATAATATATCATTTTAAAAATTTTAATTTCTAAAATAATATAATTATAACCTATAAATTATAATTTTGGGTATTAATATTGTTAAATTAATTATGACTATATTATTTACATAGGTAAACCCATTTTGATATAAAAAAGAATTAATTTCATGAAAAACTATATAAATGCCCTAAAATGTGTATCATACCAAAAAAATAAATAAATTAATGTTGTTGAATTATATTAACGATATTTACATATAATATTCAAAATAATGATTAAATTTCATATTATATGTTTTATAAAAATGATATAAAAAATCTAATTTTACATGTAAAATAATTATTTTACTAAAAAGGAAGTCATAACATCTTTTGATCGCTCACTTGTTTGAAATAATTTTTTCCACTTTTTTAAATTACATTTTATAAAATAAACTTCTTAATTGAATTTTTAATATTAATATTTAATTTTCTAGAATCTTTGGTATTTTTATGATACGTTTCATGTTTCAATGAATTGTGAAAAACACAAAATTTTAATTGAAATCTGATTTTTCATTGAAATAATATATAGTCATAAATTAAATTATTGATTGGTTTTACTCTATAGTTAGATCAATTTTTTTTATAATTCAATAAAATTTAGTTTAATGGAAATAATTTCACATTGATTTTGGATATACATACATTTCAATATTTTGAATGTTTTTACTTAAATTTTTTTTTTCTCACCCCACATACGAGTTTAAATTATATTAATTATTGAAACATAGGTGTTTTTAATTTTCTGAAGTGGATATCATATTTGGAATCATAAGGTCCAAATTTAATAAATAATTCCCTTTTATTTATGGATAATATGAATAGTTACATAGGTAATATATATTTCCACAGTTGAGGTGAAATCAGGTAATTAACGGTAAATATAATAATAATAATATTAGAAAACGACATAAAACATTAAAAAATCATAGTGTATAATGTTAATTTGACACGTAACACCTCATATTTTAATTTATATATTTAATTGATATTTTTGTATGAAAATGACCTAGATATTATTAAAATCAATTGGAGTGAAAAAATGTCACACTTTTACTCTTAATTAGTAAAATATTATTAATATATGGAAAAATAGATTATATTATACAATATATATTATTATTAAATATAAATGGTTTATCTATATCATGGAAGTTTTAAAAAATAGTAACAAATAATATTCATTAATAATTACACAATGACGATGCGGTAATTATTTAATTAACGAAACAAAAAATTAAATGATATTAGAAATATTAAAATAAATATAACAGGCCTTAATTTATATGATACATGATATTTGTTTTGGTGAATTTTAAATATTTTTGGTGTACTAAATTAATTGGTTCGATTTGAGCTTTCTTTATTTATTTTATTGAAGTTAATGTTATGAATTGTGTCAAAATTGACAATAGTGACAATTTATTATATTATTTAAAAATAATAAAAATAAAAAATATGGTCAAATCTGATAAATTATGTTCTAACATATCATAAAATCAAAATTTTTGGTTCAATTTATACATTTACATTTGAAATCTCATACATTAAATATCGAAAAAGCAGTTACCATAGGTATAATTAGTATAGGTTAACAAAGAATTAATAAAAATTATATGGTTTTCAATCAAACCAAATCCTAGATAAAATATATTGGGTTTTGATGTAACAATCTTATAATATATTATATTCTAATAAATTTACATTTTTTGTATTTTAATTTATATATAATTTATGATAATTTAATCATTTGATAAATTATAAAAGTTCTCATTCCCTCTCCTTTAAAGGCCTCCTCTTATTTTCTTTTCAATACAATTAATAACCTATTTGGTTTGTCAAAAATCTATAAAAATATAATTCCAAAATCACTCCCTTCATTATAGAGCCCTAATTTTCTCATAAGACCAACCAAATATGTTATTTTGTGAAAATAAATTGAAGATACCCAAAGAAGATATAACATTCGTCAATGAATGTTTTTATTTTATTACATCCATCAATTGATTAAATCCCTTTTTTAATGTTTATCTAATAACCTCAAAATAATAAATATTATTATATGTGTTTATATTAATTTTTATCCCTACACTCAAACACACTTCTATCAAATCGTATATGCAATAATCATTCATGTATACATCGAACTATTACCAAATAAACTGTTGTCATTCATTCATCCATTTATAGATTTCAAGGCTACTAATATCGATTTAATTTATATTTTTATATGATATATATGATATATATATTTTATTTATGATTTTTTAAATATTATATAATATATAATTCATTCTTTCTATTTCATGTAAATATGATAACTTTGTTATGCATGTCTGGACTACCCCTCCTCAAAGAAAAGTGATTCTTTCAGACATTACATGGAATGTGTTATACTTGGGTGTAGGTAACGAATATTATATTTATGAAATTATAATTTGATTTGAATGAAATTATACATATTCAATTAACCCTATATCTTCCCATATTACAAGAAAATTGAAACAACGTTCATGCAAACGTACGGTCTAGCGTCTCCATGATCAGTGTATATAATCTCTTAATTATAACTTTTAAAGTTTATAATATGTAAATATATAAAGAATATATATGATATTTATATCATGGTTATAATTACAATGATTATTAAATCATGATATAAGTAAGGGGGCAAAAAATATAAAAAGTCAAAACACATGCGAAAATATGTAGATATTACGTGAAGCGTAACATTAACAATGAATTATTAATAATAGGGAAATATAAATCCATAATATAATCATATATGGAATTTGATATAGTAATATGTTTCTTTAAAAAATTTATAATAAACATTAATTTATTATATGGGAACCTTCTGTGAGTTCGATGAGTGTGAAGACAGAAGGTAAGGGATTTTTGTCTCACTTTTATTTCTATAGGACACATGCCCTATACACTACTAGTTCCTTTTTTATAGTGTATATAATTTCCATTAATGTCTTTATGGGTATTATTCAAAAACATTTCATTATTTATATAACAATTTTATGATCTGTTTTTCATGTGGTTTACAGTTCCAATGATACCAAATCAGTTTGGTAATTTGGACTCAATTTGCCTTCTTTGAGACACATGTTATGTTTTCAAGTCTTATTTTGAATGAATAATGGTTTGTAAATATTTTATTATTTAAAAAGTATTTCATTTCAACACATGAAAGGATTTTTCCCTCAAAAATTATTTTAAGTGATCTCTCAAATTTATTTTCTATCTAATATAATATTATTTGATATTATTTATGCATTACTCGGTACACTATTCAATTACGTTATCCTAATTCTTTTATGGTTGGTTTATGTTTATATTTTTGAAACCAATTTCATTTCCATAGGGTATCCTATGTAGAATTTTTTATGAAACCTATTTATTTGAATAGGTTATGATATGATGAATCATCTATGTTCTAATGGAATATATATGTGCGACTTTATTAATTATTTGATTGGTGGGACCTATATATCCCTCAAATTCATTAGGTAAAGATTTATATATCCTGAGATAATTATGGAAAAATTTTTGATGGGCTTGATCTAATATTGTAATATGGGTAAACCCGGTCCACTATTGGAGGTTGGGGAAAACCATTCCATTACATAGAAATGACTATGACTAAGGAAGGTAGTGTGAACTTCCCAATAGGTTTAGTCCACATTATGTTCCCTGATAATTTTGGCAATAAAACTTGACATAGAGAAAATAATATAACATGTTTATGTTTCATCCACAATCCCTTGCCATATTTATATATCATTATTTCATTTTTTATATTATTGAATCATTTATCATTCTTGTCTTATGAACATCCAAACATTAATCTAACGATTCAATATTTTGATATTTGATAAGAAGGGTATTCTTGTCAAATGGTAAGGTCAAATTATCATAAAATTATTCTAATGATATGATATTATGTTTTCCACATATACCCTTACTAAGATTATGATATCACCCTTTATTATGTTTCTTTTCCATATGTTGAAATTAGTGATTTTAAGTAGGAGTACTAAAAGGGATGATCTTAATGGAAATGATGAAGATCCTTCAACAAATTAGAATAACAATTTAAAAGATTACAACGGATCTAAACTATTAATGTTCTTAGGAATGAGTTTTTGTAATGTATTGAATATTAATATAATAATATATACTATCCAGGTATGAAAATCCATGGAATATATAGTTGTTATCAGAGAAAAGGTTTAGTCCACAATTGGAAACTAGGATGATAAAACATTATTTTGACACCAAGAGATATTTTTAAGTGTATGACTAGGGATATATATAAGGATAATTATATGATTATGTTAAAATGGTAGATTATTATTAATAATAATGAATAACCTTTGATTAATCCTATGGATTTGTAGTTAGAAATATTTTAATTAATTTCCCTTCATTATGTGGTTCTACTACAATGACTAGTATTTATCACACTATGCATTCTTGTTTTAGTCAATGGATGAATCCCGAATAAACCATGTTAATGATTAAGGTGATGGGAAATGCAATGATTACCCTCTCAAACAACCAAAAGTTTTGGGTGAAAATTAATAATATTATTGTTATGCTCACATAACATTCTCATGCTAGGAATTATGATGGACTAGTAAGAGAGATAATGAAGGAACAAAATTTTGATGAGTACATCATGAGGTAGTATCCATATTATTTCAGTGGGCCTTCTGATAAACTAGGGGCTATGTAATGGATTAATACCACCAAATGGAATGTTTCAATTCTCAAATGATAAAAACATGAGAATGTCATTTTGGATGCCAATTGTTTGGATGTTGAAGATTATCATTTTTGGAATCTTATTAATAATATGGGGCAATATGATGAAATTGACTCAATGTAATGTGACATGTTTAGGAACTTATTTTTCAATAAGTAATGTCATTATATTCTTCATATGAAAATGTAATAGTAATTCCATGTGTTAAACAAAAAGGATGTTGAATCTATTGGAAGATGTGAAGAAAATTTTACAAGACTTGCAAGGTATGATTCTAACATTATCAAAAAACCTAAAAGTATGGTTCTATGAAATTGTCTTATAATTTATTAAAATAAAAGGGAGTAAAAAAATGTGACACTCTTTCTTTTAATAAGTATAATATGTTTATTTTGGGTTTAAATTGAAGATAAGTTCGACTATATATATTATTCTAAAATATAATTTTTTTTCAAAATTATCATATATTATTTTTAAATTTTAGTGGATAAAAATTTTCGTAAATAATTACACAATGTTGATCTGTAATTTTTCTATTAATTAATAAATAAGTTAATTGATTTTAGATTTGATAAAAAAAAATTTAATTTTAATTAAATAAAGTTCAAAAATATTTTTAAACTTATTATGAAATTTTAGTGGTGTACTAAATTAATTCATTCAGTGTTATCTTTCCATATTGATTTTCATATATTCAGTGATATGAATAGTGTCAAAATTGTCACTAGTGATATTTTATGAAATTTATAATTTATTTAATATAATAAAAATCATAAAAATACTAACAAATGAAAAAGATGATAAATTATTTTTTGAAATATAATAAATTTTCCATTTATGGTTCAATTTAAAACATAAAATTATAACTATCAACCTCTTAATATAAAATAATTTTTATCATTGTAAAAATAGCCTAACTAAGTGTTTGAAAATATATGGTTTACAATTACACCAAAAAATGTATAAAATATATTGGGTTATCATCTTAAAACCTTATGAAATATTATCTTATAATAAATGCCAATTTTGGATGTATTATATTAGATATTTACATTAGTATAAATTAATCTTTTAAGAAAGTGAAAATGTGCCTCTTCCATCTCTTATGAAAGGTAGACACTTATTCTCATTTGGTTACACTTAATAAAATAAATTTTCAAAAAAATCTATACTAATATTAAAATAACTTCTCTCACTTCATCCTATACTCCTTAATTTTTCCATAATTTCAACTAAATAAGTGCTTTTGTCAAAATCAAAAAGAGATACCCAGAGAAGGGGTAAAGTTTATCAAAAAACATGTTTTTATTTTTTTCATTAAAACCATTACATTCATTTCATATCCGGATTATATAACAAATTCAGTTCCATAAATATACTAATATGTTTTTCATATTTATGGTTTGATATACACTCAAACACACTTCCATCAAATGAGATACACAATCATCGTTTGTATTTACGACGAACAACCGCCTCGTGAACCGATGTCTTGCCTTCTTCCATTTCCATAATTCATTTTAAAATATATTGTTGTAATTTTTTTATAACTTCTAATAATATATATATGATATATTTATTATTTTTTAGTTATTTTATAAAACATACCATCATTCTTTCCATTTTTTGTATATACGATAACTTTATTATGGACATATGGACTACCGCATCCTAAATGTGATGTGATTTATTCGAACATTACATGAAATGTATTAGCGATGAGTTTGGTGAATTTATATGATATATATGACATAATAACTATTCTATAATCCTATTAAAAAAATTCATTTACCTCATTTGTTTAAATATTTTATGAAAATAGAAGCATTGTTCATGCATATTTACGACCTACCATCTCAATGTTAAGTTTATTTAATTTTTTAATTATATCTGTTATAGATTATTATAAAAACATATATTATGAGTATATATTATATATGTATAATTTTAATCAATTTTTAGATTATTAAATCAATATAAATGTAATAGAGACAAAAATATATCAAATCAGAACCCATGCTAAAAACAAACAAGATTCTACCTAAATCGTAACATTAACATTGAAATACTGATAAAAAATAAATATAAAGTAATAATAAAATCATATATGGTATTATATATATGAATATGGTTTTGTAATATATTAATAATAAACTTCTATTTATTTGAAATGATGTTCATACGAGTACATTGAGAGTAAAGATATAATGTAAGGTATTTTTGTCTCGCATTGGTTTCCATGGGACACATACCCTATACAACAATCACTAATTTTTTGTGATTTATATAATTTAAAAGATTAAATTTTATGATTAATTATGTAAAAAATTATGGTTATTTACATGTATACTTGTTGAACTCTTTCTCATTGTCTTTACAGTTCAAAAGTTATCAAATCAGTAAGGAATTGTTTTTTAAATTTACATTATTTGATACACATGTTATGTTATGAACCAATATTCCTTTTCATTGTGTATATAACAAAATTTGAAGTCATATATCATTGATATTTTTATTTTCATGATATTATAATAGTCTTGTAATGTTAATCCTTTTTTATTCTTAAATCTGTATTATCTAAGACAAAACATTCTAAATTTTTTTAAAGGTGTTGTAAATGATATTTTAATCATTTTCCAGGAAATTTATTTCAATGTTTTATTAAAATGGTAATAAAAGTATACATTATATGTTTTCAAGTTTATTTTAAATGAATAATTCTTTTTAAATATGTTAATATTTATAAATCTTATGATTTCAAAATTGAAAATGATATTTTCCTCAGGAATAATTTTAAATGATATGTCAAAATTATTTTCCATCTAAGATAATATTATTTGATATTACATATTATTTACCAGATATATTATTAATAGGATTAATCCATATAATTTTATGATAGGAATATTTTAATATTTATGAAATTAATTTCTTTTCTATGGATATTCTGTGATGAAATGTTTATGAAACATATTTATTTTTACAGTATAGAAAATGATGAATGATTTATATTCTTTTGTGACACATATGTGTGATATTTTTCATTATGTGATTGGTGGGACCTATGTCTCCAAATAATTTAGTGAATAAGGATTTATATCTCATGGAATAATTAAAGAAAATATGTTTTAGGTATTAATCAACTATGGAATGATTGGGAATCGATTCCACTATGAGAAGATGGGGAAACTCAGTCCCTTACAAGGAAAGGGCTATGTCTTGGGATTATGGGGTGTCTCACCGAGAATGTGAATCCCCCATGAAGATCAATGATAAGTTATTTCAAAGTGTCTTAGGTTATTGAAAATGTCATTAAAAATATAAGTGACTGCCATAATTCTATTTCTTATTAATATTTTATTATTTTATGCTTTATTATCTTCAATCAATTATTATTTAGGTCATATGAGCAGCCATTACTAATTCCACGATTCGTGATTTATGATCATTGATATGCAAGGTCGTCTTTTCAAATTTTGTCCTCCTAGTTTCATTCACTTATGCTCATGATAGGACTTAATATATTTCATGTTTAACCTTTCCTAGAATTAGTGATCATTTTTTATTATGTTTCCATTCACGAGGTTATAATGAATGGTATTATGTGGGAGTAATATAGGGGAACAACATTAGGGGATAAATGAATGTGTTCGATGTTTCCAAAGGCAATAAACTATTATGATCCCCAATCATGTGTTTATGTAATGTAATGAATATTAATTTAAAAAAATTTAATATCCATTTTAAAAAATGATGGGTCATTATAGTGATCATTGAAAATACGGGAACCCACATAACTCTTGTTTCAAATCTATTAGTGAAGTCTAATCTTCTGATGCATTATAGTTAGTTCTCATGAACTTATTTCATAACACCAAAAATAAAAGTATATTTGGAAAATAATATATATATTTCTTAGTCTATTATTACACTAGATATACTAATGTTAATTTTCATTCAAAAAACACTGAAGAATTTTGTTATTTTAGAACTTTTGTCTCTAATGTTAAAAAGGAGAAAAATATATCTGTGATAACTATACTTCGTGATCATATTATAGAATTTATAAATTCAGATTTGAAAACTTTTTATTGTAGGATAATTATTTATCATATCTTTTGATCACCTAAAAGACCCCAAAAAATGGTTTAGTTGAAATACAAAAATATAATTATTCAAGAAATTACGAGAACCCTTCTTAGTGAATAATCAATTACTAGGAATTTATTGGCTGAAGTCATTAGTACTATATGCTCTAAAATAAATCAAATTTTAATTAGATATTTGTTTTACAAAACCCCTTATGAGTTGTGGAAAATAAGAAACATGAAATATTCTTAATTAAATTTATTTGGTAGGTATGTATTCATCCTAATTATGAATTATAATTTAAAAAATTTTCACCCAAATATGATGAAGGAATATTTTTAGGTTATTCCAATACTTGTATGACTTATAATGTCCCTAACAAAAATTAGTGTAAAATCCAGAAAAAAATTCATGTTATATTTAATGAAATTAATCAATTTGATTTCAAACAACCCCTACCAATATCCATAGATTTCATTTCAAATATTTATATTCAACCATTGTAAGAATATTCTTCTTAAAAGATATCAAATAAAGAATTCGTTTCTGATTTTTTTCGCTTAGGAATATTTTCAACCAATTATTAAATAAATGATTTGTAATGTCTATGATTTCTCTGTAATTTCTTTTAATATTATATGTGAATTCTTTTGAGATCAGGCGTTGTGACGATGTGCAGTTCTGAGGCCCGGTGAGCCCGGAACAAATTTTTGAATATAATTTAGTAATTAAATAACATGCGTGTGTGGTTTTCCTAAAAAAGTGGAATAACCCCTGAACGGGTGCTTAGATCAGAAATTTGAGGGCACCGCAGCATTCAGAGCAACGAGTTTACCTTAGGTGAGGCCTAAGGTTGGCTGGCGCAGGTCCATGGTGAAATCTAGTTTTTGGACGTAACCGTAATAAAAAATTTATTAAAAATATTTTAATAAATCTTGTGGAGGAAAATATCTTTTATCTTGTTAAATAGATATTTTCACAGGGATCCAAGGTTACAAACATCATAACCATGAATCCCTTGGAGGCTCTAGAGGCTCTAGAGGGAACCCCAATGAGGAGACAATGTTCTTGACAAGCTTCCCCAGCGACGACGACGCAGCGACTGGATCTTCCCCAACGAACTCCGTGAATCCAGGTAGAACGTTTTGATTTTAGGTTTCCATTCCCCATTTTGATTCCTACTTCGAACGTGGACAAATCCACAAAAACAAATTAGCCCACAGATCGATCGTGTTTGCATGATGGGATTTTACATAAATTTTGGGGATTTGATTCCTGATGGTTTTTTTTGTTTCATTTGGCCTTCTAATGGTGAAGAACCAAGATTGAAACGAACATCGATTGAGGTTCAACCCTCTCGATTTGTAGTGACTTTCTCCCCCGGTTTCCTCGTGTTCTTCGTGTGAGTTCTACGCGTTCTTAAAGGAGATATGAACAACGGATCATTGCACATCCATTGTGCAACACAACGATTACAAAATGAAAATCTTGCGTCAGTACAACCTCACGGAGGTGCAGCTACGGTGGCGATGGATGGATCGAAGCGGATCGGGATATATCGTTCTTCGAACGATTACCACACGGGTTAATGTAATCGGACTTTGGAGCCGATTGAAGGCCTGAAACCCATGGATTCGGCATCACAATGACGAGGCGACCTGAGATCTCAAGTTTCGCAGAAAAAGGATGATAGAAACGATATCCAGAAGATCGAAAGAGTTGTGAGGAGGAAGACGATGATTCTGGAAAAATCCCAACTACACGGCATGTAGTATGGGCTACACGGCTTGTGTTCGTCGGTGTAACACCTGGCGTGTGCTCTGGGAGCACACGGGAACAGGTTGGGTACACGGCCAAGGACACGGCGTGTATACCCCTCCCTACCCAGACCTGACCAGATACATGGGACACCCTAAATACTGGTACATGGGCAAGGGAACACGGGTCTAGGCCATGTACGGGCACATGGCAGCATACACGGAGCGAACCCCGGTCCCTCAGATAGGGTGTGTACTCTTTCTACATGCCGTGTAGTTACTTTTTATACGAAAATCCTAGAGACATGGGAAGTTTACACGGGCAGTACCCAGAGTCAAGAAACACGGCGTGTTATCCTACTACACACCGTGTAACCTGTTTTACATGGCTTGAGCCATTTGTCTTCTGTGACTTGGACTAGAGTTCTTAGGGTTTGTACCCTTTTTCAATCCCCTAATGATTTCTGGCATCATTTCCTATGTACATGAGTTTGATCCTATCACAACCCCCTCCCCACAAAGTGTACCCCTCCTGGGTCGGCCATGTGAGAAGTGAAATAATGACCCCCGAGGCCCGCCTCCAGTGGGCCCCGGGTTAGCGACTAGCACCGAGGGAATAGTAACACACAAAATGGGAGGCATTAAACTCTAAGAGAACACATGTGGAAGAGAGAGATAAGATAGACACCAATACACTCCACCTCAGACTACAATATAATTGAAAACCCATGTACACATATGAACTTTCATGCAGAAGTAATACAACTGAAGGGGAAAAACTACAAGTCCCCAAAAGAAAGTAAAAACAGCAGAAACCACAAGCCCGAATAGGTCCTGCAACCCCAAGCTAGTAGAAACCAGCTTGATCTACATCCTTCTCCAAGTGACCTAAAAAATAGTTTATGAATACATATGGTGAGTATAACAGTATACTCAGTAGGATCATCCTCGAAGGCTCTTGTGAAAAGTAAAGAAATCATGCTAAAGAACAGTGAACGACAAGTGAATCTAAATCGTCCCCTAAATAGGTATACTAAGTTCCCAACCTCACCATGGCTACTCTCACCAAGTAACGCATACACAAATATATCATATAATAAGTAATATAAAGGGTATCCTTCTACTACTTCTCCATTGGTTTGCCGCTTTTCCCCAATATCGGACGTCCTGGGAATCTCTCTTGCCCGCAGAAACCTAAGCGAAGCACCACAATATGCACCTTGTGCACCACAAAGGCTTGCCTGCAGACACCTGGGAGAATCACCACACTATCCTCACAACCAAAAGTAACCAGGTAGTTTCTAGGAGCCAACACAGCTCGCATAACATGTATCATACGTCAGGTATTATACCTCAGGCCATTACATCCCATACACCGAGTAAGGATCCTCAAGCCATCACAGCCTATACACGTTACACCGATAGTATTCCATAGGATACTATATCCAGAATATATTTGTGTGAATAACCACAATCCATTACATCCCTCTACAGACATATATGGGGAAAACTAACCTATGTGCCTATCAGAATAAGTAACTACCAAGAGAAGAGAGTTGTGCCAAAGGGGGTAGTCAGCCATTCAACCTCCCACTGAAATGTTGGGGAAAACACCCCCCGGGGCTCAAAATACATGGGGTGTCATTTTCCCTTACTAAGTGGGTGGTGTAGCGTATAAAAACAAAAAAGTACAGGATACATTATATCTCACAACCATGCTATGGGTATTACCTAGTCTTATACACAAATCCAGCTAACGTCTCTCAAACTCTGGGCTTCTACTTCTAAGACTAGGTATCCTATAAGCACACAACCATTTAAAGAGATATATTAGATTACATCATTCCATTTTTATCTGTTCCATTGTACGTTAATTAATTCTGTAAACATTAATTAACCATGAACAATTCCACATTAAAATTTCGTTATCATCACACGGAAAGTCAACTATTCCTTCAAAAATTACAACCTCATCATTATGTTACAGCATCTCTATCCCCAATGGTTAACACCATTTAGTCAAATATTCATTACATAATTACATTCCCATAATACCAGGAATTCTAGAAAAAACATTATATGCTACTAAACATAAGGGGGATCAACATGGTGAGTAGATGTACTGCCTGTCGAGTCTTAGCCACTTATAGCAAGAGAATATACCCATACTTCCTTATGAAGCTAAACACATAAAGCATGTGGCATACCCCACGTGTCTTCTCCTCTTTCAGAATAAGGGTAAGTAAGACCAGCTGCCTTGAGCAGTGGGGAAATGTGAAGTAGATAAACAACCAATCAAAATTACCAAGAATCCAACAATCACATACACTCCATTCTATCATCCCTATTGTCCTTCCTAACACCCACATGCATAAACCAACGCATCTTACAGCTCTAGCCGTCATGTGCTGCCACAACCAAAAGCCTCCATGCCCCCACATATCACAACAGCCATCCAGGATCACAGAACAACACAAACAGCAGGAAAACAAACAACACATTTAATTGGGCTCATGGCCCTCTAATAATCAAGAGGGTAACTCAGAACCCTTTATGGAATTATCAAAAAATCAGTACTTTCATCCATCTAGAATTAACAAATTTATTATTCGTAGGTTCCGTATTCAAGATAACTAATCAGTAAGACATATCAAATAATTAAACATTCTTACTGTGCCAATTTGATTAAAATAAAATTACCACTAGAACCGGATTCGTTTACATGCCTCATTTTCTTTATCCAAAAAATTATCAATTAATCCCAATTTATTTTCTTTACCGATTTCTATCAAAAACGAACAGCTAATCAAAGCAAGCATAGATATCACACTATCTAGAAAAACATGAGGCAATAACATACGATTGATATCAATTTATTCATTCGGTTAATATATTTATTATGTTAAATCCATTGTCATCTTGTGGGATTAAACATGCTAACAATATAGTTTCATGTAAAAGAGAAGAGAAGAAACAAATCCCCTACCTTGAAGAGTTCTTGACGTTCTTTATCCATCAACGGGTCACGATTCTCCTCTCGCACCAACTGCATCCACCCAAGGATGCCACAGAATGAAAACACCAGCAAAACCCCCAGAAAAACCCCATTAGAAGCATGGAGATTAAATGATTTAATAAGGGATGGAGAAATTGGAGAAGGTGATCCCAAAGGAACGACTATAAAACATACCTTATATCTAGGATTGATCGATACAACTTGGTTGCATCAAAATAGAGCGGAACCGATCTGAGGAGTAAGGTTTCATTGTGAAACTCCTATAGGAAGGATTGAAAGGTTCTATCGTCTCATAGCCGATGACAAAAAGTAAGAACAAGGGGGGATGATATCTTCTCCCTTCTGACAATTTAATGGGGTGACGATTTAATATACGCTTAATTCCCCATTAAAAGAGGATCTCATTAACCCACACGATTTGACCGAGTTAAAACATCCCGATCCATTGGAATAATTAATATAGGATTTATGGTCATTGAATCATCTCTCTTAATTTTAGGGTTGCAACGTCACAGACGGTTCGCCATTCCAACACCGTAAGAGGGAGATATGTTGGATGCAAGATCCCATATTAATATTATTATTATTATTATAGGGTGTTTCATGGACCCGATCCACGAACCATAATTTAATATTCCACATTAGACTTGGATCGATCATATAAATTACTAGATCACATTGCCACTGATGAGATGTCAATCAAATGTCGCACGCGGGGAGTTATGGCGGGTCAAAGATTTAATAATAATATTAAATCTATTATTTTCTGAGTGCTTTAGGTACCCGATCCAAAAACCCAAAAAAAAGACATCCAATATTGGACTTGAAATTTCTGTCTCGGAATCGGGGTCACACTTCTGCAGAAAGTTTGTGAAATCGAGGTCGCACGAATAAGTTACGATTGAAAAAGTGTTTTATAAAAAAAACAATAACATGATTATTATATTATTATTTTTAATTGATTTATTTCAAATACCCAAATCCACGCACCACCCTCTCTCTAATTTGGTGTGCCTCACTCCATTTCACCTTAATTGATTTTCTTTTCTTTTCTTTTATTACTTCCCCATTTAATTATCACTCTCTCTCTCTAATCTCCTTCCAATCTTTCACCCACTCCACAAAAGTGGCACCTACCCCTTTCCTTTTCTCCATGTCCATCACGCCCCATCTCTTTTCTCACTTTATTATTAATAACATTAATAATAACATCACCCAACACTAATGTTCTAATTTAATCCTATTAAATTAGTTGACCGTGGTTATTCACATATTAAATTAAAAACATTTCATTTAATTAAACACACACTAAAATCCACCATTACCATTATTATTTAATAGTAATAAATCACCATTCAATTTTATCAACGAGTCTCCATCATTATCATTAATAATAATTATTATTATTGATTCCCATTATTATCTTACAAATTATCCCTCACTCCAATCACATGATATTCACACACGGGTTGGGAACCTCTTCCATTCTTCATTATCATTTTATTTTATTTTATTTATAATCTATTAAATGAATATTATTATAATTATTTAAATATTCCAAAATACAAGTTGGAATCACCCATAAGGGGTAGCTCCCCATGCATTTCATTCCTTTATAATTTATTCCATGCGCCTCCCATTATATGCCCATTACACACGTAATTTATTAATTTATATATAAAAAAACAATGCACCTCCCCTAAATGAATTAAATACATTCAATTTTAGTTCTTTTATTTCACATTGATTAAATTAAAACCATTTAATCTAATTAACACCAAATATTTTCATGCCACCCTTATCAATTATTATTATAAAAAATTATTATTATAACACGCGTCATGTTTGACCACATCAAATTTTTACAATGTAATGGACCGGAGAGGACCGAGCCATTACATCAGATACCTCTCCAAACATTCTCATCCTCGAGAATTAAAAACCAACCCATAAAAGGGGAATGGTCTAAACAACCACCCCGTAAGATACCTCTCGGGGCTCTCGTCATAATAGGAATCCACCACTATCCTAATTATATGAGTCAGGTAATTCCTTCCCCCATGTCGAGATATTATCCGCTTTAAGTGGCACTGACTCGCCTACATGGGTTTAATCGCATACACATTAATGCATCTCGATTAGATATTAGGTCCTCCCATCCCCATAATTTAGGATTTATCATACACAAACTACCCCGAACAGCGCAAAAAAACAAGCAACACACTGCCCCAACACATGGATTGGGGAATTACTTCTCCCACGTCAAGATTCAATGTTGACAGTTCTTCCATTACTCTCCAAGAATCACCAGATTCATGCACAACATCACTATGTGACTTTTGGCTCAGCGCATCAGCTACAACATTAACTTTTCCAGGTGTATATGATATTGCGATGTTGTATTCTTGTAATAACTCCATCCACCAATGATGTCGTAATTTCAAGTCACGATGAGAGAAAACACACCTCAAACTCTTATGATTAGAGAAAACCACAAAGCGCTCACCAATGAGGTAATGTATCCACAATTTCAGAACAAACACCACGGATTCCAACTCAAGATCAGGGATGGCATAGTTGAGTTCAAGGGGACACAACTACCGAGACCCATAAGAATCAAATGACCTCTACTACATGAGAACACAACATAACCCCAGATGTGAAGCATCGCAGAAAACATCAAACTGGACTCCCACTGCTAGAAGACAAAGGACTATAGCAATTACTAACTTCTCCTTTAGATACTCGAATGCTGCCTGACACTGTTCAGTCCATATGAATGCCCGATCCTTCCTGGTCAAATCTGTCTGAGGAGTCACATATCGTGAGAAATTGGCTATGAAACTCATGTAGTAGCATGCGAGACCAAGGAAACTTTGCACCTCTATCACTGTCTTGGGGGCTGCCCAAGACACAACTTCTTCTACCTTCGATGGATCCACAACTAATCCCTATTGGGACACAACATGCCCCAAGAAACGGACTTCTCGAGCCCATAACTCACACTTAGGCAACTTCCTGTATAGATGATGTAGGCGGAGAAATCCCAAAACGGCTCGTAGATGCTATGCATGCTGCTCTTCAGATGTGGAGTACACAAGGATGTCGTCGATGAAGACTACAAAAAATTTGTCCAAGAACTCATGAAACACAGCTTTCATCAATCCCATGAATACAGCTGGAGCATTTGTCATTCAAAATTTCATTACAACGAACTCATAATTCCCATGACGACAACAGAAGGGGGACTTCTGAATATCCTTATCCTTCACACGCATCTGATGATATCCCGACCGCAATTCGATCTTTGAGAACCAACTTGCACACATCATATGATCGAATTAATGATCAATTCATGGACTAGGATAGTGATTATTTATTTTCACTTGGTTTAAGTGATGATCATTGACACACAACCACAAATTGCCGTTGACCTTCTTCACAAACAAAACAGGTGCACCCCATGGTGACACAATTGGCCGAACAAAACCGCACTACAATAGACCATCAAGTTTTATATGTAGCTCTCGTAACTCAGAAGGGGCTATCCTATATGGAGACATAGATATAGGAGAAGCTCCTGGCTGTAACTTCATCCCAAACTCGATCTCCCATTGAGGGGGTAATGCTACAACTTCTTCTGGAAATACATCAGGGTACTCCTCTACGACTCTAGGAAAATCCAACAGCTTAACCTCTGATGAACTCAGCATCATCTCATCCATCATGGATGATAAATAGGGAACATGCCTTTGACCGATCTGAGGGTCTCGCTCACCAACAAACACCACTTGCTCTCCATCCGCACCAATGAAGACGACCCTTTTTCTGAAGCAATCAACGATAGCCTACACCGAATACAACCAATCCATGATGAGGATGACATCATAAGTTTGTATTGATAAACATAGGAAATCTACGCAAGAGTTGTGTTGCTCCAACACTAGCTCAAAGTCTCTACATACTTCAAAAAAATCATCTCAACCTCCAACTGGCGTAGTCAATGCCAAGGGCACTGGAAGCCTCTCTACCTCAAGTCCCAAAGCATGGACAATGGTAGATGATATGAAGGAGTGTGTCACTCCTAAATAAAACAGGGAATACACCAAGGTAGAAAACAAGAAAAGGGTACCTCTAACGACATCTGGCTTGCCTGGAGCGAGCAATGCTAGAAAATAATGCTGGCCACGACCTCCTCTGTGGCCTCTCTGACCCTGATGACGTCTACCACCACGGCCTCACTCAGCTCCTTGAGGTTGAGGAGCGTCATGGGGATGTCATCTATCTGCCCCATCTACCCTCTTCGGATCTAAAGATGGTGCAACTGGCTACTGTTTCCTCGGCTGGAACTTCCTCAACAGATGAACCTGGAGTGTAGCACCCGGTGCACGATGACCGCTCTGAATGGTTGGGAACTCTCGCTACTGATGGCCATGACCACCACAAGAAAAACAAGTGCTTGATCCCTTGGCAATGTATTGAGAGTGGATTTCTCTGGAGAAATGGGATATGAAGGGCTGGGACCTATCCCCGGCTGAAAGGAAACCCTTCTTCCCTGAAGACCTGTAACCCTGGACCACAGCTCTGCTTCGTGAGGAATCATGTCGATTCCCCTCTTGTGATGATTCGGTCCTGGCCAGAGTCCTCTCGACAACCTTTTCCCTCGCCAGTACCTCAAGATATGTTTTCAGCATAAACGGGGTGACCTGGCACTGGATCTCTGGATGCAAAGCCTCCACAAAATGCCTCACCCTGGCCTCCTCATCTGGTTACTGGTCCGAAGCATATCTTAAAAGATTCCTGAAACAGTTTCCAAACTCTCGAACATTGTAGCTCCCCTGTCGAAGGGTAAGAAGCTCCTGGCGACTAGACGCCTTCACAGTCGAAGAAATAAACTCGACTCTAAACCTATCTCGGAACTCCTCCCATGAAATCGCTGACTCCTCACAATCCCCGAGGAACAAGAACCACCACTGCCTCGCTGCTCCATGTAGCATCGTCAAAACCAAGGACACCCAGTGGTCTTTGTGAGCACGAATCGAACTGAATCCGATCTCGACCTCCTATATCCAGTCTTCCGTGACTGAATCTAAAACGGAGCCCTCATACTTCTGTAGACTCTAGCACTGAAACTCTTGGAGTTTCTTCCTCTAAGTTTCTTCATTGTCAACCTCTAACCTGTGGCGATCTATTGGAACAACCTACTGGATATTTTCTACGCCAACCTGTTGAGGACGTCAATCTAGATCCATTCCTATAAAATAACAACCATTAGAGTTACTAATCCTGGAACATGGAAGAATCAACATTAATTAATTTATTGTTTTCTTTCATTCATATTAGGTTTAGTTATCCCACGGTCTACCTATTAAAACATAGGAACAATGAAGAATGATGCATGATCCTTTTCTAGGTTTCTACCCTGCAACCAGTATTACCTTTTTTAGTAGCCAGTGTAAACATAAAGGTACATACATCAGATCCTAGGGGCCCCTAAATGCCTATGTCTCAACCGCTCTCCAGTTTTTACCTCACTTTCTAAACATGAATGACACCATTTACCTACCAAACCATTCAACCTCAAATGTGCCTAACTCCAAACTCCATCCTATCCCTCTACCATACCTTTGATACCACTCTATCACGACCCCCTCCCCCACAAAGTGTACCCCTCCTGAGCCAGCAATGTGATAAGGGAGATAATGACCCCCGAGTCATGCCTCTAGTAGGACCCGGGTTGGAGACTAGCACCGAGGGTATAGTATCACCCAAAATGTGAGGCATTACCCTCTAATAGAGCACATGTAGAAGAGAGAGATAAGATAGACCATAATCAACTCCAACTCAGAGTACAATATAAATGAAAACCCAAGTACACATATGAAATGTCATGCAGAAGTACAACAACTGAAGGGGGAAAAACTAAAAGTCCACAAAATAAAGTAAAAACAACAGCAAACACAAGCCCAGATCGCTCCTGCAACCCCAATCTAGTAGAAACCTTCATGATCTCCAACCTGCTCCAAGTGACCTAAAAATCAGTTTATATATACGTAGGGTGAGTATAACATTATACTAGGTAGGATCCTCCTCGAAACCTCTTGTACAATGTAAATAAATCATGCTAAAGTACAGTGAAAAACAAGTGAAACTAACTCGTCCACTAAACAGGTATACTATGTTCCCAACCTCACCACAGATACTCTCACCAAGTAATGCATACAAGAATATATCATATAATAAAGAATATCAAGGGTACTCTGCCACTACTTCCCAACTGGTTTTCCTCTTTTCCCAAACATCATACGTCCTGAGCATCTCTATCCAAAAAGGCTTGCCTGCAAACACCTGATCGATGCACCATAATATGCACCTCGTGCACCACAAAAGCTTGCCCGCAGATACCTGGGTGAAGCACCACACCATCCTCATAACCAAAAGTAACCAGGTAGTTTCCGGGAGCCACCACTACTCGCATAACATGTATCATATGTCTGGTATTATACCTCAAGACATTACATCCCATACACCGAGTAAGGATCCTCAAGCCATCACAACCTATACACATTACACCTATAGTAGTCCATAGGATACTATATCCTTAATATATGTGTGTGAATAACCACAAGCCCTTACAACCCTCTACACACATATATGGGGAAAACTAACCAATGTTCCTATAAACACAAGTAACTACCAATAGAAGAGTGTGAGACCAATGGGGGTAGTCATCCATTCATCCTCCCACCAGAATGCTGGGGAAAATACCTCCCCAGGGCTCAGAATCCCCGGCGTGTCACTTGCCCTTACTGTCAGGGTGGAGTAGCATATAGAAAAAAAATTACAGGATATATTATATCTCACAACCATACTAGGGGAATTACCTAGTCTTAGACACAACTGCATCTAATGTTTCTCAAACTCCGGGATGCTACTTCAAAGACTAGGTATCCTATAAGCACATAACCTTTTAAAGAGCTTTATTAGATTACATCATCCCCTTTTTATCAGTTCCACTGTACGTTAATTAATTGTTTAAACATTAATTAACCATGAACAATTACACATTAAAATTTCATTAGCATTACACCCATAGTAAACTGTTCATTCAAAAATTACAACCTCATCATTATGTTCCAGCATCTCCATCGCCATGGGTTAACACCATTTATTAAAATATTCATTACAGAATTACATTCCCATATTCCCAGGAATTCTGGAAAAACATTATATGCTACTAAACAGAAGGGGGCTCAACACGGTGAGTAGATGTACTACCCGTCGAGTCCTTTCCACTTATAGAAAGAGCATATACCCATCCTTCCATGAGAAGCTAAACACAGAAAGCACGTGGAATACCCCGCATGTCTTCGCCTCTTTTGGAAGAAGGTTATGTAAGATCAGCTGCCTTGAGTAGTGGGGAAAAGTAATCCAGATGAACAACCAATCAAAATTACTAAGAATCCATCAATCGCATCCACTCTATTGCATCATCCCTAGTGTCCTCCCTGACACCCACATGCATAAACTGATGCATCTCTCCACTCTAGGTGTCATCTGCTACCACAACCAAAAGCCTCCATGCCCCCACATATCACAACAACCATCCAGGATAACATCATAGCACAAACAGCAAAAAAACAAACACCACATTTAATTGGGCTCTTGACCCTTTAACAATCAAGAGGGTAACTCATAACCCTTAGAGGTATTATCAAACAATTAGTTCTTTAATCCATCTAGAATTAATAGATTTATTATTCATAGGTTCCAAATTCCAGAAACCTAATCAGTAAGCTATCACATATAATTAAACATGCTTACTGCGCCAATTTGATTAACATTGAATTACAACTTGAACCAGATTCGTTTACATGCCACTTTATCATTATCCAAACAATTATCAATTAATCCCAATTTACATTCTTTACTGATTTCCCTAAAAAACGAATAGCTAATCAAATAAAGGATAGATATCACACTATCAAGCAAAACATAAGGCAATTACAAATGATCGATATCAATTTATTCATTTGGTTAAAATATTTATTATGTCAATTCCATTATCAACCATTGGGATTAAACATGCTAACAATACATTTTCATGTAAAAGAAAATATAAGCAATGAATCCCCTACCTTGAAGAGTTCTTGACGTTCTTTATCCACACAACGGGTCACGATTCTCCTCTCACGCCAACTGCATCCACCCAAGGATGCCATGGAACGACCGCACCAACCAAACCCCAAGAAAAACCCCATTAGAAGCATGGAGATTACATGCTTTAAATGGGAGGGAGAAATAGGAAAATATTATCCCAATGTAACGACTATAAAACATACCTTATATCGAGGATTGATCGATACATCTTGGTTGCATCAAAACAGAGCAGAACCGATCCATGGAGTAAGGTTTGATTGTGCAAATCCTACATGAATGATTGAAAGGTTTTAGCATCTCATAGCTGATAAAAAAAAGGAAGAACAAAGGAGGATGATATCTTGTCCCTTTTGAAGATTTAATGGGGCGATGGTTAAAGATACACTTAATTCCCCATTAATAGAGGATCACATTAACCCAGTCGATTTGAGAGACGAAAAACATCTTGAGCCAAAAGAATAATTAATCTAGGATTTATGGTCTTTGAATCATTCATATTAATTTTAGGGTTTCAACGTCATAGAAGGATCTCCATTCAACACCATATGATGGACATTTGTTGGATACAAGATCCCATATTATTATTATTATTATTATTATTATTGGGTGTTTCATGGACCCGATCCATTAACAATAATTTAATATTCCACATTAGACTTGAATTGATCGTATTAATTATAGGATCACATTGCCATTGAAGAGAAGTCAATCGGACGTCGCATGCGGGAGTTATGGCGAGTCAAAGATTTAATAATATTATTAAATCTATTATTTTCCGAGCGCTTCGGGTACCCAATCAAAAAACCAGAAAAAGGCATCCAATATTGGACATTAAATGTCCATCTCAGAATCTGGGTCGCACTGCTGCAGACGGTTCATGAAACCGAGGTCGCACGAATAAGTTATGGTCGAAAAAGTGTTTTATCAACAAAAACAATAACATGATTATTATATTTTTATTTTTAATTGATTTATTTCAAATACCCAAATCCATGCACAACCCTCTCTCCAATTTGGTGCGCCTAAGTCCCTTTCACCTTAATTGATTTCCTTTTATTTATTTGATTACTTCCCCATTTAATTCTCACACTCTCTCTCCAATCTCTTTCCAATCTTTCACCCACTCCACAAAAAGTGGCACCTACCCCTAGCCTTTTCTGAATGTCCATCACACCCCATATCTTTTCTCACTTTATTATTAATAAAATTAATAATAACAAACCCCATCACTAATGTTCTAATTTAATCCTATTAAATTAGTTGACCATGGTTATTCTCATATTTAATATAAACCATTTCATTTAATTAAACACACACTAAAATCCAAAAGTATCATTATTATTTAATAGTAATAAATCCCTTTTCAATTTCATCAATGAGTCACCATCATTATAATTATTATTATTATTATTATTGATGCCCATTATTATCTTATAATTACTCCCTCTCTCCAATCACATGATTTTCACGCACGGGTTGGGAACCCCTTCCAATCTTCATTATCATTTTTTATAATCTATTAAATAAATATTATTATAATTATTTTAATATTACAAAATAAAATTTGGATTCACCGATAAGGGGTTTCACCCTATGAATTTAATTCCTTTATAATATATTCATCTGCCTCCGATTATATGCCCATTACACACTTAATTTATTAATTTATAAATCAAAAAGAAACCATGCACCTCCCCTCATTGAATTAAATATATTCAATTTTATTTATTTTATTTCACAATGATTAAATTTAAACCATTTAATCAAATTAACACCAAATATTTTCACACCACCCTTATAAATTATTATTTTAAAAAATTATTATTATAACACGCGATATGTTTGACCACATCATATTTTTACAAAGTAATGGGCCGAAGAGGTCCGGGCCATTACAGATCCCTTCAGTAGGACATCATGAATAGATTTATAGGAATCCCCTCTGTGAGACTTGGAGTTGGATCCTCTATTCCTTCTCGGTACCCTAGGCAGAGTTCTTGGTATCTATGTGACCAACTTTACCCGAGCACCGATCCTCTGCTTAGCGGATTAGTTCAGACTGAGTTGTTGGAATTACGCCATAGCTATTAGTTTTGATCCTCATATAAACACCGTATTCTTAAGCACTTGTGGAGTGAGTTCTCCCAGAATGAGTGCATTGTATATTTATTCAGACTTAGGAGTATGTTCTCCCTGTTACATGCTTAGTGGAATCTTTGAGCTGGATCTTAGTGGTGGTTTCACAATGGTCGATCGTGTATGAGTATATCTGGATATTATTGTTATATTTTTGTAAACATATATTGTGTAGAGATGACTGTATCCTTATTTTGTGGTATTTTCTTTTGTGTTTTTTGGGGTGTCCTACTATGTATTGTTATACTCACCCATGCACGGGCTTTGCCCGCACATGTTAGGTCTTGTTTAGACGAGCGAGTGTTTGACATGATTTTAGGTGGACTAGGACCGGACGGTGCTCAGTGAAATCAGGCAGGCCAAGGTGTGTTCCTATGGCTATAGATTATAGTACCATTACCTTTATTTATAGGTTGGACTTTGTTGCAGACTCTCTTTTGGTGGGCTGGTACTTTTGGCCTAGGGTTTACATTTCTGTACATTACTTTCCTATCGTACTCTGTTGGTTGGGATCTTAGTGGATGAATGCATTTCTATTTTTTATAGCTTTTACTTTTTTAGCTTTGTGGGATTGAATATGTGTGTGTGTGTGTACAGGTTTATAGGAAATGCCTCTCATGTTAGTGACATGCCAACTTGGTGCTAGTCACCAGCCCCTAGACTTTTGGAGGCAGGCTTGGGGAGTTGTGGCTCGGGCCCCACTGGGATGGGTCATGACAGAGTGGTATTAAAGTGTGGTCAGTTATACCTTAGGACCGAGAGTCTGTGAGTTGGTTTGGGGCAACAGTGTTAAGTGTTTCGAGTACGGATTTCAGCCTAGGGCCCCTAGTGTTGGTACAGGCGACCGACATATCCATACACTAGGACTATAATAACTTGCTTTTCGACTTGGAAGATGATAACACTAGTTGTTGGGGAAAATAATGGTACATGCCTAATATATGAATGGGTTGTGGTTTCCATGTCCTTCTTGTGTCAGCTCTCCAGATATACTCACTCACTGCACTACATCTTGTTTCTTTATAGGATGCCTCCGCAACGTGCACCAGCTAGGATCCAGCGGCTCGATCAAAAGGATGACCCCCTCAATGATGAAGCTTTGGTATAAGGACTAGATCCCCAAATTTTACTGTTGGGTGGTGTGCCAGCTATTCCACCACCTGTTGAGCAGTGTTTAGTGCTTGATGTACCAGTAGATGAGGAGCACAGGCTGAGAGCACTCCATGAGTTTCAGAGACAGAGACCCCCGAGGATTCGAGGAAAGCCTGACCCTCAGGACGCAGAGGACTAGCTTGAGGTAGTGGCCAGAGAATTCCATTTAGTAATGACACCAGCATACCAGATGGTGATCCTGGCAGTGAGCCATCTGCAGGGATCGTCATGACGATTGTGGAGTTTAGTTATCCAGACCCACGACGAGGCGACTCTTGCGTGGTCAGAGATTTAGCGTCTCTTAAGAGAGGAGTTTTCACCGGTTACACTGAGATCAATACGTATACAGGATCTTCTTCAACTCCAATAGGGACCCATATCGATGGATGACTACTCATCGAGGTTTACCGACCACTCACAGTAATCTATGGATATGGTCAGAGATCAGTACTTCAGAGCTTGGACTTTTTAGTGGGGCTTGCCAGGAGAGATCCGAGCTGGCATCATCCCTATGAGAATTCCTATTTATTCTGGGGTACTCGAGCGTGATTTGGTGGTCGAGAGCTTCACGGTAGAGCAGAGACAACCGAGAGTTGTCAGTAGTGAGCGAGTTGGAGTAGAGACCTTGCCAGCAGGGAGCCGACATTAGGGACCCAGGAATGGGAGACGTTTTCAAAGGATATCCCAGGACATGGAATCTTCCCTACAGGGTTCGCAGGGTCCATCCAGCCTGCCTCAAGAGATGCGATGCTACTCTTGTGATGGTAGGGGACATCTCGCTCGAGATTGTACGACCCTCCGTACTACTGACATGGGAGCAGTGGATGGAGCACCGAGGCAGAGGAAACGTGTGGAGAAGACAGGTCCACAGGGTGGAAGATGTGGTAGAGGAGCTGAGAGAGCAGCTGTAGGTGGTCGACGTTTTGACCATTTACCACAACCACCCCCAAGAGGTCCACCCCTAGAACAGGGAGCTAGTGGACAGAGGCATGGACAACTACATGCAACGGAGGCTTATGACCCAGGAACAACTAGAATGATTAGAGGTACAATATATGTATTTTCTACATTGGTTGTCGTACTGATAAACACAAATTCTAGTCATTCGTTCCAGGCTGCTTTTCTTGTTCGAGACCTTCAGATTCTAGATGAGCCGTTGACTCAACCCTTATGCATAGAAACACCGACTAGATAAGATTCAGAGATCACACACCTTTGCAGACAGTGTGACCTGACCCTTGGAGGCAAGAGATTCGGTTGGAACATCTTGGTGGTAGCATCGAGGACTGATGATGTCATTCTTGGTATGGATTGGCTATCCACAGTTCATGCCCAGATTGTATATTTTGGGTGAGGGTGCGGTGTGTTCGTAGTGATGGAACAAGGTTCTCCTTCATCATTGAAAAGGAGACCCAGTCAGCACAAGATGAACTCATGCGTAGGAAGGTGAAACCGATTTCACATCAGTTGGCTAGCCTATACCTTGGCCCAGTAGATGTTACAAGTTTCCAGTTTCTAGCAGTAGTGGATGGGTATAAGGAAATATTTCCAGAGGATGTCCCCGGACTACCTCCCCGTCAAGAGATAGATTTCCGCATTAAGGTGCAACCCGGGACGACTCCGATATCATTATCATCATACCGGATGGCTCCTTCAGAGCTTTGCGAGCTAAGAGGGAAGCTGGAAAACTTGCAGAGGAACGACTTCGTGAGACCCAGCGTTTCACCCTGGATGGCCCCAGTATTTTTTTCTAAGAAGGAAGATGGGAGCTAGAGGCTCTGTTTGGATTACATGTGCATGAATCAGGCGTCCTTGAGGAACCGGTATCCACTACCGAGGATCGATGACCTCCTCGGCCAGTTAAGAGGGGTACGATGGTTCTTGAAGGTTAATCTATGATCCGGATATCACCATTTGGGAGTATAGGATGAGGATATATAGAAGAAAGCTTTCAGATGTTGCTATGGACACTATGAGTACTTGGTGAGTCCCTTCGGTGTGATGAACGCCCCGACAGTGTTTATGGGACTCATGAACCGGCTTTTTCATCACTATCTTGATTGGTTTGTAGTGGTATTCCTCGATGATATCCTTGTGTACTCTGCGTTCGAGGAGGAGCACACGAGGAACCTAAGGATGGTTCTGGACACACTCTGAGAGCACTAGTTGTACGGGAAACTCTCGAACTATCAATTCTGGATACATGAGGTCCACTTTCTGGGACACGTTATCTCAGCAAATGTTGTAGCAGTGGACACAGCCAAGGTAGATGCTGTGTTATCATGAGAGCCATCCAGAGCGTAATGGAGGTGCATAGTTTCCTTGGGTTGGCAGGCTACTATCGGAGATTCATTATTGATTTCACGAGGATTTCAGCACTGATGAAAGCTTTGACCCAAAAGGGTAAGCCTTTCGTGTGGACCAAGAGATGCCAGCAGGATTTTCAATAGTTGTGACAGTGGAAGTGGCTTGAGTTCCTCTAGGATTACAACTTTGAGATCTTTTATACTCCTGGGAAGGGGAACTTTGTGGCAGATGCTCTCAGCAGAAAATGCATATCACAGTTGCTGGATGACATGATGAGGCATTTGGCCTCTTTATAGTTATCCTTAGTGGATAGAGATGAGGGAGCTTAACTTCATTTGATGGTTGTTACCCCTCCACTCTTATAGTGATTCAGGGAAGCACAACTCGAGGATTCTAGCTCTGGGACACTATGTGCTCATATATCTGCAGGTGATGCTGCCGACAGATATTCAAAAGGTGGGGAGCACGTTGTTATTTTCCGAGGGCGCACAATAGTAGCTGTGACTTTGTGGGGGGGGGGGTTTCAGGGAGTTCTATATATCTCCATTGGCGGTGCATCAAGGTGTGGAAAAGTTGGAGCAGGACATCCGACGTCAGTTCTGGTGGCCAGGAATAAAGAAGAGTTTGGTATAGTTTGTTTCTTGGTGCCTTACTTTTCAACAAGTAAATGTTGAGCACCATGTTCCAGCAGGTTTGAATCATCCCCTTGAGGTTCTAGAGTGTAAGTGGGATGGGATATCCATGGACTTCAAGACGGTTTTACCATATACCTCCAGGGGACACAATTCCATATGGGTGATCATTGACCGACTCACCTAGTCGGCCCACTTCCTAGCCATATGGGAGCAGAGTTCAGTAGAGAGCTTGGGACGCCACTATGTGCAGGAGGTAGTTCGGCTTCATGGAGTGCCATCAGTGATCTTCTCAGATCGTGATGCTCATTTAACATCTCATTTGTGGAAGGAATTGCAGGAAGCTTTTGGTACTCAGTTATGCTTGAGCACAACATTTCATCCTCAGACTGATGGTCAAACAGAGCAGACCATCTAGGTTCTGGAAGATATGCAATGAGCTTGCATACTTGACTTTGGTCATTGCTGGGAGGATCACCTACCATTAGTGTAATTTTCTTATAACAAAAGTTATCATTTCACTATTGGTATGGAACCATTCAGGGGTTGGAACGGGCGATCTTGAAGGTCACCACTTTGCTGGACTGTCCTAGGGGAGTCAGCACTCATGGGCCTAGAGATGGTGTGAGATACTATGAAGAAAGTGCAGGTCATCCAGGATAGGATGAAGACTACACAGAGTCGGCATAAGTATTATGCCGACAGGAGATGGAGGCCCTTGGAGTTTGAGGAGGGAGACCATGTGTTCCTTCAGATCCCACCTCGACGGGGACTGCGGAGATTTGGATGAGGCGGAAAGCTATCTCCAAGGTTCATCAGACCTTTTTAGATTCTGAGTAGAGTTGGAAAGGTGGCGTACCACTTGGTTCTACCTCCTTAGATGGACCGGGTACACAACGTCTTCCATGTTTCGCAGGTGCGAAGGTACGTGCATGATCCATCGCACGTTATCGACTGGGGCGAGCTGGACATTGATGATGTAGTGACCTTTGTGGAGTACCCAGTGGAGATCGAGGATTTGTAGGAAAAGATCCTCCGTGGGTGAGATATTCCCTTCTTTTGTTTCAGGTGGAAGCATGGGAATCTCTAGGAGAGCACGTGGGAGAGGGAGGCTCAGATTCATGTGCAGTGCCCACATCTTTTTGAGTATCCTTTTTTTGGCTTTTCGGGAACGTAAAGCCCTATGGTGGGTACGATGTAATGTCTCAGATTTCTCCATATTTTATTTTAATATTATATGGGAATTCTTTCGAGACCAGGCATTTTAAAGTTGTGCAGTTCAGATGCCCGGTGAGCCCGAAAAAAATGTTTGAATTTAATTTAGTAATTAAATAACACGTGCATGTGGTTTTCCTGAAAAAGTTGATAACCACTAAATGGGTCCACGGATCAGAATTTTGTGGGAACCATTGCGTTTAGAGCAGCGAGTTTACATTTGGCGAGGTCTAAGATCGGCTAGCGTAGGTCGGTCATGAAATCTAGTTTTTGGACGTAACCGTAATAAAATTTTTAATATAAATATTTTCATAAATATTTTGGTGGAAAATATCATTTATCTTTTCAAAAAAAGATTTATGCAAAGATCCAGGGTTACAGGCCTCATAACCCTAAAACCCTTGGAGGCTCTGGAGGCTCTGGAGGGAACCCCAATGAGGAGATGGTGTTCTTGATGAGCTTCGCTGGTGACGATGACGCAACGTCGAATATTCTCTAACGAACGATGCGAATCCAGGTAAGATGTTTTGATTTTTGGTTTCCTTTTATTGTTCTTGATTCCTACGACAAACCCGGACTAATCAATAAACAAATTAGCCCATGGATCAATTGTGTTTGCAGGATGGGATTTTGTGGGGGTTTTTGGGATTTGATTCTTGAAGGTTGTTTTTGGTTTCATTTGGCATTATAATGGTGACGAACCAAGATCAATACGAACAACGATCAAGGTTCATCCCTCTCGATTTGTTGTGCCTTTCTCCCCCAGTTTCCTCGTGTTGTTCATGTGAGTTCTATGCATTTTTCACGGAGATATGAATGACGGATCATTGAACATCCATTTTGCGATGAAACAATCCCAAATTAATGATCTGGTGTTGGTACAACCTCACGGAGGTGTGGCTGTGGTGGCGATGGGTGGATAAAAGCGGATCTCAAGATGTCGTTCATCGAAGTATTTCCACACGGGTGACCAGAATTGGATTTTAGAGTCGATTGAAGGCCTGAAACCCACAGATTCGGCATCAAGACGACAATGAGAGCATAGAACTCATGTTTCGCGGAAATCAGATGACAAAAAACAAGATCTAGAAGATCGGCCAAGGCGCGAGGAGGAAGACGACGATTCTGGAAAAATCCCGACTACACGACATGTAGTATGGGCTACACTGCATGTGTTCATCAGTGGACCACCTGGCGTGTACTCCGGGAGCACATGAGCATGGGTTGGGTACACGGCCAAGGACACAATGAGTATACCCTTCCCCAGCCAGACCCAGCCAGATACACGAGACACCATGTGTACTGGTACACGGGCAAGGCAACATGGGTAAAGGCCATGTACAGGCACATGTCCAGCATACATGGAGTGAACCCCAGACCCTCGGACATGGCATGTACTCTTTCTACATGCCATGTAGTTAATTTTTATACGACGAGCCTAGAGACATGGGCCATTTACTCAGTTAGTACCCGGAGTCAAGGAACACGGCGTGTTATCCTACTAAATGCCGTGTAACCTGTTTTACATGACTTGATCCATTTGTCTTCTGTGACATGGAATGTATTTCTTAGGGTTTGTACCCTGGGTCTTTCCCCTAAAGGTTTCTGGTATCATTTCCTAGTTACAAGATTATGATCCCTTCAGCTGGACTTCCTGAATAGAGTTATTGGAATCCCCTCTCTGAGACTTGGAGCCAGAACCTCTATTCCTTCCAGGTACCCTAGGTATAGTTCTTGGTATCGACGTGACCAACTTTACCCAAATGTCGATCCTCTTCTTAGTTGATTAGTTCATACTATGTTGTTGGAATCACTCCATATCAATTGGTTGTGATCCTCATATTAACATCGTATTCTTATGCACTTGTGGAGTGAGATCTCCCGGAACGAGTGCATTGTATACTTCTTCAGACTAAAGAGTATGTTCTCCCTATTACATTCTTAGTGGAATCATAGAGCTAGATCATAGTGATGGTTTCACGATGGTCGATCCTGTAAGAGTATATCGGGATATTCTTATTATATGTTCTATAAACATATACAATTTAGAGCTGACTGTATCATTCTTTTGTGGTATTTTCCTTTGTAGTATTTCCTCTTGTTATTTTCCTTTGTGGTTTTCGGGGTGTCCTACGGGGTATTTTTATAATCACCCATGCACGGGTTTTTCCTGTACGTGTTGTGTCTTGTGCAGATGAGCGAGTCTTTGACAAGATTCTAGGTGGACCAGGACCGAACAGTGCTTATTGAGATCAGGCAGGATGAGGTGTGTTCCTACGGCTATGGATTTTAGTCCCAGTACCTTTCTTTATAGGTTGGACTTTGTTGCAGACTCTCTTTTGGTGGGCTTGTACTTTTGGCATAGGGTTTTACATTTCTGTACTTTACATTCCTGTTATACTACATTGGTTGGGATTTTAGTGTATGCATGCATTTCCATTTTTTTGTTGCTTTTACTTTTTCAGCTATGTGGGCTTGGGGAATTTTGTGCACGTGTAAAAGTTTATAGGCAATGCCTCCCATGTTTGTAACAAGCCTTCTCAGTACTAGTCACCATCCCCTGGCCTATTTGAGGTGGGCTTGGGGAGTTGCGGCTCAGGCCCCACAGGGACGGGTTGTGTCATGATTTTTAAGACCCAAGAAGATAGTTGTTTCATACGAATCATCATAGTGATGGTATCATTAGTGATGTAGATCAACCAGTTTGGACAAAAAGATCCGTATGAAATGAAATTGACATCTAGATTTTTTCCCAATTATAATCACAGAATCCTGGTTATGATTTAGGTGATAATGATTGGATTAATATAATTGAATATGAACTCTATTAATTTGAATGGAACAATTGATTGAATTTTTTAATGGCCTATAAAAAATTATATTACATGAGTAAAATGGATTTTTCAGTTTAAGAGTGAAGAAAATGGACAAATTTTTAGGAATAAATATATATATGTCACTAAGGGATATAATCAATAAAATGGAAAATATTATTATAAAACATATTTTATGGTAGAAATTCATGAAGCTATTTGAATACTTATAGAATTTGTAGAATTATTTAATTTCAACCTATTTCTGATGGATGTGAAGACTAATTTTCATAAAGGATATGTTCTGGAGGATGTTTTTTTGGGACTAACACGTTATTTTGGAAATAAAAAACATCCATATTATTTTTATAAATATAAAAATGATTTATGTAGAATTATAAAATACCTTAGAACATTGTATGATAGAATAACTAGATTTATTATAAAAAATGTTAATGGAGATAAGGATCAAACTCTTTTTATCAAAGTTTTTAATAAAAATATTATAATTGAACAAATTTATATTGATGAAATTATATTTGATTCATCTCAACAATATTTTACGGATTCATTTGGAGATCATACGATGTCTGAGTTTGATATTCTTAGGATAGGGGAGTTAACATATT
Source organism: Viscum album (assembly GCA_963277665.1). Classification (NCBI taxonomy): domain Eukaryota; kingdom Viridiplantae; phylum Streptophyta; class Magnoliopsida; order Santalales; family Viscaceae; genus Viscum; species Viscum album. Next base: position 201,748,561 of record OY728128.1, read on the forward strand.
TCCTTGGTTGTAAAGTTTTCTAAAATCATGAAGGAATTTTTATATCCCAAAAACGTATTTAAATTATCTTATTAAAAAAATTATATGAAAATAGTACATGTTTTATATCACCGATTAATAGATCTAATACTTTTGATCTTGCGAGGATAGGAAACTGGTTGATCAAAATAAATTTATAAGTAAGATAAGTAGTCTACATTACATTTCTACTAGTCATCTAGATTTATTGTTTTATATAAACTTTTTTGGAAGCTATCAAGATAATTCAAATTAATCCCTCATTAAAACTATAAAACAATTTTTTTCATTATCTTAAGGGAATATTAGATTTAGGTCATTTCAAATATTCTGGAAATGTTTCTGATTTTTTAAATGAAAATTTTGGTGGATGTAAAATGGATAAGAAGATTATGACCATAACATTTCATTCATTAGGTTACTCTTTAGATTCATGTTCATACATAAAGAAACATTTTATAGCTCTTTCTATTAACAAAGATTAATATATGGGAGTTGAATGTTTTTAAACTCAAGTGTGGTAGATTCAACTCACACTCATTGACTATTTCATGAGTTTTTCTAGAACTCAAATACTTCATGATGATAGAAGTGATGTTCCATTAAGTAAAAACCTATAACATCACTCTTATTCAATGTACATAGATATAATTAAAAAACTTCTTTTGGATCATACACTTAATAAAAATATAATTTTACAATTCATTGTAATGTTAGAACCACATGATGAAATTTTTACAAAACTACTTAGTTTCTATTGATTTTAATACATTGAATAGACTATAGGAATAGTCAATGTAAAGTGACCATTAATATCTAATTATTGTTAACTAATCTAATTATATTGACATACAATTTATCATATGGGGGAGTACAATTTTTAATGTTTTTCAAAAGTTTTTAGTTTTTATTAAAAGTTTTAGTATTCTAAATTTTTTTAGTTTTATAAAACATTAATCGTATTGAGTTTTCCAAACTCACCTTTTTACATAATTTTCAGAGTCGTATTTTTAAATGGTTTCTCAATCTATGAAATTGTTATAAATTATTTGGAATCATTTTTTATATTAAAAAAACATCATATTCAATTTTATAAATAAACTATCATAATTATTTTTCTTTGTAAAACATTCATAATCAGTTCTCATAAAAAAATATCACAATCAAGCATTATTATGAAACATTAATATTCAATTTATAAAAAAAAATAATAACATGTCAATTGTATTGACGAAACATTCTACTCTGAATGGTACTCTTCTATTGTTTTTGTTTTTGAAATATTTCATTACTGTATTGTATAATTATTTTTATTTTTAAACATTTATGTTTATAAATATATTTTTTTGGATATGTTTATTTGAAATAATTTCCTAATAATAAATATCATCACTCTATAAAATGTTTTAAAAACTTCAGCAGTTAAAAAATTCTTTTAGAACATTCTTAAGATCAATCCTGGCCATTAGATTAGAAGGGGTTTTCATCTCAACCATCGGTGTTCTTTTGGAAGATGAATCATCACCCCTAGTTCCTATATTAGGGTGGGTCACCCATGTCCCACATCAGTTCTTCAATTTTTTTCACAATGAGTTAATGGACCATTAAAAGGGCCCATTATGGAAGTCTATCCAAGTGATCGTTCACTAGATTAAGAATCTAGAATAGATGGAGAGTAAAGAATATTATGTTGATTTTTTCATTTTTAGGGAATGGTTGATAATAATATCATGGTATGAAAAATATGACTATACAGTCATGAAGATCAATTTAATTCCATGATAAGAATTAGTTTGTGTTGAAAATCATGATAAAAATTTTGACCTTAACTAGTATTGGGATTTTTCTATACATCTGTTTAGTATATAAAATAGGATGGTAGTAAAAAATAAATTTTCACCATGTTTGGAATGAGGTACATGTTTTCTTATAAGAGGGATGCATTTTTTTAGAAGTACATTTAGATGGAGAATATTATTTTCCTTTCCATATGTTTTTAAATAACCTGGAACATTTGACAAGAATAAGGAAGAATATTTGTTGTATTAAAAATTTTCAATGATTAGAAAAGTATCCAACTTGACTCTCAAAAAAATTCCTTGCATTATTGATGGAAGGGTGGATATTATGAGAAAAGGAGGCAGAGATACATTGAAGTTGTTTGATATATTTTTCTATATTATATTGTGAATATAAGAATGATTGGCCATGTCTCATTCATCTCTATCGACATGGATATCATAAAAGCATCCTCAATCATGTGAAAAATATTAATGTTCCAATATCTTATCAAAAAGGTAATAGATGAGTTTATTATGTGATTTAATGTAGAAAACAAATCATTACATGTGATAGAAAACATTTCAATAATGAGTGATTAGAAAATATAAATAATGATGCTATTAATTTATTAAGACTCAAAATAATTTTTTATAATACGTTGATGGTGCTTTATTGGAGATAGAACCATCAAGAAAAATTAAGGAAGATAAAAAAAGAAAATAAAGGCATATACATATCATCTAGTACAAACAAAGAAAACAAATAAATAAATACAAAATTTTCAAGAAGACAATAGAACATAAGGCTCAAAAAATATTGGGGATATATAATTCAGAATTTCCCCTACAAAAGCTATGTTTATAAAGATCAAGGATGTACAGAATATGGAAGAATAATTGAAAAGAAAAAAAGAAAAATAAAATAATTTAATATGGTACAATTATTTAATGTTTATCAAATGTTATTGATAATGAATATGAGAATATTATGCTTCTTACACTCCACACTGATTATATAAATCTGAATGTAGTGTTTGTTTATGAAGAAAATTGTGTTTCTCTATCTAATATCATTTCTGTTATTAATAGATTAATAGAAAATGATGCTGAAAAATTACTCCCAATCCTTCTATAAAACTAATTTGAGCCTACATTAGATAGAAAAGGATATTTATGAATGGAAAGGAAGTTATAAGAAAATCATGATAAGGAATATTATGAAGAATTAGATATAAAATAAATTGAATAAAAACAAAAAGAAGAATAGGAATATGATTAATTAGTAGAAGAAAAATATTCGGAAGTAGAGGAATCATAAAAGGTTGAAGTGGAAGTCAAATAAGTGGATGAGAGTGAGGAAACTGAGTCTGATAAAGAATCAACAATGGGACCCTCAACCTAATTAATTTTACCCTCAAAGACCAATAATTTTTTAAAAAAATATTGATGTTTTCAAGAAATGGAATGGTCATCAGAACATGAAGCTCAATAATGATCAATGAAATATGAATAATACCAACATTATAACACAAAATTTAATGATAAATATGCTTCTGATAAAATTTATGAGACGATTTGACTCTAATGTGAGAATATTGTATCTAAGGTTGTTGAAAAGAAAGATTCAAAAAATCATACTAATAAATGGAAGGAAGATTATAATGGAACCATCTGAACAAACACTCTGGAGGTTGATCATGATCAATCAGACTCTAGGGAAATGATAGATTAAAAATGATTTTGATTATCTTTTTCATGTCTAGAGGATATTATAAAGGACACATCCTTTTTCTCAAATCATGAATCTAGATTTAGGATTCACTATAACATTATTAGTGACAAATTATTGTCAATTTATGTTTTAAAATTTTCATTCATTCAAATTGAAGAGTAATTGAATATTTTTAAAGTATGTTATGAAACATGAAAATTATTATCCAATTAGATTTTAAATTAGTAAAAAAAGTTTATTTTGATATTCGTATCAATGATTATGAGTATGAATAATTAATGGATCTTATGTTATTATCATATGATTCATTCAAAAAGTAATCCTCAGATGTAGAAGCCATGGTATTTTTTGAATAATTCAATGATGCCACTGATTAATGGACTGATGATGTGAATGTAAAAAAACAAATGATCTATGATATCCAGTTGTAGATGAGTATAAACCGATCATGTGATGAAGAGAAGATTTTAAGAAGTTAACATTATACAATTTTACCTTTGGAATTAAAAAAGATGAAGACTCAAAGCCGTACTCAAGAAGAAAGGATTGAAAATTTGTAGAAAGATTGGAATGAGTTAAAGAAGATGAAGGCCTTCCTAAATCCCTTGATAAAGAGAAAATTATTTATTTCATTTTCAACTCCTAGTGTGACTTTGTAAAAAATATCATTATTTTTTTAATGTATTAATATTCATCAAACTCATAATATAGGTGTTTTTTTTCAATTCTGATTAGTTATATGTAATTTAATACATTCTATGGATGATTAGTTAGTTCAACTATCTATTTTTATGTTATAGTTTCAAACATTTCCAGAAACATCATTTCTCTCTAATAATTTTTTTAAAATCACAAAGGGGGATAATATTTAACAAAATGGGAGTACTTAATATTATGGGGGATGAAGTTTTAAATAATGTGGAAAATGTTTATAAATGGGTATAATTTCATTCAATGGGGTTAATGTTCTTCAAAGGAGGAGACACTAACCATAGGGAGAGACATATTACGAAAGAGGAAAAGTTTTTTTAGGAAAAAAATATCCTAATAGATTCCTTTATATTAAATGGTGTGAAAAACATTGGGGGATCAATGTTGTAACAAATAAATTCTTAATTTTTAAAAGAATAAATAGATTTATGTTATTCAAGTTTAATTTCTATTTATATTATGGGGTTTGTGCGTTCTAGAAGGTGTATATTTTCGAGTCATAAGACTTCATTCTTACATTTCCATTACATTATTTATAGATATAAAAAGACATTCTTAAAACATGTTTACTAATTTTTATGTCCCAAGTTTTTTAGTATGTTTTTTGAGAAAACATTATCCCTCATCATAAATACAATAATTTTAAATTTATTATTAATATAATAATACTATACCTCATTACAATAATCATATTGAGTATTTATCTGATTAATGAAATTACCCGTAATTTGATAAAGAGTTATAATTTTCCTGTGCCTATCATACTGACATAAGTATTGACTGGAAGAATAAAAATAGTACCAAAATAGTTGAGTTGACTATTATAATGATCATTTTATTGAAGATTAATAAATAATTTCATCAGAAAGACTAAATTTTATAATTATAATATATAATATATGTTTATATCATATTGAATAACTTTTACATTTTAATAGTCTTAATCAATATGACATCAAAAAATTATTTATGATATAGAATTAGGATTAGTCATGTACCATTTGGTATATTCCATTGAAAAAACTCATAAATATGACCATTGTGACATTTCATATTAATACCATTTCACTTGAAGAGTTTGTATCTTCTTTATACATTTCTCAACTCAAGCCTACTGAATTTTTCTCTACGTAAAAGGATCCTTATTATTTGGGATAATACATTACATATTAGTTGTTATAAAGAATCCATTAATGAGTTAGAAGTTATAATTATTACTTTTCTATTCATTTATTTTAGGAAATCAAAAACACTTTCATAAAAACATGTTTACTTTATTTTTATATCCAAAATTTTTAAGAATGTTTTTTTTATTGAAAAAATATATTTTTCCACAATTAAAATATATTCTAAAGTATTTATGAATATGAAATTACATTTTAAATTATGATTATAAAAAGGATTTTGTGTTTGATAAATCAGGCTCACCATTATTAGATCAAGTGTTAGAATATCTACCTTCTCTTTCATACTAACAAATTCATAACAATCGGGCAGATACTTGTACCTGTAGAAATTAGACAAATACACGAAAGTATTATCAAATTGAAATTTTCCTGGACGTTCATCATATTAAACATGTTTATAATAATAATATGATGAATTATTTCTAATATAAATAAATCCCTTAACACTATGAAAGTGTTAACCAATACAATGTGGGGAAATCAGTAAAAAAAATCTGTTGAGTGTGATATTTTTAATGATGTTACAAAAAATAGGAAGAGTATGACCATGGAAAGGATGATAATAAATACTAGTACATTTAGTGACTTTATAGAATCTTTATTCACTCTCATTTTTTCATTTTGCGATAGCTATGTTGATTTGATAGTGTGAACAACTTGTTCTTGGCCTTTGAAATAATTTGGAGTATTTTAGTTCTCAGGAAACCATGTAAAGTTATCTCCATAGAAACTTTTTCATTATAATCGATGTGTGATCCTCATAACCATGAATGTACTATTAGGAAAGGAAGACAGAGAATGTCACCCATCAGATTTAGGGATACTGATGCTAGATATATAGATAATATTATAATCATATTGTGGGATTATAGGGATAAAATGATAGTGTCATTCCAATATTGATATGAACGAATTCCCTATTAAGGTAATATAGATGTTCCTGTAAGTATAAAATAGATATTACCATCAGTCATTGTTATTAACTAACTTTTTCATAAGGTTAATAGAGAATTTTTTAATATATCTTTTATTTCATATATAATTTAACATAGAAATTCTATTTCTTATTTTTAAAAATGTTTAATTCCACTACACATTTAATAGAAAACGAATCTTCATATTTATCTTTCAATTATAATTTTTATTATAATTTTTAATCTAATTATCATATATTCTTTTATTAATTGAATCAATATTTATTAAAAAAAATTAACAATGATGTAACCAAACAGTTGTTTGGTTCTGATTTTGTAACTTTATTAGTCGGATTATTCCTATGTCTGAAAACTATACATAAATAGGTCTTGGTTTAATTAGTTTAAACATATTAAACTATATTTTTAAAACTAAAACATACCCCCACTTTTATGTTGTACATCATAATAGAATTATTAAAATCCTAAATTGTATTATTGATATACTAAACCGAAAATTTGTATCTGATTGGGGTTCTACTGCTCATAGATTTTTTTTCTTTATTTAGTTATTGCACGTTTATTTAAATTTTTTCATATAATTTTTTGCTTTATAATATATTTTATAGTATCATGTATTTTTTGTAATTAAATTCCTTATTTTAAATATAGCATGAATGAATTTTGGTTCAACAGAAAATCTGAATATGAATAGACCTCTTATTTTTGATGGCATTGATTTTGAGTAATGGGGAGATGATATTAAGAATATTATTACCAATATTGGGGTATAAAATTTCATTTTGATTTATAGATATTATAAAATTATTGATAAGAAAGTTATATCTTTTAGTCATCAAGAAAATTAGGAATATCAACTAAACTACAGAGTATGGAATAATTTTTTATACTCTATGAAAAAGAAGACTATATAGTCAAATTTCCTCATGTGAAGATACAAAAAATATCTGGAAGAAACATGAAATTGCACATTATGGAACGTCTATGGTTATAGAGACTAGGATATCTATGTAAGGAATACATTATCAGTCTTTTTAGTTTCTTCCTGGAGAATCTGGTGAAATGATTCCCCAAATATTTATACCAATTATTAATTGTTTAAAAGCTACTGGTGACAAATTTCAAGATAAAGAGACCCTTTTGTAAAAGTTAATTGATAATGTGTTAAATTAATGGGAATATAAGATAACAACTTTGGATAATACAATAATGTTTAATAATAAAACCATGGATGATCACATTTGAACACATATGAATAATGTATGTAGACTCAAAAGTGATATAGAGAAATCCAAAAAATGGCGATGTTTATTTTCTCCAACATCCACCTTAAGTCAAAAAGTTGAATGTACTGAAAATGTTTTTAAATTATTATTAATAAAGAATTTGGTTGTTCAATATGATTCTAGTACAACTGATCATTCTTAAAATGAGTTAAAATACATGGATAGAATGATGAACAAGATATTCAATATGAAATATCCTTAATAAAACATTAATAATGGGCATAAAGGGAAGAGTCATACCAAAGGTGAAGTTACATTCATATAGTGTAAGAAATCAAGACACATCAGAATAGATTTTCCAAAGATGAAGAAAAATGATAGAAATGTAAATAATTAAGAATGGGATTCCAATAAATTATAAATCTAATGTAATGAATGTTTTAAAAGATTCTTAAATCTTTAGTTCTAGTGGATGAAATTATTCACAAATTTATTCTTAGAATGAAAATTTATATAGAGGGAAATAAGTTTCTTTGCTAATATACCAATTGAAAATCATTTTATAATTGCTACGGTATGAACTAATACAAAACATACCAACATGGATTTAAATAATAATTGTCTTGATGAAAAGTATTCTATAGTTTTTGATGTAGAATAATCCTTTTTAAAAGATAATACTCTTAATTCTTATGAATACATTTCTCATTTTTCTAAATTTATTGAGAATTAAAGTAATAAAATTTCTAAAAAATGTGATAATGATAAATGAATTATTATTAAGGATTATTCAAGAATATATGTTTTGAAAAAAGAAATATCAGATCATTATAAATATCCTAGTATGTGTTTTTAGAGAATATAAATATTTATAAATATATTGAAAAAGTGTTCTTTGAGAAAAAATGTATATAAAAAATTGTCAATTCAAAAACTAAACTATTTAGGAAAAGAATATATTTTTAAAAAAAATATGAAATTTATTCATTCAATGAAAAATTATAAAACATTTCAATTAGAAAATAAAATTTTCATAAAATGTTGAAACAAATAAATCTTTATGGAATATGTTCTGGAATGAAATTTTCTAATAAAATTTTTTTTTGGGTAATAATTTATTTTATTCCAAAAAAGTTCCCTATTTTTAAAAAATTCCAATGTGGTGATCATTGAAAATATAATTGTTCATTCAATTATATTAAAACCGTATGTTTTTATATAGACTCTCTTCTCTAAACAAAAATGAATTTCTAATGTTTTTTTCTTACATTTCTGTACCCAATAAGATTTCAGTGTCGATGTTTAAAAGTCTTTATTTTCAATAAATTAATGTATGTACCTAAAATAGGAATACATGGTATATGTATAGTGTATTTTCCTCGAATACGAATCATAAAAAATTATTTTTAAAAATATTATCGACATTAAAAGGGGAAAAGTTACTCTATGACATAATCCTCCATGGGAGATTATCAGAATAGGTTACATTTTACTTCTGGGTAAATCACTTATTTCAAATGTTTTATTTTTAAATTTCATAAGAAACTCTTTATAAAAATTATTTGATTATTTCATTGAGGTTACCTTTGAACTATAGGAATGATAAAATATTAGTACATACTTTCGATAAGGAATTTATTCTTTCTTACATTCGGTATGAGAATATTTACACACATAACATTGATGACCATATGATCCAAGGATTAACATTCCTTAGTGAAATTGAAGATCAATCATAGTGATGGCATAAAATTTAAAGACACTATAACCTTATAAACCAATATAATATGACTAATAATGGAATTGATAATGATCTACCATAATATTGGTTTGATTATTCAAAATCATGTGCCTATAGTAAATATGGTCAATAAAAAAGTCAAGTTTTAAATATATTTGTGAAGTATGAATATATTATTCTTTTCAATTAGTGCACTTGGACATATATGATACTACATAGGCTATAATTTTTGGTGTTAAATATTACGTATATTTCATAGTTAATGATTATATAAGATAGAAATGGGATTATTAATGTCACAATGGAACCTAAAGCCTTTTGTATTTTCAAAACATTTATATCCAAAGTTAAAAAAGAGAAATATATTCCCTTCATTACTATTCATTGTGAACATTGTTGATTATTTTTAAATTATTATTTTGAAACATTTTTAGTAAGAATGGTATTAAACATAACTACCCATCAGACGGATCCCCTCATAAAAATGGGGTAGTTGAAATAAGAATGAGAATTACACAAGAAATAACATGAATCATATTTAGGGAATACTCAATTGCTAATTCTTTTAGGGTTGATGTGGAGAGTACTACTTTCTATATTTTAAATCAACTTTTAATTAGAAAATATCTTTATAAAACTATATATGACGCGTGGATTGGAAAATATCCAAAGTTTTTTTACATCAATAATTTTATTAAATTATTTTTCATGAAGATAAAAGAGAACATAGAAAAATTCAAACAAAGATCTAATGGAGTAATATGTTTAGGTTATTCAACTATATATATAGCTTATAGTGTTTTTAATAATAATTATTAAACTCTTGATGGAACAATTCATTTTATGTTTGTTGAATCTGATTCTCTTTTTACATACAACTACATCTTATATCCTCCTTGGAAGTTTTTCCTAAAATTGATTTTCAACCCTTTTTAGAAAGCTGTTCTCATAAGGATACGAATCAGGTTTTGGTTTCTGATGTTTTCCCATAGGAATATTTTCTATCAATTCTTGAAGAAAATAACTGTCAAATTGAAGAAGTGATTTTTTTCTTAGGAATCATCCATGTGAATATATCATTGGGTATTAAGTTTAAATAGATTGGACTAGTAGTTCTTTAAGGAATAAAATTTAACATAAAGATTTATTATAACAATTTGAACACAATAATCATGATGAAGATCTTGGTGAAGAAGATTTTATTAAGGTAATAAAATATGAGATCAATGAATTTGAGTGAAAAAAATTTGGACATTAGTTGAATAACTTAAAGAAACATATATATTTGGAGTAAAATGGGGTCTCTAAACTAATTATAATGAAGATATTATAATTTATATAAACAAAGAATAAACTATTTCTAAGGGTTCTAACAAAAAATTAGGTATTGATAATAAAGAAACCTATACATTGGTATCAAGAAACAAATTTATTTGAATACTTCTATCTGTTTTAGAATTGTTTATATTCACACTTTTTCAAATGGATGTGAAGTGTAATTTTCTTAATGGTTTTGTTCCAGATTATTTTTATGTAGAAAAAACTCCTAGTTTCAAAAATAAAAGACATCATGAATTATATTCTAAACATATAAATCATTTTATGGACAAGAGAAAGCCCATAGTTCTTATTATGACTAGTCAACATGTATTTTGTTACAAAACAATTATGTTAAGGGAGATAAAGATCCAAAATGTTTAATAAAATAAGTTAATAAAAATAATATGATTTTAAAAATGTATGTTTATGAAATTATATTTTGATGAACTCAAAAATATTTAACATATTTCTTTTTATATTTTTTAAATCCGAGTCTAGGATGAATATTTTGGGTGAGTATCATATTTATGTAGATTTCAAATTTTCCAAAACCCCAAAGGATATTTTATATTTGATCATAAGTATATAAAATTTCTTCTTAAGATGTTTGGATAAGATAATTCCAACTGAATTAATACTCCCATCATTACCTCAAATATCTATGTTCTTGATGAGTCTGAGAAACCAGTTGATCAAAATAATGTTAGAGATATAATTGAAAAATTACAATACGTGACTTATAGTACTCTATATTTAAGGTTTTTTTGATGGTTATCTATAAGATATAATGAAAATAAAATAGAATACCATCTAAAATACTTAAAACGTTTTATGTATCTTAAGAGAAGTATGTATTTGAAAATTTTATATTATTTGGTAAATGTTTCAATCTAAAATGTTTTTTTATTATAACATTAGAATTTTATATAATGTATATGATAAAGAACCTCCAAAAAATGTCATTTCATAGAATATTTTTTATGTTCATTTTAATGTAAGTAACAACACTCACTAGAAGTTTCCACAAGTGAAGACAAATTTGTGGAATATTGATGTTGTTGTGATCATGTGTTATCAATGCAACACACTCATTAACTATGTCTTCAATTTAACTAAAACTAAAATACTTCATGATAATACCAGTTCCGTTATTTTATCTAAAAACCCAAAAAATCACATAAGTGTAAATAACATAGTTATAAAACACTATTGTTGGCAACAAATTCTTCACGAGGCTAGAGATTGGAATATTGGAGCATCTTAAATCCTCAATTTGACTCAGTGGATTATCATAAGAACTGAAGGTAGCCAAGAATATGTGTGTATGGATGCAAAAAAGACCGAAATATGAATGTATGGATCTAACATACCCAATGTGACATCAATAACCCTCTTAAACACCAACCTTGTTACACAATCCCACTAGAAATTTTTCCTATAAATAGAAGGTAATCCACTAATTTAGGGGAAATGATCATGATGTCAAAATGTTGCTCCTATGCTCCCAGGATAGTTTCTTCTAAAAATGTGTGTGCGGTATAACTTCATGGTATTGGATCTTGCATGACTGCTTCCCCATTGGTCCACCTTTGGGAGGCCCCATGAGGGATGGAACCTCACCCATTTCCTTTTTTTCTAAGGAACACGCATGCAAAAGATCCCTCTTGTGTGAATGACTTGACCTTGTGTTGTACCTCTTCTTCATAGCACCTTTCATTTCAGACACAAGTCAACATTCTTGTGTGCAACCCTTCTAATAGACTACATGGGTTGTATTTATTCGAAGTCACTATATTAGACTTCATATTTCACTCAACATCTATTTCATGAACATGTATCCTCTATGTGGACCTCGGGAATTTCACATAGTGATTTTATGGCCCCTCATGTTGTGTCTCATGTAATGTTTCTCTACATATTACATCTTCACATATGAATTATAAAATCTATTGCTTCTTGGAATACATATTTTAACATGGACCACTCGACTGACCACTCCTCTACCCCTTTGTATTCCATCATTTCTCGTTCCATCCCTCCACCAAGGGGTAAATGGTTCTAGTCATGTTGGTCCGAGGGATGAGGAGTGATTACTCATCATCCGTGTTATAGAACATTAAACTAATTAGCTCAAACATCGAAAATAAAATATGTTAAACTGTGACGGCCACATTTGTGGAATGTTATAGAGGATCAAAGAGGGGATTGGTAATAGATCCCTATAATCTCTCACTCCCTTTGAAAATTTTCTCCATGTATTACTTGGGTAGACTCTACCTTACCCCAATAAAATGCCTCAATATGGTTTAATGTGTAGGCCTGAAATGTAATGATACCTTACACAAATGGAATGGAATAATCCCCGTACAATAAGAAATCCTATTCAGGCTTCCCTCTAGATGTAATCCCCAATCACATTCTACATCTCCCAAGGAAACTAGCCATGCATAATCCCCACACCATCCCTCACTAATGCATATTTCACGATATGTCCAACCAGTCTATTACTTCAAATAATTTCCCATATTGAGTGCGAGCCACATGGGATTATATGTTAGTAGTTACCATGACACTATTTTTTAGAAATCCATCTTTCTGTAAGCCCCATTTTCCACTTTCCTGGGACACTATCCATGTGTAAGCCTCGAACCAATGAACTACAATGGTTTCAATCACTATCTTCTACATAGGGTATGCAGAAATCCTCCATAAGTGTCAATCCTAACCATCGGCAAACCTTGGTGTTTCCCAATATTATAGATCATTGTGGATCATAGTATCCACCAAAAACATTCACATCCTGATCATTCCTTCGAGTAAAAATATCACGGGAAGATCATGCCCCACAATGAGTTCACATCTCCTTCAGATCCACTTGGGAAGCTAACCATGCATAATCCCCAACCACAATCACCATTTTTCATAGGTATCTAACCATGCATAATCCTTAAATACCCCACATAACTATATATAATTTGATTCCTAGTAAAATTGGATACTTAGGAAACCTCCATGTGGTTCAATACCAACACCATCATCTTCACGTAGGTTCCATCTCATTCATTCAACCCACATCCCAAACCCTCTATCATTTTTTCAGATCCTTACTTGTGCCACCTCATCCTGGTAAGATCATGTAAATCACTCAAGAAAATTCAATGTGTGTGGACAAGTCATATGCTCTATCACCTAACCTTTATCACAGTTGGGTCACATCATCCACTTGGTCAATCTCAGCATGTAAGTCCCATTCATATCCCATAATTATTCTTAGTTGAACCTGTGTTGATAAACATATTCAATCCCTACTTAATCCACATTCATCTAACCAAGAATTCCCCTTAGAATACGGGAATCTATCCATGTGTAAGTCCCAAATCATCCATCAAACTATGTGGTTTCTATCCCTATTTTCTATAAAAGTTACTAAGGAGGCCTCCCAGAGATTCAATCCCAGCCAATGGAAGACGTAGGTGTCATTATAATTAGGTTCCACATCCTAGATCCTCCCTTAGTTTTGATCAACCTTCACAGTTTGAAACCTAATCTTTATGAGACACACCACCTCGGGTCCACTCTTATTGGGAATTCTGATCTGTCCATCTAGTAAACTATTCATTTGCTCCCTCAATGGGATGAACCTGTTCGATCTTACTTCATATGTGTTCTGATCAGTTTGATCCATCACTAATATATGTTAAACATCTTCCATGCCCCATGTTAAACATGGGATGCTGAGGAAAACCTCAGATAAATGCCTCTGGAATATCATACTCCATGATCGATGTGGGAAGCCTTGGGTTTCTCCCCCCATGAGAATACCTCTCACAATGAAGAATACAAGTGTAATAGTGTTTCAGTATCCTGAAATTCCATCGCTGCCCAGTGTGACTATACTCATGACCGAAGGATGCAAACCAAAATTGGTCCTTTGGAATGTCCTGAAAAAATAATCATAATTAAAAGGAATTCACAAGGAGATGGTTTCCGGAATGAGTACCATATACAACGTCATAATCTTTGATGGAGACCTGGACTATGAGAAAAATTATGTGTTGGAATCCATGGAAGGGGGGAATGACATCCCATCACCCCATTTTTCTCAAGGAGAAAACATATCTAAATAATTGATGAATTACTCTAACCATTAAAAAGTGGGAATGTGGGGAAAAATATTTGACTCCCAACATGTAGTAAACTAACAAGATGGGAATGACCTAGTAGAATGTGCCAAAAAAAAGGTTAAACCAACGTGAACTAGTAATCGATTAACCATGGGCATTAATAGTACCGAGACCTCAAAAAACGAGTTATACAACAGATCCAGCTATCCGACACCAGGCCCTTCCATGAAAATAGTGGGCCGAGAATGAAACTAACTAGAATTTAGGGAGGTTAATTGATGGGAAATCTGGTATATGGCATTGTCAGCATGGATCTCTATCACTAATTGTGTAAGATTGAATGGTGTTGGGTAATTGGTAATTACCTTCCTAATATCTTTATTGATGGATGAATATTCCTTCTTTACAGGACCCAAGCTGCCTGAAACCAATCTACCCCTCCCACATATATAGGGGTGAGTGGAACTATAAGATGGAAATCCCACACCATTCTGCCTATACCACGATGTCATCCATAACCATGACTACCAGGAATCCAAACCCAATCTCACCCTCATTAATTATTCATAAGAGTGTGATATATGTTCATTTATGAAACTATGAGAAGGAGGGGGTCATTCCCATGAGGGATATGGCCCCCTAGGATGTAGAGGAATTTAGGTTTCTCCATAACCACTAACCATAAGGGCCATGTATGGGGCCACTACTCCACACATCAACATTCAAATGTTTTAGATGCATCTATCCAAAATGATCTTATGACACGACTCCCTATGCCAATGAGGTAAGGGACATCCATGTCATCCTGAATATGACTACCGCTCGGGAAATGACAAGGAGGGATCCCACTAGTCCACATCAATGAAACCAACTGTATTTCCCTGAGGCGTATGGACATGTGGATTATGCCCCTGCTCAACGAACCCTAGTTTAGATGACCTGACACCAACGTCGGGAACAAGAACAGGATGACAGTAGTTATGGAAATCATATTCTAAAACATTAATGCCCCAATCCACCCCTAACATACTCTATTTTATCCATGATACTACAGATCAAAGACACAGTTAATCTTGATTGGGATCAAGACCTCATCTGCCCTGATGGTTGGCTGAGATGACTCTTCTAATCGTTGACACAATTAGGATCCATCTCCGGTCAACCCTTGATGATGATATTTAGTACAAATGTCCTCCCCACATTATCACCAGCCGGATAGGAGGTCATCCCTTCTCTCTCACCATGCATGAAGGTCCTCCCCATTTACCAACATCAGTCTAAGCCGAGCCCTCTCCCATCTTGTGGACACCAAGCATGAAGTTCCACCTAGTGCCTATGATTCCATATATGTATTTCATCCCCGTATATTAGGTTATCCATGTGTAGGACTTCCTCACCTCATTTTCATATCATGTGGACTTAATCCGCCGATTAGAACTAACCGTAGTGAAGTTCATCCTCACTCAATGACCCTCTAGAATGGTGGTCCTCCCCGTGTTCTTGCTAGCTCGAGTAGAGGTCCTCCCCATTCCAACAACCATGCAGGTAGAGGTCCTCCCCACTTCATCGACAACCAACAAAGAGCTTCTCCCCATGTCCAGTTTGACCAGTACAAAGGCCCTCTTCGTTCTACCATTGAAAATAAATGTAGAGATCATCCCCATGCCCCTAGAAATAGACATGGAGGTCCTCCCCATATTATCACCAGCTCCAGCAGTGGCTATCTGAACTCTAACACTCTCCACCTAAGAGGTCCTCCACTTGTGTCCAACAATCAATACAAATTTCATCACCATGTTCCATCCGACATTTGACTAGGTGCTTCTCACACCTCGACTCACCAAAGTGGAGGTCTTCTCTACTCCAACGACAACTGATATGATGGTCCTACTCATGTAGTAACCCACTCAGGTGGATTCCCTTTTTACTCCAGCCCCAACCTGCATGGAGTTCCTCCGTGTGCGGGAGATCTACCACATCCTAGTGAAATATCATGGGGTAGTAGGGAGAACCATCTTTGGAAAAGGAAGAACTCAAAGTAGTGCCAGATAATCCTCAATCCAATCATCTTTTCTGATTCTGAAGCAGAATTCTACTCAAATATGGATCCATCACCCCAATCCTATATATCAATCTCAGGGGTAGGAACCTGACATGTGAGCTTCGTTCTTATGGAAGGAGATATGTTGGAGATCTATGAAACCCTCCATAGGTTCTTTTAAGTGGAGTCATATTTGGATCATTTCTATAGTCTCATCATGTAGTCCTCTCTACCATCACCAGATTTTATATCTACCTTGATGTGATGTCATATAATGTTATTATAAGGCATGAAAAATGTTGATCACCCATCAGAATCACCCCCAACTGCCGCTGAACTCGCACCCAATGTGGTGGTTAGCACCATGTCTTATAGGGAAATGATAATGCAGTTAGTACTGCCCTCGAGATATGACCTAGCATGTTGTTTTTTTGTATCCCATAAAAAATTATCTCCACTGGATAGTCCTCAAATGTTACAATCAACATCATTGTTTTTCTAGTTCCTCATCTACACCTAGTCAACGAATTGAAAATGCCAGACCTGGATCCCACCTCTGAACGATGATGTTAGTTGGAAACCCTTATAATAGACTAGTTATCAATGTTGTTCTTGACAATATCTACCATTGATTTTTATTTCTTGGAGTCTCTCAACTTGGAAAAGGTCATAGGCTTCTTCCAAACCATCTTGGTGATGCATTTTTACCTCCATACCCATCTGTTGGATTATGTGAAATGTACGGAACAGTTCAACAATATTGTCTAGAAGTGTCTCATGGTTAATTTAGCCACACTTCTTGGTTCTTAGGAACCTATATCTCCAATTTGTTTTTTTTTCTCTTAAGGAGAGATCCATTCAGAGCATTAATGAGATATACATAATTATCAATGAGGTGTCTCTGTATAAGCAGATTCAGAGCTGGGGGATGTATACTACTCTTCATTTCAGTCAGATACTACTATAACCAGACCTAACTCATGATATTGGGAATATTCATATAGGATATATCATAGTAAATATGGTTGAACCTTATATATACCTTGAAGAAGGTTTCAGTGAAGGTTCTGAAGAGGATGTCCCATCCCCTAGGGAAACACAACACTCGACGGACCCCCAGGTATTTTCATTCCACCAAAAGGTAGACGCATTTCCTAATAGGTCCCTCTAACATGATGCCCATAGGTAGAGACCCCAATAAGGATAATGTAATGACCATGAATTCTATGCCTTCTGACCCATCTTGATTAGTACAGAGGATAGAGTTTATTCCCATGTACACTTCTTTTCACTAACATCATTCCAAATAGAGAAGGCTCATCAATGATATTCTAACTGAGCACCTTGTATGATAGTATCCAGACTATGGTGATCCCCAGTATGATGACATTAACCCTTCATTGGGAAAGCAGGGGAAACCACATTTACTCCTTGGCGAGTGGTATATAGTTAATATCGATGATCTTGTTCACCCAAAGAGGTTAGATATTAGTTCTTGTAGAAAGAGATTGCGGTTTTTATCCCCCAATAAACCTGAGTTTCCCGAGAATCATCATGAGAACCTAACTCAGGTCATTCCAATAGTGAATAAGGTTGAAACATACATTGATATTACCTAATTTTGAATAATTATTCTGTATATTACAAAAATATATACTTGAGGACCTTAATAGTTTAGTGTATTTGGAAACATGGAATGGAAATAATATTTCATGGTGAATGATATTGAATATCTCCCATAATGATCTAAAAATTTGGATCATCTACCTAAAACCATTGTATGTAACTTGGGGAAAACCAACACAAGAAAGCGGTGAGATCAAATTCTAAATAAGGGTAAACAATGGAGATATTTATGCATAATATTGAGCATAAGTGTATGAGAACATGATCATAAAAATATAAGATCATACCCTATATATTGAAGATTATATACTTGAATCATGAAATATGTATTGGTAGTTTATATGGCATAAATCTTAAGGAAATAATCAACATAACACATAAAAGAATAACATTTGAATAAAACATGGAATTGTTCATTACATGTAATCATATATAATTATTTCCGTAGTAGTCAATGCATAGCGGCCAATACCATCTTAGTAAATAATTCATTTAATGAACCGGGTTCACACCCCATTACATCCTTGTATTATTGAATCGAGTTCACCCCATGTTCCAGACCTATATTAATGATCCATGCTCATTTCCCATTCGAGAAAAGTATTACTAAATTGGGTTCATTTTTTGTTCTAGTCCTATAATACTGAACTGAGTTCAATTCTCGTTCCAGCTTTGTAATACCGAACCACATTCATTTCCCATGCCATCCTTGTCTATCTCAAGAGATATAAATTTTTATCCAGTTAATTCGAGGGAGATATTGGTCCCCCTATAAAATAATGAAATCATAGATACATTTCCACCAAATCATAAACAATCATATCATAACCCACAAAATGAAATGGGTATCATAAGCATTTAATCATATCATAACATATGAAAAAAGATACAGGTTTCATAATAATTTAATCATAAGAATAACTAGTGTAGAGAAAATACATTTCATTAAAATATAACTCGAGAATGAGAAACATATTTCATAAATAGATAACATGTGAAGGAGAAATCGATTTCATAGATATATTAACCATGAAACAGAAACTGGTATCTGAATGACCATGGAATTAAGCATAAATCATTCATAGAAATAATTTTAGTGGAACCATTAGATCATTTACTAGAATTTCATGAGTAACATCAACTGATGTCACATTATATGGAAAATAATTCTAAAAAATCCTTAAACAAATTCCCCAAGGAAAATATCATTTACTCTTGGAAAAATGATTATTAATATATAAAACCATTTTGTAATCATTTTACATTAAAATACCCAAAAAATTATAAAGAAGACAAGAAATAATTTTGAAACCCATTATCCTTAATTCATGTAAAATAAGCATCAAATTATTTAAAAAACTTGTTTTCTTTTTAAAACAACTTGAAATCTTATAAATAATGATTGAATTTTTTTTTGAAAATACTTTGAAAAAATTTAAATAAATCTTGAAATCACTTTGAGATCCATTTTCCATAAAAAAAATAATCAATATTCAAATTTTTTTTGGGAAATATTTTCCTTGAAAACTTATAAACGATTCATGACAAAATTATGAAAAAAAAATTCCTTCAAAACATATATTAGAAATTTTAAAACAATTTAAAACTAATTTTTCCTAAAAACATATAAAAGAAGCTTGAAAACCATTTAAAACACATTTCATTGAAAAAAAATATTTTTCTAAAAAATATTATTTAAAAATTTCCATTAAACATGAAAAGAATTATTCAAAGGACTGATGGTGGATAAATATATACATGTGTCACGAGGTAAAATGAACATTTCTTTTTCATGATAAAAAGGATAGAAGAATACCTATTTTGGAATGAGATAATAATATTTCATTGAAAACATATGAAAATTTAAAAAAAGTGAAAAAATGTATTTTAGTGAACATACTAGAATAGTATAATATTCTTGGAATCTCTTTTTTGGAAAACAAGAACTTCAAGGAACACTGATTTCTGACTGAATAGAGGGTAATGTCAATATTTCTTAAAAACAATTTCTTTACTACATTATGTACTAAATAGTGGAGGAAATGGAAAAAATATATAAATAAATATATAATAATCAAAGGAGAATAAAATTAATGAATTTTACTGAGATATAGATCATAATATTTCATCGAATGTAGGATAAACATAAACAATATCGATAAGTGATAAGATTGTATTGATAAACGATTACAACTTGGTAGCATGGATCATAGTATCCATGAAATAAAAGGAAATTTAATTCATCTAAAATGTCATTAGAAGAATTAAATTAGTGATATTATAGGAGAATTGAAGTATGTATACCTCCAAAGAGAATTTAGGTGCATAACAAATAATGAGTTTAAAAGAAGGGAGATTGATAGAAAACTATTTCCCCAATTGGGTAAACTTTTAAAAAATACTCAATGAGAGAAATATCATAAATTGGATATATAAATACCAATAAATATAACTATATTATACACATGATACAATCACAGTAAGGTCATACACCTGACCAATGTAATGAGTGGTTAACATAGCTAGTCTCTCATGAAAACAAATAATGAGATGAAATCACATTACCATTTATCATGAATTTCATCGTACTCATTCAAAACACCTATATAATAAATATAAATTAATTATAAATATTTTAATGAACTATATTTCTATATATAATCACATATATGGTTTTACAACAATCTTATATTACCATGTTGTTATCCATCTATGTTATGGTTTCACTTCAAGTAATATTCACATTTTTCGTTGTATGTGTTTTAATTTGATATATTGTTGGACCTTAAAAATATATCATGATTACATATTATAAAAAATGATATAAAACCCATTTATATCTAGTATATTTTTATTATAATAATTTATATAAAATATAAGAATGAAACAGAATACACCGTTCATGGAGACGGTATGCAGTACATACACATGAATGTTATTTCTGTTTAATTACTACTTTGAAAAAAATATGTAAAAGATATATATATATATATATATATCTATATTTATATATAAATATTAATGAATATTTATTATATATTTCATATATTATATATTTAGTAAGACCTTCCTTAATACAATTTAGGTAGTGTATAAACGAATCATATCGCGTTGAGGGTGTGGTTCTCCACACTTACTAAAATGAAATTATCATATTACCACACAATGAAAAGTAAAATTGATATTTTTTGTAAAAGGAATATTTAAGATTAAAAAAATAATAAATATAATATATAACATATATAAATATAGTTTCCATCATAATTTCCACCATGGGATTGGGTCAGGAAAATTGAACAATCGTCACTTTTTGAGAATATAGTTCATCGTACACATAAATAGTTTGTTCGTTACCCATTAGATGGATGTGTGTGTATGTGTATGTCAAAAAATTAGCATAAAAATATCACAGTATAATATAGTTACTAGTATTTTTATACAAGAATTGAATAATGAGATTGTATGGGGATGATGACATAAAAAGGGGTTTTCCTTGAGAGAATACGTTACATCTATAACAGGAAACTGATTTTGGTTTTTTCAAAAAGGCTTCCATGGATTTCATTATACATAAGAGAGGGATTCTAGATGTAATGAAGAGATACTGTGAAGTGTATTGGGAATATATTTTCAAAAATTAAGTGGTTTTAAAGGTGCTAGGATGTGGGAGAGTTGATGGCCTTTTATTGGAAATGAAAAAGACTCACATGGAATCTTTTAAAACAAGTTAGGGGTACACATACAGTTACCTAATAAAATTCATAAAATCCCAAAAAAATAAATAATGGATGTTGTATGGCCTACATATGGAAAATATTGGGTTGTCAACAAGTGGATAGATCATTTGGGCTCTTAAGATTAAGGCATAGTCTCTAATTAAGCTTAATTTGACAGTAATCGTTCTGATTAATTTTAATCACTTTTACTAATCATTTTGGTAAAAAATAAACATGATTTAATTAAAATATAAATATTATAATTGGTACAATTGTTTTTATTCATTTTTAAAATATCATTAACAGAATTAGAAAATGTAAGATTAATGTTAATCCTAGAGGTGAGATGAAATTACATGATTCTAAAATAGAAAAATGTTCAAATGTTTACTCTGTTGTTATATACAATTTCAATTTTAAATTTATTCAAATGACATTAATTAAATTAATATATATATATTATTCCTAATGTGACTTTTAAAATAATAATATATAATTTAAATTTAAAATTTATTGAAATGAAAAACCTGTTTATAACTAAAAAACATTATTTTTCACTATATATCATGAATTATGTTTCTCAGATAAATCCCAAAAATTTATGGTAAGGTAATTTCTACATTTTAAGTTAAAAATGTTGTTAATTTTGTTTAATTAAATTTTTGAATGTGTCTGAAATAAATTTTATTATTAAATGTGGTTCATTCGAGAAAACAATATTTTTACACATAAAATTGCATTACCAAATATCATATATTTCATTTCTAATATGTTATTTATATATATTATAACTATAAAGAATATTTGAAAACTATTTATTACTATTCGTGTAACTATTCTTAACTACTAGGTTATAATTATATCATTTTAATAATTGGAGCAATAAAATTATGTTTCGTAGAAACATTTTTGTTGCTTGAAACGTACCCCAAATAGGTGTTCTAGGTTGTCCAAGACAAGTTAGTATTTCATGTAGTGTAATCTATGTATGTATTGCGTGTAGAATAAGCCATGGTGGTTTTGTGTGTAGTGTAATCCAAGATGATATTTCAAGTAGCGCAATCAAATATGGAGTTGTGTAGAGGGATTTTTTGACTTAGTTTTTTAATATATATATATATATATATATAAATATAATGAAATATTTCCAATGTCACATGAAATGAATAATATGGGAAAGATAAATTAATTCGAACAAAAATTCACAAAATATCAGGGTGTTATAGTTCCTTCAGTAGTTTCTCAGGTTTTTCCTATAATGGTTCCACCAACCACCCCCATTAGATGCTAAAGCTACCTACCGTGTTGAAAAACATACCGACGAATTAGGGGTTAGGAATCCTCAACAAGACATGAATCCCTATCAATAGGATATGATTGACACTCTAATTTCCCGCATTCAGACCCTCGAGAGAAGATAAGAGGCGATCCCACTAGATGGAAAGTCAAACTCGATGTGGGTTAATGCTATGCTAGAATCCCCGGATTTTAGGAATCCTACCTTGTCACCCATAAATGTGATGGTTGACCTACTGCAACATATGGCCCACATTATTTCAAGGAGTTTACCCTTTTATGAACTCCAGCATAGATGGATGCCACCATGATCTGGTGTTTCATAAAGACATTGGATGGGTTTGCATCCCCCTTGTAGAGCCAGTTACCCATCGGGTCCGTAGCTTGTAGGGAAGTTTTCCACTGATTGTTTCTATATATTTTCAGCTCCACCAATCAGAAGGCTAGTATTACTGACCTCTTCAAGTAAAAACAATAGCTAGATTATAGAGTCACAGACTTTATTTCTTGGTGGAATGTCCTCAAATTTTCACTCATCATTACACTAACTCAAGAAAAGTTACTGATGATGTGAGTGCATAAGGTCAATAAAAAATTGGTTTCCACCCCCATCACTTTTAATTTCTTGGGTGGATTCATGGAGTTCTCTAATGGAGATCAGCACCAAGATGAATCCTTGAAAGACGATCGGAATTCATACATGTTTCATCATAGAACTCCTTCAAGAAGAGATGTTATAGTTGGAACTATTGGAGTTTCAAACGTAGAGGCCCCAATGATACTAGAATTTTTATTTGTAGTGTATCACCCATATACTCACATAAGGAAACAACCTTAGTTCCGAAATTAGTCTTAGCATCACCCACTATAGAATCAGAATGTTCCTCCCCAATGAGCACACCCTCCCAGGGATGGAAATGAAGCTCTATCCTCTTGTAATGTTCTATCGCCTCATTATGACTAGGCTCCCAATATCCCCTTCTTAAAGAGGAGAAATCATAAATAATAATTTGATGAGGCCCAGGTCCCATGTCTTTTCTGATGTGCCTTCGTTCAGGACATCATGAATGTGCCAGAATGCTGGAGGCCCCATGAGGCTAATCAAAATGATCACCTCGATTACATCCCCTATAAAAAATTTCTTGGGCACACCATCATGTAGGGATATATATATATATATATAAGGACAATCTCTAGGACCAGATTGAACAGAATGTTTTTAGATTTATAACTTCCATATCACAGGTGGCGTGTATCTCTCTAAATCATAATAGTGATAATGAAATTAAATGGAAGCAGGTCTCCATCTATGGGACTCAAATGTATGAGGATTAAATTTCCCAAAGAGAGGTTTCTCAGGCCAAAGATTTAATCTATTCCCATTTGAATTCGTCTGAACCTCCGGAAATCAATATTCCTCTTCCAGCTGCTACTTCTTCATCTACATCACAACCATCTACATCTTATAAGAGTATGTTCTAAAGACCTAGGGGAAGGAAAATTCCTCCAAAAATGCTTATCCCCTCACACACACGTGGATATTTCACACCCCCATAGATGGTAATCACCCCCATAGATGATAATCACCACTATTTTTTTCTTAATAATGATGTATTCTTCATGTGATCATCTGGAGTATACCTTTTTGAATTACATCAAGTTGGTGGTCCCCTACATGGTTCTCGTAAATGTGGAGCATCGGGAAGATCCTCCAAGTGTTACTGGATGGCATGATCATCGATGAGGCAGTTTATATGTCAATCTACGTAATGAAAAGGATAGTTCTTCTAGAAAAGATTTTAATGCTAATAAGATCAAATACTAGGCTCAGTGTAGAGATAAACATGTGCAAGCCCATCATCGAGTCTCATCAGATTCACTGCCACTACCATTTGTGATGCTCGACCAGGAAGAGACTCCATGACCACACAAGGATCAGAATCATCCAACTTTGACCAGATCACAATGTGGATCATCCAGTGAGCAACATGTTATTCCTTGAACTACCCATAATCCGTATGTTCAACCAGCAACACTCTTCGTGCCTTTGTCCACCTGAAATGTGCGTATAGTGTGAAAGTATAATGTTCCTAAGAATCTTGAAAAAATTACTAAAAATATATCAATCCTTTTGGACCTATTAATTTCATAGAATATTCATTAATCCCTCACAAAGGCTTTGAAAATCCCCCTCTACATCGATACCGAGGTAGCAGCTATAGAGGCCTTCCTTGCTGAGCAAATCGAGCAAGTATAACATCCAGAAATCATCTCATTGTTATGAGAGTATAAAGGCTATCTTGTTAAGGGGGAAATACTTATGATGTACATAACAACACAACTTAATGGTTTATATTTCTTTCATTGAGTCATTGACATAGGTTTTCCGATCTATGTCATCCCATCCTGGATGATCCATAAGCTAGGACTCTCTAAAGAAATCCTAATTCCATCTAGCATAAATATTTTGTGTGATGATCAGACCGACCATAGGCTATATGGAATGTTCTACCTAATGACCTAGTTCATTATCCTGATTTATATCACTAATTTCATGGAGGTCTTATAGGACAATGCCAACAGTGCACTTATTAGTAGGCCCTGGAAAAAACTACAAGTAGAAGTTCCCTCTTCATATCACTGTTACATAAAGAACTCCCTCAATGGTTTAGTGAGCATGATCCATGTTGATGAAAATCCTTTTGTCTCTTCTGGATCATGCTATTGAGATAAAGAATATTACAATATCAAGGAAAATGGGTTCAGGCCAATGAGGTTGATCACACCAATATTGTGTTCGATCCCTTTATGGAATTTGATAACTCATTCATTATCTAGATTCAGTAGTTGGAGGTTACATCCCCAGAAATGGGGAATTGATTCATCATATCCTAGATGAGGGAAGATCCATTTCTAATATATTTTATTCTATAAAATTACCTGATACTCCTATATAGGATATGATCAAAGTTAGATATAAAAATGTTCACCCCATGGCTACAACAATACACCACACCAACTTGTTTCACCATCCCAGATAATTTAACTCTGACCGACACATCACTAATTAATTTATGTCATTAAACATGGTCCCATCAGTATATGTTCTGATGGAATCTATTCAATAGCTATTGTTTCCACATTTTCAATAGTGCATGATCCTCCTAGTGATGATTCTACCACCAATCAATCTGAAACCATCGTTCATGTAGAGTCAGTTAACTCATAGGACATTCCTATCAATACCCCTATCATAGATGTTGAGGAAGACTGGTAAGATTCTCCTCTATCATTTTTAGAGGTTTTCTCTAACATCTTCGATGAGTGGGTACCCATTAATATTGATATAGAGATAGACTCAAGACCGACACTGATCAACATAGCTATGCCTATAGAGGAACCATAGAAGTATGTGTATTTCTTGACGAGACACCGAGATGTATTTTACTAGAGTTATAAAAAGATTTTACTACTAGAAATGCAACTCACCATCTGAATTCATGGTCTCCCGACAAGCCCTCATGGGTTAAAATAGCCTCCCTTAGTGATATGCCCACCCCATGGTTCCATGATCATGGCCAAAGTTGATTAGATCATAAATGAAAACTCCATCAAGGAATTATAGTACCCAGGTTGTTTGAAAAATATAATCCTCGTCAAGAAAAATAATAGAAACATAAAAGATGGTATCAACTTCTAAGATCCTAACCACCATTGTGTGATGAATTATTTTACCCAACCTTTGATAGATCATTGGTAAGATTCCACGCCTAGTTTCTAGGATATATCTTAATGGATGGACAATCCAGTTATAATAAGATCTAGATGGACATTGAAGACGAGGAGTACATAGCCTTAAGGGAACTATATGGTACCTTCTACAATCAGGTAATTCTATTTGGATAGAAAAATGCAGGTGCCACCAATTAGCGTTCCAGGAACTGCATATTCAACCAGATCATTAGAATTATAGTTTCATGCTACGTTGAAGATTTTGTTGACAAATACCAATTGTATCAGGACCATATCTGTGTTATAGAGATAACTTTATGATTCATTTTATCCATCCATATAAAGATTAAACCCCTGAAATGGGATTTTTGTGTTACCTATAGGAAGTTTCTTCAGTTTTTCAATTGATACAGAGTCTTTGAGATCGACCTGAAGAAGCTCATAACAATAAGATAGATGTGTCATCTAAGAAACCTCTTAGAGATCTAAGTCTTCTAAGGTCACATTGAATATATACACTAATTCATCAAAAATATAGCTGGCAAGTCTGTGTATTTTTTCTAGATTCTTGATGAATGGTTCCATCTACTAGTGTGATAAAGAGTTCAAAACATCATGTGTGGAGATCAGACAGTTTTTGTAGTGGCTTCTTGTTCTAATTACATCCATATTAATTGATATTCTAGTCCATTATGTGATTACCTAGAATAATCCTTTAGTGACCTTCTCACCCAATATAATAACAAAGGGATGGAATTTTTTTTTGATTATTCTAGCCGCATGCTTGTCAACACAGAGAGTAGATATTCTATTATCAATAAGAGAAATCTCTCCCTAGTTTTCACAGTACCAAAGTCGCAGAATTATCTGCATCATAATGATATATAGTTTGTGTTCCATGTGGATATACAAGGTTATATTCTAAACATCCTTATGTAAACAGGAAAACATGATCATTGGGAAGTGATCCATAATAAGTTCAACATCTTGTTTTTCCTGCATATGGTAGTCAAGGGTCAGGTGCTGGAAGATTTCTTGGTCACCTATTTGACTCCCATAGATCACTCCCTAGATAATTATTTTCTAGATAAGGCTATAGTCTCAATTGATCAAACTATTTTGTGCAGACAGATTCATTTTCATGGGGCTTTCTGAAGTCTCACAGGGAGAAGGCTTAATGATTCATGACTCAATATAGTAGGCCTAGTGATTGTCTTCATCACACCAAAATGGGATTTATTTCCCCATTCATTATTATTATCCTAATGTGGAACAAAAAACAAACATGGGTATTAGGATCTCATAGATGGTCTTGAGATAGCTATTGAGATTGATGAACCCATCCAACAAGTGAAGTGGGACTCTGAGTAAGTTATCAACAAGATCAATGGTTACTATATCATTAAGAATCCAGAGCTATTTCCTTTAATCAAAAATTATTGAAATCTGATGGCCTAGTTCCCTATACAACCATAGGCCACTTATTTTCCTCATTAATAGAATGGTTGTGTGTGTTCCCTTGGAGGTTTAGCTGCTTAACTCAATGAACATGACCATGAATATTTATTCATTCATGTGGTGCATTGAAGCTTCATCACCTCGGTTAG
This sequence comes from Viscum album, assembly GCA_963277665.1. NCBI lineage: Eukaryota > Viridiplantae > Streptophyta > Magnoliopsida > Santalales > Viscaceae > Viscum > Viscum album. The sequence continues at coordinate 201,777,354 of OY728128.1, forward strand.
TGTGATTGATGACAAAAACATGTAGGTAATGTTACTTATCAGAAATTCTTCCACATCAGGTCCTATGGATTCCTCTATATCATAAGAGACCCTCGATAAGATAACTCCTTTCGTCGATTATCTCCAACATGGTAATCTCCCACTAGAAATATCTAAGCGTGAGGGAGTCCCTTGGAGTCTAGTATAGTTTACCCTATAGAGAGGTCCCAGACTTGAATAGGTTCTCCAAAAATGGGGGTATGAAGGGATTATCCACCATTGAAATTTGGAGGGAAAGATTCCTTATGTTATGTTGGAGGTTCATTCTGGTTCATGTGGAACCCATCAAACAGGGTTGAAACTCTCTCACTAGATTTTATGGTTGGGATAATTTTGGCCTACCATGGACCATTATTGGATTACATTTTCAATGAGGTTCCACGGAAGTCATATTTAAGAAAACATTGTGCATCGGCCACCGAATCCCCTCTATACCGCAATGTATTCTTGGACCTTCACAGTCTTGGGACTCAAAATCATGGGACCAATTTTTCAGCAATAGCTCACCGATGTTGGTTCATTCTAACTGCAACAGATTTCATTTCATAGTGTGAAGAGATGATTCCTCTTAAGAATGTAAGGGACTATTCTATTATTGAGTTTTTCTTATCCCATTTCATCCATCGATTTGGAGTTCTTCATGGTATTCCCACCAACAACCCTAATTTTCGAGCAGTTTATCTGAATAAATTTTATTCCATGTAAGTCATCTAGTCCAGCAACACTTGTCCCTACCATGCGTAGGAAAATGGAAAGATCGAGGAATTCAACAAAATGATTTTTTTCATTTATAGAAGATATTGGGCCAATACAATAAGAGTTTTTTGGACAATACCCCAAAAACTATCTAGGATTATTTGAATACAACACAAAATTACACCCAGGTGATCCCATAATCCATGGTTTACAGAACATAGGTGGTCCAACCCATGGTCATTCAGTTTCAATCACTTAGTACACCATCCTACGATCAGTAGTAATCAGAAAAAGTTGCCAATTTCTATCTATCTAAGCTATAATAACTCAATGAGAATAGGCCAGGCCTTACACAATCTGGATAGGTTCCATAACATTATTGTTAGAGCATTGAAGAAGAATTCTTGTTTCCACTTTTTCCATCATGGTGATACAATATTTTATCTATGTACTTTGATGATAAATGGTAGGAAGCTACCAAAGGTGGAACCAAATAGGAAGAACCCTACATTATTCCAAATTTTTACCCCTAATAGTGGGTACTCATTGGGAACCATGGATGGAGAGTGAGTCATTCCACCCACTATTGATAAGATCCTCATACTTTACTTCACATGAGTAGGGTTCTTGTGTCTTTGAAGACATTAATCTACTATTAAGCACCATGTGATGCTAAAATAAATGGAGATCCATTATCTTGCATTACGCCAAACTACCTCATCCCCTATGGTGTTAAATATATGCATCCTATCTATATGATGTTATACTTCATAGCTCCCCGATGTCTCCATCTGGGAGAGAATCACCTTTGGCACTCACCATTCCATCTTCAATAACTACAAATGGATTTATTCCCATCTTTGTGTGATTTTCAAGAATGCCTAGTCATTTTTTCGGTTGTCTAGCCACCAGTTCATCTTTTCATACCCTTGGCCTATGTTTTTCATTAGGAGTGTGTGGAAAGGTGTTGAGACCTTGTTGTTTCTCATTCACATAGGTTTTACTTATGGAAACACACTAGACACCCCTATATTGGTAGATAAATCTTATGGTATCAGTTATATAACCTTATATTAAGATCACTTCATCCATGTAACTTGACATTAAATTGTACTGCCCCTTCCCACATGATGACAATCTACTATGTCCTATCATCATTTTGTTAAAAAACATTTCTCCCATATGTCCTCATAGGAGAGGGAATCACATTTGGCACAGGTCACTCACAATGAAATACTAATGAACTATGTATGTCTTGATTCCCATACTAATGGGTTATTTAGGGATGCGTAAACATTTTTTCTATGGTCTAACCAGAAAAATCAATATAATTCATGGCCTAGGTTTCTCTTGGGATTTTTTGGTCTAGTATTGATACCTCCATGGTGCTCATTGATTTTGGAATATTAAAGCTACACCATTTACCTCTCTATACAGTCCCCCATCCTCACTTAGTGCTTACTGTAAGATGTTAAACTATAGGGAATTCAAGAACTATGTGTGTCTTGATTCCCATCCTTATCGGATATGTACGAATGGACAAACATTTTTCCTTCTGTTCCTACCCAGGATCAACATCCATTTTCATAATAATATGTGTTAGGAAGATGGGCCTCCATTTTCCCCATTCATGTCAGGTTCTTCCCTTATTCAGCCAATGTATATCAATTGGAATGGAACCTCCTTTGGTCCATGCTCCATTATAATAAACAAGAATCCCTTGTAAATTCACTATGGCTTTAAATAATGCATTCCCAGGAAACATATGCTAAGTCAGGCCTCCAGGGTCCATGTTCATGTCATGCAATAGTGGAAATGTCATATATATATTTTTTGGGATTTATTTTCCCCAATTATTCCATACCAATTGATGTTTAAATGCATGGAATTCAAGACCTACATATGGATTGATTCCCATTATTATGTGATATGTAGGAACCCTTAATCATTTTGTCTTCATGTCTAACCACTGGTTTGTTAACAATATTTTATTTCCCTCGTCCTCTTCATTTGTAATTGGTTCATTACTATTCCATATATAATATCCCTCTCAATGATTCTTCCCATAAGAATCGGTTTCGATTCAACAATATGATATGCCTCAGAAACGTGCTCAGATGTGTTCCGATGTAGGAACTATAGTAATGGATTCCACATGGACATTAGTTTATTCCATTTCCAGGGTTCACAAACCACTTTATTTGTGTCTCCATTATCTTCCACATTTGATGGGACCCCCTAATTAAATGGCACTCAACCTTATGGATAACCTATCATCCTAGGCCAATGCCCTAGAGGATTTCAAGATATGATATTAGATAAGCCCCTCAATTCAAATTTTGTCAGCGGTCAAACCTCATTTGTTTATTCCCATCTCATGTTATACGATATCAATTTTCTACTTCATGTAAGGTCAGTAGTTATGATCAATCATTTTTCCACCCTAATCACATCCCAAATATCAAACACTTTGATTCTTGCTCCTTCCCACATCATTATGTTCATGTCAGAACTCCAATACCCATGGCGCACAACTACCAAACACACATTCAACAGTGCTGGCATTTTTTAGAACTGGAAAAAATGCACTGAGAAAACAATCTTTATTAGAGTTTTTTTTAGCACTATTAAAAGGTCACCTTTATCAGTGATTAATTTTAGCACTAATGAAGGATGCCTTTTATCAGCGTGTTATTTATAGTGCTGATAAAATGTAACCCATATCAGTGAAAAAAATAACGCGATTCTAAATGGTAACCTCTATTAGAGCTTTATTAGTGCTGATAATGGTCCATAATAAAAATAAGTAATTAAAAAAATAATATTAATTTTTTAACAATTTCATAAATTAGCTAATTATTGATAAAAATGAAAAAATTTAATACAAATATATATAAATTTTAAAAAATTACAAATATTCTATATAAAATATATAGATATGTAATATGAATAAAATAAAATAATCAATTAAATAGAAATTTAAAATTATTAAAATATGAAAAATATTAAACATTTTATTAAATAAATAATTATTGTTAAAAATGAATAATTTTTATATACAAGTATATAGATTATAAATATTGATAGATAGTGTATATTAAATGTAGATACATAAATTAATATATAATTAAAATATATATATGTAAATGAATAAATTGGAAAATAATTTAAAAACATATTAAAGAAACAATTATTAATAAAAATTAATAACAATAATATATATATATATATATATTAATGCTAAATTGTATTATATAATATATGTTAAATAGAAATATGTATATAATTAATAAAATATAAATTAAAAAAAGATAATTGTATAATTCATTTTTAATATTTTTTTATTGTTCAATTTAACATATATCATATGTCATGTGTTACGTTGATTTCTTGTACATATATATATATATATATATGTGTGTGTGTGTGTGTGTGTGTGTTTATGTGTGTGTGTGTGAAATTAATGTAGTTTTATATACAAATACACACACACAAATATATTTATGCAACATATAGACACACTGAGACCTAATATTTATGCAATTTATTCGAATTTAATTATATTTTATAATTTCATTATAACCCGAGACATTTAATATATTATGTTTTGAATCTGTCAATTTTATAAATTTATTTTTAATACTATTACATATAAGGCATTCATTTTAATATTTTTTTCATTTATATTTCAATTTTGAATTTGATCAGTTTTTTTATTAGTTTATATATATTCATTTCCTATGTTTTAGAATTTTTAATCTATATTCATATTTACATCAATATATATATTTACATATCGATATTTTTTAATAATTTATATTTATTTGAAAAATCATATCCATTCTTTCAATATTTTTAATGTGTACTTATTTTGATGATTCAATTTCACTCACTTTTAAAATGCCTTTATTTAGGATTATATATCCACTAATAATGTTAAAAATATATTATTAAATAAAAAAATATAAAAAAATATATTTATAAATGAATATTAAATATAATTATAAATTTTTATAATTATAATTATTATAAATAAATAATTACAAATTTTAAATAAGAAATTTTATAATTATAATAAATAATTACATATATTAAATATTTATAATATTATAATTAATTTCATTATGTAAATATTATATTAGTGTTAATATTTTATCACTAAAAATATCAATCACTATGAGGGCTAAAAAGAGTTTTTAATAACCATCTTTATTGGTGCTAAAACAATAATGCTGATAAATATTTTTTTAAGAAGGCTTTTTTAGCACAAATAAATAACCCTTTCATCAGTGCTTATACATTTGATGCTAATAAAAGTTATTTTTCTCAGAACCTTTCTAAAAGCGACATTAAAATTATTCCTGATCTATATAAAAGAACCCTATATTTTACTCAATTAGTCGCGATTCTCAAGCTCCTGGAAAACACCACTGTTACTGACAGGACTCCTCTATGTTTCCTTAGACAAATCAAGGATAGAATCAGTTGTTTGTTAGTTTCTACACATCCTATATCATTGAATGAACTTTTGGGTTCACCATTTTGCATTTTTTCACTGTTCATAACCAGGACGAACCCTATATCTCATCTGCTCGCCACTACTGGTGTGAATCCTCTAGGCTCTTGTAAGAATATGAATGAAGTAAAATGATATTATTCACTAGTTTGTTTTGGAATAAATGATGAAATGAATTGTTTTATTCATCTCTAAATATATTACCTATTATTCAATGATGAATAAAACAAAAAAAACAATAATTTCATTCAATACTATATTTTCTTATTTGGAAATGGTATGAAATATTGATGGATTTTTTGGACTAGTTTTTCATGATAAGGTATATAGAAATATTATATTGTGTATTATAGTGGATCAAGTGAATATGTTGAAAAATTCTTAAATATTTTAGGGGATTCTTTATTTGATGAAATTGATTAATTGTATGTTAATGAGATAATAATGATTCCAGGTGTCCCATGTATTACTGTATCTTATAGGGATATGATGTTTTTATATTTTTTATAGAAAGGAAATTAATATTCAATGAGGTTGGGGGTGAAATTTAATACTTCTGTTTCTCCAAAGACAAACGAAAATTCTAATAAGACTATCTTGATAGTGGAGGATATTCTTTGATCCTTAATTATTGACTATATTGGATTCTGGATGTATTAACATTCCATGGTGGAATTCTCCTATAAAAAAGTTTTCAATCACTTCTCCAGATGGTCCCAAATGAAGAATTATATTAAATGAATTTTCACACTCCTTTAGGTTAGATAAATATAGAATAATATCCTATGAATATCCATAGTCTTTTCCAAGAAATAATAGACCGAGTGATGTTAATTCAAAGTTATTTTGAAACTACTGAAAGTCAACCAATGTTGTACAATAACCATTATAGGTGACCATTTTAATTTAATGTTAATGATCATGTGTTTATTTATGTTTCCTTGAGATTGGATAACCAATAAATTATAAATTAGAGATTATGAACCTCAAAATACATCAAGCATTTTGAAGTTCCTAGAAATTTCTATGATATTTCATAACACCGAGCCTTGCACATACGTAAATCCTATGATAGAATATATTCCAACATGAATTTGGTTGAATATTACTGATTATGAAATGCTTGAGGATATTGTGGTTTTAAATTCCCCATCCAATATATATATGTATCCCCCTTTAATGTTTTCATCTTAGTAACATTTATTTCATTTTATGTTGAAGAGGAGATAAAAGTTGTCTTAGAGGATTTGATAGGAGAGAGTGGTGATGAGATAAAAGTACCCATGTACAGTAGTTAGTGTTTACATGATGAAATGGAACAAGGTACCTACTAATAGGTTAGTGTATGTAGGCACACAATTGACACAACTAATATCCTGGTGGCCTAGTATTATGTATGCGGTGGAACTTTTTAATTTTGATATGATTTGGGGGTTGATGATATTTTTAATCATAGTAAATACATATATTATACATACTATGGGCCACTACCATGGCTTCAGGTTATACATGTACACATATACCTCATTCAAATAGTTTATCCTAAATTATGTCTTCTTTAGATCTTGGTTGTTGTGAGTATGATTTTTAAATTATTTTTTTAAAATAAAAATGTTGCTTTCATATGGTCTCGGATTAGAAACATGGGTTTTAGGGGAAAATGTTTTAGATTGAGAATTTGGTAAATTTTTGGGGTTGGGGATAAGGTGGTAGGTGTGACCCTTAGTATTAATTTTTGGGCATTTTCAAATGTGTGATTATGTGAGGAATTGATTTTGTACATCATTTTATGATGTTTTTTTATTTAGAATATGTCACCCAAATAGGTCCCAGATGTATCTACTAGGTAATACCATGATTCTAGTTCTACTCAGTTGTAGCCCATATTGAATGGAAATAAATGTTTTTTAGAGGTAGTTAAGTGTCTTTAAGAGTTTACCATGACTTAAGAGTGTTGGAAATTTCAAAAGTGATTAGATTTCTTACTATTCCAGGTCTACCTGGGGGTCCATCGTTGGTACAAGGGGTGATGTTTTTCCCACCAATGATGCAAGTTATATTTTTGTGGGATGTTTTTCATTACATATTTGTCTAATGGTTTATACCCAAGGAGGTGAAGATTAAGAATAGTGTAGATTTCATGAGTATCCAACAAGGTCCATGAACTGTGAAGGCATATATTGAACACTTCAAAGAGCTAGGTTCCTTTTCTCTAGAGGTGATGTCATAAGATCTATCGAAATCATCTATTTTCATTGGGGGTTTTCATCAAGGTATCATCCAGTGTGTCCTCTTATCTAAGGATATCAATTTTGAGAAGTTAGTGGAGGAAGAATTTTTGGTTGAGTAGTTATGAAATAAGCATATCAGAAATTGACTCAGTTTTGGTCTCCCATGTTGGGGTGAAGACATTAGATGATTCCTTGTTTTTCATGTGTGGTTGTTGTAAGTTAATATTTCATTATAAAAGTCTGATGAAATCATACTTTGATAGTTTAGATTGATTTATTTTTCTGAATGTGAACCCTTTAATGGTTAGCAATTCATTAATTAGTTCCCCTTAATTTATCGTACCTATTTAGAGATTTCTATTTTTGTGGAAATTACCCTTTGTGCCTTGTTGTCATGTTCATTTTTCGGTTTGAAATCATTTTTGGGTTTATACACTTGTCTTAAAAAACATAAATAACTTTTAAAAAAAAAATAATATGGGGTATAACATTTGTATTGTTTTGGTAATTTTGGTTAATGATACATAAGTCATATGGGACATATTGGAATGAACCACATCTTAATATGATGCATGGTTTGAACAATATGACACAAAGTGAATCTTTTTATTCAAAACTGACACAATGAAAATGGATAAAATGCATTTGGATTGTTTCGGTACACTAGAAAATTTATCCATATGTATATAGTGATGTGTAAGAATCAATAACACCTCAATTTGACTCATAGTTAGACATACATGACTCATTTTTCACATTTTTATTCCAAATTTACATAATTTTATTTTAAAGACAATGGACATACTCAATAGTTGTGTTTTTTTGGGTATTTCTGTTATAAATTTTATTCCATTTATATTTAATATTTTGGAATTTTTTTTGCTGTTTATAGTGATATAGTGTGTTGTTATAATACACTTCACCCGTTTCTAGTGCTGATGTGAGTTGTAGCATCACACTATAGTGTTGACCATTATTAGCACTCCTAAAATGTGATGATAAAGATATAATTTTTAGTGATAATAAATGCACTGATAAATAGAGCCTTTATCATTGATTTTTAAAGCACTGAAAAATGTATCTTTATCCGGGAAACTAAAATCACTGATAAAGGATCTCATTTTCAACGCTAAATAGAAGCGTTGAAAATTTGTTTTGTTTATCAATGCTTTTAAATGTTATAATAAACATATGATTCCTCATCATCTTCTCACTAGGCCTAACCGTAGAGTCACCCCATTAGTACCAAGGCATGGATATAATTTGGGAATGTGTTGTGTAGAGGGGATCTCCTTGATCTTTATTCACATAGAGTTTTTCCATTGAACAACACCACACATCTCCACTCTAAGTGGTCTGAGTTCTTGGACCTTATCCTATGATTTTTAGGATCTTTTTTCCCATGACATTAAACATCATAACTAAAACAATTTTCTCAATGAAGAGGTTATCATCCCAATTGGAATATTCTACATGTCACACCATATTTAATAAGAATTTATGTCTTAATTATCCTCATTACAAGATACATTGTGACACCCATACACTTTTTCATTGTTCCCAACCACAAACCCATTGGTCAAAACTCTATTACCATAAATGAGGAGCCATATAGATATGTGTGGTGTTTATGTAGGTCGATATGGCCCTCATTCAGGTATACATTTGTCCCTAACTCCATCATATATTCCTATTTTCCATATGTTCCTTTTTATTTTTAGGGCGCACATGACTCCTTTGGATCATTTATTTCAGGTTCATCTCATCCATCTCATTCATGTATTATTGAGATAGACATCATAGTCCTTATAACATGACTCTAAAATGTTGTCCAGTGTCCAAGAAACATTTCCTTAAACTATATGGTAATTTAAAAATCATTTGATGTTAAACTATTGGATGTCCTGATGACATGATATTAAACTATAAAACGCATCATCCTCACATGCATGACATGAAACTAGAAAGCATCTCAGGACCTCAACGGGGAGGTACTCTCCCAGAATTCTAGCCATCCAGTACATAATTATCATCATTAATAATCACTCAAAATCCAATATTATGCTCCCCTAGGTGGTCGATTTGTTCTTTGTTTAGACCAATGTCCCTACACCAATGTGCCCCAAGCCATGGTGGTGTAATTTTAGGAGTTTTGGAATCCTTTCGAATGTTACACCACTCTTGTTCTGTGCATTATGTGCCCCTTATTTGTATGGTCATCCTCTATAATGTCTTAAGGGACCCCCTCATGGTTTGGCTATGCCGATTTGGCTCACCTCTCATTCTATACCAATACCCCAGAAGACTTTGCACAACTTGTTGGGTTTGTTCACGTGTCTCAAACACGGCCAGTGGTTGGACCCAATTTTTTCCCCATTACCTGCTAAGTATAATGATACAATGTCTCATATATGTTCACTAGCGATATCGTATCGATATTCCATCATCATCATGTTTTGAATATTCGGTATTTTAAGTCACAATTTTCATTCCACATTGTTTGGATTGACTCAAATAAAAAAAATATATCCTTCCCATGCGCTAGAGTGTGTTAGAAAAGGAAAGTTGGATTATCAAAGATCCCTATTCTTCAGTAACAAACTATTTTTGGCAGAACACTGTTAGTGGTCAGTTAACAATAGAAGTCCATGAGTATTCGATGATTGGTTGGAATTCTCAAACAAATTGAATGATCCCATGTTATTCCATTGTTTCTTTCACTGGGCATGACCCACATGATCATTGGGGATAATCATTAGTTTCTGAAAAAATATAATCTATGAATAGAAGTTAAAGAATCTATAAAATTTTTCCATACACATCATTCTGAAAATATCATAGGGAAAGAAAATATGTTCCAAAAGATTGGACAAAACATAGCCCTTAGGGATCTTCCCCTACAACAGAGCACTTCAACACTACCACATTCTATAATGTGGCTTCGAGATTCTCATGATACATCATGAGCTCCCTATCCTAATTGGAAGCTATAAAGTGAAGATATTTACCCATGATCTAAATTTGATCTTGTTCATCATTGAGTTATTCTGCTCGATGTGTCGCATTTTCTAGATGCCATGGAGCTTCCATTAGCTAGGCCTTTAATCATTCGATGAGTTTCAACTGGTTGGTGAAGAATGTGGAACTCTCATTATCTTTCTCATCAAGGTTCTAGATTTCCTGCTCAGCCTCATGAAACTTCCGGATGTTCTCCGATTTAATTTTTCACCTTGTAACATCTAAATATTGATTATTGTTCCTCATCTTCCCTACAAGTTAGTCACTGATTGTCACATGAATATGGTGGGAATCTTCCCACAATCATAGATATGATCTAGAAAGGGGAAGAGTGATCCCCTACGCCTCAACGATTCTATCTCAGGGTTCAAGGACATAGTTGATAAACATCCATGCCTGATGCCATGTCATACGACTATCCTTGACTACGTATGGATTAGAGTCATCCAGATCCTCAAGGAGTGTAGGTTTGTATTCATGGAAGATAGATAAAATTTTAGCAGTAGGGTATTCCTATAACATCCTTTCTATGGATATATACACAATAATATGGGGGAGACTATCTTTATTCATTTATTCTTCAGCGGTCTCATCTCCAACAGTTTTGGGATCTGCCTTTTTAGTGGAATCTCATATAGACATAACTTCTTACTCACTAGGTTCCAATAATGGATCATGTTTTGTGGATAACTCCTCATGGATAGGTACCACAGGAAAGGGATCCCCTACGGATGTCCCTGACTTTTTGGTTTTCTAATATTTTAGTGTTTGGAGCACTACATTGAATGAAGAACATGGTCAGTTGATTTCTCAAATTATAGATGTGGGTCTATGTAAGTAGAGACTTACAAAAATTGAATATAGGCAGGATAGGAGCATGAGTCACCATGGGATCCCGTATACTATAAGATCCCCCAGTTCTTGTTATCTCATTGATCAGTATAAGATCCTTTTGTACAACAAGGACATCCTGAGATTTTGCGGTCACTACTTTAACCCCTTCAGTTTTCCCCCCTAGCTGCATTGTCCATGACATGTTCTCCACCTTACTCATACCAAGACATGGGGTCACAGATATTTCCCCACATTCCCATCGTCACATTATCAGTCCCTATAGTGGGTACTCCTTGATCATCACCCACATGTTCCTCAACATGAAAAATATAGGTTATCAGATCCAATAAATACAAAGAGAAGGAACCATGTGAGAATTGGTTCGAGACTTACCTCGAGATGTTCGACATGATCTTTATCGGATCATATAATTTTACCAGTCTCACATGTTCTCCCATGATGGGACAAAATCTACTGAGGTTCCTCAGATCTAGTTTCTTCATCCTTGTCCTCTTCTTCTTCTTATTCTTCAACATCATTGTCAACATCACTATCATCCTCAGGTGGCCATTCTTACAAGTTATGCGCTTATCCTGGAATCACTTTCAAGAAATGATGCATCTCTTCATATCACCCATATTTGTGGGCACACATGTCCATGGAAATAATATATGTCTGTATCCAATGAAATTAAACCCTTATTGTAACTTTGAAAATCCCAAAATATAGTAGTCTTATCTCATCTCGCTTCAAATGTTTCCACATCCTTTCTATAAATAGTTATTACTGCACTTTTTTCCTAGACATCCATAATGTGGGTAATATTATTTCAAAAATTGGTTGAATCAAGTATCTCAATTACTTCCCATGAGATTCTTTAGCTGGTCCACAATTCCACCTTCAGGACCAACCCTACACAGATGGCATAGGTGCGACCCCGAAATGAGATTTTCTTGCCACCACGGTTCTAGGTCTTGGCCTATGGGCCTAGCTTGCCTCTGGTATTTATTTTCTAGAGGAATCATTCTTGATCTCTAAGCACCTATGCTCTACACTTTCCACCTTGATTTTCCAAATGTGCTTCCACATAATAGCATCCAGATATGTTTCCACCTAGTGGATAGAATATTCTATTGACAGAACGACATCGATATCGGTGGGGAATGTTTAATTACTTCACTAATGATGGAAAATATAAAAATAATCCAAAACAATTCACAAAATATTATGGTTTTATATTCCTTCAGTAGTTTCTCAGGTTTTTCCTACAAAGGTTCCACTGGACACCCCCATTAGATGCTAAACCTACCTACCATACTGAAAAACATACCAATGATTTAGGGGTTAGAAATCCTCAACAAGACATGAATCCCTAACAATAGTATATGATGGACACTCTAATTTCCCGCCTTTAGGCCCTTGAGAGAAGACATGAAGTGATCCCACTAGATGGAAAGTCACACTCAGTGTGGGTTAATGATATGATGGAATCCCCGGATTTTAGGAATCCTACCTTCTCCCCCATAAATGGGATGGGTGACCTACTGAAACATACAGACCACTTGATTTCAAGGAGTTTACCCTTTTAAAAACTCCATCATAGATGGATTCCACCATGATCTGGTGATTCATAAAGGCATTTTATGGGTTTGCATTAATCTTGTATATCCAGTTACCCATCAGGTCCATAGCTAGTTGGGACGTTCTCTATTGATTATTTCTATATATTTTCAGCTCCACCAATCAGAAGTCCAATATTTCTGACCTCTACAAGTAAAAACAATAACTAGATGAGAGAGTCATAGACTTTATTTCTTGGTGTAATGTTCACAATTTTTCCCTCATCATTCCACTAACTCAAGAAATGTTGCTGATGATGTGAGTGCAAAGGTCAATACTAAATTGGATTTCATCCCCATCACTTTGAATTTATTGGGTGGATTCATGGAGTTCTCTAATAAAGATTAGTGTCAAGATGAATCGTTGAAACCCGATTAGAATGCAAGCATTTTTCATCATACAACTCCTTCAAGAAGAGCTGTTATGGCCGGAACTATTGGTGTTTCAAAGGTAGAGGCCCCAAAGCTACTTAAATTGTTATTGGTAGAGTATCACCCATATCATCACAAAGGGAAACAACCTTAGGCCCAACATTATTATTAGAATTACCCACTACAGAATCAGTATGTTCCACCCCAATGAGAACACCCTCCTAGGGATGGAAATGAAGTTCCAACCTCTTTTAATGTCGTATCACCTCATTAGGTCTAGGCTCCCAATGTCCCCTTCCTAAAGAGGAAAAATTATAAATACTCTTTTGATGAGGCCCAGGTCCCATGTTTTATCTGAAGTGCCATGGATCAGGACATCATGAAGGTTCCAGAATGGAGGAGGCCCCATGAGGATAATCAGAATGACCGCCCCGATTACATCCCCTATAACTAATTTCTGGGGAACACCATCATTTAGTGATATATTTTTAAGGACATGCTCTAGGACCAGATTGAACACAGTGTTGTAAGATTGAGACCTTCCCTATCACAGGTGGTGTGTATCTCTGTAAATCATAACAGTGTTTGTGAAATTAAATGGAAGTAGGTATCCATCTATGGGACTCGAAAGTAAAATGATTAGATTTTCTGCAGAGAGGTTTCTCATGTCAAAGATTTATTCTATTCCCATTTGAATTGGTCTAATCCTCCTAAAATCGATACGCCTCTTCCTACTACAACTTCTTCATCCACATCAAAACCATTTACTTCTTAGAAGAGTAGGTTATAAGGACATAGAGGAATGAAAATTCCCCCAGAAATGCTTATCCCATCACACAAAATTGGAGATTTCATACCCCCATAGATGGTAATCACCCCCATAGATGAGAATCACCCCTATTATTTTCTTAATAATTGTGTATTCTTCATGTGATCATCAAGTGTATACCTCGGAGAATTAAATCAAGCTGGTGGTCCCCTACATGGTTCTTGTAAATGAGAAGCATCGGGAAGATCCTCCAAATGTTCCAGGATGGAACGACCGTCGATGAGGCCATGTATATGTCAATATATATAATGATAAGGCTAGTTCCTCTAGAAAATATTTTAATGGTACTAAGATCAAACAGTAGGCTCAGTGTAGAGACAAACATGTGCAAGCCCATCATCGAGTCTCATCAGATTCACCGCCACTACCATTTCTGTTGCTCGACTAGGCAGAGCCTCCATGACCACACCAGGATTAGAACCATCCAAATATGGCCAGATTGCAATGTGGATCATCCATTTTGCAACATGTTATTCATAGAACTAACCAGAATCCTTAGGTTCAACCAGCAACACTCGTCATGCCTTTGGCCACTAGAAATGTGCGTATAGTGTGAAAGTATAATGTTCATATGAATCTTGAAAATAGTACTAAAAACTATCATTCCTTGAGGCCCTAATTATATCATAGAATTTTCATGAATCCCTCACATAGGCTTTGAAAATCCCGCACTACTTCGATACCGAGGATCCAGTTATAGAGGCATTCCTTGCTGAGAAAATCGAGCATGTATAATGTCCAGAAATCATCTCATTGTTATGAGAGGATAAAGGCTATACTATTAAGGGGAACATACATCTATTTTACATAACAAGAAAACCTAATGGTTTATATTTCCTTCATTGAGTCACTGACATAGATTTTTTGATCTATCCCATCCCATCTTGGATGATCCATAAACTATGACTCTCTAAATCGAACCTGATTCCATCTGGCATAAATATTTAGTGTGATGATCGGACCAAGCATAGGAAATATGGAATGTTATACCTGATGACCTTGTTCAGTGTCCTGATTTATAGCACAAATTTCATAGAGGTCTTATAGGACACCGCCTACAGTGCACTGATGAGTTGGCCCCAACTCTAACTATAAGTAGATGTTACCTCTTCATATCACCATTACATCATGTACTCCCTCAATGGTTGAGTGGGAATGATCCATGATGATAAAAATCCTTTTGTCTATTCAGAATCATTCTATTTAGATGAAGAATATTAAAATATCAAGGAAAATGGGTTCAGACCAATGAGGTTGATCACACAAATATTGTGTTTGATCCCTTCCTGGAATTGGATAACTCATTCATTCTCCAGATTCAGTAGTTGGAGGTTATATCCCAAGACCTGGGGAATTGATTCATCATATCCTAGATTATGGTAAGATCCATTCATAATATATGGTATGCTAAAAAAATTACCTCATTCTCCTATATAGGATAGGATGAAAGTTTGGTATCAAGATGTTCACCCCTTGGATACAACAATACACCACACTAAGTTGTTCACCATCCTATATAAATCTACTCCAACCGACACACCACTAATTATTTATGTCATTAAACATGGTCCCCTCAACCTATGTTTTGATGGAATCTGTCAAATAGTTATTGTTTCCACAGTTTTAATAGTGCATGATCCTCCTCGTGAAGATTCTAACACCACTCAATCTGAAACCAGCATTCCTATAGAGTCAGTTAACTCAAAGTACATTCCTATCAATAACCTTATCTAAGATGATGAGAAAGAACTGTAAGATGCTCCTCCATCATTTGAAGATGCTTTCTCCACCATCTTTGATGAGATGGTACCCATTGATATCAATACAGAGATAGACTCAAGACCTACACTGATCAATGTAGATATGCCTGCAGAGGTACCATAAAAGTATGTGTATTTCTATATGAGACACCGAGAGGTATTTTACTATAGTTATAAAAATATTTTAAGACTAGAAATACAACTCATAGTCCAAATTCATGGTATCCCGACAAGCCATCATGGGTTAAAATAGCCTCCCTCAAAGATACGTCCATCCCACGGTTCCATGATCATGGCCAAAGTTGATTAAATCATCAATGAAAACCCCATCATGTAAGTCTAGTACCCCAAGTTGTTTCAATAATATAATCCCCATCAAGAAGAATAATGGAAGGATAAAAGACGGTATCGACTTCTAAGATCCTAATCGCCACTGTGTGATGAATTATTTGACCCTACCGTTGACAGATCTATTGGTCAATTCCACCACTGTTTTCTAGGATCTCACTTAATGGATGGCTACTACAGTTATAATAAGATCTAGATGGACCTTGAAGATGAGGAGTACACTTCCATCAGGGAACTATATGGTACCTTCTACTATTAGGTAATTCCATTTGGATAGAAAAATGCAGGGGCCACCAGTTATTGTTCTAGGAACCACATATTCCATAGGATCATTAAGATTCTAGTTTAATGCTACGTTGATGATTTTGTTGTCAAATACCAATAGCATCAGGACCATATCTGAGTTATAGAGAAAACATTATGATTCATTTTATCCCACTATAAGAAGATGAAACTCTGGAAATGAGAATTTTGTGTTACCTATGGGAAGTTTCTTCAGTTTTTCATTTGATATAGTCTTTCAGACCGGCATGGAGAAGATCATGACTATTAGTTAGTTGTGTCATCTTAGAAAACACTTAGATCTCTAAGGTTTCTAAGTCCATATAGCCTATATACACCGATTCATCACAAATATAGCTGGAAAGTCTATGTATTTATTTTCTAGATTATTGATTAAAGGTTCCATCTACCAGTGTGATGAAGAGTTCAAAACTTCATTTGAGGAGATCAGACAGTTTCTGTAGTATCCTCCAGTTCTAATTCCATCCATCTTCAGAAATATTCAAGTCCATTATGTGATTACCTGGAATCATCCTTTAGATAACTAATCACCCGATATAATAACAAAGGGATAGAGAACAATTTTGACTATACTAGCTTCATGCTCGTCAACATAGAGAGTAGATATTATTTTATCAATAAGAGCTATCTCTCCGTAGTTTTCAAAGTACCAAAGTCGCAACATTATCGGAAGCATAATGAAATATTGTTGGTGTCCAATGGGGATCTACAAAAGTATATTCTGAACATTATTATGTAAACAGGATAACTAGATCATTGGGAAGTGATCCATAATAATTTTGTCGCCATGTTTTTCCTACAGAAGGCAGTCAAGGGTCAGGTGTTGGAATATTTCTTGGCAACCTATCTGACTAGCATCGAGCACTCCCTAGATCATGATTTTCTAGATAAGGCTATACACTGAATTTATCAAACTATTTTATGCAGACAGATTCATTTTCATGGGGCTTTCTGAAGTCCCAAATGGATAAGGGTTAATGATTCGTGACTCAAAATAGTAGGCCCATGGATTGTCTTCATCACAACAAAATGGGATTAATTTCCCTATTCACTATTATTATCCTAATGTTACACCAAAAACAAACATGGGTATTAGGATATCATCGGTGGTCTTGAGATAGCTATTGAGATTGATGATCCAATCCAACATGTGAGGTGGGGATCCGAGTAAGTTATCAAGATGATCAACAGTTACTATATAATTAGGATGCCAAAGCTCTTTCATTTATTCAAGAATAATTTAAATCTGATGGCCTAGTTCCCTCTAAATACAAGGGTCTCTTATGTTCCTCAGTCATAGAATGGTTATGCTAATTCCCTAGAAGGTTTAGCTACTTATCTCATTGAACTTGACCATGGATATTTATTCATTCATGTGGTGAATTGAAGGTTCATCACCTCATTTAGTGTGATTGATGATGAAAACTAGTAGGTAATATAACTTATTAGCAGTTATTCCACATCAGGTCCTACAGATTCCCCTGTAGAAAAAGAGACCCTCAATTAGATAATGCCTTTCGTCGAGTATCTACAACAAGGTAATCTCCCAAAAAACAGAGCTAAGCGTGAGTGAGTCCCTTGGAGTCCAGTGTAGTTTACCCTCTAGAGTGGTCCTAGACTTGAATAGGTTCTCCTAAAATGGGGGTATGAATGGATTATCAAACATTGCATTTTGGAGGGAAATATTCCCTAGGTTATATTGGAGGTTCATTCTGGTTCATGGTGAACCCATCAAACTGGGTTGAAACTCTCTCACTAGATTTGATGGTTGGGATAATTTTGGACTGCCATGGACCCTTTATTGGATTGAGTTTTCCATGAGGTTCCAAAGAAGTCAAATTTATGAAATATTTGCACATCGGCCACTGGAGACCCTCTATACCACTAAGTATTCTTGGACCTACACAGTCTTGGGACTCAAAATTGTGGGACCAATTTTCCAGAAATAGCTCACCGAGGTAGGATCATTCTAACTCCAATAAATTTCATTTCATAGTGAGAAGGGAGGATTCCTCTTAAGGATATAAGGGACTATTCTATTATTTAGTTTGTGTTCTCCCATTTGATCCATATATTTGGAGTTTTTTATGCTATTCACACCAACAACCCCAATTTTAGAGAAGTTCATCTAAATAAATTTTATTCAATGTAAGTAAACTAGTCCAACAACACTTATCCCTACCATATAGGAAAATGCAATGATAGAGGAATTCAACAAACCGATTTATTTCATTTTTTAGAATATGGTGGGCTAATACAAGAAGAGTTTGTTGGACAGGCCCCCAAAAACTATCTAGGATTATTCGAATACAACACAAAATTACACCCAGGTGACCCCATAATACTTGGATTATAGAACATAAATTGTCCTACCCACCGAGATTAAGTTTACATCACTTAGTACACCAGCCTAGGATCAGTAGAAATCAAACAAAGTAGCCAATGTCTATCTATCTAAGATAGAAGAACTCAATGAGAATAGTCTAGATATTACACATTCTGGATAGGTGCCATAACATGATTGTTAGAGCATTGAACACGAATTCTTGTTTCCACTCCTTCCTTCATGGTGATACAATATTTTATCTTTTTACATTGATGATACATGGTAGGAAGCTACCAAAGGTGGAATCATATGGGAAGAACCCTACATTATTCCTCATGTTTACCCCTAATAGTGGATACTCATTGGGAACCATAGATGGAGAGTGAGTCATTCTACCCACCATTGCTATGCTCCTCAAAATTTAGTTCACATCTATAGGGTTCTTGTGTCTTGGAAGGAATTAATCTACTATTAAGCACCACATGATGCTAAAATAAATGGATATCCATTGTATTTAATTACATCAAACTGCATCATCCCCTATGATGCTAAATAGACTCATCCTCTCTACATTATATTAAACTTCATAGCTCTCTGATGTCGCCATCTGGGAGGGAATCACCTTTGGCACTCACCATTCCATTTTCAATAAATATTTATTGATTGATTCACATCCTGGTGTGATAATCAAGAATGCTGAGAC
The DNA here is from genome assembly GCA_963277665.1 of Viscum album. Lineage (NCBI taxonomy): Eukaryota > Viridiplantae > Streptophyta > Magnoliopsida > Santalales > Viscaceae > Viscum > Viscum album. Next base: position 201,796,948 of record OY728128.1, read on the forward strand.
AATTTTTCGATAGTCTAACCACCAGTTCATCTTTTCATCCCCTTGGCCTATGTTTTTGATAAGGAGTGTGTGGCATGGTGTTGAGACCTTATTGGTTCTCATTTAAAGAGGTTTTCTTTATGGTAACACTATAGACACCCCTATTTTGGTAGATAAATCTTATGGTATGAGTTATATAACCTTATATTATGATCACTTCATCCATGTAACATGACATTAAATTATGCTACCCCTTCCCACATGATGTCTATATTATGTGTCCTATCTGCATGATGATAAGAAACATAGCTCCCATATATCCTCATATGAGAGGGAATCACCTTGGGACTAGGTCACTCACAATGAAATAGTAATGAATTATGTATGTCTTGATTCCCATAATTATGGGTTATTTAGGGATGCCTAAACATTTTTTGTATGGTCTAAAAAGAAAAATCATTAAAATTCATGGCCTAGGTTTCTCTTGGGAGTTTTTGGTGTAGTATTGATACCTTATTGGTTATCATTCATTTTGGAATATTAAATCTATACCATTTATCTCTCTAGAGAATTCCCCCTCCTCACTTAGTCCTTACTGGAAGATGTTAAACTACAGGGAATTCAAATACTATATGTGTCTTGATTCCCATCCTTATGGGATATGTACGAATTCCCAAACATTTTTCCTTCGAGTCCTGACCAGGATCAACATCCATTTTCTTAGGAATATTTGTTAGGAATATGGGCCTCCTTGGTCCCAATTCATGTTAGGTTCTTCCTTTATCCATCATATGTATATAAATTGGAACGGACACTCCTTGGGTCTATCCTCCATTACCATAAACTAGATTCCCATGTAAATTCACTATGGCTTTATATAATGCATTCCCTGGAAACATATGCTATGTCAGACCTCCAGGGTCCTTGTTCTTGTCATGCTACAATGGAAATGTCATATATATATATATATTGGGATTAATTTTCCCCAATAATTCTTTACCATTTTATGCTTAAATGCATGGAATTCAAGACCTACATATGGCTTGATTCCCATCCTTATGCGATATGTAGGAACCCCTGAACATTTTGTCTTCATGTCCATCCAATAGTTTGTTAACCTGATTTTATTTCCCTCATCCTCTTCATTTGTAATTGGTTCATTACCATTCCATATAAAATATCCCTCTCAATAATTTTTCCCATAAGAATGGGCTTTGATTCCACTATCTGATATGCTTCAGAAATGTGCTCAGATGTGCTCTAATGTAGGACCTAGAGTAAGGGATTCAATATGGACATTACATTATTCCATTTCTAGGGTTCACAAACCCCTTTATTTGGGTCCCCATCATCTTCCACATCTGATGGGACCCCATAATTAAATGGTGCTCGACCTTATAGATAACCTATCATCCTAGGCCAATGCCCTAACAGATTTCAAGAAAGGATTTTAGACAAGCCCCTCAGTTCAAATTAATTCAGCGGTCAAACCTCATTTGTTTATTCACATCTCATGTTATACGATATCAATGGTCTACATCATGTAAGGTCAGTAGTTATGATCAATCATTTTTCCACCCTAATCACGTCCCAAATATCAAACACTTTGATTCGTGATCCTTCCCACATCATTATGTCCATGTTGGAACTCCAATACCCATGGCACACAAATAGAAAACACACTTTCAACAGTACCGACATTTTTTAGCACTAGAAAAATTTGTTGAGAGGGCCATATTTATCAGATTTTTTGGTTTAGCACTATTCAATGGTCACCTTTATCAGTGATTTATTTTATCCCTGATAAAGGATGCCTTTTATCTGCGCGTTATTTTTAGTGCGGATAGAAAGTACCCCATATCAGTGTTAAAAATAAAGTGCTGCTAAATGGTATCCTTTATCAGGGCATTATTAGTGCTGATAAAGGTCGATAATAAAATGAAGTAATTAAAAAAATAAAATTAATTTTTTAAAAATTTCATTAGTTAAATAATTATTGATAAAAATGAATAAATTAAATATAAATATATACAAATTTTAAAAAATTATTAATAATATATATTAAATATACAGATATGTAATATGAATAAAATGAAATAACCAATCATATAAAAATTTAAAATTATTAAAATACGAAATATATAAAACATTTTGATAAATAAATAATTATGGATAAAATAGAATAATTTTTATATACAACTATATAGATTATAAATATTGATAAATAGTATATATTTAATGTAGATATATAATTGAATATATGAAAAAATAAAATATTTAAAAATGAATAATTTAAAAAATTATTAAAAACTTATTAATGAAAAAATTATTAATAAGAACTAATTAGTATAATATATATATATATATATAATAATTGTAAATTGAATTATATAATATTTGTTAAATAGAAATATATATATATAATGAATAAAATGTAAATAAAAAAAAGATAAATGTATTATTCATTTTTAATGTTTTTTGATTGTTCAATTTAACATATATCAAACGTCATGTGTTACGTTGATTTCTTGTAGATATATATCTTTATATATATATATATATATATATATTTGTGTGTGTGTGTCTAATTAATGTAGTTTAATTTACAAATACACCCACACAAATATATTTATGCAACATATAGACACACATGGACCTAATATTTATTCAATTTATTCGAATTTCAGTATATTTTATAATTTCATTATAACCTGAGACATTTAATATATTATTTTTTAAATCGGTCAATTTTATTTAATTATTTTTAATACTATTATAGATAAGTCATTCATTTTAAATATTTTTTTCATTTTTATTTCAATTTTGAGTTTGAGCAGTTTTTATTATTTGTTTATATATATATTCATTTCCTATGTTTTAGAATTTTTAATATGTATTCATATTTTCATTAATATATATAATTACATATCGATATTTTTTAATAATTTATATTAAATTGAAAAAACATTCCCATTATTTCAATATTTTTATTGTGTACTCATTTTGATGATTCAATTTCATTCACTTTTAAGATGCTTGTATTTAGGATTATATATCTAATAATAATGTTAAAAATATATTTTTAAATAAAAATATATATGAAAATATATTTATAAATGTATATTTCATATCATTATAAATTAATATATTTATAATTATTATAAATAAATAATGAAAATTTTTAAATAAGTAATTATATAATTATAATAAATAATTATATATATTTAATATTTATAAGACGGTAATTAAGTTATTTATGTAAATAATTTATTTGTGTTAATATTTTATCACTCAAAATATCAATCTTTATGAGCACTAAGAAGATGTGTTAAAAACCATATTTATCGGTGCTAAAAAATTAGTATTAAATAAGTTTTTAACAATGCATTTTTAGCACTGATAAGTATCCCTTTTATCAGCACTTATCCATTTAATACTAATAAAATTTATTTTTCTCAACTCCTTTCCAAAATCTCTATTAAAATTATTCCCGATCTATTGAAAAGAACCCTATCTTATACTCAGTCATTCGCGATTCTCAAGCTCCCGGATAACACCGCTGTTACTGGCGGGACTCCTCTATGTTCCCTTTGAAAAATCAAGGATAGAATCTACTATATGTTAGTTTCTACATTTCCTCTATCATTGAATGACCTTTTGGGTTCAGCATTTGGCATTTTTTCACTGTTCGTAACCATGACGAGCCCTATATCTCATCTTCTCACCACTACTGGTGTGAATCCTCTAGGTTTTTGTAAGTATAATAATGAAGTTAAATGATATTAGACACCAGTTTTTTTTGGCATGCAATGATGAAATTAATTGATTTATTCATCTATTAATAGTTTACCTATAATTAGGTCATGAAAAAACCCAAAAAACAATAATTACATTCAAGACTATATTTTCCTATTATGAAATTGTATGAAATATTGAAGGATTTTTTTGACTAGTTTTTCAAGATCAGGTAAATAGAGAGATTTGCTGTGCATTATAGTGCATCGAGTAACTAAGATGAATAAATTATTAAATATTATAGGGGCTTCTATATTTGATGAAATCGATTAATTGTATGTTAATGAGATAATAATGATTCCAGGTGACCCGTCTATTACTGTATCTAAGAGGGATATGATGTTTTTAACATTGTTATAGAAAGGAAATTAATATTCAATGAGGTTGGGGGAGAAATTTTATTCTTCTTTTGTTCTACAGACAAACAAAAATTCTAATAAGACTATCTTGATAATGGATGATATTCATTGATCCTTAATTATTGACTTCAGTGGATTCTAGATGTATTAACATTCCATGGTGGAATTATCTTATAAAAAATGTTGTCAATCACTTATCCAGATGGACCCACATGAAGAATTATATTAAATAAATTTCACAATCCTTTATTTTGGATAAATATAGAATAATATCCTATAAATATCCAAAGACTTGTCCATGAAATAATATACTGAGTGATGTTAATTCCAAAATATTTTGAAACTAATAAAAGTCAACCAATGTAGTACAATAACCATTATAGGAGACCCTTGTAATTTAATGATAATGATCATGTGTTATTTATGTTTCCTTGAGATTGGTTAACTAATAAATTGTAAATAATAGGTTATGAACCTCAATATACATCAAGCATTTTGAAATTCCAAGAAATTTCTATGATATTTCTTAACACCTAGCCTTGTACATATGAAAACCCTATGGTAGAATATATTCCAACACAAATTTGGTTGAATATTATTAAATATGAAAATCTTGAGGCTATAGTGGTTTTAAATGCCCCATCTAATATATATATATATATGTATTTCCCTTTAATGATTTCATTAAGTAACATTTGTTTCATTTTCTATTGAAGGGGAGATAAAACTTAGGTTAGAGAAATTGATTGGATATATTTGTGAAGAGATAGAAGTACCCTTGTGTAGTAGTCAGTGTGTACATGAAGAAATGGAATGAGGTACCTGCTAATAGGTTAGTGTAAGTAGGGACACTATTAACACAACCAAGAACATGGTGTCCTAGTATTATGTATGCGGTGGTACTTTTTAATTTAGATTAGTTTTAGGGGTTGTTTATCGTTTTAATCATAGTAAATTCATATATTAAACATACTTTTAGCCAATACCATGCCTCCGGGTTATATGTGTCTATATATCCCTCATTCTATAGGTTTAACATGAATAATGTCTTCTTTAGATCTTGGTTTATGTGAGTATGATTTTTAAATTATTATTTTAAAATAAAAATGTTTCTTTCATATGGTCTCGGATTGAAAACATCGGTTTTAGGGGAAATTTTTTAGATTCAAAATTTGTTAAATTTTTGGGGTTGGTTATAAGGTGGTAAGTTTGTCCCTCAGTATTAATTTTGTGCATTTTCATATGTGTGATTATGCAAGGAATTCATTTTTTAGATGATTTTATGATGTTTTGGTTTTTCAGAATATGTCACCCAAATAGGTCCAAGATGTTTCTACTGGGTACTACCATATTTCTTATTCTACTCAGTTGTAGCCAATATTCTATGCAAATAAGTGTTTGTTAGAGGTAGTGAAGTGTCTTTAGGAGTTGACCATGTCTTAAGAGTGTTTGAAAATTCAAAAGTTGGTAGATTTTTTACTATTTAGGGTCTACCTGGGGGTCCATCATTGGTAGAATGGGTTATGTTTTTCCACCAATGATGCTTGTTGGGATTATGTGGGTTGTTTTTCATTTCATATTTGTCTACTGGTTTATACCCTAGGAGGAGAAGATGAAGAATATGGAATATCTCATGAGTATCCAACAAGGTCAGTGAATGGTGAAGGCTTATGTTGAATACATTAAAGAGATGGGTTCCTTTTCTCCAGAGGTGATGTCATAAGATCTATCAAAATATTCTCTTTTAGTTGGGGGTATTCATCTAGGGATCATTTAGTGTGTCCTCTTATCTAAGAAAAAATATGTTGTGATGTTATGGAGAAATATTTTTTTGGCAGAGTTGTTATGAAATAAGAATACCACAAGTTGACTCAGTTTTTGTCTCCCATGTTGGGGTGAAGACATTTGATGATTCCTTGTTTTTCATTTGTGGTTGTTGTAAGTTCATATATAATTATAAAAGTCTAATTAAATCATAATTTGCTAGTTTTTATTGTTTTATTTTTCTGAATGTGAACCTTTTAATGGTTAGGCATTCATGAATTAGTTCTACTTATTCTATCATACCTATTTGGAGATTTCTATTTTTGTGGAAATTGACCTTTGTGCCTAGTTTTCAGGTTCATTTTTCTATTTGAGATCTTTTGTGGGTTTATACTCTTGTCTTAAAAAACATAAATAACTTTTTGTAAAAAATAACACGGGGTATCACAATTTTATTTTTTCGGTAATTTAGGTTAATGATCCATAAGTCATATGGGATGTGTTGGAATGAACCACATCTAAATTTGATGCATGGTATGAACAATATAACACCAAGTGAATCTTTTTATTCAAAAATGACATACTGAAAATGGAGAAAATGCATTTTTATTATTTTTGTACTTTAGGAAATTGATCCATAGGTCTATGGTGATGTGTAGGAATCAATAACTCCTCCATTTGACTCACGATGTGATAGATATGAATCATTGTGAACCATTTTTTTTCAAACATACATAATTTTATTTTAATGACAATGGACATACTCAATAGTTGTGTTTTTTTGGTATTTCTATTATAAATTTTATTCAATTTATATTCAATATTATGGAAATTTTTGTTTTTGTTTATAGTGATGTAGTGTGTTGTTATAGTACACTTTGCTCGTTTCTAGTGATGATGTGTGTTGTAGCATCACACTAAAGTGTTGTCCATTATTAGCACTACTAAAATGTGATGATAAATATATAATTTTATTTGATAATAAATTCACTGATAAATAGAGCCTTTATCATTGATTTTTGAAGAACTGATAAATGTATCTTTATCCGCTCTACTAAAATCACTGATAAAGGATCTCATTATCAACACTAAATACAAGCATTGATAAATTTTTTCATTTATCAATGCTTTTAAATGTTCTGATAATCATATGATTCGTCGTCATCTTGTTCCTATACCCAACCATAGAGTCACCCCTTTGGCACCAAGGCATGGATATAATTTTGGAATGTGTTGTGTGGAGTGGATCTCCTTGATCTTTATTCGCATCGAGTTTCACCATTGAACCACACCACACATCTCCATTCTAAGTGGTCTGAGTTCTATGACCTTATACTATGATTTTTAGAATCCTTGTTCACATGACATTAAACATCATAACTAAAATTATTTTCTCAATGAAGATGATATCAAACCAATTGGAACATTCCACATGTCACACCATATTTAATAACAATGTATGTCTTGAGTCCCCTATTTACCAGATACTTTGCGACACCTATACACTTTTTATTTGGTCCTAACAAGAAACCCATTGGTCAAAACTCTATGACCATAAATGAGGAGCCATATAGAGATGTGTGGTGTTTAAGTAGGTCGCTATGGCCCTCATTTAGGTTTAAATTTTTCCCTCACTCCATCACATATTCCTCTTTTCCATCTGTTCCTTTTTATTTTTATGTCCCACCGAACTCCTTTGGATCATTCAGGTCAGGTTCATCTCATCTATATCATTCATTTAATATTGAGATAAACATCATAGTCCTTATAACATGGCTCTAAAATTTTGTCCAGTGTCCAAGAAACATGTCCTTAAATTATATGGTAATGTCATAATAATTTGATGTTAAACTATGGGATGTCCTGTTGACATGATATTTAACTATACCACGCATCATCCTCTAATGCAAGACATGAAACTATAATGCATCTTAGGACCTCAACTGAGAGGTACTCTCCCAGGATTCTGGCCATCCACTACCCAATTTTGTAGTTTACGTATCACTCAAAATCCAATATTATGCTCCCCTAGGTTGTCGATTTGATCTTTGTTTAGACCAATTTACCTACACCAATGTTCCCCAAGTCGTGGTGCTGTAATTTTAGGAGTTTTGGAATCCTTTTGAATGTTACACCACTCTTGTTCTGTGCATTATGTGCCCCTTATATGGATGTTTATCCTCTTTAATGTCTTAAGGGACCCCCTCATGTTTTGGCTATGCCGATTTGGCTCACCTACATTTCTAGACCACTACCCCAAAAGACTTTGGACAACATGTTGGGTTTTTTCACGTGTCTCAAACAGGGTCTGTGGTTAGCCCTCATTTTTCGGTCTCCATTACCTGCTATGTATAATGATACTATGTCTCATATATGTTCAGTAGCAATATTGTATCAATATTCCATCATCATAATGTTTTGAATATTGGGTATTTTAATTCACAATTTTCATTCCATATAGTTTGGATTGACTCGAATGCACACAAATTTATCCTTCCCATGCACTAGAGGTTGATAGAAATGGAAAGTTGGATTATCAAAGATCCCTATTCTTCAGTAAAAAACTATTTTTGGTAGAACACTATTGGTGGTCAGTCAACAATAGAAGTCCAGGAGTATTCAATGATTGGTTGGAAATCTCATACAAATTGAATGATCCCATGTTCCTCCATTGTTTCATACATTGGGGGTGACCCACATGATCATGGGGGACAATCATTAGTTTCTTAAAAAATATAATCGAGGATTAGTAGTTAAAGAATATTTAAAATGTGTCCACACACATAATTCTGAAAATATAAGAAGGAAATAAAATATGTTTCAAAAGTTTGTCCAAAACACGACCCTTAGGGAACATCCCCTTCAATAGAGCACTTCAACACTGCCACATTCTAGAATGTGGCTTCCAGAGTCTCAGGTTACTTCATGATCTCCCTATCCTCATAGACAACTATAAAGCGATGATATTTATCCTTGATCTAAATTTTATCTCATTCATGATGGAGTTCTTCTACTCAATGTGTCAAATTTTTTAAATGCTCTGGAGCTTCCATTATCTGGGACATTAATCGTTCGATGAGTTTCAACTAGTTGGGGAAGAATGTGGAACTCTCAGTATCTTTCTCATAATGGTTCTATATTTTCACCTCAGCTTCATGAAACTTATTAATGTTCTTGTATTTAATTTGGCACCATGTAACATCTAACTATTTATTATTGTTCCTCATCATTCCTGTAAGGTAATCGTTGATTGTCACATGAAGATGGTGGAAATCCACCCCACCAACATAGAGATGATGTAGATAGGGGATGAGTGACCCCCTAAGAATCAAAAATTATATCTTAGAGTACAAGGACATGGTTGATAGACATCCATGCCCGACGCCATGTCATACGGCTCTCCTCGACTACGTATGGATTAGAGTCATCTAGATCCTCAAGGAGTGCAGGACTGTATTCATTTAAGATAGATAGATGTTTAGTGGTAGTATATTCATATAACATCCTTTCTATGGAGATATACACAATGATATGGGGGAGACTATATTTATTCATTTATTCTTCAGTCGTCTCATCTCTAACAGTTTTGGGATCTGCCTTGGTAGTGGAATCACATATAGACATAACTTCCTATTCACTAGGTGCCAAGAATGGATCATATTTAGTGGAGAACTCTTCATGTATAAGTACAATTGGAAAGAGATCCCCTATGGATGTCCCTGACTTTTTGGGTTTCCAGGATTTTAGTGTTAGGAGCACTACATTGAATGACGAACATGTTCTGTTTATTTCTCAGATTACAGATGTGTGTATTTGTAAGTGGAGACTTACAAAAGATATATATGGCCAGGTTAATAGCATGAGTCACCATGGGATCCCCTATACTCTAAGATTACTATGTTCTTGTTATCTCATTGATCAGTATAGGATCCATATAAAAAACAAGGACAACCTGGTATTTTGAAGTTTCTACTTCAACCACTACAGTTTTCCTCCCTCACTTCTTTTTCCGTGACCGGTTCTCAACCTTGCTCATCCCATGACATGGGGTCACAGATATGCCCCCACATTTCCACCCACTTGAGAACGAAGCGAGGAATTTGGTGTATCATACATTTGGGTCCATCCTCTAATTTTTATTGAATCCCTATGTCTAATATTTTCCTGCTTCTAGGACTACCAAATAAGATCCTTCCAGGAAATTATTTGATGTTTTTGGACATTGGTTACCTCATCCTAGCATCATCACCTTCTTATCACTCTTGAGGAATTTTATGAACCATAATGGGTTGGATATGTCCTTCAGGATGTAGTCAATATTCAGCCTCTCATTCACTATGTCTAGTATGTACAAGGTGAAAATAGGGATTTTTTCCCTACCCATCTAGAGAGTATCTGTTGGTAGGAACTCATCAAACTAAAGTCACTCCAAAGGAATACCTATGATGTATTTGATGTCAAAAATATTGAAAAAACCTCCATATAGTAAAGGATGAAGGTATTTGTATAGTGAGATCACTAGTTGAATAGATCTTGCACCATGTCCTACTAGTGGTAGAAATAGAATTATGATGTCCACGCGACTTCAAATAGCTCAATGTTTCACCGATATTCCCCAATATATTTGCATGTTTGAAAAATACAAAATTCATATACACATTCATTTGTCATATTCCACCTAGACCTCAAATCTTAGTCATATTTCCAACCGTTTATCTCTTTAGTGATGCTGCTTCGGAAGCTTCTTCCCTAATGGGTGAGGAATTCTTCGGCCACTGGGTTTCTTCATATAATATTATTGGTTTTTGGGGTTAAGAAATTAAAAACCATATCTTGAGCATCCATGGTACTGCTTCTGTTGTTTATGATTATTTACCAATGAATAATATCTTCTCACAATACCCATGACAACAATAAGTCAGTCTTGAAGCCCGAAATAGACACTTCTTTCAAAATTATTAATATGTATGGTGGGAGGCTATCACTGAAGACATAATCCTTATTGGATTGTATCAGCACGCCTATGAGAATTTTATCATCAAACTGTACCACTCTTTTGTGATGAATTTGGAGTACTTAAGCATATGGATTCTCCGTGAAGCAAGGATAACCTCCCTCTTAGTAGTGGTTTTTACACATTCCATTTTTGTCAAGATACAAAATCATAAAGGATTTGTCAAGAAAAATTGTGGTTTAGCACCCAATAAAATGTTTTGTTAATGATCAAATGAATTACAAGGAAAAAATTTATATATGTCTGAAGCCTGTATGATTAGGCAGTTTCACATAAAGTAGCGACTAACCTTGGGGTCCTTTTTGTTGGATGATAAACTTTTTTGCACAAGATTGAATTTATTATCATACAGAAAGACAATGCATTGTACCTTGATCCACCATCATATTTACTGGTGGATACTAGGTCTCTTGTGCATTTTCATGTCGAATTATGTACCATATTGGATATTTTTTGTGAATTTCCTTTAACACATAATTCTCTTCAACGATTCCTAAAAGAACCCATCCTTATACTCCCCTTTGAGATCATCTTCTATGGTGGGGGGAATTTACTGGTGCTGAATTCTACTTGATGCTACATATAGTAATATTTTAGTAGCTTAAATCTAAAATTTGACTCATCGGAAAATCCCATGAACCCCAAGGGAGCTGCACATATGTTTGGAAGATTGCACGCAAGACCAAAATCCACATGTATGGATCTTACACACCCAAAACAAGATCAACCATACTCTTTTAAGATGGATTTCTAGTATCCTCCAGCCCTGAATATTTCCGATAAAGATAATTTAAGCACTCCATTTTTTGGGGTAACACTCCAGAAGTCGAATCGTCACTTCTGTATGTGCAATACTACTGTTTCTGTGATTTCACACAAGTTATCACTTCAAGGTACAATATCGTTTATGAATTAACCCCCATGGTTCCCCATCAGGTGGAACCCTATGGGGTTGACCCTAGTTCATTTCATATTTATATAAGGAATGTGCATGCAGTTGATCCATGTTGCGCTTAGGAATTGACCTTGATATGTACCTATTATTCTTAACCCCATTCATTTCGCATGTAATTATCTAATCTTATGTGAGACCCTTGCAGTAGGATCCATGGGTTATCATTATCCCATTGACCAATACTCAATACTCTCTTCCACAAAAAATCTGTATCCTGTGTGCACATCCTCCATCCGTCCCTCTAGGATTGGTCGTATTGATTTTCTTATCCCTCGTGTGGTGTATCATGTTGTGTTTCTCTACCTAATAATTCTTAACATTAGCACACTAAAATAAATTTCTTCTTCTCAGAGATACACAAACATGGACCCCTTATCTGAACCCTCCTCCAAGCCGTTGTATTCAAGAGTTTCTAGTGTCATCCTTTCAACAAGGGGTAATGGAAGGCAGTCTTGTAGGACATGGGGTGATGAGAAGTTCTTAATCATTTGTGTTGGGGGATGTTAAGCTGCCTATATCAAAAATCCTTAAAACATGAGGTTAAATTATGACTACCTAATGCATGGAATTTTTATGAGTATTTGAGAGTGGATGTGAATTAGAGTCTTATCATCTCTCTCTCCCTTTGGTCTTTATCTCTATGTTTTCCTCTTCCAGTCTCCATGTATGCCCTGACAAACGCAGTGATAGGGTTCCTTATGTATGAAGGACATGGAATAAGACCTCCCTCAAATGGAATGGCATCTTCCTCGTACAGTAAGACATCCTCCTCTGTCATCCCTCCTAGTGTAAACCCAAATCCCAATTTCTATCTCCATGGGTAGCTAGCCATGCATAAGTGCCACAAAATCCATTACAAACAGATCGTTCATAGCACGACCCTCCAATCTATTGCTTCCCCTTGAATCTCACAAGGACCATGAAACACATGGAATTAGCGGATCGTAGTGACTGGGACAGTATTTTTTCAGGTACTCATCTTATATTATGCCACATTTTCATCCTTCAAGGGATTCTAGACATGCATTATCCCCTGAACGTCGAACTTCGTGGGTTTTAATCCCTGTCTTCTACACAGGATATGTAGGAAGCATCCTTGAGGTTCAACACCAATGATCGGTAACTGTTAGTTCCCCCAAAGAGAATTGATCCTTCAGGATCTCAGTATCCACAACCATCTGTCCCCAATGAGATATCTCTCTTGAGTTATAATTTCTCAGGGTGATTATTCCTCACCTGGAGGATGTATCTCTTTCATATCCACCTAGAAAGATTACATTGTGTAACCCCCAACCATATATCCCATTCTATTTGGGTATCTGACCATGGATAAGCCCCAATACCACAAAATAACTATATGGAATTTTATTCTATGTAAATTGTGATATTTAGGAACCCTTCCCAAGGTTCAATCCCAACACAATCATATTCACATCAGTTCCATCACATTCATGCCACACACTTCACACTACCCTCCATAATTTATCCGGATCCTTACGTGGTCAACCACATCCCAAAGAGACCATGCCATTCACTTTGGAAGCATCAATGTGTATATCCCAATAATATTCTCCGTCACATCACCCATATCTTAGTAGAGTCAAATCATCCACATTTTCCATCTCAACATGTATACTCCATTCATCTCTCATATCAGTTCCTAGTAGGACCCGGGTAGCTAACCAGGTGTAAGCTATATATAATACACATTCAACCAACCTAGAGCACTCTTATTGCGATGGGTAGCTATCAATGTGTAATACCCAAATCATCTCCTCAAACTATGTGGGTTTCTATTTCTATTTTATATATTGTGTACATAAGAAGCCCCTCGAGGTTAAATCCAAGAAATGGTAAACACTGTTTTCCCCCACATTGGGGTCTCCCTACATGATCCACCTTTAGTGGTGTCCAGTCTTCACATCGTGGAACCTTCTCTTAATTAGATGCACCACCTATGGTCTTCTCTCATTCGGAATTCTGATCCATCAATTTGTTAAACCTTTTATGTGCTCCCTCCTAGGGATGCACCTATCTGATCCTCCTTCGTAGGTATTTTGATCCATCTGATCCATCTATGCTAGATGTTAAACTCATGGAATAACCCATTTTAAACATGGGATGGTGAGGAAAACCATAGAGACATGACACTATCATAATATACCATGAAATAGAAATAGAAGTAATTTTTTTTCACCCATGAGATGCCCTATGACAATGAAGAATGTAGGTATTCTAGTGTATCTACATCTTAAGATTCAATCGATGCCCAATGTGACTACCCACCTTACCAAAGGTTTCTTTCCTAACATGACCCATTGGAATGTCATGATAGAAGAAAGAAAATCAAATAGAGTCCATAAAATGATGGCATTGAGAACGGGTTTCATGAACAACATATTAATCTATGAGTGAGACCCAAACTATGAAATGAGTTCTAAGGAGGAATCCATATAAGGAGGTACCAACATCCAATCATCCCATTTTGATTAGGGTGAAAACATCTATGAAGATGTGGTGAAAAATATCCACCTTTAAAAACTGGGAATTATGGGAAAAATATCCAACAACTAGCTTGTTGTAAACACGTGAGGCGGGAACACTCTAATAGAAGCAGTTGGAAAAAACCATTTTCTACAAGATAACAAACATAATGGAGATCTCATTTTATAATTTATTAGAATTCAAGATCAACTTAATGATATTTTTAAATAAAATCTTCATTAAAATAGATTTGTATATATAATAAAAGCTATTAATTGTCAACATAAATTATTCATTCACATAAACTTTCTATGGTGATAGCATATGGTTTTTTTGTTTCAAAAAACATTTTGTTTTTCAAATTATTAGATTTTTCAAAATTTTTATTGTAATGTATTTTTAAAACCCATATTTCATTATAAAATTTTTAGACACAGTATAATTTAAAAGGAAATTTGGAATTAGAAAATGTAATAATATTTCAGGACAAATTTTTTTAATAATATTATCGGATTCAATAATTATCATATTTTGATTCCTAATAAAACTATTATAATTAATTTTAACACATAAAATATCCTATTTAATAATTATTTTCAAATGAATCCTAATATATTTAGGGTAAAATAATAAAAGGGTAGGTTTTTATATAGATGTAACATCTCACTCAGAACGGTACTTCTCTATTCTTTTATGTTTTTACACTATTTCATTATATCATTTTTTTAATTTATTATTGTTATAATATAATATTTTTATAAAACCATTGATTTATTTTCTAAATTTTATCATTTTCATAATCAAATTCACTATAAATCTGATGAAACCATTAAAAACATCAACATTACATAAAATATTAAAGCATTCATTGGATCAATATGAATAGTCAGATCAAAATACATTCATTGTTAATCGTTGAATACCTTTTATAAGTAAAACCATCACACCCAATGTCTATATAATGGGGGTCCTCTTTGTCCCACAATGGTTGTTCATGTATTTTACTCCCATGTTGCTGCTTCCATTATGTTTCTCAATACGAATGTTATTACCTCTTCTCTGATCATCAATTTCAATATTGATATGATGAAATATGCTAATGAATATATGAAATGGTATATGATGAGGGAATGGTTAGTCAAAAGATCTTTTTATGACAAATATGATTCAACTTTAGGAAACATCATTGGTTTTTAAGGTTGTGAATCGGTATGTGTTGAAAAAAAATGACAAGGGTTTTGACCTTTACTATATTGATCATGTCTAGGATTTTTATTTCGTCGTAACTTTTTTCAAGAAAGATATATTTTTTACTATGTATGATAAGAAATAAAATTAATTTAATATGAAATATACAATTCTGGTAGGAATTCCCTCATGAGGGGAGTCATATTGTTCCACACATAAGAATCCAATAATTGTGGATCAATTAAGAAAATGAAGGAATAAGATTCATTGTTTGATCATTACAAAAATGTCATGAAGGATTCAAATATATAACCATATAATCATGATATTGATTTACAGATTCAAGGGTTTCTCATACCAAGAAAGGGAGATCATGATATATTAAATCATTCTAAATTTTTCATATTAAAATTTATATTGAACCTGAGAAAGGTAGATTTAGTGAGTTTCATTTTCTTAACCATGTATATTATCGTGTTAGGTTCAATCAAGTCATGAATCATAGTGTTTCCAAATATCATATGAAAATTGGTTGAAAAGTGAATGATGTTTTTTAAAATATAAAACATCATTTATCCTATAAGAGAAAACATTTCATTCATCAATGATGAAATCATGAACTGGATGATAATTTTTTTATAAAATGTTTGATATTTTTTTTGAGAAAGTTAGTTTCACCACTTTGGAAGGAGATACGTCAAGAAATCCCAAAAAATTTGAGAATATAAATATAATTAAAGTAGAAACTTTCCCATCAATGAATCATAACAATGAAAATATAATTAATTATTAATTATTTGATGAATGGGTGAAAAATTAGGATCACAGGAATCTATGGGATCCAATTTTAAGAATGAATCTATGTGAGGCCGATGGATTAATAATAGGTGATTGGATATGACATAGAAAGAATAAAAAAAGAATATTGAAAAAATGTAACATCCCAATATTTCATAGTATGTTAGTTGTTCAAAGTAATTCAATTACTTACACTATACGCAACATCGAGTTCAAGCGCACCACGACTTACCAAACTAGCCATTCAGAAGCGCTTATGAATAGTATTAACATAATTTTGAAGTATATATAATCCTTATAATTTTAGAATCCATGTTATGAGTTTTTTAGAAATAATGTAAGGAAAAAATCATTTTTTTTCAGGTAAAAGAAGTATTTTTTTTTAAAATGAAATTTTACCACCTTTTAATGAAGAACCTTTTTTAAATCCAATATTTCAAACTTTTATATATATTCAATTTGACAAAATAAGAATCTTCATTGGGATCAGAATTTATGAATTTAGTTTCAATAAATATTTGGTGTTTTTCTGATAACTTTCATATTTGGGAAAATTGTGAAAATAATATATTTTAACTGAAATAAAATTTTTTAATCAAAATAATTTATAGTGTTCAAAAATAAAAATGAATGGTTTGGATGTATAATTAGATTATATTTTTACCACTTAATCAAATTTTTTCCCTTAGAAGTAATTTCACTTTGAAATTGGACATAAACAAATGTCAATCTTTTGGAAGTTATTATTTCTCAAAAATATGCCATTCAGTTTTGACAACGCGAATTAATTTTAAACTAATAAATACAATTTATATGTATAGAATTTGGTAAAATAGAATTCATTTTTGAATTCATAATATCATAATTATCTTAGGGTGAGTTTTTTTTATGTTTCTGAAATCTTTTAATTTTTGATGAATAATGAAAAATACTGAGTTATAGTTTAAAACAATATTTTTATTTAAATAATTATTTCATATATTGAAATTTAATTTAGGTAAATATATATATATATAATACCTATATAATTTCAATTTAATTCATTAGAGTCAGTTTATAAAAATTTTAGATATGTAAAAATTTTATTGAACTTTTCACCGTCTTTTACCCACATTCTAGGAGAATTTTTCAATTCACAGAAAACAAAATTTTACAACTTCTGTAAATAGAATTTATAAAATCTGGGAGACATGGTTATTATCATGGAGTAAAATGTGGTAAATAAGATAAAAATAATTTTTGGTAAATAGTAACATTTTACTTTTATTTACCATGGTTAAAAGTAAATAGGGTAATTAAGTGTAAAAATGATATTATTATTACCCGGACGCATGTCCTCATTCTATTGGATAAGTATAATTAGACCAAAAAAAACCTTAGGAATAAAATATTAACCTCTTTGGTCCACTTGTATTAGATTATGACACTTAACATTATTTATTTCAAAGATGTGTTAAAAGAGTTAAAATCAATGTTTATTAACTAATTTTTTTAATATAGGGTTATACATAAGCTAAACTAGACTATAAATATTCATTATAAAGCTAAAATATTTCCTATAAAATTGTATTTTATTTATATTTTTTATACATTAAATAATTTAATTTATGTATGACACAATGATGATGCAGTAATTACCTAATTAATGAAGTATTAAAATAATTGATATTATAAATATCCAAATAAATGTAATTTGATAATTTTTATGAATTACACTTATTTTATAACTAAATATTACATATTAGGGTTGGTTATATGATTTTCATTCTAAGTCATAGTGCATTAATGAATTTAGAAAAAACAAAATACCAAATAGTGTCAAAATTGACATAAGAGAGTTTTTGAAAGAAATATTATATTATTAATTGATATTCTATTCCTAAATATCTATCATTCGGCCAAAGGACTTATATAATGATAGTTGATTCATTAATGAACCACTTTGGTTTCTCTTGGATGTATACAGTATGTTTATTGACCATATAATATAAAAATACAAAGCGACATGGTAAATGTCAAACTATTTAACTAAGAGTTTAATCTAAAAGATAAAGTTAATATAGGGACCCAAACATTTATAAAACCTTTTGGTTGTGTGGTTTTTGATCTATAAACACCTTATCCATTAAATAATCCATTTTGGAGATAGTAGAAACTAAAAATGATTTTATTTTAAAATATTATTTCTAGCTTTTCCTAAGGTTCCCCTCACCCCAATTATAAAAGGCCACTCCCCCTTCCCTATAATTAACACATTAAAATCATTTTGGCTCAGCCAAAACCTACCTAAATATCCTCTAAACTTCCATAAATTCATCCTAGAGGCCCTACTTTGGTCATAAAGCCATCTTATGTAGCCATTTCGTTCAAATCAAAAGGAAGAACCTGAAGAAGAGGTAATAATTTCACCATACTCTTTCAAGTTCTATTCTTCTTCCACTTCTTCTTTCTTGGTTATTTTAATTCTAAAATAATAACTACAGTATCTTATATATACTGTGATGTTATTATAAATATGGTACATCCATATTAATTATTCTATCCATCCTTTGAATGACATGTCACCATACGTGCGTACGTACGGATTACCGTCTCCAAGTCGTAGTGTAATTGTTATTCAAGACATTATTATTTGGATGGGTATGATAATGATGTTTAATTCATTTAAATAATAAAATATAACATGATAATTATTATGTATATATGATATACCATCCAATTATATATTATTTTAATATCAAAATAATGATATTGTCGCTCGTGCGTACGTACAGATTACCGTCTCCCCGAACGCGATGAGATTCATTCACCATCGTATCCATTAAAGACAAAATTTCATTTGATGATTAAAAATAATTTTTAGAGACATGATATAATTCTTTATATGAATAAGATACATCCCATCCATAACAAATACAGCTCACATAACAAAGAATATAAAGGAAAACAAACCTGTTAACACCCGAAACGACGATAATACTAAGATATTATTAACAAATCAATGTTAAAAGATCATATATGAAATCATATTAATGTATATGATTCTTGTATAATTAAATAACAATTATTTCACCATTATAAATGAGGTTAACTTACCCTCAACCAAGGAAAAATTAAAATTTATGGGGTTTCTATATCTCACTTTTATTTCCGTGAGATTTCCATTATTCACCACTTATTTATTGCATGTGGTGTGTGTAATGACCAGGATTGAATTCATTTTTGTAATATACGTAAATTTATGGATATTTACATAATAATTTAATGATCCTTCATTCATGGGTATATGTTTCCTATGTTTTCATATCGAAAAGGGAATTTTAATTTTCAATTTCCACTCATTCGACTTTACAAATACTTCACTGATTATTTTACTCCAAGATTATGTGTGGAATCACTATACATTTTCTTATGTCATAATTTACACTCCCCTTTATGTGGATATTCTTTTGATACACATAATAACTCCATTTATAACTTCTCAATTCATTGATATGAACTTTATACGAGTAATCTTAACTCAATTTTCATTCATTGACTTAAACATCAAAGTCATTGGTGTTGTTTTTACAATAATATGCGTGAATGTACACTGATTGATTTACCCTAAATATCCAATAATATTGAGTGTATTTATATTTTTCACACATAATTATGTCATTGATATATCCTTAACCTATGTATACCATCTTTGTAAGGAATTTCATCTCAATTTACAATCCATTGATAATTCTTTGTTGTTATACACAAATTCACTTTTATATAGGGTATATAATGTACTTTGACATAATATATCATGAATCCCTTTATTCTCATGATATTATAAAGTTTTTATTACCTCAATTATTTTTATTAAATTGTCTCTCTTTTGGTTAGGACCTCTAACTAAAATATCATTTAAATGTTTTAAAGATTTAGTCTTCTAAATCATTCTCATTAATTTCCATCTTTTAAAAATGGTTTTCAGGATTTATTTATATGGAAATTAATTTTTTAATATTAAAATATTGTTTTGATGTTTCAAAGTGGTATGGGAAACTTTGATTCAAAAATCTATTTTTAAATGGATTCTTGACAAATAGTGTGACTTTTAAATGTTTTCAAGAAAAAGGGAGATATTTTTCTCAAATAGTTTTGATGATTATTTTCATATATGTCAATATTCTTCATTATTCTCGATTGAGGTTAATCTATTACAATAAAATCGTCAGTATTGTATTGAATGAGTTATGTTTGACTGTGGATGTGCTATTTTTATACCATTCATGGTCTGTGGATAAAGTATTGACATTTTGTATGCAAGTTTTAATATGAATGATTTTGTTATGTTTCAAACTTCTCATATGAGGAATGCATTGGACTTATTGAGTGACGAGTGGAGCCTACTATAGCTCCTCGATGCATCGGTAGGTCTCATGAGACAAACTAGTTTCTTGGCACAAGGACTTGACAAAATCTTATTTTTATTCTTGGCACAGGGCCTTGACTATGTGGTTATGATAGTCTGGCATTATGCATTCTATCGTTATGAAAGTGGCTATTGATATTGAATGTTATTATTCTACTAGTAGAATATCCATTTGAATAAGTAAATGGAATTATTTTATTTTATCTTTTCCATATTATGGTGAAGTTCAAGTTCAAAAAGGCTTTTGTTCTAGTCTTATACACTACCTTAAATGTTTATGCTTATTTATGAAAGTTTCTGCTATAAAATTACCCTTAATGAGAAACTAAGCTCACCCCTTTCTATGTTTTATTTTTCCCTGGATGAAACGAAGTATATTATAACTGACCTCCCTGGATAGTCTATGGGATCTTACTGTTGACTATGGAAACAATGTTGTGGTATTTTTCCATTTTATGATGTAATGTAAACCTTATGAATGTATCTAGTACTTCCAAGGCTACTAAACTAATCATTCATTCGAGACTCGATCTTTTATGATCATGAAAATGATACATAATAATGCACCGACTTTGGGCTTCTGGGGTCGAGGCGTTACATTTGGTATCCTATGATGTTTAGTAAAAACATTGGAAACTAGATTTAATTAAACTCTTATTAGAGCACTTATCCCTAAGATAGACTTTTAGGATTAATATAGAAGAACTTCCTAGAATTTTTGTATAATATACATTTTGTGACTATTCCAAGAAATACATCCTTTTCTATATACGAGCAGGTAATGGAGGCTCTTGAACAGATGTACCTATGGGTAAAACCCGAAAACACCACTTTGAGTTAGACTCGAACGAGAACTGGTGAATGACAATGGGCCTTGCTACACTCTTGGTTACGACACTCTCGGGGGATATTCTTAGGATAATTTACATTTTCATTACAAACCGATTTGAAGGATTTTAATATAAGATGAGAAAAAATGACCTTGGTTAATCTTAAGGTGTTTCAAATTTGAAAATATGGTGTCATGATATTCTCTAAATGTTTTTATGACTACTATTACACACACAATGCATTCTGGTTTTAGTCAATGACTGGATTCCAAGGAAGTTATAATAACGTTGAGCTTGATGTACAAGGTTGGAACAGTGGTGGAAATGAGCAACAAAATGGAATTTTGAGATGCATAAAAGATATCGTGTTCTTTCAAAATAAGTTTTCAAAAATATGATAAAAAACACATATATTAACCATCTCTCAGACTCAACAAAGAAGAGAAAGGCGATGAATGATAAGAGCTCCAGCAGTGGAGACCATGGAGAAAAGAATCCTCAATTTCCATTATGCATGAAATGTGGAAGGAGACACCCATGAAAGTGTCTCAATGGAACAAATAAATGCTTTATGTGTGTGAAAGAAGGACATAAAGTGATGAATTTCCGAGGAAAAATGAAGAGTAATATGAAAGGAAAAAAATGGTCATAAGAATCCATTTACAGTAAATTGCCGTAAATTTAGGGTACCTGGCCATTACCCGAGTGAATGACACATTCTACAGGATATTTTCTTTGTCAAAAGAAGAAGCTACATGGAAATAAATGGTTAGAGAAATGTTTAAAAGTATTAGTGCTCCTTGTTGATGGGATTACTTTGGAATAATTTTATCTTATATTTGTAAACATGAAGTTGTCATCTAAAAATGATATTTAATGAAGAGTTATTTTTTCTCTTGTGGATATAGTTATAAATAACAATTTGGTTTTATATGATCATTGGGTTTGAGGAAATTACATGTTATTATATTTTGGGATGACATGCAAGGTATACGATAACATTTGTGGTTAAATTATGTTAAAATTATTTGGAGTAATTTATATTATTTTGGTAATTTTATAAAATATAGTTATTGAAAAAGGATAACACTCAGACCATGTGACAACCCGTCGCGTCGGACAAAGCTGTGGGAATCGAACCCACAACCAGAGTGAGATTAGGATTTATCGCCTACCACTAGACTATGTGAAGTCCCTGGTTATTGTGAGTAATTATTTTTAGTTAAATAACTATATTGATCTATAATAATTTGATTTGGGATCTTATGTCTTATCAAATTAATACCCTTAGTATAAGAAAATGATTTGTTGATTAAGTGATAAATTTTATTTTGGAAGATGTTCGTTTTGATAGGAAAACTATATTCCCATGGAAAATAGAACACTATGGGATTTCATTTGAGGAGTAATAGTGGATTGTTTTCTATGTTTTTATTATGGATTTATAGTGATTTGGGTTATTTATGGAAATTATTAACCTATAATATAGAATATGTGATCAGGTTACTTACTTTTAAGTATGTGACTTTACGAGTAGTTGATGTCATTTGGAGATAAAATATTACATGGAAGACTACATAACCAAATTCTTCTATGTTTTGGGTTTCAATGTTAGTTTGGATTATATTGAAGGATTTTATGGACAATTTTTTATTAAATGGTATTTATTTAACTTTAGGGTATTGTTGGTATAATTTTAGAAATTAAGATTAGTGTTTCATTATCTAATGGAATATCCTTTGGGAGATCATCAGATCTTGTACTAACCTTTTTGGTTTTGTTTAATCTCTAAAGACAAGGTAAACATATAGTTTATCCTTTTTGGATCATGTGATTCTCTACATGTTTATTCTAGCTCTTCTGGTGTGACAAAGTATTCTTGAATACTCATCGTTTCAAAAAATGAGTTAGTGGTAGAGTTTTATTAAAGAAAGAAACTCTACATAAAAAGTAAGTATATCTCTTTATGTTCTTATTCAATATCATAAATAAATTCCTCATCTTTATGAAATGTAACTTAAAAAATGTTGTCTATTTACTTTTCCTACTGAGAAACTAATAACCGTTTATGCCAGCAAAAGATTGTGGTTTTCTGGTTGTTAACTTTTTGCTAATAATTTTTTCTATCCCTCTCCATCAGAACTTTTCAATTAGTTTATCTTCCATATCCATGTTTTCCTACATGGAATCCTAGTATGGGTTATCTAGGGTGACCTTTGTACTTCCCTTTCTTTCTTTTAATGTGATAGTTTTATTGAATCTTTTTCTGATGTGGGACTTTCCATTATATTCACAAGCCTAATTTAAAAAATTGCGAGGACGCAATTTATTGAAGGAGGGAAGAATATAACATCACAAGATTTCATAGTACGATAGTTCTTCAAAGTAATTCAATAAATTACACTACACACAACATCGAGTTCAAGGGCACCACGACTTACTTAACTAGCCGTTCAAAAATAGTTATGAATAGTATTAACATAATTTTGAACTTTATATAACCCTTATAATTTTAGAATCGCTGTTATGATTTTCTTAGACATAATTTAAAAACAAATTCATTTTTCTCAGATAAAATAATTATTTTTTAAAAAATGCAATTTTACCACCTTTTAATGGAGAAACCATTTTAAATCCAATTTGTGAAACTTTTATATATATTCAATTTAACAAAATAAACTTTTCATTGGGATTGGGACATAATAATTTAGTTTCAATATTTTTTTGGTGTTTTTCTGATAACATTCATATTTGGGTGAATAGTGAAAATAATATATATTAACTGAAAACAACTTTTTTAATCAAAATAATTTATAGGGTTTAAAAATAAATATGAATGGATTGGTTGTATAATTAAATTATATGTTTACTATTTAATCCAATTTTTTTCATTGGAAGTAATTTCACTTTGAAATTGGACAGAAACAAATGTCAATCTTTTGGTAGTTATTATTTCATAAAAATACGCTATTTGGTTTTGACAACGGTAATTAATTTTAAACTAATAAATGAAATTTCTATGTTTTTAATTTGGTAAAATAGACTTCATTTTTGAATTCAGAATATCAAAATTAGGTTAGGGTGAATTTTTGGTATGTTTCAGAAAACTTTTCATTTTTTGATGAATAGTGAAAACACTAAGTTATAGTTTAAAAACAAATTTTTATTTAAATAATTATTTTTTTCATTTAAATTTTTTTAGGTCAAAATAGAAATATAATACATATATACGTTCAATGTAATTCATTGGATTAAAATTATAAAAATTATAGATATATAAAAATTTTGTTTAACTTTTCACCGTCTTTTACCCACCTCCTAGGAGAATTTTCCAACTCCTATAAAACATAATTTTACCATTTCTGTGAATTGAATTTTGAAAATCATAGAGACATGGTTATTATCAAGGAGTAAAATTTGGTTCAATAAGATAAAAATAATTTTTGGTGAATAGTAACTTTTTACTTTTATTTACCACTGTTTAAAGTAAATAGGGTAATTAAAGGTAAAAATGATATTATTATTACCCTAACACATGTCCTAATTCTATTGGATAAGTATAATTCGACCAAAAAAACCTTAGGAAAAAAATATGAACCTCCTTGGTCCACTTGAATTAGATTTGGACACTAAATATTATTTAATTCAAAGAAGAGTTAAAAGAGTTAAAATCAATGTTTAATAATTAAAACATTTTTAATATAGGGATATACATAAGATAAATTAGACTATCAATATTCATTAGAAATCTAAATATATTTCCTATATAATGGTATTTTATTTATATTTTTTATAGATTAAATAATTTAGTTTATGTATGACACTATGATGATGCATTAATTTACTAATTAATGAAATATTAAAATAATTGATATTATAAATATCCAAATAAATGTAATTTGAGACTTTTTATGAATTAATCTAATTTTATAGGATAATAGAACATATTAGGGTTGGTTAGATGAATTTTTTTCGAAGTAATACTGTTTTTATGAATTTAGAAAAAAACAAAATACCAAATAGTGTCAAAATTGACACAAGAGAGTTTTTAAAGCAAATATTATATTATTAACTGAAATTATATTCCTAAAAATATAAGGTTCGGCCAAAAGACTTATATAATGATATTTGTGTAATTAATGGACCACATGGGGTTCTCTTGAATGTATAAAGTATTTTTATCAACAATATAATATATAAATACAAAGAGACACGGTAAATGTAAATCTATTTAACTAAGAGTTAAATCTAATAGATAAAGATAATATAGTGATCCAAACCTATCTTAAACCTATTGGTTGTGTGGTTTTCGACCCATCGCCACCTTATCCTTTAAATAATCCAGTTTGGATCCATTAGAAACCGAAGATGATTTTATTATAAAATAATATTTCTATCTTTTCATAAGGTTCCCCTCACCACTCTTATAAAAGGGCACTCCCACTTCTCTCTAATTCACACCTTCAAAGGCTTTTGTCTCAGACAAACCCAGCCCAAATATCCTCTCAACTTACCTCACTTCATCCTAGAGGCCCTCCTTTGGTCAGAAAGCAATCTTATGCAGCCCTTTTGATCAAATCAAAAGGAAGAACCCGAAGAAGAGATAATAATTTCACCAACCTCTTTCAAGATCATTTCTTCTTCCACTACTTCGTTCTCTTTTATTTCCATTGTAAAATAATAACTCATGTATCTTATATATACTGTGATGTTATTATAAATATGGTATATCCATATTCATTTTTCTATCCATCCTTTTAATGACATGTCACTATACATGCGTACGTAAGGATTACCGTCTCCACGTCAGGGTGTAATTGTTATTCAATACATTATTATTTGGATGGGTTTGATAATGATGTGTAATTAATGTAAATAATAATATATAACATGATAATTATTCTGTATATATGATATACCATCCAATTATATATTATTTTAAAATCAAAAAAATGATATTGTTGCTCGTGCGTACGTACGGATTACCGTCTCCACGAACGTGATAAGATTCATTCCCCTTCATATCCATTCAAGACTAAATTTCATTTGAAGATTAAATACAATTTTTAGAGACATGATATCATTCTTTATATAAATAAGATACATCCCATACATAAAATATATGGATCACATAAAAAAATATAATGGAAAACGAATATGTTAACTCCCGAAAAAACGATAATACTAAGATATTATTATCAAATCAATGTTAAAAGATCATATCTTATATCATATTAATCTATATGATTCTTGTATTATTTAATGAAAATTATTTCCCCATTATAAAGGAGTTTATCCTACCCTCAACGAAAGAAAAATTTCAAAGTAATGGGAATCTTATAATGCTTTTAATTCTGTGAGAATTCCATTGTTCACCACTTATTTATTGCATGTGGTGTGTGTACTACCCATGATTGAATTTATTGTGTAATATAAATTAATTTATGGATATTTGTATCATAATTTTATGATCCTTCTTTCATGGGTGTATGTTTCATATGTTACCAAATTGATAAGAGAATTTGAAATTTCAATTTCCACTCAATTGGCTTTACACATACTTCATTGATTATTTTACTCCAAGATTATGTGTGCAATAACTATTCATTTTCTTATGTCATAATTTATACTCCCCTTTGTGTGGAAATACTTTTGATACACATAATCACTCCATTTATTATTTCAAATGTAATTGATATGAACTTTATAAGAGTAGTCTTAACTCAATTTCTATTCATTGAGTTAAACATCAAAGTCATTGGTGTTGTTTTTACAAGAATATGTGTGAATGTCCTCTGATTGATTTACACTAAATATCCAATCATATTGAGTATATTTATGTTTTTCAAACATAATTATGTTATTTATTTATCCAACACCTAAGGATACAGTCTTGATAAGGAATTTCATCTCAATTTACAATCCATTGATAATTCGTTGTTATTATACACCAATTCACATTTATAGGGTGTATATAATGTACTTTGAAATAATATATCCTGAATGCATTTATTCTCATTAAATTATAATGTATTTATTACCTCAATTATTTTTATTCAATTTTCTTTCTTTTGGTTAGGAAATCTAACTAAAATATCATTTAAATTTTCTAAAGATTTATTCTTCTAAATTATTCTCGTTAATGTCCATGTTCTAAAAATGGTTTTAAGGCTTTATTTATATGGAAATTACTGTTTTAAAATTAGATTTTTTTTAGACGTTTCAAAGTGTTATGAGAAACTTTGATTCAAAAAACTATTTTTAAAAGGCTTCATGAAAAATAGTGTGACTTTTAAATGTTTTCAATAAAAAAGGGGATATTTCTCTAAAATAGTTTTGATGATTATTTTCATCTATGTCAATATCCTTCATTATTCTTGATTGAGGTTAATATGTTACAATAAAATCTTCAATATTGTATTGAATGAGTTATGTGTGACTGTGGATGTGCTATTTTTATACCATTCATGGTTTGTGGATAATGTATTGATATTTTTTATGCTAGTTTTAATATGAATGTTTATGATATGTTTAAAACTTTTCATATGAGGAATGAATTAGACTTAGTAAGTGATGGATGGAGCATGCTATATCTCCTCGATGCATCGGTAGGTCTCATGAGACAAAATAGTGTCTTGGAACAAGGCCTTGACAAAATATTATTTGTAGTCTTGGAAGAAGGCCTTGACAATGTGGTTATGATAGTCTGGAATTGTGCATTCCATCGTTATGAAAGTGGACATTGATATTGCATGTGATTATTTGACTGGTAGAATATCCATGTGAATAATTAAATGGAATTATTTTATATTATCATTTCCATATTATGCTGAAGTTCATGTTTAAAAAAGATTTTTTTTCTAGTCTTATACACTGCCTTAAATGTTTATGTTTATTTATGACAGTTTCTGCTATATTGTTATCCTTACTGTGCATCCGAGCTCACCCCTTTATATGTTTTATTTTTCCCAGGATGCAAAGAAATATATTACAACTGACCTCTAGGGACAGTCTATGGGATCTCAGTGTTGTCTATGGAAAAAATGTTGTTGTAGTTTTCCATTCTATGATGTAATGTAAATCTTATGAAGGTATCTAGTACTTCCAATGCAACTAATCTAATCGGAATTTCGAGACATGATCTTTTATGATCACGCAAATGATACTTAATAGACTCTAGGATTCTGGGGTCGGGGCGTTTCAAAAAATATTTTCCTCGAAGATTTGTTTTGTGAGAATATTTTAAAATGGGTTGATAGGGAGTGTGAGATGGAAGATCTAATAATTTCTCAAACCAATCAACTGAATCTAGGTGTAATATTATTTTCCAAAAAACCTCAATTGTACCTGAAGATGTTCCATTAGTGGTAGCGAAAGGTAGAGAGAATGTTTTTGTGGGGGAAACAGTTCTAGAGAAATAATCGGAATCTCATCTAGCTGGTAATTTAAGTCATTGAACTATAAGATAACATAAAGATGATCATGAAAAATAACCGAATGAAAAATATTATGATGATGATAATGAATAAATTTATTGAGATAATGAAGATGAAAAATTTGAATATCGATAAGTGTTAGAATAAATTTATTAAGAGGTTGTTGTTGAAAAGGAACATGAGGAATGTGATGAAAATGAATAAGTGGATGAGAAGGAAAAAAATCAATATGATAAGTCATAATAGGAATAATTATAATCATTACCAGACTTACCCTTTAATACTGAGAAAGAAGTGATTTCAAGTATATTTTAAGAAGAATAAACAAAAAAAAGATGGGTCCTCTTCATAGAAGTTAAAAATAAATCAACATTAAAAGATGGAAGTCTATAAAATGTTCATAACGATTATAAAGATATCATGGAATTTTATGATGGTATGGAAATTGATGAAATGATCCTAAATAGGATGAAAATTAATTTTCTATTGAAAAAAAACAGATATCAAATGAAGATAATGCTAGAATATGTAAAATAAAGCCACCAAAGATTCAGCATGATCTGTCAGTCTCAGTAAGAACTATTTCATTTGTAGGAGTTGATTTTATTATTCAGGCATTGAAATTTTTATATAGAAATATTGAATATTTTCCAAACCTCGAATCTCAATTCCAATCTATTAAAGAAAGACCTAATGAAATGTCAGGATTGATAAAGCCTTTAATAGAGAAGGTTATTTTTCAGGAATATAAATTGAATTATTTTCAAGAATTTTCTATAACTTATATAATTTCATGTAATCATATTGTTAAATGGTCACATAAAATTTATGTAGATATTAAATTGAATGATGGTAATTTTGATTATGTGAATAATCTCATGAATGGATCATATTAATCCTTCAATTACTTATTTAATGACATGGGAGATATAGTGACGTTTGTGGATGTTTTTAGAGACACTACCGATGAATGAACTGAAGATGTTATTTATCTGAAAAATAATTTTGAAGATATATAGATAGAATTGATATGGTTTAATGAAGATGAAGATTAATTTTTCTTACCCAAATACTATAAAAAATAACTACCAAATAAAATTTAGACATAAGAAGAATGGTTGTTAATGGTGGATAAGGACAGAAATGAATTCAAGAAGGTAAAATATTATGCAATAGAATTGATTAGGAAATATTATTTTTATTTTGGAATGTTGTTGTGTTTTATTTTGAAAACATTTCAAAACATTTTTTTTCAATGAATTACCTATTAATTCAATTATTATTTATCTGAATGTTTTCCAACACATATTGTTTTAATGTTCTATCATTATTCTCTTAAGGATTATTAGTTAAATATTTGTGTTTTTTATATATTTTAAATCTCTAATAGTTCATGAAACTTTATACTCTTCCACATTCCATTTTGAAAATAAAAAAGTGGGATATTTTCATATAAAGGGGGTATAGTTTCTTAAACAGTGAGAGTGTTTCAGCAAAAAAATATTCCATTACAAAAGGAGGGATATACTGATAAGGGGAGAATTTTAGTTTGAGGGGAAGAATATGACACTTTAGGGAAGATATATATAATCATAATGGGGAGTTCATCATATTCATAATCAAATTAGACGAGTTATAAACTCAGTTAGAGTTAAGGATTAATATTTAACTTTGAATACAAAATTCTTAAATGAAAATGGACTACATGGTTTTTAAATTTATTTTTTCATTTTTTTGAAGTTTGTGCTTTGAAAAAAGGGTGAGATTACTGTGTAAAAAGTTAGAATTTTTAATTTTCCATTCCATTTGTTTTGGAAATTACAAACGCTTTCATAAAAACATGTTTACTATGTTTTTATGAAAAAAGTGTTTTAGATTGTTTTTGTATAAACCATTATATTTTACCATACATATAATTAGTTCGAAAGTATTATTGAATATATACCCAAATAAATCATTATAGTTATTATAATGATTGTGTTTCCGATAAATCCAACTCACCATTATTAGATAAAGTTTTATAATTTATCTATTGCATTTCATGATGAAATTTTTTTAACAACTTGACTGATACAAGTACTGATAAAAATTAGGGAAATAATCAAATGTAATATCGTATTGAT
Source organism: Viscum album (assembly GCA_963277665.1). Taxonomy (NCBI): domain Eukaryota; kingdom Viridiplantae; phylum Streptophyta; class Magnoliopsida; order Santalales; family Viscaceae; genus Viscum; species Viscum album. Next base: position 201,828,081 of record OY728128.1, read on the forward strand.
ATTATCAGGGAATTCAATTAGATTTACCATATTTTATTGAAATATAAAGACTTATTTATAATGTAATTAAAACTATTAACTCAATAATGTTATTAAGGAAAAAAATTCAAAAAATCTGTTAGAAAAGAGTTGTTGAGATCTAGGTGTCTGTTCCCATTGCAACAAACGTGTAGAATATAACTATTTGAATGAAAAATTTTAATACCAGGTTATTATAAGTGTTTTCATAGGTATAATTTATTTTATTTTTCTCATTTTGAGAGAGTTCTGGAGATTTCATTGTTTGAAAATAGTATTCTTAATCTTTGTAATTTTTTACAGTTTTTATGTTCTAAGGAAACATATTCCAGTTGTCTCTTTATGAAAATTTTCATTATAATCTGAGTCCGATCATTGAATTGATCAAATGACATAAATGACATGAATAAAAAGGATTTGATCCATCTGATCAATGTCTACTTGGAATATATAGATAGATAATTCAATATTAATATATAGGGATTCAAGACATAGGATGATATATCCATTCTGATCATTATATTGTAGCCTTCCATTTTAATTGAAGATAATCATTCCTGTAAATTTAAAATAGGTGATAACTTTAGTAAAGGTTATTGATAACAAATTTCTTTAGGTTGAATGATATTTTTATTAATATAGATGGTATGTCAATCATAAGATTACATAGATATTATGTTTCTTCATTATACTAGTGGTATTTTTTTCAAATTCAATAGAAATTGATCGTTCATATTAATCTTTGTATTATATTTTTTTATCATACATGTTCTGATTGCAAAATATAAATTGACTAATCAGCTCCTTCTTGATTCTGATTTTTTTAACTCTTATATAATGGGAGTGTTATATTTTCTTGATTATATGACTATGTTGATTCAACTAAGTCTATGTCGGATGAACATAATTAATGATTCATTGGGTTAATTAGATTAACCTTCATAAACTATGTTTTTAAAAATAAAATTCACCCCCTCACATATATTGGCCATCATAAGAGAATTATTACATTCCAAATTTGTATTATAAATGTACTGATCCAAAATATTTATCTTGTAATTTCCTTGAGAACATTTTCAATTATATTTTTCAATAGATAATTATTATGATCGAGTGATTCCAAGGATTTTAAGAATGTGAATATGATCCATATTAATGAGGGATTATGAGGATAGAAAGAACGATGCTAATCATTAAATCAGGGCTTCCATGGATAGGAAGATAGAGAAATTTTGATCATTATATCGATGGTTTTCCCTTTAGGGAAATACATACTTGACAGTAAGAATAAAATATGGATACCAATACTCAAGTTACTTGATTACCTTACTCTTAATGTCACAATAGTTAAATATTTTAAATATATATTGTAATTCTTTATTACATTTACATATCTATTCAATTTCTTATTTTAACAATTTTATATTCCATAGTGCATTTATATAATGTTAGTTTTATATGAGTATTTCTATATAATTTGTTTTATTGTTTTTACTATGGATATGATAAAAACAATAAACTAATTAAATTGGATCCCTTTATATTATGGTTCTTTTACTCAAATATAATCAGATATATTCTAGTTCTGAATTTTTTACTCTGATATTTAAACTATTGTCTTTGTGTGGTAAATTATTAATAAGTTTATGTGTTAATTAGATTAATGTCCTTTTAAAGTACAATTCACCCCCTCTTGTAAGTATAGAAATTATAGGATACTCATACAATCCTAAAACATGTGGATGCGAAGATATTTTAAAAAGTCATTATGTGGTTTCAAATAATGCTTAATGGAAGGAATGGTTTATGATAAATTGTTTCGGAAGTGGGTCCAATTAATTAATGACTTGTTAATAACTTATTGACGTCCCTCATGTAATTCTGAAAACATAGTTATTTTCTTGATTTTTATTTGTAGGTGGATAAAATTATTCTCATTGTAAGTGATAATGTTATAATGGTTACATCTAGGTTTGTGATTCTATGTGTTAGGCTCATATATGAGGGCCGAGTATATATTTCCCACGAAATGAGGGATATTTGTTGATGAACTATCCAATTATGGGGTTTGATGGTTAGTATTATTTCCATGGGATTAGGTGATATAACCTTTAATGGGGTGATATTGGTTAATCCCATTCTAGTTTAGTATATATGCCTATTTTGAAATTGGTTACGCTTGGATTCTGTTGGTTTGGTGATACTCATTCACTTATTGCAAGAATTATAGATAGTTTTTCATTCCTTGGATGGTTCATGGTATAGTGAAACCTTTTATGAGTTGGATATATATATATGTTTAGAGGTTGGATGTGGTATTGAGTTTTGTGATGTTCTAAAAGAATGAATAACAACTAGGGGTGGATCTGTTGTTCAGTTTTTATATGTTTCAAGACATTTAGAAACTCAACTGCTACAACCTATTAATGTTCAATTCCTTATCATATTTTAGTAAATACCCATTCAATAATGACTAGGAATGTATGTAAAGAACACATATTATACAAGATTTTACCTCAGTTTGAGAAAAAACATCATTCATATATGAACTCCCATGGTTATTGTGAATTTAACTATAAAGAAGTGAATTAAACTAGTGAAAACTCTAATTAAAAACCTTATATCTCCAGATATAAATGATTATACAGACTCCTATTCGTTTAAAATATTTTATTATAAAAAATTAATAGCAAAATATCATAAAAACCTTGTTTAAATTGCACCACATGTTCTCTATCGGGATCCTCACTTTGATGTGGCTGGGTCCAATTCTCGAAGTTAGATGAATTCAGTCCAATGGACAAAGTATGTTGATCAATTTCGTAATATGTGTTTCCAAATCTCTACTCAACTACTCAGTCCAATATTCTTATTTCTGATCATCCTCATTCAAAAAATCAAATTATGATGTTTCTATGTATAATAAATAAAACAACATATGTCCAACCTTCAAATGAGTTCACATTCTCGAAAGATAAATTTTAAATGAATTCTGTCATGGTCATCCTTTTGTGCATTCATCAAATGTTTCAAATCATGAATGTACATTAAATATATTATTAGGAATATCATAATTTAAAAGGTATGAAACTACAAAAAACTTCCCACTTACTCACATTCAAAATCTCTAAAATATACACATATTTAGATTTCATTTTTTACCAATTCGAATCGTTTCAAATCACCAAGAATATTCATGTGGATTCTTCATAATTAGTTGTCTCATACATCCTACCCTCCATTCAATCTGATGGAATTTCTTCATCAAATTATGATTAAAATTCCATAGCACATTATGATGGAACTTTTTTATCTAATTACATTAGAACTTCCTCAACTCATTCTAAATTGACATTCCTCCTCAGAGTCAGTCTTATGGAATCCTCACAATGAAGGATTACTCAAGATGATAGAATATTCATGATAATGGAGTTCTCATTATGATGGAATTATTATAACGATGGAAGTTAAACTCTAGAAATATGTAATTCCTCAAAACTTATCATTCATATCACATTCAGACTTCTGAAGACATATTTTATTATACTTCTGTATCTGATGTAAAATTTTTCTTTGTTCCAAGAACCAATACAATCATTATGATTCCACCATTTCATCAAAATATTTTTTTGTGATAGTTTAAATGATCTATGAGAACATAAAGGATGGTATATCATCATATGACTTCAGGTTATAATGTTTAATAACTTCCTATCTCCTGAATCAATGAATTTATTCAATCTCTTCAGTAGTATTTTGACTTATATTCACATGAACATCATTTTTTTCTAATTACAGAAAAGGAAAACTTCCAGAAATCAATAATTTATTCCTCCAATTATTTTGGATCTTAATATATGAATATCTGATTTATCAGTCTGAGTAAAAACCATCATCATTGTCTTCTCATGGTCTCTCACACCGATGAATTCATAACACTTCTAACAGAAAATCCTGCTTTTACCACGAATCACTAATGATTTTGAGAACTTTTTATATTGGAATAACATCATCATACACATGTTTACAATGTAGAGAACATTCCAAATCATTACATCACACTTTTCTGCTACAACATTATTTCTAAGAGAAAAATAGACCGATTCTTCATACGGATGTACTTGAGAATAGTTATCCATATTTACATACATTTAGATTTAATCATCTTAATATCTCTTTTTCTTATATTTCTCAGTCTAAACTTATGAATTTGGTTTTCTGGCCTTGCAAGGATTTTTGGCCACCCAAGGACTTCAGGACAGTTGATTCTCAAGGCCTTCGGTCCACCTTAGGGTCTTAGGGACACCCCAAGGCCTTTGGGACACATGAATGCAGGCCCCAGACACAACACAAAAAAGGAGCAGCCCCAGAAAAGGATTCAGAGTAGTTTCACTCACCAGAGTAGAGCCAGATGGATTCTCAGAATGAGAGGGTATGGATATGCCAATGGTACCAGCCTATGCTTCCACAGGAATCCTAGTCAGACAGTTATGCAAAGGTATAGAGCTACTATCAGGATGCAGATGCTGGGGAGGGGCAGTTCCTTGTATATAGTCTGGTTGAATTCCCTAAGACCTTCGGGTCATGCAATCTCCAAAGCCTACAGGCCATGTAATCTCTGAGCCTACGGGACTTGTAAGGGTTATCCCTCATCCCTTGAAAGGGGGGTTATCAAAAATCAATATAAAATGAATGCCTTCAGGCCATTCAGGAATTCCATCATCAGGGATTAGAAATTATTATAGCAATGTAAGGATAAACCCCCCTCTGTTATTTTTTATCACATTTATTTTTCTCTTGAATTTCCTTTACCCTCCACCATTAACTGTTAACCAAAACATCATATTTATAAAATAAAGATTATTAAAAATTATTACATTGTATTTTTTTTATTTTTCCTCCCCCCTTTTTAATATAATAGAATGTGTGGTGGGGAAACTCCTTTTGTGATTTTTGGATCTCATTGGAGGAGTATGAACAAGAAGTTTTAGCCACAACTCAACAAACCATTCATTCAGAATTTCCCTTATGAAGATATCATCAATTTGATACTTTATTGTGATATATTATAAAAAAATATATATTAGTGACTTTATGTTTTATACTTTTAAAAATTAAATTAAATTTTTTTGATCTATAATGTTGGAAAAAAATTTATAATGATCAATCACACTCTGATTATCACAAATTATCATCAATGGTATAAAAACATTTATATTCAAATATTCCTACTGAACATTAATCCACAACATTTGAGTATAATCATGAGTAGCCATAACATATTCTAATTCTGTTTCACATAATTGTTAAAAACTTTAGTTTTTAATAGGAGAAACTTACCAACATTCACCGGAGAAAAATGTTTCTCCTAAGGATTATTTCCTATCCTTGCAATCTACAACCCAATAAACATCAACATAAACATGAAACATCATCTCAAAATTCATTTATTATAATAAACCATATCTTGTTGGTCCATTCAAGTAACTCAAAATTAAATTCACTACAAAAATATGTTATCATTTTGGATTTATTTTATACCTAGCAAATAAAGTCAAAAATAATCAATTTCAGGACTTGAGTCTATAAATAAAATTAGACTTCCTATCAACTTTTGAATGTCATTTTAATTCAAAATTTTTTCATTAATCATCTTTACTCTTTCTTGTTGTAAGAAACCACGATTTTATCAATGGAAAATCACTACTTGTAACTATATCATACAATATAAATCACATTAAATCCCTTAGTGAACAATATTCAATATTTACAAGTGATGAAGGAATTAAATTAGTGGTATTCGAGGAAATTTAAAATCTTTTGTTGTGGGAAACGTAAAATGACCGTTAGAATAGTAACCTGACAATTAAGAATAGTAATTCAGCCAATAGAATAGTAACCTCATCAGTGAAAGTAAAATAAAATTAGGCAAATGAAAAATTACAATATGATATTAATAAATCATAGTGTAAGTAAATAAATATTTCAAAAATTATTAACTATGTCTTTGTATTCTAATAAAACAGAAATGATTATTTATAATTACATAATTAATATTTTTATATAAAATAAAATTTAATTTCATTAAATATATTCATATTTTTTTTATTGTCTAACAATAATATGATAATTTTATTATAGATTATTTAATTTTTGAAGGTTTTATAAAATCCGTTCTAATATTAAAATAGGTATTTTAAAATAAACGATGAATTTAATTAAGAAATAAATTCCATATATTTATAAAATTACTTTAAAAAAACTATCTCATTATTTAATTCTATATTTCGGGAAATGGTTTGGGTGATGTTTTGGATTTTTCTAAAATACATAAAATTTTTGGGAATATTAATATACTGTAATTTACGGTATACATAGATTATAAGTTAAATACACTATTGTGTGAGTCATTTATGATGTAATAACCATAATCACGAATAAACCTTTATTATTTTAATATATTTAGTTTTATGGTTAAATTTATTCCTACACTTGATCATGAATAATAAACTATTGAATAAAATAATTAGAAACACCATTCTCCTCCCCTTTAAATACCTCCTATCACCACCTCTTATCCCCACAACTTGAAAGAATTGAATATTTTCAATGCTATGAAAAATACTCATACCAATCCCCTCCCCCATTTTCCTGATACCTTAGTCTCATCAAAATAACCAACAATTTTCTCTATGGAGGTTCTCAAGGATCATAAATTCAAGAGGTAAAATCCTTTATCATTTTTATTTAACTTATTTTCAATTTAATATAATTTATTAACCTCCATTCCACTACAATAATCATAAAGGCATGAAAAAACAATAAATTTTATATACTCTAATTTTATTATGTTAGTGGTAAATTATTCCTCAAATTTATTCTCTCTTTCTTTTTATTCTACAAATGAATATATCATTTGTGGTGTGTCAATTTATCGCTATTGTAGATGATGCACTTTCGATTTACTATACCACCTTAAAGGATGGTCATAAAACAAATATTTTGGTTGAAAAATATTTTAAAAAATATTTTAAATTTTTTTATGTTTTCAAACAAACTTATATAAGTAATATTAATTAATAAGGAAAAATAAGTTTGATGTGATTGAAAACCACCAAATTAATCATGCTGATTGTCATTAAAATTCTATCTAATGAATCATCCTAAAATAGTGAAAAATAAAAATATATAAGACCAATTAAAATTATGTATGTTCACTAATAACATATAATTCCATTTCAGAATAGCTATCCTTATTTTACATTATATACCATACATGTATACAGGAGAACCAATCATTAAAACCAAGAAAATGAACACACCCGAACAATGAAATTGAACTCTATAACAAATCATAATATACATAAGTGGGCATAATAAAATTATAATGAATCATATAAATGAATAATAGGTTTTGGATTTATAATTTAATAATGAAAATTTTATTATTAATGAAATTAATGTGATGAAATCATTCTATCATATGGTAAGGGGATTCCCAAACCCAACTCTCTTTTGTTGGGATTTCCCCCTTTCACTCAATTTTTATTATGGATGTTCTCTTATTGTTCTTAAAATATCATTGTCATCCATCCCTTTTTTATGGGATATTTATCTTTTCAATTTTATTTTACAACAAATGCAAATATTTTTCCAAAAGGAAAATTCTTTTTAAAAAACACACCTTTCACTTCTATTGACATTGTTTATTCTTCAATAAATATTTATGATTTTAATATGAATTATGTTATTAACATTTTATTTTGGGAACAAAAATATTTATTAATGAATGTTTTCTTTATTAAATTATCATGAAATATATTTTTTTTATTGGGTTATTTTTTATCCATGATTGATAAACATTATAAGTTGAATGCCTGATTATGTAAATTTTATGATGTTATGGTTGTGCATGGAAATATATATTGCTCTAACGAACAAGTTAATGTGGTGTATCAGATGAGATAAGGTGAAATATGCATGAACATGGTTCTATAATTTTTTATAATGATGATTTTATGGTTATGTACATATGTTATGCATGAACATGATGATTTCATTGTTCACAATTATGTGTGGTATTTTCCCACTAAAACATAATGTTTCATTTTTATGACTCTCCAAATTTCAGGGCATTATAAAATGATTCCTATCATGATTATGGTGATTACTCCATTATTATGTTATGATGATGATTATAATTATTCTCATGCATGTTATACTAATTCATGTTTATATCTATCCTCTTAATAATATTTTAGCTCACCACTTTCTTTGATGTGTATCATCAGGTGACTGTATTTATTAAAGATAAAATGATGGTCCATAAGAATATAGATAAAAAATAATTATATAATTTTCTTATAATGTAAATGTGATGTTTGGTCTTAATTATACCATGACATTTAACCTTTGTGTCCTAGTTTTTATAACACTGTGATATTGTATATATTTAAAATTAGGTAATAGTAATATAAGATAAAGGAAGTTCAATTTATTTGGTATCAGAGCATAGTTTTTATTATTTGGGAATTATTATTTGATAATTTTATTAAGAACCCTTATTATAAAATAGAGTAAATTTAATCACACAAGAAGTTGTTTTTTCAGAAAATGATAATCATAGGGATCCCAAAAGATATAACTTTAGACTTAATTTCATAATGGAATAAATTATTCATGAATTTTTGACATATTTTTTTAAAACATATTGTATTTTTGAAAATGGTGGTAATGAGGATAAACAATGCCGACAATCAATCTGAGGGAAAATTGAACGATTTCCCATAAAAACATCCCTAATGTCTTTGGAGGTGGTGTTCAAAATATCATTGTGATTTTTACCCAACGGTCTCATGATTTGGACAATAACCTAAATAATGTATAACATCCTCCTTTCCCTAATAAGGATAAATTGGTTATGAATTATTTTATATGGAAATGGCCATTAAAATTTAGTGGATCATCCAATAATGTAGTCATGTAATTGTAGATCAACTCATTTGATAATATCTATTCAATGAATCACTTTTCTATTATAGAGAACATGTATATTTTTTTATAAATTTTAGATGGGGAGTACAATCAATCATTGGAGTTGATTTAAAAACCAATTTGAGGGATCACATTGAAGATATCAATTGGATTAAATTTATGAAAAACATTCATAAATAAAATATTCCCCTTGAACTCATTGTATAAATATAGATGGAGAATTTATAGAGCCGAATAAAATGAAAGGTGAATATATGAGGTTTTGAAAAGATAATTTCCCAATTTTTTGAAGGTACGAAACATGTTTTTTTCCAATAATTATATAAAAATAGATAGATTATTTATTTTTTATGAAAAAATATTTGTAAGGTTATATATATTCTATATTATGGGAGTTATGAAGATATGATTGGATGTGATCCCAAATAAGACATGGAGTTTAAAGAATGGTCACATGTCTAGAGAGAAAAGAAATGAAAGATGGAGTTTCCAGAATTGGGATATAATAAAAATGGTTGAAAGAAAACTCAACCACTCACATGTCAAAAATGTGTGAATAAGAATCATGTGAACAACCTCAATGGTATGGGTAAATGATTCAAGTGTAGGAGACAAGGCCACCAAACTCATGAATGTCGAATAGACTTGAGGATGCTGCAAAATTTGTGGGAAGAGTAGATTGAACCACATGTCGTTCAATGCATCAATTGTCGGGAGTAACGGCACTATGATATCTAGTTCAATAATCCTCGATTCCTATAGAGAAATCAACATCAGTAGCCACCAATTCCATAGGAGAAACATAAAGCATACAACTGAGGAAGAGACCTAAAATGATATGGTGATAGGTACAATGGATATTCCTTCAAGAATAGGGAACATTCGATTAGTTTCTGGTTCAACACATTCATTCATATCTTCGAGGATTAGTAGAAAAATTCAAGCAGCACATGAAAATATGGAGGCTGTGTTATATGTGTTGACCAGAAATAGGTAAATTATTACATCCAATGTATTTAAATAAACCATGGTTAATATTTGGAAACTCAACCTCCATGGTAATCTTGTATTACTTCTGTTGGTGGAGGTTGATTCTATGTTATGCATTGATTTTTTAACATTATACAAATCCATCATAAACTGTTGAGAAATGGAGATCACTCATCATAAACTAAGGTATATTCAAATTATGTACACGTGTAAGGAGGAGGATGAATATCTTTTAGAATCATCATATCAATTTTGGATATTATTCCCTTATGAGAAATATTATCTAGCTCAAATGATTTAGAAAAATGAGAGAACAACGATTGAAGACATTCCCATTACAAAGGACTATACTAATGTATTCCCTAATGAATTAAATGTTTTAACATCTACATGATGTGTTTCCTAATGAATTAAATATTATTAGACAATTGAGTGCTTCCCCGTGGGGTGATTTATTCCTGTTTTTCAAGAAAAGGATAGTTCAATGAACAACTTCATTTATTATCATGAGATAAATATAATAATGATAAATAACAAGTATCCCCTTAGATGGATAGATTAATTTTTCGATCAACAACATGAGTCCAAGAACTTCACTAAGGTGGACCTTCAGTAGGGATATCACCAATTAAATTTCAGGAAGGAATATATTACAGCAAATACATTTCAAACGTGGTATAGAAACTATGTGTTCATAGTTATTAATTTTTCACTCAATAATTCTCCAATAATATTCATGAATTAATGAATATAATCTTTAGGCACTACCTTTAAATTTTTCGGGTATTATTTATAGATGACATTAAAATATACTCCATGATAAAGAAGGAACATGGGGGGAATTTGAATACCATGTTTAATACCTTTTTTAGGGAGAAACATTATGTAAATATTTTAAATATGTGTTATTGATGGATGATGTATCAATCATGTGGCTTGTTATCACTAGAAAATGATTGTATATGAACACTTCAATGATAAATTAAATTGATGAGTGGCATAGGACAATATATGTAATGGAGACCTATATATTCCTTGGTCTAGCTGGGTATTACTGATTATTTGTGAAGAAATCCTCAAAATAGTCATCCCTGCTAACCAAGTTTACTCTAAAGGGATAAAAGTTTGTATGGAACAATGAATGTGTTTACTACCTTAAATATTTAAAAAAGTATTATCACCACGCAACTACTCACACTTCCAAATGTGGGGAAATCTTTGTGGTTTATAAGCATTCCAAAAAGAATGGATTAAGATGTGTACTGGTGAAAAATGATATAGTTACAACCAACTCCTCCAGGAAGATTAATATTAATAATAAAAAGAATCCTACGAATGATTTGGAGTTGGCATCACTGATCATCGCATTGAAAATTTGGTGACATTATCACTATGTGGGGATGTGTAAAATATATAATGATCATAAGAGCCTGAAATATATATTCACACTCAAGGATCATAATATGATCTAGAAATTATGGATATAGATCATCAAAGTTTATGACATCACAGTACACTACCATCCTGGAAAAGCGAATAATGTGCTAGATTCTCAAAGTATAAAGGATCCAAAAACATTATCAATAGTGAGATTTGGGAAGGATACAATCCACATAGATTTTCAAATGATTTAAAATGGAATCATTTTGTAAGTAACATCACCCATAATTTATCATGTAATTTATAAACTATCCCTCATTGATAAAGTAACGAATTGAAAATGAAATGATGTGGAAATTTAGAAGAAAGTAAAATATATGAGATATGAGACTTCCACATATATTATCATTATTGAGGAAGGGGTTGTAAATTATGGTTCATGAAAATGTGCACAGTCAATTCCAAAAATAATGAAAGATATTATAAATTATTCAAATATCTCAACCTTATATTTTCACCCATGGGGCACCAAGATATAATGAGATCTTTGAGAGCACTATTTGTGGGATTGTATGACGAATGATATCACTGAATGCACATCAATGTGTCTCATATGTCAGAAAGTGAATGTTGAATGAAAAAAGACTAAGGGTATGATGAAACCATTACCCACACTAGTGTGGAAATGGGAGAACATCCCTAGGGACTTTTTCACCAGACATATAAAAACGTCCCTAGGAAAAATTCTATTTTGGTTATTATGGATTGTATTAAAAAGATAGCTCAATTTATGAAAATTCGAGAGGACTTCATACTAGATCATCTTGGATGGATATACATCATATAAGTCATATGGATACATGGAGTACCACAATTTATTATATTCGATTGAGATAAAAGTATCACCTCCACATTATAGAAATGTATCCATTAATCAATAAACACTTAACTAAACATAAGTATATCATTAAATCCTCCAACTATTGCCCAATTTGAGTAAACAACTCAAACATTGGAAGACATGTAGAGTGCATGTTCTGTATACTTCAATGGAGGATGAGAATAATATATTCCTCTTTCCATGTTATCTTAAAATAATATTTTCCACTCAGGCACCCAAATGGATCCATATGAAGCCCTTTGTGGTAAAATTTGAATAACACTGGAATGATGGGATGATTTTAGTAAATTTAAGATACTAGGACAAGAAATTGTTGAATCAGTTTTATAATAGTTTAAAACCATTCAGAAACACATCATAGTACCCCAAAAAAATTTAAAAATCTATTTTGACAATCTCTTACAATACCTAGAGTTTGGGGGTGGATAAATTAAATTCCTCCACAGATCTCCTTTGAAGAGGATCATGACATTTATAAAAAAAAGAAAATCAATGTCCTAGGTGTAATGAACCATTCTAGATTATTGACTATTTCGAATCTGTGTCCTATTTACTACCACTTACACCTATCATGTATCACATACATGATGTATTGCATATATCCCTCTAGATAAAGTAAATACTAGATCCATCACATATACAGAATCCAAAGGTGGAACAGTTGGAAAATGTTCTCTCTTATGGGATTAGCTAGTAAGGATCTTCGAACAAATAGATAAATTTCTACACAAAATGACTACTCACCTGGTCGAATTGTTATGGTGAATCCACAAGTACAAAGAGACAACATGAGAATGAAAGGAAGTGACACAAGAGATTTATCCTCACAAATTTATATAAAACCAAATTTCAATAGAGAAATTTCTTAATGGGGGAAAATGTAACTACTACATATTTTATTAGTGGAAACTCAAATATTATATATATTTCATAGAGTATAAATCGAACTAAATAACATTGTGGAAAAAATTATTGTACATGAAAAATAAATGAAATAAGAGGTACTTCAGGAAGTTAAGGAATATTACCTGATTGAATTGTAACCCGAACCTTGGAATAATGAAATGAGAATTATAATTTTAATTCAGAATATTGAATAATAATGTCATCTATGAAATTAGAAATAACATGTTTTAATCATATAAATTATAAAATGATATAAATATGCCATATTATAAGTGAATAAATATTTAAAAAATTATTAAATGCTTGATTGTATTTTTATATAATAGAAATGTTTATTTATAATTTTATAATTAATATACTTATTTAAATGAAAAATTATTTCCCTAAAATAGATTCATAAATTTACATATTTTTTTCTTATTATTACAAAGTATGTTTATGTTACCTTAATTAAAATTTTTAAGTGTTAAAAAATCAAATATAATTTTAAAATATGTATTTTTTAACAAAATGATGAATTTAATATAAAAGTAAATATCTCATTTTTAGAAAATTATTTTCATAAAATAGAGTTTATTATTGAATTCCACATGGTGAAAAATGGTACGGTTTATGTCTTCAGATTTTTCAAAAATAATTGAATTTTGTGAATAGTTAAATATGGTAATTAACGGTATATATACATTATGTGTTAGATAAAATATTCCTTGAGTCATTATGGATATAATCACTATAATATCAAACTCCCATTATTTATTATAATATATTTATGTATGAGGATCAAACTATTCATATTCTTTTTGCTAATTTTTTTGGTAATTAATAAAATAATGGGAAAACACAAATCTCATCCCCTATAAATACCACCCCTCACCACCTCATACCCTCAGACCTTCCAATCCTTAAATATTTTCCAATTTATTTTCATTACCCTTCCCAAACCCCAATAAAAAAACTATGATCCCTAGGTCTCATCAGAATACTAAACCCTTTTCTCTATGGAGGTTCTCAATGATGATAAATTGGTGAGCTAAAGTCAGCTTTCTTTTTCTGTTAATATATTTTCAATTTCTTTTTTTCATATCTTATATTAAAATCTACATATCCTATATTCATGATAAATACATTAAATTTTATATAATGTAACTTTAATAAGTTAATTGAATATTCCATCTTTAAATCTCTTCACTTTTTCATTTTATTTTAAAAATGAAAATGTCATCTGTGGTTTGTCGATTTACCACCATCGTGGATGATTCACTTCTATTTCCCAATACTGCCTTCATTAAATGTCATAATACCATTATAATTGTTGTTAAATATTTTAAATTCTATGTTATATCAATTTTTTGTTTTGGAACTAACTTATATACATAATATTAAATAATTAAACAATATATGTTCGTTGTGATCGAAAACCATCTAATTAATCTAAATAATTATCTTTAACATTTTATCTAAAGAATCATCCTGGAATATAGAAACAAAATTATATATATCCAACTCAAATTATATATGTTTATTAATAACATATAATTTCAATTTCTTATAATTATCATAATTTTACGTGATCTTCAGTTTGATATTCATGTTAACCAATCATGATAACCATGAAAAAGAACACCCTCAAATGATGAAATTTAACTCTATAACTTATAATAATGGACATAAGTAGCCATAATAAAATGTTAATGAATAAAATACATGTATACATGGTTATTTATTTAATAATTAATGAATCTAATTTTATTATCAAGGTTATTAATGTGATGAAAACATTCAGACACAAGGTTAGGGGATTCTTGAACCCAACTCTATTTCATTGGGGTTTCCCTCTTTCACTCAATTTTAAGTATGGATGTTCCTTTAATGTTCATTAGATATCATGTTAATTTTCATCTCGTTTTTTCTCTTGGATATAAATGTTTCCAATAAAATTTTAATACCCATTCATTGAATTTTCCAAATGAAGTATTATTTCTAAAAAACACCATGTATTTATCTTGAGATAACCTATTCATCATACAAAATTTATGATCCATAAACTATGTATGTTATTTCCTTTTTATTTTGGAATCCCAGATGTATATTGATGAATGAATTATTTATTAAATTATCATGAACCCCACTAATAATTCAGGCGTTAGTTTATTTCTACGATTGATAATTGTTCAAAGTGCAAAGCATGATTATATAAATGATATGATGTGATGGGTGCACCCAAAAATATATATCAATCTAATTAATTGGGTAATGTTATGTCTCTCATGATATAAGGTGAAATGATTTTGGAAATTTCTCTAGCTTTTTTCACAATATTGATGTTATGATTATAAAAATATATTCTGCCTAAACACGATGCCAGTTTTATTCACAACTAGGTGTGGTAGTTGACCACTGAGACCTGACACTTTATTTTTATGTATTTCCACATTATATGAATTTATATAATTATTTCTATATTGATTATGGTGATAATAATATTCTTATGTTAAGATGATTATGATTATCCTCAACCATGTGATGCAAATTCATGTTCATATATATCATTTTTTGGGCTTTTTGATCACCCCTCTCTTAGAAGTATATCCCAATGTTACTATTTTTACTAAGGAAAAATGACGGAAACTAAGAATATTGACAATACACTACTATAAATGTTCATTATTAACACACACTTATCACCTTAATTTAATAAATATATGGTGATATTTTCTCTACTACCATAGTTTATTTTAAACATGTATCAGCTGATATCCTCCCCATCGAGTTCCTTCCCAAACTTTCCATCCCCCAATCAAGACGTAATCTATTCCATTGTAGTCAAACCCATCTCCTTTGTAGATTCTCCTCTACAGATGCTCCCTGTCTATGCTTACAAGCTTCTAATGTTCTCCCAACGATCATCCTACTCGGATGCATGCAACACACATCCCATCTAGTATAGTTTTGATATGGCCTCCCCACCTCCATGATGAAATAGCTCTAATGTGACCTCTACACTTCCCCACGATCCACCTCCTATGACCCAGTTCTGATGAGGCATCGACATGGAAACCACACCTTCCCTAACCCTTCAACTCTCTTCAATCAGGATTCAGATCTCCCTTTTCAACTTGGTTTTCAGAGGAGGTGAGGACCATCAAAATCATGTTGTGATTCCCCAGACCACTTCCTCTCCTAATTTCTTAGTTTTATCAACCAGCAATTGATATTTTAGTGTCCTATAGAAATATGATGTACCCCTCATTTCATTCTCATATTTTTATCAAAACACAAATTTTATATTTCTTTCTCACAGAATCCACTCCAGGTGAAAATATTCAATCTATTCACACAGTATAACACCTCATGTTATGCCATGCATCATAAGGCTCACCATTTTGAACCAACAACAACTCAAAATCGAAACCTAGATAAAAATATAATGTAGTCCCATTTTATGTCACTTCTCATGTGGTTTAATCTCCATTCCATAATCATTTAGAATCTCAGTCTGTAATATATTCTGCTATTAGAACATAAAAATCAATAGCATGAGTAAAAATAAATCTCATTCATTATAATATTTAATTTCATTGATGAATAATTCACATGGTACTACTACTAGGAATTTTTTCTATGGTATTGATAATATTATATATCTATGTGTGGATTATCACTGGTTGATGAAATCCAATATTTAATTGAATATTTTTGGTTTATATATTCTTATTTCCAATATTTTTTAATGTTTCTAATTCTATTAGAGACATATTATAGTAGTGTAGTGAGTCTTATTATGTTTAATTAGAAGAAAAGGTTACCTTCCAACAAATTTTATAATTAAACTATTCTGCAGTATTTGATGTTTTGTTATTGAAAATTTTTTAAGATATTTTCTGTTTAATTTGATTTCATGAACGATTTAGAAGACTAATTTTCAAGAATTTATTTTCTTAATTGATAATATACTAATATGACCAAACAACTCTCTAATCATATAATATTTATATTGATCAATGGAAATACATTATTGACACCGTATATACTTCAAGGAATATTCTACAATATTTGTTTTTATGTTTTCAGGTCAGTATACTTGTAAAATAACCTATTTAAGTAGAAATTTTTTTCATCCCAGACACATAAATACCAACTGTTCATTTTTCCTTCTACTGAGAAATTATTGTCTCCAAATATTTAATCAAGAGGATAATCAGTTGGTGTATAATGTATTTTTAGTTACATAAAATCTCGACTATTTCCTATTGAAGCTTTCATGCAATGTTCACGTCAGTCAAGGTTCCCTATTGAACAAAATTTCAGTATTCTAGAAGGAAACCCTTTAGATACCTCAGTAATTTTATGTGATCCTCACTAGTATCCTTTCCTAGTTTCCTAGTAAAAATACCCCATTCCATCACCCAATGATATGTGATTTAGAATATTACATCCTGCCACCATTCTAAAATCAAATGTCCCTATTTAGTTATTGTTTTATTTTAATAGAATTTTTTTATGGGTTAATAATGCATAAAAATTATTTTATGCATTTTCAATAATTATTTTTAATATTTTCATAATTATACATTAGTATTTTTTTTCTTTTTAGTTTATCATTGAGGCCCCTGTTAATTTATATTGTACAAATAGAGAAACAAGTATAGATATATGGATAGACAGGTTGATATATGGATTACAATTATACAGTATTAATCCCTTTTCATTATTGCCTCTATATCCACAATAGAGATTGGCCGGTCAACAATATGCATCTTTAGTATAACAAATAGTGATTAATGGACTATCTTGTAGTGGATTTAGTTAGGATTGTATTTTTTTACCCATGGAGTGTTTTTTTTCACAAATTATGGAAAAATGCATCCATTTTATGGGAAGAACCATTTAAAGGAATACATTTTTTATTTTATTTTATTTTATAGTTAACTATTGAAATGGATAAATGTTGGTACTTTTGGTTTTTTAGGTATTAATAAGGTGTTCCCTTAGAAGTTTCAGTAGACACACTCTTGGTTTCTACAATCCAAAAGGTCTCTATATAGAGCAATATGTAACCAAACTAAAATGTTTAGGTACTATAATTTATTACGTTAAATTATTGATTTTTCTCATTATATTATTGGACCTTATATTTTCATATTTATAATTTATATATAGGAATTTATTATATTTGGAGGATCTTGTTTCTATGTGAATTTTATATTATTTTAAATATAAAATAGTGGAATGATATATCCTATTGTTGTGAATCACTATGAAAATTTATACATTTATTTTTCATGAAAGGATCATATTAATAAATTTAATTTTAGATGAATTATTTTGAATGAGATATTATTAAATATTTCTTATAACCATGATAACAAATCAAGTCTACATGATGGTAGATTGATCCCATTCCATGAAAGGTTTAGAAGCTCTTTATTTCAGAAGGAGCATCACATCTATCCAGAGGCCAATTCTAAGAAAATATTAATAGAATAAATGGGTAAATAGTAAAAGGATTATTATCCATCCTTCAATATGAAAGAAAATGTATCATTGAAATGTATTTCATTTTACCAATTTTTAGGATGTTTGTTGATAGAGAAGGATTGTAAGATAAAGAATTTAGGATATGTCTACGGTTTTGAAGAGCACGAGGAACATGAAATTAGATGAGAATTTATAATTTAATTTATTTGTTAAAGTTTAAATTTTGTTGATATAGTTTCATTATTGTTTTATATTTGTACTATTGAGAATTCAAATACATCCCGCAATGACATCATAAATTAAAAATTAAAACTAATAAATTAAATGATTGATATCTTCTCAACTTATGGAAATATTTTTATATAAGGGAAGATGATAATATGGGTTAATTTTTTTAAACACACACTATTGAAACAAATCATTCAATTTTGAAAAATGTGAATAGCACACTGATTTCAATATGCATTCCATTATGCAGACCAATTTGCATTATTATCAAGAAAAATAAATGGTCCAATTGGAGTGGTTTTGTATTAGAGATGAATAAGATTATTTCTTCAAAATAATCTCTACATGTTATTATATTCATTTATAAATTCCTTATAGGATGAAATAAGAAAATATATGTGAGTCCCCTACTTAGAACTCATGATGAAATGTTGTGAAGGGTTATGATGTTCTCTCATAATGGGATGTTGGTTGGTATAAATCATTTAGTTGTAAAATTTTTCTTATAATTTATTCAACTATTAATATTCTATTGAATTAAATCCAAATTATATATGTAAAATTTTTCTTTTATCGATGATTATGATTCAAATAATTGTTCAGAGGCTTCATCACATTGGATACATATAAAAGTTGTCACTTGTGTTGAACATTCTAAAAAACAAGGTTTACTATTTCTAATTATAAGAAAAAACATAAATTCATGTATAAAACCACTTAATTTAGTTGAAAAAATTAATTATTCAAAAAAATAGTACTAGTTATTTGGTATTTAGATGAAGGGAAATTTTAGTATCTATAATATGAAATAAATACTCAATGGATCTTTTAACCATTATGAAAGCATTTCATTTTGTCACGACCCGTCCTCGGGGCCCGTGCCGTGACTACCCCAAGCCCACCTTCCATAGGCTAGGGGCTGGCGACTAGCACAAAGGCGTAATTCCCGATAAAAATGGAAGGCATTGCCTTTGTAAAGTAAACAAACACCACAGAGCAAGAAAGCAGAAGAAGTAAAAACTAAGTAAAACTGGGTACAACAGTAAGTGCAGAAAAGTAAGTGGCCAGAATACAATCCCAAACTTAAAGTAAGGTACAACTGGAAAGGGAAAAAAAACAACTGAAAGTAATGCTGCAGCCTCGAGCCGTCCACTAGAACTCCCACCTGAAGGGTGGGTAAAGATAGCATCCACAGCAACTCGGATCTAGCCGTCCGCTCCGAGTACGTCCCACCCAGTGGTCCACCTCCAGGTACCGACCTGCTCCACAAGCCTCAACCACGATCAGTGTTGTCCGTCGTCTGCAACCAATACAATGTAGTGCGGGCATAGCCCGTGCAGGGGTGAGTATAAGCTACTCATTAGGGACCCCGAGCCCCCTGAAGGTCTCCCAGAATCCACAATGGATAATCCAAAAAGGAAAGATACAATCACGAAGTAACATCTGACACTGCTTAGGTATATGCCCATACATATACCTAAGTCATCAATTCCAGTTTTCTCCGACGTCCGTGCCCAAGTTCGATCACATCCACACAGGATAGCACAACACAATCCACATAGGAAAGAAAGTCAAGTTTCAGCTCACACAGGTATACTTCTTTGTATGACGATAGAGATGATCAGATATAGCCACTGATTCATCTAAGCTGTCGGACCCACAAAGGATCGATAGGTACTAACCCCCGCAATAACCCACAAAGGATCTGACCCACACAAGGTTGATAGGTAACTAACCCCCGCAATGACCCACACACGATCGGAACCACACAGGATCTGTAGGTGCTAGCCCATACAGGACCACTGAGCGCTGACCCACACATGACCGGTAGCACTAACCCACGTAGGATCGCTGAGTGCTGCAGTTGTCGCCGTCGAATCCATTGAGGAGTTTTGTACAGTCGTTGTCGTCATCGCAGTCGTAGCCAGCTCTAGGGTTCCTGCACACAGCAAGCTCGTTCGGGAGGGTCCGCTCCATGAGCCGAGGGGCTGATACATCAAATGACACATAGTCCGGAGCTGATGTATCCAAAAGTTCTACATCATCAACATGAACTCAATGTCACAGAAGACGCGTCAATCAGACGCCCGGTCTGAGAGTTATTGGCTTTTTCGTCCCAGGGGCCCGGTTGGTTTTTTAAGTCAAAACCAACCCGACTGTACTCCAACTGCGTCCAATCCTCGAGCATAGTAAGCCAAAAGGTCTGTCTCACTAAGAGGAATCCAACAAAGTCGACGACACGTCAATCAGACGTCCGGAGCTCAAGTTATAAGCGTTTCCGCTCCGAGGGCCCGGTTGGTTTCGTGTACGAACCAACCCGGCCAAACACAATCTTCTTCAAAATCTTGGGTACAATATACCGAAATTACCGTCTCGATCCCCGGATCGTTACGCAGCTGACGGTGCATCGATCGGAGGTCTGTAGCCCATGTTATGGGCAACAGACCGAAAAAGGTTCGGTATTATGGGGTTCGGGCCCAGTCCGACACGACCCGATACCCCCAAGGTTGGCCCGAATCGGGTTGACCCGAACCGGGTTCGGGTCCAGCCCACTTGGGCATGGCCCGACCCGGCAGGCGTGGCCCGGCGGTCTGGCCGGGCGGCTCGGCCCGGTGGGCTGGCGCGGGCCGCGCGGCTGCGCAAAGGGGGGGGGGGGGGACCGCCCCCCTGGACGAAACTGTGGCCCCGTGTGGGGGCCGCCACTTGCCAACGGATGCAGCCGGTTGCCGCGTCCTGCCTCCTCCGGTCCGGCGTGGTCACGGGACTACTGGCCTGCCGCCGTGGCATCAACCGCGATGGCTATTCCCGGCGGCGTGCCGGCCGCGGGCACCGCGATGCCGGCGAGGCGCGCTGGCGGGTTGCTCCGTGGACCACCGGACGAGCTCCGGTGGTCGGATTTTCCTGCCGTCTTCACCAACGGCCCTCCAGGGACTGGTCCTTCACTGCGAAGACCTCACAACGCCCGTGCGGCCTGCTTCATCATCGCCCGCCGATCCGCACACCAAGAACGAAGGGACTGTGGGTTTGGACTTGTTGGTTGGTCTGCACCCACCACGTTAGCAGTTTAAAAAGGCTTCCAACAAATATTTAAACATATGACGTGGGTATAAATCACAAAGATTTAATTGAATCAAAACCCCTACCTCGGCGAATTCGTTGAGCGAGGATTCGTCGCGGAAAGAACCGTCACGGAAGAAGCATCTCGGAGGGAGGATCATTGGATCACGGAGAAGCGTCGTGGAAGAAGCGTCGTGGAAGAAGCGTCGTAGAAGAAGCGTCGCTGGTGTCGCGGTACACGATGTCGCGTAGTCGATCTCTGAGGATTTGACAATCTTCGTCGGAGGTCGGTGTGTTTTTCGCGTTCTTCGTCTTCTTCACGTTCTTCTTCGAAGAAGAAGGCATTTCTCCAAATCCTCTCCACACAACAAGTTCCAACCGAAAAAAATAAAATTTGTATTATTTTATTAACGCAAAATCCAATGATTGAATTTCAAAAATAAATGAAACGAACAATTAATTGAGGAGTTTAAAACTGCCCAATTAATGAGGCGTTTCTTAACCAGAATAAACGTATGAGATGACATCATTAAAAAGGGTGGCGTAGGTGCGTTACTTAGAAGAAAAGAAACGGTGGGGCTCGTGTGGGACCCACCTCACAAATATCCTACTAAGTGGGTAGGATATTGTGGGTCCCACATCATCCAAATAACTTAAGATAAGCAAAATAAAATAAAAACCGGTTGCACCACTCTTATTTTATTTCGTATCTTAACCCAAAAAATTAAAAACCACACCCGAGCAATCGCAACTCCGGAAAAGGAGTTTGAAAGAAATTACCGGCGCTACGATTCCATTGGTGCCCTCAGAATTTGATTTCGGGCACCGTTTCAAAATTTAGAAATACCCGCTCATTCGTTCACTGAACGCACCCGGGCTAAACTTCGGAAAATGATTCTGGGCACACCGGGCCTCAGAATCCAGAGCCTTCAGAAACTGCGTTCTTGTAAATATTCTAAAGAAAATTAAGAAAAAAATATCCTTGAATTTTTTTGGGTTTTTACATCACTCCCGCCTCAGGGATTTATGTCCCCATAAATATACATCAAAAACTAGGGAAAAAAAGTGGGTACTGAGCACGCATCTGAGCCTCCCGATCAAACGTGCTCTCCTGGAGGTTCCCGTGCTACCATCTCATGCGCACAAGAGGAATCGACCATCCACGTAGGACCCGCTCCTGTCGATCCTCAATCTCCACCAGGACCTCCGCAAAAGTATCCCTCTCATAAACGTCTAGCTCTTCATGGTCAATGATATGCGTCAGGTCGTGCACGTATCTCCTCAGCTGAGATACGTGGAAGACGTCGTGCACTGGGTGCAACTGAGGTTGTATATCCAGGCAATAAACCACCTCGCCAATCCTTCTGAGGACCTGGAATGGTCTGATAAAGCATAGAGAAAACATTCCACCTCGTCCAAATCTCCGTAATCCACGTCGAGGAGAGACCCGCAAGAATATGTGGTCGCCATCCTCGAACTCTAGTGGCCTCCACCTCCTGTCAGCAGAAGACTTCTGCCGGCTCTGAGCTCTCCTCATCCGCTCCTGGATGACCTGGACCTTCTCTGTCGTGGCATGGACCATCTCCGGTCCAACAAGTGCTGACTCCCTAGGGTCTGTCCAGCACAGAGGTGATCTGCAAGGTCGGCCGTACAACGCCTCGTATGGTGCCAACCCGATGGTGGAGTGATAGTTTTTTTGTACGCGAACTCCACCAAGGGTAGGTGGTCCTCCCAGCTGCGACCAAAGTCGAGGACACATGCGCGGAGCATGTCCTCGAGAGTCTGAACAGTCCTCTCCGTCTGACCATCTGTCTGAGGGTGAAAGGCAGTACTCAGACGTAGCTGCGTCCTGAATGCCTCCTGCAACCCCTTCCATATCCGGGAAGTAAAGTGAGAATCTCGATCGGAGACGATAGATGATGGAACACCATTAATCCGCACAATCTCTTGAATGTAGAGACATCCCATGCTCTCCACTGAGCCCTTCTCTATGATGGGTAATAAGTGAGCTGACTTGGTGAGTCGGTCGACAATCACCCAAATGGAGTGGTGACCTCTAGAAGTGCGTGGAAGTCCAGTCATGTAGTCCATAGATATCCTATCCCACTTCCACTCTGGGACCTCCAGGGATTGTACCAAGACTGCTGGTACCTGATGCTCTGCCTTTACCTGCTGGCAGGTGAGGTATCGAGAAACGAACTCCGCCACAACCTTCATCATGCCCAGCCACCAGTGCTGTCGTCTGAGATCATGGTACATATTCGCCACTCCATGATGTACCGCCCAAGGGGAAGTGTGAAACTCACTCAGAACCCCCTCCCATAAAGCAACTGGTACCAGGGTATGTCCTCTGAAAAGGACGTCGTTCTCTCCTCCTAAGGAGAAACCATCAGGTTCCTGTCCTGAGGATATCTGTGCACGCCGCGTCTCACAGTTGGCGTCCCCACGCAATGCCTCTCTGACCTGCTGCAGTAGTGGAGGAGTGACTGTGAGTGACTAAAGAAAGGATGCTCCATCTCTATACACGAAGGATATCTGCAAAGCGGCTAGCTGCTCTGTCGCCTCCCCAAGTAGCTGAATGCCCGACCTCCAGCTGAGAGAATCAGCTACTAAGTTCCCCTTCCTAGGAGTATAGACTATCTCAAATTCATAGTCCTGGAGGAACATGAGCCATCGCCATTGTCTCAGGTTCAGGTCCTTCTGTGAGAAGTTGTACTTGAGACTCTGATGGTCAGAATAGAC
Organism: Viscum album; assembly: GCA_963277665.1. Lineage (NCBI taxonomy): Eukaryota > Viridiplantae > Streptophyta > Magnoliopsida > Santalales > Viscaceae > Viscum > Viscum album. Next base: position 201,852,775 of record OY728128.1, read on the forward strand.
TATAAAGCGCTCTCCCATCAGATAGTGTCGCCACATCTTCAGAGCGAAGACCACTGCTGCTAACTCCAGGTCATGGGTAGCGTAGTTCTGCTCGTGCGGCCTCAACTGACGTGATACATAGGCGATCACTTCCCGCTCCTGCATCAGGATACATCCATGTTTAGTTCTTGATGCGTCGGAGTAGACTACATACCCAACTCCCTCCTCAAGTAGCCTCAAGATAAGGGCATTGGTCAATATCTTCCTCAGCTCCTGGAAGCTCTTCTGACATCTGTATGACCACACAAATGGTTTCCCCTTCTACGTCAATGGTGAGAGTGGTTCCGAAACTCTGGAGAAGTATGTCACAAATCTCCGGTAGTATCCAGAAAGTCCCAGGAAACTCTGCACCTCCGTCACGCTCCGGGGTGGCTCCCAAGCTAGCACTGCCTTGATCATCGCATTATCCACCAGAACTCCCGCCTCAGAGAAGACGTGTCCCAAGAAGCGGACCTCTCATATCCAGAACTGACACATCAAGAGCATTCCATAAATATGGTGCTCTCAGAGTGTGTCTAGTACAACCCACAAGTGGTAGGCATGCTCCTCCTCAGTCGTCGAGTATATCAAAATGTCTTTGATGAATACCACAACAAATCGATCGAGTTATGGCTGAATGATTCTGTTAATGAGGCCCATGAACACTGCAGGAGCATTGGTTACGCAAAATGGCATAACGAAGAATTCATAGTGTCCATACCGACATCTGAAGGCCGTCTTTTTCACGTCCTCATCCCGAACTCTGAGCTGATGATAGCCTGACCTGAGGTCTATCTTTGAGAACCACTGTGCTCCCGTGAGCTGATCGAAGAGGTCATCAATCCATGGTAGTGGATATTTGTTCATCACTGTCACCTGGTTCAGGTGATGATAGTCAACAAAAAGTCACAAGCTCCCGTCCGCCTTCTTGGTGAACAATATCGGGGAAGCCCAGGGTGAAACACTGGGTCAGATGAATCCCTTTCCCTGCAAGTCCTCCAACTATACCCGTAGCTCTCGAAGCTCAGTGGGGTCCATCCGATATGATGGGATGGATATTGGGGCTGTCCCGGGGTACAGATCAATATAAAATTCTTCCTCTATGTGAGGAGGTAGTCCTGGAACGTCATCGGGGAAAAGGTCCGCATACTGATCCACCACTGCAGTAAAACTAGGACTCTGCAGGTCAACTGCTCCTAGGATGAGGCTAACCAACTGATGAGTGATGGGATATCCTCTCCTCTTCGAGTGTCCATCCTGTACTGCGACGGATCCCTTCTCGCCGGTGAAGGTGAACCTGCTCCCCGTCGGTGCATACACACCGCACCTTGCGCCTAATATAGTCAATCTGAGCATGGACTTTAGATAACCAATCCATGCCAAAGATGACATCTTAAGGCCTCGACGCCACTACAAGAAGATCCCAGCCAAAGCTCTCGCCTCCTAGAGTAAGATCACACTACTGGCACCAGTGCGTAATCGTCGACTCTGCTCCCGTAGGAGTCTCTAGCCGTAAGGATCGAGCTAACGGCTCTGTCAGAATCTCTGAGCTCCGAACAAGGGAAACGGCTATGAAATAATGACTTGCCCTTGTGTCTATAAGAACTGCAGCAAGGGTGGACTTGAAATAGATAATACCTTGAATCATCTCGGGTGCACAGTGGTCATAGGTCTCTGCTGCCTCGAGATGTGCTAGTCTCTCCCTACTAGCTCCCTGTGGTCGGGGTGGACCTCCTGGTGGTGGTGGTGGTAGAGCTTCAAAGCATCGCCCACCACCTGCTGCTTGGCCACCTCATCTGCCTCGTCCGCCTAGTCCCTGCGGACCACCACGGTCGACACTCTGCTTATACCTGGGTGGCCCCTCAACCGTCTTCTTCTCTTTGGTATGGCGGGTCGGGCAGTCACGAGCCATGTGGCCCTGCCCGCCGCATGCGTAGCACTGTATGCCTCTCAAAAGACTGGCTCCGCATTGTGTGCCCCGCACTGCTGAGCCAATGTCCAGAGTTCGTCTGCCTGAGGGTATGGTCTGCCTGGACCCATGAGTCATCCGTCGACTGCCTGCTGTAGAAGACTCCGATACGTGCCACCACGCGGTAGGTCTTGCTACTGATGAAGGCTCAGCAAGGAAGCTCTCGATCAAAAGGGCTCGCTCTAGTACCCCTGCCTGAGTAGGAATGCTGAGGGAGATCAGTGATGCCCTGATCTCATGCCTCAGTCCCTGCTCAAAGGTCTGGGCCTAGAAGAATGGGTCCCGTACCATGTCTGTCGAGTAGCACGAGAGATCGGTAAATCTCGTCGAGTACTGGGCGACTGTCATGCTGCCCTACTGCAGTTGTAGAAGCTCATGGATGTGCACAGCATGGAGGGTGGCTAGGACGAACTTCGAGCATAAGAGGCTCTCAAAGTCCGTCCAGAGGAGAGATGCATCATCATGCACCTGGAGCATCAAGCTCCAGCATCTGCCTGTTGCCGCGTGTAGTAGGCTCGCTGTGAGGATCACCATGAGGACTGCTGGTGTCCTCACTAACCTGAAAACCCATAGAACTGCCTCCAGCCAATCCTCGGCTGCCTGGGGGTCCGCCTCCCTGCAGAACCTAGGTGGTCTCTAGCGCTGAATCTCGTGCAGTGCACTAAGCCGACGTGCATCATCAGTGGCTAGGGCTGGTAGCATCGGTGGCTCGGCGTGTAGAGGTACCGACGGTGCCTATGCTGTCAAAGGGCCCTGTACCGAGGCCTCATCGCTCGGTAGGCTGTCGTCACGCACAACGCTCGGAACCCTAGCTGGCTACCGTCGTGGGGCCATCCTGAAAAGAGACAGGTGTGCCATGGTCAGAAAAATATACCTGGTGATATGACACAAAGTAATCACAATGAAAACATGAAACAGATATGCAATCAAAGTTTTCGTGCATTAAGTCAGAAATCAGAAGTCAGGGTCCAGGTGTACCGATATGTTGGCCGCCGCACCAACACTGGACTCCCTGGACTGATAACCACACTCAATAATCTTAACACTATTGATTCACATAGAACAAAGATAATAGTCCTGATTTCTGTGGTAGAACCGAACTCCTCTGATACCAATTTGTCACGACCTGTCGTCGGGGCCCGTGCCGTGACTACCCCAAGCCCGCCTTCCATAGGCCAGGGGCTGGCAACTAGCACCAAGGCATAATTCCCAATAAAAAGGGAAGTCATTGCCTTTGTAATGTAAACAAACACCATAGAGAAAGCAAGAAAAAGAAGTAAACACTATGTAAAACTAGGTACAACAGTAAGTGCGGAAATGTAAGTGGGCCAGAATACAAACCCAAACTAAAAGTAAGGTACAACTGGAAAGGGAAAACAACAACTGAAAGTAAAGCCGATGCCTCGAGTCGCCCACTAGAACTCCCACCTGAAGGGTGGGTACAAATAGCCTCCACAGATCCTCAGATCCAGCCGTCCACTCCGAGTACGTCCCGCCTAGTGGTTCACATTCAGGTACCGACCTACTCTGCAAGCCTTTACAACGATCTGCGCTGTCGGTCATCTGCAAAAAACACAACGTAGTGCGGGAATAGCCCGTGCAGGGGTGAGTATAAGCTACTCAGTAGGGACCCCGAGACCCCCGAAGGTCTCCCAGAATCCACAAAGGATAATCCACAAAAGAAAGAAACAATCCCGAAGTAACATCTGACACTGCTTAGGTATATACCCATACATATACCTAAGTCATCAATTCCAGTTTGCTCCAACGTCCGAGCCCAAGTTCGATCAAATCCACACAGGATAGCACAACAAAATCCACATAGGAAAGAAAGTCATGATTCATCTCACACAGGTATACATCTTCGTATGACGATAGAGATGATCAGATATAGCCACTTATTCATCTAAGCCGTCAGACCCACAAAGGATCGATAGGTACTAACCCCCGCAATGACCCACAAAGGATCTGACCCACACAGGGTCGATAGGTAACTAACCCTCGCAATGACCCACACAGGATCAGACCCACAGAGGATCTGTAGGCGCTGGCCCACACAGGACCACTGAGCACTGACCCACCCAGGATCGGTAGCACAGACCCACGTAGGATCGCTGAGTGCTGGAGTCGTTGTCATCGATTCCATGGATGATTTCTGTATAGTCGTCATCGTCGTCGCAGTAGCAGCCAGCTCTAGGGTTCCCAACACAGCAAGCTCGTTCGGGAGGGTCCGCTCCACGAGCCGAGGGGCTGATACATCAACTGACACATAGTCCGGAGTTGATATATCCAAAAGTTCCGTATCGTCAACATGAACTCAACGTCACAGACGGCGCGTCAATCGGACGCCCGGTCTGAGAGTTATTGGCTTTTTCGTCCCAGGGGCCCGGTTGGTTTTATAAGTCAAAACCATCCCGACCATACTCCAACTATGTCCAAACCTCGAGAAAAGTAAGCCAAATGTTTAGTCTCACTAAGAGGAATGCAACAAAGTTGACGACACATCAATCGGACGTCCGGAGCTCAAGTTATAAGTGTTTCCGCTCCAAGGGCCCGGTTGGTTTCGTGTGCGAACCAACCCGGCCGAACCCAAAGTTCTCTGAAACCATGAGTACATTATACCGAAAAGACTGTCTCGATCCTAGGATTTCTACGCAACTGACGATGCATCGATCAGATGTCCGTAGCCCATGTTATGGGAAATAGACCAAAAAAGGTTCGGTATTAGGGGGTTCGGGCCTGGTCCGACCCGGCCCGATAACCCTAGGGTCGGCCCGAACCGAGTCCGAGTCCGGCCCGCTTGGGCGCGGCCCAGCCCGGCTGGCGCGGCCCGGCCTGGCGGTCCGGCCGGTCGGCTCGGCCCGGCGCGCTGGCGCTCGCCGAGCGGCCGCGCAAAGGGGGGTGGGGGGACCTCCCCCCTGGACGAAACCGCAGCCCCGCATGGGGGCCGCCCCTTGCCAACGGACGCAGACGATCGACGCGTCTCGCCTTCTCCAGTCCCGCGTGGTCGCGGGACTGCCGGCCTGCCGCCGCGGCTTCAGCCACGACGGCTCTTCCTGGCGGCACGTCGGGCGCCGCCGTCTCCTGGCAGCCGGCCGGTGCCTGCCGCCACCTCCTGCCGCTGGCGCCGCCTTGCAGGCAAGGCGTGCCGGCGGGCTATTCCGCGGACCACCGGACGAGCTCCGGTGGTCATATTTGCCTTCTGTCTTCACCAAAGGCCCTCCCGGGACCGGTCCTTCACTGCGAAGACCTCACAACGCCTGTGCGGCCTGCTTCATCATCGCCCGCCGATCCGCACACCAAGAACGGAGGGACGGTGGGTTCGGACTTGTTCATTGGTCTGCACCCACCGCGTTAGCGGTTTAAAGAGGCTTCTGACAAATATTAAAACAAATTCCATGGGTATAGATCATAATGATTTAATTGAATCAAAACCCCTACCTCGGTGAATTCGCTGAGCGAGGATTCATCGCGGAAATAACCAGCGTGGAAGAAGTGTCGCGGAGGGAGGATCGTCGCGTCACGGAGAAGCGTCGCGGAAGAAGCGTCGTGGAAGAAGCATCATGGAAGAAGCTTCACTGGCGTCGTGGTACATGGCGTCGCATAGTCGATCTCCGAGGATTTGGCGTTCTTCATCAGTGGTCGGTGTGTTCTTCATGTTCTGCGTGTTCTTCGCGTTCTTCATCGAAGAAGAAGTCTTTTCTCCAAATCCTCTCCACACAAAAAGTTATAACCGAAATAAAATAAGAGTTGTCTTATTTTATTAACGCACCATCATACGTTTGAATTTAAAAAAGAAACGAAACGAACAATTAATTGAGGAGTTTAAAACCTCCCAATTAATGAGGTGTTTCTTAACCAGAATAAACGCATGAGTTGACTTCATTAAAAAGGGGGGTGTGGGTGCGTTACATAGAAAATAATAAATGGTGGGGCTCTTGTGGGCCCCATCTCACAAATATCCTACCATGTGGGTAGTATATTGTGGGTGGCACATCATCCACTTAACATAAGTTAAGCAAAATAAAATAAAAACCAGTTGCACCACTTTTATTTTATTTTTTAACTTAACCCCAAAAATTAAAAAACCACACCCAAGAAAACGCAACTCCAGAAAAGGTGTTTCTAAGCAATTACCGGCACTGCAATTCCATCGCTGCCCTCAGAATTCGATTCTGAGCACTGGTTCAAAAGATAGAAAAACCCACTCGTTCGTTCACTGAACGTACCCGAGCTAAACTTCAGAAAATCATTCCGGGCACACCGGGCCTCGGAATCAAGTGCCATCAGAAACTGTGTTCTTGTAAAAATTCCCAAGAAAATTAAGAAAAAAAGATTCCTTGAATTTTTTGGGTCATTACATATTTTTTAACAATATTATTTAGGAACTTGTCTTTCTAAATTAAATCACTTCTATTATCACATAGTTGAGTCACACAAGGGAAATTTTGGATGTGTCAATCAATAAATAAAACCCCTTCTGAGTTCCAGCTCTGTGGATCAATTTCTATCGAACCAATTGAATTAATCATTAAAAAACATAACATTTCAGAAATTTAGATTAATTCTACAATTTTCAGGAATATTTTTAATTATCTCTGTATCGCTTGTTTTCTCTGATCAAACTTCACTATAATGTATTTGTGCCTTTATTTTCCTATTGTGCTTGAGGGAATCTTCAAAACTAAGATATTTTTTAACATTATTTATCTATTGAGTCTAATTTCCTTGGAAAATATATTTTTTAACATAGAATCATTGTTATACAATCATTTTCATGATAAATAATTTGGTATAATCTACCATATATCTGAAAGAAGAGTTTTGGACTGGTACTATGGGTGGAATTCCATTCAAATTATATTTTTAGGATAGATCATGGATGTTAAAAAATCCATTGGTATCAAGGGACTAATATATCATACCAAAATATGTATTCATTATTTATGTATTTTCCATAAAACTTTATATATCCAATAAATCTAGTTCTTCAATGTAACTATTTAGTTGTTCCCTAACATAACTTTTGTTATCATCATATATTTTTAATATTATTCATCATAAGTATTAATGATACTAGATACTTCAAATTTTTCATATGTCCTTTTGATATTGAAATATTAGTTTCATTATTTTCTAAACCTATGTGCATCTATATTGACTCTCAGGACCAACACTATTACCAAAAATACATTTCACATTTTTCAATAGAAGATGTTAATTTTACCTTAGTAGATATACAATACTCATACGATATTTGGAGTTTCTTCTCCATCGTATCTTTAGATTTATCATAATAATTAATAATATTTTCAAGGATCTTTTAATATTTAATACCACTTCATAAAAAAAATATGTTCTAATTATTGAACTAGCATTTTATTTTCCTATCCATTAAAAATATTTTCTATATCAATTTTAAATGATTAGTTATAGGTTTTTCCCACTTTCTCTCCCGTATCTCCCTCCATTGTGAGAATGTGTAGTGGAATTTATGTAAAGGTTTTTAACATTGTTACACTTTTCACACACAACATAAATCATCTGTGGTGGAACCCTTTCTATCACATTTTTTTAATCACTTCTTGAGTGTGGTTATTTTATTTTTCATTACTTTATCACTCTTTAAGGAAGACATTTATTTATCTCCTAGATTCTTCAACTATAGTTACCTCTTGTTCAGGTAAGTAAAGGATTTTTTAGAAGATAGAATATAATATTATTCATTATAACTATTTAAAAATATATTTCTATATTCACAAAAAATATCAAGAAACTCATAACTATTTTTTTAAAAAAATAAATTTTTTATTTTCTTTCCATCATGATTTTGAACAGAAGGATTTTCTATTAAATCAGCTTTATACCCCATTTTATGGACTAATATGCCTTTTATATTCTTTCTTGTAATTCCAAAATCCCATGTACATATTCTTGAACCTCTCAAAACATCAATAGTAACCCAAAAATCATCTTATTTTTCTTGTTGGATTAATTTTCTATGATGATTTTTCATGCAATAATTAGGGTTTTTTACAAATCTACTGCACTAAATTTTTGGAACATAATTTTATAAACATGAATTCCCCCAAAACTTGATAATGTTGTTGGTTTCTTATCATTATAGGTTTCCCATATTTATATAAATTTTGAACATTTTCTGTCACTTACAGAAAAAATGAATTTATCACCAAAATCTTTAGAGAGGGATACCTTCTAACATGGGAAAGATGTGGAGGATAATCCACATGTTCTGAAAAATTATTTTCATCTAATTGGATTCTCTTTTTATGGAAAATATTTAAAATTTGAGTAGAAATATGAATTCTCTTATCATCAAATTATATTTCATGTTGTATCATTTTAATATTCCTCATTTTTACTTCTAACTCTAGACACATTAAACTGATATATCAACAAAAAATATGCTCAAAATTTCTACCCAAATTATTTATCTTATAAAATATTTCTTATTTCATGTTCTATTATTTCATCATGTAACTTCCCATCTCTTTCAGTTTCTTTTGTTTCACATCCAACAAGGATTTTATTATAATAATGAAATTATATGCATCATTTCATGTGTATGCATCACTTCTTCAATAAAAATATTCACTCATGTAGTAATTTTGAATTAATTAATTTTTAAATATAATTTAATATAGGAGAGTGCAATGATTCCTCCTTTTATGTAATATTATAATGATGATGGTTCTATCCATTTCTTTCGAAGGCAGTGAGTTCGACAGTTGATTCAGGTAAGGATTCTTCAATTTTTATTATATGTCCCACTTTTATTCTGGGAATTTGTGATTTTTTTGGGTTCATTATTTTTTAGTTCATTTTGGGGCTCATTTAAAACCTAGAACCTTATTCATATATGCATATTATTATTCCTATTAGGCACTAATATCTGTCTCTTTTAGAAAAAACCATCTTTCATTCATTTCCCAAAGAGTGCATAATATTAGATTCTACTATGTTTAGACTCCATGTTGTTTCTAAAATAAATCCATCATCCCTTCCTTTCTCTACAAGGAAAGTGTTTTATATTTTATAGATAATGATTCAATGATTCTTAAAAAATTTCATGCACTCTCAAAATTAACATAGCTCCAACATCCGTGGATTTTACTTTTCATATTTCTCTCTTTTTTAAATTTAATATCTCTTCAAACTGCTGAATGTTTCTTTTCATAATAGGTTTTAATATTTTTTTACATCATTTCATGGGTGAAACTGAGTGTTGTGGAAAATGAAAATTTTAAAAGCTTATTTCTACCGGTTTACATACTGAGAACATAATAAATTTTATCCTGATTTGGTTATTGATTTTTTTTAAAAAAATTAAAATTTTATGCATGCTCACTAAACTTATTTTTAACATCATGGAAAATAGAAAATACAATGGTTTGTTTGGAAGAAATTTTGATTGTTGAGTTAATTTTCATGTTGTGATGGACACATTACATTTTCTTCTAAAATTTGAGTTGAATTTTTATTAGTTATTTGTGTCTTAAAAATCAAGAAGAATTCTGATTTCTAAATTGTAAGATTACTACTGGTTTCAAGTGTTGTATATATGGGAATAAGAGTCCAATAGGCAGTTATTTCTTTGTTTGAAGGTGGTTTAATTTTTATACCAGATTTTTTCAACAAAGATATAAATGAAAGAGTCTTGGGGTTGGGTGTTATCACTCGAGGGGGTGGGGGATTTTGTGTCATTAATTTTCCATATGTCTCTTATTTCCATAAAAATTGATAAAGCATGTTAACCATACAAGATCACTTTTTCTTGGTGTCATTTTGATATTGTTGGTTGAATAACTTGCAGTTTTTATGTACTGTATGTAATGTTTATATTTAGTACACCTGAAATTTCACTTAATAATTATAGAATCTATTTCTTTAAATTCATTCATTTTTTACTAAACATGCGAACCATATTACCGGGTTCATTTTCTTGCATCATATAATATGGTACTACATTGTAATCTTAATATCATGTTTATGTCATAGAAGTATGTTATTGAACAAGTGAGTAGATTAATCTTTTTTCCTTAATAATTCATTACTTGATTTGTATAGATTAGTTTAGTTCATCAAATCCAAGAAATATTTGATAATTTTCATATATTAGTACATATTTAGTGATAGATATTGTTTCTGTATTCAGTTTACAAATTTTGTTCTGGGAATTTAATATAAATATATTTTATTTACATATTCCAAAAATATTACATTGTATAAGTTTGAAAATATACATATGGATAAATTTTTCATCATTTTTGTTAATCCTTTTTTATTTTTTTTACAATTCATCAAATCTTTTACATATTTAACAATTTTTATAGTTTAGTACATCTACAATGATTAGAATGTTTCTTAATTTTTGTTTTCAAATTTTGTTGTAATTTTATTTGGTATTAAAATTATCATCATCATATAATGTCTACAATCACTCTTATTGTTGAGAATATTAAATATATAAAATGCTCATAACATATCCATTATTTATTCACACAATATGAATACATATATAAAACATGATATGATGTACCAATGAAGATTTAATAATCCATTTAAAATATTTAAAGTTATAATCATGTGTATCTATTTCCTGCATATTACTTCGATAGCATTTCAAAATTTCTACCAAACAATTCATAATTATTGATTCCCCTTCATCCCTAGAAGTGTGCTTTGTGTTTTTTGTATTGTATCATAATTCATTTCATTACATTTCCCTATGCATTGGATTGATATACTAAAACTACACAATGATAATTTATATGATATATACAGAGACCAAGAATTTTATTTTTCATATCATGTTTGATGAAGATAAACAAGGTTCATGATTTATTTATTTATTTTCAACGAATTATTTATTTTGGTTTTCATTATAGGTTGGAAGTCATGGAATTTTCGTGCATTCAATTAAGAGCAGAAAAACCTTCAAAACAATGATCATATTGGGTAATTTTCTTGGAGAACTTACAAGACTGTGTTTACCATATCTGAAAATGTACTACTAGAAATAAAATTCATGCAATTAGATATGATTTTACATAATTTTATATTTATCTAAATATTGTTTTTCTAATTCGAGACTGAATGATTTGATATGATCCAGGAGGACATGAATTTCCCAACTGGTTCTGCACTATACATGTTCTTTATGTTCTAAAGATTGGAGGTTGTTTACGGATGACCTAAAAAAGAATTCCTATATTTTATTTTCATCATACATTTACACATCCATTTAATACTTTTTGAAACCATTTAATTCATTTTTTGTTGAATTATTTCTATTCAAGACTTGACTCCTTGTGTAAGTTCCACCAGTTTCATGTGATGACCCCTACCATTGGGTTTTTAATGTGTTAATTAAGATGAGAAAGGAGCACTAAAATTGAAACATTGTATCCATATTAATTTATTATTTTTTATTCAACTCTCACCCAGTATCATACAATGACAATTTTTCTTCTGGGATTCTTTGTAAACATATCATAAACAATAAATATTACAATTCTTCAGTGTTCAATCTTTTGAACGATAACTGCCATTTATTCTCTATTCATGATGTTCTTTGACAAGGTTGAAGATTGATGAATGAGGCATCCTCTTCCTTCATCATCATGACTAATGTTTCAGGTGTATTAATATCTTACTATATATGTTGGAGTTGAAATCCTTTTAAACCTGTGTCCACTTCTATATGGTTTACATGGGATATTATCATTATTTACACCAAGAAGAGGGAACTCCATGTTCCAACAGATTCTATATTTCAATGGTTTCTTGGATGAAAGGGAACCTGGGCACTATGAAGTAAAACGACATCAAGAAATCCATGTCCAGAGTAGAGATATCTAGAAGAAGGGATGTATTGATACTTATAGAGGATGAAGAATACATCATGACCGCCTCACCAGTTGCTGGGGTAGAATATGACATTATTGCAGGTGGGTTGGTTTTGGTTGGTGGTGTAAACAAAGTATGCATATTTCTGCTGTATTTGATTTTGGTTGATAATGGGATGTGTCACCCTTATTTATTTCTTAATATGGATGTTTATATATCTTATTTGAAAAAAATCATTTTCAATGGATTTAGGAATTTTCAAGAATTATATATTTTTATACCCTCTTTATTATATAGCCACAGTTATAATTCTGATCAAAGTAACCCTATAGAATCAGTTCTAACCATGGTTGTAGGCACTCTATAGCCACAGTTAAACATTGGTGGTAGGTGACCTAGATCCATGGTTAAAACTGTGGTGGTAGGTAACCTATTTCCACATTTATAACTATTGATATAGGGCACAACCTACCATAGTTTAACCATGGATATTGGGTACATAACTCCATGGTTACAACTATGGCTATGGGGTACCTATTTCCATAGTTAAAATTACGAAAATATTTAAGACCTCATTCAATGGAGAATGTGGTCACGGTTTTAGTAAACCGTGGCCATAGGACATTTCCATGGTTTTTTGGACTATGGAAAAATTTTCAAACCATGGAAATTGGTGAAATTTATAGTTCTGAAAAGGAATTAAATAATGTTTCTTCTTTGTTTTTTATACATAATTTTTGGTCCTAATTTTACAAATACACTATACCTTTAGATCTAGGTTTTGTAACATTATCATACTGATTATATTTAAAATGATGTAATAGTAATGTAAGAAATATAAGGTTTAATATACTCATCCCAACCAAGATAAGTGCAGAAACATAATCTGGTTCTTCCATGCCAATATTTTATAAAAATTTACAAACTACATTCCTTGGGATTGGAATATGTATATTTATTTTTTTAAACTCATATTCTCTGGAATAATATTAATTATATTAAAATTGAAATCTCTAAGATCCCTTTAATTTCTTTATAATTTTCTTACCAAATCTTCCTATCACTAGAAATAATTATATCATTCACATAAACAATTATAGATAGAGTTAAGGAGTCAAAATCTTTCACATATTAGTTTGTATCATCATTTAATTTAGATAAATTCAAAATTATCAAAAAAAACTATCACTTATTGAATCCCAGTAATGTAGAGATTTTATCCCATAAAATCATTCTTTAATTTAAAAACGTTTTTTCATCATAATCATGTAGAAAACCACATGTTTGTTCAATATAAACATATCCCCCAATCTATCCATTTATAAAATCTGAATTTTCAACCCTAAGATAAACATAGTAATTTACATGTGAAACAACTGATAAAAACATTCTAGTAGTTTATAATAATGAATCTAGTTCAATGGTTTAATCAATATCCTCACCTTGTACCTATTAATGTCATTCACGAAGAGGAATTTAATTTTTTCATGATACTTCTCCATGTTTACTCAACTGTTTTGTGTAAACCAACTTTGTTTTGATTTTTTAATCTTTCAGATTTTGAAAAATTTTCCAATGTTTTATTTATATAAATTTTATAAAACTCTTAATTCAGAGAAATCAACCATTATCTGTGTCTAATTTATTCTAAAATTGATTCTAGATAGACTTTTGAAATAAATAATTCTTCATTTTAAAATACTATCTTTCTTCTAGTCTGAAATATAGCCTCTTAATTTCTTATAATATTTTTGGTCTCAACATGTTTTTTTAAAGTATGATATTTCATAGTTCCTCTCCAAAAATCACCTTCCTCGTCACAAAATTCATCTAAATATTCATGATAATTACATTTCACCCTTTCATTTTTGTTTGAAGCATTCTGTTTTTACACATCAACATTCCTAGAATATTTTTTTGTGAATATATATTCTCAATTGTTTTCTCATCATATGATTACACACACTATTTCAATTTTTTAAAACATTTTTAACTTCTTAAAATGGGTGAATAACACCTTAATATTCCTATCATATCATTCTCATGAAACATTCCTAGATCCAGATTTCTTATTTTTTGTAAAAATGGACTTCTAAAAAATTTAAGTACTTAAATTAATGTATTTTAAAAAAAATTCACAAGATTTCATGTTGGATTCATCCCCCAAGAAACATCTATTCTATATATTTACAGTTCTAGTAACAACATCACACAATTAGAACATTTAATTTTTGTATTCTACTAACAAACTTCATCCCATTTCCCCTAGAATTTGATTATTCTTTTCTGGATACTACATTTTTTGTTGAGTGTATAAAGAACTATGATGATATTTGATACCATTATATCTTAGATTAGTTACAAAGTTATTTCATGTGAATTTTATATCATTATATTTTCTCTACTTGTTTATACTGATCGCCATTTTTTATCAACATCTTTTCCAAAAATACAGAATATTTCCACAACCTCTTTCTTTTGAATCATAAAAATGATGTGTTTTATTGAAGTGAAATCATCAATAAATTTAATAATGTATAAATCTAGTTTTGTAGATTAATATCTCATTATAACACATAAATAAAGATTAATATGTTCAAAAGTTCTAGTATAGTTTATCTAAATAATATTTTAATTTTTATTAGTCATCTTCTATTTCAAAATAGTTACTCAGAAATCTTCTAAACAAGTGTTTCTATGTTCTCCAATTTGAAAGATATTCCCTCTAGTTAATTTTTCTTTTTTTAATGCCATTGCAATTTTTTAGACATTTGATAACCAAAGTTTATTTTATGAAGATTAATTCTTTTACAACATCGAAAATCTTACTCACACAAATTATATTAGATTTTATCCAATAATAAAATAAAACATCCCTATATTTCAAATTTTCTTCTTCAATGTCATCTTTTCTAATTCCTTTGATTTTTGAATAACTATCATTCTAAATAGTTACAACACCTCCATCATGATTTTTAACATTTTTTTATTTTTATAATCACCTATAATTTTTTATGAACAACCACTATTAATTATCCATTTTTTATTATTTTTAAATTATTTCAAATACATCACAATAGAAAAATATATTTCCTCAACTTTAATTTTTTTAGTATCCTTTTCATTTTTGAAATAAGAAACTTGTTCTTAAGGTATTTTCATACATATTTCCATATGCCGACCAGCCTGATGACAACATGAATTAACGTAATCAAGGCATTCAAATTTAATTTGTGTTTGAATGTTTCTCACATATTGGAGAATTTTATTTTTTATCTTCACGTTTGTTTGGAAAGTCACCCATTATTCTTTCACAATGTTGTTTATTTTGTTTAATCCTTATTGCAGGAAGAGGAAATTTATGCCCAACATTTTATGCCATTCTCCCTTACATTCCTTGTAACTAGAAAAATTCATAAAATCCGGATTGATGTTAAATCATTCTATGTAGAAAAATTTTTAATTTTGAGAACTTCATTCTGTTCTAACATACCGTAAATGTTTCCCATCATTCCTTTTGAGTGTTTTTCATAAATTATAATGTGATAGATTTCTCGAATCCTTATTTCACCCAATAATTTCATAATCTTATCATATCGCCTGAAATGTTAGGAAAATATGGTGAATCATTTTTTTTGGAGGGTATGGATTTCACATAAATCCTGATTTGATAATTCTTATTAGCATTATAAGTTAAAGATTTTACAATTGATATTTTTTCATAGTTTTAATTCATTTTTATTAAGGTATTTTTAGACATAGGTAGTTAATATTGAAACTTATTGGCTTATTCTTCCATAACTTCCAATTTGTTACAGAGATCATCAACCATCTTTCCCTGTTCAGTAACTCTTATTTAGTAACATAAAATTTAATGAATTTATTCTTCCTCCTACATGATGAAATATTTTCTTCCTTTAGAAATTTCCTCACAATCTCTCTTCATTACATTGATTTCAATATTTGAAGTTTTATTTTGATTAATTCATGATACACGTTATTTTCTAAGATGATAATACCTAAATTATTCTTCACCATCTTATTCACTATCTGAGGAATCTTTTGATTTCTCAAAATTTATGAAGGAATGTTTGCAAATTTTCTAAACATTCATCTTCTAAAGAATTCCTTACTATTGAGTCTAATTCCCCATTATTACACAACATAATCCTTTTATCTCTAATGACCTTTTTCTTATATTTGTTGGATGACTTTTAATCTTTATAATTTGTCTTCCACTTCCTTCATCATGTTCTCTCCTCAGAATCATGTTGATATTATCTACCTTTCTTCCAGTGAAAATTCATGGAAATGTTTCACATTCCACTACATTCAATGTACTTGATTGGACGTGTACCTCAACAATTTTCTCTTCCCCGTTGATAGTTCATAGAAATAAGAGACAAGATTTTTTATTAAACTCATTAACCTCTTAATAATCAGAGTCACATGGATCAATATCTTCAACATCTTTTATTTACAGTTTTCTAATGGCATCATATTCTATTAAAACATTCATATTATATGTGAAAATTTTATATTTTCACATTTCATACGGAATAAGAATGTTTTGAAATTCATGAATACATAAAACAACCTTATATTCAAAAGAGGAAATTATATAATCAAACCTATCAATAAAGTTTCTCATAAGTTTCATCGAAATTTAAAATCTTCAAGGGTATATATGAGTCATCTGATTTTTCAAAAATAATTCATTTACTCTGGTGAAGCATTCATGAATAGTTTCCTCTTGTCTAATTCTAATACATTCTTAGATAATATTCTATTTTTTCATATCTTCTTCCTTCACTTTAGTATTCCATTCAAAAATAATTTCAAACATGTTCCACATAATATTTGATGTTTCGAGACCCATCGCCATTATAAAATTTTCTTTGATAAGCTGTCTAGGAAAAAATTTCATTATTTTCCATAAATTTCAATATTTCTCTTTTCAGAAAATGTCAAAACTGAATCATTCTCAACAAGTGTACAAACAATAATAGTAGTATAAAATAATTCAGGCCTTGTGAAAAGAGATAATGAATCATCATATTTTTAAATCCAATACAATTTTTACAATAAAATATAGTAATTCCACTAATATTGATAGAATTGATATTGTCCATGATAAGGAATCAAAATGGGAACCTTCCCTCTTATACCAATTGAATATACAAAGGAACGAATAACAATTGTGGAGGGGTGGGGTATAGAATCATTTGTTTTATTTTTATACCATTCAAGACCATTAAAAACCCAAACCCAAACAACTATTAATGTAAATTTAATAATCATATTTTTTTAAATACACATGAATGAAAAAGTATGAAATCATACAACAAAGACAAGGTTTATAAGGTTTCAACTCAGCATGAGAACCTACATCCTTGCTATATCCACTCTA
Organism: Viscum album; assembly: GCA_963277665.1. NCBI lineage: Eukaryota > Viridiplantae > Streptophyta > Magnoliopsida > Santalales > Viscaceae > Viscum > Viscum album. The sequence goes on from OY728128.1 coordinate 201,870,042, forward strand.
GTGGGTCTATAGAAATTCAATAGTATTAATATGTGAATATAACTTATCCAAAATCCTATTATAAAACTTCTATCACCTAATAGGAATAATTATACTAACTCTAATTATAATAAAATGTTTTTTATAAATAAATGAGAAAAAAATATATAATTTTTCAAACTACATCAATTTATTTCTAAATCCTTAGTCTAATGTGGTGGGTCCAATCATCTCAATTAGATGAATTTTTTCCAATGGACTAAATATGATGAACCCATTATCAATCTACATATATTAAACTCTAATCAAATTATCTATCCAATATTCTGTAGTTTGATATCCCTCAGTTTGATTAAATCAACTTGATGATTATCATTATGAAAATGAAAACAATATATGTCCAACCTTCTAATTAGGTCTCATTGTAGAAAGATTACTATGACATGAATTCTGAAGTGCTCTACCTTTTCCTATCACTTTAAAAGATACAATGTATGAATATACATGGATTTTGTTTATGAGAATCTCATAATGGAAAAGGAGGGGAACTAGAAAAAAATTCCCTCATACTCAAATTCGAGAACTCTATGATATACAAATATTTGAATTTCAAGTTTGATCACTTCACCAATTTACAAATATTCTATAATTTTCTTTAGTAATTTATATTTGTAACCTTATCATAATTCCTTACAATTAATTAGTCCAATGGAACTTCCTCATATCATTTTTATGAATTTTCCTCAGTTCATTTTTATAGAACATCCTCAACTCATTACCATGTAAATTCATCTACTCATTATTAATTGACTTTCCTCATTATAGTCAGTCTGATGGAATCCTATGAATGATTGAATACAAATATAGATGAAATCCTTGTAACAATGTAATTATTATTATGATGGAATTCATAGTATGATTGAGACTCCACTCTACAAAAAGTTTCAAACCTTATCATCCATAACTCAATTAATATTCTTAAAACATATGTGTCTGGTACTTCTTGATCGGGTGAAAATTCATCTTAGTTCCGGAAACTAATACCTTTATTATGATTCCTCCATTACTTTAAAATATTTTTTTATGAAATTTCTCATGATGTATTAGGAATTCAGTATTAGAAAAGAATCATCTGACTTCAGGATAGAATGTTTGAGAACATTCTGTCTCTGAACATCATATTCTTTATTCAACCTCTTCAAAAACAATTTGACATTCATTCCTACGAATTTTTTTATTTCTCTTATTATTGTAACATAAAACATTTAGAAATAAAAAATTCAAACCTTTGATTATTTTGGATCCAAATATATTTAAATATAATATATCTATCTGACAAAAAACTAGTGTCTTTATTATCTCACAGTTCTTCACACAGGTGAATTCGTAACTCTTCAAGCACAAACAATTATATGTATCATGACTCCCTCTTGATTTTGGGAACACTTGAGTTTGAAAAAGAATCATCTAAATTATGTTTTGAATGTGGATAATTTTACAACTCATAAAATCGTACTCTTCATCAAAAACTATTTTTCTAATATAAACATCAACCGATTCTTCATATTGATACACTTGAGTCTGATGATTAGTATTGTAAAACATTTAGATTTAAAATAATTATAAACTTATTTGTCTATTAAATATCTTTTTAAACATCTTTATATGAAAACCATAATTCTCAATAAAAAATTATTTTCTCTCCCTCATTAATCGGGTTTGAAAATTCAACAACTTGCACATGATTTATAAAAAAATTTGTTTACAAAATATTAATTTTCAACAAATAAAAAATATTACAACAAACAAAAAATCACAAAGGAATGTAATTTTTTTTGTTATGTGTTACCTTAGGTGGTGAATAAATATAACCATTGATTCTTCTTCTAGGATTTTTTTGGCTTCAATGATAATTTGTGTGGATTGAATTTTTCTCATGGTTTTGGTTCAGAAAATAGAGTTCGGTATTATTTTTTTATATATCAGTTCTTTATGTATAGATTTTATAAATACATGAGATGCATTTTATGTTGATTAGTGAAGATACCAAAAAATAATAAAAAATAACATTTTTATAGGAAAATTGTATTTTTTAGCCAGGGTTTGAGAAACCATTGGGTTATAGTAATACAATGGATTTATGTATCGGGTGGTTCCTTTTATGATGAACATAAGGTGACTATATTAAAATTGATGAAAAATTCATTGTAGGTAGTTTCTCCTATATCTCATTGGGTTATTAGAGACCATTTCTCATATGTGTTGCCTCTTTGAATCTATCTTGGTATCAAGATTTTTGTAAATCATCTGAACTCTTGTTGGACAGGTTGCAAAGATGGAGATGTATTTCTATTGTATGAGTTACCAAAAAAATAAATCATGGGTTTTAGTGTATTGAGAGATGTCTATGATGGTTTTTATTGAATTCAATTCAATGGAGGAAATATTATCTAGAGTGTTTATTTCTATAAGTGATTGATTGGAAATGGATGGTGAGACTACCATGCATGGAACACTTTCAGATTGAAAATGATAAAGGTATGTATTAATTGTGGTGATTTAAGATGATATTAATTTTTATTTAACCCATTGTGGGGAAATAGTGTTATCCCACATTGAGTTCTTTATAAATTTGAGGTAATGGAAAATGGATGATATGATGGGATCAATATTGTTTCATAAGTGAATATAGTGTGATATGATGGGATTGATCATCTAATTGGTTGGTGTGTATGGCCAAGGGTTTTTAAAATTAGTTGAGGGATGTTTATGTATTTTGGAAATCATTAGTCTTAAAGGGTGATATCATGGGTCTAGGTTGATGTATATCGACGAGTAGGGTCCATGTGTTGTGGTCATTATGGAATGTAAATTTTTAGGGTATGGATATATTCACATGATGATATATGTAGAATCAAATTTTTGGATTGGTCCCAAAAATCATTGGTTTGAAAAAAACATGTCTTGTGGGTAGTGGTTGATTTCATGATATGGAATGCTGGGTGTGGCTATTAGGCTAATGAATTCAAATATCATTGAAATAATGGGATAATAAACCATATTTTTTTCCATGAATTATAATTATTTTTATAAATGTTTATATTTGTAGTTATCAATATCTGGTTGTGTGACTAGAGAGGGATATGTATTTTGTCACAAGATGAGTGGATCTTAGGTATCCCAAAAATTCATCTGAGGGAGGAATTATATTGTGATCCTACAGTCGAAACCATAATGGTGAAATGAATATCAGGAGAAAACTAGTGCATGAAAGAGATGATATGAAATGAATCATTTGATTGAGTTAAAAAAAGTAGCCTTAGCAAAAAGTTCATTGTTTAAATAATATATTATGTGTGGTTGGTATCATTATGGGTGTGTTTAATGGAAACAATGTTTGTGAATGGATCGACTATTGATGTAGGGAAGTAGTGACCACTCATAATTGGATATGAATAGTGGAACTAGATTCTGATTAAAAAATTAGGTATTAATTGATCTTCTTAAAGTATTCTTGGGGATGATAATTGTAACACCCCATGTTTTTAGAGTATATGAGATTTTCATGTAACATGAATTTTTTGTTTGGTGGATGATCCATTTTGAAAAACATGCTACAGAATGGAATTTTGAGAGTTGGAACTCTCAAATGTGTTGTTTTTTGACTTGGGTTTTGTATCGATAGGTGCCATAGGTGTTTTTCATGTTTTGGAAGAAACATAAACTGAAACATTAAAATCTATGAAGGCTAACTTTGGAACATAGTGGATCATCCTCTAAACAAAAAATTCATGTTCTTTTTGAAATATCATCCACTCTAAAAACACGAGGTGTTACAACTATCTACCCCAAGAATAACATGATATAGAATGGAATTTAGAGTGTTTGAACTCTAAAATGTGTTTTTTACATGGGTTATGTGTTGATAGATTCCACGAGTGTTTTGTCGAGTTTTGGAAGCAACATACACTGAAACATTGAAATCTAAGAAGGCTGATAGGGGGACACGTTTTCTCTGATACCAAGTCGGGCCCATGAGAAACCTACGGTTCAGTTTAGTGGACCTGAAAATCTTGAATGGTTAGTTATAATAGTGTTAGAGGATCAATACGGTAATTTTGTTATTTATAGATTCTTTACATAGGAGAAATGCGGTGTTTCAGCATGGTTTCCTAAACCATTCTCTTGAATTCTGTCAGAACTGCACTTTGGTAGTGGCTAAATCATGGTTGATTCTTGATTTGTACAACCATGTGGACAAATCATGAAACCTATTAAAGGTGCATAAAATTTACCTTTCTCCCTAAGAACTTATTTCATTTACCCCCTGTATTTTTAATCTTACCACCAAAAAAAGTCTATTGAGTTCTCCTCCTTATTATTCCCTAGGTATGAGGATACCTCTATCATGTAGCCTCAATTTTTAGCACCACTCATTACATTGGAAATAAAATCTGTATGTCTTAGAATCCTAATTCATCATTTCATTATTTATCTTCTCATATCTTTCCCTTTTCTTGTGAATGATAAATCACCATATTTTTAGGTCATTAATTCATTCCACTAATTTCTCTCAAACCAAACGAATGAAAACCTTGATATTTGTTGAGTAAAGTGTTCTATTGATTTTTTAGTCGGTTTATAGAATTTAACCTTAATGTATTTACATTTATATATTTTGTTTTTATGTTGCATAACTGTATTTCTATGAGCACCCATTAAATGTAAAATTTAATTTATAAAACATATTCACTTAAACCTATTGCCCTTTTTATAATTAATTTCATGGTCGATGGTTAGGGACCATATTTTCATTACCACTCTTAATTGTGTATTCATTTAATATCATTAAATAAATAATTTTTTACCTATAAAACCCCTCATTCATGTGCATTCTCTTCAAAAATATGACAGAGAATTAATTAAAATGTGAATGGATGTGATTCAACAATTTTTTATCCCATGGTGGAAAACCTATCTTAGATGTGGTAGTGGCCTAATTTTTATGGAATGAACATTTTGAAATTGTAAGACATTTTTGATAGTAGGGTATAATTTATACATCCTCCTCATATAGTCTCAATGTTTATGGATGGTTCACATGGACCTCAATTGTGTAAATACAGAATTAATTAAATAATGAAAATAATATCTTTATTGAAATGGTATGTGGTAATAACCCTATTTATTTATACCATACCCATGTTGTGGAATGTTTATAAACAAGGTCAACATATTATTTATAAATACATTTTCCTTATTTGAATTTTGTTTCTTTTTAGTTGGATAGAACACTCTGGAAAGGTCACTCCATGTGTTTCATAATTATGATATAGAATATATATATTGTGAAATCTAAGGTCAGGTTGGGTTAAAAGATTATAAATGTAATAGAGGTAGTACCTCATTATTGTTATTATTAAACCTTGTAAAAGGATATTGAATAATGATGAAGGCAATTGTTGTGAATTTCATTTCACACACCCTTGTGTTGGGTGTTAGCCATGATGTCTCACTATGTTATACATTTATTTAGATAGTGAGAATGAAACTCCACATCCACTCACTTCATGTATTGGGAAAGAGGACTCACCCCTCTATATTGGGTTATTGGAATGATTCATCTACAAATGAAACTCCACATCCACTCACATCAAGTGTTGGGAATGAATACTCACCCCTCCATATTAAGTTATTGGAATGATGTCTCACATTCATATGAGGTTAATAGATTATACACATTCTTGATCCATTGAATCATTAGACTATACATATAAGGAACCGGCCTTAAAACATTAAATAATCTTGAATTAAATGAATAATTAACATTGAGGATCTTTTCAGGATTAGAGTTTTATAGAATTAGGACCTAACTATTACATATCAAAAGATCATGAAGTAGACACTTCTACTCAGTTTCCATTTTTTCATAAAATAAAAACACTTAAAAAAGAAACATGACTAGTTCCATGTTTTATACAGCATGTCTTCTTATGATCCCATCCTTGGCCCTATTCATCTTTAAGTCATATGGAAAACATTTCAAAAAATTGGGGTTACCATGAAATTCTCATTTAGGGATACACAAAGAAAGAAAAAATTATATCATCAATATATACATAACATACGCTTTTTAAAATAATTTATGAAATCATAATATTTATGAATAACTAATTGTAATGATAAGACATAAAGGTAACTTGAGGAATTCATAACATTATTACGTAGGGAGTAACCCTCATTGTAATGTTTGGAATACCCATCACTGTATATACCCTAAATCTCTTCGGAGAAACCTTAGAGTTTAAATCCTTCATTTTACCCAATGCATTGGAGAGATATCTTGGGCTCACCCACCCTTAGTTTATCATGGAACCAACCGACATCATAAACAATGCCCAATAATCATAACATAATCGTATCACATAAAACATGCATAAAGGAAATATACCATTTCCACATTTCAATCACAAAAAAATACAACACATTTATATAATCATAACATTATCAAAGAAATTTTCAATATCAAAATAAAAGGAATGTAAACCATGGTATTTATTTTTCATTCAAAAAATGATATGGCTTGTAGAGGAAGCTGAAACTCAACTAATAGTCACAGCGGCAGAGAAGTCGTTGTCACCGCATACGTACGAGAAAAACATTCCTTTTGTTGTTTAGTGAAACGGTTCATGTAAAAAGATTCATTTTAATGAAATTAAATTTAAAAAGTGTTTTATACACTGTATAAAATAATTTCATGTTGAAATCAAAATATGCCTCAATGAAAGGAGATTGAGACGATGTCCTGTACAAAGAAAGTATCCTTTAATTAAGGATAAATAAATTACATAATTATGTGTGACAAATATAAATACACACAATATAAGTAGATATTAAGTGTTAAAGAATCAGAGTTCATCCACACATATTCATATCACGACATAATAACGATGTAGAGGTTTAACCCAAAGAATTGCAATTTGGTTAAGATGTTCCCTTACAGAAATTCGACAACCTAAAAATGTCACATTAAAATTCAGAAAATGAGTTGATGAGAGATAAAAAGGGTATCTAGTCACATGGAAATAAAATTTATAGCGATAAGGATATATAACAACATATCCCAACATAAGAAGATGTAAATTAGAAGACCTAAGAAAAATAAGTCTTTTAAAAAGAGGTGGGTGAATTGATCCCTTACCGATTTCGGTAACCTTCAAAACGTACACCCCATGAAAGAAGGGTCATTAAATAAAGATGAAAATACCCATAAATTAAATTATATTACACAAAGAATACAATCATGGGTAGTACATACACCACACAAAAGGAAATAGTGGAAAATGTTGCATGAATCTCACGGGAATAAAAAGCGAGATAAACACCCCATACCTCGTTGTAATCAATAAAGTCGTATGACCAAAAGATAATAAGAACAAAATGATTCATAGAATACCATGAATATAAATAGATTAATTATAATATATATCAATTTTCAGTACACAATACACCACGTGCAATAAATAATTAGCGAACAATGGAAACCTCACGGAATTAAAAGTGAGATAAGAAATCCCCTTACCTCAAGTCTGAATGATCTTGTTCACTTTTTTATATTCCTGAATAATAAACCATTTTAATTTTATAATTGCTTAAGGAAATCCTATAAATTTTATTATTCAATTCATATAACATATTAACATGTTATAATAATTAGTTAATTATGTGTGTTCATATCATTCATTTTGTCGATGTTCGGAACATGAGTCAAAAATGAACTTGTTTGAAGAGAATTATCCATGTAGTTATAAGTACATAATATCTGGAATGGTTTTCATGATTTAAATATCACATATATCTAGTATATATGTATTTAATAATATTCCATAATGTTTGGAGATAAGAAATGAAATTTATCATTCATGGAGACGGAAGGTCGTACGTACGCATGAACGCTACTTTCATTTTTTGTAATACTAAAGGACTTTAAAACTAAATGAGACATAGATATATTATAATTATAGTATAAATTATATGTTATATAGGTAACATAAGTTCATTAATTACATTCTTTATAAATAAAATCTATGGAATTAATGAGCCATATCACTTGAGGGGGAGGTTGTCCGGACTTCCTCATATGAAATTATCATATTTTCACAACATGCAAACCATAAAGGTATGTTTTAAATATAAAATAAAGAATTATAGAGTGGAAATAAATATAATATATATCATATATAAATACAGTTCCATCATAATGTCCACCATGAGAGGCCGTAGGAGATAATTGAACAATCATCGTTTCGTCAGGTAGTAGTTCACCGTCCACAGAAACAGTATGTTCTTCACCCATTAGATGAAGGTGTGGGTAAGTGTAGCTATAATAAATATCATAACAACATCCTAGTATATTGAAGATAATGGTGTTCTTATAAAAGAAAGTAATAAACAGTTTTTAAGGGGATGTAGATGCAATATAAAACAAAAAAAATAAGAAAAGACATTACCTCTAAATCAGGTAACTCATATTGATTTGAGCCAAAGGCTTCCTTGGAAAGACTTCTGCCTAATGTGAGTCTTCTAGTAGTAATAGAGGGATGGGGAGAGATAATATTAGTAGTGGTTATATTAGCCAAAGGCATGAGAGGTGTGGGTAGGGGGTAGAGGTGGGGCCTTTTATAATATGGAGGATGGTCACTTTTGGAAAGTCTAGAAATGTTACTTTATTATAAAATGGATTTCGGATTTTAAAGGACCCACAATGATATATTTTTGGGATAAGGTGATAAGGTTTATAAATCCACCCATACAATAGGTTTTTGACAAGTGTAACTCTTAGAGTTTAACTTATCTTTTCTTTTTATTTAAATCATTTATTAATGAGGTAATCACTGCATCATCATGGTGTCATAAATACATTTATTTATTTAATGTATACAAATTATTAAAAAATACCATGATGTAGGAAATATTTTTAGAATTCAAATGAAATTCTATAGTCTAAGAGATAATTTATGTAATCAAAATTAAATTTTTTTACTTAGGATATACATACCTTTTTTATATTTCTCTTATTTTTTAAAAATATTGTCATAAATGTCACTATCATACCCATGTTACTCCATGGGCCATCAAGTTCGGTACAAAGCTTCCCATGGTCTTACATGACTCAAAATAGAGGATTTGGACACATTTTGGGGTCATTTTATGTTATTATGATATTATTTTATTAGCCTTAACTACCCGATAACTAAATAATCACGGTAATTAAAGACAATTACCATCGTTACTATTCATAATGTCCAAAAATAAAAGAGTCTTAATTACATAATTTGGAAATTCTGATTCCAAATATGGAATCCATTTTAACAAATTCCAAACATATAAATTTCAGTAATTAATTTAAAAATAATTCTCATTGTCACAACCAAAGATGAGTTTTTAAGAAGTAAAATTTATCAAAAGAATGACTTTTTTTACATCCAATTGAAAAGTGAAATTATTTCAATGAAAAAAAATTTATTAAGTGAAAAAAACATAATTAAATTAATCATTAAAATAAATTAAATGGAAATTCTATCTATATAATTAAATTAGATGATAAAGAAGTTTTGAAGTAAAATTTAGTATCTTTCACTATTCATTTAAAATGAACATTTGTCAGAAACATTCCAAAAATTTATCCAAAGTAAATTTGATATTCCAAATTCAAAAATGATGTCCATTATAACAAATTCAAAAAATATAAGTTTCATTAATTAATTTTATAATTAACTCCCACTTTCAAAATAAATAGCATGTTTTTAATAAAAAATATATATCAAAAAATTGACACTTGTTTATGTCCAATTTAAAAGTGAAATTAATTAAAATGACCACCATTGGATTAAATGGTAAAAATATATTTTAACTACACATTACACACAATTAAAAAGACAATCTAACCATATAAATAAATTATATTAAAAAGAGGTTTTGAATTAAAATACAACATTTTCACTATTCATTTAAAAATGAACTTTATCGGAAAAATAAAAAAAATACACAAAGTAATTTTTTATGTCCCAATTCAAAAGAAGGATTTTATTTTGTCAAATATAACATATAAAATTGACAAAAAGTATTTTTAAATAGGGTTCTCCATCAAAAGGCGGTTGATCGACCTTTTAAAGAATATTAGAATATTTATGCTTAAAATTGGATTCATTCGCATTTTAAGCCTCTATCATTTATTGGGTAATTGTTAAAATATTTTAAAAATATATATAATCAATTTTTAGTTAGTTATGTTCATTACCTCCATTAAAACAGGTATGAGTTAACTACCATTTAAAATAATATTATTATATTATAAGTGTGCAATGTATGATTTCAAAGCAACTCATTGTTGCGTATTGGGTATTCCATCAAACATAGCATTCCATTTAAAGTAATATTAACATTTTATTCACAAATATTAGTAAATATGAAAATGTAATATTATTTATTTACCTTGGATTATACATCCTTCCCCCCTTTTGGGAATTGTGTCCTCACAATTTTAAAATTGGGCACGGAAACATTATTGAAAGCCCCACATCAGAAAAGGAGAAAATAAAATTATCACATTAAAAGAAAGAAAAAATAAGTACAATGGTCACATGAAATAACCCGCACTAGGATTCCATGGAAACATGGATATGGAGGATAAACTAACGTTCAAATTTCTGATGAATAGTGACAGAAAACATGATTATGGGAAAGTTAACAACAAGGAAACCATGAAATTGTGATGGGTTAAACGGTATTTGATTCCCCAGTAAAAAAAAGTTAACAGACAACATTTTTGTTTTAAGTTAATTTTCATTGATGAATTTATTTATGATCTTAACTAAAACTTAAGTAACCCTACTTAATTGTCATGTATACTTTTATCTCACACTAGATTTCTAACACAAACTCATATTTTCTCCAGAAGATGAGTATTTAGGATGACTTGTGGACATTAAGAGCGCTATAATCAACTTATTGAGAATCACCTAATCCAAAAAAGATGATCTATATATTTCACAGGTCTTTAGACCATAACCAATACAAAAATTATTAGTACAAGATCAGATAATCCGCAAAAGGATGATCCTTTATAAAAATAAATACAACTCTTAATCTCCAAAATTCAACATAAAGAACCCAAGGTTCAAGAAAGACCATTAAATAAAAAGATATCCATAAAATTATTCAAAGTGATCAAAACTATGATGGAAACCCAAATATCTAAAGGATTTAATCACATAATCATCTAAGGTAAATCATAACATTTATCTCCAAATACTATCAGTTACTCTTAAAGAATCATACTGTAAAGTAATTAACCTAATCACATATCCTCCATGATAGGTTAATCATTTCCACAGATAACACAAAATCAACATATTATGGATAAATAAAATCATCTAACTAAAAAGAATAAGTCATACTAACTAGGTACTTCACGTAGCCCAGTGGTAGGTGATAAATACTAGTTGCACTTTGGTTGTGGGTTCGATTCGCACAGCTTCTTCCGACGCGACGAGTTGTCACACGGTTTGCATGTTTTCTCTTTATAAAAACTACATAATTCTATAACATTCCCCAGAAGAGATAAATTCATCAAAAATAACCATAACATATCTTAACCAAAAAGGTTATCTAATAACGTTTGTTTTGAATCCCAAAATGTATTAACCAGTAATTACCTCACATTCATGGATCATATAAACCAAAATGGTTCTTTAGAACTATATCCACAAAAGAAAAGATAATTATCCCTTGAATAAAATTTCCATATATCAAACATCATGGTTATAGATACTATAAAAAATCTTTTAATGTAGTCCCATCATCAAAAGATCCTTAATACTTTTAAGAATTTCACCATCCTAAAATATACCATAACTCTTGAATCCCTTATATGTTGACTTATTACCCATTCAACATTCTTCATGATCCATTAACCATTCCTTTCCAACTTATTCTGAAATAATTCTTTCCTAAAAACAAAATCATGAATCAAATCGTAAGATTTCAATAATAGGAAAACCTATGTTATGAAATAATCCATAACATTCATTGGTCATTGTTAGTTTCTTCATCCTCAATTGGAATGAAATTAGTAATTGGTAAAAAAATATTTGTACGATCCTGGTGATCCCATTCCCAAAACATCTTCATAGGACATGTGTTTGCATAATGACCATGCACACCTCATTTAAAACATTCTATTGATCATTCAAAAATAACTTCATTCCCTTTCCTAGAGTCAACTATATGATTACTTTTTCCATAGAAGGTTCTTGATTTATGACCTTCATTTACACATCTATAGAATCTTTCTGTCCCTTTGAAACATTTTTCCTAGGTGTTTCTTTACACATCTTTGACACATAGGTTTTTGAATATACATACCTTTATTCTCAATACATGAACATCCATAGGTATTTTTTTCTCTCATATATGATGCCTTATAAAAATCACTATGGTTCAGGTGGTCAATCATGACTCTAGATAGTTTGTTTAGAATAACCACAATAGTTCTCATTGCAGCTCCCATATTATTCAGTTGTTCTTTCAGAAAACCATCATAGTTCTCTTCACATCCATTGTTACTTTTATTCCTACCAGATCTAGTAATTTACTAAAACCAAAAAGGTTAGTGTGACTATATCAGTAAAATAATCATATAATACTAAGATATAATTATTCCTGTTATCTTAAACTCATTCACTTTATCTAAAAAAACTACGACTCTTTCTAAAATCCAAACCATTATGGTAATGTCACTTGTGATTAAAGAATACCCTAACCTCTAAATTTATCTAAACTGACATTTGATACCAACTATAAGGACCTGACCTTAAAATATTAAATAATCTTTAATTAAATGAATAATTCACATTGAGGACCTTTTCAAATTTATAGTTTTAGAGAATTATAACATAACTATTAAATCTCAAAAGATTATGAAGTAGTCACTTCTACTCAGTTTCCATTTTTTCATAAATTAAAAACTCTTAAAAAACAATAATCACTAGTTCCATCTTTTAGACATCATTTCCTTCCTTGATCCCATCCTTGACCCTATACATCTGTATGTCCTCTAGAAAACATTTAAAAAACATGGGATGAGCATCAAAAGCTCAGTAAGGGATACACAAAGAAAGAAAACATTAGATCATCAATAGATACATAACATAAGCTTTTTAACATACCTTATAAAATCATATGATTTATGAATAACTCATAGAAATCATAATACATAAAGGTCAATTTAGGCATTTATAACATTCTTACATAGGGAGTAACCCTCAAGGATACATTTGGAATATCCATCACAGTATATTCCCAAAATCTCTTCAGATAAACCTTAACATTTAACTCCTTCGCATTACAAAATTCATTAGAGAGATATCTCAGGCTCACCCACCCTTAGTTTATCATGTAACAACCCAACTTCATAAACAATACCCAAGAACCATAACATAATCGAATCACATATAACACGAATAAAGGAAACATAACATTTCCATATTTCAATCACAAGATATCAATAAAACACATTAATATTATGAAAACATTATCTAAACAATTTTCAATACCAAAATAAATGAAAATTTAAACATGGTGTTTATTTTTCATTTAAAAAAAGTTGTGGCTTGTAGAGGATGCCGAAACTCAAATAATGGTCACGGCGGCAGAGAAGTCATTGTTTCCACATATATAAGACAAAAACATTCCGTTTGTCATTTAGTAAAATGCTTCGTGTAAAAATATTACTTTTGAATGAAATTAAAAGTCAAAAGGGTTTTATAAAACGTATAAAATAATGTTGTGTTGAAATCAAAAGTTGCCTCAATGAAAGGAGATTGAGACGAAGTCCCATATAATGACGATATCATTTGATTAAGGATAAATCAATTACAAAATTATGTGTGAAAAATATAAATACACTCAATATAAGTGGATATTAAGTGTAAAACAATCAGTGGTCATCTACACATATTCATATCACGACATAATCATGAAGTTGAGGTTTAACCCAAAGATTTGAAATTGGGTTAAGAATTTACCTTATAGAAATTTGACAGCCTAATGGCCTCACTTTGAAATTTAAAAAATGAGTTGATGAGAGATAAAAAGGTTATATCATCACTTGAACATAAAATTTACAGCAATAAGGATATATAATAACATATCCCAACATAAGAAGATGTAAATTAGAAGACATAACAAAAAGAAGTCTTCTAAAAAGAAGAGGGTGAAAGGTTCCCTTACCGATTTGGGTAACTTTTGAAACGTACACCCCATGAAATAAGGGTCATACAATGAATATGTAACTACCCATAAATTAAATTATATTACACAAAGAATACAATCAGGGGAAGTAGATACACCGCACAAAAGGAAATAGAGGAAAATGTTGCATGAATCTCACGGGAATAACAAGTGAGATAAAAACCCCTTACCTCGTTGTAATCAATCAAGTCGTATGACCAAAAAATAATAAAAACAAAATGAATCACAAAATACCATGAATATAAATAGAATCATGATAATATATATCAAATTTAAGTACACAATACACCACATTCAATGAATAATTGGTGAACAATAGAAATCTCATGGAATTAAACGTGAGATAAGAAATCCCCTTACCTGAAGTCCGACTTGTCTTGTTCGTTTATTTATATTCCTGAATAATAAAACTTGGTCAATTTATAACTGCTTAAGGACATAAATTAAATTTTATTATTCAATTAATATCACACATTATCATGTTATAATAATTATTTAAATATGGGAGGTCATATCATACATTTTTTTGATGTTGGGTACATGAGTCAAAAATGAACTTGTTTGAAGAGAATTGTCCATGTAGTTATAAGTACATCCTCTCTGGAATGGTGTTCATGATTTAAATATCATATATATCCAGTATATATGTATTTAATAAAATTCAATAATTTTTGGAGATAAGAAATGAAATGTACCGGTCATGGAGACGGTAGGCCGTACGTACGCATGAACGCTACTTTCATTTTTTGACATATTAAAGGACTTTAACACTAAATGAGACATAGATATATTATAATTCCAGTATAATATATATTTTATATATGTAACATAATTTCATTAATTAAATTCTTTATATATTCCATGTTTTTCTTGAACGAGTCACATCACTTGAGGGGGGTGGTTGTCCGCACTTCCACATATGAAATTATCACATTTGCACAACATGCAAAGCCTAAAGGTATGTTTTAGAGATATAATACAAAAGAATAGAGGGTAAATAAATATAATATATATCATATATAAATATACTGCCATCATAATGTCCATCATGAGAGGTGGTAGGAGATAATTGAACAATCATCATTTCGCGAGGCATTAGTTCGTCGTCCACAGAAACATTATGTTCTTCACCCATTAGATGGAGGTGTGTGTAAGTGTAGCTCTAATACTTCTCATAAAAAATCCTAGTATATTTAAGATACTGATTTTGTTACAAAATAAATTAATAAAAATATTTTAATGGGTTGGAGAAGAAAAACAAAACAAAAGAACATAAGAGAAGACATTACCTCTAAATCGGGTAACTCTTTTTGATTTGAGCCAAAGGCTTCCTTGGAAAGAATTCTTCCCAAAGTGAGGATTCTAGGAGTAATAGAGGTATGTGGAGAGATAATATGAGCTGAGGTTATATGAGCCAATGTATTGAGAGGTGTGTGTAAGGGGGTAGATCTGGGGTCCTTTTATAAGAGGGAGGATGGTCACTTTTGGAAAGTCTAGAAATGTTAATGTATTATAAAATGGTTTTAGGATTTTAAAGGTCACACAATGATATATTTAGAGAGTAAGGTGATAAGGGTTATAAATCCAACCATCCAATAGATTTTTGACAAATTTAATTCTTATATTTTACCTTATCTTTTCATTTTATTTAAATCGTTCATTAATGAGGTAATCATTGCATCATCATGGTGTCATAAATAAATTTATTTATTTCATGTCTAAAAATTATAAAAAAATACAATGTTGTAGGAAATCTATTTATCTTTCCAATTAATATTTATAGTATAAGAGATAATTTATTTAAACAAAATTATAATTTTTTACATTGGAAATACAAACCTTTGTTATATTTCTCTTATTTTTTAAAAATAACGTCATAATTGTCACTATCAAACCATGTGACTCCATGGGCCCTCAAGATCGGTAAAAAGAATTACATGGTCTTCCATGACTCAAAAAAGAGTATTTGGACACAATTTGGGGTCATTTTATATTATTATGATATTATTTTATTACCCTTAACTACCTGATTACAAAATAATCACGATAATTAATGATAATTACCGTCATTACTATTCATAATGTTAAAAAACAAAAGAGTCTTAATTACATAATTTGGTTATTCTGATTACAAATATGAAATCCATTTTATCAAATTACAAACACAAAAATTTCAGTAATTAATTTAAAAATAATTCCCATAGTCACTAACAAAGATGAGTTTTTAAGAAGTAAAATTTATCAATAGATTGACTAGTTTTTACATCCAATTGAAAAGTGAAATTACCTCCAATGAAAAACATTGAATTAAGTGATAAAATAAAATTCAATTATAATTTAAAATCAATTTAAAAAAATATAACTATATAGTTAAATTAGTTGAAAAAGTAGTTTTGAAGTAAAATGTAGTATTTTTAACTATTCAATAAAAATGAACAGTTGTTAGAAAAATACAAAAAAATTTATCCAAAGTAAATTTGATATTCCAAATTCAAAAAAGGTTACCATTCTACAAAATTGAAAACATATAAGTTTCATTAATTAATTTTATAATTAATTTCCACTGTTAAAAAATAGCTTGTTTTAAAGAAATAATATCTATCAAAAGATTGACACTTGTTTCTGTCCAATTCCAAAGTGAAATTAATTTCAATGACCACCATTGGATTAAATGGTAAAAAATTATTTTAACTACACTTTAAACCCAATTAAAAAAAATCTAACCATATAAATAAATTAGATTAAAATGACGTTTTTAATTAAAATATAGTATAATCACTATTCATTAAAAAGTGAACTTTATCGGAAATATAACAAAAATTTAAACAAAGTAAATTTTGATGTCCCGATTAAAAGAATGATTTTATTTTTTCAAATATAACATAAAAAATTGACAAAAAGTTGTTTTAAAAAGTTTTCTCCATCAAAAGGCAGTTAATCGACCTTTTAAATAATATTAGAATATGTATGCTTAAAATTGGATTTATTCGCATTTTAAGCCTCTATAATTTATTTGGTAATTGTTAAAATATTTAGAAAACATTAATAATAATTACGTAGTTAGTTCTGTTCATTCTCGTCATTACAACGGCTAGGCATTAACTACTATTGAAAATAATATTATTATATTATTAGTGTGCAACGTAAGATTTAAAAGAAACTCGTTGTTGCGTATTGGGTATGCCATCAAACATAGCATTAAATTTAAAGTAATATTAACATTTTATTCACAAATATTAATAAATATGAAAATGTAATATTCTTTATTTACTTGGGATGTTACAATACATGAATGAAAGAGTTATTCCCCTTGTCCAGTTAGAACCTATTATCAATGTATATAACTATAAATTTCCTCATGAATATAGTGAATATATATTTATAAATATTGTCTACATATAAGCTTATAGATCCGACTAATATTTCATAGGATAAAGTAGTTTTGGTTAGTGAGGTATCCTTGTGGAACCTGATCACGATTCATTACATTTAATTATTTATTTCCTATCAAATTATTATACCTCCACACGATTGAACATTATAATAACAGACTCAATTAGGATTGAGAAACTATTGGTGGTGGCATACTGAGTTAATATTACACTCTATATGACCTGACATTAGTACCAGAGTAGACCACATGACCGAAGGCCCAAAAATGACTGCTTTCACTATGCATTGTATATTGGAGTTAGGAGAAAGGGAATGTTCAAGAGAATATGATGATTATGGCGGTATCCCTAATGGATTTGTTTTTTAATTTTTGTTACACTATAACCATTTTTTTATTGTTTCCTATTTTTTATTTTGATTCATCATCTAGACATGCATGCATTGATGAATATTTTTCTTTGGACACATATTTTCTTTATTAGTTTTTATATTATCATTCATTTCCTTAACATTTATCATTACCACTTCCCCTATTTCCTATGGATAATTTATTTTTATAATTCTAGTAAAATATGATAATGAGGGTATAGACTCTGTATTGTAAGAACAATAATACCTCACTACTTGTAACCAGCCTCTGGAGTATGTGGAGGAGTTCATGAAGCCAAGTGGTGGTCGCTCCAGGTATTATTTTCTTATTCATTCAATTTAGGACGTTTCAATGTGGTATTAGAGGATTTGTTTTCCATTTTCTTACTATTTTGGTATTTTATATAGGATACTATGAACGAGCTAGATCATGGTAAATATCTATGTTTGACAGTGTTCAACCCAAACATGTGGAAAATTCCAAGTGGTTAGGGATGATATTATTATTCAAGCAGTTCAATGTTATAGTCAATTTTGATTTCTCCATGTGAAATCAGTGTACATTAGGTTGCTTACATATTTATGATATTATAGTACATCCCATTTACCACTATGGAATGTAAGTATGATTACATGCATCAAAATATGCACATAGATATTCTAATTCCATGCATATTCCATGACATGTAGATTTCATTGCAAGGTTGTATTAGACTTATTGATGTGCCTTGCATGTTTATTTACATGAATCTGATATACCATTTTAGGTATATGAGTAATTTTCATTGTTTTATTCCTTATTTGTTATTCTATTATCATTTTTGTTTAGATAACATGATTTCTTATTTATTTAGTATTTTTCATATACACCATGTTTATGTGACATATTTTTCATATTTTCTAATATACTAGGCTTTAGTGGTTTCTTTTTTTGGTAGTGCCTTGAAACAATTAATTTTCATGATTCCTTACATTCATCACATGTGGTAGAATTCATAGTTTTTATATTAATATAATTTTAGTCATTAAAGTTCCTACATCAGCCTAAATTCTGTTTTCTAGCATAGATTGACGTCGACACCTTAATGAACCAATCATAACATTTTGATCCATATATCATTTATTTAATTGGATGAAATATATTTTTGGAAATTAAATGGGATCAAATTTTAAATTTATAATGTGTATGGGAGCTTTACAAATTGGGAAAAGGAAACCGAAAAAATAGTTCCAATATATATGAACATGGAATACAATAATGTTTTCTGTAAATTAATAACAAGTATAATATTGACATTTAAAAAAATGTGTTTCCTCTAAAGGATTGCATCTCTATAACGTGGGAACAATGGACCTTATGATGAAATTCATAAATGAACAATTGGACTAAAGTTGGTCAGTAGGGGAATATTGCTTATGAGGTGGACTTGAATCAACAATAATATGTCTGTTAAGGTGATTATACTATTGATATAAACACATTAAGGATGTTTTATATTTTGGTAATTTTTTTAATAAAATGGGGTTTCATTTTGATGAACATATAATGGATTAAAACGACCTGTGTATGACACCTTGTCCTTTTATGCCTTATTATTTAACCTTATGGGGGTATGTGTATAATATATAGGGGTGGTAGTTTAAAGTATCCACATCAATTTATATATTATTACATATAACAATATTTTGGAATATTACTTGAATAATCCCCTCCATAATTAATAATGACCCTTATATTGTTTTGAGAAATACATGCATGGGGAGGTAGCTAATATAAATTCCAATTATAACCTAAATGGTGTTTTCCTAAATAGACTGGAATTGAAATTTTCATTAAATAATCCCAATTTTGGAAATAATTATGGATAAATAAATGAATTAATTAGAATTTTATGTGATAAATTGCATAATTGTGAGGGGTTGTACGTGAAATAAATATTTTTTAAAATGAATGTTTGATAAAACAAGTCTACATGCATAGTTTTTTAGGTAAACAATGTACACGAAACATTTTTCTAAGGAATTTAATTGGTTCTTCATTTGAATGAATCCCTGAAAAACTAAAGAGATAAATTATAATTTGTGTAATGATTTAAAAATGGAACCCTAAAGATATTATTATATAAACCGTTATGAAAGGATAGTAAAAATGTTTCCTAGTGTTTTTCCTTAAAATGATAATGTTGGGATTTTCTGTTGGCATCTTCTTCTCTAGCCAAAAACTAAATGATAGCACCATAATCATAAAAACCATTCAGGCATGACCTCTTGGAAGGATCAATGATTTACGTTTTGGTAATGGATTATCCTATAGTTGGTATGACCTTTATAACATTAATGAATTGATTTTTTTTTGTTTGATTTACCTTCTAACATGTGGTACTATTTGGGTGTCACACGTCTTTAGTAGGAATATTAGTTTAAAAAATTGAAAGTAGGTTTTCTATTTGGTAGTTTGTTACATTGACCCTTATTCTAGATATGGGAATCATGTAATATTTAATTTTGGGTGGTTAAACATTCATAGGTCATTGTCAACCGCGTCTTAGGTAGTGTGGCCATTATTTTTCTCCCCCTTCAATACTAGATGATTCAGGCGGTCATAATAGACTTTAAACATTGTGTGGGATTGTACGACTCTGAGTTAATTTTTTATATATCATTTGATACTAAAAGGTATAGCACTAGTAAGCCTATCTATAATATTAATGGTGTTCCATTTTTCTAATGAAATATCAGAGTAATATGCACTGATACAAGTAGTACCTGTCATGTTGACTAATGGTACAATGAATCATTTAATTCTGTGGGTACTCGTTTATGATTTAATGATTTCATTACATTCATTGTTTTTCTCCAAGGTAGAGTGACCAGGTAGTTAAATGACATATGGATTATCCAAATACAGGGGATGATCATGTGTTTTCGGATTCTTGTTTGTTTTTTTTGGATTTTATACCAGAAGTTGTGGCATGTTAAGGCATAACAAGGGAGTAGATTTACATGTATGTGTAATGTAAATCTGAATTATTTCACTTTTAAGTAGCTAGCCTCTCTATCATTTTAATTAAATGCATTTAAAAGTCTATTTTCGAACTCTACGACAATGGTCAGTGGTCGAAAGAGAACATATCACATTATTATTATTATTTTATAATAAATATGATGATAAAGGATCTCCTAAGGTAGTGAGAGTCACTTAAATTATAGGAAATACGAGTCCCTATAAGAAGAAGGAACATGGCCAAAAAAGTAATTTTAAAAATGGCCAATTCTGTTTTTTCTTCCCTTGAGGATTGTACATTTTATAATGTGTCAGTTCTTTCATGGTGGCATTAAAATGAAATAGTTGGCTATGTGTCCAACCTTTTGAAAACACTGTCACTCAAGGTTGAAATTCAGTGGTGGTTCTTGAGCGATCATTTGATGAAATGGGTCATATCATTATCATGATCAGAAAATGATGACACATGGAAGGAAATATCTAACTTCTTGAAATGGTTGTAATGCTCTTCTTTTCTATTGTGTTATGTGGATAATAACCCATAAAATATTCCTTGGGTATGACAAGTGTTACTCATGCCAATCTAGTGACTCATAATGTACTCTTTGTGTACACTTGAAGTAGGGGAATCATATCCAATATGATGATATCTTCTAGGATAAACTGAGAGTGTCTCTATTATAAAACAATCTAAAATCATAAAATTCTATTCTATTGTGATAAATAGGTTCTATTAGTTTTTTATTACATAAGAGTGGTTTTTATTGAGGAATGGTTAGTCTTAAGTGATAGTTGGGATCTCGAGAAATAATATCCTACATATAATCATTGAAACCAGCTGCATACTTCTATTTTGAGTTCCATCAGGATGACATTTTTGACCCGATTAGTGTTCTTGAGTTGTGGAGGTCAGCTTTGAACGGATAACTCACATGTAATTTTCATTGTATGGTATGAATGGAAGGACTTCCTCAAACTCAAATTTAAGATTGTAAGGCTACAATAGTCCACATTCAATCCCATATATAG
Organism: Viscum album; assembly: GCA_963277665.1. Lineage (NCBI taxonomy): Eukaryota > Viridiplantae > Streptophyta > Magnoliopsida > Santalales > Viscaceae > Viscum > Viscum album. Next base: position 201,892,129 of record OY728128.1, read on the forward strand.
TGTTTTATGGGTGATTATCCCAGATGGGTGGATCGAGTATAAACCCATGTTAGTGATGGGGCATGATGAAAAAATGGGTTTTTGGATAGGATATATCACCAAATGTCAGTTAATGTCACTTGTGGATTTCATTGATGTCAAAATGAAGTTAATTTATATTGGTTCCCATGTTTTAGTATATATTATGGAAGTTTTTTAAGCAGGACAGTTTGGGGAATAGTCTAATATGAGGGGCTCAACATGCTTCCTTTTGTTTTGTGGAAATCATTTGATGAGGAACCATTTCATACACATTGTCATATAAATATGAGAGTGATGTAATTTTTAGTATATTGTTTTCATAAAAGGTATTCTTGATTTGGATAACTACGGTAAATTTTTAATTGAAACTTAAATGAAATTGGTAACCATATAGGGAGAATCATTAGAATTCTATAAGAACACATAATTATACAATTCAAATAGTGGGTTTTAGCATCAAATACAATTTTACATTAAAATCATAGAACCAATGGAGGTGATGGTGATAATTGTGTTATCATGTATCATTTAATAAGGTATCATGTATGCACTATATTGATGATTCAATTTTATATATAAGTTTTAGCTTCATTTTCTACGAATTATGTATCATATGCCCAATGATGTTTCTAAGGGTGTGTTGAGTGTTCATTAATGACACATGGCCATTTTAATTAGAATTTATGATGAATGTTGGTCCAGAAATGTTTTCTTTGTTCCATAATACTTCTCTAGGAAAATAATTATTAATGTGGGGTAGATTGTAATGTCCCTTGTATTTAGACTAGGTGAAATTTCCAAAGGAACATGAATTTTCAATTATGTGGATGATATGTTTTGAAATCCAAGATAGAAAATGGAATTTTATGAGTTAAAAAAATAATACATATTGTTTTTATACTTATTTTTTGGCCTTATATGTGCTATTGGTGTTTTTTTTGTTTTTTGGGAGATCCAGAACATCAATCCTCAAAATCAAGGAAGCTCGATAGGGGTTCACATATATTATGACACCATGTGGCCCCCAATATAATCCATGTGGCTGGTCCAGTGTAATTTGAGTTCTCGCATGAGTTGGTATAACCATGTGATGGGAGAATCAATGTAAGGTGCTTCGTTGCATATTATTAATAGAGGTAGAATCCATTGTTTGCACATGGTTTCTAATACTATGTCCATGAATCATGTGAGGAACCTACTTCTATGTTATATCAATAAATATTGGTGAACAGTTTTCCAAAACATATGACCAAACCATGCCCCTCATTAAGGGGGATCTAAATTATTTTTCAACATTCTTTCATATTTATTTTCTCAAACATTTTTTATCTTATTGCTGACATGAAACATCTCCAAAGGGATCCTCCTTCTCCTCATATAAGTATGATGAGGTCTCTGTATTCCGGACACCATTTTGAGTTAAACTTACCCTGTTGGAATCATAATAGTAATTCTTATAATAATCCTATTTTTTCATCATTGATATTTTCATATCTTATGCAATTTGGTATGAGCTAATTCGTCGTATTTTCTGGGCATTGGTATATTTCTTTAATTTCTCTTCAATTGGACCTAATCAATCATTGATATTTTTTTGGAGCGTCCAATGAATGAGGTTCGTGGTATATAGATTTTTCCATTAATTTATTATTATTTATAAATCATTACATTGTGTCACACATTAGTATTTCCATGAGACACCCATAAATTGTGAAATTTAATTTATTGAACGAAATAATTTGATCCTAGTACCATTTTTAAAATTAATTGGAAAGGTTTATTGTTATGGACCATATGATTCTGACCACCCTTAATGGTGTGTTCCTTGAATTTCATTAATTAATTATTTTTTTTCAAATAGAAACCACCCATTAAGGTGCGATGTATTCCAAAATATAATGGTGGATTAATAAAAAAGTGTAAATAAGTGATACAACCCTATGTTTTCCCTTGGTGGACAAACTGTCATCAAAGTGGTTATGGACAAACTTTTATTTCATGATCTTCGTGAAATTGTATTACATGCTTGTTAGTATGGTCTAATTTATAGCTTTTACATATATGTTGTTATCTATTTGGGATATTTCATCTAGACCTCATATTTGTAATGATGGAATGAATTGAATAATTAAACAAATGGTATCTATTGAAATGGAATCTTGGAAAGAACATATTTATTTTTATATGACTTGTTTTGTTCCCTATTTATAAAAAATACAACCCAAATTATTTATAAATATATTTTCCTTCTTTAAATTATACAGGTTTTTTATGTAAGATGAAAGTAGGTGGAAAGGCCATGACATGTGTTTCATAACTACGATATAGATTATATGTACTATGACACCCATGTATATATAGGATTAAACTATTATAAATTTTATATAGGTAATCCAACATTATTTTTGTTATTATCCAACTATAATGGTTTGTAGAAATGGTTAAGGGCCTGTTGTGCAATGAGTTTCTTTCTCCCTCATAATTTTCGATGAGCATGATTTATCATAACATTATAAGTTTATTTGTACAATGTCCATAAGGCTCCACACCCCCTTTCATCTGGTGTTGGCATGAAAAATCATCCACCATATTGAGATATGTGCAATATGACTCATATTCATTGAGATTCAGGGCTTATACCATTGATGGAGACGTTTTCTTATTAGACTAGTCATGGATGCCAGACTTAGGACCTAGGTTCATTTAGAAACCAGATTCCATATATGTCCTTATAAATGATTTCTTGTATATAGGTCAAATACCTCGACAGATATCATATATAAATGGTTACAGTTTACACTATTCCAGATTAGGGTAAATAATGGATGGTCTTCTAGATGTCCTTGAGGAACCTATGGCCAACTGATTAAATTTCATTATTTATATTCTATATAATAATTATTATATCATCACACTACCATGCATTCTAATCATGAGATGTAATATTCTTTAGACACCATCCATGGTGGCCCTTTCAGTATTTTTTAAATGTCACTCGGGTCACCATTGGTACTTGTGTAGACCTCATGTTTGCATATCCTTGGATGATTTCACGCACTGTGAATTCTACATGGTAGTTAGGGGAATGAGAGTGAGTGAGAGATTAATATTATCATGGATTTAGACAGTGGGGATATTTACATTTTGTTTATTTCCATTTCACTATTCCGTACATTCTACAGTACTGTTTCCTATGTTGGATTTTGTATCATCATTTGAAAATTAATGCATTTATTGACATTTGGAAGTGGTAACTTCATTAATTTATCAAATATTATATTTAACTTTAACTTCCTTTTCATTTATTATTACCATTTACACTATTATTTGTTGATTTTTATAGGTATATTGTTGTGATACTCTGATAATGAGGGTTTAGAATCCCCACTATACCACCATTAGATTGCCGATTATAGTCTAAACCCATTGGCATATGGGAATGTGTACAAGAGGCCATGTGGATACTGGTCTAGATCCTTGTTTCATAGTCATTCATATCATGAAAATATAGTAATCCATAGGGTGGGGAGTTTGTAATGATCAGAACTGTAATATATTGGTGATTTTAAAAAGGATATTTAATTATTATGGGATTTGGTAGAGGTGTTTTGAAAATTTGGAATTAAAATATGAAACTAGGAATTGATACATCCATAGGGGTATTTTTTTCATATTCTTTGGTGTTCATGAGGTTCTTATAGGTAGTAGGTAATGGTCTTACCAATTGAAGGGTCATTGGCTTATGAAGCAGGCACCCATGAAACATGTTATGGTACACTGAGTACCCTATGTAACTTCATTAAGCATTGAGGACTTTGAGGGATCTAGGTACCTAACGTATTAAAAATGGTATCCAATAGGGCTAGGGGTGTATTTTTGTGTTAGTGATTTAATTTCTTGTTTCAAACCCTTTTTTCTTCTGTATAGTATCAGATGAGGAGAGTGTGTATTTGGCAAGCCCTATAACCTATTTTTATCTCTTATGAAACCATTGATTAACATTTAATTAAATGACAGTCTTGTATTTTTTAGTGCATTAATCTCCATATTTCTCATCCATTATTTATCTTCAATGTTTGTTCATTGATTTTAGGTTGTTTTATCTTGGGGTTTTATGATGGTTACACTTGATCATTATAAAATCACAATGATCTAGTAGAGATTCATGGTGAAATGACATATATACGATAAATGTTGAAAAATATGCCAATTTCTCATAATTGGATTTGATTTATTCATCTTAATGGATTTTTCTCTAGGTTTCAATGAATTGTAATGGAATTAAAAAAAACTGAGTATCGTATAACATTATTTTTTATTATTGGTGTCCCTAAAGAATTAAAATTGAAATTCGGGTGTTGTTTATTATGGTTTTAGTTATTATAGGATAATCCATGATATTTTAAGGGTAATAAAACTTTTAATTAAAATTTTCATTCAATTATAAATTATTATGATTAAACCATCATGAAATATAGTATGTTACTAGGCCTCATAAGCTTGGTGACAGTTGGTCTGGGATTGGATCAATGATCGATGATATTGATTGGTATGGTTGATTATTTTTGGAGGTATTTGGTCTCTTTATAGCTTAACCATATTTAGGTATACTAGTTAATCCAATGTGGGTACATCAGTTTGTGTTCAAAAACATGGAATGACATTTTGTGATGTACTTAGGTAAATCATTATCCTAGTGGATTTCATATTCCATGGAGGATATGGGAATTATTTGACCCATGATAGCTTTACTGACAAGGGGTTTAATGTCACAAATGCATATAGGATTTGAAATTGGACCTGGCTAGTGAGATTATATGTCATTGGATAGGTAGATCCCAAGTGTGTTAGTGGTGGGACAATTATATTTTCATCGCTTGAGAAATAGAAATGGTAGTTTCACAATTTTGGATTTTGTGTAAAATTATATTTGAATAGACAGGAAACAATGTAACAACTTGAGAGAGTGAATTTGAGTGATGGGGATGAGTAATGTAGTCATAAAAATCCATTAGTCTTTGAATGATCAAGTTTGTGTATCATTGGATAGAATAGTCACTCCCATTGGGTGTTCCTACTGTTACCAAATTTTTATCTAAAGGGTGGTGAAAAATATTTTCATTTAGGATATTGACTGATTTTGATAAGATTTTGAGATGGATAGGGATAATTGGTGGCAAGTCATGGCACAATTTACTAGAATGAGGAATGTGTGAATATCTATAGACTAGGAGGCTTTAATTTTTATTTTTTCGATTTCTTGGATTGGAAATTGTTTTAAATGTTCTAAAAAATAGTTAAACACCTCTAGTTGTGTTTTTGTTATAGTAATGTGATGGGTATTATGTTATTTACTAGTCAAATAGGATCACAATGTTGTTATAATCACGAGGCTATTTTATGATATGAGATGCACTATGGTTCTTAGAATCCCATTTGGTTTTTGAGAGGTATATTAATTAAAATATTATCTAGGTTTGGTCATATTATGTTCTATGTATACCATATAATAGAGGTATAGGTGGGGATGTTTGAGTGGCTAGATGTGGGTTGGTATACATAGTATGTATGAAATTAATTGACTTGTTTTTAATTTATAACCATGTTTTGATGAATTTATGAGACCTCTCTTATAGTGAGAAGGTGGTGGTATGATATGATATATGTTATTATTTACGCCACCTCGCTCTAAGTGAGTGGTTGGTTATATTATATATGCAATATTTTGTGGTATGAAACCTCATACTGAGTGATTTGGTGGTGGTATGATAAGTTGTATGATATGTGGTATGAGATGTGGTCTTAGACCTCACCAAGAGTTAGATGGTGGTGATATGAGATGGAATATTATATATCACCTTGAGTGAGAGGTTGGTGTTATGAGAATTGGTATGAGACCTTACTATGAGTGATTGTGTGTTAGTTTTATAAGTGGTATGGGATATGGTTTCAATTTGTACATTGGTTAGGAGGTTGGATGTATGAGATATGAAGTGTTATATTTTATATGTTATGGTGTGAGACAACACCTTGAGAGGGAGGGTAGTGGAATATGGTACATGGAGTGGAATTATATTTCACCTTCAGTGATAGGGTAGTGTAATGATCTTTTGTAAGTGGAATGATATGAAACCTCATCTTGATTGAGAGGATGGTGGTATGAGACTGTGTGTGAGATCTGACTTTGTATAAGGCCCAAATTAGAGTTCATGGGAAGAAGTTGAGACTCAGTAATATGTACCTTCCCTTATAAATGATGCATTAGATAGGTTATGATATAGGATTAAATATGATTAACATTAGATAATGAATGTTATTTTGGGTATGATGGGGTCCACGATGGAACACGATAACATGTAATTATGTCCATTAGGTTGTATATCAATACCATAATTATATCCTCCCACATGAAATTTCATTATTTGATGGAGATTATAATATCTGTAATCATGGAACCCAAAAAAGTCAATAAACATATTATACATGATAACATTAATGTGTGCGTATACCATATGATTTAAATTAGTGCAATATGACGTATAGGTTATCTGGATAGAGTATCTAGTTGTAGTTAGGGATATTGGTTCGAAGAGGGACTTCAGTGTGTGTTTATGTCTCTTGTATATTTTATCTTTTTTATATATATGGTAATACTTCTATGGGATGATATTTATATTATGATTGTATGATTATATATCATGTATATTGTTATAAATTTTGATAGTTATATATTTATATATTCCTCATCAACTATAATCTTTTTATTTTACAGTAATGAATTATTTTCTGATTCAATTATTGAATGCTATTGTTTTTTATGGTATTTAGTGTATTATATCTACATGTTGTTTATAGACTCCAAAAACGAGTTTGATGCCTCTGGAATATGGAGATTATTTCTTGAGTTCCAATAAAAACACAACCTTAGGATCTATTTAGGATATTTTAACTAGGAAATTATAAGAAATATTTGAAAATATCTAATGAATTTGGAATATGATAATGAAAATCATCATTAATAATCAATAATTTTAAATGGATTTAATATGAAAGATGATCATAAAGAAAAACATATTTAGAATGAATTACCTAATCCAATAATTTTATATTAAATTTTAACAAATTTAAATAAAAGATATTGATGGCTAAAAGGACACTGAAAAGGAAATTTTAGTTCACTCCATCAATAAAAATAATATCATGGAGGAAACAGGAAATGATTAAAATGATATTATGGAATTTTATCCCTCAGTTTAATGTTAGTTATTTACCTTATTTATATATAGATATTGAGAAAAATAAAATGAAATGTTTCTATAATAGACACAATTTTCTGATGAAACATCAAAATGCGGAGAAGTATGCATTTAAGGTTTTCAATAGAACACTCAAATTTAAATTAATAGAGAAATATGAAATGTATCTTGAGTTCAAAATCACAGTGAAGGAGTAGAAAAATTCATAATCACATGAAAACTATATTAAAGGGGATGTGAAAAATACATAGGGGATCTCAAGGAATTAGTTTTTGAAAAAACTATTGATTTATTATTTACAGCAAGTACTGAAACATGGGCTGATATTAGTTAATTTATTAAATTTATCTTATGGGAACATAAATATTAAAATAGTATAATCATAAATATTACTTTTTAAGTCTTATAATAGAAGTTATTAAATTTATATGGAATAAATGATTAAATTTTGATGTTAAACCAACAACTATAATAGAGTACGTATGTATTACAAACCCAAATATATGAAATAAGTTTGATTTGGATGTGAGTTGAAATATTACTATTCAAATGTAAAAAAAATATTTCACCTAAAATTATGTTTTACTATTATAAAAAATGGTAAACTCTCATAATATTTATTCTATAGATATGTGGAAAGTCAAGTCACATGAAAAATCGAGAAAACAAGTATAATTGGATATTCATATTGTTTTCAAGATTATTAGTTATGGTGAGTTGGGATTATAAAAAAATCATTAATTTCCCATTTTAATGAAAAATAGTGAATGTAAGGTGAGGATGTCACGACCCTTCCTCGGGGCCCGTGCCGTGACTACCCCAAGACCGCCTTCCATAGGCCAGGGGCTGACGACTAGCACAAAGGCGTAAATCCATGAAAAAGGGAAGGCATTTCCTTTGTAAAGTAAACAAGCACCACAGAGTAAGCAAGCAGAAGAAGTAAACACTAAGTAAAAGCCGGTACAAGAGTAAGTGCGCCAGTATACAAACCCAAACTGAAAGTAAAGTACAACTCAAAAAGGGAAAGCAGCAACTGAAAGGTAAAGTCGCAACAACGAGCTGTCCACTGGGAATCGCACCTGAAGGGTGGGTACAGAAAGCCTCCACTACTCCTCGATCCAGCCTACTGCTCCGAGTACGTCCTACCCAGTGGTCCACCTCCTGGTACCGTCCTTCTCCGCAATCCTCCACCACGATCAGCGATGTCCGTCGTCTACAACCAACACAACATAGTGCGGGCATAGCCAGTGCAGGGGTGAGTATAAGCTACTCAGTAGGGACCCCGAGACCCCCAAAGGTCTCCCAAAATCCAAAAAGGATAAACCAAAAAGGAAAGATACAATCACGAAGTAACATCCGACACTTCTTAGGTATATGACCATACATATACCTAAGTCATCAATTCTCGCTCGGCTCCAACATCCGAGCTCATGTAAAACCCAGTCTACACAGGAAAGCAAATGTAAATCCACACAGGATAGCACAACACAATACACAAAGGAAAGAAAAACGTAATCCACATAGGATAGCACAACACAATCTACAGAGGAGAGTCAAGGTAAATCCACACAGGATAGCACAACACAATCCACACAGGAAGGTAAAACAGGATTCAGCTCACACAGGTATACATCATCGAAAAGTTGAAAGAGATGATCAAATATAGATACTGAATCATCTAAGCTGGGACCCACATAGGATAGAAGACCATCTGTCTTCATTGGTTCATGCTAGGACCCACATAGGATACAAGACCAGCACTGAATCATCTAAACTGGGACCCACATAGGATACAAGACCAACAGTCTTCATTGATTCATCTATGTTGGGACCCACATAGGATACAAGACCCCCACTGAATCATCTAAGCTGGGACCCAAATAGGATACAAGACCAGCACTGGATCATCTAATATGGGACCCACATAGGATACAAGACTAGTAGTCTTCATTGATTCATCTATGCTGGGACCCACATAGGATACAACACCAGCACTGAATCATCTAAGCTGCGACCCACATAGGATACAAGACCAGCAGTCTTCATCGTCGCAAATGCAGCCAGCTCTAGGGTTCCCGCACACAACAAGCTCGTTCAGGAGGGTCCGCTACATGAGCCGAGAGGCTGATAAATCAATTGACACATAGTCCATAGTTGATGTATCCAACAGTTACGTATCGCCAACAGGAACTCAACGTCGCAGATGGTGCATCAATAGGACGCTCAGTCTGAGAGTTATTGGCTTTTTCGTCCCAGGGGCCCGGTTGTTTTCTAAGGAAAAACCAACCCGACCATACTCCACCTGCGTCCAAACCTCGGGCAGAGTATTCCTAAAGATCCGTCTCACTTAGAGGAAAACAACAAAGTCGACGGCACATCAATCGGATGTCTGAAGCTCAAGATATGAGTGTTTCCGCTCTGGGGGCCCGGTTGGTCTCATTTACGAACCAACCCGGCCAAACCCAAAGTATTCCTAATCCTTGGGTGCGATATACCGAAACGACGGTCTCAATCCAAGGATCTCATCGCCGCTGACGACACGTCGTTCGGAGGCCCGTAGCTCAAGATACGATCAAAAGACCGAAAACGGTCCGAAGACGGCGGGTCTGGGCCCGGACCGACCCGGCCCGACCCCCCCTAGGTCGGCCCGAACCGGGTCCGGGTCCAACCCGGTTGGGCGCAACCCAGCCGGCGGGTCGGGTCGGCCCGGCTCGGCTCGGCCGAGCGGCCGAGCGAGCGGAGACCGGGGGCGGCGGCGCCCCCCCCCCCCCCCCCCCCCGCGGGGGCCGCCCTTGGTCAGCGGACGCAGCATTGCCGCGTCCCGTGTGTGCCGGACCCGCGCGGTCGCGGGTCCCCTGGTGCCGCCGCCGCAGCAGCTTCAGCCATGGCGGCTCTGTCTGGCGGCGCGCCGGGGCGCCGCCGCTTCCGGCCACCGGCGCCGCCACGCCGGCGACCCGCGCCGCCGGTGGTTTCCGCGGGCCACCGGAGTTGCTTCGGTGGTCCGATTCCACTCCCGTCTACGCTGTAGCTCTTTCCGGGTCCTGTTATTCACTACGGAATCAACGAATCACCCATGAGGCATGTTTTGTCGTCGCCCGCCAATCCGTGCATCAATGAAGAGCTGCAGAGGTTTTTCGGGCCATGTTTGTTTGGCCCGCACCCTCCGCGTTAGGTGATAACAATCGGGAAGAAATAATCCACACAGGGAAAAAAACAATATACAATTTTAGTAAATAAAAATTGCACTTGATTCCGGTTCTTTGTTTTTAGGAGGAAACAACCACGGAAATAAATTCATTTCACAAACAAAACCCCTACCTCGTCAAGTCGTCGCACACGCATTCTTCGCAGATTGATCGATGTGGAAGGAGGGGACCGTCACGTCGCGGAAGGGCGTCGCGTCGTCGAACTCCGAGGTTCAAGAACATGAAGATTTAATTATATTAATTAAATCCATGATGTTTTTATAAACCACAAAAAATATTTAAAATAAGAAACCCGAAATCTCCTACCTCAAGCAGTTGGTGATCGAAGATCGTTGCGGGGAAGAATGTCTCAGAAGAAGCGTCGTCAATCTCCGAGGGTGACGGCCTTCTTCGCGTTCTTCACGAAGGAGGATGAAGGCACAAAAATTGTCAAAAACCTATCAACGAGCAATCCTCAAGAAGTCGTGCGTTGGTCTTATTTTATTATTACGCCAACGTATTATAAACATGTTAAGAAATGATTAAATTAATTCATAGAATTAATTTAACGAAGTTAACCACCCAATTAAATGGTGCGTTAAGAATTTAAGAAAACGCATCAGTTGACTTTCATAATGACAGGTTTTCGCGGGCGCATTACTTATCGGAAAAGAAATGGTGGGGCTCATGCGGGCCCCACCTCAAAAATATCCTACTAGGAGGGTAGGATATTTCGGGTTCTACCCTATCCGCTTCAACTCATCTTAAGCAGCTTAAAGTGGCTTTTAAGTGGCTTTAAGTGAAATAAAAATTATGTTGTCGCACCACATTATCTTATTTCTTAACTTAACCCCAAAAAATAAAAACCACACCCTAGAAAACGCAACTCCGGAAGAGGCATTTCTATGAAAATATCGGCGCTGTGATTCCATCGGTACCCTCATAATTCGATTCCGAGCACCAGTTCAAAAGTTAGAAAAACCTGCTCGTTCGTTCACTGAACGTACCCGAGCCAAACTTCGTAAAATGATTCCGGGCACACCGGTCCTCGGAATCAGGTGCCGTCAGAAACTGCGTTCTTGTAAAATTCCAAAGAAAATTAAGAAAAAAAAATTTCCTTGAAATTTACGGGTCATTACATTACTCCCACCACAGGGCTTTACATCCCCGTAATACTTCACTACACACATAGGGATACAAAGGTGGTACTGAGAACGCATCTGAGCCTCCCGCTCCCAAGTGCTCTCCTGGAGGTTCTCGTCCTGCCATCTGGTGTGCACTAGAGAAATCGACTGTCCACGTAGGACCCGCTCCAGTCGATCCTCGATCTCCACCGGGACCTCTGCAAAAGTCGCCCCATCATCAACGTCTAGCTCCCCATGGTCAAAGATGTGCGTCGGGCCATGCACGTAACTCCTCAACTGAGATACGTGGAAGACGTCGTGCACTCGGTGCAACTAGGGTGGTAAAGCCAGGCGATAATCCACCTCGCCAATCCTGTTGAGGACCTGGAATGGTCCGATGAAGCGTGGAGACAACTTGCCTCCTTGGCCAAATCTCCGTAATCCACGTCGAGGTGAGACCCGCAAGAAGACATGGTCTCCATCCTCGAACTCTAGTGGCCTCCGCCTCCTGTCAGCATAAGACCTTTGCCGGCTCTGAGTTGTCCTCATCCGCTCATGGATGACTTGGGCCTTTCTGGTCCTACAAGAGCTGTTGAGATTTCTTCTTTGCCGATAAGGGAAATCTGGTCTCATCCCCTGGATGAACCAAGTTCTTTTCCTAATACAGTCAATCCTGAAATGGATGATACTAATCCATACCAAGGATAAAGTCATAAGGCCTCGACGCTACTACCAAGAGATCCAACCGTTACTCTCATCTCCAAGGGTTGAGTCACACTGTCGGCATCAGTGTGTGGTAACTGGGTCTCCTCCAGTAGATGTCCCACAAGTGAGGGTCAAGTCAACAGTCTAAACCGGAACCTCTTAGTAACAAAACAAAAGATTACATGAATGAAAACATCACAAAGGTATGCGTCTTTTATTATTGCAGCTCATAATACAAAGACACTACACAACAAAGACAAGGAACTAGAAGTAAAAAAGACATATCCACTAGTTCTTATCCTGTCCATCTGCTCCCAGAGCTCCATGATCGAAGGCCTCAGCTGCCTGAAGCTGAGCTCTCCCATTCCACCAACTCCCTACGGTCAGGGTGGACCTCCTGGTGGTGGTGGTGGCAACACCTCGAAGCGTCGTCCACCACCTGCTGCTCGACTAGCTCCTCTGCCTAGCCTGCCTGCACCCTGCGGACCGCCATGGTCGAACCTCTGTCTGGGAGGTCCCTCTACCACCTGCTGCTCATCTATAAGACGAGTTGGGTAGTCTCGAGCCATGTGACCTTTCCCGCCGCATGCGTAGCAATGCTTGACCCTCGTGTAGATGGCTCTCCTTCGTGTGCCCCGCACAACCGAATCTTCATCCTGAGACTTCACATCTGATGGTCTAGCCCGTTTGGACCTCTGCGTCACCTGTCTACTGCCAGCTGCAGAAGACCCTGCTACGGGCCGTCCTGCGGAGGGCCCTGTCACTAGATCCTTCTCGGCGAGAAAACTCTCCACTATAAGGGATCTCTCCAACACCTCTAATTGTGTCGGAATGTTGAGGGAGATAATCGAATCCCTGATCTCATGCCTCAGTCCCTGCTCGAAGGTCCGGGCCCGGAAGAACGGGTCCCGAACCATATCTGTGGAGTAGAGCGAGAGATCGGTAAATCTCACCGAGTAATGGGCCACTGTCATGCTGCCCTGTCGTAGATGTAGTAGCTCCTGGATGCGTACCGCTCGGAGGGTGGCTGGGACAAACTCTAAGCGAAAAAGGCTCTCAAAGTCCGTCCAAAAGAGTGATGCCTCATCGTGCACCTAGAGCATCAAGCTCCACCATCTGCCTACTGCCGCATGCAGGAGGATCGCTGCAAGGACCACCATAAGGTCTGCTGGTGTCCTCACTAACCGAAAAACTCGTACAACCGCCTCCAGCCAGTCCTCGTCTACCTGGGGGTCCGTCTCCCCGTGGAACCTGGTCGGTCGCTGGAGTTGGAACTCATGCAGTGCACTAAGGCGACGTGCATCGTCAGCGGCTGGGGCTGGAATCATTGGTGGCTCGGCGGGTAGTGGTACCGGTGGTGCCTCCCCTGTCAAAGGGCCATGTACTGAGGCCTCGTCGCTCGACGGGCTGTCGTCACGCTCAACTCTCGGAACCCTAGCTGGCTGCCATCGTGTTGAAATCCTTAAATGGAACAGGTGCACCATGGTCAGAACAGTATACCTGGTGAGCTGACATAAAGTAATCATAACCGAAAATTGAAACACGCATGCAATCATTGTTTTCGTGCATTAAGTCGGAAATCAAAAGTTAGGGTCCTGGTGTATGGATACGTCGGCCGCCGCACCAACACTGGACTCTCTGGACTGATAACCACACCCAATACGCTAAACACTATTGCTTCACATAGAAGAAAGATCAGAGTCTGCGGTAGAACCGACCAGCTCTGATACCAATTTGTCACGACCCGTCCTCGGGGCCCATGCCGTGACTACCCCAAGCCCGCCTTCCATAGGCCAGGGGCTGAGGACTAGCACCAAGGTGTAAATCCTGGAAAAAGGGAATGAATTGCCTTTGTAAAGTAAACAAGCACCACAGAGTAAGAAAGAGGAAGAATTAAACACTAAGTAAAAGCTGATACAAGAGTAAGTGTGCCAGTATACAAACTCAAACTAAAAGTAAAGTACAACTCAAAAACGGAAAGCAGCAACTGAAAGGTAAAGCCGCAACGACGAGCTGTCCATTGGGAATCCCACTTGAAGGGTGGGTACTGAAAGCCTCCACTGCTCCTCGATCCAGCCTACCGCTCCGAGTACGCCCTACGCAGTGGTCCACCTCCAGGTACCGTCCTGCTCCGCAAGCCTCCACCACGATCAGCGATGTCCGTCATCTGCAACCAACACAACGTAGTGCGGGCATAGCCAGTGCAGGGGTGAGTATAAGCTACTCAGTTGGGACCCCGAGACCCCCGGAGGTCTCCCAAAATCCAAAAATTATAAACCACAAAGTAAAGATACAATCACGAAGTAACATCCGACACTGCTTAGGTATATGCCCATGCATATACCTAAGTCATCAATTCTCGCTCGGCTCCAACATCCGAGCTCAAGTACAACCCAGTCCACACAGGAAAGCATAATGTAAATACATACAGGATAGCACAACACAATCCACAAAGGAAAGAAAAATGTAATCCACATAGGATAGCACAACACAATCCACAGAAGAGAGTAAACATAAATCCACACAGGATAGCACAACACAATCCACACAGGAAGGTAAAACAGGATTCTTCTCACACAGGTATACATCATCAAAAAGGTGAAAGAGATGATCAGATATAGATACTGAATCATCTAATCTAGGACCCACATAGGATACAAGAACAGTTGTCTTCATTGGTTCATCTATGCTGGGACCCACATAGGATACAAGACTAGCACTGAATCATCTAAGATAGGACCCACATAGGATACAAGACCAGCAGTCTTCATTGATTCATCTATGCCAGGACCCACATATGATAGAAGACCAGCAGTCTTCATTGATTCATCTATGCTGGGACCAACATATGATAGAAGACGAGCACTGAATCATCTAAGCTAGGACCCACATAGGATACAAGACCAGTCGTCTTCATTGATTCATCTATGCTGGGACCCACATAAGATACAAGACCAGCACTGAATCATCTAAGCTGGGACCCACATAGGATTCAAGACCAGTAGTATTCATTGATTCATCTATGCTGGGACCCACATAGGATACAAGACCAGCACTGAATCATCTAAGCTGGGACCCACATAGGATACAAGACCAACAGTCTTCATCGTCGCAAACGCAGCCAGCTCTTGGGTTCCTGCACATAGCAAGCTCGTTCGGGATGGTCCGGTCCATGAGCCGAGAGGCTGATACATCAACTGATACATAGTCCAGAGTTGATGTATCCAAAAGATTCTTATCGCCAACAGGAACACAACGTCGCAGACGGCGCGTCAATCGGATGCCCTGTCTGAGAGTTATTGGCTTTTTCGTCCCAGGGGTCCAATTGGATTCTAAGGAAAAACCAACCCGACCGTACTCCACCTGCGTCCAAACCTCGGGCGGAGTATGCCAAAAGACCCGTCTCACTTAGAGGAAAACAACAAAGTCGATGGCACGTCAATCAGTTGTCCGAAGCTCAAGATATGAGCATTTCTGCTCCGAGGGCCCAGTTGGTCTCGTGTATGATCCAACCCGGCCGAACCCAAAGTATTCCGAAACCTTGGGTGCGATATACCGAAACGAAAGTCTCGATCCAAGGATCGCATCGCCGCTGATGGCACGTCGTTCGGAGGCCCGTAGCTCATGATACGGGCAAAAGACTGAAAACGGTCCGAAGACGGGGGGTCTGGGCCCAGACCGACCCGGCCCGACCCCCTGGGTCGGCCCGAACTGGGTCGACCCGACCCAGGTCCGGGTATGACCCAGTTGGGCGCGACCCGGCCGGTGGGTCGGCTCGGCCCAGCTCGGCTCGGCCGAGCGGCTGAGCGAGCGGAGTCCGGGGGCGGGGGCGCGCTGCCCCTGCGTGTGAACACCACACCCCCCCCCCCCCTCGCGGGGGCCGCCCTTGGTCAGCGGACGCGGCATTGCCGCGTCCCGTGTGCACCGGACCCATGCGACCACGGGTCTGCTAGTGCAGCAGCCGCCGCGGCTGAAGCCGCGCCGCCGGTGGTTTCCACGGGCCACCGGAGTTTCTCCGGTGGTCCGATTCCACTCCCGTCTACGCCGTAGCTCCTCCCAGGTCCCGTTCCTCACTGCAGAATCAACGAATCACCCCTGTGGCATGTTTTGTAATCGCCCGCAAATCTGTGAATCAACGAAGAACTGCGGAGGGTTGTCGGGCCGTGTTTGTTTGGCCCACACCCTCCGCGTTAGGTGATAACAATCGGGAAGAAATAATCCACACAGGGAAAACAAAACAATATAAAATTTTAATAAATTAAAATTTCACTTGATTCAGGTTCTTTGTTTTTAGGAGGAAACAACCACTAAAATAAATTCATTTCACAAACAAAACCCTACCTCATCAAGTCATTGTACACGCGTTCTTCGAGGAATTGATTGCTGCGAAGGAGGGGACTGTCGCGTTGCGGAAGGGCATCGCGTCGTCGAACTCCGAGGTTCAAGAACATGTAGATTTAATTATATTAATTAAATTTTTGATGTTGTTATAAACAACAAAGAAGATGTAAAAGAAGTAACGTGAAATCTCCTACCTCAAGCAGTTGGTGATCGGAGATCGTTGCGGGGAAGAACGTCTCAGAAGAAGCATCGTCAATCTCCGAGGGTGGTGGCGTTCTTCGCGTTCTTTGCGAAGGAGGATGAAGGCACAAAAATTGTCAAAAACCTCTGAATGAGCAATCCTCAAGAAGTCGTGTGTTGGTCTTATTTTATTATTACGCCAACAGATTGTAAACAGGTTAGGAAACGATTAAATTAAGTCATAGAATTAATTTAACGAAGTTAACTACCCAATTAAATGGTGCGTTAAGAATTTAAGAAAACATGTCATTTGACTTTCATAATGACGGGTTTTCGTGGGTGCGTTACTTAGCGGAAAAGAAACGGTGGGGCTCGTGCAGGCCCCACCTCACAAATATCCTACCAGGAGGGTAGGATATTTCGGGTTCTACCCTATCCGCTTCAACTCAGCTTAAGCAGCTTAAAGTGGCTTTTAAGTGGCATTAAGTGAAATAAAAATAAAGTTGTTGCACCACTTTATCTTATTTCTTAACTTAACCCCAAAAATTAAAAACCACACCCGAGCAAACGCAACTCCGAAAGAGGCGTTTCTAAGAAAATACCGGCACTGCGATTCCATCGGTACCCTCAGAAATCGATTCTGAGCACCGGTTCAAAAGTTAGAAAAAACTCGCTCGTTCGTTCACTGAACGCACCCAAGCCAAACATCGGAAAATGATTCCGGGCACACCGGGCCTCGGAATCAGGTGCCTTCAGAAACTGAATTCTTGTAAAATTTCAATGAAAATTATGAAAAAAAAATTCCTTGAAATTTATGAGTCTTTACAGAGGAACAATTGTTCAGTTATATAAACCATGATGTCTTAATGTAACCTATATATTCTACGTATATTTTATACATTCCAAGATAAGAACGATCCTTTATATTTGGTTGAATAAATTTACTTTACTCCACCCATTGATGCAAAATTATAGTTATGAATCATGATTTATAGGGTTATGATTGATTAAATTATACAAATATATCTAACAAAAAGAGGTTGATATAATGTCTGTATTTTCAATAGTTGATTTATATATGTAGTATAGCAAAAAGAAAACATTAAATAATTTATAGTATAGAATAAAAGGACTCATATAGAAAAGAAATAATAAACTATTGAGGACCAATAACATGGTAAAAGTAAAAATAATGAGTAAGACATGGTCATTATTTATATATTTTGGGTTAATGCACATAGACACAATTTTCTATGAAATAGTTAATTATGTGAATCCTTTTAATTGATTCAGTTTAATAGGAGTAAGGGTATTAGAAAAATACAGATTAATTATTTGGAAATGTTTGAAAATTATGTGACAAATCTATCTTTTATATATAAACAAAGACATGTGTTTATTAACAAAAAGGAAAAAATATATTATTTCATAATACGGGTTTCCACATGTGTGGATAATTCTTGAAAAAAATTAGAAAATATGAATCCCCTAACTATATTAATATTCAAAAATTTAACTATAATTCTTCACAGTGTATTTTCTAAAAGGGAATAGTCATTATAGAAAACTATAATTCAAAGCATTTAATGTAAATAAGGTTGAATTAACTGAGGCATTTGAATTTTTGTGATAATTAGTGAAAACATTTATTCATCTAAGAAGAGAATATATAAATTTCATTTATTAATACCACATAATAATGTGGATGATGGTGATCAATTAAAAAATTTGGTTTCAAATATCATAACATGATATCAATGATTGGATAAAATAATTATTGGGAAAAATTAACCAAAATTTATAATGGTTAGTTCTACAATGCTTAAAAATATCCCAATACAATGTTGAGTTTAGAAAAACTATATATGGAATACAAATTCCAAGATAAGAACCTCTAAATATAATAATTTTTTATATAAGGAACCTTGTAAAAAACTGACCTATGTTGACCTAAAAAATCATCAGGGACGATCCACCATAAGGCATGAATAACATCCCCAATATCCAAGGTCTACCAACCAGTACATATTTTATTAAAACATAATATTTGAAGATTATTTTACACTAAAAAAATCCATAATATTCATAATGGGGTACAACTAGGAACCAATATGAGGTCAACATGCTTTGGATAAAAAAGATAAATAAATAAACATCATGAATTTTTGATAAAAAAGACATGAAATTTCCCATAGTAAAACAAAATATAATTCAAATTTATTACCCCAAAAAATAATTTAGTTAATACATGATTTATGATCCATCACATGAAAATAAAATAAAATCACAAGGCTAAAGGGGTTGATAATCAATAATAGTTGTCCATTGAAATACTCCAACGAACAACTTAGAAACCACCATGTAACTCCATATCACCATCATCAATCAATGACCAATCACTTCCCATAAGAATAGCATGTAAACTAAACTTGGATTCCCAAAACCTACTCAACCGTATAAGATATACCCAATGAAGTGAGTATGTTTGGTGAGGAATGATTCCCATTAGGTTTAAACCATGTTAACATATTGTTAAATTTATAATAGAAATGAAAAAAAATAATTTTTGAATACAATTTGAAGAATATGGATTTAATATACTTTTTATGGAACAAAAAAATAAAATCACCCTGATGTTGCATTCTAAAAATAGTTCCTAAAAAGAAACCCAAAGTCAAATTTCTATTTTCATGATTAAATCCCCATTAATATAATAAATACATTACACACCAATCTATTTGATTATAATATAGGTAAATACATAATGGAATGTAACCCCATGGAAAATAATGAGGTAAATGAAAATGATATGGAAAGGTAAAACTATTTATTATCAAGGCTCAATAATAAATGAGTAAATAAATCAAATCAAAAAATTCTATTAGAAAAGAACTCACATACAAAAAAAAGACAAGGAAACCCTAAAATACATATGTATAATGGGGAAATGACATAGTTACTAATGGGGAAACACTCAATGTTCACACGTAGAACCAACTAACAATTGGTTTGATGGTCCAACAACACATCTCCCAAATCATGCTTAATAATCCTTATCAGATACACACCCACTATCTAGGGTAATAATAACACTACTAGGGGCTACTAGAATGTTCAGAATCACAGCTACAAAGCATCATTCCATTGATTTAAATCAAATTACACTAGGGTTCCCCATGAAATAACTAATGAATTTCAGATATTATTAAGAAAACAGCAGTGATATTAAAATAACATATATTAAAAATCATAACACTATAAAAATTCACATCCCAACATCAATAGATATTAGATAAGTTCCCCAACCAATATGAATGAACAAAATCATGATTCAACATTTAATTGAAAATTCATACGTATTAGGATAAATTATAGATAAAAATGGGGCTCAATCATAATGAAATCATTAAAAAACCAAACAGAATTTGATAATTTGTATATTGTCAATTTTATTTAATCATAGTAACCATATTTTTTTCTAAATACCTTTATAAAAATCATTGTAATATATGTTATTTTAGAATGAATACAAGAGAGTTATCAAAGATCAATTACAATCAATATAAGTAAGACATTATAGAACTATATAAATCATACACACCACATTATAATATTAAAATATATAAAGACAAAAACAACCAATTTATAAGAATTATTTGATTCAAAACACCATAAAAAAATTATTTCCCATAATGGAAGCCATCAGTGGAATTATATTATATACATATAATACATAAAAATCGTTTAAAATTATAGTTTCCTTGAATTTTTATTTCATTCAATTATTCCTGAAAAAACAGAAAATATTATAATAGAAAACCATTGATAAATATTATCTATATAACATCAGATGCATATATCTAGATAAAAAAAATTTTAAAACCTTATCAACATAAGGAACTGTAAAATAAAAAGGATGGAATAAAAAACACCTACCTCAATCAACATAATCATGTCTCATTTGATGAACACAACTAGTATATGTTTGAAGGGGATCTCCATAGTCCCAGGAAACAAAACTTCCAATATATCAACTACCATATCTTTGGTTTTCAGAAACAGGGTTACTAGGTTTGTAGAATATGGTAGAAAATGTATGAAACGGATAGAAAGTGGAAGGAGAATGATAAATATAAACATACCTTGGGATTTTTTGAAGAAATCAACTACAAATCACCAAATTACAACCATGGAGGGTACATTGGAGAAAGGAATTACTTAAGAGGGATCCTTGTGATTTCGGGATTCAATTAGGGAATCCTAGGGAGGAGACCCTAATTAAAATTGAATTCTAATGAAAAAATTTCCCAAGTCTGAGAATGTCACACTATTTACTCACATTAATTTCATATCTATTTTATGACCCTTAATTAAATAATATTAAAAACTATAGAGGTCTATTGGTCTAATTTTCATTATTTCACAAACCATGAAACAAATTGTGAAACCCATTAAGAGAATCTAAATTTTCAATTCATCTACTTAAAAATTTAAACCTCCAAATAATCAACCATATAATAAATATATAAATACATGTGAAATTAGGGGTTTCACAAACCAAAAAATCAATAACATGGAATAAATAATTTATGCTTAAAAATTAATACATGAGACACATTTGAATGAAGTGATCATGATGGTGGAACATTTCAATAAAAAATATATATGTTTTCTTTTGAGATGTGAAAACCCCATATAACAGGTTTAATTAATAAAAATAATGTTTGATCTACAACTAAATCCTGGGTAGTAATTTTTTCATTCTCTATAGAGAAAATCAACACCAATTTTTAATTTTTTGGGGACGATGGTATATTTCATGGATATAATTTTTAGAGAAAATCTAAATTACATTATGAATATATACTTATGAAAATCATTGAAATATAAGAAATAATAAATATGGAGAATGGTAAATTTTCTTAGCTAAACATGATAAAGATAATGAAGAATATATTATCAAGGTTAGTACACTATGGGGGAGTAAAAGAAAAAAATTTCAATTTATATGTTTAACATGATTAAAATTTTGATAATTTGGGATAATGTTCTCCAATGAACATAATTATAAGAGGTAAAATCAATAGTAATAACATTATTGGGATAAAAAACAATAAATTTCACAGTCAAAGAATGCTGACTCCACAATAAAAGAAACGAAAACTTATTCTAGAAAGATATATTTTTTTTGAAATGTATTAATAAAAAAATATCTGTCTTAAATCCAAGAATAATAACCTAGAAAAAAAATATGAATCAGAATTTTATGATTTTCTTGAGATCGCAGAACATGAAAGTTAAAAAAATAAATGAATTTTCATAAAAAACTGATTAAAGATGAAAATGTGATTTAAAAAATATTATTGATTATGTGTAGTGGATACAAAATTATTACAGGCGTTAGTAATTATGATAAAACTTCTCCCGTAGAGATAGTAGATATAATATGGATATTCCTGGATTTAGAAATTCAATGAATGATTAAGGTATTACAAATGGATATAAGGTTTTATTTTTAAAGAGATTCAACGAAGATAAATATTAAAATTTTCAATTATACCTATTTATTATAAATATATATGAGAACATGGGGTGTTTATTGGGAAAGGGTTTATATGTGACTAAAGAGGAACCAGTAGTTTTTTATTACAACATGATAATTGTTTTGCGAATCTAATATTACACAATGTTTGTGTTTATCTAAATCAAACATCAAATTGGAATATGGGAATAATATAATAGTGATTATATATATATTATTCATAATAATTTAAGGGATAGGTGAATCTTAATGAATGATTTCACAAAATTAATGAAGAGATAGTTTAATATTTCCATGATTAGAGAGTTAACTGTTTACAATGTTAATATGTTTCTTTAGGAAACTACATAACATTAATTTCATAGGACATATTTATGAAAGATAAAATATAAAGGATTTACATAGAGGATAATAATCCAATATTAACATTTTTTACAACTCATATAATCATCTCAAAAAAAATTAAATTTTATATTCATTCATCATTTTTGTCATAGAAAAATCATTGGTATTATATTATAATTAATATTGAAAATATTTGAAATAGTTTTTCCATATGTATTGTAGTGTGTTATCAATGTTTTCGTAAATATTTTTACATGATACTTGGGAAATAGATACCATTTTTTTTTGAATTAATATTGGAGTTCAGATTATTCTATTGGGGAAGAAAAAATTAGGTGTTCTTATTAATCACAAATATTGATTATATAAGGTATGTAGATGATAAACGATAAAAATTGAAATCTGAACTCTACAATGACTTATTTATAACAATGATGAATATATTATTCAGATTCATTATTAAAAAAATGATTGAATGAAGTAATAATGCACCACACTAGATGGAGATGTAATTTCTCCTATTGATATTAAATTAAATAACACAAGATCTATCAATTTGAGGAACAATATAGATTATAATTGATAAAAAATTTACAATAAAATAAAATTTTGCATTACATAACCGAAAAATGTGTTTGATATAGTGATATTGGGGTATATTTATATGGAAAAATATGTTTTGAATGTTCAAATTAATGCATCACCAAAGGAGAGTTCAGGAAATCACATGTTGGCTCTTAGAGTTCATTCCTTTATATTCATTTTATAGATTTGTGAAAATACATTTCTCCTCAAATTTATTTGTATGCATGTTTAGGATACAATGTAACTATTTTTGTTATTTCATAATTATTATTCTCTATGTAATATAAATTATTATATGGAATCATTAAACATGTTTTATATGAAATGAGGTATCCCTCATATGTGACAAGTGGATTCCTCTAAAATAATTAAATAATTTATCATTATGAATATATACTAATAAGGATAAATATAAAAAATGATATATGAATATATAAAAAATGATATAATTTCTATCAATGGGGAATTCAATAGGAGAAAAAAATTTGAGGAAGATAATTTAAAATAAAAAATGTTGAAATGTATATCGAATGTTTAAAATAAAGAGATTAAGGGATTTCTCAAAGATATTGGGATTACGATGAATGTGAGTATCTGGTTAAAAATGTAATTCTTTCATAAGTCACTATCATTTTTATCAAATTTCTAGAAAAAATGTTATGTCATGTGGGTTTATTGTTAACATATGTTGATCCTTGAAATCACTATGAACAATATTACAATAAATTAATTGTTTTTCAATCAAATTTATTTAGGAGTTAATTATCGGATCAATATAGACATGGGTATGAAAAAAATACTAAGGTGAAGCTTTTTAGAAACATTTATGAAAAAATTATTAATTTTTCTATTGATTGAGGTGGAAAATGAAACGTAAAATGAATTATAATGATATTTAAATATTAATATAATTATTCTAATATAGTTTATATAAATCTATAAGTGTTTTTCGTACAAACCAATAGCTTTTGTGCGGTTAGGTAAACGATGTAATGTTTGTATGTATGGTTTTATAAAATAGGTGGAATGAATAAAGGATACTGGTGTTGGTTAAAAAGTGACTAATTATTGTATATATGATCTTTTATGGTGATAAAAATATCATTTTTACACCATTTCATGATGAGGATTTTGTAAAATCCCAATAAAAATCATATGTGAAAAACTGATGCTCATTATTAAGAAATTGTATTGATGATGAATAAAAAATGGGAACATTATTGGAGATCATGACATAGTTCCTAGGAATTTTTTATAGTTCATAAAATGTGTTTCTATATTCTTGTATTAAATAAAGATACACAATATTGTTTTATTAGATGGTCATATTGTATATTTTAAGAGTATAAGTTTAATATAGGGAATTTATTGAGATTTAAAACGCGGTGTATATTTCTATAGACTATGATCTCATAGTATTTTAAAGAAAAAAAATTCCATAATGTTATGTAGATTAATACATGGTTCATTAAAGATAAAAAAATAATCTTATGAAATTTAATTTCTAGTATGATCATGAAAACAGAGAATAAAGTGGGTGAATTACCAATCTCAATAATTATGAGTAATAAAAATAAAATAATTTACATTACATTAAAAAAAATTCTAATAAATACTTCAAATGTTTAAATATTTTTGGTGAATATTGAATTCCTAATGACATTAGAAGAACATGGGACATTTGTAATTGTTTGATAATCCCTACTCCACTCTTCACATCATCAGATGTATTAAAAAATGGATATGAACTATAGCCCTCACTTTCCAGGTGATATAAACCCCTTTACAATACAAAAAATAAACACCAAAATAAACAAAAAAAAATATCATTTATAACCACATGATAACATTACCTAAATAACAATGTGTTAGAATAACAGTAATTCCCGTTTATAAGAAGATACATGACGAAAAGGTCATGGTCATATTTTTTTTATGTATACCTAAACCTACCATTTAATAGGAGTGAAATATAATGTGATTGTGAGTTTTTACAATCCAATATATATGTCATAATATATTGTATTTTAAGAAAATGGAATGATAAAATTATTTATCTAATAAATTTAGATAATGATATATTTTTTGGATGAAAACATTGATCTTCCTTTATGGATGAATTTGTATAAAGATTAACCTTCAAGTGAAGACATATGTGTTTATTCACTTGTCAGAAAAAATAGGTTATCTCAATTGATAAAAATCAAGGATTCATTCAGGTTAAATCCTTGAAAAGAAATATAAAATTTTCTCCAGTGGCTATATTCCTTGTTGTAATGGTATTATTCCTCAATAGTTTATTCTTCACATGGGAATAAATATCCTTATAATGTATAAGTTCATTAGAAATAGGTTTAATGGTTTATGGTTCTCATTATCTTCAATAGTTAGTATTTAATAAATATATCATATCTCATATGATAATGATATAATATAAAAATAAAAATAATGTAGTTGAGAAAAATTAAATGGGATTACCACATATCATTATTTTTTGTCTTTTCCATATGTAGTGAAGTAATATTGATATTGTCTAGTTTTATTTCCTCTTATAATTTTCACTCTTGATCATTGTTTTCATTCACATATAGTTATACCAATTCATATAAAAACAATCCACATTTTCTGTTTATACATTGAATAACACTGACACTTTCCATCATCATCATATGATATAATGAAATCAACCAAAAATTGTTTACAACCATTCATTATACAACCAAATAAAATTTTTCCATCATTCATCACATCAAATAAAATTATATTCATCCTACTATCATATTTATTTTCTTCTAAGGCTATTAATATTTTATAATTCACGATCTCGATTCATTGTATTCAGATATATTGTATATCACGACATAAATTATTATTATTTTAATTCATCTAAATATTGTATATAATTGAAATGATAAAAATTTATTTAAATGAAAAAAATAATATTACAGGTGTATAACAGATATATCACTATTCATCAATTTAATTTGCATCAATACATTTTACCACATTAACGTGGGTTCATAACTAAAGTAAAATTTTAATATAATTCTATATAAATGATGTGTATTTTTATTATATCATGTTCGAAACATCACAATATTTTTATTAAAATAAGTGTACATCATTTCAATAAGATTGTACAATGGTGGAAAAATCACGACTACTATCATATATATAAAATATTATTATTCCATTTAAGATACATAAGTAATTGTTAATGTGATCCCATGTTTATCTTTTCTTCATAATGACACAACACTCATAGAGTATAATATGATAACATATGCTGATATAAAATGGTCATTAAAAAAACATCCCCATATAGTTTGATTCATGGCCATCTTAAACAGTGATGTTAATGAATACTTACTTCAAAAAATAGTCTATAAATTATTTATCATGAATTTAATAATAATTGGAACCTAGATATCATTGAAAATACATGACATTATAATATATTAATAAGAGAACGATTTTATAATCTATATAAGATATTGTTATCAAAAACATTAATTGAAATCAATATTAGAATTTATTATTAAACATAAATCATGTTTAGGACAAAATTCATATAGTATGACAACAAATTCAACCATTGTATTATTTAAATTATAAATTCAATATAATCTTCTCAATCCATATCATAAAAAAATCATTCTAATCCCATACCTATAATTCATGTTATGATCAAACAATAGTAACATAATTAGAGAAGAATTTAATTTAGTCTATATGTATTAGTATATTTATAGGAAATTTTCTATTTCTCAAACCATCAATCAATTCATCAATATTTTTTTTTGATAAATTAAATATCTTTTCAACACTATAAGTATTTTAAAATTTTGGGGAATGTATATTATGTTACGATCAAAATATATAGAATTAGTAAAACTGAAAAAAAATAATGATATATATATATATATATGATTCTACCTGGATAATTTGACATTATATATCCTTAAATGAATGATTTTTTTTGTGGTATCCTCATAAAACAGTGTAGGTAATTTTATAGACTATATACACATATCATTTAATGTAAAATATTTCTTTGTAACCCATGATAAAAATTTTAATTAAACATATTATATCATGAATGGAAAAACATAAAAAACTATAATACAAACAATATAAGTACATTAAAATATTTTAAAAAATAAGCATAATGGATATTAAACCAAATAATGGTAAAAAATATAATTATTAAAAATATAGAACTACCAGGTATATTGTTGTCAATAATTTAATTAAGAATTATACAATCCTTATGTTAATTACACCATTTTTAGTATGTTAGTCGGTAATTAATGAATTATATCATCTTAAATGGGAAATAAAATACTATAAAATGATAATTTCATATGGATATTTATCAACTATTGTTATGGTATTGACGAACCATCAATCAATGAGGTGATATATGAATTATGTTCAAGTTATTATAGATATAAACTAATATTAATAGGATTTATGATGTTGTTGTAAAATTAATGTGTAAAAAATGGAAATTCAATAAGGGTAATGAAAAAATAGCATTGGAACAAATTTATATAATTTTATAAATGTATTATAATAATATAGTGATCATTTACATATAGAAGATATAATATTATACACACATAAACATCAACATTTTTACCTTCCTATATTTTTTCATTAATGAGATCAAAATATTCACTTGTAATTGACATCACGTCATATGTTGTAAAGTTATTAGTGTAATTTTAGGTGTGATATTTTAAACCTAGATGGATAATGAATCTTCTCGAATCATTTAATCTAGTATCTCACAGTAGAAATATTTTATATCAACATATCATTATTCTTTTATCAGTTCAGGTATTCCTGTATATAATAACCAAACAAAAACCACTTGTATCCTATTTTTTGACTGTTAAATCAATTTAAATTAAAAGTGTTGTTATTTATCTAACAATAAGAACATGATCAATGAATAGAGTGATTTTAAATAGTATACCCTGATTCCCTCACCCTCTTAAGGTATATTCTATATTGGGTGAAACAATGGTAGTTATCAGGGGATCTAATAGAGAACCATATGTGGGTGAAGTAATTATTACACATAGATATCAATTTCTATTCTTCATATTAATAGTTAGGTATATATATTTTAATTAAACATTGTTTCATAGAATTTGTTATACACACATCCTATAATGAAATGATCATTGTAATTTAATGACATCCTTGATAGTAAAATGGCGAAGGAGGAATATTATTATTAATGTCGTAATTATTTAGGATCCACATACCCCTTATATTGACCATATTATGAGATTCGTGTAGAACCATATTTTTCATTGATTTAAAAATATATATGTAAGGGTGTGGTGAGATGTTCCTAATTGAAATAGAATGAACAAACCAATTAGTGCATCAATAAGAGTTATAATTATGATTCTACTAATATATTGGTCCATATAATAATATTATATGATGGTTATAATTGTAAAATAGATTAAAGTAATTTTCAAAAATGGCACACCATTATTCGCCAACCCTCTCATGGATTTTTTAGTAATTAGAAAAATGAGACTACAATATTCCTATATGAAATTTACTTTATCACCATTTTCAAAAATAAATACACTCATATCATCTCTTAGGATAATCCTATTATACCCACTATTTTTATATTATATATGAGTCAATTCACTTTCTAGAAATTATTTTGGAACCATATCCCACTCCATCTTAGGATATGTTTTAATTTATTATTATTGATCATCACTCTATGAAATATTTCCCACTTTTAATTGATAGTTCACATAATTTTTCTAAAAAATAATCCTTATTGAGCAAAAAAATTGTGTTCTAATAGATAATTAAAAAATATCCCATGTATTTTATACATCAAAAAATTTGGAATTTAAGGTATTTATTTGTATTTGTAATTGAATTATTATTCTTCCCATAAGAATCATAAAATTAAATATTTATGAATTTAAATTTAGGTTTTTATAGTACATATCATATATCGTGGCATTAAAAATTCCTTCGGATAAACATGTTTATGGCAGAAGGAAACTATTCAATGATTATAACCCCATAAATATATAGGAATTTTAGATTGGCTCATCATTTATTTATTGATGCATATAAATGAATAATTTTTTTAAGATACTCTAAAGATATTAAATGGATAGATTTTGAAGTTGAAATTCATGATTATGTTAAAGAAAATTTTCACTATATCAATAATTATGTTGTAGTTATGAATTTTTTCACCTTAGGAATGGAAGGTAACCTTTTTCTAAGACCAAAATTATAAATTAAAGCTATATCATGAAAATATCAATTTGATTCTCACTGTCCAAATCAAGATGGGGAATGCATATCACATCTGGTTTTTTGGTACTTTTTTGTTGTTTGGTTTTTATTTGGACACTAGTTTCTATTTTTATGAGTCCTACTGAGACTTTTAAATGTAGTTTCCAAACTAATAAAATAATTATAAGAGTTATAGGTACACTATTACACTATGGTGTAATTGGATGAGTCTTTTTTGATGAAAATAAATAGTCTTCTAGAGGATAAAAACATTTGAGTTAATTAGTTCTTTTCCTATTAAAGATAAAGAATTATAATAATCATTTTATGATGATTATGAACTTAATTTTAATACATAAATTAATTTAATGTTTCAAAACATATTCTTCATAAGAAACCCACATAGATGTTGAATAAAGTTCATAGATAATGTTATAAATTACTAATATCTAATAACATCATTCAATCTTGAACTACCTCACATGGTTGGAATGGCTTGGTTATTAGTCATCAAGCATACCACTCCATATGACAATGGCTTATGACTATAATAGGGTTGTGAAATTTATATTTGGGAGACTATATCACCTAGTATTAAGGGTCATAGATGTAGAATAAATTATAATAGAATGAAAATAATCAATGTAAGGACATAGAGGAAGACAAAAATTAAATCCAATTGAATAATCCAATAAATTACAAGGAATGATGTGATGACTTTATTTAATGTAACTAAATGTAATATTAGGATTATATAATAAAAAAACAGGAAGACTAAAATTAAAGACTTAATGTATCACATCCCAAACCCTATGTCAGCCCCAAGTCCAAACATAATCCCATCTGCACACAAGCAATCAATAGTAAGGTCTGTTTCCATTGTCTAAACCTACATCTACAAAATCTTCTTGAGTAACAAACATTGGACTGAGTAGGTTGTGAGTATAACTCAGTAGGTCAACACACCCTTATCCAATATAAGCAAATATAATAATAATTTTTTGGAATTAATTAATAAACATCTGTATTAATTAATTTTTCAATTAATAAATTACAACAAAAACTCACTTTGGCATGGTTCATGAATATCATGATAATTTCATACAACCATGACCACCAAAACCATATAACCATTGTAAAATATCCTACATCCAAATCATGAAGGAATATCTCTGAGTATTTCATATGACTATGCCAACCATAACCACATAACCATAGTATAGTCAATACAATCAATCGAAGTTAAATCCATATATGCATTACACCATTATATGTAAAATACCTATAAAAATATTAGAAATGGGACAGGGAATAGACCACTCTATATAAGAAATATAGTTTGAGACTAGGCCCACCCCCTCTATATCACCATTACAACATATTTGGATGAATATGTCAGGGTTGGGCCTGATATATAATAATTACAACATGGATCACATTCCCTATCATGCAACATGGATATCACAATATCACATTACAATTCCTAATGGTTAATTATGGGAATTACCATTGTTATTTCATATACCACATTCAATTTAATTAAAAAAATTACTAAAAATGTACCATTAAGAAAAAAATCCATAATTTAGGAAATCTATGACATGATATCACCAAACATCATATTGCATGATAATTATACATTAAATCATTATCCAATTCAATTATAATCCTAGTGTTCCCACCCCATGATTTTCCATAATCTAGGATAAAATCTAATTTGGTTGAAGGGACTTCATAGAATAATTCTATCCGTTATTTAAATATATTATGGGACATGCTATGTTCTAACAATCAAATATTTCATAGACATGGAAGTTATAAAACCATAGATTTAATATTTATACCACTACCTTTAACCAATGATCCAACCACACTTCTAACAGCCTACACCCATGAGGAAGAATGCGAGGATTGATTTCAAATAGATTTCTATATCAAAACTGTTCAAGATTAAAACCAATAATTCAATTTGTTAAAGTGTTTCACTAAAATTATCGTTGAAGAAGGAAGAGAAGGATGAAATTGGATGAAAACATATTTCTAGATATTTTTCACACAAACAGGATGTTTTGAAGGGACATTGGCATCCCAAAATCACCTAGAGAAATCCATAGGGTTAATATGAGAGGAACTATAGAAGATAAGAATAGAAATAACCCACATATCATGTTTAAAACAATAGTTCATGCATTTACACATTTTGTAATGCGATTACATGTCACGATATGGTTTTTAATTTAATTTTCTGAAAAAAACATAACCACAAATTTTTTCACTCAAAACCCACGAACAATTACGTGACCTATAATAACTTTATGTGATGTGAAAATGTTTTTCTATTGATTTTTCTTCCTAAAATCATTTTAAATATCCTGATCCTCCTTAAAATATTTTGAACATACCATGAACCCAAGAAATGCTTAAGCCAATTATTCTTAGACTCCAGTAATTATAACATGCATACAACCCCAATCCATAGGACATTTTCACCCAAAAAAATCTTTTCATGGACACTCTGCAGTCCTTTTAATTATTACTTGTAATCAAAGAAAAGGTTTATTCAAATGAAATAATTTTATGATGAAACATTACTAAATATCAATATTAATGAAAAAATAAGAGGAAGATGTACCTAGAAAATGATATAATCTTACAACCACACCACCTTATAAAAACTAAAACATGAGTTTCTCCATGAATCAAAATGCGGTATTCCGGAACAACTATTTCCATGGTGTCAACAATTGGGACTCCCTCTCTTTGCTCTCCTCCTGAACTCTCTACAATTCCACTGCACTCGAACAGTCTGTATAGTTCAACCATGATGATATTTTTCACTATTATCCACTACCCTTATCAGATACTCCTCGAAAGATGCATTAACACAAATCTATATGATTTCTAAATCATTCATTTTTAAAATACCATGCTGATATCTCCATAGCTACGACACATGGAACTGGTTTTCCATGTCACTATAGAGCCATGGAAGGGATAAATGGTGAACCATATAACCAAACCATGCTAATATTTCAAAGGAACCAACAATCATGGGCACTATCATTAACTATTTCATGATATTTCATTGCCCCAAAATAGACTCCACCCCCAAAGAAAAGAAGATGACCATCCTAGAATTTTATAGGCTATCTCTAATGGCCATTGTATGATTTATTCCTTCTCTGTGTGGTCACCAACCACTATCTAATCAACTGAACCTATTCAAAAATCTCATACACGAGAGTTGTCCCATCATGTTTAGACTCACATGTATCCATCCAAAAAAAGGTGAATGGAATTTCATTCCATAAATGTCTTCAAAATATTATATTTTGAATGATTCCTATAAGTTTTTTTTATATTAAAACAATACAAGTTCCATAAATTTCTCCCATAAACCACCAAAATATAAAAAATAGGCTTTTAATATATCCTCTAAAACTAGAATAGTATACTCATATTTTCAATAATTACGTAGATGATAGGATGTGCCTAAATGATCATGTGATCCCAAGAATTTATGAATACCATACTGGATATTTGATGTGAAATGAAGATCATTGTCTGAAATAATACACCTCAGAACAGTATGCAACTAAACCTCCTCACACACATAATGATTGATCCGATCATCAACTCTAAAGGATTACCTAAAATCTAATAAGTGGGATACCTTATTCATTATATCCAAAGAAACCCATATAATGTCATTCTTATGGGTAATCCTAGGTAGTTCCATCACAAAATCCATTATGAAACTATCCCATATCAACAATGTAATTCATTGAGGACGAAAAATACTAGTTGGACTCTAATGATTTTCATTCACTTGATGAAATTTGTAGAATCTAATCATGAAGCTTAACATCTCCTTATTCATTCTTGAACACCATTACTATCTATAAATATCCCAATACGTCTTATTTAGTCAAAGATACAACTCCAATCTAGAATCGTGAAACTCCGTCGCATATTCCTCGCACAGGCTAATATGAACCCATAATTGACAAAAGAAAAGAAGATAATTTCCACTATTGAGAGACCATCTTAATGGCGTTTACCCAACATATAAATTTTCTATCACAATTGAACCATCCAGATTGCTCAAATACTCGATATTAATTAATTCCAAAATCACATGTGTAACAAATGTAGTAATCAGATCTACTCTCTCCTATAATTCCTAAAAATCATTATGTGTTTCTAAAAAGGGGGCCATTACCAAACACTTGTCACAATACTCCCGTGCTTCTATATTCTACTTCATTGGTCTCAATGAATCAATAATGGGTTTTCCCATTTGTGGTTTATAAGACAATTAAAACTCTAAAGACTATAGATACTTAACCCACCTCCTCTGCCAAAGGTTCATGCCTCACTAAGATAAGATGTACTTTAGGTTTTTGTGATCCATGTATATCAAAATCCGGTCTACCAAGAGATAGTTCCTCCAACATCTCAGGTCATGTACCACTGATTCTAACTCAATATCATGATTTGGTTAATTATATTCATGTTTTCTCAGCTTCAAAGAGCCAAAATAAACCACTCGATCCTCGTGTATTAAAACAAATCTATGTCCAACTATGGATACAGCACAATAAATGGTATATTATTTACCGGTAATATGTAATGTTGGAATAAGAGTTGTGTTCATCCTAACATTTAGGTCTTCAAAATCAGTCTCTCAAGCATCAATCTAAACAAACATCTACCATTTCATGGTCAACCAAGACATTGGTGTTGTAAAATGGATAAATGCTGGAAAAAACCATGGTAACAACCTACATAACCCCGAATGATCCGAATTTCAGAGATTATCACATGTTGTTCCCAAGATATCAAGACTGTGAATTTTATTGGGTCCACTAACACACCTACCACTGAGATGACATAGTCCATGAAGTGCCCCTCAATAATACAAAAACCTCATTTTTTTAGTTTGATGTAAATCTGGTGCACTATAATTGTATTTAAGATGATGTCAATATGTTTGGATAGATCGATTATTTACTCAGATTAATCTAATATATCATTGATTAGAAAAAACAAAAACTAATCACGAAATTGGTAAAGTATCCTACTGGTTAAATCCATGAATACTGCATGCACAATAGTCCACCCAAAGGACGTCACTCGGAATTTATACATGACATACCTTATCCAAATGTAGTTTGAGGTATGTCTAATGTAATAAACATTAACTGATAATATATGTAACTCATGTATATCAATGATAAGATCTCAGAACCTCTCAGTTGATCAATAATATAATCAACGCATGAGAGAGGATATTGTTTCCTGACTGTCATCTAGTTTAACCTCTAATAATCCATAGAAAAGAAGAAAGATCAATAAACCATTTCGGAAAAGTTAAATTAGGAACCCTAAGGAGATTTACTCATCCAAATCAAGCCATTATGATCTAGATCATCTATCATAACTTTCAACTCCCAATGCTATACTGGTTCCATTCGGTAAGGCATGATAGAAGTTGTCTCTTATACTAGCATAAACATGATCGTGAATCGATCTCTCGCTCGGGCGGTAAGCCATAAAACTCTTTATGGATAACATATTGAAATTGGGAAACCACAAGAGTAAAATAATAATGCAACATTCCACCATTATATAGATAATCAATTGTGATTTGATCCAGGAGACAATCCATTGTGAAATTAATTTGTCCTGCATGACTAGCCTGAAGATCCCAGTCACCATGGTGAGAATAGATACTTCCTTCTACAGATAGGAAAGAAACTCACCTAATTTAACATTTTATATGATATTAGTATAGAACTAACCAGTCCATAATAATAATCCTGTTAAAACATTTTATTTCCCATAAAAATGGTTCCCAAAAGAAATGGTAACCACCAATATCTGGATAACACACCTTAAAATGTTTCATATTCTCTAATCACTCTACCAAAAGTGTCTAAATGGTTAAAACACAATCTATGATTTCCAAAAAAAGTACAAACTATTTTATAAATTAATTTATTGAAAAGATTATGATTCTCCTATATCAATAAAACCAAAAAATTTAGATGATATAAAAATCGTACCAATTTCAGTTGATAGTATTGCATCCATGTTGGCTGTAGTAGTTTTCATAATGTGAAACTGACATGTCCCTCTAACAGGGCTCTAATATGACTACCCTTATATATTTCCATTACATGGTACTATTTATCATGCATTGGGGTACCATGTCCCTTGAATCTACCTGAACCGCATACAGACCTACAGTTACCATCCTGTTGAGGGGTTTTCAATTCCATTCTCGATCATGGAGCATGTCCAAAGCCTATGACATTGGACATTAGTGGATTGTTCATATAGAACCTCTTAAAATGACCCAATCTACCATAGATATGACACTTTTCTATGGGATATGAGAAATGTATGAGAATATGACAAAAAATGCCACACAAAAATCACTATATCAGAATATGATCTTGAGATGGTTGTCTCTATCGGGACTACTCTTCCCACTAATAGTTTAGTGGAATCATTAATAATTATTCATTATAACACTCATAAAATAACTCCAAGAGATCCCTATAAAAAATCCATGACCAGTGCTCGATGCCTATTTGAGATTCCCTTCCGTGATGTGTTTTAGATTCATCACTTCATCAAAGATACTTAAATGGAAAACGTTTACCTTCAACCTGATCTCAAATAGGGGGATTTATTAGACACATCTCACCCTACATATCTTCTTAGATACCAATGATGGAACAAATAATTGTATGTAAGAAAAAATTTCACCTTTATCCATCACTAAAAAACCCTCCTACATCAGATTAATGCACTCACATGATTTTAAATCCCTCAAAAAATTGCAATGGAAATGGATCAGGAATTTTATCTCGATGTCCTTCCATGATAGCTCATCGTTCTTTCCAGCTTCTTGCAGAATATCCCACCAATGATGGCAGGTCCATAAAGCATTTACACATCAAGATTCAACCTTATATCCCTAGGTGTGTTGTGATACTTAAATAATTCCTAGATTGATTCAACATAGAACTAAGCTTCCTAGGTTCCCCCATCCATATTAAACACTGGAAGATGCAGCAGGTGAAACTCGATGGCCAGATCATACATCAAAGTAATGGTATGAAAGAACATTCCTTATATGAAGGATATTTTCCTGAAGAAACTATTGCAATGGTGAAGATCGATGATATCCCAATGAACTATATAAAGACATGATTCTGATGTGTTAGGAACATGATGAATACGACCATCTTGGTACTCATGTTCATGATGATGAGGAGGCATTTTCTATAAAAGAAAAATGAACACCTTAGAGAAAAGGATTGTAATATGGTCAAGACAATTGGTGGCTACAATAGAAAACCAGTAGTTTTTTTCCTCTCTTGGCATTTATTACATGTATTTTAACATGAAATGAAATCTCATTTCATTTATCTAGGGAAAAAATATCATATTATAGTTTAATGGGAATGTG
Source organism: Viscum album (assembly GCA_963277665.1). Taxonomy (NCBI): domain Eukaryota; kingdom Viridiplantae; phylum Streptophyta; class Magnoliopsida; order Santalales; family Viscaceae; genus Viscum; species Viscum album. Next base: position 201,929,190 of record OY728128.1, read on the forward strand.
TATATTAAATTAAAAAATATTAATGATTCTGTCATGAATAATGCATGTCAATATGTCTTTATGTGAAATTTATGGTGAATGCATTCCCATATTTTTTTATACTGGTCCATGTGTTAATATATCAAGACAAAATATCATTATAGAACAATAACCTAACACGACATTCACATCAACCATAGTGAAATGACATCAAATGTAATAGGAACACATCATAAATAGAAATCCCATCCATGGGTAGTCAAATTTTCCACCATTCATGGGTTAGATACTCCCAATCACAAGCTCATTACAATGTCTTGTTAGATATTTGTATCCAATCTACCATTCCAAAATATCATGGAAATAATAAGAAAACACTATTTCACTAACAGCAATTTGTAACATCCCCACATTGGGTACACTCTCACATTGTTGGAAGGGTTAGTTATAAGACATCAAGCATGAATCCCCATATTCTAGAGGATGACAACTAGTATCATGGATGTGAAATGTATATATGGGAAAATATACCCTTTGCTTTGAAGTATCATTTAAGTATAAAAATTAATAATAGAAAATTAATAATAGAAGTAAATACCTAGAGGAAAATAATAAGAAAATCCTAATACATAATTCATTAAAAAATAAGGAATAATGTAATGATATACTGGAATGTAAATAAATTTCATCACAGGAGAGTAAAAGAAAATGACTTGTAGAATAAAATAATATACTCAATGACCCAGGTCCTAAACCCCATGCTTGTCCTGTATCCAAACTCCATCCCAACCACACACTAGAAATCAATAACAAGGTCCTTTCACCTTGTCAAAACCAGCATCCACCAGATCTGCTTAGGTACCAAATGATGTCCTGGATAGGGTGTGAGTATATTTCAAAATGTAGACATCACAATATCTAAAATAAACTAGTCTCATAACAAGGGTATGAAATAATGTGATAAACATGTGTATTAATTAATTAACAAACAAAACAAATACAACCACAACCTACTTGGGTTCTAGACCGGAATATATCTGAGAATGTATTATGATGATGACAACCACATATATATAAATAGTAAAAAATAACATTCTTTGGTATCATGATAGAATATCTATGATCATGTCATATGACCATGCTAACCACGACCATATAACCATGGTATTGTCACAACAATCAATCTAAATCAAATCCCTATAATCATTACATCATTCTAGGTTAAATCCCCATAAGAATTATAGCATGGGACTAGGCATAGCCCACTATTTGAAAGAATTACATCATGGGACTAGGCTGAGCCCACTCAATATCATCATTAGGATATATGTGTGCTTGTTCGAAGGACATATCTGGTATATAATAAATTTATCATGGAACACATTCCCTATCATACATCTTGGATATCAAAATATCACATCCCAACTCTCAATGGAAAATTATATGAATTGCCATTATCTTATCATATGCCTCTAGAAATTTAATTCAAAATTGGTTAAGAAATATATCAATTAAAAAATAACTGACAATTTATGGATTCTATAACATGAATTTACCCTTGGTCACATACCATGATGAACTTACATTAAACTATTTACTCGTTCTATTAAAGTCCTGGTTCACACACACCATGGGTATCCATAATCCAAGTCAGAATCAAATTTCATGTAAAGAACATAATGGAATAATTCCAACCATTATTTAAATGTATATCGGTGTAGAAAACATTGGTGAAATAACAATTTTTCATAGACATAGAAATTATCAAAACATTGGGTTAGGAATTAGAACCCCTACCATTATCAAAAAATTCCAATAACACATCCACGAGCCAATGCCCATGAGGATGAAGGATTAGATTCATTTCAAAGAGGTTCCTAGTTAAAAACTGAACAAGATAAAAAAACAACACAACTAGTCAAATACTTTTAGTATAACACTATGAGAAGAAGGATGATAAGGAAAAAACATAATCAAAACCACTAACTAGGGATTTATAAAAATAATGAGATGACATTAAGGGACTTTTTCACCCTAAAAACCAGCTAGAGAGAGACCAATGTTCGAGAGGAGAGGAGCCACAATAGATTAAAATGAAAATATTTCATAAAAAATTGTTTTAAATTGTATGTCGAGTGTGTACACATCATATAATGTTATTATACATCATATAATGTTTTTATCTGAATTTTCTAAAAACCCTATCACCTTAGATTTATTTTAGTAAATCCCATGTCGAATTACACAATGTGTAATCCCTTTATGTGATGTGGAAATTTTATGGAATTCATTTTTCATTACCAATAAATTTTTAATGAACTAAACTACATATAAATCTTATCTACTTACAAAGAAACCATGAAAATACTATATTAATTATTTCAATACTCTATTAATAGAAACATTCACACATCATTGAACATTATGTCATATTCTCAGACAATGTTCTCCTTATGGATACTTTATGGCCCTTCGCAAGATTGAATAAAACCCAATAATGTGTTCATTAAATGAAAATAATTTCATGATGACAGAAAAATTATATGTAGGATTAACAAAAATACATAGAAACAAACATACTTGAAAAAATATAGGATCTTACCTATCCAACACTTTCTTAAGTATTGATTTAACCATTCACATTATTTTGCATTAAATCCATTATACATGGTGCTAACTCTCCTTATCAAATATTTTTTATTTTTAAAAATATTATTATATATGAAATGATTTATAATTTAATGATATTATCAATCCATATCTAAGGATTCCATGTTTACAATTATCATTAATAATTTCATGGACAAACAGATAAATGAACGTGGTGTTTCAGACATACCATTTCATTTTTTAATGTTGTATATTATATTAGTCATGTTTTTAATATATAATGCATTGACTATATATTATAAAAGAAAAATATCATTGGAATATATTTAAAAATTATGTATTAAATATTTAATGAATTTTTTTTCCATGTCTGTCAATTTTTTTTATTAATTTATGGTATGAAAAAAATCACAAAATTTTAATTCCCAATGGAATCTAAAAGGATTTTGTGATAAAATGTTTCCACATCTATGAAAAAACTATCACTTCATGGGGTAAAAATAAATACAACTCTATTATAATCAATTTTTATCAATTTTAGAGTATTTTTTTAAAATCCTTAATGTCTGATCTATCAGTATTATCAAATAAACACCATTCATATTGTAGAAAAGTTATCTTTATAATTTTTTTACTATGATAAATTTTCTTCAGATTATAATTTAAAAAATGTCTCATTTTATAAATAGATCCACCTTGATTCTGAAAATTATCTACATTTTTAAAAAAATTTAATATAAAATTAAAACTTTATCTAGTGAATATAATGTTTCAAAACATTTATGAATATAATTATTAACAAATGATAAACCATACCTCATATTTTTTCCCCAATATCCATATTTTATGATTATTGTTTTATTTATAATTTTTTATAATTCATAGTTTTCTATATAGAATCATAGATGATAGTTTGCATATTTATCCACTCAGAAATATTCTATACAACACTTAATGTAAATTTATTTAATATTTTACATCAAATATACCTAATATGTTTATAATATCAGTGGTAATTCAATAATGCTTCTCTAAATAAATATATGAAACATATGAAGCAAACAGTTAGGTTAACCTACCTCACACAAGATAATTAATGAAAACCTAATAGTTATAGTTAAAAAAATAAAATTATTGAAGACTATATGATAGATAAAATTTGAGGAAATATAATATTTTTTGAATTTGGAGGGGTTTTATAGATTTCTACATTATATTTTCTTATATTAATTCCATGTCTCTAACAAAATTTATATACCTTAGTCATGTTAATATTTAATTAATATATAAATAATTATTTGTTTTATTTTTATAAAAAAATTATTATTAAATATAATACATTTCTGTATTCATCATATTCACAAGACACAAAAAATATTTCATACAATGCATTAAAATTATATGAAACAAAAACAAACATAGGAAAATAAATGGTGTGACATGTGTCAAACCCCGCCCTTTTTAACAGAATTCAAATTGGTAATCTTGTGAAACATTAATAAGACATCCCATTATTTATTGATTAGTAATAAAGAAGTATATTAGTTAAAATAGAATTTATAACTAAAATTTTTTTGACTAGAAATAATAATCCCCCAATTTTGATTTATTATAAATCATGTCATTGATATTTGTAATCCTATAATGATCATGGTTTTATAGACCTTTACTTTATCTTTTCGTATGCTATAGAGGATTCAAGTGTAATATTTATATGTAGAGGGTTGACATTTGGCTCTTGGGGGTCTTAAAAACATATTTAGAAGGAACGACAAAGACTCTTCCATGTTAGTCATCTTAGAGAAAATTTCGTTTTTAGGGTTCATAGACATTTCGTTTAGTATTAAAATAGTTTTCATTTATTCATACATATGGGTAAATACATTTAAATAAATGTTACATAAGAGATTAATATAACATAATGCCTAGGCTACCACTATTTTGAGCAGTTTTTCTAGAAATTTATTTTTATTTTGGTGTAGTAACATGAATTTTGGTGCGCATGGTGTATATATTATTATAGTGGAAATTTTATTTGTAGGGGGGATGTGATAATGACATTTTCATAGAGAAATGTTGGAGTTATACAATAGTTATGATGTTTCATCATATTTTTCAACTTTTTTGAATGTTATAAATGGAAAGTGTGGTCCTTATGAATTATGGAAGATCTTAAAATGGGTTCATGTTTGAGGTCAATAAGAATATTATTGGTATATAAATTTTATGTTTATGGTAAAATATATTTTCAGAAAAATCAAAATGAAAATGATGTTTGGGGCATATGGTTATTTCAAATATGTGAGATTATGGATCAATCATTGAATGATCTCTTAATGGCCATTTTATAATCCACTATTCCAATTTAGTGGTTGAATCTATTTTTTCTATAAATTGAAGTCTCCATTTATCATATATTGATATTATTTCACTCTCACAGTAGTATCCAACCATAGATATAATTTTAGAGTTTTTTTTGAAATACCATTAAGGATCCTAAACTCTGGATTAATTCTATTTATTCTTTTTAGAGAAGTGGTAAATTTCATTATCTCATCATCCTTTATCTTACATTTCTTATTCTACTATATCTATTGGTGTTATAGAAATATGCACATTTATATATTTGTGGTGCTTGATTGTTTATTTCATCATCTTTCAAATTTAACTTCGTCAAAACATTGAAAGAAATAAAGTATTTTAAAATTCATCTTATATTTCCCTAAATAATTTACATTATTGGAATTTTTTGAATCCTTCTAATAATCATATCATATTTTATACGTTAATTTATATGGTTAAAATTTATTGATTGTAAGTGGTCTTTGAGTAAGTAGAAACTTATGGGGAATTTTATTCATGAAGAAGGAATTGAACTAATGTAATGAAAGAAGATAAATGATATTAGTATAGTTGAAAATAGTAACATTTACCTTTTAATTTTAAGGAAATTTTAATATTTATTGATTCTTTTTGGATGACACTCACTATTGGGATTTCGTATGGTATATTGTTAATGATGAACCATGCCACCATTAATATAAGATAAGAACATGATGATATTAATTAATGGGGTATGGAAAATTTTGGAATTTAGAAATACATCAATGTGATTTAATTTTGTTATGGTGGAAAAAAATTATTACATATTTCTATTATTGTTGAGGTAACATTAACGAGACATGTTTTTCTAGGGGGAAGGAAATGTGATGATTTAATGTTCATGTGATTTCCCTTCTTATTATTTACAAGGTGTGTAAGTTAAAGATGAAAATTATAATCGTAATGGAAAGTAGAAGTCTTGGATTGGTATTAATAAACATTATAATTTAAATATATCCTAAATAATTAGGTGATTGAGGTTGTTACGGTGTCATTATTCCTGAGAGTTTGTGTTTCAATACAATAGTTCTAGTATGGGTATTAGTTGTTGTGGCATTATGATATTTCAGTGCTGGAATACATTCCCCGTCGTAGATATATTTGGGGTGAGAGAGTTGTGTATTATGTAATTATTGGAGGAATCTAGGAGTTATTTTCCTAAGGAATTGGTTAGAGTGGTCCCTTTAGTAATTTGATTTTTGTAGTGATATTATGCGAAGTTTTATATCTATTTCATTATATGAGTACTATACATAGGAATTTTTCTTGGTTCATAAATCCTATTAGTTTTATTACTGTTGTTGAGATAGGTTTTAGGGGAAATTTCTTATTTTTATTATAATATTGAATTGATGTGTTATGTGTGATTAGTGTTGTACAAATGGTATGGTGTGATTTGAATAATAAATTTTTATGAGTTAGTTGAAAAAAATAAGAAATTGTTACCAATATAATAATTAATGGATTTTGAGGAAAAAATTAAAATAATGAAAATAAATTGTTTATATGGAATGAAATGATGGAATAAACAAATGAAATGTGAATAAAAAAGGTTTTTAATGAATAGTATTATATTAAATGTGTATAAAAAGATGGATTAATGAATGTAACAAGGCTAGTAAATAGTAATTTTAGAAGGCTAAAAATATGTTGCGACTAGATTTTATGTTTTTATTTTGTGGATTCATTTTATTATAGTTTCATTTATTCAATTTATGATCATTTGTTATAAAAAGTGGTGTTTTGGTGTGTAGTTTATTTGGGGCTACTTGAATGTGATTTTGGGGATATGTTGAGATAAAAGATGATAAATTGTGGGAATTTCCCAATATATAATTGTTCATCATAGGTATTTATATATATACCATAATGTCTTTTAGCTATGTTATATATATATATATACTAGATTTAATTAAAGTTTTTTATGGATCATGATATATATATATATATACAGTCTATAATGTAATCCAAAATTGTGTATATATACTAGCTACTATGGTTATGTGGTTGTGGTGTGGATAGAGGAGTGGAATATACATGGGAGGAGGATTGAATAATGTAATTATCCTAAATTTTATATTTCACAACCATTATGTAGTTCTGAAATGTAGGTATGTGGTGATGAAATTATGGTTATGATTTTAATGATGTAGGATGTGGAAATGTGGTGTGGTTGATAGATCATGGTTTGACGAGATTGTTATTGTTATGGTGTTCATATTTAATACCTGCTCCCTAATCAATTAGTATTGGGTGTCATGCAATTATTTTCTACCATGTTCTGAGTTAGTGAAACCTCTAAAAAGATCGGCAAGGGGAGTGTCAATTTTCATGGCACTTTTTATTTTGTTAATTTTAGTGATATTTACATATTTTGATAATAAATATCATATTTTGATTATTATAATGACACTCAAATCGTAGGATTGTGTTTTAAAATAAATTATTATTTTTAGGAAATTGGTTTTAGATGTTATAATAATAAGGGATATGGGGGAGTTAGGGATATTTATATATCATATACTTATTTTATTTCAATTTTTCATGGTTTTCCATAGTTATTGTGAAATTTGTACACACATCCAATTTTTTCACATAGATTAACATTTTTTAGAATAATAATCCTACAATGTACTCCAATGTGTGATACAACAAACTATGTTATGTTTTTTCTCCATCATAGTTTGATATTGAATTTACATACTGTTTTGGTATCCTATGTGGAGTCCACTAGGTTATTTGGGGTTTTGAGAGAAATTCCATGTATATTCGTTGATAACACAAGTTTGTGTTGTCATTTATGTAACATTTGGGGCATGGGGATTAATAATTGAATTGTTTTTTGGGGTTTATTGGTTGTTCAATTTTATTATTTCAATATTTTATCATGTTATTACATCCAATTTTTTAATTTTATACCATAGGTGATAGACACAAAACCATGTCTTAAAAAAGGAATCCTTTATGGGTAAATCTACCATTTATTAGTGGCTCTAGAGGGGTTCTTAGTGATTAATGGTTAGGAATGAGTACTATTATATCTTTGGTTAAGAGATAGGATAATTTTTAGAGTTAATAATATATGATTAATACATGGGGGTAGAATAAGAACAGTTGTACTCAATCTTCTCATGTGACATAGAATAAGGATACCATCTTGGAATAGTTTTTTAGGCCCTCAATTATCATATGTAATGGCCTTGAAAACCTATTGAGGTATATTATTAAAAGTGTCACTATTATTGGGTATAAATAATTGGAATTTTAATTCATAATATCTTTTAAATTCATTATAATTCTTATTAAATATCATTTCTACAAATTTATTATTATGATTCTAACATACAGAAAACTATAATCCCATATTCAATGTTTACATCCAAAAAATTACAATTACTAATTTTATTTTGATAATGGTAACCCAAATTTTTCCCTCCAAACAAGGAAATATAAAAATGAAAAATTGTATCACTATCCTTATGAAGGACCTTTTTGGTTTATAGAATTAGAAATTTTTTAAATACTCTTACATAAGTATTACCCATGTCTCTAAATGATCATTTCCCCCAATTATCCTTTATTTTATTATTTAACATTCAGACATATTTATTATCCTAATTAAATCACTTATAGACATATTTAATTTAGTATCATTTATGGTATCATGGGGAAAAAGAAACATAAAATGGTGAGTTGAAATTTTCAGTAAGGGAAAACACATGAGTAAGCTTATGAAATTCATCAATGAGAATAATATATGAATAAGGGTATGATAACATGATCACATTTCCTCAAAAAATGAAATAAAATTCGTACGAATCAATAACTAAGTCAACAATCATGAAACATGGGATAAAGCTTCTACAATGAAAATATTCATAAGAATCAATAAACATGATCCATGTGATATAAATCACAATCAAATGAAAATATAAAATCCAAGGGAAAGATTATATGAAACTTATTATTATGTGGAATATCATAAACATTGAACCCTTAAAAACCTTATAATTAAAATTAATATACAACCATATTCAAATATAATTATCCATAGAATATAATCATTATCGATGTAATTAGAGGTCAATATAGGAACACCCATCATATAATCTTTATTGTGCTCACTCAGACATATTTCAGTCCACCAATTGTATAATCTATAATAGGCTTACTCAACACTATTTTTCTTCCGCCATCATATAAAAATGTAAAATAACAAAAAATAATGTACATAGATCACTCATTTCAATATAAAACTCAAAAAAACAATCAATATTCCTATTATAAATGGTTCAACATGTAGAAAAGAATCAAGGTTGTTGAAAATATCTTTGATACATGATTTACCCATGGAGAAGAAAAAGGTTTCCTACCCTTGAAAAGTATTAATATATCCAGAGAATTATTATTGATAGAATCATTACAAAACATCATTGTTAACGCATAGTTAACAATAAACATTGTTGAAATTGATGAATTATAGTTCCCTTAAAATATCATTATAGGCATTTTAAGGAAAACAAATTTCATTTTGAAAAATAACCTTTCGAAAAAAATTCAAACTATTTTGAAAAACCTTTTATTTGGAAAAAAATATTTCGAAACACATAAAAGAATCTTTAAAAAACAATTTCATAAATTTCTAGAGTAATATATCCTCTATATATTGAAACACTTTTTAAAGGAGTTTAAAATCATTTTAATTTATAAAAATCATGAATACTTATAATGTAAGATTTAAAATTCATTTAGATGATTTATTCCGCAATATATCCTTTTCATTTTTAAATTTTATGTAAAACTTTGTGAAACATATTTTCAAATAAAATTACGATGAATGTCAGAAATGATTATTTTAAAAATCCTTTAAATAATTTCATGAGAAAATATAATTTTCATTTTGAAAAAAATATTTTTAAAATTTTGATTATAATTTTGAATATAATCATACTTGGAATCTTATTAGTTAAGTTTCAAGATATTTAATGTCCATTATAGTAGAAAATTTCATTTATTTTGTACATGTTAAAACCAAGAATCATTTCTCATTTTTGGTAAAATTAAACTCGTACAGATTGGAAATGACATGGATATTCATTTCATTTATTAAAATTCAAAAACTATTAAAAAGTTATTTAGTAAATCTTTTTTATAATAATTAATTTTTTTTATTTTTCTAGAAAACATGATTTTGTGATAAAAGGGTTTTCAACTGAAGAGAGAAATAAATGTGTTTTTTCTTAAAAACAAATTAACAATTATTAAGTTCCAAAAATTTTATACATTTTAAAATGAGATGAATATATCATGAATTAAAATATAATTATAATGTTTTTGAGAATCGATGAGAGTTATATTATAAAATATTAACATTTGAGTCTTAATTATAATCAATCGTAGTAAATGACGAGATATTAAATAAAACACTAAAAACTTTGGAAACATTTAATCGTAAGCCCCATGAATTTAGAAAAATAAATGAAACATAAAATATCATAAGAATAAATAAATTTATTATATTAAAATACAGTGGGACTTAATATACACCTCATAAATATGATGGATTCATAACCTAACATAAGTTTCAAAGAAGGAAATATAGATAATAATACCTTACCATTTTTTGTACTATTATGAATCAAAAATAAAAATCAAAGAATACCATAAAATGAAATAGTGATAACATTAAATTAATTATATTAGCGATATAAGATGACAAAATAGAATTATACATACCATAGATAAGAAACAAGTGGTGAATTTGAATATGTCTACTAAAAATAAACTAATGATTTGAAATCCCTTGAAAAAATAAATTATTATATATGGGGATCAAAAAATGAATAGATTATTTGTATCAAATGTAAATAAAAATATTTTTTTAAATTAAATATAAAAAAATAAAATTTCATTACAAAAATAATCTTATCATGACATATATAAGGAATTTGAAGTTTAATTGAATGAATGGAAATTTGGTTATCGTGTCCCTTACCTCATTCTTCTATTGGGTCGAACATGTTTTAAAATTATATATATTCATTTTAAACATTTTATGAACTTTTTATATAATAATAATAATTATTATATTATAATATATGATCCTTTTTAATATATTATCACACTTTAATTTTTAATTTTTCATTATTTTCACTGTTATAGGTGTTAATTGCATTGTTTCCTCATTCAATTTTTGTCCTGGATGTTCTATTTCAGGATTATATTATGTATTTAAATAATATAAATAATAATAATCATGAAATAATTATTATATTCATTCATTAATTATAATTTTAAAACAAACCATGAAGGTTGGTTATGAAAAATCATGTATATTATGTTCATGGAAATGACAGGTTGTACATATGCATGAGTAAAATTACATTTTCCAATTAGTCTACAAAAATGATCATATAATCAAAAATTTACCATATTATTTATTTATATATGTTTATTTATATCATCCATTTGATGTAGTGAATAAAAGAGCATCACATCTTTCTTGAGGGCGATAGTCCAAATGTACTAAAAGGATATTATCATTTTCCAATGTAAAAATAATTTATTTTTTTATATTAATATTGATAAATATGTCATTAAAATAATATTGATGACATTTATATCTTGTATAATCATGAAATTTATTCTTATCATCATCCATGTAAAGCATTTTGGAAATATGAATCACATCACTTCACAAGGCCGTAATCTGCCATATAAATGAGCAATATTATAGTATCCCATTAAAATTGGAAAGTAAATAGTTAGATGTTATATATAAAATATAAATGTATAAATATTTAATATATATCTTATATATACTAAATAACCATAATCATACCCATCCATTAGAGGTGGCAATGAAACAATGAATTACTCCAATTTGTGAGGCGATAGTCCACCATACACACAAAAGATGATTTCATACCCCATCTGATGGAAGTGTAGTTGGATGTTGGTCATTAAGTAAACCTAAAAACATATAATTTCGTAGACGATATTGAGGATATTATATCATTATGATATAATAATAATTGATATTGGTGGAGGAAGAAATAAAACAACGACACTAATTGAATATTTTTACCTCTTCCTACGGTAACATCATTTGGTTTACCAAAAAATACTTCATAGGGTGGATTTAAAAAAAATAAGGATTATATGATGTAGGGATGGAATTTTTTATGTTATTTGGTTAGGTTTTGTTTGACACAAATTTATTTAGTGGTGTGGATAAGTGAGGGGAGAAAGTGTCCATTTATAATTGAGGATTAGTGTAATTATCCTAATTTCCCATAAGTATTAAATACTAGGAGGTAACTATCACCTCATGTGTCTAAAAAATTATATGTAATGTATTTTATGTGTTATATGGTTGATACAAACCATAAAAACAAAAAAATACTTGTTGTAAACATTTCATTCTACACACTCTATGTTTACTTCCTTTTCCCACATTTGTTTCCACCACGGTAATAATTTTTTTAACGAGGTAAATAAATATCTATGCCTAAAATAAAATGATTATTATTATATAATTTAATAATAATAATAATAAATATTAAATACAATTTATTAAAAAATACTATGGGTTTTGAAAATTAATTTTAACATAAGAGCCTGTAATGTGAGAAAACACCGCTTTGAACCATTACCACAATAAATAATTTATATCATATTTACAAATTATTATGAAAATTAATAAATAAATAATTATTAATTAATATTAATTATTCTTATTTAAAATATTTAATATATTTTTATCAAATAATATTCACATGTGGAGTATAATATAATTTTAAATTATTCCCAGTGACACGATTTGAAAATGGATTTTCAAATAGAAAATGTTCAAAAGTTTATAATTTTTTTATCAAAATACATTATGAAAATGACTCAAATTCCATAAAATGGATTAATATATATATGTGTGTGTGTATTTATGCATTAAAACTAAATAATATTTAATACCAATTAAAAATATAATTTATGTTTGAAAATATTATAAATGAAAAACGTATTTTCCAATTAGAAATTAATATTTTTCTCAAGTTGTTGAAAAGTAAATACTTTATTGAAATAAAAAAATCAACACAATATTTTTATTATATTCCATTTTAAATAATGAATTTTTTTCTTCGTATAAATTTTTTAAAATTGGTAAAAATTAATTTCAAATTATGTGTGCAAAAAACAAATAAATAGTCTATTAAAAGAAATAATGTTTTTCAGAAATTATTTTTTCTATTAAATTGATTTTTATTTGATTTATAATCAATATAATAGAAATAAATTTTTTATGTTATGTGTAAACCATATAGTTTTCGTATTTTTTAGTACTATTAATAGTATAGAATTTAACAGCTTGGTTCTAAAAGTTATAATTTCTGCTGGTTATTTATAATTAATGATGTGTATTTAATACACTATGGAACATTGTTTTATTTTATAAAATATAAGGGTGTTACATCCACACCACTTTAAGAATTTTTATCTATTTCATTTTTAATTTATATTTGTTATTAATGATGAGACAACAAATTATTCATTTTTAGTAAACCCACAGAAAAAATAGGGTTAATAAAACATCCTATCTATAAAAGGGAAAGGGAAGTACAAATATTTTCTATAATATTGCATAATAGGTTTCAAAATATGATAAAATATATGTGAAATTATTATTTAGAACAAGAAAAAAATCTTAACAAATTATTTATATTAAAAGAGTATGTTGACATATAAAATTAAATGATTAATAAAAAGTAATCAATTTCAAAATTGTAAATTTTTTATGACTGTAAACACCATCTATTCCCTAGAAATTAAGGTACTATGATTATATTTATGTTTCTTGAAATTTTTCCAAGAGTTAATAAATTATTCCAACATCTATAAGGAAAACATATTGAAATATTCTAACATGAAAAGTTGAATTTCATACATTAGCCAATTTCCACCAGAATCTCATATTTTTCTCTAAATGATGAGTATTCAAGATGATTTTTCCATGACAGGAGAAATAAAATTAAAATTTTACCAATAATATAATCACAAAATGGATTCTAATCTACTTAACCTATCTATTTACATTAACCAAAACCTAAAAGGTTAGTATATGGTAAGATAATTCCCAAAATGATCAAACCTTCATATTATACATTAATCATCAAAATTAAATAGTAATACCCAATGTTCAACAAAATCATTCCTTAATAACAATGTAATTAAATAATGTTACAGCCAAAATATTTATCTAATACCTTTCATATTTCAATCATAAAAAAATATTTTGATTCCCCATATTTTAAATAAAATTAATTTCCTAGTCCCCAAATCAATTTTCAATCTGGATGAACATGTGTTCCTTTAATTTAATCCACATCCATGATTATATAGACATTATATTTTTATATACCCTAAAACATATGACCAAAATGGTAAACGATTAATTCAAATAAAATAGAATATTTATATACTGTTCAACATAATAAAACATCTCTTAATGTGTTATTAATCACATTAATGTCATCATTGAAATCCTCAAAGGGTTTTTTATGACATTGATCTCGTGATAAAAAAAATCTTATAGAACTAATGTGGAATCCATAAATATTATAACAAATTTATAGAAAAATAAAAATATAAAATGTTACATAAATTGTTCAATGATAAAATCTATCATCGCAATGAACACGTACTCCTAGATCCAGTGATTAAATAATAAAAGTTGCATTTCTGTATTTGATACTGATATGTGTAACCTAATTTTTTCAATCCAAACTATAAAACATAAAAAATGCATAATTAAACGTCATGACCCCTCGCTCTAATGATGCCCCTCCTGAGTTGTCACCAAAGGATGAGAGATAATGAAACTAGAGTCCCACCTCTAGTAGGCACTAGGGTGCCAACCAACAATAAGTTTTTTAAAATCTCAAAAAAATTGGATGAATTACACTTTTTATAGTAACCTTGATCGGGGGATAAGATGTACCAACCACAAACAACTCTGAGACAAAAATATATATATAATAAAATCCAAACTATTTCACATGCATGTCGAAAAATGAATACTAATACAAATACAAGAGTCTCCAAAGGGAGTACCAAAAGTAATGCTTTGCAGTAACACAAAAACAATTATGATCTAAGCTAGTACGGTCAAGAACATTCCATGTAATGTTCATGGAAACCTGAAATCACTTATATAACATAGGGTGAGCATAAAAGTATACTTAGTAGGAAAACCAATGACTCTTGGGAATATGGGGAGAATCATACTAATGCCCCTGTGAGAATACAACAGAAACCAAAATCACTTTATATGATATACTATCCACCCCAGCAGAACCAAAAGCATTATCACCAAATAAGGCAAGTTATGTATAAAATATTGAGCACATCGAAGATCTCACCACATTACCACTTATTAGATTCTATCACAACCTAATATATGATCTCTCGGTGAACCCACGTCTTCCAAACATACCACACCACATCCCACTCATAGACACCTTGGCCTCACAACCACATCTCTTCCCTCCCGTAGACTCCTGGGCCACAATCCACGCCACATCTCATCCCAATGACTCATGGGAAGAATCACTAACCCACAAACTATTGGTCCTCATAAAAAACATTCTTCTTGAAAATTCTTGGTCTATCACCACTTTAAAGTGGGAGTAGGGAAGGGCTGGTGGAAAATCATCCATCCTAACACCAGAATGTTTGGGAACGATACCATACCCCAAGAAAATAGGAGTGTTTGACACATAATTCTCAACTAGGGTGGGGTGCATATAGAATTCAAAAAGGTGATTCATATATATATATATAGGTAGAAAATAGGAATCCCATCCTATGGGGTCCCTAACAACAACCATCCCTAAAACCAACCTTTACCAATACCCTTATATGCATGTATCAGTATGAACGGATATCACTTGTAATATTGATAAAAGAAAGACGATTAACACCCAATTATTTTGACGTTGTTGTGAATTTAGTAGTTATTTAATCCCTACTTTGGAATCTAATTACCATAGAACATAACAAACCTCACAAAAAAAATCCATAAAAATGAAGGAAACCACGATAAAACACCTTACTTCACACTTCCTCACAACGTAGCACCCCCAAACACCACTACAATTATCATTCTTCATGTGAGGCCACACTATAAATTCTCTAGACAAAAAAACCCATAACATATAAAAAAACCCCACAATAGACCTCATCACACCCAACATGATAACCATAATATATAAGAATACTGCACTGATCACACCCAATAATATAAACATTTCATAACTAGAACCTATAGCCCCACTGCTCAAACACTACCTTACAATTCCACAATCAATAAACCTCTCAACCCCAGATTCTACTACACCATCTGGATAGCCACAACTACTAATATACCCTCAATAGAAACACCGCATAGCCTTTTAAGGAAAAAATTTAAAGGAAACCACACATAGAACACAAACACACTAAACATGGAAAGTTATATTAAAATTTTTGCGAAAACTCATTATTTAATTCCACTTCGATAGAGCCTGGGTTCTTAGCGAACGAGTTCCATCATGGGGAGTCTATTTATTATACTGAATAAATTTGGCTAATAAATTGAATATAAATAGTTGTTCGACATGAAATCAGGAGTAAGTATCCCTAATTCTAATAGGTTTGAAAATAAAGACCATGTGAGGGAATGATTTTTAAAAGTCATACAGTCACTACCAATCAAAAAATTGGACCAAGGATAACACATAAAATAGTAGGATCAACCATATCATCTTCCCAAAAATAATTTATCATCGAAGAAAAATTGGTTTTAGTCATACACTAATGAAGACTTCAGTACCCAACCCTGCATGATACCCAAAATAAGAGACAAAAAGGGATCCCTACCAGAAAGAACAAATGATGGACAACTCCTCCTAGCACCAAGACATAGGGTTCAATCGAAGCCTGAGGAACCTCATGGGAGAGGTGATCCAATGGGGGTCACCAAAAATGTATGATCACTCGTGAAAGATGGGTTTTGGGTACCTAGATATGAATAGAAAAGGAAACACACAAGGGAGGGAAAAGTCTCTGATATATAGAGGCTAGATACTAAATATATGGAAGAAATATTTCAAAGGACCTCAAAGATGAATCAAGATAAAGACCACATGGTTTAGGAGTCAAAAGATGATTTATGCTTTTGGATATATATATATATATATATATAATTTTAAATAGCCAAAAAACTCATTAAATCGATAATTTAATTCCTTTAACATAAAATGAAACATCAATGGGATGAAATTGGAAACAATTTGAAAAACTGGAAAAAATCTGAATGACACACCATTGGGTGAGTCACCGATGTGAGTCACCAATGCGATTCACTGATGCGACTCACCAACACCACTCACCCATGAAACTCACAAATGCCACACACCTACACCATCTACCAATGCAACCCAATGACACTACTCACTGATACCACTAACAGATTCGACCTACCAACATTTCCTTCCAATGCCACTCACTAGAACCACTCAACGACTCCACCTACTGACAGTACCCACTGATGCCACTCAACGATTCCACCTACTGACGCCACTCACTAAGGCCACTCACCGAAGCCACTCGTAGACGATACCTAATGATTCCACCTAAATACAACACTAAATAACTCCCCTCACAGATGCCACTCACAGACTCCACCAACCGATGCATCTTGCTGATCCTGGCTCATAGTTTGAAAAACTATGTTTTTGATAAAACCTTGAAATGAGCCACCATTTCCACCCAAAACACTTAAAATACATGATTTTCACAAACAAATGGACCAAACAAGTCCATCACATTACAATATATCACTAAAATTTTCAATGGAATTTTTATTTTATAGTTTTATTTAATTAGGAAAAACTCTTACATAAACAATACCCATGTCTCAAAATGAAAATCTATTTTACATAATCTAGTAATTCTTGGTTCACATTATGTAACCTTCATTATAAAAATGAATACCTTCTTGAAAAAATCCATTTAAAATCTTTCTTTAAAACTTAGGGGAAACAAAACATAGTAATGGTGATATCAAATGATCAGTAAGTGTATACATAAGCATTATCAAATTGATATTGTCAATGAGAATAAGTACATAATGGTGTAAAGACACAATCTAAGTGTTTGATATGATCAGAAAACAAATAATACCTATCAATACATGGATGATAAATCATGAAACATAGAATAAGGCTTTAACAAATAAATGAGTTATCAGAATAAATGATCACTATCCATGTGATATGAAACATGATCAATGGAAACATTATAAATCTTGAGAAATCTTAAATAAAACAAACATATATCATCGAACATAATAATCATAGAATGGTTAAGGAACCCTTGAAAATTTAATAACCAAACAACCAGCATCTAATATAATTTTCAAATAACGTAATCATTCCCCATTGAATTGGAGAATTATCTTGGAGAACCCATCATATAATCCATACTGATCCTAGTTGATCTTATCTTGTAGAACCCATCATATAAGATATAAATGAAGACAATATATATTAAAGTTATTTTTAAAAATAAGAATAATTTTATTTTCCAAAATATAAATTAAGATTAGACTTTTAATGAATTAAAAAAAACACACAAATTGAAAACTCGTAGATTAAAAGTGGACACATATAAGTGGTATCGTTTTTCCCAAGAAAAATGGTGGTTTTTAAAATAAATATATATTGGGTTTTCTTTATGAAATTTTATCACAATTTTATCCTTTATCTCATACTTATCCCAAATATTCTTTAAACCCTATGAAAAACATTTAAAATCAATAGAAAAAAACAACTCAGTATGGGGCACACAATGAAGGGAATGTTTTTTCTAGTGAAAATAAGAAACCCCATTAAAAATTTTCATAATGTAGTATATTCCACCCATAAAAATTAATAAATACGTTCATTTTAAAATAAGATCATTCGTAGTTTTTCATAATTACAAGATTAATAGAAATAAAAGAAAAATAATAGATAACACAAAAAAGCTATCTTGGGATATAATTATAGTCTAATGGAATAACCATGTTGTCAACTTCAATACATGTCAGTCTTACAAATGGAATAACCATATGATCAAATTCCATACCCAATACCTTGGAGTTTAAAATATATTGATCTATCCTTGGATTTTCAGAAAACCAATTATACTTGACTTATCAATTAACCACCCATAAAATTTCCATTTAACCTGAGTTTATAACTTAAAGATCCATCCATGTATTGTCACAGAACCAATTATACATGATTTATCATGTAACCACCCATTAAATGTCCATGTAACTTGATATAATACTAACATATATAAAATATTAATTTTTAATAATTCACTCTTAAAATTTCTTTTTCACTCAAAGGAAAAAATTTATTTTTATAGAAATAACCAATCTATTTATAAATACCATATTTAAAAACATGAAGGCTTGTAGAGGAATAAAAATACCAAAATTGACAAAAAATTTCCATTATAATCCATTTGTATCAATATATATATATATATGAATAATATTTTCTTGGATGAAGGATTTTGAAATAAAATATTTAAACATTCAAATTGTCCCAAAAAACATTTAAATATTTTAATCCCAATCCCCATGAAGGAGAAAAACATAATTAAAAATTAAGTATTATGAGAATAAATAAATTCATGATATGATATATCAAAGGCTATTTTTTTACAAAAATAAAATAAGGCGGCTGTATAACATCAAATGATGACTCAATGAAAGGGGATTGGGATGGAGTGCCTTACCTTGAGTCTTCTTCATATTGTATTTCCTTTCTATTTCTAAATAATAAAATTATGTTAATTTTTTACATTATTTGTAACCAGTAAAATTTTGTTATTCCATTTATATCATTTATTTTTATGATATCACATTATTTCAGTTACCTAATTATTTATGTTCATGTTGGATGTTTATATGATATTTCGGGCCTAAGTCCAAAATGAAATAGGTATAATGAAAATAACCAAATTGTACATTATTCCATAATCTATAGAATAATATTAATGAGATAATAATTAATTTAATACATAAATTACAATTTTCAATTCATCCATTACATATGGATAGAAAAAATGAACAATCATAGAGATGGTAAGTTGTACGTTGGCATGAGTAGCCTTTTAATTTTCCAACGATCATTATGTAAAGAAGGTAAGTATTATTTTATCTTTACAGAAATATACTACTATAATTAAAATATTAATTATAATTTAAATATACTTATATATATCATTCATGTGATGTGGTGATGAAAAATAAATCACATCGCCTCACAGAGGTGATAGCTCACACGTTCACATGAATAATGATATCAAAAAAATTCATGGAAAGTTAAGAAAGTAAATGATATATAATAATTTCATAATGATTAATATTTCATTATTATCATATATAAAAATTAACACCATCATTGTAACCAATTTTGAGAGATGGTTATCGAAATTGAATTGTGTGGGTTCATGAGGTGGTATTATGCTGTTCAAATGAACAAATAATTATTTTATGTTTTGATAGAAGTGGAGATGGATTTATTGTGATGCTACTAACATAATACCATATAAGTAAATTGAGTATAATTTTCTTATTATATCATTATGGTGGAATTATATTTGAGGAAGTGGAAGAAGATACAAAAAAGAAACTTAATTAAAAATGATACATTTTCCTCAGACAACCTACATTGATTAAAAAATTAACACCTCTAACAGGTGTGTTATTCCAAAAATAAAATATTTATAATGTGGCGAGTGATTATTGGAAGGTATAATGGTATATTTGTTCCAAAAAATAGGTTTTTATGTTTATTTAAATAAGAATAATTGGTGTAATTTTATAGGATCGGATTGGTATACTCTAGGAATTATTCAAAATATTAAATCAAGATAAGTCAATATTAAATTAAAAATGGATAAAAGGTGAGTTATTTTGAATATAAGATGATTATGAGTCAAAAAAAATTCATAAAATGAAAATTAAATAAGTTCTGAATATTTTTTAATTCATATCATTTGAGGTTTTTCCATTGTTTAACCTCGTTAACTCTAACCATGATATCATGTAACATACACATTGTGGGTGAATATAATTAATGTAAAAATAAAAATTACCAAGAAAAATTTAGTTTATAAAATTTTATTTGTTATCCAAATAATTGGGATGCATTGATATTTTAATGAATTTTACATCATTTAATGAAATGTAATTTATTTTTAAATATTATTAATGTCAATTTGGATACAATTCAATGCATGACTTTTAAATATATAATGACCACAAGATATCTTAGAAAAAAATACTTTCACAAATAATTTTGATATAGATTGATTATTAAAAAATAATTTATGACATTTATTATACATATTATATATATTTTAGTATTTTTAATTTCATTAATTTGATATTACAATTACTTAAACAATTATTGCATCATCGTTGTGTAAACCATTTAGGTAATTATTTCATTTATAAAAATTAAAAATAAATTACCAAGATGCAGGAAAACATTTTATATTTCAAAATAGTATTTATAGTCAAATATAACCCTTATATATCACTATATTAAAAATATTTCCCTTGAAAAAAATGAATGGAAAATTTGGAATTTTGTTGAATAAAATACTATAAATGGGTTAAATTAATATAAAATGCCTCAAGAGTTCCTAATTTCTGTTAATGGATTATTTTTGATAACAATAACTCGTTAAATAAAATTAATGCAATTGATTAATAAGTATAATATAATTATTACCCATAATATCATGATTACTCATAACCGTGGTAATAAAAATTAATGAAGTTACTATTCATCTTGTACAAAATTGAATGTGTACTATTTATTAAACTTTTTCATTATGGATTAGAATATTGAATATATTTTTCAAAATTCAAAACACATAATTGGAAAAAAATTACAATTTATCTCATTGAAATGATGATAAAACATGTTATTAAAGTAAAAGTACTCAAAAGATTGAAATGATTTTATAACCAAATTTTACGGGAAATCAATTTCAATTATATCAATTGGATTTAATTAAATAAAATTGTTCTAAATATAATTTTAAACTAATTAAAAATACATTTTAACACTATAAATTATTTTGAAAAATATTTTGTTTTCAATTATAGCTTAGTATTTGTTACTATTCATCAAAACATTAATCTTTATGAAAATACCAAAAACAAAAGAAATTTAATTTATGAAATTATGTTTTAAAATAATTAGTTTATTTTTCCAAATAAAACATCAAAAAGTGTCATAAACTAGAATTAAAATAGGTACGCCATCAAAAGGTGGAAAGTTCTTTTTAGTAAAATTCTTCTTTTATGCATAAAATTAGATATAATGTTATATAAATACTAAAAAACACATAGGATGAAATTTAGAAATTATATTTAATAATATATATTTATATATATATTTCATTAATATAATCATGCATGAGTTATTTATATTTTTATTTATATAAAAAATCTTTTTCACATTTATTTATTTTTTAAGAAAAACATTTCCTTTTATTTTAAAAAGGTGTTTATATTCGATAATAAATAATATGTTCAGGAATTATATATATAAGCCTACCACATAATTTCATCATTTATATAATCGTAATGATACCCTCAATTCTAATGTCAAGGTTATAAGTGTATCATTAAAATTATATTTTTTTTTATTTAAGCATGAACTGGCTTATAATATAAGCTATTGAACATAGTATTATTATAAACAATTAGGATCATAAAATCTCAGCCATTTTGGAAACTGGGACCTCTCAATTTTGAATTTGACTCAGCAACCAAGCTTTAAATTTTCCAAAATAACTTTATTGAAATCGCGCATCTAAAAGGATTAACAAAACAACCACTTTAAAATAATGAAATAGAAGTAGGAAGGGCTGTTAAGATAACATGTTCTAGTGTTCCATATAAGACTACATAGATATGGAAGAGAAAATTTACTCTCAATTTCTGATGGATAGTGATAGGGAAGATGGTTATGATAAGTTAACAATCAAAAAAACAACAAATTTGTGATTGGTAAAATTGTCCATGATTTCAAAGTGACAAAAGTATACAGATAAATTATTTTATTGAAATATATTTCACAGTGTTGAAGAATTAGTTTTCTACAGAAACTAAGAACATAAGGAAATATACTTACTTGAAAATTAGAGTTTTTTCCATGAATAAATTTCAACCACAAACTCATCTTTTTCTCTAAACGATGAGTAATCGAGATTAACTTTTCAAGACTTAAGCACTATAATCAACTTATTGAGGATCAAATAATTCAAAAAAGACTAACTATATAATTCAGAAATAATTAAATATTAATAAACACCAAATTACAAATGATAACATTAGATTATTTCTTAAAATGAAGAATACTTTTTATGATGAAAAACTACATTAATCTTTATAAATTTGTTGGAATACCCAATGTTAAACATTAAATATTAAAAAAATAACTATCCTAAAAATTCTAAAAAAAACCGCAATATTTGGTATATCATAATCTTATTTGATTCCCAAAATATGGAATATCTTCTGAAGTAAAAATAATCACATAATAACCAAATCCTATCATGTTTAATGGTTCTATATAAAACATATTTTATCAAATTGAACGTATCCTTTACCATATAGATGTTATAAATAAAAGAAAAATATTATACTATCAATGAAATCACAAAGAATAATGGTATGATATTCACCCTTGTCACCCTTTAGTTGTGGGTTCTATTCCAGTGGCCTCTTTAGATGTGACGGGTTATCACCCGTCAAGAGGATTATCCTTTTTCTAAAACAATATTAATAAGACCCTTTAAAAATTATATAAAACTGTGAAAAATTCCCAAGTAACATTAATATGTCTAAACCTAAATGGTTATCACATACCATTCATTTTAAGTAAAAAATCATAATAATCCATAATTATCTCAAAAATGAATGCCTCCAAATATACTTTTGGGCACCTTAAAATTCCTTAACATAATGCTGAAAATGGGGATTTTATGACAAAAACGATATTATAGACCTAAAAATTATATAATAACGATTATATCCATAACTGTTAAGAAATAAGACTAATAATTAATGTTTATTAAGCCATACTCTAATACGAATTGTATGGACATGACCTTAAACATTACATATGCTAGTTATTTTTAAAACTAGAAATCACTTTGTTTTCCCAAATATATTTAATGTTTATAGTTTTTGGTGATTAGTAAAAGAACATAAATAGTAAACCCATAAATTAATTATGGAAACATATACATAGTATCCATGTTTTCACAAGACAAAGGAATATTTTAAAAAATAAATAAATCATGGGTTCTTGTTATGAAATGTTTTCAAAATATCCTCATTGATATCATCCTCATTCCTAGTCACCCTTAAAACCAATTTTTTTTTAAAACATGGGATTAAAACAAAAAATATAGTATGAGGGACTCAAATAAAGATTAATATTTTTATTGTGAAAACATGAAAGCCAATGAAAACATATCATAATGTAGTACATTTCATCCTTAAAAAGTCGTAAATATATTCTTTTATAAATAAGATAGTCTCATACAATTCTCTAACATTGAGATTATATGAAAACCAATAAGAAGAATAGATAAATCATACAGGTATCGTGGGACATAATTATTCCTAAATGAACTAATAATGTGGTTGACATCCATACATATCATCCTAAAAAATAGATTTACTTACAGTTGATTTGCACACCCAATTCACTGGAGGTTCTAATATAACCCATCATCCTTATTTTACCATTGATCCACCTATCTTTGGTTTTTTACATTTCCACCAATTAAATGTAATTGTACCATTATATAATCATAATAAATAAATGATTTCAATTTTCTTCATTTCACTCTTAAAATATAATTTTCACTCATAAAAAAATTTCATGTTATAGACATAATAAATCCATTCTTAAAACCCACTTTTGACAGACAATCAAAGCATGTAGAAGAATCAAAATATCAAAATATTTATAAAATATCCTATAAAATCAATTTCAGTCCTTATAAATAAATATGTATAATAATATTATGTACATTGACATGGAGGAATACTTTGGAAATTAAATCATGAAACATTCAAAGGGTCCCATGCAACATTGAGATATTTGAATCAAAATACTCATGAAGGAATAAAATTTAGAAAAAAATTATATAACATGATAAAAAATTAATTCATGATATGATATGTAGATGTGGCTTGATATAAACCAAATATAATAATGTGGTTTTATAAAATCAGGATATGCCTCAGTGAAGGGAGATAGGGATGAAGTCCCTTATAATGTGTATGATTCATTACATATATCCTTTTACATCATGAATAGTAGAATTATGTTAATAATTTACATTATTGAGAATATTTAAATTTTTATTATTCCTATTATATAAATTATTCCCTTGTTATTATATTATAACAAGTAATTAATTAATTATGTTCATATACGATGTTGTGACAATATTCGGTGCTTGAGTCCAAAATGACTTCGATATGATGTTAATATTAAAAATGGTCGTAAATCCATCGTTTCCAAAATAATATTAATCATATAATAAGAATATTTATATATAAATTATAATTATAAATTCATCCATTACATTTAGATATGGAAAATTAATTATGTTACAATCATGGAGATGGTAAGTTGTATATACGGATGTGAAACATTTTAATTATTCAATGTTCATTACTGAAAGAAGGTAAGAATTATTTTATAATTCCAAAATGATCATAATTTTATTAATATTTTATTAATAATTTAAATATACTTATATAAAACATTCATGTTATTTGGTGATGAAAAACTAATCACATTTCTTCATAATGGTGATGGTTCATATACCCGCATTAAAGACGTTCTCATTTTTCTATGCTTTTAAAGATAAGAAATTAAATAATATATTATTCACTAAAAATTCTAAATATTTCATGTGTATCATATATAAAAATTAAGTCCATTATTATATCCACTTTTGAGATATGGTTATGGAAAATGAAAAATATTAGATTGTGAGGTGGTATTCTAGCACACACATGAACGATTTATTATTTTCCAATTTGGTTGAAGTGGATATGGATATAAAATATCATACTAATACAATAAAATTTAATTATTTTTAGGATATTTGATTTATTATTTCATCAAGTTGGAATAATATTAGAATAAGGGTAATAATAAACAAAAAAACCACTTAATTAAAAACAATACATTTTTTTCGGATCTCTTTTGATTAACACCTTAAATACTCTAAGGTGAAGTGTAATAACTAAAATAATATCAATATAATTTGTTTAGGTATTTTATAAAGATATTTTTGTAGATATACTTTAACTCAAATATGGTTTGAAGTGTATTTAAATTAGAAGAATGAGTTCTCTTTTATATGACAAGAGAGGGGCACTCTATGAAATCTTCAAAATTTTAAATAAATATAAATCATTTTTCATTGAAAAATATATTAAAAGTTAATTATTTTAAATATATGATGATTATGGAAAGAAATAAATTAATGAAATGTAAATAATATATGTTTTTAATTTTTTTAATCCTTTTGTTTTAGGTTTTAACCATTATTTAAACACTTCAACTCTAATCGTGACATAATGTAATTTAAACATTGTGAGTTTATATAATTACTATAAAATGAAAAAAACCCATAAATGATTAATTTATTAAATTTTAAAACATATTCCATTAATTTGGAAAAAAATTAGATTTATATAAAATTAATATCATTTAATAAATTATTATTTATCTTAAAATATCATTAATGTCTGTATTGATACTATTCATTTAATGCCATTTTAAAAATAATATAACAACAATGTATATTAGAAAAAACATTTATAAAACAACACAAATATATCAGACTTCTAAAAAATCATGTATGAAATTATTTCTCTCAAGTTATGTTTATTTTAATATTTTTAATATCATTTATTTGATATTTTAATTAATTATCCAAACCGTTAAGGTAATTATTTCGTTCCTACAAATTATAAATAAATTACCGTAGTGAACAAAAAAAAATTATATTTCATTTAACTATTTATAGTCTAACATATCTCATATATAATGACATATTAAAAATATTTCAATTGTTAAATACAAAATTATGAAAAAATAGACTTTTCATTGAATAAATATAATAAATATCATAAAATAGTAATATTTGCTACAAGTGTGCCAAAAATCAGTTCCCTAATTCTTCTGGTCGATAATAGCTCAGTAAATATAAAGTTACACGTTGTATGGTATTTTTATTATATTAATAATAATATTTTAACCATTTATTTAATGATTAATCATTAACCGTTGTAATAATAAATACAAATGTTACTATTTGTAATGTTGAAAAATAAAAAAATGACATATTCACCAAATTATTATCATCTTATTCAGAAATATGAAATATATTTTTATAAATTAAAAAAATGATGTGGCTATAACTAATTTTAAATTAATCTCATTGACTGGGTGAGAAAGCAGGTTATGAAAGTAAATGCATTCAATAGATTGAAATGTTAATTTTCCACATTTTTTAAGAAAGTGATTCCAATCCACAAAATTAAATTCAATGATATAAAATTCATCTAATAATACTTTAAAATATATTAAAAATACAATGTAACACTATTAATTATTAATGAAAAAATGTTTTTTTCTATCAAAATTCAGTATCCTTCACTATTCATCAAAACATGAATCTTATTAGAAAAATAAAAAAATATAATCCGATGTATTTTATGAAAAAATCCTTATATTGTATTTTTATACTTTGATATAAAATTTAAAAATGTTTAATACTAACATTTAAAAAATGTGCATCATAGAAAGGTGAAAAAAACATTTTTAGAAAAAAAAATCAATTTCGCATAAAATTGGTTTTCTTCTTATATAAGTTATAGAAAGCAAATAAAATTAATTTTAAACATTATATTGAATATTATATATATATATATATCATTATTATAATATAAATGATTTATTTTTTTATTTATTGGTATAAAACACACTTCATCAAATTTAAATAGTTCTCTTTCCATATAAATATTTCATTTTATTTTAAAAACTATTTTAGAATTTATATAATTAATTTATAAAATAATTATATATAAATGTGTCGTCCATAATTTAATATTTTAGTTAATCATATTCTTCTCTAAAATTCTAATGTCAATCTTAGGATGGTAATAATTAAATAATAAAATTTAATTTTTTCTTTAAACATGATATGGTGTATTATGTATGCTATAGAACATATTATTATTTTTAAAAAATTCAGCACGATTCAAAAATGGTATTACCATGTGCTATATGGGTGTACAAATCATATAAAAATGGTAAAAAAAGAATAAAGGATGTTCATATATATTTCATTTAGTATTAAAACTCGTAAATATCATCATTCCATTTATAACAATGTTATAATTTTGAAAAGAAATGTTATCCATGAAAATATCTTTGAAACATGATTAATGCATTTAAAATAAATTGTTACCCCTTTTTTGAAACAATCATAATCCAACTTAAATAAGAATGATGGTGTTATCATTAAATAATATCCCCATTAAAGAAAAAGTAACAAAATAGGTTGTGGAATTTGATGAATATGAATACCAAAAAAATATGATTAATGAAGTTATTTGGAAAATATCATTTAAAATTTGAAACATGACTTTTGAATAAAAAACAATTACAAAAAAATTTAAAAATTAGTTTCTAATGAAACTTGTAGTCATATAAAGGATCATTTAAAAATCATTTAAAATAATTATCGAGGAAAATAATCATTCTATTATGAATTATTCATTTTTAAATTTATTTTAGATATTTTAATTAAAAATAAACATGAAAATGTATAATTAAATATTTTAAAATTATATAAAACATTTTCTTGGTAAACAATATTTTTCTTTTTGAATGTTTTCTAAAACATTATTAAAATAATTTTCACTTAAAATAACCTTGAAAAAATAAATTAATTTTTTTAAATCATTTTACCAGAAAATATCGTTGAAAAATGATAATGGATGATTTGAGAAAAGTTATAGTCATGATGGTGGAAAATGTCATCCATAACATAAATGTTAAAACAAATTTCCATTTCATATTTTTGGTAAAATCCAAATGTGCATTTTAATGAATATTAAGTGAACATTCCTGAATTCTTTTTGTTAATTTTCAAAATTTTGTTGTAATGTATTTAATAAATAATGTTAATAATTGTTAAAATATTTCTTCAATCATTTTTATAAAATATGTTTTTCGAAGAAAAATAGTTGTTTACTGAAGAGAGAAATAAAGATACTTTTATTACTTTTTTTAAATTAATTACATTAAGTAAAAAAGGGTGTAAATGGTACTATTACATGAAAATATCATTATATAAATTATATAAGAATAATAATTAGAATTCACGAGTGGTATATGATAACATTTCAATATCGGAGACGTAATCGTAAACAATCTTTATAAATGTTGTGATTGTAAATAAAACTCTTACCACTTTAGAAAATCAGAATCATAATCCTAATGAATGGATTTAATTAAATGAAACATAAAAAATCAAGTTAATTAAATATTTTTATTATATTACATGTTAAAGATGTTTCATATACATTATATAAATTAATATAGTTGCTTAACATGATATATGTTCGAAAGAATAAAAATTGAGGCAAATATCCTTTACAACATTAGTAATCCTTTGAATAATAATCTATAATAAATAATAACATTAAACTAATCATTATATATCATTAAATTAATTATATAAATTATATAAAATTTAAAAGGGAAAGTGTTTTCACCACCCAAAATTAAAGAGTGGGGAATTTGTATATGTCTCTTAGAAATAAAAAGAGAGACTGTAAATCCCATACAATGGTCATATCATGTAAGTGGGGATTAATCAATGAATTGATTAAGTGTATTAAATTTAAATCCACCTAAAAAAATTATAATACAACATTAAATGAAAATTTTTCAGTAAAAAATATATTCATTGAATGAAAAGAATACATAACGTATATGGGAACCCAATGAATGGAAATTGGATTAAGAAATCCCTTACCTCATGTTTCTTTTTTATTGAACATTATAAAACCTACTATATATTGGTTTTAAAAATGTTATTAAATTATTATAGAATAATATTTATATCTAAAATATCATATATTATCTTTTATATCATATTACTACCATTTTATTAATAATATTCCATGATTTTTTAGGTGTTAATTGAATTATTTTCTCATTCATGATTTGGCATAAATGTTATTTTATTGTATTTTATAGTTACATAATATATAAAAAAATAATCATGAAATAATTATCATATTTATATATTAATTATACTATAAAATTAATCCATGAAGGACGGTTATGGAAAATGTAATATGTTTCGATCATGGAGACGGTAGGTCATATGTACAACTGAGTGACTCTTATATATTTTAATGATCACCAAAGAAAGAAGGTAAGTATAATTTAATCATTTTATAATGATAAAAATAATACATATATATATATTCTCTAAATGTACTAATATATATAATCTATTTTTTGTGGTTATGAAAAGAGTGTGAATTCTCTTCGTGAAAGAGGTAATCCCCAGGTTCACGAATGATGTTATTATTTTTCAGTGTAAGAAATAAAATTACATTTTATATTTTAGAAATTAAAAATATTCCATGAATAAAATAATTTTATATTTTTTAACATATAATCATTAAAATTTTCTCTCTTACTTTCCATTGATGTGTTAGTCAAAGACAAATCACATTGCTTCGTGAAGAGGTAATTTGTTGTACACATGAGTGTTATTGTTGATATTAATTTGGAATGAAATATATATGGTATATATGATATAATGAATCTATATGAATAATTAAATTAGAAGTATCATATATATAATTTATCTCTATCATCATACCTAAACTTGAGAGGTGTTAATGGGAAAACTAATGAAATCAGTTGGTGATGAAGTAATCCTTCTTACACATGAAAGATGATTTCTTAACCCATTTCATTAAAATGGATATGGTTGTTTTTTCCCATTAACATAAAAACAACTTAGTAAATATAAGATAATTAGTATAATATATCATTAGGATATAATAATAATTGATGGAGGTGGAGGAATAAATATAATAAAAAAACCCGTTGATGAATATTACAACTTCTTCGGGATACATCGCTAGGTTTTTAAAAAATACACCCATGTTTAGATGTCTAACAAAAATAAATGTTGTCAGATTTCGGGACTAAATTCTAGAGGTGAGTGTGGTTATATATGGGATGAAAACTGTTTCATGAAATATTTGAATATGTGAGGGTTGTGAGTTCCCTTTTATAATTGTGGAGGAGTGACATTTTCTAAAGACCATAATTTATTAAAAAATTGGAGGCCACCCTAACATAAAGTGGAAGAAAAATTGATAAAGTATCTTTTTTAGGGATGATATGGTGGATAAATACAAAGAAAAAATGAAATGAACAAAAATTTTAAGCATTTCATTCATTTACTATTATGTTTACTCACTCGCTTCTACATTAGATTCTATCAATGTAATTATTTTATTAAATGTTGTAATTAAATCCATAAGACTAAAATACTATTATAATTATTAGATAATTTAGAAAAATTATTATAAATATAAAATATAATTTATTAAATAAATATCCAATGTGTGTGGAAAATTAAATTTAACACAATCTCAATTAACGTGAAAAACATCGCTTTTAACATTAAAAATAATTATTTATTTTTATTATATTTACAAACTATTATGAAAAAATTTATTTTTAACTTATTACTAAATAATAATAGTTATAATTAAAATTTTATATTCTATTATATCAAATTACATTCATATAATATGAATTACATATTTTAAATTTAATCCAGTAGATGCGACGAGATAATGGGTTTTCTAGGAAGAAAATTTTCAACAATTTAAAATGTATTTCTATGAAAAATCTATATTAAAATAATGAAAATGATATAATTTGGATTAATATATATTAATTTATATAATTGAGTATTTTTAATTTAAAAAAAATAAATATATATTTTCCCTTAAATAATAATTTAAATTAAAATTATATTTCTAGTAAAAATAAAATTCATTATTCATTAAAAAATGAAACATTTCAAAAAAAACTATGAACACATCTAGCTAAAATAATTTTGATATTATGATTTAAAAAATCATGATTAATTTTTCAAATACATTTTCTTAAATAAGAATAAATTTGTAACATCCTGGTATTTTTTGAAATATATTCATTCAAATATATTTAAATTATTAAGTAGATCATGTTAAATGAAATATATATTTTATCTTGAATCACATGATACACCATGTTTATCTTTTTTTAGGTGCAACATAAAATTCTTTTGATGACTTATGTCACACACCGACCCGAGTCTTAGTAGTAAAAAATATACTATTAATATTTTTTTGAAAGTTATCACTTATCCATTGGAATGAAAATAATGAATGATATTATCTAAATTATGAAATTATGGTATAAAAATTATTATAAAATGAATTCATTTTGTACCATTTAATTATAAATTAAATTAAAAACCAATTGAAAATGAAGGATGTGTTTTTAAAATAAATATTTTTTTGCTACAAAGGAGATTAATCATAATGAATTAAATTAGTCGGTATTTGTGAAA
Source organism: Viscum album (assembly GCA_963277665.1). Lineage (NCBI taxonomy): Eukaryota > Viridiplantae > Streptophyta > Magnoliopsida > Santalales > Viscaceae > Viscum > Viscum album. The sequence continues at coordinate 201,961,974 of OY728128.1, forward strand.
TATATTAGAGTTATTTATCTCTTTTATTTTTAATAAATTATTTTTCAATTCATTTAATTGGTTTTATGTGTATAAAATAAGTATAAATCGAATTTTAAGCATAAAATGCTGTATTTTTTTAAAAGGTAGTTTAAGAACCTCTTAATGGATGACATGTTTTATAAATTAATTATTTCACTTTCATAAAGTTTATTTGAAAAAATAATATTATTTAAAATCATAATTTCAAAATTTACCTTGGTTTAATTTTTGGTATTTTTATTAGAATATTCACATTTTGATAAATAGTGAAAAATACTGGATTTTAATTGAAAATAGTTTTTTCATCTAAATAATTAATTATGATAAATTATATTTTTAATGTGTTATAAAATATATAAATAGTTAATTTTTATATAATATAATTGAATTTATTTAATTTCAATCAGTTCACACTTAAAATGGATATAAAAAATTTCAAAATTTTGAACTTTTTATCATTAAAAACTCACTTTCTCAATCAATCTGTGAGATTAATTTTTAATTAAATTATACCAGTTATGTGATATGGATTTGAAAAAATGTATTCAATATTTTTATTCTAAATAATTTATATTCTTTATAATTTTTATGTTTTTTCAAAAAATAATTAGTGAAGGAAATTAAAATTAATGACATCAATTAAGGTCAAAACATGTTTTCTTAGTCATCAGACATAGAATAAAAGTTTTAAAAATGAAATTAAACATGTGTTTATACTATTTTCTGTAAAAATTTATAACATTAAACATATATGGTTATCTAATAATATTCATTTTACCCTTGGAGGAAAAGTAAAACATGGGGACTACATAATTATTTTCAACAATATCAAGTGGGTCCCCTTCCCCACATATAAAAGGGAATTCACTCCCCCCTCTCATAAAACATGTAATAAATTTTTCTCCCACAAAATAACAAGGAAATTTATATTCTAACATAACTCCTCTCATCCTAAAATCCTCTCAATTTGTTGATTGAAAACCCAAGGAAGTCCTTTACTGTAATCCAAAAGAAGTTTCCAAAGAAGAGGTTACATTCATCAACAAGAACTTTTGTTTTATTTATTCCTACACCCCTTATGTTAATATAATTATGTGATCATATAATAAAATAATTATACTAAATATTCAAATATGTATTTATGGTATGTGTTCTACCTAAAACTATGTACACTTAAATCATATTGGTTAAGAAAACACAGTTCATGTGAAAGGTAAACTTCCTCCTCGTGAAACGATGTTCTTTTCCATTTCATCCTATTTTGGGCGGTATCATTCATGTAAATATTTATTCTATATGATAAATATAATATTTATAATTTATTAATACTTATTTATTTATTATATAACACATACCATCATGCTATCCATTTTTTTGGGAACACAATAACATCATTTTTGGACGTGTGGACTACCACATCCTCAAAGTGATGTGGAGCCTTCACACTTCACAAGGTCTATATTAAGAATGTTTTTATTGAAAATTTATTTTTCATATAAAGTTTTTTGGATAATAATTACATAGTAATATATCTCTACATGTAACATATCTTTTTATTCATTCCATTTCACACACTAAAAATGTTATAATGCCATTCATAGACATGTAGACCACCACCCACTTGAAACAGAGCAATACTTCCTTTATAATCACTACATTACAAGAATGATATATATAAGTTTATATAATTAATTAATATTGTATTTATTATATAATTATCCATCTTTAAAAACTAAACTTTACATACCATATTTCATTAATGATCATTTAAAAATTGGAATCATACTCAAGTGTACGTACAGACTAACGTCTCCATCACCATAACATTGGATCAATTTTAATAACCATATTTCATTTTAGATTTAGAAATTAATATAGGTGATAAAAATAATATATTTAATACATTTTTAATAATATGTATATAATTAAATAAATACAACTCTAACCAATGTAGAGTTATCAAATTTAGATATGACACATAAAGCCGAATGTGGTAAAAAAGATGACCTAATAATTTTTTATTATTTAATTATATATAAATTATTTATTAGAAAAATGAAAGTAATAATAAAATTGTAAATTTTTATAAAAATTTAATTAATTAGAATAATATTATTATTAAATAAGATATAAACAAGTGCGATGAATCAGACATTAGGTAATACAATTTCATCTCACTTTTTTACCTTTATGAGATAAATGTCATATTCACCACATACATAAGTATTATGGTGTATCTAATTCCAATGGTGATATATTATATGAGAAATAATTTACCTACATTGTATATAAATTTTTAATTTGATTATTATTAATTTTAGGGTTTTAAATTCAAACATTATCATAGTTGAAAAATATTTTCATTTAACTTTATACATCTGTGATATATATTTCATATTCAATAATAAATTTTTTTGTGGTGTATCATTGGAATATTTGGTATAGAATATCAAGAATTATTCTATATACATGTTACATAAAATTTTAATTTTAGGATTACTACTTTTGGTGTTTGTAATTGAATTTTTTTAAAATGTGTAGGGGATTTGCATCTCAGTTATTACATATATGTTATAAATGTCATATTCACAACTTAATTATTTTATATGGAGTATCTACTACCCCATTTGATATATTTTATAATTAATTACTTTATTTTAATGGTATTTTAATATTTCATTTCATGATTATTACAATTGGGTATTCCGATTCCAATGTTACCATATTGTGTGTGGATTTATAGTCTCATTTTTATTTATGATATACATATGTCATATTCACCCCTAATTTATTTTGTGTGGTGTATGTACAGTCCATTTGACATAAAATATCAGGAATTAATTTATTAAAATTTTATTAAATGTTTTGAAATTATATTCTCCCATTCGTCTTTAAAATCAAATCATTTTAATGTGTTGTGGGTCACATTGAATGATTAAATATTATTTTCATAAAAAATGTTTCAATTGATGTTTTATAGTAATTTCCATTCATCAACATAAAAACCCCATGTTCTCACATATCTAACACTAGGGATATTTTGTATTTTCACTCTCCTCATTATTTATTTGTATGGATGATTATATTTTCTAAAATATGATTAATGAACAAGTTTCTTTTCCATAGGTTAAGCTTGTTTCAAATATATTTTTATTAAACCCGTTTATTTTAAAAGGGTTACTCATGTTTCAAATATATTTTTTATAGAGTCCATTTATTTTACAAGGGATATGCATGTTTCAAAATGATTTTTTATAGACCACATTATTTCCATTGGTTATCTTGTTTCAAAAAGAATATCATGAAACTCATATCTTTTCCACAGGTTAATCATATTTCAAAGGGATTGACTTCAAACCCATTACTTCTCAATTGGATTATTAGTATATAAATGACTAATTATTGTTTCAATGAGTTTTATGATGATATAATTTTATTATTAATATAGAAATTGAGAATTATAATAAATTAGTTATGTTGATAAGTTTATACGAAGGTTTTAGCCCCATTATAGCCCATGGGTGAGCCTAATAATCCTTATACGAAGGGTTGAGACACATTATAGCTCACCGAAAATAGGTTAGAAAGATTTATATTATACAATGGGTGATCCACTTTATAAATACACAATGAAATTTTTAATTATAATTTTGGAATTTATCAATATGGTTATTCCAATAAAAGTGGTTTTGAATGGATTTTGTGAATACGATTCCCCATATTACCAAAAATAGTTTTATTTTCCTGTTATGAGTTTCTATTGGTTCTAATTATTAAAATTGATATCACATGGATTTTTTAAATTTATTTTTATCAGTCTTGCTTTTTCCATGTATTCATCTTTGATGATTCAGGTATTTATCGAGATGAGTATATTTCTAATTCTCACATCCACAATGATGCTATCATCTCGTATGACCATTAATGCCATTTATTTATTAATGATTTCATTTCCATTACCTATAATTTGATCTCACAATTATTATGTTTCCTTTTCCCAATGTTTTAGTGAAATTTTATTTAATGAGTTATATCAAGAAGAAATTCCATGTGGATGATAATGTTGTATTAATGTGATATTGAAAATCTATGTCAAGTTGTAGAAATTATCAAATAATATTGAATTATTTATTTATGTTGGAGTTTTTATAATTCACTATAAGTCTATTAATGAATGATCATCTTTATTATTAGTGTACAATGTATTAATTTTTTTGTTGTATTTTTTTGATTGGAAAAAACTGGGTAATGAATATTAGCATCATATTAAGAAATGTATTATTAAGGATTTCTGCATATGATTCATGAGTGAGGGTTCTGGGCTGTTAAAGATGGTGTCGAAGGCTATTTGAGATAACTTTGGAGATTAAGAGGTTTTCATGAGAGTATATATTAATAGAAATGTATAACTTTAAAGGTCTTTAATATTAAATATTATCATAAGTTCATTGTGACATAAAGCTCATTTGATGGTTTTATGTAGTAAACCCTATAATGTAATTAATGATTTTTTTGGAGATTTTTTATTGGGTATAATTATATGTTAAAAATAATTATAATGTGAATTATTAATTTAATTGTTTTAGAAATATTTTTTAAGGTATTGATAACCATTATGGTTTATATGTTATTGGATATTAGGGTAGTTATTGGAACACATTCTTTATCGTATATTTTACCAAATGATTGAAATAATATTTTTTCAACTAAGTGGTTAATGTTAATTCAAAATAAAAACCTAATATTTTGGGTTTTTAAATATTTAATGTATGATATAACCATTAATTTTAAAGAACTCTTTAATATTTAGGATATTTATGTTATTTGGGATACATGGTTATCAAATGATTTAGTATTTGTTTAGGGTATGTATTTTAAATCCCAAAGATTATTGTACCATATGATGCTTTACTAATTTTGGAAATTATATTTTTATATTACAAAACATTTTGTTTTATTTAATGTATAAATAATGGTGAAATTGTAGAAATATAAATTTTTTATTTATTTGGAATTTAGAATTATATTTTAGTTCATTCGGAAGTAAAAAATCATGAATAGCCATAATTTTGAGAAAATATGAGATTGTGAAGTAAATTGAATGAAGGAAGATATGTATACATCATGTGTGTATATTTACCTATTCACTTAGTATATATGGATATGGAATCCTTAATCTTTATGAAAGGTATATTGGAAGAAAAAATCCTCGTGTTACTATATTTATCGATGATTTCAATATCATTTTCCACTCAAATTTTTCTTGTGGTTTTTACAATTTGACTTATTTATGTCTATTTTCTCTATCACTTTCTATTATTCGAAAGGAATTTGTTTTCCCTTCTAAATCCTTCTTTTATTTTCCAACCTATGTTCTGGTTAGGTGAAATCCTAGTTTGGTGCATCATTCAAATACATGTAAGTTTCTGAAATTCTGATTTTATGAATATTTTTAGTTTACCCAACGTACGATGTGGGTTTCAATAACAAAATTCTATAAATTTTAACTCTTTGAGATCCAAAATGAATTTTTAGTGAAAAATTCATTCTTAAGGGGTTAAATGTAACATACTAATATTTTAGGAAATATAGTCTTCCAAACTAATATAAATTCATTAATACATTTTTTACATGAAATACATAGTTTAACTCTTATCACACACAAACCAATTTTTATCTTGCGTTTATCTCAGCATCAAGTACCATTGATGACATACAAAACACAAAATCTTGAGTCTTACATTAAAACAATATTATATTAATAATATTTTAATATTTAACATTTTTTCATTAGAATGAAGGGAATGAATGAGTTTGACTAAATTATGAAATATGAGTTCAATTTTTTTTAAATCATTTCTTTGGAAACCAATTAACTTGAAATGAAAATAAATATCAATTGAATATAAAATATGTGTTTTAAAAAAATTATAGTACGCCACAAAATAATTTAATCATAAAATTCTTTGTTAATACCTTTTGATGAAAGATATTAATGATATTTCAGTGTAATATTTTCAATTTTTTTTCAATTAATCTAATGTTATTTACATGCATAAAATAAGAATAAAAATAAATTTAAAAATAAAATGCTATATATTTTAAAAGGATGTTTTCCCACCTTTTAATGATAGACATATTTTAAAAATAAATTACAAAACATTTATAAATATTATATATCAAAATAATATTTTTCTTAAATACGAATATCAAAATTTTCATAGGGTGAATTTTGGTAATTTTTCTAAGATGTTTCATATTTGGATGAGTAGTGAAAAATACTGCACAATAATTGAAAATTACAATTTTTTAAAAAAATATTATAGTGTTATAATATATTTTAAAATTTTTTTAAAGTATAAATAGATAATTTTTTTATAAAGTTATCAAATTTATGTCATTGTAATACATTTTTAATTGAAGATGGATATAAAAACATTTCATGAATTTGAAGTTTTTTACATTAAAAAATTTATTTCTCATTCCTTTTGAGGGGTTAATTTTAAATTTTATTATATTACTTATCTGATTTGAATTTAAAATAATGGATTCAATATCTATAATTATTACAACATATTTTTTCTATAATGTTGATCTTAGTTTTTTACTGAAGATATTTTTGAAATAAATTAAATTAAATTGCACTAATTGAGGAAAAAACAAGTTTACTTAATGATTTAATGTAGAAAAAATGATGTATCAATCAACATAAAAATGTATGAAATTTTTTTATATATAAATATAGACCATTACGCCTATATATTTATACAAATATTTTATTTTTAACCCTTTGGGACAAGTAAAACATGGGGATCACATAACTTTTTTAATGAATACCAAGTGTGTCCTTTTCCCCAATTATAAAAGGGAATTAAATCTCCCACTCTCTTCTCACATCTCAAGAAATTATGAATCATCAAAACCATGAGATAATAAAGTCCCAAAATCTATAATCGCATAATATAATCCTCCCTTTTGGAATAATTCAAACCAAGGAATTCATTTATACAAACCAAAAGTAGTTACCTAAAGAAGAGGTAACATTTTTCAATGAGAACTATTGATTTCCTTATTCCTCCACCCAATAAATTTATATTATTGAAATATTATGAAATATCCTCAGTAGAAAAATATAAAAATATATTTTTATATTAATTTTTTTACCTAAACCAACACAAACATCCATAAAATGGGCAATGAAATCATTGTTCCTGTGTTCGGTGAACTACTGCCTCACCAAATGTTGTCATTCATTATTTACTTTACCATCCTATTATATTATGGAATTTTGTTTTTAATTATATTTTTCAATGATATATATGTTATTTATAATTCCTTCATACTTTAATAATTATTATATATTAAAATTCGGCATTCTTTCCATTTTTTGGGAATACGATAACATTGTTTGTGGATGTACGGACTATCGTCTCTTCAAAGCGGTGTGATATGTTAACACTGTACATGGAATTTATTAAGAATATGTTTATTAATAATATATTATATAAAAAATGTCTTTATTAATCTAAATAAATTTTAAACTATCATTACATAAAACTTATCTTTTTTTTTTCGGTTTCATACACTGAGAAGATGTAAGATTATTCTAGGCATGTGGAAAACTTCCTCCTTGAAGAGATTTTGTTCTTTATTTTAATAACCACAAAAGATGAATTTTATTGATATAAATTGTTTTATAAAATTATTTTATATGTTATTTATTATATAATTATCATTTTATTGAGATAAATGTTTCTCACATTCTTTTAATAATGATCATCAAAAAATAAAAACATTATGCATGCGTACGTATAGCCTACCATCTCCATGATTGTAACATTAGATAATTTTTCTTAACTAACAATAAATATTTTTTTAAAATTTATAATTTATGTAGAAGTTAGATTTTTATTTAATTTTTATTTTTATTGTTTTTAAAATACTGACCACACCAGAAATAAATGACCTATCAAATTTAGTTATGAAAAATAATGTTAAATGTGGTCTAAACATTCCACTTGAACACTATTGAATAATATATTCTATAAAACCAATTTATAAGTGCAAAAAATGTAATAAATATATTATAAAACGATTCCAATAATTTATATAATTAATATTTTTTTATTTATGATGATACTGAATATGGATGATGAATCTAACTTAAGTTAAGGGAATTTCATCTCACATTTTACATCCGTGAGATAAATACTATATTCACCACTTACTTATTTTGTGTGGGGTATATATTTTTCTATTTTTAATATTATATCATGTATTTTTATATATTAATGATATTTAATGGATTCATTTTATTTCTATTACATTTAGGGTTTCTGATTCTAATTATCCCATTGTTGTAATGGACTCCCATCTAACATTATTACATCTATGAGAGGAATTTTATATTTACCACTGACTTATTTTTTTTAGTGTATATACTTCACATTTTCATACATTATATCAAAAAATAGTCTATATAAATTTTATTTAAATTATTAATTTTATGCTTATTACTTTTGGGGTTTCTAATTCCAATGCTACTCATGTTGTAATGGAATTTCATCTCAATTTTTATATCTTTAAGATAAATGACATATTCTCCCCTAATATATATTTTGGGGTATCTAATACCCCTTTTTATATATTATATCATGAGTTAATTTATGTTCATTTTATATAATTATTTAATTTGATTGTTATTACTTTTCTATATTTTGATTCAGATGCTACATTATTTGTATGGGGATGTCTTGTCTCACTTTGATTTTCATGAGACTGATTTCATATTCACTATTTGTATATTTTTTGCAGCTTATATAAAGCCCCTTTGAAATATCATATCATATATTTTTTAATTATAATGTTCTGAATTATTTTTTTAATTTTTATTCATTGTTGTGGGTTATGATTAAATATATTTCAAAGTGGTCGGGTATACATTGAATGATTAAAGATTGTTTTCCTCAAAAATTATTCAATATATCTATTAATATAATTTCAATTAATCACATTTAGAAAAACATTTTGTTACATTCTAAAAATGGGTATATATTTTATTATTACCATCCTTATTTTTAATTTATATTGATTATGATCAATTAAAAGTGATTATTAAGGAACCCTATACACTGCCACATGTTAATCTTGTTTCAAAGATATTGTTCTTAAACCCATCCAATTCTATGGGTTACACTTGTATAAAATTTAGTTATTAGGGAATAAATTTATTTTACAGGGGTCACTGAGGTTTCCAAAAGATTTATCTAGTAACCCACTTATATTACATGGGATGATCAGGTTTTAAAGGGATTGTCATGGATCCCACTTCATTTCCATGGAATAATTATGTTTTAAATGGGTTGACATAAAACAAATTAATTTGACATGGGTTTTTCAGGATATAAATGAATTTTTATTTTTCAATTAGTTTTATGACACTTGTTTTTTTATTAACATGGTACTTTGGCATTATACGAAACATGTTATCCCAATACAACATATACGATGTATTTAGATGCTTTATATCTCATAGGGGAGATATATATATATATATATATATATCATATGAATGGTTGATACACATAATAGATCATGGAAATTATATGAGTCCAATTTATATTATATTCAGGGGGATCAACAATATAGATGTCCAATGAATGGGTCACTAAGAATGTTGGAAGTCAAAAATATTATTAATCTAGTTAAAAGGGTTTTGAATGTATTTTATGTAAGTGATTTTACAAGATAACAAGAAGAATGTTAACTAGTTGTTATGTGTTTATAATGTTTATAATGATAGATTTTTATTTCATGTGGATTTTTATTATTTATTATGATAAATCATGGAATTCCCTTGTTTTAATATTTTTTGGTTTAAACATTAATGTTCATGATATCTTTTTTTCTAGTGAAAATTTATTATGTCATCATATATTTTGTTATTATTATGTTCATATGTGAAATTAAATTGTTAATGATTACATTTAATCTTATTTTTTTCTGATCTCACCATTAATATGATTCCTTTAACATAGGTTTTAATGAAATTAGGTTAAATAAGATTATTTTAGAATGGATTTCATGTAGATGATGATGATGTATTTATTTGATAAAAAAATATGTCATACATGAGAAAAATTATTATTTAAAAGATTTTTATTTGTTTATATATAAGTATTTCTCAATAAAATAATTATAAACCTAAAAGGCCATCCAGAATGTAATCAATCTTTATTTTACTTTTGAGGTTCTTTGGGTTTAATGGAAAAAAATTGGTCCAATTTTATCCACATCATAGAGAATCTAAAGGTTACGGATTCCAGTATTGTATTCATGTGTTTGGGTTCTAGGCTATTATAAAATTATTTTTGCATTATATGTGCAAATAAATACTAACCTGTCTCTCATAAAACAAAATTTCAAAAAAAAGTATTTTTCATTCAAATGATTATTATTTTATTTGTAATTAATATATAACCAAATAATATTTTCTAAAAACTGTAAAACATAAAAATGTCATTATTCAGATATTAGTATTCATACTCTATTATTTAATGGATTTTTTTTTACTATTTTAAATTTCATTGGTTGTTTAAAATCGATGTGGCTTATAAAATACAATATCAAAAATAGTTTTCCATTCTAAAATATTTTGGTGATACATCATACCTATATAAAAATTTCATCACAAAAAGTTGATCATTATCTCAGTAATAAAAGGTATGATAATTGAATTTTTTTAACCATATCATACATTTTTTATAAAATCATACTCTTCATAAAAGGAACAGTGAAGTAGAAATGTTATCTAGAATAACTGATACTAGTTTTCCAAAATGTGAGAACATAAGTTGGATGTGAATATTTGGATGTGGAAGAAGAGCATAATTAATAATAGAGATTAATAGATATCATTGATCATATAAAATCGAGTGATCAATAGAATGTTATGGACTTGAAAACCATAAATCTATGATAAGTGAAATTATCACAGTTTCATACGAAATAAAGTTACTATGATAATATTTTTGTTTCAAGAAACATTTCCGTGATTTTATGAATTATATATCCATCTATACTTAATACAAAGTGAAATATATACACTTTACATGTATAATTTTATCTTATATTCAATATATAATAGATTCTCAACTTTTTCTCTGAACAATGAAAATCCAAGAGAAAATTTTCATCCCTAAAAAACTAAAAATAAGTTTTAAAAGAATTATATAACCAGAAAATGGGTAAAAATGTATTCCACCTTTATTTTTTCATTGAAAAAAATCCAAAATGGTTTTCACAAATAAGATAATTACCAAAATGAATAAACCTTCATATTGTAGAGACCCGAAGCTTGACGTACATGGACAATACATTACTTTTGCGGAATAACAAAAACACACACACAAGGACCGTAATAGTTTAGTGTCTTTAGAAACTCGGAATATAATCTTCTAATCGTGGTGAAATATCTTCAAAATCTCCCATAAAGATATTCTTTTTTTTATCTAAATCCTTTCTTTATGTCCTGGGGAAAAGAAAACATAAAAGTGTGAGCTCAAATTCTCAGTAAGGATAAAAAAAAGAAATATCAATCACGTCATATTCATAAGAACATATCTTTTGGAAATCTTAACCAGCAAAAGAGATCATAATTTCATAACATGGGATAAATCCTAGTAGTGAAATGTAATACCAATAATCATAACTTAAAACATGAAACTTTGTGGCATACATACATAATAATATAGAATCATTTCTTATTTGTCAAGACTCATTTCCAAGACTATCTTAGTGGAAAAAGTCCATTTCTGAACCGAGTTCACTCCTTGTTTCAGTCCTGTTTCACTGAACCGGTATAACCTACCATTCCAGCCATGTATATCTCAGGAGATATAAAATCTTTACCCAATGAATTGGAGGGAGATATAGGTCCCACCCATATCATAATGATAACGTTCTTATGTGTGCCACAAAATCATAAACCATACATCATAGCATAACCCATGTAATAAAAATGGGAATCTTAAACATCGTGACATCATCAAACAATTCATATAAGATAAAGTAATTCATAAAACTATAATTCCATCACAACATAATCAAATCAATGTAATAATAGGGATAGAAACAGAACCCTTTATTATCTTAGATTGAAAATAATTTTGATAAAACGCTTGAACTACATTCTTGAGAAAAATATCCTTTATTCTTCAAAAACACTTTTCCTTTTATAACATGTCATACAATTCTAAACTAAAATAATTTGATTAAAAATAAACTTGAAAACATGTAAAGGAATATTCTTGGAAATAATTTTTTAAAAATCCATTCATGATGTGTATGTTAAAAAAAACATTCTTCGTACTTTTATCAGAGAAGTCAAAAAGTACCTCGTATGAAAAACGACAAAAGATTTCTTTCATATCCTTTACTAAAAACTCACCGAAGGGTAAAATTGGATTTAAAAAATTGTAGGTGGATGGAAATAATATTACATATTGAGGAAGCATGGATGTGGATGACAAAATACACCCCAGTAAATTTCAAAGTATAAACAATCTCGGATAAAAATGAGATTGTGATATTTCCCTTACCTTAGGTCTGATTTCCTTCGTATGTGTCCGAACCTCCTGTATAATGATTTAAATAATGTCATTGACTTATTCCAGAATCATACTCATTTTTATGATATCATATATGGTTCACTTATGGATTTATATTACCCGTTCTTTTGTAAATTCCATGTTAAAGAGCGTTTTGGGTAAAATCATTTCATTTGTCATCCGTGTTTTGACTTATAATTATTCATATGATTACGTAGATCATGATTACTTAATTATAGACTATAAAACATGATTTATATATAATATATATTCACAATATAACAGATCAGTAAATGGAAAGAAATACACCGTTCATGGAGACGGTAGACCGTACGTACGCATGAATGCTGTTTTCTTTTCCTTATTGAGTTGAATGGAATTAAGTAGATGACATACATATATATACAAATAAATCCAGAATCATTATTATGTCATATATTTCATTATTACTTATTAAATATTCTTTATAATCATTCATGAATGGTTAACGTGGAGAATGAATCTCATCGCATCGTGGAGACGGTAGTCCGTACGTACGCACGAGCGATGATATCATACTCATGATCGTGGAATTGTATTGGAGTGTATGTATACTATTTCAGAATCAATATCACTTTACAATAATCATATATACTTATTATGTACACCATTATACCCATCCAAATAAGGTGGTGGTGGAAAATAGATTACACCACGGTGTGGAGACGGTATTCCGTAAGTACGCACGTGCGGTGATTTCATTTTCCGTAGGATGGATAGAGAGTGAAATAAAGTTGTTTCATAATTATAATAAAATATCAGTATATAATTGATACTGATGTTATTAATTCATAATGAAACAACATAAGAATAAGAAGTGGAAGAAGAAATAAAGATGAAAGAATCGATAACGGACATTACCTCTTCTTTGAAGCGCCTCTTTGAGATCTCCTTTTAGGGCTCTTAAATTAGTCTTTGAGGAAGACCAGAACCTCTAGGATGTTGCTAGGGAAGTTGAGAAGGTAATTTGGCAGGGGTTGGATGAGCTTTAAGGCTCAATGTGGTGTGAGGAAGAGAGGGAGGAGGTGCACTTTTATAAGGGAGGAGAGGGGCTCCTTTGGAAAAACTAAAAATATTATTTTATTATAAAGACAAATTCGGGTTTAAATAGCTCCAAATTGAGTTATTTCGAAGATAAGGTGGGTATGGGTCGAAATCCTCTCATCCAATAGAATTTATACAAGTTTAGGATCCTATTTTAACCTTATCATTTAGATTTAACATTAAGTAAAATAATTTTACTTTTACCGTGTCTTCTTGTGTTCTTATACTATAAGGTTAATAAACTTACAATAAGAAGACAAACGAAACCCAAGTTGTTTATTATTAATATATATAACCTTATATAAGTCATTTGGCCAAACCATAGTTTTAGTAAAAAAATAACAATTAATAATATAATATTTTTTTTAAAAACTATTTTATGTCAATTTTGACACTATTTTTTAATTGATTTTTGTGAAAATCATAACAGAATGATTAGTTCAAAAAAAGTTAATTAAATAAATAATAACATTTCATATTAACCTATAAAATTAGTGGAGTTCATAAAAAAACTCAAATTACATTTATTCTTGTATTTATAACATCAATTATGTCAATATTTCATTAATAAGATAATTACTGCATCATCTTTGTGTCATAAATAAATTAAATTATTTAATGTCTAAAAATTACAAATAAAATACCATTATATAGGAATTTTTTTACTTTCTAATTAATATTTATAGTCGAATTTATCTTATGTATAACCCTATATTAAAAATTATATACTTATTAAACTTTGATTTTAACTATTTTAACCCTTCTTTAAATAAATTAATAATAAATGTCCTAATCTAATCCAAGTGGGCCTAAATGGTCATATTTTATTCCTAAGGTTGTTTTTGGTAGAATTACCCTTATCCAATAGAATTAGTACATGTTTTAGGGTAATAATAATATCATTTGTACCCTTAATTACCCTATTTACTTTTAACCGTGGTAAAAAAAAGTAAAAAGTTACTATTCACCAAAAATTCTTTTCATCTCATTGAACCACATTTTACTTACTAACATCAACCGTGTCTCTCGGATTTTTTAAATTCCACTCACAGAAGCGGTAAAATTATGTTTTATGAAAAATTCATTTTTCTTAACTACCACTTAGTGGATTCACTATTCATCAAAAAATGAAAGTTTCCAGAAAAATAACAAAAATTAGGCCTAAGCTACATTTGATATTATGAACTCAAAAATTATGTCTATTTTACCAAATTCAAAACATATCGGTTTCATTAATTAATTTAAAAATTAATTCTTGTCATCAAAACAAATAGCGTGTTCTTAAGAGATAATAACTATCAAAAGATTGACACTTGTTTATGTCTGGTTTAAATGTGAAATTACATCCAATGAACAACATTGTATTAAATTGTTAAAATATATTCTAAATATACTTTAAAACCAATCAAATTAATAATTTATCACTATTAATTATTTCGATTAAAAATGTTGTTTTTAATTAAAATTTAGTAATTTTCACTATTCATCAGAAAATGAAAGTTATCTGAAAAGTACCAATATTTCACCCTAAGCTAATTTCGATATTACGAATCCAAAAATGGATTCCATTTTGAAAAACAAAAATTTAAAAAATTTCAAAAAGTGGTTATTACTATTCATAACGGCTAGTTTTAATAATATTTTAATAGCATATTGTTGTTTAGTGAAACTCGTTATTGCATACTACACACGCTATCGAGGAAGGTTGCGATTGCGTGTAATGCAAGGCAAGTCAAGGATGCGGGTTGTGCAAGCTCCTTTTGGTGTAGCGTACAACACAAGACATTAATGAAATTAAAAAGAACATTTTTCATAAAATCTCGGGCTGTTACATTCTACCCCCCCTTAAAATGAATTTCACCCTCGAAATTCGTCGGGGTTATAAATGGTTTACTATTAGAAAGTTTCTTTAATAGAAACCCACATTGTAAAAAGGAATACCGAAACCAATCTTTAAAAACACAAGTATGAAACGTAACGGTTACCAAAATAAACTAATCCCTGGGATTCCACATAGGTGAAAATATGGATATGGAAGAGAAATCTAACCATCATGTTCTGATGGAGAGTGGTAGAGAACATGGATATGGAAAATCCAGCAATCACAAAGCCATAAATTTGTGACGATCTAAGGTACCTTCTGATTCATCAGATATAAGGGCACTAGGACAACATTTTTTGGTTTTCAAGATCATTTCCCTAAAGTAGATGAAATTGGAATTAGAAGAAATACTTTCGTGATTTTGGTATAGTCTCACCGTTTGTTGTTCTTTGGACAATTTCCACTTCATCTCTTAAATAAATGAAGTGGAATTTTTCATTCATGATGTGTTAGCAGATCATGTGAAAGAATGATGGGTCATTCCATCTGTCTCAAACAAAAGGTTAGAAAAGTTATCAAAAAATACATAAGTCCATCTATAGTGAGATTAATCATATATGGTTCCTAAAATGGACTTATACTTCATATATCATACTGCTTAATATAATAAAACTAGTTTCTAATAAACAAGGACTTCATGTAGGCCAGTGGTAGGTGATAAAGGCCAGTTGCACTTCGGTTGTGGGTTCGATTCCTATAGCCGTGTCCGATGCAATGGGCTATCGCCCGTCCTGCAGGTTGTCCTTTTTCTAAAGCTATATTACTATAACATCCCATGAACAATATCAAAAAAGTTTTATCCTTAAACAATACTAACTTAGGTCCAACATAATCCATTCCAATCTTTAGTCTTATCTAAAATACTTCGGTCCAAGCTCATAGTATAAAGAAAATGATCACGTGAATGCCATAATTTATCCCCCATATATCATAAGATATATCTTATTGGTCAAATTACAAATATGTGAATACCTTAATCATTTATTCTCTTGAAGAATGAATACCCATTAAACCTTAGTGAAAACATGAATGCAGTCAAAAGTTAACTCTTTCCACATACCAAAATCCAAAAATTCTATATACTCAAACCATGATATAACCTTCTCCTTATATCAGTCATGAGCTCATGAATACGGTCAAACATAAAATTTTCTCGCTTTCCTTTCATTATGTGCATATCATCTTTTTTTCCAAAAATATCTCAATCACATTCCATGGTTACCGGTACCATTGAAAACCACAATATACCAATACATAAATATTCCAATATTCCATGATACTATATACAACATTATTTTGGAATCCCATTACATAAACACTTAATCATTCCACCACATTGTGGTCATATTCAACATCGCCAATAGTGATCGCATGTGACTTCCCTTTGTCCTTTGCGTTAATTGGTTGCTCATGTCGATCATCCCTAACCCTTGTATTAGGGCATTTATTAGCATAATGCCCCATTTCCTTGCACCTGAAGCATTGAAGTGTTGGTGGTGCGTTCTCTGCTGTCTTTTCTTTATTCTAATCATTATAAACCCTTTTTCCATTTCATCGACACTCAGCTGCTCGATGACCTTCTTTTGCACACTTAAAACATTTTCTAGTCCCTTTAAGAAAATCTCCACCATGCTCCTTTCCACACTTTGAGCATAAGGAAACATTCATCTTCTTTTCACCACTATTTTGAGATTTCTCCTTGAACTTCATCTTTCGTTTCTTGTCAAAACTATGAGATGGATAAGTAACACCAACTTCCATTTCTACCTTGATAGCACAACGCACAATTTCTTCATAGCTACTGAAGTCTCTTATAGCTAATTCCCTTTGAAGATTTGGTTTCAATCCACTGAAGAATCGATCAACTTTACTTTCGGGTTGGATGATAAATCCAGATGCATACCTTGCAAGCCTTGTAAAATTCGCTTCGTATATACCAACAGATTCATCATCCTTTTGCTTTAGTTCAATAAACTCCTTCTCCATATTTGTTTGAAGAATACGTGGGAAGTACTTATTGAAAAATAAGTTCTTGAACTGATCCCATTCCATGGACTCAATTTAATCTCTTTGCCTCGTATTCTTGATAAGATTCCACCATTGATCAGCTTCACCTTCCAAACGATATACTGCTAAGATGACTTTATCATGATCAGAACATTGATGAACTGAAAATATCTTTTCAGTAGTACTGATCCATTGTTCAGCAACAAGTGGATCAGAAGACCCACTGAAAGAAGGTGGACGTTGCCTCATGAAGGACTCAATAGAATATTGTTCCCTTCTCTGCTCATTTGAAAGTACATAATGATTCATAGCTTGTGTAAGTATAGCAATAAGATTTTGCACTCCATCTCCCATAATATTTGTTTGTTCAGGAGGACAATCCTTGCATTGTCCATTGCATTGATCAACACGGTTCCTTCGGGTTCCAGCCATCGTCTAAAACCCAAAAAGAATAGTGTGAGAGGCAAAAATCATGCTATGGAAAACAACATAATAAAGGGGGAGTATCCTAAATATCTAACATCTTAGGTTAAATTCTATGATCGTTACCGTAGTTCTAGGACTGTATCCTATACGTATAATTATCCTTAGGGACATCCCTAGACATACCATAGAAATATCTCTAGGGATCTCACTAACGTTTTCGCATCCTAGATTCCAAAGGTTTACTAAACCTTTCCTCTGATACCAACTGTAGAGACCCGAAGCGTGACGTACATGGACATTACATTACTTTTGCAGAATAACAAAAACACACACACAAGGACCGTAATAGTTTAGTGTCTTTGGAAACTCGGAATATAATATTCTAATTGTGGTGAAAGATCTTCAACATCTCCCATAATGATCTTCTTTTTTTAAAACCTAAATCCATTCTTTATGTCCTGGGGAAAAGAAAACATAAATGGGTGAGCTCAAATGCTCAGTAAGGGTAAAAAAAAGAACTATCAATCATGTCATATTCATAAGAACATATCTTTTCGAAATCTTAACCTGCAAAAGAGATCATAATTTCATAACATGGGATAAATCATAGTAGTGAAATGTAATCCCAATAACCATAACATAAAACATGAAACTTTATGGCATACACACATAATCATTGAGAATAATTTCTTATTAGTCAAGACTTATTTCCAAGACTATCTTAGTGGACAAAGTCCATTTCTGATCCGAGTTCACTCCTCGTTTTAGTCCTGTTTCACTGAACCGGTATAACCTACCGTTCCAGCCATGTCTATCTCATGAGATATAAAATCGTTACCCAATGCATTGTAGGGAGATATAGGTCCCACCCATCTCATAATGAAACCATTGTTATTTGTGCCACAAAATCATAAACCATACATCATAGCATAACCCATGTAATAAAAATAGGAATCTTAAACATCGTGACATCATTAAACAATTCATATAAGATAAAGGAATTCATAAAAATATAATTCCATCACAAAATAATCAAATCAATCTAATAATAGGGATAGAAACAGAACCCTTTATTATCTTAGATGGAAAATAATTTTGATAAAATGCTTGAACTCCATTCTTGAGGAAAATATCCTTTCTTCTTCAAAAACACTTTTTCTTTCATAATATGTCATACAATTATAAACTAAAAGAAGTTGATTAAAAATAAACATGAAAACTTGTAAAGGAAGCTTCTTGGAAATAATGTTTTAAAAATCCATTCATGCCGTATAAGTTAAAAAAACATTCTTCGTACTTTTGTCGGAAAAGTCTAAAAGTACCTCGTACGAAAAACGACAAAAGATTCCTTTCATATCCTTTAATAAAAACTCACCGAAGGGTAAAATTGGATTTAAAAAATTGTAGGTGGATGGAAATAATATTACATATTGAGGAATCATGGATTTGGATGATAAAATACACCCCAGTAAATTTCAAAGTATAAACAATCTCGGATAAAAATGAGATTGTGATATTTCCCTTACCTTAGGTCTGATTTGCTTCGTATGTGTCCGAACCTCCTGTATAATGATTTAAATAATGTCATTGAATTATTAAAGAATCATACTCATTGTTATGATATCATATATGGTTCATTTATGGCTTTATATTACCCGTTCTTTTGTAAATTCCATGTTAAAGAGCGTTTTGGGTAAAATCATTTCATTTGTCGTCCGTGTTTTGACTTGTAATTATTCATATGATTACTTAGATCATGATTACTTAATTCCAGAATATAAAACATGATTTATATATAATATATATTCAGAATATAATAGATCAGTAAATGGATAGAAATACACCGTTCATGGAGATGGTAGACAATACGTACGCATGAACGTTGTCTTCTTTTCCTTATTGAGTTGAATGGAATTAAATAGATGACATACATATATATACACATAAATCCAGAATCATTATTATGTCATATATTTAATTATTACTTATTATATATACTTTATAATCATTCATGAATGGTTAACGTGGAGAATGAATCTAATCGCATCGTGGAGACGGCAGTCCGTACGTACGCACGAGCGATGATATCGTTCTAATTATCGTGGAATTGTATTGGAGTGTATTTATACTATTTAAGAATCAATATCAATTTACAATAATCATATATAGTTATTATTTACACCATTATACCCATCCAAGTAAGGTGGTTGTGGAAAATAGATTACACCACGACGTAGAGACGGTATTCCGTACGTACGCACGTGCGGTGATTTCGTTTTCCATAGGATGTATATATGGTGAAATAAGGTTGTTTCATAATTATAATAACATATCAGTATATATGTGATACTGATGTTATTACTTCATAATGAAACAACCTATGAATAAGAAGTGGAAGAAGAAATAAAGATGAAAGAATCGGTAACGGACATTACCTCTTCTTTGAAGCACCTCTTTGAGATCTCTTTTTAGGGCACTAAAATTGGTCTTTGAGGAAGACCATAACCTCTAGGATGTTTCTAGGGAAGTGGAGAAGGGAATTTGGCAGGGTTTGGCCGATCTTGAAGGCTCAAAGTGGTGTGAGGAAGAGTGGGAGGAGGTGCCCTTTTATAAGGGAGGAGAGGGGCTCCTTTGGAAAAACTAAAACTATTATTTTATTATAAAGACAAATTCGGTTTTAAATAGCTCCAAATTGAGTAATTTCGAATATAAGGTTGGGATGGGTCGAAATACTCTCATCCAATAGAATTTAGACAAGTTTAGGTTCCTATTTTAACCTTATCAATTAGATTTAACATTAAGTAAAATAATTTTACTTTTACCGTGCCTTCTTCTGTTATTATATGATAAGGTTAATAAATATACTATAAGAAGCCAAACGAACCCCAAGTTGTTTATTATTAATATATATAACCTTATCTATGTCATTTCTCCGAACCTTAGATTTTTAGGGATAAAATAACAATTAATAATATAATATTTGTTTTAAAAACTATTTTATGTCAATTTTGACACTATTTTGTAATTGATTTTTGTGAAAATAATAACAGAATGAGTAGTTCTATAAAAATTAATTAAATAAATACTAACATGTAATATTAACCTATAAAATTAGTGTAGTTCATAAAAAGTCTCAAATTACATTTATTTTGGTATTTATAACATCAATTATGTCAATATTTCATTAATAAGATAATTACTGCATCATCTTTGTGTCGTAAATAAATTAAATTATTTAATGTCTAAAAATTACAAATAAAATACCATTATGTAGGAAATCTTTTTCTCTTTCTAATAAATATTTATAGTCGAATTTATCGTATGTATAACCCTATATTAAAAATGATATACTTATTAAACTTTGATTTTAGCTATTTTAACCCTTCTTTAAATAATTTAATAATAAATGTCCTAATCTAATCCAAGTGGGCCTAAATGGTCATATGTTTTTTCTAAGGTTGTTTTTGGTCGAATTACACTTATCCAATAGAATTAGTACATCTTTTAGGGTAATAATAATATCATTTTTACCCATAATTACCCAATTTACTTTTAATCGTGGTAAAAAAAAGAAAAAGTTACTATTCATCAAAAATTGTTTTCATCTCATTGAACCACATTTTACTTACTGACATCAACCGTGTCTCTCAGATTTTTGAAATTCCACTCACAGAAGAGGTAAAATTAAGTTTTATGAAAAATTCCTTTTTCTTAACTACCACTTAGTGGTTTCACTATTCCTCAAAAAATGAAAGTTTCCCGAAAAATACCAAAAATTAGGCCTAAGATATATTTGATATTATGAACTCAAAAATGATGTCTATTTTACCAAATTCAAAACATATCATTTTCATTAATTAATTTAAATATTAATTCCCGTCGTCAAAACAAATAACGGGTTTTTAAGAGATAACAACTTTCAAAAGATTGACACTTGTTTATGTCTGGTTTAAATGTGAAATTAGATCCAATGAATAACATTGTAATAAATTGTAAAAATATATTATAAATATACTTTAAAACCACTAAAATTAATAATTTATCAATATTAATTATTTCGATTAAAAAGGTTGTTTTTAATTAAAATTTCGTAATTTTCACTATTCATCAGAAAATGAAAGTTATCCGAAAAGTACCAAAATTTCACCCTAAGATAATTTCGATATTACGAATCCAAAAATGAATTCCATTTTGAAAAATAAAATTCACCAAATTTCAAAAAGTGGTTATTACTATTCATAACGGCTAGTTTTAATAGTATTTTAATAGCATATTGTTGTTTAGTGAAACTCGTTATTGCGTACTACACACACTATCAAGGAAGGTCGTGATTGCGTGTAATGCAAGGCAAGTCAAGGATTTGTGTTGTGCAAGCTCCTTTTGGTGTAGTGTACAACACAAGACATTAATGAAATTAAAAATAATATTTTTCTTAAAATCTCGGGCTGTTACACATATGATACATTAATCTAAAAAAATAAACATACAACAAATCAATCATTTATTAATTGATTTTGATAAAAGTAAAAGTGTAAAAAAAGTAGCTAGATTATGGTGGTAAAAAATGATGCAACTTTTGTTTCGTCATTATTACTATGATCTCCCTCTCAGGATTCGACGAAATATTGTCTGGAGAGAATATGATGTTCTTCCCATGGATTGATAAGGAGGCTAGATAATCAGAAACATTATTACATTCACTCCGTGAATGTAGAATGTCTGTCTGAGTACAAATGAGGCTGAGGAATTTGCATATAATGTATGTGATGGACAATAGAATGGAACCCTTCCCAATCAATGAGTTATTGATGATAATTGAGATAGTCTCTACAACACCAAGGGTGATGTTTCTCTGTTTTTGAAAGTGGACACTTATAAGAATGAGATACCCTCAAAATTAAATATAAATACCCAATGTCCAACTAAATCATTACAAAATAACATTACCATTAATAAATGTTTTATCCTAAAGTGAAGTCTCATACCCTATTCCATTAAATTCCACAAAAATATTTTTATCTCCTTTTTTTAAATTACATTAATCAATTAGACACCAAATTATGTTTGAATCCCAATAAACCAATATTACCATAATTAAAAAAAATTCCAAGATAATATAAACCATAGAGGTTATCAATAGCATAAAACATAAATCAAAAAAATTAAATGAATAATAAACATTAAATCAAATCATAAAATATATATAAACCAAAAAAAGATATCTTAATGTGTAATTAGTAACATTATGATCGTGTCACTTAAAAACCAAAAGGGATATAAAACATTTTGAACATAAGATCAAACATACTCTAAAATACCTAAAATTGTATATATAACTCCGATGATTGCAACACATAAAAGCATAAAAATATTTAAATTTATCAAAATAATTTCCCTGATAACAACTATAACAGCCCTGATCCTACATGCCATGATCTGATGTTGAAATCATGAACATTAAATTTTTAGATTTGATACTGATAAATGTAGCCCAATTTTTTCCATCCAAACCATAAAACTTAAAAATATTATATTTTATTACTCAAATTATGAAGGAAGGATAACCATTTTTTGAAATTAGGAAATACTTTTACATAAATAATACACATGTCTCTAATTGAGAATTTCTCTCACCAACCAAGTTTTTATTATTTCACATTAAATAATAATCATCATCCAATTGAAAACCCTACTAAAAAGGATTCATTAAACATAATTTAGGTAAAACTTGGGAATGGAAAATATAATAAGTGTGAGTTAAAATTATTAGTAATGGTAATCAAAATCATTAAAAATTTAACTTCATCACTGTGCATAAGAAGTGTATAAGAATATGACAACATAATCAGAGTGCAAGAGTGAATGCTAAACGGAATCATACCCCTGAATACATGAATAATAAATCATGAAACAACTAATAATGATTTTAAAATGTAAATATTTATAAGAATAAAAAATTATGATACATCTGATATGAATACTTAATAATATATTCATTATAGACCTGTTGAATTCAATGTTGAAACATATCAGAATCTTGAAACATCATCATCTTATTACCCTTATTAAACTGTTACAATCTGAATGACCATGTGGTCAAATTAAAATATAATTGTCTAGAGAACATAATAATTACCCATTCATTATAAATATATATAGAAATACACATCATATAAGCTATATAGAGGTATCATGGTGTTATCTATGAGCCCCATCATGTAATATATTGCATGATTACCTTAAATTATCTCGTCAGACAGATCATATTATAATGTCCCTTTAACAAAAAATAGAGTACACATGGATTTCCTTTAAACAAAAGTCTCATAAAAATAATAATTATTCATTTTATAACTTGATTAACCCCTGATAATTTTTTGTTCCATAATAATATATATGAGACAAGATTATCATGTGTAAAAGAAACAAGTTCCACAACATTGAATCCATATTTAACAATCTGATGAAAATATTGAGATGATATCATTATAAAATATCCCCATTTGATCATAAGTAACAATAATGATTTTGGTGTTGATGAATATAAATAAAATTAAAATATCATTACATAAACTTTGAGGAAAATAGCATTTTCATTTTAAAAAATCAGTTTTTTAAAATCAAAAAAATTTAAATTTTTTTAAAAATAATATAAACATCAAATGGAATCTTTTGAAATAATTTAAAATATTTCAGGACGAAAATACCCATTCTATATTGAAATTTATTACCATTATTAAAATCCTTTTCATTAAAAATAATCTTTATAACATATAAGGGAGGCCTTAAAGATCATTTTACCCTGTTCTTCATTAAATTAACCTTTCCATTTTAAATTTTTTTAAACCTTTTGAAAATAATTTTCTTTCCAAATAACCATGGTAATATATAAAATAATTTTTAAATTTAATTAAAAACATTCGTTGAAGAAAATATCATTTCCATATGTAAAAAAATTGTAAATCATTTTCCAAATCCTTTTCATTGAAGGTAACCATGATAACATATAAATGTTGCCTAAAAACAAATAATTTTCATGATGATATAAAATTCCAGTCATTCATTATACATTGAAACAATATTTCTTTTATAATGTTTTATAAAATACAAAAAGAAATATCATAGAAGTTGATATGAAGATTCCTTTTTAAAAAATTAAAATAAAAACATGTGTAAAAATTAATTTAGTAGTTCAGTTTTATAATTCTAAAAATAATTTTGACTGAGTTTTTATAGGACATTTTATTCAATTAATAATGTATTTTATACTAAAGATAGAAATAAAATATATATTGCAAAAAAATTATCAATTATTTCGTATAAAATACTGTAAAAATGGTAATATTACTTGAAAATATCACGAAGTACGATAGTAGATAAAAATAATTATAATTATTTAGAGATAGATCATATTTTTTAAATATTCAATAATTAGTCATAAACAATCCATACAAATGGAGAGATCATAAAAAAAATCATACAACTTGCGTAAGTTTGAATAATATAAAAATTAATGGAATACCATTAAATATATCTAAAAATATATTGAGAATAAATAAATTCTTGATAATAGATGTTAATTGGGTTTTATATAATGGTCATAAATGAAGATTGGTACATAACATGAAATTAGTCTCCAAGAAGGAAAATTGAGACAAGAACCCCTTACAACTTTAGTAATTTTTTTAATCATAATAACAAATAAATAATATCATCAAATTAATGTTTAAATACAATTAAAATAATTCGATTCATGTTATATCATATCAAACAGGAAGTATATACAACAAAGAAAATAAATGAGTGGTGAATTTTCTTATGTCTCCCTAAAATAAATAGAGACTATAAATATCTTTTGAAGATCATATAATTTCAATGGAGATTAATCAATGAAATGATTATGAGTGACAAATTTAAATCCACATAAAACATGTGGATATACCTCATGAAATAATAAAAGGTCATTTCGTACATAATCTTAGTATGGAATAGTCAAATAAGTAGAATTTTATGCTAATGAATGGAAATTGTGGGAGTAAATCCCTTATCTCTTGCTTCCTTTTAGAGAAACTTGTTTTAAACTCCTTCATAGTGGTTTCAAAAATGTTATTAAATTATTGAAGAATTATATTAACATTTATAACATAAAAAATGATCCTTTTATTGTAAAGACAAATAATTACCATGTATTTTTTTTAAATATATAGGAATTTTATGTGTAACACCCCAGGTAAATAAAGAATATGAAATTTTAATATTTATCCATATTTGTGAATAAAATATTAATATTACTTTAAAGGGGACGCTATGCTCGACGGCATACCCAATACGCAACAACGAGTTTCTTGGAAAATCTTGTGTTACACTCTAATAATAGTATAATATTATTTTAAATGGTAGTTAACGCCTATCCGTTTTAATGGCAGGAATGAACGGAACAAACTAAAAAATGATTATACATGTTTTTCAAATATTTTTACTTTTATCCAATGAATTCTAGTGGATTAAAAATGCGAATGAATCCAATTTTAAGCGTAAACATTCTAATATTGTTTAAAAGGTCGATTAACCACCATTTAATGACGAACCTATTTTAAATCCACTTTTTGAAAATTTTATGTGTTCTATTTGACAAAATATAATTTATCTTTAGAATCGGGACATCAAAATTTACTTTGTGTAAATTTTTGGTATTTTTCCGAAAAGTTAATTTTTTAATTAATAGTAGAAAATGTTGTATTTTAATTCAAAACCCCTTTTTAATCTAATTTATTAATATGAATATATTATCTTTAGAATTGTTTTTAAAGTGAAATTATAATATATTTTTACCATTTAATCCAATAGTGGTTGGTGGAATTAATTTCATCTTGAAATTGGACTTAAACTAGTGTCAATCTTTTGATACTTATTGTTTCATAAAAACACACTATTTTCTCTGACAGTGGGAATTAATTATTAAATTAATTAATTTAACTTATATGTTTTGAATTTTTTAAAATATATATCATTTTTGAATTCTGAATAACAAATATAGCGTAGGGTGGATTTTTGGTATTTTTCTGGAAAACTTCAATTTTTGATGAATAGTGAAACCACTATGTGGTACTTAAAAAAATGATTTTTCGTTTAAATGAAATTTTACCACCTCTGTGTTTTGAATTTAAAAAATCAAACATACAATTTTGTCATTAAAAAGTAAAATGTGTTTCAATGAGATTAAAATAATTTTTTTCGAGAATAGTAACTTTTAAGTTTTAATCGCGATTAGAGGTAATTAGTGTAGTTTAAGGTAAAAATAATGTTTTAGTAATATTAAATGACCAAGAAACATGTTATACCCTCATTGGATGAGTCATGGACGACAAATAAAATCTGTGGGTCAACTTTGGGACCCCATGGAGCCACTTTGGTTGGAAAATGACACTAATACCTTTTTATTTAAAGTTAAAATTAATATTTCACAGACATGTGTTGTTTTACTAAAAAAATTTACATGGGGTTATACAAGACATATTTTTGACTATAAATATAAATTATGAAGATAAAAATATTTATTACATAATGAATTTTTTATAATATTTAGACTCTAAATAAATTAAATTATTCATGACAACATGATGATGCAACGATTACCTCATTACTTAACGATTTAAATAAAATGAAAAGATAATGTTAAATCTAAGTCTTACACTTGTAAAAAAACCGATTGTATGGGTGTATATCGAAACCTAATCACCTTATCCTTTAAATATATTCTTTTTAGACCTTTTAAATCCGAAAATAATATTATAATAAAGTAATATTTAATAACTTTCCAAGAGTGCCCCTCCTCTCCTCTTATAAAAGGCCCCCACCTCTACCACCTTACACACACCTCTCAAGCCTTTGGCTCGGCCAAACCCTGCCCATTTCATCTCTCAACATCCCTCTCTTAATCATTGAATCCTCACTTTGGGAAGAATCCTTTCCAAGGAAGCCTTTGAGCTCAAATCAAAGAGAGTTACCCGATTTAAAGGTAGTGTCCTCTCTTGTGTTCTTATGTTTTATTTTGCTTCTACAACCCTCTAAACTCTTTTTATTCCTTTATTTTGTGACAAAAATAGTATGTTTAATATAATAGGATGTTTTTATTTGAAGGATTCTATCTAAACTTACACACACCTTCGTCTAATGGTCAAAGAACATACTGTTTCTGTGGATGGAGAATTTCTGCCTCACGAAACGATGATTGTTCAATATTCTCTTAACACCTTTCATGGTGGCCATTATGATGTCCCTATATTTTATATATGATATATATTGTATTTATGTTTTCTATATGCTTCTGAATTTTATATTTAAAACATTCCTTTATGATTTTCATGTTGTGCAAATGCGATAATTTCATACGAGGAAGTGTGGACTACCACCCCTCAAGTGATGTGACTCGTTCATGCAATACATGGAATGTATAAAGAATGAAATTAATGAACATATGTGACCTATATAACATATATAATATACTGGAATTATAATATATATATCTCTCAATTAATATTTATTCCATTAATATGACAAAGAAATGAAAGTAGTGTTCAAGTCTACGTACGGCCTACCGTCTCCATGAACGGTGCATTTCATTTATTTTTATATACAAATGTTATGGAGTAGTATAAAATGAATATGTACAGGATATATATGATATTTAAATCATCAATACTATTCTGGAGAAGATTTACTTATAACCACATGGATAATCATTTTCAAACAAGTTCATTTTTGACTCATGTACCAAACATCGACAAAAACGTCTGATATGAAATCACATTATTAACAAATTATTATAACATTATAATATGTGATATGAACTGAATAATAATATTTAAAAGAGTTCCATAATAAATTATAAATTGACCAAAGTTTATTATTCAGGAATATAAAGAAACATACAAGACATGTCGGACTTGAGGTAAGGGATCCTACCTCTCTCTTTCTTTTTAAGCACTCTCTTTTATGTCATTTCCATTAAACTCATATTTATTATGTTTGCGGATGTTATTTTATATTAATCTTACTGTAATTTTTATTTTAATATGATGAGAGACCCTAGTTGATCTCATCAATCCATTTTTGGATGTTTTAAGTGGCGTTGTTTGGTTGCCGAGTTTTTGTAAGGGATTTTTCATCTCACTTTTATTCCCGTGACATTTATGCTATGTTTGCCACCATTTCATTTGAGTGGTGTGTTTACTGCCCATTAATCTACTCTTTTTGTAGTATTATTTTGTTTATGGGTATTCACATCTTCATTGCATGACCCTTCTTCCATGGGGTGTACGTTTCAAAAGTTACCCAAGTCGGAAATGGAACTTTTCACCCTCCTCTTTCTAAAAGACTTCTTTTGTTATGTATTTTAATTCACATACTATTAGGTTGGTATACGTTCTTATATATCCTTATTGATGTAAATTTTATGTCCAAGTGATGAGATACCATTTTTATCTCTGATCAAATCATTTTCTGAATTTTGATGTGACGTCGTTAGGATGTTGAATTTTTGCAAGGGAACTTCTCAACCCAATTTTTTATTCTTTGGGGTAAATTTGTACTCCTTGAATAGATCATTCTATGAATATGTGTAAATGAACTATGACTATTTTACACATAATATCCACTTATATTTGGTGTATTCTTTTGTCACACATAATTATGTAATTGATTTATCCTTAATCTAAGGATACCGTCTTTGTAAGGGGCTTCGTCTCAATCTATTTTCATTGAGGCATATTTTGTTTATACACAACATTATTTATACAGTGTATAAACCCCTTTGACTTTATCTTTTATTCAAAAGGAATCTTTTTTATACGAATCACTTTACTAAACGACAAAAAGTATGTTTCTTTTAACGTACGCGGTGACAACGACCTTTCCGTCGCCACGAGTATTATTTGATATTTGGATTCCTCAACAAGCCGTAATATTTTTTAAAAGTAAATAAATACCATATACCCTTTTATGTATTTTGGTATTGAAAATGGTTTTGATAATGGGTTTTTTAAGTCAATATATTTAAGTGATATATTGTGATCGAAATATGGAAATGTTTTCTTTCATTTATAATTGTTTTATGTATTATGATTTTGTAATGGTACATGGACATTTTCTGGGTGGTTATGTGATAAACCATATAACGGGTGGTGCCGTGAATACTAGGATGGGTGGTTACGTTATATCCTCCAATGCATTGGGTATGGATGTCGGCTGTATGGATATTCCATTAAGTATGTGTGGAAGTCGACCGTATGGTTATTCCATTTATGTATGTTAATGTCCCAAGTTTCCTTTATATGTTATGTGTTCTTTATATGGGTTTTATGGTAATCGTTTGGTTACAAAATGGTATGTAATGGTATTTTAGTTAGTGAAGAGTTTTTTCTAATTCATAACAGTTAAAAGTATTACTTTGGTAAAGTATTCAGGGTTTACTTGTTGTTTTGAAAAACTAACAGTTTTCCTTCTTTGTGTATCCTTTACTGGGATTTTTATGCTCATCCCAAGTTTTTGAAATGTTTTCCACAGGACATAAAGATGAATAGGGTCAAGGATGGGATCAAGGAAAGACATGATATCTAAAACATTGAACTAGACATGTTTATTTTTAAGTTTTTTTATGTTATGGAAACTTAGTTGAAGTGTCTACTATGTAATCTTTTGAGATGTAATAGTTTTGACTTAATTCTCTAAAACTGTAAACCTGAAAAGAACCTCAATGTGAATTATTCATTTAATTTAATATTAAGTAAGGTTTAATGCCGGGGCCTTATAATTGGTATCAGAGGTTGGTTTAGATAACTTTAGAGGTTAGGGTATTCTTTAAGCAGAAGTGACATTACCATAATGGATTAGATTTCAGAAAGAGCCATAGTTTTTAGATAAAGTGAATGAGTAAGTATATCTAACTGTTTATCTTCCTCATTAGTACATGATAATTTTTTTGATATACTGACACTGACATTTCTGGTTTTAGTAAAGGTATGGATCTAGCAGGCACCAAAGTGACAATGGGTTTGAAGGAAACTGTGGTGGTTCACTGATTAAGAGACCAGATGAAATGGGGGATTCAATGAGGAAACTCGTGGTTGTTCTAAACCAGCTATCAAGGAGTCATGATCAACCACTTGAACCATGGTGAGTTCTCTAATGCATCATGTACGAGAGAAGTAACTCGATGTGGAAGTTCATGTAATAATTATAAAGGTAACCATTAGGGTTTATATGATCCTTACTTTTGAGATAATTATGGGTTACTATATGTTATGATGGAAAATGAAAGGCATGAGACAAACTTGAGGTTAAATTATGTCATGATTATTTTTTAATATTTTATCTCGTTTTCGGGAATGTTTTAATAATTATATAGTTTTGGAAAAAAGACAACACGCAGACCGTGTGACAACCCGTCGTGTCGGACAAAGCTACGGGAATCGAACCCACAACCAATGTGTGACTGGTATTTATCGCCTACCACTGGACTACGTGAAGTCCCTGGTTAGTTTGACTAATTCTTTTTAGTTAGATGATTTTAGGAATCAACATTATGTTTATTTTGGGTTATCTATGGATATGATTAACTTATCATCGAGGATATGTGATTAGGTTAATTACTTTTCAATATGAGAATTTAAGAGAAAATGATGTTATTTAGAGATAAATGTTAATTTGTACACTGGAAGACTATGTGATTAAATCCTTCAAATATTTGGGTTTCAATATTAGTTTGGTTTACTTTGAAGAATTGTATGGAAAATTGTTTATCGAATGGTCTTCATTGAACTTTGGGTTTTTTTTGGACAAATTTTGAAGATTAAGAATAGATTTTATTTTTATAAAGGATTATACTTTTGTAGATTATCTAATCTCATACTAACAATTTTGGTTTTGTTTAATGTCTAATGACATGGGAAATATATAGTTCTCTTTTGTGGATTAGGTGATTCTATAGAAGTTGATTATAACTCTCTTAATGTAAATAACTCATCCTAAATACTCATCTTTAGGATGAAGTATGAGTTTGTGTAAGAAATCTAGCAAAATTTGAAAGTCAACAAGACAAGTAAGTATGTTTCCTTAAGATCAAAAATAAATTCCTCAATGAAAAGTAACTTAAAGAAAAAATGTTGTCTATTAACTTTTCCTACTATGGAATCAAATACAGTTTAACCCATCACAGGTTTGTGATTTTATTATGGTTAACATTCTCCTAGACATGTTTACTATCACTCTCCTTCAGAACATGACCCTTTGTTTTTTCTTCCATGTCCATGTTTTCCTACATGGAATTCTAGTATGGGTTAACTCGGACGACCTTTGTAATTCTCTTTCTTTATTTTAATGTGATAGTTTTACTGACTCTTGTTCCGATGTGGGATTTTCAATGATGTTTCCAAGCCCAATTTTAAAAATTGTGAGGACGCAATTCCCAAAAGTGGGGAAGGATGTAACACCCCAGGTAAATAAAGAATATGAAATTTTCATATTTATCCATATTTGTGAATAAAATCTTAATATTACATTAAAGGGGACGCTATGCTCGATGGCGTACCCACTACGCAACAATGAGTTTTTTGGGAATCATGCGTTGCACTCTAATAATAATATAATATTATTTTAATTGGTAGTTAACGCCTAGCCGTTGTAATGGCAGGAATGAACAGAACTAACTAAAAAATGAATATATATGTTTGTAAAATATTTTTACTTTTATCCAATAAATGTTAGAGGATTAAAAATGCGAATGAATCCAATTTTAAGCGTAAACATTCTAATATTTTTTAAAAGGTCTATTAACCGCCTTTTCATGAAGAACCTCTTTTAAATCCACTTTTTGAAAATTTTATGTGTTATATTTGACAAAATAAAATTCTTCTTTAGAATCGGGACATCAAAATTTACTTTGTGTAAATATTTGGTATTTTTCCGATAAAGTTCATTTTTTAATGAATAGTGAAAAATGATGTATTTTAATTCAAAACTTCCTTTTAATATAATTTATTTATATGATTAGATTATCATTTCAATTGGTTTTAAAGTGAAATTAGAATATATTTTTACCGTTTAATCCAATAGTGGTCATTGGAATTAATTTCATCTTGAAATTGGACCTAAACTAGTATCAATCTTTTGATACTTATTGTTTCATAAAAACATGTTATTTTCTATGACAGCGGGAATTAATTATTAAATTAATTATTGTAACTTATATGTTTTGAATTTTTTAAAATAGACATCATTTTTGAATTCGGAATATCAAATATTGCTTAGGGTGATTTTTTGGTATTTTTCTGGAAGACTTCAATTTTTGATGAATAGTGAAACAACTAAGTGGTACTTAATAAACTGATTTTTCATTTAAATGAAATTTTACCTCCTATGTGTTTTGAATTTCAAAAATCATACATACATGGTTTCCATTAAGAAATAAAATGTGGTTCAATGGGATTAAAATATTTTTTTTGAATAGTAACTTTTATGTTTTAATCGCGATTAGAGGTAATTAGTTTAGTTTAAGGTAAAAATAATGTTTTAATAATATGAAATGACCTAGACAGATGTCCTACCATCATTGGATGAGTCATGGCCGACCAAGACAATCCATGGGTCAACTTGGGGACCCCATGGAGCCACTTTGGTTGGAAAATGACATTAATACCTTTTTATTTAAAGTTAAAATTAAAATGCCACAAACATGTGTTGTTTTACTAAAACAATTTTTACATGGGGTTATACAAGTCATATTTTTTACTATAAAATTCATTATAAATCTAAAACGATTTCCTACATCATGATATTTTTTTATAATTTTTAGACACTAAATAAATTAAATTATTTATGACACCATGATGATACAGCGATTACCTCATTATTTAACGATTTAAATAAAATGAAACGATAATGTGAAATAAAAGTCTTACACTTGTCACAAACCTATTGTATGGGTGGATTTAGAAACCCTATCACCTTATCCACGAAATATATCCTTTTGAGACCTTTTAAATCCGAAAATCGTTTTATAATAAAGTAATATTTTATAACATTCCAAGAGTGCCCCTCCTCTCCTCTTATAAAAGGCCTCCACCTCTACCACCATAAACACACCTCTCAAGCCTTTGGCTCGGCCATCCCCTGACCATTTCATCTCTCCACATCCCTCTCTTTATCATTGAAGCCTCACTTTGGGCAGAATCATTTCCATGGAAGCCTTTGAGCTCAAATCAAAGAGAGTTAACCGATTAAAAAGGTAGTGTCCTCTCTTGGGTTCTTATGTTTTATTTTGCTTCTCCAACCCTATAAACTCATTTTATTCCTTTCTTTTTTAACAAAAACAGTATCTTCAATATACTAGGATTTTGTTATGTGAAGGATTAGAGCTACACTTACACACACCATCGTATAATGGTTAAAGAACATACTGTTTCTGTGGATGTCGAATTTCTGCCTCACGAAACGATGATTGTTCAATCTTCTCTTAACACCTTTCATGGTGGCCGTTATGATGTCACTATATTTTATATATGATATATATGGTTTTAATGTTTTCTTTATGCTTCTGAATTTTATATTTAAAACATGCCTTTATGCTTTTCATGTCGTGCAAATGCGATAATTTCATACGAGGAAGTGTGGACTACCGCCCCATCAAATGATGTGACTCGTTCATGCAATACATGGAATGTATAAAGAATGAAATTAGTGAACATATGTGACCTATATAAAATATATATTATAATGGAATTATAATATATATATCTCTCAATTATTTTTAATTCCATTAATATGAGAAAGAAATCAAAGTAGCGTTCAATCGTACGCACGGCCTACCGTCTCCATGAATGGCGCATTTCATTTATTTTTTTCTCCAAATGTTATGCAGTATTATAAAATGAATATGTAATGGATATATATGATATCTAAATCATCAATACTATTCTGGATATGATTTACTTATAACCACATGGATAATCATTTTCAAACAAATTCATTTTTGGCTCATGTACCAAACATCGACAAAAACGTCTGATATGAACTCACATTATTAACAAATTATTATAATATTATAATATTTGATATGAACTGAAAAATAATATTTAAAAGAGGTCCTTAAGAAATTATAAATTGACCAAAATTTATTATTCAGGAATATCAATAAACAAACAAGACAAGTTAGACTTGAGGTAAGGGATCCTACCTCTCTCTTTCTTTTTAAGCACTCTCTTTTATGTCATTTCCTTTAAGCTCATATTTATTATGTTTTGGGATGATATTTTATATTAATCATACTGTAATTTTTATGTTCATATGATGAGAGACCCTATTTGATCTCATCAATCCATTTTTTGATGTTTTAAGTGGCGCCGTTTGGCTGCCGAGTTTTTGTAAGTGATTTTTCATCACACTTTTATTCCCGTGACATTTATGCTACGTTTTCCCACATTTATTTTTAGTGGTGTGTGTACTTCACATTATTCTAATCTTTGTGTAATATACTTTCGTTTATGGGTATTCACATCTTCATTGTATGACCCTTCTTCCATGGGATGTACATTTCGAAAGTTACCGAAGTCGGAAAGGGAACCTTTCACCCTCCTCTTTCTAAAAGACTTATTTTGTTATGTCTTTTAATTCACAAACTTTTAGGTTGGGATATATTCTTCTATATCCTTATTGATTTAAATTTTATGTCCAAGTGATGAGATACCATTTTTATCTCTCGTCAACTCATTTTCTGAATTTTGAAGTGACGTCGTTAGGCTGTCGAATTTTTGCAAGGGAACTTCTTAATCCAATTTTGATTCTTTGGGGTAAATTTGTACTCATTTAATATGTCATTCTATGAATATGTTTAAATGACATATGAATATTTTACACTTAATATACACTTATATTTGGTGTATTCGTTTGTCACACATAATTATGTAATTTATTTATCCTTAATCTAACGATACTGTCTTTGTAAGGGAATTCGTCTCAATCTCTTTTCATTGAGACATATTTTGTTTATACACAACTTTCTTTATACAGTTTATAAACCCCTTTGACTTTTACTTTTATTAAAAAGGAATATTTTTTATACGAATCATTTTACTAAACGAAAAAAAGTATGTTTCTTTTAACGTACGCGGTGACAACGACCTTTCCGCCACCGCAAGTGTTATTTGATCTTTGGCTTCCTCAACAAGCCGTAATATTTTTTAAAAGTAAATAAATACCATATACTCTTTTATGTATTTTGGTATTGAAGATGGTTTTGATAAGGGATTTGTTAAGTCAATATATTTAATTGATATATTGTGATTGAAATATGGAAATGTTTTCTTTCATTTATAATTGTTTTATGTATTATGATTTTGTAATGGTACTTGGACATTTTTACGGTGGTTACATGATAAACCATATGACGAGTGGTGCCGTGAATACCAGGATAGGTGGTTATGTTATAACCTCCAATGTGTTGGGTATAAAATTCAGCCGTATGGCTATTCCATTAAGTATGTGTGTAAGTCGACCGTATGGTTATTCCATTTAATTATTTTTATGTCCCAAGTTACCTTTATATGTTATGTGTTCTTTATATGGGTTTTATGGTAATCGTTGGTTACAAAAGGGTATGTAATGGTCTTTTAGTCAGTGAAGAGTTTTTACTACTTCATAAGGGTGAAAATTATTACTTTGGTAAAGTATTCATGGTTAACTTGTTGTTTTGAAAAACTAACAGTTTTACTTCTTTGTGTATCCTTTACTGGGATTTTTATGCTCATCCAATGTTTTTGTAATAGTTTCCACAGGACAATAAGATGAATAGGGTCAAGGATGTGATCATGGAAATACATTCTATGTAAAGCATGGAACTATACATGTTACTTTTTATGTTTTTTTATGTTATGGAAAATTAGTAGAAGTGTCTACTATGTAATCTTTTGAGAGGTAATAGTTTTGAACTAATTATCTAAAACTCTAAACCTGAAAAGATCCTCAATGTAAATTATTCATTTAATTCAATATTAAGTAAGGTTTAAGGTCAGGGCCTTATAGTTGGTATCATAGGACAGTTTAGATAACTTTAGAGGTTAGGGTATTCTTTAAGCATAAGTGACATTACCGCAATGGATAGGATTTCAGAATGATTCATAGTTTTTAGATAAATTGAATGAAAATGTATATCTAAGTGTTTATCTTCTTCATTAGTACATGATAATTTTTTTTATATACTCACACTGACATTTTTGGTTTTAGTAAATGGATGGATCTAGCAGGCACCAAAGTGACTATGGGTTTGAAGGAAACTGTGGTGGTTCTCTGATTAAGAGACCGGATGAAATGGGGGTTTCAATGGGGAAACTCGTGGTTGTTCTAAACCAGCTATCAAGGAGTCATGATCAACCACTTGAACCTTGGTGAGTTCTCTAATTCATCATGTACGAGAGAACCAACTCGATGTGGAAGTTCAGGTAATAATTATAAAGGTAACCATTAGGGTTTATATGATCCTTACTTTTGAGATAATTATGGGTTAATATATGTTATGATGGAAAAGGAAATGCATGAGATAAACATGAGGTTAAATTATGTTATGATTATTTTGGAAGATTTTATCTCGTTTTCGGGAATGTTTTAATAATTATATTGTTCTGGAAAAAAAGACAACACGCAGACCGTGTGACAGCCCGTCGCGTCGGACAACGCTGCGGGAATCGAACCCACAACCAAAATGCGACTGGTATTTATCACCTACCACTAGACAACGTGAAGTCCCTAGTTGGTTTGACTAATTATTTTTAGTTAGATGATTTTAGGAATCAATAGTAAGTTTATTTTGGGTTATCTATGGAAATTATTAACCTATCATCGAGGATATGTGATTAGGTTAATTACTTTTCAATATGATAATTTAAGAGCAACTGATGTTATTTGGAGATAAAAGTTAATTTGTACCTTGGAAGACTATGTGATTAAATCCTTCAAATATTTGGGTTTCAATCTTTTTTATGTTTACTTAGAATAATTTTATGGACAATTGTTTATCGAATGGTCTTCGTTGAACTTTGGGTTTTTTTGGACAAATATTGGAGATTAAGAATATATTTTATTTTTATAAAGGATTATACTTTTGTGGATTATCTGATCGCATACTAACAATTTTGGTTGTGGTTAAGGTCTAATGACATGGGAAATATATAGTTATCTTTTGTGGATTAGGTGATTCTATAGAAGTTGATTATAACTCTCTTAATGTAAACAAGTCATCCTAAATACTCATCTTTTGGGGAAAGTATGAGTTTGTGTAAGAAATCTAGTAAATGTTGAAAGTCAACATGACAAGTAAGTATGTTTCCTTAAGATCAAAAATAAATTCCTCAATGAAAAGTAACTTAAAGAAAAAATGTTGTCTATTAACTTTTCCTACTAGGGAATCGAATACAGTTTAACCCATCACAGGTTTGTGATTTTCTTATGGTTAACTTTCTCCTAGACATGTTTACTATCACTCTCACTCAGAACATAACCCTTTGTTTTTTTCTTCCTTTTCCATATTTTCCTAAATGGAATCCTAGTATGGGTTATCTCGGGTGAACTTTTTAATTCTCTTACTTTATTTTAATGTGATTGTTTTACTGACTCTTGTTCTGATGTGGGATTTTCAATGAAGATTCGAAGCCTAATTTTAAAAATTGCGAGGACGCAATTCCAAAATGGGGGGAAGGTTGTAACACCCTAGGTAAATAAAGAATATGACATTTTCATATTTATAAATATTTGTGAATAAAATATTAATATTACTTTAAAGGGGATGCTATGCTCAATGGCGTACCCAATACGCAACAAAGAGTTTCTTGGGAATCTTGTGTTGCACTCTAATAATAATATAATATTATTTTAAATGGTAGTTAACGCCTAGCCGTTGTAATGGCGGGAATGAATGGAACTAACTACAAAATGATTATATATGTTTGTCAAAAAATTTTACTTTTATCCAATAAATTTTAGAGGATTAAAAATGGGAATGAATCCAATTTTAAGCGAAAACATTCTAATATTCTTTAAAAGGTCGATTAACCGCCTTTTGATTACGAACATCTTTTAAATCCAATTTTTGACAATTTTATGTGTTCTATTTGACAAAATAAAATTCTTCTTTAGAATCGGGACATCAAAACTTACTTTGTGTAAATTATTGGTATTTTTCCCATAAAGATCATTTTTTAATGAATAATGAAAAATGTTGTATTTTAATTCAAAACCACTTTTTAATCTAATTTATTTATATGATTAGATTATCTTTTGAATTGGTTTTAATGTGAAATCAGAATATATTTTTACCATTTAATCCAATAGTTGTCGTTGGAATTAATTTCATCTTTAAATTGGACTTAAACTAGTGTCAATCTTTTGATACTTATTGTTTCATAAAAACACACTATTTGCTCTGACAGTGGGAATTAATTATTAAATTAATTAATGTAACTAATATGATTTGAATTTTTTAAAATACACAACATTTTTGAATTTGGAATATCAAATATAGCTTAGGGTGAATTTTTGGAATTTTTCTGGAAAACATCAATTTTTGATGAATAGTGAAACCACTAAGTGGTACTTAAAAAACTGATTTGTCTTTTAAATGAAATTTTACCACCTCTGTGTTTTGAATTTCAAAAATCTGACATACGTGGTTGTCATTAAGAAGTAAAATGTGGTTCAATGGGATTAAAATAATTTGTTTGGTGAATAGTAACTTTTATGTTTTAATCGCGATTAGAGGTAATTAGTGTAGTTTAAGGTAAAAATAATATTTTAACAATATGAAATGACCTAGACACATGTACTAAGCTCATTGGATGAGTCATGTCCGACCAAGACAATTCATGGGTCAACTTGGGGACCTCATGGAGCCACTTTGGTTGGAAAATGACATTAATACCTTTTTATTTAAAGTTAAAATTAAAATGTCACAAACATGTGTTGTTTTACTAAAATAAT
Source organism: Viscum album (assembly GCA_963277665.1). NCBI lineage: Eukaryota > Viridiplantae > Streptophyta > Magnoliopsida > Santalales > Viscaceae > Viscum > Viscum album. Next base: position 202,002,021 of record OY728128.1, read on the forward strand.
TTTTACATGAGGTTATAAAAGTAATATTTTTTACTATAAATATTAATTAGAAATATAAAAAGATTTACTATATCATGATAATTTTTTATAAATTTTATACACTAATTAAATTAAATTATTTATGACACCATGATGATGCAGCGATTACCTCATTATTTAACGATTTAAATAAAATGAAAAGATAATGTGAAATATAAGTCTTACACTTGTCAAAAAACTATTGGATGGATGGATTTAAAAACATAATCACATTATCCTCGAAATATATCTTTTTTAGACCTTTTGAATGCGAAAATAATTTTATAATAATGTAATATTTTATAACTTTCCAAGAGTGCCCCTCCTCTCCTGTTATAAAAGGCCCCCACCTCTACCACCTTACACACACCTCTCAAGCCTTTGGCTCGGCCAAACCCTGCCCATTTCATCTCTCCACATCCCTATCTTCATCATTGAAGCCTCACTTTGGGCATAATCCTTTCCAAGGATGCCTTTGAGCTCAAATCAAAGAGAGTTACCCGATTTAAAGGTAGTGTCCTCTCTTGTGTTCTTATGTATTATTTTGCTTCTCCAACCCTCTAAACTCAATTTATTTATTTATTTTGTAACAAAACCAGTATCTTCAATATAATAGGATGTTGTTATGTGAAATATTCAATCTAAACTTACACACACCTTCGTCTAATGGTTAAATAACATACTGTTTCTGTGGATGGCGAATTTCTGTCTCACAAAACGATGATTGTTCAATCTTCTCATAACACCTTTCATGGTGGCCATTATGATGTAAATATATTTTATATATTATATATATGGTATTTATGTTTTCTATATGATTCTGAATTTTATATTTAAAACATGCCTTTCTTCTTTTCATGTTGTGCAAATGCGATAATTTCATACGAGGAAGTGTGGACTACCGCCCCCTAAAGTGATGTGACTCATTCATGCAATACATGGAATGTGTAATGAATGAAATTGATGAACATATGTGACCTATATAACATATATATTATACTGTATTAAAATATATATATCTCTCAGTTATTTATAATTCCATGAATATGACAAAGAAATGAAAGTAGCGTTCATGCATACGTACGACCTACCGTCTCCATGAACAGTGAATTTAATTTCTTTTTATCTCCAAATGTTATGGAGTAGTTTAAAATTAATATGTACTAGATATATATGATATTTAAATCATCAATACTATTCTGGAGATTATTTACTTATAACCACATGGACAATCATTTTCGAACAAGTTCATTTTTGACTCATGTACCAAACATCGACAAAAACGTCTGATATGAACTCACATTATTTACCAATTATTTTAACATTATAATATGTGATACGAACTGAATAAAAATATTTAAAAGAGTTAATTATTAAATTATAAATTTACCAATGTTTATTATTCTAGAATATAAAGAAACAAACAATAGAAGTCGGACATGAGGTAAGGGATCCTACCTCTCTCTTTCTTTTTAAGAACTCTCTTTTATGTCATTTCCTTTAAACTCATCTTTATTATGTTTGGGGATGTTATTTTATATTACTCTTACTGTAATTTTTATGTTCATTTTATGAGAGACCCTATTTGATCTCATAAATCCATTTTTGGATGTTTTAAGTGGTGTCGTTAGGCTGCTGAGTTTTCGTAAGGGATTTTTCATCTCAGTTTTATTCACGTGACATTTATGCTACGTTTGCCACCATTTCCTTTGAGTGGTGTGTGTACTGCCCATTATTATACTCTTTATGTAATATAATTTCGTTTATGGGTATTCACATCTTCATTGTATGACCCTTCTTCCATGGGGTGTACGTTTCGAAAGTTACCCAAGTCGGAAAGGGAACCTTTCACCCTCCTCTTTCTAAAAGACTTCTTTTGTTATGTCTTTTAATTCACATAATATTAGGTTGGGATATGTTATTATACACCTTATTGATGTAAATTTATGTCCAAGTGATGAGATACCATTTATATCTCTCATCAACGCATTTTCTGAATTTTGAAGTGACGCCGTTAGGCTGTCGAATTTTTGCAAGGGAACTTCTTAACCCAGTTTTGATTCTGTGGGGTAAATTTTTACTCCTTGAATATGTCGTTCTATGAATATGTGTTAATGAACTATGATTGTTTTACACTAAATATCCACTTATATTTGGTGTATTCGTTTGTCACACTTAATTATGTAATTTATTATCCTTAATATGATGATACCGTCTTTTTAAGGGACTTCATCTCAATATCTTTTCATTGAGGCATATTTTGTTTATACACAACTTTTTTTATATAGTGTATAAACCCCTTTGAATTTTACTTTTATTGAAAAGTAATCTTTTTTATACGAATCGTTTTACTAAACGACAAAATGTATGTTTCTTTTAACATACGCCGTGACAACGACCTTTCCACCACCGTGAGTATTATTTGATCTTTGGCTTCCTCAACAAGCCGTAATATTTTTTAAAAGTAAATAAATACCATATACTCTTTTATGTATTTTGGTATTGAAAATGTTTTTGATAATGGAATTGTTAAGTCAATATATTTAAGTGATATATTGTGATTGAAATATAGAAATGTTTTCTTTCATTTATAATTGTTTTATGTATTATGATTTTGTAATGGTACTTGGACATTTTTTGGGTGGTTACGTGATAAACCATATGATAGGTGGTGCCGTGAATACTAGGATGGGTGGTTACATTATAACCTCCAATGCATTGTGTATGGAAGTCGGTCGTATTGATATTCCATTAAGTATGTGTGTAAGTCGACAGTATGGTTATTCCATTTAAGTATGTTTATGTCCAAAGTAACCTTTTATGTTATGTGTTCTTTATATGGGTTTTATGGTAATCGTTTGGTTACAAAATGGTATGTAATGGTCTTTTACTCAGTGAAGAGTTTGTACTAATTCATAAGGGTGAAAAGTATTACTTTGGTAAAGTATTCATGGTTTACTTGTTGTTTTGAAAAACTAACAGTTTTCCTTCTTTGTGTATCCTTTACTGGTCTTTTTATTCTCTTCCCATGTTTTTGAAATGTTTTCCACGGGACATAAAGATTAATAGGGTCAAGGATGGGATCAAGAAAATACATGCTATCTAAAACAGGGAACTAGACATTTTTCTTTTTATGTTTTTTTTTGTGTTATGGAAACTTAGTAGAAGTGTCTACCATGTAATATTTGGAGATGTAATAGTTTTGACCAATTTCTCTAAAAATCTAAACCTGAAAAGATCCTCAATGTGAATTATTAATTTAATTCAATATTATGTAAGGTTTAATACCGGGGCCTTATAGTTGGTATCAGAGGCTAGTTTAGATTACTTTAGAGGTTAGGGTATTCTTTAAGCATAAGTGACATTACCATAATGGATAGGATTTCAGAAATAGTCATAGTTTTAGATAAAGTGAATGAGTAATTATATCTAAGTGTTTGTCTTCCTCATTAGTACATGATAATTTTGTTGATATACTCTCACTGAAATTTCTGGTTTTAGTAAAGGGATGGATCAAGCAGGCACCAAAGTGATAATGGGTTTGAAGGAAACTATTGTGGTTCTCTGATTAAGAGACCAGATGAAATGGGGGATTCAATGAGGAAACTCGTGGTTGTTCTAAACCAGCTATCAATGAGTCATGATCAACCACTTAAACCTTGGTGAGTTCTCTAATGCATCATGTACGAGAGAACCAACTCGATGTGGAAGTTCAGGTAATAATTATAAAGGTAACCATTAGTATTTATATGATCATTACTTTTGAGATAATTATGGGTTACTATATGTTATGATAGAAAATGAAAGGCATGAGATAAACTTGGGGTTAAATTATGTTATGATTATTTTTGAAGATTTTATCTCATTTTAGGGAATGTTTTAAGAATTATATAGTTTAGGAAAAAGGAAAACACGCAGACCGTGTGACAACCCGTCGCATCGGATAAAGATGCGGGAATCGAACCCACAACCAAAGTGCGACTGTTATTTTTCGCCTACCACTAGACTACGTGAAGTCCCTAGTTAGTTTGACTAATTCATTTTGGTTAGATGATTTTAGGAATCAAGATTAATTTTATTTTGGGTTATCTATGGAAATGATTAACCTATCATCGAGGATATGTGATTAGGTTAATTACTTTTCAATATGAGAATTTAAGAGAAACTGATGTTATTTGGAGATAAAAGTTAATTTGTTCCTTGGAAGACTATGTGATTAAATCCTTCAAATATTTGGGTTTCAATATTAGTTTGGTTTACATTGAATAATTTTATGGACAATTTTTTATCGAATGGTCTTTGTTGAACTTTGGGTTTTTTTGGTCAAATTTTGGAGATTAAGAATAGATTTTATTTTTATAAAGGATTATACTTTTGTGTATTATCTGATCTCAAACTAACAATTTTGGATTTGGTTAAGGTCTAATGACATGAGAAATATATAGTTCTATATTGTGGATTAGGTGATTCTATATAAGTTGATTATAACTCTCTTAATGTAAACAAGTCATCCTAAATACTCATCTTTTGGGGAAAGTATGAGTTTGTGTAAGAAATCTAGTAAAAGTTGAAAGTCAACATGACAAGTAAGTATGTTTCCTCAAGATCAAAAATAAATTCCTCAACGAAAAGTAATATAAATAAAAAATGTTGTCTATTAAATTTTCCTACTAGGGAATCGAATACAATTTAACCCATCACAGGTTTGTGATTTTCTTACGGTTCACTTTTTCCTAGACATGTTTACTATCACTCTCCCTCAGAACATGACCCTTTGTTTTTTTTCATCATGTCCATGTTTTCCTACATGGAATCCTAGTATGGGTTAACTCGGGTGACCTTTGTAATTCTCTTTATTTATTTTAAAGTGATACTTTTACTGACTCTTGTTCCGATGTGGTATTTTCAATTAAGTTTCCAAGCCCAATTTTAAAAATTACGAGGACTCAATTCCAAAAGGGGGGAAAGATGTAACACCCCAGGTAAATAAAGAATATGACATTTTCATATTTATCCATATTTGTGAATAAAATATTAATATTAATGTAAAGCGGACGCTATGCTCGATGGCATACCCAATACGCAACAACGAGTTTCTTTGGAATCATGTGTTGCACTCTAACAATAATATAATATTATTTTAAATGGTAGTTAACGCCTAGCCGTTGTAATAGCCGGAATGAACAGAACTAACTAAAAAATGATTATATATTTTTTTCAAATATTTTTACTTTTATCCAATAAATTTTAGAGGATTTAAAATGTGACTGAATCCAATTTTAAGCGTAAACGTTCTAATATTCTTTAAAAGGTCGATTAGCCGCCTTTTGATGATGAACCTCTTTTAAATCCACTTTTTAACAATATTTTGTGTTATATTTGAAAAAATAAAATTATTCTTTAGAATCAGGACATCAAAATTTACTTTGTGTAAATTTTTGGTATTTTTCCAAAAAAAGATCATTTTTAATGAATAGTGAAAAATGTTGTATTTTAATTCAAAACCTCTTTTTAATCTAATTTATTTATATGATTATATTATCATTTGAATTGGTTTTAAAGTGAAATTATAATATATTTTTACCATTTAATCCAATAGTGGTCGTTGGAATTAATTTCATCTTGAAATTGGACATAAACTAGTGTCAATCTTTTTATACTTATTGTTTCTTAAAATCACGCTATTTGCTCTGACAGCGGGAATTAATTATTAAATTAATTAATGTAACTTATATGTTTTGAATTTTTTAAAATAGACATCATTTTTGAATTTGGAATATAAAATATAGCTTAGGGTGTATTTTTGGTATTTTTCTGGAAAACTTCAATTTTTGATGAATAGTGAAACCACTTAGTGGTACTTAAAAACTGATTTTTCGTTTAAATGAAATTTTACCACCTCTGTGTTTTTAATTTAAAAAATATGACATACACGGTTGTCATTAATAAGTAAAATGTGGTTCAATGGGATTAAAATAATTTTTTTTGTGAATAGTAACTTTTAAGTTTTAATCGCGATTAGAGCTAATTAGTGTAGTTTAAGGTAAAAATAATGTTTTAATAATATGAAATGACCTAGACACATGTCCTACCCTCATTGGATGAGTCATGACAGACCCTGAAAATCCATGGGTCATCTTGGGGACCCCATGGATCCACTTTGGTTGGAAAATTACATTAATACCTTTTTATTTAATGTTAAAAAAAATGTCACAAACATGTGTTGTTTTACTAAAACAATTTTTACATGGGGTTATACAAGTCATATTTTTTACTATAAATATTAATTATAATGATAAAAAAATTTCCTACATCATGATATTTTTTTTATAATTTTTGGACACTAAATAAATTAAATTATTTATGACACCATGAGGATGTAGCGATTAGCTCATTATTTAACGATTTAAATAAAATGAAATAATAATGTGAAATATCAGTCATACACTTCTCAAAAACCAATTGGATGGGTGGATATAGAAACCTTATCACCTTATCTTCGAAATATATCCTTTTGAGGCCTTTTAAATCTGAAAATCATTTTATAATAAAGTAATATTTTATAACATTCCAAAAGTTCCCCTCCTCTCCTCTTATAAAAGGCCCCCACCTCTACCACCTTAAACACAACTCTAAAGCCTTTGGCTCAGCCAAACCATGCGAATTTCATCTCTCCACATCCCTCTCTTCATCAGTTAAGCCTCAATTTGGTCACAATCCTTTCCAAGAAATCCTTTGAGCTCAAATCAAAAGAGTTACCCGATTTAAAGGTAGTGTCCTCTCTTGTGTTCTTATGTATTATTTTTATTCTCCAACCCTTTTAACTCTTTTTATTCCTTTCTTTTGTAACAACACCAGTATCTTCAATATACTAGTATTTTGTTATGTTAAGGATTCGAGATAAAATTACACAAACCTTCGTCTAATGGTTAAAGAACATACTATTTCTATGGGTGGCGAATTTCTGCCTCACGAAACAATGATTGTTCAATCTTCTCTTAACACCTTTCATGGTGGCCATTATGATGTCACTATATTTTATATATGATATATATGGTATTTATGCTTTCTATATGATTTTGAATTTTATATTTAAAACATTCCTTTATGCTTTTCATGTTGTGCAAATGTGATAATTTCATACGAGGAAGTGTGGACTACCGCCCCCTCAAGTGATGTGACTCGCTCATGAAATACATGGAATGTATAAAGAATGAAATTAAAGAACATATGTGACCTATATAACATATATATTATACTGGAATTATAATATATATATCTCTCAATTATTTTTAATTCCATTAATATGACAAAGAAATGAAAGTAGCGTTCATGCGTACGTACGGCCTACCGTCTCCATGAACGGTGCATTTCACTTATTTTTATCTCCTAATGTTATGGAGTAGTATAAAATGAATATTTAATAGATATATATGATATTTAAATCATCAATACTATTCTGGAGATGATTTACTTATAACCACATGGACAATCATTTTCAAACAAGTTCATTTTTGACTCATGTACCAAACATCAACAAAAAACGTCTGATATGAACTCACATTATGAAACAATTATTATAAAATTATAATATGTGATATGAACAGAATAATAATCTTTAAATGAGGTCCTTCAGAAATTATAAATTGACCAACGTTTATTATTCAGGAATATAAATAAACAAACAAGATAAGTCGGACTTGAGGTAAGGGATCCTACCTCTCTCTTTCTTTTTAAGCACTCTCTTTTATGTCATTTACTTTAAGGTCATCTTTATTGTGTATCGGGATGTTATTTTATATTAATATTACTGTAATTTTTATGTTCATATGATGAGAGACCCTATTTTATCTCATCAATCCATTTTTGGATGTTTTAAGTGGCGTCGGTAGGCTGCCGAGTTTTCGTAAGGGACATTTCATCTCACTTTTATTCCTGTGACATTTATGCTATGTTTGCATCCATTTCCTTTGAATGGTGTGTGTACTACCCATTATTCTACTATTTGTGTAATATAATTTCTTTTATGGGTATTCACATATTCATTGTATGACCCTTCTTCTAGGGGGTGTACGTTTGAAAAGTTAACCAAGTCGAAAAGGGAACCTTTCACCCTCCTCTTTCTAAAAGACTTCTTTTGTTATATCTTTCAATTCACATACTATTAGGTCGGGATATGTTATTCTATATCCTTATTGATGTAAATTTTTTGTCCAAGTGATGAGATTCCATTTTTATCACTCATCAACTCATTTTCTGAATTTTGAAGTGACGTAGTTAGGCTGTCGAATTTTTGCAAGGGAACTTCTTAACCCAATTTTGATTCTTTGGGGTAAATTTTTACTCCTTGAATATGTAATTCTATGAATATGTGTTAATGAACTATGATTTTTGTACACTTAATATCCACTTATATTTGGTGTATTCGTTTTCCACACATAATTATGTTATTGATTTATACTTAATCTAAGGATAACGTCTTTGTAAGGGACTTCATCTCAAAATCTATTCATTGAGGAATATTTTGTTTATACAAAACATTATTTATACATTGTATAAACCCCTTTGACTTTTACTTTTATTCAAAAGGAATCGTTTTTATACTTATCATTTTACTAAATGACAAAAAGTATGTTTCTTTTAACCTACGTGGTGACAACGACCTTTCCGCCGCCGCGAGTATTATTTGATCTTTGGCTTCCTCAACAAGCCGTAATATTTTTTAAAAGTAAATAAATACCATATACTCTTTTATGTATTTTGGTATTGAAAATAGTTTTGATAATGGATTTGTTATGTCAATATATTAAAGTGATATATTGTAATTAAAATATGGAAATGTTTTTTCTTTCATTTATATTTGTTTTATGTATTATGATTTTGTAATGGTACTTGGAAATTTTTCTGGTGGTTACGTGATAAACCATATGACCGGTGGTGCCGTGAAAACCAGGATGGGTGGTTACGTTATAACCTCCAATGCATTGGGTAAGGAAGTCGGCCGTATGGCTATTCCATTTAGTATGTGTGGAAGTTGACCGTATGGTTATTCCATTTAAATATGTTTATGTACCAAGATACCTTTATATGTTATGTGTTCTTTATATGGGTTTTATGGTAATCGTTTGGTTACAAAAGGGTATGTAATGGTCTTTTAGTCAGTGAAGAGTTTTTACTACTTTATATGGGTGAAAAGTATTACATTGGTAAAGTATTCATGGTTTACTTTTTGTTTTGAAAAACGAACAGTTTTACCTCATTGTGTATCCTTTACTGGGATTTTTATGCTCATCCCATGTTTTTGAAATGTTTTCCACAGGACTTAAAGATGAATAGGGTCGAGGATGGGATCAAGGAAAGACATGCTATCTAAAACATGGAACTAGACATGTTTCTTTTTATGTTTTTTATGTTATGGAAACTTAGCAGAAGTGTCTAATATGTAATCTTTTGAGCTATAATAGTTTTGACCTAATTCTCTAAAAATATAAACCTGAAAAGATCCTCAATAAGAATTATTCATTTAATTAAATATTAAGTAATGTTTAAGGTCAGGGCCTTATATTATGAGTATGCAAAAATTAACGGCGCATGTTTCTGAGGCCCGATGTGCCCGAAATCAATTTCTGAAGTTTTTTTTGTACATTTAGAAAACGTACGAGTGGGTTTTTTATAACTTTCCACCGGTACTTGAAATTGAAATCTGAGGATGTCGTTGAACTCGTAGCGTAGGCATTCGCTTAAGAAGACATCCACCTCTTCAGTAGTTGGTCAATGCTGGAAGTTAGTTTTTGGGTTTTATGTTGAAATAATAAAATAAAATAAGCTCATATTTTATTTTATTTTGTTGTAACCTCCCATGTGGGAGTTGAAGTGTGGTGAACACCCAACCTTAACCTCCCAGGAGAGGTTATGGTGGTGGGGCCCACCGTAACCTAACCTCCCACGAGAGGTTATGGTGGTGGGGAACACCCAGGACTAAGCCCCCCATTTAATTGAGAGAAATTCTCAACTCCCCTAATTAATGAGGGAGGGCCTCTTGACCTCCTCCATGATTTTTATTGTGCCAACACACCTTATTAATTGTGCCAAGTTCTCCCCATTAATTAATTGAGCCAACACATCAATTAATTAATTTTAAATCTTTTTGAATCATATTCCAACGACTTAATAGATATTTCAATCTATTATTTTGGAAACGAATTCACTTTGGTGGAATTGGGGAGAGGAGGAACTATTGGGAGAACACTTGTCCAATGAAGAACGCTTTCTCCACGAAGAACACCGGTGAGGAGCATCTTTGACTTCTTCCTCAGATTCACATTGCGGGGGACACTGATGTGGGATGTCTTCGACCACTGACCATCTCTCCTAATCATCATCAATGAACCGGTGCACGAGCTTAGGATTGGAGTTGTGTGGCGGACGCAACGAACGACGACAACTCTGTCTTCTTCCCCGTGACTCCTTCGACGAGCAACGGACAATGTAGGGTATTTTTTGCGATTGATTTATATTCATGTTTTTTTCCTTCTAAAACAAAGAACGCAAATCAATTTATAACTAGTTTATCTACATATATTTTCCCCTTTTGCGGGTTTTGTGATTATTCATTATGGGAGGGTTTGTTATGCATCGTTCTTATGAGCCAAATACTACCACCGAAAACGCGAACGGTGTAGACCAAACCAACATGGCCTGACCCCTCCGTCGTTCTCTTTTGTGGTGTTTTTTGAAATTGATGAAGGTGACAACGGTGATGAAGGTGATGCCGGAAACAGCCGGGTCACCCATGGCCTCCACGACCCGGGTCGCGCCCATGGTGTTCCGCGCCACCGCCAGCCGAAACTGTCACGCCCCCTCGCAACGCCACTGCCAAATCACCCACGCAGTCTCTGCCCTTACGGTCATGTTGCCCATGGCCAAGACGAGCCACCCTGGCGGCGCCGTCCACTGACCGAACCATCCCTGAACACCCCGGCGTCCAGGCCGATCTGCCTTGTGGCCACGCCGGCCTTTCGAGCCGCCCTGGCTGCTCTGGGCCGCCGACCCCACGTCATCCCCAGTCGAACCGGCCCCGACCATGCAGTGCCCCAACCGCGCCACCCCTGCTTGCCATCTTCCCGATCCTCTGGCTATACCAGCCCCAGCCTTGCCAACACGGCTCACCGGATTCCTGGCCCCCTCACTGAACCTGTCCCGGCCACACCTTCCCCTCCCTCCGGCTTCCCGAGACACCGACCGAACCGGCCCCACCCGCACCACCCCGACCCTGGACCTTGCCCCCCCAAGCCGTGCCCAGCGACCCTCCTGGCCGAACCGGCCCCTCACTGCACCCACCGGGATGTGCCATCCTCAGAGCACCCTCCGGGCTGAGCCGCCCTAGCGCTAACCCACGACCGGTCCACACCCTCAAGACCGATCCGCGCCCTTGCGGCATGCTGGGCTGGCCCCAACAGGCCAGGCCGAACCTAACGGGCTATCCCACCCAACCGTTCATGCCAGACTCAACGAGTCAGGCCAGGTCAATCCAAACCAGGTCGGCCCATTCTGGGTTGGGTCGGGAAGGTCTGACCAGGTCAAACAGGAACCGGGCCCACTACGACCCTTTACTTTTTTTTGTCCATACCATTGGCATCGGGTGTCCGTTTGATGAACCGTCAACGGCCTGAGTAATCTTGGAGCATGACAGTCACATTGAGTATACCCCACTAGATTTTGGGGTATAGTTCTAATAAGGTTAGGTTGGATCGTTCATGAATCCAACCGGGCCCCCGGTACTAAATTCTAATAAATCACAAACCGGGCATCTGATTGATGCACCGTCTATTGCGTTGAGACCCCTATTATGTGGTAGACCTTTGGGATACTTCTTTGTGGGACTTCATGATAGTTGGAGTATCGACTAGTATCTAGTGGAGTGAATCATTCCTGTGATGAGAAAGCAGAGCGTGGAGACCTATTAGCGAGATGAGACCTGACGACTGCTGATAGTTTAACTCAGAGTGACTCTACTAGCCCAGTGGGGAACACTTGGATTTGGCAGCAGACCCATGGTGGAGGAGCTTCCTTGGTGATGCGGCAGACCCATGGAACTCGACAGGAGGAGTACCTCAGTAGGCTACAAGGGGGGCGCCTGGGTGTGGAGGCAGACCCACGGTGGGGAGCACCTCTCTGTGACGCGGCAGACCCATGGTACTCAACAGGAGGAGTACCTCAGCAGTACACAGTTATTGGAAAGCACCTCTGTGTGGCGTGGCAGGCCCACTATAATCGATAGAGGAGAAGTTATCCGGCAGCCAGGGTATCGATAATGTGATGGGGGATGTTACTTGATACTACCCATAGAATAAAATCCAGGTTGAGATGAGTCTCTAAATTTTGTGTTTACCTCATGATTGAGATGGATTTGTTGATAACATAGCTTTATGTATGGGCATATACCTAAGTAGGGTTATATGTTGATTTCAATACATTTTGGTTTAACCATGGTGGATTTGTGAGACCTTGAGGGTCTCAGGGTCCCTACTGAGTATCATTATACTCACCCCTGCATAGCCTATGCCTATACCTTGTTGTGTTGGATGCTGATGACAGATAGTGCTAACTGAGGCTGAGAGTACTAGGACTGGACGGTACCCAGAGGTGGACCATTTGATGGGTTGGTACACAGAGGAGATAGACAAATGTGGAGTGCTGAAGAGGCTATCTGTACCTACCCTTTAGTTAGGAATCCTGAAGGAAGATCCAACATCCGTTTTTTCCTTTCTTCATTATTACTTGTACTTCTAGTTCCAATTAAATTATAGTTGGGCTTGTATTTCTGGCCCCTTTATCTTTTCAGCGTTATTTTGTTATAAAATCTACAAAGTGTTTTGTATCCATTTTTGTGCTCTCTTGTGTGAGTTTACAGGTTATAAGGAAATTCCATCCCTATTTTAGCGAATGACGCCTTTTCTGCTAGTCCACAACCCCTATAATATGGAAGGCGTGCTTGGGGTTGTCATGGCATGGGCCCCAGGGGACGGGTCGTGGAAAATTGGTATCAGAGGAGTCGGTTCTACCGCAGAACATAGAACTCTAATCTTTTTTGTGAAACAATAGTGTTATGTTTAGTGAGTGTGGTTCTCAGTTCATTAATTCTAGTGTTGGTGCAGAAGCCGACATATCCATACACTAGGACACTGACTTCTGATTTCCGACATAGTGCACGAAGACACTGATGCATGTGTGTTTTGAAAAGATTTTTTTAAGTTAGATTAACCAGGTCATCTCACCATGTATAATATTTTGATTGTGTCGCATCTGTTTTTTTAGGATGCCTTCATGAAGACTGCGAGTTAGATCTCTGAGATTTATACGCACTGATATCCCACTGAGCGATGAGGCCTCGGTGCAGGGCCCTTTTCCAGTGGATTTCATAGCAATACCACTCTCTGTTAGGCCACCAATGCAACCATCCCCAGCAGCAGATGATGAATGAAACATGAGTTCATTAATTGAGTTCATACGCCAGAAACCACCTAGGTTCTGGGTAGAGAGGTACCCACATGTGGCAGAGGATTGCCTAGAGGATGTGGTAGGAGTTTTCCAACTGGTAGGGACACCAGCCGCCCTCACGGTGATTGTTGCTATCACCATTTTACAGGCAGCAGTGGGAAGATGGTGGAGCATGATGCTTCAGGTCCATGATGAGATGATGCGTCTCTGGGCAGACATCGAGATCCAATTTCGAGAAGAGTTTGTCACAGTGACTCTTCATGCAGCGCATATACAAGAGCTACTTCATCTGCAGCAGGGCATCCTGATTGTAGCTCAGTACTCAGCGAGGTTCACAGACCTTCCATGATACTCCATTGATATGGTACATGACCCATTATTCAAGTCCCGGAATTTCGAGTAGGGACTCAAGAGTTAGATCAGTGCTTCAGTGATCTCACTCAGCATCCCGACACAGGCGGGGGTGTTAGAGAGGGCCCTCCTAGTTGAGAGTTTCCTTGCTGAGCATTCTTTAGCAGTGAGATCCACCCCCATTCGACACGTAACGTAGTATTATGCACCTAGAAGTAGAAATTTGTCAAAGAGGTCCAGGAATAACAGACCTACAGGGGGACGACCGCATGACTTATGATCGGTTGTGCAGGGCACCCGGAGTAGGGAAATACATGCCAGTAGCGGGCAGTGCTTCGCATGCGGCAGGCAGGGTCACCTGGCTCATGACTGTCTGACCCGCTATTCGGATGATCTGTAGACGTTCGAAAAACCACCCAAGAAAAGACATAGATTCGATCGAGGTAGTCTGGAGGGAGCAAGCGGACATGGCAGAGGAGTTGGTTGTGCAACTGGAAGTGGACGACGTTCCGAGGTGTTACTGCCACCGACACCAGGAGGTCCACCTCGACTGTAGGAAGAAAGTGGATAGTGGAGAGCTCAGCTCTAGGAAGCCGAGGCATACGATCATAGTCTTCTGGAGATGATTCGAGGTATGATCTTTGTCCACTACACCATAGCTTCAATACTTACAGTCACAAGTGCGAGTCACTCTTTTATTTCCACTACCCTTTTTCGGTGATCAGAGATTCTGACGGAGCCATTGGCTCGATCCTTACGGCTAGAGACTCCTATACGAGTGGATTCGACGATTACGCACTAGTGCCGATAGTGTGAGCTTACTCTAAGAGACGAGAGCTTCGGCTGGTATCTCCTAGTAGCGGCGTCGAGGCCTTGTGACGCCATCTTGGGTATGGACAGGTTATCAACACTCAATGCATAGATTGACTATATTAGGTTCAAATTGTGGTGTGTTCACATTGATGGAACCATGTTTACCTTCACTTGAGAGAAGGGAGCCTTTGCAGTACATGACAGACTTACTTGGAGGAGGGTGCAGCCGATCACTCATCAGTTGGCCTGCCTTACCCTTGGAGAAGTAGATGTGGAGAGACCGAGCTATCCTGTATTGGTGAACCAATACGGGGATGTTTTCCCCGATGATGTTTTGGGTCCACCTCCTCGCAGATTGGGGGACTTTTACATTGACGTGTACCCCGGGATGGCACCGATATCTACACCAGCACATCGGATGGCTCATGTGGAGCTTCGTGAGCTACGGGTACATCTAGAGGACTTGTAGGGGAAGGGATTCATCCGGCCTAGTGATTCTCCCTAGATAGCCCCAATATTGTTCCCTAAGATGGTAGATGGGAGCATAAGGATTTGTGTTTACTATTGGCGCCTGAACAAGGTGACATAAAAGAATAAGTACACACTCTTGAGTATTGATGACATCTTTGATCAGTTTAATGGAGCATAGTTGTTCTCGAAGATAGATCTCAGATTAGGCTTTCAACAGCTTAGTGTTCGAGAGGAGGATGTGCAGAAGATGGCCTTCATATGTCGGTACAGCCACTACGAGTTCTTAGTTATGTCATTCGGCGTAAAAAATGCTCCAGTAGTGTTCATGGGACTCATGGACAGGATCTTTTAGTCGTACCATGATTGATTTTTCATAGTATTCATCGACGACATTCAGTTCTACTTGACTTCTGAGGAGTTGCATACCTACCATTTGTAGGTAGTTCTGGACACACTCCTAGAGCACTAGATTTATGGTAAGCTCTCAATGTACCAGTTCTGGATCCAAGAGGTTCACTGTTTGGAACATGTCATCTCAGAGACTGTAGTTGTAGTAGATCCAGTGAAGATTTAGGAGGTACTTTCTTGGGAGCCACACATGAGTGTGATGGAGGTACTGAGTTTCCTAGGTTCGGGTGGATATTACCAGAGGTTGGTACCAGACTTCTCGAGAGTTGCAACACCACTATCAGCCTTGATGAAGAAGGGGAAACCCTTTGTTTGGTCGGAGAGATGCCCGCAGATCTTTCAAGAGATGAGGCAAAGGCTAACTACTGCCCCCATCGTGAGGCTTCCAGAGAAAGCCATCGGGTATGTATTCTACTGCGACACATCAGGGACTTGACTCGAGTGTGTGCTGATGTAGGAGAGAGCAGTGATCACATATGGTTCTCTACATCTGAGACAACATGAGAATAAATATTCTACCCATTTACCTAGAATTAGAATCAGTGGTCTTCTCCTTGAAGATGTGGAGACATTATATGATGGGTGAATGTTTTATCGTGTACTTTGATCCCAAGAGTCTTAGGTATATCTTTTATTATAAAAACATGAACCTGAGACAACGACATTGGATAGAGTTCCTCTACGAATATGACTTCAAAATAGTTTATACTCCAGGGAAAGGGAACGTCGTTACAGATGCACTCAGAAGAAGATTTGGTATATAGATTCTCAAAGAGGCGATGGAGCAGCTGGTAGCTTTACAGATATACTTTGTGGATAGAGATGGATCATCCTTTCTTCAGTCTCTTACAATCACTCCCCCACATTTTCAGTGAGTCAGGGAGGCACATTATGGGGACGCTGACTACGAGACTGGATGAGCTCAGATATCCAAAGGGTAGGCACCTGATAAATTTTCTGAAGGTGGGGAGCCCGTCATCCTCTTCAAAGGACGTACCATGGTACCAGTGTCACTTTATGAGGAAGTTTTGACGGATTTTCACACGTCCACTCTAGCATTACATCCATGACTGGCGTAGATGTACCATGATCTTTGATGACAGCACTAGTGGTCGGGAATGAAGAATGCAGGTGCATAGATTGTCTCATGATGCCTCACTTTTCAGCAGGTGAAGGCAGAGCATCAGGTACCAGCAGGCTTGTTTCAGCCTTTAGAGGATCGGAGTGGAAGTGGGATGAGATATCCACAGATTTCGTGACCGGACATCCACATACATCCAGAGATCATGACTCTATTTGGGTGATCATCCACCGACTCACCATGTTGGCCCACTTCATACCAATCAGAGAGCATGGTTCAGTAGAGAGCTTGGAATTCCTCAATGTACAGGAGATTTTGAGGGTACATAGAGTACCTTAAATGATTTTCTCCAATTGTGACACATGTTTTACTTCCCGTCATTGGAAGGGGTTGTAGGAAGCGTTCAGGATGATACTTCGTTTGAGCACCACCTCCCATCCTCAGACGAATGTCCAGACCGAGCGCACCATTCAGACCCTCGAGGACAAGTTGTGTGCTTGATTCCTCGACATCAGTCACAGCTAAGAGGATCACTAAACTTTGATGGAGTTTTCATACAACAACAGCTGACACTCCACCATTGGGATGGCATCTTTTGAGGTGTTGTACGAGAGACCTTGAAGATCACCTCTATGCTGGACTGACCCTATGGAGTCAACACTCACGGGACCAAAGATGGTATGGGCTACCATGGAGAAGGTGCAGATCATACAGGAGTGGATGAAAAATGCATAGAGTAGGACAAAGTCGTATGCCGATTGGATATGGAGACCTCTGGATTTTGAGGATGGAGACCACGTCTTTCTACGGGTCTCACCCCAACGAGGCCTATGGAGATTTGGACGAGGCGGTATGTTATCTTCGAGATTCATCGGACATTTTCAGGTCCTAAATAGTGTTGGTGAGGTGGCTTACAGCTTAGCTCTTCAAACTGAGGTGCACCGGGTTCACGATGCCTTCCACGTATCCCAACTAAGAAGATACGTGCATGACCCTTCCCACATCATCAACCATGACGAGCTGGATTTCGACGATGGAGAAACATTTACGGAGGTTCTAGTAGAGTTTGAGGATCGACAAAGGAGGTTCCTTCGTGGATGGTCGATACCTCTGGTGCGCATTCGCTGGCAGCATGGGAGCCTCTAGGAGAGCACAAGGGGGAGAAAGGTTTAGATGCGTGCTTAGAACCCCCACTTATACCCTTAGTGGAGTAGTGGCATATGTGGATATAAATCCTGAGGTGGGGAGAATGTAAAGACCTAGAATTTCCACGAATTGTTTCTAAATATATGGGAATTTAATGAGTCCACAAAAATTGAATGCGCATGATTTTGAGGCACGGTTTTCCCAGAATCAATTTCTGAAGTTTTTTTTGGGTACGTTCAGTAAACGTACGGGCAAGTTTTTTATTACTTTAGAATTAGTGCTTGGAATTGAAATCTGAGGGAACTAGTGAAGTGCCGGTATTTGTCAGGACCCGTCCTCGAGAACCGTGCTGTGACTACCCCCAGCCCGCCTCCCATAGGCCAGGGGCTGGCGACTAGAACCAAGGCGTAAATCCTGAAAAAAGGGGAAGGCATTGCCTTTATAAAGTAAACAAACACCACAGAGTAAAAAAGAAGAAGTAAACACTACGTAAAACTGGCTACAAAAGTAGTGCGAAAAAGTAAGTGGGCCAGAATACAAACCCAAACTGAATGTAAAGTACAACTGGAAAGAAAGTAAAACAACTGAAAGTAAAGCAGCAACATCTAGCCATCCACTGGAAGTCCCACCTGAAGGGTGGGTACAAATAGCCTCCTCAGCCCCTCAGGTCCAGCCATCCACTCTGTGTACGTTCCGCCCAGTGGTCCACCTCCATGTACCGACTTGTTCCACAAGCCTCAACCAAGATCAGCGCTGTCTGTCGTCTGCATCCAACACAATGTAGTGCGGGCATAGCCCGTGCAGGGGTGAGTATACGCTAATCAGTAGGGACCTCGAGACCTCCGATGGTCTCCCAGAATCCACAAAAGGATAATCCAAAATCGAAAGATACAATCATGAAGTAACATCCAACACAACTTAGGTATATGCCCATACATATACCTAAGTCATCAATTCCATTTCGGCTCCAACACCCATGCCCATGTTCGATCACGTCCACACAGGATAGTACAACCCAAACCACACAGGATAACAAAACCCAATCCACATAGGAAAGCTAGTCAATCATATCGAAGATATTTATTGAATGTCAAGACTCATCTCACACAGATATACTTCTACGTAATGTGATAAAGACGATCAGATATAGCCACTGATTCATCTATGCTGGGACCCACGTAGGATACTAAACCACCTAAGCTATCAGACCCACATAGGATACAGACCAGCTACTCTACCAGACCCACGTAGGATACCAAGAACAAATTCAAACACTGTCAGACCCACGTAGGATACAAGAACAGTAGTCATCGTCGTCGAACCCACAGAGGATTTCAGTACGGTCTTCATCATTGCCGAACCCACGAAGGATTTCAGTGCGGTCTTCATCGCCGTCAAACCCACAAAGGATTTTCAGTACGGTTTTCATCGCCGCTGAACCCACGGTGAATTTCAGTGTAGTTTTCATCGCTGTCGAACCCACGGAGGATTTCAGTACAGTCTTCATCGCTGCCGAACCCATAGAGCATTTCAGTGCAGTCTTCATCGTCGTCGAACCCACAGAAGATTTCAGTACAGTCTTTATCACTGCCGAACCCACGGAGGATTTCAGTGAAGTGGTCATCACTACCGAACCCACGAAGGATTTCAGTGTAGTCGTCATCCCTGTTGAACCCACGGAGGATTTCAGTGCAGTCATCATCGTCGTCGCAGTCGTAGCCAGCTCTAGGGTTCCCGCACACAACATGCTCGATTCCGTGAGAGTCCACTCCACGAGCTAAGGGGGTAGATACATCAAATGACAGGTAGTCCGGAGTTGATTTATCCCAAGGTTCTGTCTCGATATGAGGAACTCAACGTGATAGATGGCGCGTCAATCGGACGCCCGGTCTAAGAGTTATTGGCTTTATCGTTCCAGGGGTCCGGTTGGGTTTTAAGTCAAAACCAACCCTAATGCACTCCAACTGCGTCCAAACCTCAATATGAGTAATCAAAAAGGTCCTTCTCACTAAGAGGAATCAAACAAAGTCAACGGCACGTTAATTGGACATCCGGAGATCAAGTTATAAGCGTTTCCGCTCCGAGGGCCCAGTTGGTTTCGTGTTCGAACCAACCCGGCCATACCCAAAGTTCTCTGAAACATTGAGTGTAATATACCAAAATGACCATCCCATTCCGAGGATCACCACGCAATTGATGTTGTGTCGATCGGAGGTGCTTAGCCCCTGATATGGGAAAAAGAACGAACCTGTCCAGTTTTAGGTGGTTTTGGTCCCGGACCGACCCCGTCCGAGACCCCCTAGGTCGGCCCGAACCGAGTTGACCTAAACCGGGTCCGGGTCCGGCCCATTATGGCGCGGCTCGGCCCGGTGGGCGTGGCCCGGCCCGGCCTGGTCGGCCAGTTGACCGGCACGGGCGCGCCCCAAACGGCCAGCTCGGTGCTGGCCGATCCGAGCAGAAAGGGGGGGGGGCTGCTCCCCTTGATTGAACCCCCCCCCCCCCCCCCACAAGGGGGCCGCTCCTCTTGCCAGCCGGGGGTTACGACCCCTAGTTTCTTGGAAGTCATCTGGCCTGGTCTGCCCGGCCGGTGCTACTGCCGCAGGACTGCCGCGGTCCTGCCCCTCCGAGGCACCGGCGACCGGTGGGTCTTGCCGCCCCGCCGTAGCTTCGAGCCGCGGCCTTGCCCGACCGGCACGGCGCGACAACGTTGTGCCCCTCCGCCGCAGCCTTGCTCCAACCGCAGCCTCTTCGAGGTTTTCCGACGCGGTGAGACGATGTCGTGGCTTCGTTCGGCCTCAACAGCGCACCGTGACGGCACCACGCTTCTTCGACGCATTCCTCCGTGTTTCTGCGCGGTGTCGCTGCCCCGATCCACCTTCTTTCGAGCCGCAACAAACACAACAACCAATGGGGAGGAGGGTTGGCCGTGTTCGTGCGGTCCGGCCTCCTCCCGTTAAGTTGATAACAAGTGGCCCCAAATCAAAGATGAAGAATGAAAAAGATTATTCCAAGAACAAAATTAACCCCTACCTCAAGGTGCAGTTGAACGAAGGTTCGTCGTAGAAAAAGAACTTCGCAGAAGAAGGCGTCGCGGTAGGAGGCTCCGTAAGCATCGTCGGCATCGCGGAGAAGAGAATTGTTGGTGTCTCGGTACACAGCGTCACGTCATTGATCTATGAGGATTTAGCGCTCTTTTTCGTCCTTCATCGGAGGCTGGCATTCTTCGTCGGCGACGGTGCATTATTCACGTTCTTCAAGGTGGAAGATGAAGTTCAAGACTTGAGAAAATCTTCTCCAATCCTTCTCGCACCACTAAAACACCCTTAGAGAAATAAGACTTGTCTTATTTAATTAACTCACACACGCCACAAATCAATTCGAAATTCAAAATTGAATTCTCGAATTAATTATATTGAACAACTTAAACAGTTAATTAAAAAGGGAGTTGACTTACAAATTAATTTGGGTGTGGGTGAGTTACAGAAATAAATGCACGTGGGAGGTAAAAGTGAATTTGAAGGGGTGGGGCTCGTGTGGGCCTCACTTCACTAATATCCTACATAGGGTAGTTAGGAACTAGTGGGTCCCACCCCAACCTCCAAGCATAGGTTTAAACTAACTTAAATAAAAATAAAATTGGTTGCACAAAATTTTATTTTATTCATTACTTAACCCACTATTTTTAAATAACCACACCCGAGAAAACGCAACTCTAGAAAAGGCAATCCTACGCAATTTCCGGCACTGCGATTCCATCGGTTTCCTCGGATTCCGACTCCAAGCACTGCTTTAAGAGTTAGAAAAACTCGCTCGTTCGTTCTCTGAACGTACCCGAGCTAAACTTCGGAAATTGATTCCGGGCACACTGGGCCTCAGAATCAGGTGCCGTTAGAAACTGCGTTCTTGTAAAATCTCAAAGAAAATTAAAAAAAAATTTCCCTTGATTTTTACAGGTCTTTACAGTATTATCTTAAGAAGACTTTCACCACGATGGTAGTTGGATGAGGGTGGAAGCTATTTTTTGGGTTTTATGTGGAAATAATCAAATAAAATAATCTCATATTTTATTATATTTTGTTGTAACCACCCATGTGGGAGTTGAAGAGTGGGGACCACACGACCTTAACCTCCCATGACATGTTATGGTGGTGGGGACCACATGAGTCTAAACGCCCCATTTAATTGGGAGAAACTATCAACTCCCCTCATTAATGAGGGAGAGGCTCTTTACCTCCTCCATGATTTTATTTATTCCAACGCACCTTATTAATTGGGCCAAATCCTCCCCATTAATTAATTGAGCCAACACATCAATTAATTATTTTTAAACCTTTTTTAATTTTATGCCAATGACTTTGTAGATATTTCAATCTATTATTTTGGATATGAATTCAATTGGGTGGAATTGGGGAGAGGAGGAACTCTTGGAGAAAACTTCTCCAATGAAGAACGCTTCCTCCATGAAGAACGCTGGAATGGAGAGTCTTAGACTTCTTCCTTGGAAGCACCGTGCGGAGACAACGGACATGGGACATCTTCGACGACTGACCTTCCCTCCTCATCATCGTCAACGAACCGATGCACGAGTTCAGGATTGGAGGTGTGTGGCAGACATGATGAACTACGAAAAATCCGTCTTCTTCCCCACGACTCCATCGACGAACAACGAACAGGGTAGCATATTTTTTGTGATAGATTTTATATTCTCATTAGTCATACCCTATAAAAAATAATCTGGATCATCTTCTTACTATTTGACCCGCATATGTTTTCCCCTTTCGCAGGTTTTGGGATTATTCATTACGGGAGGGTTTGTTGTGCTTTGTTCTTGTAGGACAAATGCTACCACCCTAAACGCAGAGGGGGCGGACCAAAAAAACATGGCCCGACCCCTCTGCCATTCTCTTTTGTGGTGTTCATGGAAATGGTGGAAGGAAAAAATGGAGACGAAGGTGAAAAAGGCAACAGTCGCTCCCCACACTGCCTCTGCGACACATGCCATGCCCACAGCATTCCACACCGCTGGTAGCCGAACCGGCCACACCCCCTCATGGAGCCCCACCCGAACTGCCCCCGCGGTCTCCGCCCTTCTGGCCGAGACGCCTTGAGTAGCCATGGTCATGCCATCTGCCAGCTGAACTGGCACCGAACAGCTAGGCCCCCCGGCCGAACTGGCTCCTGGCCACGCCGACCTCCCAAGATGTCCCGGCCGGGCCAGGCCGCCAAGCCCGTGCTGCCACCGGCCGAACCGGCCCCGGCGGCACAGCGCCTTGGCCACGCCACCCCGACCCACCAGCTTCCCGAGTACCCGACCGCACCACCCCGACCCGCCGGCTTCCCGAGCCCCCAGTAGAATGGGCCCTAGTCACGCCACCTCTACCCACTGGCTTCCCGAGCCCCCAACCAGACCGGTCCTGGCCGCGCCACCCCAGCCACAGGTCGAGCCACCTCGATCCGCACCCCACGCCCCTTCGGGCTGAACCAGTTCCTCATGGTGCCCTCGGGCTGAGCCTCCCTTGCGGTGCCCTCTGGGACGAGATGCCCTCATACTGACCCGCAACCGTTCCATGCCTGCATGCCCGTTCTGCGCCCTCACGACCGATTCGCGCCCTCGCAACCAGTCTGCACCCTCACGACCGGTCCGTGCTCTCACGGCCCATTGGCCTCAGCCCAGTGGGCCAGTTCGAACCTAAGAGGCTGGCCTAGCCATCGGGCCGGTTCAGACCCCATGGGTCAGGCTGGGTCAACACGAACTGGGTTATCCCAGACTGGTTTCGGTGAGGTTGGTCCGACCGGGTCAGACCGGACCCGAGTCCACTACGACCCATAACTTTTCTGGGCCATTCCATTGGCACCTGGCATCCATTTGATGAACTTTCAATGGACCAAGAAATCTTGAATCATGACAGTCCATTTGAGTATACCCCACTAGATATTTGGGTATAGGTGAGATACAGTCAGGTTCGATCGTGCATGAATCCGACTAGGCACTCCTGACTATAATGCTAATAACTCACAGACTGGGTGTCTGATTGACGCGCCGTCTGTTGCGTTGAGACCCCTATGACGTGGAAGACTTTTGATATAATTTTTCATAGTACTTCTTGATAGTTGGATTATTGACCAGTACCTTGTGGATCAGATCGTTCTAGTGATGAGCGAGCAGAGTGCAGATACCTACCAGCTAGCTAATACATGACGACTACTGGCCATTTGAATCGGTGTGACTCTACTAGCCTAGTGGGGAGGGCCTGGTTGTGGAGGAAAACCCACGGTGGAGGAGCACGCATGGTGATGCGGCAGACCCATGGTACTCGACAGGAAGAATACCTCATCAGGCTACGAGGGGGAGCGCCTGGGTGTGGAAGCAGACCCATGGTGGGGAGAGCCTTTGTGTGACATGGCAGACCCAAGGTACTCGACCGGAGAAGTATCACAGCAGTCCAAGGTTAGTGGGGAGCACCACTGTGTGATGATACATGCCCACTGTACTTGATAGAGGAGGAGTTCTCTAACAGCCAAGGTTTCAATAATGTGACTGGGGATGTTTCTTGATACTACCTCTAGAATAAAATCTTGGTTGAGATGATTCTGTAACTTTTTTGTTTACCTCATGTTTGAGATGGATTACATGATAACATGGGTATATGTATGGGCATATACCCAAGTAGGGTTATATGTTGATTTCATTACTTTTTGGTTTATCCGTGGTGGATTTGTGAGACCATGAGGGTCTTGGGGTCCCTACTATGTATCATTATACTCACCCCTACATGGGAAATTCCCACCCCTTATTTTTTTGGATATAGACAACAGAAAAGGCGGAATAAGGCTGAGAGTACTAGGACTGGATGGTAACCGGTGGTGGAACATTCGACGAGTCGGTACATGGAGAAGACTAACGAACATGGAGTGCTGAGGAGGCTATCTAAACCAACACTTCATTTTGGAACCCTAGAGGATGACAGAATAGTTGTTTTTCCTTTATTAAGTTGTACTTGTACTTCATGTTCCTTGTACCTTACAGGGGGGCTTGTATTTCCGGCCCCTTTTACATTCTAGAACACTTTTGTTATATAATTTACTTAGTGTTTTTTTCAAGATATGTGCTCTGTTGTGTGCGTTTACAGGTTATAAAGGCAATTCCTTCCTAGTTTTATAGAATTGCGCTTTTGGTGCTAGTCACCAGCCCCTGGCCTATGGAAGGCTGGTTTGGGGTAGTCACGGCACAGGCCCCAGGGGATGGGTCGTGAAATTTATAACCTTTTCTCACCAATTCATTTATAATCATTGATTTTTTTTATTTTTTCATGTATTAATTGACTTTTTTCTCATACATGACTTATCATGAATATTAATGTTCTTTTGTAGAATATAAATTTACATAATAAGATGAGTTATAAAAATGAAATAATTATCATTTTATAAATGTATTTTACTCATAAATACAATCAGGAATGATTGTTAAAAAAATGATATACCATAGGATCTTGGAGATGGTAGGGTATACATACGCATGAGTAACATTTCCATTTTCTGATGATCGTCATGGAAGGAAGGTAATTAATACATTATCTTTCTAAAATAACCATAATGTCATGTATGAATCATATTATTTATATAAATATACTTATATACATAATCCATATTATGTGATGATGAAAAGAGAGTCACATCACTTTTTGTATGTGGTAGTCCACACATACACGAACGATGATAAAAATTTTAGTTTAAGAAATAAAATAATATATTTTATTTTATTAATGATAAATATGACATGAATATATTAATTTTTCATGCATATCTAAAATAATCATTAAATTTATCGTTTACACCTTAAATGTAATGTGTAAGTGAAAGAAGAATCACATCACATCACAATGTATTTGTCCCCCCGTACATATGAGTGACAATATCGTATCCTCAATGGAATGAAATTTAAAAAATCATATATGATATAATGAATCCATATGTATGATTAGGTATTAAATATAATTTATATACTATATAACTGTTATCATACCCAAATGTGACATGTTGTATTGTAAAAAATAATGAAATGAGTTTGTGAGGATGTAGTCCGCCATAAAAACATGTAATGATTTTGTAACCCATTTGATTGAAGTGAATATGGTTGTAAGTAATGATCTTATCATAAAAAATCTAAAATTATGTAATATAAATGTTATATTATATCATCATGGTTTTAGAATAATTGATATAGGAGGAGGATGAAATTAAATAAAGGCCCTCGTTGAAGAGCACTGCTTCATCCTTGGGAGACAACCTTAGGGTTACAAAAAAATCCTTCCAATGTTGAATTTATGCCCAAAATATAGATTCTAGGATTAGGTAATGTATTTTGGTATATAACTAGATTATTATTTAGTAAATCCTAATTTTATGATATGTGTAATAATGTGAGGGGAGTGAGTGCCCTCTTATTGTTGAGGAGGAGTAACATTTCAGTGAATACCCAGAATTATTCAATATTTGGGAAATCATTATCACTTAATGTGGCTAAAAAATTTATAAATAATATATTTTAGGGATTATGAGGGAAATAAAAACTGCTACCATATAAAAAAAATGTTTTTTAATATTTTATTATTTATCCATTGTCATTGCATCATTAATACCACATTAGTTTCCAGGAAAGAAATTAGTATTTTTAACAATGATAATTAAATATTTAAGACAAAAATATAATGCGCCTTAGAATGTAATTTTTACCAAATAATTCTAAATATTAATTGAAATTTTTTATATAAATAACCTTGGGAATTTTAAACATTATTTTAATAGAAGTGCATGTGACCTGTAAAAACACTAGTTTAAACCATAACTATAGTAAACTATTGTTATAATTTTTACTAAATATTATGAGGAAAAAATTATTTTTACCTTATTACATAAAATTAAGTATTCTTATTAAAAACATTTAATCCAATTTCAAAATTTTAATTCAAACAATAGAATAATATAATTTAAAATTACCCCCACAAACCCATGAGAAAGTGGGTCTTCAAAGAGAAAATCCTCAAATGTTTACAATGTTTATTTCATAATTAAATATGAAAATTATTATAGTGAACTAAATTGGATTAATATTAATGTAATTAAAATAATTTATTTTTAACACTATTTAAAAATAAAACATAAATTTATGCATTGTTTATTCTAAAATGTAGTCTCAAATCAATATTCAGAGTTTTTTATTATTCATCAAAAAATGAAACGTTTCAAAAAAATAAAAAAAATTCTCCCAATGATAAATTTGATATAATTATTTATAAATTAATATTATATTTCCAAAATAATTTTTTATAAAATTGGTAATTATTAGTTTTAAGATATGATTGGAAATCATGATTATAACATATTTCTGAAAAAAAAATAGTTTTTTATAGGAGATCTTTTTCATACAAATGATTCTTATCTAATTACTAATAAATACAATACTAATGAATTTTTTAAACATTTTTATACAATTTATATTTTAAATATTAGTAAATAATATTTATATCTTCCTGTTTAATGGCTACGATAAAAGGTTATAAATTTCACAAGTTATTTAAGCTTGGCATTGTGAGTCTAGTATGCTATCATACATAGTATATGTTTCTAAAATATAGGGTGTTAAAATGTTTCTGTAATGAAAATGTTTATAATTTAGAGATTTCTAAATCAAATAATTAAATTTTATAATGTGGAGGTAAATAGTAAATAACTAGAATATGTGGCATAAATAAATCCTTTGTTATTATTGATTTTGTTATTTTCGAGCATTATAGTAAGTTTTCCCTTCTACTAACTTTCATTATCCTCGTTAAAATGAATATAATGTTAATACACTCCCTTGATGTAAATTATTTTTAGTGAAATCAAATATATGATAATCTATATATATAAGAATTTAATCTTGTAGAGTATTTCAGAATTAATTATACACATCTTAACAAAAATCACGTTGAGAAAATGGAAAGAATATTTTCAGTAACATATTTTAGGAATTTTTTAATTTCCAAATAAAATTATCTGTTTATGCATACTTTATGGAAATATTTAAATAAATTTCTTGTGGTAAATTATCAAATTTATTAATTAATCATGTGATATAATATATTAATGTTAAGTAATTATTAAATATTGAATGTTCAAAGATGAAAGAATATTTTCATAAACTATTGTGGAATCCTATTTGAATGCATGTTACATGTTATTTTAGGGTAATTTTATTTTGAATAACTAACCTTTATTTCCTGATGATTGTTTTGTACTGAACATGATTCACCTAAAATATGAGAGTCAATTTAAGAAAAATATTATATAATTTTAAACTATATCTCCTAGGTGATATGTTTTTCCATTTATATTTAGTTTATGAATTTCATTTATCAATCATCATGATAAAGTATAATTAGCATTCATTTTAGAATTGAAAATCATGTTTAATTCATTTTATTAATTTAAAATTTATGATAATTCCAATAATATATAATTTAAGTAAATTATGTGTTTTTATTAATAGTCTATTTAATTATTTATTCATTAATGTGTCGAAATGTTTTTTGGATTATCTATTTTCTTGAGTTTTAAATTGAAATTCTAAAAATGGATAAAATAAAGTATTCCAATAATAAATATTATGAAATAAATTCCCTTTTGTTTTGATATAAATCATGTATATAGGTCATTTTTTCTTTAGAATGAATTGATGGAAATTTTTCATGGTGAGATCATGATGTGAATTTTTATGAGGAATATGGTGCATATAAATAGAATGGAATAATGAAGGATGTTTCTTATGGCATTTGATAGTGGAAAATTATTTTTGGGGTGTTGTAGTGGGGCTATGTGGAGTGTTTTTTTAGATAAACTAGTAGATATTTGTAGTAAATTATTTGAATTGTTTCTATAAAATATTATTTCTCCATTTGATGTTGCATTGGTTTGTGTGGTTTCTATTATCCTTACTATTATTAAATGATGAATTGAAGATATTCAATCATCATGAAAATGATATGTTATGCATGGAATTAATAAAGTGGAAACTAAGGAAATAGAATTTAAGAAGTTTTATTTGAAATATGTATGAGATTCATCGGTGGTGTATCTATACATGATTCTATAAAATGGTTTGAAGAGATTGATGTATCCTTTCAGTGTGAGAAGATTCTATATTGATTTTTTTGTTTCCTAGGTTATTTTCTTATTTTTGATTGTAGATCAAATATTTCAAAAAGATGAAGTAAAAAATATAAAAAGAGAATAAATTTGTAGAATTTATTAATCATATAAAGAATTATTTAATTTCTAGTGGGTATATGAGTTATAGTATGAATGATATTTAAGAAATTTAATTGGGGTAATGTAACATCCTAGGATTTTATGATATATCTTTATTTAAATAAATTATTTTATAACATTATTTGTTAAAAACATGTTTAAATGATACACAAAGTTTATTGATATAATATAATGTTTCAATTATATCATTTTTTATTCATCCTGTAAAAATAACATAGGTTGAATTTTTGTTATTTTTCTAAAATGTTTAATTTTTCATTGAATTGTGAAAATACCAATATTTATAAAATTTCATATTTTAATTCACGTACATTTAAATGTTTCATTATATTTTATATTATTAAAAAAATTAATATATTATACATTTTATTTATATTAATATCATCATATTGATATAAGTTTATTTTTGGGCTTAAAAATTACTGTTCTAGCCAAATAGTTATTATCCACTTTTTGTGGGACTATTTTTAAATTAATTTCATAAATTATGGGAAATTAATTTTATAAAAATTATTATATTTTATTATTTAGGGAATCAAAATTTTATTAAAAAGGTAAATTTTTTAAGAATTATAAATAGTAATAATTATAAAACGTACAACCATGGTTCATTGTTTGTTGGTTTATTAAAGTAAAATAACAAGAAAATGAATTAAAATTATATTCAAAACATTAATTTATTTTATTGAAAAAACAATTACCCACAATCTACTAAAACTCTAAAATATGTGATTTTTTCCACAATTCAATGATTTTGACCATTAAAATATTAATGTAATCGATAATGTTAAAAAAGATACTCTTTCTTTTAAAATATTTAATAATTTGTGAGAGGGATAAAAAAATTATCTTCCACTATAAATGGTTATTTCAATGAAAGATGATTTGTATCATTGTAATTTATGTATAAATTTTAGTAATTGTATAATTATATTAAATTATTACTCGACACCAATATAATATTTAATGAATTAGTAGTAAAATAAAATAAATGATATTAAAATTCTTAAAATCAATACAACATGATTGAATTTTTTATTTGGTCAATCTTATTGATAAATAAAACATATTATTGATGGTTTAATGTATTTTATTCAAATTCCATATTTATTTTTATTTTTTTAATTCCAAATTAAATTAATATTGTCAAAATTAACATTAATGCTATTTTAGGAAAATATTATTTTATTCAATTGCTTAGAAATTATAAGATTCATGATATAAGTAAAGGGGGATAATACATGGTCTAAAATGAAATTATTATTTTTAGTTATGGGCCAATTTTCGTTTAATGATAACTTATATGTATCTTGTAGTGTAAAATAATTATTTTTAGAGAAATTTTCCAAATAGATAATAGGGGGGAGGTTGGAGGTGGGGATCAAAACAAGAAGTTCATCACTAAAATATAAACTAAACATGTTAATTTTATATTTTTAGAGGATTTAAACTCATACACATTTGAAATTTCAATTATAACAATTTGAGTAAATTTCCATGTGAAAAAATTCTTTTAATTTTATAATTTGTGGAATTCGAAGAGTTATCCTCCCCTCACATATATGGGAATACCCATTATCTATTTTCATTATACTAATTTGAGAAAAATATTTTAGAGAGAAAAAATACAAGTTAACTTCCCAACATCTTAATTAACATTATATTAGTTATTTTCTTCCCAATAGAATAACAGTAGGGTCCCCAAGAATAGATCTGGTAGAGTTTTCTCTACAAGAATGCAGCGTCTTAACAAAATTGTTTTTTACATATTTTTCACCACTATCAATTATGTTTTAAAATATTAAATATAATCACACTAGTATAATCTATATATAGATAATTTATGATGTTTATGTATTAATATTTGTCCATCTCAGTAAGTGTTAATTGGGAATCGAAACCATAATTCATGTGTATGGTGGACTACCTCCTGGCAAATTGATGTGTTTTTTTCCATCACCACCTAACCGAGTTATTCATATTGATTTAAATAATTAAAATATATTATATTTATGAAAAAAATCTAGTTTAACTATAATATCATATCTAAATTCCTATTTTCCAATTCTATGGAAGATGGGAAGTTTCTCGTGTGTCGGTATGGACTACGAGCTCCATAAAATGATGTGATCTATTTTCCATTTAACCTTTAAATGGTTAGTAATAAGGATATATTCATGGAATATGTAATATATCAATGAAATTAAAATTATTTTGTAAAAATATATTGTTATTAACCATTGTTTTGTTCTGTTCATTTAATGGTGAAATCAACGTTCATGGGCATATACGGCCTACCATCTCGATGAATGGTGAAATTCATTTTTCATTCTATATATTTTATGAATGAATATTATTATATATGTTAAATATATATTATATTGATATCATTATAGAAATTTTGAATATCATGGAACCATGGTAATTATGAATGTATTGAGACTACCAAATCAATACGCACATGAAAACCAATGTGGTTAACAACTGAAAAAACGATAATAACAAAATTTTGTTAAGAATCAAGTGATTAAATATTATAAATGGATCATATATGATATTATAGATATTTATATTGTTATTTTATGAGTCTATAAAAAATTATAATTAATTATAAAGGATAATAGATCAACTAGAAGGAAAAGAAAAATTGACGTATGATATTTCATCTCAATTCTTACTCCAGTGAGACATAATTTGTATTCTGAACCTATTTAGCCTTATGTTGTGTGTATATTTTCCAAATGATGTATCAAATATTAATATCAATATATTCATGATTATTAATTTCAAAAACCATTCAAGAGGGGGTCGTTCTGTGACTCCACCAGCCTGCCACCAATAGGCCTGGGTTTTGCGACTACCGCTGAGAAAGTATATCACTTACTGGGTGGCCTTAGCCTATGTACAAGTAAAAAAGAACAAATATCCAAGACTATATAGTAATGAAATTTATAAACATTGAAAAACCATGGATGAATACCTCTAGTATCATAATCATAGTATGAAATAATGTAATAAAAAGTAAACATGGCCACATACAAGCCCGCCAAAAGTGTATGAAAACAGAAGTTCAACCTGATGCTATATACAAGGACCACTATCAGAAAGCTGCATGTACACAAATCATTCTGCCCAACCTCACTAAGCACTAACATGGCCAAGTATACCTAGGATATTGTCATATTATTTATCATATACACAATACAAAACATGTGTGGGAAAACAGTATGAAAGGAATAATATAAAAATTATCAGTAGGAAATATTGAAACCAAAATAAAAAAATGAAATACAATAAGCTCCACATGGTTATATGTCTATGAAACATATAACAAGATTATCCAAATATACTAAAAACACACATCCTAGGGGTATGTCATAGCCACAGAATACTCCATAGGATTCCATGATGAAGATTCCATAATGAACTCTTCTAGTATAATACACTCTTGATTCTGATATCACTGATGACATACATTGAAGATGTACTTGTCGTTAGATGTCATCATGAAAATGAACAAATAGATAGCCTAAATATAATATGATACATAAATGAGGATCACACCAAAGGCCATTGTGTGATACCAACATCTCAATCTGGATTAACCAGCTAATTAAAGGATTGATGCATGTGTAGTGTTAGTCATGAAGATACCCTGAACTCCACCTAGGGAATGAAGATGAATAGTTGATATCACTCCAAGACACTTAGCGGGATTCCATTAAATCTAACCAAGAAGTCATACTGAAGGGATTGTAGTGCAAGAAGTACAAAATGATTTCATACCCACCTTCAATGAATAGATTAGGGGAACTGAACCAAAAGAAACATGTCCATGATATAGAGGAAAAGAGATGCAAGACATGTATAAAGGGGAACACGATGTGTAGTAGGGGTCACACACCATGTACCATGACCCTGGCTCCGACCCATATAAATAGACCATGTCATCAAGCCATATCTATGTTGTATTTCTTGATTTGTAGGGTAACCATGTATCCTACTAGTGTGACAGTACGTGGATCCAACAAATGTAAGTTTTCCCATGTACCATTACCTTGCTTGTTTTGAGCATTTGGTCTAAGACAAGTCCATAAGGGGTGATCTCAGTGCTCCAACTCATGTAGTCGACCCTGTGTCTTTGTACTTCCCAAAGTACATGATGAGTCTTTGTGAGTGGTTATATGTCTTGTAGGATGGTCGACATTCAGTTTGATACTTATATCAATCCTTTCATCCAAAAATCCAGTTAGGGAGCCCCACATGTCATATCATCTCAGATTACATGCCATATTGATAATGATATCTCTGAAAACACTACTCTTCTTCTGTACATGCTTTCCCAAAAACTGCCTTAGAATTTGGGTTCAATCACATTGGGATTCATGGATCTATATTAGCTGAGCATCACCGTCATTTACCATTACATTCCAGCCATTTGATCACCCATAAAATAGAAAAATCAATATTCTTTGTTGAGTTCCATTGATTGTGAAATCAGGTATCCGCCATTATCTAAATCTGTCCATCTCTATATTCCCACCTCTTACAAGTCATACTGATCCTTGATATATGATATCATATAATTACACCAAGACATAGGTGAGAAATAATTTTTTGATCAGCTAGCAACAACGAGGAATGCTTGAAATGAATGAAAAACTATTGAAGAAAATAACAAATCAATCAAGTGGAACAGACCCAAAATGATGTTTCTGTCGATATCAGTTCATTTCTATTCGAATGAAAATCAAAATAGCTCATAATCACAAAGATTATACCATGACAAACCCCCACAATTAACACTATCCCACACGATGATTGAACCACATATCAACATGTTCATTGATTTATTCACATTCATTGAGAAATAAATAATCGGGAAAAAATAAACACATTCCCTTCCCCAATATGGTTTAATACCTAACAAATAATATTGCTACAACATCATTATTGGACCGATACATTGAATCTGAGGTGTTTCGACTGATGATCCATGATATCATCATTGTTTAATGGAGAGAATTATCCAATAGTTCCATCATGTTATGATCTCACCATTTTTTTCTGGAGAGAATAACCCATCTTGATTAATGTTAAGTCACACATAGGGTAAACCTGATGTTCTGATATCAATGGTTCTCTCATATTAATGATCTAAGCGTGCATTTATAAGTAATTCAAAATTATCATGTAAAATGTGCATGTGTGATATTTAATATTTTTAATATATTTCATACATTTATCCCATGAACACTAGGTCTTAGAATGGTAGGTCATCTTAGCAACCGGTCTAAAGAATAATCTTTATAATATCAAAAAATAATTCAAGGAAAATCTTATACATTACGTTCTCCCCAGCTTGGAGAATTACATCAACCAAAATTCAAAAAAAGGATAATGAAAAAGACGTGGGTGCTGAGCATGAATCTGATCCTCCTGCTCCCATGTTCTCTAATAGATATTATTGGGATTCCCCTGAATATGTACTAAAGGTAACAATATCCTATAAATGATCATCTCCAACCGGTCGTTTATATCCACCAGGTATTTTGAAAAGGTCAAACTGTCCTCAATGTACAAATCTCCACAACCAGTAAAATTTTTGTTTCCATGCACATACCTCCTCAACTACGTCACGTGGTAGATGTCGTGCACTAGTTAAACTGTGGTGGTAGAGCTAAGTTGTATTACATATTTCCAATAATAAATAGTATTTAGAAGAGTGTTTGAACTTCATTGATAGCCTTCAACCCATGCCAAATCTCTATAATTGGATTCAAGGTGAACCCCATAGGAACAAATGGTCTCCTTCCTCAAACTCTGAAGGCCTGCATCCCATGTTAGCATAATACTTGTAAAGGCTATGTGCATTCTTCATCCATACCAGGTTGATCCTTAACTTTTATATTATATCATTCACTACTTTTTTTTAATAGTTCGGAATCTCTTGGGCCAATCCAGAAAAGTGGTGAACCATATTTCCACCCATACAATGCCCTGCATTGTTCCAAATATATGGTGGAATGATAGTTGTAGTAGTACACATACTCCACTAGTGATAGGTGATCCTCCCAACTACATATAAATCCCAAAATTCAATCATATATAATTTTCTATAGAACATATATGGTATACATAGTATGGCTTTAATTTTTTGGGTGAAACACTGTTCTCAAACACAACTAATTCCCAAACACCTCCAATAATGAATTCCACCACTGAGAAATAGAGCAATCATCATGATCAGAAACAATCATTGATGAGTCACCATAGATTTGGACAATCAAATTAACATAGAGGCTTCCCATGATCCCTATAAAACATTGCTATCGTATATTTAAGAAGTGGGCCAACATAGGGAGTCATTCTATGATTTCCAATATGGAATCATGTCCCCAAGACATAAGTGGTATTCATATCATGAATTAAATAGATATCACATACCATTTCCACTCTAGAACATCAAGGGGTAGAGGATGTTTTTTTGTAACTTATTTCTCATCCCCCCCCCTTCATTAAAGTAAGGAATTGAGATACAAACTCTATAACCCCATTCATCATCCCTGGACACAATAACTAATGTATGAGGTCATGGTGTATCATTTCCACACCTATTTGTACCTCTAATGGAGAATTATGATACTCTCTCAAAACCTCATCCTACAATGTCTCTAGTACCATTGTGTGTCCTTAGAAAAGAACAATGTGCTTCCCAGCATTAGAAAATACATAAGGATCATGTCTACTTGATATATGAGTACATAGGTCTTATATTTGGTATCCCAAAGCTATTACTCCTTAACTCACTACAAGAGTGGAGGGTCAGTAACCATTGAATGGAGGTAAGCTGGTCCATCTCTATCCATAAAGGATAAGTACAACGAGGCCAATTTCTCTGCCCCCAGTTCAGTAACTTCACAAGTGATATCATTCTTAGTGTATTTTCTACCATGTTCCCATTCCCTATAGTATAAAAAATTTCAATGTTATAATCCTAGAGGAACTCTAGCCACTGCCAATATGTCTAGTTGAAATCCATCCAAGATAAGATATACTTGACATTGTTGTTGTTAAATTAAATTAAGAACCAATCACCCATTAGGTATTTTTTCTACATATTCAAAGTGAATAAAACCACTACAAGATCATGATCATGGGTCTCATTGTTAATCAAGATTTGTATCTATTGGCAAGAACCACAGACAATCACTGTTTGCCCCGGTATAAGAACATAACCAAGTCTCGGTCCTGATGAATCACAAACACTACGTAATCAACACCCTCCTCTAGAAATATCAATATTTGTTCTCTCATCAGTATCAACATCAACTGCTAAAAATCTTTTTGAAAACTCTATATCCACATGACTGGATTCCCATTTTGAGTCAAAACTATCTTGTGTAACGATATCTGACAAAATTCTGTTATGAATCTCTTGTAATTTCCAACAATCATAAGGAATCTCTGCACTGACATCACACTATTAGGCGAGATCCAAGATAAAACTTCTTCAACCTTGGCCAGTTCCACTACGACTGAATCCTCTAAGATAACAAATCATAGAAAGTGTACCACATGAATTCAGAACTAGCACTTTGGGAGATTTATGAAAAATTGTTTCTCTTCGAGTACATCCAAAAATATCTTCATGTTTCTCACATGAAGCTCCTCATATGGCGAGAATGTAAGGGTATCATCAATTAGATATACCATGACTGGTCTAATTAAGGCTAAAATATCATGTTATTATGTCATATGAAGACCATTTGAGTATTTTTCTTGACCAAGGGAATCTCTATGTACTCCTTGTGAACATAGGGGAATTTGAATGATGTATTCGTTATATCTTCATCACATACTCACAACTGGTGATAGCCTGAACGAAGGTGAACCTCTAAGAACCCTTTTTACCATCTCAAATGGTCAAATAGATCATCAATCACCGGTAGTGGATGATTGTTCTCTACGGTCACCTGGTTCGAGAACTGGTTGACAACAAATAACCTCATGCTCCAATTTTCATTCATGGAAAAAAAACTAGGGATGTCCGGTGTGAAACTATATGTCTAATCAATCCCATATTGTACAAGTCTTGCAACTAGAACATTTTCTTATGATTATTAATAGGATCCATCTGATATAATGGAATGGATTTCGTTTTAGTATTGTGGTATAGATCAGTGACTAAGTCTATCACTTGGTTAGGGGAGGTGCAGGGGTAACCCGAAACGTCCTCAGGGAAGACGTACTCATACTCCATCACAATTTCGTAGAATGGGGATATCATAACATCCATTCTACCAAGGGTCAAACTAGCTAACTAATAAGTAATTACCATCACCATTCTATCAACGATACCATTCTGTGCTTCCTAATTTTTTTGATACATAACAGAGAACCTCGTTCCATCATTGTTGACACACCACACCCTTCACCTAAAATAGTAAACCATTGAATAGACTATATATAACATGTATATACCAATAAGGATGGAATAAGTACTTGATGCTGATACCAATAGATTCTAGTATAAACTCTCACCTCCATGAGTATGTCACAAAATCAGAACAATCAGTAGTAGCCTCCAAGAGTAAGTGTCAAGCCAATGGTTCAAACAGAATTTATAGGTCCAATAAATGCTATGTTGGAAGAAATGAATGACTATAACCTATTCCTATCAATACGTGAGATAATTTATTATAGATATAGATCATACCTAGAATCATTATATATATTATAGGTTTTTGGATTTGACTGCCTATAAATTACCGTACCCTATTCTCTAGAACCATAAACCCAGTGTAGACCACCTAGGGGTGGTGGTGGTAACTAGTCAAAATTTTTACCCCCTCCGACATTTCTCCCATCTCTTTGACCAAATCCTTCTCCCTAAAAACCTATATGATCCGGCCACTGTCTATGTCTTGGTGGACCTTCAACGATCTCTTTGATAGATTTACACCGGGTCAGACAATATTGGGTGAGAGGTCACTTGACATCACATCAGTAGAAATGCCTCTATCTGGGATGAATCGACCCACCATGTAAGGACATAACTATAGATACTCCATCATGGGTCCTCCTCCTGAAACGTATCAGACATCAATTTCCCTGAGATTAATGTCCTAACCCTTCTATCGAGGACTCTGCTCTTTCTTTCCCACTGCTGACATTCATTAGTTATAACTTCTCTACCAAGAAACTCGCAACCACCAAAGCTCCCTCTTGCACACCATCATATATAGGAATTCATAGATGGATAAAATTGGCTCACTCGTCTATATGAAAACCTTTCCCTATGGTCTGATCCCTAAATAACATATCTCAAAACATATCCATCTATTACCTCTAGGGGTTGGTCAACTATGATGAATACTCATATATTGTCATGCTGTCATGCTAGAGTTACCAATTCCCTTGGATATTTATAAGCATCAGAATAAAAAGTGAGAACTCTTCTATTGAATGAGGCCCAAACTCTATCCTTAAAAGAGTCCACTCATTGTAATATTGTGTAACTATGCCCCACCATCAATCTATTGAACTATGAAGAAGGATTGACTCCATAAAAACAATATGATAAGATAGGGTCCTGAATAGATTGAAAACATGCGTCCCCTCTTCCACCAGTACTCAAACAGCAATGGGATGGTCATGCCTTAGCACCTGAGGGATCTTTTTCACTAAAAATTATGACATATTCTCATCATGTACACCTCATCAGCTTGTATTGTGGGTACTATGTTTTTCTCTACATGTGGTGGTATGGCTGGTGGACCACATATAGGTAACATATCATGAATCAGTCCATTTATCTTCATCTATTCGTCGAGGGTATCATCCTTTAAATCATCATGATGAATCATATGTAGTATTCATTGTAGTGGAATCCTGATGAAAATTAGTTGGACCATGGTTCTTGATTATAAATGGATAGCTCGATCACGAATGACATGGAACTGAAAACCCATTCCTAAATGATGCATGAACCATTTTTTTCCCACAAACTAGTCTTCTCATTAATGTAGTTGAAAATTAGGGGATTGACATCATGGTCTATGGATATGCAATCTGCCACACAAATACTGGAGTCCCTGGTATGAAATAAATGCTCAAAACACCTAAAACTATTTCCCCAAACCAATTTCAATGTCTCTTTGTCCAATGGTAGAACCGACTTCTATGATACCACTATGTCACAACCCTTCCAAGAGAGGCCTATTCTGAGACTCACCAAACGTGGCTACAATAGGCCAGGTGTTGGAGACTAGCACAAAGATGACATATCCCAAATATTTGAGGTTGTAGCCTAAGTACATATACACACCAAAACTTCTCCAAAACTATATAATGATGAAATAAAAAAAAATGAAAAAAATTTCATGTGTACATCTTATAAAAAAAATATAGTATGAATAGTATTAAAATAAACCAAACATAGACAAATACAATCCCAACACAAAGTGTTTGAAAACATAAGTCCATCTTGAGGTTATGATTTAGGACTGCTGTCAGAAATCTATACAAACACACATAGTTTTATCTGATCTACTAAGAACCATATGGTCCATGTTCCCCAAGGACCCTATCAAATGGTCAGTCATCTTCACAAAACACAACACATATAGGAAAATATTGTTCATGGATGAGTATAACAATATCAGTGGAAAACCACAATAATAAAAATAATAAAAAAGGAAACAAATTTTTATCTATATAGGTATAATTCTACATATCATATTATAATAATTTCAAGATATACTCCACAAAGAAACAAAATCTATATTTAATTTTCCACTACAATATACCATCCTTGGATTCTATATCTACTATGTCACAAATAACTCATATAGGAGAACATAGTCCAATGTCTTATAGCATCAATGGCATTATTCAAATTGGTACTGGTTGTCGGGTCATGTCACGAGAAGGAACGAACTGGTAGTCTGATGAGAATAAGATACATAAATGATGATTATAGCCATGGCAACGGGGTGACTCAAAAAACTCAACCATGATTAACCCACAATGTAGAGGATTAATGCTCATGTAGTGTTGATCATGATGATAACAATAACTCCACCTAGGGAATGAAGATAAATAAAGGATCTCACTCTATTCCTCTTGAAGGGATTTCATTGACTCTATCCAAGATGTCTTACGGAAGGGATCATAGTCCTAGGAGTAGGAAAAAATTCCATAAGAGTATTCAATGAAATGATGAAGAGAATGAACACTAATGAAACCTTTTCAGGATACAAAAGAAAAGAAATCCATGTGACGTATGAAGGAGTACATGGTGTGTAGAAGGGGTCAAACACAATGTCACCTAACCTTGGTTCCTTCTAGTCTAAATGGCTCAAGACATCAAGCTATGTTCATATATTACTACACGACATGTAGGTTTCCCATGAAGTATACACATTTACTAGTACATGAATCTAGACTATGTATGTTTTCACATGTACCTGTACATGGCTTGTCTCGTTTATGTGGACTAGGTCATGTCTCTATGGGGGAGTAAATGTTGTTATCCAAACTGTGTAGTCCACCCCATGACCCTTTTCTTCACAAAGTACATACCGAGTATCCAAGGAGAGGAAACACACCATTTATTCTAGGACACAAACCGTGTGATACTTATCTCCTTCACGAGACCCTATCCCCCTATAAATGGGGATCACACGTTGTGTAATCCTATATTACCCGCTGTTTTGATCAGGTTATTCTAAAAACCATGCTATTCCTATCGCATGCACCCACACTGGAACTTCCATGGAATCTGACCTCAATTACACTAGGATTCATAGATTAATCTTGATTTAGCATCACTATTGTTTTCTATTATAATTTTCCCATCTGAATCGTCCAAAAAATATATCAAATCACAATTCTTCGTTGACAAACAATGAATGAAAAATCTGGTATCCACTATCATTTAAATAACTTTGTCTCTATATTTACAAATTCATCATGTAGTTTTGATCCCAGAACTAAAATATCATATCATTGTGTTAAAAATTGGTCTGAAATGATCGATTGATTGTGATTTTTTGAGTTGTGGACCAAAAGATGATCACCCATGACATAGAGTGAATCAGTAGAGAGAAAATAAATCTATCAAGAGGAACATGCCCTATACAATGTTCATGTCGATCTATGTTCTTTTCCATTATAACGACAAAAAAAATAATCAATTGTCACACATATAATATCCTAAAACCCCCCACTATTAATCCCATCTCATAAGATGATACAACAACCAATCAATATATTCATTGATTGAATCGATTTAATTATAGGATCCATGAAATGGGAACAAAAATCAATGACCATTACCTATCTTGATTCAGTTTGATCACTAAAGAAGAACATAACTATGCCAATGGTCATTTGATAGATCCCTCAAATCTGATGTGCATCGACCATTGATCCGTAATCTAATCATCTTTCATCCGAGTGAACTGTCTAATGGTCTCTACAAGGGATATCCAATGGTTACATGGTTTTTGTGGATAAACCTATATTTCTTGCATAATAATATATTTAAATATTTTTCAACCACTGAGTCAAAACCAAATAAATAAGTTAATTTAATCAATTATTTCATTCATTTCTACACAAACAATGAGTTTTCCATAAATGTACCATGTTAAGTAATGTTAATTTATTCCTAGGGTAATCCTCATGTTATTAACTCATTATAGACCTCTTATTTATGATATTTGAACCCGTTTAGAATTTATTCAACTTATTCAAGAAAACCCTATGCACATGCTATTTAATATATTTAATAAATTTCAATCATGTATTCCAGGCACACCAGACTTCATAATCACAAACTATATTAGTGCCTAAACACAAAAATAATCCCTTTAGTATAAAAAAATGACAAAAAATACGAGACATTAAAATTAATGATTTATTTATTGTTTACTGTTTTATCAGGATACAACATAAACGGTACCAAAGAGGTAATGACTTATATTAAAATCACATTTATAGGGATCTATCATATATACATGGATGAAATATTATAATCAATCATTTGTAAATTAAATATTTTTTCAAATTCCTTAAATAGATAATGAGATTGAATATTTTATTCAATATTTTACTCTATTTTTATATTTAATCAAGAAATAATATTTTAATAGAATATCCTATCAAATTTTTCATTTAATCTAGTATATTTTTCTTGCAATGATTATATTTTAAAATATTATTATTAAAAATTCATATTTATGCACTCAAAATATTTATTATTAATTTTATTTCTTTTCATTTAATTTTTACAGTTTTTTATTGTACCCATTTTAATGTTTTCCAAAAATATAATTTTATACATTCTAAGAAAAAATCAATATTCATGTTTCTTTTCAATATATAAATAATTAATAGATTTTAACACCACGATAAATATTTTATAAATTTTATATTCTCCTTAATGTTTTCAGTGGTTTTATAATGAAAAATCAAATTATGGTTTAATATTTCACTTCCATTTCTCAAAGGGTATGATTTTATTATAAGAACTATATTTGTGATGAACTTATGGACACATTTTATCTCTTTTTAATTTTATGGTCATTACCATTATTTTTGAAACATTCAC
Source organism: Viscum album (assembly GCA_963277665.1). NCBI lineage: Eukaryota > Viridiplantae > Streptophyta > Magnoliopsida > Santalales > Viscaceae > Viscum > Viscum album. The sequence continues at coordinate 202,044,737 of OY728128.1, forward strand.
TTTATTATGAACATTGGAAATTATATTTCACATAAATATCCATGTTCTATGTAACATTGATAAGATTATTAAAAAAAAATATCATTTCTACATATAATTCACTACTTTGAATGTTATATTCCTAGATAAAAAATTATATGTAATACTCCTTACTCAATATATAATTTTTTTAACATGGAATATTTTTTAGGAATTAAATAGATCGTTTTATATATAATGAATTCATTTTACATGTAGTGATGGGTGAGACATAGTTATCAATGTCCCCTTGATTCATAAACATGTATAATGAGATAAATCATTTGGATATATAAATGGGATTCATGTGTATACCTACCCATCGATTAAACTTCTTAGGCACATGGGATTTATGGTATGCATAACATGATTTATGATATCATGAATTCAATTATTAATAATTTACATCATTGTTAATTTTTTAGTTATTATCTATGAGATTATTTAATTGATAATATATAAGGATTCATTTCCTTCTCAAAAAATTGGTTAAATGGAATTTGAATTTAGTTATTTACATTGCATATTGATTCTTCAAATCCTCCATAGTATATAACCATATTTGAACATCTGAGCTCACCCAATGATTTCTTTTCTTTTCCCAATGTTATGAATAATTATATTATGAATAATATCGAGTATTAAAGAATTTTTATTCTATGTATTTAATATGTTCAATGAAATATGGGAAAAATGTATATATCTGGTTCTTCATGACTAGTAATCAGATTGGTCCTTTGGGGTGAGATCCCTTGTATCATATAACAATGTAATAATGTGAACACCTATTCTGGGTTACTAGAGAAGGAGTTGATATTTTTTTCATCTTAGGATGTTTAGAAGAATCCTTGGGAACTGGATTTTGAAATAACAAAGCTATCTTGAAAATTATGATAATCCCTTATACTCTTTAAGACCGTTCATTATTTGAGGGATTTTTATTTTATGGATGAATATTCCAGATGATTATAGGATAACTAAATATGTTCCATTATTTATTGATGGATCATCATGGAATAAAGGAAATAAACTACCATAGATAATATAATGATTTGTCTATGGAGAAAACCACTACATCTATTGTTCGAATAGGGAAGATCATGGCCTTATTAGGGTGGATGATTCATTTTATAAATAATAAACATTCCTGTATAGTTGAACTTATTATTTCACAAGATGATTCACATATTTTGGATGAATTCATGTGATATATTCCTCTATATTGTAATGGATATTATAATCCAATAGTAGATAAGGAATTAATTATGTCCCTTGAATATAAATTAACAGATTTCAGAAGTAATGATTCTAATCAGTTTATTATCATAGTGTCTGGATTCAGAATAGATGTTGATCAAAGGTAGCCATAGATTGACATCACCAAATAGAATTATCAAAAATATACCATGATGTAGATAAATTTTAAGAAGATATTTTTGAGGAATAATTTTCATAAGAACGTCTACATAAAATGGAGAGGAAGATTCTCAAATTAAAGTTGATGGAAGAATAATGTGTGGCTGAGTTTGAGTTTGACATTACAAGATTACCAAGGTATGTTGTGTAATAAATATATAATTTAAAAACAAATATTGACCTTTCATTTGATGGGATTGATCCCGGTCTCCGAAGGGAACCAGCTCTTCATGTGTTTTCAAAAAATAATGATATATTATCATGTCCCACTAAGAGAGTTAAGGAATTTCTATATTCTATATAATCTAGGTAACTAATTATAAGAAGAGACTTATGGAGAACTAAAAAAATTGAAAAAATAATGAATAAGAAGGAAAATAATATATTTTCATCATGTAAATATTTTGGAGTAAAATATAATAGAAAATCATTAAAAGATGTGGTAGTTTGGTACATGTTTGGAGATAAGGGTCATTTAGATAATCAATGGTAGGTGAAGAAATAAAATAATTATTATCCACTCTATAAACCAAGGGGAGAAGTCTGAACATATGAAACTACTAAAGCTATTGGGGATGTTCCCAATGATGTTGTGAAAGGTACAATTATCATCCATTGAAGAAGTGATTTTTTTAGGTTATAAAAACAATTTAATATCTAAATAAGTTTTTAATGTTATTATATAATCACCTCACCAATTAGATGTATAGTATCAGGTGAAAAGTAATAATGGTATAATGACAAAATTTAAATTCTATATCTCATCTCTGATATATGATTATGGGATTGTGTTTCCTCACATTCATACAACTATACATCTATCTAAATTTAATGTCAATTGGGTAATGTATTGACTCTATCAATTTAGATCTCATGTCAAAATTTATGGATGGTTTGTTATATTCAATATTATGATTAAACCAAGAGTAGTCTTTGGTGGGAAGATGAACTATAACTCACTATAGAAATTACTTCCATAATACGGGATTTAATAAATATTAATGTGATATTTTAATATAATATAGTTGGGGAGAAAATGAAAATTTTGGATATTCGTATGGTATGATTGTTTATTGATGAATTTATAGAAGAGTTTCATATTTTTCTATCAAATGGTGAAGGTGAGTTTTTAGTAGAACATATACATTATTATATGCCTATTTCAAGGAATAAATATAGAATGGACCTAATAGAGTTGTAGGAATTGATAGATCACTCTAAGAGAACAAAGATAAAGGATTAATTCATATTAGTCTGCACCATGGGGTTTACATATTCATTCTCTGAAGAGGTATCATGTTTCATGTACCATTTTATTGATTATTGAGGACTTTATAAGATAACTATTGAGAACAAGAACCCCTACCCAATATCAATTGTTTGTTTGATTAACTATGAGGAGATCAATATTTTCCCATGATTTTTCATTTATAGGAATATAATTATCTAGGCTCGAGAAAGTAGATATTCTGAATAAATCTATCTATATAAGGTTTGGTAATTATTAATTTATAGTAATTCCATTTAAACTTACCAATTCTAATGTTACATTTATGGAATTAATAAATAATGCCTTTAGTTATTACATTGATGAATTATTTGTGGTCTTTATAGATGATATTAGGATATATTAAAAAATAACTGAAGATCATAATGAACATTTGAGAATTTTGATGAAGGCCCTAAGGAAGGATAATTTGAATGCTAAATTTACAATGTGAGATTTTTTTATAAATGTATCATTCTTGATCATATAATCTCATATGCTGGTATATCTATAAATCCTTTAAAGATAGAAATTAATAAATAATGACTTAAAATAACTAGGGAAACAAAGATCTATAGTTTATTGGGCTTCCTTGATACCACTAACATATTGTGAAAGATTGATCATGTCAATTTAGTCCACTCACATGGATTTCAAAAATAGGGGTTATGTTCAATTGGAATGATGAATCAAAAAATAATTTTGATTAATTGAATAAAAGTTTGGCCAGTAATCTTATTCTTACACTGCCCTATAGTGTGGATGGGTTTTTGATCTATAGTGACGAATTTACGAAGGGATTGGAATGTGTTCTTATAATGAATGACATGTTGATAGCTTATTCATCTCACAAAATTAAAATTCACATGAAAGTTTACCTAAATCAAGATATTGTGTAGGAAGAATCATTTTTTCCATTGATCATATGGATAAAATATTTTTTTAATGAAATGTTTGATATGTATGCTCATAATAAAATTTTGAAATATATTTTAAAAAAAAGATAAATATGTTCTAGATAATATTGTTGGAGTTAACCAATGATTATGTCAACTAAATACATAACCATCCTATAATGTAAAAAATGTGGGTGATTCCCTATGTTGGAAATATCATGATATTTTTTCCATGATGTGGATTGTAATGAATACAATATTTATCAATTTATAGAATTTTGATCATGAAATATTACAGAATGGGGATAGATCATGTGTTTGAAAGATGAATGTTCCACAATTAATCAATGAGACGATTTAGAAGGAATATAATAAAGAAGTGAAATTATATAAGATGGTATGGAATGTTCTTCAGTTAAAAAAAGATCACATTAGAATGATAATGAGGTATTTTTGAGTTTTTATCTTCATACCTACTATATCAAAAAGACATGGTTGAGAGACATAAGTCTATTGTGGTGGTAAAACCATTACCCATAAAAAATTGAAATGTGAAATTGTAACTATGGGTTTCATAAATAAACTACTAATTTTTTTTAGTACAAATCCAATTGGGGTTTTTTTAACACCCAATGATTTCATAGTATGTTATCTCTTCAAGGTAATTCAATAATTTTCACTACACACAATAACGAGTATGAGCACACCACAACATAGAAAACTAACCGTTCATAAAGAGTCTATGAATAGTATTTACAGAATTTTGAATTTTATATATATTCTATATAATTTTAACATTTATATTTTGTGTTTCTTATACATAATAAAAGGACAAATTCAATTTTTCAGATAAAAGTTGTATTTTTAAAAAGAATGCAATTTTACCGCATATATAATGGAGAGTCCTTTTAAAAAAAATATTAGACACTTTTAAATATAAAATTTAATGAAATTAAATTCCACTTTTGAATTGGGATATAAGAATTATGTTTGGATAAATTTTTGGTACTTTTCTGATAACTTTCATATTTTGATGATTAATGAAAATACTAAATTTTAATTGAAAAGAACTTTTTTAATCGAAATAATTTATATTGATAAATTATTCATTAGAATGGTTTGGAAGTATTAATATATTATATTTTTATCATTTAATACAATGAAGGCAATTATAAGTAATTTCACATTTAAATTTGACATAAACACATGTCAATATTTTGATAGTTTTTACTTTTAAAAACCCCCATTGTTTTTGGATTTGACAATGGGAATCAACTTTAAATTAATTATTGAACTTATATGTTTTGAATTTGGTAAATTATAATTCTTTTTTGAATTTGTAATATCAATATTGGAATAAGGTGAAATTTTGATATTTTTGTGGAAATATTCAATTTTTAATGAATTGTGAAAAAACTGCATTGCTGTTTAAAATTGACATTTTATTTATATAATTATATATTTTATTTAAATTTAGTTAAATTCAAATAGATATATAATTCCTGAATAAGGTCAATGTAATTAATTGTAGTCATTTTATAATAAAATTATATGTATAATGTTTTATTAAACTTTTTACCATCTTTTACCCACCTTCTAAAAGCATTTTCAAAATTGTATAAAACATAATTTTACCACTTTTGTGAGTTGAATTTCAAAAATCTAAGAGACCATTTTGAAATCAGTAAGTTAAATGAAGTATAATAAGATGAAAATAATTTTTGGTGCATAGTAACTTTTGACTATTATTTACAAAAAGTCAAAAGTAAATTGGGTAACTAAAGATAAAAATGATATTATAATTACCCAAACACATGTCCTAATTCTCTTGGATAAGTGTATTTAAAAAAAACCTTATCAATAAAATATTATCCTTTTGGTCCACTTTTATTAGAGTAGTACATTAATTATTATTTTATTTAAAGAAGAGATAAAAGTTTTAAATTCAAAGTTTATTAACTGAACATTTTTTATATAGTGTTATATATAATATAAATACAAATAAAAATATTAATTAGAAAGATAAAAATATTTCCTACATAATGTGATTTTATTTATAATTTTAAGAGATTATATAATTAAATTTATTTATGACAGAATGATGATGCAGTAATTACAATCTTAATGAAATATTAAAATCGTTTGTATTATAATTATTAAAATAAATAGGATTTAAATGTTTAGATTCCATCAAAATATTTTATTGGTTAATATGACATGTCAGGGTTGATTGGATAAATTTTTTCAAAGTGATAAGGTTTTTATGTCTTTAACAAAAATAAAATACCAAATAGTTTCAAAATTGACGTAAATTAGTTTTAAAACAAATACTATATTTTTGGATGACATAATATTACTATAAATCAAAAGTTCATCCAAAGGTCTTAAATAATATTATATACCTCATTAATGAACAACTTTCGGTTATCTTGGATGTTTATATTAAGATTATTATCCATATAGTGTATGAATAAAAGAAGACACGGTAAAAGATAAACTATTTAACTAAGAGTTAAATCTAAATGATAAGGATCAAATGGTAACCTAAACTTGTATAAAACCTTTTGGATGAGAGTATTAAGACCCTAACCACCTAATTATCATAATAAATTCATGTGGAGAAATTATAAACCGACTATGATTGTATAATAAATTAATATTTTAATCTTTTTCTAAAGTGACCCTCACCCATCTTATAAAAGGGAACTTCCCCTTCACTCAAAATCACATATCCAAAGCCATTTTGCTCAGCCAAAACCATCTCAAATATCCTCCCAACTTCACTCACATAATCCTAGAGTCCTTACTTTTATCATAATGACAATCTATGGATCTCTTTTGATTAACTCAAAAGGAAACACCCGAAGAAGAGGTAATAATCTCACCACCCTCTTTCAAGTTCTTTTCTTCTTCCACTTCTTATTTCATTGTTGATTCGATACCAAAATAATAACTCCAGTACCTCATAAATAATTTGATGTTATTATAAATATATTTCATCCATATACATTATTATATCCATCATATAGATGACAAAGTCACTATACGTTCGTAAGTACGACTTACCGTCTCCACGTCGTGGTGTATTTTGTTATTTAAACAATTCATTATTTGGATGGGTATAATAATGAGTATAACTGATGTAAATAATAAATAATGAGTATAAAATATGTAAATAATAAAAATAACATGTAAATTATTATGTATATGTGATATACCATCCAATTATATACGATTACACCATCAAAAGAATGATATTGTCGCTTGTGCATACATACGGCTTATCGTCTCCACAATGCGAAGAGATTTCATTCCCCATCATAACAATTCAAGAATAATTTTCATTTGATGATTAAAAATAATGGTTAAAGACTTTATATAATTTGGGAAAACAATATGATACATCCTATCCTTAACAAACATGACATGAGTAACGAAGCATGTACAGGAAAACGAATCAGTTAACACCCGAAACGATGATACTACAGAAATATCATTAAAAAAGATATATTATAAGATCATATATGATATCATATTAATTTATATAGTTCTTTGATAATTTAATATCACTTATTTCACCGTTATACAAGAGCATAACCAACCCTCCACCAAGAGAAAGCACAAGGTAAGGGTTAATTTCACAATCTCATTATAATCTGAGGTTGTTTTTATGTATGTATCTACTGGGAAATATTTATTATTCATGTCCATGATTCATAAAAGTGTTTTCAAAGGGAATTTTTTAAAGGGAAAATATTAATAAAACATCATTTTAAATGTTTTAAAGATTTATTCTTCTAAACATTCTCATTAATGTCCATGATTTTAAAATGGTTTTAGGGATGTATTTATATAGACATGAATGTTTTGAAATGTTAATTCCTTTCAAAAGTTTCATGGTGGTATGGGACACATTTATTCAATACTATCTTTTAAATGGCTTCGTTTATAAATTATGTGACTTTTAGTAGATTTCTTGAAAAATTGATATTTATTTCAATGATTTTTACTCATCATTTTCAACTATGTTTACATCCTTTATGGGATATTATTATTAATCAAGGATGATTTATTTTAAAAATCATCTATATTGTATTGAAGGTTTTGTGATATTTTTGACCGTGGATGTGTTATTTTTATACCATTCATCATTTATGGATAATGTATTGACATTTCATATGCTTGTTTAAATAAGAATGTTTATGTTATGTTGAAACCTTTTCATATGAGGAATGAATTGGACTTAGTAAGTGACGAGTGGAGCCCGTTATAGCTCCTAAATGCATCGGTAGGTCTCATGAAACAAACAAGTGTATTGGAACCAGACCTTGAAAAAAACTTATTTGTAGTCCTGGCACGAGGCCTTGACTGTGAGGTTATGATGTCAGTAATTATGCATTCCGTCATTATATAAGTGGCTATTGATATTGCATGTGATTATTCAACTATTAGAATATCCATGTGAAGAATTAAATGGAGTTATTTGACTTATATTGGTCATATTATGTAGAGGTTTATGTTTAAAAAGCTTATGTTTTAGTCTTATAAATTGCCTTACATGTTTATTTTTATTTATGAATGTTTCTACTATATTGTAATCCTTACTATGCATCTGAGGTCACCCCTTTCTATGTTTTATTTTTCCAAGGATCCGAAGAAGTATATTATGACATACATGCTGGGATAGTCTAAGGGATATGAATGTGTTCAATGGAGACAATGTTATTTTTGTTTTTCATTTTTTAATGTTATGCAAAACTTATGAATGTATCTAGTACATCGAAGTCTACTGAAATGATTGTCCTTTTTGGACATGATTCCATGTATCATGCCAATCTTATGAAATAATTCACCGAATCTAGGTAACTATGGTCAAGGTGTAATAGTTGGTTTCAGAGGAAGTTTAGTATATACCTTGGAAACCGGATTTTGAAAAACTCTTATTAGATAACATTACCCTAAGATAGAAATTAAGGATTAGTGTAGATGAACGTCCTAGTATTTTTTTAATTTTGAGATTCTTTGTATTTTCCAAGAAATACATCCCAATCTGGATACAAGAAGGTAGAGATGGATCTGGAACATATGTACCTAGGAGTGAAAATTTTGACTAGGATTTTTGGGCATAACCTGGGGACTCCTGGTATATGACAATGGTCATTACTACACTCTTGGTTACGAAACTCCTACGGGATATGCTTAGCATAATTCACATTTTAATTAGAAGCCATTATGGAGGATTTAAGATTAAAGACTTCCTCAAAGGAAACATTTTATGATTATAGATTTTATGCATAATCTTTTCAATTTACGTTAGGTATTTTACAAGTTTGGAATTATGAATTGTGATTCATATACTAACCCGGTGTATGCCATGGGTTAGAAATGGTTCCTAGTAGAAGGAATGAGAATTCCAACAATACACATGATCAAAAGAATATGAAGGATCATATCTTTCATGGTATTAAGCGAAATTTTAAAAGATAATTAGTCACCAATGTATTCTCATCATATAACGAAATAGTATCATGTGTTAATAAGATATGTAAATAATTCTCCGAGTCTAATGGATTTGAAGGGAAGAAAGATAAGAAATGGATGGAAGAGAGAAATATGGATAAAGGGATGAGGGGAAAGAAGGACTTTACCATATGTGATAACTGTGGATTGAATAACCATGGTAAATACTTGAATGGAATGCGAGTTTGTTATATGTGTAGAGAAAAAAGAAACAAAGTACGTGATTCTAAGGGTAATAAAAAGGTTTAAAATGTACAATTCTTTATCTGTGAGGAGTTGAGACACTACACGAATCAATGTCCAAATCATTAGAGTATACCCAAAATGCTGCTATTAGATAATAATCATGTTATGATACTACTGCAGATGAAGAAGAATGATTAGTGTTCTTTGGATGTTACTAATGTATTGTGTCATTTGGGTATTGTCTTAATGATATACATGTTATAATAATTATAGAGTATTTAAGTATAGTATTTTAGTACAATTTCATTAAGGACTTGAAATTGCATGGAACCAGGAAAAGTGACAAAATAGTAGGTTGATGTTTTTGGAACATATATGGTAGGGCGAAAGATAAACCGTAATATGATTATGAGACTGAGGTGGTGAATTTTATTATGATATGATTGATTTTTATAAATTATGTAGGATATTATTGACAACATTGAAACTGATTAATGATTTGTATATCCCATCATTGTTATGGTTTAAAATATTTTTGGATATAAAGAGTATATCTAGTATTCTATAAGGAACAAGGGAGCATGAATTTAATCAATAAGGTTTTATGTTAATTCAGGGTGTTATTGAGTTCTAAAAGAATACATGATGAAGGTATTCACATGTTATTATGTGGCCAAAAGGACCTTAATTGTGTTTATTATCCATTTATATTTTTCACTTTGAGTTTGGAAAAAAGTATTTTGGATAAGTCTAATGGTTCTAATTGATTATGTTAAAAATTGAATACTATAGGTTATGGTTAAAATACTTCTTAATATTATTTTTTGTATTGATATAGAAATGATAACCCATAGGTTGTGCGACAACCTGTCACGCCTAGTAAGGCCGTGAGACTTGAACCCGCAACCAACGGGCTACAAGAGAGCATCACCTATCACTGGACTATGTGATGTACATGCTTGTATAATGTATTCTTTTAAAATAGTCTGAATAAATAATTAGAAATTAATTATTTTTAGAATGCTATATGATTAGGATAAATAGAATATTTTGGAATTCTATTATCTTTTGGTGTGAAAGATGAGTTTGTGGTAGGAATTAGTTGAAGGATGAAACTCTACTTGTCATGTATATATATATATTCCTCTTATTCAATAAATAAATTCATTCCTAAACATTATAAAAGGGATATTAAAACCAAAAATGTGTTATCCCAATACCTTATGTTTTATTCAACCGAAGAAATTTTACATCATCTTAAATTAATGGCTTTAAGGACCTTAATTTTACAGTTGTTTGTGATTAATGACCACAATAACTCCCTATAAATATTTAAGTTTTCCTCAAAAAATGTGTCTCTAATTTCCACCAATGTTATCTTAATCGAGATCATAATTCGGTGGTGACCTTTTCATTTTTCTTTCTCTCTTATTAAGACTTAATTTTATTATACCAATTTCGGATGTGGGTTTTCCCCGAAGGTATTATTATATTTTTATCCTTTTCGAAGAACAATTTCAAATTGCGAGGAAGAAATTTATAGAATTAGGTGACAATTTAACACCCCATTATTTCATAGTATGTTATCTCTTCAATGTAATTCAATAACATGTGCTACACATAGCAACGAGTTCGAGCGCACCACAAATTACCAAACATGCCGTTCAAAAATCCATTATGAATATTATTAACTGAATTTTAAATTATATATATATCCTATATAATTTTAACATTTATATTTTGTAATACTTAGACAAAATATAAATAAAAATTCATTTTTCAGGTAAAAGTAGCCTTAAAAAAAGGAATTTTACCATCGATTTAATGGAGAAATTTTTTTAAATCAAATAATTGAAACTTTTATAAAATAAATTTATTTAATATAATATATTCTTTATAATTGGGGCATAAAATTTAGTTTGGATAAATTTTTGGTACTTTTCTAATAACAGTCATATTTTGATGAATAGTGAAAAATACCAAATTTTAATTGAAAACAACTTTTTTAATCGAAATAATTTAGAGTGATAAATTATGAATTTGAATGGTTTGTAAGTATTATTATATTATATTTTTATCATTTAATACAATGAAGGTTATTATAAGTAATTTCATATTTGAATTCGACATAAACACAGGTCAATCTTTTGATAGTTTTTACCTTAAAAACCCATTTTTTTTGGGTTTTGACAATGGGAATTAATTTTAAATTAATTATTGAAACATATATGTTTTGAATTTGGAAAAATAGAATTCATTTTCTAGTTAGGAATATCAAAATTAGAATATGGTGACTTATTTTCATTTTTCTGAAAACATTCAATTTTTGATAAATAATGAAAAAGACTGCGTTATTGTCTAAAACTGGCTTTTTATTTAAATAAATTATTATTTTATTTAAATTTATTATTTGTCAAAATAGATATATTATACCAATATAAGTTCAATTTAATTCATTAGAATCATTTTATAGTAAAATTATATGTATAAAATTTATTGAACTTTTTACCGTCTTTTACCCACCTTATTAGAGCATTTGAAAATTTTCATAAAACATAATATTACCACTTATGTGAGTTAAATTTAAGAAATCCAAGAGACACGGTATACAAAAGTAATTAAAAAGTTATTCAATAAGATGAAAATAATTTTGGGTGAATAGTAACGTTTGACTTTTGTTTACCACGGTTAAAAGTAAATAGAGTAATTAAAGGTAAAAAAGATATTATAATTACTGCAACACATGTACTAATTCTATTGGATATGTGTAATTCGACCAAAAACATCCTTAGGAATAAAATATGATCCTTTTGATCCACTTTATTTTGGTTAGAAAATTTATTATTATTTTATTTAAAGGAAAATTAGAAGTGTTAAATTCAAAGTTTATTAACTAATCCATTTTTAATATAAGGTTATAAAAAAGATAATTTATACTATTAATAATAATTATAAAGGTAAAAAGATTTCAACAGAATGGAATTTTATTTATAATTTTAGATGTGAAATAAGTAAATTTATTTATGACATAATGATGATGTAGTAATTACCTTCTGAATGAAATATTAAAATAGACTATATTATAAATATTAAAATAAATTGAATTTAATCATTCTGATTCCATCCACAAATTTTCTCGGTTAATATGAAATGTAAGGGTTTATTAGATATGTTTTTTTCAAAGTGATAAGGTTTTAATGAATTTCACAAAAAAAATACCAAATAATTTCAAAATTGACAAAAATTTGTTTTTAAAACAAATACTATTTTATTGTTTGATATATTATTCCACAAAAACTAAGGTTAGGGAAATAGAACAAATAATTTTATATAAGTCATTAATGAACCACCTGAGGTTTTCTTGGAAGTTTATAATAATATTATTAACCTTATATGTAAGAATACTAGAAGACATGGTAAAAGATAAACGATTTAACTAAGAGTTATATCTAAAATATAAGGTTAAAATGATAACCTAAACCTATCTAGAAAAAAATTGATGAGATTATTTTGTCCCGTAACCACCTAAGGCATGAAATAAATTCATTTAGATCCATTTTAAACTGAATATTATTGTATAATAAATTAATATTTTAATCATTTCCAAAAGTGACCCTCACCCCTCTTATAAAATGGCACTTCCCCTTCTCTCCAAATCACACATCCAAAGTCATTTGGCTAGGCCAATACATGACCAAATATCCTCCCAACATCCCTAAAATCAACCAAGAGTCCATAATTTTATCTGAAATCCAACCAATGGAGCCCTGTCGATCAACTAGAAAGGAAACATCTGAAGAAGAGATAATAATTTCCCCACACTCTTTGAAATTCATTTCTTCTTCCACTTAATCTATCATTATTGTTTCCATAAAAAAAAAATAAAACCAATACCTACTACATAATTTGATGTTATTATAAATATGGTACAACCATATTCGTTATTCTATCCATCCTATTAATGGAAATGTCACTATATGTGTGTACGTACAGATTACCATCCCCACGTCTTAGGGTAGATTATTATTCAAATACATAATTAAGGATGGTTATAATAATGAGTATATCTTATGTAAAAAATAAATATATCATGTTAATGATTCTGTATATATGATATACCATCAAATTATATATGATTTCACCATCAAAAGAATGATATTGTCGCTCGTGCGTACATACGACTTACCGTCTCCACGACGTGATGAGATGTCATTCCCCATCGTAAACATTCAATACTAATTCTCATTTGATGATTAAAATTAATATTTAAAGACTTTATATCATTATGGATATTAATATGATACATCCTATCCATAACAAACATGACTTTCATGACAAATCTTAGAGAGGAAAACAAATCAGTTAACACATGGAATGACGATACTACTGAAATATCATTAACAATGAAATATTACAAGATCATATATGATATCATATTAATGTGTATGGTTCTTATATAATTTAATTACAATGACTTCTCCATTATATTAGAGGTTAACCAACCCTCGACCAAGGAAAAGTACAATGTAAGGGTTAATTTCACAATCTCATTATTATTTGAGGTTGTTTTTACATAAGTATCTACATGGACATATTTATTATCCTTGTCCATGATTCATTAATGAGGTTTCAAGGGGATTATTTTTAATGGACTCTTTTAATAAAAAATCATTTTAAATGTTTTAAATATTTATTCTTTTAATCAATTCTCATTAATTTCAGTGTTTTTAAAATGCTTTTAATGATTTATTTATATGGACTTGAATGTTTTTAAATGTCAGTTCCTTTCAAAAGATTTATAGTTGTATGGGAAACTTTGATTCAAAACTATCTTTCAAAAGTCTTCCTTTATAAATTATGTTCCTTTTAAACGATATTATGAAAAATGGATATTTCTCTCAATTATTTTTACTGATCATTTTCAACTATGTCAACATCCTTTACGGGATAATATTCTTAATCATGGTGGAATTATTATACAAATCTTCCATATTGTATTGAAGGTTCTGTGATATGTTTTACAATGGATGCGTTATTTTTTTACCATTCATGTTTTATGGATAAATTATTTACCTTTTTTATGGTAGTTTTAATGTAATGTTTTTGTTATGTTTAAACCACTTTATATAAGGAATGCATTGGACTTAGTAATGACAGGTGGAGCCTGCTATAGCTCCTCGAGGCATCGGTAGCTCCTATGGGACAAAATAGTGTCTTCTCACAAGGCCTTGACAATATCTTATTTTTAGCCCTAGAACTATGGCTTGAATTTTTGGTTATGATGTTCTTCATTATGCATTCCATCATTATGATAGTTTCTATTGATAAGGCATGTGATTGTTCGACTAGTTGAATATCAATGTTAATAAGTAAATGGAATTATTTAATTTATATTGGCTATATTATGTAGAAGTTTATGTTTAAAAGGATTATGTTTTAAGCTTATAAATTGCCTTAAATGGTTATGTTTATTTATGAATGTTACTGCCATATTTTTATCCTTACCGAGCATCTGAGCTCACCCCTTTATATGATTTATTTTTTCTAGGATGCGAAGAAGTATATTATGACTTACCTGCAGGGATAGTATAAGGGATATGAATGTGGTCAATTGAGAAAATGTTGTTTTTTTGTTTTTCAATTTGTAATATAATGTAAAAAGTATGAATGTATATAATATGATACTAAACTAATCTGTCTTTCTATACATGATTCCTTGTATCATGCCAATGTTATATAATAATGCACTGACTTTGGGTAACTAGGGTCAGGTAATTACAGATATAGTCAATAACAATAAAATTAGAATGTATTATCAATATTTAGGGAGATTTATCTCATGATCATATGACTAAATTATAAACTAATGTATTTTTGAGATTTCATGGGGTACTAAAATCAATCGTATCTGATCAAGATCTATTTTATAATATGAAATTAAGAAAAATCGTTTAGTAGGATCCTGATACAATGTTGAGTTTTAGTACATTATATAATTCTAAGAGAGATGGATAGTCTGAGAGGACCATCAGAACCCTATAATACAAGTTGATATGATTCTATATGGATTTCAAAGGTGGTTGGGATCAATGCATTTCTATAGTATAATTTTCATGAAAACATTACTTTCACTCGAGAATTTGGATGGCTCTGTATGGAACCCTATATTGATGGATGTTAAAAATTCCAAAGTGTTTGGAAGAATTTTAATAAATAAATCTATTGGGTCCAGATCTGGAGAGGAAATTGTAGACGTAGTTATATCCATTTAATTTACCATAAGCGAAGCCCAAATTTTATAAAAAAATTAAGCTGAAAATCATCAGAGATTTGAAGATTCCAAATATGGGGATGATGTATTCCTATTAATATATAATTGTAATATTATTTTTATATTTGAAAAGAATGGAAAACTGAGTATTAGACATATTGATCACTTCAAAATTCATGATTGTATCAGAGAAGTAGCTTATATATTGACACTTCCAACAAATATTTCACAAATTCAGGAGGTATTACTTGAATCTATCAAGGGAAGTATATATAAAATCCTTCACATATTTTGAAATAATATGTATTTCCAGAAGAGAAAGATAATTATTAAGGGTGGGTGTGTAAATACTTGATCATAGAGATAATGTTTTACGAAACACAAATACTGACCAGGTCAACGTTTTGTGGAGAAACCATAACATTGATAAAGATACATGGAATCATATTGATGTGATGAGATAAATTTAACCTTAGTTTAGTTTATTCAGAGTGATTAAATTTTGAAGGAGAAATAAATATAAATGGGTGGAATATAACAGGATGAGATGTTATGATATATTTCTCTATAAATCAATTTCAAATAGCTTCCTTTACATGAAAAAATAAGATTAAATAATCAAAAACCACTAACTAATATATTATTATGCTTAAAGTATATGATTTTTATGTCATCATGTCAAATTTTTTTATGTTTATTTTTTTGGATTTTTCTAAAAACATTTATTTTTCAGAGATTAATGTAATAGAAATTTTATTAAAATAGTCATTTATTTTAAATAAATCAAGTAAATTATAATCTTCTATTATATTATATATATTTCATTAATGATATACAATATCCATTTGATTTACATTAACATCAACATTAATATATAAGTCTATTTTCAGTCTTTAAAAGTCATTTATAAGGAAAAAATTTATCATCAGAATTTATGGGATTAATTTTTAATTAATTTATCAAAATTAATGTAATTTAATTTGATAAATATGTTTTCATCATATTTATTTTTTTGTTTAAATTTTTTAAATACATAAATTTTATTTTTAGGAATTATGGATAATAATGGTGGTAAAATTTATAACACTAGGTAATGGTAAATCATGTAATTAATGAAAATAATATGATAAGACCATAAAATATATCCAAAAATTTAATTTATTTCATTTTATGTTTCTATTTCATTTATAACAGCAAAATTTTTAATATTTGACCTTATTTTCTTTTAGCATCGATTTTGACCTTTATAATATTTAGAAGAAGAATAACATCAAAAATGCCACTATATTATGATTAAAAAATAAAATATTTTGTGATAGGGATAAAGAAGATATTATTAGATATACATAGTTATTTTATATATGAATGTTTTTTTACCTTGTGGATTCATAAATAATTTTTAGTAATTTATTAATAAATTTACGTTCTTACATAACCTAAACACAACATTGATTTAATTATTAGAAAAATTTAATATGTTATTTTATAAATATAAAAATAATTTAATTTATTTGAGTTATTATATTACTTTAATTTTATAGTTATATATAACATATTATTATTTTTCTAATGTATTGTATTAAAATTTCATCTTTTTCTTGTTGTTCTTAAATTCAAATTAATTGAATAGTTTGAAAAATGACATAAATAAATTTTTATAATAAATTATTTTATTAAATTATTTTTAAATCATAAGAAAGTAAACTATGACAAGCGGGATATTTTATTTTCATATATGTCATCACTAGGCCTTTAATGGGAAAATTTACCTTTTCTGTTAAATTTCTTCGAGGCTATTATGTCAAAAGGGTAGTTGAATGGTTAAGACAATGAAATAAGGAAGATAAAAATATTTTAACCCCAATGATTTTTTATTTTATGATATTATTTCAAATCCAACTTATCGTAACATTGAATTATATCAATTTTAATCCATTTCATCCTTAAATTTTTTTTATAAATTCACTGCTTTATAAAATTCCATGTGTGTCTCTCCCCTAACTTATAAATGGACTCCAATATCTATTTTTAAAATAAAAATTGTCTAACCTATACTGAAAATCCTAGGAACAATGATCTTCAATAAAATTTATTACATGATAAATAGTATTTGGTCTTCCGAAAGGGACATCCCAATTATCCATATGAAGATATCTAAAAGAAATTTCTCTAAAAGAAGCTAATCGTCTTAACCAAATCAATTCAATTTTTATTTCTATTTTACCAACATAAATTATATCATAAAAATTAAAATATTATATAACGAATATCATTCTTATTCTACCAAGTTACTATTTTATGGTAAAATGGAGAAAAAAACCATCGCTAGTGTGTACAACAGACTACCACCATGCAAACCGATGTATTTTTTTATCACCACCTCCTACTGATAGATATAATAATATAAATAAATGATATGTATATATATATGGAATATTATGAAATAAATATATTTATAAAATTAAAATTTGATGTCTACCTTTTTATTTAACAATATGTTGCAAGATAATAACGTCACTCGTGTATATATATGGACTACCATCCCCATTAAGCGATATGATCCCTTTTATACACCCAAAGTTCATGGATGGTTATAATTATATATTTAATTAATATAAAATATATTTATGACATTAAAATGATCATATAAATAAGAAATATTACTTAACATTCTTTTATTTCTCTATGTCAAAATGTGAAAATAGTACTAATGCGTACGTATGTCCGACTATCTCCATGAATGGTGTATTGCATTTTTCTATATCTATGTTTTATATATGACTATAAATATATATTTATTTAATATATATAATATGTATATTTTTATTTAAATTATTTATATGATATAACCATGATAAATATTCTATCACCCGGATTATCGATTGAAAACTTACGTAAAAAAAGATGAAGATAACACGTGAAATAATGATAATAATTATATATGGTTATCAAAATAGTGAAAAAATTTATAAATGGATAAAATATGATATTATAGATACAGATATTGTTTTGGAAGGTATGAGTTACAAATTAAATTTATTATAAGGAGTTTAGAACATCTATAAGGAATGCCGAACAAGGGATAAGTGATTTCATCTGATCTCTCCCTTCATTGAGCCATATTTGGTATTATGCACCTATATACACATATTCAGTGTATATGTGTCCAATTGATATATCTCACATTAATATATATATATATATATATATATTCATTCCAATAAATTCTTCATTTCAAATTTACTTTTTCAAGGGGTTATAATATGAATGTTTCCTAAGGGGAGATGAATTATTTTACAATCTCAATTTCTTGGGATTCCTATAATTTTTATTGATGAAATATTATAATATATCAATAATTTAATCTATATATTTTTTAATCATCTTGATATTTATTTATTTATACTAATTTTTCCCAAATATTACTTTATTTTGTACATCAATTGTGAAAATAAGTGTTTTCTAGAAAAACCTATCTTATTTCTCAATTGATTAGGTATATTTTTCTTCTATGTCCATATATGGGAAATTGTTTTCAATTACCTGTTTCTAATTAACTAAAATGATTTATTATATAAATTTTATATAATAGTTTCATTTTTAAATTATTTTAAGAAACAATTTTAATGTTTTCTAAATAGACAACTTTCCACTTTTTTTTTTCAAATAAGTCAAAATGATTGTATCTGTTAAACATATTTGATGTTTTCAAATTTTAAAAACACCATATTGAATTTAATTTATTGTTATTATTTTATATTTTTTAATTATTTTATACAGAAAAACACTTTAATGAAATATATTTTAACATTTGACATCCATTTCTCAAAAGGACTTTATTTTATTTTCATACATATATTTTAGTTGAATTAGTGGTCATATTTTATTCATAATTAATTTTTCATTCATTATGTTTCTCTTAAAAAATAAAATTTTTATGATATTATTTCATTAAATTTCCCTAAAATATAAATATTTCAGGTATCAAGGACATGATAATTTCCTAAAATGATTATTATTATTACATATAGTGTTTTAATATGAATGTAATTTGAATGGGTAAATATTGATATTACATATTCATTAAAAATACATACATCTTTTAATAAGGAATATTTTTTTTAAATTTAATTGAACATTTAATATACGTGTAATTACTTGGAAATTTAGTGATGGTAGGGACCCTGTTATTAATATCACTTTTATATATCGACATGTCTAATGATAAAAATTAATTTTCCCAATTAAATTGGTTTCTGGTGTATACCTACCCATCAATGAAACTTTATTATCATAAGGTATTAATGGTATATATAGCCTAATTTCTTTTATAATGGATTCCAACATTTATAATTTACTTCATGTATTATTCAATTTATATTATAGCTAAGATTAATGAATTGATATTATCAACAACTACATTTGTAACTCAAATTATTCCTTAAAATAATTTTTTTTAGTTATTTACATTTATATATTTATTATTCCTTATTGATTCAGGATAGATTCCACTATACATTTCCCTTATTGGACATATGTTGTCAATCAATATTTGGTTTCATTTCCTTTCTATATGAAGCCGGATATAATTAATAATATCATGGATATGAGAATTTTTTATTTAATGTACTTTATATTTCAATATAATATTGTAATCGTGAAAGTATATGGTTATTCACGACTAATACACTGATACTTCTTTTACTGTGAGATCCCATGTATCATGTACAAATATAGTAAATTAGAAACTGAGTCTAGGTTAATGGAGTTTGGGTTACTACTAGCTGAGGGTAGGAATAACATAAATAATAATTTTATGCACATTATAATTCATTTTCCAGGTATTATATCATGTATAAAAGATAAATCATTAAATTTTGGGTCTCCATTGAGTCTATGGATTTTATGAACCATCAAGGTTTTTAATTTTAGTTCCTGGATAAAGGTAAGATATTATGTAAGGATTGTTGAAATTCGTGTATCCATTTTTTTTGAATTTGATAATTCCCCTTCTCTAGCTGTCTGGTTAGTCAAGATGAATACTATGAGTAATGGATCTTAAATCCCTATAATTAAGTATCTCATGTTATCCTCTTTTTTGTGGTTTTATCTATTACTAGTGTAATGTTATGGGTAATAATTAGTGTGATTACCTAAAGAAAAATTGCACTTGTCATTTCAAAATTGGTAGCTAACTGTATCTCATAAAGTTTTTCATTTTCATTGTTTTACCGAAAACCTTCTCTAAAACCATGGTAGTGGAAGATTAATTCATTTTAAAAGATAATAATGATAGATATTTAAATGATAAAATCAATATTTTTTCATTGTGAATCCTTTTGGATTGTTTGTCAATAGATTTAAATATTTTCAAAAATTATTATTCTTAAGGAATATCCATTGATAAACATGTATTAATTTAATGTATTTTATGGTGAGGATTGAATTATGAGTTGGGGGGTGGTGCTTTGTTTTCATTTCACAAATTAAAATTTTCATGTTCAAGAGGTATCTTCTTGGTTATGAGGTTTTCTTAGTGTTGCTTTCATTGTAATAGAGTTGTTTTCGATAAATACATTCACTTGGGTTTTTTATAGATAAATTTTCTTGCCTAACAAGAATAACCCATTAATAAATAGTATTAAAATTTTCTCATATTTGGGTATGGTTATGATTATTTTTGATTAGATTCATTTGAGAGTTATCAAAAGTATCATACCATTTTTCCCAAAAATAATATTGTTTATTCCTTGTATTTTTCAGTTGATATATGATATATAAGGTGTCATATATATATATATAAGGTTTATTTTTTACACATTTAGATCCAAAATGCCGTTTTTAGAAGCTACGGTGATGACTATTTTTGGGATATTGTTATAAAGATTTCAAAGTATTTTTAGGGCCTAATTTCTTTGTGTTAATTTTATTTGGGATCTGTTTTAATATTTTATAAAGTTTAGATATTTATATTTCTTCTTATTTGAGTATATTGTTATGATTTTACGTATGTGATGCATCCATTTTTGGGTTTGGTCTGAGAATTTTGGGGATTTGTGGAACGGTGATAACCATATTTATTGAGAATGATACCTAAAGATATCTTTTGGAATAATTCAATGAAATTTATGAGGGTGAGTCAACCATTTTAGGATTTATAGGTGATATTTTCGATGTTTATAAGGCCCCTTAAGTGTGCTCATGTTTTAAAGGGATATTGGAAATTTTCAGGGGAGTCCATCTGTGTCATGGTAGATACTTAAAGGGATTCATGGTTTGAGGTTGTTATGAAAATTTTTGGAACCCCCATGCCATAGAGGTAGTGAAACTCATTTGAAGATAGTTGAGATGACTTTTATGTTTTTTCTGATATAACTATTATAAACAACTAATATTATAGGCCATATAATATGTGAGTCTATAACAGCCATTTTTAAATCCACCACACCAGGGGGTGTTTGATATAACTTTATCAATAAATTTGGGTTTAAATATCTCATTGGTCAAGATTTATTTATATTTTATTAAAAATATTAAATCATATTACCATTTTTATATCATTTTGGTTGTCTAATTATGGATCACAAACACATTGTTCATTACATCGATTCTTCTTCATAAAAAGTTCTTTTCATGCTTAATTTACTCTTTCCCTATGGTTTTTGGGTTTCTTCTATTTATTGTAATGTTATGAAAATGAGTTTCTCCAATTTTTCAATTTTTTGGTAGATCAAATTTTTATTAATTATTATATTATTTTTCTAATGGGAATTCATTATATTATTATGGTGAAAGGTCCATAGTGTGTTTATATTTCATATGTTTCATAATCAATTCTTCGAATGAGGTAGAGTATATCTAAACACATTTTCTATCTACTTAAATTATTTAATATATAGGATTGTGTTGATTATATTAAATAATATTATCATATACATTGTTCTATATTATTAGGTTATGATTTATTTAATGTTATTTGATTTTGAGGAAGTGAAATCTAATGGGGAAATATCATTAATATTAATTAAATAAATAATTAAAATCCCCTGTTTATAAAAATTTGAATGTGGGAGACAATCACATGTGGTATAATATATTTATATTATTTTAGTATGTGTTTATTATGGTTCATTTTTAGTAGCTACTATAGTTCTTTTATTCTTGTTGATAGTTGTCATTCTTATCAATGTGATAAATTAATGAGAACATAATGATTATAAACCAAGTTAGATAAATGGATTTTGAATTTAGGTTATAATTTATGTTTTTAACTTTTATTATATTGATTCTATATTGTTTACTATTTATATATATTATGGTTGTGGTAACCATAACATTAAGGGATTACTATGGTTGGGAAGGGGGTGTTGTTGTGATTTAATTTTTATGTGTATTACATGATATTTGTTACTTCATTTGTGAGTTAATAGTGATAGTGTAAACTTTAATACAAATTGTAAGACGTGGCTGAGTATTAATATGTATGATTAGTAAAATATATCTTTACATGTTTGGTTATGGTGGTCTAGGGAGTTTCGTTGTGATGGGTGGTGGTACTTTCTTACCACTACATTGATAGAGGTATTAATTATGGTGGAGTTGGGATATCCCATTTTAAAAATTATTCCTTCTAAAATTTCATTATTGAGACCTAGATATGAGATACTATGATAATTATGAGGTTTTATGATTTTGGGTTTTGATGATATGATTGGATTCTATCCCTTAGTATGTTTATTTCTATGTTGATATGGTGGGGTGTTTTCAAATTTTAAAATTCTCGTAATTTTATTGATTGATTTTGTGCAGTGATTCCATTCAAGATTTAATTATTATCATGGTTGATATGGTAAATTTTATGACACATGTGGATTATATAATATGGTATATTGGATGTGTTAGTGTGTATAATGGTTTCAAATTGGGATTTTCTAATAGAATGAATAATTGTTTTATAATATACAAGTGACAATTCAAACCTATTATCAACCTAATTAATAACATATTATGATGACTAAAATGAAATAAATAAATGAGAATTTTGATTAGAATTGAAATGCTATGAAGGACATATAAAATATGAATAGAAATCTATAGGATAAATAAGTTTATAATGGAATTATTTGACATTAAATTTTGATAAAAATATGTATTAATGAAAGTAATGTTACTAGGAAATGATTATTATATAAGAACGCAACAAAAATATGGTTTCATGTGATTTTATAATTGGGAATTTCCATATTCATATTGTATTTATTAAAATATTTATGATGATTTATTGTGGAATGTGATGTTTTGGTTTGCAGCACATATGTTGTAATTTGAATGTATTTATGGGGATATGAAACAATAAAATAGGATGAATGGATTGAATTTTCCATAAAATTAGGGATCATGGAATATATATATATATATATATATTGTCTCTAATGTATTTTTGTTTTATTGTTTATGTGTTTCAGGTAACATGAATGGGTTGTAATGGATCCCAATACATATATATATTTATGGGTTGTAATGGACTATATTTTAAGGGTATATATATTTAATATATGACCTATTAATTTTGTTGTGGTGGGGATATGGGTAGTGTACATATATATAATGATTTGGGTGTGAGTTTAATTCCATCATGTTTACATTACCATACCTATATGTGTTTTTTATGTGTTGGTATGTGGTGATGAATAATGTGTTACTGAATATATTGTTTTTTGAATGGATGACCTGGCATATGGAAACATTATGTATTAGTTGGATCATAGTGAGATGAGATAGTTGTTAGTGTGGTGTTGATATTTCATCCTTTAATATTGATTAGTTGGTGGGTGGATACCTTACAATGGGTTTCTAATGATTTGTGTTTGCAATGGACTTTGAACTAACAACTAACACTAGTGGTATTTTTATGGGCCCTTTTTTGTGTATACTTTTTGATTTGGATAATTCATCTTATTTTTTTAATTAATTATGTGATATATAAAGTCAAAGATTTGTAGTTTTTTCTTCAATTATAGATTAGATAATTTTGTTTATGAGTTTATTATAACCATTGAATGAGAGGAGTTGTAGTTATTTAAAATTGATATGCTTATTCTCTTATGACTTATGGTTTATATTTTTACAGTTTTCATCAAAGTTTTCAAATCTTTCATAATTATTTTACATGACTTAGGATTTATTTAGAAGGGTGACCCGGCTAGGTACTCTGATGATCTCAACCCTCTAAAGTCTGTCAGTTTCACTTATAAGATTATCCAAGGTGGAATGTAGAAAATATTTAGGTAGACATTGAGGAGTCCAACAAGAGATTTAGTGTCCTATGATATTGTTCAATAATTGGTTTTTTTTGATGATTTTAGGAATAATCATATATGTAGATCTAGGTTTATGTGAATTCAATAGTGAATGGTATTTCATTCAATAAGATCGGTTGTTTCGTTTCATTATTACAATTGTTTTTATGGTTAATTCCACTAATTTTTATTTAATACCTTAGTGAGTTTTCAAGAAAATAAAAATCACATATTTACATCATATACATCATTTCCATTTTAAAGAAACTCTTTCTCTAGGTGATCTTGGTTTTATTCCTTCTTTCCATATTATTCTTTTCCATCTACAGTACTAGTGAACTTCCAATCAAATGAAATGTATCATAATAGTTTAGGTCTCCTCCTTTAAGTTGTTTCCATCATATCCATCTACGAATCTCATTTTTTGTCTTTCCATTTTTATCACATGAATTTTTTACAAATATTTTATAATGTTGGTTCCCTATTCATTGGATAATACCTATCATTTTGTGGCCCCTATCCACTAATACAACCTCTTTTGTCTCAACAGTCATTATGATAAACCCCTTCATGGTTTTTCATAGTGGAGCTCTAGTGGTTTTGGATTTTCTTTCAAATTTCTATGTGGATCTTCAATGTTAAAAAATCCATCGTCCCCTACTATTTATACATATATTTTTTTCTATAACACTGATTGGGTCAATATGATGGTTTTTGCGGCTGCTTGGGATGGTGTTCGGGAAAACATTCTTTGTCGGGTGTTTATTTCAGATAGATTCATCCATCACTTTGGTTACTAATTGAATCAGATGTTCTTGTGGTGGTGTGGTGTTCCATCCTCATCAATGATGTTTTCTGGTATCTAATTTACCTAATGAGTGTTTATCCATAGTGGAAAATAATTTTATGGAATTTTTCATTAGGGATATGGTTCCTTCATACCATTTTTTGATTCTTCAGCTCAATGGTTTCTATTCTATTGCATTTGGTAAAAATTGGTGGTTAGTGGTCTATTAAAAGGTTACCTCTCATGGTACACGCCTTCCCACTCAAGACACCAAGCTCTTCTCTTATATCCTAATATTTCTCCCCAATCCTGGGAAATCTTATGTGATAGTTCTTATGGAGGAATTGGTATTGTTTTTTTTGAGTGGTAGTCGATGTTTCAAGAGGTGAAACCTTGAATAAGGTGTTCATGTTGGTAATGTATTAGTGGATCTAGTGTTTCACTAATTACATTATAGTCAGTTCGATTTTTCATTGTTGATTCCCAGATAATTGTTATCATTGATGGATTGGGGAAATCTGATGTGGTTTTTTTAGTACTTGATGGTGATGGTGATTTCATGTGGATGTGTTTCAATGTGGATACCGAGGTTGTGTTTTTCCTGCAGATCTATACAGTGATTCCAAAAATCTTCTTCATGGTACTATATTGCACTGGGCTATGGGTGAATAATATTTTGACTGTTGCATCAGGGTGTGCTTCTCAAGGTGGCTCAAATTCTATGGTGTGATTTTTTCAATTTTTTGAATCTGGTATTTAATTTTAATCTGATGGTTTAGGTGATGATGTTGATAATTTTATTAGTTTTTTTGTTTTGTTTTGGAATAATCTATGATGGTTATACATAACTATAAAGGTTGTCTATTCATAAAATTAAAGAATAATAGATTTGAAAATTTTATATCAAGGTTCCCTTTAGATACCCATGGCCACTTGGATGTGGGATTTGATGGTTACTCAATGCTTCACTATGATCCAAGACGGGGTTCCCCACAGTATCAGTTTTTGAGAATACTTGTATTAAGTCCTATAGTGTACATAGCATGAAACTCTTAAATATAAATTACTTTAAGACACAATTTTAACTGTTTACCTTAACTCATTAAAATATTCTTAATATACAAAAGTTATAAACAAAAATATTAAATTTGGTATTTTAATAAATAAATAAACATTTAAAAATTTTATTATTAATTTAAGAAAATATATAATCTTAAATATGTCTAAGAATATATAAATATTTTATATATTCATATATCAATAATTAATATTGTATTTTTTGTTATTTTTTCATCTCCTTGTGAATAATATAAATTAATTCAAAAAATAAATTATATTTTTAACTAACAGAGATAGTGAACTCTTATTGACCTATATCACTATTTTAAATATGGGATTTACCCTTTCTATTGAAATTAGATACATCATATATCAGTACATATTATATGTGATATTACCATTATGTCCTATATCATAAATCCTATAATACTAGATAAAATATTTCTATATCAAAATATGATATATATATATATATGATATTTATAACCACAATATTATTATGCCATATGTCGCACACTGTTATATGTATTAAAGAAAATGACACAAATACATTGTTTTTTATATCCCCAAAACATTTTATGTACACTATATCAAATTTCCATATTTGTTAATATCATTTTTATAATTAAATGCTCTATTTTAAAAGAAATGACTGATAATTAACATTGATAATGATATATTAAATAACAATCTACACTACAATATTGGATAACTGTAATTGTTCAAAGTTATACAATAAAAAATGTTATTAATATTCTAAATCCAATGAACGTATCAAATTTTTTAATATATATAAAAATAGTAGATTAGTATATTACGAGGTTATTTTTTTTCTTGAATTTGAAAAATTCATCCTTTTGGAAATATGGATATTGTACCACTGATGAGATTTATGACATCAATCATAGATAAAATGAAATACAAACTAAAATATAATAATTCTAGGATTATTCAAATGTAATTCATGAAATAATCACATAATGAAAAAGTTAGAGAATAAATTTACAGTAGTTCATTTCTATAGGATGTTGATAATACCCACTAAACATAAACATCTGTTTCATTCAACTAAAACCAATCAACCAACTATAATATGAAAATGAATGACATTTGATCTAATTAGTGATATTATTTATTTATTTTCAATTAAAAATGGTAAAAAAATGTATTCTTAATTTATTAATGATTGATGTCGTGATAAGGAGTAGTAGTACACTTTTTTCATGAGATGTGATGCTAATAATACACATAACACATCAATGATTTTGTTTGCCTCTATTGTGGCCAATATTTGTTTCCACATGCATTGGGAATACCTCCACAACTGTTAGAAACTACTAAATAGTTGGAAGGGTTTTTGTATAAAAATTGGGGAGACTATACCTATATATACATATAAGCATGAAAATACAGTGTATGTAATATCAGGATAATTCATCCCAATATAATAGCAGAAAATAAGAATGTATAGATCATTTCCCAATATCATTAATTTTCAACAACATGGTACTTTAGAATAAAATATTGTAAATGAGATATAATTTAAAAAGGATTCCCCATTTTAATATCATATAAACTAGTTTCAGGAAAAAAGAATATAAAGGATATATCTTCAAACTAGTCTGAAGTAATACCCAGTTCTATATCCCAACATCAATTAGGATCCAATAATAATACAATCAATCTTTTTTGGACCTTTCCCTTTATGTGGTCATGAAACATGATGTATTTTCATGTAACCTAATGATCATGTAGGAGGAATGTACAACTATATGGTCCACCACCAATGGTGTCCCTGAATAGCCTTGTAAAAACACCACTATACATGATTTATAGTTTTAATAAATTAAATAAATAAAATTTTGGATACTATGTGGCGTGTAACAACTAAACACTATGTAGATTGACCTCCTTTGACCAAGGTCAGAATCAGATGATATACCCTATGTCTAAACACATGTCTAGGATGAATTATATATCACACCATTTATGTTATTTAGTGTGAAAAAATTATCATGATCAATTATCATGGGATAAATAAGGTATCACCTTCATGGAACAATAAATGAATGATCTGGCACAAAAATAATTGAAATAATTAACAACACATCAACCAAAGAATGTGGATTCCTGAATCCTAAGTAGATCATTAATCAACACTATCCATACTCATATCGATGACAGAAAACTATTTCTTATCCCATGGGGATAAATCGCCCAAAAATATCAAAAAGTAGAATGGTATACTATTTATATAACTCTTGAGGCATATGAAATTCTATTATCTCTATTCCTAATCTGGATGAGGCCCCAAATAACTACATCCATATGTGTTTGAATCCCCACTAATATTATCTACACGGTGGATGATGTACCACTAAAATCACATTATAAGTTGGAAAAACACCACTAACATCTATTATCACTAGGTCGGTGTAACACCAAAACACATATTTATGTAAAATATGTTCCATTGCAAAAGCTCTAATAAGTGCCTGATACTAAATGAATTCAAAATATTAAGATGATGAAATACCACATACATGATATTCAAATTTGGATTTGGTACAATTATTCAAACATCCTCAAGTTGAATGATTGGTGACCAACATGTATCGAGGGGACAAGATTCTATCACATACCAAATAACCATCAAAATATCTAATTAGTCATTTAAATTCAACATAAATAATTTATAGTTGTCAAAAACCTAAAGGGTTATTCCATTAACACATTAATCCATTTTATAGTCTTATTACTAGAGTAACTAACCTATATCCAAGCTCATTCTCATAATAAAACTCATAAATGATTCCAATATAGAAATACACTAGGATCTTATGTCCTTATATAACTTTTAGGAAACTACTATTCATCTAATTAATCCAATTAAAATTATAATTGACAAGAAAATTTTTCTTTAATGACTATTTGTGTCATCACATAGTTCCCTTTTACTGACCAAAATCATCATAGGATCTGCTCATACCAAATGGATTTAGAGTAACCGATATAGTTTTTTTAGACTATATATTTTTTTAAAAAATTCCATCATTTTATAAGAAGATTGCATGAATTTTTAAATTCATGAGGAAACAAAGAACCTCCTCCCATAGACTAGATGTTTCCTGCTCATCAATGATTTGTGTATGAATTTACCCCTAATGGATGAAATATATAACCCTAGACCCCCCCCCCCCCAATTAGTGACTTTTTATTCATGTAAATTCTCATCTTTTTCAATAGGTACATATCATCATTTTGGGTTAAATGTGTGTCTTTAATTTTTTGAATAGATCTTAGGCCAGGAAATGGGATGGTTTGGTTGTTTTTGGAAAGTAAAGGGGAAAACATGCTTAAATATGGCTATAGGATAGGTACACGTCGTGTACTTATTCTACATGTCGTGTACTTCAAGTACACACCATGTACATGGCCATCATGATGTGTAGCCAGTCTAGCTCCAAAAAAAATATGTTGGACTACACACTGTGTAATTTAAATACACACCAATGTACATTCCTAATGGGGATTTTTTATAAAAGAGGCAGTGGCTCATATATTTGACCCATAGAAAAATTTCCACTATTTGTTTACCCAAAAAACATCTACTCTAGTTTTTAAAGTATATAAATAGCCCGAAGTACGATTCAGGCACTATCTGTCACGTTGGAACCGTACATGTAAGTACTCGATCCATTTTTATTCATTCATGAATCGTCGAATCAATGACTCCACTATTTGGATTTAGGCTCATATGCCCTAATATTCCATTCTCCACCCATTCATCATATTTCATCCAAACCAGGACGAATCATGACACAATACTGAATGATATGACTACTACCGAGGTGAGGTAGGTGATCTATACATTCATTTATCCTTCCTGGTGTTTTTCAAGAGTTCTTATATTATTCCATTTTTTAAACTATCCGTAGAGGTTACATTTTTGAGAGTTTGGTTTTTAATAACCATAGTTTTACCTAGTGATGATGACTATGGGTTCTGTTTAGGTTTGTTAGCACTTATTTCTTGTTTCAAGGTCCCCCGAGGGGTGCGCCTTAGGGGAATAAAATGTTTATGCCTGTTTATACCACCCAAGGCTTTTGTTCTTGTTCTTTCCTAGTTAGAGGAATCCTTTTAATGACTTAATAGCTTGAGTAGCTTGTTTTAGAGATGTACTGCCTCCTTTCTATTTGAATATCATGTCATGTCTTACCTATTTTGACATCTTGGAATGTTAAATGGATTTTATGGGTGGTTATACCAATATTTAAATTATTAATTACTGGTTAAATGGCCTATATGGGATGGAAGGCCCATATGCTTATTATAATTTGATTGCATGAGTGGGTATACTCATGGATTGTGCATGTTGACGTGAGTGGGCATACTCTCCTGGTTATGAATGTTTATATTGAATACATGAATGCTTGAATTCTTAATTGAATGGTTTGATAGATTCGTTGGACTGATCACCTTCGATCTGGAATGTTGTAGTGGAGGCCTTGGGTTGACTCTTCCCCTTGGGTCTTTATTTCATCGGATTCCATAGACCTTTCAACCCCACCGGATCCAGTTTTCTTGGGCATGCATAAGATTTTATATTGACTTTCTCCAAGGACCCCAATGAGTGTCTGACCGAGTTTCCACTATGGATGCCCATGTGACTCAATGGGATGCCTTGGAGGCACTCTTTGGATATGGATCTCTGTGGTCATGATATTATTACATTTAAGCCTCGGTCTTCTGATACCTTGGATTCGGCCCTTGCGGTCTGCTACATCACTGTACAGTGTGGATGTAGATCGCTTGAATTCACTATACTTTGTGGTTGTGGATAACTTGATACAGATGGATGTACGGTGTGGTCGTGTGACTTTCTAATTTACATTGTTATAGGTTCCTTATCAGGATTTGACTATCTTCTATAGGTATCCTTGAGGGTTGTTAAGTTTTACTTGACATTAGACTTATGCCATGGGAATATGCACTTACTTACACTTGTTTACACATGTTAGAACCTTTGTAGAATTTTTTTTGAACTATATGGACCATGGTGGTTTCCTAGAGGTATGTTTATCTCACAACCTATTTGGGACTCCTTGGGGACCCAAAAAGATTATATGGTTTATGGTGATGATCAAGGAAAGTGCCCTGGTGCGGGTTATGGATTGTGGCTTTGGAGCCGATGAGCATTAGACCATGTAGAGGCTTGCGATGTTGGGATACCTTTTTGTCCTTTTGTTCTTTTTGTGATACTTGTATTGTATTTCAATGTATTGTTCTGGCAGTTTTCATGACACTAGTACCCTCTGCATCATTTTTTTATATGAGACAATTTTGGTTATTGATATGAATATTCATGTCTGACTATATTACTATTAGTTGTTAGTTGTTCATTTCACTTCTGCTATTGAAATTTTTTTACTTCCATTGTGACACTCTGGTAATGAGGGAATAGTCTCCCCACTAACTAACCTATTCCCTTACTACTAGTCGGCATCCTCTGGGGTTTGGGGATATGCACTTGAGGTCTTGTGACTAACCGGTCTTGGCGCATCAGTTTTAGTGGCTTCTTGGTACGTGACATTACAACATGGTATCATAGGTTATTTTTTCTTGTTTGATTTAATATTTGGTGACATTAGAGATTGATAAAAAGGAATTGAAATTTGGTAATAAAATGTTCCTGGGAGTACCTACCCTGTGTGCAGGGAAAAGCCAAATCGCCTCAAATTGGATTCCGATTTTCTGGATTTTGACTATTACAGTTGATTTGATTTCACCGTTGGGTGATGAACATTATTTGTGTTATTATTATTGATACAATTTTGGATTATAGTTTAGTTTCTACCCAATGAGATAACAGTGATCCATCCCATGAATTTGTTTTGATACTTTTTAGAGTCACATGCCATTCATTATTCCATGCCATCTAGGATGAATTAGATATTTCATGATGTTGTGACCATTGATGTGATAGTTCTTCCTGCTGTTGTGATAGTTAGGTTTAGTATACAATGGTGTGAAGTCATCTTTCAATCTATAAGGTGTATGGGCTTTTATGAATTTCTAATTTATTTACTGATGGAAAGTAAATTCATAAATGAAAATGTTATTTATATGGTTAGGATGTGAGACATGTTTTGTGTTCATAAGGTGTTATGGGCCCTCATGGATTCATAAATTGGTAAACCGTTGTTAAAATCACTTGAATAACTGAATGTGAAATGGAAATGGAACATAAAATGGTGAATAGAGACTTGAATTAGACCTGAGTTGTTAGTTTGCGAGAGGCATAGTTTTTGGTGGTTCCATGGTTGTTCTCTATACAATCCATGCTTTAGAAGCAGGTTGTGGGTTTGAATTGGTTTTTAGGAGTGTTTTGACCTATCTGGCACTTTTGAACATTGTTCCTTGGTGTTTTTATTTTCTGAGGTCTGTGTTTGGAATTGTATAGACAAGACACCACCAAGACCTCATGTGGTTCATCATGATTGAAGGGATTTCCATATATCGCTGATGGTGGGCCATAGGCTGCGTCTTGATCCTATGATAGTACCAGTAATGACACCTACAATTGTTCTAGACATTGGTGTTGAGGAAAATTTCTGTGAGGGTTCCTTTTGTCATATGCAGTCTTTCCAGGGAGCACCATATCCAGCCTTGAATGTGGCTGAGATGACACAGGGTTTCCAGTAGTAGCATCATTCTACGTTTTTAGGAGATGTTGGACAACAGACTGCAATGATGTGGATAGAGACCATGTTAACAATTTTAGAGCATCTGGAAATGCTTCCAGAGCTGAGGGTCTTGATCGTGACTAACATGCTATGTTGACCAGAAAAACACTGGTGTAACGTTCTGAACCAGGCTGATAGGATGCGTAATATTGGTTAGAATGAGTTCAAAACCTACTTATATTAATACGTTTATCTCAAGACTCTACGAGTAAATTGGTCTAGTTATTTCATGTGTCTGGAGTAAGGCGCGATGACGGTTATGGAATACTTGACACACTTTACAAAGATGGAGGGTGTTTCACCGATGTATATTACTTATGAGTTGTTGAGTGTGACCAACTTCAAGGGAGGTCTCAGAAATGATATCAGATCTCAGGTCAACGCATTCAGGTTGCCTTCTATTCCTGATATTGTGAATCAGATGCTAATTACCTAGAAAAACATGTGGGAAGTTGGGGGTATAGAACATGGGAGTGATATGTATCACCATAGTGGATTTACATCTTCAGGAAGAAAGATGCATTTCAAGGATTCCTATGACGTGGTTTCTAGTCAGGCTGTGGGTGCATGCATCTTGGTGTATTTACATCAGTGTGTTAGGGGAGGCCACATTAAAAATTTGTACAACCACGACCCAGTCGAGTGATGAGCGTACGGAAGGATGGGGAACATGCAGCGGGTTTTCTGGGCCATCCCTCCAGTTGTGAGTGGTAGGGGGCCAGCTCTGACATCATGTTCTAGAGTATGGTCTTCATCTCCGCATTAGGCGAAGAGATGGAGCATTACATTCCTATCAAGCTAGTGAAGTGGAGGTCATGGTTGTGGTAGCCAGACACTGAGTTCTCAGAGGCAGTAGGGAAGATCAGCTCAGGGTAGCCAGGCCAGGTTACAAGGACTTCATATTGACCAGACATATGTAGTGTAACAGAAACAATAGGAGAAATGTCCCAGACCATCTAAAGTGAGAGGTACGATTTTATTAGCTTCTACTAATTCATTTACTCTTTTCGATACAGGTGCCTCTCATAGTTTTATCTCTGCATGAGTGGTAAAAATCCTTGGGTTTGTGGTTTTATTTTTAAGGGCGTTTTGATGATAGACACACCATTGGGAGTTAAAACAGGTGACTTTCACCCAGGTATAGAGTCTCCCCTTGAGGTCGGATGGTGTCACTTCATATGTGATCATTATTTCCTTGAGATGATAGGGTGTGACATCATTCTCTGAATGGACTGGCTTGTGGCTTATCAAGCGTACATTGATAACTATCACTAGAGGGATACCTTCAAATCAATAAATGGTGCTGAGTTTATTCAGAAGGGTGAATGGGATGTCCAAGAAAACATAGGATGACCCGAGAATCGTGGTATTGGTGGGATGATAGCCCAGATTAGTAGTTCGTTTCAGGATGATCTCGGAGTGAGTTCGGCGGACATTCCTCTAGAGGTTGATCACTTCAGGGATGCCTTTACTGATAAAATTTTTGGTTTACATATTGAGAGAGTGGTAGAGTTATTGGTCGATCTAGTGCGAGAATTTATGCTTGTTTCCATTCCTTCATATAGAATGAGTATGATGGAGTTGCAGAAGCTCAAGAGGCAGCTAGAGAATTTGGAGGCGAAGTGGTTTATTAGACCCAGTACTTCTCCAGGGGGTTCATCTTACCTTTTTGTGGAAAAGGCAGATGAAAATCATAGGCTATTTGTTGATTATCGGAAGCTGAACAAGCTGAAAGTTAAAAACTGATATCTGTTTCCATTGATGGATTCCCTATTTCATCAGCTATGAGGTACTCTAGTGTTCTCAAAGAATGACACGAGGTCAGGATATCACCAGGTTTGTGTTCGACCTGTAGACATTCCTTGTACTTACTTCCGTAGTAGGTATGGGTTATACGAGTATTTGTTTATGTCGTTTGGTCTCACAAACACGCCAGCGGTTTTCATGGATTTGAGGAACTGATTGTTCCATCATTAACTAGATTCGTTTGTGGTGGTTTTCTAGATGATATCATTGTGTATTCTCACAGTTTACATGACCATTCCAACTAACATGAGA
The DNA here is from genome assembly GCA_963277665.1 of Viscum album. NCBI lineage: Eukaryota > Viridiplantae > Streptophyta > Magnoliopsida > Santalales > Viscaceae > Viscum > Viscum album. Next base: position 202,080,260 of record OY728128.1, read on the forward strand.
TTGTTTTTAATACACTGGGAGAGCATAAGTTAAATTCCATGATTAAAAAATGACACTTTTGGATGGATTAGAATCACTTCCTGGATCACATTATCTTAAAGACAAGAGTGTTAGTTGACCTAGAGAAGGAGAGAGCTTTTTTTTCTAGGAACATCCCAAGAACATTTTTGACATATGGACCTTCTAGGAGATATATGGTTACTCCATTCTTTTTATACATCACTTATCATGAATAACAACATCGTTGATGGGCTAGACTAAGACGTGTGTGAATTTTGTGTGGTCAGAATCTTGTGAGACAACCTTTCAAGAGCTAAAAGGGATGCTGACATTCTCACCGGTTAAGATACTTTAAGAGTAGGAAAAGAGCTACATGTTGTACTATGATGATTCAAGTATTGGGTTGGGGGATGTGCAGATGCTGGTAGATCAAGTAGTGGAGTATGGGTCACGGTGGTTGATTCCCCATGATAAGAATTTCCTGATGCACAATCTTGAGTTAGCAGTAGTTGTTCATGTGTTGCATTGTTGGAGACATTATTAATTGGGAGAGAATTTTGTGGTGTTAGTGAACCAGAAAAGTATAAATTATATCTTTAAGCACTGTGATCTAAATTTGAGGCAGCAAAGGCGGGTGCAGTACCAACTATCTTTTGACATTAAGAATTCATACAAACCTTGTACAGAAAATGCAGTAGATTATGTACTGAGTAGGAGGAATCATATATTGGTAGTGCAACATGCCAGTGGAGAGTGACCACTTATGGAGTTGTTATCTGAGATGTATTCGGAGGTGAAATACAGACAGATGTAGGTTTTTCTTTCATCCTTAGTTGTTACTTATACCCTTCTGGATTGAGATTGGATGTGGCAACTATCAAATTCAGAAGTCCTACTTCTATGGGATGGTGTGGTAGGTAACGACCAACCTCTTGGTTGGACGGTTGGCGATGATGAGATCTTGTATATCCATTGACATGTCTGGGTTTTAGTGGATGTGTGTGGGGAATTGATGCAGGAATTTGAGGTTTCATCTTGGGCAGTGCATCACTGGGTTACCAAGATGTACACTGAATTGCGACGTTATTACTAGTGGCCAGAAATGAAGAGAGAGGAAGCTGGTTTTTTACGAGGTGTTCCACCTATTAGTAGGTGAAGGTCGAACATCAGCGACCATATTAGATTTTACTTCACTTACCCATCCCAGATAGAAAATGGGATGTTGTCCCAATGGATTTTGGGAATGGTTTTCCGAGGTCTCCTTGAGGTAATGATGATATGTTTGTTTTCATTGACATGCTTATGAAGGACACACATTTCTTATCGATCAAGCATACCTTCAGTGTTGATGATCTTGAAAATTTGTACATCCAAGATGTGGTAATACTTCCTAGGGTCCCATGTACTATCGTTTCATATAAGGATCCCTGATTTACATGTTGTTTCTAGAAGGATTTTCAGAAGGCACTGTGTATACAGGTGCTTATGAGCACATCATACCTCCCTCAGAATAATGGTCAGCCTGAGTGCACGTTATAGGTTTTAGATGAAATGATGCGATCATGCATCCTAGATTTTGGGGGCTCCTAGGAGAGGCACATTCCCTGAGTTGAGTTATCCTACAATAATAGTTATGATGATATTTTAATGATGTAACCATATGAGGATTTATACTGTATTCCATGTCATTCTTCCCGGTGTGGGTTATATGTAGGTGAGACAACTTTAATGGGATTGTGTCCCATGCAGGAGACTTTAGAGAAGGTCCAATTGATTCGAATGTGGATGTCTACTGTGCAGTATTGTCATAAATCATACGTCGATCGATACATATGACCTTTAGAGTTCATGGTTGGTGATCATGTTTTAATGCGTGTTTCTTCACTGTTGGGACACAGGAAGAATATGAGACGAGGTAAACATTCACTGGGATATATTGGTCTAATTAAGGTTTTTGAGAGAGTCAGGTTAGTGTCCTATCGGTTGTAGTTACCTAAGAGTTACTTATCCATGCATGATGTCTTCCATGCATCTTAGCTATGCCATTTTCACTCAGACACGTCTCATATTTTTCCTCAAGAGGAAGTAGAGATTCATGTCGACGCATCGTTTGAGGAGAATCTGATTCATATTGTTGACACGAGCTCGATGGTTCTTCAAGGTTGGTTAGTTTCTCTAGTATGACTGTTAGGGAAGAACATCCATTTACTATATGAGACTTGGGAGAGGGAAGTTTACGTACTTTCTCCGTGGCTGAAGTAGTTTTTGGATGAATCTTGACCACCCTTCATATAGCAATTTGGGGAAAATTTTCTATAAGGGGGAGAGATTGTAAGTATCAGGTTTTTCATGTGGCACAAATCTTATTTTTGGGTTAAAGGTGTTTCTTTCCTTTTTTTCTTAGACCATAGGTTGGGCTGTGGGCTGGTTGGGTTATTTTTTGGAAATAAAGGGGAAAATAGGTTGACATCTAGCCACATGCCTGTCACACGTCATGTACATGGTCAACAATTTGTGTATTTCAAGTATAATCTATATACTTGGTCATAAATATGTGTATCTATTATAGCTCAGAAAAAATTAATTAGTTGTAGTACATGTCATTTAATTGAATTACACGCTGTGTACTTCCCTAGAGGGGTTGTTTATAAAAGTTGCAATAGCTCATATTTTTTATACACAACACTGTTTACTCCATTTTTGTATCAAAAAACCCTCAATTATTGTTTTTCATGTTTAGAAACTTTACAGATTCCGATTTGAGCGCCATCTGTCATGTTCACTTCTACAAAAAGTAGGCTTTATCATCGCTCAAAATGGGCTTTAATAGTGCCAAAAAACACTGTAAAGGGAGATTTTATCAGCGCTAAAAAGCACTGATAAAGGGACCTATTATTAGTGCTAAAAAATAACTGTAAATGGAGATTTTATCAGTGCTAAAAAGTACTGATAAAGGGCCCCTTTATTAGTGGTAAAAAAGCCCTGATAAATTCCCTCCTGCTGTAACAAAAAATTCTGCAGCAACACACACAAACAAGACCTGCAAAAAAACTTGTATCTCAACAAGTATTCCCATAAAAAACCAACACATAATTCATAAGGTAATTTCAGAATGTATAAACATACAACAAGTATTCCAATACAAAAATTATACACATACACCATTAACACATAATGCGTAAGTTAATTAAATAGATAAAGAATTTAATTCAGAATTTAGGGGGTTGGGGGTGTTCAGGGGTTTGGGGTGGTTGTCCAAGGGGGTAGGGGGTGTCGAGGGGGTGGTAGTTTCTAAGGGGTCAGGTCTGTTCTGGGGGTGGGGGGTGTCCAGGGTGGGGGCGGGGGGTGGTGTCTAGGGGCTTGCGGGATTTCCATGGGGTGGGGGGTCCAGGAGGGTGGGGGTACGTGTCTGTGGGGTGGGGGAAGTTGTCCTTGGGTGGGGGTGTGCAGGGGTAGGGGGGATATCCAGGGTGGGGGGCTATACATTGTGGTTTTCATGGAGGTGGGGTGGTGTAAAGGGGGTTGGGGGGTCCTTCCAGGGGGTGTGGGTGTTCAGGGGGTGGGGAGGTGTCCAGCGGGTGGGGTGGTGTCCATGGGGTGCGGGGGTGGTCCAACAGGTTGTGGGACTCTCCAAGGGAGGTGGGGTGGTGTCCTAGGGGTGGGGGTGGCTGTCCATGGTGGTGGGGCCATCCAGGGGTTTGGGGGTTTTCTAGGGGGTTGGGGGTGCTGTCTAGGGGGTGTCTAGGGGGTGTCCAGGGGGTTAGGGTGGTGTCCTAGGGGTTGGGGTGGCCTTCTAGGGGTGGGGTGTCGAGTGGGTGGGGGTGTCCAGGGGGATGTGTGGTGTATAGGGGGTGGGGTGGTGTCCAGGGGGGTGGCGATGGCTGTCCAGGGGTCGGGTGCCTAGGGGTTCGGGTTGTCTATGGGGGTGTCTAGGGGTTGGGGTGGGGTCAACGGGGGTGGTGTCTAGGGGGGTGGGGTGGTGTCTAGCGGGTGGGGTGGTGTCCAGGGGGGTGGGGGAGGTCCAGGGTGCTGGGGGATATCCAAGGGGGGTGTGTTGGTGTGCATAGGTGTGGGTGGCTATCCATGGGTGTGGGGGAATCCAGGGGGTTTGGGATGTCCAGGGGATGGGGTGGGGGGTTATCCACGGTTGGGGGGGGGTGCTGTCTAGGGGGTGTTCTGTTTTCCGTATGTCAATATGAATGCGTTTAGTCGGCTTTATATACATTAGTTTTTGCTTCCACTTAAAATTCTCTCCATTTTAAACAAAAGAGAGACACTTTGAGTGATACTGGCCTCACCATGCCTCTTATTGAGGTAGGGATGACTCTTACACTTCACACAAGACCCATGGGGCGTTATCCTAATGTATCAACACAATCTTAATGTGTTTGGTTGGTTTTCCTTAGGTCGGTTGTAGTTTTCACTTAAAATTATGTCTATTTTAAACAACAGAGAGACACATTGAGTGATACCAGCCACACCATGCCACAAATGCCGGTGTGGTTGACTCTTACACATCACAAATGACCATGTATCATTATCCTAATGTATCAACACAATATGAATGTGTTTGGTCAGTTTTCTGTATGTCATTTGTTTTTTTCACTTAAAATTCATTCCATTTTAAACAAAAGAGACACTCTTTGAGTGATACCGGCCACACTGTGCCACATATTGAGGATTTTTTGACTCGTAAACATCACTCATTACACAAGGAACAATATCCTAAAGTATAAATAGATTACAAAAGCGTTTTATCGGTTGTCAGTATGTGAGTTGTTGTTTTCAATTAAAATGTTGTCCCTTTTAAACAAAAGAGAAACACTTTGGGTGATACCGGCCACACCATGCCATAGATTAAGGCATGGTTTACTATTACACATCACAAATGACCCATGTATCATTCTCTAAAAGTATCAACAAAATCTAATTGTGTTTGGTCAGTTTATCGTACGTCGGTTGTTGTTTGCACTTAAATTTCTGTTCATTTTAAACAAAAGTGAGACACTATGAGTGATACTAGCCACACCATGCCTTTGATTGAGGTGGGGTGGACTCATAAATTTGACACATGACCCATGTATGGTTCTCCTAAATTATCAACACAATCATAATGTGTTTGGTCAGTTTTTCGTACGTCGGTTGTTGTTTCAACTTAAAATTATGTCCATTATAAACAAAAGAGAGACACTTTGAGTGATATAGGACACATGTTCCTCGGATTGAGGTGGGGATGACTCATACATGTTAAAAAATACCCATGGATAGTTCTACAAATGTATCAACCCAATCAGAATGTGTTTGGTCAGTTTTCCATACGTTAGTTGTTGTTTTCACTTAAAATTATATGCATTATAAGCAAAAGAGAGACAATTTGAGTGATATCAGCTACACTGTGCCTCAGATTGAGGCGGGGTTGACTTTTACATTTCACACATTTCCCATGGATCATTCTCCTAATGTATCAACACAATATTAATGCATTTGGTCAGATATGATGGTATTTTTGATATTTTACTGATTTTTCGTATCCAAAGCCCAAAGAAATGTAGCTCATCATTCTTTCATGTTGGTGGTGAATTTCATCTATTAAAATGGAAAAATTAATAATTAGAGAAATGATGTTTTATTTAATAATAATTACAATTTTCCTATGAACATTTACATACAAAAATATTTAATCTATTTATCTCTATAGCCTCTCTAAAAAATGGTCGCAAATTGTACACATCCCCTAGTAAGATCTTCATGTTATTTGCTTACACATCCCCTAGTTTGTTGATGGAAAATTACCTCTCTCATAAATTTTAAAACATAATAACAGAAATAATTATAATATTTTTGTTTTGGACACTACAAAAACTTTGATCACTAGGAGAATAAGTAACTTGTTTTGATATGGGTTTGGATAGTGAAATTTTATTACATAAACCCTGATATATGTCCAGACATAGTACTTGTTCACCTTATTATGCTTACCCCTGTCCTCATATCCTTTTTAGACGATATTGATGCTCCACCCTATCATAAAAGAATCGTCAATAATAGATAATATAAATTATAGTAGTTGATGTTTAAACCTATAACATAGGATTTAGTGTCTTACATATTCACAAACTCTATCATGTGTGGTCGTTTTTTTAGATATCCTTGCATTGAATCTAGAAAATAAATCTTTGGAGTATCCAAGTTCACTACAATTAGAAGCCAATGTTTCCTAAAAACATAGAAATGAATAAGTAAAAAGAAGATGTGGAAATATAATTGATATGCTTTAATCACAGTGTTTTACCCCTACATGGTTGGAATTAGGAAGAGTATTTCATTCAAAATCTTCCATTCAAAAGTTTTCAACATGCCTTTCACTATTTCATCCTTTTTTATGGCTCTAATTTCGTTAGTTGTGTGGATGTGGTGTGAGGACTAACGAGTCCAATTTTTTTCTCATGGGAAAATTCATGCAAACAGTTTTTTATATATAGGACTGCCAATAATATAAAATATATTTTGTCATAATTAGCACAATATATCGACTTTTTGAAAATAAATTCATGAAAACATACATCATATACACATTTAGAACTATGTAGCCTAGCCAAACATATTTAATGATCCCATTTACATTTTTAGATAAAAATAAATCTTGAATTTACTCTCCATATATATTCTTTTCAAAAACCACTATATTACTAATACAAATTTTTAGCTTCGTATCCACAAGAGTCTTCAATGCTACTAAATGTGGATAGAGAACGGGTGTTGTTATTATGCTTTCGGTATCTCTTTGGGATCTGTTGGTCAATCCTTTAGATGATTTTATGCCCACATTTCACATGTACCCCTTCCCTTTCTCCAACTATAATAACATTCATTGGTTCAAACCTTCTATTCATTAATTGTTAAAGGATTATCTTGAAAAAATGGAAATAAATACCTCTTTGTCCACAAGTACTCTTTACAAGTTTTGAAGGTCATGAAATGAATGTCACAATATCCTTTTCGACCATACTAATATCAAATTCATCAAGTGGAATAGGTAGCTTTTCATTTGGCTCATGTGTTGCAGTAATCGTCACTTTCAGATGATCTTTTGGAAGTGGTCTATTATGCAGTGTGTCCTATGGGATGTTGAACACCATAGCCCTGGCTACAAGGTGTTATGTGGGTTTTGACAGATATAAAGCATAGTCATTATCACCATGTAGAATATCAGTACAAGAAAATTATCAGTGTTTGTCTAATTCACATTTCATAGGAACAATTATTAGAATATTGATTACCATGGAAAAGATATCTATTTGAGGGGAATGACTCACCTCAAAGCTGGTGGGGTGGGGTGGGATCTTCATGTGCAGGTTATTCTTGATTTGTGTCTTCTCCGTTCTTCCTACCCATAAAGGTTTCTAGAAACTCTCCCTTCCATTGAAATCTCTCTTCAAGAGTTTCTAGACATGATCTCATATGTTTCATTTCTTCATTTCTATAATCCGTTTGCGTTTTCCTCAAAATATACACAGGGTGTCACCCCATACCCCACACCTCTAACATGACCATATTGTTCTGGCTGTTTCAATGCTGTCGATAATAGGTCTATATCCACTATAGGAGTAGCTGATTCCTATTACTTTCAGATATAATAAAATAAGTAATTGTTATCATGTAATATAAATTTGAAACAAAAGTTTTTATCGTGTCATACTTACACATATTTCACACAATTTTTGTGTGTTTTCACCAACTATCCACCCTTCCTTATTCACACGTGCCTCTTTCCGTAGCACATGATGTGGGATGGAAGTTTCTTCGGCTTTAGACTCATCAATATACATATAATTATAGAATTATTATTATGATGTTGCTTCATGGAACATATAAAAATTAATGTAAATTTAAAATATGTATCATTTATTCTAGTAATGCATACCCCATCCTTGATTTATGATAGGGGTATGTTGGTTTGGATGCAAGTTTTCTATTTTCAGCACTAAGTTGATGTTTCATAAATGAAATATTGACAATCAAAGTGATGAATACATGTATCCTCAAACAACATACTATCTTCCACAATGTACCAAAAACTTTTCATCCCCACGGCGGCCAATAAATTCATCCCATGCTTCATGTGATATCAGGTGAGCATAGAGAAGGGGTGGGTGCATGTTTATTTTACCTTTGGAATCTTTTTGGTGACATTTTGTTAGAAAATAGTGAAAACCTCGATGAATCCTTCCTGCAAGCCATAGTAAAAAATTCTTGTGTGAATCGTCTACAATAAATAAACACTGTAAGGGATTAATAAGATTAAGAAACTATTTCATTATTTTATTGTCTAGTAAATTATAGAAATAATATCATAATGTTACCGTAATTTCTTCCAATATCACAACCTTCAACCCGAACATAACATTGTTCCATGAATCTATGTCAAATGACATGCATTGCCGAGTGATAATTCCAATGTAACTATTACACATATCCCTATTGGGATTCACATGTTAGCCTCCTGCATTACATCCGAAATCAAATTTGATGCCTTTTCATTTCACCTTAAGAACATTGGCTAACACTGTCAAACAACGATGCACCTATGTTTTCTGTGACATCGATCCTTCATCCCCAACCATTTCATCGATATAAACATCATCGTTCTGTTCATTTGAAATGGTAGCAATGGAATGTGCTGATGGTTGTTGGACCTCCAGACAAGGAGCTGCAATAGGTTCAGCAACATGGTGTTTCTCTGCACTATGAGCAGCAGCTGCTGCTACTTGAGACACTTTTTCAGCCTCGAGGATAGAAGTACCTGAACGTGCAGAAGTCATTATCTACAAAAGTGGTTGAACAGTTAATTTATATTATACAGATTCAGTAATGAAAAGATAATAACATGAGATAAAAAGATTTTAATTACAAACAAAATATAAACTTTTTATTGATCTTTATTTCTTTTTTTATAAGGCTGAAGGGATTTGACACCTCTATGGATTACCCAAATCCCTCCATTATGGTCTCCTCTAACATAAAAAATGTCTTCTACATTAGTACAAAATCCAAATGACTGTGATTTACCACTGAAGAGATCATCCTCAATTGAATTTTCATCAGACCCTTTAGTAGTTTTGGATGATAACAGATCAATCAACCACTTTCTATTTACGGGATCTGGAACATAAAATACATGTACCGTATGTGATGCCATGATAAATTGTACTTCATTGTACCCTTATTTAATAAAATTAGCATTCACAAATCCCAATTCATCTATTTTAACTCCAATGTTGTTATCAACCCAATTTCTCCGAAAAATCGGCAATTGGAATGTCGTATAATCCAAATAGAATATTTATTTGACAATTCCAAAATACGACATATTGGCATAAATTGGATTTTTGTCCTTACTACCAGAAACATGCATCGCTTCATCCACAATTGTAACTACACTATTATTCATGGTACTATCATTATAATGTTCATATGTATAGAATGTATAACCATTAATCACATAACCATTGTAAGACAATACATACCCACTTCGTCTGGCGGATAGCCATAGAATTCATTCTGAAATTGAAATTGGATATTCATCTAACTCCACAAAAATATGGTCCCAAAACCAACATATAAACTGGTGATTATGTGAATTTGATATCTATTTTCATCCCTTCATGGATTCAACTACATAATAATTTCTTTTTGGGTTTCAATATTTGGAGAAACCTCCAAACAGTTAGCCAAACATAAAGGTGGGTCTTCTCCTGATCTGTAATATTGATTGTCACAACATCTCTTCTAGAAATTCCATGAACCTCAATGCTTCCAGTGTGACAAGATTTTGGGAGACCAATGATTTCCTTTTCAGATAGGTATTCCGTACTAAATTCAACGTCTTCCTCAACAATATATATATCTACTATACAACCCATTGGAAAACATCAATTCTTGACATACCCTTACAAAATATTCATATATCGTTCAATGGGGTACATCCATCTATTGTTCACATGACCGCAAAGTCGAGTCTCTCTCACCAAGTGAACCATCAAATGAACCATCATATCAAAGAATGTTGGCGGGAAGAACATTTATAATTCACACAATATTATGAAAATTTCTCTTTCCATAGATGGAAATATTACCGGGTCTAAAACATTTCTATTGATAGATTTGAAAAAGAAACAATGTTTGTTTAACGTATGATGAACATTCGTGAAAAAAATGCAATGTAAAACTATTGAAATTAAATCTTACATCAAAACATGGAAGTCGTGTGATTTCAAACCTTTAAACATAAATTCATTCCTTGGCACAATGTTATTTATATTTTGATAAATACCCCTCTGGAACCTTTACATCATTTAATAAGTTGCAAAACTGATATCTATCATCCCTAGAAAGAGTGTAAGCAGTTGGATGAAAAAAATTCGATTTTTATCTTTCAAGGGAGCCAACTCATTTGATATTCCAATGTCAACCATGTCCAACATTGTCTTAATTCCATCCTCTTTTTTGCAGGGGCATTTAGCAATGTTCTGATAACCCTATCACATACATTTTTTTCCACCTGCATCATGTCAATAAAATGTCTAACGTACAGACAATTCGAGTATTGTCATTAAATAAAATTAGATCTCTTTTTCTAATAAATTTTTGTAATGGTTTTCCAATTTTTTTTACAAAAAACATTGTTCACATTTTTTAAATTCTCAAATAATTGATCACCTGTTAGTAGAGATAGTATAATGCGTTGTTCTGAACATATATTGGATGATGTCTTCCATGAACTGTACTTATACTGGCATGGAAGAAATCTATGATGTCCTAAAAAGATATATTTAGATGAATGTTTCAACCAAATTGATTTCATATCTTTCTCTCACACGAGACACCCGTGAGTTCCTTTAATTCTATATCCTAAAAAAAATTTATAAGAAGGAAATTCATTTATCATCCAATACAACATCACTCTCAATGCTATGTATTCACTTTTATAAGCATTATACAACATAACACCTGAATTCCACAATAACTTCAAATCCACGATCAAAGGAGCCAAATAAACATCAATATTATTACCTGGTTTTTTTGGTCCTGATATAAGAATAGATAACATGATGGATTTCTACTTCATGCATAACCAGGGTGGAATGTTATTATTTACCAACATAGTAGGCCATGTACTGTGAGTGATTGTTGGAAAACCAAAAGGATTCACTCCATCTGTAGATAAATCAAGATGAATATTTCTCAGCTCTTTTCCAAATTTAGGATACCCATGATCAATTCACTTACATTGAGGAGAGTCAGCAGAGTGACATAATTTCCCATGTTTTTTTCTTTTATTTGCATGAAATGACAATTGTCTTGAAGTTTTTTCCCTTCCATATTGATGCATAAACCTTGGAATGATTGTAATGTACCATAAAACTATCATAGGACTAGATTCATCTTTCTTGTATCGAGAAGCGCCACACTTTGGGAATTCTGTAAGGGATTTCTTTTCCTTAGGAAGCAATATACAGTTTTTATGCCAGCATTAAATTATTCAAAAATCATACCCTTCGAGCATATCATTTGTTTTTCTTCATATGTCCGGCATGGGAGTGTAACGACAAAAATTTTTGAATAATTTTTCTTCCCTAATTTTGTGTGTTACTTTAATAAATACTCAACAAAACAATATTTTTTAATTAACGAAGTGAGTAAAATTAACTGAGACTATTGGCTTTCGACTGTTGTATGACCGATGGAAACTAAACTCTTAAGATTACAATTATTGTTTATAAATACAAGTGATCATTGTAAATTAATACTGAAAGAAGGTTTGATAGCCTCCTCTAGTATACTGGGGCTGTTCGAATCCCATATGACAGAACCTGAGATGGAGGTAGCACCACTAGGCTTTGATCTAAACCAAACCCATGCCGAACTTCATCATGTGAAACTGGAATGAAATCTTCTTCAAGAGAATTTCAAGCTGATAAAAATTACCACTCGGGCATTGTTGGCCACGCCGCACCATGATTCTATCACCTTATAATACCTTACACTTAGGTCATATGCTGGTGTTATAAGGGGATTTGTAACGAGACCTCAGTTTCTTTATGTAATCCTTTAATATAAATAAAAAATGTGATTTGTTCATATGGTGATGTTTGGGAATTTTCAAATGTTCGGATAAATATAGGATGTATATTATTGATGAATTTTAAAAAATATATTTTAAAATATTTAAATAAACCTTAAATAATTAATAATGTGTAATGATTTTAAAAGAATGGTCTTCTACAGTTGTGTTCAGTAAGAAATTTATAGTCTAATAAGATCAACTTAATTTTTGGTGAATAGTAAATTATGAATAGTGATTTTACGCTTATGATTAGTAATGTGACCAAATAGATTAATTAACCTCTCTTAAGAAAGTATTAATATAATTTCAGCACCTTGATTAAGTAATGTGATTCAATAAAATATGTAAAAAACTATTTTAGAAATTATTGGTTAAGTATTAGCTTTTTTCAGGTGAAAAGTGTTTTTTATTTAAAAATTAAAATAAAAAAAATTAGAATTTTTTTTTATAAATTGGATTTAATTTTTGAATTCAGAGCATAGATATTAGGTTAAATTGATTTTTGGGGATATTTCTAAAAAGTTGAATTTTCGGTGAATAGTGAAAATACAGTTTTTAGTTTTGGGTGTTTAATGAAATCATTAAGGATATAATAATTATTTAATAATTCTGGTCGAAATATGAATAGTAATATAAGGTATGATGTTTCTCAAGTGTCATATACCATGGCCAAATACCATTGTCAAGCCCATGGTTTTTCCAATACCACCGATGAGGTGTCTCTTGGCAATTAATGATTTGTTCACTCACTTCCCCTATAAATAACAAGCCATTACCTATCCTTTTCATTCCAAAAATCCTCCTCAACGAAGTTATAGTCTCCTTACCTCCCATGGAGTCCTCCCGAGGTTCCTTCAAGCCTCTTAATGTCCCAAACTTTAGGCATTCAAAGTTACTCTTCAAGGTAAGGGAATCTTTCACCCTCCTCTTTTAAGCCATGACTTCATTTATGTTATGTCTTCTAGTTTCCAACTATTTATGTTGAGGGTATGTTCTTATATGTTATCATTACTTTCCAATTCTTGTCTAATTTTTGAGATACCATTTCCACTCTCTTCAATTTGTTTTCTAAATTTTTAAGTGACTCCATTAGGCTACCAAATTTCTCATAAAAGAAATCACATCTTCTCTTTCCTTTGAAGTCTTCTTTTTATCATGGTATGTCATTAAAATATCCATACCATGTTCTTATATCGATTTTATTATTTATTAATATTGTAATAGGAGTTATCTATAATTGGGTTACACTTTTACCCTCCCTTTTTATTATTTTCTAAAACCATGTTATATAGACGTTATGCTGAAGAAATTTCATCTCAAAATTCTCTCTCTTTCTCCCTTAAATTTCTTCTGTTTTATTTATGTGAATACCCAGACCCATTTCGTTTCTATGGATGTTCATAGTTTCCAAAAAATGATATATTTTATTCTGGAATTGACATACATGTATCCATCACTCATGTTCCATGGGGTATAAATGAATTAATGATCTTATTTTTAAGTACTTTTTATACGTTTCAATTTTGACATAAAAATCATTTCTTTGATTCTATTTGGGTTATTTAAGAAATTTTTTATTATGATCTTTTTGGATAGAATGAAAGGAAAGAAATATTAAGGGTTCTCCTTGATATTTCTCCAATACATTTGTCAAAAAATTAATCTCTAATGATGACATGTTTCACGATACATTGGTAAACAACCTTGGTAATTTTGTGACACCATTGGGATAGACCTTGGTGATATTTTCATGAATGTATAAATGAAATGATGAAGCCACATATTCATATCATGTTCCATGTTCTTTTTATCATGGTATTCATATTCTACCATTTCTCATGTCTTTATGTTTTTATTCCAGTTCTAATTGTTAACACAAGTAAACTGATTCTCTTGTTTACCCTTTCTGGGCCTTCTATTTGCCCTTTTACCATGATGTATGTCTCCATGATATGAGATGTCGTAATTGTACATATTATTAACCTATAATTAAGCCTTAAAAGTGTATTTTATGAATTTTTTATTTTGTTTTCATGTTTTATGTCTCTGATTTCTAGGATACTAGACATTAAAGACTCTCTGTATGTGAAATGTAATGAAAAGTTATGTAATAAAAAGGCGGGATTCCATAATTGGTATCAAAGTATAGTTTATTAATTAATGGAAATTAGGATATGAAAAATTTAGGAAGAATCCAATAGAAATGTTTAAATATGGAAAAACAACCTAGTATTTTGGTGAGTATTGAGTAAGTGGTTTATCAAACAAAAACATCCCAGTGTGGATATGAGCAGGTAGAGGTGGCTCAGGCACAGATGTACATATGGGTAAAACTCGAAAATACCGTATTGAGATAGAATCGAACAGGAACTGGTGCATGACAATGGGCCTTTCTGCACTCTTGGTTACAAAACTCCCCGAGGATATGTTTGGTTAATCATAATCTTTTTATGAATCCTTATTAATGATTTATAGAGAAATGTAATTATTATTATCATGATAGTTTAAGACATGAAATCCTTTACAATTAAATGATTCTTAAATCAAATAAGTTTCTCAAAAATGATTTATTATTTTATAAATGGTGGGTAATATGAGGAACCGTGCAAATGGTGACCACAATAAACCTTACGCTGATGTCCCTCCGATGGAAGCTGGAATGGAAACATTCATGCGAATGATGAACCAACTGACTCATGTTATAAGAAATAAATTGAAGCAAGCTGAGAGACAGATCTCACCGCGAAGAGAACACCATTATGTTGAGTCCTTTATGTGTCAAATACTACCAAGCATTAGTGGATTGACAGACCCATTGATTGCTGAGCAGTGGATCAGCTCCATCGAGATGATGTTTTCTGTGCTCCGCTGTTCAGAGCATGAGATGGTCACCTTGGCATTCTATCGCTTAAAATGAGAAGCTGATCAGTGGTGGGAACCGATTAAAAAAAGGACAAGAGTTGAAGTTGAAGCTATAGAGCGAGAAGAGTCCATAAAGTCCTTTTTCAGTAAATATTTCCCTCTTTCCATCTGAACAAGAATGGAGGAGTTTCTCGAGATGATGTAGAAGGAGAACGAATCTGTCGGAAGTAATGAGATAAACATCACCCGAATTTCATGATATACATCTATCTTTGTCATGGATCCAAATGGTAAGGTTGATAGATTATTCGGTGTAATGATACCTAATATTTGAAAGAATCTAGCCAACCGTAACTATGATAGGTATGAGGAGATCATGGAATGTGCAAAGAAAGTCGAGTTGGAGTTTGGTGAGACACATCGGTATCATAAATCCAATGACAAGAAGAGATCGATGGAGCCCAGCTTAGGGGGGAATTTTGATCAGGGAAGAGGAGGGAAAAAATTGAAACTTCCCTCATGTAATAAATATGGGAAGAAGCATTCTAGGAACTGCCTTCTCAGGAGCGGGAAATGCTACAAGTGTGGAAGAGATGGAAATATTGCGAGGAATTTTTGTAGTGAGGTGGAACCTCAACTTCCAAACACAAACGACAAGGGGAAGATGGTGAAGGCCATACCTGATGTCCAGTTCCTTATCTGTGGAAAATGTGGGCAATTTTCCAATCATTTTCCAAATCCGAGGGCAGTGGAGGGGAACCACCATTATCCTTAGAAACGTCCAAGGGATCAAGCCCATGATTTTGCTATCATGATAGCTGAAGTTGAAGTTCCAAATGATGTGGTGTCAAGTACTATTATTGTTCTCTAAAAGCTATCAAGTACATTGTTTGATTATTGTTCTAAGTATTCCATTATTTCCTCCATGTTTGTAAGGAATTCAGAATAAAGCCCCATTTTTCAAAAAATTATAGTTATCAATCATGAATCTTGGTAGGATTTTCGTAGAATCGTCAGTGTTTAGAAACTCCAGTTTTTACTTTGGTGTGCACAATCTTATCACAAATCTAATCCTCATTCCCATGATGGAATTCAACATTATACTAGGGAGGGATTGGCTCTTAATGTATAATTCTATGATCAAATGCAGAAGCAAGGCAATATATGTTGTCTTGAATGGAAGACCTACAATTATCTTCCAAGGATAGAGATGTCAACCTGGTCTTTTTTTAGAAGAACCACTATATACTTCTTAATGGAGTTTATCAGTGATGAAGAAGAAGGAGATGATATTTTAAAGATAGAAAGTGTCCCCATCATCCAAGAATACGATGCTGTATTTCCTGAGGAGTTTCACGAACCTCCCCCAGAAATAGAGGGGGAGTTCTCTATTGAACTCATACCTAGAACTCATCCAATATCAAAGAACCCATATAGGATTGCAAGTGTGGAGGTGGAGGAATTAAAGAAAAATCTCCATGATCTTTTGGAGAAAGGGTTTATCTGACTGAGTGTGTATCTTTGGGGAGAACCAGTTCTCCTGGTGAAGAATAATGATGGATCAATGCGGCTATGCATTGATTATAGAGAATTGAATGGGATCACAGTGAGCAAAAAATACCTTCTTCCATGAATTGATGACTTATTTGACCCACTTCATGGGGAATAATTATTCTCAATGATTGATCTTAGATATGTTTATCATCAATTGAGGGTGATGAAAGAAGATATTTCGAAAACTGCCTTCCTATCAAGATATGGGCATTCTAATTTTGTTGTTATACCCTTCAGGCTAACAGATGCACTAATATTTTTATGTATGTGATTAATAGAGTCTTTAAGGACTACCTTGACATTTTTTTGGTAGTTTTTATTTATGATATTCTGATATATTCCAAAAGTCATGAGGAGCATGAAAATCATCTAAGAGTTATTTTGAAAACTCTAAGGAAAGAGAGGGTTTTTGGAATGTTCAGTAAATGTGAATTCTGGTTACAACAGGTTGCATTCATGGGGCACATTTTTACTAATTAAGGAATCACAGTTGACCCCGCAAAGTCAAAAGTTGTAGTGGAGTGGCCTCAACCATCAATAATAACTGAGATTTGTAGTTTTCTTATACTAGAAGGATATTATAGGAGGTTTTTGAAATTTTTTTACGACTTTCTAATCTATAAATAAATTTATCAAGAAAAGAGGACAAGTTCATCTGGACAATGGAGTGTGAGGAATGTTTCCAAGAGCTGAAGAAGAGATTGGTTACTACACTCGTGTTGACTATGCCCTCAACTGGGAACATATTCCTTATTTTTAGCAATGCATCTCGGAAAGGGATTGGGTGCGTCCTCATGAAAAATGTCAACGTCATTGCTTATGCATCTCAACAGTTGAAGACTGATGAGTAGAATTATCCTACGCATGATCTGGAGTTGGGTGCGATTTTTTTGCTGTGAAGATATGGAGGAACTATCTTTATGGGGAGAAATGTGATATATACATAGACCATTAATGTTTGATGTATATTTTCACACAAAGGGAATTGAACATGTGACAAAGTAGATGGTTTGAACTTCTCAAAGACTATGATTGTTCAATTCATTATCATCCTAGAAGAACAACCAATGTTGCTGATGCATTAAGCAGGAAAGACCCAGTTTCCATTTCCATGATGAGAATTCGAAGAGATCCTTTGATCAATACACTAGTAATACTGGACATGGGAATTATAAGAGAAGGGACATCATCAAACCTAACCCAAATTATTTCTCAACCATCCATACTAGAGAAGATCAAGATAGATTAGAAAAAATATCCTTTGTTATAGAAGAAGTTTGAGGCTATAAAGAATGGGAAGTTTCCTGAGTTCAATACTGATCAAGGAGGTGTACTAAAATTTCTTAAAAGACTATGTGTTCCATCTATTATGGAAATAAAGAAGGACCTGATGGACGAAGCACATAGCTCTACATTCTCTATACATCCTAGAAGCTAAAAGATGTATTAGGACCTTAGTGATCATTATTGGTGGGATAATAAGAAACGAGAGAATATTTACTACACATCAAGGTTCCTAGTATGTCATCAAGTGAATGAAGAATGACAACTTCCTAAAGGGGTATTTCAACCACTACCCATACCAGCATGGAAGTGGGATAATATCACTATGGAATTCATCACTAGTGTCCTGAGAACATCTATAGGAAAAAATGCGATATGGGTTATTGTGGACCGTCTCACCAAGACTTCCCATTTTATCTCTATCCGGGAAGATTTCTATTTTGATAAACTTGCCAGTATTTAGGTGAAGGAAGTGGTAAGAATGCATGGAGTTCCACTTTATATAGTATCTTATTGAGATCCATGGTTCACATCAAAATTTTGGAGAAGTCCTCAACATTCTTAGAGCACTAAATTGAGTTTTAGTACGTCCTATCACCCCCAAACTAATGGGCAATCTGAAAGGACTATTCAAACACTCTAGGACATGTTGAGAACGTGTTAATGGAATTTAATGGTGGATGGGATCGATATCTCCATTCAGTTGAGTTCTCTTAAAACCACAGCTTCCACATGAGAATTTAGATGACACCCTATGAAACCCTATATGGGAAGCATTGTAGAACTTCTACTTGTTGGGATGAAGCTGATGAGAAAAAGCTTCTTGGTCTTAATCTTGTGCAAGAGATGACAGAAAACGTCCATGCCATCCAACAACACATTAAGGTTGCTCAGAGTCGACAACAGAGCTATACCGAAAACCATCTAAGGGACATGGAGTTTGATGTTGGTGACATGGTCAATCTTCACATATCAGTGCATCGATATTAGGTTAATGTGATTTTTGGGGGTTTTTCGGAAAATGTTGAATTTTCTGTAATTAGTGAAAATACAGTTTTTAGTTTCGGGTGTTTAATGACATCATTAAGGATGTAATAATTATGTAGTCATTCTGGTCAACTTATGATTAGTAATATAAGGAATTAGGTTTCTGATGTGGCCTATACAATGGGCAAGACCATGGTTTTTCCAATACCACCGATGATCTTTCCCTTGGAAATTAAGGATTTATTCCCTCACTTCCCCTATAAATACCAATCCATTCCCTCAATGTTTTCATTCCAAAATCCTCCTCAACAAATTTCTCATCTCCTTACCTCCAAAGGAATCCTTTCAAGGTGCTTTCATTCCTCCAGTGGTCTCGAACTTCATGCTTTTGAAGTTACTCTTCGTAGTAAGGGATTATTTCACCCTCCTCTTTTAGGCCATGACTTCCTTTATGTTGTGTCTTCTAGTTTCCATATCTTTATGTTGAGGGTGTGTTATTAGATGTTCTCAATACAACCCATTTAATGTCTAATTTTTGAGAGACCCTTTCCACTTTTGTCAATTTGTTTTCTGAATTTTTAAGTGATGCCATTAGGATGCCGAATTTCTTGTAAAAGAAATCACATCTTCTCTTTCCATTGATGTTTATTTTTCTTGTGGTATGTCATTCAAATATCCATAATATGTTCTTATATCCATGTTATTCATTATTTATATTGTAATACGAGTTATTTATGAGTGGTTTACCCTTTTACCCTCTCTTTTTATTATTTTCTAAAACCGTCTTATAAAGCCGTTATTCGTTAGAAATTTCATCTCAAAATTTCTCTCATTCTCTCTAGAAAATATCTCATTTTATTTTAGTGAATTCCCAGACTTATATCATTTCTGTGGGTGTTCATAGTCTCAAAAAATGATATATTTTATTTTTTAATTGAAATACATGTAACCCTCACTTTTTTTCCATGGGTTATAAATGACTTAATGATCTTACTTTTAAATACTTTTTAAATGTCACGATTTTGACATGAAACCCATTTCTTTGATTCTATTTGGGTTATTTATGAAATGATTGATTATTATGTATGTGGATCACATGAAAGTAAATAAATATTAAGGTTGATCCCTGATATCTCCCCAATGCATTGGGTAATGAATTAATCTCTAGAGATGACATGTTTCACGATATCTTGGGGAATATATTTGGTAATTTTTATGACACATTGGGGATGGAACTTGGTGATATGATCATGAATGTCTAAATGAAATGTTAAAGAGACATATTCATGTTATGTTTCATGTTATTTTTATCATGGTATTTTTATTCTCCCATTGCTCATGTATTTATGTTTCTATTAAAGTTCTTATTGTTTACACAAGTATACTGATTCCCTTGTTTACACTTACTAGGCCTTCTGCTCACCCTTTTACCTTGATGTATGTATCCAGGATATGAGATACATTAATTGTAAATGGGATGAACATATGATGAAGCCTTACAAGTGGGTTGGATGAATTATTTATGTTTTTCTTCATGTTTTATGTCACTGATTTACAAGGATCTAGAATTTAAAGTTCCTCTGTATGTAAAATGTAATGAAAAGTTATGTAATAAAAAGGTGGGATTCCATGTATAGATCATTATTATCTAAGAGCATGTCATTCAAGAAAGAAAACAATTCTATAAAACTGACATAACTCCATATGTTTCTTGCTGTCAATTTATACAAATTCAGTACTGCTGAAAATGATGTATATTTAGTGTAACCAACATATAATGACATCTTTGCACAACTGTTTAATTTCTCAAACGATTTTCGGAAATCACAGAGTTCATATTAAAAATTCCATGTCATTTAATAAATAAGATATTCATCATCATTGAAATCTATAATCACATACTCCATACAGTCTTTTTCATTATCCATATTTTTATTCATATCTAATGATCCCTGAAACGCAGTTTTATCCCTGCCAGTAGCTACATTCACTTTTTCTCCGTGTTTATTACAACATTTATATCTCTGATCTATTCTGTAACATATAAAATGTTCTTACAAATCCTATGAAGTAATTATTATTGAATTACAACAACATAAATACATAAAATGGATTTTAGAAGGATCCTCTATGTGATCCATTGCAAACTTGATGAACTCTTTCCCTCTGTTCTCATACTCTATTGTCAAACGAGTAGAATACATCCAATCTTTATTCATCTCTATCCTATTTGAATCTCTAATATGAGGATTTATAATTCATATACACAAAAAAAATACTTCAAAATAATTTATAAGAGAACCACTTCCTTATAAAAATGTAGATTAATAGAGCTTAACCATTTCCAATAATGATTTGGAAATAAACAAAACCAGGATAGATCCCCCAAAAAAATCAACACACATTCCAGCCACCTTACCAATTGTTATATCACCCACCACCATTGTAGAAAATCATTAAACACCCTTTTAGCAACCCCTACCAACCACCACCTTCATAAAAAAATAATCACATTCAACGACCCAAAACCAGTGACCAAACTCGAATAAAATAAAAACTAGGCTACATTTTTTATGAGAAAACTAATATAGTATATACATTTCCAAACACAAAGGGGATAGGGGGGAATATCCTAGGATTAGCCAAAATAAAAATGGAATATCATAGGTTTTGTTACCCAAATTAACATAAGAAATAGAAAATTATGGTTTGGGAACATTAATTCCATCATCAACATCTAAAGGATATACAATAACTCTCCCTCATCATCCCCAAAATTGTACCTAAAATATCACTCGAAGCCTCTATGAGATCTTATTGATTTGAACAAACCCTTTTCATTTCACACTAGATCACTAAAAACCGGGATTTCTATGACACCTTATCACAAAAAAGGTCCTCAAACACACAAATAAATGGACCCCATATATATCACCTATATAGTAACCACTTTAGTAATCACTGACTTGCCCACATGTTTTTGGATAGCCTTTCTGGAACACATCTCGAGGTTGGAATTGTTCATCTTCCTTGAAAGTCAAAATTCGTACCAAACATCACCAACATGGGGCTCTACCAACACCTACCATATACCTATAAAATAATTGAAAAAATATGAAAAATAGTTTCTTGTTCATATTTCTAATAGTACTAGAATAAAATTATAACCATCATAGATCATACCTCCGAACACTCATGGAGCCTCTAGGTAAAAAGAACCTAGTGACTATAATAATCCAAGATTCTAACCACTAACTTCCAAATATAGGAGTGGTCTAATTAGGGGTAGTCTTAGTAGAATCAAATGTGAGTTCCATCCACATAATGCTGCTCCCTGATCTTCTCCATCCCTTTAGTGCTGTACAGAACTCCTTTATCCAGTTCATTCCTCTGCCAATGCTATTCGTCGACTGCCTCTCTAACGATACCATGAATGTTAAGAAAATTCAATGAGATATGTCTATAAACATCAAAATAATATTAAATTCCATGTTGTAATGGTCTATCCTTGAGGTACCTATGAATGATAGTTCCTCCTGAAATGATACTTTCATCACACACCTATTGTGGGTGGGTGATGCTAACCCTACATCCCAGAAGATCACTACCTTAATAGATTATGATATGAACTCAAACCACTGGCTTAGTCATAGAACACAAATATATCCATCCAAAGCTTTGTATTCCTTGTAGAATTCAAACAAACCACTATAGTTCAGTCTATGAATTGAATGACATAAATTAATGGATTTAGTAAAAATTGTTGAAATATAATCCAACCAAAAATGGAAAATAATGTATGACCTACATTTAAGGAGGAGATAGATGTTAATTCACCATTGGTATACACCTCAGTTTTTGTATCCCAAACTAATCTCTACATTATCCTATTCCACTAATAACTCTGTGAAAATTTTCGTCATCTGTATAAGACATGACATGTATGGGAAGATCCCTTGTAGGGATGAGTATTGCAATACCCAATATGACACCCCCAAAACACCATACATAACGAATCAAGAGTATTCATGTCACTAAACATAGGTATTACAAACATGATATGAGACATAATGATAACCATGGATATCACAAATATACTCATAAAAGACTCTGAGTCATAAAATTTCTCAACCACTTATAGTTGTAGATCCACTCAGGGTTTCAAGGTAACAACCCTCCAAGAGGAAATGCTACCAAATATATAATTCCAATGAAGAAACTCATCCTCTAGGTCACATTCACATTATCTAGACAAGAAGAATCACATAGGAAACTGAGAGTATTCACTCAAGATATACACTCCATCAGAATAATACCCCATCAGAAATATCAACTCATGGTATAAATATAGGTGGTAAAATCCCAAGTCTTGTTAGGGGGATACTAGAGTCTACAACAATAATCCTCCAAGATAAGAGATAAAAACTTTTGTAATTGTTGGTAAAGATAATTAAACAAAACCAATAAAGGAAAAACATATTGGAAATAAGGTTTTGTTCAGGCCTCTCGGATGGATACATGCTCCTGATCACTATGGGACCTGTGGTCCATTTCTCATGATCATATTCCAAACTAACCCCCATAAAAGTTAACTGATATCACTCACAATAGAATAAGAATGTTGAAAACTAAGAGGGTTCATCTGGGATAAACGCTCCATTTGAATAATACACAATTTGAAAGATCATATCTCAATGCAAATAGAGGGGTTTAATTCCTTAGGATTTCTGGGGGAAAATAGACCCCACTTGAAACATCCTCCAATATTGGGGATCAATTCCCAAGTAAGTGTTGGTGATTCAAATTCTGAAAACCCATTATTGGGACGACATGAATGAAATGAGGATCACTCTAGGTCACTTGAATTGATACATGTTCCATGTCACTGGGGGGTATGAGTTCCAATGAACGAGACCTAATTCCATAATAGCCCTCATATAAGTAGACTAAGATGACTCAATCAAGAATAATGGAACTCACCAACACTACCCCATTCATTATGAAGATATAGAGGGGACAACATCCTTAGACGAGGACAAGAAGATACATCAATCCCTCATAGGAATAGACCAAGGGATCACAATCCAACAATAATAGACCATGGATGCTCAAACATCTCACAAAAAAATAGAAATTAAATTAAATAGAGATCAAAATTATCTTCAAAGGAGGGCATGATGTGTCCCTAGGGGTATACTGTATGTCTAAAAAAGAGTAACACTGCCCATGTCTCATTTTCACATGTAGCGATCCGTGATTCCAACTATGGAATGTGTAGTGACCAATCACCATGTATTCTTTGAATCATTGTCCAAATGAGAATTAAAACGATGAACACATGTGGAGAAGGTAGAGAAATTTCCCAAAATAAAACTAAAATGAGAAGTGGGAAACTAAAATATAGAAGATCGCACCTACGATGGAGGGAGAGAAGTAGCGTCGAGTGGTCAGTGAGCCTTATGCGCTACGTTGAAAGGGGAAGGCGCGACCTCCATAGGAGGAGGTGCACTGGAGGAGCCACCAACCATTGAGAAATGGAGGAGTAGGGTTCGCAAGGAGTAGGGTCCGGCAGGAGGGAGAAGTAGTGTTCGTCGGGAGGATTATCCACAAAAGGGGTTATATGGGGATGATGAGGAGTAGGGAAAGAGGTGTAGTAGGGCTAACAGTGGAGGTCGAGGAGAAGTCCGGGGGGAAGGGGAGTTGTTGCAGGGTTACAGTACCGTGACAGTTTGAGGACGCGATAAATAGAGGATATTGTGCAAAAGATTTTATAAAATATGGGACTAGGGTTTTATCATTGATTTTTTTAGCGCTGATAAAGCATCCCTTTATCAGCGGTATAATTTTAGTGCTTATAAAGGGTTCCATTATCAGTGCCTTTTTTCCCTGATAATGGGGTTGTTTATCAGCTCCAGAAAAGCACTGATAAAGGGAGCCTTTATCTATTATTTTAATTAAGGCTGATATAGATTATTCTTTATCAGTGCTTTTTCATATAACTAATAAAAGGTGGCGCTTCCATTGTGAATTTCTGTGGTAGTGGTTGGAACAATAACACTAAGTACTCGATTCCTTTTTAGTCATTCTTGATTCTTCAAAAAAAATGACTACGCTATTTGGATTTTTGTTCATATTCTATAATATTTGGTTCGTCACCCATTCTTCATATTTCTTCCAAATCCAGATGAATCAAAACACAATACTGGATGAGTTGTCTACTATTGAGGTGAGATAGGTGGTCTATTCTATCTTTGGGAATTTTGCGTGTCTTTCAGGATTTGTTGTTATGCCTTTTTTCAGAATTTCTAGTAAGGTATCTTTTTTAAGAGAGTATCCTTGATTAGTTGTAGTTGACCTATTGAGGATGAACATGGGTTCTGTTTATGTGTGTTGGCAACAATGGCTTGTTTCGAGGTCCCCATGGGGTTCCCCTTAATGGAATATCATGTTTATGTCAATTTAAACAACCTATGGGTGTGTTCTTCTGCTATCCTAGTTAGAATAAGTTTGATAATGACATGATAGCTGGAGTAGCATGATTATGAGATGTACTTCCACTTTGCTTGTTGAATATCATGTTATGCATCGCCTATTTTGATATCATGGGATGTTAATGGGTGATATGGGTGGGTATACCTATATGTAAATGATTAATGTCCTATTAAATGGTTTATATGGGAGGTTAAGCCTATATGATTATGATAATTGGTTTTCTTGAGTGGGTATACTCATAGCATGTGTTTGTTGATGTGAGTGGGTATACTCACCTGGTTATAAATGTTCATCATGAATGTATGAATGCTGGAATGCTTAATTAAATGGTTTGATAAATGCCCTAAACTACTCTACATGGATTTGTAATGCGGTTGTGGACACCATGGGCTGACTCTGCCCCCTGGGACTTGATTATATGGGATGCCTTGACCCTTGCTACCATGTAGGATCTGACTTGCTTAGGCTCGCGCAAGACATTATATTGAATTGCACCTAAGACACCGAAGAGCGTCTAACCGATTTTCGACCAGGGATTCCCATGAGACTCAATGGGATTTCTTGAAAATGATATTTGGATCCATTAGACTATGGTATAGATATTATTACATGGATTACTTAGTCTGTTGACACCTTGGATCCGACCCTTGCGGTCTACTACATCATTATACTGTGTGATCCTGGATCACTAGAATTCACTATACAGTATGGCAGTGGATTACTTGAAACATATAGATATACAGAATGGCTATGTGGCATTCTTTTTTACATGGATATTGTTTCTTTATTTGGAGCTGACTCTCATTTTTTAGGTAGCCTTGAGGGTCTTTAGTTTAACTTTATAGTAGACTTTTTTCATGGGCATATTCACTTAATCTTTTTTAAACTAGCAAGCACCTTTGTAAAATTACTGTTAGAACTGTATAGACCTAGGTGGTTGCCTACTTGGATTTTTATATCAACACCATGTGTTGGGCCTTTTGGGGGGCCAAAACAGATTATATTGTTTCAGGTTATGATTTAGTAAATTCTTTAGTGCGGGTTATTGATTGTGGGTTTGGAGTAGGGGAGCATAGGACCAAGATGAGGCTAGCAATGCTGGGATACCTTTTGGGGTTTTTTTTCATTTTAGGATACTTGTATTATATTAACATGTACTGTTCTGGCTGATTTCAGGAATTTTTTACCATCTACATCATATTTTTATATGATACACTTTTGGTTATTGAAATATATATTTATGTCTCCATGTATTACTTTTAGTTTCCTATTGTTTATTTCACTTCTACTATTGCATGTTTTTGACTTCTGTTGTGATACATTGGTAATGAGGGAGTAGTCTCTCCATTGACTCACCTAGTCCCTCACTGCAAGTCAGTAGCCTTTGACATTTGGGGAAACAAGCTTGAGGCCTTTTGACCAATTGGGTTTGGAGCATCATTTCGAGTGGAATCTGGCTCCGGGATGTTAGAATTCATGGTGAAATAATGGAGAAACACATGAATAAGAAATGATAGGTATCTTCAGTCATGGAGACAAAAAAATGAATGATATGATTATTTGATCTCACTAGAGAGAGTATCAACCTAGTAAGGAAATAAGCTATAGATGATAGAGAGATAAAGAGAGTTGGAAAACTACATCTGTGAGATAAATGATGTAAAAAATCGTTTTACTAACATTTATAATCCCTTATATAACAAATTTTTTTATTTTATTTAAATTTCATTGGAATAAATGTATATTCACTTGGTATCTAATGGAACTCTATCCACCATAATGGGATCCCACTAGATGTGGTAGAAGACATGAACACACCCAACTAAAATTCAATGGACCACAACCTGAATTTTTGTAGTAAATCTATATCTTTTCATATTTCTCCATCCCAAGACCACTTTATTTATATTTAGTCAAGTGGATTCCCCAACTCCTATAATACCTGATAATGTTAAAAATACATATGATTTGACCTTAAATGGATCAAAAGCATACCATTTAACAGGTTAGATATTAAAATTAAAGCAACATGTGATGAGTTAGGAAAATTATAGTTCTTCCCTCAGGTTTTATTTAATTCCCCAACCCATAAAATCCCAATGACAGTGAATTATTTAATTAAATTAGAATGATTACAAAGAATAAAATCCGTAGTGAATTATTAGTTTATTGTTCTTTGAAAGC
This sequence comes from Viscum album, assembly GCA_963277665.1. Classification (NCBI taxonomy): domain Eukaryota; kingdom Viridiplantae; phylum Streptophyta; class Magnoliopsida; order Santalales; family Viscaceae; genus Viscum; species Viscum album. The sequence goes on from OY728128.1 coordinate 202,107,750, forward strand.
CAAATTATAAAAAAGTTACATGTAATACATTGGGAAATACAAAATAAAAGTCTGATAAATAAAAAAGAAAATAGTTTAGGTCCTTGAATGCTTATTCAAATATTTATTCTTCATAACATATTAAAAGGATTCAAAAAAAGGGTCTGATAAAATTCTCATTAAGGGTATGTGAAATTGAATCAATAATGTATCAGTGAGAAAAAATCAACATAGAAAGGTGATTTACTGGAATTACATTCCATTAAATAACAAGATAAGGAAAATTAAATATGGAAATGTAAGAAACTGAAACACATGACAATTAGTTAATGAATTCGGAATAAACTATAACCCTATAAATATTGATGAAAAATATCATGGATGAATAATAAATAATACCAAACGAGTTAAAGTATTTCTTAATGGAAATCATGATTAAGGAGATAAAAAACCTACACTATCACCACATTTCCAAAGATAGTCTAAAACTATAGATAGAATCTTATTTAATTTGGGCAACTTAATTGTCTGGTGAGAACCTGTCAATGCATCAATGATCTATATGGGGTTTGGGAAACTTGATTAATTTTAAATCCAATTAATTCATTCTATATAATAGTATAAATAAACAATATTCCTTATCAATTACTTATATTTAATAATGAATACATAATTCTATATATTTTCCAAAATAATCATATAACTATCAATGTATACACTATATATAAAATAGTATACGGTAAAATAAATAATAACAAACATTGTATGAGAATATAAGTATTCTAGTAAATTTAAAATGAAAATTTATTACATTAATGTTATTACTTAATGATAAAGTTAAAAATCACAAACAAAAGTGATATATTAATGATAATCATTAAAAACATTTTTTAGGAGAATATTTTGTAATGATTCTAAAGTGTCCCAGACCACTTTGATGAATTTAAATAATAATGAACATGAGGGTATGAAATTAAATTTAACTTATAATATCATTATAATAAGGAGATACATGATATTGTTTTTCAAAGGTATTATAGAAACCAAATAAAATTTATTTGGTGCATAATAAAAAATAATTTTTGGTGGAATGTATAATTGAGACGAATTTCCCTTCTCTTACCCTTATTTTTTGTTTTTGGACATTATAATCCTATAAAATAGGTTAAAATGTTTTAATAACTTATAACATAACCATAATAATGTTTATAATATCACATATCATATTATTATAACATTTTATTACTCATTCTTTAGCACTCTTCCATTATCATAACTATTTCATGTCTTAATTGCCTTATTTTGTCGCGTATGTTTTGACTTGTCATTTTTTGTTCCTATTGATTATATCATGATTTCATCATATCAAAAATTTAAATCATGACATATTTATCATATATATTTGGTGCATATGTAATTATAATAATCCATAATATTTTGAGATAAGAAATGAAGTGCCTCGTTCATGGAGATTGTAAGTCGTACGTATGCATTTTCACTATATTCAATTAATTATCATATTAAATGAACGAAAATAAATTGAAAAATATTTTTATTATATTTTATTCTAATATCACATCTATTTCATATATTTTTCACTATTATATTGAAAAAAATATGTTATACATTCCATGAATAGAATGAACGAATCACATCGCTTTCATGAGGCGGTAGTCCACACCTCCACAAATGATTTTATCATATTTACACTAAATTGAAAGTATAATGGTATGTGTTAAAAATAATAATTAATAAAGAATAAAAAATAAAAAATAAAATCTATATCATATATATAAATATAGTGTCTATACTAGTGGCCATCAACGGAGTCTGTAAAGGAAAAATGAACAATCATAGTTTCGTGATTCGATTATTTTCCATACACATAAATTTTATACCAATTATCCATTAGATTTATGTGTGTGTAATTGAATGTATAAATCATCATATAAAAAATAATAGTATATTTAGGATTCCTTTTTGTTATATAAACATCTAATGAGAATATCTGAGGTGGTGGAGAAGTGGAATGAAATTTGAGATGTTAAGAGAATATGTTACATCTTAATCAGGTAACTCATTTCGGTTAGACCAAAAAGGATTCATTTTTTTTTCTTACTCGTGCGAAGGCTTATAAGATAAGGGAATGGTTTTTGGGAAGATATTTGGAAATAAATTGGTATATTCAATGTGTCTTGAGACGTGTGGGTAATGGGTAGAGTTCAAACCTTTTATAGTGGAGGGCAGTGACACTCATTAAAATACCAAAAGATATTAATTAATGGGAGGAATACATTACCTAAAGATCCTCCAAAATAAAAAATAATGGGTTAAAGGGGAATAATTTTCAATTAAGACCTCCACATCACAAAAATATGTTCAATTTAATAATATGGTTTGCTATCTCCTTTGATTCCAAAATTTTATTCATTTGTTTTTTTAAAGAATATTTTTTTCCAACCTACATAATATATCCCTTAAGACTAATACAAAGTTTTATATATTAGAAAATAGAGTGAAACTGAATTATTAATTTCATATCTAATTTAAAATATAAATAACCAATTTTAATTTGATGTTAATTATAAAACAAGTGCATGTGGCTCGATAAAACACTTCTTAAACCCGGACCGAATCAATAACAGTTTTACAATATATGGCCAATATGTTAGTTATAAACGAACATTTGATCCATTAATATACCATATTTAATATTTAATTCCACAAAAAAATAACTTGGAATAACATATTATTTTATAAATTTTAAATCATTTTATAAAATATCATTTATTGTAAAAGAAAAATAATGTCGATTTGTACATTATTTTTTTAATATTAATTAAAATATATCAAAACAATTTTAAAAATTAAAATATATAAATTTATTGCTATGTAACATGATATATGAATCTAAAAAAATAGTTAGTGACTAAAATTAAATCAATTTACATCACTTATAATATTTATAATGTAATATATTTCAGTAAATTAGTAATTAATGTTTCACTATGTTGTTGTTTCCTAAGTACATTATGCAGTGTTTTCATATAAAAATTTATTGATATATAACAATGCTAAAAATAACCCATTTTTCATTAGAAATTGTATGTATAACCTAAAATATTAGTTTTTTACAAATCTCAGTGTATTCTAAATGTTAATGGTAAATAATGTTCCCTGTTTTTATTTTCCCTTACAGTCCCATTTATATTGGGAACATCGATTCAATAATATCCCAATTACCCTTAAAATTTTAACCAACTGGGGATATGTCCAGGTTATTGGCAGCCAATTGATTTGGTAAAATATTTGAGGACATTTTCGTCCATAATGTCATGGTATTGTCCCTTATTAAATATTAATTTACCTTAATCACCATAATTAATTACAATCACCACCCCTAATCATTTTGGTAAAAAATTAAGTTCATCATAATAGAAAAAAACAATTATAATTGATTAAAACCGTGTATTCCCATTTTTCAAAATTCAAATCATAGAAGTGGGAAAATTAATATTGACAATAATCTTGCAGACGTGGTGAGAGAGTGAGGTTTTAATGTAAAAATGTTCAAAAGTTCAATATATTTTTTTTCCAATTTTAATGTATAAATATTAAAATGACCAAAATTTGGTTAATATATTTATAATTCATGTATTCTTACTATAATAAACAATTTTAAATTTTATTTAACATTAATAATTATTTAAATAGAAATGAATTTTTTATCTAAAATGCAGTATTTTTCACTATTAATTAAAAAATGAATCTTCTTAGAAAAATTAAAAATATTCACCCTATGATAATTTTGTTATTAGGAATTCAAATTTAATGTTTATTATTAAAAATAATTTTTTAAATATTTCAAAAATTTATTTTTAAAATAGGTTTGCCATTAAAAGGTGGTAAAACCCAGTCTTGCATGTAACACATGCTAACTCAGAGTGGTGTGTGACATAATCATAACAAGGTGTTGTGTACAAAGATAGAAAAAATAATAATAATTATGACATAAATTTTTTTTAACTCTTGGGATGATTAATTATCCCCACTGTAATTAAATTGAATCATTGCAATTTAATCATGATATTAGTAATCAAAGAATTGATATTTTAAAATACTATTATTGAAAAAACCAAATCATGATTAGGGGTAATAACACATCATCTTAATAAGAGATAAATTAAAATATCATGTTAAGGTAACTAGGTACCCTAATATGTGAACATAGGTGGGAAATATAATATTAGATACAGTAGAAAAATGTACCAATAATGTTATGATATAGAGTGCTAGAAAATATGGTATATATAATGATAATAATCAAAATCCCTAACTCTGAAATGAGATAAGGGAAAATTTGATTGGTCAGAAACAAAGGTAATATGATAATATTTTTGGTTTCATTGTCATTTTTCCTCGAGTTTAGTATTTCATTCATTTTCTAATAATATAAGATAATATAATTACATGGTATTATTCTATAAGAACAATCTTGTCCATTGGTCATGCCTTGAAATATTTCTAATTCAAATTTTAGAAAAATATTTATCAAATTTTGATTTATTATATTATACTCTAAAACCTGTTCCAAAGTCTAACTTAAACAATTTCATAAATGGCCAAATTTTCCAAATGATTAGCATCCAACAATTTTAGAATTAATTTTGTTGAATTTCTAAAATGATTTTATTATAAATCTAAAAAAACATGAAGTAGATCTCTAATCAACATATACCAATCATGTGAACTACATCATCATGTAATCTATTTAAAGATGGTCATATGATTTTCATATGAATCGGGACTCCCCTCTCATTCGGGTCGAGGTTAGTTTGCCAATGCTTCCACTTTCATTCCAAAATCCAGCGATTATGCGTGTGTTGGTGAACATGGTTGGGCGCTTTCTGTGTGTTGATTTTCGTACATCCACGGTCATCCACCCGATTAATCGAAGAATGTGCTTGGAGGTTGACACCTCTAGAGCGCCGGTGGAGATGATCTGGATTGGAGCTGCTAAGGAGGTTCGATGCAAGCAGCCCGTGATCTATGATCATTGGATGGATTATTGATCAGTTTGTCATAAACTGGGCCGCACAGTGGCTTGCTGCCGACGCAATGGTATACAAAAATTTGATGCTGTGAAGGCTGCAGGTTCGGCGAAAGGGGATAACGAACCATTAGGAAATGGGCCGAGTGTCGATGGACACACTGCTCCGGCTACAAAACAGGGTGACAACCCCTCGGTCTCTAGCGTTTATAGAAGGCTGAAGGATAATCTCAGGGATAATGTATTTGAGTCTAATGTTGGTAGGGAGGCAATGGAGCCCTCCTTATAGACTCAAGATAATGCTAACAGTGGTGGACACCAATTCATGGGACGTGGTCTCGACCTTTCAACAATCTCAGATGATACGGAGCAGGTCCCCCCGATTAGTGCTGCTTTGGTAAGTGCTGAACCATGCTCCTCAAACCAGGCCCTATCACTGAAGGGGGAGGAGAAAGAGGAATATGCAGGGGTGGAGGATGGGAAATCTGCTGCCTCCTTAGGCAACCTTCAACTAGGGGGCTTGGGCTCTGGAATTTTGCCAGAGGTGGTTTCTTTTAACCAGCCCCCTATCATCTTGAGCAACATCTTTGAAGGTCTGAATGAAGAGGATCCGAGAGTGGAACCATCTGACGTGGCTGGGGAAGGTAAGATCAACAGGAGGAGTTTTGATGAACTCAATCTGGGAGGACAGAACATGGGGAATGTTATCCCAGAGTGTGTTATCGGTGGAGGGGAGTCAGAATTTGACGAGGTCAGTATGAGGTTTTCTGATGAGGAGTCCGGTCCAAGAAACAATAGGAGAAAGTGGAGAAAGTGGTCTTGAAAAGATTATTCCTCATTGCCTCCCCCTCTGAGGACTCGGTCAGCAAGGAAACTGACAATGGAGGAGATGGGCAAGAAGGTCAGGTGTCCAATAAAATCCTGTGAAGAGCCTGGAACTCCCTCAGACTTGGTTCTAAGTTCAAATGATGTTGTGGCAGAGCATGTGTTGTTTCTCAATGCATCGGAGGAGGATGCAGACAAAATGATGGGTCGAAGCCTTGAAGTGGACCATAATGAAGAACATTATGTGTGGGTTGACAAACAGGACCTGATTCTGGTTGGAGGCTTCAATAGGGGGTTGCTCAGAATTGAGGAGTACATGCAGATCTGGAACCACATGACCTATGCTTTTGAGGATCTGATAAGGGTGGATCAGTTCCTAAAGGTTTCCAATTTATCCTGGAAACTGTTTAGGGATATGGATTCCGATAGAATGCAATTGGATTTCAATGATTCTTTTTATTTCTTCCCTAACTAATGTTTTGTTGAGTTATTATCCATATTGTGCGTGGAAATGGTGGAGGGCCAGATCAGCTTCAGCAAGTCGGAGCATGCTGCTTCTTCCTCGAAAGACCATTTGGGATGTGGTTGGACCATAGGGATGGCTTGCCACCGGGAGGGACCATGCTTGCATGGGATCTCCGAGCAGTTCTTCTTTGGATCTAGCAGTTTCTGCTTTTACATGGAACAGGTTAGTTCTGGTTTTTCCAGTTGGGCTATGATTGTTGTTTGTTGGAACTTACGGTTTCTCACTTTTTCCTTAAAAGTGTTTTATCAATAAAAAATAAGTTTCAATCAGTCAGTTCCAAGGTAGTCATCACTTTCCCAAATTGATCATTTCTTCTTCATTATCTGAATATCAAGAATCAATTATGCATTATCTATCCCCCAATAATCTGTTTTCTGAATCATTTATCATTCTAATGAATAAAATTTCCCATACAATTCAGAATATTTTCCAAAATTGTTATATAAAAACAACATTAGTATAATTATCATATATTTCATAATACTTATAACATGTAAATTAATGAAAAAATATTTAAATAACATAGTTATTCAATCGGAATCCATTAATACATCAATTATTCCACTTCATCCTTAGTACATTAACAATCATACCTCATCCTATTACATAATACCTTTTTTTCCTTTCACAATTCACCGGTGGTCTCGTCATCATCAGTATTATAACTGTTACTTATACCACATTGTTGATTCTATTTAAGAGATTTCCACTTGGAACATAGATTTGCATAATGACACTTCTTTCTGAAAATAAAGTGTTTAACTATTTATGATTTCATAAGGAGGTCAATATTCCCATCCATTGAATCAATAGAACACTTCATTATTCCTTTATAGTTAAATTACATATTTCCTTCTTTTCCACATTAAAAACATTTTCTGGACCCTCTAAGACATTCACATGAGTGATTTTTTCTTCAATTTTTATAGAGAGTAAATGAAATTTTATTTTCATCATGGTATTAATTACCCTACCACTTAGTGGACTTTTTCTGTCTCCGCCTTGTTGAGTCCAAGTGTTGGTTAAGGATGATGTTTTTAATAATGATTTGTGGAAGATGATAAGTAATGAACATAACATCATTAACATGAGTTATCATTCTATTTTTCATCACATTAGTAAATTGTCCATCACATTCAATATTAACCCAATTCCATCTAGTTCATTCCATTGAATTAAACTAGACAGGACAGTTTGATAAATAATTATCAAAATAAAAAACAATATAATAATGAAAAATTAGTTATTGGATGGAAGATTCATGGATCCTACTTATTTAATATATGACATGATAGGTTTTTCCAAGGTTATTCATAATTATCTTATACTTAAATCTTTCTATATGTTTCATAAGGAAAACGTGAATTATTCTAAGAGTATCCCCTGTGAGTTTCAAACATGGTGTGTAGTAAATCACATTTTTTTTGTACTAGGTTACATAGAGTCAAGCCAAGCACAACTTGTAATAGTATTTACTCCCTGGAACATGAGTTCCAAAACCAAATCTAGTTGTAGTGTCTAGATAAGGATGTGTTTCTAGGAATACCCAAATAATTTTTACCTTACCAAAATAATTATATGTTCCTCAATACTTATACTCAATTTCTATTATAGGGTTATAATATATAATTTTGTCTTCTTACATATTTTTCCCAATGTTTTCACTAGACTTCCTCAAATACAAACTATAATGTCTATCCTTAGAATATTAGAGACAGTGTATTCTTTTATTACATTGCCATGATAACATGGAATATAATCCTAGAGGAATGACCAATTTACCAATCATGGAAATCTAGATTATATAACTGATACCCATAAAACATTTGTAAATATAAATTACAATCATCATTAAAAAATTTAAACTTCATCATTAAAGTCTTATTCATAGATTTATTCTTCATAATGTCAAGAAATAAAACAAAAAAAGGGTGAGCTCAAATACAATGTAAGGGTAAGTAAAATAGAAGAAAAAATGTATCAGTGGGAATAAATCAACATAGAAAACTTATTGAATAAAAATATTGATTTTATGAACTAGAAATTGGAAAAAAAAATATGTGAAGGTAATAATTAGAAACACATTCCATATGAGGACTAAATTGTGAATAAACTATATCTATTAAAATATCAATTCAAAATGTAGTGGAAAATAATAAATAATAATTAAGGGATATACATTATTAATGTATATCTTGTATAAGATAAATGAATTCCTATACCGTCAAGACCATTAAAAAAGTAGTTTAAAATTTTAGATAAAAAATCTTTTCATTTAGCCCTGTTATGAGTCTCATGAGGACCCGTCGATGCAAAGAGGAGCAATATAATGTCTATGATCCAACCATAATTTGTAGTAAACATAATTCCTTATATATATAGTTGAAATAAATATTATTCCATTAAAATTTCGATATTATGTAAAGAATATTTAAATGTCAATATTTCCCAAAATAATCATATAACTATCAAAGTAGACACCATATGTAAAATGTTATGTAGTTTATGAAATACTAATATCCATTGTATGAGAATATAGACATTAAAGAAAATTTATAGTGAAATTTTATTAAAGTAATTTTATTTTCTAAATATAATGATAACAATAAAAAAAAGTAAGTGAGATTACAAAGATAATCATTAAGAACATTCTTGAGGATAATAATCTTTAAACATTCAAAAGTGTCTCATACCCATTGAAAATTTAAGATCATAATTTCCATGAATGTATTAAATTAAAAGAAACATTTAATTTCTTGATAATAATTTTATTCTTGATATAATGTTTCAAATTATTTTTATCCACCAAATAAAATTGAATTGGTGCAAATTAACAAATAAGTCTCCTTGGAACATAAATTGAGATGAAATTCACTTCCATTAACCTTTATTTCGGTTCTTGGGTATTTACCATCTGTTATAGTGGTATAAATATGTTAATAATATTTAAATTAATTATAATCTTGTTTATAATATCATATATATCTTTATTATAATATTTTATTACAAGTTTGTTATCAATCCATCATTATCTTAACTATTTTTTGTATTAATTTTATAGTTTTCTGAATAATACCTTGAGATCTCATTTGATGATCCAATTAATTTTATAATGATTTAATATTATGAAAAATTTATTCCATTACTTAATTATCATATATATTAATTACATATGTATTTATTATAATCAATAATATTTGGAAATATGAAATTAAGTGCACACTTTATGGAGACGGTAGGCCGTACATAAGCATGGACACTACATTCATTTCATTGTCATATAAATTGAAAGAAAAGTACTTGATACATATTTATATTATAATTATAGTATCAAAGATATGTTATATATCGTTCATAGGAATTTTGAAACCATCCTTTATATATCCATGTATAGTTTGAATGAATCACATTGCTTTGAAAAGGTGGTAGTCCACACTTCCACAAATGATGTTAACATATTTATAGAAAAAATTAATTTATAATGGTTTGTGTTATAAAGTAATAAATGAAAAGAAAAGAAAAATGAAAAAATAATTATAATATATAAATATTTTTTCCATCATAATGGACCCCATGAGAAGTGATAAAGGAAAAATGAACAATCATCATTTTGCGAGGTGGTAGTTCTCCGTACACGTAAACAATATATTTATTATATATTATTTGGAAGTGTGGTAATTGTAGGTTTTACCAGTCATAAAACAAATTCATATTATATTTAGAATTCTATTTTTATTATTTAATCATATTATTATAAGATATTTTGGTGGAGGAGGGGAATGAAACTAGAGAGTTTGGGAGAAGATGGCACCTTTTAATCAGGGAACTACATTTTTCTTATAGGAAAGGGATTCCATGGATTACATCCATGTCAAGGGTGTATTATTTTAATAGGGTAATAATTTTTTTGGAGATATATATTTGATATCATGTTATAGGCAAAGTGGCTCTATAGGTGTGAGTAAGTGTTATAATTCTTTAATTTTTATAGTGGTCGGGAGTGGAAAACCACTTAATACTAAAAGTTATTCAATAATGGGAGGTACATCTTACATAAAGTTCCTCCAAAATGTAAAAACAATAGATTTATTGGGAATAGTGGTCAATTAAAACTCCACCAAAAAAATTATGTCCATTTTAATAATTTTATACCTTAACTCCTAAGACTCCCCAATTATATCATTTAAATTTTTATTAAAGCATCATGTCGTCCAACCTTATTAATTTAACCATTAAGACTTAACTAATGTGATATTTATAATAAAATATTGATCCACTAAATTAATAATATTATATATAATATAAATGATAAGAAACCAATGTGTTTTGACAATTAATTTTAAAACAAGCACCTATGACATGCTAAAACACTACTTAATCCAAAACTGTGTTAACAACATTTTCAAAATACATGGGTCAATATGTTTGTTATAAAAGATAAATTATTACATTAATAAAAAAATATTTTATATTTATTAAAATGTATAAATTAAATTTTAGAATATATTATTTTTATCAATTTGAAATCACTTAATAAAATATAATTTATTATAAGATTACAATAATGTCTATTTTGACATTAGTTATTAAATTTAATTCTAAAATACCAAAAAAATGGGAATCAAATTATATTAAGTTTACAACTATTTATCATGTTATATTAGTCTAGTAAAAAAACTTAAATATAGTAATTTAATCAATATACTTCTATTTTAATATTTATAGTATCAATTATTTTATTTAATTATTAACTTAATAATCAATGCATTGTTTTTAAAAAGAGTTGTTGGAAAATTAATAATATCTTAAAAGTAATGATAAATTAATATGATATAAATAACAAATTTATCTTTAATAATGATATGTATAACCTAAAATATCAAAATTTTTCATATACCCATGTTTTATAAATGTAAAAGGAAATGATATTTCCCCTTTTGTCCTTTTCCTTACATAAAATTTTATATAGGGAACATTCTTTTCATAATAACCCAATAACCCCTTAAAATAGAACTATGTGGGGATATGGTCTAATTATAGGCATCCATTCCATTTTTAACATTTTATAGGGAATTTTGGTATTTAATATTAATGTTTAGTTTGTTATTAAGCTTTATTTTACCTTAATCACCACAATTAATTTTAATCACCTTCAATAATATTATTAGTCAAAATAATGTTCATCTTATTTGACCAAAAATACTTTCCAAATTTGAACCATGGATATCCATTTTTTAAAATTAAATTCGCATAAGAGGTAAAATTGAAATTAACACTAATCTCACATACATGGTGAGATAGTAGGGTTTTAATGAAAAAACGTTCAAAAGATCAATATGTTTTTTTGGCTCATCTTAATAAAAAAATGATTCCATTGACATGAATAGGGTTAATATATGAATAATTTATCTATTTTGAATCCATGAATTATGATAAAATATAATTTAACATTATTATTTATTTTTAACAAGAATATTTTAATTAAAAAGCCGAATTTTTCACTATTTATCAATAAATTATAATTCTCAGAAAAATTTCAAATATTCACCCTATTATAATTTGGATAATAACAATTCAAAAATTAATTTTATTTTCACAACAAAAAATTATAAAATTTCCAAAATATAGTTTTAAAAAATGTATGCAAAAAAAAGCAATAAAACTTAGTCATACATGCAACACAAACTAACTAACTATGGTGTGAAACATAATAATAACACGTTTTTTTGTATAAAGAGAGTAAAAATAATATATTTCATAAAAGGAAAATATTTTCAATTCATGGGACATTTGATTAAAAAAATGATTATTTTCAATAAGGGGTGAAAATAATATTTTCTAGATATATCAAAAGGGAGATCAATGGTGACCTGCTACCAATGGTTATATTGTATGAAAAATAATCGTTCCATATTGATTGAAAATGATAATTGAAGTGTGATATTACAACTCAATATATCTTGTGGATGAAATATATTGTTATTCAATGAATTAGATGAAAATTTATATGTATAATCATGTTGAATAGAAGACATAACTTGATTCTATTAATATATATTGAAATTGGATTTATGTTTTGAAAGGTAATGCTACAAATGAAGATCAAACATTTTTATTTCATGTATAATGGTAAAATATTATATAAAAAAGTTAATGGTTTATGGTTTAATACATTGAGTTGAAATAGAATCAGGTGTTATGGTAATTCTAAACTAATGAAATCACTATTATTTAATGAATAATTAAGATTTATAAATCGCGGATGATTTTTATGGTAGCAGATTATTATATTCCAACATCATTATTCATAATAAAAAATATTTCGGAATGTTATGAAATGAATCAATATAATTTGGGGAAATCATGATGTTATTTGAGTAGAATTAAAATAAATAGATGTTTTTTGTAGACGGTTTGAGTTTGTTTGAGAAGAATGAATATCATAAATTTTATTTAGTTGATATTTCATTTTATCATAGAATAGATACTTGGAAATATTAATTTGGATTCATTTAAGGATTTTTGAGATTAAATTTAAATGTATAATGTTTATTGTTTATGATTCTAGTTGTAAGGAATTGAATTTTGGATATTTTATGATGTTGATTTGTGAAAATTTTAAATTTAAATTTTTATAAGAATAAAATTACTGTCCAAATGAATGACTCATATTTTCTGAATATTTATAATATAATTTCTAAGTAATTTGGATCATCAAATAATAGTTTAGGTTTGTAATTATTCATGTAATATTAGCATATAGGCACATCGTAATATCATGGAGATTGTACTGGATACGTTAATGTAATAATGGGTTTTGTAAGAGTAATCCAAAATACATGCAATAGTGACACATTAATTCAATAGGTTATCTATGAGTAACCCAGTCTATATTTAAGGATAATTAAATTTTTTAAAGTCCCATGTATGATTAACCTAAATTTTATGTATTAGTTAAAAAATTTTCTAATGGGAATGTAAGTTACATTCATGTGTTATGTACGATTAAAATGCATCTCCAAGAGAATAATAAGACATAGTCCAGAAAATGCATTTTTGTTGTTAAATAGTTAGGAATAATGATGATTTTTTTTATTTTTCATGATTCAATCATTGTATTTAATGATAAATGGGATATAATATTTTTCTATTATATTATTACATACACAAAAACTCCTTATTCATGTGAGAATGAGTTCAGAAATTAAAATATAAAGAAATATTAGAAGAAAAATTTCATAGGAATATAGAAAAGGAAATGTAAAATATAATGAGTAATATCAGCAAAAAAATAATTTGAGTATATTATAATGATAATTTTGTGAATTAAAAATGATAACCCCACTCAATTTATAAAGATATTTTCATGTGGTTTTCTCAAGATATCCGTGACTAGATTAAATGAGTTGGAAATGAAAATTGTTTATAAAATCATTAGAGTTTTGTATATTTAAAATATGGGAATCGACAATTTGATACTATTATGTTTATAAAATAGTATAATATGAGATGAAGTATATTTTATTGAATGACTATTTGTTTATAGAATATACTAAAGTGTCAATGAAAGAGACAACATAGAAAAATGCCTCCGTAATTTCGTAAGGGTATATGAAAAAGGGATAAAGATATATATTCTTACAATTATGTATTATTTTGAGTATTGATGTATAAGAAAATAATAAATAGTGTAAAATGTTATATCTATTTCTTATACAAGGTTTCAAAGTACTCAAATGAAGAATAACTAATATAACATTAAAAATGGTGAGGTATAAGATTGGTATCCAATGACGATTTCTACAAAAAAGTAATGTGATTTTATTGGCATAGTACTTTGGAGACTAAAGACTATCTTACTAAAAACTATTCAAGAATATTCTATATGTTATCATTTTAATAGGTAGGTGCTTCTGAGTCCGCGAGTTGACCGAATTGAACAAATAGGTGGCGATGTGATTGTATTCTAGTTAGAGCTAGATTTAATAGGTCCAATGGAATATAATTTCAAATGGATCACTTTGAATATAAAATATAATATTTATGTGACGAATAAAAACCTCCCCAAGAAAAGTGGTGGAAAGAGATAAATATATTGAGACAGAGAGTGATATAGAGAGATAAATGGGTTTTATGTCCATTCAATATAATATTTTTAGAGGTAGAAAATGAATTTAAATTTGTGAAAAAAATTGGTTATACTGATTTACCCCCTCCATCAATGTATCTCAATTGATTTTGTGAGGAAAATAATTATAATAAGATACTTGGGGTTTATGTCTATTTTTTTTTATCAAACATTGATGATGTTATTTTTTCCTATTGTAATAGAATCATGAACTGTACACCTGGAGAATATCTGTCTATAATAAATTGGAATAAAATATCAATCATGAAACTGAAGAATATTGGTAATATGAGGAATGAGATTATAATTATGAAAATAAAATAACAAATTTGTAAAGGGGATTAATTATCTACATATATATGATGCAATCCTAAAGTAATAATATATAACATATATAGTGAAGATCTTGTGGAAATTAATCTAATAAGAAGATAGACAACTACTCTACCTCAAAATTTTCTAATCAGTCATGTCGAGATGATGTAATAAATATTTATTAGCATTATTTTTCTTTATATGAACCATGTACAAGTGGTGAAAAACATTCAAAATATCTTATGATTGATGATTCTATTGTTATTTAGAAAAGTGCCCTAAAAAACGTTCCTACCAAAATTATAACAGTTATTTAGAGAAAATATAGAATCTTATAAGAGGATATCACTCTATAAAAATAGGTTTCTAAAAAATTGAATAATCACTAAGGGGAATCCTTGATTATAATGGAATTTAATTTTTGGTGTCAAATGAATTAGTGAAACAATTATAGGATATTTGGGAGAAGGTTTTATCTAAAAAATTATTCTTATTATGGGGAACTCTTTCTCTTTGTGATGAAAACTGATTCAACAATGAAATAATGAATTATTTATTGAGAAATTAGTGGGATAAAAGTGATGAACAACTAAACTCTTTTATGGTTTGATGGTTTATTTTACCATTTTTTTGGGGGTCAATTCATCCCCAAATATTTAACTCATATATCAGAATTATTAGTTAATGGTGGGGAAATGTAATATTAAATCACTTCTTTCTATCAAAGATATAGAAATTATGATTTTTTGTTTAGCACTTTATATTTTCTAATAAACATTTTATATTCATTTATTTCATGAAAAAAATATGTTTCGACTAGCTTGATATATTTTTTTGTCTTTATTGATGATATTATAGTGCATTTAATTTTTTTATGGAATTTGAGGATCATCTAAGGGTTATATTACACAATTTAAGAAATAAAGTATTTTTCTAAATTCATGAAATCCGAGTTCTAGATAAAACATGAATCATTCCTAGTGATTAACCCATGTGGATTATTGACGTCCAGGTTGTGATGATGCTTAATTTTATGTTGATATGGTTTGAAAATGGAAAGACATTGTTTATTAATTGTGATAATTTCAAAGTATTTATTTATTCCTAACAACTGAACTAACATCATTTTGAGAATTCAAAGTGATTTCTAAAAATTATTGAGTAGGTATTATTTTATCTTAATGAGTGTTTTAATTTATAATTGAATTTAAAAAAAATTATTGTGGAGCATTGTGAAGATATTTAATGGCATTTCATAGTTTCGGTTCATAATTGTATGTTTATTTAATTATATCTTTTCATATCTGTTTATAAAAAAACCATCCAAACATAGAAAACAAATAGCCACCCCAATAAAAATTTACAGTTCCATAGATTACCACATATATGTCATATTGATCTAGCAATCCATGGTAATATGTGCGTCCTTAATGGATTTCACTGTTCCCATAGGTATCTTTATTAGGATGAAAAATATAGAATGCATATATTTAGGAGATAAAGATCTAATGAAAATAGTAATCCTTGAGAAAAGCTATAGAATTCACAAAAAACGAATCAATCTTTCTAGAATATATATGAATAATTTGAACAATTGAATAATTTTTGTAACATAAGTGGTCACTATTATGCTAATTTTTAGTATATACTATGCAAGATAAATTTATATTCTGATGATGAAAGAGGAGTGCATCAGAAAAAGGAAATGGTCATAATAAATGATATAGTCCCCCTGGGACTCCAATAGAAGAAATGTGTTGTTGAATTTTCACCCAACAACCCAATAAAGAATAAAATGAGGGGTGTGAAACCAAAGTAATGATGATTATAATAGTGTATAAAAGAAAACATCATGTACCATTTAAATATGGCCATGATGATATTAAATAATATGTGAAATATATATTATAAAAATCACCAATAATGAAAGTAAAAAAATGTTAAATTTTGTGAAGGAATTATTTGATAAAGAATAAAAAACGTTACATAAAAGTGGTACATCATGAATGCTAAAGATGTCTTTGAAAGGTGTAATATATCTGAGAATTCCTCTACAAACCACTTGATATGACTACCATGATATTAATAATTTTTTAAGAAGAGTGTGAATGAAACATTGATGTATTAGGATTAAAATATTTGTGTTAAAGAGGAGTTAATACACAAAATAGTGACAGAGAATGTTCATATTAAATCAGTGATCATATGGACAAAATAATTTAATGTTGCTAGAAATATAGTGCAAGAAGAGAAAAATAAAAAAAATTGTATCCAATATAAAGAATCATTTTTATTCTATAAATATAACACGGTTGAGAAAAAAAATCATAGACATATTTTTATATCTATGGTTTATTAAACTACCACGTTATTCCCATATATAAATTGTGTTTACTTATCATGAATGAAATTTTAGGTGATGGATATATATCAGGGGAGACATGAATTTGATAAAGGATATCAACATTATATAGCTATATTTTATCCATAATAGAGGTCTATTTTAATATTTCTTCCACTTTGAAACATTTTAAATAATATAAAAATATATTTGGGGATGATAGTTTAATAAGGGAAATAATGATATTGATTTATATTATGAATATCAATAGGGAAAAAAATAGAAACCACTAGGTATTTCATAATTAAAATCTTAAATATATATATAATTCAATGTTGATGGATATATCTGATAAATTTATATGTTAAATGTCTTGTGAGTCAACATTATCCTAATCCATGTATTTTTATTATATGATGAAAATTTAATGATGTAACATAAAATAAAAAAAATATATTTATTAAATTATTATGAATACAAAATGAATTTTCAAATCTTGAAATATATTCAAGAACATTAATTTTTTTAATTTTTTTTATTGAAATTACTGTAGGATATTTTTTAGTATCCTATTAAATTACCCAATGAAGAAATTTTCTATGTTTACATCACCTACTAAAGGGAAATTCAAATAATTGATGGAAAAATTGTTCACTCTTGTTTTATACAATGATTATTCATAATTTATACATAGGGTTAGTTAAATTAACCAAATTTATATGTTTTTTATGATTCCAACCTTATTTAGAGTGGATCATACTATAAGTGTTCGAATTCGATAATATGTGTTTTAAATGTGAAAAATATAGATGATAATTCCTTCCCATACTTGTATCTTCAATTTAATTATCATTAAGGGGGATAAGATAACATTGAATTTAAAAATTAAATTGGTATTGATCCGAAATAAAAATGGGGAATTAATGAACTCAAGTGGTTTATTGATGTTGATTTTATAATTTATTTTTTCCCAATATGTTTGGAAAATAAAAATTCAACCTGTAATAATTTTGATTATTACATACCTGTTATTAATCTACAAGACATGCCCTAATTTTCTAAGGATAATTTAGGTTGTTTTATAATATTAATGAAGTGATGATGATTTTATGTAGAAAAATAATTAGAATTTATAATTTAATTTCAAAATTATAGAAAAATGTTAATTGCGAAAATATTTGATCAGAGTATATTATTTTGGATGGGCAATGTATGAGAATTTTTTTAAGTAATTTTATAGGAGTATGATAAAAAAAATTTACAACCATAACCAACAAAGGACCCACCAAAAAAAATATGGTATCCAGTTCAACCAAATTGAAGGAAGGTTGACCTGGTCATCCAAGTAAAATATTGAGTGCACGAGTACATGCATAGTTCCCATATGAAAAACACTAGGGTGAATGGAACTCATATAAGTATAATAGGTGATTGCCCGAGGGTCTATATTATTGGATTATATATCCCATGGTCTTTAGGTGTGTGGCGTATCTTAGTCTAAACTGTAGTTCTGGTTTGAGAAATAAGTGGAAAATGATTATTATTAAGTTGTGATAAGTGTAATTAAATTGTGATGTTGGATTGAAGAAGTGTGTGAAGATATTTCTTTATTAAAATTGTTATGTATAGGATTATAGATATTCAATGAGTTTTATATGTTCTGTTTGAATTATGTGGATGATCATCTTCAACTATCGGCCACTCCCAATTGGGTTTTCAAGTGGCATTGTTCATAGACCCCAATCGTGTGGTCAAACAGATCTCATGTTTGTGATTAGACTGATAGTATAAGATCTACAAGGGATCTAAAATGATGGAAAAAGATATGTAAATTGTTATTCAAAGAAAATTGATTATTTTGAAATGATTTATTTTATGGACTAGTGGTTAAATACACAATCATTTGGAATAACTATAATACATGGTGTGATATAGTATATTTGATGGGATTGGAAGTGAAATCATGAAACATGAGGAATTTTTTATATTGTTATAATTTGTATTTTATGATTTGGTGTACCATATAGTGATTAAACATATGCATGTTGAGTAGGATGTGCATGTAAGAAAAGAATTGTTGTGCATGCTTGGTGGTGAAGATGTTTTTTAATATTTCAGGGGTCACCTAAAATTACCCTTAGATGATTTCATTTGATGTATGATGAAAAAAATTTCATAGAGAACAATGAGGGTTAAAAATAGATGATAATGAGTTTATTTATTTTATGATATAGTTCAATGTAATTTTTCATTTTCTTTCCATGTCCTTCTTGAATGCATGATGATCAGAAGAGATTCATAGTATTATGCGTATGTAAGATAAACTCACGAAGATTTATAAATAATATATGAACAATCCTAAAGAATTATTATTTTTGAGGTTTTATTTTAAATTGTTCTGGATGGGGATGATTTTTGGAAGATGTCACATACAATTTTTATGTTAATATAAAATTCAAGAAGTAAGTATGTGGAGTTACATGAAAAATAATAAGTATTATGAAATAAAAATTCACAATGGAAGTTGAGTATTATTTATATAAATCACAAGGAATGATATATGCATGAATGAATTTATTATTGAAAAAATATGTTTTTATAATGATATTATTGAGAAAATTCTATGTTTCGAAGAAGAAAATGGGAAAGAAACTCAGGTAGAGAATGTTGGATTTCATTATATAACATTTTCATGCAAATGAAATATCACATTCATGAAAAAATTGGGATTCCTTTAAATTTTTATGTTTTCAAATTGTACACATAATAATAATCAATAAACCCTTGTAATTTATATTAAATTAATTTGATTTTCCATGAAAATCTACTATAGATGTTTGCTATGGATTCCAAGATTTTGTTAATATGTATTTCAAATCTATGTAGTTAGTATAATGATAACGTACAAATAATTTGTCATTCAATATATAGTGAGAAAGACAGATAGATGATTGTACATTTTCAAATTTTAAATAGTCGTTAATTATATGTCTAATTTCGGGAGGTGATTTAGAATTCCTTCATACCTAAGTATTTTGATCATTTCCATGTTCAAGTCGATATAATTATTAGTTGTATATAAGAATGGTCTAGTATTTAAAAATCAGTTGATGATGTTCTTGAAGTTATACATGAATTTATTAGATGATATGGTTTGTTTATGGAGGATTATTTTCTATTTAGGTAGTGGATATGCTATCAGAATATATGATTGATCGTTTTATTAGTGGATCATATTTGACGAAAATTAGAAGTCTCTAGGGGGACTCTTGAGTAGAAGAATACATAATGGGACTTTGTGTTGATCACTCGAGTAGGTGGGATGTTATGATCCCAGGTGGGAACATTGTGGGACTCAGTGTTGATGAGAATGAGACTAAACATAGTTTTATCCTCATTCATATTGTAATAAAAATGTATCCTGAAAAAATAGCTAGTTGTAACAAGGTGTTATTATTTTTAATGAACCATCTAAACAATTTTTATGAGATTTATATAATTTCCTAATAGAATACATTATCTAATATCCGAATATGTGATAATATTTTAAATTAATAGGGTGTAAAATAAAAATAAAAATATCAATATATCAATTCATACCTAATTCTTACCCCTCTAGGTGTAACTACATGTTTGATCAGGAAATGAAATCTTCATTTGAGAAAGGGTTCCACCACAAGTTGGATCAACAATTTTCCCCATATATTATTATTAAAATATATAAAGATAATTATTTAGTATGAATAATATATAAAATATTTTCATATGTAAAATAATTCCTATACTCCTCTTGTTATAAATGATTATATTTTAGTTAAGAATCATAAAAAATAGCATGAAAAGAGTTTAAAACATTCCAAAAAAACACAAAGATAAAATGAGATTATCATCAGACTAAATGAACTCAAAGGGTGATTCTTTCAATAAAATAAATATATTATAATTCTTATGGACATATATCAAGTTTTGGTATACTATTATACAATTCTAAATTCAGAGATAATTTTATGAATGTTCCAGAAGTGTTGGTTATATGTATAATTATAGTTTTTGAGGAAGATCCTTATAAGGAATCCAAACTATTAGAGGAATTTGATTCAATGAAAATAAAAAACATTAGGAATTATTATAACTAAAAAATTATTTTAAAACCTGATTATTTCAAGGAAGGATAATATGATATTCTATTAATAAGGAGTCATTGTTGAAAAAAATGGAAAAAATCGATAACAATTTAAAATAAAATACATTTTTTAATTGACGAGAAATTGATTAGTGGTTTGCATGATATGGATAAAAATTAAATTGGTTTTATTGATGTTATCCAGGAAGATTAAATTCTATATAATAAAACATTGAATTTTAATGATGCAGACCTAGAGGTTAAAGAAAAATGAATTCAAGAGTTCGATAATTTTTTAGAGAAAAACAATTTGTTGGAGGAATAAAAGATTCATAAATTGAAGATTTAGTTGGAAGAACTATTGAAATGTGTTACTAATGATATTATTTCTATCAATATAAAACATCTTGAATATGTTATGATAATAGTTACTATGGAAGATAAACAAGATGATAGTTCCCAACATACTAATAAAAGTAGTCATATCTTGAATAATATTGATAGGATGCCTATTCTAAAATGAATCAGCCAAGTGGAATTAAGAGATCGAGTTTATTTATGGATAAACAAAATACATGATCAACAAAATTGGAAATCCTATTTTGATAAATTTATGCATATTAATTCTATTTTGACGATTACTGTCATTTGAAAAATAAAATCAGGGAAAATATAGGAGGAAAAATTATTATAAACTGAAAAAAAGAAAAATATGTTTTTCAAAAATTCAATTATTTTTAAGATCTCAAAATATGTTATATAATAAATGACAAATATTTATTGGATACTATTGGTTTTTTACAAGTCAAGGAATAATTGTTTTTGTAAAATAGGCCATTATTTTTAATTTTTGAAATGCAAACATTTACGGGAATGAATGTATGTAAAAGTTAAAAACTATAAAATAGAAGTATAATTTGAAGATATGTAATTATCCTATCAATGATATATAATAATTCATTGAAAATATCCTTTATTATTAGAACAATTTGTTTCACTGTTATGATAATGGATCTTTTATACTATCTAATTAATGGTCAATGTTTATGTTAAAATTGGACCATATTATACAAATAAATATGCGAGAAAACAAAATAAGGTACCCTTTGGATAGAAACAAATCAAAATTTCTAGACATTATTCCCATAAGAAGTCATTAAATAATGACGTGAATCATGAATAAATATGTAAAACACAATTCTATCATGGTAGGAAATGAGAAATCATCGACTATAAAAAAATTTCCATGTGTATCTATAAAAATTAAAGAAAGCTAGAATATAATAAGGAATCAATCCAAAAAATAAAAAATAGATTTAATAAAGTTAAATATATCTCTAAAGCCAAATTCAAAAATATTACTAAAAAGGGTAACAATTTGAATCTAAATATGGTAATGAATAATGTAGTATAAAATGTCATTTAGATAACAATTGGTTGCCATTACTTCCCAGATATGAAACTTTCTTCCAATATAAAATGAAATCACATGTTAATTCATATGTTAAAAATATATTTATGAAATATGAGTCAATATACAAAAAAAGGCTGATATTGTACCAAAAAATGCATGATGAAAATGATAAAAAAATAACAAGTTGTAAAAAATTTGGAGAATTCATAGAAAATTGAATATGATTTTCTAGAAAATTGGAAGAATCCTACATCATCTATGAAGATATTCATGTTGAAAATGAAAACTAAATCATATTTTTGTAATTAGAAATCATTAATTAACTAATTTATTCCAATATATACATTTTCATTACATTTCATGAAGTCAGTTGAAGTTGATGAAGGTTTCAAGGGGAGAACTGAATTTTAAAAAATCTTGTCAATATCTTATATCTTGAATGTTGTAAGGCCCCTACCCAATTACCTAGAGATGGTTCATTATTACATAACAGTGGAATAATCACAAGGGATCAAATACCGAACGACTGATCATTTTAGTAGCCTTGGATGTACTAGATATATTTATATGTATTACATTACATTATAAAATGAAAATCAACGTCAACATTGTCTCCATTTACCACATTCATATCCCTTATACAATCCCTGCATGTAAGGAATAATTTACTTATTTTTATCCTGGGGAAAATAAAACATAGAATGGGGTGAGCTCAGATTCTCAGTTGGGATAACAATATAGTGGAAAATATCATAAATAATCGCAAAAATTTATGGAAATGTATAAGACTAAAACCAAAGCCTTTTAAATGTAAAGTTCAAAATAATATGGAAAGGATAAATAAAATAATTACATTTACTTATTAACATGGATATTCTACTATTCTATTAAACACATGTAATATCAATATCTAATTTCATAATGATAGAATGCATAAATCCAGACTTCATAACCACATAATCAAGGCCTTTTTCCAAGACTATAAATAATATTATGTCAAGGATTTGTGCCCAGACACTTGTTTGTCTAATGATACCAACCAATGCATCGAGGAGTTATAGTGGGCTCCACCCGTCACATACTAAGTCAAACGCATTCCTCACATGGAATTATTTAAACACAACATAAGCATTCTTATTAAAACAAGCATACGTAATGTCAATACTTTATCTATAAACTATGAATGGTGTAAAACTATCACATCCACAATAAAACATAACACAAATACATCAATACAAATGGGCTTCTTACGGGGAAAGTCTATAGGATGAGGCCATCACTTCCTTTGTGTGAGTAAATTGGATTTGTTAAAGCCCTATATTTATACTAATCATGTGATGACAGCTCAATGGATATATTTTGAACGGTCACAATTCATAATTTTATTTTAAAATCCAAAAAACATAAAACCAATGAAGTTCAAATTTTATATATTAATTTTACACAATAAGGCATTTAATTAGATCAAGAGGAATTTCCATTAATAAATGTTTGGGTTGTTACAATATTCCCCCCTTAAAAAAATTTGTCCTTGAAATTTGATTACATACAAAAAATAACTCTTAAATTTAAAACATTACATTAGGGTGTCTTACACACCACCATTAACCATTCCCCATCCCTCATTATCACATCGATCATGGAGAGAGATGGTCCACCTAGTGAAAAAATACCTCAATGTACTTTCAATGTCTTACACTTCTTTAGTCAAGACATTGTCCAGAAAACATGGATTATACTGATAGAAAATATGACACACTTTTTGAAAATAATTGTTTGTAACATACAGTTTCATAACATCACCACATACCATGTTTTTGTAAAATAGTCTGACCGAGTCCGATTTGAAATTTTAAAAATATGGTTCTTCCAATATATATCCTATGTTTCCAAAAAGACCGGAAGCCAAGAATATATACATATTGGCTGCTCATAGGTCTCCCTTTTCTACATCTATCCTAAAATCAAATAGTTCATCATACTCTCTAGATAGGGTGATGTATTTGAAAATACCCTGATAGTACCTCCCTTTCTGAGAGTGGTGAGAGAGTAGTGACCTTAAGATTTGATCACAAGTGATCCATGATCCTTGATGATTCCGCGGTATGGAAGAGGTGTTTGATATGTCGTTGAGTGTCTTACAAGAATGTTGTACATTGGAAAACATTTCGATACTATGTGAGCTTGACTTATCAATAATTATAGCGAGTAAGTCATCTGGAAGGGACAAGAGTGTTGTTTCCTTAATATATGAATCTATAGGCTTTAATATATGTTATCCACGTCCAAATTTCTATCATATAATCTTAGAGGCATTTTGTTTATTTACCATTGTTGTGTATCAGGAGACCCCGCGTCAAGCCTAAAACTCCTTGTCAGAGTTTTCACTCCTAGGTACATCTGGGCAAGATCTGCCTATACCGGCTCATATCTTGATAAGGATTTATTTGCATGAAAAATCACTTACTCAATAATCACCCAAATTTAGGGATATTTTTTTATACTTAGTCTTATATCTAAGTCTTCACTAGGGTTTTGGAATCTTAATCCCAAAAAATAAATAAACCTATCCTCTGATACCAACTATGACAACCTTTCTTTTTATAACATACTTAAACATGATTTATTACATAAAACCTTCACCTGATACAACTTAGCAGATGGAGTGGTCTAGTGTCTTTGGGTATTAGGAACATTAGATAACCACATAAAGCATAGAAGGCAACATATTATTGAAAACATCTTTTATATTACCACTACATTCCATCGTACTTTGGAATGCATGGGATAACTTGAGGACATGCATAAGAAAATGGTGAGATATAAACACTAGTAAGGGAATAAACATAGAATTACATGAGAAATACAATACATGTTAGTCAATATACATATCATTGGAGCACAAGAGAATCATAATCATAAAGTAATGATAATTAATGATAATCATCACATGGAAATGTGGCAACAACACTCAACATAGAATTATCATGAGCCAAGGCTCATTGCACATAGAGCATGAGTAAACCCTAATTACACCTAAAGCTTAAATAAACCATATTTGAACTAGAATTATCATGATTCAACACTCATTTCAATTGGAGTATCATGATACTATAATTTACATAATGCATTGGAGCGATATCAGGGCACACCCTTCTTAATAATTTCATTTGATGCATAGGTGTGCCACATGGATCATAAAATATCGATTAATTAAACATCATCATTTATTACATGATAATGTAGTGTGTAAATAATAAATGAAACTCTTTAAAAAATAAGTAAATGTGAATAATGTTTAATACCCTTGGTATAGAAATGGGCATTGTATTCACTACATAATGACTTTGGCTTGGAAAATCACGGTGCAATTTCGACAACATGACGACATGACATTAGAACTCAAAAAAATGACTGATGAGAGAGAAAGGGGGATATCACCATATTTACATGAAATTTAAAATAAGGGGGTCATATTTATACATTTAGCCATAATATTAATGGAATTTAGATTCATGTTTCAAAAAAATTACCTGAATGTAAATGAGGAGACAGAAATTCCATTCCAAATTTCGGAATGGTAACATGTGAACATGAGAGACATTCAATAAGAGATAAAGGGGTATCTCATCATTAAAAAATAAAGAGAATGTATGTATGAGGTTTGAAATCATACCCGAACATTAATAATTGAAAATAAAAGGGCATAACCAATATTAAGAAACATGGATAAAAAGAGAAATGTAGGAATCACTTACATGGATGTTTGATCCCAATGGCTTAAGAGAAGCTTGATAAAGACTTATTGGGATCATTGGGAACCTTAAAAGGTTTATAGAGAAAGGATTGAAGGGTTTGGTTGAACTCCAAAGTCTAGAATTTAAGAGGACGTGAGATCTTTGGTGGGTTTATATAGGAAAGGAGAGGGAATTCTTTATTATTTTGGTTTGGGACACCACACATTAAAGTAATCAAATAAAAAAACCATCCCATGGGGTTTTCCCATTGTTTTTTTCAAAGGGTAGTGGAATTAAAATATTTCATAAGGAAAACAGCCGAACTTATTAAAATAATAAAGTTGATTATGTAGAGGTGAGTCACACACTCAAGGAAATTAATTTATAAATCTAAAATGTTATCTAAGTCTTGAAGTGTCCAAAAAAAAATTGTAAAATAAATCAAACAAACCCAAAATCCCATTTTTTTTGTTAAAACATATTTTTTCCGAACATAATGCTTATAATATTTTATTACATCACTATTGTATCATTATGAAGTCATAAAACACATTATATATTTAAATGTTATTTAATTTTTACGCAAAAATTCAACTTTCTCAAAAAATTATTAATACTTCTCCAATGGATAATTTTGACATCCTGATTCCAAAAATAATATTCATTTTATCAAAATAATTATCTATATATGTGAATTTTCACTTTTAAAATAAAAACATACATTTATCCAAAATTTATGGGTTTTGACAAAAATATCTTTCAAACCTTAATAAAAATTACAATTATATTCTTAAAATTAAACAAAAATTTATATTTAATATAAATTATTTTAAAAATTATAATATTTTAAAAATATTATATATTTAAAAAATCCATAAATTAATCAATATATATTTTTTAGTTTGAATATTGACTAAAAATATTATTACTGTTTTAAAAACTATTTATAATGTACCCATAATAAAAAGAATGTATATTCTCTATTCAAGAATAATGTACATAATTTTATTTCTAGGGCCTTGTTACATAAGTCCTTAGGTTAATCTATGTGATGATGAAAAACTCATGGGGTGGCTCAGATAACAATGCTCGAGTGGTAATCTCTTTCAACTTACACTTCACTCGTAGGCAGTTCCACTCGAGCATAACATATTCAAACTATGATTTGGCTTGGCCAAGAGCAAACCCCAGTGACACCACATCATTTATTATCTCCAACAGTTGGGCTTCATATGAGGAACGTCTACTTGATGTTTCCATCTCTCGCATTGTCTGAGTAAATTGGATTTGTTGAAGCCCTATATTTATACTAATCATTTGATCACTATTTAGCAGTTATATTTGCAATGGTCACAATACATAACAGCATTTTGAAATACAAAAACATAAAACCAATGAAGTTAAAATTTTATATAACCATTTTACATAATAATACATTTAATAAGATCAAGAGGAATTTCCATTAATTAAAGTTTGGGTTGTTAAAATTATGGGGAGAAGAGTGATATACACAATAGTAATAAAATTATTATTACATGTTAAAGAAATTAATCTAAAATTATGAAAAATTTAATTGTTAAATATTTTTAAAGACAATAATTTTCTTATTTAATTATAACCTTTAAAATGAAAAAAACCACGGATGTGAAGAGTTAGAAAATCCTTGACGTTCATGTATGGATGATAATTTAATTAGACTGATTAATCAAGGACTTATAAATGAAATAAATGGATGTCATAAGGGAACGAACATCATTATTCATATGCCAATTGATTTATCAACAATCATTATCAGTGAAAATCATGAAATCAAAATTATATAATCCTATATTACAAAAAAATATTGATTCTATGAATCATTACATTTTTATCCCTATTTTTATGATCAATTGGGTGTACTATATTTTTTATAAGGCCAAATATCCTATCAAATCTTGAGTTGAATAATGTGCTCACGGATGAAATTCATGGGGTTGAGTTCTCTATACATATTTCAAATACAAAAATGTATAGAAATTTTTATGATAATTATTTGTTTAATGATATAAATAAGATGATTATTAATTATACTTCATGATGTTTTGAATTTAATCAAGAGAGTCCATACTAAAAACATCCCAATGGAGTGCCCAAAACAGTGAAAGTAACTCTATGGAAATGTGAGAACATCGCTATTGAAATTAGCACTAAAAATCCTATAAAATCCAACCATATGGATAATAAATGATTTATTATGAAATTTTTCCCATTTCTAAATATATTAGATAATTCTTTCCTTGAGTTCCGCCCTCCTCTATATATTCATGAATTAATGAGACTTAATGTAGCCCCAAAATTAATTTTTTCAAATAGAGGTCCATGATAAACTTCTAGGCTCTAGAGGATTCCTCTAATAGATATTAACAAAAAAATAAAATAATTAACATATTATCATCCCTAGAATAATGGGAAGACAAATAGAAATATTCAAACATTGGAAAGCATGTTAAGTGCTAGATCACTAACTTTTTAATCGAATTTTGACCAACATCTTCCACTTATTCAATTATACTATAGAAATATTTTGTAATCAATTCTTCTAAATGGACCTTATGAAGAACTCTATGGGAAAAGATGGAGAACTAAAACCTTTTGGGATGATATTTTAGAAATAAAACTATTGAGACTAAACATTATAAAAGAGAATACATTAATGATATTAGTAATTTAGATACATTCCAGGTGTTCTTAAATTTGATAAAATTATATGAAAATAATTTAAAAAAAGCGCCTAGAAATTTAGGTTTGAAAAAATTTATTACTCAAAATAAAACCATTGAATGGAATATTGAGATTCAGAAATAAAGTAAAATTTATTCATATTTATATTTACCATTTGAGATTCCATGAAATGTAAGAGAAATTTCTAATTAGTTAAAACATCCTTTAAATAAACAAAACATTATTCAAATGTTACACATTTTCCTATTATGAATTTACAGTTTAGAGAAAAAACACATTCACATCATAAATTGTGAGGAATAGAAACCTGAACTATCATATATTGAATAATTGATCTATATTATACATTAAAGGGATAATAATCAATGAACATGAAAACATGACTCTTAAATGAAGTGTATAAAAATCTCATGTTCAAATAGGATACCTAGGAGCCCAAAGAAGTGGTGCAAGTAAAATATATCCATTCTTTTTTAGGGATAATAAATATTTAATGGGGGGAAATTTGTAGTCGGTAGAATGTAATCCATAAATATCATTCAATTATTAGTTAATGAACTAATGATTCAAGAATAAATTTTCAATTATATTTTATAATTTAAATACATATAAGTACTATTTATTTTCAATGGAATATTATAAATCCTGAAATAATGTCATCCATAATATGTAGGTTTAATATTAGGTGATAAATAGAATTGAATAGTGTAAACTCTAAGGTGAACTCCATAGTCTCAAATTATTCCACGATAACCACTCTGTCCAATAATATTGAAAAGAAAAATAGAAGTAATATTAAAAATTTATAAATCATTAAAGGAACAATATAACCTTTTTTCATGTGATGTAGTGAATGATGATGTTTTATAATTTTGGAGTATAAATTTTTTGACAATGGAAATGTAACCATTTTGAAATGAAGGTTACCTAACAGTTATAAGACTTTTGAATTGTGATCATTATATAGCCATTAGAATTGTAAAATACTGTCTATAAGGAAATTAAAATTTTCATATATAATAATATTATTATAAATATGTTATTTGAGAGTAAATATATATTAAATTATAATTTTTATAATTTTTTTATGCAAATAAAGAATGTGTTTCAATTTAAAAATAGTATTTTTTTCGAAGCATTGTATGTTTTTCTACAAAATAAACATTTCTCATACTATATAATTTATTTTTATAAAATCATAATTATTATTTAAATTATTAAATAATAACTTTGTTTCATAGAATTTTTTATTATTTTCCATATTAAATTTTTTTATTGGGAATAAAAAAAATTGGGAATAATTTTATTTTTTTCAATTCATAATTCCTTTTGAATTATTAAATAATATATATTATGTTATTTGAGTCCCTAATATGTTTAATAATATTTTTACAGTTTTATTGATATTAAATAGATTTTTAAAATACTACCAGGAAATTCCATTTTCTTGAATGGGTGTTTGACTTTTATAAAGCATTGATAATTTATAAATGTTTGATTTTGTGGTAATATTGTATATAAAATTACAATTTGACATTGAAATTTTAATTTTACAAAAACTGTGTCATTTATTTAAAAACCCTATAGTCAAAAAATGGTGATCCTTGTAATATGTATTTTCTAAAACCTAGAATTCCGAAGGCTTTATTTGAAAAAAAATCATTTTTTTAATAAATACCCACATCTCCCCACCATTTAATACACGTAAAGTATTTTTTACATGTCCTTCTATATAATAGTCTCTCATTGAGTCATTTTTTGATGCTAATTAACAATCAATGAATCTCCCCTCTTATAATAGGTAGTGTTACTTAATGTAAGAGATTATCATACTCGTACACTCATTCCATTCATGTATTTCAATAATTGTATGTTTTTATAATTTTGAAGTATTATATTTTCGTGTATTAATAGTCTTTAAATTATATTCATATTTATGTTATATAATTAATGGAATATTATTCCATCTAATTAACCTTGTTCTGTAACCCATTTTTAATTTTTGGTATGATGCTGGAATCACTCCATGATTTTCCATTCCAATCTTTTGTTTTGTGAATTTCCAAACAAATATTCATTTAAGGGTGTCCATATTTATATAATCATACTTTGGTATTTAGTATTTCAATTAATAAAACCAATATTTCCCACTCATGGGTATAAAATTATGAAAATATCATGTTTATAAAATCTTCTGACCTAAATGTTTTATATGAAACTTTTCATTTTTTATCCACGAGTAATTGAAAACAGTTTTGTTATGATAAATAATCTATGTAAAAAAATAAATTTGCACACATGATTGTTACTCCCTTATAGTTATATAGTGAATTGATTAAATAAATAATCTCAATAGGTAACAGGTTTTGGGTACATTGGAAACACACCGTGGTAATGATGCATGGTAACTTGGAGAAAAACATTCGTAAAATGTTAGATATAACTATGGGGGTGAACATTGGGGATATACATATTGATGTACAATTTTTTTCTCCTATTTTACATATTATATGTCATTTATATACATTTTTTAATTTATGTTATTCCTCGTGATTTATTCCCAATGATCACATACTTCTCAATTAATTTGTTTATCCACTAACAAGACTTCATAATCACCCATTATTTTTGAGGTTAGTACCTAAGAAATAAAATGGAGAAATGTAAAAATCGATATATGAATAAATGTGTATTTAATGAGTATTAAATAATTTTTATAGTTTTTATGAGTTCTAAAAACTTCATGAATTTAGTACCTAATTTCCAAGACACAATTACTCCAAAAATAATATAGAAGTCATTAACAAAACAATTTATTCTATAATTATAATAAATGTCATGTATGAAAAAAATAATTATATAATACGATATATATTGTGTATTTCATCATGGATAATAAATATGAATTCAAATTTCATGATTGGTATCCAAAAACATGTGTCTCTAATATTCACAATAGTCTATATATAAAATTCAAGCATGAAAGACATGTCTCAACATGCTATTTGATCATATTATTGGGACACAAATATATATTTTAGAAAATAAATTTAAGACCAAAAATAATTTTTATTAACTCATTAAGAAAAAAATAGAATCTTGTACAAGTATATATCTCAAATAATTATGTATAGAACACAATGAGAGAGGAAAATTGTTTTTATAAATAAAAGTGGAAGCATACAGAGTACACTCATCGCAAGAGCTAAAAAGTCAGGTCTATCATGGTGGATTGGAAACTCTCAACCATGTTACTCATAGTATGTATCTATGATATGTTCACCATATTAAAATATATATTATCTTTCTTTTATTTTTCTAGGTAAGTAAAGGTGATTCTGGTAATGGTATAGATAGAATGGTTGCAATTATATACAATGAATCCCCAAAAGAGGAAATATCTACCCTAGAATTTATTATGAAAACTAGTTTCTTATAACTTATTTGATGGAGAGATCAAAATTTATAAATATATGTTAAATTATATCTATTATTATGGAAATTTTTGACAAATATTCCCAACTTATTAATAAATATGAATCAAGAATTATTTTATAATTCATTAAAATATCATTTAACAGTTATGTTTATCATATTCTAATATCTTTATTTTGAATGAATAATTTTTTAAGTTAAGGAGTACATATTGAATTTATGAATTATAAGAAATGTGATGAGTTTTTATGAAATATGTGTAAATAATAAAATATTTATTAGTATGTTAACTATCCATGAATTATTTCTATATTGTCTCATAATAAGGTACAATAAGGGTCGATTAATTAGGTACTGACAATTTGGTTTAATGTGTCGTATTTATTAAAAATAATTGAAAGCTAAAAAGAT
The DNA here is from genome assembly GCA_963277665.1 of Viscum album. Classification (NCBI taxonomy): domain Eukaryota; kingdom Viridiplantae; phylum Streptophyta; class Magnoliopsida; order Santalales; family Viscaceae; genus Viscum; species Viscum album. The sequence goes on from OY728128.1 coordinate 202,140,755, forward strand.
TATAGATAACATATTTAATTCAATTATCTATAATTTTATTGACAATAAAATTTTAGGAAAATTTTAAACCAATTATTGATATGTTTTATTTTTTAGTCATTATAATATTAACTAAATATTTTTGTTGAGATAAAAAAGAAATTATATCATGAAAATGATATGAAGTACCATATTGTGTTATAACAATAAGCCTAAAATACCCATGAAACAAGTAAGGAGATAATAAATTTATGTAAGTACCCTTTGGATTAATTCATGTTATATGTGTACTTCTAATATTGGAGATAAACTATGTTTCTATCATTATATGGAAAATAAGATTAACACTGAGATTCTTCGTAATGTTATATTGAAATATTGTTATTAAATAATTATTTATAGAAAAGATAATTAATGAATGAGATTTTTTATTTTATTTAATGTGAAGGAAAATTTTTTGATGTCAAATATGTTGATGAAGTGTTTCATGGTGAATATATAATTAATATATTAAATGAAATGTCTCTATGAGGATACATGGTAGCTGTATATAAATATTGAAAATAATACAATCTATAAAGAACAATTGTTTAGATTATCATAAATTAAGTCAACTATTTATAAGGGATTAAAAATTATATTATTTTATTTTGACGAATAAATTTTTTATTTTAAATTGGTGATCCACTAATGGCAAAATAGTGGAAGCACCAATATTGAATAGTTTTTTTAGTTTAATGAATTATTTATGTTGTTTGAGGTAGTGGATGTTTATATTCAAATAAGTTAATTAAAAAATATTAATATTATTATTATTATATGGATGAATATAATTCATGTAATTTCCAAAGTGTTATTAGGGTAATTACAATAGATATAGATATTTTAGATTAGTTTTTTCTCTATTTGATATGCTTAAATTTTTAAATAAAAAACTAGTTTAAAATACACATCCGTTGATTAAGATATTTGGCAAAAAATTCATAAGTTATTTAAGGTTTTATGAGTCATATTTAGGTTACATAGAATGATTTTGTATTATTTTGGTAGGTTCATATTGAATGATAGAGGTCACATGTTTTAGATTTGAGATTATTTGACAATTGCAATTATTCATATAAAAACTTGATCTAACAAATGAATAACTAGAGTATTTTAATGATTCTTACTATTCAATTAAATGAAGTTATGATATGTATGATAATTTTTTAAGGGTACCATTTATTATTAAAATGTATTTTTTTAATAATATTTTGGTTATTTTACTATATTTTTTGTGATAATTGGTGTTTTAAAAGTGTATTTCTAACACTGTATAAGAGTAACTCTGATTTTCTAAAGGCTATATATGATTTAATCAAAATTTTATATTAAAAATTCAATGTTCTATTATAACAAGTACATATATCCATAATGTTTTTTAGGTTTAATTAATGTTTTATAAATGTTTTCTATGATAATTTTAATTGTCATGTAAGATTAAAATTCATTTCCGGGTGAGTCCTTAATCTTAATAATGATGACTCTTATTAATATTATTGTGTATTTATTTATCATGATAATTTTTTTATTATAAAATAATTAATATTTTTTTATGAGTTTTATAAAATAATATATCAATGTTAAAATAATCATCACACTAGAAACTATCTATACATATAAGCCTATATTCAGGGATTTTAAAATGTGTAATTTGTGATAGAAATATAATCCAAGGATTGAATAGAATTAAATGATAAATATAATTTATAATTCCAGTGAAAGAAATTAATTATTATGTTTTGATGATAACTATTGGGATTGTTGTTGTAAGATTGTATCTATTCATAAATTCATTCATGGGTAGTTTCTTCAATATAAATATTATAACACCCAATGATTTTAAAATAAGAGCAATATGTTCAATATAATATCTAACACACAACACCAAGCTTAAAAGACCCAAAAAAATATAAATACGTTTTAACCTAATTATTAAATTGGTTAGAATGAATAGTATTTATTAATTTATAAAATATACATATCTCTCCAATTAAATATAAATCATTGTGAAATTATCAGTAAAGAATCAATCATTTTTTAGTAATTTAATTTTATTGTTCAGAAATACGTTATATATAAATTTGATTTTTATTTAATTTCATGAAAGAATATTATAATTATATTTTTTATAATTTTTAATATTCATTTTAAAATATTAGCTTTATTTTTTATATTTTAATATCAAAATTTAATTTGGGTGAAATTTGCATGATTTTTTCAAAAAACATAATTTTTTTATTACGTAATAGAAAATTCCATGTAGTTTAAAAATGTCATTTATTTTCAATAATTTATGTAAAAGTCCCATTATATGTTTAATAGGATATAATAAAAATATTTATAATTTATTAATATTTAATCCACATAATTTCATTTGATTCATATTTATATTGGATTATAGAATAAGTTGGTTTTCAGATTTCAAAGTGGGCTTTCTCTAAAAATAGTTTTAATAGGAATAATTTCTCTCTAAATTAAATAATTAAAATAACACATAAATTGGAATTTTTTACATTAAATTTATATATTATATAATAAAATATTAATTAAAATTTATAATAATAATATTATTATCCATATAGTTAACATAATGTCCGATTTTTCGTGAGAACCCTCTTTTTTAAAACCCTCCATTTCATCACTGTTATAAGTTTAATTTGAAATGAATTGTCTCTACCACAATGAGTTTTATTTTTTGAAATTTTTTTATTATTTTTATACATAATTATTTATAAAATCTACTAAGTTCAACATAATTATTTATAACAATGAATAGTTAAAATTTTAAAAAATAATTACCACGATTATGTAGAAAATTAATTTACTGGGCGATAAAATAAATTATAAAGGAAAAAAATTACATTGAACGTGTATAAAATATTTTTACATGATATATTTATACCATATAATGTCTAATACTTGATATTTGTGAAATATTCTGCCTTCTTTCATGTGAAAGACATGGGTATACCTATTTTAATGAAATTACAAGTGTTCCACTCACCTCAATTTTAAAAGGCCACCCTCTCACATCTCATTTTCACATATTCAAAATAAACTAGATATGAAAAAACCAACACAAATTCTTTCTTAACTTCCCTCCCCACAACCAATATAACTTTTTTTATGAGAAATCCAACCTAAAAGGATTTTGGTGGAAACCTAAGAATTTTATCTGAAGAGGATGTATCGTTCCTAAAAGGGAATTTTTGTTTTATTTGTTATTACAAATCCATTAAATATTATTAAATTATTTTTATATAATTATAATTTTATTTAAATTATACTTATATATTATTATATATTTTGAATAAGAAAAATCCAACCCATTTTCCATGAAATTTGATATGAAATAAACATTCATGAGTATGGATGACTGCAACCTCACAAATCGATGTCATTTATTTCATCATGGACCCTCATTGCTTATTATTAGGATGGATTAATATTAAATTTTAATATATGATATTTCCAACACAATTAAATATTTTTTTTATTGTTTTATGACATATTCATTCGTATATTCCATTCCCTAGTGGATTTAAAATCCTCTCTCTTGTGTATGGCAATTTATCGCCTTACAAACGAATAATTCGTTGTTAACTAATGGTATACATGAAAGGTAATAAGGATAATTCAATTTAGTATATTAAAATAAAAAAAATAATGATTATATTCATGAAATATTTATAATTAGTAAAAAATATATATTAATTACATTCACACGCTAAAAAATGATATTGTTGTTCATGCACATGTGTGGTCTACCACCAGAATGAAGCGGTGTGATTATATTTTCATCACCAAAACAAATGGATTATGTATAAGAGTACATTTAAATAAAAATTATGGTATGTATGATATTATAATATTTCTAGGAAGGTAAAATATAACTTACATTATTTTAAAAATGCTCTTTAAAAAATAGAAACATTAATCATGCATACGTATAGCCGACCATCCCAACGATTTTAATGTAGCACATTTTTTCCCCAGAATATCATGTTTTCTTTTAAAAGTTTAATTTTTCAATATATTTTAAAATATTTTATTAATTATTATTCTGGAGATTTTGAAATATTGAACTCTTTGAACACAGTCAGAACACCATATCAATTTTTAAATAAGGAACTGAACTTCCTCATAACACCTGATGTGGATTTAGATGAATTAGTAATTTATTATATCATTAAAAAATTTAAATAAATGATTAATGAATATGTTATTAATCTTTTTTATTTTTTCAATAAATAAAATAATTTATATAATACTATTTTATTGGTTTTGAAGGACACACATGGATTGTATTGACTCTTGGTAAGGGTTTTTTCCCATTCCACATTAATTTCATTCGAGACATATTCCATTTTCTATAATCATAAGTCCTAGGTGGTATATATAAATGTCATTAATTTATTTTATTAAAATATTAATAAAAATTGTTTTGATTTAAAAATCCATATGATGTTATCTATTTTATCTGGTTTTGATCTTGAAGTTACCAACTACATAAGGGACTTCCTCTCAATTTCGATTAATTGAGGAAAATCATAATAAAACAGACCTACAATCATTTATGAAAAGTGTCTACTACAACATTGTCATGTCATATCATGAATGTATTTATTTTCATAATATTTAATGTTTCATTTGATTTAATTCATCTATGGTTTATATAATGGAAATGGTTATGATAGTGGAAAAGGCTTTATGGAACAATGTCTTTTATATTTGGATATTCTATGTTCATGGTTCCTTTATAGGAAATGATATGATATTATTATATTCACACAAATCTATTTCTTATTAATTATTTCTGAATGTGTTTAACATGATTTATTTTCATTTCATCCATTATTTTTATAAATAATCATAATGGAAGTTATTTGTAATTGATATTGATCATGCTATTTCTTTTATATCATCATTATTTCTCTTCTATGTGCATGTTTTTTGAAACATTTTCAAAATATTGATTTCTAAAAAAAATTATTTCCTAAAGTAATTGAACAAGGTATTTCACATCAATTTTAATGGTAATAAAGGGAAATGTATTAAACTTTTCCAAAAGAGTGTCTTTTGAATCCATTTTACAAAATGTTTTGAGGAAAATGTTTATTTTTATAAATTACTAAAAGAAAAAATTTTCAATCAATTATAACCATTATTTTATTGAATCGAAATATTTATTGTTTCATTTTTATTTTTAAAAAAAATCATATTTTCACAATATTTTGATACTTTTTAGATTTTAGAATTTATTTTTTAAATTAAAAGGTTATTTTCCTCATGATTTTATTTACACTATTCAAATGGAATTTAAATTTGTCAACAAAAACATAAATCGTTGTTACTTATGATCCACAAGAGATATTGTGTAATGATACCATCCTCGTTATTTAACTAGATTATTTATGATTGTTTAAAATATATTTTATTATATATACTTTTTCTTTTCAACAATATCCTCAAGTTTCAAAGATTTTATCTTTGATAAATTTTATTTTATATGGATTAATAATGGTTCAATATATTGTTATAAAACCCATTTATTTCGCTTGGTATAATCATGTCTCACTTTGATATTCATAGAACAGGTAACACCGTGAAATTATTAAGTATGAACCTTATAATCAAGAGCGTTCATGAAACGCGATAGCAATAGAATAAGAGAAAATAATACCCTGATACCATAAAATATATTTACATTATTAAGAATATTTTATATAATGTATATTTTATAATTCACTTTACACCAAGATACCTTGCATTATGCACAACGACGACTTTCTTCGAGATCTTACATTACACACAAGACCAATTTTTACCAAATAATTATATATTATTAAATATAATAAGATATAACCCATCATTTAAATTAAATGTTATTAATATTAGTGACAAATTTATTAAAATCTATGGTTTACACAAATTTAAATTTAAATTAATATTTATAAATTAATTTGGAATGAATACGAAAACCTATTGAATATAAAATAAAATATTGTTACATACAAAAAGTTTTTTTTACCATAATATATTTAATTTAAAAAAAATTAGTTGGTGATATTATTGTAATATATATATATCATACATTAAATATAATAATTTTTATGTTACGACCCATCCCCTGGGGCATGTTTCGTGACTACCCCAAGACCACCTTCAACATGCCAGGGGTTGGTGACTAGCACTGTAAAGGCATATCCCAAAAAGGGAAGGAATTGCCTTTATACATGTACCCACACAGATAGAGAAAACTACACAAATTAAACCCGGAAGGAAAGAAAAAGAATACAACCACCACAACATAAAACCATTGAGATTATAACGTGTAAACTGAATATAAAGGGACTAAAATACAAGCCCAACTAAAAGGAAAGTACAACAAACAATGTACAAGCTCCATAGGTCATCTGCCAAGGATCCTACCCGAGCAGTAGGTACAACTATCCATCTGATGTCACTACAACACACCACCACTATTGATCCACCTCCGAACACCATCATGTCCTAGCTCCCCAAAGTCCCTATCCAAGCAGTATGTCATCTACAAAACACACAACAAGTGTGGTCGAAGCCCGTGCAAGGGTGAGTATAAAAATACTCAGGAGGGACCCTGAGACCTCTGAAGGCATCTCATTAATCCATGATGGAAAACATCAAAAAGTAAATATGATAGAGATAATACCACCTATCAAGATCTAAAACACATACACGAAGTAAAATATGGTGCTCACACCCAGTATAACTTAAATACAGAAGTAAATATGAATATTTATAAAGTTAGATCATCTTATTTTTTGAGAGGAACTATTACTGATCCGAAAAGGGTCTTTAGGTTCTAATACACATAGTGTTTCTAGGTGATAACCCACAAATTCTTCATAGGTTCTCACACACCTAGGATCACTATGTGCTTACACACACAGGATCACTATGTGTTGACCCACATGGGATCTCTTTCCATTATCTACGTCACAGCCATCCATTGGATACCGACACATAGCACACTTGATTCAGTGAGGATCATATTATCAATCCATCAGTCATAATTCAATCACCATGAAGACCCACATTGAGTAACCCCAATGTACTGTCTCATCGTAATGATCTCAATGCAACAGATGGTGCGACGAACAGACGCCTGCTCTATAAGACATGTGCATTTTTGGTAAAAGGGCTTGGTTGGATTTGAGTCCAAACCAAACCTATCATATTCCATTGTCCGCCAAAACTCACCTATAGTATCTCATAACAACATCCTCATTTAAAGGAACCCAATTCCACCGACGACAAATTGATCAAACACCCAATTTGAGAGATACAATCGTTTTGGTAAATAGAGGTTGATTGTTTCTAGGCCCAGTCCGACCTGGTCGGACTGACCCAACTATCCCAGCATGGGGGGTCCCACATATCCCTATTTAACTTGACATACTCGACCTAATCTGGTTTGGGTATTGGTCGGTTCGGTCCGGCCTGGCAAGTGGGCCAGGCCTAATGGGCCTCGCTCGACCCGGCCCGGTTTGGCCAAGGGTCCATTCCGCTAGGATGCCGAGTGACCCGGCCTAGTCTGGACTAGCCCAAATTTTTTGGGTCTAGGCTGTAGGCATGGGTCCGTCTGACTGCGTGAAGGTCCGGCCCGGTGGATAGGGGAGCAGCTCGATGGCTGGGGGTGCGGCCTGTAAGCACAAAAAACAGCCGCACATGCGGCCTGTGATGTGCGCCTAGGACATGGTTTCTAGTCTCATCCCATCCCTACTAGGCCCACAAAAATGGGTCCTTCCTCCTACCACATTCAAATGACCATAGCTTCCACCTCTTCCGGGTGGACCAGACGCTTCTCCCCTCCTCACGGTGCCCGCCTGACACCGTGTCACCTCATTGCTCCCGCGGCCAGCCGGCCATGGCCTCCTTCCACCGCGATGTGCCGGAAGATTGTTCGACAGAACAATGGATGTGATCTATTGGACCATTATTCATGTTGTATATACATACATCCTCCGAGAGTATCTTCTTTACTATGAAGGTATCAAACCAAACTTTTCGTCGATTCAGACAATCTGTTCACAAAGGGCACACATTCAGAGGGTCCCAAGCATTGTTCATGTCAGCTCGGGTCCTCTGCGATATATATTTATAATCATGGGGATGCTTAAGGATCATGGGTCAATCAATCTAGAGATAAACTGATCCTGGATAATAACTCTAAAAAGACAATTCACCCTCTTACATAAACCAACGACTCACGAATCAACCTATTTGTGGGTTGATCCATGATTTTCATTTCTAGATTAACAACGGGGAAAATTTTTCATAGATTAGAGCCTTACTTAATTGAATGTCATTCCCATGTTGTTACATCGCCGAAGTTTCAAGTCATTGACATGATTCGACACTTCTTACTCCGTTCTTCGAGCAGAATCAAAGGTGTTTGACGCTCGTCGGTTTTTTTTGTTCTTCGTTGGAGAGGAAGTTCGTCAGAGGTTCAAAAGAGAATACTTGCAGTTTAATTCTCCATCCACTAACCCATTCATTTAATGAAAAGAAGCATTTCCCACCCTTATTGTTACGATTGGATGTTGCGTCGTTAAACTTTTCCTTTTTTGAAACAGTGTATCAGTTACGCTTTAACAACAAGCCATTAAGGCGCTTTCTTAACTATTCCTCATCATCGCCTCTTCACCTCACCACAACATCACCATCCTCCTCTCAACATTGTGACAGATAAATAAAATAACTTTTTAATGTTATTTTTTTTATTTTTCAGAAATTTACCAGAAATTTACATTTCCATCCAACCATTTCTGGTGGAAGTTATGATCTTTCTAGGTGAATCTCGGCATTCTGAGTTCAAAGGTGCCTATTATTTTTTATTCTTGCATTAGTTCAAATGTTAGAAAATCCTGCTCCCACATTTATTGAACGTACCTTAAAAATTTTTCAAAAAATTTGTTCCGGGCTCAACAGGTCATAGAATTACGTGTTGTCAAAGCGTACAGTCTCAAAATAATTTCATATAATTAAAAAATACTTTTAAATTCTGGGACATTACGTTCTCCACACCTTAGATATTTTCATCCCTGAAATCCAAATCAAGGGCTAATCTATCCAGTGGGGGCACTGGGCATGGATCTAAGATTTCAGGTCCTATGTGCTCTCCCGGAGGTTCCTGTGATGCCAATTAACCCGTAAAAGAGGAATTGACCATACACAAAGTACCCGCTCCTATCGATCCTCTCTCTCCAATGGGAAGTCTGCAAACATCGCCCCATCATCATTGTCCAACTCACCCCAATCGATGACGTGCGGGGGATAATGCACATACCACCTCAACTACGACATGTGAAAAACATCATGCATCCAGTGCATCTATTGGGGAAGAGCTAGGTAGTACGCCACCTCTCCAACTCTGTTCAGGATCTAAAAAGTTCCTAAGTACCTCATAGATAACTTTCCACCCCATCCAAATCACCACAATCCTCATCGGGGTGAGACCTAAAGGAATACATAATTGACCACCTCATACTTCAAGGTTCAATGTTTAAATTTGGAATAAGACATCATCATTCTTTATGCAGTCCTCATCTGCTCCTGGATGATCTACACCTTCTCAGGGGTAGCCCAAAGAATCTCTGGACCCATGAGTGCCAACTCATTTGGGTCTTTCCACCATAGGGGTGTTCTATAAGGACACCCATACTTTTCCACATATAGTTCCATGAAAATGGTGGAGTGGTAGATTTTTCTATATGCAAAATACACCAGTGGAAGTTGGTCCTCCTAACTAAAAAAATAATTCATGACATAAGCACGATGCATGTCCCCAATGATTTCTATGGTTCTCTCCATCTGACCATCCTTATGGGGGTGAAAAGTTGTGCCCCAGTGTAGCCGAGCCTCCAAAACGTCCTACCACCCCTTCCACAACCGGGATGTAATGCACGCGTCATAGTAAAATATGATCTTCGAAGGCACCCTATGAAGCTGCACTATATCCTGGTCTTAGAGGCGTCCACAATCCCTCTACCGATGAATGATCCCGGATTGGTAGGAACTAAGCTGACTTGGTGAGTTAGTCAACGATTACCCAGATAAAACAATGGCCCCTAAAAGTTTGTGGAAAACCAATCATGATGTATATGGATATACCATCCCACTTCCACTCTAGTAACTCAACAGGTTGTGTCAAGCATGCCGGGACCTAATGCTCGACCTTCACTTACTGATAAGTGGGGAATCTTGAAAAAAACTCTACCACTTCTTTCATCGTCCATGGAAACCAGTACTAATGTTAGAGGTCCTGGTACATCTTTTCCACACTAGGATGTACCGCAAAATGGGATGTATGGAACTCCCCTAACACCTCTTCAAAAAACTCACTGGTATTAAGGTCCTTCCTCTAAAAAGGATGATGTGCTCTACACAAATAGAAAATCCATCTGAAGTGAGTCCTAAATATATATGAGCACATCAGTCCTCACTATCAACATCTACAAGATGAACCTACCTTACTCATTATAAGAGTGGGGGCGTGATAGTCATAGACTGGAGGTAATCTACTCCATCGCTATCCCCAAAGGAAATCTACAACGTGGATAGCCGCTCTGTCACCTCACTCAGTAGCTGCAAACCAGACGACCTAGTGAGTGTTTCCTCCACCCCATTCCCCTTCCCAGGATTATAGACTATCTGAAAGTCATATTCCTTGAAAAACTGAATCCATCACCACTATCTCAACATTAGGTCCTTCTGTGAGAAGATATACTTGAGACTCTTGTGGTTAGAGTAGACTGTAAACCATTCATCCATCATGTAGTTCCTCCACTTCATCAAGGTAATGACCAATACTGATAACTCTATGTCCTTGGTCAAGTATTTCTACTTAGGATGCCTCTCCTACCATGAGATGTCGGTGATCACTGATCACTCCTCCAAGTGGACACAACCCAATCTGGTGCCAGATTCATCATAGTAGACTACATACCCAATTCTCTCTTCTGGTAGTCTCAACATTGGGGAACTTATAATTCTCCACCTCATCACCTGGAAACTCTGAGGGTACCTCTATGCCTTCACAAAGGAGTTTCCCTTCTTTTTCAAAGCTATCAACGGTGCTGCTACATTGGAAAAGTCATGTACAAACCATCGGTAGTACCCAGCCAAGCCCAGAAAACTCCACACCTCGATTGCACTCCTAGGATGCTCCAAACAAGGACTTCCTCTATCTTCACTGAATCCACTGCAAATCCTGCCTCCAAGAGGACGTGTCCTAGAATGTTCACCTTAAGAATCTAGATCTGGCACTTCAAGAGACTACCATAAAATGGTTCTCTCAGAGTGCATCTAGGACAATCTCTAGGTGGGTAGCATGCTCCTATTCTGATGCTGACTACACCAAGATGTCATCAATGAAGACTATGAAATGATGGAGGTAAGGATGGAAGATCATTATTCTGATTCCTATGACCATTTTTGGGATATTGGTCATGACCAAAGCCATCACAAAAAAAATCATAGTGGATGTACCGACATCTAAAGAATATATTCGGTATGTCTACTTCCCTCATCCCCAAACAATGATAACCTGATTTGGGGTCAATCTTCGAGAACAACCACACTCCCTTAAGCTAATCGAAGAGGTCAACAATCCTAAAAAGTGGATACTTGTTCTTCACAGTTACCAGGTTTAGGCACTGGATTTCCACACGTATCCTTAATCCCATTCCTTACTTCTTGGAAAAAAACAATGCGGCTTCCCATGGAGAAACATTGGGCCTTACAAACCCCTACCTCTACAAGTCCTCCATCAATACCCTCAACTCACTAAGCCCAATCGGAGCCATCCGATATGTAGGTGTTGATATTAGTTTTCTCCCCGGGTAAAAGTCTATGAAAACGTCTACCTCTCTACAAGGAGGAAGTCCTGAGTCATATTCTGGGAAGACATCCTCATACTCTCCCTCAAATATTATAAATATCTGACTCGCCCATCCACCATACTGAGGGTGAGACAATACAACTGGTGAGTGATTGGTTATACCCTCCCAGAGAGAAATTCCATCTTATTCTGCAGTGGTTCCCTTCCGTCCTCTGAAGGAAACCTGGCCCCATCCCCGTGAAAAAACCACACTATGCGCCTAAAATAGTTGATGTGAGCATGAACTGTCAATAACCAGCCTTTTCCCAATTTGACATTGTAAGGCCTCAATGCTTCTAATATGAGATTTTAGTCGAATATCTCACCACCTAGAGTAATTTCACACTCCCGGAACCAGCGTAAAATCGTCATATCCTCTCCCATAGGAGTCTCTAATCGTAATGATCAAGCCAACGACTTGACTAGAATATCAGAGCCTCGAACAAGGACTGTGGAAAGGAAATAGTTATCATCACTTGGGTATATAATAACTACAGATAAGGTGTAATAGACACAGATCATACCCCTTATATTCTCTAAAGCACCATGGACGTATGCCTTAATCGCTTGAAGATAGCCCCACCCATGTCCTCATGATCACGGAGCTCGTGGTGGACCTCCAGGGGGTGGTGGTAGTAGTAAATTGAACTATCGCCCACCACCTGTTGCTCGACCTACTCCCCTGCCACATCCTCCGCTCAACGGAACTCATTTCATGAACCTCTATTGTTTCCTTAGTTGTCCCTTGACCGACTACAAGTAATCAGTGTGGGGAATCAGATGGTCACAAGCCAAGTTCCCTTCTCCACCTTAAGAGTAACAAATTCTATCCCTTAGATGAACTCCAATAACTCACAAGCTCTGCGCCACCGAACCTACATCCTTGGGTTGTCCTCAGAAAGATATTGTCTGTGGGGGCCTCTTTTTCATCTTCCTACTACATACTGTTGACGAATTAGCCACCTATGTCCAGTGGTGGCGCTCACTATTACTGGCTTCTTGGCTAGAAATCACTCCCCCACTAGGGCTCACTCTATCTTTCAAGCTTGCATTGTGATGCTAAGAAAAATCATCGATGCTATAATATCCCATAGGATCCTATGCTCATAAGTCTAGTCCCTGATGAAAGGGTCTCATACAATGTTGGTGGAGTTAAGGGAGAGGCTGGTAAACCTCCCGGAGTACTGGGGAATAGTAAGTGTGACCTTCTGTTGGTTCAGTAACTTCTGAATATGCATTGAGCATAGTGTCACTAGTATGAACTGTGCCCTAAAGAGTCTCTCCAAGTATGACTAGATATGGTCTTCCTTCTACTGTGTTTGGAGTGTCAAGATCTACCATCTCCCAATAGTTCCCTAAAAAGGCTAGAATCTAGAACCACCATCTGGTATGTTGGTGTCTATACTGGGTGAATGAACAGAGTAACTGCCTCCAACCAATCCTCGGCTGCCTTAGGATCAATCTCTCCACAAAACCTCTAATGCCTCTATCTCTAGAAATTGTGTAGCATGCTCAGTCGTCGTCCACTATCTGCTGGTGGGTCTGGTAGAAATTTCCTCCCTCCGGGTGGTGGTGCTTCTAGTACACCACCTGAAATTTCTATCTTTGTAATTGGTCTCTATACTGATGCCTCATTTCTCATTGGACTATTTTCATGATCTCTCACTGGAATCCTAGCATGCTATATACATACGGGCATCTGATAGATAAATAGATGATCCATAGTCAATAAGTTATACATGATTAGCTAACTAAAAATAGATCAAGTGAAAAATATTTCCAAAAAACATGAAACTAGTTTTTTCATATACAGTGTTAGAAAACATAATTCAGGGACCTGGTGAATGGATACGTCAGCCTCTGCACAAACACTAGACTCGCTGGACGGAAATCCAAACTCATGACACTTAACATAATTCCCCCATTGAAAATACAGACTCTTAGTCCAACTTGGGGAACCAACCTCCTTTGATACCACTTTCTCATGACCCATCTCTTAAAGCATGTGTCGTGACTACCCCAAGCCCACCTTCCATAGGCCTGGTCTTAGTGACGAGAACATTAATGTCAAATCCCAAAAAAGGGAATACATTTCCATTAAACATATACACACGAAGATAGGGAAAACTGTCCAAATCTAACCACGAAGGAATGAAAAGTAATACAACCACCACAAATTTCCACCATTAAGAGTGAAGTTTTTAAACTGAACGCAAAGGGACCAGAATAAAAACCCAACTGAAAAGAAAGTACATAACAAGAAGTACAAGCTATAGAGGTCATTCAATAAGGATTCTACCTAAGGAGTAGGTACATCTCTCTGTTGGATGTCACTACAGCACACCACGTCTATCAATCCATATTCGAAACAATCTAGTCGTGGCTCCCCAAATTCTTGGTCAAAGATTTTGATTATCTTCACAAGACACAATAGGTGTAGGCGAAGCCTGTAGTGGGGTGAGTATAAAAATACTAAGTAGGGCCCTGAGACCCCCGAATGTCCCTTAGTAATAAACGATGGAAAACACCAAAAAGGAAATAACACAAAGGTAATACCACCAAGAACGATCTAAAAAAAATTGCACAAAGTAAAAGATGCATCTTCTAGAAAGTATCACATAAGTATTGTTGTAATGATGATTAGTCGTAAAGCTAGATCATCTTATTCAGGTGAGAGGATCTATTGCTTATCGACATAGGGTCGCTAGGTGCTAATACACATAGGGTCGCTAGGTGTTTCCGCACACAAGATCACTATGTGCTTACCTACACATGATTTCTTCATAAGTACCCACACAAGATAGCTATGTGGAGACCCACACAAGATCTATAGATGATGACCCACCTAGGATCACAATTCATTCTCCACGTTATAGCCAGCCACAAGATTCCATCACTTATCACGCTTGATTATGGGAGGATCCTCTCCTCAATCCATTGTTCATACCTAAATTTACATGATTTCCAAATATCAAAAAGACCATCTCATCATTGGTGTCCCAATGCAACAGACGGTGCGTTGAATGGATGCCCGGTTTGTAAAATATGGTCATTTTTAAAAAGGTCTCGGTTGGATTCATGTTTGATCCGACCTAGTTGTACTCCAACATCTTCCAAAACATTCATAGAGTACGTCATAAGGACCTACTCATTACAAGGGTTCCAACTCCACTAAAAATGTATCATTCAAATGCTTGTTTTGAGAGATACTGGCATTCTTAAAAATCGGGGTCAGTTAGCTCTAGGCCTGGACTGACTCGCTCATATCGAATTAGGGGTCCCACATACCCTGGTTTAACATTATTGTGTCAACCATACCTGGTTTGGGTCTTGGTCATTCCATTTCAGCCTGGCCAATGGGCCTTACTGGACTTGACCCAGTTTTGCTGAGGGTCCAATCCACCAGGTCTCTCGGCGATAGGTCTAGTCTGGCATGGCACAAAGGGTGTGGTTCTGGCCGGCCGACCCTGGTCTGGCCCAGATTCTTGGGGCGTGACCCACTGGCTATGGGTGTGGCCTGCCAGCCCAAAGATCTGCTACGTGAGTGGCTCGTAATGTGTGTCTGGGATGTAGTAGCCAGCTGTGTCCCCTCCCTGCTGGCCCCACGGAGGACTGTCCTACCACCTACCATTGTCAAATGACAGTGGGTTCCATCTTTTCTGAGTGGAATCGATGCAGGCGACCCCTCCTCGTGGCACCTGTGTAGTGCCGGAACACCCCTACATTGTCATTTTAGAGGCTATAAACTGATAAAATCTATGTTAAGGATGTATAGGTTGAATTAATATAGACACGTGGTTAATTTATCGTAATGTTATTTTATATCCCTTACCAAAACCAATTCTTAGTTGTGTCACCAAAAAGCTAATGGAACATACCATTTTCACCAGTGGGCATATCCATATTTCTTATACCTATCTGCCTTCCGGTAGGACCCATGTGGGTTAAATTAGAATTTATGCATCTCCTAGAATTCTAATAGCTCAAAAGTGGATCCCCACCATCATGCTATTAGAAACAACATATTTTTTGTTGTTTTTCTAGGTTACACCATCTAACTCTTTCTCTCAAATATCTAGGTTTTGGCCACCTACTTCCATGATGACCCCAAAACCATCCCCAATATTAAAACCACCAGGAATTTAAAAGAAAAATAGGCCCTATACTGGATTCATATAATAACATGTAACAATTCATCCCAGTATAAAATGATTATTCCCCTAGAAAGGCTCAAGATTATGAACATGATAAGAGATAAGGACATTTTTGCATCATTAAGGCCTCATGATGCTAGGCCTAATTGTTGTTCAAACTTCACAAACAACTCTGTAAAACCCAAAGGATCATCTTCACACATAAAACCTTTTCCATTTGATCCAATATTAAAACATGTAGTTTAATCACCATGATGTTATGTTCAATCTCAATGTCCTCTAAGTCAATTACATTGAACAGATCTAGAAAAATCAGCATCATCCTCAAAACATGGAAAACAACCTGGGTATATGTCAAATGAGGAGGTATGGTGAAATTATATGATACCTTAACGAGTTTCTCTATAATATCACATAGGGGGAAAATATTATAACATACACAACATCCCCAAATAAATATGTCCCATCCATAGTAAAAGACTATAAAATAACATACCTCAATGTCAAAAGGATTATGACACCAAATGACATTATATTTCTATCAGCCCTAAGAAATCATTGACTGATTTCTAATAAACTATGTGATATAAATCATCTTCAAAAAATGATTAGTCTAACCAATGAAATTTATCATATACAATACCCAACATAGTGGTAACCTTCAAGGCCTCACATACAACACCTCAAATAGACAAATAGTAGTCGAATAATTATAATTATATTTATAGTAAAACTCTTAACACAATTGATTATTTTACCAAGAACAAATGAAGTTAATGATGAATTCTTGAAGCATGTTCGCAAGAATTTGGATTTATTTCTCAATATTGATATCAGTTTTTATATTATATGATGTAATAAACCTTATCTAAGAACCCATGACTAATAGAAATCCACTTTAGAACCGAATTGTAAATTGAGGTTCTTTTTTATAAATGATATCATTTGGCACACAATGAGGTCTTTCAACTACATCACATTAAATATAAAAAGTTATTCTATCATTTTTTACTTATTTATATATCCAAAGTGTGATGATTTCTTAGGTTGATCAGTAATCACCCATATCACATCATTACCCTAATAATTTGGAGGTATTCCAATCCCATAGTACATGACTATCATATCACATTTTCAAAATGAATTGGTTAAAGGGTTCAATAAACAATTCGGTATATTACATGTTTCCCTTATTTTATATCATGTGGGAACCATGACACAGAACTTATCTTCATCCATTTAATTTCGGAACACCAATAATGAAATATCATGTCATGGTATATCTTTATAGATACAATGTAAAAGATAAATCTCAACTAGTTTATGCTATTTAATAAGTCATACCTCAAGATTTTTAGAAAAACATCCATAATAAGCAGTGAAAAACACCATATGATGACTGACAGCAATAAACTGATGTGTCCTACATCAAGATTCTAATTAAAAAATAGAATCTATAAATCCCCGTAATTTTTATATTGATTCTGAACATCTATGTGTTATCCAACTCATGTAAAATCTATTAATAGCTTTCCAAAAACCATTCCCTACATCTCAGAGCATATCATTGAACTAGATCATCAAACATTACTCTTCCACTGATTCCTTCACTGTGTATGTCAAATAAAATTACTCAATTCCACTATGATTATGTTAACTTTTTTGAGGATATAATAAATATAATAATGAAGGGTATAATGGTACTCCCCCCCACCTTCTATATCTCATACTATGATCCATATGAATTATTATATACTCTTGTTTATCATAGAATTAATACTCCATAAACATCCCCACATATGTGCTAATGAACCCATGCCTAAAGCACATGCATCAGTTCTACCAACTGCAGATCATGAGTGAGCTAGTTCGTTTCATGTGGGTGAAATTGATGATGGAAATAATCTACTACCTATCCAAATATATTAGAAAAAACCCATACCCTTACCTGAGGAAAAACTGTAAACATCATAACAATGTCATGGATTATGAAGGATCAAGAATTTAGTTGATTACAATACCACCTTAAACTCCAATAAATACATTTGGCATTGATCTATCTATAAAAGTATTTACATCCTTTCTGACCAAATCTATCATAGAGGATGTTTGTTGTCAGAAGTACCAAAAAATATGTATAAAATAACCAACTAATCCCAATTACCATTGAATTATATACATTTAGAGATACACTAATGACATCACCATAGAGATAATCTCATGATCCATTGTGTCACCTTCTTACAAATCACATGGCCTAGAAATTTATCTTTATAAATCATGAACTGAGATCATTACCATAAGTTAAAATATTGAATGATTGATTGATAGGGTCGGTGAATCAACGTATGTTTTTTATTTTTCCACACATACCTATGAAACGTTCATTTTCATAAACAATACAGACTTCAAATATTAATAGGTTAACTATTGTGTTCCCCTGTTAAGAAATAATTCAATTAGTTATGTTAGTATATATTCCTTCTTCATATAAGATATATTATCACTCAATACACAAGAAATAATTATCTTTTTGTGGAATATAAGTAAAGTAAGAACATAAAAAATTGATGCTTTATATGGTTCACCTATTATTTAATTCATCTAATGATTATACAATAACATTTTGTCAGTGTTCCCAAATCCACTAGTAATCAACTAGTGGGTTATTTTTGGAAAGTTCACACCTATACCTTGGTTTTATCTATTTATAAGATTATGGGTAAGCTCATATTCACCCAAGGATCCCTACTTTTTTCTTATATTAGGTTTCACTAAACTAAGAAGAAAATATCTTTCACACATTGGCTAATGATAAAATTCACAATCTAGATGATAGTTGACTGACTAGCCATCATTATTCTTCAAAAAAAATCATTAACATACTTTTTGAGAACATAATCACTATAAAAGATTCACATTACCTATAAAACTCATCATCAATGAATATTAACTTCCTTTGCAGAGGTCTATAATTATTGGCCATATCATTCCGTTTCATGAAATATAAATCATTAGTGAAAATCCAAAACTTTATAAAATATTCACTATGTTGAGAAATTATCCACTTTCTCAAAAATATCATCATGTGTGAGAGTTACAATCTTTCATGAATCACTGTTTTTCTAGAATATATACAAGTTACATCAGATGGGCAAGTGATTATCATCAAAAAGTTTCTCATAAAAAAACGCATCATAGAAAATATTATTTTGTTGAGTTCATTTAAGATTATTGATGTCATTATATACTAAAATAACGAGTGGTATCCACTTATTTATTGATTTTTCCACCCCTTCAAAAAATATATGCACTCACCCATTTATTTTTGTGATACTCATCATTTTGTTTGTGTAACTCCCATTGTTCATGAAACATCTAGGAAATGAATTTGTTCATGTACTCTTTTGAATAAAATGACACCATCACCTATCATACAACCTTCACAAACCATACACCATTATGAAACACTGTTTTTGGAATCATCTAGTAATTCTTTATTTTCATTCCATATAAATATTTTCATGGGATGGAATTGAATCTCAGTATTTTAATAACATTATATACACAGTCTAGAGAATCATTACCCTTTTCCTAGAGAATTTTAAATATGCCATCAATAATTGTAGTTGGACATCATCATTATCTATACATTATGTATCACTATTTGTATTATCATATTTCGTGGATAACCCCAATGCATCACTTTGTATGGCCATGATCGACATTCTCAGACCATACATTATATCATATACTCCACCACATTCACTATATCTAGAAAAACAATGTCTCTTTTAATTTTTGATATGTTGAATAAAAAATTAAATATGATCCATTACACAATTTCAATTGAACATCCACATAGGACACACTTACTAATGAAGGTTATAAATGATTTTTTACAAATGAATCTAACACACAAATTATTGAAACAAAAATGCTAATTAGTGTCTATAAATATATAATTCTAGATTTATTGGATAAAATATCTGGAATCCATTAAACTAACATGATAGATATCACCTGATTAAACATTAAAAATACCTAAAATCCCTGAAGGAAATAAAAATTATTGATTTAGATTGGTGATCAATATCAACTTTTACACAATGTGTTTTACATGATAGGACTACATTCATCAACACCATTAGGGTTGTTCATTGATCAAAAACATCATCCATGATTTATCATCCTTTTAAATAGCTAAATATTTCCCACTAGTTTTAATGATTATACTTACTACAACCATTATTAAGGTCTGGGTAGAGACACACATAGATCTATGATCCTTCCTACTATATTCAGATACTATGCAGGGATTCATGATCATTTTTTTGTATTCATTGACATCAAATCCATAATATATATTATATGATATGAAATAGATATTGAATCTAAATAAAACTCATAAATTTGGAAACATGGATTTAAATATTAGAATCATGTCATTCCCCTAGTTTCATTATGTCTAATAACACATTATTTCATCCTTTCAAAAACATTGAGACCATGAATTACATCATTGAGTTATTTATCCTTAAGGAATTATGGGGATAAGTGTATTTATACATCCCTAACTTATTAAAAATGTTCTCTACATCTTATAAGATGATATAATTCTCCCTATATGATATGAAAACCTTCCATAGGGTAGGGCCACTAGTTAATCTAGAAATACATTTTTCTTGTATCACACCTTCACATGTGACTAAAGTTCTGAGTGATCTCTGATGAAAAATATCATTTTTATGGGAGAGTCACTCCAATATATATTTTTTGGTTTTACTTACCAGTTATAATAGAACTATCATTAAAAAATAATAGCTTATTTATTCAATACTCAGTGTCAAAAAAAGGGATAATGTTAATAACATCTATGAATTCAATTGCACTCACTTTAATATATTTGAATCCTTAATAGAAAAGGAATTTATTGATTTAATTCTATATTTCTATATCTTATATTCAAAACACCAAGGTAGTTTTTTTTAAATTATACCAACTATTTAAAATAATACAAATTTGGAAATGATGAATCATGTGTTCATCATTTAAGACAACTTCGAGATTTTTTATGGGTGATTGATTTTTTCATTCAATTATAACACTTATTTAAATTTTTATTTGAGAAGCCACATATCAAAAGTTAATTTAAAATCCCCCCATGACCTTATTAGCATTATCTTCAAATTTGAAATTAAAATTTATAATGTTAATTATCCATTAATAGAAACCCATGATATCCTATGAATAATCATATGATATCACATGATATGTCAAATACTAAAAAACATGATGGATCATTTTTTTCAACTTCTCCATTTTTCAATTATCTAGATTTGATGTTAAGGTGATCTAGTAATGTTGAAAAAAATGATTTTTGGATCTTCATACCACTTAAAATCAATTAAAATTTATACATTCAACTCCAAATTCAAGTCAATGTTACACCAAATTACTACAATGATTCATCTTCTGTTCTCTCATTCATTCTAATCGATGATAAAATAAAATTCCTACATTTACTAATTCAAATAAGATATAAATATGGAGAACACCCCAACACCACATTTCATCTTTTTAGAAATCTTCATCATGGATCGTATCACCAAAACACTTAAACAATTCAATCAATGGAATAACTCATTTAAACACATAAAATAGTGGAAATTTTCACATCCTCAATGTCACAACCCATCCTAGAGGGGTCTATGCTATGAATCCCCATTCCATCCTCATATAATACTTGGGATGGTGACTAGAACTGAGAAGAAATATAACTAATATGGTAGGAATTTTCAATTTACCTGTATGCATGCACAGATCACCAAACCCAGAAATGACGAAATGTAAAACACAATGTAAACCATACATGCCACTAAGACAACTAATGAGAGTAATAGTAAAAAATGAAAGAAAAGTGGGCCACTATTCAAGACAAAAAAATAAAATATGTAAATAGGGAATTATACAAGTCACTGCAAAAAAAATACAAGAAAACCCTACTAGAATGGTTGGTGAAGGGAAACAGCCTGAAGCCAAAACAGTACGCCTTGCCTATCTAATATCACTGGGACCCACATAGCCCAATACCACCTAGGTCTCTTCCAAAATGTCAGTTTATTGCACAAGAATGACATGTGTAGGAAAAGCCTGTGTATGGGAGAGTAAAATAATACATAGTAGGATTCCCCAAAACAACAAAGGAATGACCATGATGAAAAGTACAGTGGATGTATTTTCAGATCACATTGTTATAAATAAATGACACTAAAAGAAATATTATCAGATGTAGTCCACAAAACAAACTATATCGATTAGACACTTATTCCAGATGAGACACTCATTCCTGATGAGAAACATAGTCCTAGGGTGTCATGTATCCTAAAGGCCACTTAGTCTTCCAATCCCATATTCCTGAAGTCACAAAGACTTCAAGTCATATAGTATCCCTGGCACAACATTCCACTGAATTCCCCTAATAAAACACATGATCTAGGAGAACGTAAGACTCAATGAAATGGTTGTAATTCTACTTCTAAAACGAAAAAGTAGTGTAATTTAAAATAACTCACTCATCGTGAGTGTCCAAATTACAAAAACAGCCCATCAAACCGATATACAGTTTGGATGTTATGAGGATCTTAGTAAAAAGGGGCTAGTTGGGTCCATGTTCAGACCGACCTAGTTGGACCAACTCCACCTAGAGTCCATCGACTAGACCCACAGAGTAATCTAAAACCACTGGTCCCAGACCCCATGCTTAGGCATGTACTATTCTACCAGTCTGACAATAAAACTCTATCATATCCCACCCAATGCGGGCTAGTTCAGTCTATCTAGATGCATTAAATGTCATTTCCCACCTTTCCCGAGTAGCCAACCGATAATCCATCCTCTCCAATCACACGTATTCTATAGGTAATGCATGCTAGCTGGATAGCGTGACACCCAGGCACATTGTCGGTCCGACCAACTATGGCCCATGTTGGCTGTGCCTCGGATCACTACATGCGGCCACACTGCCACTGGAAATACAGGTTTGGCCTTCGTCACTGCCATCCCTGCCCCCCTGTCATATGTTGTCCCACCGCTGCCATCCCGTTGGACCACGAGTAACTGCTACCATCGGGTTGGTTCCACTTCCACCACTGGTCTCTCCACTGGCGGCTTTGCCTCACTCCATTTCCTGCCATTGCACTTCCGTAAAAAATTTTGGGATTAAATTTCATGGTTTCGGGTTGTTTTTCCATGAATTGAAGGTTAAAAAACTTCTCTCCATCAATATACTGAAGAATGAAAAAAAATGGGTCGAAATGAGAAGACCAAGAACACCCGAAGAATGTTCAAGACCTTTATTCTTGTTGTAATTTATTCTTTCTTATTAGTAGGACCATGAATAATGGAAACAATAATCACAATGATTTAATTCTATTTAATGACCCCTGATAACTCCCATCCCACATGTATGAATGACCTAGGGATCAGCCAGTTAGTCGGTTGATATGCATTCTTCATTTAGAAAAATTGAATGAGATAGAGAAATAATATTGAAATAATAACACTAACTTGATGATTTGACAGACTGTTGAAAAATAATGAGTCCTGATTTTATAATTTTTCAACCAGCCAACACGGGCTTTGAATTCTATTTACGATATGCTAGTGTTCATCATCACTCGCCGCTGAGGGGTTTCTACAATGACTTCCCTCATCAGAGTCGTCAATGGAATTCTCTCCATAGTTATGAATCTAACCTTGTATCCCTATTAATCCATTTAATTTAGATAATGAATATAATCATTTCAACGTTACCATCATTTTTCCATTATAAATGAAAATGGTATGACTCATATTTTCATCATAGTGTCCATGCATCTCTACGAGACCTTTAGAAATAAATAAAATAAAATAATTTATGTTTAAATTATTTTTCATTAGTATTTCCAAAAAATAACATTTCCCCCTGATTCATGTCGGTCAAGGTTATATCATGGATAATGTAAAGTCGATCTTTTGAATGTAACAATGCACTTATATTATCAATCTGGGAACATGTTTTCATGTTATTAATTTTCAAAGTTATCTTACTCAGTGATTTTAATTAAGAATTCGATTTTATTAAATTATATATTCTAGGCACACCTAGCCTCAAAATATTTTGAAATCTCAACGTATTTTATCGCAATTTCCTCATTTAATTTATACAGTATTTCAGTGGAAAATCAGAGTCATTACATTCTCCCCACCTTTTGGATTTACGTCCATAAAATCCAAAACAAGGGCTACTCAACAAAAGGTTTAGGGTAATGGGCATGAATCTGAACATATTTCCCCCAAGTTCTCTCCTAGAGCTTCCCATGCTACTACCGAATGTGTACCAGTGGAATCGACCACCCCCAAAAGATCTACACATATTGATCCTCTATCTGATCATAGAACTCTACAAACGTCTCCCCATCATCAATGTACATATCTCCCCAGTCGATGAGGTGTGATGGATCATGCACGTACCTCCTCAACTGCAACAAGTGAAATACATCATCCACTCGATGAATTTTTGCGGATAGATCTAGGTGGTATTCCACCAAACAAACTCTACTCATAATCTGAAAAGGGCTGATGTATCATGGAAATAAATTTTCACCGCGGACAAATCACTACAATCCCAATCAAGGTGTGACCCGAAGGAACACATAGTCTCCCTCATCGAACTCCAATGGACTCCATCTCCTATCCACAATGTATTTCTGCCTACTCTGTGCAATCTTCATCTTCTCCTGGATTATCTACACCTTCTTGGTGGTAGCTTGTTCCAACATGGTACCCATGAGTGATGACTCCCATGGGATTTTACAACATCGCGATGACCTATATAGTCACCCATACAAGGCGTTGAATGGTGCCATACCAGAGATGGAGTGGTAGATATTTTTGTATGAAAAATCCACTATAGGTAGGTGATTCTCCAAAATTTGTCCAATGTCAATGATGAAGGCACATATCATGTCTTTTAGTACATGGATGTTAGTCTTCATCTAACCATCCATCTAGGGATGAAATGTCATGCTCAAGCCCAACTGAGTCCCTAATGTATCCTAAATCTCCCCAAGTCTAGATGTGAAGTGAACATCAGGATTTGAAATGATCATCAAAGAACCCCTTGAAGCCGAACTATCTCCAGAATGTAGAATAATTCTAAGAACTCTACTGAACCGTTCTCCTATATGGGTAGGAAGTGGTCCAAATTGGTGATTCAAACAATGATGACCCAGATGGAATCATGTCCCCGAAATATATGTTGTAATCATTTCATGAAGACCATTGATATTCCATCCACATCCACTTAGGCATCTCATGTGGTTGAACCATGGTTACTGGGACCTGATTCTCTACGTTCATTTGCTGACAAGTGAGTCACTAAGAAAGGAACTCGTTTACTACATTCTTCATCCCAGGCTGCCAAAAATGATGTTGTAGGTCCTGATACATCATATCCATGCCCAAATGTTGCACCAAAGGGGATATGTGAAACTCCCCCAAAACCTCCTCACTTAATGTCACATGTACAACATTGCGCCTCTATAGAATGGATGTCAGGCACTTCACCAGTCGAATATCCCTCTGTTGATTTTCCTATGGATAAATGTGCACATAGGGGCCCACAATCAACATCACCATGTTGTGCCTCTTTATCATTCGGTAAGAGTGGAAGAGTGACAACCATTGACTAAATGTAACTGCTCTATCACCATCCACAAAGGATATATGCATTGTATCAATCTACACTCAATCCATACTCAGCAACTGCAAGCTGGATCTCTTGCTGAGTGAATCTTCCACCACATTCCCCTTCACTAGAGTATAGAAAATTTCAAGGTCATAATCCTGGGGAACTCTAGACACTGCCTCTGTCTCATGTTTAGGTCCTTCTATGAGAATATATAATTGAAAATTTTGTTATCATAGTAGATGTTAAACTTCTCATGCATCAAGTAGTGTTGTTACATTTTCAATGTGAAGACCTCTACTAATAGATCTAGATCAGGGGTCGCATTGTTCTTCTCATGATACATCAAGTATCATTAACTGTAGGCAATCATCACTTTCCCCAGAAGCAGGACACAACCCAGTCTAATCGCTAAATCATCACAGAACCCGACATACCCAACCCCCTCCACTTGTAGTCTCAAGATGGGGGCACTCTTGAACCACTTCCTCAACTATTTGAAACATTTATCACACATCTCCTTCTACAATAATAGTTGTCCCTTTCTATTCAAATAATATGAGGGTGTTTCTGACCTTTAAAATATGGGATAGAAACTCCGATAGTATCTAGGGAATCCCAAGAAACACCGCACATAGTCCATGCTTTTATGTAACCCCTATGTAAGCACTACTTCTATCATTTCTCGATCCAACAAAACACTAGCTTCAGAAATCAAATTACCATGAAATTGGACCTTTCGAATAAAAAACTAACACTTCAAGAGCATCTTATAATGCTGGTTCTCTAAGAGTGTACCTAGGACCAACCTCAAGTGTGTCATGTGCTCCCCCTCTGAAGACGTGTATGCCAGGTTGTCATCAATGAAGAACATGATGAACCAGTCAACGTAAGGATTGATGATCCTATTCTTGGGCCCCAGAGATACTATTGGGGTGTTGATCACGCTGAAAAAAATCACCATGTACTTGTAGTGGCCATACATACATATGTAGGTTGTCATTGGTACATCCACTTCCTGTACATGAAGATGATGATATCCAGACCTATGTTCTATCTTCATGATCCACATCACTCCATTTATCTATTCAAAGGGGTTTTCATTTCTCAACAGTGGATATTTTTTATTTGTGATCACCTAATTTAGGCACCATTAGTCCATGCACATCCTCAAGATCCCATATTCCTTCTTGGTAAAAAATACTGGGACTGCCTAGGATGAAACATCGGTCCTCAAAAATCCCTTCCCCTATTGTTCCTATTGTTATACCCTCAACTCCTGAAGCGTAGAAAGAGACATTTGATATGGTGGTGTGGATACCAGTTCCTTCTCGAGGTACATGTCAATGTAGAAGAAAACCTCCCTATGAGGAGATAAATCCTAGAAAATCCTCTTGGAATAAGTCCTCGTACCAATCCACCAATGCATGAAATTGAGGACACTTCTCATCCACTTCCCTGAGGTTAAGACTATCCAACTTGTGTGTAATCATCGGAACCCTCATCTGAGAGAGTCCATCATATACGTCACGCATTTCCATTCCACCGGTAAAGGATGAATTGGTCTCAACTCCATATATATAGTACACTCTTCATCAAAAATAGTCAATCTGAGAATGGATTATAGATAACCAGTCCATTACTAGAATGACATCATCAGGCCTCAATGGCACTACTAGGAGATCACAACTGAATCTCTCACCTCCAAGAGTAATTTCACACTATTATCACTGGTGTGTGATTTTTGATACCCCTCTCACAGGAGCCTCTAAAAATAATGATCGAGCCAATAGCTCCACCGGATTATCCGAGATCCAAACATCGTTTTTGGAAAGGAATGAGTGACTAGAACATGTGTCTATAAGAAATACAGCTAGGGTGGAGAAGATACCAATCATACCTATAATCATCTCTGAAGGATCGGGATCATAAGACACTATCTCTTGATGCTAAATGCACCCATGTCTACCTTCTCCCAAAGCCCATGGTGGACCACCTGGGGGTAGTGGTGGTAGTACCTTAATCCTCCACCAACTAACTTCAACTCTTCCCACTACCCTACCACTTCTACCACCCTATGAACCACCCCTAATGAACCTCTACATCAGTCTCATCTATCCCTTGACCATATACTAATCTCTTATGCAGCTATATGAGAAGTCACAAGCCATGTGTCCCTAATGGAGACATGTTTAACACAACCTACCTTCAGATGACACCCTATAACCTAGGAGCCATGTACTAAAAACCCTATTTTCTTGTGTAATCCTCTATTGTGCATGACCCGATTCGATCCTTGTGTATTCAGTCAACTACCCATTGCCAAAGATTCGACTGTCTGGTGACTATTGGTAGCTCCCACAACTGGCGCCTGCTCTTCCCAAATGGTCTCCATGAGAATAGTTTTCTCCAGTACACCAGAATAAGTTGGTATGCTAAGGGATGTCATCGGAGCCTGGATTTTTAAGAGCATCCCCTGGTTGACGGTCTGATCCCTAAAGAATATTCCTTTCACTATTTCTATGGAGTAGAGAGATATGATAGTGAATCTCATTAAGTACTCTCCTACCTTATAGCTTCCCTATTGTAGGTTCAATAAATCTTATATACCTAATGATCATAACCTCGCTGAGAAGAAATCTTCCCCAAAGAGTCACTCAATGTCTTCCCATGAATGGGTTGTCTCGTCATGCGTCTGGATCACATAGCTCCACCAACATCCCACTTAGCCGTAAAGAAAGATTGTGAGTAGGAAAAACATCTAGTTGGGTGGGGTCTTCATAAGGAAGAAGACAAGTGTGAAAACATCCATCCAATCCTCAACTACCTGGGGTCAGACTCACCCATGAACATGGGAGATTTCTCCCTCAGTAACTCTTGTAATGCACTGAGCCTGTATGCATCCTATATCAATAGTGCTGGTAGAAACTGATGATCGATGGGTGGTGGTACCACTAGTACACCACCTAGTAAGGGTGTTTATAATAGTTTTCCTTATACCAATTCTTCATCTCTTGGATTACCATCCTCATTGTCACATAATGGAATCCTTTCCAGGTATCAGTGGGGAGGTATTCTAGAATAGATCAATACAAACCACTATCAACAGAATATAACTAGTGAGATGACTCAAGAAATACATGATAACACACTCAAAAATCCTATACAATAAATGTTTCACATATTTTTCCTAAACCAATTTTTTCATGTACCAAGTCAGAAAGAAGATATCCATAGGAATATTGTATGGATACAATGTTTTCTGGACCAACACTTGATTCACTAGCCTGAATTCCAACCATGAAACACTTAACACTGTTTATCCAAACCAATATTATAGACTCCCAATCCCAATTTTCAACCAAACTGCTCTAATACCTCTTTTTTATGACCTGTTCTAGAGAGTTCTATGCCATGACTCCCCAAGACAGCCTCAAACAAGCCAGGGGCTAGTGACTAGAACTGAAAAAAATAACTAATATTGGAGTCATTGGCTATATACCTATACACACACACACAAATTTTCAAGCACACAAATGCTAAAATTTAAAACACTTTGTAAACCATGTATGCCACTAATAAAAACAATAAGAGTAGTAGTAAAAAACAAAAAGAAAATGTCGACCATTATACAAGAACAATAATAGAACAGTTGTAAACAAGCATGTACAGAAGTCGCAGGAAACTAATTTGAAGAAAACCTTTCCTAAAGGGTGGGTTAAAGGAATCTTCATGAAGCCGAATATGTATACATCTCCTATCTGATCTCAATGGGAACAACCTGGTCCTAGACCACCTAGGTCTCTATCAAAACAATAGCCATCTGCAAAAGACACGACACATGTGGGTAAAGCCCATGCCAGTGTGAGAAAATATTACTCAGTAGGACCACCTAAAACCAAAAAGGAATGTCCACAATGAAATCTACACATTAAGTATTGTCAAATCACACAGGTATAAATCAATGACACTAAAATAATGATTATAAGACGTAGTCGAAAAAACACCCAGTATTGATGAGTCACTGAGTCCCAATGAGACACTAATTCATGATGAGACACTTAGTCCTCGTGAGTCACATAACCTCGAGATCACATAGTCTTAAAGTCACATTGTCTTCAAGTAACATAGTCTTTACATCATGTATTCTGCAGAACACATCCAACGACATGATTCTTCTCTTAGCATGCATTATCTGGGAAAACATATTCCTCAAGTCAATGGTTATAAATAAATTTCCAAAAAATCCACTTAGAGTAACTGAAAAGTACTTGATCGTCATGAGGGTCTCAATACCGTAAACAACTCATCAAACTGAAATACGGTTTGGATTTTAGGGGAATTTTTTTTAAAAAAATTGTTTGGGTTTTAGATTAGACAGACCAACCCAACCTGAGCTGACACATGGCCCGCCGACCCAACCCACTAGGTCGAACCCAAATTACTGTGTCACCCAACCCACTGGTCTCGGCCCACCTTGGAAGGGCCCAACCAATTCTTCGGTCTGACCCTGCCCAACAGATGCATTCCCGTTGGGTCCACCCAGATATGGTAGATGCCGCATCCCCCATTTCCAATGCGGCCGATCTAGTAGAAGGACGCTCCTCCACTACATGGTATGTGGGACTGCATTCCAGCTAGATGAAAAAACATGCTACCACATCTCTAGTCCACACTTCTGTGGGCTCCTACCGCCACCTACCATCAAGCCCACATCCTTCATCACAGCCCCCCATGGCCCCCTTCCATGGATTTTCCCACCACCGTGATCCCAATGGACCACGGGTCACCGTTGTCCTCGGCTGCCATGTCATGGGATGTCCACATGTCCCAGCCAAACCATTATGCTGGTGTCGTATCTTGTGTTAGACACTCCGTTGGTGGCCTCGTATCACGCCAAAATAGCCTTCACACCTCAATAGCATTGTTTGGGAATGAGATTATCTGTTTCGGGTTGTTGCGCCCCCAATCAACTATGCACCAACCGCTCACAATCGAAACCACCATGAATGCATTGAATTGGGAAAAAGGAGAAGCACAAGAACACCTAAAGACTGATCCATTCTTATATGTGTGGCAGCCTTAGTTCATTCACGTTAAGTGATCCAATGAGAACGAAAATAACAATCACAAGTATTTATTTAAAATTTAATCACCACATGATAACTCTAATCCCAAATGGATGATCGAAATTTGGATCAACCTGTTATCGGGTTGATACTTATTCTTTAATTAGAAATAAAGAACAGGAAAAGAAAAATCTCCTTGAAATAAAACCCCTAACCTATGGATTGGATCGATAGAGGAAGAAGAGTAATTCCTACAATTTATGTTTGTGAATCTGCTGACTCTAGCTCCGAATTCGATCATTGACCTTCCTGTGTTTGTCATCACTTTATGAAGAGGGGTTTCATCAATTAAATCCCTCTTTAGGCTCTTCTAGATAATTTTAAACAAGGTTATGAGTCAAAACCTATAATCCTGTTAATCCATTAAATGGTGAATTTTTTTCAGTGTTTCAGTGTCACCACACTCTCTCAATTATGAAAGAAAATGGGATTGTTCCTCATTGCATTGTTGCATCATCATGTCACTATGATACATTCCAAAAGAAATAATATAATCATCATTAGGTTGATTATATTTTTCATTAAAATGCTTTCAAATTAACTTTTACCCCAGACACATGATGGATGAGGTTAGGCCCCACCTAAGGTAATGTTGATGTTCTGAATGCAACGGTGCCCTCAAATATTAGCTCTGGGAACCCATTGATATGTTACTAATGTTCAAAGTTTTCCTCCCGAGCATTTTTAATAATCAATGTGACTTTATTCAATTATTTATTTGATCCCATAGATCCTCAGAATCACATTCCATCTAAATTCCTAGTCTCATAATTTTCTCAATTAATTTATAATAAAAAATTGAAGAAAAATAAAATTCCTTATACTTAAGTTGAGGAATGCATGTGGTATTGATAAATCAAACCATCAATATAATACTTTCTTTTTATTCTTTTGATATTCATGGAAAGTAATTCCATTAAATGAACATCCAATTATTCATCCAAATAATTATTTATGATATCCTTCTTTAGTCCATTTCATGATGCTCTCCATTGATTCATGAAACTTAGAGAATCATAATTTCAAATGAATTGTTTAGACATCCCCTCTCCTAGATTTATCATATCCTTTTCATTAAAGTTCTAATCATAATGTTTTATTTAATGGATACTCTTACAAATAAGGATATACTCAGTTTTTGCATTTTTTATGTTTATTCATCATGTCTTCTTTTTCATCTATTTATCTTTTTGGATTTATCAACTTAGATGACTAAATACTTTTTTTGGGATGTATCTTTAACATGAGTGATTTATTGACCATTTATGATTTACTAATCTTTTTATTGTATTTACCTGAAAATTTATATTTAATTATTCATCAAGAATTTCTATTTATTGAACTATTATTCATTTTATTTGGATATCCCAGAACTTAATTCTTACCATTCCTTGTAGTACACTTTTCAATCCCACTCAGTCACACATAGTGTCTTTCATATTTTATAAAAAATAGAGCCTTTTTTGATATTTCTTCCATTGTTGGTAATTTTTCCATATTCTCATCCAACATTTCCAATTCTATAGTGTTAATGTTGATTGCAATTCCTTGCCACTTAATCCAAGATCTGGTGCCTTACATTATTACATTGGATTGATTGTATGGAATCAAATCATCGTGGACCGATCCGTTTTGTAGCTTTCGAAGACTATATTGGCCACAAGATACCCATATTACATAGGGAAATAGAAAATAAAACATGATAAATAATATAATAAAATAAATTGTGTCATTGAAAAATAATTCAAAATTTTATTTTGTATAACTTTTGAAATGGAAACAATATAAGGTTGAGCTCAAATTCTCCTTAAGGGTATGTAATGGGAAAATAATAATGAACTGATTAGGATAATCACTGTGAATTGTTAAATGACTAATAACACTATATATTAAAATAAGTCAATATAAAATAATCAATATGGTAAGGTAAGAAACAAGATCACAGTACATTTAAGTAATAAATTGAAAATAAAATACATCCATAGATATGTCAAAGAAAAAATATAATGGATAAATAACAACTAATTAAAAATGATGGAAATACATAATTATTAGATTCTGTATTTCCAAGTTATGTGGTAACCATACCTTCTCAACCATTCATAATATATTTTGGAATATCAAGTAAAACCACATCTAGTTTTTCGAACTAATTATTCTCATGGGGCTGCTAATGCATAGAGGGGGTATATATAACCAGGCCCCATTCATGTTGCACATGTCCACAAAATTCTTCATTAATCATGTTATTGATTTAATTCATGAAAATTGTTCCTTATCAATTATCTGTGTATAATAAATGATTATGAATTATAAAAAATTCTATAGTTAATCCACTAATTGTCAATGTGAACACAATAAGTAAAACGGTATAGGGGTTATAAAATAATAATATCAATTTCATGAGGATATTCATATTTTAGATAAATATAATATACCATAAAAAATATCATAGTAAAAGTGAATATTTCAAGGGAATGCAAAATTCAAAAAATCAAGAGAGATTGTAATGGAAATCATTAAGAACATTCTTATGGAACATAATCTTTAAACATTCCAAAGTGTCCCACACCACTTGGAAACATTTGAATCATAATCCCCATGAAAGAATAACATTAAATTAATGCTTTTATTTTCATGATGAAAAACGGATTAATTATATAATATATCAAAATTTCATGTAGATACACTAAAAAAATATGTACTTTGTGAATGTGACATTTATCTCCATGATATAAATAGTGTGACAAAAATACCTTAAATAACAATACTTTATTTATATAAAACCATTAAAATACTATATAAATTTCTAAAAAATATTACCAACTTCTTCCAAATCCATATTCAAGATTATAATACCGTATATTATACGCTTATAATATATAATTACCTATTGGATAAGAATTTTTCATTATTTTTACTATTTTAGGTGTTGATTTCCCAGTTTTTCATGTATGTTTTGACTTGATATTTTGTGTCCCTATTATATATATCATGATTTCATCATCTAATGAATTTAAAACATGATTTGAATATCATATAAATTCATTTTATAAGTATTTTTATTCAGAAAAAGTATTTTTATTTATAAAATGAAATTCCTACTTCATGATGATGGTCGGTCAAAGGAATGCAGAAACACAACTTCAATTTTTTTTCACATTTAATATAATGGAAATTAATTTATAAATATGTATACTATAATTACATTATAATATTAATTTCATATATTTAACAAATTTTTATTAAAATGATCCTTAATATTTTCCGTGTGTTGCATGAACAAATCACATCGCTTTGAGGAGGCGATAGTCTACACGTCCACAAATAATGTTAAGGTATTTACAAAAAATATAAAGTATCATGTTATGTGTACTAAAAGTATTAAATAAAAAATAAACACATCAAAAATATCATAAATATCACATATTAATAAAATATTCATCATAATTTTTAAACATTAATGGTGGTGAAGGAAAAAGAAATGATATCATTTTATGTTGCCGAAGTTCGCCGTACAAGAACGGTAACACCATTAATCATTTAATGGATGTGTGTAGGATTTGGTTTATACATTATAATAACAAATGTAAATATTTTTATGTTATTTTTGTTATTATATAAATTTAATATGATGAATTTTTTGGTTTTATAAAGGAATAAATATAAAGAGATCATTGAATAATGTTACCTCATTTTTGGGTAACTCCTTTTGGTTTATACCAAAAGAAGATAGTGGGTTGATTTAATCCCAATTTGAGGATTATAGGTGGAGTGGATGTATTCTGCGGGATTATTTTATCTGTGGTTGGGAGAGTCAAAAGGCATGAGATGTGTTAATAATTAAGAGGGGTGAGTCACATTCTATTGTGGAGGAGTGGCATTCGTCAAAATTTTGGAAAATGGAATTCTATCAATGTTTTTACCAGGTAAATTGGCTAAAATTATAAAAAACAATAGATACCAGGTACTATCGGGAATAAATATGTAAATTAAATGAATTTTGGATGACATTATTTTTATTTTTGGCCATTAAGATTAAGATTTAGTCCCTTGTAAAGCTAATTTTTCTCTTAGTCGTTGTAATTAATTTTAATCACATTCACTAATTTTATGATTAAGTAATTTGTTTACCTTTTATGAAATTATAATTTTATTCATTCCAAATATTTAATCCATTTTTAAAAATTCCAATCAATAAATTGAATGAAATAAAATTAAATATAATACTATAGAAGGGATTAAAATGTTTAGATTTCAAGTGAAAATGCTTAAACGTTTCCCAATTTTTTATATAAAATTTCATTACGAACGAGTATTGTAACCAAAAATTGAATAGAATGGAGCTAGTTTCTGAAAATAATTAAATTTTCATGATTAAAAAGAATCAAATATCAATGAAATTTTAGTTTAGTTGTCTTGGTAAATTAGATACATAAATGAGTCAAATATTATAAAGGAATACACTAATTACAACATAATTTTCAGATTCATTGTAAATTAATAACATCGTGGATAATATTTTCCCTTTTAAAAACTCCTTGTTGATCAATTATTATATTATTATTCAATTCCAAGAGAAATTAAAATTATATGGTTGAGCTGAAATGATTAGTAAGGGAATTTCTTTTTAAATGAAATAACGAATCAATGAGAATAAAAATAATGACATGGTAAATATATGAAATAACCTGCAATATAACCAATAAACTAAGAAGGAGGGGCATAAAAAACATGGAAAGGTAATAAATGGATACTGAATCCATTAAAATCGCTATATAATGTAAAATAAATAAAGAAAATATGAAACTGAAACACATGTGATCTAAATAACTGAAAATGAAATGTTTCAAAAGTTATGTCAATGCGAAATATGGATGAATAATAACTAAAACAAAATGATGGAAATTATTTATTAATAGAAATATGATTTGACATACAAGATAATATATTTCATAAATACCTTTTACAAGATGGTTTAAACTATTCTAATTTTTCGAAATAAAGTTTCTCAGGAGAATATGTCCATGCAAACAAGGAGCTATATAATGTTCATGCACTACTAGTCATTGCTAATCCAAAACACTCCTCTTCTAGAATAATCAATAATATATGCTTTTTCATATGTACCTATTGAATAAAGAATATATAATTAACATTATATCCCCCAATAATCAAATAACATACAATGCAGATGGGATGTTTAAAATAGTATATAGTTTATAAACTCGTAATATCCATGAAGACAGAAATTGATAATTAGGGGGAAATTCAATGTTCAATGATCATAAGAATTTGAATATTTCAAAGGGAACAAAAAATAATTCAAGGAGGTGAATGTGGATACAATACTTGTCCAAATCAATAATAACCCATCCAAAGGAAGAATAAGGATGGAATCAATACAACAATACCAAGTAGAGTAAAAATATAGGTTTGTTATTATTGAAGAATTGAAATATAATAAAAATATCATGAAAATTTTATTGATGAAAATAAAATTTTGTTTGGAATAACCTTTTGAAAAGGAAATTCATTGAAAATAACATTTTAATTCATTTTATCTAAATATTATCCTTTTATACATGCAATGTACGCTTCAATGAAATCACAAATAGTTAATCCATACAATCTGTTTATGGTATAAAGAACATTCCTTTGGGTTGGTTAATTGTTATAAATACCCCTTGTTCAGAAAGAAATAAGAAAATTGAATTGAAAAAACTAGTAAACTACAAAAAGGATAAAAATGTCTATAAAAATATTAAAACATATTACCAAATCAAGTATTTTTTTGAATTTTTTTCTAAAATATGTTAATTACCAGGAGTGAAAAATTTGTAATAATAATTTAAAAACATCATGAATAACCATATGATAAAAAATTAATGGTTTTATTGAACCAGGGTCATATAATTTCCTCAAATGGAAATACCATTAATATATCATTATAGTTACTATTGAAGAAAATTATCTACAATGTTTCCAAACTATACCATGCCAATTTGAATCATTTTAAAACATAATCCTCCAAAAGTAATAATAATAAATTAAAGCCTTAAATAAAATTTATATAAATGAATTCATGAGATATTATATAAAATGATCAGTAGATACACCACACAAAAGATGTATGTTTTGAACATGAAATGTATCTCAGAGATGTAAAATGTGAGATGAGAATCCCTTATCTTGAGATTCTGTTCCGGGGAACATCCTTTAACATACTTTATAATATAAATATATTAATTTCATACTTATTTTGGAAAAATTAACATTTTTAGCATTAATTTTATTTCACATTTAACCAAGTTTTATACAAATAATTAAACAATTAGGTTTACATCCAGTGTTTTGACAAAATTCTGTTTATGCGACAAAAATGATTTTAGTACGTATACTATGTTAATAGAGTTCATTAAAAAATATTTACATAATAATACTAATTACATAACTATAATATTTATACATAAATTATACTTTTATTACTAATCCTAAAATATGGTTATGAAAAATGAAAAAATGTTACATTTGTGGAGACAATATACCATATGTACGCAACAATAACATTCTCATTTTTCGATGATCGTTATGGAAAAAGGTAAGTAACATCATATCATTAAAGAATGGTCATTATATATAAAATAAAATTGTATTTATCATATATAATTATATATATAATCCTTGTGATGTAAAAATAGACACATCATTTTGTTGATGTGGTAATCCACACATCTACAAAGTATGTTGTCACTTTTTAATGTTGTGAATGTATAACAAATAAAATGGTATATATATAGTATATTTCTAAAAATTTAATTCTGTAATGAATCTCATATATTTGTTTTTTAGATCACATATGTTTAATTAAAACCATCATTTACATGTTCCATTTTTAATTTGAATGAATCATATAATTTTGAGGGGGAGGGGTAGTCCACACATCCTCAAAAGATGTCATCATATTAAAATACAATGGAAAGTATTGAATGTATGTGTAATAAAAGTATTAGAGAAGTATAAATCCATAATAAATATCATATATTTCATATATAAAATGAGGTTTTATCATAATGGCCTACATGAGAGGAGGTAAAGGAAAAAATGAAGAATCGCCGTTTTTTGAGGCAATATATCATTGAACAAAAAAATATATATTCGTTGCTCATTAAATGTAATTGTGTGTAATTTTATGGAAACAAATTACATAACAACATCGTAGTATATTAAAGATACAGTTTTTGTTATTTATTCATTTACTAATGATATTTTAGGGGGTGGGAAATGGAAATGAAACTAGAGATCTAGGGAGAAGACATTTCCCCTTAATCAGGTAACTTATTTTCTTTCTTACAAAAAGGATACAATGGGAATAATTATTCCTAGAAGGAGGATTAAAAGTATTGGGGATGTTTTTTGTAATGATATTTAGGAATATATTTTCCTAACTTATTGGATT
Source organism: Viscum album (assembly GCA_963277665.1). Classification (NCBI taxonomy): domain Eukaryota; kingdom Viridiplantae; phylum Streptophyta; class Magnoliopsida; order Santalales; family Viscaceae; genus Viscum; species Viscum album. The sequence goes on from OY728128.1 coordinate 202,179,171, forward strand.
TAGGAGTTTGAGGAATGGGGAGATGTGGTGGACTTTTATAAGGGAGGAAAAGAAATCACTTGGTATTTTTGAAAACAAGATAGGTGGACACATGTTATTACATAAAAAAGTCATTAAAAACCTGAGAAACTCACAAATGTATGTTTATTGGAATATTTTTTCAATGAAAATAGAATTTATCATGTTTATAGGTCATTTGGGTCCCTATGTAAAAGGTTTAGTGCTTTATTATGAAAAATGTTACCTTAATAGTTGTAATTAAATTTAATAACATTCAACAAAATTTATTTTCAAAAACAACAGTGGTATTATTAGAAAATATAAATTATTATAATTATTAATATGGAATCAATTTATCAAAATTACAATCACATAAGTGGCATATTGTAATTCAAAATTCATCATGCATGTGGGACAATATAAATTGTTTTTAATGTAAAAATGATTGAATGATTTCAATGATTTTAAAATCAATTTCAAAGTGAATGTGAATAAAATGAAATAATTTGTATTTATTGATAATTATATTCTCTAGTTAAAAATTATAAAAATTTAATGTGTAATTTATATTTAAAATTAATTCGATAAAAATCATTTTAGAACTAAAATTTGATACTCTTAACAATTCAACAAAAAATGAAATATTTTTAAAAAAATTATAAAAATCACCGTATTCTAAATTTGAAGTTTATATTGACATATTAAATCAATTAATTTGTCAAAATTTAGATTTTAAATGTGTTCTTTATTAAATGTTGGTAAAATTTACCTTCTAAAAATATATGCTGTTATTTGTAAAGATGCGTTGTTCTTATATGTTGTCTATAGTGCCTAAAGTTTGAGTATAAGAAATATTTAATTGAATAGATAGAATATATATTTCCTTAAAATGAATCACTAATTATAATTAATTACTTCTACTAACACAAAACTCTTTTGGAATCATAAATATAATAATATTTATTTTTATATCCAATTGGTTTTTATTTTCAATTGTAATTAATTCGAAACCAATTAATTAATTTTATATTTATATAAGATATACATTTTCATAAGTTAGTTAATACAATTCATAATTTCAAACATAGTGTCTAGGTTTTATCATATTATATTAAATAATTATATTTTAGTAATATATCATTGTTTCGGGAAACTCATTCATGCATATAACATAAGATATCGAGGATGGTCTCTCTTATGTATAACAAAAGCTATCGAGGAAGGTCACTCCGATGTGTAACACAAGGTTTCGAGGAAGGTCACTCTTGGGTGTAATGAGACCTAACATGATGTTGTTTGCCTTAAAAGCTATATCAAGTGTTGAATTTATTGAAAATACTAAATATATTGTATAGTCTCATGATATTATATTCTCTTATGGTCTTGGTGATGTCTATCATAGCCGATATCAAATATAATTTTCTTACTTTATATTTTTGGGGAATCACGTTATTTTAACCATATTTATATTTTTTCCTCACAATGTATACATGATCATGGTGATAGATTGTTTGATATAGTCTGTGTTTGATGTCCCATATCTTTATAATGGTTCATTAGTTATCCTCTATAAATGAGAGAATATATAGTAAAAAGGTCACATGGACTACCATGTAACAAGGTCTCAAAGTAGGATAAAATCAACGGATAGTAGAGATACAAATTATGATATAATCCATAGGTATTTATAGGGAGTGAATGATGTCATCAATCACAAAAAACTGAATGAGAAATTTAAATATGAGGGCCTGAAAGCCATAAATCTATGATGATTTAAATGAATATATTTTTAATAGAAATTTCGATATTATGAAATAATTTTATACCAAAGTCATTTTCCTATTGTATGGTATTTATTTTACTGAACACAATTATAAGAAAATATTCTTACTTGATTGGATTCAATTTCATATGAACAATCATAAATTATATTTTTTCGTTGATCAAATTCTAATTCAAATAATTACTCAATGAAATTATGTACTAATAAAAATAATTTGATATTGAAGCACTAAAATACCCTTTAAATAGATCTTAAGGCCTATAAAAAGCATGCAATTTATAACAATTTGTTTTCAACTGACTTCCAAAACCAATATGGTTAATTAATTAATATATAATTTTAAAAATATGAAACTACTAGTTCACCATTAACATTTATTCTTAAAATTTTTTAACTAAAAATATATTAAAATTAAATAGGATATTCTGTAGGCTAGTGGTTAGTGAGAAACCCATATCATTCTTTGGTCATGGGGTCAACACCTGTGGAAATTCAATATTTTATTGGTTGACACCTAGCTTACATGTTTTCCTTTTCTAAAACCAAATTAATATAATTTCCAAAATATATCTAATGTGAATCCCTGAAATAAGGTTAATAACTAAGTAAACTTTTAAACAATGTTTTCAATACAACCGTAATAAATAATACGTCATCCATTTATTATAACGTAGGTCATTCCTTTGTCTCAGGTTTATAAATAATATCATTCATTGGATCTGCATACCACAAAACCTTATCTTCTATATGAAACACCGTAGGCTTGAACCAAATTATTCATTTTTAAAAACCTTCATTATTCCTTCTAAATTAAAGGTGAATTATCATAATTGTATCCTCTGGGAATTCCATACTAGGTATAATGTAAGAAATGATCTCTTGTATCAGGTTACCCCCAGTCAAGCTCAGAAGACCTTGTCATAGTTATTACTCATATGTATAACTATTATAGAACCAAATAAACCTGTACTATCCAATCATTGATATATTTTAAAAAATACCCACATAATATATACATTACTTGAATCCATGTCTATATTTATATGCTTATCAACAATTTATGGGATAAGGTTAGGTTCTCAAACCTATGTTTTCATAACCCTAGTTCCCGAGGTTTCTAATAAACCTCCAAATAATAACAACTATAATGACCTAAACCTAGATATCTAAGAGTCAGTTCCTTCTACTAATAAGATTTTCAAGAATATATGTAATAAAATCTAGATGGAATGTTAGTTTAGTAGTCGTGTTAAACCAGATACAGAAAGGAGTCTTGTATTAAAAATGTATACACTAATTAGCACATAATTATTTTATTATTTATAAAAAATAACATTGAGGATAACATTATTCGATCTTTTAAATCTCTTCATATCATTCATTTTATGGTTCTTGGATTCCTTAGGAATGGAACATAATAAGGGTAAGCTATATTTCAGAAAAAGGAAAAAAATATAGCAGAATAAATAATAAATGAATGAGAATAATAATTATTATATGGTGAATAACAAAAGTCACATTCCATATAATCAATAAACATAGAACGAAGGGTATAAAAAATATGGTACTGTAACAACTGGAAACACATTCCATTCAAAAAACTACATAAGGAAAAATGAATATGGAAAGGTAAGAAACTGAAGCACATGCCATCTAAATAAGTGAAAATGAAATGTATCCATAGATATAATGATGAAAAATATCATGGATGAATAATTACTAAATCTAAATTAGGGTAATGATTTAATAATGGATGTGAAGTTTGAGGCACATGAAAATACTTTCCATCAAGATATTTTATAATATATTCTAAACTATTTTTATTTCTGTAACTAATTTGTCTCAGGAGAACTTGTAGATTTATCAAGGATCTATGTAATGTCTAGGATCCACCCATCATTATTAGTCCAAATAATTTCTCATATCGAATAATCAAAACAAATAATATGCCTTATCAAATATCCCTATTCAATAATGAAAAACAATTATCAATATTTACCCAAATAATAAATTAACTATAATGGTAGACACTGTATAAAAAATTTCATATAATTTAGGAAATAAGAATATTCATGATTGTTGAAATAGATAATTTGGGGGAAATTCAATGTTCAATGATCATAGGAAATTGAATACTTCAAGGGGTATAGAAAATGATTCATGTAAGTGAATAAGGATATTATCCTTGTACAAGTAAATAATTATCCATACAATGGAAGAATAATTATTCCATAAATACAATAATCCCAAGTAGAGTAAAAATATAGGGTAGTTGTTGTCGATGAATAGAAATATTTTTAAAAGATAATGGAAAATTTCTTGAGTAAAATATATATTTTTTTTTTGAAAAAACATTTTGAAAAATAGAATTATTTGAAAATCATTGTTGAAAACATTTTAATTAAATAATACCATTTTATTCATGAAAATAATGATTCAAATAATAGAATATTGGTAAATTTTTATAATAATTGTGAGGTAAACAAAACATTTCAATGGCACAGTTAATAGTTAGAAAGATTCCTCTATCGAAAAGTTACAAGAAGATTCAATTGAAAAAATTTATTAAATATATTAATCCAAAAAATTTCATTACCAAAACATTTTAATAATTTTTGAAGAAATTAAAATATAATTTTCTATTTTTTAAAAAAAACAGGTTCTTAAACTAAGAGTGGAATGATGTTTAGAATTCATAAAATCATTCTCTTAAACATGTTTTGTGCCAAAGAGTGAAACAATGGTACTAATACTTGAAAGAGGTATTGAATAACCATTGGACCAAAATATTAATGGTTTTATTGTTCAATGCTAATATAATTCCCTTGAATTGAAATACCATTAAAGGATCTGTAAAGTTAATGTTGTGGAAAATAATCTTTAAACATTCCAATGTGTCCCATATCAGATTGAGGCATTCTCAATCATAATACTCATGAATGAATTTTTTTAAATGAAAGCCTTAAACTCAATTAGGATAAATCAATTATTGATATAATAGTATATACACCACACATGATATGTTGGGGGTTAACATGAAATTTATCTCACGAATGTTAAAAAGTGAGATGAGAGTCCCTTACCTTGAGTTTCCATTCGGGGGAACGTCCATTAACTTCTTCTATAACAATAGTATTTTAATTTTTTACAGTACCAATATACCTTTCAATTTTAACATTAATTTTATTTCCCTTTTTCATATATTTTATACAACTACAAAAACAATTAGTTTTGCGTTGGGTGTTTTGACCAAATTCAGTTTATGTGTCAAAAATTCCATTTGTAGGTCAACTATGGTCGAAGGGTTTATTACATAACATTTCATTAATAATTATAATGAAATAATTATTATATTTAAAAATAAATTATATTTTTATTATCAATAATTAAGTTTTTTTATTAAAGATGAACCCACATTACATTCAGGGAGATGGTAAGTCGTATGCACGCATGAGTAACATTCTCATTTTTCAATGATCATTGTGGAAAGAAGGTAAGTAACACAATATATTTATAGAATGATAATTATATTCAAAAATTAATTTAATTTAATCATATATACTTATATGTATATATATTATTGTGATGTAAAAAAGTGACATGATGTCGAGGAGGCGGTAGTTCACACGTCCACGAATGATGTTATCACTTTTATGTGTGTACAAGGGTTAAAACAATTGATATATATATATATAGTATAATTCTTGAAAGCTAATTATTTAATGAATATCATATATAGGTTTTTTATTTCACATATGTTTAGTTAATACCATCCTTTATGTGTTCTATGTTTACTTTGAATGAATTACATTGCATTGTGGGAGAAGTAGTCCACACATCAAAAAATGATGTTATCATATTAACATAAAACGGAAATTGTTAAAGTTATGTGTAATAAAAGTATTAATAAGGCCTAAAAACATAATAAATATCTTATATATAATATATAAATATATTTCCAATCTTAATGGCCACCCTAAGAGGTGTTAAAAGAAAAAAATGAACAATCGTCATTTCTTGAGGATGTAGTTCACTATACATAGAAACACTTTGATAGTTACCCATTGTATGGAATTTTATGGATTTTTTTGTTTTAAAATTTACATAAAACATCCCAATATATTTATCATATTTTTATATATAATCATGGAAGAAAGTTATTATAACCGGGGGATAATGGAAATGAAACTTGAGAGAATATGTTACCTCTTAATTGAGTAACTTCATTTGGGTTTTTCAAAAAGGCTTCCATGGAAGGATTTCATCCCAAAGGGAAGATTGAAGGAATAAATTAAGGATTTTGAGATTCTATTTGAGTTGATATTTTCTGATCCTATGTGGTTTGAGAGGTGTGTGGAATGGGGAGAGGTGGTGGCCATTTTTAATGCAGGAAAAGGACTCCCTTGTTATTTTTAAAAACTAGTTTGGTGTACACATTTTCATACCTAAAAAGTATATGAAATCTACAAAAATCAATTACAGTAGTTTAATGGCCAAATTATGGATATAAAATGGGTGTTGGACAAGTTTCTAGGTCAATTGATCCACTGAGATAAATGATTGGTTCTTTATTAAGCATAATTTTATCCTAATAATTGAAATAAATTTTAATTATATTCACTAATATTTTCTGTCACAATAAATATTGTTCATATTACGACATATAAATTATTTTGGATCCATTTTTTGAAACAATTTTTCAAAAATATAGTCATTTATATTGAGGAAAATATTTAAAATTAATCCTCCAAGTGGGAGGACATTGCTTGTTTTCAATGTAAAAACTTATAAATGTTTGCTACATTTTTAAAACAAATTTCTAGGTGAAATTTATTCCAATGTAAATTTTTTTATAAATTGATAAAATTGTTATATAATTAATCATTAAATTAAATTAAATTCCTCATTTAACTTGATAAATAAATTAGATGAAAATATAGTTTTGAACTAAAAATTAGTATTTTTAACTTCTAATTAAAAAATGAAATTTTTGAGAAAATGTATCAAATAATTCACCATAAACTGATAATTATGTTTCTCCTTCAAATAATTCATTTATTTTAAAAAATTAAATTATTTTATGTTACAGAATTCATAATTAAAAACGGTTCTCCATTAAATGGAAATAAAAATGAATTTATAAAAATATAGGTTTTTATGTGTAAAGTATGGTTTGTTCTAATCTTATGTCTATCAAACCAAATGGATGAATAAAAAATTATTTTATTGAATATATAACATATATATTTCATTAAAATAATTTATTAATATTAATTAAATATTTTTATTAAGAAAAAACTCTATTAGAATCATAAATATAATAATTTTTATTTTTATAAACAATTGGTTCTTATTTTCATTTTATATTAATTAGAAACCGATGGAGTAATTTTAAATTTATATAAACCATAAATTTACAATTGATTGATAAAACTATTAATCACCTATAATATAACATGTAGTGTATATTGTATTATTTTAATTAATAATATTTTAATAATATATTGTTGTTTGGAGAGATTTGGCCTTAGGAATAATGCAAGCTATTGAAGAAGGTATCTCTTATGTGTCATAGAAGCTATTGTGGAAGGTTGCTCTTACATGAAAACAAATATATCAAGGAATGAAGCTCTTTGGAGTAACAAAATGAAACTCTATGTTGCATGCATTTGAGGATATATCATGTTTGGGAATTGTTTTAAATTTTAAATACATATTACAGTCTTAGGATATAATATTCTCTTACGCGCTCGGTGATAACTGTCATATGTGCTATTGAATTAAAGGTTCTTGTGTTATAATTTTGGGGGCATCAAAAATAGATTCTAATTACCTAAATTGATTTATTTTATTAACAATTGATCTAATTACACATTAAACCCCATTATAAAATTAATTTATCATTATAAATAAATTTGACAAAAAATAACATTTAAATTGAAAATAAGTATTTTTCACTATTCATCAAAGAATGAAACATCAATGAAAAATAAAAAAAAAATTATTCTAAGCAAATATCGATGTTTAAATTAAAAAAATGAATTTCATTTTGTTATTTTAAATGTATAAATGATCAAATATTCAGATTTATTTTAGGATCCCCATTAAAATCTTATAAAACTGCCATTATCAAAATATATATTTTATGTCTAAAATATTCTTTATTTTTATATCATTCATATAAAATATATTAAATGAATATCCAAAATAATTTATATAATATATTATATATATATTTCATTAATATCAATCCCTAGTAGTAATTTAATTTTTATTAAGATAAAACCTTGTTGGAGGAAAAAGTATTTTTTAAAACCATACAGTTTATATTCATTTGGTCTCTATATTATTTTATAATTAATTGGTATCCAATGAATTAAAATAATTATTTTTAAAAGTCAGTTAATCATATTCATAAACTCATTTTCACAACTAAGACAAAATTTTCATTTTAAATAACAATATGAATTGTATTCAATAAAATTTGGTCTTGCATGTAATGCAGGAAATTTAACATGTTAATTCATGCATGTAACTCAATATAAGTCTGGGATTAATGTATTAAAATATAAATAATATATTTCTTTAAAATATTAAATACATCTTAATGTCATATTATTTTATATTCCATTCTATTCTCATTATTTCATGTCACACATTCTATTAAATACAAAGTTCTTTCTTTTGAATTGCAGTGTGTTTCATTCTTCCTACTTAATTAAATTATGTCCTCCATATTTAAACATGATATCAGAAATGGATAATTTCGTATTTTACCATACTATTTTCAAAAAAACCAATTCATAATTAGGGATAATAATACATATAATAATTTATATAAAAACAAAAATTCAAAGGCCACCACAAAACTTGTCTTCAGAATAAGAGGTCATTAGGGAAAAAAAGATGTATAACAACAATCAAACTATCATGGTTTTATGGAGAGTGATAGTGAAAATTTATTTAGAAATATTTTTTACCCCTAATCCATAAACTATAGGTTTGAAAAATGATATTAATATCATAAAAATGATGATATCAACACAATATTTTTCAGGACCCATTTTCCAACAGTTAATGAATTATTACAATATAAAAGAATGTAATTAAATATAATTACTCAATATGTTTCTATTTAAAAAGAATAATATTATAGAATTTTTTTCCATTATATATTTATAATTCATCTATTAGAATAAGATTCATCATGTTGAACTAATAGAGTAACTTCTAAAACATTTTCAAAAGACCAACATAACCTATTTCAAAAACAATTATGTTTTCTAAAAGACTATGATCAAAAAATATATAAGGATGGTCATAGAATATATAAAATGAACATATACTTATACATTATCCAATATGAAGTATCCATTTAATCATCACATACAAAACATCTGAACACCATCATCATGGGTTCTCTTGAAATATGGTAATAATAGAAATTAACATAAAACATTAATAGAAACATGCATTTTTTCATATTTATTATGTAAAAAACATATTATTGGATATATAATTTAAATCTAAAAGTGTCTTAAACTCTATAAATGGTTTCATAAACCATCATTAAAAAATAATTAAATAGTTCTATGTTATTTAGTGCTGTCCAATTTACTTTATCTAAATCAATTATCTATTTATTCCAACATCATTATCTCAGAATCCAGATCATATTAAGGGTTATCTATCCCATTAATATTTGTTTTAAAAAATTATTATAATTCTGATAAATCTCATTTATTATTTCCATTAAAAATAAGATCTCAAATATTGAATGAAAAATGATGCAGTACAATCATCATATATTTCACGAAATATATGATGAGAACATAATTAATGAATTAAATTTACAAAATATTTCATAAAACCAAATACAGAAATGCATTAATCATTCCAAATTGGTTGTGTCAATAATTTATGATTGACTATGATCCCTTACATTCTTCAGAGTTATATTCCAAGGATGTTTGGGGAATTCTTTGTTATAGTACATGATTTCCATGAAATAATAACAATGAGGAGGAGCTTCATAATTCCCCCCATTTAATTATTTTTCATAATGAAACTTTTTTATGTATTTATAAAAAACTCCCAATCCATTATAACATCTACCTGGGTGATTCCTTTAATAGTTATCACATGTGAAAAAAGTACTTCTTTCCCTTCTTCCCTTTAGCAATATTTTTCTCTTCCTTTGACATCAACTATTTCTTCCCTTTAATCCATATGACATTGATAATTCTTTCTATGTCCTGATAGCATAGAAAAATATATCAACATATGATGAAATGGATTCCGAGACCACCACCCTTCAGAGAGGTGGGAAAAGTACTTCAATGAAATTTTTGTTCTTGCATTCAATATTATGTATCAATTACATACTATACCATGATAACCTTATAATGGAAGCTTCATACTCTTCAAAACATTCTTCCTCATTTTTCATTAGAATAATGAATTATATTTTTACTATTTTTTTCTCATGAAGGAAATAATAGTTAATGAATGTCATGACCTGTCCCCACATGTTGTATCCCTCCTAAGATGGAAATGTGGGAAGGGAGATTGTGACCACCATGTCTCGCCTCTAGTAGGACCCAGGATGGAGACTAGCACCAAGGGATTAGAAAACAGAAAAAATGGGAGGCATTACCCAATTAGAGAAAACATGTAGAATATAGATATAATACATACACAAAAAAGTCCAACTCATACTAGAATATAAATGAAATCCCAAGTACACATATTTTATGGAATGCATGAACTATTACAGTTGAATGAGAAAACTAAAAGAACTAAAAGAAAGTAAAAACGTTAGTGACAACGAAGCCCGAAAAACTCATCTAACCCAAAGCTTTTAGTAAATAGAACGATCTCAAACCTGCTTTATGTGTCATAAAAAACAATTTATTTATACATATGGTGATTATAATAGTATACTCTGTATGATCCTCCCTTAAGCCTCTCATAAAAATGTAATGAAGGAATGATGAAGCACAATGAACAACAAGTGAAACTAACACATCACCTATATTGGTATACTATGTTCCTAGAATCACCATGGATACTCTCACCATGTACCACATACAATAGTTGATAATATAATATAGAATATTAAGGGTACTCCGCTACCACTTCCCCACGAGTTTTTCACTTGGCCCTAATGTCACACAACCTATAAATCTCTCTCCGAAAAGGGTTACATGTAGACACCAAGGAAAAGAACGAAAACATGATCCTCATTCAACATAACCACTATGTCCACATAACCAATGTATACATTTAGTTTCAAGGAGCCACCATATCTTTTATAACATGTATCATACATCAGGCATTATATCTCAAGCCATTACAATGCATACATTGATTAAGGGTCATCATGCCGCCATAGCCTATACACGTTACACCTATTGTAATCCATAATAAACTATATCTAGATTATGTGCATGTGGATAACCAAAATCCATTACATCCCTATACAAATATATATGGGGAAACTAAAAAATATTTCTACCAGCACATGTACTACCAATAGAAGAGAGCATGACCAAAGTTTGTAGTCAACCATCCACCCACTCATTAGGATGTTGGTGAAACACCCCTATGGCTCCAAATCCCCATGGGTGTCAGTTTCCCCAATTGATGGGGTGGAGTAGAGTATACCAACAGAAAAAGTACCGATTATACTATGGCTCAAAACCACACTATGGACCTAACTTAGTCTTGTAATCAACTGCAAATAACGTATCTTAGAGTCCTGGAACTTACTGCTAAAAATAAGTTTCATATTAGCACATAACCATTTAATGAGCAACATTAGTTTACTTTATCCATTTTTTATCAGTTTCACTTTACATTAATTAATTCGTTAACCATTAATTGACTATTATGTATTCAATATTACATTTCATTAGTATGAAAAACATGATCCATAGTTCCTTTAAATTGTAACCTCATCATTTCCTTAAACCATGATCCAACCCCAAGGGATAAAATAATTTTTTCAATCATATATTAATGGAATTATTAGTTTCCCATGTTCTATGGAATTCTAGAAAAAACATTTTGAGCTAGAAAACAGAAGGGACTCAACATGATGATTAGGTAGACTACTGCAAACAATAGCAGTAGCATAGACCCATACTATCTCATGAAACTAAACACGGAAAGTAGGTGTCACACCCCATTTATATTCTCCCCTTTTGGAAGGTGGGTATGAAAGACCAACTTTCATGAAAAGTGAGGAATTTAATGTATATAAACATCTAACATTATTTTACATGTATTAAATAATTCAAAGCCAATTTTTTTCATCATCTCTGATGTCCTCCCTAGTACCCACATGCATAAACTAATGTCCCATGCCACCCAAGGCATCAATTTCTACCACAACCACTAGCCCTCCCTACCCCCACATCTCAAAAAATCCTTCCAGGATCAAAACACATCACAAGTAGAAATAAATAACAAATAAACTTGGATCTTGGCAATAAATAAGGAATTATTCCATCACACGCAACGTGATCTAATGGATCCAATGTAGAAGGCACTTGGCCTTATCAGAAAAAGGGCAACTCAGAAGACAATAAGTCATTAAATTTTATCGATATAGTATCTATTTAATCCATCTTTAATTACTAGATTTTTTATTTGTAGGTTCAACATAAGGGAAACCTAAAAATTAATCTATCACAAATTAACTCTATAGTTAATTGGCATGCCATTAATTCATTATCATCAGGAATATAGATCACTCTGGCTCATAAATTAATTCAATTTAACATGCTTACTTCAACAACAACCTAATTTATTTAAAATCTAATTTATTTTTGAAAAATAATTACAATTAATCCCAATTTATGTTTTTACCTATTTTCATCAAGAATAACATTCTAAAAAAGGAAAGAATACATATAACACTATCTAGCCAAACTAGAGGAAATAATATTTGATCGATACCAATTTACTTATCCTGTTCAAATATTTATTATATCAATTACGTTGTGATCTATTTGGGTAAATCATTCTAACTCTAAGATTTCCCATAAATAAATTACAGATATAACGAATCCCCTAAATCAAAAGGTTATTTTTTTCATTATGAACATGCCAGTACAAAGGATCTTGATCCTTTCTCCCCACAATGACTACATCCACCCAAGGATGCCACAACATGAACACACCAACTGATACCCATGATAACAGAATGTGAAACATGGAGAACACATGACATAACAAGGCAATGAGAAATAAGAGAATATGGATCGATGAAAACACAAGGAGGTAGATCATACCCTCTATTGATGACATATCATCATGTTCTACATAAACCAAAATATTGGGTACACATACAGAAGGAAGAAACTTAATGGGTAATCAATCCAAGGATTAAAGTTAAATCACACCACTCCCAGGGTTAGAATGTCGTTGGGTGCTTCACTCCGATAGAAAGGAGAAGGATTGAAAGAAGGGATGTTTCCCTACTATAAAGGATTAGATCCGAAACTAATGGGATCTAAAACAATAAGGACCCAGCCCTACACATTACTTAATTTGGAATTAATTTAATATTTCACATTTTTAATCTCTTAATGTTTAGAGATTTAGAAAATTTGGTCATAACATAAACAAAACAACTTGAATATTACATGTAGACACTTCTACATAGTTTCCATTTTTTTATAAAATAAAAACTATTTAGAAATAGGATTCATGTCTCGTTTCATGTTTTAGACATCATGACTTTTCCATGATCTCATCTATTACCCTATTCCTCTTTATGTCATGTGAAATACATTTCAAAAACATGGGATGGGCATAAAATGCTCAGTAAGGGATACACAAAGAAGGAAACCTATTATTTTTTCAAAACAAAAAGTAAACCATGAATACCTTATAAAAAGTAATACTTTTCACATTTATGATGTATAAAATACTCTTCACTAAATAAATATCATTTCATAACATTTTGTAACAAAATATTACCATAAAACCCATAGAAAGAATACATAACATATAAATGTAACTTGGGATATAAACAGTCTTAAATGGAATAACCATACGGTCAACTTCCACACATATCACTAAATGAAATAGCTATAAAGCATACTTCCATACCCAATGCATTGGAGTTAATAATGTAACCACCCATACTAGTGTATCATGGCACCACCCTTAATTTGGTTTATCATGTAACCACCCATCAAATGTCCATACACCATTATAAAATGATAACACATAAAATATTTCATATATAAATATTTTATTAATAACATTTCATTTCAAATAAAAATAAATCATTTCAAGATATTGAAATAATAAATCGATTTCAAAAACCATTTTCAATACAAAAACACCAAAAAATATAATAAGGGGTTTCTTTTTCATTTCAAAACACTAAGGCTTATGGAAGGGTCCAAATAACGATTACGACGACAGAGAGTCATTGTCGCTACAAAACGTTAAAAACATTCATTTTTTCATTTAGTAAAATGATTCATAGAAAAATGATTCCCTTTGAATGAAATTAAAATTAAAATGGTTTTATTATATACCATATAAAAGAAGGAAATGTATAAATCATAGTATGCCTCAATGAAAGGAGATTGAGACAAAGTCCCTTACCTCATGTCTGACTTGACCTGTTCGTTTATTAATTTCTTAAATAATAAAATAATGTTAATTTATACATGCTTCAGAAACTTTTTATATTTTATTATTCCTTTTATATCACTTATTAACTTTCAATAACAATTTGTTAATTATTTTAGTTCATATCGGACATTTTTGTTGACGTTCGGAACTTGAGTTAAAAAAATGAACATGTTATAACTATAAATAATCAATGTTGTAAAAATCCCATTATCTCCAGAATTTTATTTATGATTAAATATCATATATATCATATATTTATAAAATATATATGTGTTTATAATAGTACATAAAATTTTGAGATAAGAAATGAAATCCACCGTTCATGGAGACGGTAAGCCGTACGTACGCATGAACGCTACTTTAATTTCTATTTTGTATTTTAATGAAATGAAAACATAATTATAAATAGGAATATTTTATTTTAATTATAATTTCCTAAATATAATTTAAGAAACTCCATCCTTTATATTTCCCATGTATAGCATGAACAAGTCATATCACTTTGAGGGGGCGGAATTCCGCACTTCCTCAAATGAAATTAACGTGTTTATTCATAATGGAAACCAAAAAGGTATGATATAAATGAAAAATACAGAATCATAGAGGAAATATAAATATAATATATATCACATATAAATATAGTGACATCATAATGGCCAATATAAAAGGTGGAGGTGATAATCGAACAATCATCGTTTCGTGAGGCATTAGTTCGTCGTCCATAGAAACAGAATGTTCATCACCCATTAGATGGAGGTGTGTGTAAGCTTAGTTCGAATAATTACAATAAAAACAAACTAGTATATTTAGGATAATGTTTTATTATAAAATAAAGGAATAAAAAGATTTTAGCTGGTTGGAGAAGGAAAATAATACAAAAGAACATAAGAGAAGATGTTATCTTTAAATTGATAACTCCCTTTGGTTTGAACCAAAAGGATTTCTTGAAATTTCTTCTGCCTAAGGTAATAATTTTTGTTGGAAGATAGGGATGTAAGAAGATTAATTAGGCAGTGGTTGGACGAGAAAAGGTTCTAGAAAGGTTTTAGTAATGAGTAAGATGTTGGAGGTTTTTATAAGTGGGTGGATGGGCTCTTTAAGAATGTTTGAAAATATTAGTTTATTATAAAATAAATTTCAGTTTCTAAAGGTCCAAAAATCCTTAAAGTCGATGATAATATGAGTCATGTTCGAAATAAAATCATCCAAAATTAATTGGACCGGTTTTGGATATTTTTTTTAATATTTATAATCCTATTTATTTAAATCATTCATTAAGGATGTTAACACTCCATCATTATTGTGTCATAAATAATTTTATTTATATGATGTCTAAAAATTATTAAAAAAATACTACGATGTAGAAAATATTTTTAGATTTCTGATTTATATTTATAGTCAAATATATAAATTATATATCCACACATTAAAATTATTTTAACAAAATAATACATATTTATGATATTTTTATTTTTACATTAAATAAAATGTTATAAATGTCATTTTCTTACCCAGGTGGATTCCAATGGCCAAAAGTCTAAGACATGGATTTTAATGGTTGTCCATTAATCATCCAATAATGTTTGGACATGTATTAAGGTAATTTTATATTATTATATTGTTTTTTTATCTTAAATAACCCAATTTACCTTTAACCGTGGTAAAAAAAATCAAATGTTACTATTTATGAAAAATTATTTTAATCTTATTGAACCATATTTTACTTAATAAAAATTAGAATTTATGGTTTATTTGAGAAATTCAATTCATAGACGTGGAAAATTTTCATTTAAATAAAAAATTACGTTTTTTCACTACAACTCAGGGTTTTCAATATTCATCAAAAATTGATATTTTTCAGAAAAATAACAAAAATTCAGCCTAAACTATATTTGATATTCTGAATTCAAAAATGATGTCTATTTTACCAAATTCAAAACATAGAATATGGATTAATTATTTTAAAATTAATTTTCATTGTCAAAACAATATCATGTTTTTACGAAACAATAACTATAAAAAGATTCACACTTGTTTATGTCCAATTTCAAAGTGAAATTACATCCAATGACCAACATTGGATTAAATGGTAAAACATAATCTAATTGATATTTAAAACCATTTAAAAAGATAATATAACCATAAAAATTTGTTAAAATAAATGGTAATTTTGAATAAAAATAAAATATTTTTCATTATTCCTTAAAAATTGAATTTTATCAAAAAAATACCAAAATTTTACCCAAAGTAAATTTTGATGTCCCGATTGTAAAAACATTTATTATGTCAAATAGAACATATAAAATTGAACAAAACAATATTTAATGAGGTTTGTCCATTAAAATGCAGTAAATTGACCTTTTAAAGAATGTTAGACTATTTGTGCTTAAAATTAAATTCATTCACATTTTACGCCAGTAAATTTTTTTTCCATAAAAGTAAAAAAATTTAAAAACATATATAATTATTTTTAGTTAGTTCTATTCATTCCTGATATTACAATGGATGGGCCTTAACTATCATTTAAAATAATATTATATTATTATTTTTCAGTATGACCCAACATTGTGTGCTAGGTAAGCTTTTAAAGAAATCCTTTATTGTGTATCAGGTATTCCATCGAACAAAGAATCACCATTAATGTAAAATTATTATTTAATTCAAAAATATTAATAAATATGAAAAAGTATTATCCATTATTTACCCGAGATATTATGAAAATGGTTTATAATTTCCATTAATGATGGTCACATTAATCCTCACTGGTTGAGAAAGTAAAGGCATTCTAAGACTTATAAAAAATAATATTGGAGTTATCAGCTTTTATTCAACTATAATTCCCATAAAATAGGGCCTTGAATGAGTTTTCCATCTACAAAAATGTTAAATCAATGAATCTGTAGGAAGATGGGAGAATTAGAAACATCTGTCTCTCCGACGTAATCAGATGAAGATGACTTACTAACACATACAATACAAATGACCCACCAATGCTAGAAGTACAGATAATTCCTTGACATCGACAGAACAAATGACTCACTAATGTTGAATATAAAAATGACTCCCTGATTCTAACAATAAAAAAGACTCACTGATGCTGACAATACAAACAAATCACCAACACCGATAGTATCGATGACTCATCGATGATGGCAGTTGAAATGAATCACAGAAGCCAACATTCAAAATGAGTCACTGATGCCAGTGGTACAAATGACTCACCGATAGCAACAATACATATTCTCACTGATGTCGATAGAAAAAAATAAATCACCATTTCTGACAAAACAAATGACTCTCCTTAATCAACATTGGAAATGATTCACCGAGGCTGAAAGTAAAAATTACTCATTGATGATAATAGTACAAATGACCCACTGATAGTACTTGTTAGAAAACTGGAAACAATATTCACAAAACTACAACTATGTCAATGTGTTGGGAATAAGTCACCATAACCTCCCAAAATACCTCAAGAACCGTATTTCAGCAATGTAATGGATGGTATAGGTCTGACCCATTATAAGCAATGTGTATTTTAATGATTTCCATTCAATGAATATTGTTTCCTCTTCCTCATATTGTGTTATATATCAATGACCACTATTGATCGACATCATATTTGTGACAGTAAACTACTTGTATATTCATTTCCATTTATGTAAAATCCAATTCCATACACACTCCATACTTAATACTTTTCTCACCTACCGCTAGTTCATTATTGTCACTAAAAAATGGGGGTTTCTATCGTATAAAGTGATCAAAAATCATATAATATTATTGTGGATAAGGTGCACTATCCTGAAATGGTTTTGTGTCATAACATAATTATTCTAACATAATGTATCAATAACTTTCTCAAATCCAATACCAGATTTATCAACTTCCAATGTTCGGAAAATTCATCAATTTTAACAGGTACTGATTCCGTTATTTGTTTGAGGAAGAATTTATAAATAAGGGAATATACTGGATTAGATCAAAACATAATGTAATATTATGTATACAACCAAAACTAGTGAAACAGTCATCATCAATTGAAAATATTTTCCAAAACTAATCACAAAATAATATTTACAACTTCTTTGGGGATATCTTCACATTCAAATTATTCATAGTGGTTTGTATCAAAATTGTTAATTATTCTATGTGTATAAACCATGTGTGAAAAACCATGTGCATGGTAATTTTCATTAGCATGTACTAGGTTAGACTCAATTCAGGCTTGATACACTTTGTCAGGGTAGTTACACCAACATAGGTATGTCCAGAACAATATCCACTAGTAGTATCCAGGTAAGGATGCATACCAAGGAATACCCTAATAATATATACCTTACCAAAATTCTAGGATTTTGTTAAACAATTCAACAAAATGTGTTACTTAGTGTTTTGTTTCATAATAGTTTTTTTCTAAATATAGTTTTAAAGGATATGGCTAAAGATTCTCTGATAAAAACTATAACACCCCAACCCCATAATCATTGATTTCTTGGTTTTATTACATTGCAATGATTACAAGGAATCCAATCTTGAAGGGATGATTAGTTGAGTAGTTTTGGAAAGATAAATTACATACATGATTCCTATATTACATTTGAATATAAAAAATAAATCATGATACATAATAAAATGATATAAAATTAATCCAGGGAATCATACTCAATGATTTCATCTTCATAACATATAGAAATGTAAAAAAATAAGGGTGACCTTAAATTATAAGTAAGGGTTAGTAAATAGAAGGAAATAATGAATTGATGATAATAATAAATGATGAATTATAAATAAATAATAAAACATTCGATTCAAATAACTAGACATGTAAAAATTTATATGGTAATATAAGAAACTAAAACACATTACTTTTAATCAATAAAATGATAACAGAATCCATCCACATATATTTGAAATAAAAAATCTCATGGATAAATAACAGTTGATACTAAATGAAGGAAATACATAATTATTAGATGACATGTTTAATACATTCGTGGTACCATTACCATCTTGAACTTTCACAATATAGTTTATCATATCACATATAAACACATCAAATTTAGCCAACAGATTCATCTTATGAGACTACTGATGCATCAATGGGTTATCTATGATTGGGACCCACCCATGATATACCTATCAAAAACATTGATAACAAATCAAGTAATCGATACAATTCAAGAAAAAAATCCCTTATCAAATATTTATATTGAATAAAAGATAAAGTTTATCAAATATTACCTTGGAAATCAAATAAATTTCTATGGGAACATTGTATGTTAAATGGCATATGGATCAGTAAATAATAATCTCAACTATATAAGAATATAGATATATAAGAAAAATTTATTTTACAATAAAAATTATCATAATTAATATGAAATATTTAGGAGATATTTAACATTTAAAAAACAAGGTGGTGTTTGAATGGAAATCCTTAAACACATTCATGAGAATAAACATTATAATGTGTCCCATACCACATTGAAATATTTGAATCATAATCTCCAAGGGAGAATATAATTAGATTAAGGTCTTTAATACCATTAATATAAAATGATTCATGATATACTATATCAGTAGGGAATCTTTATAAACTATAAAGAAGAATTAAGTTGAGAATATGACATTTATCTCCCATATGTAAAAAGTGAGATGAATATCCCATACCTTGTAATTCATTTTTAGTGAACATCATCAAAATTAATTTATAATTGTCATAAAAATATTAATAAACTATTCCAAATCGATAATAATTTTTAAAATATTATATATTATCTAATTATAATATATCATTTCCCCTATGTTAATACTCATCCATTATTTTCAGTATTTTCGATTATAATTTTCTAGCTTTTCGAGTATGTTTTGAGTTGTTATTTGTTATTAATATTACTTAGATCTAATTTCATAAAATCTGTAATGAAGCCCAATATTTAAATAACATATATATTAATTATATGTGTATTTATAGTAATCAATAATATTTGGATATATTAAATGAAATGCACCATTCGTGGAGACGGTAGGTCTTATCTACGCATGAACACTACATCCATTACATGTTCCTATTTAAAATAATTTATATTAATTGATACATGTTTATATTATAATTCAATTATCATATTAATTCCATATATCTTATATGTGTTTATTAAAATCATCCTTATTAGGTTTTATGTATAGCCTGAACGAATCTCATTTCTTTGAGGAGGCGGTAGTACACCCATCCACATATGATGTTATCATATTTAAAAAATATAAAGTATTGGGTTATGAATTATTATATAATTAAACAAGAATATATATATATATATAATATAAATAATATATATCATATATTAACTCTATTTCCATATTAATTCTAAACCATGAAAGTCGGTAATGTAAAAATGTATGACATCATTTCGTGAGGTGGTAGTTTGTCATGCATGAACACTATGTACGTTACCCATTTGATGGATGCCTGTATGGGTGTCAGTCAAACCCTTAACATTAAAAAAAAACTGTATAATTTTTAAACAAGTTTAGTTATATAATCATGTAATAATATGAATCGAATAGTTTTCAGAAATAAATAATAGTAAAGTTATCGTCAATGAATGTTACCACATTTTCAGGTAACTAATTTGGTTTATACCAGATGACTTCATTGGATTTCATCATATGTAAAAGTATCTAGGATTATTAGATGGATGTTGGGAGAATATTTTGGCCTCTTTTGGGTGAGAAAAATATTTTTGAGTGGTTTGAATAATTGGGAGGGGTGAATTCCATTTTATATTGGAAGAGGAGTGGCGTTGTTGAAATTTTTTAAAAATGGAATTTCAACCACATTTTTACGATGTAATGTTTTCCCAATAATGTACTCATCCAAATAAATGGGAGTGTAGGTTCTATATAAGGACATGAAACATCGTTTTTATCTTTTTATAGGTCATTTTTTCACTTATGGATAAGGTTTAGTCCCCAGTTATTCCAATTTACCTCTTAATAGATGTAATTAGTATTAATCATATTTAATAATTTATTTGGGTCAAAAAACATGGTTGACCTTATTTTATATTATAGATAATGAAAATTTAAAATACCGAATCCATTCTTTAAATTCCAATAAAAATTGTGGGATAAATTAATTTAAAATTAATTTCATAGACGGGACGATAAAACGTGTTTCAAATGTAAAAATGTTCAAATTTTTCTAAGTTCTTATGTCCAATTACAATGTGAAATTGATTCTGATGGACTAAATTAGATTAATTTATGTATAATTGATATATTATAATTTCAAACCAATTATAAACATAATTTCACATTCTAAATAAACTATAAAAAAGAGAATATGATTTAAAATTCAATATGTCTCATTATTTATCAAAAATTAATCTTCATAGAAAATTACAAAAACACTCCCAAAACAAATTTTTATGTATTATTGTAAAAATGATGTTTAATTTTTATTATTAATTTTATAAAAGATTCATGATTCATATTTATTATAGAAGCAATATGAAAGGGCATAAAGACGGCCTTTTAAAAAAATAGGTTTTTATGCAAAAATTTGTGTTCATTTTAACCTTATGCTTAGAAAATATATTGGATGAATATAAAATAAATTATACTGAATATATATTATATATATATTTAATTAAAAAATTATTAATAGTTATTAGATTAATTTATTTTGATACAACTCTTTTGGAACATAAAAATTGATTATTTATAAAATCATTCCCTTTATATTCATTTGGTTTCAATTTTCATTTTTGATTGATTTTTAACCAATTTATTCAAATATATTATTTAAAAATATACTTAATCTGATTCTTAACATGAATTTAATGACTTTGATACAATATTGATTTTAATTAATAATATTAATAGAATTCAGTATGATTCAATCATGCATGTAAAAGAAGCTATCAAACAAGGTTGTTCTTGCGTATAATTGTAGATAACATGGTGTTGATTGTGTAAGAAGATATAGAATATATTTATTTAAAATATTGCATATATATTATATTCTTAAGATGATATATTCATTTCTATGATTGGTGTTTTGTTTCACACACACTATTATGTACAACGTTCATGCATTTGAATTTTGTGATGTTACATTAGTAATTAAAAAAAATTCCATAATTATGTTTTGACAATTAAATAATAAACATTATTATGAATTTTAATTTGGAAAAATTACAGTTTGGTATATTTATTTTTTATCATGCTCATTGATTAATATATGTTTATTTGTAGTTATATATTGTCTATCATTTCAAAACATATCATTAGATTTCCAGTTTTATTTGTTTATACTAGGTTTTAAATATTTTATATTGAGTTTAATTGATTAATATTTCATTTAGTACCTATAAATAACAATTTATACTGTTTCAAAAGGTAACATGGGGTTCAAAAGTTTTACATAATTTAGAGATTTTTTTGGTGTTGCGCAATGGTATACTTCTATTTAATAGGTGAATATAAGCATAAAAATTATTTTTTTGGAGTGTTGAAATTGTAACTCATGGATATCAAGTTATACATAAATGTAGGATTATGTTTTTATTATTAATTTAAGGGAAATACATATTTTATTATGCTACATAATGGAATCTAGTGAACTCTATTGATTGTGTAAATGTAATGCTCTTTGGTTGTTTCAGGTAAATCCTCTTCAATAATTACATAAGGGTTCCAGTATGTTTCCAATACTCACTTACGGGTACCAGTGCAGTTCCAATACCCATGCAGAAGTTACTTCAGTCTCACAAAAAGGTAGGCATATATCTTTATTACATACATATGGGTTGTAAACTACATAAAGGAAAACACTATTTCCATTATGCAGTCAGTATGTCTCATATAAGGTTAGATAAAATTTCCAAAACACATATTTTTCATTATATAAATATTTTTTATTATATGAAAATTGATGATTTGTTGAAAACCTACAACTTAGTGAAGTCTCATACGTGAAATGTTTTCATTGTGGTGAAATTACCAAAGTCAAAATTTTGTCACATGTAGTTTGCTCTGTGAAAATATGTAATTCACATAGACTGGTTTTTCTATTTCTATATGATTTTCCGAGAGATATAAATTTATATTGTTTTTTATTATAATTTATATTACTATATTTTCATTTTTTAGCTATATTTTTAATGTTTTATATATTCAAAAATCGCTCATAAAATATCTAGAAGTCATGAAAAAATGTAGATTGTTTTATTATATATTAAATTTCATATAAATTTTGATAATCTTGTATGTATTTCAAAAAAATATTTATAGCTATAAATATTTAAATTCAAATAAATTAATATATAGGGAACCAATTTCATATTTTATCAGAGAGTTTTATAATGATATTAATACATATTATTCACAAATATATTAATTTATATAAAAAATTCAACTATATAATTTTTTGTTTTTTATAGAATATAGAGGAGGAATCACATGAATATTATTTCTCATTTATGAATGATATACAAAAAAAATTATTTTGGATATAGGCTTGGATGACTCTAATGTAGTTAGATTGATTCACAAGAAAAATTATAACATTAGGAAATAGAAATATGAAATCGTATTTAAATCTAAAATACGATATACCTGACGAATATATATATATATATATATATATATATAATTGAAATCAGTAGTTGAAAAGATGAGGGTAAAGATTTTCTAGATCTATATAGGGTTGACATACATTGGTGATCTAATACTGCTCTCTATAGAAAATCAATAGTTTCTTCCTTTTTTGTTAGAGAAATTCATGTTCTATAAACACTCAGACATTGATGTTTTCATCCAGTTTTATTCTGATAATTCTTTCTAGTATTTGTATGTGTAATTATAATGGTTTATAATTCCCATTAAATTGTAGGATAGTGATTTGTGTCTCACAAAAAAGATTTGATTAGAGTTGTGATTAGCGTTGTGATTCTAGGAGTGAAATTGAATGGTAATGATTATTCTACCATAATCTCAAAAGAGATGGGGATTTGGTTGTAACATGGATTTTTTAATAGGTAGGTTGGGTTTATACCACAACTATGAAAGGTAACTTCTAGATTGTGGTTGTTGGTGTGTGAAGGAGGGGTGATTGGGTTATTCCACATTGTGTGAAAAAAAATTTGTTTCCTTAAGTGGTGCCACCATGGTTTAAAACATTAGTTATAAAATGGTTGTAATCTCCCTTAAAAGGTTATAGTGTCCACTATAGTGGGTTCTAGATCGTTTATTTTTTGAAATGGGTTATCTATAGATTATGATAATTTAGATCTAAACTAATATAAGAACATATTTTGACTATTTGTTTTTATTTCTAGTGCATTACAATTGAAAATATTCCATTATCGTCAAATTATTTCAGAAATCCAAATCGCCCCGATTTTCTATTCCTATATAATCTCATTAGGACAAAAACATTGGTCTTAGAACTTGATCCCTAGACAAATAGGTATATGCATGATTTTTATAACCATTTTCCAACTTAGTAATCAAAAGGAAAAGGGTTTTTTATGAAAGAATTGCCAATTTTGAATGATGCATGAATACATAAAAGAACAACTTATATTTATGGTATAAAGTATTCATATAAGAAATATTATATTAAATCATTTAAAAAAATATAACATTGATCACTAGAAAATAAGGGGGAAACCATACAAACTTCCCAATAGTGAAGTTGAATAATTATATAGAAGTGATGCGCTAACATGTGTATTAAATTATAATGTGATGAAGATTTTATAGCGTATGGTAAATAGTGGTGAATATACTCTTGTATTCCCATGTAAAAAAATCTATAAAATCATACAAGTTACACATCATGGTTTGGAAAATTTTATTAGATCAACATTATGCATGTTAAGAGATGAATATAAAGAATGTAAAAATTGAAAAGAATAAACTATTAATCAAATGTTCCAAATATTTAGCACTATTTTAAATGCTATGAGTTCTCTTAAAGAAGAATTATAAAAACTAGTTCTTATTGATGTGTACAATGATCACTTTTGAAAATCAAGCATGATAAAAATATCACTACAGATGATTGAAATAAATTAATGAAATAAACTCCTGATGACGATATTGGATCATTATTTTAATATGATTTAATTCTTAAAAATCAAGATAAATATGATAATATAATGGATTGAATTGATTTTAATTAAACATTTCTACTTGAAATTCTAATTTTTTTTAATGGAGTTGTGATTGGAATGATATTTCACTTGTTACAAAGGGAGGATATAGAAGAAAGAATGAAAATTCAAGAAGATATCCCAAATAAATCTTAATGTTTATTCAATGAGAAGAGTAATAGTAATTTTAATTCCAATAATACTAAATATATTACCTCTATATGTAGTAGAAAAAGTGGGCCCATCAAGCCTAATTTACCATTATTAATGAAATGTAAAATAGGTGGAGTAATGTAAAAATGAAATAAAATTAATGGAATCCAAATGTAATTGAACCATGAATTCGATTATTTACATAACATTTGCTTTCGAAAAGTTTGTGGTAATTTTTTTCATTATGCCTTAAACAGATCATGTAAATGATACTATATATTATTCACATTCTAGATTTTATTAGAAAAATCCCAATATATAATACATTGTTTATGTTGATTAAAGTAATGATTATAAATTTTAGGAAATCATTGGTTTATAAAATAAACAAATGAATCAACAATAATTTCTTCATATTGGAAATAAAGAACAAAAGTAATTTTTCACTGATGATTTTGAATACACACACACACATATATGAAATCAACTCAAAAAATATAAGAAAGTAACATCATAGAAATAAAAAATTAAATAGTGAAATTTAATTCATGTAAAAATATTATTATGATTTGGTATGTAATTTTTATATTATTCATGATGATATTTAAAATAATATAAATTAAATTTAATGTTTAAATTAAAATCTATCCATATTTGTTCATGGTAGAAAAAAATGTGAGAAAATGATTATAAAACCCAATGATGTTGTTAAATATTCTATTTCATTTTAATTAATCTTCATGATATTTTTTGTTAATCATAATCCCAGTGACTATCTTGGGTTATATGTAACACTATGTTAGGCCGTTGTTATAAAAAATATTGAGATTATCATATGTTATACATAACAACGAGTTTAATGGAAACCTGATATACTATTACAATACTATTATTGATTATGATAGTTATCACCAAGACATTGGGATGTAGTGTATAAATATTTTATTACTAAATTGTGAATACTTCTGTTTCATACATGTATATAAAACGAATTAGTTGATAGTCAATTTCTTTTAATTGATACTGTTTGAAAATAATGGAAATCATTTTCTAAAAACTATTTTTATACACAAAAATGATCCAAAAAACAATATATTATATGAATCAATTTTTTAGAAGTTATTTTAATGAAATTTATTCATTTTATGTCTAATATATTTTTTAACATTAATCTTATGTGATTTATACAATAGAGATAAGAATATATCCAATTTTATGCTTAAAAATAAGGTTTTGTATAAAGAAGTTAAGTTACCTTTGGTGATCTTATTTAAAAATAAATGTATAAAAATTATAGATAAATAATTTTAAAAAATTAATGAAATTTATTATATTATTATGAGAAAATTATCATTCGGTGGTTATATTATTTTTAGGAAACATTCCATTTTTTGACAAATAGTAAAAAATACAGAATTTAAATTGAAAACACATTTTTAAAATATATTTATAGATATAAATTATATAATAAATTGGTAATGAAATAATTTTAGGGAATTAATACGTAAATTAGTCTAATTTAGTTAAATTTATTCATGTATATATGTAAAATGTGAAAAAATTGAAAACTTTTGATTGTTTTCTCTTAAAAACATCATCTCTCATTACTAATGTGGGATTATTTTAAAATTAAATTCTCTAATTCTATTAGAGGAATTTAGAAAATATTATTTCTGAATTTTCATATGAATAATATAAATTATATAATAAGGTCAGCTTAAATATTTTATATTTTTTTGTGTAATGGATAAAATATATTACTACAATTACAGTTAAAATGGGGCTTTGTACGTTACACACGCTTATGTTAAAATCAAATTCTCTATACACAAATGATTAGTATTTAATAAATATTATTTCATATTCAAAATAATTAGTTATAAATTATATAATCAACATTCTTTTAAATTTTTTTTTATGGGATACATTAACTACATAAGAAATCTACAAGTTGATGTGGAAGAAAACTAAAATGTGTAAAATTGTGTAAAACAAAACACTGAGGAATGAAATAATTAAACAAAATTCATATTTTTAGTGGTATAATTTCATGGTAATATCATCCATATACACAATTATAGAAAAATTATGGAGGCACATACGGTAACTGTGACCTCCCAAAAGTGAATACATTTAGTTGTTCATGAAAATCATAACTCTCCTCAATTATAAAAGGGAACTCACCCACCTCACTGTATCACGTCACTCAATACATTTGGATCAACCAATACCTTACAAAAAATCAACTTATATCTTATATAATATTATCCTATAAGCCTATTATTATACACGAATCCATTATATAAAATGGTTTAGTCTTAACCTAATAATGACACCTAGATAAGGTGTAACGTTCATCAACAAGCATTTTCGTATTTCTTCATCTTCCATATCCTTAAATTATTATTTAAAAATTATTATATAATAAAAACAATATATTATATATTCTGATATATTTTTATTATTAATGTAATGACCTTCAACCATCTACAATTCAATTTAATCGGTTATAAAGTCATAATTCATGTGCATAGAGGACTACCTCATCGTGAAACGATGTGTATAATTTTACCAAAACCACAAATAAATGTCAGATACAATGAAGGATTTATTGATTAAAAATGAAATATAAGAAATTACTATTATTATCTAATTATTATATCACACATAACTTCCTTATTTCAATTTTTTGGAATACGGTAATGTCTCTTGTGTGTAAAATAGACAACCATCTCACAAAGTGTTCTAATTTATTTACTCATTTCATGGAATATAGTAAGGATGGGTTAAATAAAAATATGTGATATATATAAAAATAAATTTTATTCTATAATTATAATATATAATTTAATTTTAATGACTACATTTCTATAAGGGAATTGAAGCAATAATCATTTGTATGTATGACCTACCATCTCCATGAATGGTGTATTATAGTTTTTTACCTCAATATATTATAGATGAAATTAAAAATGTATATAATGAATATATATTTCATTAATAATTTTTTTAAGATAGTTTATATGATGAATAAATGATTCAAGTAATAGTACAAAAAATTACAAACAAAAATATTCCATAAAAAAGTAGTAATTGAAAAATATTTGACTTTAACAGAGAATTGCTAATAAATTGGTCATAAGATTCAATAAGATGACCATATATGGTATGATATATGTGAGTATGGTTTTTCAAATATATTTATAATAAGATTATACTTACTATAGAGTACATTTTTCTTTTATGAAGTAATTAAATACTTAAGGTAAGGGGTTTTATAGTCTCACATTTATTCTTAGGAGACAAAGGAAAATTCACCACTTCTTTCTTTTTCATAGTGTTTATAAAACCATTTGAAATTTTATATCATAAATTCAATTATTTTAATGATATTTAAAATTTCATTTTATTTTATTATTTACTTTCGATTATGAATCCAAATATTACTAAATTGGTAAGGTATTTTCACTAAAACCTAAAATTCCATTAATAGTGATAGAATGGGCCTTTATCAACATTAAAAAGCACTGATAATCAGAAAATGGTTAAAAGATCGATACTGTTAACAGTGATAAAAATGAATTGTTAAAGGGGGCCATTAAAAGTTCTTTTGGTAGCCCTTTTATGGGGCCCTTTAAACAGTCCTTTTTTTGAACATTTAAAGGGGACCTTTAATAGTTCTTTTTTATCATAGATAAAATCATCCCTGTGAAAGGAGTAAAAAAACAGACATCCATGAGCAGCTGAACCCTTTTATGAGCACTTTCTTATCCCCTTTGTCAGTGCACCACCCCCACATTATTATCGATTTTTACCCCCACTGTCCCTATTAACACCACATTGTGAATTTACAGCCTAATATGTGCCCACCTAGATTGGAACCTGGCACCCATCCTTTGAATTTGGAACTCATTTACAACTACAACATTTTTTTCTGTCTTTTTAATGATTTTCCTGTTTATAAATATATATGCATATTTACATATATTTATATAATTATTTTTAAATTCATTTATAAAATATATGGGTTTCTGATATATATATATACATATATTTATCAAAATATATTTTATATTATATAAATTTACATATACTAGAATAATATATATATATATATACATATATATGGTTATTAATACACACATATATGTATATATAAAAATTAAAAATATATTTTTATGTGGTAAACATTGTTATATACTGTAAAAAAATTACTCTATGAAAAATGATAAAATTTAAAAAACGTAATATCAATATAAATAATAGACCTGTGAATAAATTCATTCCCCATACAAAAATAGCAATATATCCCTTTAAATGAGGCTGAAAATCCATCGAATGTTAAAAAATCAGGGTACCTTGACTAAAAACCCTATTTTGGAGTCCTTTTGGGCCCTTTTTTCCTAAAAAAATATTTTAAAGGTTAAACTATATCATTGAGGGAGTAGAGCTCATTTCAATCTTCGATTTAATATGTAGAAGAGCACAAATAGACACCCAGATCAAAAGATATGGTCATTTGAAATTTGAGTTACTTTTTCACATTATTTTCGATCGTTTATTATTATTTTTGGTAATTTTTATCTTCAAATTGATATTATATGTCTATTAATATATAATAATATTAAAATTATTAATTTATGAAATATAGTTTTTTTATAAGCATATTCACAAAATATAATAGTTATTCAGTTTTAATGCCAATTTACATTATCTAAAACATTTTTTTAACAATATATATAAAATTTATATAAATATAAATATATTTATATAGTAATATATTATTTTAAATTATATAATTTTTTTGAAATTATACATTTATCCCCACTTTTAAAAAAGTGTGGATAAAGGGGGTTCTTTAACAGTGCTTCTAAAAAACACTGATACCCCCCATCATCAGTTTCACAAAAAAAAGATGATAAAGGTTGGGCCATTATCAGCATGTGTAAAAAAGAAAAAATAAAGGTCCCCCGTTATTTTTTTCTCAATTAATGACCCCCTTAAAGATATTTTTTAACTAGAAATGTTAAATACCTAGTGCTAGAAAAACCCATTTGGTTGATGTATTTTGTCTAAATTTTCCATCATTGAGACATATGTAATGTGATGAACCTATATTATTGGCCATGGTGTATATATAGACCCATATACATTTAATATAATGAATTTATTTATCGTAATTATATTTTATGTTCAATTTTTTGTTATTAATTCATGGGTCTTGCGATTTAATGTTACCAAAGTGGTAATGAATTTATGTTAAAATATCATAATTAGTCGGGATAGTTTATGATTATGTTTATGATAATAAAATATTATTATCCATATAATAGTAAAATTATTAATTTTTTAGTCTTGTGTTCATTCATGACATTTTCATGTAATACAATATTTTTTAAATCATTGGTAATTAAATTATCTGAGAAAATGCATTTTAAAAAATATTACTTCATTTATCTCCTTATTTGGAGATATATTTTTTTTCCAAAACATTGATTAAAAAATGTCACCAATTAATTATTATTATGATCCTCTGATTTTGAAAATATATTTTTACCCATGTTTTAACTTTTTTATAAATTATTTGGAGATGAATATTCATATCATTTTCTAATCAATTTTCATATACCTTTTACCAAAAAGGTGAATGGAACTTTTTTTTACAATCATGTTATATACAAGTTATTCCATAATTATGACCATTATTTTCTATTAATTATACCTTATATTTTTTCAATTTTATATTGAATTTAAAATATTATTAAATTGTGTTATGGTTTGAAAAATTATTTTTCAATGTGAATTGATATTTCCCTCATGCAATGTTTTGAATGACTGGTCAAAATCATTTTCAATATTAGATGAAATCCATTTATGTTACCTATTACTTACTAGTGATATATTCCAGGGGTAAAATTATTATTCTCCATCAAAGTAGTTTATCATTATATGATTTATAGGAATTTATTTTTTATTTTATGGGTTAAATAACAATTAAATAATTATGACACCCTTCTTTTTTACATGGGTCATGTTGTGATGAAATGTTTTATGAAACCCATTTATTTTCATGGGTAATGATATGATGTGTTCATTATGATCAAATTTCACACATATATAAGATTTTATATATATAATGGGTGTCACCTATATCTCTCTCTAATGCATTGGGTAATGATAAATGTTCTCTGATTTCATAGGATGCACAAGTGGTATTCATAAGCATGAAAAGGAGGGTCAATGGGTAGTTAACACATCCTGAAAAGAAGGGTACATGGGTGGTTAGACCAATCCCAAATCATTTATTTCATCTTTTTTACCGTCATCTCATTCTACGCCTTGATCTCTGACACCTTGGTCTCAACCTCCACCTTCACCTCTCCTTCATTAATTCCATCTCAGTGTTCAGTTACCCACACCTCCCCAACTCAAAAATCCCCCACGTTCTTCTCTTGTTTTCATGATATGGACAAAAATCATAATATATTATAGTACAATATTTGAAAAAAAATTACAAAGTATTCTTTTTATATGTTATAGGTCAAAATATCTATTACAAGAATTTTTTATTTCTTATTCTAAAGTTAATAAATTATTTATAATTATCTATTATTTATTTTTCTATATTTTTTCTTTATCATGCAATTTTTTATTTTAAACATTCAATGGATCATTGATATTTTACAACAATATATTGTAGTTTATAATATTAATTGTTAAATATTTATTTAATTTCAGTGAAAGACCCTATCCTGAAATTTATTGAGTGAAATATTTCATTTTATATATACTATATTAAATTTTAGGCTTGACAAAATTATGTTTTTTATATATAAATTAAATTAAAATTTAAATATTTATTATGATCACAATGATGCATATTTATTGAATTTTTCAATAGTCTATAATTACCTAAATAAAATAATTAGTACCAAAATTTTCATATATATTAATACTGAAAATTTTCATCTGATAGTATATTAATTGGGATTTATACTTATATTTACTTATTTCATTACAGAAGAAGAGAATTTTATATTTTAATGTAAATAAATACTAATCGACTATCCTTCTCCAACCTTAAATTTATCATTCTCTATTTAAAGATTCATCATATTTGTTTCCAATGTCTCTATTACACAGTATTCCTATTGAATTACACAATGTCCATAATCATTTTTTGTTGAAATGTTATGAAAGTCTTTCTATATGTTACATTATAATGTTCAAATTCCTATTTGACAATATTCCTACCCTACGTTATAGATCAAAAATTTTGTAAAATTATTTTGTTATTTTTTATTTTAATGTAACAAATTTATTAATAATTTTTTATGTTTACTTCAATAATATATTAAATGTATTATATTTTATGATTTCAAATATCTTGAGTCTCATTAAGTTGTTGAACCACATTATAATTAGTGTAGAACATTAATTTTTCACAGTAAGTTCTATTGCATTGACACAGTCTGTTAATAAATTTCATTATCCTAGTGTGTGATTTAATGAGAGTTATATAACTTTATTTTAAAGAAAAACATATGACCTTTTTATATGACAATATTTTATAAAATTTTGAATAAATATTATATGGAGAGTAATGGATACATATTTAATTTTTTAGCTCTCTATATTTATGAAAATAAATTTACCAACCAAATAATTTTAATATACATTAATTATTGCATTTTTTCAAAATTACAATAAAATTTAATTTAAAATATTATTTACTTATTTCTATATAGCGTATTAAAATATATAATATATAATTGTCATTAAATTAGGTAAACATTGAAATATTATTTATTTTAAAATTATTATGAGACTTTTTTTTCTCGGATATGGCTTGAAATTTCTTATGTATGTTACAATAACATATTTAAATACCTATTACAAAATATTCTTTCCATATTTCATGGTTCAAATTAATTTTAATATAAAATTTTTTATTCTTAATTTAAATGTAACATATTTATTTATAATTTCAAGTGTTTTTTGATATTATTTATTCCTTTTTTATCTGAATTGTCAACTCCAATAGCCTAAAGGTCATTAAATTGGATTCTTACATTCTAATGTATTTTAGAACAATAAATGGTGTCTGTATTTTCAATTTCATTGTATGAATCTATCAAACCATTTATTGAACCTGTTGTGAGATTTTTTATGAAGTATAATATTCATTATACATGCTAATTTTATGTCATTTTTAATATGTATTTATTATTTCAAATTATTTTTTATATAATTTTTAATGTACTGGATTTTTATTGACTTTATTATATCTCCATATTTATTAAAATAAATTTATAACTACTTATATTTTCATTTAACATAATTACTCCAATTATTTCAAACATTTTTTTAAAAGTTTGGGGCCGAAGCCTCAATTTATTATTTGAAAGCAAAGACCTCTTTAGACTGGGTAGAGGGAGACCCATTACATAGCCCGAAGGCCCAAGGCCAAGTGGCCTGAATACAAGGCTTGAAAGCCCATTTTTTGGCCCAAAGGACCCCTCGGTTAACAGTACTGCTACAGTACCCGCGTTGTTATAGTGCCTGCTACAGTACCGCCACCGCTACAGTATCTGCTACAGTCCCTCCACCACTACAGTGTCGCCGCTGCTACAGTGTGTTACACTATACTGTATATTATTCAAGCTATATTAAGTAAATATCTTATCCTTTATAATTAATCTATATTTAATCCCCTAAATGATATACATATAATCATATTCATCTTTTTAATACTGTATAATTTTCATTTATACTGATTTACTTAAATATTATCCATAATTTTTTACTCTATAATATGTATCTATTAAATTTTTTCTCTATAATAATATTTAATATGAATCAATATTTTTAGTGCCTATTATTATTAAATATGAACTTTTTATTCCATTTATATTTTATTTCAATGTGTATCTATATTTATTAGCATACCCATTTAGTAACATAAATATATATAATTCTGTTTCGAATATATCATGAAATAATAATTTTTTAATTTACTCATAAATTCTGTAATTATATATTTTTTCAAATATCCAAATAATGAAGATAATGTGAAATAATATACATATTTCACGGTTAAATAAATGTTAATTTAAAACACATTTCTTTACCATCCTGTACTTCATGTTATTCATCATATTAATTTTCATTATGTTCTAATTTGTGTTTACGGATAATTAATATTTTTACATTACTCATCAAGCATTTTATTCCTTTTTTTCATGAATCTAAATAATTTAATTATTTTTATTCATTAATGGTTTAAGAGATCTTACACAAATGTCCCAAAGATATTTAATTCATGAAGTGCTTGGATATATTGTCTGCAATTTTTTATTACTCATAGTCATGTGTCATATTATATATTTTATTAAATAATATCAATTTATAAAATATATTTTAGTATACTCTCCACAATTTTTCATCACATTTCCTCACCTCATAATCAATATTTCAATATAAATTATTATCCACATATCAATGAGAAATAATTTATTTTATGTGTTTCATGATTATTTGTACTATATTTTTTAATTTTATTATTTTATCTAGATTTTTTGTAGTGTGTAGGGATGCAGAAGGGAAATAATTTCTAAAAAAACAGGCATATTGTTCATTCCTTATTATTTCTTCTTGTAAAGAATATGATAGGGAATGAGTTGATATGTGTCATATTGGTACATGCAAACATTATGATTTTTTCCTAGGACATAATGTTTTTGTACATAATTTTTATGTCATCTATCCTGATATTTATATTTTCTTATGTACACATGAACCTCGTGATGTCAAAATATTTCCTTTGGGTTTCAGGCCAAGGGACCATTCTCTTTATGTGCATGTGTAGAAAACATAGACCATGTTCACTCCATTTTCTATTGACTAAATAGCCCCTAATGAAAAATTGATAAAAATTCAACAAGTTATATATCAACATAACCCCCATCAATACCCAACCAATTTTTAGTTTTTCTAGTCATCTATGAAAATATAAATTATAATAATGATAATTGAATATTCAACAAATTGTGTTATAGAATATTAATTTCAATCATTAATGTTTTGGTCAAATGTGAGGGTTGTGAAAAGGAGTAGATGCTAGGGGCATCATTTCATGAATTTTATGACATTGGAAAATGCTTCAGAAATTAGAATATATGTGAAAAAATTCTAGATTTTCAAATAATGTTGTTGTAAATAAAATGAATACCTATCATTATATCACTCAATTTTGTGCATATCCTTTTATCTACTTATTTCCATAAAATTTTATACTTTTTCTTCCATTATATTGTCAACTAATTTTTATTTTAAAAGAAGATGTACTAATTATATATATATATATATATATCTTCTATACATATATGTACTCTCTATATAAATATTGATCTGAATTATGAATATATAATACAAATATATATTCGGATATGTGTATATATTTATAATTCATAAAAATTGATATATATTCTAAATATATATTTTCATGTACACATATTTTCATTCCAAAGTTCGTTAACATGTTGAAATTGAGGTTTTACTCTTATTCCTAAAAATATTTATGTTAATTTTATTTTTCAATGAAAAATTTAATTGAATTTTGATTGATGCTCAAATTTAACCAAGAGATGAAGGTAGAATAGTCCATGAAGATTAGCTTTGGTTGTCGAATCCTCAGAGACCTAAGAAGTAACCTATCGACATTTGCATTCTGTGGACTATTTTTGGCTATTAAGTGTCCAACATTGGGTTGATTTTGGGTGGGTTTAAGTTAACACTAAAAGTCTTATGTGAATTCAAATTATGAGAAGGGTTGATCCTAGGTTATTACAAGGGTTGGATTGGACGTATTTACTTTTCAATGATTTCAATTTCTTATATTTGAGATGGGTTCATTTAAGAAGATAAAACAACATCATCACTTATTGGTTTAATGCCTAATCCCTTTAATACTAATCACCTATACACTTGAAGGGTCAATGTTTTTATCACATCAAGGTAAAGGTTCGTATTAACACTTGAAGTGTGTGACCTTAAATTCCACAAGGACGATAGAGTTTAAAAATCATCAAATAAAAATATCAATTAAAGAAGTGATTATACATTAATGGGGTGATAAATAAAATCCAATCCAGCCCCTTTATATTCCCTTGGATCAACCCATAAGTGGGTTATCCCTCCATTGATTCTAAGGTTTCAATGGAAGTGGGAAGTATACTCATGAGGGAGGAAATGGAGAAGTAAAGAAAACAATAAAAAGAAAATGATCACTCCACCGTTGTGTGAATAATTTTACAAGGTTTAGTGTGAATAAATTCACACCTAGAACGAAAAATATCATAGTGATATGAAGAACAAAATAATAAGAAGAAAATAGGAGATTTTATTAAGAAAATAAAGTTAATTGAACAACATACATGTGAAATAAAACTTGAGACAACAAAATCGCAGCATAACATTACAATTGAAAAAAGCATCAAAGATGATAAAATTCTCCACCACCAATGCCTTAAATAGGCATTTTGGAAGCCTGGGGTTGAGCTCCCCATAGTAAAAATCATACCACTTGATTATGGGTAGGCCTAGGGTGGTGTAACTCTTGTGCAACATGGACTTTTCCACACTTGACCCGAGGAGGCAGCGAGCTTTCATCCACCGAACAAACGTGCTTGTAATACCTTCTAGATGGCCAAATAAGAGTATAGAATATATGAGGAAACTAGAACCCCAGATGTCCTCTAACTTCTTGTAAAATTGGGTCCCATTTGTAGTTGTGGATTTTTAGATATGATCATATTGGTAAGATTTTGTTTGGGACGCAGAATCTGGCCCAGAATTTTATCTTCAAATTGGGCCGCCTTAATGAACACTGTGGAGGCCGAATTAGCGCTGGCTCTTGAAAAAATGAGTTGTTCCTATACATTTATTCTAGAATCCTGCAAAATTTGGGATTCATTGGGTTTGTAATGTGGGTCCTACATTCTCATCAGTGGGCTGGTGTCCAATCTTCCTTCTCTAGAATTTCTTTCATTCATCTCCAAATATCTCCATCATACTTTATGAATCCTCCATTGATCCCTGAATACGAAATGTTCATATTTAAGTGTATATATAGTTTCAAAAATATATAATTAAAATATGGATAATTACATTCCTTAAAATCAGATAAATCATTGGGTACTTTAAATGATGTTCAAATATGTACCACATAATAGTGCATTTTTAGAAGGTATAACAATCATAATGTGAAATGATGTTCAAAGTGTAAAATGCACTAAAATGGTGTTTATGAATAATAAATAACATGAATATTATATATATTAACAATGATTATTATACCCATTTAGTGGCTAATCACACCCCCCAACTTGAGTCTTGCTAGTCCTGAGCAAAATGTATCTAAACAATATGAAATTCAAATTCCCTTTTCCAAAAACATTTTAATACACAATGACCACTAGAAACCCTTATACCAAAAAATCATGAAACCCATCAAAATATTTTAATACAGATAGTTTCATAAGCAGATCCCAATCCCAAGCCCATTCCTTTGTTCAAATTCATTTCCATATTTCATCCAATATCAATTAAGTATGAGGATGTGTTTTGTATCACAATAGATATGGGGGTTCATCTTTATTAAAGGGGGAAATGATGGAAGCGATAGGTGGAATAACATTTAAATATTAAGATGAGTATTCAAAATAAATTTATTGTATTATTATTATTTTTATGTTTTTTTTGTTTTTTCAATTTTTCCATGATAATTGAAATTGCACTCAAAAAATTCAACCCATGTAGCGAGACTTTTCAGATGACTCCCAGGCTCAAAGACCATAGGGCACCAAGTGAAGACCACATACTTGGGCATCATCTCGATTTAACTCAGTCAAAAACAAATTCAAATTACCAAAAATAGAGATAAAATTACTAACTATGGGCCAGACAACTATGGAGTCACGATCCCCAAGTGTCGAAAGCCATGCATTAGGTCATTTCATTGCTCTACGCGCAAATTTATTGTTTTTTTAATACTAATATTAAAACTAAAACTATCACCAAACCTATGCTATTTATTTGGGGGACCCCATGAACTCAAACTAATACCCCACTATCCAAAGGACGTGCATTGTGATCTTTTTTTTATTTCGATGAAAATATAAACGATGAAATATCATATTAGATAGCCACACTTTCCAAAATATATGCTCATGAAATTATAGAAGGATTAAAATATTAATTAGGGAATGCTAAATTATTTGATATTCAGTTTCATAGTGTGCAATGTGTATTACCAGGTTCAAAGTTAAAGGAACATTTCCTTCAATTTACGCAAAAAATATTCAAATCATTTTTTTTTCAAAAAATAATTTTTTTTATTTCATCCCCCCCCCCCAACGTAAGAAAACACTACCCCCAGTGGTTGAAGAAATGAAAATTTAGAAGGAGTAGAGGTAGATAAGGGAATTTCAAAATGGAAATTGAAATATGAGGAACATGGAATGAAGTCACATGGTGGTTGAAGTTGATGTTCTTATTGCTCCAATTTAGTCCTTTGATATGCATGTCACTTGCAGAGTTCCCTAGTGGAGAAAAGAAAAAAAACGATCAAACAAACTATATATATATATATAATAAAGAAAGTAAAATATAAGTATATATAATAAAATTATCGAATAAGGAACCACAAAAAGCCACAGGCCAGTGGGAAGCACGCGCCCCTGTCTCCCTTCAGTCCCAGGTTCGAATCCCCGCGGCTTCGCCGGTTGTGATGGGGTTTTCCC
Source organism: Viscum album (assembly GCA_963277665.1). Classification (NCBI taxonomy): domain Eukaryota; kingdom Viridiplantae; phylum Streptophyta; class Magnoliopsida; order Santalales; family Viscaceae; genus Viscum; species Viscum album. The sequence continues at coordinate 202,218,728 of OY728128.1, forward strand.
CATGACCTACGATTTGGAACTTATTATTATTATTATATATTTAGTTTATTTTATTTTATTTAACCTACAAACACATAAAAATAAAATAAAATAAACGTATGATACATTGTCTTCTTTTTAACTTTTTGGGTAAGGTATTACTAAAGGATCACACCACATGACACGAATGAATATGGCACTCCCCTTTCGTACCCATCCATACTCATAATAGAAGAACAGGTCAACCGACTATTTTTTTATTAAATATCAAAATGATTAATCAATCCTATTTAAAATATAATGTTGATTAAAACAACAAAATTATAGGAAACTTGAAAACCATGGGTTACCTCCCACACAACGCTTTGTTTAACGTCATTTGCTCGACTTAAACCCCCCCAACTTACCCAATACCAATTTTCAACATTTTAAGGACCCCATATTTCTCTATTTCCACTAAATTTATATTGATTGTTTGTTTATAAATTTTTCATGTGCAAACCTATGTTCTATAATGAGTGGTAAAATAAAAGGAATATCAGAAATGGTTGATCATGTTTTTTTTGTCTTTCTAGACACATTAAGAATCATTACCTCTTTATTGGTTTGAAGATAAGAAATTTTGAAAATTGGAAGTTTTTGGCTATCCCCAATGAATGGAAACATCATGGTGGATTTAAATTTCTTTCGTTCAAGTTCAGGTAGGCTAACACTTTTAGACATAGGTTGGGACTTTTAATCAAACTCAATTTCAATTTCAAAATTGCTCAACAGAATTGGTACCTTTTGAATAGAATATTCAACCACAAAATTGGAAAGATCAATTTTAGGAATGGTTATGGTCACAATGTTTGTGATTTCTCTCAATGGTTCAATGGTTGGTGTTTTTAAAAATTCATCATTGGATTTATACTTAGGAGACTCAATCCATGATGTATAATTATCTTTTTTTGAATCAAAAAAGTGAATTTCTTATTTATTTAAAGACCCATAAATAGTTCTTTGATCCTCTTCATCTATCCCAAATCCAAAGGTATGGTTTTCAATAAATTTGTGGGAAAAACTAAACGTCGCATAAGGTTATGGAAGGGACGATTTGTGTAGGGATGTGTTCCTCAAAAGTTTTAATGATTTATAGTTCTATCCTCAAAGATGAAACCTCAAAATTCATTTTCTCCATTTTTTGACACAATTTTTCAAGTAATGATTGTGGATCATGATGGGCAAGGGGTTGAGAAATATGGTCTATTCTAGGTGGATAATTAAGTTGTTGGAATTGCACATGAGGGTGTTCAGATTAGATTTGTTGGGATTGAAACTAATTAAATGTTGAGATGTTTTGTGCATCATAGGAGTAAGAATATTGTGGTTAATTAGGTTGTTTATGATCTCACAAGTAGAAATTATTATGGTCATTGTACATCACACATGGGGTTGGGTGATCAATGTAGGGATTGGTTTCCCATTTTTGGACATGTTCAAAATTTAATTCCATAGGAGTGAGGGGTGAGAATAGAGAAGAGGGGTGAAAAAAAGGATGATAATATATATTATAACTTACTTAGGTCCCAAGAAACAACGCCAATATTTTATTCACGCTCAAATTTACCCAAGAGATGAAGGTAGAACGGTCCTTGTAGTTTAGCTTGGGTTGTCGAATCCTGAGAGACCTAAGAAGTAACCTATGGACACGTGCATTCTATGGACTATTTTTGGCTATTAATTGTCCAACATTGGGTTGATTTTAGATGGTTTTATGTTAACACTAAAAGTCTTAAGTTAATTCAAATTATGATAAGGGTTGATCCTAGTTTATTACAAGGGGTGGATTGGATGTATTTCCTTTTCAATGATTTCAATTTCTTATATTTGAGATGGGTTCATATAAAAAGATAAAAAAAGTCAACACTTATTGGTTTAATGCCTACACCCTTTAATACTAATCACCTATACACTTTAAGGATCAATGTTTTGAGCACTTCAAGGTAAATGTTCGTATTAGCACTTGAAGTGTGTGGCCTTAAATTCAACATGGATGATGGAGTTTAAAAATCATCAAAGAATAATCTAAATTAAATAAGTGATTATACATTAATGCGGTGATAAATAACATCCAATACATCCCCTTTCTACTCCCTTGGATCCGCCCATTTTTGGGTTATCACTCCATTGATGCTATGGTTTCACTAGAAGTGGGAAGTATACTCATGAGGGGGGAAATGGAGAAGTAAAGAAAACAATAAAAAGAAAATGATCACTCCACCATTGTGTGAATAATTTCAGAAGGTTTAGTGGGAATAAATTCACAGAATGAACCAACAGTATCAAAGTGATATGAAGAAAAAAATAATAATAGGAAAATAATAGATTTTATTAAGAAACTAAAGTTAATTGAACAACTTACATGTGAAAGACAAACTTGAGACAACAAAATCGCATCATAACATTAAAATTGAACAAAGCACCAGAGATGATAAAATACTCTACCACCACTGCCTTAAATAGAAATTTTTGAAGTCTTGGGTCGATCCTCCAACAGTAAAAAGCATCCCACTTGATTATGGTAGGCCTATTGTGGTGGAATGCTTGTGGAACATGGACATTTCCACAGTTGACCCGATGTGGCAGCCAGCTTTCATCCTCCGAACAGACGCGCTTGTAATACCTTCTAGATGGCCGAATTATAGAAGACCATGGAAGATGAAAATGTATCCCCCGATGTCATATAACCTCTTGTAATGTTTGGGCACATTTGGAGTTGTTTATTCTGAGATATGATCATATTGGTGGGATGTTTTCTGGGCCGCAGAATCTATCCCATACTTTTATCTTCAAATTGGGCCACCTTAATTACCATCATGGAGGCCGAATTAGCCCCAAATCCTAAAGAATTATTTTTTCCTATACATTTCTTATATCATCACAAAAAATATAGGCTTAACTGGGTTTGTATTGTGAGTCTCAAATTCTCATCAGTGGGATGGTGTCCAATCTGCCTTCCCTAAAATTGCTTCCATTCATCTCCAAATATCTTCATCATCCTTTATGAATCTTCCACTGATCCCAAAATAAAATATGTTCATATTTAAGTGTAGATACAGTTTAAAAAACATCAAATTAAAATATGGATAATTACATTCCTTAAAATAAGATAAATCATTGTGTACTTTAAATGATGTTCAAAAATGTACCACATAATTGTGCATTTTTAGAAGGTATTACAATCATAATGTGAAATGCTGTTCAAAGTGTAAAATGCACTAAAATGATGTTTATGAATAATAAAGAACATGAATATTATATATATTAACAATGAATATTAGCCTCATTTAGTGGCTAATCACAAATCTTTTTAACAAAATTTTGAAATTCATAAATGATAAATATAAATTTTTACGAATATAAGTTTCTCGATTTAAAATGATATTTATCTAGGACTAATTTTATTTTATATAGAAAATAAAAAAATTAAATGCTATTGATGACAAACCTCATTGTTTACCATGGTACATAACTCATCCCTCCAAATATTCAAGCATGCAACCATTGAATATTCCTTTTCATCAAATTATGACCCTTCACTAAGATTTAGGGCAAGAAATTTTTGTTCTCAGTTCTCCTTCTGTTAGATGTTATAGACTTCATTAGGAACTTTTTATGTTTTTTTTCATCGATGATACATTAAAAAACTAAATTTTCTATATACATATTTCTTATATTCATAATATATTCCATTTTGTATCTTCAGGTTTAGTTAATTATCAATTAGTTGTAAATGTGCAACATTTATGTTACACAAATCGTAGGAAAGATAATAGTATTAAGAGAATATTTTATATTATAATTATATTCCAAATATTTAATAATAGAATAATACATCCAAAAATGTTTATTTTCGAAGAATTATGTTGAATTTTCATTCTTATAGTACTAATTTTTATTTATATAAAATAATTACTATATAAGATTACACTAAAAGATAGAATACCATGGAAATATGTTTTTAAGGTGATTTTAATGTTCCTGAATAAAAGCATGTTTTTTAATTGTTAGGTTTATTCCAATTTATTTGAGAATGTTTATATTTGATTATTGGATTTTAGATAATTCCATTTATTCTTTACATAATCCAAATAGAAGGATTTAGATATTAAACACAACTCACATAAAATAATTTCAATAAACAAAATGATCTCCATATGAATTTGATTCATTTTTAAAAATCACTATTAATGAATAGCTCACAAGGGTCTAAGTTGGTAATAATATCAAATGGGATAGAAATGGGTGATGTTTTTTATTATCATGACTGCAATGTTGTAACATCATATATTTTTTAATTAATGGGATCTAGAATTTATGGTTTCACCAAGAATTTCATTCTGCACATATATCTAATTTCATGAAAATAAATCTAACCTTACTGACTCATAATGACATGGTTGTCTGTAATAATAGTTAACTTTTGATATGTTATTATACATATGGTTTGATTGGAAAGAAAACTATTTTAATCATTAATTTTAGTTTTTATATTTACATATTGGCATGGGTTTTGTGTTGGTTTTTTCATGTATTGAAATTATCGTGAACATTGTAGAGGAATGGTCAACATCTTGTTCTTTATATTGAGATTAATGTTTTCTTATTCTTAGGAGTAATAGATAATATGATGAATTTGTTTTACACCATTCAAGTAGTGTATATTGATTATGTTTTATCTTGATACTGAAAATAGTATGTGTTAAATGAATATTTCTTTATGGATTAGTAATAAAAACAACTGAGATAATTTTATTTTCAATTATATCATTCATAAAATTAACAAAATAAAATGAAAAACGTCGATTAAAATTATAAATTTTCATATTTTATTGACAATATTTAACAAAATAAATCAGAATTCATTATCTTTATAATTTATCGTTACCAATTAATTTTAATTTTCTATACCTTTTTTAACATAAAATTCATTTTCTTCAATTTTATTAATTTTTTTATGTTCTAATTTTTTTAATGTTTGATTCAATTTTATGTTTTGTTTTTCATTTAAACCCTATTTCTAAATGTATACTATATTAAATTTCTCATATTATATTGAGTTTTATTTGATAATATATTAATTTTGTAGGAAGAATAATTTTATTGAATATTTTTTATGTTTTTTTGTATATTTTTCATTGATCAGTATAGATTTTCCAAACGTATTTCAAAATGCAGTCGGTAACTGTTCATGCAATGTCTAAAACATAGTATATTTTATATAAAATTCAGTTATTGTATCTGTCTAAAATGTACCGTAATATATTTATTTATACAATGTATAACATAGATAGGTGTTTATAACATAAATGTATTAGAATATAGTGTTCTCAATGAAATTTAATTTCCACTATATTATATTAAATGAAATTTATTTAATTAATATATTTTAAAATTACATCATTTTCTTTTGAAATATATGAAAATTTAAATATAAATATATTTCATTAAAAATTAACTAAAAAATATCTCCTTTCATGTATCAATTTTTACTTACTCTTTTCTTTCTTTATTTTTCTATATTGAATTTGTCTATTTTTTTAGAAACTCTTTTTTATGTGTATCTATATGTGAATTTACTATTATAAATATTATACCATGAAAATGAATGTTTGGGTACTAGTTTAAATAGAAAATCTATCATTTATTATATTAGGACCATTCTTTAAAGTTAAAATATTACTTGCCCCCTTTCCATAATTATCATTGAGAAATTGAAAATTTACTCATGCATAAGTATGACCTGTCATCCCCATGATCATAATATATTCCATTTATTAGAAATATATTTAATTATTGGTAATATTATTATAAATTAAGATAATATATAATAATTTTTTCAATATAATTAAGGTGGGGAAGATGATACCAGGATTAATATTATAAGACCAAAAATTACAAATCAAAACATATATGACAAACAAATATGTTATTACTTGAAATATGATATTAACAATAAATTAGTATTAAAATGGCAATAACATGTCAAAAATAAATAAAATATTTCAATATATATATATAATTATTGTTCTATAATAGTTCTATAACTAAATTATATTTACTATGAAGGAGGTTTTAACTTGTATGAAGCGATTCAAGAATGATGATATGGGATTTCAGTTTTCAATTTTATTTCTAGAAGACATTTTAATGTCAATAATTATTTATTTGATATGGTGTATATTCATCACCTTTGATATGTTACATAATTAATATATAACTTATCCTGATATTCAATGTTCTGTTTGTTGTTAATCTTTATTGGGGATTATGATTCAATTGATTACAAAAGTAGTAGTGGATTTTCATCTCACTATTTAATTCTTCGAGACACATTCCATTATCACAACCTATTTCATTTATCTATTTCTATGTATTTCGATAAATTTATTTTATGAATCTTCTTGTAATAATTATATATATATATATATCCATTTGATGATTTATCATTCATTGGTTTTCGGGCTTAGAATTTACCAAATCAATTAGGGATTTTTTCTGTCTCAATATTACTTCTACAGTAGTTTGTAATGTATTAAAACATTCGTATTTTATAAGTTCTAAATACAACAAATTTTTCATGTAGTGTCTTTATTTTAGTTATTCTCATGTAATTATATGTTTACATTAATTTTATGCTTTCATGGGGCTTACGATTGAACATAACAAAGTGGTAAGAGTTTCATGTTACAATATCAAGGTTTATCATGATTGTTCATGATTATGATTTCAATAATGAAACCATATGATATCTCTCTAAAAAAATCATATATTTTTATCAAACCTATTTATATCATAGAAATACAAACTACCCTTCATAATTTACTCATTATTTGCACAATTTTTTTAAACAATTTGGACAAAAAACTATCCTTATTTCTCTAATCGGTCAAAAAATAGTTTTAGTACAAAATATTGATTTATAAAAATGTTTTCAATTTATTACACATTTTTTGACTTTACCAATGATTAATGGAATGTATCATGTTTTAACTGGTATAAAAAAGAATAAAAATTTGAATGTTTCGTTTACTAGACTCGTCATTTTTAAGACCGAGCATCAAAACAAAATTCTGTGATTTAGAACCCTTCAATGCCATGTTTTTGGACATGGATAAAGGCCCAAAAGGTTACCTGAGTGTCTCTAAAAGTTTCAAGAGAGAAAAACCTGAAAAAAACATATCAATGGGTTTGAGAGGGAACATGGTTTCTTTGTAATAGTGTGTCCCATAGTTATAAATTGTGTGACCTATAACAGGTGGGAAGGGGTGGTGTGCATGGTATGTGTATAGTTTATTGAACCATGCACCTATCCCACAAAAATCGGGGAAGTGGTATTACCTATGAACTATTCACCACACAGTTAGAAAACCAATTCAAAACTGTGAGGCTGGCCCATGTGGGGTGCCATAGAGGCCAATTAATGGGTGTATAGTTGGTGTACGATTTGAAAAACCATGTATCCTAAATAGTGAGTTGAGCCACATCCTTAAAAATATAATTAATTTAATTGAAAACTATATTTAAAATAAATTAAAACCAAATCTAACTATCCCTCCCATTTCACTCACATGACACCCCCAGTATGATCCCTGTCCAAGTCTAATGCCTCCCCTTCAGCCTCCACATGATTTCCAATGTAACCAAATTTCTCATGATTCATCCCATGAATCATTGAGGAATGTTCTCCTGCATAATCTCCTCTTCTTTTCAATATTATATTTTGTTTCCCCATCGTCTACGGTGGTGTTAGAGATCCTTAGGTTTGTTCTAATCTGATTTTTGAGTCTTTATTCCATTGTTATGTTGTACTCAGGGTATCTAGGGACCCCATTCATGCGTAAACTGGCATCAGACACTAAAGGAGAGGTGGATGTGTTCATTTTGGATTGCTACCAGTGTATTATGTTAATATCTTCATCCATATATGGTCGTTTCCCCTTTTGTAATTTTGTTTTTTGTATTTTATGTGTTCTTGGTAGTTTAATTTATGTGTGTTGAACCTTTATGCAGTATTTCGGGGTACCTGGTAGATTTTGTAGAGCCTTTGATGAATTCATGTATGATTTCACTCATATAAATATGTATGTAATTTTGTATATATACACATATATTTCTTATACAAATTCACTCATGGAGAGGGGAATATTTACATTGCATTAGTGGTTGAATATATATAAAATGAATGTGTGGGGAAGTTTTGAGAAACTTTGAGTTAATTTTTTCAACTGTAGAGAGTTTGGAATGGCTTGGTCTATTTGTTGAGCTAAGATACACTTCATTGAACTATAATTTGAAGAACATCTTAATTAATTAATTATCTAACCATTATTATATTTTAATAAATTTTCAATTGTTATTAGATTAAATGGTTAATTTTATAAAGTTTATAAAATGATAAATATGATAAATGAATTATTTAATGTGAAATATCAAGTTTTTATAATAAACCCATTCTAATGGAGGAGTGTTGATTTGTAAACAAAAAAAATTAGTTATAGTTATATATATGATTCATAGATTCAGTTTTAGTTTCCCATATTCCCCGTGTTGGTTCCTTTTTTGTGGAAGGTTAATTATTTACTCTTTGAATAATATCAAATATGTATTCATGATTGATTAGTTTAAATGGATTTTCCCATATAGTAATATGTCTTGACCATTGAAAATTTCTGTTTGACACTTTGAGTCTTATAAATAACATTACCATGTTTAAGAAATTTCTATGAATTGTCAAATGGTTTGGGTAATGTAAATATGATTCATTCTCATATATTCATTGCTTTTTAGGCATTGTCTCATTATATCACTCATCAAAACCTCGTAATGAGAATATTCGTGGTATATTAAAATGAATTAATTATTTTACATGACATTTGAGGATATATCTTGTTGATACATCCACGTATATGGTGTTCTCCATGAATTTGGACAGCCCTAAGGGTGAGACGTCCTAAATAACCTGACATTCATTTATTTTAAATGTGGAAAATTGATTGGGGTTGTGTGTGGAGCCTTATAAATTTCATAAATTGATTAAGGAGAAATAAATTATGAATTGGGTCCACCTTGATAATTCTTAATCTTGAACATAATAAAATTTCCCATGGTTAGATCCTCCTACCTTCATCATACATGATTTTTATTTTAATTCAATATACCTTAAATTCTAAATTACTAATTTCATGTTACCTTATTACCATTCCAATTAATAAACTTCTTATTCATTGTTAAACATGCTAGCATGTGAAATTGAGTTGTATGTGTTTCCATGAAATTGTTTAAGGCACATGCAATATAGCTTATGCCTCATACTATGATTTATATCTTTTAAATACATATGGTCTTTCTATATGAAATGATCCATTATTGTTTATCATGAATTGAATAGCTTGGTCAAATTGGAAGCATGTGGCATTGAGATGGATTTTATTCAGAAATCATAAATGAATTTATTTATATATATTATTTTTTTGTTATGGCACTTTACATGGGTTGGGAGGGAACATGGGGTTTTAGTTAAGGACCCATGTATGTACTCTTCATACTCGATGGGTTACTACCCAACGTACTAGGGGTGATGCTTTGGAATTCTAGGTATGGTATTCCTATGTGATTTGATATTATCCTGAGAGATACTAGTTCCCAGGGGTGAAACTGATGATGAACCTTTTGGATAGATTGATACGCCGTGTATTGGGTGAAACTCGGTACCCTTGTGAGATACCTCAGACGAACTCAGTAGTTTCCATTACATATAGTGATACTTGGAACACCATAAGGGTCACCATGGATTGGATTAGTGGTATTGGCTTATATTGGATTTTCCGGTTGTTACCCATGGAATTCTTTTAGAAAGACTTTTATGGGTAATGGACTCCACCTATGGTCTTGACTAATTTTTGTTCTTGGATATCTTATTCATATTATGTGAATATCATTCATTATTATTTTGAGACTTCTTATGTACATGGGATTATTTTACTTCATTTACGGGATGTTTTGAATGATGAATTGTAAATTAGACTTCTTTCTGATGTAGAAGCGACCCCTTCTTGGGATTCCTTGATCACTTGTCCCATTATATAGATATTACATATTTCATATGTACCCTGTTCAGACTTATTGCTTAGGCTGCAGCAAGTGATAAGGTTTGGGTGTCTGTTTGGAGCTCAGTCCATGCTATTATTATATATTCTATTATCACTCTATATTTATTATATATAGCACAATTCATAAATTAAATTTTCATGGACTAGTTTGGTCTTGACACTATTAGTGCTAGGATGATGATATTTATATCTCACACACAGCTCGATAGCTATTTGGAACCTATGTACATCATCATTCTCACTGATATTTGGATTCATTACTTTTGTGGTGTTCTGTACATGGGATCTAAGGATCGCTAGACTAGGCCCAAGATCAGGATGCTCAAGGAGTTCACCAATGGTTTTTTTATTTTTTTTATCATACTACCTATATCTTATATTAAAACCATACATTACATACATCATTATATGGAATTGGTGTTTGCCATTTTACTTTTATATAGTTATTACTATTATCTTGAATAGATTTTCTATTTTATTACATATTCTTCATATATTTCCTATTGATTTACACTAGTTACACCATTATGCATACTTTGATCTATATGGGAATAATCTCCCAAAAAATACCCCCTAGGCCATCACTACTAGTCAGTAGTATTTGGAATTTGGGGAGATGTTCTTGAGGTAATGTGGTGAGTATTCTGACTACATGTTTAGAGGTTATCCAGGAAGGTAAATTACGAAGTGGTAAATGTGGTGAATTTTAACATTGTATTACAATTTTGGTCCGGTAGACTAGATTATAGGAATGTATCAGTGCATGGTTAAGATCTATTTTTTTTGGAATTATCACCCAAAATATGGGGAATAACCAAGTGACTAGGGCTGGGAAATAATGTTCATTGTTATTCTTTATCATAGTTGGATTCAATTACACCTAGTGTGATTTGTATAATTTTGGTGTTTATGTTTTATGGAATTCTTGGTATCATTCCCCTAGCCTAGTCCGATGAGGAGGTTCGATTACATAATCATTTTAGGCACATATGAACATAGCATTTCATGCATGTTCCAGGACATATGGTTTCATTTGTTGGGCTACCTACAGATATGACTGTGTTCCTTGATTGATCTAACATGCTTAGTTCTATACCTATTTTGGTAATTCATTAGAATGACTTATGTGTTCTCCTACTATTATAGCATGATCCAATGATTAATATGTCACACTTTCTTTGATTACATCATGTTTCTCAGGGTTATTAGCATGTACTGACATGTCAGTTTAGTTTTAATATGTAAATGTTTTCAAGAAATTGAAATATATGGGTTTTGAATAAATAAGAATTAGTTTTCAATTGTAATGTTCATTGGATCCTTATAACCAGGGAAGGATAATGTCAAACCATATTGAGAATAATATATATACATTTTAAGTATATTGTTAAAATTAAATGTATTTTAATATTTAAATGCTAAATTAAATTGGTTTTAATTAATGGGAGCCAATTTAAAATCCATGATGTGTATCGGTGATTTGGAAATTGGAAAATGGAAATCAATGTTAAATGTAATGGTGATATGTAACTTCAAATGGCCATAAATGTAAATAGGTATTTAAGATTTATCTAAAACAAAAAAAATTATATTTTAATATGAATGTGAAGCTAAGTAGGTTAGTTGGGAAATGTTTTTATTAGTTGACTTGGTTTGGTGTTTGCAGAATTATATATTTTAAAACTGTTATCTTGTTGCTTTTTAGAGATATGGATTTTCTAAAAAGGGACCCTTGTAGGTCTCTATTTCAGTTAGAAATTAATTTATTTGGAAAATTTACTAATAAAGATAGAATTTCTGAAAACTTTTTATATTTTAAATTGGATTTCTGTAAATAATTCATTACTTTCTCTTGAGGAGTTATCTAAATCACATACCTTGTTCTATCCATCAAAAAAATTGTACTCAAAATTTTTATGATGATATTATATATGTTTAATGACAACAATTTTATTATATGTAAAGGGACATGAAATGGAACTAGTAGTGTTTTCTTCTCTTTAAAATACAACTTGTAAGGTTAATTGAGGTTACTAGTGGATTTTACTTTGAAAGGAAGTGGAATAATTATTTGTTAGCAATATTATTTTTAGAAAAGACATATATAATTGGACTTTTGAGACGGTTTAATTCTATTTGAATGGCTTGTAGATAGGTTAGATGCTTCTCGATGGCTTCGTTCTCTCCTGGTTGGATCTCCCGAGCATTTTCCTCCTCCCCGGGGGTTTCTTCCTCATGATGGAGTGCCACCACTCAGTACCTCTTCTCTATACTTCCATTCCCTTTCTTCTATATCATTTTAGTCTTCGATTCCTCCTCAGACTCGTTCTCTAGGGTGGATCGATCTTGTCCAGTGTCCGTGGATTCAGGCTTGCTTCTTCGACGGTGAGTGGTTGATGACACTTTGGCTCTTCCTCGACTACCTCTTATGTGATCCGAACTCGTGGTCATCTTCTCCCTTTGAGGTAGAACTGGGAGCATCTGATTCAAGGAGTTTTTGGGCTTCGACGTCTAGCGGCCATGGATATCCAAGTGTCTACTTCTCCATTTAGGATTTTGATCCCTCTTTCTCTTCAGTCTCTGTTTATTCCTGTTTCCCCTAAGGTTTAAACCCCGATTCTGTTCTGTATTTGGTTCTATGCTCCGATGTAGCTTTAAATCTTTTTGTATGTATTTTTTGTTTTGCGATGGGTTTGGTTTGTTTTGCGATGGGTTTGGTCTATTTTGCTGCTGGTCGTTTGCTGCGTGTGTTGGTCGTCGGCGTGAAGGATTCGGTGCGTGTTTCTCAGGCGGCTCGCCAGTTCTGGATTTTGTTCTGCAGTGGGTTGGGTTCTGGTGGTGTCTCGGACGGAACCGGCGTAGAGTGGTTTGGGCGGATGTGAATAACACAATAGGGTGTTCTTCTCATGTGGCTTCTATTTTATGTCTGATGGTTTTCGACAACGGTGGTGTGATTGTGTTGGACTACTTCTGTGTTGAGTGTTCCAATATTTCATACTGTGGTTTCGCCCTGCAATCGCCTGTTCCTTTCTCTACTCCGGATCCATATTTCATCTGCTCTCTCCAAGGTGGAGCTGCGTAGAGGAGTTCAAGGCTCATTGGGATGTGAGTTTGAGCGGGTTTCTTCGGGACGAAGACGGTGTTGACAACTTGTTTCTCAACGACATGGATATGTTTGGTTACGGCGTTGATGATGGCGGTGGTTGGTAGTGTGCAATTGATAGTGAAAGAGAGATTCAGGCTAACTCGTGGTCCGAGTATGGTGGTGTATGATCGTCTTTTATTTTGAGTTTTTGAATTTTCTGGCAGTCCTTTGAATTTCATTTTTTTGTGGGTGGAACTTTCAGTGGTTGAATTGTTGTCGTTTGGAGTTGTTTTGGTTCACACATACCCTTTAAAAGTGTCATTTGAAAATAAAAATATGGGTTGTGCCTAGGATAGATAATTTTTCATTCATATAGTTATGGCATGTGGTAGGTACTACCCTTAGAGTTTAGTTCCAGGTATAATATTTTTATCTTTCGGAATTTTGGATGCATTTTCACCTATAGGAAGATTATCTTTTTTATCACAGCATTTTTTGGATGGGCAGCCATGCTATCTGTGAACCTTGATATTGTTTTGAGAATCAATTGATGATTGGGTTTTAACAAGTTATTCAAATCATGGTCATGTTCAGCCGCATCATGGGTTTCTTAACCCTTTCTTTTCCATGATAGATGATAACGTAGCATGCCATTGTAAAATTGAATGGTCATATGAGGAATCATGATATAGTTTTAAATCTCTAGTTCAAGACATCCAACACTCGAATGATTACAGTTGATAAATCTATTGGTATTATTTCAGATTCCTCATTTTCTTATGTAGGCATAGGTTAATATGAATTGATATAAATTGTGTCGTTGAGTTGATAAATGATATAACGAACGGATTGAGTTCTGTATAATCATTAAGCCTTTTACTATTAATTTGGACCTTAGGTTACCTGTAGAGTAGTGTAACATGATAATTAAATGAATTATAATTGTTCCAATTCCTGGGATGATTCTTAATAGACTCAGGTTTTTTGAAATTCTGGTCAGATTGGTTCAGATTTCAGGGCAAAATTTTTTAATTTTAGTGTTTAAGGTGAATCTGGACCTAGTTCATTTTTGAGAGGATAGTCATTTTCACTTCACATTCTCCTACAATGATACTCTTAGGTTAGGAGTTTGACATCAACTTTTCAAGTTATGTTTTATTTTATGTATATAGATCACACCAAGAAGGAATATTTTAGAATGGTCTATCTTAGTTATGTTCATTTGTGTATTGTGTGTCTTGAATCATATTTTTTACTTTCTTGGAAGTACAATGTTCCTATGTATGGATGTGTATGAAACCCCTAATAAAAAATTTTCGAATTAGATGGTATTTGGGGGTAAATTTTAATGATCACAGAATGAATTACGTGGTAAAGGATATGTGATCAGTTATATTGATGTGTCAACATGTGAAGTTAAGTGTCTTCTTATGGTAATCATATAGTGGATTGAAAATTCGCTTAGGCTCCCAAATCCTCTTAGTGTACTCCTCCAAGGGGAATAGAATTCCCTTCATCATGAAGTCTTCTATGATACACTAAGAGAACATTGATCTTATACCATGTTAATGTTTTGGAATCTGTTGATATTGTTTGGATGGTTATCCATCTCAGTGTTGCACGATGGATATGTGGTTATCATTGGGGGTCGGTTGTCCTAATTGATCTTTGTGTTTCTATATATAAATTCCATAAATTGACTCTTACACACCAGCTATATTCTCCTAATGTGACCACTAGTAGGATTTTTCTATAGGTTCAATCATTGATCTAATGTAGATATTGTGGCCTTGTTCCAACACCTCCGATGAATGCAAAGAGCATGTTCTACCTTGGCTAATTACCAATGATCAGATTCATTGAATACAAGATTTACTCTGTTCATGTTGATGGGATTAGAGATAATTCTAAGAGGTTGAAAATTACAATGGTTTAGATATATATTCAACCATTTTTTTTAGTAATGATAGTTTAAATATAAAGTGGTGGATTTACTTATGGTTATTCTCATTAATGTAAACAGTTTGTGAAGGACCATTTACGGGAACGTCTCCAGGTGAGGCAAGCATTTGTGGTATCGATCAGAGATTTTCATTGTAAGCTAGATCATCATGGATTTGTGGTCAATGGGGGAATGATAATTTTGTAAATTCAAAATCATGCAAGTAGAATCATTTTAATGCTTATAAGAGAATATTTTTGTCAATTCTGATGTCTGTGGGGAAATAGTTTGGAATTGGTAGCATAATGTTAAAACCTATAGTGGGAAGTAACTTTGGATGGATGCTTAAAAAGAGGATGATGGGATTGTGTCTCTAGATAAATAGGCTCAGTTAAGAGTCATATCTATGGTTCGGGTGGAGGATGAAAATTGGATCGAGTGTTGGTGGATTAAGACCCATGTGTTTAAGATAATTCACAGTGGTGCATTTGGCGTTCAGACACGCAACACACCTGTTTGAATGAATCTTTATTACCCTTGATAGTTGAGGGATGTTTATGCTGATACAAAAGACATAATGGAGATGAGAAGTTCTATATTGGGAATGTTGTAACATCCCATGTTTTATATTGGACAAAAATGAAAAGGAAATTTTAATATTTCATTTTGTGGATGGGTCATTTTTAAAATCAAGCATCAAATTTTTTTTGTGAGAGTTGGAACCCTTCAATGTTATGTTTTTGGATTTGGATAAATCCCTAAGAGTTTACCCGGGTTTGTCATCAGCTTTTGGGAGTTTTGGACCAAGAAAAATTAAACATTTGAAGATCCTTTAGAGGGCTTACGTTTGCCTAAAACCATACTTCACACATCAAGAAACTATATGTCCTACAACAGGTTGATAGAGGAGGTGCACACAGACTATGGATTGTTTATCAAACCATGTTCCTAGATAAAATTCTTAGTGGAAGAGGTAGAAACAAATAGAAATTTCTTGGCATGGTTAGTGAATGTTTAAAAAAACCATTTGTCCAGCCTGTGTGGGGTCCCTCTATAAGATTGTAAAGGGTGCATGGTTGGTGGATAGTTTTCTAAACCATGCAGGATAAATCATTCACTGAGACCCTGATTTAAAAATTAAATTAATTTAGTTGAAAATGAAATTAAATGGAATTTAATAAAAATGTATCCCTCTTTCCCCCTTCAAATGTGAGACATGCCCCCTCCTTGGGATCCCTAGTAGTCCATGACATATCCCATTCTACCTCGTCTTTGTTTCCTATTTTAACCAAATTTCTCGAATTTATTCTTCTAACCATTGAGGTATGTTCTCACACACATTATCCTCTCCTTTTCTAGCATATTTTCAGTTTCTCTATTTTCTAGAGAGGTCTTTCTGAACCAATGGTTTGGGATAACCTAATTTTTTTGTCATTCATCCAGTGTTATGTTATAAAAGGGTCTCTCAGGACCTCTTCGTGCATATTCTGGTATCATTGGCTAAAGACAATGTCGATTGGTTCATTTTGGATTATCTCTAGAAGGTTAAGGTAATGTTTTCTTCCTTTCATTATTACAAATCATTTTATAATTGGTGGTTTGGTATTTTATGTGTTCTGAGTAGTTTTCATTCAATTCATTGAACCTATCTGTGGTGTTTTTGAGTCCCAGGTTATTTTTTAAAGTGCATGATGAATCGAGGAAGGCCTTCACACATCTACATATGTATGTATATGAAGATATATATATATATGTGTGTGTGTGTCTGTGTGTCTGTGTGTTCAATGTACATATTCCCTCATTGATATGGGAATATTTACATTGGATCAAGTGGAGAATATATATATATGTGTGTGTGTGTGTGTACGTGTGCAAGGGTATAGTGGATTTGAGTTAAATTTGGCATGGGATATGTGTTTGTCTTGGATTAGTCTTCTTCTTGAGGTGGGATCCCTTTCCTTCCCCTTTAATTTTATGAACATGTTTGTTAATTACATATCATAACATTCTAATATTTTAATTTTTTAATATTGGGTTTTGATTAAATGCTTCCTCTGTGAAATTGAATGAAATGTTAATTCTGTTAAATGAATTTTTGATAGAGAAATATCATATTTATATAATATAACCCCTCTAAAAGAGGTGATATTACTAAAAAACCAAAAATTAGTGATAGTTATCTATATTATTATTAGATTTTTTCTCATATTCCTCATGTTGGTGCTTCTTTTTTTGGTATGTTTTCATTTTCCCCAAAGAATAATATGGACAGAGTTTTCATGCACGATTTGTTTAAATTAATTTTCCCAAGTAGGCATATTCCATGACCATAAAACATTCTTCTTGACCCATTGGGTCTTACAAATTATATTTCCATTTTTAGGTAAAGCGAATTAATTGTTAAATGGTTTGTATAGGGTTCCTATTCTTATATCCCATCATTTAATCACTTTTTGGATGTCACACCATTGTACCGTCCATCAAAAACACTCGATGAATATTTTTATAACATATTAAAATGACTGACATGTTTTTTGTGACCCTTGAGGCTATACCGTGTAGAGAAACCCATGTTTAGGGTGTTCCTTGTAGATTTATCCATCGCTTAGGGTGAGCCATCCAAAATTTCCTACGTTTAAATTAATTAGAATGTGTAAAATTTCCATGGGTGGTGTGTGGAGCATTGTTAATTCCTTAAACTGATTAAGGATAACTAAATTATGAATTGGTTCCCTCTTGATACATCCTATGCATGAATATAATTTCTAACCACATGTGAGATACCTAGTAATTTTGGAATAATTTATGACTATTTGAATGAAATATGTCTTACATGCTAGATTACTCATTTCATGTTACATGAGTTCCTTCCCTATTAATGAACTCCTTACTCTTTGTTAAGTTTTCTTGCCTTTGAAATTGAGTTTCATGAGTTAAGATGAAATTGTTTGAATATCATTACATGTAGCATAGGCCTCATACCTTTCTTAATATGTTGTAAATTCTTATTACCTTGCTATATTAAATGTTTCATTGTTGTTTGGATTGAAGTGCCCAACTTGTTGAAATTGGATGAATGTTGTACTTATATGACTTTTTTCGATAGTAATCAAAAATGTGATTCTCAATATGTATTCTATTTTGGTTATAACACATAGGACGAGTTGGGAGTGTATACATATTCTAGGTTAAGGATCCATGGATGGACTCTTCATGATCGATTGGTTATTACCCGACCCACCTTGTGTGATGATTTAGCTTTCTAGGAAAGGGCATCGAGGGTGGTTTCACATGATCTGGAGAGATATTGGTTCCTAAGGGAAGAAAACATGGATGGACCCTTTGGAAATATTGATAATACATTACTTGGGTGATACTCTGTCTCTTTATGAGATACCTAAGACGGACTCGGTAGTTACCATACATCTATGTGACAATCGGGATGTCATATGGGACACCTTGGATGAGCTTAGTGGTATTTACCTGTATCAAATGTTCTCATTACGACAATTGGGATTATTTTAGATTCCCTTAAATTGGAACATGACTCCACATCTAGCCTTGAAGGATTTTTTTTATTGGATTAATTATTCTTCTGTGATGAATATCCTTCACAATTATTTATGAGATTTATTTTAAATATTTGATGAATCTCCATGATTTACAAGAACATTTTAATGATGAATTTTGAATTAGACCCCAAGCTGAAGAAAAATCATTGGGGTGTAACTCTGATTGGGGTTCGCTGATCACTTGGCCCCCTTTATACATAATTTGGATTCAAACATTACAATTTTAAAACATCATGATTGGGCCAAAGTATATGATAAGTGACAAGTTCCATTTTTTAACACGGAATAAGTTGTAATTATTTATTAAATTATTACTTTGAATTTATTATATTTGACACACTTCTTAAATTATATTTTCATGGAATGGATTTGGCATGACACTGTTGGTGTAGTTACACTGTTGTTATATTGTAATGATTGTACCCTTTGTTAACACCTAACATTAAATGCATCATTTTTAAGAATTTGAACTTGATATTTATCTTTTATTCAGTTATTACATTTGTTATTCCAATGTTGTTCCCTTTTATTACCAATGAATCCTATATTTACAACTAATTTACATTGGTTATAGCATTGTGAATACTCTATTCTAATAAGGAATAGTATCCGCATAGACACAACCTAGGCCCTCACTGCTTGTTGGGATCCTATGGAATTTGGGGAGATGCACTTGAGGTCATGTGGTCATAGATCCAACAGCAGATTTAGTGGTATGTCAGGAAGGGACATTATATTTTATTTTTAATTTTTTGAAAGTAATTTTTATTTTGTTTTTCGAAAAATTCCATTATAGTTTTTACCAAAAATGATAAAGGAATTTTTTTCAAATGTGAGGCATGACAATAATTTCTTACCATGATGACAAATGATTTTTTTGGAACATTCCATTATTATTTTTCAAATTTATTTTAAAATAAATTTATTTTAATTTATTTTTATGATTTAATATGTTTTTTTAATAGGGTAATAATATTTTCTTGATGAAATATTTTAAATTATTTTCAACAATTCATATATATGTTTTCATATTTATTTTTAATGAAAATTATTTACAATGTATTTTGGGAATTTTTAGATTTTAAATTATATTTTAAAAGATATTTCTTTTTTCTCAATATTTTTTCCAAGAGGATTATCATTGAAAATTA
Source organism: Viscum album (assembly GCA_963277665.1). Lineage (NCBI taxonomy): Eukaryota > Viridiplantae > Streptophyta > Magnoliopsida > Santalales > Viscaceae > Viscum > Viscum album. The sequence goes on from OY728128.1 coordinate 202,238,611, forward strand.
TTATCTATATATGATTGAATTCATTGATGTAACTTTTAAATTATAAGGGATATGTTATGTGGGTTCCATTCTTATTCATTCTCTGAAATGATTATGTTTATGATGACAATATATCTAAGATACCCATTTATATTCTAGGGGTTATACCATTATAATATTATTGTTAAGCCTAATGATATTTTGAAATAATGATGAATCATATCTCTTTTGCATCGGTAATTATATGATTATTTTTTTTGAGGCACATTTCATTTTCTAGTTTTAGATAAGAAGAATGTTTTATGATCTTTTAGAACACATTTGTATGTTTTTTATTAACATATGGTTGTTAGGTTTAAACCATAGATAGTAGTTATGTTATAACCAAAGATGTGTGGGACATATAAATCCCTCTAATACATTGGGTAATGATTTATATCTCATCCAATAGACATGACTGGAATGGGGAGAGATCCTAAATTAGTAAGGGGATTTATCAAATTTGATGGCCTTGGGAGTGAACCATGATTAAAATTATTTATTTTGTTGTGAACTTAGTCTACAATGATGTATTGGGATGTGATACTCGACTTCTATTGAAATGATTTTTCTATGATTATGTGTTCAGAATAACTCATTGTCTTATGCCAATATTATGATATCATGGATCATGATCATTTATATCATTATGATTAATATCTTATGACCATAAAATATTTATTCCATGATTCATGATTATAATCTTTGATATTTAGCATGTGTTTTTCTAAATATTTTCTCATATCCTAATACAATTATGTTCTTTTATTCTAACATATCTTCTTTGTTTACCCTTACAAGGAATTTTATATTTCTTATTCCTTATGTTGCCTTTACGCATGTTATGATGAATGGTTTTATGTAGTGTATTTTTGTAATGATTAAAAAGGGGATGACCATTATTGGAGAGATTGAATATGCTTCAAAAAAATTAGATTAATATATAACTAATATTAAAAGAATCTAAACTATTACCCAACATAATTGTTAGTTTCTGTAATGTGTTTAATATTCATCTCATAATATATAATATCCATTAATGAGAGGACATTCTCACTTATAGTACATATCATATGATATATTTAGTTAACCATTGGAAATTGGGATGAGAAAAATTTAGGGGGGACACTATTGATATGTTTATGGATTTGTCTAGGAATGTATCTAAGGATATATATAAGGATGATTCAATGCATGGTAAAATGACATGTACATTTTGTAAATGATAGAGTGAGTGGATTGCACAAAATTACATCCTTGTATATATAGTAAACGAGGATTAGAATCTTGAATAGAGGAAATGTTATAAAATTGATTATGAATATGAATTAACTAGGATAAACCTATGGTTTCATGGATTTAAATGGTTTCATTATATAGAAATCATAAATGTTATTTTTCATGACTTTTTGGTTTTCCACTATGATTATTTTTTCAGATTATATTGTATGGTTTTATTCAAAAGATAGAATGATAAGAAATAATGATAACAAGGAATGTGATAGAAAATTCAGAAATAGTGAGTAAAAAAATTAGATAATGGCTATAAGGGATGATACTGTGATTTTGACTAATCATCTAACATGATATATAATTAACAACCTGATAATTGATGAGATTCACAACACATAGAATAAGAGGAAGATAAAATATTATGAAAATTTATATAGTAATGAGAATAGGGAAAAAAGATTTGGCTTTCTATATGTCATGTATGTTGGATAAAGAACATGGGGGAATATATCAACTTGAGAGGATGGTGTTTTCTGTTAAGAAAATAGGGTCACAAGTTGATACATTTTCGAGGAGTAAAATTTAATATGTGTATGGAATATTGGAATTATCCAACTCAATTCCATTACCAAAGAATTATCTTATTGACCAAGGGAGGACATATTCAATGATGATCATTTATATATAAGGTTTAAAGTGTTTTTGTATTGGGATTCAATGCTATAACATATATGTATTTTACCATGAATATTTTGGTTGTAAGAATCATGAAACATATATAGATTTTGTTGTGTTTGGATGCATATATGTCTCTATGTAATAATAAATTTTGATTTATGGATTCCTTAATAGTTTTAGGAGTTTAATTATTATAATATGTTAAAAATTTTAGAAACACATTTTGAGATTTTATGTCTCAAGAGTTTACCAAGATTAATGGTATTTTGTGAGACATATATTCAAATACAACCATTTTGATTTAAGGAAGAATGGATTATTATAAATAGATCATTAAAGGTATTAGTAAACATTAAGGATTTTCATGTATTTGATAAGTAGGTAATTAAGGGTTATTTGAATTTTGAAACCTTTTCATTAATACAATTTTTGGAAAGGATAACCTACAACTTGGAAGAAAACATATTCTATCAAGCATGGACTTGGTTCTGGAACCCACAACTAATGTGTAAAAATGATAAAATGACTACCACTAGGATTCATGAAATAAAAATTCTGGTGTGAAAACATATAGAGATATATTACTAAGTTTGTCTCTTTATTCATAGTATATTAATAAGTCAAGGATGAGTGGATGATGAATAAAAGGTTGTTGTAACCATTATTTTCACTAGAAAATAAGTTGGAATACATCATTGTTGGTCATTACATTAAACTCCCCCAAAATGTCTAAATGGGGTAATTTTAAATTGGATATTTTCAATGTCCATAAGAATTCCACACATGTCATCTATATGAGAAATTATTTCTCTATTGATAGGCTTTATTGGATATTTATTAATGACTTGTTTCCGATTGAATGGAGTAGAAAATTATGTTGAATCTGATTGAGATCTAAATATTTCATATATGTTTTTGAAATTTCTTCAACAAATTTTTTATGTATAGTTGATTTTCATGTCTACATATTATCCTCATACAAATGGTTATGATGAGATAATAATTCCAACCATAGATGATATGAAAAGATCTTATTCTATGAATTCAAATGTTTTTGTGTTAAACAAACTCTTTAAGTCGAGTTTTCATATAAAAATAAATATCAATAGTGCATTTATATGTGTAATTTGGATGAACTATATTGAAATAAGTGTATAAATCTGGTGTAAAAGAATTCAGTTTTAGAAATAATGTTTTTATTACCTGGGATCGCTAATAAAATTGAATTGAAGGTTCGATCAATTCAAAAAAAACAAAAAATTGTTAAAAAATTGTTATTAATATAGTCGTCACTATGACTAAGAATATTATGTTGGGGTCAATATCTTCCTATGAATTTCACTGCTGAAGATGGTAGGGAAAATATAAATAGTTACAGTTGTCTTGTTTAAATTCTTTATTATATGGGGATTTTAGATTATTTCTTTGTGCTTCCACTAAAACTCTCTGATTTATACATTTTATTCAATGTGTCTCACAAGATAATGTAAATATGTAATCAATAACATTTACTAAACTTATTATTCATACAACTTGATGAGGGTATTCATTATGAGGTAGAAATAGTAGAGATTATGGATCAAATAGATAAGGGAATAAAAAACAATGACCACCTACGAGGTCAATGTGTTTCAATGAAACAACAATCTTGAGGAAGATATAGGTGATCCTAAGGATGAAATGAGGTAGAATAATCCTCATTATTTGTTAATAATTTAACATTTGTTTTGGTGAAATTCATTTTAATTAGGTAGAATATAATAGAGTGATATATTTTGAAATTTATATTTTAAACAAAATTTAATATTTTTGACATTTTTTTCATTCAACAATGTGTTTATCTTACATTATAAGATACATTATGTTTATCATTCATTATAGAAAATACTGAGTGTAACTTGTGAAAAAATGCTATATCATGTTTAGACAAATTGTATCATACTATTAAAATAATATTATTTAGTATAATAGTTATCAACAAGAAGTTGGAATGGAGTATACGAATATGATTAAAATATTATGAAAATATATGCTTTACCATTGTATAAAATATGAATTATTTGGTGACTCAATATTTTAAAATGAAATAGAAATAAGTATTTTTAAATAAAAGAAAACATTCTCTGAAAAAAGTGTTTTTAATCCAAAAAAATTTACCCTAATAAATTAAAAAACCACCTTTTGATGAATTATTTTTACAAAATTTCTATAGTATATATACAATAAAGTATTTAACATTTAACTTATGTGTTTTCTAGATAGGATAAAATAATAAATCATTTTTTATGCATAAAATTTTTAGTTTTCTAAAAATGAATCATGTCTCCATTCTGTACATTTATATTGATATTTTTTTTACACAATTTTAAAATCAGCTTGAATAAATAATGTAAATTTTTGAAATCATAATTTAAAAATTATATTATGGTTAATTGTTTCTTATGTTATAAAATAATTATTTTTTGATTAGTAGTGAAATAGACTTAATATTAATTGAAAATTTCATATTCATTTAATTTATTTATAAAGAAAAATTAAAATTTTAATTAGTTTCACATTAAAAATACTTTAAATATATATATGTTAGTCTGATTTAGATCATTGGTATGGTTTTTAAAATGAATATTTATATCAGAACACTATCAAATATTGAACAGTTTCTCATTGAGAACCCTACGTTTTCAGCACGTCTGAATGGTAATTTTTAAATTCAAAAATTTTCACAAATATGAATGAAATTTAGAAAAATGAATTCAATTTTTGGAATAATTAAAATTTTTATTATCTAACAAGGATAACATAATAATTTACTAAAATGAATAGTGAAAATATTAAAAAATTATTATAGAATTTAGAGTATGAATGTGTTCATCGGGGGATAAAATAAAAAGATAAAATCTAAAATGGCTTAAATACCTCTCTAAAATATATTACAAGACCATATTTCAGATCTATAATTACTAATTCTCTATTATCAACCATTTTATTATCCTTTTAATATGCTAAAAATTTTGGTACACAGTTTTCTTTTCGAGCAATTACAATTGTGACAATCACATCACTTATTACACCCCTCCCTCTATTTCCTTCATCACATATTAAAACACACCAAGGTCATAAAATCCTTGAATAATTATAATAAATAATTACATACTTTTTCTTATAAGATTTTTTTTTATTACTAACAACCATTGATGGATTTTTTTTGGAAACCACTAGAGGATACCCAAAGAAGTGTCATTGTTCTTCAATGAGGATTTCTATTTTATTTCATCATTCATCTCCTTCAATACTTACTGAATGATTCTGATATAACAACCTAATTACTGTAAATATACATTGATTATTTAATTATAAGATTAATACCTAAATATATCTATACTTTCATCAATTTTTTTATGAAATATTCATTTGTGTGTATGGAAGACAATCACCTCACGAACAGATGTCATTTATTTTTCCATTACCACCATTATATATTGGTTATGATGTTGGAAATAAAGTGTATATAGGTTTTATAAAATATAATTATATATCTAGAGTCATTATACCATATTCATTTTTTTCATTCTATTATCTATGGGATACAATCATCTCCAATGTTTGTATGGAAAAATTCCACCTCACGAAGGGATGCAATTCAGTTTTTTCTAATGATTCAAATAGATGTTACTATGGATGATGATAATAATTATATATGATGAAAATGAAATAATTATCATATTCATGAAGTATTTTTTAATCTGAAATTCTAATTTATCCTTTTATTTCTTACATTTCTACTCAATGAAAGTTGATATCGACATTTGTGTTTGTGTGAAGTTCCACCTTCAAGAAGAAATGTGACTATCTAATTTAATCACCCCTACACATAAATGATTTTTATAGTTATATATAAATAAATAATATTTAATTTTTATATTATTTTTTTCGTTAAATTTTAATTATTTCTTACCACATTTACATAAAGGTCGTTAAATAGAGGAAAGGTTAATCATGCATAAGTACGACCTACTATTACCATGTTTGTAACATACATCATTTAAATAATCATCATTCAAGATTGGTCCTTAAATTATAATTTAATAATAAATACCATAATTATTACATTTTTATTTTTATTTTTTATATTATGTAACTGTGATCAATGTTATGGGACCAAAAATAACGAATCAAAACCAATATAAAATAACAAAGTTGTTCTTACATTAAATGAAATTTAAATATGGAATTGATGTTAATAGGTATTAAATATTCATAAGTAAATAATATATTCTATAATATATATACGGTTCTATAATATATTTATAATAAAATTAAAATTTTTATACAGGAGTATTGAATGTGTACGATGGAAGTCAAGACATAATGTAAGTGATTCATATTCTCTCTTTTATTTAAGGGAGACATATAAAAATTCAGAATTTATTTTAATTTTTTTGTGTATATAATGACATATATGATTTTATATCATTAATATATTTCTTTTTTTTGATATTAAAGGAAAAAAAATTCTATTATTTATTAGGACTTACGATTCAAACCATTTCTAATGTTGAATGGGATATCCATCTCACTTTTTACGTGTAGGAGACCAAAGAAACTTTAACCGCATACTTTTTTTATGTGATGTTTATAATTCCCATGAATTTATTTATATATTAAATTCTTGACAATTATTCAAATTTACATATCCTTTTTAGGATCAAAATTTTATGGGGGTTACAATTAAAATGTTTAAAATCGGTAAGGGGGGTTTTCCCAATTTTTCTTCCACAAGACATATGTTATGATATGCAGGTACAATATTTTATGTTGTTTATATACATCCACTTGACATTTAATTTATTGAATTTATTTATTCAGCTGATATTTTATATTTTATTTAATTTTATACTTCCATTGTTCATATGATTCAATGTTACCAATGTGGTAAGGGGGTTTTCTTATAATATCATTGTTTTAAGGATTTCTCATGATAAGATTACAATTATTAAATGTTATGATATATCTCTATAAATTGATGAATTTTCCTCAACTCTAGATATTTAATGAAAATATTTTTTTCAATTCAATATACTCCCTTTACATACTCAAGAGTTTGATATTTTTTTAAGAAAATTGTTTTATTTTACTCTTAGGATGGAAAACCGATTTTTACCAAGATTGTTTTTTTCTAGAAAGGCAAATCAAACATATTTTTGAATTCAAAAAATAATTTTTTAAGATAATATTTACCCATAATTTAATTTTTAAAAAATTAATATAATGGAATCTTATTTTAATTTTCAAAACAATAACTATTTGGATTTTATAAAAAATGTGACATGAAACTTTATTGTAATGTGTACGACATGAATATAATTTCTTATGATAATGACCATTAATTTATTTTATTGTTAATTTAAAAAATTATATGTTTAATTTCAATGGAATGGAATTTAATTTTTTTTTATGTTTTGGAATGATTTTTCATAGTTGGATGTCAATTTTCCCCAAAAAATTTTTAAAATGATTTTGTATGACTCATTTATAAATTTTCAGGTATATTTTAAATAAAAAAATTTCTATTTTTTTTGTTTTTTTATATTATTTTTAAGAATTTATTTTCAATTAAATTTATTTTCTTTGAGAACTGTTCCATGTGATACATCTTACAAAATCAATTTCCATATAATATGAAATCATATGATCAAACCTTTTCTTTACAGGAGTATGATCCAATGATTCCATTCTTATTATTTATCTTAATGGTTTAATTTTATGATGAAAAGATGCTAATGAGACCCATTTATCTTCCCTATGTTATACAATTTTAAAATTACAATGAATCCTTCTTATTTTTTCCCTTCTGTTATGTTGTGATGAAATTATGAAATGAATATGAAACGAATAACATTTCTATAGGTTATGAAATAATTAAATGTTTACTAAAACCATTTAATTTCTTGGGTTATGATAAGATGAATGTGTTATGAATGTGTGGAAGACATATTCATGATTTTCAATATTTTATAGTGGTTACATTATAAACAAGGAAAGTGGTTATGTTATAACCAAAGATGGGTGGGTAATTTATCTCCCTCAAATTCACTTGATAATGATTTTTATCTCATGAGAAAATCATCACTAGAAAGGGGAGTGAACCCTATTCCACATATTTTTTCTCTCTATGATTGTCTTGGGAGTCAACATTGACCATTATTATAGATTGGAGAGTGAACCTGTTCAACTATAATGGCCTTGGTAGTGATCCATGAATATTGTCTAAATGGTTTGTTATTCTTATGATCATTCTACATTTAGTTATATTATTTAAATTTTATTCCATTATGGATCATGGTCTTTCATTTCCCTTTTATTCATTACTTATGAACTAACAACATTTATTCCATGACTCAAGAGTACGATCATTGATATGCATTTTGTGGGTTTCAAATGACATCCACATATTCTCAAAGACTTATGTTCACGTTATAATTATGTATCTCCCATATTTAGCCTTATATAAAATCTAAGATAACCGTTTATTATGTTCCTTTTAAAAATGTTATGAAAAATTGTTTTATGTAGGGTATAATATTAGAAAGCACTAAAGGGTATGATCTTTATTGGAGATATTGAAGATATTTCACCAAATTATTTTATTGTGTGCCTAGTATCTAAATAACCATAACTATTATGGTCCTCTAGAGTGAGTTTTTGAGTTATAATGAATATTAATATAACAATATATAATATCTATGTATGATAAGCATTGCTTTTTTAAAAAAAAAATTATTATTTAGAACCCACTCTTGTGGCTCACCGTGGTAGGTTCCTAGGCTTAGTTAGACCAAATGAAACATGAATATAGTAGAAAACAAATGGACATGGAGATAGTAAACCTAGTTATCTTGAATAACCTAATTCGAGTCCAATTATTTGTTGTGGGAGTAATGGTATTTTAGGGAGATCATGTTTGAGAATTTGGAGGGTATTAAATTTGGGTTTTAATCTTTTCTAACTAATATTAATTTATATTCTCATCACTACTTAATTGGATATAAATTTAGGTCTTATTGAAACAGATTATATAAAATCCATCCCCTCTAACAAAACAATCTCATTTAAACTCCGTTGTGTGATCCATGATACAAATGATCCCCATTTTTTAGGTTTTGTTGAAAATCACAAAAAGGAGGATGCTTATCTCATTATATCAATGTGTTATGGAAAAATAAGGATTATAATTTAAAAATTCATGTATAATTTTTTAAGGAAATACCATTATGTTTTTTTATTAGAGAACCCTCATTGATCAATGATTCTCAAAACCATTCATTTCATTATAACGGTTATTGGAAAACCCCATTTAGTTTATGAAAAAAAACATAGGGTTTTTAATGTGTTTTGGAAATACCACTTCTAATTACATTGTATTAACATAGGGTATTGTTTTAAAAAAATATTAATATTTGATTACATATTTTAAAAAAACTAATTGATTTGAATAAATGAATGGGTTTGGGACCATAGAAGTCTCACAGAATTTCTTGATTTAAAAAAGTTGTGAAATACACTTTATGGGGCTTGGATAAGTGGTCAATTATATCAAGGCTCCTTCAATTCATGGACAAGAGATGAAATTAATTGTATGATAGGATTTTTATCCTGTGTTATTAATGCTCCTGGTTAGAATCATGAATGTTTTTTGTGATATATGATGGGTACACAATGTGAAATGAATATGTAAATAGATTTTAATTTTAAAGGTTAATTGTTTTAAAAATGTAATATAAATTGGATTTACTCTTGTTTTTTATTTATATTTTTAACTAATAGCTGAAATATTATTTTAATAGTTTTATGAGTAGAGATGTCACTTGGGGATTTCTTACTAGGTTTAATACTCACCAATTAATAAGCACATAAATTCAGATGTATATGTTTTTTCCAAGAAATAGGTTAAGTGAAATTTCATTTCCTTTCATATGGTTCATCAGGATGTTATAGTCTTGGGATTATTGTTAGAGCTCTAAGAAGATCATGTAATGTGTTTGGAGGGAAGTGAAATTGATTTTTTCGTTAGGATATTATTTTTCTATGGGATTGGAGCCTTGTTCAACATTCTATTTCTACTGTGATATTTTTTTAAAGGGTATTATTTTTTATTTGGAAATTTTAAATTTCATCAATCATAGTGTTTGGGTTTGTTTTTTCATTATTTTCATGTTATTTTTTATTTTCTCGATTGTGAAATAATCATTACATTAATTTATGAAGAAATTTTAATTTATTTAAAACAATTAGTTTATGGGGGATGTCATGTAAGGTTAATAAGAAATCAATTCATTTAAATTCAATGATTAGGGTTGAGATGTTAAAAAAATTAATGAAAGATTCATTCTGTAGACAATGATAATTTTATTTTAAATTTCCTTTTGATATCATAGAATTTTAGATAGGATCGTTAATAAAAAAGTTATATTTTTTTGAATGGTAATGATTTTCTATCGAAATTAAACAATAGAGATGAATTCTTTTACATGAATCACTTATTGTTAATTATAAAAATAATGTTAATTGGAATGGTTAGAGGACATGTAAAAAAATTAAAATCTACGGGATAATAAAATAGATTTTGGATTATAGATAAATATTATAAAATCACCCATATGTAATCATTGTTATAGAAATAATGAATTCATAATTATAATGGAATAAAACCCCCCACCTTTACTATTTTGATCACAGAATGCACTATAAAAATTTAAATAACATAAAAAATAATTTAATGAAATTATATTAAAACATTATTCATATCCATTTCCTTTTAAATTATTTTTTAATAATAATTTACAATATATACTAAAGTTATTTAATTTTTATTTTAGTTATTCGTTACTATTAAAGTAATTATTTTTTTAAAATTTTCATAATAGCGATCTATGTAATCATTCAATGATACCCCATGCTTCGTTAAATGATTATTAAAGGCATTTATATATATTTATTTTATTATTTTATATATCTCCATGTTCATTAGATAGAAATTAGGAGTATGATCTATGATAATTGAATCAAAGATAAACATTTTCTATGTAATTTAGCGATAACGATGAGTTACAATATAATGATTGTTTATATTTATGTCACCCTTAAAACCCCATATTAATGAAATATATCAATCCATAATATCAGAAACTATCATTATTAATGAATTGGTAATTATTACTAGTGAAAATGGTGATGTTGTTATAGATATATTCACATAGGTGTTTGAGCACTCGCAAATAGAAACATCCTGTATTAATAAATGATTCAAAGCATAGTGCAATATAAAAGAAATATCATTTTCACAAAAGAAAAAATATTGTAATATAAAATCATTAATGTTTGAATCCCAAATGATTAAAGTGTAGCCAAACTGGTCATATTTACTATGTTCATGGTCTCTATTCCACATCAAAGACTGGAGGGGTATTTGGAATCATATATATGGACCTTCCATCCCTCCACCCATCAGAAGGATTTTCAGAAGGGGTATGTAAGTGAGACACCTCATAAGGATGTGATCCATACAAAAGGAAAAATACCAAATGAATGGAGTGCAGCCATATGGGTCAAGGTTGCATGATGTAGGTTCCATGTCCCCCATCAGTTAATAGATGGTTGGTGGGCATCATATATAAGCCCCAGGCATCCCCCTCCCACACCAAGGCCTTTTTTAAGGGGGGATGGTAGTGAGCCACCCAAGATGGAAGTGATCCCTACATAAGAACATACCCTTGAGGTAGATAACCAAATAGTATTGTATAGTTTTGTAAGGTCCTAAAACACTAATATATATCCTACAATTGGTATCATAGGGTATAAGAAAAACTCTGATTCATAGGGCCATCACTGAGAGGAGACTTCTGGAATCTAAAAAATTTAGAAAACAATGGGAAATTGAACATCCTTGTATATTCCTTTTTTGGACCTCATCTAGATAATCATTTCATTTTTTATAGATCTTTGTCAATACACCTTGGGAAAAATATACCTAGATTTCCCAAAATTACCAGGGACACATACTTTTCCAACCAACAGAATCAACCCAGAAACACTGCAATGTTATCTGAGGTATTTTTACCCAAAAAATATTTTTGATAATTATATTTGTAAATATTCTAGTTGATAAGGTAAAAAAAATTTCGATAAACATAGATATATAAATGATTATTTTCACCTTCTTTAAAAAGTTCACATTGTAATGATGGATTTATGTTTTGTTGTTGGAATTATAAGATATAAAAAGTATAATATGTATTTAGGAAGGGTAAATGGGAATATATACGATATAGAAAATAATTTATTTTTTTGGTTTTTAATAGGTAGAGGCGGGTCTATTTTATAGTTGAAATTCTATTATAATTTATACAAATATTTAATCCTTAATTTATAATTTATTCATTATAAATTTGTAAATGATATAAATTGTTAAAATTGGAAAGGGATATGTTTTGGTCATGAAATACCACATTAAAAAAATATGAAGACATGGTTTTATGATATTTTATTTTCTTACCACTTAGAAAGATCCCTTTAAATATATTATACATTAATATGAAAAACACATTTTTACCTTAATTATATTTACAAAACCCAAAAATAAAATTAAATTCTATACATATTATTGGGATTCTGACTATAATAATGGTCTCTATTTAATATTATTCAATTTATTAATATTAAAATATCTATTTAAATGAAAAATAAATTACATTAAACAAATTTTTCTACAAATTTTTTGTATTCATCAACTCTATTTAGTTGTATTACATTTTAATTAACAAATAAATGTGTCACAATCTTTTTATTTAATCACTGATGTATTACATTAAATTTTTCATTAATATTGATCATTTTACATTATTAATATAATAATACATAATACATTAATAATTTTTTCTTTGATTAATATAATTTTAAATATTAATTAATGTTAACTATATAATAATAAAATTATTATGCATAATTTTTAAATTCAATTTTTTAAATTTATTTTAATTAATCTATTTATTTTGTTTGCATAATTATATAGAATCATCTTTCAGTGATACTAATATTACATAATGTGCAACCGACATATATAAAAAATTATTTCAGTTAAATATTATCATTTTCATTTCATTGAAAATTTATATTATTTTCAATTAAAAAACATACCCATTATATAAATCCTATAAAGTTATATAAAATGATTATTTTTCCAATGGGTATATATCTATTGAAAATATTTCCTAAAAGTATATATATATAATTGTCAGATTTAATTTATATATATATATATATATATATTCTTACATAGATTCTTATAATCCTTCATCAAATTCAATTACTTATCTAACATCTTATATATGATATTTATAATTCTCTTCTTTGTTTATATCTATGAAATCAAGATTCTGATCATTAAAAAATATTTGATAGAATTGATTACATTTTGTGTTATTTTTATTCTCTAATATTTTTAAATACTTATTATGATCTTCAAACACCCAATTTCATTGATGATTTTGAAAATAACACTTCTTCCAACTATGAGTGTTTTTAATATGTCAAAAAATTGATTACGGATTCTTTATAATTTCTGGTGAATGATATTTTCCAAACACATTATTATCTCCTATATCATCAAAACATGTAGGAGTTATAAACAGTATCCTATACATATTCATATATGGTTCCATTTGATATCATGAATGAAAAGTTCTATTAAATGATGATTTTATAGAAGGTAAGAATTAATAAAAAATTTATTTGAAACCCCTTGAATAAAATATAAATATATCTTCATGTATTCTAATGGTCCTTTTGGATAGATAATAAATTTTTAGAATGATATAAAATTCATATGTTCAACTATATAGACAATTCTTATTGAGGACCTCCCCTTAACTATGAGGTGAATGTAGGATCACAATTACAAAAAATTGGGAGACTTACTTCACAAAAGATTACAACTTATTTTATGTACATCAGGGAATGTATTTCATGAAAAATATACTATGTAATCATAATAAAATGTTCAGAATTCTTAAGATAATCAAAAATGAAAAAAATTATAAACTATATGAATTGGGTTAACCAATGATTAAATCCATGTTAATTTTATCCCATTTTAAAACCATTATAGGTAATAGTTGAATCATACACATAATTATTTGATTCTCAACCATTAATTTTCGGTATTTGTAGAATCTGTAAACAAACACAAAAATGTAAATATTTAAATTTACCCACCAAAAATGATTCATGAGTTCTCTATACATTATTATGCTTCCTAGATAGATATCAAATAAGGATATAAGTGTGTTTTACCCCAATTAATTAGTAAACTCATCTGTTGATAGGACATGCATTCATTTACACAATCAAATTGTTCTGTCATATTCAATTTTAAACGTGAAAATATTCTCTACCTTATTTTATATCTTGATGTTCTCATTCAATGAATCCTTGATATATTTATATAGATGGATTATTGAGTATCCATTTTTGAATGATATTTTTTATTCCCTTCCATAATGATTTAAGGGTGCCTAATTTTTAAATCAATGTGTATTTGGACTAATTAAATCATCATCAGGGATAATATAACAAGTTCCATCACACTAAGTGTATCAATGACATTATTTTCCATTCCAAGGTAGTAATGTATCAATAAGTCATTGTTCATGATCAATAATATAAATCTCCTTCTCAGTCTATTTAACACTATGTATGTTAATAAATAGTACAAGATAATAATCAATATATATTTAAAAAAATTACCATAGAGATAATAACTCAATATATTTAATGAAAATATTTTTTATTCTTTCTCTGAATCAACTATCAGATCATTTTTATCATGATTACTTAATTGATGTGAGACATAATCAACCACTACATCATTATGTCTAATAATACACCCAAATAACTTCTTTGATGCATAATTTTATGTCATAAACCTTTATCCACTATATGGTATTATGAGTACATGTTTAGTGAAATTGTTTTTCTTGATCTCCATGTAATTTTAATCACATTCTTCTTTATAGAGAATCTTTACACCATTTTGAGGTTTATTTGTCATAGGATTTGACTGTTATGGTATATTTATTATAGGGAAATGATAGTATATCCAATCAAAAAAAATTATGGATCTGAATTATAGTGTTATTTTGAGCTATTATTCGGCCAGCTATATCTTTGATGTATCCAAATATATACCATCACTAATGATTGTATAACACCATAATGAAATTTTATGTAGCCAAAATTTACATTAAAAATTTGACATACTATTTTTCATTTTATAAGGTATTCCATAATATTCATCTATGATCTTTATGACCTTGCATTATCATAGAATATATTATAATGTCATATTTAAATATTACCACATGTTGGGAGAGGTAATCAGTATTTTTTAATTAATCGAATCCATAATGTTAATAGGGGAATTTGGGAGTTCCAAATGCTTCCCTATGAATTCATATATCCCCTACCTTGTAAGAAAGTACATCATTGATATATCCAATTATTATTGGCACAAATTGATGATATCCTAATAAAATGATATTCACTGAGAGGAATTGATCATCTTGTGTCTTTTTGAGAAAGTACACAATATGATGTTCATGATTCCTATTCTTGCGATTGATTTTGTTTAGTTGATGATAATAAATACATTGATGCATTAATTGATTTTTTATCTTGAAAATGAGGGCTGCTTCACCTCTTTTTGAAGAATTTTATTGTATAAAATCCATATCAAGAATCACATGATGTTTCATATTTAATACATTCAATTCAATATGGACCATTATATAAGTAGTCATTATGGTAGTAACAACACCATGTATGAGATTTAAAGGGAAAAATCCTCAAAATAATGGGGAAGATTAAGAAACACTTCTATAAATGCGCCATCATTTTTCCAAAAATATTTTTATATTTTGTATCATGTTTTCACTAAACATTTGAGTTAAATACCACCATAATTAGGTTCTGAGACTCATATAAAGAAATTAATTTCTATTAGGTGTTCATAGTTAAATTTTCTGTAATTATTGATCATAGTTTTATTTGAGAGGTGATATTTTGGTTCAATATTTTTTAAATAGATAATTAATTTCTGATGATAGATCTAATCAATCCCTAAAATCAAATAAAATTTTAATAAATGGTATGTAATACAATTATAATTAAATAAGATCCAATACAATTCTACTTGATAATTGTTGTGGGATGCAGATGTAATAATAATATAAAATATATTTTTCCTCAATAACAAAACATCTAGATGTAGGAGATATGAATAAATAATGACAATGGATTTTTTAATATTATAAAAAAATATTAAAACTATGATCAAATAAGATGTTTTAAATATTGACTGTACATTTCTCCTAAAAAATTTCATTTTTCAATCTTACATCGCTTACTAAAACCAAAGTGGTTAGTTTGAGTATAAATGATAATAACCAGATTGATTAATCATATGAAAATGAAAATCAATTTTAAAATGTCTTAAATTCTAACACAATTATTTCATCATATGATGTTGAAGGATCATCCGTTAACACATATTGGTCATTATAGGTTGCATTATATTTTATACAATTTTTTTCTCATATATAAGTCTATAATAATAAATAAAACCCAATCCAATACAAATAGATGTGACACCAGCATTTTATACCTATATACTATTTAATTTTGGATTTTATTCACTACTTCTCGTAATACATCACATCAAATAACCATGAGGCTCATTTTTTTGGATAATTGATAAATAAATAACAAAATTTACAATATTTTTAAAATATCTCATAATTAGTCATCAGATATGAAATTTTAATGTCACATCAACATTATACACTTCTCTATAACCTAGGTAAAGGAAACATAATAAAGGGTGAGAATAAATTATTACTAAGGGTAAGAAAAAAAATATTTTAACATTATATCATATATGGGTATAAGAAAATCATGTGGGAATGAGATCATAATAAAGGAAATTGTTGAAAACATAAATGAATAATACCCAATAAATCAAAGATCATAAAATAGGATTTATGGATTAACAAATTCAGGAATACAGAAGACATGAGTCATAGAATAGTGGAAACATGATTCAATAATCATTATCAAAGATAATTTAAAATAATTACATTGTCTAAATTGGGATTTCATCATAAAAATAAGAATAAAATTTATAATATATTCCATGAAGCATCTCATCACACACTTTTCAGTATTTCTCTTCTATATTTTTGATTCCATCATTATATACATGCATTTTGGGACTCCCGAAGATGGAGATCCATTTATTGGGAGAATGAATTCATGTACAAGGATGTATTCATATATGAATTAATGGATCCTTCTATTAATTCTGATAATGGATTCATTAGTTTCCTATAATTTTTAGAGAAAAATAGTGTTGGTTCTGACTTTCAAGATGAAACTGATGTTTTTTCTATCTACAGTCTGACTTCACATCATATATTATTACACATAAATAATGTTTTACAATTGATGTATGGTTTTCATTACATTTATTTTATTCCTGTAAGATATTTTGAGATGGTTTGGGTGTAAATATATGACACGCTGTGAATGGTTTACACATTTTTAAGTGGTAAAATTAATTATTTTTAATCTATGGAGATGCATTTTCTAGTGGGGAATTTTATTCAAAAGTTAAAAGACATGAGAGGAATATATAGAATTTAATTCTCTTGTATTATTCTTTATAGGTAGCTTCATATATGATATTTAACTAATTTAACTGCATACCTCTTATCTCTCAATCTAACTGCTCTACCTTGTGATTTTGGGACCCCTTCTCTTCCAAGATCGCATCATTCAGTGAATTATATCTATTTATGATTTAGTGCATTTATCTAGTTGAGTAATCCGTCTACTTCATCAGTGTAATTGATCATGTTCACATTGTTGTGTTTTTTATTGGATCGATTGATAAGTTTTGATAAATTTGTAATCAGTTCAAGATCCATTGTGTGATATTCTTCTGAGAGTCGATCCATTATTGGTTACAGTGTGGTATTTGGGTGTTCATTGTCGGTTTTCATGATCTATCATTTTCAACAATATGATTTGTTTTTAAAATATGATTCTACTAGTTGGGAAACTATCTGAGGGCCTCCGTTTCTATATAATACTTATTTCTTGTTTGTGGATTCCATTTTGGGCATGTGTGTCCCATTTTTTAGGTAGGGTGTTCTATCTTTAGCCTATATTTGATGAACTGTGTTTCTACGGTTTATATATATTTTTTTAAAATGACAATAAATAATTTTTTAAATTTTTTTCTATGTTTGTTGAAATTGGGTTTTAAGAAAAAATGGTTTTCCACCATTTTTTAAAGAAAAGGTACATTCAAAACAATACTACACGGATTTGTGAAATAATTTTCAAACCACAAATTGTATGAAATGGGCTGGAAAATATAGTATATTGGAATCATTTTGTACTATGGGGGATGGTGTAGTTGAATTGACCAAAACATTTAACTAATAATTGTTTCTTGAAAAAATGTGTGTTATACTCTATTATACACAAAAAATCCATATATCTTTAATAATTATTGATTATATTGAAAAGTTTGATCATTATGATTCGATAATTATATTCACATTGGTTATATATGACCATTAGTCAATATGACCATAGGAAACTATATTATTGATCATAATTTTAAAATTAAAATTAGTGCATACGAGTAAAAATTACAAGGGATAAATAATAAATAAAGGAGAATTGTTGGAATCAACCAATATATTCATCCCATATGAATCCCATTTGTCATTACCAGGAAGGGAGGTAGCTTCATTTGGGTTATCCAGTGAGCAATACCTAGTCGAGATTCAACAATTAAATCTTGGATGAAATTTCTGAGGGGATAATTTCATGTTAGTGGATATTACCACTCAGTAGATGTTAGCTGATATACCCCATTAATATATCCCCATCACACACCTAAACATTATTAACAATGTGGGTTTTATAAGGGGTAACATGACCATGCCATAGTTTTTCATAAATATGACGAAATTGTTAAACTAGTTTTTAAGAAAAAAAAATTACTTTTCAGAAAGGATGTATATTTTTTATAAAAATTGATGTTTAATGAATAATATTTATTTTTATTTATTTATTTTATTAAAACTATTATTTAAATATATTGATAAAATAATTTTATTATGTCATGGAATATTTTT
This sequence comes from Viscum album, assembly GCA_963277665.1. Taxonomy (NCBI): domain Eukaryota; kingdom Viridiplantae; phylum Streptophyta; class Magnoliopsida; order Santalales; family Viscaceae; genus Viscum; species Viscum album. The sequence continues at coordinate 202,257,801 of OY728128.1, forward strand.
ACGTGTCAAAATTTTTACTGGGCATTTTAAGCCGGTTAGTTTTTCAAATAAATAAGTTTTTTTTATATTAAAAAGTTAACATTCTAATAATTAGAGATTTAGTATCATAGAACAATCATAAATTTCCAAGTCATTATAGCTAAAATATATTAGGGTGAATTTATGTTAATTTTCTAAAATACTAATTTTTTTGAATAGTTAAATTAGAGGGGGTTATTGAGTATGCTTAATGAAATACTTTTTTTCATAATGATGTAATAATTAAATAATCACAATCCACAACCTAAAATATGTAATTTTAATAATATCATTAATTTTAATATATTTTAATCAATTTCCAAACAAAGAAGTTATTTTCCCATGTTAAAAATGGAATCATTAACACTAAATATACTATTTTGTGAAAAATATAAATTTCCCTTCCAAATTAAATAATATAAAATTATTCTCGATTCATGAGGGGTATAATAAAATAAAATATCTCACAAATTTATAAAACCATCACCAATCCCATGGTTTTTTATTTTATAAAACCTATATTTCTAAGGATTATATTTGAGAATTATTAAACAAATCATTCACTTTTGTTATATGTACCCACCCATTTCATCATTTAATTTCACTAACAATCCACATAACATGATTTTGTGGTAGTTTTTCATCCCATGTAGTCCCCCTGAGGTGTTATCCAGCCCACATGGTTCCATTCCATATGATCTAGGAGTAACTATTCAATGTGAGGGAAATATCCACTTATCATTTCCATTCATGTTCTATTTTTATGTGGAATGTCTAACAATTTACAATCTAAGATATATTGTCCACTTTATTTTATTCCATTACAATAATAAGATTATCTTATGAATCAGTGACCCTTTAACCTATCATTTTACCCTTTTCTAAAAATATTTTTTATACTAGTTACGATGCAAAATTTACTTCTCAAAATTTCTCCCTTCTCCACACAAAAATTCTATTTTATTATTTTCTTCTGAATACCCAAGAACTTTTGAAACTCTGTGATTTTGATATGAAACCCGTTTTTTATTCTCTAAGGTTTATTTAATAAATTTTTTATAAAGATATATATAGATCAAATGAATTAGTACCAATGAATGGTGTTCCATGATACCGTTCAAATTTATTTGGTATATAATTTAATATTTATAGATGAATTGTTTTTTGGTTCGTTAGTGAATATACTTTGTAATTTTTATTTATGAAACCTCAGTGAAAAACCCTATAGATATTATTAAAAATGAATCATTTTAATTTCTTAGACACATTTACATGTTATGATTCAAGTTATTCTATGTTATGATATGCCTCATGTTCTCATTCTTATTCCATAATTAATTCCATATTTTCTTATTGATATTCCTAATGATCACATGTAGTATTTTTTCCATTAATATGTTTCATGCTCACCCATTTACAAGGATGTTTTTCCCCATGATTTTTGATGTAGTAAATGTAATTAGGATGAACTTATGAATAAAAATTTCAATTGTAATAGACTATTTTATTATATTTTATTGTGTAATAGTCCTGATTTCCAAGATACTAAACATTAAATGATCCATATACCATGAAATTAAAAGTTTATGTCATAAATTATTGGATTCCATTGTTGGTTTCAATGGATGGTTTAGTTATTTATAGAAATTAATAGTTGTAAATATTGTAAGAACCATAAGGACATGTTTAAATTTAGAGATCCATCATATAAATTTTGGTGATGTATTATTTATGTAGTTTCCAATCAATGAAGTCCCTATCCCAATATGAAAATATGGATGTTTCTCTTTCATGTATCTATGTGGAGGTTACACCTGAAAACACCACTTTGAGCTAGACTCAAATGGTAACTAGTGCATGACAAGGGGACTTTCTTCACTCTTGGATAGACGCTCATGTGGGATATGTTTGGATAATAAAAAGTTTTTTATAAACAATTATAAATTATTTATTGTAAATATATTCATCGTTAAAGAGTAACATAATTAATAATGATGTCTAAAGAAATTAAATTACTTTATAATTATATGATTATTAAAATAAAAACATTTTTCACTATAATTTTCTTGATTCAGAAATGGTAGGAAAGATGAGGAACCACGTAAATGATGAGTGAATGATCATGCAGTAACTATCCTTCAATGTAATCTTGAATGGAAAACTTCTGGAGAAATCTAAATCAATTATATTTAGTTATGATAAATAACATGAATCAACCTAATATACTGAATTCACAACGAAGGAAAAAACATACCTTGGTTCCTTTATGTATTAATTAACACATGTTATTAATGAATTTTTTGACCCATTGATTGTGGAATAATGGATATTCTATATTGAAAAGTTCTTTTTAGTACTCAGTTGTTCAGAATAAAAAAAAAGTCAAAATGATCATGTACTGCCTAGATGGAGATGTACCATAGTGGTGGACAGTAATAAAAACATGAATATAATAAGGGATATTAATTCTATAGAGTGGTAAGAGTTTAGGTGATCCATTTTAAATCAATATTTTCCTCATTTGATGCAATCAAAAATGGAGAAGGAATTCCTAGATCATAATCATAATGAAAATGAATGAGTGGGAATATATGACGTAAACTATGAAATACATTCTTTTTAAACCTATACATTTGTTATGGATCCAAATAGAAGGATTGATATATTCATTCGAGGCATAAGAACACATATATAGAAGAATATTTCTAGGAAATACTTTGACAACTATGAAAAGATTGTTCGAAATGATATAAGGGTTAAACTATTGTTTAGAGAGACGTAGTGGTAACATAAATCAAATGAAAAGAAGATATATTTAGAACCAAAATTTTGGAGGATCTTTGATCATGGAATTGGATGAATGAATGTAAAACATACCATGTATAAAAAATAATTGTAGAATAATTTAGGTACCTACTTAATTGAATGTGTAAAATGAGACATATATGGAAGGTATTGACATATATATTAGAAAATTTTGTGGTAAGGTAAAGCCTCAACAACACAACACTAATGAAAAATGGTAGATTGTACAGGCCCATCTTGAAGTCTAATTCATCATGTGTGGGAAACATGGGAACATTTTTAATAACATTCTAGATCAAAATATATAGAATAAAAATCACCATCAACCTCTACAAATTCCAAGGGATAAAAAATTGGAAATTTTCTATAATAAAGGATAATGTAGATGCTCCAAATGATGTGTGGAAGGAGCTCTCAGGGTTCTCCCAAATCTATCAACTACTTTGTCTGATTGTAATATATGCATTCCTTTATTACATCTAATTTTTCAAATAATATTGAAAAAATAAATGAACTACAGAAAATATATTTGTCATTCAAGACTCCTAGAGGGATTATCCAAGCATAAATTGTATATAAAAACTCTCAAAGTGACTTCAGTGATCATAATATCATTGAAAATATAGTATCTATTCCCATGTAGTAATTCGACATTATACTAGGGACAGACTTGATCCTAAAGTATAATTGTAAGATTAAATCTAGAAGTAATGAAATCTTAGTAGTATTGAATGGATAATGACTATTCATTTTAAAAGGAGGGATACCGTGACCAGATAATTTATATGAACCACCTCTGGTAGCCATCATTTTAGAAACCATAAGATATTAGGTAAAAGAAAATAAAAGTATAAGAATATATAATTTTTTGAATTGTTCTAGAATACATTGGCATATTTCATATAGATTTACTTGGACATCCCCCATAAAGAGAGGTACAATTATCTATTGAACTCGTACATGGATCCATGCCGATATCAAAGAACCCATATAGAATATAAAATTTTTTAGTTATTGGAAATAAAGATAGAAATTAATGATCTTTTGGAGAAGGGGTTTATTAGACCAATTATGCCTCCTTGGTGAGAACCTATACTCTCTGTGAAGACGAAGTATGGGTAAATGAAACTATGCATTGATTATAGTGAACATAATGGGATAATAGTGAAGAACATGTACCATCTTCCAATGATTGATTATTTATTTGACATTATTCACAGGGATCATTTATTCTACAAGATTAATAATTAATCAAGTTATCATCAATTGAGGATGAATAAATAAAATATTACAAAGTCTTTGTTCTGATCATGATACTGTCATTATTAGTTTTTTATGTCCTCAATCTTGACTAAATATCCTCCTATAGTAATGGAATTGGTGAATATAGTATTGAAGGACTACCTTGATAAAATTGTGACTGTTTTTATTGATGATATTATGATATATTCGAAAAGTCATGGGGATCATGAGAATCTTATAAGGGTTATATTAAAAACTCCATGGAAAGATATGGTAATTGAAAAATTTTGTAAATGTGAATTTTGGTAACAATATGTTTCTCTCTTGGGGCCTGTTGTGACCAATGAAGGAATATCAGTTGACTCTTCAAAGACAATGGTTTGGGAGGAGTGGCCTAATCCTAGAATAATAATTAAGACTTGTATTTTCCTTTTATAACAATATATTATATGATTTTTGATAAAATAATTGCACAACATTATAATACTCTATCCATGTTAACTCAAAAAGGCGATATTTTCATTTGGAAAAAATTGGGTGAATAATTTTTCCATTAATTAAATAAAAGATTATTTTTTATACATCTTTTAACTCTACACTATATTGGAGAAGTATTTTTTCATTTTTAGTGATTTATATAGGAAAGGGATTGGGGGAGTCCTCATGAAAAATGAAAAGGGGAATGCTTATGCATGTCAACAGAGAAATCCTCATGATAAAAATTATCCTTCACATGACCTAGAGCTTATTTCAATGATTTTTCTATATAAATAATTAGTCACTATTTTTTGGATAAAAATAAGATATATATATATATATATATATAAATACCACCAAATTTTGATGTATATATTAATGAAATATAAATTAACATTGAGAAAAAAGAGATGGGTGAAACTTCCTAAAGACAGTGACTATTGAATTCTTTATCAACCTAGAATGGAAAACATTGTTATTGATGCATTAATTTGGAAAGACCCTATTGTGCCAAAAATGAATATGGTTCAAGGAGATCTATCATTAAAGAGACTATTATGGATAGAAATAGGAATAATGATGGAAGGGACATCATCAATTATATCCCAAATGATTTCCCTAACAACATTAATAGAGAAGATTAAAAAAATCTATTAGAAGATCCTTTATTACATTAGAAGGTTTATGTAATTATGAATCGGAAGATTCCAACATTCAATATTTATCAAGAAGGTATACTTATATTTTTTGAAAGGTTATGTGTCCCATCTATTCTGAAAATAATGGTGAAGTTGATGTATGAATCTCATAGCTCTAAATTATATAAACATCCTAGAACTGTTAAAATATATAAGGTCCTTTTTTCTCATTATTGGTTGGATATTATGAAAAGGGAGATTTCCTAATAAACTAAAAGTTTCTTGGTGAGTCAAAATGTGAACGAGGAGAGACAAAATCCCAAATAGGTATTAAAACCCCTACCCATACCAATAGTGTAGTGTGACAATATCATTATGGGCATTGTCACTTGTTTCCAGAGAACATCCAAAGGAAGCAATGCGCTGTGCACTATAGTCGACTGACTCACCATGACATCCCATTTTATCAATGTTTGGGTGGATTTATCTCCTGAACTATTAACCATGATTTACAAATTGGAAGCGGTGAGGTTTCATGGGGTTGCAATTTCATTTATTTTTTATCCTGATCCAAGGTACACATCTCAAATATATTGAAGTATTAAACATGCTCTGAATACTAGATTGAATTTCAGAATGTAATATCACCAAAAAACTGATGGAAAATATGAAAAGAATATTTAGAAACATAAATATATGCTATGTACATGTTCAATGGAATTTAAATTTATATGGGATCAAAAGCTCCAATTAGATGAGCTCTAATACAATAACATCTACTGTAGTTTTCAAATGGGAAACTATGAAGCTCAATATGGGAAGAAATATAGAATTCATATATGTTGGGATGATATTGGTGAAGAAAGGAATCTTAAGACTGATCTCATCCCTGAAATGATAGACATGGTTCATGCCATCCATCAACACCTAAAGGCAAATCAGAGACGAAAAAATAGATATGCAGACACTGGTTGAAGGGAAATGGAGTATGATGTGGGAGAAATTTTTTTCATCGAATATATCCAAGGAAGAGATTCATTTAGTTTGGGAAGAAAGGGTAGATCAACCCAAGGTACATTGGCCCCTATGATATAATTGATCACATAGAAGTGGTGGCTAATTGGATTTCACTTCCACCAAATCAAGATCATCTTCATGATATATTCCATGTATATCCTTTGAGGAAGTACAAACCTGACCCTTCACATGTAGTGAATTTGAAGGTGGTACATTTGGAACATGACCTCTCAAATAAGGAGCATCTGGTGAATAGGATAGAGCTTGTAGACAAGGTTCTATGAAACAGGACTACCCACCACATCAAATTGATATGGATGAAAATTAAATATGAAGAAGTATTATGGGAAATTTATGAGATACTGACACAAAAGTACCCACATATTATCTCAATTTAGAGAACAAGTTGAAATTTTGGGGATGAAATTTCATAAGTGGAAAATAATGTAATTTATATTACTTTTATATGATATTATATTTTGCACAAAAAACATCTCTTTAATAATTAATTGTGTATAAAGGGAAATGTGACCATTAGAATTAAACTATTATATGACCATTGGTCAATTTCATCATTGGATTTTGTACTCTTGATAATAATTTTAATGATATAATTAGTGTTTGTAAGTAGAAATGATAAAGGGTAATTAATAAAAAATAAGAAATAGTTGTCTTAACCAGTAGATTCATGATGTATAAAGCCTTTTTTCAGAGCTTGTTTGGGAGGTAGCATCACCAGGGTTCTCCGTTGATGAATCCCAAAGCCTACTTTCAAAAATTAAATCTATAATGAAGTCACCTATGGTAGAAGATAATGTTAGATAAAATTACCACTATGTCAATGTTAGGAAATCAAACCCATGACTGTATCACCATCGCACACCACACCCTCAGGTCGTACATGGTTGTTATAACAACCTAGAAGCTTATGGTATTCCAATTTTAATATTTATATTCATTAATAGTTTTTTCTTCGTAAAACACATAGTTTAAAACCATAATATAGTATTAAATATGATCTTATGAATAGTAATGTGACCATTTGATATATTAATATTCCCAATAGAATATTGATATACACAATTTAATGTATAAATTAATTTTAGGTATCTTATAAATGAAAATATGGAATATCTATTTCATGGGCTAAGTAATGCAATGTTTTTAAAAAGTTAAATTATGTGTTTTTATTTTTGTAAGTAAAAAATATATAATTTCAATTTTATTTTTAATATAATTCTTTTTTTTAAAATAATGTTTTATAAAATAGAACCATAAATTAATATTATTTTTTCTTTTGATTATAATGTAACAAAACGAGACAATATTTAATTTTTCAATTTGTCATAAAAACATTTATTGTAAAAAATCATTATTTTTTAGTATAAGATGATTATAATTATAATTAAAATTTATCTTATATGGGAAATTATCTTCATAAAATGGAGTTCATTTTTTAATTTTACAAGTTTATAAATGGATAGGGTCAATTTTTTTATTCTTTTTAAAAAAATTAGATTTTTTGTGAATACTAAAATAGAGTAATTTATAGTATATAACAAAGTAAATAAATTATTGATTTATAGGTGATTTATGGTAGATTAAATAGCCAAATATAGAACAGTCATTAGTTGTTTAGGTATATTGGGTGATAATTCTAAAACAATTCAAAACCTTCAGCCAAAATAAAAAACGAATGAATAAAATATTCAAAAATCACCCCTCCTGTCCACTATAAATACAGCCTATCACCACCTCTTCTCCTAACACCTTCCCAGATTTGAGACTTATCCAATTTATATAATAGTATTTTGAAGAAAATCACCCACATATAGGATCCATGGGTATCAATAAAAGAGCAATAATAATCATTTTCAAAGAATTTCTCTGGGAGAAGGGATCAATAGGTAAAATCATCTTTCTTTTTCTTACATTTTTTTTCAATTTCACTTATTTTATTAAACTAAAATAACCTCCACATACCCAAGAGGAATGATAACTCATGTGACACTAATATGCTTTATTTTTTTATGTTATCATAATAATTAATCTTTTAATCTCTTCCATCTCCGTTTTATTCAAAAAAAATCATATGTGGTGTGTCAATTTACTTCTTTCGTGAATGATGAATTTTTATTTCTGAATAACACCCTCAAAGATGGTGTTAAATCCTTATATATGTTTAATTAAGGTTTAAGTATACTTATTATAATACATTTCTGGTTCTATAACCTGTATATATACATGATAATAATTAATGAAGCGAAACTAGTTTGGGATTATCGAAGAACCACCAAACTGAACTAAATGATTATCATTAAAGTAATATATAATAAATCATCCACACATATGGAAAAAATATAAGACAATTAAATATTTGTTATTTTTAATAATGACATATAATTTAAATTTGGGATAACTTTTTCAATTTTACATGATCTTACATATATGTGTAAAAGTAAACCGATCATGAAATCCAAAGTAATGAACTCTATCGAATGACAATATTGAATATCATAACTCATAAAAAGGATATAAATAAAGATAATAAAATTATAATAAATAAAATACATTTTAAATAGGTTTTTAATAAATTTATTAAGTATTCTAACTACATTTTCTAGGATATTAATTATAAGTTCAGAACAGTTTCAAACAAAAGGTAAGAGTTTATTCCCAAAACTCATTTTTCATCCAGGTTATATTTTCTAAATATTTAAAAGAACGTAATTCTTCATTATTTATATATAATTCTTCAACATTCTGATGATATGTTAAAAATTCATGTATATAGTTTAGTTCATATTTATAGGGAAATACGTATTTCTTATGTTTTCTATTCCTTTCAATACACAAGCCTGGATAAAATGAACTCCTCGACTTCATACCCATTTTTATGTACCATACATAATTTATTTCAATACACCATTATTCATATAAAATAAATATTTCTACATAAAAAACTATCTATTTTATTTTCTGGTTTTTTAAATATAATTATGATAAATACAAATGATTTTTCCACATAACTGTTATATGCAAAGAAAACAAATTGTATTTTTCATAAGAATGCCTTGATGACATTATTAGAGTCTTTTCATATATTTCAGAAAAATTGTTGGAAATTATGTTTTAATAGTATTTATCTCCTTTGATTTTAATATAACTTGTTTTATTAAATGTTTTATAATCAATTTGACTGTGGATGTGCAATCGTGATACAATTCACCAAACAACTCAGAATTGTTAGTGATTCTGATTTTAGAATAGGGGATGTTATTAAAATTTTATATGTATATGTTTTTTATGTTTAAGAACATCCATTAGATGAATTTATTGTACTTAATAAGTGATTTTTTTGGCCCTCTATAGCCCCTATATTCATCGGTAGGTCCCATGATACAAAACTAAAATAGATTAGGCTAAGGCCTTACCCATTTATTTTTTGATTTCTTAGCTGAGGCATAAATGGTATGTTTATGATATCCAAACTTATGCATTACCTCATTATTATATTATTAATTTATAATACATGTGATTATATTACTATTATAATATCCATTTTTATGATTCATTCTCATTTAATTATTAATATGGAAATATTTATTCAGATTTTATTCTCGTCATGGTATGTTTGAGATTATGTATTTATGGAATGTCTTTTTAGTCACATAGTATGCCTTTTTTGATTATATTAGCTTTCACTGCATAAATTAAACTCACTGAGAATTTGAGATCACCCATTTCATTTGTTTCATTTTTCTCCAAGGACACAAATATTTATATTATTAATAACATGGATGGATAATATACGAGTTATGGATGTCTCCAATGGGATTTCTATGTTATATTTCAATTCATGTTGTAATGTAAAAATTATGTTTCTATCTAGTTTTCAACAACTGCTATACTATTTGGTACTTTCTGATTTTATTTTATTTTATGTTATATAAATTTAATAAAGTAAAGCACTATATCCTGAAAACAAGGGTCAGGGTATTTAAAGTAGGTATCAAAGGATGTTTTTTAGAAAAAAATGTATGCTATATTTAGAAAACATTGATTAGGGAACAAAACCCTATGATATAATTTGAAGATAAAAATAGAATAACATACTAGAATTTTGGTGAGGTATAGATTATATTGGAATTCGTAAAAATACATTGATTTCTGGATACTAAAAATGGATGTGGTTTTGGGATATATCTATAAAATTGGGTAACAACTCTGATAAGATATCTAGGGCTTGACTCGGGGTAACATATAACATGAAAATGGGACTTACTACACAACTATTTTTACACTCAATGGGGATATTCATAGGATAATTAAAATTTTATTTACAAACCACTATAAAGGATTTAAATATAAAAACATCTCTAAAGAAACCAAATTTATGATTATGATATGTGCAATGCATAAATTTCCAATTTATGTTAACTATTGGAATATATTGAAAATTGTGGATTATGATTCATAAAATAATTTAGTTTATTCAAATATTTATAAATGGATCATAATGGAAGGAATGTAAACCATATCAACTTTCATATCCCATGTATGGATTACCCTTGTATGAATAATAATGAAGTTGGTACTAGAGATGAGACTAGTGGTGAGAAACCTATAAATATATTGGGATAGCTGACTCGTCTAATGAAGAATAAACTTACCTAGATGGATAATCCTAATCTAAAACAAGGAAGAGTAATGTTATTATGCATTATGTGACAATATTCCCCATCATTCAATGGGACTACAATCATATTTGTAAAAGATATGTGGATAAGTTCCATCAAGTAGATATTTCTTTCTTTTTGATGTAATGAAAGGGAGAAATTCATCATGGTAGTTTATCATATCACCGGATAATATAGTCAATGTTTTTCGTTGATTCAAAAAAAATGTGGACGAAGGAATTTAAAATATGGAATGTAAATATTTTATGAAAATTTAAATAGAAATGTTTTTTTCCTCAAAAATAGAGAGAAAACAAAGAGGGGGAATTCTTAACTCTAAAAAAATGTTGATGAAAATGGGGTCATGTATTGAAGCTTAATTTACAATGTTAGAAAGGAATGTATATGACGTTAAAACCAATATAATGAGCAGTATTGATTGATTATTTGGTGTTTAAAAACCATTCCTCTAAATAAAACTAGTTTCATAAAATTTATTATCATACGAAGATATTGTCACATGTCCTATCAAGATAGAGATTGAATTATCCTTGTCATATGACACTAAGAGAAGACAATTTAAGAAGATGGTGGAAGAAGAAATAATGGAAAACGTAAGAATATTAAAGTTAATTTTACAATAATATATTCCTATTGTAGGTGACACCATGGTGCCTATTTAAAAAGGAAAAGGAGTCTGTTGAAAATTTCAAAAAAATTCCACAAAGACTGTGATTTCAAGGTGAAGTGCCTATATCAATGTGAATCATTTAAAGAGGGAGAGGTGAATCAGTGATCCCTTTAAATATTGTTACTAATTGATTCATTTTAATTAATCCTCTATGGCTATTCAAATCCTTGATCCACTATTCTTGTGTCTCTCAACCTTTCCACAAATTATGCTGTAAATGTAAATGCACGGAACACAATGACATACATGGTACGGTTCAAAGACCTACTTATTTATATGTTGGTTACTCAGCCCAACACATGTTATCAATTATAATTTGGTTAGTAATTATAATGGTCTATACAGAGTCCCAATGTATCACTTCTAAGTCCCACGGGAGGTTCTTTATACCGCTTCAAACAGTGTTACCAGAGTCCCACTGGCCTACTTCAGAATCCCACTAATGACTTATTCTCCTCCCTGAATCTCATAGGGGTCTTCTAGCTCTCGAGTCACTCGAGAAGCTACCACCTTTATTCTTTATTGATAAACTATAGATGATATTATTCTCTCTCCACAGATACATGATGAATCAAACTTTCTTATAAATCTCTACATGAATCATCAACAGCCATTGATAATGTCTTTTGGGCTTGATCGAAAATTCTGATCACTTCCCTAGTCAGTACACAACATAATAATGCAGGAAAAATTAATTATTATTTTGATGAACACCAGGCCTCACTAAGATGTGTGAGAGTGGTGCACAAAAATTCTTCCAGAATGCAAGAGTAATTCTTCAAAATATCAGCTTAGTCTGCCTTCTTGGATTCTCAATTACTAAAACCTCATATAGAACAACTTCTTTAATTATGATTGGATCCAAACTCAATTCACATTTTCTTCATGCATGGATTTCATGGGATTCAATATCTCTTGTATTTGGATATCTCAATTTCTTCTTCTTTAGTGAAATAAAAGAATTCACTAAAACTTCTTCTAGTTTTCTGGGAAAGAATAACATACATGTTGAGCCCTCTGGAAGATTGCTGATTTCATGTTTATAACTGATGTTTTAATAATCACAAATCATCACAACTCATTGATGCTTAATCTGGTTTGATGTCCCATAAACATAATTCCAATCTATGAATGAATCAGTTATCATGTTCTTTTTTAACTATGCTTATTAACTTACAAAGTATGTTTGGAAGCCTTCTGGATCAATCTGACTCACCGATCCATCTGACTCACCGATCCATCTGAGTCACCGATCCATCTGAGTCACCGATCCATCAGACTCACCGATCCATCAGAGTCACTGATCAATCAGACTCACCGATCCATCAGACTCACCGATCCATCAGACTCACCGATCCATCTGAGTCACCAATCCATCAGACTCACCGATCCATCAGAGTCACTGATGCAAATGACTCACCGATGCAAATGAGTCACCGATGCAAATGAGTCACTGATGCAAATGAGTCACTGATGCAAATGAGTCACTGATGCAAATGAGTCACTGATGCAAATGAGTCACTGATGCAAATGAGTCACTGATGCAAATGAGTCACCGATCCAAGGACTCACCGATGCTGATCAAAATGACTCACCGATCAGATGACAGACCGATGCTGATCTATCTGAGTCACCGATCTTTACTCTAATGCTGATGACCTACCGATCTCTTGAACAGTCATAAACAACTGTTTGAATTTCTTTATCTTTATCTTTATTTATTCTAACCAACGGTCATATTAGTTATATTTTAATACACTGACAATTAATTAATAAAGGTTGTCGGATGTCAGGAAACCGTACCTCGTACCTGCGGAAAGGAAACCTTTTCTATCCTACGGAGCACGTGATATGAATACAAGAAGACTCTGCTGAAAAAGATATATAGAGCTGCGAAGAAGTGTGAGACAAGATACACAGAGACAAGGGAGCATACGACATACTCGAGAAGAGCTCTGTACATACAAGAAGAACCAAGCAAGACAGAATCAAATATACAATCAAGCCTACTCAAGAAGAGTGGTGTTCATACAATAGATCATTGAAGAGATTCATCGACTACATCTCACTGCCTGTGAACCTGAAGCATACGACACTCTGCTTCTCAAACAAAATCGAGAAGAGGACTCAGAATCACTTCTGATTAATTCCAAAACGAGTCCAGTGCTACACTGAAATCACTAGAGCCATTTCTAAACTCTACATCTCTGCTCTGTGATTTATTTATTCTACATTTTGAGCAGTGTGTGTTATCTGCTATATTAAACACACACACTGACTCCTGTACTTTCACTGGAGGATCTGTAAATCCTCAGCAAACTTTTTACACTTCACTTCCCACTGTGGATAGTGGTAGAGGTCTTGTGACCTGGACAGCTGGCTGCTGTTATTTGTTTTCCCACGTAGAACTGTGGTAGAGGTCTTGTGACCTGGACAGTGTGCTCACTGTTGTTAACCCCGATCCAGGGTGTGGATCACTTTTATATAAACTTTTGAGGGGACTAAGTCTCGGCTTGAGACTGAACCTCTTGGTTACTTCTCTGTGTTTATAGCTATACTATATCCATACTATACATATTTATTTCATATTCCGCTGCTATTACTTTGAAATATAATCTATCTTCAAAGCTACTTTGATAATTAAATTCGCAAGTGTTTATATTTATTATAAATCAGTAAATTGGTTTCAAAAGTTAATTTAATCATAAGATTAAGTTAACTGAGAATTAATCAATCTTTGAGAAGCTAATTGAACCTTTATATTCTATATAAATTCACTACAGTTTAATTGATTTTTGAAATTGGGGGATTTTATTAGAAATTGTTTTTAACAGAAAATTTTGATTGGAACTCAATTCACCCCCTCTTGAGTGTCCACTCCGACCAACACTTGGTATCAGAGGAAGTAAATACTTTCTAAAAGTGCTCTGCTTTTGAACTGTGATTTTAGTTGTATTTTAAAGTTCTTAAAATTTCTGTTATTTCTAAATTTTTATCTCTTTAAAATTCTTTTTGTAATATCATGGATAATAGACTTGAGGGTGCTGCTACCAACCGGCCACCTTTCTTCAATGGAACTAATTATGCTCAGTGGAAACTGAAAATGAAAATTCATCTAGAAAGCATAGGTTTTGATATTTGGACTGCTATTGAATCTGAATACAAAAGTCCCACTACTGCTAGATCTACTTGGGATGAACCTACAAAGACTGCTTACAATAACAATTGTAAAGCTATGAATGCTCTGTACTGTGCTCTAGGAGATGAAGAGTTTAATAGAATTTCTGCATGTAAAACTGCATATGAAATTTGGGATACCTTAGCTGTTTCTCATGAAGGAACAACTAATGTTAAGGAGATGAGATTGAATACCTATACTATTAAGTATGATAATTTTAAGATGAAACCTGATGAACCCATTTCTGATATGTATCTCAGGTTCAATGAAATTGTCAACACAATGACCTCTCTGGGAAAGGATGTTCCAGCAAAGGAACAAATTATGAGAATTTTGAGATGTCTACCTGAAAGATGGAGAGGAACCTCTGTCTCCATTAGAGAATCCTGTGACATTGGTGCTCTACCTGTCAAGGAACTAATTGGAAAGCTGATGATGTATGAAGAAGAGCTTAAAGTGAACAAAGAGGAAGATAATGAACCTGCAAGAAAGTCTATTGCCTTCAAGACTACAACCTCAAAGAATAAGGATAAGGAAAAGCTTCAAGCTATCAATGAAAGTACAAGCAGTGAGGAAAGTGAGAATGATTCTGACAGCGATGATGAGATGGCTCAAATAGCCAGGAGATTCAAAAAGTTCTATAGGAAAAAGAAATTTTTTAGGAAACCAAATTACAAGGGAAAGTATGACCAACAAGGCAAATGGAAAAAGGACTGGAAGAAGAATGACAAATCAGATGATGTTGTCTGCTATGAGTGCAAGAGAAAAGGACACATTAAAGCCGACTGTCCAAAGCTGAAGTATAAAAAGAAATATGAATACAAGAATAACAAGTACAAGAAGGCCATGAAGGCTACTTGGAGTGCTTCAGAAGACAGCACAAGTGAAGCTGAATCTTCAGACTCTGAAAAGAATCGGGCCAACATGTGTTTCATGACAAACACTTCTGAGGTAACATCAGAGACTCCTGCTTTTAATTCATACTATTCTGGAGAAGATTCTGACTCAGAAAACATGTCAAAATCTGAATTGTTTGAATACTGTGACATGCTAGAAGAAACATGTAATGAGCTTAAAGATAAATATAAAGGTCTAAAGAAACAGTATGCTTTAAATGTTAAGCACAAATCTGATCTGGATATAGAAGCAGAAAAGAATGCTCAGCTGCTTAAAGAGAATACTGAACTGAAATTGTCTAATGAGCAACTCAAGAAAGATTTAGAGAAGTTCACCAATGGTAAAAATACTCTAACACAAATGCTAGGAAAGCAAGTTGCACCTAGATACACTACTGGTATAGGATACCGACCTGGACAAAGGAAAGTTGCCAAAACTAGATTCATTCCTAAATCTGGACAGAAGATAGTTAATTCTGGAACTTCTTATGCCTCATCCAGCTATATTCATAGTTATGAATCTAATAAGGTTTATCTTTCAAAGGATGTTATTTCTACAAATTATATGAGACCCATTAGACAAATATGGGTACCTAAAGTGTTATTGGCTAACCTGTCTGGACCCAAGAAGATCTGGGTACCAAAATCATCTTCCATCTAAACCTGTTTTGTAGGAGACCTGCTTGAAGAGCTGTTACAAGAAGATATGGTATTTAGACAGTGGGTGCTCAAGACACATGACTGGAGATTATTCGTGCTTCAAGAGCTTAATAAAAGTTGATGGAGGCTTTGTCACCTTTGGTGATAACTCGAAAGGGAAAATCATCGGCCTAGGCCAGATTGGTAACACTGATTCAATTTTGATTTCTAAAGTTTTATTTGTTGATGGACTTAAATATAACCTATTAAGAATTTCTCAGTTATGTGATGATGGTTTTCATGTTAAATTTGAAAATGATTCTTGCAATGTTTGTAACTCTAAAAATGTTTTAGTATTTTCTGCTTTAAGAAATGAAAATGTTTATGCTGTTGATTTAGATTCTTTAGCTAAACAGAACATTCCATGTTTAAATGCATTTCATAAAGAGTCTTGGCTTTGGCACAGAAGATTAGGACACTGCAATGTGCACTCACTTAGAAAACTTTCTAGGAAGAACTTGGTTAGAGACTTACCCAAACTTGAATTTCCAGCAGACAAAGTTTGTAATCCCTGTCAAAAGGGAAAACAACACAAAGTTTCTTTTAAATCAAAGAAAGAAGTTTCAACTTCTCAACCACTTGAATTGGTTCACATGGATTTGTTTGGACCATCAAGAGTTTCTAGTTTAAATGGGAAGCACTATGTCTATGTTCTCGTAGATGACTTTTCTAGATATACTTGGGTATATTTTCTAGCTCACAAAAGTGAAGCTTATTCTTACTTTGTTAAATACTCCAAGTCTGTAGAAAATCTTAGTGGACTCAAGATTAAGACCCTAAGAAGTGATCATGGTCGTGAGTTTGAAAATCAAGATTTTGAATCTTACTGCTCTCACAATGGCTATTCTCATAACTTTTCTGCCCCTAGGACACCCCAACAGAATGGTGTAGTAGAAAGAAGAAACAGAACCCTGCAAGAAATTGCTAGAACCATGCTCAATGAATATGACCTTCCAATTTACTTTTGGGCTGAAGCTGTTAATACAGCTTGTTATGTCATTAATAGAGTCTTGATCAGACCTGTTCTAAAGAAAACCCCTTATGAGTTGTGGAACCATAGGAAACCTAAGGTAAACTACTTCAAAGTTTTTGGCTGCAAAGTCTTTATTCTGAATACTAAAGATAATCTGGATAAATTTGCATCCAAGAGTGATGAAGGAATTTTCCTAGGTTACTCTATCTCTAGTAAAGCCTATAGAGTTTTCAATAAGAGATCCAAATGTGTGGAAGAATCTGTTCACATCAAATTTGATGAAACTGATCCACATGAGCCTAAAACCTCTCTTGGGAATCTTGAAGAAGATTTGTCTATTCTGGACCTTAATGATAAATCTAAAGAACCTGTTATAAAAGCATCCAGTTCTGGACATTCTCCAGAATCTTCTTCTGTTGAACCTCAATCTCTAGATGAACCTGAAACTTCTAGCTCTATCTTTTCAAGACCATCTAGGACTCTAAAGAACCATCCTTTAGATGCTGTTGTAGGAAATCTAGATAGAGGAACACAAACTAGAGCTTCTCTTAGAAACCAGGTTGAACATCAAGCCTTTCTTTCACAGTCAGAACCTAAAAATATCAATGATGCTATCAATGATGAATTTTGGGTAATGGCTATGCAAGAAGAATTAAATCAGTTTGAAAGAAACAAAGTCTGGGAATTAGTTGACAGACCTAAGGACACCTTGACAATAGGCACAAAATGGGTGTTTAGAAATAAAATAGATGAATCTGGAAATATAGTTAGAAACAAAGCTAGACTAGTTGCACAAGGATATAGTCAAGAAGAAGGTATAGACTATGAGGAAACTTTTGCACCTGTAGCTAGACTAGAAGCCATTAGGATCTTACTTGCATATGCTGCACATCTGGATTTCAAATTATATCAAATGGATGTTAAAAGTGCATTTCTAAATGGTTTTATAATTGAAGATGTTTTTGTAGAACAACCACCTGGATTTACTAATCCCCATTTTCCAAATCATGTTTTTAAACTTTCTAAAGCTTTATATGGTTTGAAACAAGCTCCAAGAGCTTGGTATGATAGACTTAGCAATTTCCTTATTTCAAAAGGTTTTACTAAAGGGATTGCTGATCCAACTCTTTTCATTAAAAGAATTTATAAAGATGTTTTAGTTGCACAAATATATGTTGATGATATTATTTTTGGATCTTCTAAAAACTCCTTATGTACTGATTTTTCAAAGGTTATGCAAAATGAATTTGAAATGAGCTTAATGGGAGAGCTTAAGTATTTTCTTGGATTTCAAATCTTTCAAACTAAAAATGGTATTATTTTAAATCAAAGTAAATATACAAAGGATCTTTTAAAACGTTTTGGATTGGATAGTATTAAGGAAAGTAATACACCTATGAGTACTACCTGTAAATTGGATGTCGATGAAACTGGGAAACCAGTTGATCAAACCAATTACAGAGGTATGATTGGAAGCTTACTTTATCTTACTGCTAGTCGACCAGATATTATGTTTAGTGTATGTATGTGTGCTAGATTTCAAGCTAATCCTAAAGAATCACAGTTATTAGCTGTTAAACGGATTTTTAAGTATCTTAAGTATACTATAAATTTAGGTTTGTTTTACCCAAAAGAACAATCCTTTGAGTTAATGAGTTATTCAGATGCTGACTTTGCTGGTTGTAAGTTAGATAGAAAAAGCACATCAGGAACATGTCATTTGCTTGGAAAATCCCTAGTATCATGGTGTAGTAAGAAACAGAATTCAGTTGCATTGTCTACTGCCGAGGCAGAATACATAGATGCTGGTAGTTGCTGTGCACAAATTTTGTGGATGAAACACACTCTATTGGATTATGGATTTGATCTTAAACATGTCTCAATTAACTGTGACAACACTAGTGCAATCAACTTATCCAAGAACCCTGTGTCTCACTCTAGAACTAAGCACATTGATGTCAGACATCACTTTCTAAGAGATCATTACCAGAAGGGTGATATTTCTCTAGAATTTGTTAGTTCTGAAAATCAATTAGCTGACATCTTCACAAAGCCCTTATGCTCTGAAAGAATGAAATTTATTAAACAAGGATTGTGTATGATTGATCTGTGAAACTGATCTGTGAAACTGATCTGTGAAACTGATCTGTGAAACTGATCTGTGAAACTGATCTGTGAAACTGATCTGTGAAACTGATCTGTGAAACTGATCTGAGAAACTGATCTGTGAAACCGATCTGTGGAACCGATCTGTCACACTGTTCTGTCAATCCGATTTTTTTTAAAAAAAAAAATTTAATTAATTACTTTTTATTAATTAGTAAATTACTTTTTATGGGAACCCTAAATGATAAAGTAAATGATACGCGGCTATTTATCTTCCCTAAACCTTTGACCTTTCATTTCCCGCCGAACCTCTCAACCTCTCTTCCCCTCTGCTTCGAACCTTCGAACCTTCGAACTCCTGCCTCTCCAAATCCTCGAATGGCTAAGCAAAAGAGACCGAGCAAAGGACCAGATAGCCCTGTACCTTCAAAGCGTGCTCGAGGCGAGTGGAGCAGTACCTCTCAACGTTCAGTAAATCCGGACCTGGAAACTCGGATTGTAGCTGCAGAAAAAGAAGTAAACTCGGCGTGGCTTCTGTCAAGTAAGTCCCTGTTGCTACGAGTTCTTGAATCTCAAGGATGGATAGACTGGTTTTCAGACAACGCCCGAATAGATTATCCAAAGCTAGTACATGAGTTTTACATGAACCTAAAAATCACGCTGGATGGTGTGGAAGCTGCTAGGATGTCATCGGTTGTGAAAGGAAAGAAAATATCTTTCTCATCTAAGCAGTGGGCTGAATGTTTAAACGTACCTCATGAAGGTCGATATGAGGACTATGCTGGCAATATACCCCCAGTCACTGACTATTTTTCTTATGAGCTAGCTCTAGAGCTTCTAACTGGAAACAAAGAATCGAGGAGAATCATAGCGTCAGAATTAGATGGTGAAAGCAGACTCCTATTCAAGTTTATTCAGCACCAACTTTGCCCTCGAAGAGGAGATTTTGCTGCTGTTAAGTATCAAGATGTTTTTCTATTGTTTCTGCTCAAAACCCATGAAAAGATAAATCTGTGAAGATATGTGATGGTCCACATAGCTAGTATGCTGAAACCTTCCAAGAAAGCCACGGCTTTGTTTTATTCAAAAATGATATCTACTATGCTCCAGAATCTGGAATGTGTTGATGAAGATGATGAAGTTGTTGAAACAGAGCCTTCCTTCTGTCTCAACAAAGAGATCTGCAAGAGGATGAAAATCAATTGGAACCCATGGAAGAAGTGCTGGGTTGCAGATGAAGATAAGTTGTATGAAGCCTACAATCCCATAGATCATGGCAAGAGGCCAAAGGATGTGAGAGATCCTGGATTAAAACCAGATGAGGAACCAATTTATTCTGATGATGATGAGCAAGAAAAAGCTGCAACTGAAGAAGGAAGTGTGTCTTCTCCTGATGATAGGAGTGATCCAGACACTGCTAGCCCCAAGAAAAGAATAGAATTTGGACCTGCTAGTCCACCCTTAACCCTACCAGAGTCAGAACCTATTCTTGATGATGAAGAAGATTCTGATACTGAGGAATATCACAGTGAAGCCTCTGAGCAGAGTAATAATGAGCAAGGTGATGCTGAAGACAATCATGATGGTGATGATGATGATGCTGATGTTGTTGAAGCTGCTGCTGATAGTATCAACAGACCGGTGGATGGTCTTGCTGAAGTTCAAGTAGAACAACCTCAGTCAGTACTAGAAATCCATATCAGTGGCAAGACTGACTCATCAAAAATCAGTGGAACAGCATGCTATGAGAAACCCAACTACACCCTGTGTGCTGCGGTGTGGGATGACTACCCTGGATATGCTGTGTTGGGCTTAGACTATTCTGAAGAAGAAGGCGAATTACCAGAATCTGCTGCAACTGTGAAAAGGAACCCTCCAAGAGAAGTAAGGTCTATTCCTACTGATGATCCTGTAACTGTGAATTTACCTGGTTCTGAAATCTCTCGAGCTGATCTTGATAAGTTTAAGACTGAATTGCTAACCACTGTGAGAGATATAGTCAGAGAAGAACTTTCCAATGCCCTTCATCAAGTATCTCTACAAGTTTCTGAAAACTCCTTGAAAGCTTTTTCAACGGCAGTCTCAGATGTTCTCAAGCCAGACTTGACTGCTACGGGTGAATTTGTTGGTAGGCACATAGCCTCTTTGAATCAAACCTTGAAGGATCTCCAAGTTAGCTTACATTCTCTGTCAAATGAGTTCAGATCAACCATCTCTGGTATGATGGAAGTTTTAAGAAATCTGATTGAACATCTTAACAAGTCTGATCTGAGGAAGTTGAAAGCTGAACTAACTCATATAGTCAGCCAAGCAAGTACAGGCAAGGTAACCAAAATCACTACTCGTGAGATAGAAGCTCTCAGAGAAGTTGTGCATACAGAGCTAGCTGCTGTTAGAAATATTCTTGACTTAGAATCCTTGAGGAGGATGAAAGAGCTCTGTGATAATAGTCATAAGATGGCCTTAGTATATTCAGCAGATGCTAAGAATGCCCTGCAAGAGATCAAGGAAAAATTTGATGCTTTCTTTTCCAAGATTTATACAAAACATGAGATGGCTGCAAACTTCAAAGTCCTGGCAGAGAATCTGAAATTACCTCCAGTCACTCAGGCCTTCAACACTCAAGTTCGCCAATTGCAAGATTTTGTTCCTTCCTTGGCACAGTTCATGGAAAACAAGGATGATTTTGAAAAAGCTATGAAGTATGGAGCAGAAGTCATTCAGGACTTCATTCATCTGTTGAAGCCTTACTTGGATGCACAGGCCACTTCCATTGTACTCCCTACATCCGAACCTCTAAGTGCCTCTGATGTCGCTCCAAATCAGCTGTCTGTTGCCCAAGCCCTATCTCAATTGCGGCCAGTCTCTCCGAGAGCTTCTCATCCAGCTCCTGCTCCTTCTCCACAACCTTCTGTGACACCTCCAACTGCACCTGCCAGAGTTGTCCTGCCACCACTTCAGCTCCGTGACCCACAGCCTGCCTCCAAGCCTTCTTCCTTACCTACAATTGATCCAAAGGATAAAGGGAAAGCCCCTTTGTATCCCACCAAATAGCCATGTATTATTTTTGATGGGGTGCTCTATGTATTGCTTGTCTTTTTCTGTGCCTTTATAAAATTTGTTTTTCCTTTGTGTTATGTTCTATCCTGCCTGCACCCTGCTTCTCTTTTCCCTTAACTATGTTCCCTCCTTTTTGATCATCCCAAAGGGGGAGAAAGAAGATATATAATGGGAGAAAGATATATATAAGGAGAAAGAACTATATATCTAAGGGGGAGTACTCTATATATGAAGAGGGAGATCAATATCTCAGGGGGAGAAATCTGAATATTATATATATGGGATTGTTATCTTAAGAAGGAGATTATTATTTTTTTATTTATATATATATATATGAAGATTTGTGATTATCAAAAAGGGGGAGACTGTTGAGCCCTCTGGAAGATTGCTGATTTCATGTTTATAACTGATGTTTTAATAATCACAAATCATCACAACTCATTGATGCTTAATCTGGTTTGATGTCCCATAAACATAATTCCAATCTATGAATGAATCAGTTATCATGTTCTTTTTTAACTATGCTTATTAACTTACAAAGTATGTTTGGAAGCCTTCTGGATCCATCTGACTCACCGATCCATCTGACTCACCGATCCATCTGAGTCACCGATCCATCTGAGTCACTGATCCATCAGACTCACCGATCCATCAGAGTCACTGATCAATCAGACTCACCGATCCATCAGACTCACCGATCCATCAGACTCACCGATCCATCTGAGTCACCAATCCATCAGACTCACCGATCCATCAGAGTCACTGATGCAAATGACTCACCGATGCAAATGAGTCACCGATGCAAATGAGTCACTGATGCAAATGAGTCACTGATGCAAATGAGTCACTGATGCAAATGAGTCACTGATGCAAATGAGTCACTGATGCAAATGAGTCACTGATGCAAATGAGTCACCGATCCAAGGACTCACCGATGCTGATCAAAATGACTCACCGATCAGATGACAGACCGATGCTGATCTATCTGAGTCACCGATCTTTACTCTAATGCTGATGACCTACCGATCTCTTGAACAGTCATAAACAACTGTTTGAATTTCTTTATCTTTATCATTATTTATTCTAACCAACGGTCATATTAGTTATATTTTAATACACTGACAATTAATTAATAAAGGTTGTCGGATGTCAGGAAACCGTACCTCGTACCTGCGGAAAGGAAACCTTTTCTATCCTACGGAGCACGTGATATGAATACAAGAAGACTCTGCTGAAAAAGATATATAGAGCTGCGAAGAAGTGTGAGACAAGATACACATAGACAAGGGAGCATACGACATACTCGAGAAGAGCTCTGTACATACAAGAAGAACCAAGCAAGACAGAATCAAATATACAATCAAGCCTACTCAAGAAGAGTGGTGTGCATACAATAGATCATTGAAGAGCTTCATCAACTACATCTCACTGCCTGTGAACCTGAAGCATACGACACTCTGCTTCTCAAACAAAATCGAGAAGAGGACTCAGAATCACTTCTGATTAATTCCAAAACGAGTCCAGTGCTACACTGAAATCACTAGAGCCATTTCTAAACTCTACATCTCTGCTCTGTGATTTATTTATTCTACATTTTGAGCAGTGTGTGTTATCTGCTGTATTAAACACACACACTGACTCCTGTACTTTCACTGGAGGATCTGTAAATCCTCAGCAAACTTTTTACACTTCACTTCCCACTGTGGATAGTGGTAGAGGTCTTGTGACCTGGACAGCTGGCTGCTGTTGTTTGTTTTCCCACGTAGAACTGTGGTAGAGGTCTTGTGACCTGGACAGTGTGCTCACTGTTGTTAACCCCGATCCAGGGTGTGGATCACTTTTATATAAACTTTTGAGAGGACTAAGTCTCGGCTTGAGACTGAACCTCTTGGTTACTTCTCTGTGTTTATAGCTATACTATATCCATACTATACATATTTATTTCATATTCCGCTGCTATTACTTTGATATATAATCTATCTTCAAAGCTACTTTGATAATTAAATTCGCAAGTGTTTATATTTATTATAAATCAGTAAATTGGTTTCAAAAGTTAATTTAATCATAAGATTAAGTTAACTGAGAATTAATCAATCTTTGAGAAGCTAATTGAACCTTTATATTCTATATAAATTCACTACAGTTTAATTGATTTTTGAAATTGGGGGATTTTATTAGAAATTGTTTTTAACAGAAAATTTTGATTGGAACTCAATTCACCCCCCTCTTGAGTGTCCACTCCGACCAACAATACACTTATGAGATTATTCAAACACTGAGGATTAGCCCAATTGGAATCACCTGATTTAACACATGTTCATGTGAATACAATTGATTACATGCATAGGCCTCTTAATTTCGAAAATTCATTGTCTTATATTCTTTTATCAATATTCACATAATTTTTTAATTCTTTCATTATGTGCGCATGTGCATGCATGCAAGCATGCACTCATCCTTTTGATCATTTTGTGTGAAAACCCCAATGGGTGTAATATTTTGAGCACACACACTTAATCTTTCTTCTATTCCAATTTTCATATTCCCTTTTGATTCTTAGTACACACACACAGTTGTTCCCTTAATTTGGCTTTAATGTGTGTCATGCGTATATGTTCTTCAAAGCCAAATTATTGTAGACCACCGGTTTTCATTGTTCTTACAAACATTTATATCTCAATTCATGCCTATGCATGAATATTAATCATGCATGCATTATCCTATCTTCCATATGAAATCCTAATGCCTCGGGATTCTTCTTCTTTAAATACAACATACATGAACATCGATCTTCATGCAGACACTTTCTTCTTCAAAAACAGACCCCTACAAAATAGTACATATCAAATCTACAAGAAAGTGTGTGTTCTTCTTCTTCATGAAAATCAGAGAGCACATAAGGTCATATTCTTCACGCAAATGGTGTGTAGGTATCTTCATTATAGAACTAGAAGTGGTAATTCATTATTTCTTCACAAAGGTACAACAAGGGTGCGTAGCACCGGTTGTATTGCATGTGGGATCTCCTCCACAAATAACAATGAGGGATTAGAAAAACCAATCGCTTGTTCATGGGTTTTCCTTCACAAAAAGTGTGTGTATGTTCTTCTTCTTCATAATGAAGGTTTAAGATTTCATAAAACTTGTTGAACTCATGCGGGATCCTCTTCTCCT
This sequence comes from Viscum album, assembly GCA_963277665.1. NCBI lineage: Eukaryota > Viridiplantae > Streptophyta > Magnoliopsida > Santalales > Viscaceae > Viscum > Viscum album. The sequence continues at coordinate 202,283,454 of OY728128.1, forward strand.
TCACGCAACAATGATCATAGAAGCCTTCTCTTTACGATGCTATGTTCTTTTGAGAACGAGATGTTTTAGTATTTCCTCAACCACGAGCCTTGGTTGAGGCCTCTATATTTATAGTCAAGGATCATCATGAAAATCCTCATGAGATATTGTGGGATTCAGAGCATTCAATAACTGAGATATTATGGTTTGAATATTTTCAAACATGGTTGACATATCTGCAAATCTCGGTTGTTTCCTTTTCATCCACGAGATCATTTTTCTCTGTGAGTATTATCCTCACATGATGAATTTATAAATGCAAGAAAATTATATCCTGAATGTGTTTATTATCCTGACGTGGCCTCGCTACTCTGTTTTCTTTGGCTACGTTTGAATTCTATATCTCGAAGAAGGAATTAAAATTTTAATGAAAGCATATATTCAGTTTGTCAAGATGATCTCTGTGGGATTGACCGTAGTTCAAATTATGTCTAGAGGGATGAGAAATATGTCTGCCTTCGTCACTGGTTCGCATGTGGAGATCGGGTGACTAGAGGTTGAAGAAAACCTTTGTGGAAAGACAGTACGCCCTTGATTTAAACAAAACTTGATGCTGATAGATGTGCAATGGAGATTAGATCCTGAGATGTGGGATGTATCATGCGGCTGAGATCTCACGTGAGATCAGATGAGCGACCATGATTTCCGCCATGTTTTGAAACCTTTACCACATTGAAATGGAGACAGAGACATGGCATATTTATAATAAAAGTCACCCCAACCACAACTCATAATTATCCTCTCTCCCTCCACGATACCACCCCATACCGTGTTCACCCAAAGGGCCACTCTTCATGCCCACTATGATTCATCCAAGGGTGCACATAGCACCCAGGATACACGAGTTCACTACCTTGCATCACCAGTGGTCTTATATATGGCCCTCGCACACCCTGCATCATGTAGGGCTAGCCCTGAGGGCTTCCCCCGAGCGCAGTTGACCCTCAGGTCCCGCATGTGGTTGATGTGAGGTCCTCAGCTGGCCTACATGGGTTTCCCCTTATTTTTAGTGTAAGGACATATATACTTAGTTAAAAACCATGTGTATAGTAAAAGAATAATGCATGAACACCTTATTCGATATATTTAGAATTTCAAACGACCAACCTTCTTCTCTTCTGCTTCTTTTTTCATTTTGGAATGAGAATTTCAATGATCATCAATATTCTTTTAATCCAAACACGGGTGATGCATGGATATTTTATTCATTCCTCATCCATTAAAACATAATTCATGTCTTTCATGTTGTGAGGGATGTGTTCTTCATTAACAAATATCTTCTAATTTGAGGATCAGCACAAACAATTGTTTTATTTATATCCTCTTGGATAATTGATCGCGTGTAGTATTTAATGCTTTGTATCAACAAATAATCTCCAAGGCTTCACCAACCACTTCATCAATACCTTTTATTCACACATTCAATTCTAATTAACAACTTATTGACATCTCATTGACAAAAAATGCAACATCATGATCAACAATCTCCCCCTTTGGATATTTTTGTCAATATCAATTAAGCACACTTTGAAGGGGTCAATATGTGTGACAAACATTTATCCCCCTTATTGGATACAAAATGTAATTGTGTTAGTGGGGTCTCTTTACAAACTTTTCCTCCTCCATTTGAATAATATATTTTTGGAAAATTTCTGAGATATGGATGATGTCACATGGTTGACATAGAAATGTGCATTTAGTTAATCAACTTAATGTCTAATTGGGCTATCCCAATATTGAAATCAAGAGATATATGAAGAAGGTTTGTAGTACATTCCATGAACAACCATACATGTGAAATCATGCTTAGAATGGTTAAATTATTAACCAAGGGATCGGAGATAATGAGATTTACGTTCAATTGAATGATAAATCTCCCCCTTTCATTCCATCATACCATTAATCAAGCATTCTACATAATTGTCATGATAAATACAATTAAGAACAAGTAATGAAAGTGTGATTGGAATAAATCATGTTTCAACTTCTTGAGATGACATAGATTTCAAGGTTTTTCATGACATAATCCTTGATACTATCTACTTTATGTTTTCTCCCCATCAATGGGTGAACTCTCTTTGATTTTTCTTGCTGGAAAATAATCATTAGATGACCTTCAAGATATTCATATTGATAATACTCAACTATGTTACCAATCAAGTAATTATCAAATCATGAACAATGATTCCAACTTTTTGTTCTCCACTTTTCTCATTCAATGATCATCTTAATAATGAACTTCATCTTCAATTCCCTGCAATGAAAGAACAAATATACAAAAAAAAGGAATAAGATAGAACACTGGTGAGCTTCTTAAGAGAAGCATTGGGGCAGAGAATTTTCTATCAACCCATGAACTCCTTTCTGTGTAACTCTAAAGTGTCTGGTACTCTCAATGCTAGTGTTTCATATCCATTGGACATTTTGATATTTTATTTTAAGAATGGACCCCTTAATTTCATTTATCTTCATCCTGTGTGGATTGTATCCCTTTTCTTCTGCCAGTACTGAAGTAACTTCCATTGGTGCATGATTCTGATTTTTAAACATCTCCATTTAGCCTAGTAAAACTGTTATAGATTTTTTTATACTTTTTGGCCTTCTTTCACCTTCCACACATTAGTTGTGAGACACCTGGGTTATCATGTTCTGATAAACTCCTAATAAAATTGAATTTTACTTCATGTGGAATGAACTATTTTCCATTTTCCTTGGAATTAGCTAGTATTTCATCTTCTGTAATTTGCAGTTTTATATCAATTTTCAATTGACTAAACACTCCTTCATGGAATTCTCATGTGTTGGATCATCGACATAGACTCTTCAATACATTCATGTTTCATTTCATAGGAACTTATTCTCTTTAGGAATGTCTTCAATCAATCTTGTATTCTTCTAGATTGATTCTCCTTTAATTTTGAGATTTCTTCCATTCAATTCCATGGATTGTTTTTAGTGATCCATGGAATGGAATTTCATCCAAATTAGAAACATATTTTCTTTATTAAAATAACATTATTCTTATATGGCATAAAATTAGTTTTGGGAATAATTTCTTTCACTATTTTCTTGACTTCACTGTATTGCATGTTCCCAATAGAAGACATTTCAACTACTTTATCATTATTTTTTCCTTTGTTGTGGTCTATGATTCCAATCATCATATTCCTGTGGCATTATACGACTAAACTAGCACTCATCAGAACTGTGACCACTTTTTTTTAATTTTTATAGATGTCTTCAAGATATTCAAATCTGTTCATGATAGATAGATTCTTCTTCATCTGGGTTTTATTTCTTTGCTTTGTAGTATGCTTCATTTCTTCACATATACATTCCCTGAATATAGGACTTCCATAATTTCCATATACTAATATATTATTCCATAAATCATTGGCATGATTCCCAACCTTCTAAAAACACACACAATAACAAACAAAATCTATTTATTTTACTGGTAGTATCATTCTGGCTAGATTTAGTCCATTTTTTTCGGGAATTGTCTTTCCTTAATTAGAGCATCCATTTGGGATTTTCTCTTCTTAATAATTCCAGTATCCACCCATAAAGTTTTTATGGATGTATTGACATTTTTATCAATACACATCATCTCGGCACTGGGCTTTGAACCGATACATGGAGATGAAACTACATTAGTATAAAAAAAATAATTGTGTTATGGGATAGCTTCTTCTTGAAGGATATTACCATAGGATTAGCGGATGATAAAATGTTCTTTTTGGAATCATATTTCTTAATCCAAACATGAGTGTCATAATTTCTTCATTCAACTATTTGGAAAATTCCATCTTGGACTGATTGATTATTCTTCAATTTCACCTCTGGCTATAAATGCATCATGTTGAGGGAGTTCTTCTCATCCTCAACTTATCTCATCGTTATTTCCAAAATCTTCTTTAGAATTATCATGTGTTATTCATGCATATTTTTTAGTTGTTCCAAAGAGATGTCAAGATCCTTCACCTTGTTGGCTCTGTCTTCTAGTTGAGTATCTTTGACAACCATAGAGACATTGTGAAATTTTTTAAATACATGGAAATATTATAAAAAAACTATCTCAATGAATTATTTCTCACATATACTTCCTAAAAATTCTTCAATTACACATGTCTTTCATTTCAAAGAGAAATTGTTTTTCCATTTTCCTTCACTAGTTTTTTGAGAGTGTTGGATACGCCAAACCTTTTTGACATTGAATCTTACATGGCATCATCTTCTTCTCCCAGCTATAATTTTTCATCTTAATGTGCACTAATGCTTGCAGCAACATGTCTTTCCACTTCTATAGGGACTTTTTTCATATGATATTTGAGTACAGATTGAATATCACTAGTTGATATATCATCATCACAACATGACCATGCTTCATCATAAGACTAATAAGTATTATCACATGTTGTACCTTTCTGGTTACCTTCAGTAGAAGGTGTCTCTCCATTAGTAATAAGCATCTTCTTTATATTCCTTGAATGTTTCTTCTTTCAATTTTCATGATTCCTGCTAGAAATACCTATTTGAGGATGCTCACTCATTTCTTGAAATCTGAACTACATAAATACTCACTTGGATCTTTTAAAGGTAACCTACCTATAATACCAATTGAATTGTCTGGATTAGTGTGAATCACTGAGAGAATGATGGTGTGAATCATTTATGCCTTCAAATATTTTTACTAATTTATTCTTTTAAATTAAACTTATATGGATGGTTAAATCCTGGTTCCATGCTTCTTTTATCTCACTGCATTTCATCAAATGCTTCCATAAATGTAAATGCATTTAACATAAATATTTACAAGGTTCCATTCATAGACCTGCTAATTGTTGTGTAGGTTATTTCCCCCAACACATATTGTCCACTATAATTTAGTTCGTAATTATAATGGTCGATATAGAGTCCCACTATATCTCTCCAATGTCTCATAAGAGAATCTTTTTACTACTTCACATAGTGTTACCAAAGTCCCACTGACCTGCTTCAGAATCCCATTGAACACTTCTCCTCCCCTCTAAATCTCAAAGGGGTCTTGTAGCTCTCCACACAAATGAGTAGCAACCTACTTTGTTATATCATGATTCACTATAGATGTTATCATACTCTCTCCACATATGCTTGAGGAATCACAACTTCTTATGAATCTCTTCAAGAATATTTAATATCCTTTGGTATGGTTTTTTTGGTCTTTCTAAATAATTCTGATCACTTCCCTGATCAATTCTCTACACAATAATGCTAGAGAATTTCTTTGTTCTTTTAATGAAGACCTAGAAATAGTAAGATGTGTGAAAGTGGTGTAAAAAATCTCATCAAGAATGCAAGAGTGATTCTTCAAAATATTAGCTATGTCTTCCTTATTGGATTCTCAATTACTGAAAACTCAGATATAATAACTTATTTAATTATTTCTAGATCCAATGTCAATTCTCATTCTCTTTATGCAAGGATTTCATGGGATCCAATGCCTCTTTTTTTGGATATTTTAATTTCTTATTCTTTATTGAAATAACAGAATGCACTAAAATTCATTATGTTTTCTTTTCAAGAATCACATACACTTATGTGATTATTCAATAACATAATATTATCTTACTTGGAATCATCTAATTTAGAAATCATGCATGTGATTATACATTATTGCATGCATGGTTCTCTTTCTTTGGAACATGAATATTCTTCTATTATTTTTTCAATATTCTCACACACTTTTAATTATTTCTTTACATTTGAATGTGCAAGCATGTATGCATTCACTCTTCAATTTTTTCTTTCTTGTGTGAAAACCGCATTGGGTGTAATCTTTTGAGCACACTTAGTTCTACTTTTGTCTTTTCATTTTTTATTCTTCCCTTTTGATTCATAGTAAACACAGAGTTTTTATTTTTATTTGGATTTAATGTGTGTCATGAAAATATGTTCTTCAATCCCAAATTAGTGTAGCCCATGGGTTTTCATTGTTCTTACGCCCTTGGGTATCTCAATTCAGGCATATTCATACATATTCATCATGCATGAATTATCCTCTCTTCATTGGGAAAACATAAAGCCATGGGTTTTTCTCTTCTTCACATAAAGCATACTTAAACCTTGACCATCATGCAACCACATTTTTCATAAAAAAAACCCTGAAAAACAATACATATTCATGATTCATGTAATATGGTGTTCTTCTTATTCATGAAAACCCAAGTGTGTGTGAGATCTTATTCTTCTTGAAAATGGTGCGCAAGGATCTCAATAATATAACATGAAGCTGTTATTGGATCTGTTTTCAAAGAGTTACAACAAGGGTACGCAACACTAGTTGTGTAGCCTATGGGATTTCCTCCACAAAGCACGACGAGGGTTTAGGAAAACCAATTGTGTGTTCATGTGTTTTCCATCACATAGAGGGTAAAAATGTTCTTCATCTTCGTATGGATGGTTCAAAAGTGTGTAGCACTTGTTGAACACATGTAAGATCCTCTTCTCCTTTGCATAGCAGAGCTGCGTGTAAACCATATCTTCCTAGTGCTCTGTTCTATAGAGAATTAGAGCATTCCGAATTTTCAAAACCTTGGGCCCTAGCTGAGGTCTCTATATTTATAGGTAAGGATCACCATGAGAATCCATTTGAGATACCATAGGATTCAGTTCTTTCAATAGCTGAGATCTTCGGCTTTGAATGTTTTCAAACATGGGTGAGATATCTGAAAATTTCAGTTTTTTCCTTTTCATCTGAATTCTCCTTCTTTATTGGTGACTATTATCCTCATGTGCATGCGTTTTCGAATGCATGAATATCATATCTTGAATGTGGTGATCATCTTAACATAGCCTCAAAACTCTATTTTCTTTGGCCATATTCTAATTCTCTATGTCGATGCATGCATGAAACTTTTAATGCATTCATGTATTTGGTTTGTCCGGACAATCTCTGTGGGCTTGGCCATAGTTAAAATGGTGATCAGATTGATGAGAAAGATGTGTGACTATGTCACTGGTTTGTGGGTGGATCTGTGGTTTCCATAGGTGGAAGAAAACCTCAGTAGAGAGATCTTTTGGTAACCATTTAAACACAATGCGGCATCGATAGATGTGCAGTGGAAATTAAATCCCAAGACGTGAGAAATGTGGTGAGTCCAAGATCTCACGCGATATTAGATGAGAAAAAAGGATTTACTCTATGTTTTTTTAAACAGTCCCACATCGAAACATATACATAGATGCAGCTCATTTATAATACACGCCTCCCCATCCACAACTCAGAATTATCCTCTATCCCTCTATGCTACAACCTCGTACCGTGTTCACCCTACGAGAATTCACTTAGCACCCACTATGCTTCCTTCGGGCATGCTCCAAGCTCCAACACTGTAAGGGTTTAGCACTATGTAGCACCGGTGGGCTTATACGTGACCCGTGCAAACTCTGCCTCATTCAGGGGAAGCCTTGAGGGATTCCCTCGAGCATGTTGACCCTCGGGTCCCGCATGTGCTTGAGGTGAGGTACTCGGATGGACTTCGTGGTTGGCCCCTTCTTTTTAGTGTAAGGCCATATATACTTGGATAAAAACCATGTGTAAAGTACAATAATAATGCATATCCACCTTCTTCATTATCTCAAGAATTTCAAACCACCAGCCTCTTCTCTTATTCTTCTATTTCTTATTGGAATGAGAATTTCAAATACCTTCAGTATTCTTTTAATCCAATCATGTATGATGCATGGATCATTTCATTATTTATCATGCATTGCAAAATAATACATGGCTTTCAGGTTGCGAGAGATGTGTTCATAATTAGCACATATCTTCTTCTTTGAGGATCATCACAATGAATCATCTGATTTATTTCCTCTTGGAGAATTGATCAAGTTCAGTATTTAATTCATTGATTCAACAACAATTATCCATGGCTTCCCCAATTTCATTTTCAATACCTTTCATTTACAACTATTTGACATCTTATTAAAAAAAATCCAATACCATGCTCAACACAATGGAATGAATGAAGCTTCCAATGTTCAATGCTAAAATTTTAGGGAGATTAGAAATTATACAAATGATTTTCCTATGTGTCAAGGAATCCTTCCCTTGAATAGTGAATGTGGGAAAGGAAAATATTATATGATCACAACTACGGAGGTTGATGTTTTTAACAATGTGCTGGATGTTACTTTACGTGTTTCAAAAAACACTTCCAATGCTTTTTTTTATTATGGATCATCACATTCTATTATATCTTCCTAGTATTACTATAAAATAATAAATTTCCCATTTTAATTAAAATATTTTTTTGTCAATCAATACTCGTAGGTGAAGTATCATATCAACAAAAGGTGTTTCAGTCTATCCGATTTTTGAAATATAAATGTTCATTAGATAGAAAAATAACATCATAACTAAATATGATTTTAATATAATACTATGTATGGTATAGATTTACATATATGATGTAAAAATATATTTTAATAGGTGGGAAGATAAAAATTATAAGGATTATATAGAATCTCTTATCTTAAGATCATAAACATAATCATCTGGTTGTCATCCAGATCCACCTACATATGATATGCTAATTGAAATCATTATCATGGAAGAGAAAACATCATCTATGGATCGTTAAATTAAATATATACCTATTTTTTAAGAATACAATGATGTATTTCTAGATGATTTATCGGGACATGCTCTCAAGTGAGATGTTTATCAATTTTTTTATTTATTTTCAAGGTTAATACCTATATCAAAATTCATGATATATTAGAAACTAGGGAATTAGAGTTGTTGAATAAACAATTAAAGGATTTTAGTAATAAGAGACTTATCCACACAAGTGTTTCTCAATGGGGATCCCTTGTTCTCTTTTTCAATAATAATAATGGATCCATGAGATTGTTCATTGACTAAATGGAAATCAACGCTATTATAGTAAAGGACATGTATTCTCTATCTAACAATGATGATTTACATTATCAAATTCATGGAACTCAATATTTTTTTTAAAGATTTATCTTTGGTATGGATATCATAAATTTTGTGTGTGAAAGGATGCCCTTACATGTAAAAATTATTGAACCAGGTATGGAAAGTACATGTTTATAGTAATTCCATTTGGATTGAAAAATGTTCCCTGTATTTTATAGATTTAATAAATAGAGTGTTCAAGTAATATCATGAGTTTTGATCTGGTATATATTAAGGATTTATTTATATATTAAAAATTAATTAGTACCATTATAACTACTTATGAGTTTTTCTAGAGACTCTTGAAGGAAAACTGTTATATGGTATCTTTTTCAAGTGTGTATTCTAGCTTCAAACATTTTCATTTCATGGACAGATTGTCTATGAGGATTGAGTCTCAGTTCATCCTATGAAGACAACGATATTCCATGAATGGACTACACCAAAAAATATAACTAAGGTACATAGTTTCATTGTATTATAAGGTTACTATCGATGATCTGTTTATAATTTTCCATAACTATCTAAATAATTAACCATGCTTACACGTAAATGTGTTATGTTCATATGGATAAAAATGGGAAGAATATTTTTAATAATTGAATTGAATCATAATGAATTATCTCTTAATGAATATACCTTTTGGAAATGGTGGATTTGTGATTTTTTGTAATGCATCATGGAATGTAATTTGTTGTGTCCTTATACAGAATGATAGAGTTGTTACCCAGGCATCTAGACAATTAAAAACCCTTGAAAAGAACAATCCAAATCATGATCTTGATTTAGTATCAATAATATTTTATTTGAAAATATGGATACACTATCTCTATGGTGAATGTTGTCAGATATATACAAATCCAATAGATTAAATTATATCTCCTCATAGAATGAAATCAACATCTGTCAAAGGGGATGTCTTGAGCTACTCAAGGATTACAATTGGTCAATACACTACCAATAAGGGAAGGAAAAAAAGTTTTAGTATTCATTTATTAGGAATTATCATGGATTTTGGAAGAAGATGAGGATTGACAAAGACTATAGGTACATGGATATATTAATGATGTATATGGGAATTATCAACGAAATTGAAACATCTTTACATTTTGATTTTTTTTACCAGCTATATTTTTTATAAAGGTTGAAAAGATCTCATACTAATGATGATAATATTAAAAGGAAAATAAAATCACTAAATAATGGGAAGTTTAAAGACTTCATGTATTTTGATGGAATTCCAAATTTTGGGAAGACACTCTTTTTTCCCTCAATACTTAAGCTAAAAATGGAATTATTGGATGTTACTCTTTCCTAAAATTTCTCTATAAACACTGGTAGATATAATATGAACCTAGATTTCAAAGAACATTTCCAATAAGATAATATAAAGTTGGAAATTTTTTATTATATATCATGATCTATATTCTGTCAATAGGTGAAGGATTAATGGAAACATCTTAGATGAATCATGTAACCTCTTCAAATTCATACATGGAAACTTGATGACATTACTATAGATTTTTTCCATGGATTATGCAAAACTCCATGAAATAATTATTAATTATGGGTAATAGTTGATCTATTTGATCTTCATACTAGTATTGCTAATCACCAACAAAATTATTTGTAGGTAGAAATGATGATTCAAAATTATAAGGAAAGATGATATAATGATCACATGAATTTAAAGGTATGTGGGATCTCTATTTAACTATGGTTGAGTTTTATTATAATAATAGTTTCCATTAAACTATTAAATCTGTACCATATGAAGAATTGTATTTAAAGAGATATTGTAGATCAACATTTTGGGATGTTGTTTCTGAAAGGGTGAATATAGGCCTAGAGTTTGTAGTGGAATCAATTGGAATGTAACAGTATATTCAAACACATATAAAATAGTACAATGTATTAAAAAGTTTTATTCCAACAACCAAACAAATGATTTGGAGTTTAAAGTGGGAGATAATTTTTTATGAAAGTATCACCATGGAAGGGTTTTATAAGGTTCACTAAAAAGGGAAACTATGCCCAATGTACATTGGACCTTTTGAAATTGATTAGAGAGTTGGATTTGTGGATAATAATTTTTCATTGTTACCTAGAATATCCAATATTTATAATGTCTTACTCATACCTTTGTTAAGGATGTATATAACATACCTAATTAATTTCCTCACTTATGAAATAATAGAATTGGAATGCGGTTTATATTACTAGGAAGTAGCTATCCCGATTCTGGACATTTGGGAGCAGGTGTTGAGGAATCAGACAACTCGACTGGTAATGGTACTTTGGAAAATCGTAAAATTGAAGAGGCAGTGTGGGGATCAAAAGAATTTATTATGAATAACTAAAAAAATATATTTATGAGGTTACATTATTTATAAATCAATGATTATTTTTTTAGGAAGGGATAATGTAACTTATATATATCATAAGGTATTTTCTTTTCAAAATATAGCATCCTTGATTTTTTATGGTTTACGTAACACCGAGTTTAAAACCATAATGTATTGCAGAATATGACCATTGGAATAATAATGTAAACATTATGTAAATTAATATAAATAATAGAATATTAATATCACCCCTTAAAGAATAAACAAAATATAGGAGTCTTATAAATGATAATATTGCCTATTTATATCATTGAATAAAAAATAAATGGTTTTAAAAATGATTAATTAAGTGTTTGTATTTTCTTAAGTCATAAATATATAATTAAAATTTTATAATTAATATAATTACTTAATATAAAATATATTTTACAAAAAATACTAATAAATTAATATTTTTTTGTATTATTATTATGAGATAATTTTAAGAGACCTAAATTATTATTTCAATGTGTCATAAAAATAGTTATATTATAAAAATTGGTATTGTTTGAGTAATTGATAGTTTTATTTAAAAATTAAATTTCAAATATTTATTTAATTATTTTAAAAAAATAGATTTAATTATTAAATTCTAATCCTCGAAAACTAGAAAGGGTGAATTTAGGATATTTTTATAAATTAGTTGAATTTTTTGTGAATAGTTAAATAAGGAACTTTATGATATTTTACAAAATACTTGAATAATGAAGTTATAGGTGAATTATGGTGGTTGTAAAAATTATAATCTCGAACTATTCTTCATTATTTTAAAATATTTGGTGATAATTATCAAAATATTCATTGTATTGAGCCAAAATAATAAAAAAAAAACTGATCAAAATATTTCATAATCACTCCTCCCCTACAATATAAAAACCTCCCCTCACCATCTCTTCTCCTCACACCTGCAATGATTTGAGAGTTTTTAATTTTTGGCTAATCCTCTTACTAGTCCTAGCACGTCCAGGAGCCTTTAGTCTCAACAAGAGTCCAAACATAGTCGCCTAATGTAGGTTCTCAAGGAGGAGTATCAAGTTGTAATATCCTCTTTCTTTTTCATTTATTTTCATTTCGATTTCATTTTTTTTATCCTCTACAGACCACCATCTATCCAAGATGCATAATAATTACTATAAAATCTATATAATTTAATGATATTATGTTAATGTAATGATTCATCTTATAATATCTTCACTCTCGATTTTATTCTAAAAATGTTAATATCATCTTTGGTGTGTCGAATTACTACCACCGTAGAGGATGCTTTTTCAGTTTTCCAGAACACCTTAATGGATGTATATAAAACCATAATTATGGTTAAATACTATTTTATTATATATATATTAATAAATTTATTTTTCTTGGTCCAGTATATATTCATGACATATATTAATGAAACCAACTATTTTGTGATGATCAAAGTACCGCCAAAATGATCAAAGCGATTATCATTAATGTTCTATTTGATAAATCATCATCATATCAAAAAAAGATCAAATATAATACCCTTAAATATTCCGTATGATCATTAATGACATATAATTTCAATTCATGAAAATTATTTCAATTTTACATGATCAACCATAGACATGTAAAAGTAAATTGATTATGAAATCTAAGGAAAATAATTCTCCCAAACGATGAAAATGAGTATCATAACCCATCAAAAGGCTATACATGAACTTAATAAATTTATTTTTAATCATATAAATGTTGAATTTGTTATGAATTAATTTATTATTGAATGTAGTTTCATTATCATGGACATTAAGTTTAGGTGTCAAACCCTTTTAGACATAAGGTAAGGGTTTCATCCCAAACCCCAATTTTCATTCAGGTTATGTTTTCTTCCTATTTACACCAATGTAATTCAAAATATTTTATATACATAATCCAAATATAGTTTATAAGTTTCAAAATAATTTATTCAACTTATTTAATATTTCTTCTACATGGAAATTCATATTTTATTTGTTTTCCTTTTCAATTTCCCCTGATATGTAATCCATTTTAATTGGAACTTCTCATCTTATTACCAATTTTCCATTACCACCCAAATTTTTTTTTATAAAAACAAATTTTTTCAAAATTAATAAATTTTTCATGATATAATATATTTTATCATTTCTTGTTTTATTGAAACTATTATCCCATGTTCAAATTATTTTTCCAAAATAACTCTTCTTTAAAAATTAAATAGCACATTTCACAGAAAATTCATTGATGATTTTATTATATTATTTTCAAGATTATAAAAAACTTATAATTAATATTTTGATTTATTGGGATTTCCCTATTATAATTGTAATAAAACTTAAATAATTAAATTATATATGATAAATTTGATAAAGGATGTGCTATCCAGATACCATTATCCATACTACTTAGAATGGTTGGTGATTATGTTTGCAGATTGGGGAATGTTATTAATTTATCAAATGTATATCTTATTTATTATTAACCATATTCATATAAGTAATGAATTGAACTGATTATGTAATGTTTCGGACCCCCTATAACCCCTCAAGGAGTCGGTAGGTCTCGTGAGACAAAATATAAATGGATACGGTTGAGGCCATAACCATTTATTCCAAGATTTCTTATCTAAGGCCTCGAAAAAATTATAATGATATCAAGAATTATGAATTAACTAATTATAATATTATTAATTAATAATTCATTTGATTGTTCTAAAATTATAGTATCCATGTTTGTGTTTCAATTTCATGTCATTATTTACATAGAAATATTTAATAAGCATTCATTCATGCCATATAATTCTCAATGTTATATTCTAATGGAATGCGTTCTTAGTCATTCACCATGGATTATTTGTTTATAATAGATTATTTTTTCTTAACTACCCATACTCTATATCTAATATCACCCATTTATTATGTTTTAGTTTTCCCCAATATGAAAATATGTATATTATGAATGATTTGAATGGATAATATTAGAGTTATGGTAGTTTCCATTGGAGGTTCTATGTTGTTTTACTTCCACGATCTAATGTAAAACATGTGATTAAATATTTTTCAAAAACTACTAAACTATTTAGTCCTTCAAAATGATACATCCCTATTTATTATAATAACATAATAATAAAACGCGCCAGCTCCATGAAAGTTATTTTGAGATCTTTACAGGTGTTGTAAGGGGATAAATGTGTAGGACTTAGTTACTTAATGTTTAATTCCACTTATAAATAACATTTTTACCCATAAATTTTGTTATAAGAATTGGATTTCTTAAATATAAAATATTTGACATTTTTTACCGAAATTTTACTTTTTAAAAGGGTGTAATTTATTTTAACAAACTAGGGTATTATATATAATATTTATTATAATGAAATAGTATGTTAAAAAATATCTTATTTAAATAAAAATGATAAAATAATTCTATTATTCCATTGAATATTTTTTATGTGATATAAATTTAACTATGTATTTTTTACACACTATATTATTAATAAATAATGATTTGTATATTTAAAAGAATAAATTATCCTACATAGTGAATTATTATGTCAAAATAAATATTATTTTTGATATTATCATATTTAAATTAGTTTATGGTGAATTTATCAAAATTTTCTAAATTAAATTATTTTCCTTCTACAGTAAAAAATATAATTTTGATTATCTGTATGATTAACGACTTAATGATAAATTTATAATGATTTTATAATTAATTAACAAAAATATATGACCAAGTTATTTTATTTTAATAATAGAAATTATTTTTTTATATTATAATCAATTTCCAATCCTATAAGACAGATTCTAAAGTCTTAATTGGAAATGTTACCATTAAAAATATTCTTTTGTGGAAAAATTTATTTTTCACATTATTTTGTCACATTAACTTTTAATGTGATGTGTATTAAAATTTCCAAACTATGTTATATTTTTCTAATTATTTTTTCACATTACCCTATGAAGAGGCTGTTATGATTGTGATAACCTTTGCCCTCTCATTTTAACTTTTTATAGAAATGTGTTTTACACATTTTATGCTACTGAATTTACCTCTCAATATTTTTTTATTCTCCTAAAGAAATAATCTCTTATTAACCTCTTCTGAATATCAATGCCCATTTCTCTTCAAATTGTATTCACCTGAATGTAAACACTGTTTTTTTAGTATTAACATAAATAAAACTGATATTACCTTCACATTTTTTTAGTATAACACAATGATCATGTATTTAAGCACCTTTGGAATCCAATTATTTTGATACAAACACTGTTTTTTAGTCTCTATGAGTTATTTATATGTTTATTGATAATCATATATGTGGATAAAATTAGTTAATACATACAAAGGGTGGACCAAATAGGGTTCAAATTCATCAAGTGAAGTATTTAATCTATAGTTATGACATATATTGCAATATTATGGTGAATGAAGTTGTTGATTTTCATTTATGAATCCTCGATAAAAATTCATGCTAATATGATCTTGAATATATCATTTAAATTTTGTATCCACATTTACATGTTATACTTCATGTTTATTTTAATTATGAAATTCCTCATTTTCATATTCTAATTCCATAATTGAATTCATCATGTTGTTATTTATATTCCTCACGATCACATGTAATCTTTTTCCCTTACTGGGTATCATGATCACCCATTTCCATTGATGTTTGTCCCTAGGATATTGGATGTCATAATATTAACTAGTATGATCCTATGTAGAATCATTTTTGGTGGATTAGATGAAGGTTTAATATTTTCATTATTAATGTTCCATATTTCCATGAAACTAAACCTAAACAATCCACTTTTTTATAACATGTAATGAAATGTGTAGGTAATAAAAAGAAGGATGCTGATTATTAACATAGAATGTCTAATTTTCAGCATCTCACTCATGGGATGATTCTGTAACAAAAAATCTTTTTGATCTAGTATCTACATAGACCTATTGGGATTCACTTTTGTGGTTGTTCCTCTACAATCTAGAATTGATTAAAATATATAGACACCTGATGTAAGTTATTGTCTTTGTTATTGTGTGATTATCCAAGTCATCCTATTAAATATTTCTCCTTAATGTTATGTTACATATTAATTTTTATTATACTATTTTTTATTCTACTTTTAAGGATTTTATATGATATATGAATCTTAATTTTTTTTTATTTGACTAGTTTATGTATATTAAATTCATTAGAACTCTTTTTAGAGGATTATTTTGGAAATTGTTTTTAAAATTAAATTAAATTTTTTTCCATGGATTTCTTATAAAATATATTAAACTATTGTTCATTCAATGTTTATATTAATTTTGTGAATATTTCATATTTTCATTCAAATACAATATATGAGACACCTAGGATGGGTCCTACTGAGCTTGCTTAAATCAAACCCTGGTCACCAAATTTGCAGTAGATAGATCAGTATATGTATTTTGAAATAGGGAAATGAAAGGTGTTACAGATAGGTCTTGAGGTTTTTATAATCTGATTCTTGGTTGCTACTGGTGAGATGGTGGGAGATAACCATGTTATCACCTAGAGTTTGTGTTTCAGTTTTTTTCCTTTTTAATTATACTTATCTCCTAATGATTGTTAATTTCCTTTTTAGTTTTATGGATTATACTATTTCATTGTTATTATTAATTAAATAATTGATTTTTATTCTAATATTTTATTTTATTTTGTATTTATATATATGAAATATTTTCTACTTTATGTTTGGAAAAAATGTTCACATTGGTTGTTGTAGATTCTCATGTCCTAGTCTTCTTCCGGAGGGTATTGGGAATGCCATATGGGTATGTGATAATTCAAGGAATGTATAGTTTTTTTGGGTATCAATGTCATTTATTTCATAGTTTGATGTCGAATTAATATTTTCCTCAAGATTTTTTCTTTTTGAAGATTTGGTATACTGAAAGTAGAATTATCATGAGTTGATAGGTAGGTTGTAGTCTGTTATTGTCCATCTCATTCCATGATTAGGATCACATAACCATGTAGTGTTAAGATATTTGTCTCCTATTTTGATTTCATAATAATATTCAATGATGGTTCTTTTGGTATTTTTTGTACTGAAATGAGATTAGAATATTGTCTGATCATTTCAAATATTTCAGTTTTTAGTAGTATACCTCTATGATGTCTTCTACAGGTTCCTCAGGAGGTTGAAGTAAGTGATCCCCAAGGAAATATTATTATAGATAAGAATATTATCAATGATATCATGTATACAGTTTTTTATCGAAAAAACTACACTATAAGTGTGAAATGTAGTTTCTGAGATATATCATAGATCTGGAGGAGAAAGGGATCGATCATGGCAGTTCATTTAGAGAATCCAACATACTTTAAGGGAACAAATGAACCTCAAGAGGAAGAGTACTAGATGAAAAAAATCTATCAAATCAATTAATTCCTATATACAGTTGTGAGTATCAATGGGATGTGTGTGGAATTAAGACATGTGGGTCCCAAAAAGCAATTGTGGAATTCCATGGTGTAGGCATATATAAATGTGGTTTTTCACAATAATGGTTTCAAGAAACTCTTCTTACAAATTTATTTCTAAATTTTATAATTGTAGAGATGTGGATGGAGTTCCACTCTTTATAATAGATAGAGAGAGATCAATGTTAGCGTCACCATTCAATTTGTAGAAATAGTTAATTTTTATCTAGTGTCAGTAAAAAATGACCATCAGAAGGCTAAAAAGTACATGTCGGGTTGGTGATAAGATATTAGATAACATTTATTTATATTGAATGATTTTACCTATGATTAGATTTTAGATAGGTTAATCATGGAGTTGATTAATATTTCAAGAAATTTTTTATATTCTTCCCCTTCTCTTCCAACTAGTTGAAGCAGTGGTGTAATGAATATAGAAAATATGAAGTGAGACGATTATCAAAAGAATGATGGGGGTGGTTATTAGAGGACGGCCTCTTATGCACCTTAAGTTTAATCTAGTAGTGTGACCTAAAAATGTTATATGTATGGAAATATCGTAGACATGTGGTGTTACAGTTCAACACATGCAAGATTCATAGCATTTGAGAATGTTAAAGAAAATTTAATTGTTTCTGTTAGTCTATGTCAATAACTCTTCATTGGTAGGTTTCATTGGCTCAAAAGTATACTTTTGTGCGGTTAAATGCATCAAATAATATGGTTCTCCATCCATAGGCCTCAGTAATGAATAACCGTCCCACAGTAGATGATTTTATAGTGGAGGTATATGTTGATCGAGTGATAGTTAGAGGTACAATATTTATTGCATCTTTTGTATATATTTCATTGTATGATAATGGTTCTTCAAACTCTTGTATATATTGATGTTCTATTGATATGATTAAACATAAAATGGATCTCATCTCCTTTTTTATGCATTTAGATACACCTCCTGAAAATAATAATGTGTAGGTGTTTTAGTGTCCATGTTTTTCATTATAGATAGTTGATTCAGAGTAAGTCTGGAATTTCATAACTCTCGATATGGAATATTTTTGACTTTAACATCATGAAATATTTTATTATTTCTCATAGTGTTGAGGTTTCTTATTATCATTAGTTTTTATTATTTAATAGAGACAGTTGAATCTCATTGGAGTTCATGGAAATTAGGATCTATGTTTTGGTAATGATGGAGCTTCTAACCAAGATCATAGGTGTTCATTCTTGTTAATAATAGCTGAGAATGATGATGTTTATTCTATTATTGACCATACCAAAATTCATTTGAAATATCATGAAATATTCTCTTATATTTTCTCATGTATTTCTCTGTAGAGGGAAGTGAATACTATGATTGATCTTTCTCTATGTTTTCATCTAAACCCAATACCCTATTATCGTATGGCACAAGCAGATCTGAAATATCTCAAGATTAAGTTGGATGATCTTATGGTGAATGATTTGGTTTTCCCTAGTATTTAACCTTAGAAAACCCCAATTCTAATTTCTAGGATGTCTCATCATTCAATAAAATTGTTTTTGAAATATCAAAAGTTGTACAGGGTAATTTTGATGAAATTTTATTCTTTTCCTCATGTGGATGATTCGATTAATCAGATAATGGTTAAAAGTAGTTTTCCAATATTGATATTCAGTTGGGTTATCATCAGCATGGATTTTGAGAGTGTAATATATGAAAGTTTACATTCAAGTTAAGGTATAACCATTATTATTATAATATTATTCTATATGGTAAGAATAAAACTATGACATTTCACTGGATTTTGTTGAATCAAATAATCTATTAGTTTATTTACACCATTTTGTTATTTTTTGTGGATGATATTTCTGTTTATATGTTATTTGAGCATGAAAATGAGAATCATTTGAGTTGGCATCTGTAAATACTAAGGAGTTACCATTTGTATGGATGGACTTCTAAATGAAATTTGAAGTTCAAAGATGATATGTTTTTAGGGAAATTGATTTCTCATCATGGCTTATTAGTTGATCTAGAAAAGATTTAGTTTTTTTTCCTAGGGATGATCTATGAATGTCCTTGAGATTCAGAGCATCCTTTTATCGATATTATCAAAAGTTTAGAAATGGATTTCAACTATAGAAATTAACTTTTACATCAATAACTTGAAAAGTAGTGAAATTCACTATGGATAAAAACAGTTTGACTTCTTTCAGTGGAATGAAACATCTTTTGACATCAGCATCTATTATGATCATACTTAATCCTTGTAAGTGGTATGTGAATTTCAGTGATACTTATGTTTTGGGCTTAGGATGGGTACTTATAAATGATGATCTTGTGGTGGATTATTATTCTCACCAAATTAAACCACATTATAATAATTACCCCACTTATGATTTAAAACTACACAGGGTAATTCAAGTGTTTAAGTGTTGGTAGAACTACCTTTTTGGGGATTGGTAAATTTATTTTATTACCAGAATATTCTATGCTATAAATTTTTACAGAAATAATTGAATATAAAATAGCAATGGTAGGTGGAATACCTCTATATGCATGAATTCAGCCTTTCCTACACCCTAGGGAAGGGGAATGTCATGGAAGTTTCTCTCAGTATATAGGTACCATCATATGAAGTTTTGGAGTCAATGGAAATTTGGAACCTTATAGGAATCTTAAGTCATTTTTACAAGGATTATCAAGAGGAAATTTTATGTAAAGTTCCAAATAGTGTTCAGTTATCGTTATCTCTCCTCGATTCTATTTTATGTGTCCATTTATTGAATGATTATTTTAGAGGTATTCAAGGAACACCATATAGTGGGGAGACCGATTCTAATTGGTATATTTCCTCAAATTCTTTTCTCTATTTTCATGATAATTTTTCCATCCCATTATCTTGCAGGATGGAATTTTTTTTATAATTTTATTTCTTTACGGTATGTTCATTTGGGAACTTTGAAGATTTATTAAGAGATGAAAATGTGTTTTCATTGGCTGCGTCTAAAGTATGACATTACAGATTTTGTGTCCCAATTTTACAACTAAGATTAGATAAATGTAGGGAATCTGAAACCCTATTATTTTCCTTTTCCTCTATCAGTGATGGATTTTTTAATGGGAAAACATATTCGTAGACTTTTTTATTTCATTACTACGGACTCCATGAGGAATGAATGATATATGGGTGGTAAATGATCTATGGATAAATTTATCCCACTTTATTCTATTTAGGGAAACCATAACAGTTACATATTTTAGAACGCTATATGTGAAGGAGATCATGAGTGTACATAGGTTTCCTTCATCTATTGTTTTAGAGAGGGGTCTTAGATTTACATAGAGGCAATCATGGATTCTTCTGAAGGTGCTGAGAGATTATTCTAGGATGTGTAAAACAAAATATACATAGGAAAATGAACAAATGGTGTATTCTCATTAGATCATGGAGTAAATTATTTATACATGTGTATTGTAGTTTGGTGGTTTATTGAATAGGTATCATTGTATGTATGATTTTTTTATGAAAATATTTATTATTAGCCGATCAAAATTTATTTCTTAGATGATTTGTATACTCTCTCGTGTAGATGAACAATTTTTTGGGAAATTGTGTGAAAGGCATATTTGGTGGGACAAAGACTCGTTTTGGAGACATAATAAAGGATTCAGGATATATTTAGACCTCTATTTATAACTATGGTTTGTCAAAAATCAATTTAGGATCGGTATCATCATCCGTTGTAGTTTTCTATAGGTGACTATGTTTTCTGGAATGTTATTTCTTGGATCAGTAACTATTGGATTGAAAATAATGTAAAATTTTCTCTCACATTAATAGGAAAACATGAGGTCACAAATTTTAATGGGATTGTTTCTTATACATTTTCATTGGTTATTCATTTGATGAGTTTTCATGATTATTTCCATATATTTATTCTCAAGAATACCATCTTGACCACTATAATGATCTATGTTCTAATGAAACTGTGATATCTCTATATGACTCGATTATAAAGAAGGAAATATTGATCATTGAATATCATGTTAATACCTTTCATGGAAATTTTATTCTACTGGTCTGGGTGTTATTAAGAAATAGACCATATAATCATGAGATGTGGGAGCAGGATTCGTTGATGAGGGAGTAGTTTCCATTCATTGTTACAAACATCATTATTTGAAATTACTTACCATGTAACAAGTGTATTATTGTGGAGTATTTTTTACATCTTGATACATAATTTCTAGTATTTATATTATATATTTTCATGTTTATCATTGATTGGATGCATTTTCGAACTCTTGAGGATGTAGAGCCTTTTCTTGGTAAAATGACCTAATTTTTAAATAATTTTTAAAAAAAAAATTAATAGAGACTTCGTATTAATTTATTAATGAATTTACAGGGTTGTCATTAAATCCATAGAAAAATGGTGTTGGTTTTGTATTTCTGAAAAAATATAGAGTTTTCTCAATGTACTTAGAAGTTTCATGTATTTTAATGATTGAACATCATGAATGTTTTACATGTCATGAAAATGAATCATAACATTTATTGGAAGTAGGGAAGATGTCATTATTTGGGGTTAAGGCCTGAAAATATTACATTCCATGAAAATTTTACACATCATGAAATGGTAAAACAATATTTTTAATATGAGGTGATGTGTTTTAAATGGTAAATTTTATTTTTTAATTACATAACATTAAAATAATTCATTCTAATTAATTATCAAGGACACTTATTTTTATAGAGATACATTAATAATTTGTTATTAATTTTATGGTAGGCCACTTTTCACTTGTCCTAAGTGTTATACCAGGTGAATTTTGGGACCTTTTCTACTCGTAGGTCACTTCGTTCCATGATTGATATCAATTTCAATAATTTACATTTATTCAAGTGGGTAATAATTAAACATCTTCAATTTTCTTGTATCTAATAGGGAAATTGTGTTGAATTTTTAGATTCATTGGTCTATAATGATAGTATTCTTATTACATTCTAGATCTATTGCCTGAAATTCATTCAAGTTTCGATTGTTTATTCATAGTGGTGGGGAGGGTGAGAGATATTTGAAGTTTTTCATGTTCTACCATTTCCAACATATTCATTATTTTTGGGATGTGATTATATGAAATGGTAATAAGTCATAGTGTCTCTCTACACTGATTTCTATTAAGATGTTGGTCACCATTGTCGGAATGTGCAACCTGATTTTAAGGTTGGTACATCCCTCTCAGGCCAATGTTGAATGAACTATATTTCTCACGCTCTATATTTTTATTAATAAATGAAATTACAAAATTGGTTAATTGATTTGTGTGTGTGTGTGGAAATATTCTTTTGAGTAAACATAACCTTACCCTCATTTTGGTAAATAGAAAAGTCATTTTCAAGCATTATGAAATAGATCTGTGATTTTTTCATCAAATAATGGTTATGAAGAAATGGTTTGGAAAATAAATAACATCGGTGGAATTGGCTACTTAAGAGGAAGGTGTAGTAATATGACCCACCCATTGGTTGTGGGGTTCACACATGAGGGGTTCCTCAGCTCCATATGGTTGTTGGTCTTAAGATTTTATAGTAATATTGGGATGGTTAATTTTTTGGCGTGTTTCTATTCTCTCTATATTCAATTCATATATATGGATACTTGATGCCCTAAATTATCTATTGTTAAATATGGTTTTCCTGGTATGACTATCCTATATTGATGATTTGGGTGATGTTATCTGTGATCTTGGATTCTATTTTATAGATTTTTCTACCATGTAATTGATATGATTTTTGAAATATGAATTGAATTTATTTTAATTATTTTATATAAATAATATACTTTTAAGTTATTTACCTTAATTATTTCATAAATTTGAATAAATGGGAAATTCAAAAAATTTCTCTGATTTTGAAAAAACGATTAATCAATTAATAATTCCATTTTTAATTTATGTTGAGCATCACTCCAAAATTGTACAGATGCATGATAAGGGGAACGTATGTGTGATATTTCTGATCTGGTTTACCTCACCTCCAATAGCCATACCAATTCACATGAAAATTTGTCCTTGGGTGTAGAGGAACACACCATAATTGAACCCCCACCAAAATAGATAAGTTTTGTTACTATTACATCCACCTGACTACACAAGTCTTCATAAGTTGTCTATTTTTTAAACCATTTCATCAAAACCCCTTCTTTTAAAAATATTTAATTATTCCATTTTCTAATTATTTAAAAATTACTTTTCTTTTACCAAAAAACAGGAAAATATATTTTCTTAAAATCCAATTTCCTCATGAAAAATAGAATCATGCTAATTCATTTATCAACAGTTTTTAAAACTAGATCAATACAGTCCATACAGCATAGTCTAAATATGAAACCACCTACATTAAACATGTTTAAAACATGCCTGAAACAGAATCTAAATTCCATAAATATGTCCAAGACAAGAACTAAGGTTGTAATCTTGATTCCCATGTCAATCACATAACAAAAAAAATAAGATGGGGTAATGTTTATATCATAACCAACATCCAATAACACATAATTACCATACCATAACCAAAAAAGGATCGACACCCAGAGGAAGATAATGCAAAATATATATATGAAGGATTAGTAATATTGTCATCATATAATAATAGATCCTAAAACAGAACTAAAGGGTGCTACTGTGATCAAAGAAAATGATGAATTGGAATGATTAGGCACCCGTAGAAATGCACCAATACAGTAATGAAGATCAATAACTGAATAATGTAATTGTGAATGAATGGAGGTTCCGAAAACAGCATGGGAGTGCTCATATATTGAGAGGGGAGAATATTTTTTCAAATATAATAATAAATTTTCTATGAAACACCCTAAAAATTACATATCGTGATAATTACGTATTTTTTGAACCCATCACATCGTGTAAATTCCTGATGAAATGCCCCATCAAAAAATGCATCACCGTAGATTTAAAATATGTGTTGGTACCATTTTAGGTTGTGTAAACATTTCATGGCTTGTATTATTTTGACACCCAAATCCAAACATCGATAATATTTATGTAAATGAATATATGATACGAAGACATTAAACAGTGTGTAAAACCTTCACAACATGTAATCAATATCTGGCGTGTAATCAACATGCAGACTGAAAAAACTCATTATTATTCTTATAAGAATAATCCAAAAATGGTGTTCTACTAACTCCAGGAGAAGCCTGAAAATCCTATAACACCACTATACCCAAAATCAATAAATTTGAACATACATACATCCCCAAATATAAGGTCATTATCCTTAGAAAAGGATCTACATCCACAGGAGTCCCAAAATGAACTCATATAAACAAGGGAATGAAATGATTGAAGAGAAATATCTAAAAGTGGGTAACATGATGTTATAATATACCAACATAATAATTTCCATCCATAGGAATTCATGTGGAACAATTTTGTTTTGAAAATTGGTGAAGCCAATTATCCCTCATCAATGACTCATGTTCCCATGTCATGTGAGATTTTGATCCGTTTCACCAGAACATATGGTCCAATAGAATCAACATCCCCACAAGAGTTTCCCCTAATATTCAATGATCTCCACTATCATTGACATGACCATGATTATTGGATCTTAATCAATTACTTCACAACTCAAAACTGGAGAGAGATCAGGATGGTGTATCTTGAGCTGTGATATGATGAAAACACTATGAATCGCCATCAATTGAACCAAAAATTCAAAATGATAAAAAATTTGTCAATGCATCTCTATGATCTAAAATAGTCATTCATATATTAGGGATAATGTTAACTACATTCAATGATTATGGTGACCCAACTAAGGGGAACAATTCATGAAATAATAATCACAAATTGAAAAACTCAATTAGTGATGTTGCGTATATGCATAGGACTTCGTTCATCTCTGAACTATAACTACACACTAATGTATACCCATAATCCTTTATGATGTATCCTGAATGATACCTACTCCCAAAAAAGTGTCCACACCAAAATATTTACAATAATGTGGGGATTTTCATAGGCATCCATTCAAAGCCTATAAGGGAGACAATATTATTGACAAAGGAAAATAATTTTTATAAGAAAACATAACCAGTCCCAGATGGATATTCCATGATCCATATATATCCAAGACGCATGCACATAGCATATCCTCCAGGATCTAAATTTCATGCTTTTTCAAGTTATCTTCCTTTAGATGAAATGAAATGTTCATCATGGCTAGAGTCCTAATCTTCTCTAGGAGTCTCCTCCATAATCTTGAAGTAAACCTAGGATCCATAATTAAAATAATGGAAGAAGTATCCCCATGTAACCTCAAAATTTCATTCACATTATATAAGCTCTAATAATGGTGATTTTTGTGTAACATCACTCATATTGTTTATTGAACCAACCAAAACAAGGACATGTTATATAAATGAATGATTAAGAGTTAATATTTATATAAATGAAATGAAGTTTTCATATAATCATAATTCTTTTAATGTAATATTATTATTTTAGATAATTATATTTTTGAAGAATGGATATGAGATGGAAATTGAAAAAATAAGGCATGATGTTTGATACATACTTAATTAATTCAAAGCATCAAAACATGGGTTATATTGAACTTAATGATTTAGAAATCCTTCAAGGATTAAAAATCAATCAACTATATAATAAAGATTTTAGAGATGGTAAATTTTTATAATATAAAGATAGAAACTAATGGTTTTAGTGTTTTGATTGGTGAAGGGGATGAGTCCTTTTATAGGTGAGTTCTAGGTGACTTTTCCTGAAATAATCATTTTAAAATGTTTAATGGTGTAATTATAAATTTTTAGTGGATAAAAATTAAAATTTAATTGATGTTCGGCAATTTTTGGATGAAAAATTCATTACACGAACATTTTTAATTAGGGATCCATGATATCTTACTAATTTACCTCTTAGTCTAAGAATCTGTAGAAAATTTCTCCATTATCATAGTAACAAAACATTTACAATGTTAATTATTTTATTCCTATTGATAAAATTTCACCAATAATAAAATTTATATGTGCATATTTCAAATTTGGGATCCATTCTATATAATTTAATTTCTAAAAATCATAAATTTATATTTTAATAAAATACAAAAAATATATAAAAAACCTATTTTTATATAAAAATATTTTTTCAAAATTTTGTTCCTTTGAACTTATTTATTACAATTAAAAATAAATTTATTCATAATATATTTATATATTAATTAAGTGATTAAAATATATTAATCATTTAAAATTGATCAATTTAATTAAAAAATTTAAAATAAATGAAAAGATAAAATTATTTTTGTAAGAAAATATTTTTTTACATGATTTAATTTTAGAAACACCCAACTAAATTAAGTATTCAGGTTCAAAATAATTAATTTTTTTATTCTTTTTGTATTAAAATATTTATTTGCATTTTAATAATATTTAAAACAATTTTAAATCAAAATATTATGAAATATTACAAGAATAATATTTTCTAATTCATAAAAAATATATAATAAAAAATATCAATTAAATATTATCTTTTCTATTTCATTCCAAAATTATATTATTTTCATTTCCATAACATACTAGTGAGAGATATGAAGAAATCATATATCATATGAAAATTTTTATAATAGCTAGATATCCAATGTCCATAACATCAATGACTATATATATATATATAATGATGAGATTTTTTTTTATTTACACACATTAATGCATAGAATCAATCATTATATACATTTACTTCTATCTCAAAATTTCTATTATATTTAACATAATTTTATTTATTTCTATAGGAACAATTGGGGTTACGATATTCAACATAAACCATGGGGATAAGGATAACATGTCCATGGTTTTTTATTTACATTATTTTATTCCTCTTATGATTTACCTATTTTTTTCTATTAATAGATGTTTATATATGAAAAAATAAAGTACATCATTGGATTGTTATAATGAATATATTGTTATAAATAAATGAGTTTCTAGGATGAGATCCCAGTCTACACCATTCAACACCTAATAAGAGTATATGGAAAAATCCCCTTATTACCAAGAATTAGATTATATGTATTTTCCCGTATGGAATTTTATATGGTATATATGCAAGCATAACTAAACTGAAATTCTATTATAAAAACAAAACATAAGATAGAATCCATCATGTTTTACTTTTAGCTAAATTACAATATGGAATCCCAGGAAATTCCCACTAAATAAGAGAACCCAAAGAGACAAATGGAGTGAATCCCTTTAATGGTAGATATAATTTTAGGATAAATATACATTATAATTTTTTTATTGTGTGAGTCTGAAATCTGGATAGAACTGATATGAAACCAAATTAACAAGTGAAATTCTATCTTCCAACAATATTTGTGATGTAACCTAAACAATTTATAATGTTTGATGATTACTAATGAAAAAACGTTGATGTGTGAGTAATAAACCTTACAATAAGAGATTTTGAGGTTTTTTTAAGATTATTCAATGTCAAAAATTTACTATCCAATCTATTTTAACATAGCATAAAATGACAAATATGAGTTGGTTTCACATTGTGGATTAATTATGGAATCCTTTTTTGCCTATGTTAATTACACTTATTTTGTACATATGTATTATATATTGGAAAAAATGTAAATCAAGGAATCTTTTTAGTGTGTTTTTGTGGATTATTTTTTTTGAAAAATTTCATCGACAGTATCAGTTATGGTGTTCTAGTAAATTTTATTACATGGTATGTAAACAAAGTTAAATACATAGGAATGGATTTTATGTAAGTGGTATAGAATTTTTTTTATGTACTATGGGGCCATTTTCTAGTTCTTGAAAATAAAACTGTGGTCCAAATTTTGGATTTTAGAAAGAGTTTTTTTAAGGTAATAATTTCCAGGTAATATATAAAATATAAACACTAGGGGGAAGGTTTTCAGAAAGTGTCATGAATGTGAACTTTTGGGACCATCGCATTAAAATTTGGAGAAGGGTATTATTGCAAAAATGCTTCAAAACAAAGAAAAAGTAGGAGTTTCATGAAAAACGAAGTTGAACACAATGTAGATGGTGATAAGATATGTTTCACTCTAAAAAAACACCAAATTGATGAAGTTCAGTATTCTTGTAATGTTGACCAAAAGTTGGATGTTTTGTGGAAAAATGGAAATGATATTCACACAACGGAGGCATGAAATGGTGTTGCCGTCAGGGTCATCCATTTCAATAAATTAGATGCTACCTCCTCATTTCAAATGCACAAACCATAAAAAATATCAGGGCTTTGAATCATGTAATGAATTTTAAAGTATGTTTTTATTGCATGTAGGAATTACTATTTTCACACATAAAAGGGATATGTCTATAAAAGGATAAAGGAGTTCCATAAAATTTAAAAAGTTGAGAGAATGTTAGAGGTTCCTGAGAAAAGTAAATATTGTGTAAAATTTGTGAGTTTCACACCTAAACCTGAATGTTGTGTGGATGATTTTTTTTGTTTCATGCAAACCATGAAAAGGTTTCCGGAAAGTCATAGTTGAGTGATGCTCTAATTATTTTCGGAGTAATTTTGTGTAATGTGGTATTCATCATGTTTATGAATGTGTTACTTAATGATGTAACAAATTATGTCTGAATGATATAGATATAGGTGTTCAAACAAGAATCTTATGAAGGGTTAGTAATAACACTTTTGTTGAGAGAGTAGTATGCTTTCAAATTGTGAATGTTTGTAAACCTAGTGGGACTGTGAGTCTACTAAGAACCTAGTATTGGAAGATAGGATTAATGTATTTGGTACAAATGTACATTTCAATTTTATTATCCTAGTATGTATCCTAGTGAGGGTGAAAATTGTAAATTTTATGTGTCTTGTTCATGTTTCAATTCTCGTAGTGTTCTCTCTAATGTGAAGTACAGAGTAGAGTGTTTTTTTAGTGATGAATCAAATCAAAAGAGGAAATTATTACAATATATTATAATTTGACTCACCATGTATCTGGATATCTAACCTTATTATGGTGACTGTTGGTATCCAATGAAAAGGTTAATTTCAATGTTACTCTCAATGGGGTATCAATATAGGTTGTCAATCATAAAGAGATTTATGTCATCAATGGAAGAAATTTTCAATTATTAAAGAATCATACGAAGAACAACATCTGATATTTATGAATTGATGTATTTAAATCAATGATGCATGATATTTCAACTAGTGTATATGGCGGTTCATTATTAGAAGATGACCGACCTGAATTAGATGCTGACACCAAATGAATCTGTGATTTTGGGGGAGATCAATTCAATGAATTATATAAGATGGTGATTTCATGTACGTAATCACATGATATCTAGAATAAGTTCGTAAATATTTATGAGGGTGTCTATATAGTTAATGTGGAAAAACTAATTTTTCTATAGATAAAACGTGAGGATCTTAGAATGAACCCTAAATATTCTATAAATTCATTCTTTGACATGGTGAATGTAGTTGTGGGAGATATAAATGGTCTTAGAGATTCTTTTCAAGAGGTAATGATTTTTTGTTCATCTTCAGAATACATCAACCAAAGTTCATAATGGGAGTCTCTATACTGAAAGATAATGATCCAAATGAAATAACACTGGATAGCTTGCACAATACTATTTTCACATATGAGAAAATAATGGAAGATATTTTGTTTTTTGAAAAATGGAATTCCAAAGAGGTGTAATTAAATTCCATAAAGAAGCTCATTATTGAATATATTTAGGAGGAAGACAATGTGGTTGATATCAGGTCATTACTCTTCTTAAATATCTAAATGGGGAGTGCAATGTTTAAATTAAAACTTCACATTTTTTTATTTTTATGTTGAATGATTTGAAATATTTTATCAGCATTTAATAAGTTGTATAAAGATGATGATGGAACTGATAATAAATTCTTAATAAGATATATCCATCCAATGTGGAAGGTAGAAGGTGTACCAAGAGAAATTTCATAAAACGTAAGGAACATATTTCAACATATGATTATATTAAAGAAGAATATGACATATAAGAGTTGGATTACTTTAAGGGTCATGAAGAAAATTGAATTGTGTAATTTAAAAAAAAAAATTAAAAAAGCGGAAGATGGAGAAAAATTATGAAGGTGAAGTCAATTCAATATTTGAACATAATATCAAATTAGAATCATCATATGAATACATATATGGTTTCAGGGTAATAATAAATGAAATTACATTTTTGGGGTAAGATACATGAGAGGTGTTGACGTCTTGGTTTTTGTTGGTCTCAGTTAAAAATTTCTATGTTTCAGTCATTTGTGTTACTCATGACATTCCATTATATTCTCAAATAAATTATGTATCGGTAAGAAAAAAATATGGTACAATTGCTTTTCAAGGAAATATCATTAATGAGAATCACTATATTTTTAGTGGAGATGAAGCCATGTGATATATATATAGTGAGTAAAGTAATTGGTTGAGTTCTAAAAATCATTCACATATATAAAAACACCCCCTATAAAATCTAGTCAAATGTGATGTACCTCATTATCTCCCCAATTTATTAAATTATCATACCCACTCTTGTAATTATTATCAAAAAGGGAAGATTTTCCGAATTTGATAGAAGGAAAAAGAAAAAAAAAACCAATGTTCATGAATTGTTGCATTTTTTTTGTCTATGGACCTATTTCACCAACATCAATTAATGGAAAGTGTTATTATATTAGCCTCATTGATGAAAGTTGTTGGATGGAATTGTTATTTTTATTTTCCCAGTAATCTAACATATTTAGTTGTATAAAGAAATATTAAATGGAATTAAAAAGGATGCACAGATAGAAGATTCTGATTATTCATATTGATAATGGTATGAAATTAAAAAAACACATAGGTGGAAAATTATAGCGATAAACCTAAAACAAGGAACCATGTTTTATTAGTGATAACTCCTCAATAAATTAGAGTGGTTGGGAGGAGAAATAATATCATCCAGAAAATGTATATAATTATACTAATTGAAAAGGACCATCCAAATAAATTCTAGAAGGGAGTAGTATTCACATTTCTCTACATATCTAAATTATCTCTATTGTTACCAAAGGAATAAATACCTCTATACTATATTTTGGGGTGATTGAATCCCGCATTTTAATACTTTTGAAATATTTGAAGTATGTGTTTTATTCTTAATAGAAAAACACCTGAAATTTTTTTCATTTGGAGATAGTGGGATATTCCTTGGATATGCATGAAAAAATTAATATTATTGTTTCAAAAAAAGTCATGAAAAATCAGTTTAGGGTAATGATTTCACTATTGTAGAAAATGGATAGAAACATCAACATTATAACGAATAGATCCTTGAAGTCAGTGATTAGGAGGTAAGAAACTAAAAGGGAGAAGAAGAAGACAATGATATTTAAAAAGAAGATTCTTATTATGAGTATGAGGAAGTCTAAACTATATATTCATGGAAGATGAATATTCAAGATGAAATTTATAAGAAAAATATCATTGGTGATTATGAAGTACTAGTTCAAACATGGATAATGAAATAACTATAGTAGGAATATTTCTAATAATAGGTAGAGCATAAATATTTTGAGGTTATAGATGGGTATTAAAATATGATTCAGGATATTGAAGAAGAAAATGACCTAATTTACAAGAGTAAAAAAATGAGATTGTTTTGAGACAAATAGATAAAAATTTCATTGGGAACAAATTGGTCTTTTGCAACAAGATGAATGAAGATGGTACAGTGATTCGAAACAAAGAAGGATAAGTGTATAAAGGGTTCTCCGTGATAGAGGGTATCGATTTTGAAGAAACATTTTCACAATTTTTATAACTATATCGAATATAATTATTCATTGATATAGAGGTGAATTTAATGTCCAATATTTTTTAGATGGACATCACATAACTGTTTCTAAATGTGGTCGTAGAATAAGAAAATTTATATAGATCATACAAATGGTTTTATCATTCATTAATATGAGAATATAGTATTTAGACTGAGTAAGAAACTATATGGGTTGAAACAATAAGTATGATCTGGGTACTCAAGGAAAGATCATTTTTTGGAAAAAAAATGACTATTAGTGTGGTGGAGTTGATTACAAAATTTATTTCAAAAATGACTGTAATAAATTGGTGATGATTTTATTGTATATTTATGACATAATATTTTCTGCATTAGATGAAGAATAGTTCATGAAGTTTCTAGAATTAATGAAAAGTGATTTCTAAATTTTAATGTTTGGGGAAATAACAATTTTACATGGTTTATAGGTGACATAAGGAAGGAATTGAACATCCATTTATAAATAAAAATATTCCAAGGAGGTTCATAGATGAATTTAAATACATAATTATAAAGATATGATGACACAATGGGGTACCCAAATGAAACTATCTTGCGATAATGAAGGCCATATTGTTATTATCATAGAATAAAAGATTATCATTTGAATTATATTATAAATAACAATGAAAAAATGATATATTGTTTATATCACATTCCAATAATCAAAGTATCAATGTAATCACCATTATATCCAAATAAATTAGTAGGATATAATACTTTAGTATGTCAAGGTGATGATGATTTGTGAATTGTTGTACAGTTAGAAATATCAGCATGAGTTATTGGGCTATATAGATTATGAGTGGTTCAGATCAATATATGATATAAAATCCACATCATCTAGTGCATTATTTCTTGGTGGTTTGTATTTTTCCAGGATAAACCTGAAACAAGACTACATTTCACTATGAAATACAGAAGTTCAACATATTTTGGAAACTCAATCATGCAGACAGTTATTGATGATGAAGGAACTACATGATTATATGGGAGTTGAAGTAAGGTTTGTGATCAAAATCCAATATGATAATTCAATTTATATTAACATTATAAAAATTAAATTCTATAATAGAAGGAAAAATTACACTGAAAACATGTATCATTTTTTAGGGAGAAGGTGGAGCAACGGCATATGAAGTTGGAGAATATTCCTACAAACATATAGGTTAAAAATACTATCATGACAGACATACCAAAAGTGGTATTTTAGTGGAATCAGATGGATATTGGAGTTTAATCAACTCCCATCACCAAAAATTTTTGGATGGTGGGCCCCCTCTCAGTGAGGTATAATGGGATTTCCCTTTTGTGAGAATTTGTGTTCTTTACACTATTTATGGCACCAAAGAGTGACATTGGGATCATTGATAATGTGGGAGAAAATATTATGATATCATGATAGAGGAGAATATGATAGTTAGAGAATAGAATTATTGGGAGTTTTAAATATGATTATTCTATATGTGATAGATAAAAGGTAATATATCATAATTGATTAGTTTTGGGACGAAATCAGTATGCTATTTTTTGGAATGATGTACTTTATTGATGATATTTTCATTTTACGCTTGTTTTTCATGTCGAATAAGGATCATGAGGTATTAGGGTGTATTTTTGTTAAATCCTTAAATTCATTGTGTAATCTTCAGTGATGATTTTTTTTAGAATATTGAATATGATTTAATATCATATTAGTGAGTGAAGAGTGGTCAATACTCCAAAATGGGTGAATTTTTGGGGAAAAATATCTTAAGGTAACATTTTAGTGTTTTTGGGTTGATTATTTTCTATGAGAATAAAGGCTGACAATATCTATTGTGGCGTTATAGTATGATTATTGACTATATATGTTAAAAATGATTCAAGATAGAGTAATATTGACTGTAGAGTTAGTATAAATTGTGGTCTCATTTCACAGTGTTTTAAAACCCTTTGTGTTCTAAAATATGGAAGATTGAAAGAGTGTTTTTCAATGGAAGGATTTTCTTTTAAATGTATAGTGTTTTTTGTATGGGAGATGGTGTTTTGAATATCAGTGCACAAGTGTAGATTTTTTACAATCACATAAAAATATAGAAAATCCTAGTGATTCATGAAATCTTTGAATCTATTTAAAAATTTAGGATATGAGATAATTGATATTGCATGAATAGTTGAAGGTGTTCATTGATGATTCACAATAAATAATACATATAATAAATAAAGTACACCATTCAAGTTATTTTTATTTCATGTTTGGAGTCCCCCGAAAAAAATTAAAAGATTCAAGCATAGTGGAAGGCATGAGGGGATGTTGTTGGTAGGGACGACCATGTCAATAAATTGGAAACATCCCCCATCATTTCAAAATTAGACCGCACAAGAAATATCAGAGCACTAAATAAATAAATAGTTCTGGGAATCTATTTCATGTGGTCAAGAAATATGAGCTCCATTTTAAAAAGGGAGTTGTCTCTATAAGAAAAGAATTATTTCCATGGTAATCCAAAAGTTGATAAAAAATTATAGAATCATGAAAAATGGGAAAGTTGTGTGAAATTTAGTATTTCAAATAAGAAACATAATTTATTCACATAAGAAAATAATGTTTCATGAAAAGAATATTAATGTTTCCTAAAATAAAATATTGAGTGAATCTATAAGGATGTTCCCAATAATTCTATGGTAATGTGGTATTCATCAAGTGGATGAATATTTAAATTAATTTTTCCCTAATTGAGGTGTAAAACATATTGATTCAAGTGACTCAAGATAAATCATTGTATACATAAGTGAGGACACATTAGTTGAGAGTTTATTTATATATAAAATTATGATTGGTTGTAAACCATGAGGGGCAGTGAGTACACTCTAAACCTTGTACTGTATTTGAGATTTAGTGTATTGGTTAAATAGGTACATTATCTTTTTATTCTCCTTGGACACATCCTAGTGAGGGAGAACCGAATAAAATTTATATGCCCTATTTAGGTTATAATTATCATAATGATCAATTCAATTGGGAGGATAGAGAAGAGTGCTTGGTTAAAAAAATGAATCAAGATCCAATGAGGCATTTCTTTTAATATTTCACACCGTGATTCACAACCTTCTCATTGTACTAAACCTAGTTGGACTAATATTAACCCTGTATAAATTTATTTTTTTAATTGGTGGTTTATTTTTGGATAGAAATTTAATTCCGTGACTCTTTAAATAATTTTTTAGGCTACATATCTAATCAATGGAGGTATTATATGTTGTTTTAAAAATTATTACGAACATCCTATATCATGTACCATTGATTTTATTATCAATAAGGGGGACAATTAATGAAGTTATAAAGTGGTGTGATACTCACCAACAAATCAGATGAGGAAGATTAAAGATCCTAAATTAATTTTTAAAATGATTGCTTTATTTGGTGTTAATCTATCTACGGGAATTAAATTTAACTTGTTCAATTTTTGGGTGATGCGGACGAGCCCAATAAATAAAAGTTGAATGATAAACTACTAATCATACACAAATGAATAAGGGAATATAATTTTTTTATTTGAATATATAGCTATATTGGTTTTTTGAAATAATCACTTACATATTATGATTGACAACCAGGTCTTAATGGAGTATATAGAAATGTTCAATTGGAAGAAGAATATAACTTTATACAACAGTTTTTTACAAAATAGATGATATCATATTGTATAAATTTATAATTTATATTTAGATAATAGTAAAAGAACTATAGAACTGTAAGAGACAATCCATAAAGGATTTAGCATGTATTCAACAGAATATAGTGATTAAATTATATTAGCAAAATTTTAAAGATTCTAATGCTATGTTGGAAACAAGAAGGTAGTGAAGTTTCAATGATGTTATCAGTGATGTGTACATATTATCATAGAATAATTAGGTATTATATTGAATAATATAAGAAATATTTTTATATTTGGAGTAGTTTGTTGAAATCATAAGAAAATATATGATGTGTTGGAGTATCATAACAATGAATTTATGTTTTTGTATAATTTGTTAAAATTTTATAATTCACAATCCAATGGTGAAAAATTTCTCATGAAATTCTTTGTAAGAGTCATTTTGAGTTTTCATGAGTCATTTGAACACAAGAGATATCAAAAAATAGAAAATGAATGACTTCACAAGGATTATTTCTGACATCGTATGTATCATCCTAGAAAACCTAATTATTGTATTTGAAATCATAAGGATCATACTAGACATTATAACGATAATTTATAGGTTCGTAAGGATCATTGGTACTTGTTGATAATGAATCCTAATGTTTGTAAAGATGATTTATAGGATTTGTATAGATATTTGTAATGTTAATAAATGTTATAGTCTATTATGTAAGGTTACTTTAAGGATTTGGATGAGTCAATTAACACATTGTAAGAGTTATCCATTTGCGTGAATTAGATGAGAGATTATTTTATAGGAGTAATTTCCAGACTTCTTAAGTGTCACGAACCAGGCCGGGTCGTCATCCGACCCGGCGCCCGACCCGGTCCGTGGCAAGGCCCGAAGGGCGTTCCCAATCCCCACGGGCTGGCACAAGTGCCCGGGTATCATGCTTAACCAGTGGGAACGGTTTTACCCAAAATACAAGACAGAAATACAACCAACCAGATAAGAAACCAAAACTGGAAATATACTACAAAACACACTTCTAAACTATAAACAGATTTAGGTCTACAATTCGGCTAAAAACCCAAGCTGAAAACAACAGGAAAAGAGAACTAAGCTCCAAAACCAACATCATGCGACACGAGAAGTTGCATCACCAAGCTACCAACACCCACCTGCACACGAAGACCAACAGAAACTAGAACCACCATCGCTGAGCACGACGGACAACCTGGAATACACAAGAAACAAGAAACTACATACACCCAAGGGTGTATGTAGGGTGTGAGCTAAAAGCCCAGTTGGATGCCACCGAGAATAAGTTCCATGCCACAACATCAAAAGACAATTTAAAGTGCTTATTCAAAATTATACTTTCAAAATACTTTTAAAGAAAACAGTTACAAACCAAATGCTAAAGAAAAACACTAAAAAGAACTCATTTCATAGACACGATTTTAAAAAAAAGATGAGAGAAGTTCATTATGGGCACACACACACACTCTCACACACACACACGCACATGCACACACTCACACACACACACACACACACGCACACGCTAACACCCAAGTGGTCCCCCATATGCCGACGGAAGGCACCACCATTGATGGTAGAGCACTGTGGGTAAATCCCCTAAGGTTCATCTAGCTCGAGTGGGACCCTAGAAATCTCTTGTCTCGATGAAAAGTGGCTTAGAAGGCCACGACCCTCAGAAAACGTGGCTTAGAAGGCCACGACCCTCAGAACACGTGGATTAGAAGGCCACGACCCTCAGATATCATGTTTAGTTAGTGTTGCAATCGTCAATCCAGCTAAGTGAAACAGGGACGACACCCATCCGGTTCACTAGCGCACTAGTTCTAGTCTGCCCACCTAGATACCCAGGGTTTTCCCTTGTGCTCAATCATGTTTCACATCCACATAATGTATATCACTTTCACATATCCCGAACCAAACAAAACATCACACCTACAAGTCACCGCTTGCATACCCAAACACCATTAAAAAAACACACACGCACACCAAGACAATTTTGTATCATAGTTCAGACCACTTGGATTACTTGAAAATCTATTTAAACAATTTGAAGAACATTTCTAAATAGCACAATAAGAGTTTTCACAGGAGGCAATACCAATTTCACATGTAAGAATCCCTTTAAAAAAATAATGCACACGTAATTCTGTCAAACAAAACTCCCACGCTCAACATATAATCTAATATGTGCAATTAACAATTTATAAAACATTTAAAATTAGAAAGCAAAGGTTTGCACAAGAAAGACGAACTCAATTTCAGATAATAACGTCGCTTAAAAAAAGTGTATCTTATAAAAACCAAAACATGTTTTCCCATTGTTCAAACAATTTTCAATTTAATTCCAAAATTTCGCAACACGACAACACACCCAAAATTACTCATTTTAATTGAACATCTACATTTAATTACATAGACACCTCAAGAACTCGAAAACCCATTTCGCACCTACCAAACAACCCCAAAAACCTTCCCAAGCATTTTCTGCATCTCAAACGACACTTGATTAAACAATTGCTCAATTAATAAAACATCACACATGCAAACTACAAGGCCTTAGTTTTAAAAAAACAAATTTTAGATGTCGTAAAAATTTTAAAATCAATTGCACATCCCAACAAATTGTACACACAATTTTCACACCTTAAACAATTACTAAAAAATGTCTGAAAATTTCAACAACACAACGCACCTGAAAACATTGGCATTTATCTAAAAACAACTAAAATTCAACAATATGAATATCGAAGCGCATCAAAAATAAAATTCGCATCACACAATTTATCACTAGAACACATTCTAATTTAACTAACGAGCAATTTAAATTATCTAAAGATGGTTTGGCATAGAACTACCTACCTCGTCATCGCAGACTTCACGACCGTGGTGCGCAACGACCGCCGCACATCAACCGCAACTCAAACAAAAACAAAATTGATCCTAAACAATAAATTGAACCAAAACATCAATAATTAAACCAGAAATTCATTGAATTCTTCAACCGCACCTAATGCGCACCATAAAAGAACCAGAGGTGAACCATAAATCATGAAATTGAACCAATACAAATAAGATCAAACCCTAAAATCAGGACCTAAACCCGCTGGAAAAAGAAAACCCCAAAAAAACAAGAGAAAAGGGTATACCATAGGGAGAGGGTGTCATGGCATGGCAAGGCTCGGCCAAGGGGTGTTCGGTCGCCGGGTATAGGAGTTCGGCGGGTCGAGTAGGGCTGGCCAGTGGTGAGGCGGGGGTTCGTGCAGCAGCTCGAGCCAAAGAGGGGGCGGCCACCGGACAGGCGGAGAGGGAGGCGGCGCGCGGGTTAGAGAGGGAGCAGGGGTGCGGCGCGCTCCAGTTGGGGCGACATGGGAAGGGGGGCAAACAGCCAAAGGTTGCAGCAGGGGGGGAGGGAAATGCCGCATAGGGTTTTGTGGGGCAAGGGGTTCAGCGCGATAGGGAGGGGTAGGAGGGAGGGTCCGACGGGATTGTGAGGAGGAAAAAAACGGAGGGAGGAAAAGAAAGGAAGGAGAAAAAAAATAAAAAGTAGAAGAAAAATAAATAAATAAATAAATATAATAAAATAAAGAGAAATTAAAATAAAATAAGATAAAATAAATTAAAATAAAAAGCAATTAAAATAAAATAAAATAAAATAAAATAAAAACTAAATTTAGCATTAATAATAATAATAATAACACCTCAAATTATAATATATTTATTGTTATCATTAAAACAAACTATTAATCCTTATTAGTTTTATTATTATTGTTGTTATTATTATTATTATTATTATTATTATTATTAAGAGTAATATTAATAACGACACACGACAAATTATATTCTTAACACCATTAATATTATTGTTTTATTATACTGATCCATTTCATTTAATTAATCAACCATCAAGCAGGGCGTGCGGTGAAATGGGCGGGCCGCGCGGCGACCCAGGTGAGGCCACACAGCTTCGGTCGCGTTGCGCTGAACGCAAACTAGACCAAAACACAAAGAACTCGAAATCTAAAGTCGGGTTTCGACCTGAACTAACTAGCGCAAATAAAATTAATAAAATAAATAAATTTTGAAATAGTGGGTGCGACAATTCTCCCCACCATAAAGCTTTTCGCCCCCGGAAAGCCGCGACTAAGGCTGAGACCCAAAGTAGGAAACGACACACCACTAAGGATCAAATAGGATCCCCACAAACATCAACAAAAGAGAGAGAGAAACATCATGCTCAGAGAAAGTGACTCAAAGACAACATCAAGAAATGCATAAAAAGACTTTTCGATATGGGTCGCCCGCCCCAAAGGGCTAAAACACCTCCAGTTAACTGATCAAGGAAGGGAAACCCTCACACGCACTGAATATAACTTCACAAGCCAAAACATCCCAAGCACCATTGAATGAAAAACCATGTCCACGGATCACTCTGTTCACTTATTACCAAGCTGTATTTAGAAACAGAAGCAAAAGATCAACATGGGGAGGCCCGAGGGGCTCCCCACCATTAAGAACTTACTTGCGCTCGAAACGGGACTAGAAAGCCAACACAGGGAGGTTCGAGTGGACCCCCCACCATTAAAGAAAAAAACCAGCACTGGTTCATTCTAGAGACATTCCTACGAGACCCAATGTGGGTCTCCCCACCATTAATAACCTGCCAAAGCCCAAGGCGAGACCATAAAACCAACATAGGGAGGTCCAGGAGGACTCCCCACCATTAGAACTAATGGAATGTATATAACTTTGAAAACTTCTCAACGGTGACCAAACACCCCACCACAAGGGGCGGGGAGGGAGGGGCCCGACCACCAGGCGTCAAAACCACGGCCGGTGACAAACCAACATTTCAAAATTTCCTGGATGAACACCATTCATGTTTGAGACTGAGCTACCCAATAGACTCTCATAAGGATCACTAAAGCGATTGCATCCAGTGGAACGCAACCCCCAAAACATTAAGGCAACGAGACGAACACGCCTCTACATGGTCACGAAAACCTTATGCAACCAGATGGTTCGTTCGGAGCAGAACAACCATAAAAACAATATAAATTGCCTCTACTTTCCACATCGATGACAGAAATAAGGTTGGGTCCCATACACTCTCGGGGTTCTTGACCACGTGCCAGCTTCACTCCGAGGCCTATGGCTGGAGCCCTGATGTTTGAAGCTTCTTCTGCCTCGCAGTAAAGCATTGAAGCCTCCTAAGTGGAGCTTCTTATTTTGGTGCCACATGCAATCATATTGCACCCGAAGTAACACCATCAAACCCAACCCATTACAGCATCTGACTGATCATATGCGGAACATTCACCAACACAAGATCTAAAATGGTGCATGCTCATCACCCTTTGTCACACTGGATGAGAACACAACACCACAAATCGTCACTTGAACATGACTACTGCTGTAGAGAGGAACATTATATGGAGAGGGGATTCAAACTGAGTCTTAAACGACACATGATTCCTGCAATCGACCATAGTAGCCTCATACGACTGGATCTGCTAAACTAGTAGCCTAACACAAACCTTTCCTAAAATGAAACAAACCAAAGACTATAGGTCATTTAGAACGATAGACCGCACCAACAACTTAGGGCTGCTTCCAAACCACTGTTGATTATCAAAGAGGTCTCACGCTTCAAGACTTCACCGAACATGACCCTTGCGGCTAATGTAAACACTACCAACCATTCAAAACATCGATAAGCACTGACAGCTCTCAATCGCCTTCACCCTTCCCCACTAGAATTTCTTTCACCACTTCTAGGGGAACCTTTAGACACAACGATGTCAACTTCATACCCGACGAGTCAAACAACCCAAAGAGACCAAACTCTATTCAACTCCCCTCACATCTGTCATCCCTCTGCGAGAGAATCCGCTTAGTTGTAAAAAGGAGAGGTGGGTTCAATTCTTGAATTCAAGACGAGATTCCTCTGATCAACTGGAGGGTCATCCAACGGCGAGTTGCCTGTGGCCACACTTCAATCACATGTCAACGCTTTATGGGGGGCATACACTAGTTAATAAATAAAATCATGGACCCAGTCAAACTGGTTTAATGGCCAAGACATACCACAAGCGAACACCAAGCGTGCAGGGGAAACCACTGCAAGGGCTCCCCGATGTTCTTTTCAAAAGAGACCATTAACCATAAGCTTTCACACCACTTGACCAACAAGAATTTAAACTCAAGACACTAACTAGCCCGAAGGGATTCTCGGCTCAAAATGCCTCACATCCGACATTTCCAAAAACACAAGGACATGCCACACAAACACCATTTACTAAAACACCAAACTTTTCCTTTAACAAAATGTTAAAAAAAAGCAAAGTCAGTGGGTTGCACAAACACCAATGGTGTCCCATGG
Source organism: Viscum album (assembly GCA_963277665.1). Classification (NCBI taxonomy): domain Eukaryota; kingdom Viridiplantae; phylum Streptophyta; class Magnoliopsida; order Santalales; family Viscaceae; genus Viscum; species Viscum album. The sequence goes on from OY728128.1 coordinate 202,326,230, forward strand.
GCCTCACACATGCATGTTCTCGTGCCGCACTAGCACCCACCTCATATCCATCCAAGCACTCATCTTCTCGTTCCATTAACCATTTTTTTTTCATATACACGCATGCATGTGGTTTCCCACGAGAACACCAAGGGTCAAAAACAAGCCATTCCATTTTTTTTCAAAACCAAAACATCCAACCAACACCTTCCAAACCTCACACACCATTTAATTTTTTTAAAGAGCTTCATTTGAAAACATTTTCCAGGACCAAAACATTTTTACAACCTAATCTCCACGAATCCAAAACAAAGATTCGAGAAACAACGCAATAGAAAACTTGTGTCAGCGGGTGGCTGGAACGTATGGTTGGCGGCCACACGCCAGTCACGCCACTGCCACGGAGGGTATTCTAGGACAACGCCCCCGGCTTCACATGGCTTTCCAACCCCTACGAGCTCACTAGGACCACTGACCTTACCCCTTTTCCATTTCCCATAGACAAGATTAACCGCAAGGACCAAAAACTCAGACAAACCTCAACATACATTGGTAACTTGAGTCCCGCCACGAGGTGTGCTGGCCAGGCACATTGCTCGTAGTCAGGACATCGAGTCCCGAAAACCTTAACTCAAGTCCACCGTGACTCTATCCCAAAAGAAAACGACCCAAGAGAGCAAACCTTGCCCTTTGATACCATTTTGTCACGAACCAGGCCGGGTCGTCATCCGACCCGGCGCCCGACCCGGTCCGTGGCAAGGCCCGAAGGGCGTTCCCGATCCCCACGGGCTGGCACAAGTGCCCGGGTATCAAGCTTAACCAGTGGGAACGGTTTTACCCAAAATACAAGACAGAAATACAACAAACTATATAAGCAACCAAAACTGGAAATAGACTACAAAACACACTTCTAAACTATAAACAGATTTAGGTCTACAATTCAGCTAAAAACCCAAGATGAAAACAACAGGAAAAGAGAACTAAGCTCCAAAACCAACCTCATGCGACACGAGAATTTGCATCACCAAGATACCAACACCCACCTGCACACGAAGACCAACAGCAACTAGAACCACCATCGCTGAGCACGACGAACAACCTGGAATACACAAGAAACAAGAAACTACATACACCCAAGGGTGTATGTAGGGTGTGAGCTAAAAGCCCAGTTGGATGCCACCGAGAATAAGTTCCATGCCACAACATAAAAAGACAATTTAAAGTGCTTATTCAAAATTATACTTTCAAAATACTTTTAAAGAAAACAGTTACAAACCAAATGCTAAAGAAAAACACTAAAAAGAACTCATTTCATAGACACGATTTAAATAAAAAGATGAGAGAGGTTCATTATGGGCACACACACACACTCTCTCACACACACACGCACACGCACACACTCACACGCACACACACACACACACGCACATGCTAACACCCAAGTGGTCCCCCATATGCCGACGGAAGGCACCACCATTGATGGTAGAGCACTGTGGGTAAATCCCCTAAGGTTTATCTAGCTCGAGTGGGACCCTAGAAATCTTGTGTCTCGGTGAAACGTGGCTTAGAAGGACACGACCCTCAGAAAACGTGGCTTAGAAGGCCACGACCCTCAGAACACGTGGCTTAGAAGGCCACGACCCTCAGATATCATGTTTAGTTATTATTGCAATCGTCAATCCAGCTAAGTGAAACAGGGACGACACCCATCCGGTTCACTAGCGCAGTAGTTCTAGTCTGCCCACCTAGATACCCGGGGTTTTCCCTTGTGCTCAATCATGTTTCACATTCACATAATGTATTTCACTTTCACATATCCCGAACCAAACAAAACATCACACCTACAAGTCACCACTTGCATACCCAAACACCATTAAAAAAACACACACACGCACACCAAGACAATTTTGTAACATAGTTCGGACCACTTGCATTACTTGACAATCTATTTAATCAATTTGAAGAACATTTCTAAATAGCACAATAAGAGTTTTCACAAGAGGCAATCCCAATTTCACATGTAAGAATCCCTTTAAAAAAAATAATGCACACGTAATTCTGTCAAACAAAACTCCCACACTCCACATATAATCTAATAAGTGCAATTAAAAATTTATAAAACATTTAAAATTAGAAACAAAGGTTTGCACAAGAAAGACGAACTCAATTTCAGATAATAACGTCACTTAGAAAAAGTGTAGCTTATAAAAACCAAAACATGTTTTCCCATAGTTTAAACAATTTTCAATTTAATTCCAAAATTTCGCAACACGACAACACACCCAAAATGACTCATTTTCATTGAACATCTACATTTAATTACATAGACACCTCAAGAACTCGAAAAACCATTTCGCACCTACAAAACAACCCCAAAACCTTCCCAGCCATATTCTGCATTTCAAACAACACTTGATTAAACAATTGCTCAATTAATAAAACATCACACATGCAAACTACAAGGCCTTAGTTTAAAAAAAACAAATTTTAGATGTCGTAAACATTTTAAAATCAATTGCACATCCCAACACATTGTACACACAATTTTCACACCTTAAACAATTACTAAAACATGTCTGAAAATTTCAACAACACAACGCACCTGAAAACATTGGCATTTATCTAAAAACAACTAAAATTCAACAATATGATTATCGAAGCGCATCAAAAATAAAATTCGCATCACGCAATTTATCACTAGAACACATTCTAATTTAACTAACGAGCAATTTAAATCATCTAAAGATGGTATGGCATGGAACTATCTACCTCGTCATTGAAGACTTCACGACCGTGGTGCGCAACGACCGCCGCACATCAACCGCAACTCAAACAAAACAAAAATTGATCCTAAACAGACAATTGAACCAAAACATCAATAATTAAACCAGAAATTCATTGAATTCTTCAACCGCACCTAATGTGCACCATAAACGAACCAGAGGTGAACCATAAATCATGAAATTGAACCAATACAAATAAGATCAAACCCTAAAATCAGGACCTAAACTAGCTGGAAAAAGAAAACCCCAAAACAATTGAGAGAAAAGGGTATACCATAGGGAGAGGGTGTCACGGCATGGGAAGGCTCGGCCAAGGGGTGTTCGGTCGCCGGGGATAGGAGGTCGGCGGGTCGAGTAGGGCTGGCCAGCGGTGAGGCGGGGGTTCGTGCAGCGGCTCGAGCCGAAGAGGGGGCGGCCACCGGACAGGCGGAGAGGGAGGCGGCGCGCGGGTTAGAGAGGGAGCAGGGGTGCGGCGCGCTCCAGTTGTGGCGACATGGGAAGGGGGGAAAACAGAAAAAGGTTGCAGTAGGGGGGAGGGAAATGCCGCATAGGGTTTTGGGGTGCAAGGGGTTCAGCGTGACAGGGAGGGGTAGGAGGGAGGGTCCGATGGGATTGTGAGGAGGAAAAAACGGAGGGAGGAAAAGAAAGGAAGGAGAAAAAAAAGAAAAAGAAGAATAAAAATACATAAATAAATAGAATAAAATAAAAAGAAATTAAAATAAAATATGATAAAAGAAATTAAAATAAAAAGCAATTAAAATAAAATAAAATAAAATAAAATAAAACGAAATAAAACCTAAATTTAGCATTAATAATAATAATAATAACACCTCAAATTATAATATATTTATTGTTATCATTAAAACAAACTATTAATCCTTATTAGTTTTATTATTATTGTTGTTATTATTATTATTATTATTATTATTATTAAGAGTAATATTAAAAACGACACACGACAAATTATATTCTTAACACCATTAATATTATTGTTTTATTATACTGATCCATTTCATTTAATTAATCAACCATCAAGCAGGGCGTGTGGTGAAACGGGCGGGCCGCGCGGCGACCCAGGTGAGGCCACGCAGCTTCGGTCGCGTTGCGCTGAACACAAACTAGACCAAAACAAAAAGAACTCGAAATTTAATGTCGGGTTTCGACCTGAACTAACTAGGGCAAATAAAATTAATAAAATAAATAAATTTTGAAATAGTGGGTGCGACATTAAGACCCATATTTAATTCTATAAGAGTCATTTAATCTTATGTAATATATTGTAAACAAGAAAAATAAAAATAGAAGGAATTATTGGATCTAATTTTGTAGGTAATGGATGGATCAATATCAAGATGTCATTTTTAGTAGTGAAAGTGAATTTGGGATACATGGACACATCATTAGAGCTGATGGGCTAGAGTAATAGATAATCCACAGGACTTTATTGGTCAACATAGTGAATTTATAGTTAGTATTAAATTTTTATTGATTATGTTTTATATGTTGGGTGGGTTACCCACCAAACATATTTTTTTATGGTTACCATTAATCATAAAGGTTGGAATTACTCTAATATTAAAAATTTATTACCAGAAAAATGGAAGGAATTCAACCCTTAGAATGTAAAAAAAATTCTATTATTTTAAAATGTTTCTCTAACTTTTTAAGATTTATTTACTTAATAAAATTTTGGAAAATTTACAATATATATACTTTTGAATAAATAAAAAACCAAAATTAATATCGACAAGTTCATTGATGTTTTAAACATCAAATTGATTTTAATGTGTTGTAATTGATATCGAGAATGATGACTCAACAGAATGTTGATTCAGTTATGTGACAAGAGGTCATACAATAAAAAATATTTGTTCACCATGATTCTTTATTCATACAAGTATAGGGTTGATTTAACATACTAGTGGCTTGTGTAGTCATTTAAATGAAAGACATTTCCTGAGTCTCATAGATATTGAAATGAATAGATTTTATTAGGTTTTCAGAATAATGGTTTAACATAGAAATAAATATTAAATTGTAAATAAAAGGTACTTATTTGAGAATTTTTGAATTTCAACATTCCATATAGGAAAAATATTTAGGAGATATTGTGAATATAAAAGTATGGGAAAAGGTATATGGTGTTTGTAATTATGAAACTAATACTTTTGAACCCTTGTGATAATCTATGTATATAGGAAGTAACTTGATGATATCTAGAATAGAAAACTGTTTTTAGGTGTTGAATAATGTAGTGCATCCCTATAAAATTTTCATATCATATAAGAAATTTGATAGATATATATGACATACTTTTCTACTATTCATGATCACTATATAATGAATTTAGTATATTGATCACAGATTCTGCTTAATGATCATGGTTGGATCAATCTCAGGGGAATGAGAACCTTTCATGACATATTATTCATTATATACAAAAATTTAGAGGCATATTCACTAAAGGTGAAGATACAATTTTTTTGATTGTATGACATCTACATAAAAAAGGAATATATAATCCAAGGAGTTTATGGATAAATGTTTTATACTAATAGTTTTAGTATAAATGAAATCATTAAATATATGTTGATCTACTATAAATAATTCAATTGATTACTTGTCATTATAGTAAAAATATCATCATTTAATATTGGTTGATCCATTACATACCACCACTTTCCAATTGCGATGACTAAAGAATCATTTGATAGATGTTTTAAGGGATGGTGCTGAAACCTACCATACCCTTACATGATAATTTGTAACAATGTATACTCTATATAAAATATTAGTTATAATTTCTTGGTTAATAAGTGTCGCACTACAAAACGTTTTGGTTTTCTTAATGGGACTAATCCTTGAAAAAATAATTTTGTTTCAACTTTTATATATTTACTATATCAAAAACATCACTAAGGGTTCAATTAAAATTAATGGATACATGTTGATAAATAAATATATACGTTCAAATAGTATAATGGTATAAATAAATGGTGATTTTTATTCAATAATATAGAGAAATAATGATTCCACCCCTACCTCTCAGTGTCCTTTCACGATCCACTATTCCCTTCATGTTTAATCACATCACATCATGTTTTTGACCAATTTTCATTTAAAAAAATGATAACATTTATATAAATTTCATATCTATTGACCCACTAATGAATCTATAGGATATCCTGGGGAATATGAAATTATTATTTTATAATAAATTATTTATAAATTAACATCATTGAAAATCCAGGATTTCCAACTTATTCATAGAAAAGAACACTAATTACATTTCTTTTAAAAAATACTCCATTAAAAATTAAATTTTAATGAAATATCTATTTAATATTCCAATTGTACTTATTAAAATATACTTTTTTCATTATATAAAAAAATTCCCCAACCAATTAATATACACTATCATAATCATTTATATAAAAAACAAAAATCTATAAAAAATTATTTAGGAATTAATTTTATTAATTTTAAACAACATAATAAAAAAAATCAATAAATTATTATTTTTCCAAAAAAATCACAAATATAGATAGATAAGTTCCCATCAAATTTTACATATTAATTCCATGGTGGTCATCGAAGGAAAGGAAATAAAATTTAATTGTACATTATATTAATATTAAAATACATTAAAAATTAAGATAATCTATGTATAATCTACAAATTTTAGAAATTGAAATAAATTTAAAAGAAACCCCGATACTAATTAAAAATTAAAACAAAGGAAAATAATAGGTTATGTAAAACAATATTGTTTTATATAAAATATAAATGAAGTTAAAACACCATATATAACTGGACCATTTCAAAATGAAATTGTTTTCCAACAAAATATGTATTTTATTTCCAAAACTACACATCTGTTCATTTTAGGAACGAAACAAATAAATTTATCCTATAATCAAATTCTAGAACAGAATCTCTTATTTCTATAAAAATTTTATTGTAGATATTTATAAATAAGGTTAGGAAATATTGAGTTATAGGAAACCAAGTGAATACTAATAGTAAAATAATTTTAACAATAATATTTAAATTGAGAAAAGGGTACCCAACCCTGTAGGTATATTTAACATTGGTGATTTTATTTGGATAAATATCCTTCCAATTTTAAATAACTATAAGAATAGTTAGTTTGATTAAATAAAAATCACTAAAATATAAAAATATAAAATTAGAAATAATAATCATATCACACCACTCTCCCCAAAACCATATATTACATGTATACCATTTTTTTAATAAATCTATAAAATAATTTCATTAGACAAAAAACAATGAAAAAATTTAATATCATGTCATGTTACTCCTATGTTGATATTAAAAAATCGATGAATCATAAATCTATTTAATTCCCCCAATATCCATGACATCTTATTATGAAATAATAATAGAGAAGAACTCATTTTCAACCACCTGATACCTAAATCCACATTAAAATCCTTTATAACTATAATCTCAGTACAAATATGTTTATAATAAATTTTTATAGTTTACCTAAAATGTTTCAACCATCTAATATCCACACCTACCAATCAAACCAAACCAAAATACCTAAATTTATAATTTCATAACTGGACCTCACTAATCAAACCAAAACCCTACATTGTACTAAACGTTACATATCACATGAATTATCTACTATATGATAAAATAATAATAAATATATCCCTAAGGGTTTTCCAAATACTTTTTAGGGATGGATTTTGTTCCATGACTAGAAAATAACAACCCAAAATAAAATTTTCTTTTGATGAAAACTCATGAATAAAAATGAATACATAATGAAAAATAATATAATATATAATAGAAAAATAAATACAACCAATTAAAAATAATTAAATAATAAATTATAATCACCATATAATTGATCCAATCCCAACTCTAAATAAAATCCAATACATTTTCCAATTCTATAAAGAAACAATGATATCCACCCAAAACAAAAACCAAATATCAACTACATGTGAATGAAGTTTTTCTTGATGGGAGTGAATATAAAATCATTGTAGGAATACCCTATATAAACATTAATGAGTTCCATATATCATAAAATCAAAGGTTTTATCATAAATGTATATATTCAATGCATTCTACCCACCCATGAAGATAATATCCATATTAATATAGAAAACCAAAAATAAATATATAAAATTTACTATAGGATAATAAATAATTACACATAAATATATTGAAGGCATAAAACATCCAAAAAAATAACAGAACCTTATTAACATCATTTATTTTACAGAAATAGTGAATAATCCCTTTAAGACCCATTCAAAACACTCAATGAAAAATTAGAAAAACAAAGGCCTATACCCACCTACTACTATAATAGTAATGATATTGAAAAATTTCAGCCTATCCAACCACTATTTAGACCACAAAAACACCTTATCCCACCTTCACATGTCTCATGACCACATTTCCCTTTAAATAATTATTTTAATGTAAATATACACGATTATATTATAGAATTATAAATTTCACTAGATTTTATATTTTTAAACTAATAATTCAATCATAATAAAATGAATGTAGAGCCACCCATTATGTATTTATTTTATTCTTACACAAATAGTGTTCTCATTAATGGAATACATCCTCAAGTAAATACTATAAAAAAGAACAAAATTTAACATACAACATAATTTCTTAATGATATTAATTGTAGAAAAAAATTATTAACCATTAGGTAATCCACATAAATTTTTCCACTAACGACACAAAATAAAACCCCCAAAGACCCCCTTTAACTCACTATGAAATAAATAAATACATAGGACGGTTTCCCCATGCCTGAGAGAAACCATTGAAAAAGATACCTAGACAAAGACACTAAAACATTTTATACTATAAAGAAGGAGAGAAGGAAAAAAAATATTAAATTATTTCAGAGAGAGTTATAAAATAAATAAAATTAAAAGTGGGATAAAATTTGATTGAAGTAAATCAAATTAAATTTCCCAAAGAGGGTCTCCTATCATGATCCATGCTTAAAAATGATAAAATTTTAGTTGAATCGAAATTTTAAAAAAATCCATTTTTTTGGAAAATACTTAGTAGATGAATGATTTATATTCATGTTTCTAAACCAATCAAACTATCACTAATTTTTATCATCCCCAATAACATTCAAAAAATATTTCTAAATTAAACACCTATTAATTAACCATGAAACATAATTTTGAGAAAAAACTGTGATATGTTTAATTGAACATCACATGTTTATAGCTTATATATACCATTAGAATCCTTATTTTCATCCAAATTTATATCTTTACTCCTTTTTAACTAATCTTGACATTTCAATAAACCATTATAGGAATAAATAAGTCCTTTATAGACACCAAAAAGATATAAACCAACATAATACCTAAATTATCACTCATACATAGGTTTGAACCAAAATGAGTGTAATATATAGTATCAATATATTAATTTATAATAATCCTTATTAACTATAAATTTATATATTATTATAAACCTAGTTAATGAAAAATAAATAAATATTAATATTTTAATTTTGTATTATAATTTGTGTATTTCAAATAATTTTTAGATTGAGCTATAAAAATAAGTGAATCCCAGTTTTCGTGTTCAAGAATTTTTCAAATGATTTACCAAATCATTGTTATTTTTATACTCTTATATTGTATACATATTTCAATATACTAATAAATTAATATTTCACAATACAAATACAATAATGATTTCATGAAATGTTTTTGAATTATAAAATAATACATTTTTGGGTTATATGGGTGAACATCTGAAATAATATATTGTTGTTAGGTTTCATTCTATGTTTTCACATATGTTTGAATGATATATACCTCATATAATTTTTTTGTGATATGGGATTTTTTTATAATCCCATGTTTTGAGTTGGATTACGTTTTCAATTGATACGTAGTTTTTCATATAGTGGACATGCCATATCAAATAATATGATTCTGAAAGTAATTTTGTGAGGTGGAATAACCAAAATAGGTGTTTTTGGAGGAGAATCAAGGATCAAAATGTGTATTGGGAGTCCATTTGAATTTTAGATGAGTTGGGCCTCAAATATCATTTTCAAGGGAAAAAACATTGTGTGTATGGTTGGGGAATGTTTCGTGCTGATTTTGAAGCCTATTTTTATCTAAATATGGTTTGTTTAATCTATATGAATGGTGATAGAAAAATATGAGTTTTAATGCATAATAGAAGTTGTACTTTCATGGTTGGTGCATAAATTTCTATGCTATACACTACAAATGTCCAATTTGAGGGTGTGTGGATAGTGATTCTCACTAGGTTTACACATGGTTATTATAGTAGTGTTTCCTAATCACATAGCTCCTTAAAGAGATTGTAAATTATCACATTACCCTCCTTCCTCTTAAAATTATTTTCCTTCTTATTATCCTCTATGTTTATAGATTCCCCTCCATGGGAACAATTCTATATATTTTCTATAGGATTTTTGGTTCTCATCTATCTGATCTCCAATTCTTTAGTCTTTCAATATATTGGATCTCCCATTGTATTTCTATGAGTCCTTTTTCATCATTTCACAGTTTATCTTCTCACTTTTGGTGTGAACACCAAGTGATGTTATATGACCTTTTTCCCAGAGTATGTATTGTTTATCTGATTTTTGTCATTCCACACAAAATCCTAGGTCAATACTGGATGAGTAATTATCTATTATTTTACCATAAATAGTCACATAAATATATCCCAAATAAATTATGTTTATATCATGTGATGGTGTTCTACAACAATGTCACACTTGTTTCCTTGGAAATGTGAAATTTTATATTATATTTTTTTGTACCTTGACCGAGATACTCAATATACCCTTGATATTTTTTAGGTTGACACCCAACACAAAAACCACCCCTTCAGGTGTGGGTAATTTGATGAATCAACTATAAATTACTATTAAATTATTAAAACATTCATCTTTGTATCAAATCCAGTTTCAACAAACTAAGAGAAGTAAAATTCTCACTATACATGAAATTTATTATTATCCTCTATAATAATTACTAAATCAGGTTCCTTATACATTTACATTAAGATATGAATTAAATTTTAAATTAATGTGATCCTTGAATAATTGGAATTCCATCAAATAATATTAACATAAAATTTCATTCAACATTCCTCTTTACATTTATTTAAGAAACCAATAGTTTTCATGTTTATTTTAAAAAACCAATTTATTCAAATTAACATGAAAAAAATAATATGAAACAATATACAAAATACTCAACATATATAGAAATCAATTTAGAAATAAACTAGGCACACTATTTTCATGGAATAAAATAGTAAAACACTACAATCATAAAACAAATCTTAATTTATTTTGATTATTATTAATTTACGTTAATTGCACCACCAAATGTGGATATAATGAATGATTAATTTATTATTTCATGTCATGTAACAGTGACAAGAATCAAATCTTATTCCTTAATGATTCACCATTCCTTAAAAGTTAACTGAATAGAAGCACATATATCAGGTCTCATGTCCCACAAAATAACTAAAAACCATAAAGAACCCCACCCCACAACCTCACTAAAACTAATAAAAAATATAATGTATATGGAGTGAAACAAACATCTCATGGTAAAAAAAATAGTAAGGAAAAATAAAGAAACAATAAAAACATATTTAAAATTTTTTGAACCCAATTGGACTTCAACATTTTGATATTGGGAATCTAGGAAATAATCCTTATCAATGGGACTGGAAAATTACTATAGAGAAGATGACACGGTTATGAGTGTATTTGGATTAAGTGAATATAAGTTGTTAAATCGAGGGAATAGTTTGTTGCCCACTATCACAACCAAGTTATTTTTTACCATATCAATAGGACGTTCACACTATTACTTCCATCGGATTTATTTTCAACCAAAAAACATATTGCCCAAAACCATAAATCCTTCAATAAATTCACATCATGAATCCATCACTCATGAAATGATATTATCATTGTCTGATTCACTAGTGGAAAAACCAATTATATTCAAATTGTGAGATTTATACACATTTTGAATGAACTCTATGAACCATCCTCAAATTAGCCACAAATAGCATTCTGGTCATGAACTGAACTCCCACACAATCCATAAACCACATATACATGACGTGAACTTATATTCATAATGATAATTTCCCAATCTTCTTAGGTTCAAACTCCCACACACAATAGAACCTAATTTAGGCCTCCTCTAGGAACCACATATATCAAAAATATAGAAATGAAATAACTAGAAGGATCTATTCCCTTACATCAGTTAAATCTCTTACAATTTTCTTCATCAATAATAGAAATCCAAAGAGGAGATAACTAAATTAAAGTGGAAATACAAATATCCACCCTTCAATATAGCTCTTGAGAATCTTTCTAATATAGGAACTCAACAAACTCACTCAAAATAATAATGTGCAAAACAATGAATCCCCAAAAACTATGTTTTAATAACAATATAGGTGGAGGTACCTCTCAAACCCTAGAAACGAAATTAAAAATTCATTAGTAGGGAGGAAAATATTTCATAAAATGGATAATATTTAACATCCATATATTACTATCTATACAATATAAGAGATAAATGACAACCATCTCTAGATGCAAAGTTCGCATATGTGACTCATGTTCGAAAATACTATCTCCAATTACACAATGCCTTCGTAGGACACAAAATATAAGAACAACACACCCACAAAGAACATTCAATGGGTAGTCTTGAATATCCATAGGATGGTCTTTAGTTGTATTATAACCATCAACATCGATGTATCCCGTGATACTGATGTGGGAATAATTATGATGATAATAATGGAGCTACAAAATATGGATAAAATCAAATGTATGAATCAAATGTATGAATCAACGTCAAATAAAAGATATCTCCATTTCTGAACTCTAGTACTCTCATCCTATAATCATAAAAGTTGTTGTGATGATCTTTCACTACCTTTATCATTTTCCAAACCACCTAAAGTATATTTATCATACTTTATACTAGTTTTATCCCAAGAATCACTAACCCTCTAACCCATGTCTAGTATAATGGAGAATGTATTGATAATCTATTAATGATTATTGGGCATACTATTAACTCATGTAATTTATAAAAATGTTCAAAAAGATTATTCATTGACATTTCCATCACATATTTAATGAAGAGTTACCAATATGTAATATAATAGAAGTATTTGATGAATATTATATAAAGTATTACATGCCCCATTAAAAACCCTATCACAATCACAAAATATAGACATGAATGTGTGTAATTACAAATATTATTGACTTATTTACATTAATTCCATACATTTATATTGTGGATAGTAATAAAACATATTATTTTAAAAAGAATGGAAATTTTTTTAATTTAAATATAATTTCATTTTCTTTACTCGACATTACCAAATTTGAAAAAATCAATAGTTATTGTTAAATGATAGACCAACTATAGATATATCTTATATAAATATATTAACAATCATAACATATATATTGTAAAAAAAATCATACACTACTGGGTATCGATAATTATATATAGATTTCTAGTATACGAAAATATTCCATATACACTAGAAAATAATTTCATTTATTTGTGTGAAAGATCTACATTTTAAATTTATTCATTAGGTTTATGTACTAGGAAAGTCAAATTATCAACGTATTATACACATTTCAGTCATATGATAAATAATGGAATGACTGAAATGATACCTTTTATTGATGAGTTATTTCTCATTTAATATATACATACACTAAATAATGGTACTTTTCATTAAAAAATAAAATTAATTTTATTTAAGATTCTTTTAATTCATTATTTTTAACACAAAATGTGTTGGAATAAACCATGGAATTTTATGTATTTGGTAAATGATCCTATAATCATGGAGTGTCAATATTTATAAATTGGAAATTTCATTATATTTGGATTCATACTTCATTATAATTAAACAACTATAATTATAAAATCCGCTATTATGATCATGAAAATGTATATGGTATGATATATCTCATTAATATAATAGACAATCCAAGAAATTGTCATCTTATTTCTCATTACTAGTTATCATAATTCCACTTCCAATATTCCATCTAAATGAATTATAAAAATGATGAAAAACTATTTTATTATATGAATTGTAGTAATTATTATACATAACTAGTAATATTTTTAAATGAAGTGTTAGTATTTCTTTTGCATTGGATTTAACACTTCATTTAAATTCTTAATTCTCCCATAGTGTTCCCATATTAACTCTCTTGATAGAATCCTCTAATGTTTAAACATTTTTATTTAGTGATCTCTTATTATGAAAATATATATTTTATTATTTCATTGATTTGAATTTTTCCAGGACCTTTGATCTTATATATGAATATAGAAAATCATAATTAATAATATAAATAGATTAATAGTCTTTAAGGGGATTTTGATATCACATAGGGTGCAATACGATCAAAATAAATATTTATTCACTAACATGAATTTATAAATTTTCTTAAGAAACATCAATGATATGACCTCCTACTGATAGGAATAGATGGTCTTATAATACTAGAATTGTGATATCTATGTAACTTTAAGGAAATAATATGATTAAGGGTAGAATTTTATATAAAATTATTTATAATAAACATTTAACCTCATGAGTAGGATAAGTGAAAGATTTTCCTAAAATATAAAAAGTGATTATTGTTAACTTATTCTATTTTATTTTAATTTTATTGTACCTTATAAGTTGAATGAATATGATATTGAACCCCAATTTACTAACATGTAATTGTCTATATTCACAAAAATTACAAGGTTATTTTGAAGCGTCATTAAATCATTACCTTTTTGGTATCTCCCATAGAATAAATCAATACAATCCTTAGATAGTTTCTCTGTGATAACAAAAAAAGACTCATTTTATATGATCTAAAAATCATTATGAAAACTATGTATAAGTAAATCATATAAAAATACTATGTAAATTATATGTTTACTATGATCATTTAAAGAATTTTAAAAAACCTCTTGAAGTATATATCTATAGGTTTCATTCACTCCATATTTATTTCTAAAAATGATATTTATATGTTTTATATATAATCAATATTATGTTAGGAAATCAAAAAATTACACTTAAATGATCTATCTCATTAGTACTTTTCATAGTTTCAATAATTGTTTATGATGTCAAGATTATCCTTTTTTATTAGTTATATTTCCATTTCAATGAATCTCATCATATTTTCTAACATTCTCTTCATTATTTTACAAATTTAACTATTCTATACCCACAATAGTTTTTCTTCACTAGTTGTAATTACTAGAAATCCATCTCTAATAATTATTATTATCATATATGGAAGAATAACATTGTCCCTAATGGTATTTTTTACATTTACTCAGTTGAACTTCTATGTGAACAATACATTATTGGATGTTTTATGACAATATTTTTACACAAATATATAATTTTGATCTATATAGTTGAGTTTTAGGAATGATTTATATATTTTGATCATTTATTGAAAATGTATTCGAATATATTTTATCCAGACAATAAGAAACTCTCTTACTTAATTTTTTTCAAAAACAATCAAACATTACATAATTATTTTGCTGTAATTTTGTTCGTATAAATTTAACATAATACTTACTATGATTATTGAAAATAGTGCTGCTATAGATGTTTATATTTCCCATACTATTTTTAAGACTATTTATAATGATTATTCTATAGAGGATTGTATGCACTAAAATATAGATCAAATATTTTTATTGATATATTTAGTCACATCCCACATTACGTTTCCCATAAAATTTTTATATGAAATTGATTTTCAATCATGTCCATGTTCGTAGTGCGAATGGATGTATACTAAAATATTATATAGAAAATATATTTCCTCCAATTCTAATGATTATTAGATATAATAAAAATATTTTGAAATTCATTTTCCCGAATAAGATAATAGTTATGACTTGAAAATGATATTTCCTTGATATTTTATATCCATATTTTTTATATTATTTAATACTATATTTCATAATATTTATACTGGTCACCATCCACAAAATAAAAAATATTTTATCCCATTTGATCTTGTTCGTCATGTGTAGACTATCTATACATTTAATGACCAAAACATAAATAAAAAATAAAATTATTACAAATGGGAAGAAATTTATTTTCAATTTAAATGGTTCCAAACATGCATGATTATGTAAATTTTAGTATTAGTACCTCTTTAAAGTTTTAAGGGTCATTACCCCACATTATATAGGAATTTCATATTTAATGTACATAGTATAAGTTTAATTGAGGTACATGTTTTTTTATTATATGAAAATACAACTAAAAAATGTAGAAATAGTTATTTAGTGTGTCTTATTTGTGGGGAATCTTGAGCATACATGACTTTAAGTGAGTAAAACATGAAACTATTTGGAGTTTCATTTAATTGATTTCTATGACATATATTCTTTCTATTATTTATTTAATCATAAATATTTTTATCACTCAATATACTATTTTTATAAATGATACACACATATGAACCTTATTTATATTCGTCGATCCCTTTAAGAATGTCTATCATGCAACACTATGGGAATTCAATACCATGGTCTGTAACCTATGGATTTATTTTATTAGGTAACAGTAAAACTATAGATAATCAATTATCCTTATATGGTGCTCGATATATATTAATACATACTCTTTTTTACCAATCCCCAAGATTGACACGCTATGTGTTTATATTAGTAATGAAGTGAATTTTAATGAAATAGTTTTTTTTGACAACAAGGATTAATGTGATCTACTACAGATATCTATTCAACATGAATCTTTCCAAAAATATAACTATATAACAATTCTCATAATAAAAAAACAGATTTAAAATATGGATTCAAAATGAATCTCTAATGATGGTTATGATTTTTTATTTTCCATCTTTTGAAAATGAATCAATTTTTTATCTATAGTGGATGAATTATTGGTTAATTAATTTTTTTAATCCAAATCTTCTATCTTGATGTACTTTATATGTTATCCAATATTCCCCCAATCACATGTATAATACTTTTTAGATTTTTTTTTTTAATTTCTATATTTTTAATTCCATAAAACATCTCCACTTTCATCAAAATCCTTTGAGTATTAGATCCCCAAGAATTTATTACATATCAATCTTCTAATATTTTGGACGGTGTTACATCTATAAATTTCATTATAATATTAAATAACTAATTTAGAAAAGAACTATTACAAATAATAACCTCAAACATTATTTTTTTAATTTCTCTTTTAGTTAATAAAATGATACTAATTATGAAGAATAATTTCATTATTTTAGATTATTCATCCATGAGTATCTCGAGAGTTTAGAGATCAGTCAAATCATTGTTTAGAAAATTTTATGAATCTACAGAGTGATTCAATATTCTATACATAATGTTGTGATATATTAATATCGTAGTGAGAAATGATAACATTAGACTATGAGGTTGATGAAAGTTCTTACATGTTATAGTGGTGACGTCTCATTTTCCCCTTCATATTTTCCACTCTCTAAGAGAGATATATAAATATAAACAAATAACATGTAAAAATTATTACATCATACCTGTAATTAATAATCATATGTCACAACATACCCTTTTTCTCAATCATGTATATTGAGATCACCAAATTATTTCCTCTTATTCGTCATAATTTCCATTGATATATGGAAGTCTTTATAATAGTATAACCAATCTATGTCACCATCTAGGTCATTATAATGGTTTTTGGTATAGTTAGTCTTTTTTGAGGTTCTAGAGGCTTTTAGGATACCTGGGATGAGGATTTAATTTTTGAGTGAAATAGGCCATGTTCATGGTTATGTTGCATAGTTTTTCTATCTTTGATAGAATAGTGATATATGACAGTATTGGATCTAGAGGAATTTTTAAATGATTCTACATGGGTCTGTAAAACTTTGTTATTAACTAGGAAAATAATTAATATAAAAGGGTTTGGTATAGAGGATATCTCGTATATTACACATAATTTACCTCAAAATTTAGCAATTCCTAGTAAACTGTTCACATAGACTTTTAAGTGATAGTAACTACAACATAGTTATGAAATGGGTAGTCTAACAATGCGACCTAACCATGAGACCCAATTTGAGTTCATAAAATTGAAAATTACCCTAACTATATGTGTCATAATTATGTATAATATTCTTCAAGTCTCCCATTAGCTCAAGATAATATCTATTTAATACTCTAGAGAGTTATCTCTTTGTGTTTTTGTTGTGATTCTTAAACGATTTGTGGGGATCACATTGTGGTATGTGTCATATCCACCTGATACCATCTCATAATTCTATATTTATGATCTCTATTCCTGATTAATCATTGGACCCCTATTGGGATATGATATATCTATAATTTTATATTTATTGGGATATCATTTTGTTTCGAATATTTATAGGAACAGGAGGACCAAATCTCTCTGATTCCATTATCGATATTCTGAAGGAGACTAGGTTTTCTTCATTGGAGAGATAGGTATATCATTATAATGTTTAAATATATTTATTCAAATTATTTTCATATAACTTCCTCCTATTTGTCTATTAAATTTATTTATTTTAATTATATTAAGGATTTCTAATAAAATTATGTCTTTGATATATATAAAAACAAGATCCAAATCATTCATTATATATAATAGAAATTATATAGATAGTGAATGTACATGTTTAAAGAAAAGGAACATTATCATATAGAATAAAAACAAAGGAAAATTTATAAAACTTGAATAAAATTCCCGAAAAATCCAAAAACAATATCTTAATGTGAAAAAAATATCAACATTTTCAAAATTTAATAAAAGTGTAATGAAAAATATGAGAAATAAGAAATTTACATGAGTCGCATACCTTCATACTTAACTTGAAAATCCAAATTTTCATACTACTAATCAAATACACATGTTTTGAGAAAAACCCCCAATATGATACAAATATTAATCTTTACAATTCTTATTACTATGAAACCATCTTTTCTTAAATTAAAAGGATATAATACAATCTCATGAAAAACATTTTACATAAAAAACATTTATTGTTTCCATTAAAAAAAATTCCATATTCAAGTCTAAAATAATCTATAAACCATTGTGAATTGAAATGTAGAGGGAATGAATAAAGTCATTCGTAACTAAAAAGGTAAAAAAGTGAGCATTTATCACCTGCACATAAATGAAACCAAGAGCACAAAACATGGTTGGATTCTTGCATATGGGAATGATAAAAGAGGACATGTTAGGGACACTAAACTAGTACAATTTGAATTTTTTTGACATTAAGTGATTCAATAGTCTATTAATATAATTATCATAAATCCTAATGGTACCTCACTCAATAATGTTTTCTTATGTATTTACCCAATGTTCCCAATATGTTCTCATGATTCATGTATTCACCAAGAATTCAATAAACCATGCTCCCAATTTTACAAAACATTTTCCCATGTGAAGCATCATCACCCCCAATCTTGAGAATCCACTTTGGGGACGAAGCCTTATTTTTGGAATTTAATTTAACACATTTTTTTAAAAAAATCAAGGAAAACCCCACTTAAATACAATTTCACAATCCATCCAAGGTGTAATTTTA
Organism: Viscum album; assembly: GCA_963277665.1. Classification (NCBI taxonomy): domain Eukaryota; kingdom Viridiplantae; phylum Streptophyta; class Magnoliopsida; order Santalales; family Viscaceae; genus Viscum; species Viscum album. The sequence continues at coordinate 202,345,709 of OY728128.1, forward strand.
TAAGATAAACCAATATATTTTTGATTAATTTATTTCATAACAAAATAAAAAATAATTTATAATTAATCTAGGTAAATAAAAGGATAAAGATATATTATAAAGTTACCTACACATACATTATAGAAAATAAATCCCAATTCATAATCATAGATTGTAATATGATTTATTGGGTCTACCTTATTTTAGATACATGATAAAAATAATAAATTTCTAATAAAAACATTAATATGTAAAAATAACTGCTCAATAGTGTTTTAATGGATCATGGGAACGAAAATTCATTAATATGTATTATTATTATTATTTTGAGAATGTATTAGTTGTGAATTTAATGATAGATTGATGTAAACCACCTGAATTGACCAAGAATCACCATGCAACCAAAGACATAACTCTATAAAGAATCCATGAGTGTCTAGTTAGAGCTATTGATATATTTGAACAATATTAAAAATAAAAACAACCAAGGGAATATAATACATTTCCCTTTTTAATAATTCTATGTTTGGTTACAAGTTTTTCATACATGGTTAGATATATAATTCACTAACAATACATTATCCAATATCACATGAATGATGATGTAGATGTTTTCTGAGGATTAAATTCAAATTAATAAAAAACATGCACAATATAAATGATTTACTTTCTTCAAAACCTATTAACCAATATTAATTTCGTAGAACCATGTGTATTTAGAAAAATAGAACTCATTCCCTAAAAAAATCATTTGTATTCAACATTTCCATATCAGATCAAAATCACATTTTCAGATGGACAGTGCACCTAAACCATTTTCTTTGATAGTTTCTCCATAAAATCAAAAATCACCATCCCCAAAATCTAGAATCCCCTTAGATATCTAAATAAAAAAATAATCTATGAAAAATCACATTCCTATTACCAAGAGGGCATCTGCATTTTTCTAACCATACGAGTCACCAGGGAAACTATAAAGATGAATGGGATTGGGATATAGGTTACAACATCGATTACACATGGTTTTTCTAATATTGACGCCATTACATGGAATATTATAAAATTATATTTCCTTTGATAATGGCTATCACACAATAATGAAAAGGTTTCATAAACCAGTCATCCTAACTATGTGACCCTATCAAGAAATCATATAATGAAAAATTAGTGAGATGACACTGACTATTTGTAAGTATAATATTCTCATGATTACTGAATATCATGATATATAACCATAATGTGTCTCTATTGGGTAATATCATTGGTTTTATGGTGATTATTTGATGATTTCGATAGATATCTTAAAGGTATGTTCCAATTTCAACCCGATCCCTTATCGTATTTCGAGCTGCATTATTAATCACTCATAACCTTGACTCATTAGAACCCTCTTGGGATGTGATTAATGGATCATGGGGTTATATAATGAATTGAATATATCTGTTATGTACCTATGATAATGAATATGAGATATATCCTATTCCAATCATTGGATTCATTTGAAACTATGATTTTCCCATTGGTGAGGTAGGTGTGTAATGTCCCAACTTGAATCACTTGGTTCAGGCAATAACATTGTAACACCCTAAGTTTTTATGGACCTATTTTTTTCAAATATATTTTAATTTTATTTTATAAAATGAAATTTAATAAGGTAATGATTCATTTTTCATTAAACACTAAATTGAAATATGTTACATACAACACTAAATTGGTGTACTTTAGACACTACACCCACAAGGTGTGTGATGCACACAACACTGAGTTAGCATACGATACATGCAACACTGAGTTTCTATGAAACATATCTTTTTATTGTTTCAATTAATTAAATAAGTTTAAAATACCCTATCCATTAAACATATTAATTTTAATAAAAAAAATTAAATATTGTTCATAATTGTTTTATATAAATAAAACATATTGATTAAAATATATAGCCTTTTTTGTAATGTCCTTTTATGTATAACTTTTATGTTTCTAATATACTTATAATAAAATTAATTTTATAAACCTTAATAAATTGATTTTGATAAAATAGTATTCATTTTTTAATTTATAATTTTGATATTAGATTAGATAGGATTTATGGTATTGTTCTAAGAAACCTTACTTTTTTAATGAATAGTGAAAAAATAATGCTTTTCATGTAAAAACAAAATTTTTGATTATATAATTATTAATTATAAATTCTATTATGAATATTTTCACGGTCACATTAGATTAATATTACATATATTAATATAATTTAATCCATTATAATCAATTTCACAGTGAAACTGAATAAAAATCTTAACAAAAATTTGAACGTTTCACTACTTTAAAACCCCGTTATTTCGTCTTGTCTGTGGGATTTGAAATAATTTTAATTTTTTCACTTATTTGAAGTGAATTTCAAAAATATGAAATAATAAATTTTATTCAATATAATATTTATAGTCTTATAATACCATGTTAATTTTGGACCAAAATTATTAGTAAATGTCATTAAAATTATTCAAAATAGTTAAGGTGAAATTAAGCTTAATTAAGGACTAAACCTTAATATTAAGGTCTAAAAAGTATTACACATGTCAAATACATGAATTATGTTAAAGTAAATTTCCATTTAAGTTCTATTCATGCTTTTTTGGGGGGTTTTCCCAAGCATTTATGGAGGAATGGGAGAGTTTACATGAATTGGTCCAAACTGTGAGCTCAATTCCAGATTTAAAAATAAATTTTTATTCCTTTAAAACCCATTCATTTTTCAAGATTTTTCATCCCTTATAATTCCAAATTATCTTACCCTGGACTATTAAGACCACCATATTAATTTGGACCATTTAGGAATCCATAATCACGGTGGATATGGGTTTTTATTTAAGGGAATGGGCCTGCCTGAAAGCCCATTTTCTACATTAACAATAAATTTTATTTATTTAATATCTCTTTGAATATATACATTTATTTGGTGAATCAAAATATCACCCAAGACCACTTAACTAAGTCGTTCCCCCATTCTCTCCTCCCACAATTTGGATCTCAATAGAATCATGAAATTGGTTGAAACTTCTCTGGATTTCAGAAATCACCCAGGTTTGGAGAGGTAAATTGATCCTTTCAAAACTCCTTCTATTTTTACTATTTTTCCCACATTCCAATTTCTACATGATCTAATCATCCTTTTTAGAACCTCCCTTTAGTGGTTTCATTTTTTCAAATTCAGATAACGGTGGATTTTGGGTCGTTTTATTTAGGATTGTTTTGAGTAAGTGTTTCTCTCTTCAATTTCTTCCTTCTTCTTAGTGTTTCCTCCCTCTTACATTATGTTCTAAAATGTCCAGAAGTTAGGGTTTAAACCTATGGTTTTATTTGGTGAATTTGTGGTTAAATTTATTGGTCTTGGGATGGATTTATCTTCCTTGTGATGCGGTGGTGGTGTGGTTGATGTTTCGCACAATGTTTTGAGGGATTCGACACTTTCGGTAGGTGCTTCCATGTGTAAACAATTATTGACGAGTTATCTTGCTGTATTTAATCATTTTTTATATTTCTCAATTGTTTTTCATGGTGAGAATACTTTTTTTTATTGATTTTGTTAACTATTTAATATTATAGTTTCATTTTAACTTGAAATTGGGTGTTTTTATGTGTTACTTATGGGTTTTATTTGGGTGTATTTTATAACATATGGAATTGGTTTACTAAATATTGTTTGGAATGAAAAATCAGGTTTTGAAATTTATTAGTGTCATGTGGTCCTAAAAAGAGTGATTTTGAATATATTTTCTATGTAAAACATTGTTATACTTCTTGAGAGCATTTTATGAAAATGTGTGTTTTTATTTGGATCTTTTGTAGTATAATTCAATGTGAATTTATAAACCATGAAAATGGTTTAATGAATGTCTCTAAGGATTCCAATTCTATTTTGGATATGAATTGGTATGGTTTTGGTCTTAAATGTGGATTTTGAAATGGGTTTGGTGTGCAAAGCATATTTACACCACATGGGTTCTTTTTATGAAAATTGTAAATGTTTTAGTTAGTTAATCAAAGAGGGAAAAGTGTGCATATGTATTGTTTGGTATGTGTGTTCACCTATTATGGGTTTTGAAAGTTGAAGTGATTTTTTGCGATGTCAAACATTTTTAGAATGTTTTGTAAATTTTCGAAATGTTTTATCAAATTGTGATATTGGAGCGAAACTTGTTTGTGGGATGTTTCTTGTAAGTTTGATGATAGAATGATTTTGAAGGTAAAAAGGGTATTATGTAACACGTGAGTAGGCCGTTATTAGAGTTTTAATACATTGGTATGGTTTTATAAAATTGTTTAATGAAATTGTGGAACTGTTAATGAAATGTGAAAAGTTTTGTGGGCTATTTTGGTGTGAGTCAGATTTCAAAATCAATTTAAATGAAAAGTATACTTTGGTGACTTGTGTTGTAGACATGTGGGATGTTTGGTGAATTTCTGATATGGAAATGATATTTTCATGTGAAAAGTATATTCATTGTCTTGTTGAACTTTTTTGAGCACAAAGAGAAAACCCGAGTATCTAGGTGGGTGGAAGTGTACGAGTATGCTAGTGAATCTGTGGGGTTTAGCCTCAGTTTAACATAGCCTGATTGACGCTTATAGCTCTAACTAAACTATGATGATGATTATTTGGGACCACTGGGATATGAGTATGTTCCCTACTAGTGGATCACAAAAGAGAACAAATATTTTTTATGGTTACTCTCACCGAGATACGAGGTACCCGGGACCCACAGCTAGCTAGTGCCTTGGGGTTATTTCCAATTGCTTGTGCTCACTAGATATTATTTTCTTACCGTCAGCATACAATTTGAGTGTCTGGAAAATTCAGCAGCATTGGTATTTATTTTAAAAGTTTTTATTCATTAAAGTATCCCACCTGAAAAATATTTTTATTTAATGTTGCATCTTTTAGAAATTGAAACTAGCATATCATATTTTTGAAAACTTGCATGATTTTCATCTTTATGTGTTTATCACATGGAATCTGTTAGTGGTGGTATCCTATTGGTATTTGGCTCACACCCTACTTACACCCTTGGGTGTAAGTAGACTTGATTATTTTTGTTGTTGAGGGTTGGGTACTGTTTTTAGTTCTAGTGGTTCGGGATTCTAGCAGGTCCTTGGTGGTGAAGTCTTGTGGAGATGGCTTGAGGGAAGTGCCCCTTGCCCTGAGGGTTCTGGGTATGTACCCTTTTGGTTTTTTACCTTTTTATAGTCTTTTTTAGTTGTTTTAAAATATGTAATTCAGTTCAGATTTTTTGTAAAGGATTTTTTTGATTGAAAAATCCAGATTTATTTTATTGGATTCTTTTGTTGTTTAATGTTTATAAACTGGGGTAAATCCTTTCCAATTTTCCATTTTATGATACCCAGGCACTTGCGCCAGCCCTTGGGGATCGGGAATGCCATTCGGGCTTTGTTTCGTGCTTGGTCGAGGGTCGATTTTGATGGCAACCAGATTCAGTTCGTGACAACACACTTGTCCAAAAACCATTTTCTAACCATATATAGGTCACATGTATTCCATTATTTTGTATTTTTGGTTTGGTATGACTTTTTTGAGGTAAATAATGTGCAAAAATAACTTGTTTCAAAAATTTCCAAGTGATTCTTTTTATGTCCCTAAAAAAGGACACCACCTCAACCCATTCCTCACACCTCTCGAGCCATTTACGTTCATCTAATACCTGGCTAATTTGCCTCCCAGAAATCCTCCCTTCATCCAGGAAGCCTACATTTGGGAGGAAAACATCCCAAGTATTCCTTTTGGCACAATCCAAAATGAGTTACCCGATTTTGAGATGACGTCTTCTCTCGAGCTCCTTTAATTTAATTTCCTTCTTCACCCCTCCACTATCTTTATTCCATTCTTGTGTGACAACACTAATATACACCATAAGTTATAATGTTGAAATGAAAAAGGGTCTTAACTATTCATACACACACCTCCATCTAATAGATATTGAACATAATATTTCTGTGTATGACGAATTACTGCCTCACGAAATGGTGATTATTCATATTACATGGTGGCCATTACGATGGACACTACATTTATATATATAATATATTATATTTATTAAGTCCTAATTATTATTTATTCCTTTTATAGAACACATATTTTCACATCCCATTAGGTGTTAATATGATAATCTTGTTTCAGGATGTGTGGACTACTACCCCCTCAAAGTGATGTGACTCATTCACACATCACCTATAATGTATTAAGGTTGTGTTTGGTTTAATTATATGATATATATAATATTCATGATAATAGAATAATGATATATATATATATATACATAAATATTTATATATTTCATTTGAATACTTTATTTCAATATGAAACTAAAAATGGATGCATCGTTCATGCGTACATATAGCATACTATCTCTATGAACGGTGTATTCCATTTCATTCTTCTTTATGATTCAATTTATTATAATATGCATCTTGTATCCCCATTATATTTTGTGAATTTAATTATTTCAAATTAATTTATTATTTTGATATTTTCACTTCACTTAACCTTGAATATAGATTTTTGTATTATATAATAGCACTAAGTTTTTGGATTATGTTATACGTAACACCAGGGGAAGCTTTCAATACATGCAACACTGTGTTTCAATGAAAGAACACTTTACTATTAAAATTACTTAAAAAAATAGTTACAACCATGTAGTTAAAATTTTAATATGATTATTAATAATTGATTTTTAATGATTAGTTATAATTTATTTTATAATTAATCATATAATTTATTCTTAAAATATTGATATATTTAAAACAACTATTTAAAAAAACTCTGTTTCATGTCCTCCTAAATAAAATAATAAAATTTATTTTATAAACTCATAGAAATTTATTTTGATAAAATAGACATTATTTTTTAATTATGAATATCAAAATTATTTTAGGGTGAATTTTTTGGTATTTTTTTCCATGTAGATTCAATTTTTCATGAATAGTGAAAAAGACATCATAGTTGTTAAAAATGAATTTTTTCATTTAAATAATTTGGTTTACCTTAAATTAATTATAATGTTAAAATATATTAATAATACATATATTAATCCAATTTTGGTAATTGGAATCATTTTTATAATATAATTTGATATATAAAATTACTAAACTCTTGAACATCTCTTTTACCCACCTTCTTGCAACATTTTTCATATTTGTATTAAACATAATTTTTTCCACTTTTGTGAATTGAATTTAGAAAAAATAGATATACATGGTTGTAATCAGTATGAAAATTTCTGTCTAATCTGATCAATATAATATTTGGTTAATAGTTAATTTTTTTATTTTATTTAATGTGGTTAAAGGTAAATAAAGTAATTAAAAAAAATAATATAATAATAATATATAATTACCCTAAAATTGTCATAATTTCATTAGATAAGTGTATTTATAATTGATTTAAACTTAGGTAAAAAATATGATCCTATTTAAGCCACATGTGTTATATTAATACAATTATTATATGTTATTTAAAGGAGAGTAAAAAATGTCATATTCAATCATTAATAACTAAATAATTTTTAATACTATGTTATAGAAAAGATAAATTAGAATATGAATAAAAATTAAAAAGATAAAAAATTTATCTACATAATGATTATTTATTTGTAATTTTTATACATAATATTAATAAATTTAATTTTGACACAATGATTACGTAGTAATTGATTTATAAAATGAAAAACAATTAAATGATGCCCATAATTCTAAAAGAAATATCATTTGAGATATTTGATTCCATAAAATAATTTATTGGATTACTATGTAATTTTAAGGATGACTTAATGTATCTTTTTTGAATAAATAAATTTTTTAGGATTTTATAAAAAGTCATATAATAATTAGTGTGAAAATTGGCATGACTGTTATTTTAAAATAAATTTTTTTTTAAATCATAAAAATTATTAAAATATATATATTTCAGAAAAAACGACTTTTATAGTGTCCAATATTTTATAAAGTATCTAACTAGGGTTATTTAGTAATTTAATAGTAGGTATATTGAACATATAGATTGAAAAACTAGTTGTCACTCTAAAACATAAATTATTTATCTAAGGGTTATAGTCAAGATGTAAAGTTATTTTTAGGACCTAAACATGTATAAAATTAATTGTATGAGATGATTTTGACCGATAATCAAATTATCCTCCAAAAAACATAATTTTTATTTATTTGAAATGGAAAATTATTTTATAAGAAATTAATTGTTTTGGAGTTTCCAAAAGTGCCCCTCTTTTGTGATATGAATGTGAACCTGTACTTATCTTTTATTCACACCTCTAAAACATTTTGGATCGGGCAAACCCTGACCATATCTTATCCAAACATCCCTAAATACATCCCAGAGTAATAAATTTTGCATAAATATTTCTTATGGGGACCTTTAGATCAAATTAAAAGTAGATACCCGAAATAGAGGTAATTATTTTATCACCTCTTTCGAAGTACTTTTCTTCAACATCTTAATTATATGTTTTTTCCATAAAAAATTAATAAATAAATATTATAATATTTTATAATATTTTTTATTATTATGGTACAACCATATTAATCTTTTTACCCATCCTTCAAAAAACAATATTACCATGCGTGTGTGCGTACGGCTTATGGTCTCAACATCATTCTATAATCTATTTTTCAAGTATACTTTATTAATATGATTATAAAGATGAAAATAAAGAATATATGTGAAAAATAATACATGGTACAATTTTTTTAGTTAACATTTCATCAAATTCCATTCCATTAAACCCTTACGTAAATGATATTGTTGCTCAAGTGTACGTACGACTTACTATCTCCAAAACACGATGAGATTCATCTTCCACTTTCACCACTCATGAATTATTATAAAAAAATATATATTATGAATAAGTTTTAAATATATGAAATAATAATGATAGTATAATATATATATATATATATATTTCATTCACTTACTTCTATCCAATACAATAAGAAAACAGAAACAACGTTCACGTATATGTATGACCTACCGTCTAAATGAATACTGTATTCCATATCATATATCTACCTATTATATATTTTATTGTTATGAATATATATTATATATAAATCATGTTAAACTGTTTGGATGTTTTTAAATCATGATCTAATCAATAGGATTAACAATAACAACATAAATCATGTATGATAAGGAAAGTTATTATTAAAATAAATGTTGCTTTATCTTGGAAATTATTTATAAATGGGTAATATAATGTCATAAATAAAGCATATATGATAAAATAAATATTATTATGATTGTTTAACAAGTTAATAATATGATTAATACCGTTATAATTGAGTTTAGGACAGACATGGATATTATCAGACCAAATGTAAGGGAATTTTTGTCACACAATTAATTTCCATGTGATACATGTTATGTTCACCACTCTTTCAATTGTTGTAGTGAATGTACTATCCATGATTTTATTCTATGAATAATATTTCTAAATTTATTGGTATTCACATGTCCATTTTATGATCCTTCTTTCATGGGTTTTAAGATTAAAAAGTTACCAAATTGGAAAAATGACTTTTCTCAAATTTCCTTATTTGGTACTCAAGTTTTGTTATACACCAAAACTCTTTTTCTTGAAGTGCATATATTTTCATTTTACATGATATATCCTGAATCTAAATATATTTTTGATGTAATATGTTTCATGTAATTTAATTTCATATGTTTATAGTATGATCCCATGTTACCAAGTTATAAGAGTTTAATGAAAAAAGTCTCATCATTTTTTGAGACAATTTATGTTTATGCTTACATTGATGAAATATTAGGATCAATATCTTAAATAAATTAGTGAATTTTATTATACTCAGGTTATTCATCATATAATTAGGTACTGGTACCTATTTTTATAATCCTTTTTAGATAATAATATTTTTTTAATAAATCTCGACTTTACCCTCCCTTCAGTCGGAAATCAAAGTTTTCTATAAGGGGATTCCAAGATTAGTATTCCGATATATTATAAGATTTAAAAGGAATTTTTACCCTTTTGTATTTTAACATTAAATTAAAGGGAATATTCTTGAAATTTTCTAAAGATGGAACTTTTCTTACCTTTTTATCATGCAAAATAAATATTCTTTTGACCTCATAAATCATGTATAAATTTACATGCCATCATTTATTTGAAGATCCCTTTGCATTTTTAAATGTTTAATATTTAAAAAATATAAATTTATTTACCAGGAATATAGTTTCAAAACTGATTTCATGTCTTCTTCTTTTTAAATATATTTTATGTGAAAATGATTTTTCAAATGGTTTTTTGAATTCACAATAGTTTTTTCAAAAAAGATAGTATATTTTCCTGATGAAATGTTTATGAATGTTGTTTCAGAATTATTTTCCATCCAATATTAAATATGTTTATGTTGCTAATAACCTTATAAGAAATTTTCTAATGGTTCCATTCATATCCTTTCTATGAATGATTTATGAATAATATTGTGGTCCTTTTGAAATCTATTTCTTTTCGATGAGTTATATTATTTTGAAACCCATTTATTTTTCAAAGGTTATGCTTCAATTAAATGATTATAAAACATATATATTTTCCAAAGGTTATGATGTGAAGAAAATTTATTGATTCGCATTTTATTTTTTGGTGTTATGATTTGATGTTTAGAACACGTATATTTTCATGGGTTATGATAGGATTAATGTTTTATGGAACATTCATGTATGATTTCTTTATGTTATGGGTGGGAAATATATCTCCATACATTGTGTTGGGTAATGATAGATGTTTTATGTGATCAAACGGAATATGGGAGAACATACCAATCCTAGAAAAAGAGGGGACAATTGAAAAAATCCCATTCCTAATCCAAAAGGGCACAAAATAGGATATCTCAATCTCGAAAGAAGAGGGTACATGGGTGGACATCCCAATCCCGAAATAAGAGGGTACACGAGAGGGAATCCCGAGCTTAAATTAGGTACGTGTGTTATTAACCCAAGACTAACATTTTAAAATGATCATAGTAGGGATCCTTTACATATGTTTTTATGTGCTTTTATGTTTTCCACAATTCAATTTTTTATTCCTATGTTTTGTCCTCATTGCTCATGTTAATTATTTACTAATGTTTCACGTAAATATTTATTATTATCTATGATATTCAGGTTATGATATTCAAATATTATACCCATGTTCCATACCCTTTCTTCATGTTATTTTTATGCATTTCTTTATTTACCATTACTGAGCATCTAAACTCACCCCTTTCATATATTTTGTTTCTCCATGTTATGAATAATTTTTTTGCGTAGAAGTGCTAATGGATTAGATCATTATTGGTTATATTCAAGATCTATCAATATGATAGATGATTTTGTATCCAAGGTTCCAAAGACACTTAGCTATTACGATCCTTGAGAATATATTTTCACAATTTACTAAATATTCATCTAAAATGATATCATATCCTTTTATGTAATTCCTGGGTCTCTATAAATATACTAAATATAAATGATATTTAAATATTTATTTACATTCTAGAATCCTGATATATGTATATGAACCAACTATATGACAAATTAAGACACATGTGAAGAACAAAGTGAATATTACCCAAAGTGAAACGTTAACACAGGATTAGTTACATGTGGTTAATAAAATGTGACAACGAAAACATATATGGTAACATATATAAGAATATTATTATGGAAATATTTTATAATAAACAAATATTTATTATACATGAATATTGTACGAGTATGGAGGGTGTCATGACACAAGGTAAGGGGATTTCATCTCACTTTTAATTTCTTTGTGATAAAAGCTATGTTTGGCACTATTTCCTTTTATGTGGTGTATGTATTTCTCATGATTGTTTTCAATGTATCATGTGTATAAATTTATTGGTATTTACATCTCCATTCTATAGTCCTTATATTATGGGGTGTAACATTTCGAAGATATAAAATCATTAAAACAGTTATTACTCAATTTTCCTTCATTGAGACTCATGTTTTTTATGCACCTAAAATCATTTCAAGGGGTATATACTCCAATTTTACATGTTTTATCATGAATATAATTATATTAATGGTATCATATGCTTTATTTAATTTATTTTTCTTACATGGAATGTATGATCCCATGTTGCTGAGTTATAAGTGTTTATTGAGAAAATCGAATCACTATCTGAAATTGTTTGTGTTTATTCATCCAATGAATAAATATTATGATCCATTTCTCAAGAATATTAATGACTTTCCTTATAATATATTATTCATGATATCTTCTACTGTTAGTTCCATTTCTCCAATCTTTGGTACTTCAGAAACCATTTTTTATCTAAAATTATACTCTCTCTCTCTCTCTCTTCGGTCAGAAATATATTTTATATAAAAAACATGTTTTCGAAAATGTTTTCAAATTTTTTAAAAAATATTTTTTAAAATAATTTTAATGGAAAAGGATATTTTTTAATTCTTCATTTATAGGTTTTCAAATGAATATTCAACGAAAATTGTTTTCAAAAGGTTTTATGTTATAAAAAGAAATTTTCAAAGAGAAAATGATATTTTCTTCAAGATGTGTTTTTAAAATATATCTCAAAATTATTCCCATATATGTATACATTCATTGGTTTTAATCATTACTTTTTGGGGAATTATTCAATGACTCCATTTATATTCATATTGTGAATGGATTATGTTTTTATGGAATGATGTTATGAATCTTGTTTCTCTTTCATGGGTTATATGCTTTTGCAATCAGCTTTTTTTCATAGGTTATGTTAATGATGAAATGAAAATGGAACCCATCTCTTACAACAGGTTATGATATGTTTAGATGATTATGATACCCATTTTATTTCTTGGGTTATGACTTTTTTATGATCTTGTGGCTTATGTATGTATGATTTCATTATGTGATGGGTGGGACATATAGCTCCATCCAATGAATTTGGTAACGATTTATATCTCATGAGATAAAAATGGGATAGAATGAGGGTCACATTGTTCATAAATATTGGATAGGAATGAGGATTACATTGACCAAAAATACTGGGATAAAACTATGGACTCTCAGTTTAGTAATATAGGGCTGGAACGGGGGTTACTCGGTTCATCAATGGACATTTTCCACTAAGATAGTCTTGGAAGTTAATCCTTGGACACAATGGATTTAATTATATTCTTATGTGTTTCCACAATTCCATGACTTATTCTTGTGTTATTCTTTCATCTCCTATTCTATTTATTTTAATATGATTCATATCTTATGAACTTCCGATCATTATGCCATGATCATTGATAGGCATGGAATGATCATGTATTTCAATAATAAAATAATCATATCCCTAAATTTATGGTTAGTCACATATCCATTATATGATCCTTCTTTCATGGGGTTTAACTTTAAATACTTACCAAATCTTTAAAATAGTTTTGTCTCAATTGACCTTATTTGAGATTCATGTTTTTCATGCACCTAAAGTATTTTTCGAGGTGTAGATACTTCCATATTACTTATGATATCATAAATATTCTTATTTCAATTATATCTTAAACATAATTTCATTTATTTTTTCACAAGTATAGTACGATACCATGTTTCAGGGTAATAATATTTTATTGAGATAAAAGAAAAACATAACATCCTATCCTTGTTTTTGAAACTGTTTTCAATTATTCTTATTTCAATTATATCTTATGCTTAATTTCAATTATATCTTAACGTTGTTTTCGAAACTATTTTCAAAATGATTTCAAAGGATCCTGGAAGACAATTTTCAAGGAAAATGGTTTAAAAAAATTATTTTGTGTGTTTTTAAATCTTAATTTATATGTTTTCAAAGCTATTTGAAAAGAAAACTATTTTCAAAAGGATTTATGTTATAAAAGTAATTTCTCTAAGGGGAAAACATATTTCCCTCAATAGGGTTTATTTAAGGATCCATTAGAAATATTTCCTATATAAGATGACATAAATTGGTGTTAATCATGCCTTTATAGGAAATTGTTCAGTGTCTCCATTCATATTCTTTCTCTAGATGGATTATGTTTTGATGACAAGATGTTATCGAACTCATTTCTCTTCTACAGGTTATAAGTTTAAAATCCCACTTCTTTTCATGATTATGTTTATAATAAAATGACTATGAAACCTATCTATTTAAAGTGGTCATGTTAGGTTTACATGTTTATGATAACTATTTCATTTCATGGGTTATGATATGTTTACAATCTTTTGGCACATGTATGTATGATTTAATTATGTGATGGGTGGGACCTATATCTCCCTCCAATTCATTGGGTAAATTTTTATATGTCATGACATAAAATAGGGATAGAGAGAGGGTTACTCGGTTCAGTAATATAGGTCTAGAATGAGGGTTACTCAGTTTAGTAGTGTCTGGATGGAAGGAGGGTCACTCAGTTCAGTAATACAGAGCTAGAATGGGGGTTACCTAGTTCAGTAAATCAATTTTACCACTAGGATGGCCTTGGATGTAATGTCTTTACTTCTATGGAAATCACTATATTTTTTGTTTCCACAACCCCATGTCTTATTCCTATGTTATGATTTAATGTCTTATTCCCTTTATTTAATTATGATTCATGACTTATGAATGTCCAATATTTATGCCATGATCATTAATATATAGGGCATGAACTTCTATTTTCGTGATCACATTGGCATACCCCTTTACTCATGATTATTCTTACTTGCCTCCCTTTTATACCCTTACTGAACATTTCATCTCACACCTTGTTATGTTTCCTTCACCAGGTTATGAAGATATGTTTTATGTTTGAGGTGTCTAATAAGGGTGAAAGTCATGAATAACCTTTTGAGTGATAATGGATCTCATTTATGTATCAGTGTTTATCTATTCCATGTTTCCCAATCCAATAGACTATTATTGTCTTATTTCATTTATTTGTGTTATGTTTAAGTGTTAAACAAAATTTATGTAATGTTAATGTTTGAAAATCATGGGTCACTATAAATGTAGCATGATATTATGTATTTCACCCTATATTATAGTTATTGAAAACATTTTGTGAGGGGATGAGGAGGATCACCATGATACTTACCCGCCATTAGAGAAAATGAAATAATAATCAATCATATAAAAAATAGAAATATTTTATATACATATATAACATATTAAAAGTAATGAATTAATATATAATCAACTGACTCAAAATTTCACAATGTAAAAACCAATTAATGATCTCCAACCAAGAACATCCTTGGTAAAAGATAAAAATTTAAAAAAGATCAAATGGGATCTACCATAACCATCCTCACCTAATCCACGTCTATAGACTGATAGTGAGATATCCCACTCAATGATCAACCTTGGTATCTTCCGAACCTATACTTATTAAATTTGAGGGATTATAGAATACTGAAGTTCCCCAAATACTTGAGTAGGGTATGAATACAACTCCATAGGGTACCACCCATACTTTCATATTTCCAACAAGTTTAATATTACATATATTTAAGTGAATAACTCATCAGAATGAAAATAAGAGAATCAAAACTATGTGATCATACTAGTGAATCACCATTTGAAAAATAAGAAAATAATAAACATATGTTGAGTGGTCTTGCACTTTAAAAAGACACCATGATGCCTCAAACATAACATCTTTAGATCCAAGATGATATGTAATAATAAGTTATTTTAGGAGTAATCTAGTTCTTGCTTCATTTCTATACATCGATTAATTGAGGCACGTGTCACTTAGAATCGACAAGGCATCGAGAGGATATAACTCTCGATATCCTCATAGAATCATGACAACACATAACATGAGGTCTTATAGGTATCAAGGAAATACATTTGTCAATATCCCTAGAGGATTGAAGAAACATGTCACACTATATTCCATGGAATTTAGTAGAAATATCACTTGACTTCTATAAAGTGTTCATACACATGACTACGATATTGGGTAAGGGCTCTAGGTTTGCATGCCCTAACCCTCTGCTCAGGTCTATCATTTCCATTTCCTATTGTTGTGACCAAATTCACCATAAATTATTAAAAATATAAATCATACTATAATAGATAATATAAAAATTCTTCTAAAGTCAATATGATATACCACATAAAATGGAAGAGTATACCTGTACATAAAACCTAATAAGAAACCATGACTATTAACTAATATATGTATACACATACGATCAATGAGTAATACATGGTCTATAAAACTATAATTTCCAAATAATGGTATCAATAATCATTTCTTATATATCTATATATATTGGAAGATGTTCATTAAAATTTGTAATAATAAATAAAGGCATATTTTTACACTCCAATAATGTGTATGAACCACCATATTTAAACATAATCGTATTAAAATCATCATACACTATCTCGTAGTTCCATCCATGCACCCACATGCAATAAAAATCAGTCATAGTAAATAATTCTATATCAACTCAATCGTCGCCACACACAAACAATTTTATTTCTATAAACAAATAATTTCTGGTCATCAGGAGTCAATAATCTATACATTTAATCATTGATAAACACGGCCTACTAGATAACCTAATATTATTCATGGAATAAATCATTATTCATGTTTTCAATTTCTATACACAAACACAGATGACCAATCATTACCCATAAGTCTCAAAAATTATCCTAGTTCTAAATGGATTTATATTTCCCTTTTCATTTTTTCCTATTATGTTTGGAATAGATTACTTAATCAAATAATAGTAAATTATCAATAATTAGGTAAGCATTTATTTTTATTGAGGACATGTTATATAATAAATTTTTTATTTCCCAATGTGAATAAATTTAAACCAAAATCTAATAAAAATGTATAATACAATGTGGTAGAGTAAAAATCACCACCAACTTCAAATGGAGCTAATTACCAAGAATGAAATGACTATATACATTTTCTTTTTGTCTAAGTGTTATCAACCTCTATAATTCACTGTAATCATCTACTCATTACCATGCCTTTTAATATTGTAAATATATATTAAGTAAATTTAATTAAATACACACACACAGATACTAAAATTTGAAGGAAAATAAAGAATACTTGTTATTGAACTTATTGGATATGACTTCCTAGATATATCCATGACCAACCACCCAGGTAAGGTTTGTATAAAATATTAATCTTCATTCATTGTAACATCCCTATCATTCCACAATATGGTAAATTCATTTTAATAAAATTAAATTGGAACCATAGAAGAAACCACCCATTTGATATATCTTATTTGTAAATCCCATCAATGAATCTTTTTCATCATCACAATACATACACTACCCACATCGATTGAAATCCAAATCAATCTCAATAAAATTTTATAAATATCCATTGGAATTTTAATCACCTAAGTTGATCTGGATTTAGAAAGTGAATAATTAATAATACAGGTAACATAGAGATTTTTATTGAAGGATACTTCTGATATAATGGATCATAAGTTCTTTCCAAGAGAATTTAGTCATGATAACTAGAATAATATTATATCAACAAATGAGGATGAAAAAGGCTATGATTGAAGAAGAAAAATGGATCTTTTTTAGATTATCCAATAGATCTTGATATATTGATGTTCAGAGAACAATATGAGAAACCCTATAAGATATAACAACCAATGACCGATTCAAGGTATATGTAAAAAGGAAGAAGAGAATACTCAATAAGATCAATAATAACATAAGGAAACCATGCACAATCCATGAATTTCGATGACCTGATCCCTCTACATCATATAATAAATCACTAATAATGGGGGATAATTCACTTTTTATTCCTTTTATATCCATTGGGATGAATCCAATGAAGGTTAAAAAGATGAAACACTTAATTATAGGTAATAACGTCAAATTAATGGACCTTCTTAGGCAATAAGTTCTTGTGCACATAAAGCGGTCACACAATTTTCAATTCAGTACAACAAGCTTGTGATAATACTACCTCTCTTGGACATCCCATCTATTTTTGTCACATGTTTTTTCAAACCATGTTCCAACTGTATTAATGTCTATTGGTGGTTCAGACATGGTTTTTTAGGTATGAATGTGTGTGTTGTTAATTCATTCACCTTAATCATGGTCTAATTTGGTGATTTTAGCTCATAAAACATATTTTTCGAGGGAGAACCACATGTTTTTAACTAAATATGAATAAAAAATAAACATGTTAAAATGATAATGAATATTCCCAAAATACCCCTATTTAACCTAAAAAAACTCCCATCCCACTCGAGGATCTTAAAAAAGGATAAAAGGACTACATTTTAAAAATAATTTATACACATAATGACAATGATAATTTCATTATACCAACCAAAATAGTTATAATACTCCAGAATTTTGGGGAAAAAATTGAAACATGTATCCTAATGAATCTTTATATTCATCAATAAGGTTCTCTATGAGTTGAATCCATGAGTTCCAGATTCCCATCTCCATGATGTTTTTAATTTAAAAATTCCATGACTCTTCCGCTACAAAACTCTATGAAAAATCATAAGAGTTGAGAAAAAATTTGATGGTCTTCTAGAATGGAGACATTGAAAAATCCAAAAAACCTAACAAAACGCAATTTCATCAACCAATTCCTATATATCCATCAACATTCTCTATACTAGAGAAGTCACCACCCATAATAATATAATAATATTTCACAGACACGCTGATTGAAAAGCGTCTTAATTACACTCAACGAATTCTAAACATGGGGAAAATTGAATACCAAAACCTTATTCATAGTTTTCAATAGAACAAATTATTCCTTAACAACTCAATGTAACCCAGTTATTAAAGCCACTAAAAGGCCATAAATAGTTTTAAAAACACTATTCTCGTTAAATGTAATTGTATAAAAACATATTCAACCCACCAAATTCAGGTTCATGCAGATGAACTGGTTTATACCCTTCTGGATTACTTCTTATAATGGCACAAGGATTAATAATTAATGCTTCAAAATCCACTGACAATGATTCCATAATCCAAATTTAAATCATTAAACTAATCTTATATCCCCAAAAATTTATAAACCTTCCTCAATTTAATTTTCTTTGATAATTCATCAACCACTTATACTAGTCATAAATTTCATAAGAGTGTGTGAATACACTAATGATGCACTCTCGTCATCATTCAAACTGATATTTATACAGTCATAAAATAACATCATTTTACCATAAAGTGCTACATATCAATTCAATCATTATATATTCAACATGGAACCCAACACTCATGGATACACCACATATCAGTCTTCTAGAGTACCCATGTTTTTTCAACATTTAGTCAATCATTGACGATGACCCTTTCCACCATAGAGGTTATTCACCTATGACCGTATCAGTGCTCTAGACCATATTAGTGTCTTTATCTATATTCACATAGTGATAATTTTAGTTCCTTCAACCCCCAATTAGTATATATTAAAATGAAATGATGAAACATGATCATCCATTCAAAATTATTAGAAAAAAAACACTATACATAAATGGATGTCTCGAAACATATCTCAATTTATTTAATGATCCACTCTATATGGGAATGATGTTGAACATAATCCTAGGAATATGTTATGTATCTTGAACAAGATAGTATCATCCCCTTACAATGACCAGTACTTTGAGACACAATATCTCCACTAACTATAATCTCAGGTTGGATAAAAAATATCACCCCAATCCATTGTTGAGGTATTCTTATACCGTAGACATATATTTAGAGAAAAAATTTAGGTTTCCAATACCAATAAATTTCAGGAAAAGTGAAAATTTTTATATCATAATGAGTGACCTTGAACTAAATTTTTTTATGATCCACATTCAATACATCCTCAGAGTTTATCCAAAAAACCAGATTCACTCTCAATGAAGATCTCCCCACATTGTCCCACAATTTAACTGATCTTGATTGTAACTGATGCATGATATCTCATTAATTATGTTTTACCTAGAAAAGTTTGATATAAATATTATATAATCCAAGGGACTGTTTTTTTATTCATTGAATGTTAGGCTTGGACTCACTCACCATTTTAGCGTTCTACACATCACAAGGTAGTTTCTCCTCTAAACCCTAGAATTTATTGTCTATCATTGGAAAATGGGAATCACATTAATGAAAAATTAACCACACAAAACATGTTACTTTGTGTTAGATCGATCTAATGTCCATCAACCCACACTTTAAAATGATATTGACTAATCAACTGGGATATACAATTTGTGCCCAATGATAGTTTCCTTCCTTGATTACAATCCATGCAAACCCAGACACAACCCTGAATTCCACAAGAATAAATTCACACTAAAACCCATCATGGTATGATAATTAATATCACTCTATGTACTCGATAGTCCTAGATTACCAACAACATGAATGCCCATACATTAATATTTTCAATGCTGACTCACATTAATATATATTTTTAAAAAACCACCATAGTGGTATTAAAAATATCTATCAACTCATATGAAAACATAATAGGTATTAAATGATAATAGAGAATATAAGTTGATAAAGAAAAAAACATAAATTCTGATGATTCGTTATCTATAGTTCAATCAACAATACACTATGAAGGGGTAATAATTCTCATGGGAAACCATAGGATTACATTGTGTTTGGAGGTATAAATAATTGAAAGAAGAAACACTTAACATGGGGAATTAATTGATGTTAATATAGAATCAGAGAATTAATTTTATGCATTCTCTATTGGGATATGTGTTTTTCTTTAATTTATGTTCAAACAGTGTAAGAATATTGCTTGTTCTAGATAACATTCAGTTTTTAGTTTCATGATTTTTAAAACCATGTTCTAATGCTTCTATTGGAAGTTAGATTGTACTATAAGGTTATTTAGGTAAGACCATATAGTTTGTTAAGCCATGTTCATTAACCATGCACCACATGGGTTATTATTCATCTGTCTGCAAGGATTCTTTGGGAGAACCACACTATTTCACCTAATGATGGAGGAATCATTCACCATTTAAAAATTAAAATTAATTTCTATAAAATACCCTAACTATCCCAAAACATCTCTTAAATCACAAAGGATACATACAATGGATAAAATTATAATACTTTCCAAATAATTTCTATAAATAATTACATGGATCATATTTAAAATCCCAATATAATGATTATATCTATAGGTTTAAATTGATTTTTTGAAAATTCAATTATTTTGTATTTTAAATTTTTTTTATTAAAAATATATGAGGGTTGTATTATGAATTTAAATCTTGGAAGGAATCTGATGTGGGGCTCGAAAGAAGAATTATTTAAAAGAAATTTTTTTAACAAAACATTTTTGATTTAATTCATAAATGATTTTTTTGACTATATAATGTATTATCTTGTATAGGAGTAGTGATTCATTACTTATGAGTTTTTTTTAATTTTAAATGATAATATGATTGGATTTTTAATGAAAACATGGAAAATTGAAACATTTTTGGGTCATTGGGTAAAGATATATGAAATCATTAGTGATATGGACTATGATAATGATACTGGTAGACTATAGTCATGCCTTATATAATTAGGATGGACATAATATTTTTTTATAGTTCCTTTTGTGCCATATTTATGTATTCTAATATTCTAGATCCAATTATGTTTCATTCCATTGGTTTCGTTTAAGGATAAATTTTTTAATGATCAATTGGTTGTCTTATGATTTATGAATTCGTTTATTATTTAACTATAAATTTCTATTGATGTTGATATTAATATTCTAGTATATTTTAATATGAAATGTTTTAAAGAGAAAACCCAAATTGTATTTTATGTAAAGTGATTCAAATGTCATAACATTATAAATATATTTTGTTTTTAAATATATAAAAACTCGGTCCAAAGTGAAATATAAGGTTCAGATTCATTATAGTATCCTAAAGGAACGTTTCCTCACACACTCCATACTCCTTTAGATGTATGCATATTTGTTTTATTGGATATAGTTTAATTGGAAAGGATTCATATATCATTCTTATTTCTCTCAATTTTCCTTACCTCTATAGTGGGTTGGTATGATGGTGATACATATTCAAATAGAGATGTAGGTTTTTTCATTATTTTTTAGTTTTCTTCTACTAGGATTAGCCGTTTGGATTAATTAATATGATTCATAGAAGGGTAACTTTTCTCACACAGTGTACATAGACTAGTTGTATCTATACTATTATAGAGCTTGAGAGTTTTTAGTTCTTCTATTGATAACAAAAATATTGGAACTCCATTAACAACACTAATATATTTATAGTTATTGAATATCATAAAAAAAACTCATTAAATTACAAAAATACAATGTAAATACAGGGATTAAAAACATCATAGAGACACAAACCTTGAAAATAGAGAAAATATAGTTTCCTTGAAAAATGGATTTTGTAATTAGAGAGATCTAATCCTCCTGAACCTAAATCCATAAGAAACATTACCAATTCCCAAAAAACCCACCAGATATAACAATAACATCCCAATAGTATTCCAACAAGTAAATGGAGATATAAATCCCATATAGATCTTGAAATATAAGGGTTCAATTCGAAATCATAGCACTACTCAATTTGATCCTCCTAAATTGACCAAAAATCAACAAGGTACCAAGGAGGGAACCCTATAGATAATCAAAGTGAGGTTGGTTTGAGATAATGATTGATTATGAGTAGATTAGTCCTTGAAATGACCAATGGAATTAGTTTGATTTCCTATTTAATAAGTTAGGATTGAGTCAAACATATAGAATGTAATATTAGAAAAATCATATGTTATCCTTTAAACAACCACTATACCTTTAAATAAAAAGCACATGGTTTTTTGGGAATCGATTCATTGTTATTGAATTCATACACAATCTAAGAGATGACTACTGACCAAAACCCATTTATCTACATGCTTAGTATGAAAACTCACACATTTAGAAAAAATATGTTCAATTCATAAAAATCCCATTTTGAACTGATTTCCATATCTCATTTCTACTTTACTATTATAAAACCCATGTTTCCCAATAATGAATATGACCCATTTCTCCAAAAACCCAAAATCTCTTTCCTCTAACTCCTAATATCATCTCAAACCTCAAAATTGAAAATATAAAGTAAAATAGGATTTACATTAAACCTATTGGGTTTCATAATATCCTTATTGACATTCATCATGATTCTGATATCATAATAACAAAATCACACTATTATCGACCCCAAAAAAAGAGACCATGCTTGACTATTATTGATTTAATCATGTCATAGGATATTATTCATTCAATGTTATGATAATACTTTGGAAAAATAAATGAATTCCAATCATTAAATTATAATTTCATTATAATGTCATCTAATATCATTTTGTATATGTGGTTACTCATTCACACAATGTAACATCATTATATTATATGGATTGATTCCATGTAGAAGTGAAATTACTCTATGATAGTTCCATTAAATTAATCATTTAATTATTTGATATCTTATTGGTAAAAATGACACTAAAATGTATCATTGTATGTATTATATAGTTTTTAATAACTCAATAATGTAATTTTGCTGATATATTGTTTGTCTTTTTCCTGGTATGCTTATTCACTAGTCATACTTTGTGGAATATACATGATCTAAAATATTTTTCCACCGTATATTGAAATTTTAATTACATTACTTATATCATATTTTGTTTTCTTCTTGAAAATATTTATTTGGTTAAATTTCCATAAGAACCATTCTTCAATTAATGAAATAATGATTCCTCTAATAATAAATTTTAATAACAAGAAGTCCAATAGGTGATGTTTTTTTAACAATTTCAAATTATTAATACTTTATATATTTATATAATTTATCTCTCAAAATATACTAACATTTTATATTTAATACTGTAATTAAAATACTCAAAACCTGTCTTAGTAACATTTCCTCAAACGTGAAAAATAACATGTGTAGTAATAAGTTCTCTAAAAAATCATTTAGACCTTTATTTACATTACATTTTATAAGAAAGATTCTAAAAATCATATATTTTTATATGATACGAAATTTAGTGTGCATTTCAATTATTCGAGACTGGTGTTTTATTATTTGGTTATAAACCATTGTAATCAATAAGAAGAAACTATGATTAATTATAATTACTATTGTATACAAAAATGATGTAAATTTTTCTCTGATATTACATATGGGTCTTATTTATAGATTGTATTTTCCACACATTATCATTAAAATATTTCATCTTAAGAAAATTCTAGATTTTCCCCAACCTATCATATTAATCAATTTTAAATGTCATTTTAAAACATGTTATTTTCAATCAATGATTTTTCTGTTCCACTTCCACACAAAAATGTTAATCATCTTTTGGATCATTAGTACATTACTTTCAACCCAATATTTAGTTTACAAAAAAATTATAAAATTAAACACTAATTAAAAATATCTAAGAATTGCAGAATTAATTATTTAAAAATGATTTTATTTCTTTGATTTTTATTTCTTATATCTATTTTTTACATTGTTACTCATACATCGCATTTGTCCAAACACAACTCTTATCTTTAAATTTTTTTTATCCTATGATAAATATGTACATGAGTATTGAGATAAAATTACGGATTTAATCAATGACACTTTGCATAATATAAATTAAGCAATAGTGTATGGTTGAATACCTAATTTATATTTTTTCCATCCTATGGAGTATGTGTGACTCTTTCTATAAAATTTCCCTTTTCCCTTTTTTTGTGAAATTATTATATAAGAAAATGAATACACTAATTGGGAATAATATATAATTATGATAAAAGAATAATTATTTTAAAAATAATAAATGTTATAAATACTGTAGAACCTAACAATTATAGCTTTATAATATTTATCTAGATTTCTTCTTTTTAAAAAATTTTGCATTGTGACTACTAAATCTAAAATCATCAATGTAAGTAATTAGTCTGTACCGAATAAAAAAAGTTTCCCTTCTTCATTACATATCTCTTCTACTTCATTTAAATTGATATTTCACACATTGAATAGTCTATATGGCCATGATTCATGTAATTTTGGAAAAAAATGATTTTTATATCAAACACAATGACAAGATGTCTATTCTTAATGTATTTATATTTATTACTTCTATAATTTTTTATCATTTTACATACTATTATATTGTCCTTTAATATATGTTTTATATTTCCTATAATTTATTTAGATACCATATCATTTTCTCGATAACATATACGATGAACATGTTCACAATTTCAATTTCAAAAAAAATTCTTCACATTTTATCATAAATGGTAGGTTAAAACTATCTAAAATTCTAGTATGTTTGAGATTAATCCATATTATTTCTAATAGGAAATATTATAAGAAAAAAATCATCTTCCCCCTCTAATTTCCAATAAATTTTTAAATTATATAATGTTTTTCAAAGGAAAAGTATAGAGTGGACCCCCATTTGGGGGGATGAATTAGTGGTTGTTAAAAAGAAAATATCATCTCATTTTACAACAATAAATTAGTTATGATATGATTATTGGAATAATTAAAAAGAATACACAACATATAAATGATTTTATCGGGTTCAATCACTCATTTAATTGAGGGTCTAAACATTGGTATCTATAAATTGTTATATTTTTATCGATTTTATTATATTATAATAAATACGGAAATGGAAGGAGTAATAAGATGGTCCCAAAATCCCATGTACAAGAAAGATATAGACAATCATCAAAAAATTTATTGATCTTTCATATCCTCATCATGTTCATATAGAATTTAAATAAATATTCTATGACATTTAACTACCCAATATTAGTGAAAATACATATAGGATGGCTCCTAAATTAACTTTCTATATCTCTAAATTTCATTACAATCCTACCATTTTACATTATATTATGTGAGACTACTCATATTTGACGATTTATTATATATTTCTATGTGATTAAATTTATTGTGGTGTTCTTTTCAGATCCAAATTATATAGAAAAATATCTTTCTAAATATTTAAATACATTAATAAAATCTAAACATATATTATTGAATTCCTATATAAATTTCATTATTTCCCATTTGTCTTCACAGATATAGTGATGAACTATATTATCATTCCTTACCATATAGAATTATAACATTCTCTTTTTCGTTGTGTTTCACCATATTACAACTTTTCTACCTTAGGTTCCCAAAAGAGATTGACATAATATTTTAGGTGGGATTTATATCTTGGAACACTCTATTTCTCTAACACCCAGGGAATAGATTTTGTGGAATAATTATTAATTCTATAGAATGACATTTAAATTTATATGTGACATATTACACTCTCTTCAACCAACCATAGTGTAACCATTAATTGATAAGGAATGTTATATGTATATTAGTAGAAGAGATCTTACAGATTATCCCCCTATTGACTCATCATTTCTCTCTATGTTGTGAAATATTTTTTCACCATAAAACATCATTCAATTTCATGCCACATCACCTTTGATTGGACTTTTAGTCATCCATTCTCATGTAGCCGATGAATATAAAAGAAAAATAATTCATAGTCCATGGTTAAATTTTTTCTATAAACAATTCATATTATTCTTCCAATTTGAATGTTATATAAAAATTACCCAAGGATTGTATGGGATTTTTAGAGATTTCCAACAAATCATTTTAACGACTAATATTAAATTAACCATTTTTTATTGAGATCAACTCATAACCCCATTTTTCAATCCACTTCAGGAGAAGAAATCAATATCCACCTTTTTATTTCATTCAAACCAGAGAATCAAAACCTAAACTCTTCATCAAGGATTTTCACACTCTCCAATATGGAAAAAATATCTTCTATTCTACAATTGATCATATCTGGAAAAAAGTAATAAAATTCATTTCTATTTATAAGAGGATCTATTTTGTATTCTATTATTTTTCAAAAAATTACAAGTAATTAATGATGTAAAAAAATTAAAAACTTGTTTAGATTTTTTGAGAGAAATAAACTCACAAAATACAATAAACTATTTGAATGAAACCATTCAAATGGTTAATCTTAATGAAATATATGATTTAATTTTTTGGAAATATATTTAAATGATGTTCCCCCACACACCACCATTTCCATAATAATTTTGTAACAGACAAGAATTAAGTAAAAAATTTATTTTCCCAATGTGACATGTTTAATTATATAGAATGAATCCAAATGAATATATATAATATATTACATAATAATTTAATCAAATTAATAATTAATTACTCACTCATAATGGTAAATCACGATAATAATACATGAAATCATTTATTATATGACATGGAGTGTTACATTCCATGGAATATTATGTCTCTTAATTGTTCAAAAATTTATAATGGATAAAAAATGAAAATAATAATATTTTTACTAGTAGGAAATATAGAGACCTGATTTTTTTCCTATAAGACTTTATAATATTTATTCATATATTTATAGAGCCAGGCACTAAGATGGAAGGCTATTCAAAGGCCTAGAGATACTAGAATAAATTATACAAAATATTAAGTATATTGTATACTATTAGCATGACATAACTGGGATATCTTTCAAATATTATCTCAGATGAGAAATTTGAGTCCATGGTTGAGTTTAGAGCATGGGATTTACCCTTGGTTGAAAATAACATTTTTTGGCATGGGTATTCTATAAAAAAATACAGAGTGGGAATTTTCAAAAATAAAATAATTAAATTTTACTATATTATCCCAAACATTGAATCAAATAATAGTTGAACTGGGACTTGTATTAGAAATCTGAGAACGTCGTTCAGTTTGAAATGTGGTGTTTTACCAATGTGTGAACTAATGTGAGGGGTTGGGGGGTTAAGGACCCCACGTCTACTAAAAATATTATATAAATATGAATTTAAGGGAAATGAGAAATGGTTGGATCATTTATCCCAAAGACACTGGCGATAACTCCACTTATCCTTCAAACAGCGAGTCGATGTCGAATTCTTGGCAGATAGTGATGAAAATGTAGGAACTATTAGATAATATAATAGTGATAAAAATAAAATATCCAAAACAACGTTAGTATTTCTCATTCAGATTATGTACCTCTACTATTAAATAATGTTTTGTCATTTTTGACTTCTGATCAAGTTTGCTTCTTTGAAATCCTTTACTGGTGGCCAATCTGACAACGAACATCGCTTTTTTAATTTCTAGATCATATTTTCTTCGTTTTTCATCACATTATTCATTCATCAAAATTTCTACATGCTAAAATGACATTCAGTCATCTATTAGGGCATAGTTATATGAAGGTTGTGATCATGGAATTTCGGATCTACGATGGTTTTGGGTTTTTGGTGTCGATGGCAGCACAACGGGGAGTGGTTGTATGGAATAATTTTTACCACATCGATACATTTATTGATCATGGATTGATGCAAGATTCTGTTAAGGTCTCACTCTGATGATTCTAGATGTGGTCTTAGAATGAAATTTGGGAAACTGGGGTGTTCTTGGTGGTCCGCAGAAGGACCACTTGTTTGGCACTATCAGGATGGCATCAGTGGCTTTCGGAGGTGGTCCATGAGGTTGTAGAAGAGACTAGCACCCGAAATCATGGGTTTTAGGCGGTGGTGAAGGGGTGTGAAGGTGATTGTGCAGGGCACCGTCACGGTTGGTCAGAAGAGCCATGGTGAGCCGCAAAAATGTGAGCTGGGACACAAAGGCTGGGCCAGAATAGGGCATTCTGGGGCTTCATCAAATTGTGATAACATCAAAATAAAGAATTTTTCATGGTTTATTTAGCCACATATTCCTCTTGTTGATAAAAATATTTTCTTACATTCTTGGGAATTTTATTTTTTTGTTTCGTGGCTCCATTCTAGTAATTGTCAGTGTTTACTGAGAACAATATAATATAAATTATTTAGAAAAACTATATCGGGCCCAAAATCCCTAGTAAACATGTAAAGACCCATAAATTTCAAGTAAATTTTTATTCCTTAATTTTCTTTCGAATTTTACAAGAATGCAGTTTCTGACAGCACCTGATTCTGAGGCCTGGTGTGCCCGGAATCATTTTCCGAAGTTTGGCTCGGGTACGTTCAGTGAACGGACGAGCGTGTTTTTCTAACTTTTGAACCGGTGCCCGGAATCGAATTCTGAGGGCACCGATGAAATCGCAGCGCCGATATTTTCTTAGAAACGCCTCTTCCGGAGATGCGTTTTCTCGGGTGTGGTTTTTAATTTTTGGGCATAAAGTTTAGAAATAAAATAATTTGTTCGACAAACTTTATAGTATTTCACTTAAGCCACTTGAAGCCACTTGAAAGCCACTTAAACTGAGTTACATCGGATAGGGTGCTATCCAAAAATATCCTACCCCCTTGGTAGGATATTTGTGAGGTGGGGCCCGCACGAGCCCCGCCGTTTCTTTCCACTAAGTAACGCACCCGCGAAAACTCGTCATTATGAAAGTCAACTGATGCGTTTTCTTAAATCCTTAACACACCATTTAATTGGGAGGTTTATTTCGTGAATTAAATGGGCGGATTCTTTTGTTGAATTAATTCAACTAATTGATGGGTCATTACTTACCTTTTTCGTTTGTTGGCGTAATAATAAAATTAGACCAACAAGTCTTTTTGGAGGATTACTCGTTGAGAGGTTTCGTCAGAGTTCTTGAGCCTTCAACCTCCTTCTCGAAGAATGCGGAGAACGTGAAGAACGCGAAGAACGCCGGCCTCCGACGAAGGACGCCGAACCCACGGCAGTCGATGACGCAACGTCGTGTTCCGCGATGCTGACGTTCCCTTCCTGCAACGTTCTTCTGCGACATCTCTTCCTCCACAACGAAATCTTCGATCATATGCTTGAGGTAAGAGTCTCGGTTTTCATTTAATCTCCCTTGTGGTTTTTTTTACCGAAACATGGATTTAATTATTTATAATTAAATCTGTTGTTTCTTGGTCCGTTGAGTTCGTCGACGCAACGCCGGATTCCGCGACGACGCGACGCCTTCCGCGACGATCAATTTCCGCGAAGAATGCTCACGCGCGACGACTTCGATGTAGGGATTTTTATTTGGATGTTTATATTCCCGTGTTGTTTCCGTTCAAAATGAATAACTCAATTCAATAGGAACAATTTTAATCCTTTAAAATTGTTGATTCATGTGTTGAATATTATTTCTCCCGTTATTTATCTCTAACGCGGAGGGTGCGGGCCAAATGAACACGGCCCGACAACCCTCCGCCATTCTTCGTTGTTGTGCGGATTGACGGGCGACGACGGAACGGGCTGCAATGGAAATTTGACGGTTCCGCAGTGAAGAACGAGTCCCGGGAGGAGCAACGGCGCAGATGGGAACAGAATAACACCACCGGAGCGACTCCGGTGGCGCGCGGAAGCCGCCGGCGGCGCGGGTCGTCGGCGCGGCGGAGCCGGCAGCCGAGAGCGGCGGCGCCCCGGCGCGCCGCGGCGGAGGCACCCGCGGACCCGCGGCCACGCGGTTCCAGCGCCCTCGGACGCGGAAAAGCCGCTTCCAGCTGTCCAAGGCGACACCCCGCGGGGGCCGTGGGGTTGTCACGCGGGGGCGGCAGCTCCCCCCCCCCCCCCCCCCCGCGTCGCTCGGGTCGTCCAAGGCGACACCCCGCAGGTGCCGTGGGGGTGTCACGCGGGGGCGGCGGCTCCCCCCCGCGTCGCACGACCGCTCGGCCGAGCCGGGCAGGAACGGGTCCGGCCAGGTCGGCCCGGGCCCGAACCCCCCATCTTCGGACCGTTTTGGTCAAATGCCTGTAACATGACCTACAGGCCTCCAAACGACTCGCTGTCAGCGGAAAAACGATCCTTGGATCGAGACGGTCGTTTCGGTATATCGCACTCAAGGTTTTGGAATACTTGAGGTTCGGCCGGGTTGGTTTGTACACGAAACCAACCGGGCCCTCGGAGCGGAAACGCTCATATCTTGAACTACGGACGTCCGATTGACATGTCGTCGACTTCGTTGAATTCCTCTAAGTGAGACGGATCTTTTGGCATACTCCTCCCGAGGATTGGACGCAGGTGGAGTACGGTCGGGTTGGTTTTGCCTTAAAAACCAACCGGGCCCCTAGAACGAAAAATCCAATAACTCTCAGACCGGGCGTCCGATTGACGCCCCGTTTGCGACGTTGAGTTCCTGTTGACGATACGGATCTTTTGGATACATCAACTTCGGACTTTGTATCATTTGATGTATCAACCTCTTGGCCCGTGGAGTGGACCCTCCCGAACGAGCTTGCTATGTGCGGAACCCTAGAGCTGGCTGCGACTCCTACTTTGACAGTGACGACCGTGCAGAGATCCTCAGTGGACTGAGGCGACGACCGTGCAGAGATCCTCAGTGGACTACGACGACTACAGCACTCATCAATCCTACATGGATCAGTGCTACAGGTCCTGTGTGGGCCCGATCCTGTGTGGGTCAGCGCTCAGCGGTTCTGTGTGAGCCAGCGCCTACAGGTCCTGTGTGGGCCCAATCTTGTGAGGGTCTTTGCGGGGGTTAGTTACCTATCGATCCTTTGTGGGTCCGATGACTTTGATGGATCGGTGATCATTTTTACCATCATCCAAATAAGTATACCTGTGTGAGCTGAATCCTATTTACTCTCCTTTGTGGATTGTGTTGAGCTATCCTGTGTGGATTTACTGTTTACTCTCCTTTGTGGATCATCTTGAGCTATCCTATGTGGATTACTGTTTACTCTCCTTTGTGTATTATGTTGTGCTATCCTATGTGGGTATAGGTTTACTTTCCTGTGTGGACTGGGTTGTTCTTGGGCTGGGACGTTGGAGCCGAACGGGAATTGATGACTTAGGTATATGTATGGGCATATACCTAAGCCATGTCAGATGTTACTTCGTGATTGTATCTTTCCTTTGTGGATTTCGGGAGACCTTTGGGGGTCTCGGGGTCCCTACTAAGTAGCTTATACTCACCCCTACACGGGCTATGACCGCACTTCGTTGTGTTGGTTGCAGACGACAGACAGCGCTAATCGAGGTGGAGGCGTGCAGAGCAGGACGGTACCTGGAGGTGGACCACTGGGTGTGACGTACTCGGAGCGGACGGCTGGATCGAGTAGTTGTGGAGGCTATCTGTACCCACCCATCAGGTGGGACTTCCAGAGGACAGCTCGACGCTGTGGCTTTCTTTTTCAGTTGTTTTTTTTCTTTTCACTTGTACTTTACAGTTGGGCTTGTATTTCTGACCCCTTTTACTTTTAGCACAGCTTGTACAGTTTTTACTTAGTGTTTACTTTTCCGGTTGCTTATTCTGTGGTGCTTGTTTACTTCTCAAAGGCAATGCCTTCCCCTTTTTTTCAGGATTTACGCCTTGGTGCTAGTCGCCAGCCCCTGGCCTATGGAAGGCGGGCTTGGGGTAGTCACGGCACGGGCCCCGAGGGCGGGTCGTGACAAATTGGTATCAGAGGTGGTCGGTTCTACCACAGACTCTGATCATTCTTCTATGTTAAGAAATAATGTTTAACGTATTGGGTGTGGTTATCAGTCCAGGGTGTCCAGTGTTGGTGCGGTGGCCGACGTATCCGTACACCAGGACCCTGACTTCTGATTTCCGACTTAATGCATGAAAACATTGATTGCATGTGTGTTTCATGTTTTCTTTGTGATTACTTGTGTCAGCTCACCAGGTATACTGTTCTGACTGTGGCGCACTTGTTTCCTTTTCAGGATGGCCCCATGATGGTAGCCAGCTAGGGTTCCGAGAGTAGAGCGCGATGACAACCCGTCGAGCGATGAGGCCTCGGTGCAGGGCCCGTTGACAGTAGAGGCACCGACGGTACCTTTACCCGCCGAGCCCCCGATGCTTCCAGCGCCGATCGCTGACGATGCACGTCGACTCGGAGCTCTGCATGAGTTACAGTGCCAGCGACCACCCAGTTTATGTGGGGAGACGGACCCCCCAGCAGCCGAGAACTAGCTGGAGGCGGTCGTTCGAGTTTTCAGGCTAGTGAGGACACCAGCAGACCTCATGCTGATCTTCGCGGCGAGCATACTGCACGCAGCAGCAGGACGATGGTGGAGCCTGATGCTCCAGGTACACGATGAGGCCTCCCTCATCTGGACGGACTTCGAGAGCCTCTTCTGCTAAGAGTTCGTCCCGGCCACCCTCCGTGCGGTGTGCATTCATGAGCTTCTTCAGCTGCGGCAGGGCAGCTTGACTGTCGCCCAGTACGCGGCGAGGTTCACCGATCTTTCTCGCTACTCGACCGACATGGTACAAGACCCCTTCTTCCGGGATCGGACCTTCGAGAAGGGATTCAGACACGAGATCAGGGCATCGCTGATCTCCCTCAGCATCTCGACCCAGGCAGGGGTGCTAAAGAGAGCCCTTCTGATCGAGAGTTTTCTGGCTGAGTCCACAGCGAGACCTACCGCAGGGCGTAAGGTGGCAGAGTCTTCGACAACAGGTAGATGACGGATGACTCAGGGTTCCAGGAAGACCAGATCTTCCGGCAGACGACCTCGGGACACTGGATCAGCAGTGCAGGGCACACAGCGCGGAGCCAGTCTTCCGAGAGGCAGGCAGTGCTACGCGTGCGGCGGGCAGGGCCACATGGCTCATGACTGCCCGACCCGTCGTACCGAGGAGCAGCAGATGGTGGAGGGGCCACCCAGGCAGAGGCACAGGGTCGACCGTGGCAGTTCGCAGGGAGGAGGCGGACGAGGCAGAGGAGCTGGCCGAGCAGCAGGTGGTGGACGAGGCTTTGAGGCTCTGCCACCACCACCACCAGGAGGTCCACCCCCGACCATAGGGAGCTGGCGGGCAGAGACAGGATCAGCTCCAGGCAGCGGAGGCCTACGACAACTGTGCGCCAGAGATGATTCATGGTACGATCTGTGTCTATTCCACCCTTGCTGCAGTTCTTATAGACACAAGAGCGAGTCACTCTTTCATAGCCGCTGCCCTTGTTCGGAGGTCGGAGATTCTGACAGAGCTGTTGGCTCGATCCTTACGGATAGAGACTCCTACGGAGGCAGACTCGACGATTAAACACTGGTGCCGGCAGTGTGAGCTTACTCTAGGAGGCGAGAGCTTCAGCTGGGATCTTCTTGTAGCAGCGTCGAGGCCTTACGACGTCATCATGGGCATGAATTGGTTATCTACAGTCCATGCTCAGATTGACTGTTTTAGGCACAAGTTGCGATGTGTGCGCACCGATGGGAGCAGGTTCACCTTCACCGGCGAGAAGGGAGCCTTTGTAGCACAGGATGGACTCTCGCAGAGGAGGGGACAACCCATCACTCATCAGTTGGCTAGCCTCATCCTTGGAGCAGTTGACGTGCAGAGTCCTAGTTTTCCTGCAGTGGTGGACCAGTATGCGGACGTCTTCCCCGACGACGTTCCAGGGCTACCTCCTCACAGAGAGGTAGAATTTTATATTGACCTATACCCCGGGACAGCCCCGATATCGACTCCAGCATATCGGATGGCCCCCGCTGAGCTTCGAGATCTGCGGGTACAGTTGGAGGACTTGCAGGGCAAGGGGTTCATCCGACCCAGTGTTTCACCCTGGGCTTCCCCGATATTGTTTGCCAAGAAGGCAGACGGGAGCTTGCGACTGTGTGTCGACTTTCGTCGCCTGAACCAGGTGACAGTGAGGAACAATTATCCGCTACCGAGGATTGATGACCTCTTCGATTAGCTCAAGGGAGCACGGTGGTTCTTGAAGATAGACCTCAGGTCAGGCTATCATCAGCTCAGAGTTCGATATGAGGACGTGCAGAAGACGAACTTTAGGTGTCGGTATGGCCACAATGAGTTCTTGGATATGCCTTTCGGCGTAACCAATGCTCCAGCAGTGTTCATGAGCCTCATGAACAGAATCTTCCAGCCATACCTCGATCGATTTGTCGTGGTCTTCATCGACGACATTTTGGTGTACTTGACCACGGAGGAGGATCACGCCTACCACTTGCAGGTTCTACTGGACACACTCCGAGATCACCAGCTTTATGGCAAGCTCTCGAAGTGCCAGTTCTGGTTACGTGAGGTCCAATTTTTGGGGCACCTCATTTCTGAGGCGGGAGTTGTAGTGGATCCCGCGAAGATCGAGGCAGTGCTAGCTTGGGAGCCACCTAGGAGCATGACGGAGGTGCAGAGTTTCTTGGGCCTAGATGGATACTATCGGAGATTTGTGCCGGACTTCTCTAGAGTTGCGGTGCCACTCTCATCTTTGATGAAGAATGGGAAACCATTTGTGTGGTCAGACAGTTGTCAGCAGAGCTTTCAGGAGCTGAGACAGAGATTGACCAGCGCACCTATCTTGAGGTTGCCTGAGGAGGGAGTTGGATACGTAGTATACTGCGATGCATCAGGGGCCGGACTCGGGTGTGTCCTGATGTAGGAGCGGGTCATGATTGCCTATGGATCACGTCAGTTGAGGCCGCATGAGCAGAACTACGCTACCCATGACCTGGAGTTAGCAGCAGTGGTCATCGCTCTGAAGACATGGCAGCACTATCCGATGGGCGAGCGCTTTACAGTCTTTTCTGACCACCAGAGTCTGAGGTACATCATCTCTCAGAAGGACCTGAACCTGAGACAGCGGCGATGGCTTGAGTTCCTCTAGGACTACGACTTTGAGATAGTCTATACGCCTGGGAAGGGGGACGTGGTAGCTGATTCCCTCAGCAGGAGGACGGGTATCCAGATACTTGAGGAGGCGACAGAGCAGCTAGCCGCTTTGCAGATATCCATCGTGGATAGAGATGGGGCAGCCTTCCTTCAGTCTCTCATAGTCACTCCTCCACTACTGCAGCGGGTCAGAGAGGCACATCGTGAGGATGCTGACTGTGAGACGCGGCGTGCACAGATATCCTTCGGACAGGAACCTGATGATTTCTCCCTTGGAGCAAATCACGACGTCCTTTTTAGAGGACGTACCTTGGTACCAGTCGCTTTACGAGAGGAGGTACTGAGAGAGATTCACACTTCTCCTTTGGCGGTACATCCTGGAGTGGCGATGATGTACTCGGACCTCAGACGATAGCACTGGTGGCCAGGCATGAAGAAGGCTGTGGCAGATTTCGTTTCACGGTGCCTCACCTTCAAGCAGGTGAAGGCAGAGCATCAGGTACCAGCAGGCTTGGTACAGCCCTTGGAGGTCCCGTAGTGGAAGTGGGACGGGATATCTATGTACTTCGTGACTGGACTTCAACGCAATTCCAGAGGTCATGACTCCATTTGGGTGATTGTTGACCGACTCACCAATTCGGCACACTTCTTACCCATCCGAGAGCAGGGCTCAGTGGAGAGATTGGGGCATCTCAACGTTCAGGAGATTGTACGGCTTCACGGTGTGCCATCGACTATCGTCTCTGATCAGGATGCTCGCTTTACTTACCGGATTTGGAAGGGGTTGCAGGAGGCATTCGGGACATGGCTACGTCTGAGCACCGCCTTTCACCCTCAAACGGATGGTCAGACGGAGAGGACAATTCAGACTCTCGAGGACATGCTCCGCGCATGTGTCCCCGACTTTGGTCTCAGGTGGGAGGACCACCTACCCTTGGTGGAGTTCGCGTACAACAACAGCTACCACTCCACCATCGGGATGTCACCATACGAGGCGTTGTACGGCAGGCCTTGCAGATCTCCTTTGTGCTGGACAGAACCTGGGGAGTCAGCACTTGTTGGACCAGAGATGGTCCGGGCCACGACAGAGAAGGTCCAGGTCATCCAGGAGTGGATGAGGACAGCTCAGAGCCGGCAGAAGTCATATGCTGACAGGAGGCGGAGGCCACTAGAGTTTGAGGATGGCGACCACGTCTTCTTGCGTGTCTCACCTCGATGTGGTTTGCAGAGATTTGGCCGAGGCGGCAAGTTGTCTCCACGCTTCATCGGACCCTTCCAGGTCCTCAGCAGGGTTGGCGAGGTGGCTTATCGCCTGGCTCTACCACCTCAGTTGCACCAGGTGCACGACGTCTTCCACGTATCTCAGCTGAGTAGATATGTGCATGACCCGACACATATCATTGACTATGGGGTGCTAGACGTGGATGATGGGGTGACTTTTGCGAAGGTCCCAGTGGAGATAGAGGATCGACAGGAGCGGGTCCTACGTGGGAGATCGATTCCTCTTGTGCGCATCAGATGGCAGCACGGGAACCTCCAGGAGATCACATTAAAGCGGGAGGCTCAGATGCGTGCTCAGTACCCACATTTGTTTCCCTAGTTTATGATGTATCTTTATGGGGACGTAAAGCCCTGAGGTGGGAGTAATGTAAAGACCAGTAAATTTAAAGGAAATTTTTTTTTCTTAATTTTCTTTGGAATTTTGAAAAAACACAGTTTCTGATGGTACCTGATTCCGAGGCCCGGTGTTCCCGGAATCATTTTCCGAAGTTTGGCTCAGGTACGTTCAGTGAACGGATGAGCGTGTTTTTCTAACTTTCGAACCGGTGCCCGGAATCGAATTCTGAGGGCACCGATGAAATCGCAGCGCCGATATTTTCTTAGAAACTCCTCTTCCGGAGTTGAGTTTGCTCGGGTGTGGTTTTTAATTTTTGGGCTTAAAGTTTAGAAATAAAATAATTTGTTCGACAAACTTTATTTTATTTCACTTAAGCCACTTGAAGCCACTTGAAATCCACTTAAACTGAGTTAAAATGGATAGGGTGCTATCCAGAAATATCATACCCCCTTGGTAGGATATTTGTGAGGTGGGGCCCGCATGAGCCCCGCAGTTTCTTTCCGCTAGGTAACGCACCCGCGAAAACCCGTCATTATGAAAGTCAACTGTCGCATTTTCTTAAATCCTTAACACACTATTTAATTGGGCGGTTTATTTCGTGAATTAAATGGGTGGTTTCTTTTGTTGAATTAATTCAACGAATTGATGGGTCGTTACTTACCTTTTTCGTTTGTTGGCGTAATAATAAAATAAGACCAACATATCTTTTTGGAGGATTACTCGTTGAGAGATTTCATCAGAGTTCTTGAGCCTTCATCCTCCTTCGCGAAGAATGCGAAGAACTCCGGCCTCCGATGAAGGACGCCGATCCCGCGGCAGTTGACGATGCGATGCCGTGTTCCACGACGCCGACGTTCCCTTCCTACAACGTTCTTCTACGACGTCTCTTCCTCCGCAACGAAATCTTCGATCAACTGCTTGAGGTAAGAGTCTCAGTTTTATTTTAATCTCTCCTGTGATTTTTTTACCGAAACACAGATTTAATTTTTTATAATTAAATCTTTTGTTTCTTGGTCCGTTGAGTTCATCGACGCAACGCCGGATTCCGTGACGACGCGACGCCTTCATCGACGATCAATTTCCGCGAAGAACGCTCACGCGCGACAACTTCGAGGTAGGGATTTTTATTTGGATTTTTATATTCCCATGTTGTTTCCATTCAAAATGAAGAACCCGGTTCAATAAGAACAATTTTAATCCTTTAAAATTGTCGATTCATGTGTTGAATATTATTTCTCCAGTTGTTTACCTCTAACGCGGAGGGTGCAGGCCAAACGAACACGGCCCGACAACCCTCCGACGTTCTTCCTTGTTGTGCGGATTGAAGGGCGACGAAGGAACGAGCCGCAATGGAAATTTGACGGTTCCACAGTGAAGAACGAGTCCCGGGAGGAGCAACGGCGCAGACGGGAACAGAATTGGACCACCGGAGCGACTCCGGGGGCCCGCGAAAGCCGCCGGCGCGGCGGCGCTGGCAGCCGGAAGCGGCGGCGCCCCGGCGCACCGCCGGACAAGGCAGCTGCAGCGGCACCCGCAGCCGGGCGGGTCCAGCGCCCTCGGACGCGGCAAAGCCGCGTCCGGCTATCCAAGGCGACACCCCGCGGGTGCCGCGGGGTTGTCACGCGGGGGCGGCGGCTCCCCCCCGCGTCGCTCGGGTCGTCCAGGGCGACATCCCGCAGGTGCCGCGGGGGTGTCATGTGGGGTCGGCGGCTCCCCCCCTCGTCGCTCGGCCACGCGGCCGCGCCGGACTGTTCCGGCCGAGCCCGGCCGGTCCGACCGGGTCCGGCGGGGTCGGCCCGGGCCCGGACCCCACGTCTTCGGACCGTTTCGGTCAAATGCCCGTAACTTGAGCTACAGGCCTCCAAACGACTCACCGTCAGTGGAAACATGATCCTTGGATCGAGACGGTCGTCTTGGTATATCGCACTCAAGATTCTGGAATACTTGAGGTTCGGCCGGGTCGGTTCGTACACGAAACCAACCGGGCCCTCGGAGCACAAACGCTCATATCTTGAACTACGGACGTCCGATTGACGTGCCGTCAACTTCGTTGAATTCCTCAAAGAGGGAAGGATATTTTGGCATACTCCGACTGAGGTTTGGACGCAGGTGGAGTACGATCGGGTTGGTTTTGCCTTAAAAACTAACAGGCCCCTGAAACGAAAAAGCCAATATCTCTCAGACCGGGAGTCCGATTGACGCGCCGTCTGCGACGTTGAGTTCATGTTGATGATATGGAACTTTTGGATACATCAACTTCGGACTTTGTGTCAGTTGATGGATCAACCTCTCGGCTCGTGGAGCGGACCCTCCCGAACGAGCTTGCTGTGTGCGGAACCCTAGAGCTGGCTGCGACTGCTACTTTGACAGCGACGACCGTGCAGAGATCCTCAGTGGACTGCAGCGACGACCGTGCAGAGATCCTCAATGGACTGCGACGACTACAACACTCAGCGATCCTACGTGGATCAGTGTTACAGGTCCTGTGTGGGCCTGATCCTATGTGGGTCTGATCCTGTGTGGGTCAGCGCTCAGCGGTTCTGTGTGAGCCAGCGCCTACAGTTCCTATGTGGGCCCGATCCTGTGTGGGTCTTTGCGGGGGTTAGTTACCTATCGATCCTTTGTGGGTCTGATGACTTAGATGGATCAGTGATCATCTTTATCGTCATCCGAAGA
Organism: Viscum album; assembly: GCA_963277665.1. Classification (NCBI taxonomy): domain Eukaryota; kingdom Viridiplantae; phylum Streptophyta; class Magnoliopsida; order Santalales; family Viscaceae; genus Viscum; species Viscum album. The sequence continues at coordinate 202,385,688 of OY728128.1, forward strand.
ATTATACATGTGTGAGCTGAATCCTGTTTACTCTCCTTTGTGGATTGTGTTGAGCTATCCTGTGTGGATTTACTGTTCACTCTCCTTTGTGGATCGTATTGAGCTGTCCTATGTGGATTACTGTTTACTATCCTTTGTGGATTGTGTTGTGCTATCCTGTGTGGGTATACGTTTGCTTTCCTGTGTGGACTGGGTTGTGCTTGGGCTCGGACGTTGGAGCCGAACGGGAATTGATGACTTAGTTATATGTATGGGCATATACCTATGTCGTGTCAGATGTTACATCGTGATTGTATCATTCCTTTGTGGATTATCCTTTGTGGATTTTGGGAGACCTTCGGGGGTCTCGGGGTCCCTACTGAGTAGCTTATACTCACCCCTGCACGGGCTATGCCCGCACTTCGTTGTGTTGGTTGCAGACGACGGACAACGCTGATCGAGGTGGAGGTGTGTGGAGCAGGACGGTACTTGGAGGTGGACCACTGGGTGGGACATATTCGGAGCGGACGGCTGCACGGAGGAGCTGTGGAGGCTATCTGTACCCACCCTTCAGGTGGGACTTCCAGAGGATGGCTCGACGCTGCGGCTTTCTTTTTCAGTTGCTGTTTTTCTTTTCAGTTGTACTTTACAGTTGGGCTTGTATTTCCGGCCCCTTTTACTTTCAGAACAGCTTGTACAGTTTTTACTTAGTGTTTACTTTTCCACATGCTTTCTCTGTGGTGCTTGTTTACTTCTCAACAGCAATGCCTTCCCCTTTTTTTCGGGATTTACGCCTTGGTGCTAGTCGCCAGCCCCTGGCCTATGGAAGGCGGGCTTGGGGTAGTCACGGAACGGGCCCTGAGGGCGGGTCATGACAAAACATCCAATTCATATGCCATCTTTGAAAATGTGAACCTTTCTTCACGGTAGTCCTTTTGATTTTTTTGGGGATTTTTATAATCCATGGTCAAGGATTAGTGGGGCGAAAAGTATGATAAAAATAATAATAATAATAATATTATTATTATTATTCGGGGAAATTGTATCCGGTTTTATGAATATAGATTATTTTTTATTGACGCACCGTCAATGGAATTATTACCCTCGACTTGAGTCAATTGATTCAGTACTGATTTTATGAACTTAAACCAGAATGGTGGTGTGGGGAACATAAGGCCCAATTTTGGAGTTTGTGGTGAAATGAATCATTTTCACTGGGTGTTTATTTGAGATGAATGAATAACCAATCCTCTATGATTCTCTGAGAGGATCTTAATGGAATGTTTCGTTTGATGTGTTTCGGGATCATTTCATGGGCCCTACGAAGCACCATTTGTGTGCTGTGCTACAAAAAGTATTTTCTTCATCAGGAATCCAATTTCAGAAAATAAATAGTTGATCTTGTGCATTTATTCACAAGGATTATGGTGGTGTGATCCATTTTATTATTTGGGGATATGTGATGTGGCATGTTAGTAGAATTTCGTTTTCACCCTTCAAATCAAACTATGTGCATCATGTGATCATCATCCTTTTGGGCCAGAGGTTCCATTTACTCTAGGAGTATTCTGGCAGTCTTAGGGGGTACTTGTTCATAGTTTAGTACCCTAATATGTGTAGGTACATTTCATGGTGATGAGATACGGATACACATCATTTGGGACCCACAAGTTCCATAAACCACTCTATAAATCCTCTACCTCTCTAATATCCTTCTTATGGACTCGGATTTTAGCATTCGAGTAGCATATCCTAAGTGTTTTTCTGCATAGAAAGTGATGGTTCCCTCATTATTAGATATAAAAATATAATGTTTGGTGTTTTGGGTGTGTCTCTTATCTGTTGTAATAGCTGATGAATGTAGGGTAGTTCCTCAATGCTTTCCGAGAGGTACCATCTAGTAAGGATGACCAGATCACTTTTAGGCATTCCCTCTTGGTTGGTTGGGAAGTGGAGTTCGCCTGTGAAACTTTTGGATTACCCTCCACCTGGTCTGGGAAGTGAGTAAAATCATTTAATGTTTAGGACATACCCTCCATGGGGGCTGGGCAATGAGGTTCATTTTTTACTCTTCTGGACATACCCTCCCATGGGGCCAGGCAGCGAGGATCATTGTTTACTCTTCAAGGATTACACTCTAGTGCATCACCCTTAAGTGGGGATGGATAGTGGTATTTGATAATGAACAATGATTTGGCATAATTTTAAATACACATGGACTCATTATGAAGAGGGATGGTTTTCCCACCCAGATGGGTCCTTGTGATGTGACCAAAAACATTGATAGAGGGACAGGGCCACCAAAAGTGGATACTATCATGGTGTAGTGATTGAGTCTTTTTGAAATATAGATCCATACACAATCTCAATTGGGTTATTTTTTTGAGCATGTATATATATATATATATATATCATATTACAGTACCCACTCCTTGGTTTGGGTTACTATCCTTCAATAATAGGTGAAGACGTGTGGGGTATGCCCCCTTCTTTCCATGTCAATATTCTCATGGTCGAAAGAGTCAACTCTCCAACTAATGGTAGAAAACACTCAGTAAAAAGATCTTATTCTCACCATTTCTAGGTCCATGTGTTTGGATGAAATTACCTCACTCACTGTTTGTGTTAATATGTACTCCTTTTATTGTACCTTTCTCAATTTATTGATCCCCTCTTAAGTACATATTTTCCAACTCACTTGAGCCTTTGGGGAATCGTAATGTGTATTTTTATAACCACCCATTCTTAGGATTTTCCCGCACATGGTGCGCCCTTACATACAACATACAATTTGATCGTGACATCAGATGAGCTTAGGTATATGGGGCGCTTCAACCATGTGCGGTAGTTGTAGCTTGAGATCCAGGAAAAGGGATCTCTCATATATTTTACATTTCCACTTATTACTGGGTGATGGAACTCTTCTAGTTGGTCATGTATTTTCCAATTTACATTTCAATTTACATTACAACACCTGTACATGTACTGTTTAGGGGTTGATGCATATTTTTGGTTTATATATATTGGTGTTGTATCTTTATTTCCTTTACCTCGACACTTTTTCATTTATATGGTTGTGTGTGTGTGTAAATGTACTTAGAGAAAGGCATACCTGAGTTTTTTAGGCCTTCAGCACTAGTCACTAGCCCCTGGCCTATGGAGGTGGGCTTGGGGTAGTTGCGACTAGAGCCCCAGCACGGGTCGGGTCTTGAAAAAGTTGTATCAGAGGTTGTCCATTCCTTGGGATATTGATCAAATGTTCCATAAAGAGGAATTTTTTGGATTTTAGGGAATGTGTGTTAACATTTCTATAGAGAGGGTCTTAGGACAAGTAGTCCAGTGATGGTGCAGCGGTCGACGTAGCTATTCACTTGGACCTTGATTTTCCGCTTGTCAACTCTGAATGTTGTGACATCTGTTGTAGGGAACAACAGTACATGCATTATATTGGAATAAGTCTTCGAATATACTTCTTTATTCATCTACCCATATATATATATATATACTAATTTGAATATAGTCCTCATTGATGGATTCGGGATGCCTATACGATGACAACCAGCAAGGAAATCAGCTCTTTATAATGATGACAACATGCTGAGTGGTGTGGCCTTAGTTTAATATCCATCATAACAACCACTTTTTCTAGGTGGGTAGGTAGCTGCACCTCCACCTATTGAGAAGTAGTTAGTTCAATCAAATAAGGTGTAAGATGAGAATAGGTCAGGGGAAATTCATGAGTTGTAGAATCAGAGACCAATGAGGTTCCATATTGATCCATACCCTCAGGCAGCGGTGGATCATCTATAGTCAATGGTTCACATCTTCTGGATTGTTTGGACACCAACATATGAGATGGTGTCTTTGGTATCTATCATTGTTTCATGGAGATACTCTATATTTTTGGAGTCAGGATACTTAGATACTTGATGATTCGGTACTCTCATAAGATGACTTCCAACAGTTGTTCATTGAGGAGTACCTACGTCTTATGCTCTGTCTGGATTCCAGAGATTTTGGAGCATTATCATAGAGGGATGATAGAGTATGAGTACATGAATAGGTTAATAGACATTAAAAAGTACTCTATGGACATGATCCACTATGGCTACATCAAATATTGAATGTTTGAGTGGGGAATCTACAGAGAGATCTATATCGATGTAGTAACCTTATGCATCCACACTAATTTTGGGGTGTTGGAGCATGTACTAGTGACTGAGAGATTTCTGTAAGAGGGGTTCCATACAGGTGGCTATGGTAGTGGGTGAAATAGAGCTAAGACATCTTTCACAACTGGCAGTAGTCAAACAACAATATCTCGACATAATGAGCCTCCCCATAATCAGTCTCTGAAACATGGTCATATGTGGCCAAGGAAGCATAGGGAACAGGGATAGACTGAGGAGTGATGGTGTTATTCTTATGATAGCCACAGTCACATTGAATAAGAGTAACTAACTATCTGTGTCAAAAATTCCAATATGATAGTAATGGAACCACCATGGCAGAGATAACACCACGACCATGGATCTCTCATATGAGGAATGTGATGGTCCCCAAGGAGTTGGTGCAAGAATGGGAGAACGAGGAGATGTGGTTGGTGGAATATTCAATAAGGTCCTACCCCATAACTAGGTGGACTGTGTTAGTGTTGGGGAAATGGCGGCCGAGTCTATGGGTAGTTTTCTTCAATGGTTGTCTACAATCCTATAAAACACAAGTTGATAAGAGTTACTCACATTGTATTTTATACATTCTTCAAGTTGAACATTATATACACTATGTGAGTTTCTCTTTTCTCCCTACATCATTATTGAGGTTTTAACAAGGTTTTGTGGGGAATCAGTGTAACCCTATATTGGTGTTGTTCAATGTATCATTGAATTTATTCGGAATAGGGATTCTTCCCCCACAGAAACACAATTTTGTGACGTAAGATAAATTGTGTGGGTGAGTCAACGCTGCCCAAAGGGGATAGTATCTGGGTGTTGTGGATGAGTCCCTAGAACTTGTTCAGCAATGTAGAGGTTTTGTAGTGGCATTTTGGATTAGTTTCAAGAATTTAAAATTGTGTTTTTATGCTTGACCTACTTTTGCATGGATTTCCACTTGTGGGTGGGGTATATTGTCTAGTTTGGGGAGAACTCTCATTCCAAGGGAAGTGAAGACATATAGGGTATTCTAGGTTCATGATGTGTCTAATTTATTATGGTTGGATGAGTTCACTCACCTTCCTTATTCTTTGTCACCTGGCATGCTCAACATCAACATTGATACAAAAGATATCAATTGAAGGTTGAGATGACAGAGAACCCCTTAACAGGACTACATGACTAACTTTCAGGTGCTTGCAGTGGTAGCCTTCTCACTAATAATGTAGAGATTATATCTTTAGGGAGAGAGTTTTGTGGTTTTCATCATCCACTAGAGTCATAGGTGCATCTTCACCGAGATTGACTTGAACCTGAGACAATGATGCTGGTTGGAAATTATTGAATGACTAAAACTTCAAGATAGTCTATACTCTGTAAAGAGGAAATATTGTAGCAATTTATCTTAATAAGAAGTCCCAGGATTCCCTAGTATAGGATCATTCAGAGTATCCAACATTCCTACCACTGACCCTAGACGAGAAGGTGTGTACAATTTTATGCAGTCGATGGTGTTGAATCCTTCAGCTCCCAAGCATGTAAGATAGTCACAATTGAGAGACATCGATAGTGAAATAATTCATGACTATATATCATTGGGTGTTTCACTAAATGGATATTCTGAAGGAAGGAATCATGATACAATGTTCTAACTAAAAACAATGGTTCCTGTTGCGATACGGGATGAATAGGTTTGGCTGGGGAGGCAAACTATCCCATAGGCTACATTGGGAAGTTTGGGACCATTTAAAGAGATAGTGAGTTTTCATGGTTGATTTCCCTATAATCTCATTTGATGTGGGTATATGGCATGTTCCATGTGATTTAGTAGAGGAGATATGTATGTGATCCTATGCACATTGTTGATTGGATCAGATCATATGTTGATGGAAAATCCCCTTGGTTCGCATGGTGTGGTAGCGTGGAAGTGTGCTAGAGAATTCAAGAGAGAATGAGAGTCATGTGTGGGCTCAGTATCCCATGATTTTCCCTAGTTTTTCTTTTTAGGGATGAAAAACATAATGCATGGAATGATGTAGAGACCCGGTTTATTCATGTAAGACATTGGAAAATTTCAACATATATTTTTAGATCCAGGCTCTGAGACGGAGTGTGATTCTACGACCTAGAGTACCCAGAATATAATATAAAAAAATAATTATATTTAATTCTATTAAAAAGATTGAAATGGGATATCATTGAATGTGTATCATAGATCATGAATCTGAGGCCACAATTGAGTCCGGAGTGTGGTGTTTACCATTGATGTGACATAAAATTTGTTAGCGTGAGTCTTTTATAGAAAAATTCACAGTGGGTATTTTCGGAAAAAAAATAATTAATTTAATTAATTTATCTCAAATGCAGATTAAAATAACTATTGAATGGGGAATCATATCTGTAATGTAAGGATACTATTGAGTTTCAAATGAGGTTTTTTACCTTAGTGTAACCTAATGTTAGGCGGTGCGGTAACTTCAGATTCTACAACCGGTTGCAATTTTTTATATGGAGGCATTTATGGGAAATGAGAAAAGGATGGCTCATTTATCACATATATGTCAATGAGAGATCCTCTTGTCATTAGAATGATGATTTGATGCCGAATTCCTGGCGAATTGTGATGCAAATGCAGGAGCTAGTAGATCGAAGCACAACGAACACAACGTTGGATCCAAATTGAGGTTGGTTTTCTCTTTCAGATTATTTACCTCCCATAATGAATGATTTAATTTCATTTTTGACATCTGATTGCATTGATTAATTTGAAATCCTTTTTTAATTTCCAAACTAACAACTTCCATCACTTTTTTATTTTCTAGATCATTTGTTCTTCGCCATTCATCAAATTCATCATTGTTCACCTTTTTTCACGCTGATACAACATACGATTGTTGAGCATGGCATAGATCAGTGAAGTTTGTGATCTATTGTATATATATTGACAATAGTTTTTTGTTTCCTGCACCATCGAATGTGTAGTGGCAAGTGGATTTGGTAGCTAAATTTTTTCACAATGAAATGTTGACTGATCATTGAGAAGTTCCTGAGTCTATGAAGGTCTTGTCTCAAGGAGTCTAGATCTAGTCTCGGAATGATATTTGGGAAACTAGGGTGTTCCCTGTGGTCCGCGGAAGAACTAGCAGTGTGAAATAGGCACAACAGCTCATGTGGCTACTCGTGGTGGTCTGCGGGGTGGCGTTAGAGCCACACAGTGGCAGCGGGCTATGACGTCCGCTACGGTTGTGGGATTCGGGGAGTGGAGCAGGGGTGACTAGGTGATGGCACGGGACACTGACCTAATGGGGTGGCAGAGTAACAGAAGTGTGGGCTAGGATAAGATGGTAGACTAGGCTTGACTAGGGAAGATTATGGCTTCGTCGAACACGATAACACTTAAACATAGCATTTGTTTCATGTGTCATCTACCAAGACATGTTCCTCATATCAAGAAAGATCTTATTAGGCTAGTTCAAGACTATAAATTTTTGGTTTCATGGATAGGTTCCACAAAACACCTATGTTTAATAATAATAATAATATTATTATTATTTATAAATATTTGTATCGGACATATCCTACAAACCAGATATTTGATTCTCGTGTCGTATGTGGAAAATAAACCCTTTCTTCGAGGAAGACCTTTTGAGTATAATTTTGGATTTTTATAAATCACGATCAAGGTTTAGTGGCATGAAAATTATTAGTATAAAAATTAAAATGTGATTATTTTTCATCAGGGAACATTTATTGGCCGTATAATAACTTACGATGTCAGATTGACTCATCGTTAGAGGAATTGTGACCCTATATTTGAAGAGGAATTTTCAAGACTATTTTTGAGTGATTAAACCTGAAATGGAATCTTGGCCCCCTCGAGGCCCGATTTGGGTGTTTGCGGTGAAATAGATCATTTTAGTTGGTTATTCATTTCACACGAGTGAATAGGAAATCATTCATGCTCTTATGAGAGGTTATCAATGGCACAATCCATTTGAGGTCTATTAAGATCACGGTATGGGTTACATGAAGCACTATTCATTTGTAATACTGAATGAAGTATCTAATGATGCTCAAAATATAAGAGGAGGCTGAATTTTACACTTTATAAATTCCTTTGGAACTTGTATTGATGGTTATGTTTAACAATATTAAACAATGTAATTAAAAAAACCACTAGTTATACACAATTTCTTGATTCTAGAAATATGATTCCAAGAATGTAATTCTGGAAGAATGGTTTCAGAAATAAAACATAACAAAAGATTACAATGATAAAGATTCAAACATAAAGTGTATAGAATCTCACTAAATCAGATTGTACATGTATAATAACGTATAAGATATTTATTGTTTTCTCAACAATAAAAATGCAGTAGAAAACTTGAAACAAACAACTAAAAAGTAGTAAATATTTTAACCCAAATAGAAGGGTATCCAACAACCATGGATAAATGTCCCTTGATTTATACTTTCAAGAAATTATTTCTTATCCACACTAGGTTAATCCCTCGATACAAATATTGGAGTCTGTCTTGATATCCCCGCAAGCCCTCAACTTCAAGGTAGTCGGCACCTCTGTCTTTCGCAGCATGGAAGTCCTCGAACTTTAAGGTAGTCGACACCTCGGTCTTCCTATCCCCAGAAGCCCTTGATTGTACTCAACAACATTCATAGTTTCACGTAGAAAGTCTAAACAAGATGTTTAGTACACACAAAGTAATAAAGTCTCTCTCTCTATAAATCACTTCAGCAGCATGCAATATCTAGATTTATTAACATTCCGGGCTCTTTAAAATGAGCTCCAATTTATAGGTACAGCTCCAACGGTCAGCTCCCTCCTCCAACGGTTATATTTTTCCTTGAATTTCGGAGGGACCTGTACATGTGTCACTCAAGAAACAGTTAGTTAGTATCTGAATGAAGACATCATTTTATAACAAAAACAAGTGAAAGAAAAAATATGATTGCTTGAAAAAATTCATTTTTTCGGAGTGTAAGAAAAAAATGAAAGTTAGGAGTCTACCCAAAAACTATTTAGAGTCTATAATACATGGATATTCAGATTATTTTTATCATAATAATTAGGTGTTAAAAATCTATAGAATTCAGAGTCTGAATTTCAAGGAAATTTGGAGTCTGAATTCATAAGAATTTGAAACATGAACTCATAAGAGTTCGGAGTCTGAATTCAGTGAAATCAGAACTAGAACACATAAAAGTTCAGTGTCTAAATTCATAGAAATTGGAACCTGAACTCGTAAATGTTCAGTGTCTGAATTCAAAGAACTCGGAGTCTGAATTTAGTGAACTCGAAGTCAGAACCTAGAAGAGTTTGGAGTCTGAATTCAGAGAAATCAGAACCCAAACTAATAAACTTTTGGTGTCTGAATTCAGAGAACTCGGAGTCAGAACTCAGAAGATTTCGGAGTCTGAATTTAGAGAGTTCGGACCCTGAATTCAGATCCTGAAAATAGAATTCTTTATATCTATGTAAATATATGATTCTGAGGTTTTGGATATGAAACCGAATTTTATACTTAGAGTATGAACAATGAAAACATGGAAAGGATAAATTTCTTTGGGGAATGAAAATTTCCTTATGAAATAAAAACATAGGGAAAATGAAAATTTCCTTAATATAAGGTGTTCGTGATTTTAAAAACAATAATGAATGGAAAAGTCATAAGGAACCCTTATTGACTCAAAAATCTTCCCCTTTTTGGAAAGCACAAACACCCTTAAGAAAAAGAAATAAGGACTTAGAAAATATTTTTCCAGACTGTGAAAATAAAACGTCTCTCCCTTAACACATGGGTAATGATGAATACCACTAACTTCCCCTTAGGATTTGAAATATCTAAGGATTGTATTCTGATTTCATTAATGAGATTTTTTATTATCTTGTATATAGAAAAATTTATAATGAAAACACTCCCTTAGATGAACTCCCCCTGACTTGAACTTAGTATTCGTTTTGCCATTCCTTTCTCCCCTTTTGTGAATTTCAAAAAGGATTAAATGGAATGTAAAAGAAATAATGGTACCTAAAAAATTAGTACTAAACATCCAAAAGACATGAAGCCGTAAATTCATTATGATTTGAAAAAAAATTCAAGGAAATAATACAACAAAAGATGATATTTAAACAAGGTTATCCTTCCTTTTCATTGGGAATCAACTTCTTCACTATTGTCTTCAGCTTCATGAGCTCCATGTGTTCTTCCTCTACTCACTTATGAATCTGATCCTAATCCTCTGTTTTCTTCTCTATGGCTTTGATCTTTTATTCCTGAGCCTTAATAATGTTAGCACGATCCTTCAATGTTTCCTATTACTTGAAAATATTTTCTTCTATCTCAATTATGAAATCTCTTTCTCTCTTCTAGTTTTGGGAAACTGAATACAACATCTCATTCAGATATTTTACCTCTTGAATCCAAGAATTCATTTCCAAAGTTAACATTTCTCTAAAAATGTTTGAAAGATCCCTGATGTTACTATCCTCGGTGTCAAAATCCTCCTTCATGCTATCTTGGAAATAATTAAGATTTATTATGTATTCAATGGTTTTCTGTGACCAACTGGTCATATTCTTGCATGATCTTTTGTGGGCATCGTACTTAATGAAAAAATTATTGAAATCGTCCTCAAGCTTGATACACATATCCATACCCTAGGATACTGAATCTGATTTCTCGTTCAAGGTGTGTTGAAGCATCTGACATCTCGAGTCAATTAATAGAAAAATTGGAATAGTCCTAACAAGTTTCTTCAATGATTTTACTACGAAATCTTGTACTAGGGCTGATGATTCCAAATCTGAAACTCTGATTTGTGAGGTATCTTTCTCTTGCTCAGCATCTTTCCTCTTTGATAATCTACTAACTTCCTTATTCTTCACAAGATATTTTTTTAGGTGTTTCAAAAACCACTTGATTTCCCTTATTAGTTCTTGGAATGGATTCCTCATTAAGAGATTCATGTTCACTGTCAGACAGCTGATCGATTTTATCTTCATCTACAACTTATTTTTGAGCTCCTGCCTTGGAATTCTCTAGGTGTATGAAATGAGGATTATATATTTCTTCTTCAAACAGCTTATCCACTTCTTCTCCAATATTGTCATCTTCACAATTCTCGTCTTTCCCAGAGGTAGGTATCTTTGAAGATTCATCTTATGATGTTCAGATTTAGAGCTTCATGGATGGACTTTCTTTATAATGGAAATCTTCTACTTGTTTAATCAACTATGCGGTGTCACCACTACTTTCCACTTCTTCTTCAACTTATTTTTCATTGATTTTTTCCGGAGTCACAAATTTCTTCCCCGGAGTTTTAGGTAATGCTTCTACTAAAAAGGATTATGGTTCCGGAATGTTTTCAGAAGCATTCCAGTTATCCCTCAGAAGGGATTGCACAATCTTTACTTCACTCATCTTCTTCTTTTGTTTATTTTCTTTCTGTTCCCTTTCCAGATACTTATCTATCTTATCCATCAGTTATTTTTCTTTAGTAGGGTCAAGGGAAAACTTGGGTTCCCCTTATTTCCTATTCTTCTTGTCTTCCCTCCACATTGCTTCTACCTCTTCCGAATTGGATTTTTTATTTTTCGGCTTTGGGGGTGAAGAATGAACTTCATTGTCCAAAATAGATTTTACCTTATCTTCTACTTCCTTAAACTTACTCTTCCTTCTATCCATTTTTGATGGTTCATCAATCTCTTGTTTCTTTGGTATAGCTTCAGCTTCTTCTTCTGGAAAGTCGTAAAATTCTCCGGATTCCATAGAAAAATAGACTTTCATCCTTTTCAAAGTATCATCACTAACCAGCATGACATTGAAATTCCTTGGTTTTGAACTACAAGGAATTTTAAAATATTCCAAGCACCGAATAATTAGCTTTGAAAGAATGGCTGGGTACATAATGATCTGAGCCTTCATATTTCCATTCTTTATATTCTTGATCATAATCAGAATATACTTGACCAAGTTAATCTTTCTCAGGTTCACTAGAAAATCCAAAATATACCTGTCACTCTTCTTCAATGTGTCCTTGTCACCTTTTCTCGAAATGATGAAACCTTGAACCCATTATTCGAGAATCCTGAAATTTGTAGAAAGATGAACAATCTTCATAGTCTTTATATCTATAAGATTAAGGCAATCCATAGCATTCACCTTAACAAAGCTTCCTTGAACATCTGGAAATTTATGAGAACAAAACTCAGCTTCTCCTTCATACGGAATACCAACTATTCTAATAGCCTTGGTGTATGAAAGTGCATAAGTCTTCCCACAAATCTTGAAAGAGAACATATCTTTTCCTTCTTGCTTGAAAAAAATTAGCATTTCAAAAAATTCAACTACAAAATCTGGATATACTAAATCTTGATCTCCTGGATTTGATACAGAAACACTATCCCATCCATTCAGCATGATGTTCTTTGAGATGAAGGAATCATACTAGGCGAAGAAGATTGGATGCACCAACCATTCTCTATAAACCTAACACTCGGAGACTAGCTTGACAGATGACATTTCTTTCTAAGAATATTTTTTGACAGACATTCAGATTTGAGCAAGATTTCAGATGTTCAGAACAGGCTTATGTAGGAGGGAAACACATCAACACGTGAAGGTTGGAGTTTCGATGTGGGACAACAATCGGGGGGGGGGGGGGTCCCTTATATAGGTGTTTGAAGTGAGGGTTCACCTTCCATAGTAAATCTAATGGTTGAGAAACATTTTGATCAGATCTAATAGTTGAAATGAAAGCCTCAAGGAAATCTTGGTATGATCCGATCTTTTGAGGTTTTTTTTAAAAAAACATTCGGAATTATGAAAAAGAGAATCTGAAAATTAAAAAACAAATGAAAATACCAACAAGTAAAATATGATTACGAAAACTCTGGAAAGGAAACATACCTTCAAAATTTCTAGGAATATTATTCATAATGATGAAAATTCTTCTTGAATGAACTTTAGATTCTGAAAAATTTTGATTACGGAAAATCTAAAAAAAACTGACTACGAAATTTTAGAAAATATTCATTATGAAAATTTAGAAAATATTCATTACGAAAATTTAGAAAATATTTATTAAGAAAATTTAGAAAATATTCATTACAAAAATTTAGAAAATCTTCATTACGAAAATTAAGAATATCTTCATTACAAGAATTTTGAAAATCTTCATTAAAAAATTTTGAAAACCTTCATTAAGAAAAAATTTTAGACAACGAAAAATTTTAGACTAACAATAAAATGTACTCCCCCTATGAAAAAGAGTGTATTACAGTAAGAAGATAGGTTTAAATAATAATCTATCATGGAAAATTACCTTATGGTTATCATTCCTAACTTCTGTTTAATTTATTCCAATCTATCGGAGGGTAAATATTTTGTGATAATATCAGCAAGTTGATATTGTGTTCCAATAAATTTAACAATGATATCTCCTTTTTTGTGTAATCACAAAGAAAGTGATGCCTAATATCTTTTTATTTTGCATGAGAGTCATGTGCATGGTTTTTACATAGGGAAATGGAACTGCTATTATCACACAAGATTTGTGTTTTGATTAAACTCATACCATTATCTGTGAGTATGTGTTGAATCCACAAGACTTGAGCACAACAACTTCCATCTGCTACATATTAAGCTTCAGTAGTGGAAAGAGATACTGAGTGTTTCTTTTTGAATGAACAAGAAACAAATGAATCTTATAAGAAATGAAAAGTTCTGTATGTACTTTTTTAATCCATTCTACATTCACCAAAGTCGTCATCTGAAAAACATTTCAAAACAAAATCATTTCTAGAAGTATACAGGAGTCCAAGATCCATGGTTCCAATTAAGTAGCAAAAAATCCTTTTCATTGCCTTTAAATGAGATTCGTTAGGATTGGATTGATATCTTTCACATAAGCATACCAAACACATTAAATCTAGACGACTAACTATCATGTAAAGTAGACTTCCTATCATACATCTAAAATATGTTTGATCTACTGGTTTTCTAACTTCATCAAGATCAAGTGAATTTGAGTTACCAATGGGAGTACATATATTCATAGTGTTTTAAAATCCATATATTTTATGAAGTTATTTAAAATACTTATGTATGGATATACAGATTCCTTCTGGTTTTTTTGTGAAATTTAAAAACCAAGGAAAAATGTTAACTCACCCATCATACTTATTTCAAACCCAGATGTCATTATATCCACAGAAGAATCCGTTAAAGATTGCTGAGATGAACGAAATATAATTTCATCATCATAAATTTGAACAAACAAATTTTTTTTCTTATCTTTATTTATAAAAGGTTTTGGATTAGCATTTCCCTTAACAAAATTATTTTGAAGAAAAAATCTTGTAAGTCTATCATACCAGGCTCCAGGGGCTTTCTTAAGTCCATACAATGCATTGGTATGTTTGAAAACATGTTCAGGATGTTTTGTATCTTCAAAAACAGGTGGTTGTTCAAAAAAATGTCCTCTTGTACAAAACCATTATGGAAAGCACATTTAACATCCATTTGAAAAATTTTGAAAAAGAATAATGCTGTAAAGGAATGTAGAATATGAATAGATTCATGTATAGCTACTAGAGTATAGGTTTCTTCATAGTATATTCCATATTGTTGATTATAGAATATATCAACTAATCTTGCATTATTTCTTAAAATTATTTCATTTTCATCACAGTTATTTCTGAAGATCCATTTCACTCCAATAACAAAAAATTCCTCAGGTCTTTCAACCAAGTTCCAGACTTTATTCCTTTCGAATTAATTTAGCTCATCTTGAATAGCTATTATCTAATCATTATCACCTAAAGCTTCATCAGTTCTTTTTAGTTCTAAGTGGGAAATAAATTCTAGATGTTATGTTTCATTTCTTAAGGAACATCTAGTCCTTACAGGATGATTCACATCACCAATGACACTATCACTTGGATGATTCTTTAGAAACAACTAATTTTGGGTTTTGTAAAACCTGTTCATCAACATAAGGTAGGATGTCTTCTGGGGTAAATGTTTTAGAAATATCTTCATAGAAATTATCCTTATCTGATGAATATTCTAACAAAGGATGATAATTAGTTTTTTTAAACACATCTGACGATGTAGGTTAAGGTTGTTTAAAAACAAAGAGATCAGTTTCATCAAATTTGACATGTACTGTATCTTCAACAGTAAAAGTGATTTAATTGAAAATTCTTATTAGCCTTAGAAGTTGTGTATTAGCCTTAGAAAATTCCTTCATCATGTTTTGGTTTGAATTTGTGTAGATTATATTTTGAATTCATAATAAATACCTTGAAACCAAAAACCATGATGTAGTAAAGTCTATGTTTTCTACCATTCCATAACTCATAAGGGGTTTTATTTAGAAATGGTCTACTCAAAACAAAATTTATAGAATAACAAGTAGTACTTATAGATTCATCTGAAAAATTTTTGGCTACAGAATAATCACTCAAAATGGTTCTTGTTATCTTTTTAATAATTCTGTTTCTTCATTCAACAAAACCATTCTGTTGAGGTGTTCTGGGTGCTGAAAAATTATGATTAATGCCCTTTCTACTAAAAAAAGATTCAAAATCTGAATTTTGAAATTCCCCTCCATGATCACTATGAATAGTTATCAAAGGAAGTCTTTTCCCATTTTTAACTTGGTCTCTAAAACTTTTGAAATAAGAAAAAGCTTCAGATTTCATTGCAAGAGAATAGACACATGTTAATCTAGTGTTATCATCAACTAAGACAAATACATAATATTTTCCTCTAATGCTTCCAGTTTGTGTGGGACCAAAAATATCTATATGTACTAACTATAATCCATCAGTGGTGGAGACTTCACCAACTAATTTAAAACATGATTTATGCTCTTTTCCATATTCACAAGGATCACAACCTTTTGAAGAATCAAGTATAACTCTGGTATATCCTTAACTAGTATCTTCTTCGAGAGTTTTCATTGGTTTCTAAAGTTACAGTGACCTAGAATTCTATGCCATAACCCTGAATGATCTTCCATTTCACAAAGGCAAGGTACATCTTGGATCCTAAGGTCCTATATGTTTTGTGTGTATACATTAACTTGTCTATGGGTGGAAGGAAATAAAACTTACTTGGAATTGTGAACTATGAACTTCTCATTCCTAAAATGCACAAGGTAACCTTCATCACATAATTGACTCATGCTAATGAGATTGAGCTTAATACCCTTAAAAAATGAAACATTTGAAATCAATGTTTTTCCAAGAAGAATGACGTTACATATACCAATAATTTATCCCTTAGCATTATCTCTGAAAGATAATTTTCCTCCTTTTGTCATGATAATCTTTTAAAAGAGGTTTTTGTTACCAGTCATATGTCGGGAACATCATCTATCCATGTACCAAGTATTGATGTTGGTACCATATTTACTTTCCTGAAAATAAAAGAGTGTTTGGATTTCAGAATCTAAACTTTCATGGATCTGGAAACTTCAGAAAGAAAAAACATGGGCACCCACATTTTCATAGAAAATTAAGATTTATGAAAACCTAAAGACTGAGTTTTTTCTAAGGGACAATTTTTTTCCATTTCCCACTCCACTGAAACATATTACAGAATGGATCACTTTGTGGAAGAAAATAATTTTTACTAAATATTGGTTTAGAACTAGTATAACCAAATCCAGAATTATTCATTAGTGGTCGAATTTGATAATACATCTTATCAAAAAATTTCTTATCTAAGGTAAAGTTTTACAAACACTTCCTCAAGGAAAATATCTCTGACTTTAGTTAGAATACTACGTTCTTATCTTCCAAAACATTTGTTTTAGAACTAGAGTTAGGCTCGAAAACATTTTTCCTAGAAATTAAATTTTCTAGATCATTAGAATGTTTATCCTTATGATAATTTACTTCCACAAGGTTTTTTGATATACATTCAAAACAAGGGTTTTCGTATCAAGATCCATAGAAAGATTTGATATTTCCTTAGTAAGAATACTATTCCTAGAATTTTCCTTATAACTCTTTTTTCTCAAGTTTTAAATTTTCACTCTCAAGAAGCATAGAAAACCTAGAAACTTCTTCATAGGTAGGTAACATGTTATCCTCATTAGTAGAAGATTCTTCATCCGAAGAGTTATAATATTTACTATCATTATAGTTATAATTGAAGGATACATTGGTCATAGATTTTGCATTTTGTACCTTAGCCATTAGACAATGATATTCAATAGGTAGTCTCGCTATTAAACCATGATTATTTTGTCCAGAAGATTCGTAATCTGATGATTCATCTAAAGAGTCTCCACCATGGGCACTCCAGGTGTCATTAGCTTTCAAGAAATTCTTATATTTTTCCTTGTTTTAATTATTTATATTTCTCTCAGAATATTTTTCCTTTCATTCCTTTCTCATAATCATAGGACAACCTGGTTTTATATGCCCAGCTCTCTTGGATTCAAAACATATGACATCTGAATATTTCTTTTCTTTCTTTTCCTTCTTCTTGTATCTAGATTGAATGTTCTTCTGCCCAACAATCTTGTTCATTCATTGAGAAAGATTGTCTAATTCATTTTTTTAAGATTCACTTCCACTAGATTCAGATGGAATAACATCCTTTTTGGATTTGGATCTTTTAACTCTCTTATGAGTCTTGGATTTCATTTGACTTGATGTTATTGTAAAAGAAACATTGTCATTCCCATTCTTCTTCTTAATATTGTTAGCATCTCTCTCCATTCTAGTCTCATGTTGAAGAATAGTTCCAAACAGTTCATCAAGTGAAATATGAGTAACCTTTCTATTTTCATCTATAGTTTTTATCTTGGATTCCCACTTATTGGGTATGATGTCTATGATCTTTTCTACAAGATCTTTATCGTATAATCCTTTCTAACCCATAGATTGTAAACTGTTAACAATTGTCATGAATCTCTGTTGTACCTTACATATGGGTTCTCCATAAGGAAAACAATAACCATGATATTCATCTCTGAGCATGGCTCTTCTAGTTCCAATGACTTTTGAAGTTCAAAATTGTGTAACTTCAAGATTCTTCCAAATACAGTTTTTTGCTTCACAAAATAAAATTTGGCTATATATATTTCTAGTCATGGAACAAAGCAATGTATTACGTACCTTATAATTTAGTTGATATTCATGCTTTTCTTGGTTGGTGAAAGTACTGACTTCCTTGTCATGGATTTTATATCCTCCAGTAAGCGTAACAAAATTCTCTACTCCAATGTTGATAATAAATGTCTTTATGCAGTATCTCTAATATTTGTAATCATTCCCATCAAAAATAAGTGGTCTAGTAGTATTTAGGTTGTTAATGGAACCATCATTGATTCCTGCCATCTTAAAAAAAATATTTCCACACAAACTAGTTAGAAGTAAGGATATGTAAACAAGGAAAATATTCCTTAGTAATGAAAAATTTGTACAATGAAAAACATTAGCAAGGAAAACATTTATGTTAAAATAAGTTTTTTAGATACTTGCTCTGATACCAATTGTTGAGATGGTATAGAGAATGATATTCTATTTAGATACCAAATGTATGATAAAAAATGATATAGATACTAAATGAAGTATCTAATGATGCTCAAAATACAAGAGGGGGTGAATTGTACAGTTTAAAAATTCCTTTGGATCATATAAAGATGGTGATGTTTAACGAATATAAACAAGGTAATTCACAAAACCTCTAGTTTTCTACACTTTCTTGATCCTAGAAATACGATTCTGAGAATGTAATTTCAGAAGAATGGTTCCAGAATCAAAACTTAACAAAAGTTATCAAAGATAACGATTCTAACTTAAAGTGTATAGAACATCACTAAATTAGAGTTTACAAGTATAAGAATTTATAAGATAGTTATACATGCCTCACCAATCAAAATGCAGTAGAAAAAATGAAACAAACAAGTAACAAGTTGTAAACCTTTTAACCCAAATAGAATGGTATCCAACAACCTTGGATAATGGTCCCTTGATTTATACTTTCAAGAATGTCTGTCTTACCCACACCAGGGTAAGCCTTAGATATGAAGATCGAAGTCTATCTTGATATCCCCAAAAGCCCTCAACTTCAAGGTAGTCGGAACATTTGTCTTCCTCTGCAAGGAATTCCTCGAACATTAAGGTAGTCGACACCTCTGTCTTCCTATCCCCGGAAGACCTCGAATGTACTCAACAACATTCGGAGTCACACGAAGAAAGTCTGAACAAAATTTTCAGTACACACAAAGGAATGAAGTCTCTCTCTATAATTCACTTCAGAAGCATGTAATCTCTAGATTGATCAATGTTCTGGACTCTTTCAAATGGGCACCTAATTATAGTCACATCTCCAACGGTCATCTCCCTCCTCCAACGGTCATTTTTTTCATTTAATTTCTGAGGGACCCGTACACGGGTCACTCAAGCAATGTTTAGTTGCAAACTGAATGCATAACATCGTTTTATAAAAAAACAAGTGTAAGGAAAAATAATATTTCTTGAACAAATTCATTTTTTCGGAGTGTAAGAAAAAAAATGAATGTTTGAAAGTCTACCCAAAAACTATTTGGAGTCTATAATACATGGATTTTTGGATTTTTTTATCATAAAAATTTAGAGTTAGAATTCTATAGAATTGGGAGTTTGAATTTCAAGGGAATTCTTAGTCTGAATTCCTATGAATTCGAAACCTGAACTCATAAGAGTAGGAGTCTAAATTCAGAGAACTCAGAACCTGAACTCATAAAAGTTCGGTGTCTGAATTCAGTGAACTTGGAAACTGAACTCATAAAAGTTCAGTGTCTGAATTCAGAGAACTCGGAGTCATAACTCAGAAGAGTTCAGAGTCTAAATTCAAGGAACTCGGTGTCAGAACTTAGAAGAGTTTAGAGTCTAGATTCCAAGAACTCAAAAACTGAAATAATAAAATTTCGGTGGCTGAATTCAGAGAGTTTGGAACCTGAATTTGGATCCTAAAAATAAAATTCTTTATATCTAAGTATATATATGATTCTGATGTATTGGATAAGAAACTAAATTTTATACTTAGAGTATGAACAATGAAAACATGGTAAGGATAAATTTCTTCTGGGAGGGAAAATTTCCTTATCAAAGAAAAATATAGGGAAAATGAAACTTTCTATAAGATAAGGTGTTTGTGATTTTCAAAACAAGAAGGAATGGAAAAATTATATGGAAACTTTATTGACTCAACAATTTTCTAATGATTTATTGCACTATATATTTTGTATTTTTATTTTAACAAATTCAATTGATATCTATTAATTTGTGAAATTCTTGAAGATATATATATATGTATTCAGAAAATTTACCAATAACCTAAGGAATATTACTTTTTAATGAATAATTATAAATTATATTTTAATCATGAAAATAAATTTTTATAAAAATTTAATTGTATTTCTACTATGATCTTATAATAGGTTAATTTTTAATTATATTTTGAAATTTAATCGATTAAAATTGATTTCATTTTCAGAATCATAATTTCTAAATTAGGTAATATTATTTGTATCCTTTTTGACTAATAAAGATGTTACCATATTAAAAATTGAGTCATGATGGTAAAATTAAATTTTTATAAAAATGTTTAACAATGAGGTAGTGACCTAAAATATCATAAAATATTAAATTTAAATGAATTTAGGAGGGAATTATTGACATCTACATACCTTATATTGGAAAAAATACCTCCATGAAGCATTATGATGTTTTTTGGTAGAATTAGTTTTTTGAAAAATAGGATTTCAATTTTCAGGCATGGACATACAAAGATATTTTGTAAAAGGTATGTTGATAATGATTTATGAAAAAACAATGGGCACTCATGAGGTGGTACAACTTTTTTTTAAAATGTTGAATATTTTCCCATAGTTTTCCAAAAGTTTGGGTCCAAAATATGGATATTGAGGAATGTTGTTTTTTGAAAAGGATATTGCACTCAAGAGTGAAGGATTTTTCAAATGTTTTGTGAATGTGGAGATACAAGATCAATAGATCAAAATATGATAATGAAAGGATCAATTTGAAGATTAGTTTTTTCACGAAAGGATGTTTTTGTGTGCCTACTAAATAAAGATGAAGTGATTGGAACATAAGTGAGTTACACTCTCAATACAACATGAAATATGGATTTATTCCCTCAAGGGAAATCTGAGACATGCAAGGAAATACAAGTGAGGATCTGGATCATACAGTTGGGTGTTCCTATAAATAAATAGATACACCTCTCATTTCATGTGCTTTACCCTTATAGAAATCATGGGATCTGAATCAGGTATGATTTTCCTGAGAAATGAGTTGTGTGTAAAGAGATTTGTGTAGATAATTTGTTTCACATAAAGGTATTTGGGTGAAAAATATAAATTTTGTGATCATGTCAATAATGTTTCATGTAAGACCACCAATTGTTTTTGCAAAATATTGATGTTTCGTAGTTATTCAATGTTAAATGGTTATTCATAATGATAATAAAAGTGGA
Organism: Viscum album; assembly: GCA_963277665.1. Lineage (NCBI taxonomy): Eukaryota > Viridiplantae > Streptophyta > Magnoliopsida > Santalales > Viscaceae > Viscum > Viscum album. The sequence continues at coordinate 202,407,343 of OY728128.1, forward strand.
AAATAATGATACACTAAATGAGGTGTAAAATAAATTGATTCATGAAATAAAAAAGAGTATCTTATTAAAAAGTAGCGAGTAGGCTACAGTTGAGAGAGAAGTGTGATTTCATTTGGTTATTAGTTATAAATCAATAGAGATAGTGAGTCTACTCTAATCATTGTAAACTACAGTGCACATTCGGTGACTTTGATACATTGTAAAATTTCTATTGTATGATCCTTGGATGGATCCCAATGAGGGAGAACCATGTAATATTAACATGTCTCGTGAATTTATTTAATACATTATCAGACATTTTTTTGGGAAAGAGATTAAAGAATATTTTATTTAACAACAAAAAAATCTATTGGGGAATTTATTTTAATCTCTCGTACCTTGATTCCCCCCCCTCAGGTTAGGGTATTTAACATGGTTATTCTAAAACCTTATGTAAAGTATTTTTCCATATTGGAACTACAATACACAAAAATAAAATTCCTCTTCTGTCATGGAATGTGGATTTATAAAAATGCCTCCCTTTATATTTTCCAATGGGACTTATCATCTAACTATATCAATCAAAATAATTTCTTCATTTTTCCTTTGAATAGATACAAAAATTCCCTCCATAAAAATCATTTGTATGGTTTGGTACAAAAATGAAGAAGGGGGGTAAAATATCAATCCTTTCAAAGAGTATATTTAAGACATGATCCATGCCTTCAACGTAAGTATTATCATATACATAATCATTCTTCTTTAACATTTCTATCTAAATATTCTGAAATCATACATATCATTTTATTAAAAATAATTTTAAAATATTATTATTTTGTAATAGAGATATTAGAGAAATGAAACAAATTGTTCTTAGTCATTCAATTGTTAAAACATACTATTTTTTGGGATTTTATTATCACGTGAATGAATGATTATGTACTGGATATACCATGAATGAATAAGAAAAAACAATTACTTTTATTATTATATAATAGTTATCAATTAAATAAGTATTCCTAATTATATATATATAGACATTAATAATATCATTTATTTTTATTGAATTAAATTTCACTAGAAAAAGATTTTAGTAATTATTTACAAATTATCTCCACAAAATCAATAAAATCACCATTTTATATAAATATATTTCACTAACTATTTAACATCTTTGAACATTCTACAACAGATAATTTCATTAGAATTGATCAAAAACTCAAGAACGTATACTGAATCTAGAACTTAAAAAGTAGAACAATTAAAAACCAAATGTTAATTTTAAAAACTATTGATTAATAAATGTGAAAAAAGAAAATAAAAATGAATGGATTAATGTAAAATAAATATGTATATTTTTTATATAAAGTAATAAAAAACCCAAATTTCTCACACATGAATTTAGTGTGTATATGACCTTGTTGAAAACCATGTTATGTGTTTTTCTTTACTCAATATTTATACCTTGAGTTATAATATCTATTAAGAGAATACATTCTTAAAAAATTTTTATCCATCAACTAAATTATTTTATTTTTGATATTATAATGATTTCTTCGAAAAAAAATCATGTGAAAATATTTTTCTTTAATGTATTTCTTTTTTCATAAAAATATGACATTATTAAAAATAATTCTCATCCACACTATTTTCTCTTTCTCCTCAATATCCATTTTAGTTCTTACCCAAAATATTTTATCTTCATATTTTTATCTAGAAATTTTTGATATTTTTTAAGGTTCATACTTCTCTTTCTATATTTATATAATAAAATTGTTCAACTAATACATTGTTATTGGATTTATCTTAAATTTAAAAATAGGATTAAAAAGTCATTAATTTTATCATTCATACAATTATAATATTTAAACCTAATTTTATTTACATAAAATTTATTTCATTTCATGGGTAAATTATAGTTTATTCATTCAGATTTATTTTTAAAAATTACTGCTACCACCTTCTTGAAAATTATTTTTAACATGGACATAAAATTCATTTGTTATGAAAAAATTATATCATATAGATGAAATTCATTTTAGGGGTTTAATTAAATTTTACTCTCCGTTTAAGAATGTTATATCTAAAAAATTGTAATTCTCATGATATCCATTTAAATGATCTTATGATATAATTATTTTAGTGGATCATAATTATAGATTCAATTGATTTAATATTTGATTTCATTTTATATAATACTATGAGAAAATTTCCAGAATAAAAAAATATTTCCATTTTATTTTAATGATAAGATATTCGATTGATTTCATATGGCACACATATCTTTGGTGGATTATTATGTCATGTGTGGGTCTAATATATACCAATAGTGCCACAAGAATTTTTTATATCTCTTGAGGCTATTATGAGATGTGGGTAATTTTGTTCAATCATCTATGGGACACATGTGGAGATATATGATCAACTATGATAAGTATGAAAGCAGTAAGGTCTAATATATATCTTTATGATGTTCCTAGTTTTCAAAATTGGCACAAGTTGTGATTTTTATTATTATTTTTTTGTTTCATTACAATATTATGTTTCCATGTGTTATGATTTTTTTCATAAATTTCCATTACATTTGTATTTGGAATATTTTAACATATTTTTGTTACATTGTATAAATGTTATGCTTCAATTTTGATATTTTTATGTTACCACAGACCTATTAAAAAATCTATGTTTTTAAATCATGAATTATGGTCATCAAATATGATCCAAGGTTATTTTTAACCATATATTTCTTCCATATTTTTTTCAAATTCTTATGTTCTAACAATTTTGGACTCATGAATAAATTTTCTTCACATTAAGGGGTTAATATCACTCCTTCCAGCATTTCATTTTTATCCCACAACATTCCGGTAATATTTTTTTAAAATAATATGTAATGTGTGTAGATGGTTATTAAATATATTAAATTAATAATGGATAATAAAACATTTATCCTCTAGGTTCTGAGATAGGGTGTCTAATTGTGAGACGTTATATAACACCATGTATTACAATCATTTGATAATAAAAGGAATTAAATAATTTAATTCATGTTATTATATTTATTTGTCCTTTACATGTTATATTTTAATAGAATAATGAAATTCATCATATAAATAAGTGAAAATTTCTATATAGCTTACATTTTTTCTATAATAAATTATATTCTGTTTTTGCAATGTTGTTTCACTCATGAAGCCTTTTCATCTTTCATGACATATATCGATTGACCGTATTATAATTCATATACATAAAAAAGGCATACAAAAAACATTTGATAAATTGGGATAGTTAAAAAATCATAGTAAAGGATAAAAAATGAACTAAAACCATTTATAGCTTTTTATGAAACAAAACAAAATCCATAAGGAATATTTGATTCATGTAAAATATTTTTGAAATCAAATAATATTTAACATACTCTTTTTAAAAAAATTGATTCCACGTTTTTTTTTTGAGTCAATAAGGTTTTCCTTATGACATGTCCATTCCTTCTTGTTTTGAAAATCACAAACACCTTATACTTAAGAAAATATTATTTTTACCCCCATAAGGAAAATTTACTTCTTTAAGGGAATTAACCCTAACCTAGATTTTCTTATTCACATCCATATTTTCTTAAGTACAAAAAACGGATTCATACCCAAAATACCGGAGCCAGATAATGTAAATATTTGGAGCAATCTGTTTTTAGGATCCGAATTCTGGATGTGAAATGTAATGTAGTTCCAATCCGAATTCTGGACTCTGAACTTTCATATGTTCGACTCCAAACTCTTAAGAAGTTCGACTCCGAACTCTTAAGCAGTTCGACTCCGAACTCTTATGAAGTTCAACTCCGAACTCTTAAGCAGTTCGACTCCAAACTCTTAATTAGTTCCACTTCGAACTCTTAAGTAGTTCGACTCTGAACTCATAAGAAGTTCGACTCCAAACTCTTAAGCAGTTCGACTCCAAACTCTTAAGCAGTTTGACTCCGAACTCTTAAGCAGTTCGACTCCAAACTCTTAAGCAGTTCGACTCCGAACTCTTAAGCAGTTCGACTCCGAACTCTTAAGCAGTTCGACTCCGAACTCTTAAACAGTTCGACTCCGAACTCTTATGAAGTTCGACTCCGAACTCTGCAAGTTCAGATTCCGATCTCTGGTGAAACAACACTCCTAATTCCTATAAAACATAATCTGAACATTTCTTAACATAGACTCCGAATTTCATTTTGGTTAGACTCCGAACATTTGACTTGATTACACTCAGAAATATTGCTTTTCTTTAACTTACATATGCTTCATTTCAAAATGATGTCGTGCATTCAGTTATACATGGTTTGTTATAAAACGTTGTCGTCTATTCGATTTCTAATTAACCGTTCGTTGAGTTACACGTGTATAGGTCCCTCAGAATTTCATGGAAAATATGACCATTGGAAGAGGGATCGGACCGTTGGAAGTTTTCATTAAAATAGGAGCTTATTTGAAGGAGATTAAAAAAAGAATAAGTTGATCGATCTAGAGAACACACGCTGTTAAGGTGATTTCTAGAGATAGAAGCTTTTCATGACTTTTTCATACTGAACCGCTCGTTCAGATTGCTTTGTGAGACTCTGAGTTTTGGTGATTACATTCGAGGAATTCCGGGCATTGGAAGACAGAGGTGCCTAATACCTTGAAGTTCGAGGTCTTCATTGCTGAGGAAGACAGAGGTTCCAACTACCTTGAAGTTGAGGGCTTTCTTGGATAGCAAGACAGAGATTCCGATCTTCGTATCGAGGGCTTATCCTGGTGTGGGTAAGACAGACTTTCTTGAAAGTATAAATCTAGGGACCTTTATCCAAGGTTGTTGGATACCCTTCTCATTGGGTTAAAAGATTCATATCTTGTTACTAGTAGTTTTTCTACTTGTTTTTTCGCTGCATATTGTATTGTAAGGAAAGTATAACCTTCTTGTATTTCCTTACACTTGTACTCTGATTAGATTAGATTCTATACACTTTAAGGTAGAATCTTATATTGTAAACCTTGGTTCCAATTCTCCAGTTGGTGATTAGAGGTGTTGCGAATTTTCTTAGTGTAACTTTGTTAAACCTAGATTTTCCTTGTCTAAGGATAACATAGTTTTTCGTAACCAACTTTATTGGTTCCAAGGGAATTTTTAGAGTATACAATTCACCCCCACCCCCTCTTTTTTTTGACCACCTACATTGTTATTTCGATCTTACAATTGGTATCAAAGGAGGTTTCAGAAATACTTATACTCACGTATAGGTTTTTCTTGCTCATCTTTTTCATTGTTCTTCATCCTTGCTTAGAAATTTTATTTTGTCATTCCGAATTTTTTCATTCCGAATTTTGTCATCACGGACTTTGTCGTTCCAAACTTTTTCATTCAAAAACTTTTTCATCCCGAACTTTGTGGTTAAGAAATTTTTCTACTAACAAGTTCTGTTGTCAGGTTTTTTTAAGAATGGTAGGAATCAATGTTAGTTCTACTAACAATCTAAATCCTACAAGACCACCAATCTTCGATGGTAATGACTATGAGTACTGGAGATATCGAATGAAGACTTTTGTTATCAATACCAGAGTGGATAATTTCTTTATGCTTACTCGTGATTATAAAATTCCTAATAAGGAAGTTAGAACTTTCAATAACCAGGAAAAGAAAGAGTATCAACTCAATTATAAGGTACGCAATACATTACTATGTGCAATGACTAGAAATATATATAGCCAAATTTCTTCTTCTGAAGTAGCTAATTGTATCAGGAAGAAGTTAGAAGTTACACAATTTGGAACTTCTAAAGTGATTGATACTAGGAGAGAAATGCTAAGAGCTGAATACCATGGATTCATTTTTCAATATGGAGAACCAATCTGCAATGTTTAACAGAGGTTTATGACTATAGTCAACAACTTACATTCTATTGGAGAAAAAGGGTTACATAATGAAGCCCTTGTGGATAAGATAATTGATATTATGCCCAATGAGTGGGAATCAAAGAGAACAGTTATAGATGAGAATAGGAAGGTCACTAAAATTTCCCTTGATGAGCTATTTGTAACTCTTCTCCAACATGAAACAAGAATGAAGAGAGATGTTGACAATGTCAAAAAAGAATGGGAATGGTATTGTTTCTTTTACAACAAAAATGAATCATATGAAAGCTAAGACTCCTGAGAGAGTAACCAAATACAAATCTAAGAAGGCGGTTATTCAGTCAGAATATAGTGAAAGTGAAATCTCAGAAAATTAGTTAGCAAGTCTTGCTTGAAGAATGAACAAGATAGCTGGCCAGAGAAATTTCCTATCCAAGTATAAGAAAAAGGAAATGAAAGACAGGAAAGATGGAGAAGTTACTTGTTATGAATGTAGGAGAGCTGGACATATTAGACCTGAATTCCCTTTTCTCAAAAAGAAAGAAAGGAAGGAAAGGCATTCTGAAAGAAACAAGAATAAGTATTACAAAACCAAATCTAAGAAATTTCTGAAAGAAAATGACACATGGAGTGCTAGTGGTGGTGACTCTTGAGATGAATCTTTATGAAAGAAGAATGTAACACCCCAGGTAAATAAAGAATATGACATTTTCATATTTATCCATATTTGTGAATAAGATATTAATATGTCTTTAAAGGGGACGCTATGCTCGATGGCGTACCCAGCACGCAACAACGAGTTTCTTGGCAATCTTACGTTGCACTCTAATAATAAAATAATATTATTTTAAATGGTAGTTAACATGTAGTCATTGTATTGGCGGGAATGGATATAAATAACTAAAATATGATTATATATGTTTTTAAATGTTTTTACATTTATCCAATAAAAGATAAAGGCTTAAAATATGGAAAGAATTCAATTTTAGGCGTATATGCCGCAGTTTTCACTAAAGGTTCACTTATCGGCTTTTGATGGCGAACAGTCATTAAATATAGTTTTTTTCACTCTTATACATTCTATCAGACCAAATAGAACTCTTCTTAAGAATTGGGACATCAAAATTTACTTTGTGTAAATTTTTGGTATCTTTCCGATAAAGTTCATTTTTTAATGAATAGTGTAAAATGTTGTATTTTAATTCAAAACCACTTTTTAATCTAATTTATTTATATGATTAGATTACCTATTGAATTGGTTTTAAAGTGAAATTAGAATATATTTTTACTATTAAATCCAATAGTGGTCGTTGGAATTAATTTCACTTTGAAATCAGACTTAAACTAGTGTCAATCTTTTGATACTTATTGTTTCACAAGAACACGCTATTTGCTCTGACCGCGGGAATTAATTATTAAATTAATTAATGTGACTTATATGTTTTGAATTTTGTAAAATAGGATTCATTTTTGAATTCGGAATATCAAATATATCTTAGGGTGAAGTTTTGGGTTCTTTCTGAAAAACATCAATTTTTGATGAATAGTGAAACCACTAAGTGGTACTTATAAAAACTGATTTTTCCGTTTAAATGAAATTTTTCCATCTTTGTGTTTTGAATTTCAAAAATCTGACATACATGGTTGTCATTAAAAAGAAAAATGTGGTTCAATGGGATAAAAATAATTTTTTGGTGAATAGTAACTTATTAAGTTTTTAATCGCGATGAGAGGTAATTAGTGTAGTTTATGGTAAGAATAATGTTTTAATAAAATGAAATGACCTAGACACATGTCCTACCCTCATTGGATGTGTCATGGACGGCCAAGAAAATCCATGGGTCAACTTGGGGACCCCATGGAGCCACTTTGGTTGGAAAATGACATAAATATCTTTTTATTTAATATTAAAGTAAAAATGATAGAAACATGAGATGCTTTACTAAAACAATTTTTACAAGGGGTTATACAAGTCATATTTTTGACTATAAATAGTCATTGGAAATCTAAAACGATTTACTACATCATAGTATTTTTTTATAATATTTAGACCTTAAATAAATTAAATTATTTATGACATCATGATGTTGCAGCGATGACCTCATTATTTAACGATTTAAATAAAATGGAAAGATAATGTAATATCTAAGACCTAAACATATCCAAAACCTATTGCATGAGTGTATTTCGAACCCTTATCACCTTATACTCGAAATACATCAATGTGAGACCTTTAAAATCCGAATCCCTTTTGAAAATAAAGTAACATTTTGTAACTTTACAAAAGTGCCCATCCTCTCCTCTTATAAAAGGCCCCCACCTCTACCTCCTTACCCGCACTCCCAAAGCCTTTGGCTCAGCCAACCCCTGCCCATTTTTTCTCTCCACTTCCCTATATTACTCCTTGAAGCCTCACATTGGGAATAAGTCTTCCCAAGGAAGCCTTTGATCTCAAACCAAAGGGAGTTACCCGATTTTAAAGTAATGTCTTCACTTGTGTCCTTTTGTTTTATTTTTTTATCCAACCCCTAAACTATTTTTATTCATTTATTTTGTAAAAAATCCAGTATATTAAATATACTAGGATGTTTTTATGAGAATAATTCGAGCTACACTTACACACACCTACATCTAATGGTTAAAGAACATACTATTTCTGTGGATGGCGAATTTCTACCTCCCGAAACGATGATTGTTCAACATTCTTCTAACAACTTCAAAGGAGGACATTAAGATGACACTATATTTATATATGATATCTAATATGTTTATGTTTTACTTAATCCTCTTTATTTTTCATTTATGGCGTACCTTTATGGTTTCCATTATGGGTAAACGCGATATCTTCATTTAAGGAAGTGCGGACTACCGCCCCCTCAAAGTGATTTGATTCGTTAATACCATATGTGGTACGTATAAAGCATATATTTAATGATATTATATATGATACCATACTGGAATTAAAATACTATTATTTATCATTATGTTTTAAATCCATTAAACATGAAATAGAAATGGAAGTAGCGTTCATGCGTACGTACGACTTACCGTCTCCATGAACGGTACATTTCATTTCTTATCTCAAAATTTTATGTAATATTATAAGTACATATATATAATGGATATATATGTAATATAATACATCGAGATTATGGATATCATTCTGGAATTATAACATAAATATATCTCTCTCATTTTTTTTAATTTCATTAATATGACAAAAAAATGAAAGTAGCGTTCATGCGTACGTACGGCCTACCATATCCATGAACGGTGCTTTTCGTTTTTAATCTCCAAATGATATGGAATATTATAAAATAAATATTTAATCGATATATATGATATTTTATTAATTAATACCATTCTGGAAATTATTTACTTATAACTACAAGGGAAATCTTTTTTCAAACAAGTTCATTTTTGACTCATGTACCAAACATCGGCAAAAATGTCTGATATGAACTAACATTATTAAACAATTATTATAACATTAAAATATGTGATATGAACTGAATAATAATCTCTAAAGTAGGTAATTAGGAAATTATTAATTGACCAAAGTTTATTATTAATGAATATAAAGAAACGAACAAGACAAGTTGGACTTGAGGTAAGGGATCCTACTCCACTCTTTCTTTTTAAGTACACTCTTTTATGCCATTCCGTTTAAAGCTCATCTTTATTGTTATTGGGATGTTAGTTTATATTAATCTTACTGTAATTTTTATGTTCATGTTATGAGAGACCATATTCTCTCTCATCAATCCATTTTGGAAGTTTTGAGTGGCGCCGTTAGGCTGCAGAATTTTCGTAAGAGATCTAACCTCTCAATTTCTTTTTAAGTACTCTCATTTATGTCACTTATTTTAAGCTCCTCTTTGTTATGATGGGGGATGTTATTTTATATTCCTCTTACTGTACATTTTATTTTAATATGATGGGATACTCTATTAGATCTCATCAATCCATTTTTGGAAGTTTTAAGTGGCGCTGTTAGGCTGCCGAGTTTTCGTAAGGAATTTGTCATCTCACTTTTATTCCCATGAGATTTATGCTACATTTTCCACCATTTACTTTGAGTGGTGTATTTACTTCCAATTATTATACTATTTTGGTAATATAATTTCATTTATGGGTACTTACATATTCATTTTATGACCCTTCTTCAATGGGGTGTACGTTTCAACAGTTACCCAACTCGGTAAGGGGACCCTTCACCCTCCTTTTTTTTAAAAGACTTCTTTTGTTATGTCTTTTAATTCACATACTATTACGTTGGGATATGTTCTTCTATATCCTTATTCATGTATATTTTATGTCCAAGTGATGAGATCCCCTTTATCTCTCTCATCAACCCTTTTTGTAATATTTTATGTGACGCCATTAGGCTGTCGAATTTTACCAAAGGAACTTCTTAACCCAATTTCGATTTCTTTGGGTTCAACATGTAGTTATTGAATATGTAATCCTTTGAATATGTGTGAATGACCTTTGATTATTTTACACATAATATCCACTTATATTTGGTGTATTCGTTTGTCACACATAATTATGTAATTGATTTATCCTTAAACCAAGGATACCGTCATTGTAAGGGACTTCGTCTCAATCTCCATTCATTGAGGCATATTTTGTTTTATACACAACCTTCTTTTGTAAGGTGTATATACCCCTTTGACTTTTATGTTTATCCAAAAGGAATCTTTTTTTATACGAAGCGTTTTACTAAACGACAAAAGAGAATGTTTTTTTCGTACGTATGTGGTGACAACGACTTCTCCACCGCCGTGACCATTATTTGAGTTTCGGCTTCCTCTACAAGCCATACCATTTTTTTAAAAGAAAAAAAATAAATACCATGTTTTACTTTTCATTTATTTTGGTATTGAAAATGGTTTTCATAATGTTTTTATATCAATGTGTTGTATTGATATCTTGTGATTGAAAGGTGGAAATGTTTTGTTTCCTTTATGCATGTTTTATGTGATACGATTATGTTGAGGTTCATGGGAATTATTATGAAGACGGGTGGTTCCGTGATAAACTAAGGGTGGGTGAGCCCGATATAGCTCTCCAATGCATTGGGTAATGTGAAGGAGTGAAATGTTAAGGTATCTCCGAAGAGATTTAGGGAATATACTGTGGTGGGTATACCAAACGTAACCAAGTGGGTTACTCCCTACGTAAGAATGTTATGAATGCCTGAAGTTACCTTTTATGTCTTATGATTTCTATGATTTATTCATGATTTGATGAGGTATGTTAAAGTGCCTATGTTTTATGGGTAAAGTATGATTTCATTCTTATGTATATATGAACTCATGTTTCCTTTCCATATTTTTATAACCATTACTGAGCTTTTTATTCTCATCCCACGTTTTTGAAATGTTTTTCACAGGTCAAGAGAAAGGTACATGATGTGATGATAGTGTCAAGGATATGTCAAGAAAGAATCCATGTTTTATTTTAAATATGTTTCCATTGATGGGAAGAATGAATACTATATTTTATGTATCCACTTTGTTTAAATGTGGAATGTAATGAAAGTTTCATGATCTAATTCTCTAAAACACTAAACCTGAAATGATCCTCAATGTGTAATCTTGTAATAACTCAAGATTATGTAAGGTTTAAGGCTGGGGCATTATAGTTGTTATTAGAGGTCGGTTTAGATAACTTTAGAGGTTAGGGTATTCTTTAAGCATAAGTGGCATTACAATAATGGTTAGGATTTCAGAAAGAGTCCTAGTTTTAGATAAAGTGAATGAGTAAGTATATCTTAGTGTTTATCTTCCTCATTAGTACATGATGGTTTTTTTATATACTCAGACTGACCTTTTTGGTTTTAGTAAATGGCTGGATATAGGAGGCACCAAAGTAACAGTGGATGTGAAAGAAACTGTGACAGTTTTTTGAGCAAGAAACTGAATGATATTGGAGCTGCAATGAGAACTCTTGTGAATATCCTCAACCAACTATCTGGAGTCATGATTGACCACCTAAACCTTGGTGATTTCTCTATGGAATCATATATGAGAGAAACAAATCCCTACGGAAGTACAGGTAATAATCATAAAAGTAAGTGTGTTCAAAAACCTATATGTCAAAGATGTGGAAAGAAACACCTAGGAAAATGTTTCAAAGGGACAGAAATATGCTATAGATGTGGAAATGAAGGTCATAAAGCAAGAACCTGCCATGGAAAAAGGAAGCATCCAGTTGACTCGAGGAAAGGGAAAGAAGTTCTTTCTGAGGGATCAATTGAATGTTTTAAATGTGGTGTGCATGGTCATTATGCAAACACATGTCCTATGAAGAAGTTTCGTGAATGGGATCACCAAGAGCATACAAATGTTCGTTTACCAATACCTAATGCCATTCCGATTGAGGATGAAGAAACTGACAATGACCAATCAAAGGTATGTATTATTTCATGACTATTGTTTTCCTATTTTGGAATCTTAGGATATGATTCATGATTTTGTTTGTAGGAAAGAGGTAATTCGGAATAAGTTGGAATGGAATGGTTAATGGATCATGAATAATGTTGAATGAGTAAGTTGTCAACATATAAGGGCTTTAAGAGTTATGATGAAATTCTTAAGAGTATTATGTCTCTTTTGATGATGGGGTTACATTAGAAGACTTTTTATATTTTGTGTAACCCAGATGTTTAATATATGAAAATTTTATTCAAGGAATAGTTATCTTTTCCTTTGTGGACATAGTTATAAAGAACCATTTGGGTTTATATGATCTTTACTTTTGAGGTAATTATGGGTTACTATATGTTATGATTGAAGTGATAGGCATGAGATAAAATTGAGGTTAAATTATGTTATGGTTATTTTTGATGATTTTATCCCTTTTGGGGAATGATTTGAGAATTATATAGTTTTGGAAAAAGGTCAACACGCAGATCGTGTGACTACTCGTCGCGTCAGACAAAGATGTGGGAATCGAACCCACAACCAATGTGTGACTGGTATTTATCGCCTACCACTGGACTACATGAAGTCCTGGGTTAGTTTGACTGATTATTTTTAGTTATATGATTTTATGAATTAAGAGTAAGTTGAATTTGGGTTATTTATGAAAATTATTAACCTATCATGGAGGATATGTGATTAGGTTAATTACTTTTCAATACGAGACTTTAGGAGCAACTGATGTTGTTTGGAGATAAATGTTACGATTTAACTTGCAAGACTATGTGACTAAATCCTTCAAATATTTGGGTTACAATCTTAGATTGGTTTAATTTGATGAATTTTATGGAAAAATTGATTATCGGATGGTCCTCATTGAACTTTGTGTTTTTTTGGACAAATTTTGGAGATTAAGCATAGATTTTCTTTTTAAAGGGTTATCCTTTTCTAGATTATCTGACCTTGTACAAACCTTTTTGGTTTTGGTTTTGGTTAAAGCCTAAAGACATGGGAAGTATATAGTTCTATTTGGTGGATTAGGTGATTCTCTAGAAGTTTATTATAATACTCTTAATGTGAACAAGTATCCCTAAATACTCGTCTTATGGAAAAAATATGAGTTTGATTAAGGAATCTAGTAAAAGTTGGAAGTCAACATGATAAGTGATTATGTTTCCTTATGAATAAATTCCTCAAAAAAAAAGTAACTTAAAACAAAAATGTTGTCTATTAACTTTTCCTACTGGTGAATCGAATACCATTTAACCCATCACAAGTTTGTGATTTTCTTATGGTTAACTTTCTCCAAGACATGTTTACTATCACTCTCACTCAAGAAGATGACCCTTTTCTTTTTCTTCCATGTCCATGATTTTCTACATGGAATCCTAGTATGGGTTAACTCAGGTGACCTCTGTACTTATCTTCCATTATTTTAAAGTGATTGTTTTACTGACTCTTGTTCCGATGTGGGACTTTCAAGGATGTTTCCAAGCTCAATTTTAAAAATTGCGAGGACGCAATTCCCAAAAAGGGGGAAGGATGTAACACTCTAGGTAAATAAAGAATATGACATTTTCATATTTATCCATATTTGTGAACAAAATATTAATATGACTTTAAAGGGGACGCAATGCTCGATGGCGTACCCAACACGCAACAATGAGTTTCTTGGGAATCTTACGTTGCAATCTAATAATAAAATAATATTATTTTAAATGGTAGTTAACATGTAGACGTTGTATTCGCAGGAATGGATAGAAATAACTAAAATATGATTATATATGTTTTTAAATTATTTTACATTTATCCAATAAAAGATAAAGTCTTAAAATACGGTAAGAATTCAATTTTAGGCGTATATGCCCCAGTTTTCACTAAAGGATCACTTATCGCCTTTTGATGGCGAACCGTCATTAAATATTTTTTTTTTCACTATTAAAATTTCTATTGGACCAAATAAAACTATTCTTATGAATCGGGACATCAAAATTTACTTTGTGTAAATTTTTGGTATCTTTCCGATAAAGTTCATTTTTTAATGAATAGTGTAAAATGTTGTATTTTAATTCAAAACCACTTTTTAATCTAATTTATTTATATGATTAGATTATCTTTTGAATTATTTTTAAAGTGAAATTATAATATATTTTTACCACTAAATCCAATAGTGGTTGTTGGAATTAATTTCACTTTGAAATCAGACTTAAACTAGTGTCAATCTTTTGATACTTATTATTTCATAAAAACACGCTATTTGCTCTGACAGCGGGAATTAATTATTAAATTAATTAATGTGACTTATATGTTTTGAATTTTGTAAAATAAACTTCATTTTTGAATTTGGAATATCAAATATAGCTTAGGGTGAATTTTTGGGTTTTTTCTGAAAAACATCAATTTTTGATGAATAGTGAAACCACTAAGTGGTACTTATAAAAACTGATTTTTCCGTTTAAATGAAATTTTGCCATCATTGTGTTTTGAATTTCAAAAATCCGACATACATGGTTGTCATTAAGAAGTAAAATGTGGTTCAATGGGATAAAAATAATTTTTTGGTGAATAGTAACTTATTAAGTTTTTAATCGCGATTAGAGGTAATTAGTGTAGTGTATGGTATGAATAATGTTTTAATAAAATTAAATGACCTAGAAACATGTCCTACCCTCATTGGATGTGTCATGGCCGACCAAGAAAATCTATGGGTCAACTTGGGGACCCCATGGAGCCACTTTGGTTGGAAAATGACATAAATATCTTTTTATTTAATGTTAAAGTAAAAATGACACAAACATGAGATGTTTTACTAAAAAACTTTTCCAAGGGGTTATACAAGTCCTATTTTTGACTATAAATAGTAATTGGAAATCTAAAACGATTTACTACATCATAGTATTTTTTTATAATATTTAGACCTTAAATAAATTAAATTAATTATGACATCATGATGATGCAGCGATGACCTCATTATTTAATGATTTAAAAAAATGGGACGATAATGTAATATCTAAGACCTAGACATGTCCAAAACCTATTGGATGAGTGTATTTCGAACCCTTATCACCTTATTCTTGAAATACATCAATGTGGGACCTTTAAAATCCGAAACTATTTTGAAAATAAAGTAACATTTTGTAACTTTACAAGAGTGCCCCTCCTCTCCTCGTATAAAAGGCCCCAACCTCTACCTCCTTACCCACACTCCCAAAGCCTTTTGCTCGGCCAACCCCTACCCATTTTGTCTCTCCACTTCCCTCTATTACTCCATGATGCCTAACTTTGGGCAGAATTGTTCCCAAGGAAGCCTTTGAGCTCAAACCAATGGGAGTTACCCGATTTTAAGGTAATGTCTTCATTTGTGTCCTTTTGTTTTATTTTGCTTCTCCAACCCACTAAACTATTTTTATTCGTTTATTTTGTAACAAATCTAGTATATTAAATATACTATGATGGTTTTATAAGAATTATTCGAGCTACACTTACACACACCTACATCCAATGGTTAAAGAACATACTGTTTCTGTGGATGGTGAATTTCTGCCTCCCGAAACGATGATTGTTCAACATTCTTCTAACACCTTCAAAGGTGGCCATTAAGATGAAACTATATTTATATATGATATCTAATATGTTTATGTTTTACTTAAGCTTCTGTATTTTTCATTTATGGCATACCTTTATGGTTTCCATTATGGGTAAACACGATATCTTCATTTAAGGAAGCGCGGACAACCGCCCCCTCAATGTGATTTGATTCGTTAATACCATATGTGGTACGTATAAATGATATATTTAATGATATTATATATGATACCATACTGGAATTAAAATACTATTATGTATCATTATGTTTTAATTCCATTAAATATGAAATTGAATTGGAAGTAGTGTTCATGTGTACGTACGGCTTACCGTCTCCATGAACGGTACATTTTATTTCTTATCTCAAAATGTTATGTAATATTATAAGTACATATATATAATGGATATATATGTAATATATTACATCTAAATTATGGATATCATTCTGGAATTATAAAATATATATATCTCTCTCATTTTGTTTTAATTCCATTAATATGACAAAAAAAATGAAAGTAGCGTTCATGCGTACGTACGACCTAATGTCTCCATGAACGGTGCTTTTCGTTTTTTATCTCCAAATGATATGGAATATTATAAAATTAATATTTACTGGATATATATGATATTTTAATCATTAATACTATTCTGGAAATTATTTACTTATAACTACATGTGCAATCTTTTTTCAAACAAGTTCATTTTTGACTCATGTACCAAACTTCTGCAAAAACGTATGATATGAACTATCATTATTAATCAATTATTATAACATTATAATATGTGATATTAACTGAATAATAATCTCTAAAATAGGTACATAGGCAATTATTAATTGACCAATGTTTATTATTCAGGAATATAAAGAAACGAACAAGACAAGTTGGACTTGAGGTAAGAGATCCTACTCCACTCTTTCTTTTTAAGTACACTCTTTTATGTCATTCCTTTTAAAGATCATATTTTTTGTTATTGGGATGTTATTTTATATTAATCTTACTGTAATTTTTATGTTCATGTGATTAGAGACCGTATTCTTTCTCATCAATCCATTTTGGATGTTTTGAGTGGCACTGTTAGGCTGCCGAATTTTCATAAGAGATCTAACCTCTCTCTTTCTTTTTAAGTACTCTCATTTATGTCACTTATATTAATATCCTCTTTGTTATGATTGGGGATGTTATTTTATATTCCCCATTCTGTAAATTTTATTTTAATATGATGGGATACTCTATTTTATCCCATCAATACATTTTTGGAAGTTTTAAGTGGTGCCGTTAGGCTGCCGAGTTTTCCTAAGGAATTTTTCATCTCACTTTTATTCCCGTGATATTTATGCTACATTTTCCACCATTTACTTTGAGTGGTGTATTTACTTCCCATTATTATACTCTTTTTGTAATATAATTTCATTTATGGGTACTTACATATTCATTGTATGACACTTCTTCAATGGGGTGTACGTTTCGAAAGTTACCCATCTCGGTAAGGGGACCTTTCACCCTCCTTTTTTTAAAAGACTTATTTTGTTATGTCTTTTAATTCACATACTGTTATGTTGGGATATGTTCTTCTATATCCTTATTCATGTAAATTTTATTTCCAAGTGATGAGATCCCCTTTATCTCTTTCATCAACCCTTTTTGTAAAATTTTATGTGAGACCATTAGGCTGTCGAATTTTACCAAGGGAACTTCTTAACCCAATTTTGATTTCTTTGGGTTCAACATGTAGTTATTGAATATGTCATCCCTTGAATATGTGTGAATGAACTTTGATTATTTTACGCTTAATATCCACTTATATGTGGTGTATTCGTTTGTCACACATAATTATGTGATTGATTTATCCTTAAACCAAGGATACTGTCGTTGTAAGGTACATCATCTCAATCTCCATTCATTGATGCATATTTTGTTTTATACACATCCTTATTTTATACGGTGTATAAACCCCTTTGACTTTTATGTTTATCCAAAAGGAATCTTTATTTATACGAAGCGTTTTACTGAACGAAAAAAGGGAATGTTTTTGTCGTACGTATGCAGCGACAACAACTTCTCCGCCGTCGTGACCATTATTTGAGTTTCGGCTTCCTCTACAAGCCATACCTTTTTTTTAAAAGAAAAAAAATAAATACCATGTTTTACTTTTCTTTTATTTTGGTATTGAAAATGGTTTTCATAATGTTTTTATATCAATGGGTTGTATTGATATCTTTTGATTGAAAGGGGGAAATGTTATGTTTCCTTTATGCATGTTTTATGTGATACGATTATGTTGAGTTTCTTGGACATTATTATGAAGACGGGGGGTTCCGTGATAAACTAACGGAGGGTGAGCCCGATATAGATCTCCAATGCATTGGGTAACGCGAAGGAGTGAAACGTTAAGGTTTCTCTGAAGAGATTTAGGGAATATACTGTGGTGGGTATTCCAAACGTAACCAAGAGGGTTACTCCCTATGTAAGAATGTTATGAATGCCTCAAGTTACCTTTTATGTCTTATGATTTCTATGATTTATTCTTGATTTTATGAGGTATGTTAAAGTTCCTATGTTTTATGGGTAAAGTATGATTTCATTATTATGTATATATGAACTCATGTTTCCTTTCCATATTTTTATAACCCTTACTGAGCTTTTTATGCTCATCCCAAGTTTTTGAAATGTTTTTCACAGGTCAAGGGAAAGGTACATGATGTGATGATAGTGTCAAGGATGTGTGAAGAAAGAATCCATGTTTTATTTTAAATATTTTTTCTTTGATGGGAAGAATGAATACTATCTTTTATGTAACCACTTTGTTTAAATGTGGAATGTAATTCAAGTTTCATGATATAATTATCTAAAACTCTAAACCTGAAAAGATCCTCAATGTGTAATCTTGTAATAACTCAAGATTAAGTAAGGTTTATGGCTGAGGCCTTATAAAGAATCTTGGTCTTATAGCCAGACTACCCATTGATAATCATTGCTTTATGGCTAAGGTACGAAATGCTGAATCATTAACCAATGTTTCTTTAAATTCTAATGATAGTAAGTATTATAACTCCTCAGATGAAGAATCCTCTTCTGATAAAGAAAATACTTCACCTATCTATGAAGAAGTTACTAGGTTTTCTAAACTTCTTGAGACTAGAAATTTTAAACTCTATAAGAAACTTGATAAGGAAAATTCTAGGAATTCTATTATTACAAAAGAGATATCAGCTCTTTCTAAATATCTTGATAGGAAAAATGATGAATTTATAATGATTTCAAAAAATCTTGAGGAATTAAGTTCTGAGAGGAACAAAATTTCTAAAGATTTAGAAAAAGTAATTTCTAAGAAAAGTATCTTGATGCCTAGATCTAGTTATAAATCTAATGATTTTGAAGATAAAAACTTGGTTATTAAACCCATGTCCGAAATTATTTCCTTAAAGAAGTGTTTATCAAACATTACCCATGGTAATGAAAATTTTGATAAAATGTATTCTCAAATAAGACTTTTAAGAAAAAAATCTGTATTTTGTTATACCCATGCTAAACCAATTTTTAGTAACAATTACATTGTTCCACAAAGTGCCCCACTTTGTACCAAGTTTCAATGTGGTGGTTACTGGGCAAAGAACTGTTCTTTAAATAAAACCCAATCGTTAGGTTTTCATAAAGCCTATTTTTCTAAGAAAGTGTGGGTTCCTAAAATTTCATTGTCTGGAAATCTCGAATCCAAACAAGTTTGGATTCCGAAAGTATAATTATTTTCTTATTTTTAGGATGATAGAGGAAGTATCAACAACAATACGTGGTACATGGATAGTGGATGTTCTTAGAACATGACTGGTAACAAAAGCTATTTTGAAAAGATTATCAAAATGAAAGGAGGAAAGGTAACTTTCGGAGATAATGCACAAGGAGAAATTGTTGGTATTGGTAATATTGTTCTACTAGGTAAAACTTTGATTTCAAATGTTTTATTTGTTAAGGGTCTTAAGCACAACCTCACTAGAATAAGTCAATTATGTGATGAATGTTACCTTGTGAATTTTAGGAATAATAACTTCTTAGTACACAATTCCAAGGAAGAATTTATTCTCTCAGCCAATAGGCAAGAGAATGTTTACAATTTAAACAAAGAAGACCTCATGAGTCATGATTTACCTTGCCTAAGCACAATGGAAGATCATTCCTGGTTATGGCATAGAAGAATAGGTCACTATAACTTTAGAAACTTATGAAAACTCTCTATGAAGAAACTAGTTAAGGAACTACCGGAGCTTAGATTTGATTCTTCTAAAGTTTGTAATCCCTATCAATATGTAAAGAAACATATATCTAGTTTGAAATCAATTGGTTAAGTCTCAAAGACTGATGAATTATAGTTAGTGCACATGGATCTTTTTGGTCCAACACAAACTAGAAGTATTGGAGGCAAATACTATGTGTTTGTTCTAGTTGATGAATACACCAGATTTACTTGGGACTATTTTCTAGCAAAGAAGTCTGAAGCATTTTCTTATTTCCAAAGTTTTAGAGCACAAGTTAAAAATGAGAAAAATCTTCCACTGAAAACCATTCATAGTGATCATGGAGGAGAATTTCAAAATTCTGATTTTGAAACTTTTTGTAGTATGAAAGGTATTACTCACAATTTTTCAGCACCTAGAACTCCTCAACAAAATGGTGTAGTTGAAAGAAGAAATAGAATTCTTCAAGAGATAACTAGAACCATGTTGAGTGAATATTCTATAGCTAGACATTTCTGGTCTGAAGCTATAAGTACTGCTTGTTATACTATAAATCGAGTTTTGATTAGAACTTTTCTTAATAAAACTCCTTATGAGTTATGGAATGTTATAAAACCAAGACTTTCCTACTTCAAGTTTTTTGGTTGCAAAGTATTCATTCTGAATACTAAAGATAATCTATATAAATTCGCATGAAAATATGATGAAGGAATTTTCTTAGGCTACTCCACAACTTCTAAGGCATATAGAGTTTTCAATAAAAATAGTTGTACTGTTGAAGAAACAGTACATGTAAAGTTTGACGAGTCGGATCCTTTTTTTTCAAACCATCCCAATCTACATCTTCAGATGTGTTTTCAAAAACTAATTGTCAACCCTTGATAGAAGATCCTTCTGCTAAGGAAAATTTTCAAGAAGATACTTCTAAAACATTTACCCCAGAAGACTTTTTAGCCTATGCTGATGAACAGGTTTTACAAAACCCAAATCAGGTGTTTCTTAAGAATCATCCCAGTGATAGAATAATTGGTGATGTAAATCAACCTATTAGTACTAGAAGTTCCTTAAGAAATGAAGTAGAACATCTAGCATTTCATTCCCAATTAGAACCAAAAAGAACTGATGAAGCTTTTGTTGATGATGATTGGATAAAATCTATGCAAGATGAACTAAATGAATTTGAAAGGAACAAAGTCTGGACCTTGGTTGAATGACCTAAGGAAACTTCTGTTATTGTAGTAAAATGGGTTTTCAGAAACAAGTGTGATCATAATGGAGTCATAGTAAGGAATAAAGCTAGACTCATTGATAAAGGCTATAATCAGCAAGAGGGAATAGACTATGAAGAAACCTATGCTCCAGTAGCTAGACTTGAATCTATTCATATTCTACTTTCCTTGCAGCATTCATCAATTTTAAAATTTTTCAAATGGATGTAAAATGTGCATTTCTTAACGGTTATGTTCAAGAGGATGTTTTTGATGAACAACCTCCTGGCTTTGAAGATTCAAAACATCCTGATCATGTTTATTGACATACCAAGGCGTTGTATGGTCTTAAGAAAACCCCACGGGCATGGTATGATAGACTCACATGATTTTTTCTTCAAAATAACTATGCTAAGGGAAATGCAGATCCAACCCTTTTTATAAAGAAAGATAAGAAAAATGATTTGATTGTTTAAATTTATGTCGATGAAATCATATTTTGTTCAACTCACCAATCTTTAACTGATTCTTTTGCAAGTCTAATGAAATCTGAGTTTGAGATGAGTATGATGGGTGAGTTAACTTTTTTTCTTGGTTTTCAAATTTCTCAAAAACAAGATGGAATTTATATATCTCAACATAAGTATATTAATGATCTTCTCAAAAAGTATGGTTATGACAACACTAAGAGTATATGTACTCCCATTGGTACCTCAAACTCTTTAGATCTTGATGAAGCTGGGAAACCAGTAGATCAAACATATTTTAGAGGTATGATAGGAAGTCTACTTTACTTAACAGCTAGATGACCAGACTTAATGTTCTCAGTATTCTTATGTGCAAGATATCAATCCAATCATAAGGAATATCACTTAAAGGCGATAAAAATAATTTTTCTCTACCTAAAGGGAACCATGGATCTAGGATTATTTTATACTTCTGGAAATGATTTTTTTCTAAAATGTTTTTTGGATGCTGACTTTGGTGGATATAGAATGGATAGAAAGAGTACATCCGGAACTTGTCACTTCTTAGGAGATTCATTGGTATCTTGGTCCAGCAAGAAGCAACATTATGTACCACTTTCTACTACTGAAGCTGAATATGTAGCAGCTGGATGTTGTTGTGATCAAGTGTTGTGGATGCAACACACACTCACAGACTATGGCATGAGTTTTAATAAGACTCAAATTTTGTGTGATAACACAAGTTCCACTACCCTATGTAATAACCCTACAAATCACTATCGTGAAAAACACATAGACATTATCCATCACTTTCTTAGGGATCACACACTTAAAGGAGATATCATTCATCAGTTCATCGGGACACAAGATCAACCTGCTGATATTTTCACAAAAACTTTACCCTCCAATATATTTGAATACATTAAACAAAAGTTATGAATGATAACTGTAAGTTAATCATTCCTCATTAACTTCTTGTTGGACAATTCTCCTAACAGTAATAAACTCCTTCTCATAGGGGGAGTACATTTGAATGTTAGTGTAACTAAAATATTTCGGAATCTGTTTTTCAAAATTGGTTTAACTAAACTTTTTTCATAGTTAGTTTTTCAAAAAAAAAATTGAAACATACTTTCCAGAATAGAAGTTTTTTTTAAACAAACTTTCTGGAATGGGAATTACCGGAACTGAAATTTTCAGGACTAAAATTCTCGGAATGAGAACTTTCGGAATGGAAATCATCGTACTGAAAACATCCGGAATGGTATTATCGTACAGATAAGTTTTAGAATAAATATTTTTATACTTATGTTTTCGTAATTAAGTTTTCGTACGGGAACTTTCATTTTTTTTTGAAATTTATTTTTTCAAGAAGAATATTACCAATTACGAACAATGTTTCTAGCCAATCCGAGAGCTGTGATTTCCTTACTTATAGTTCTGTAATAATATTTTGCTTCTTGATATTTTCCTATGTTTTTAAAAGATCAGATTCTAGTATTTTTCAAATCCGAATGTTTTATTTAAAAAAAAACCTCAAAAGATCAGAGTCAAGTTTTACTTGCGGGATTGTTCTCAACCATCAGATCAGATCAACGATTTTTCAACCATTAGATGGCTTTTGGAAGACCAACGGCCACATCCATTGCCTATATAAAGGGGACCCCAACACTCATCCCACATCAGTTTTTCATGATTTTTCGTCTCGAAACCCTGCTTCTCTTCTTAAGGACGATTCCGAACTTTGAAAAAGCTGATCTGAATCTTTCAGATTTCTTCACTCCGAATGTCTGTTGAAGCAACTTCTCAAGATATTTCATCTGCGAAACTTATCTCTAAGTGGTTAGTCTTTAGGGAAAGGTTAGTTCATCTAGATTTCTATAAGCTTGATTCCCTTATTTCAATGAATATAAAGCTTAATGGATGGGAAGATGTCTGTGTAGCAAAGTCAGATAAAAAGGATCTGATTTATACTGATTTGCTGACCGAGTTTTACGAGACTGTTTCCTTCTTAATGGAAGATGGCAGAGAATGGTATTCTTTCAAGTCTAATGGTAAGACTTATAAGCTTTCTTAAACCAAGGCCATGATCTTGGTTGGTTTATCATATGAAGGAGAAGCTTAATTCTGCTAACACAAACTTCTTGATGTGCAAGGAAGTTTCAACAAGTAGAAGGCACTGAAGTGCCTTGGGCTTAAGGATGATTCAACTATCAAGATTGCTCATCTCACTCCGAACAATATAATTCTTCAACTTTGGGTGATAGGGTTTCTGGTTCCATGAAGAGGTGATACTGACAATCTAAATAAAAGTGATATATATGTCTTAGATTTTTCGGTAATTCTAAGAAAGATAAATCTAATGAGGCATGTCTTGGTTACGATCAAGAATATCATAGAAGGAAATTTAAGAGCTCAGATTATCATGTTTCTTACTTTACTATCTAAGCTGATAGTTCGATGCTTAGAATATTTTAAGGTTTCCTGCAAGTTAATGATCCAGAATTGCAAGCTCATGCTAGTTAGTGATGATACTCTTAAGAGGGTGAAGATGGGTTTTTCTAGTAAATCCGGATAATTTTACCCTCTGTCTGTGGAAGAGGTTGAGACATCTCAAAAAGAAACACACTCTCCGGAACCATACAAAAAGAAAAGGAGGAAGATAAAGGTTATGTAAGTCGTTGCTGATGAAGAAAATACTGAGGCTAATGAATCTCAATCTGCTCCCCCCAAGCCGAAGAAGTAGAAAACATATACGGATGAAGTGGCAGCCATGTGGATAGAAGATAAAGAAATGAGGAAGGAAGGGGATCCTCAATTCGGACTAGACCCTGCAGAGGCTAAGGCCTTGAAAGAAAAAGCTACGGAGGAGCTAGAGAAACAAGGGAAGCAGAAGAAAATGAAAAAAAAGATGTCCGAAGCTGAAGTGGTGCACTCTTTGTTGAAAGATTCAGAGTTTGCTTCCAAAATGCTTCCTGTTCCGGAAACATTCGATCTTGAACCTACTTTACCAGAAACTCTAGCAAAGAACTATGTCTCTCCGGATAGATCCAAGGGTAAATAAATAGTTGAAGAAGTTATTGAAGAATTTGTTGAAGAAGTTGCTGAAGAAGTTGAGGAAGAAGAAGAAGAAGAAGAGGAGGAGAGTGATGATTTGGATACCCTGATCAAGCATGTACATGACTATAAAGATAAGGTTGAATCCGCAAAGTTAGTTACTCTAGGAAATGGAGATGAGGAAGCTAGCAAGAAACAACAAGAAGAAGAAGGGAATGTCTTGTACGATGAGGAATAATCTTATGAAAGGATTTTTCTTAAGGAAGGACAAGAAAAACAAAAACCAGATGAAGGCCAGATCGTTCAAGTATCTGAATCCAAGGAAGTATCCCATAATAAGGAACCTATTCTGAGAACTGATAAGGGGAATAAAACTCTCATGGAGACACCTATAAAATATGTCATCATGAAGAAAGAGGTTGGTGGCACCTCTATGAGAAAGTTGGTTCAAGCTGAAGAAGATCAGTCTCCAAGAAAAGTTTCTGATTCATAATCATCATATCATGGGCCTGATTTTTTGGTTTAGTCTCTGAGGAAGTTGGTGGACACAATTCCGATTCATCCAACAATAGATTCTAGATTCCAGATGCTGCAACAAACTATGAATCAGAAATAAGATTCTTTATCCATTGTCATGGATAAGTTTATGATGTTGGAAGCTGAACAGAAAAGTTTTCTGATCGACTATGATGAGGATAGAAAGTCCTGTAGTAAGGTAACCATGTGTTCTAAGAGAGTTGATGAATATTTAGTTCAGTTTGAGAGTTTTCAGGCTGAATTTCAAAATGCATTTGAAATGGAGGATAAAAAGTTTAATGAGATTTATAAAAAGCTGACCCAAGAGCAAAAATCTCGGAATCAACATGTCAGGGACCTGAAGAGGAAGCCTAACTCAGTATCTCAGAATTGGAAAACTGAAAGAGATTTCCGGATTGAGTTTCAGCAGAAGATGAAAAAACAATATTAGATAATAAAATTGTTGAAAGAAGCTTTGGAGGCTCATGCAGAAGCTGTAAAAGTCCAAGAATAAAAGGTAAAAGCTTTGGAGAAGTAAGGTGAAGAAGATCAAAGAGACTTAAAGAAACTCAAAACATTGTTAAAGAAGCTCATACCGAAGGAGAAGGAAGACAAATGAACTCACTCTGATCTTTTGTTGTAATTTTCTTTTCTTGTAAAATTTTCCCAACTCTAAGGAAATATTATTTGGCTAACTGTATCTTGTTATATACTAATGTTTCAGGTATCATAATTTGTTCTCCATTCCCTTCAATTCTTTTTGAAAATCACAATGGGGGAGAAGGAAAAATAACTACTCCTAAGGAGGAGAAAGGAAAAATTTCTAAAAGAAATATCATTAATGAAAGGGGGTGTTTCCCACTACGAAGCTTTTTCATTATTACAATAATGAAAACTCAAATACGAAATCTCAGAATACAATCTTTAGAGTTTCAATGCCTAAGTGGGAGTTAGTTTTATTCACTTTCATCCATGAACAAAGGGAGATAAGTGTTTAATTTCAATGTCTAATGAAATTTTTCAATGTCCTTATTCTCTTTTTCATAAGGATGTTTCTGCTTTCCAAAAAGGGGGAGATTGTCGAGTCAATAATGTTTTCCTTATGAAATTTCTATTCCTTCTTGTTTTGAAAATCACAAACACCTTATACTTAAGAAAATATTATTTTTACCCCCATAAAGAAAATTTACTTCATTAAGGAAATTTACCCTAACCTAGATTTTCTTATACATAGCCATATTTTCTTAAGTACAAAAACTGGATTCATACCCAAAATCCCAGAGCCATATAATGTAAAGATTTGGAGAATTCTATTTTTAGGATCTGAATTATGGATGTGAACTGTAATGTAGTTCCATTACGAATTCTGGACTCTGAACTTTCTTAAGTTCGACTCCAAACTCTTAAGAAGTTTGACTCCAAACTCTTTAGCAGTTCGACTCCGAACTCTTAAGAAGATCGACTCCGAAATCTTAAGCAGTTCGACTCTGAACTCTTAAGAATTTGGTCTCCGAAATCTTAAGTAGTTCGGCTCCGGACTCTTAAGAAGTTCGACTCTGAACTCTTAAGCAGTTCGACTCCAAACTCTTAAGAAGTTCGACTCCGAACTCTTAAGCAGTTCGACTCCGAACTCTTAAGCAGTTCGACTCCGAACTCTTAAGCAGTTCGACTCCGAACTCTTAAGCAGTTCGACTCCGAACTTTTAACAGTTCGACTCCGAACTCTTATAAAGTTCGACTCTGAACTCTGGAAGTTCCGATTCCGATCTCTGGTGAAACCAGACTCCGAATTCCTGTAAAACAGAATCCAAACATTTCTTAACATAGACTTCGAATTTCATTTTGGTTAGACTCTGAACTTTTGACTTGCTTACACTCTAAAATATTGATTAGCTTTTACTTACATATGCTTCATTTCAAAACTATGTCGTGCATTCAGTTATACATGGTTTGTTATAAAACGATTTTTTCTATTCTGTTTCTAATTAACCATTGGTTGAGTTACATGTGTACAGGTCCCTCCGAATTTCATGGAAAATATGACCGTTGGAAGAGGGAGCCGACTGTTGGAAGTTTTCAAATAAATATGAGCTTATTTGAAAGAGCCTAAAAAAGAAGAAGTTGATCGATCTAGAGAACACACATTGTTAAGGTGATTTCTAGAGAGATAAGCTTTTCATGCCTTGTGCATATTGAACCGCCCGTTCAGATTGCTTTGGGCGACTCCGAATGTTGGTGATTACATTCGAGGACTTCCGGGGATAGGAAGACAGAGGTGCCGACTACCTTGAAGTTTGAGGGCTTCCTTGCTGAGGAAGACAGAGGTTCCAACTACCTTGAAGTTGAGGGCTTGCGGGGATAGCAATACAGAGATTCCCATCTTCGTATCGAGGGCTTATCCCGGTGTGGGTAAGACAGACTTTCTTGAAAGTATAAAACAAGGGACCTTTATCCAAGGTTGTTGGATCCCCTTCTCTTCGGGTTAAAAGATTCATATCATGTTACTTGTAGTTTTTCTACTTGTTTTCCGCAGCATATTGTATTGTAAGGAAAGTATAACTTTATTGTATTTCCTTACACTTGTACTCTGATTAGTTTAGATTCTATACGCTTTAAGATGGAATCTTATATTGTAAACCTTGGTTCCAATTATCTAGTTGGTGATCAGAAGTGTTGTGAATTATCTTAGTTTAACTTTGTTAAACATAGATTTTCCTTGTATAAGGAAAACATAGTTTTTCGTAACCAACATTAAAGGTTTCAAAGAAATTTTTAAAGTATAAAATTCACCCCCTCTTATTTTTTGAGAATCTACATTGTTATTTCGATCCTACATTTTTTTCTAATGATCTTTTATTTAAAGGATAAATTGAAAATATTAACCATGATTATTTCTTCAAAAAATATAGGAACTCATGAAAACAAAATTATTTCACATTAATTTTCATAAATCATTTTTTATAAATAATAAATAAAAAATCATAGCCATGATCATTTATTGAGAACATATAATAACTGATGAAAACAGTTTCATTGAAAAAAAATCCTCTCAACTTTTGAAGGTAACACCCTTTCATCCACCTATATAAATACCCATCAAATTCAATATATTTTAATAAAAATATAATATAAATAATTGAATTTGTTTTAGGAATCTTGGGATATTATCACTATAATAACCCTTATAAGAACAATTTGTAATGGATAAATTTTATATTTAATTTCACATATATATTATTGAAAACATATTATTTACCAATGAATTGTGGGAATATATTATATCTATCCATAATGATAAACAATTTAGGATTACCAAAACATAAAAAATCACATGAAAGAATTAATTTCTATCGTAAAAATCATATGAATTGGTATTTTTTTCCATAACTAAAATCAAATTCCTTTATCTCATAAAAATATAATAAATATCATTTTTTAAATATTTTTTTAAAAAAAAACCCAATAATGGGAATGTGATTTTAAAATAATAATAATAGAACCTCATAACTGAATATTTATAACAAATATTTTCTATACTCCATGAAATGTTTCTGTATGATAAATTTTGGGGAAACATTCCATTTATAGTTTTGTTAATAATGTAATTAATAGCCATATGAAAAATCATTACATCATTCTTCATTAAAGCCATTATATATAAATTTAGAATTATTTGAAAATTTCATTTAACAATATTTTATGTATAAATAAATAATATTCATGACAAATTATCAATAACATGATAAATAATTTGTAATATATTAAAACATTTAAAATAGTTTTATTAACAAACAAATCCATTCCAGAATTTATAATATTTGAAATAAATACCATCGATTAATTGAATATAAAATGGATTATAAAAAATATTCATTTCATTAAAAAAATTAGTATTTAATTTTATATACCACATAAAAGAAAAAATGTTGTGAAAATGGCATAAGTCAAAAAATGAAAATTGGGATGGGAAATACCTTAATAGGATTATCAACTCGATTCATTAAATTATATGTTATTGTATAATAACATTACTATTTTTTACTTTATCAAATACCATATAATTTTAATTCCATTGTAATTAATAATTTTATTTCATTAATCATCACGTTCTGTTTAGTTACTAAATCAGAAAATGTTACTAAAAAGTATTGAGATCATTTTGTTTTGAGTAAAAAAACATGTGAATTTACTATGGTCAAAAGGTACATTGTTTTATTACCTCAAAAATATTATACATATTACTATTTAAATTTTTACAAATTTATTATTCTTTTAAAATCATATATGTATGGTTATAATTGAAAATGATATATATCATTCATAGTGGTCGTAATCTACATGTACACATGCGTGAGATCATTATTTATAAAATGACTAAAAAGGAAATAAATAAAATTAATGTTTAACATTATATAATAATTATTAAATTATAAATACCATATTTATTCATTAAATAAGTCCTCATGAAAAATCATGTGATTCTTTAATGGAAAATAAATCACAGTGCTTCATGGAGGTGGTAGTCTACAAGTCTAGATGAGTAATGAAATCCTTTCCCAATATATGATATTAAAAAGATTTGTAATATATTATCTTTATAGAATAATGGTTATTTTATTAATATAAAAAATATATTTTTAATCCATCTGTATAACCATACATCCGAGGTAGTGATAAAAAAAGAAACACATTTCTATATGGATGTTGTATTTTTCACATATGAATGCACAATGATTTCATAGCCCATTAAATAAAAACACTGAAAAAAAATAATTCCATTCTCACAATAAATTTTTTTTATGTTAAATATAATTATTTATTTATATTATAATGTTTATAACACATTTTAATTTAGTTTAAGAAGAAATAAATTTCATAGAATCTAGTCAAGACATATTTGTCATCTGTATATATGTTCCATTAGTATATATCATAATCCTTATATGATTGGAAATTTGGTGAAAAAAACCTCAATGAGATAGTAAAGATAGTTTTTAAGAAATTATAGTTTATATTATAATAACTATAGTGCTCTATTTTCATCTAGAATTTTGAAGAGGATCTTCCCTTTTGTATGTGAGTGGAGCAGCGTGCTTGTAAATATTAATAATAATAAAATATAATAAATTTATTTCTCTATCATGGTGTCCAAAATGATATAAATATTCAATGATAATAAAATTTGAGGTCGAAAACAATTTAACCAATAAAATATAAATTTTTTAGATATATTTGAAAACTTATCTCGAAATGTAACCCATTATTTTACCCATTTTCACCCTTACCATGTTGACTAAATTTTTTTGATGGAAACATAATTGTTTGAGTAGAAATAAAATATACCTTTATAAATAATATGAACATTGTGATTTAAATTATGTGATCCATTTTTTTGATTAAATTTATTCAAATAGAAGAGTCTAATTATATATTATGAACACAAAACATATAAAAATTTATAAAAAAAAATTAGTTTTTAAAATGAATTTATGCTTTCATAGGAAAAAATTATTTAATACTAGTTATTTCTATGAATTTATTGTATTATTGTTAAAAATATATTTTT
This sequence comes from Viscum album, assembly GCA_963277665.1. NCBI lineage: Eukaryota > Viridiplantae > Streptophyta > Magnoliopsida > Santalales > Viscaceae > Viscum > Viscum album. Next base: position 202,438,249 of record OY728128.1, read on the forward strand.
TTATTAGAACTAGGAAAAAATATAAATTTAATCATCCAACTACACTAATTATTAGAATGATCAAAAAATATTATTTTAATAAAATATAATTGTTTTCTAAAACACAATCATTAAATTATACATTCCAAATAATGTTTTTATATGAAATATGACACTCCATAAATACATAATTTGTCTATAAATTTTTTTAAATAATTAATTCATGATTTAAAAAATGATTACGTCATAAAATTTATGGCCTTTATAAAATCAGTAATTTTCTATATACCCAAAAGTCATCCCTTTTATAAAAATTCCCAAAAAAATATCAAAATTTATATATTATGAATTAAAAATGAATATATTTTATGAAAATTGTATTTATAAAATCAATAATTTATATTTTAATTGGAAAAAATATTTTTAATGAAAACACACTTTTTTAAAAAAATCACCCATTTAAACCAAAAGGGTTTTTATCATTATTTCAAGCAAGTTAATAATGATTGTTAATTTTCCCTCATTTCATACTCATAATGTTATAATGGTTTCATTGAATTTAAATAAATTATTATACGCATTAGTAAATTTTTATAATATACCAAACTTTTTTCGAAATGAAATTTACTGTCTTAAAATTTCGGGGTGTATCATTTTCCCCACTCAATGAAATATTATCATCAACGAATAATCTCATGTCTGAGAGAAAAGGGTTTACAATATTTTTTTGAATAAATTTAAAGGATCATCGCACATAATTGAAACCCATTATTTTATAGGGATTCGTATAAAAATATTCATAAAATTTTGGAAAATGGTTGGAATTTGGACTCTGAGATATACATAGGTGGAAAGATGTACCTTTTTCTCAGATGTGATTAAATTTACATTTGAATATAAATATAACCTCAATTTTAATAATAGGAATATTACAATATATTATATATTTCATAAACCATTAATTTCTAAATATTATAATAATACTTTCGAATGATTTAAAAAAAATAGGTTCATTGTTCATCTATATTTTCCATATAAGAGTTGATAGTTTTGAATTCAACCAACATGAATCTATGGGATTGTTTTACCATTTTGAAAAATAAAAAGTGAAAATATATTAACATCATTTCCTTTTATGCCATAATAATAATTTCACACAATAATTTTTTTCACAATGTTTTTGATATCAACTTTAACTCATATTCTAAAAAATATATGACCATGATTAACTTTTTCTGTCCAAATCTCTAAAAATAACCTTTATAATATCATAAGATCCATAATGGGATAAAAAGTAATTCTTCATATGGATAGACATTATCCAAACCCAAAAATTATTATTACATATTAAAATAATATATTATTTTTATAAAACAATAAATGAAGGAATACTGCAGTAATAGGTACAACCATAAAAGTCACACACAATGTTCAAAAAACCATTCTAAAAATAACAGATACGAAAAGTCCTCAAAACCATGTCGACTAAAATTGAATCCCAAATAGTATAATTATTTTATAAAATATTATTCTCAAATGAAAATTAAATTTTTATCTAAATAATATTAATTACTCAGGAATCCACATAGCAGAAATGCACATTCTCGAATCATATGTTCACTAAAATATGCTAATATTTTCTCTAAGAACATGATATATCATTAATCCAAAATTTAATATTATATATATTCTAATGATAGGCGAATCATTTTTCCACAATTAATTTCTACTTTTTCAATATAAAATACAATATTATCCTATAATTAAATAATTTACATAAATTTAATTAATGTTCATAAAAATATATAGATATTCATTCAAAATAACATAAACCACCAAACAGTTAAATTTTTTTTAATTACATGGTTATCTATATGATAAAATATATATTTCCAAAATATATTAACCACTTGTCCCAGATAACTATTTTTACCAAAACAAAAATATCATTTTAATTCATACAATTATCAATAATTCAAAAAATGACAAAATTTCACGAATATACTTTTAATAAAATCACATATGGCCTTAAATGGTATATATTCCATTAGAAATATAAAAATACTAAAATTTATCAACACTTAAAATACAATATCACTATATAACAGTTTTTGAATCCCAATTTGTAGATTTTTCAATCATTTCAACATTCTATATAAAAATATAACTATTCATTTTATTCTAATTTCATAACACGTCAGTTGTAAAAAAAGTTAATTCCTTCCAAAGATTCATCTAAATAAATTAAATTATGTATCCTACTTTAAAAATCCAATATGATAAAATAATTTATACCTTTTATATGTTATTCTAGGACTCTTAATCATCAGCATTTTACCTTCCTGAACATTAATCATATGATCTTTCTTGTGTTGATGATGATATTTCCATATTGGGAATATAAATCCATAATGACCAAAATAACCACATTTGAAACATTAAAAGTTTTATTTAGAAATAACTTTATTCTCCCACCATTGTGTCTGTAACGTCGAGACATGACTTTCTATCAAACCGGTAGCAGGACTGGTGGGTCACATGGCCTCAATAGCATATCCCCATATGCCAGTGGATATTGAATAGTAGGGAGGGTATTTGGAGGTGAGAGTGGGGATACTATACCATCTTTATAGAGCTTCAATGTGGTATTATAAATGAATAAAGAGTATAAAATTAAGCTATGAAAAAATAATATTCAATTTAATAAAAGTGGAAAACCCGAGTTTATATAATATATGATTGCATAAAATGGTAATGGTACATGATAACAAGAAGGAAAAAATACAGAATGATTTATAATACTATATGTAAATAATAAAATGAAAAAAAAAATCCCCACATGTGATCTCCTTGAGCATCCCAAGCTCTAGATCGGTGGTTTTATCCTAACATCATATACAAGAAACACAACAATCAACCATGGCCTTGAAAATATTAGGGTCTTCTCGGGTACCAAGGGTACCTGAGTAGGGTGTGATATGAAATCACAACAGGCCAAAACCAATGGTTCCATGCCCAAACCGGGGTAATATAAATTAACATATTGTGAAAGTATATAATAGGAAAAAAACAATAATAAATAACGCTATTCTAGGTTAATAAGGGACACCTCATTACTATACCATCTTTATATCATTGTAGGAATAAGAGTATGATCATTTCACCATATACATACATATATATATATATATAAATTATTTTCCACATGGTAATAATTCCTCCGGTCCATACATGTTTATGGAGGTTGTAACTAGCGTGGGGTAATCATGCCTCCCACCCATTCGTATATAATAGGTTTTCCTGGGGTAAGCGTGCATCCCATATATAATAAATGATTACTTTGAAAGGTGTTATGATGCCTCCTATCCATAGAAGCATAATACTATCATGGGGTAATAATTTCACCAATCCATAATATAATATAACTTGAATGAGGTAAGCATACCTCCCATCAAAATATGTATATATAACTAGTATGGGATAAGAATTCCTCTCATCCATTATAGAAGATAATTGGCATGGGGTAAGCATGCCTCCCTTCCATATAAGAATATATAACTAGTATGGGGTATGATTTTCCTCCATCCATAGTCATTTACCTTAATGGAATGGGGTATGAATTCCCCCATCCATAGTCATTATGACATCCTTCCTTTTTATTTCATAACTGTTCATTACATTTTACAAACAGAGGATCTTTAAAGTCTAGTGTCATGGAAATCCGAATCAATAAAACATGAAAACATAAAAAACTATTTTAAATACAATTAAATTTCTACGTTAAATGTTCATTTCATTTAAAATTACTTCATCTCATAACCAAGAGACATACATCAAGGAAATGGTGAGCTGAAGTCCCAGTAAAGAAAGAAAGGGAATCGGTTTACTTGTGATATCAATAAGAACATGATTAAAATCATAAGACATGAGCAATAGAAAATTAGGCATATCATAATAAAAATAACATGAATCACATATTGCATATGTGGATAAAACATTTCATTGAGACATTCATGAACATATCACCAAGGTTCATCCCAACGTGTCATAAAACATTACTATGGTTATTCCCCATGGTATCGTGAAACTTGATATCTTTAAAGATTAAAATTTTTACATAATGCGTTGGAGTGATATTAGGTAAAACCATTAATATGTATTTATTTTCTTGTGATCAACATATATACTATTCATAAATTTCATAAATAACCCAAAGAGAGTAAAATAAATGGGGTTCACTTCTAAAATTGTTATGTTTTAAAAGTTCTAAAAAAATAAGATCATCAGGTCTTTTATAACCCATGTAAACGGGGGGGAGGTTTATATGTATGTCAATTACCAAATAAAGAATTTAATTTTTATGTATTTATAAACAACCAAAGAGACGAAATAGGTCGGGGTATTCAAATAAATATGATAAGAGAATATATTGAGAGAAAGAGATAGAAATTTTAAGACGAAATTTCTGCATCATAACTGCTATATAACATGGGATAGAAAAAAATAAAAAAGAGGGTACAAGGGTATCCCATACATAAATTAATAATTTTATATTATAGGGATAGAATAAAATAGAAATAAGAACATGGTGTGGATATTTGAATAACATACCACATGATAAGTAATCTTGAAAGAAAAGAGGAAATGCAATTTTTTTACGAAAATTCGGCAGCCTAACGACGTCACTTAAAAATTAAGAAAATCTATTGATGAGAGTGGAGAGTGTATATCATTATTTGGAAAAGAAATTGACAGTAATTAGGATATATAATAATATACCCCCACATCATAATATGGAAACATGAAGACATAACATAAAGGACGTCCTGACTTAAAAGAGAAGGGTGAAAGGTTCCCTTACATTGAAGAGTGACTTAGAAAGTTAGATGGTTAGGACCTTTGGGGCATGAGGAAACCTGGTGTGGACTCCATGGGAGGAAAAAATAACATATCTTCATTTAGAATGACTTTTGAATGAAATTAATGATGGAATGTCTTGGTATTTATAGGAAAGGTGACGAAATATTTAATTAATTTCTAAGGGACACCTCATCGGAGGTATTTGAAAAACCATGGGATTTCCGCAGGTATTTTCCCATGGTATTGGACGCTTGGTACACCTCATAACATATTTTACTATTCAAAATTAGACATGATTTATTACATGATGATTACATCATCAATGATGTCATTAAACACCCAAAAGTCAAAACTGTGTTTTTAATATTCACCAAAAAATCAACTGTTTCAGAAAAATCCAAAAAAATTACCCTAACCTAATTTTGATGCTCTAAATTAAAAAATGAACTCCATTTTAAGGAAATAATTTTATAAGTATTTTTTATTTAATTTTTATATAAAACCGTTATTTATTCATAAAAACAACTCTAAAACTATAACTTGTTTTAAAACACCTTGAAAAAGTAATCAAGGTCCCATAAAATTATTATATAACTATAAGATGATAATGAAACTATTTATGATTACATTTTATGAAAATAAATTTTCATTTTAAATTATTAAATTAATTATAATATTTTAAATAAAATATTTATGACATACAAAAATACCAAAACTTATACTAGGATTGTTTTTTCAATTTTAAGTTGACTAAATTGAATTTATAAATTCATGGGCGAAGTTTCTATTTTTTTGGCCGATTTACTATTAATTACTATTCATATGGTAGGATACTATTAATACTTTACTATTCCATAAAAATCAAGTTGATATTATTAGACTCTAATTTTCTTATTGATCACAACTGTAGAAAAAAAATTTTGAAAATCATTTCACATTATTAATAATTTAAAGTTTACATTAATATTTTACAATACCAATTTTCTTCCAAAATTAATTGGTAATATGGAACTATAAATTCATCATACAATTGTCTAGATATTTGAAATTCCCAAACTTTTCCATAATAAGAAATAATAATTTTACTTATTCAAAAGGTTCTCACAACTAACTATTTTCGTGTTACATATCCCTTATAACACCTACATAGGACCTAAGTGTAAGGTGTGCTATGGTGATATAATTTTGGGGCAGCTCAGACAACATTGCCCGATTGGTGATTTCAATCAACTTGAACATCTTCCTTAAGTGATTCGGTTCAAGATTCACATGTTGATTCTCAACTTGGCCATGGTCCAGAGAAAAGCATAGAGATGCTACCTCTTTCCCAAACTCTGACATATGGGCTTCATACGGCCCGTGTCAACTGGATGAGGTCCTCGACTATTCTTTTTATATTAATTATCCATGATCACATGTATTTATAAACAATAATTATAACGTTAATAGTTTAGTTTCCAATGGTCATATTGTCCAACGGACATATAACTGTCAAAACACAATGGTCTCATTTAATTATTCCCACTTCATTAATTAAAGGATATAGTTTTGTGGAGTATAAAATGAAAAAACATAAAAATCTAAAAAACAAAATATTATTCAAATGTTTGGGTCGTTACATTCTTCCCCCCTTAAGAAATTTCATCCCCAAAATTTTTTCTCATACCTTAAGAAGAGAAAAGGTGTAGGTACTTCCGACTCATAGACTCCTCTGGTTCCCATGTGGCTTCTTCACATTTGTGGTTCCTCCACAACACCTTAACAATGATCTTTGTCTTATTACATAGAAATTTGTCTCTATGATCTAATATCTCCACTAGCTACTCCTCATAAGAGAGGTCATGTTCCATTTCCACCACCTCTGGATTTCGTACATGTGACAGATCAGGTATTACCTCCTCAAGATGGATGTGTGGAAGACATTATGAATATGTGCTAGATTTGGAGGAAGTGCAAGCCGACATGCCACTGCTCAAACGAAAACATAGATTTAATAGGGGCCAATGTACCTAGGTATGAGCTTATTTTTATTCCCAAAAATCATGACTCTCTTCAAAGGTGAAATTCGAAGAATGAATTCATCACCAACATCAAACTCTAAGCCCCTTCGACTGTTTTTAGCATAACACTTTCCCCATATCTCAGAAGTCTTAATGTTTTGCTGGATGGCATGGAACTTTTCTGTAATCTCTTGCACCAGATCTAGCCCAGAAAGATTTCTCACACCAGCTTCATGCCAACAAGTATGAGTTCTACCTCACATACCATATAGATCATCATAGGGTGCCATTTGAATGATCGATTAGAATCTATTGTTGTAAGAGAACTCAACTAAAGGGAGATATTGATCCCATCCACCTTTAATTTCTTTTTGGCATGTTCTCAACATATACATGAGTGTATGAAAAGTACTTTCATATTTTCCATGATTTTTGGGGTGGTAGGCCGTACTGAAATTCAATTCAGTGTTAAGAGCATGTTGAAGACTTCTCTAGAATTGTGATGTGAACCTTTGATCATGATCAGATACGTATGTAAGTGTAAATCCATGTAGCCTTACCATATCCTTCATGTAAATCGTTGAAAGTTGATCAAGAGAGAAAACCTCCAGAGCAGAGATAAAATTGGGCAGTCTTCATGAGACAGTCCACAATAACCCATATCGCATTGTTTCTTTTGGAAGATCTCGAGATTCTAGTGACGAAGTCCATTGTGATATTATCCCAATTCCATACTGGTATGCATAGGGATTCCAATACCCCTTTAGGATGTTGTTTCTCTGTTTAACTTGCTGACATAACTGGCACCTTGAAGTGTCATCATCAATCTCTCTTTTCATATTATCCAACCAATAAAGATCACACAGGTCTCTATACATTTTTGTGCTTCTAGGATGTATAGAGAAAGTAGAGTTATGAGATTCAACCATAAGATCCTACTTTATTTCCTAAATATAAGGAACACATAATCTTGTACGAAATTTCAGTACACCTTCTTGATGAATATTGATCTTAGGAAACTTACCATCTTTCACAACCTCAAAACTATTCTGTAACAAAGGATCTTCATTATGAGATTTCTTGATCTTCTCTAATAATGACGGTTGAGAAATTATTTGGTTTAGGGTTTATGATGTCCCTTCCATTATAATTCTTATGTACAGCTTTACTAGGTCATTGATCAAAGGATCTCTTTGAATCATCAACATGGAAGAACAATTGGGGCTTTCTTTCTTAATGCATCAGCGACTTTATTTGCAATACCAAGATGATAATGAATTGAACAATGATAATATTTGAGAAGTTCAAACCATCTCCTCGGTCTCATGTTCAATTCCTTTTGTGTGAAAATATACATCAATCTTTGATGGTCTTTATATATATCACATTTCTCCACATAAAGATTGTTCCTCCATGTCTTTTGAGAAAAAACAACTACAGAAATATCCAGATCATGTGAAAGATAGTTTTTCCCATGAGTCCTCAACAGTATTGATTCATAAGCAATGACCTTTTAATTTTTCATGTGGATGCATGCAATCCCTTTTAGATATTAATAACAAATAATAATGAATCCTTCTCTACTTGAGGGAAATGTTAACACTGGTGCAATAACCAATCTCTTCTTCTACTCTTGGAAACAATCTTCACAATCATTTGTCCTGATGAACATGAACCCTTTTCGAGTTAACATGGTAAACGGATTAGAAGGTCATGAATTTTTTTTCACAAACATCTTATAAGATCGCACAAATTCATGGAAACTACACATCTCAATTATTTTTGTAGGATGAGGCCACTCCACTAAATATTTTTTCTTTATAGGGTCAATTGTAATTCCTTCATTGGTTACAATGGGACCCAAGAAAGAAACCTGTTGAAACAAGAATTCCAATTTTTTAAACATCCAAAAAATCATTTCCTTCTATAGAGTTTTCCATATAACCCATAGATGATCTTCAAGTTCCTCTCCACTATGGGAATATATTAGAATATCATCAATAAAAACGACCACAATGTTTTCAAGGTTGTCCTAAAAGACTCTATTCCTCAAATCCATTAAAATAGAAGGTGCATTTTTCAGTTCGAATGGCATAAAAACAAACTCATAATGCTTATATCGTGATCGAATGGTAGTTTTTGGAATATCTTCATTCTTTACCCTCAATGGATGATAAACAGAATGAAGAACAATCTTTTGGAAGAATTGAGCCCCACAAATTTGGTCAAATAAGTCATCCATTCTTGGAAGAGGGTATTTTTTCTTCCCGGTGATCCCAATTAGTTCATTATAATCGATGCATAGACACATTGATCCATCCATATTCTTCACAAAGACAATATGTAATCCCAAAGGAGACACACTCGGTCAGATAAAACCCTTCTGCAAAAAATCATGGAGTTGTTTCTTTAACTCATCCAGCTCCACATTTTCCATCCTATATAGGTTCATTGATATCAAATGGGATCCAGGTATGAGTTCAATATAGAATTTTACCTCTATTTCTAGGGGATTTTTGAGTAACTCCTTAGGAAATACGTCAACATATTCCTAGACGATGAGTAAATTTTATATCCTTAAACTATCATTTCCTTCTTTTTCTTCACTGATCAACACCATAAAGAAGGATATAGGAGGTTCTTCTAGACAATTATTAGGATGTGATATCTCTCCTTGGAAGATAAGTGTAGGTTTTCCATTCAAGACTACGGATATTTCCTTTCTTCTTCATTTGATCTTAGCGTTATACTTTGAGAGCTAGTCCATACCTAGTATAATGTTGAATTCCAACAAGGGAATGACTAATAGATTTGAGATAATATTATCCTCACCAAAGTAAATAATAGAGTTTCTAAACACTAATTATGCTTGGATAATGACCCTAGGAGTCTTGAATGATAACTCAACTTTTAGAAAATCAGGGGTTGATTCTAAATTTTTTGCAAACATAGATGAAATAAAGGAATGCGTAGAACCAGAATCAATCAAAGTACTTGCTAGCACTAAGAGAACAACAAGAGTACCTACCACCACATCATTTTCTGCTTCAACATTAGCCGTAGTGATTGAAAATGTATGACCATATTCCCATCATCATTGCAGATGATGATGGTGATTCCCTTACATTACCCTCAGAATTGGACATTGATTGGTAAAGTGCACAACTTGTCTACACTTATAGCATTGGACATCAGGTTATTCATACACCATCATCCGCTTATATTTACTGTTGGGAAGTTGTGTCTTTACCTTACTACAACAATTACGCACAATGTGGCCATCTCTACCACACTTGTAGCACTTCCCGCTCTTGAGTGGGTCGTTCCCCGAATTATTGTTCCCACATTTATTACATGAGGGATGTTTCAATTTCTTTCCTCCTATTCCCAGGTCGAATCTCCTACCTAAGCATGGATCCATTGATCTCTCCTATTCATAGGATTTATGAGACCACTGTGTCTCACCAAAAACCAGTTCAAATTTCATTGCACTCGGCACAATATCCTCATAGCTAACATAGTCTCTGTTGGCTAGATTATTCTGCATATGAGGTATCAGTCCACCAAAGAATCTATCAACCTTACCATTTGGATCCATGAAAAATCTAGTGGTATATCAGGAAAGTCTGGTGATGTTTATCTCGTAGCTTCTCGAAAATTATTTCTCCTTCTTCTTCAGCTCGAGAAACTCAGTCTCTATTATTGTTCTCATAGATTAAGGAAAAAACTTGGTGAAGAATATCCTTATAAACTCTTCCCACTCTATAGCTACAAGATCCACTCCGGGCATTGTGTTTTTAATTAGATCCCACCACTGATCAGTTTCTCCCTCTATGTGATAAATGTCCATGGTAACCTTATCTTGTTCTGGACAGCGGTGCACAGAAATGATCTTCTCAATAGAGTTGATCCACTATTCAGCAATCAATGGGTCAGTATATCCACTGAAGGTTGGTGGTCATTCACACATAAAGGGTTCAATAGAAAGTTATTCCCTTCACAGTGAGATCAGTCTCTCATCTTGATTCAAGTTATTTCCCATAACATGAGTCAGTTGGTTCATCATTCACATAAACAATTACATTTGTCTATAAATCCTTCATAATGATTTATTCGTTAAAATTTTATTCATTAAATAATTACATTTCTCTATAAATCCTTAATAATGATTCTTAAAAAGCTTATGATTAACAAAAAATATCCCACGGGAGTGTCGTATCCAAGAGTGGAGCAAGGCATGTTGTCTTGTACCAAGATACCCTGGGTCATGCCCGAAACTCCATGTCAGATTTTTCACTCCTAGGTACATATGTGCCAGAGCCACCTCTACCTGCTCGTATCCAAACATGGATGTAATTTCTTGATAAACCACTTACTCCATACTCACCAAAATACCTGGAAGTTTTCCGATATTTAAAATTTTCCATATGGTTCTTCCTACTGTTCTCATATCCTAATTTCCATAAATAACTAAACTATCCATTGATACCAATTTTGATATCCCGCATTTATTTCATAATTTTTCATTTTATTTTACAAACAGAGGATCGTTGAAGTCTTGTGTCTTAGAAATCAAGAACAATAAAATATACAAACATAAAACACCCCTTTAAATCCCCTTGAATTTCTTATTGAAAATTTCATCCTAAGTACAATTACTGCATCTCATAAACTTGAGACATACATCAAAGGAACGGGTGAGCAGAATGCCCAGTAAAGAAAGAAAAGGAATCAATTTACTTGTGATATCAATTAGAACTTGATGAAAACCATAAGACATGAGAAATTTAAAAAGTGTAATATAAAAATAAAAATAAAAAGAATCACAACTTGAATATGTGGCAACAAAATTTCATTTACATATTCATGAACATATCTCCAAGGTTCTTCCCATGGTGTCATCAAAATTTTCCAAGGTTATTCACCAAGGTATTGTGAAACTTCTTATCTTTAGTGATTAAATTATTTACACAGTGCATTGGAGTACTATCAGATTGCACCATTAATATATTTTTATATTCATGTGATACAAAAAGACAATAATAATATATTTCATAAAAAACCCAATGTTATTAAAATAAATTTGTTTCACTTCAAAATTGTGAAGTTTTAATTGTTCTAAAAAAAGACCATTATTTCATTTATAACCCCTGGAAAGGGTGTGAGGGTTTCATGTATGTCAATTCCAGAATAGAGAATAATATTTTTATGTAATTATGAACACCCATGGGGACTAAATGGGTTGGGGCATTCAAATAAATAGGATAATAGAATTTATTGAGGGAAAGAGGGATAAATTTTGAGACGAAAGTTTTTGCAACATACCGGTTATATAACACGGGTTAGAAAATAAAAAAAAATAGGCGACAAGGGTATCCCATCAATAAATGAATAATTTTAAATTAGGGGGATAGAATAAAATTGAAATAAGATCATGGTGTGGATATTTGAATAACATACCATCGGAAAGGGAAACATGAAAGAGAAGAAGAAATGTGATTTCTTTTAGGAAAATTCGCAGGCGATCTGCATCACTTAAAAATTCATAAAATCAATTGATGGGAGCGGAGAGGATATCTCATCATTGGGAAAAGAAATGGATAGTAATTAGGATATATAAGAACATACCCCAACATAATAATATGGAAAATAGAAGACATAACACAAAGGAAGTAGTGACTTAAAAGAGGAGGGTGAAAGGTACCCTTACCTTGAAGAGTGACTTCGAAAGCAAGATGGTAGGGACTTTGGGTTCTTGAGGGCACCTTTAAAGGACTATGTGGGAGGAAAAAATACCAGAGCTTCGTTGAGGAGGAATTTTGAATGAAATGAATCAATGAATGGCTTTGGATTTATAGGAAAAGTGATGGAATATTTAATTAATTTCCAAGGGACACCTCTTCGATGGTATTTGAAGAACCATGGGCATGACCATTGTATTTTACCATGGTATTGGCCACTTGGGACACCTCATAACTTATCGTACCATTAAAAAGTCAACAATATTTATTATATTGTGATTAAATCATCAATGATGTTATTAAACACCCGAAACTGAAAACTGTATTTTTACAATTCACCAAAAATTAAACTATTTCAGAAAAATCGCAAAAATTTACCCTAGCCTAATATCGACGATCTGAATTCAAAAATCCACTCCATTTTAGGAAAATAATTTTCTAAATTTTTTTATTTTAATTTTCAAATAAAATCATTATTTAATCAAAAAACAACTCTAAAATAATAACTTATTTTTAACACCTTGAGAAAGTAATCAAGGTCTAATAAAAATATCAAATAACAATAAGAAAATAATGACAATATTTATGATTAAATTTTATGAATATAAATTTTCTTTTTTAATTATTAAATTAATTATAATATTTTAAATAAAATTTTTATGACATAAAAAAATACCAAAACATAATCTAGGATAATTATGTCACTTTTATATTGTCTAAATATAATTTATACATTCATGTGAGATGATTCTATTTTTTTGGAATATTTAGTATTCATTACTATTCAAAAGGTATGTTACTATTCATACATTACTATTCACTAAAAATAAAGTTGATCTTATTAGACTCTAATTTTCTTACTGACCACAACTGTAGAAGGCCATTTTTTGAAAATCATTTCATATTATTAATTATTTAATGTTTACATTAATATTTTAAAATACCAATTTTCTTCAAAAATTCATTAGTAATATGGAACTATAAATTCATCCAACATTTATTTGGATATTTGAAATTCACCAACTTTTCTATAATAATAAATAAAAATTTTTCCTATAAAAAAGTTAACACAAGTAACTATGGTCGCGTAACATAGCCCCATATAACATCTACATAGGATCTAAGTGTAAGTTGTGCTATGGTGATCGAATCTTGGAGAAACTCAAAAAACATTTCCTGATTGGTGATTTCAATTAACGTGAACTTCTCAAATATGAAATTTTGTTCAGGCTTCACATGTTGAATCTTAGCTTGGGCTTGGTCTAGAGCAAAGCCCAGAGATGCTACCTCCTTCCCAAGCTCTGACAGATGGGCTTCGTACGACCCGAGTCAACTGGATGAGGCCATCAACTATTCATTCTGTATTAATTAACCAAGATCACTTGTTTTTATAAACAATAATTGTAACATTAGGAGTTTAGTTTCTAACAGTCATATTGACCAACAGTCATATTGACCAATGGTCATATAACTGTCGAAACCCAAAGGATCTCATTTAATTATACCCACTTCATTAATTAAAGGATGTAGTTTTGTGGAGTATACAATTAAATAATAGAAAAACTTTAGAAACAAATATTATTCAGACGTTCGGGTCATTACATTCATTTACATAGATGACATGGGGTATGAATTCCAGCCATCCATGTTGGTATACAATAGCAGACATGATGTATGAATAGCTCTCATCCATAATCGTTCATATACCAGTGTGTGGTATGAATTACTCCCACCCATACACATTCATTTTCAATGATTATAAACGTAGTGGGGGTATTGCTAACGCCCATCCAACAATAATTTCATGTGGCCTATATATGTAGAAGTTGATAAAACACATTCAATAAAAATTACATAGTGATAAAATCTTAATCATATCAAATAAAATAATAACATTTTCCTTGGTCACATTCAAAAAAAATACATAAGTCGAAGGAATGACATGCATGTCATTATCCATATCGTATTTCATTCGATGTAACCATTTAATCTCATCAATTTAATACAATTCAACCAACCCATTATAGATAAATATTTATTCAAGGAATTTAATTTGTTATACGTGATCATACTCCGGGTCAATCTCACTGAATTTTCATAAACATGTCAAATTGATTTTAAGGTACAAGTTCTTAATGGTTTCATTCTCATTACCTATAAAGGGTTAAAACCCAAATTCCTTAGTTAATATTACTATTTCACTCACCATAACCATTTCATTTAACATACTGAAAAATATAAACTACTCCCCAATGGATCAAGTGCAATAAGTGATGTTAAGGATACAAGGCATGTTCTCACTTGGAAAAATAAACATTAAAGGGCCAACAAACCTAACATGAAATCTTCCAATTATAATCTCAATCATAAAGAGACACATAAACATTTATTTAGGCTGGAAAAACAGTCTATCAATACATTTTTAGAATGAAGCCTATGCTAATCCAATGGAGGGGTTTTATTATAAAACATTGACATTTCATATCAATCATCCATTTATCACATTAAGGCTTATAATTAGGTTTATAAAATAAATAACTTTTTGATTAAACTAATACACTTGGAAAGCATTAAATAAGGGGTATATGAACTAGAAATTAAATAATTAATGCTTTCTTAAATAAACAGGGTAACGAAATGGGATCTTACCACAGGGTGGAACAAAACTGCACATTGGTATCTTGGTGCTTTCTAACTAAATCACGCTACTCCCCCTCTATGAATGTTAATCTTCGCACACATATTAGGACACCTAGCCCCTATGAACAGACCAGCATGTCCATTAACATGTGTAATGGATTCCTTACAAGTACGCTTGTATGTATATACCCATCTATGTTCATCTACATATTCATTTTCATATATATATATATATATATATATATATATATAGGATCACCGAGACTCATACATGTATTTCACTACGACGGATGAATTTCAAAATAAAGGGGGAACCAACACATGCACACACACACACACACATATATATATTCTTACGTAAGGATACGTATGTGAGTCACTCTAGACCCGTGACTAGAAACTCCACAGAACAACCCAAGTTACAATATAATAATTACTAAAAAAACAAAACAATTAGGGAACCTAATTTAGAGGGTAAAAAACATGGAAGTAGAATAAAAACCATAGCCAATATGGGGGAAACGAACTGAAATACATTGAACTGCCTCGCATTCGGTGGTGGTTATCATATCACAAACCCAAATACCCCAAGGGACCATTCACACAACTCTAGGAATAGATAAAACCAAGGAATCTATTATCACAGAACCTTAAAATTTAATATGAACACCATAGGGTGGCATAGAGGTAATTTTTCATCCAAAAATGAATAAAAGAGGGAAGGATAGTTCTTACCTCACTGATCAGAGAGGGACCATGGAGGAAATATGGTAGAAATGGAAACCATAGTGGGAGTGAGAGTAGATCTTGAGCGCGTCAAAGGGGAACCCTTCTATGGGGTGCACTGCACAAGGTTTGAAAAAAACGATAGAGGTTTATTTTTTGTTTTAAAATTAATTATATTTAATTTTATTTCTTAAATGGACTATCTACACATTTTGACCCAAAATTTTTTCCAAACTATGTGCAAACACTGTGGAGTATAGTGTGCGGCTATTGCCTCCAATATCACACTCTACAATCTATGTGAATGGTTTGGAAAACTCTATGAATCCCAATAAAAACGTCTCTCCCCCCCTTAACATGGCTAAATGTTTTCTTGATGTGTGGTGTACGTTTTCAAACATACTATGCTCTCAGTGTAGTCCCTTAAAACATTATTTTTTTCAGTCTGTTAGTCTCAAAAAATTTTGAACCACTCCGGAAACATAATGAGCTCTCACCCAAGTCAAAAATCCAAACTTAAAAGTTTCCACCACATGGAATTAAAATCTGAATCTCAGTCTTAAAAACAACCCATCCAGTAATTGAAAAATTTCAAAAACATTCACAATTTGTCATGGTACAAAACCTGTATCATTACAAACTCATATCCTTAGAACTTCTCAACCCCGGGTAGCCTTCATGAACAACTAACACATCACCCGACCAATAGGGGTCATGAATCATCATTAAAATGGTGTTTTTGCATTCCCAAATTTCCGATGCACCCTTACCCATCCATTTAACCAGGAAACACTTATTCCATTTAAAAATCATGCCACTGTAGGTTCTCCAACTAAAACAATAAAATGGATCTCTTCTGAGCATGTTACCCAGAGACATGATCCCATCATCATATATTCATGAAACTGGCCAAAGGTACTTCCCACATTAGGCATTAATGTCATGCCGCCAAATTCAAAAGTATTACTCAACCACAATAATATTCTTCATTAGAATCATGCCCTTATGCTTTTTAACAACGCTTCTCACATGATTACATAAACAATTAAAAAATTTATTCTCATCAACCTCAAACCCAATTTTTAATTAACAATTTAGGGAATGAACTAGATGACACAATTACTCTCACCTCCACCTATAGACATTCCATAGATGGTCCTTCACCGACCAGAAACCTTGAAAACAAGGAAAAATATTTGGGCCACTCCATCTTACTTACCACTCTAAAAACACTCAGCCTAAACAACCAATGTATCCCAACAACACCCCAATGCCTTCACATAAAGAACCTTGCATTAACCACGCGATGGTTTACAAGACCTCATCCCCATATTCTGGTGATATATTGGGTCCAATCAACAAGGGAATAAATGCCTCTAGCGATCAATATCAAAAGATAACCACCCAACAAGCTCAAAAAAATATTATGCTTTAGTGAAAAATTAAGACTGATGCACACATAGTGAATTCAATATAATGACAATATAGGGGACATTCTCATCCCTAAAATTCAGTGCACTGAGAGGATTTCAATGGTATCCAATAAATCATGCCCAATTACTAGAAATAAGAGAGTTCGACCATTGATGGTCAACTTCAATGAAGGACTTATGCTTCACCTGCTGACACTTCACTACCCAATCACTAGACATTATCACATAACGAATTTCGTGATCGTTCCATAATACCAACTGATTTTTATCCAAGACCAATGGTTCTTTGACAAGGTTTTCATACACAACCAACCATAATAATTTCATGCTTCTAATAAATCCCCAACAAAAAACAACACCTTCCAGACTCAATAACATTCGAGCCAAACTATCAATTTCTAATATGCCCACTTAGGTTGTATCCCTTATACTTGGAAGGCCACATTTACTAGATTCTATATGACACACCCTACAATTGGAGTTCTCTATCTTCTAAGGAAAATATAAGTATCCACTCATGATCCTAATAGACCAAAACACCTTAAAAACATGTGGCACTCATCTGGGCTGCAATCACAACATAAAACCTTAAAAAGAATGTTAAAACATAGCTGAAATCGACACCAGAACGGCTAATGATTCATAACACCCGAGTCACTAGAAAGGCCTCTATGGAATTTGGGAGAACTGATTCCTTAAATCCCAAGTAACACTATTAAAGAGATGACTTCAGACCGTACTCAGTAGTATAAGAGACTTATTTTACATTCGCATTTGTATGCATTTCAATTTTCAAGGATGATACCATAACCATACATCGATCACTAAGAAGAAGAAAGGGTCAAACGACCTATGAATTAGCTGACCATTACAAGGGAATGTCTAATCTACTTAAATTGAGAATTACTTGATGCCCACACCCATACCATGATCAAGAAAGCATGACCACCCATCGAAACAATGTGTCCTTTGAAACTAAAAGTCTTATAGGGGGAAGAGAAGTCGAATGGTACTAAAAATCTTAAAACACATGGAACTAGAATGGGAATAAGGATCTAAGGGTGTTACGTACCATGATCATGCCCCTTAAGAAGAAAAATTGTCACCCCAAGCAACTAGTCATGCCCAACCAAGTCACTAGGATAAAATGCTGACCATCAATCAATTGGTAATGTTTCTATTCCAAGGATCCTCAAAGAGAAATTGATTTACACTTTTCATGAGGTTTTTAAATAATGATACCACTACCAGATCCATTTCTAATAAATTTTTCATTTAAGAATATTTAAAAAATATCCAATTTGAATTATTTAATTCTTTGACATCTTGTACCATTTTAAAATAGAGTCACTAGGTACTTTATTTTTAACAACCATCTTAAATAAAATTAAGAAAGTTTCTTAATATTCCATTTTTAACCATTAAACATTTATAGACATCCCATCATATAAATTTGGAAGTTTATCTTCTAAATTCATTTTAACAGATATGCCGACTTATAGGGGTTTCGTTGATCCAAACTGGGATATCAAAGAAGTGACCCAATATATATCATTCCAATCATTTTAGATCAAAATTACACACCTTGTAACATTTATAAGAATGTCACAATGAATCATGCGATTACATTTAATATGGGTTTCCATTTCCCAGTTCATGAAGTACCCATAAACCAAATAAATTGAATATTGGATCCCATTGATCATTACCAATTATATTTCAGAAGTAACATGCTACAAAACAATTGTCCAAAAATATTTATGGACACCTACCAACCTATATAGGTCTCATACACATTATAGTTTTTTTACCCCCATTTTACCAAAATCAGTTTAACTTGGATATTTTTAATTCTAATAGTCTTTTACTGTTCTTCGAATGCCCGAGGTACTATTTCCAATATATAAGGTGCCCATAAACCATATAACTGAAAACTGGATCATGTCGCAATCATATCTTGTTTACATATATCAAAATTGTACAAGTATTCTATCATATGAAATAAACACAGAAGCATAAGTTATTTATCAAAAAATCATTCTATATTGGAAAAACATGTCAAACATGCAAGAAACGTGTCATATAAACAATCAATGTCAGGAAAAAATTATCATAGAATATAGGAAGACTAAATTGTACCTACATGGAATGACATTATTCATTCCATGTGAAGTACGATATTCCTATTTGATTAATGAAATGAAGCTTCCTTGTAATATCAAACCAAGGGTAGAAATACCTAAAATACCATAAATCATTAAGCATTAGAATGTACAACAATCACTCAATGTGAAATGAAATCAAATGTAAAAGCAGACATCATAAATAGCAATCTCGGCCCTAGCCACATGGTCATTTCCCCTATGTGGGGTGAACAATACCATGATTGTCTATTATCCAAGGGCCGAAATATTATTAATCACCTATATAGAAACCCAAAAAAGTATGATAATAGAAATGAAACACCTATGATGCCACTTTCTATCTTCCTCAGTTGGTTTACCATCAAACAGGTATCCAGACCAGTGGGTCACATAGCGTCAAATGTGTCTCCCCATATGCCAATGGCTTCCGACCAGTACTGAGGTTCTCAAAAGGTGATAGTGGGGATAGTATACCCTCATATAATAGTTACACATCAGTATTATCACAAAATAAACAAAATAAAACCTAGAATAAAAAGAAAAAAAATTAATTTAATAATAGTGTCCAAAGCCAGTTCATACCATGGGTGAATGCATGACAGGGTAATGGTACATGATGAAATGATGAAGGAATATAACATTCTTTTCAAAACTATACAAAAATAAGAAAAAGATAGCAAAGCTATACAGGCAATCATCTTGAGCATCCTAGATATTCAACTCATTCCTTTGATCATAACATCAGGTACATGTACCGGAACAATCTAACTAGGACCTCCAAATATAAGGGTCTACTCAAGTACCAAGGGACCCCGATTAAGGAGTGAGATGAAATATCTATAGGCTGATGCCCCTGATTTCAATACCAAACTAGTTTAATATAAATTAATACATGTTGTAGGTATAGAAAAATAAATAAATGTTTCTACATAAATAAATATCACCCATCTAGGATCCTAAGAGTCAACTGGTGACTATACCATCTTCAAATCATTTTTGGAATAAGAATCTAATCATGTCAATAAATACATACATATATATAATCTAGAATAGGGTAAGAATGACACTTATCCATACATTTATATTGGGGTTATTACCAGCTTGGGGTATGAATATATCCCACCCATAGTTATATAATAGGCTGGGAAAGGTGTTAAAATTCCTCCTATCAATACTAGAAGATAACTTGAATGGGGTAATCATGCTTCACATCCATTGAGGGATAATACTATCATGTGGAAAAAATTTATCCCATCCATAGTAGATGATAACTTGCATAGAGTAAGCATGCCTCCTGTCCATAAAACTATATAAAACTAACATGGGGTAATAATGACACCCATACATAATAGAATATAACTAGAATGGGTTAAGCATTCCTCACATCCATAGAAGTATGTATAAATAGAATGGGGTAAGAATCCCCCCCTTCGGTAGGAATTTACATAGATGGAATGGGGTAAGAATGAAACACCATCCATGGTCAATTACATATATGGATCAGGGTATAAATTCCTCCCATCTATAATTGTTTATAATAGACAGAATGGGGTATGAATGACTCCCATCCATAATCTTTCATATACTAGATGGGGGTAAGAATGCCTCCCACAAAAACAAGTTTATAGACAAATATCATAAATGGTGTGTGTTATAACTACCTCCAATCCATAATTAACTACACATTACCCATATTTATATATGAAACATAGACACATTCAAAAAAAATTTACTAAGGAAAAATTTCTTATGAATTTTAATTAAAACACCAACATGTGCTTGGTCACATTCAAAACAAATACATGGGGCCATGGCCCCACGTTCATTACAGCAGTATTATTCTATTTTTTCAAAGGACCATTTTCATCTCATCCATTAAATACAATTCAAACTACTAATTATTCCAAAATAATTATTTAATTCATTATATTTTGTATAATCCATCATACATAGGGTCGTTCTCATTAAATTTTCCTAAACATGGAAAATTTATTTTAAGGTACAATTTGCAAAGGGGTTCATACTCATTACCCTTAAAATGGTGTAACCCACATTCCATATTTAGTCTATCCATTTCACTCACCTAAATCATTTATTTTTACTTATTAAAACATAGAAACTACATCCCAAGATCTCAAGTACAATATGTCATGTCAAGGGTACAAGGCATGCGCCTAAAAGGGGAAATGAAACATGAAATAGACCAGAATCCTAACATTCCATCGAACAATTATAATCTTAAGCATAAATAGTCACCAATGAAACAATTATAAAACAATGAGTTTTATTATCAATAAACCAATTATAACAATAAATATACTCATTAGATTTATTAAAGAAATCACATTTATTATAAACTACTACACTTTGAAATCATTAAATAAGGGTGTGATAAACTACAAATTTAATAATTAATACTTTATTGAATAAAAGTGGAATGGAAAGGGATCCTACCTTGATGTGGAATAAAAATAATCATTTTGATCAGGGAGCTTTATATCTAAATGACATTGCTCCTCCACTAATATTATGAATCTTCACACACATGTAAGGACATCTAGCCACTATGCACACACCTGCATGGCCAAGAATATGTGAAAGGGGATATTTGATATTTTTAATATGTATATACCCATATTTGATCACCAACAAATTAATTTTCATATATATTAATAGGAACACCTAGACCCATACATGAATTTAACTAAAATCGATGAATTTACATTTAACGTGGGAACCTACATATATATTTATATATACTTAACTATTCATATGCAGGAAAGTCTCCCTAGAAATAGGTACTCAGAAATGTATGGAACAACCCCACACACTACACAACAGTTACATCAATTCATAATATAATTGATGAACATAATATAGATGGTTAAAAACTAGGAGGTGGCATAAAAACCTTACCATGGATAGTGGTAGTGAACATAAATACTCTGAACTGCATTGACATCGACGATGGTTGCTGGAATACGAATCAAAACATCTTGAGAGACCATTCATACAACCCTAGGGAAATACAAAACTATAGATTCCATTAACCAAAAACCATAGGGTTTGAACTGAACATCATAGGGTGGGTAGAAGCAAAATCAGGGCTAGAAATTATGAGAAGAGGGAATGAGAAATCTTACCTCCCCAATCGGAGAGGAACCGTATAGGAAAGCTAGTGGAAATGACAATCATAGAGGGATCTAGTGGACGGATCAAGAACATCTAAGGGGAAACATCTATGGTGTGTATCGCATCAGTAATGTGAGAGAAGAGATGGGTGGGATTTTTAGTTTAGGTTTTAATTTAAATTTATTATAAATTAATTTAATTTAATTTCAAAAACAGACCCATCTTCACAATTTGACTAATGCAGTAGAAAAAATGTTGTAAAAACTATGTGGTGTATAGTGTGAGTATACTAGCTCTTATAGCACACATTGTGGGATAGACAAATGGTTTTGGAAACCATGTTCATACCTTGAAAACACCTCTTCCACCTTGATCATGGCCACATGGTTTCATGTAGTGGGCCGCATGATTTCAGATGAACGGTGTGGCTTGTGCATGTCTTTAAAACCTTATTTTACCCTGTCTGTCTCTCCCAAAACATCTTGATCCACCTGGGATACCTTACATGACCTCACCCAAGTATGAAAAAACACATTAAAATGTTTCAACTCTTGGAATTAAATAATGAGTCTTTATTTTAAAAAGGACACATTCATTAATTGAAAAAGATCAAAAACATTAATTTGTTAGTTCACTTCAAAACACTTATCTTTATAGTGTCAACATGACACTTAATCCTTGATATTTTATTTCTCTAGGATATCCAATACCATAATTTAATAATATTATAATTCCTTTTATGAATTTCCCTTAGTAAATCTTCTATGATTTTTTCAACAAAGGAATTTCAAAATTTTACCTTCATGATCATTATCACATAAAATTAAATGAAAGTCAATTTTTCTTATACATATTATGTTAAAATAATAATTTTTTTTATATTTTCAATAATAAACCTATATATCTAGTTGGTAATAATAACAAGGTATTTCAATCTAACTCATATACCATTTGGTTTCCCACTTTGACAATAATTACATTTTCCTTCTCATACATTATTATGAATGTTTTTTTGGACCCAACTATATATAAATGAAAAAATGGTTGGTTTAGTTTTTTCAAATAAAGTCATAAAAATTTATATTATACATACAAATATGTATTTAACTTTGTGACTTTTTGTTCATTGATTCCTATAAAAACTATATTATCAAATAAAATAGCCATATTTATTCTTTACATACTATCTTTTAATGTTATACAATAATTCTAACCATTTATACAAAAAAATCCTAACTCTTAATGTTATAAATACCATTTGATTTTTATACATTCATAACACCTTATATAATAATCGATCGATAAAAATATGATTTATAACATGGGAAATGTATTTTTAAATTTTTTAGATATTTTCATCTTAATGTTTTAGGGATTAAAATAGAATTATATAACAATTTAGAAAATTCCAAACAATATACATTTTTACAGAAAAATATCAGTTTTTGTTTACACATTTTATAATATATAATAATTTTTCATTATTTATGATTTCTCAAAAACCCATTTTCTATAATTTCAATACATTCTTATACACTAATAAAAAAATTGAAAACATGGTGTGTGAAAAATAGTGAATAGAAAGGGAAAAAATATAATATCATTATTCCATTTTTAGAGAAATTAAGCCTATAATTTGTTTTACATTTTTAAGAATAATATTTTATATCAAATAAATACATAGTTACTCATGAAAAAAACATTATATCAAATATATTTTTATAAAAAAAATATTTGGAATAAAATAATGTAAGAACCATTATATTTTATTGATGAAATTTAAGACTTTAAGAAAAAAAATATTTCCGAAGTATTTTTGTATGAAATTTGTATAAAGAATAATGGAAAGAAATGTTACCATGATTGTTTCATTAGAAAATAAAGTACTCCCGGAATCAATTTCAATGACAAACAAAACATTTTACCATTAGAAGGTTATCACTATTCACCATCGCATTTACAAACATCATAAAGTGATGGGATATAAATTTAAAAATCACATCAGGAATTAAAAAACCATTTGAGAATTAAAACCACCCATACAAGAACACTTATAATGCAGTTAGATTCATATCTAATTCCACATTTTACTAATTTAGAATAGATCATTACACTATAAATTGGAGGCATATATCACGACACTTCATAATTATAAAAAAATATTAAATAAGTATATCTTTAATAAAACAAATAAAATTGTAAATGTATATCAATAAACTCCTTATTATTTTATGTTCATCCCATAAGTAAAAACATATTCAGTTATGTCATAAAAATTTGTAATAATATCACTCTCCATAAAAACACATTAAATACTACCAATTAATAAAAAATGGAAAAATGTTATTTGAATAGTTATATAAACCTATAAATGATCGTTAATAAACAATAAAATATATAATGGAAGGATAATTTGGGAATTTCCTAAATGATTCCAAAACTTTCTGTTTTGTTATTTTATAAAGACGGTGAGAAATAACTACACATTTTTTTAATAGATTAGTTTTTTAAAACCATTTTAAATACTTTAAATAATATTTGAAATTTCCATAAGAAGTATTTGATGTGTAAATAATAACAGTCTCAAAAAATTTCCATGAAAATTTTAATGGAAGAGAAATAAATAAAAATGTTGAAAATAATGATTTAATGAAAAATACAGTATGAGTTTAATATCATTGGAATAAAAATAAAATTTAATTAAATATATTAAAATATATTTAAAATAACATAAATTACATTAAATTAATTGCATAATATGTTAATTTTTTAGTTCACGCCATGAAATAAAGAAAACATGTTGTGAATATGGAATATGTCTCAAGGAAAGAAAATTTTGATATGAAGTCTTTTACCAAGAGTACTAACATGTATCATTAAAATTATAAATTCTTATGAAATAAACATATGTTAAATATTTAATAACACAATAAAAATTTTAATTTTAAATGCAATATAATTTTTCTTTTTATATTATTAAATATCATGAATTATTTAGTACCTAAATTTATTAAGTGTATATCAGCTGTTACAAGGTTATTTGGTTCATAATTTTCTAAAATCATTTCTTCATTTCCCTTATTCCTAAGAATACTGGTTAAAACATATCCAAAATATATAATCATCCTTATTTATCTTCTATATAAATTAAATATACTTTTAAAACTATCCATTAATGGTGTCAATAAAAAATGAGATATGTCATTCCTAGAGGAAGTCATCTGCATGAGAAATGAGTGATACTTTCATTTTTCTAATATCTGAAAAAAAATTGGTTGATGTTAAACATAATATAATAAAATTATTATTTTTATGACTATATAAATTACTTAAATCTATCCTTTTGACCAACCTTGTGAGTCAGAAATGAATAACTAATCATGTCACTTCGTTGTGGTTGTTATCTACACGTATGCACAAGTGAGGTTACCATTTCCTAAAAGACTATAGGGTAATAAGGTAGATATTATCTCATAAATATATAATTATAATCAGGTTATAAATATCTTATATCTATACTAAAACTTTCTTTATATCAATTTGTTTGAGGTGATGATAAAAAAATACATCTCTTACTAGATGTAGTATTCCCCAGAAACACACATGTGGTGTTTTCATGTCCCATAGCATAGAAAGGGAGTAAAAAAGATTTTTTTCCCTTAAAAAAACATTTCTGAATATTAGAAATAATAATTACATTATTCTTGTATAGTTTTAATAAATTTTATGGAGTCATAAAAATATATTGTTTTGAATAAATTGGTTAATACCATATATCATCCTTCGATATGATAATTTTGTATTACACTATTTTTCCAATAGAATTTCTATTTTATGATGAATCGGGATATTGGATGAGTGGATGAGACATGAGAAGTTATATGGGTTGATCATGATCAATATTGAGTTCTCAAATTATGTACATATGATAGGAGATACATTGAACTTTTATATGTGATATGAGTGGAATACATGTAAATATTATGATCTTTGAAAGATAATAACTTTATTCCTCAAGGAATATGGATCCAAGGAATCATAATTTAAAATATAATATTGGATAAATTATAAATAGTATTATATAATAATTTACTTGTGTTTTAGATATATTTTAGACCTTGTCACATAGTTTAACCATCCCCATATTCCTTTTAAAAATTACCAGGAATTACAATATTTTCACCATGGTAAATTAATATTATGATTGAAAATGAAATAAAAATTTAAAACTAATTTGAATATTATAACTCAAAACATTTTTTTAATGATTCATTTTCTTGAATTGTAAGTTGTTAATTCTAATATAAGAGAAAAAACACCTAAAACCTATTTATAGAAATAAGAGTTTTTTTTGTAAAAAATAATTTATAAATATTTAGTCGAAAGACTCATGAAGTGTTATTCAGTCAAAAAATTTATTGTTTATTTTTATTTGATTAATTATATTAGACTTCATAACATTGAAAAAAACTTCATAGAACCATCATACAAAACAATTGAATTAAATGATCCAAAAATAATTTTTTATTAGAAAAAAATATATATTTGGTTATAAAATGACAGTCATGGGTTTTAAAATTCAAAAAAATGCTTTAAAATGACCTATTATACTCATAAAGTACATATTTTATCCTATTTTTAAAAATTTTTAATTCAATATAACATCCTGATGATGTAACAGTAGATACGATATTTTTAAAAAATGTATAATCAACTATTCCCTCAAACATTAAACCCGTTTAGGAAAATTCATAAAAAATACCAAATAAAATTTGGATATTTTGAATTAAAAAATGAACTTAATTTCACCAAATTTTTATTCCCAAATTCATCATTATTTTTGTTAAATGAAAATTCAAAATATAATTAAAACCATATATTGTAGAAAAATTATCACCTTAACTATAAATGGATTTTATACTTATAAAAAATAATTATCAAACAGTGTTAATTTATTTGTTTTCAAATTATATACCTATAATTTATCTTTATTTACCATTAGTTTTTATAAAAATATTGTACAATTTAGTTATGTGTTTATAATAAAATTGTCTACTGAAAATACAAATATTGTTCTAAAATATTAGGGTGTAACATGTAATAGTTAAATTATTGAAATTATGTAATATATATGAAGGTTATTCATTGGTCATCTAAAATGTGATATTTAAACAATATTCTTTTACCATTAATGTTTCAACACATTTGTTATTAGTTTTATTTCAATGTGATAATTATACTCCATCATCAATTGGAATGATACATCTACCCAAATATCATCAATAAATGAATTCATCTGTATCATTAATGTTGTAGATTGTTATTTAAGAAAATATTAATTATTCTTAGTTTCAAATATTTTATATGTTTATTTTCTCACTGTTATGTGAATAAAAAATCATCTAATAAAGAATAAAACTCTATAAGTATACATTTGATCATGAATATCTCTGACCCAATCAATATTAGAGTAACAATCATACTGAAATTATGTGTTCATGACACACCACAAATCAAAATCCAATGTCTTGTTGATATTATGTAATATTTACATCTCTAATTAATTATTTTATTCCTTAGTTTAATGTTTTATTATTCTTATCAACTGAAAATAAATACAATATACAATTCATATAGTGTAAAATAAATAAGGGTCTAGATGATCCTTTCAAACACTATTGGATCTATATACCTTCTTTATTTATTAATAGAAAACACATACACATATTTTCTATAAGTAAATTATTTTATTCAATCTTTTATTTAAAAATATCATCAACTCATTAGCAGACGTAACTCATGAGAGGTATTTCGATCCTATTGTGTTTTTGACATGAAATTTTAAAATAATTTCAAATCACATATCATAGAAATCATGATGTTTTTTTCATTTTAGAATATTTTTTATCACATGTTTTTTTATTTTATCCCTTAAATATGGGATAAAAAATTTCTAAAATCATAATTAGAAAGTTTTTATCATATATGTGTACATATAGATTAGAATATTTTATAAATTTCTTTAATTCTTTAATTTATCATCGACCATACCAATTCTAATACCATGACTAATTAACTTTCATGAACCAATAAAACACTTTTTTTATTAAACATGATAAATATAAACATTGAGTATAAAAACTTCCTTTTTTCAATTTAGACCCCTTCCTCATGTTCACCATTATATAATGATTAATTTACATCCATTTGGAAAATAGTGAAATTTCATTAATCATATATCATGATGGAGATTTGATTCATTTAAATCCTTTTAACTAGTGAACATATCTTATATATTCATGTACATTTAATATGTGAATATCCATTGAAAAATAAACATTTATTTATACATTGAAACTTCTTCATTATTATTGATATTGTTTCTAAAATATTACTTATGGTTGATGAAGTTCTTGTATATGATACATTACACCAATACCCTCATTTCATTATTCTCAACATGATTCATATTTTATTTAATGACTTTTGTCCAATTATCATTTTGAAATTGTCATTCAATAGTAATTTTTCACAATTTGTGAAAGAAATTTGGTATGATAAAAAATTATCAAAAATCTATATGATTTTAATATCATGGAATTATATCCAAGGATGTTTCCAGTTCAGTATGTTTACTATTTATTTTTAACTAAAGTTATTCACTCTCTGGGACATCAGTATGACATGAAATTTCATAATCTATATGATAATATTTGAAATAAAAATTAATATTAAATTTAATCCCATGTATTTCAATGTTTCCCCCTCAATAATAATTTATATATTCATCTATAGACTTGTATGTTTACAAGGAACTAACTTTTTCATTTCATTTAAATAAATCTATTAATTTTCATTTCTATATTTGTTATCCATCATTTAAAACTAATTCTTATAGTTCAATATCCAAGATATATCCCCCTATAAGATCTCTAAAAAAAATTCAAAAAATACAACTTTTGATCATGATGTATCATGTTCTACTGAATACTATTACACTCTTTAGTTTAATCATTTTTTAAGTCAAATTTTAGTTATATGTATTTAAAAATTAAGGTAAATTTAACCAATTACTACAATTTTATATATCCATAGGTGTATATGGTGTCCAAAAAATAATACGGGATTCCATGCTCTGAAATAGCTTTTATTCCCATGTCTATTATGAATAAATTTTAATGCTTATATATTTCATTTTTGGGTGTCTTTATGGAGCATTAAATTCATTACCTTCTCCATTATTCTCAATATATGCCTCAATGTCCCAATTTTTTTATTTATATTCATTATAATAATAATATATTTTGATAACCCATATTGTATGTAATTTTGTACACCCAGAAAGATACATAAACATGTGAACAACTTATGGTTTAATTTTTTTAAGATAATAAAAAGGTAGATGAGGTAAATCATGTAACGCCCTAAGCCCAATTACCTAGATTCGGTGCTTTATTACATAACATTAGCATGATATAAGGAATCATGTCCCGAAAGACCAATCTGTTTTGTAGCCTTGGATGTACTAGATACACTCATATGTTTTACATTACATCATGAAATAAAATCATCAACGAAATGTTTTCCCCTTTTGAACACACTTATATATTTAGCCTATCCCTTCAGGTCAGCCATAATATACTTCTTCACATTCTGAGAAAAATAAACCATAGAAAGGGGTGAGGTCAGATGGTCATTAATGATAACAATATAGAGAAAACATTCATACAAACATAAAGATTAAAAGCAATGTATTAGACTAAAAAATCCATTTAATCATAAAAATTAGCATAAAATGGAAAAGATAAAATAAAATAATGCTAGTAACTTATTCTCTTGGATATTCTACTAGTCGAATAATCACATGTAACATCAATAGCCACTTTTATAATGATGGAATGCATAATTCCAGACATCATAACCACATAGTCAAGGCCTTGTGTCAAGACTACAAATAATATTTTGTCATGTCCTTGTGCTAAGACACTAGTTTGTCTCATGAGACCTACCGATACATCAAGGAGCTATAGCAGGCTCCACCCGTCACTTACTAAGAGCAATTCATTCCTCATATGAAAAGGTTTAAACATAACATAAACATTCATATTAAAACTAGCATACATGATGTCAATACTTTATCCATAAAGCATAAATGGTGTAAAAATAACACATTTGCATTCAAAAACATCACAAAACCTTCAATACAATTTGGATGTTTTGTATCATAATAAATAAACATCAAACAAGCTTAAAATCCATCAAAGGATGTTGACATAGATGAAATGAAAACATTTTTTAGAGAAATATCTCATTCTATATTGAAATAATTGGAATGTTATATAGTTATAAAAAAAACATTTATATTGAAAATATTCTTATCAGCTTTTATGGGAATCTTTGACAATGTTATAATGGTGGAAAATATCCTCACCCGTCGTATATGTTAAAAAAATACATTATTATCTTAATTTTATCGAAAATGTCATAGGGTACCTTGTTTGGAAGATGACGGAATGATTCATTTAAAAATATATATGGTCATATAAGGGTATAGATGAATTTTAACCATTTTCTAGTAAAAATGTTTTGAAATACAATTTTATGAAAAAACGGATGTGGATGATAAAGTGGTCCTAGTACATACTTACGTAAAAACAACCTCGGATAATAAAGAGATAGTGAAAATAACCCTTACCATGTACCTTTCCATAGTTTATGGTATATTAACATCCTGTATAATAGTTAAAAAATTGTTATTAAATTATTCAAGAACTATATACATAAATATGATATCATATATGATCTTATAATATTCCTTTGTTAATAATATTTTAGTAGTATCATCATTTCTGGTGATAATGGATTCGTTTTCCATTAAATGCTTGTTTACATAATCAATGTTTGTTATGGAAATAATGTATTTAATTCATATACATAGTTATATTATGTTCATAAACATTTTTTATAATCATAAAATCACTATTATTCTTGAATTATTATGATGGGGAATGAATCGCATCACTTTTTTGGAGACGGTAATCTGTACGTACGCACAAACAACAATATCATTATATTGATGGCCAAGTAGTATGTAATTTGATGGTATATCATATATACAGAATCATTGATATGTTATATTTATTATTTTTTTTATTTATACTCATTATCATACTTATCCAAATAATGATGTTTTTGAATAAAAAATTACACCACGACGTGGAGACGGTAATCCGTTCGTACACAGTTTAGTGACTTTGTCATTTATAGGATGGATAGAATAATGAATATGGTTGTACCATTTTTCTAATTACATCAAAGTATATATAGGATACTGGAGTTACTATTTTATAATGGAAACAACAACAAAAGAGGAAGTGGAATAAGAAAAGAACTTGAAAGAGGTGATGAAATATTTACCTCTTCATCAGGTTCTTCCTTTTGATTTGATCAAAAGGGATCCATATGTATAATTTTTTACCAAATTAAGGCCTCTAGGATGAAGGGAGAAAATTTTGGAGGATATTTGGTATATTTTTGGAAGATAAAAATGTCTTTGGAGGTGTGAAATTAAGAGATGGGGAAGTTCCATTTTATAAGAGAGGTGAGGGTCACTTTAATAAATGCTTGAAATATTATATTGTAATAAAATAATAATCGGTTTCTAATGTCTCCAAAATAAATTATTTAAATTATAATGTGAGGATGAGTCGAAACCTTTTCAACCAAATGGTTTTAGATAGGTTTAGGTCATCATATTAATCTTATCTTTTATATTTTACTCTTATTTAAATAGTTTGACATTTACCTTGTCTCTTTGTATTTTTATAGTATATGGTAAATAATCTTACTATAACCAATAAATAGAACACCAAGTGGATCATTTGTAATATATATCATTATCTATGTACTTTGGCTAAACCATATACTTTTAGAATATTATTTCCATTAATAATATAGTATTTGTTTTAAAAACACAATTATGTCAATTTTGACACTATTTTGTATTTGATTTTTTTTTAAATCATAAAATCATGATTACTTCAAAAAAAATATTTAATAAACCCTAAAAAGTAATATTAAACTATAAAATTATATAAATTCATCAAAATTCTAAAATTACATTTATTTGGATATTTATAATATCAATTATTTTAATCTTTCTTTAATAAGGTAATTACTGCATCATCATTGTGTCATAAATAAATTAAATTATATAATGTATAAAAAGTATAAATAAAATACTAATATTTATTAAATATTGTTATATTTCTAATGAATATTTATAGTCTAATTTATATTGTGTGTAACACTATATTAAAAATAGATTAATTACTAAACATTGAATTTAACTCTTTTAACTCTTCTTTAAATAAAATAATAATAAATGTCCCAATCTCATCCCAGTGGACCAAAAGGGATAATATTTTATTCATATGGTTCTTTTTTACATAATTCTAGTTATACAATATAATTATGACATGTTTTAGGGTAATTATAATTTCATTTTTACCCATAATTACCCTATTTAATTTTAACCGTGGTAAATAAATGAAAAAAGTTACCATTCAAACAAAATTATTTTCATCTTATTGAACCAAATTTTATTTACTGTTATTATCCATGTACATTGGATTTTTGAAATTCCGCACACCAAAGTGGTAAAATAATGTATTATACAAATTTGCAAAATCTCATAGGAGGTGGGTAAAACATGGTAAATGGTTTGATAAAATTTTATATAGAAAACATATTATAAAATGACCCCAATGAATTACGTTGAAAATATATATGTATTATGAATCTATTTTGAACTAAAATAAATTAAACTAAAATAACTATGTATATAAATAAAATGTCGGTTTTAACTAATAACGTATTGTTTTTCACTATTCAACAAAAATTGAATGTTTTCGGAAAAATACCAAAATTTCACCCTAAGATAATTTCGATATTCCGAATTCAAAAATGATGTCCAGTTTGAAAAATAGAATTTATAAAATTTCAAAAAGTGGGTATTAATATTTATAATGGCTAGTTTGATTGGTCGTGGTGTGTTTGAATCTCAATGTTGCTTACAATGAAAGCTATAGCAATATTCAAAGGGAAACGTACCGTGGAAGCTTGGGGTGTTACAAATAATAATTAAAATTAATAACAAAAATATCTCCATTGTATTAAATTATGATAATAATCACATATATATCCAATTATATTAGCAGAAGATGTTTGTAGTGACCCGAACTGAGTGAGCCCGAAGATAGTGTTCGATATCAATCACATTAGCTTGATTATAAAGAATCAAATAAAAATGGACCCATTGGTTTAATAGTCATGGTAAAACAAACACATAAATTATTCATGTATAAAAAATGAATAAACTAATTACAACATAATTTTTTCTTATAAATAAATAAATAACATCTATGATAACATTATTCCATTAAGAAAATCTGTTTATATCTTTCATTGAATACTTCATGGATTCATGGGGAGAGGAAAAAAATAAGGTTACGATCAAATTATTATTAATGTTAAAGTATAGGGAAATAAATAATGAATCAATGTGGTTATAATTATGGCATAGTAAATAATATAACTCACATAGAATATAATAATCAAACTCAGAAGGAAGTGCATTAAAAATATATTAAGGTAATAAATGGAAACACGGGTTATTCAAATAACTATACAATGAAAAAAATATGTAATTGTAAGAAAATAAAACATATGTCATTAAAGAAATGAATAAAAAATGAAATTTATCCATAGATATGTCAATTGAAACAATCATGGAATAATAATAACAAAATCTAAATGAGGGAAACGATTTATTATTGGATATTAGGATTGAGGCATGTGAAAACATATACCAACAAAACAATTCACAAATGAGTATTAAACTATGGGTAAAAACTAGTCTATAATAATTGGAGAAAAAATCGAAGGGGTTTTCACCAACAAATGTTTTCTCATGATATTACTGATGCATCTAGGGGCTTTCATTAACCAGTCCCCAACCTATAGTGCTTTCATTAACCAGCCTCTAACCCATATGGATTATATTAAAAGGTCCACAACCCATATATTTTATGTCCAAATCATTTAAATAATCAATGTGACCTATAAAATATATGTATTAAATAAAGGATTCTTGTTTATCAATATTATAAAAAATAATTAAATAACTTTCAAAGTAAACACCACATGAAAAATGTTATATAGATTAAAAAATAATAATATAAATTGTATAATAATATGGATATTAAAGTTAATTTCAAATGAAAAAAGATTACAATAATGGTATTTCTTTATGCTAAAGATAAAAATCACATAAGGATGTGAGATTGCAAATATAATAATTAAGACCAATCTTGAGGAAAATAATCTTTAATCGTTCCATAGTGTCCCATAAAAATTTAAAACATTTGAATCATAATTTCAAGAAAGGTATTAAATGAAATGAAATATATAATATCAGGAGAAGAATGTAATTCATGATATATATATATATATAAAGGTAGTATATAGACCAAATAAAATTCAATTTGTGCATAATAACAAATATATCTCAATGAAATGTAAATTAAGATGAAATTCACTAACCACTGTGGATAAAAATGAATTTGAAAACCCAATGGATATAATGAATCAATAAAATATTTAAATACCCTGAATATAATATAATTCCAGATATTATATGTCAACATTACATTATTTACACCATATATAATAAATAAGGTGCAGAACAATATGTATGTCTCATATAACGAAAAGTAAACAAGAATCCCTAATCATGAGTTTACTTTTCAGTGAACATACATTAACCGTTTATATAATAAAAATATGATAATTTTATAAATTCTTGAGAACCCTTTTCATGTTTATTATTACATTTATTTCAATTATTACTATGTTTAATCCAACTAGTTGAACAATTATTTTTTGGTATGGTGTTTTGATCAAATTTACTTAATGTGTCAAAAATGACATTGGTAGGTCAACTATTGTAGAAGGGGTCATTATATGAAATCTCAAAAAAATATTGAACTAATAATCATATCTATACATTAATTATTATTATTTAAATCAATCATTAAATATGTTTCTAAAAAATGAACCGATGTAACAATCATGGAGTGAGTAGGTCATACATACGCATGATTAACCTTCCAATTTTTCAATGATTTTTATGGAATGAAGGTAAGTTACTTAAATAATTAAATAATGATAATTATATCATATATTCCATATTATTTAATAATATATAATAATATTTATAATTATTATGATGAAAAAAATCCCATCATATCAAGGAGGCAGTAGTCCACACATCCATGAATGATGGCATTACTTCATGTGTGAAAGGGGGAAAATGAAAATAATATATATATATATATATATATATTATTTAAAAAATAATAATTATTTTATGAATTTAATATAGAGGATTTTTATATAATATATGTTTAATTTAATTCATCCTTTATACATTCTATATGCAGTGTGAACGAATCTCAATGCTTAGATGAGGTGACAGTATACACTCCCACAAATGATGTTATCATATTACTATAAAATTAAATGTATTACAATTTTGTGTAATAAAAGTATTAAATAAGTATAATGAAATAATAAATATAATAAATATCATATATAAATATATTTTCCATCATAATGGGCACTGTGAGACATGGTAATGGGAAAATGAACAATCACGGTTTTTTGAAGCTGTAGTTCGTAGTACTTAAAAACAATAAGTTCATTACCCATTAGATGTATGTGATTCTAAGTGTGGGAATAAACCATATTATAACAAAATATCAGTATATTTTGGATATTGTTGTTATTTTATGAACAAGTAATATGAATATTTTAGGCGGTGGAAATGTAAATGAAATAAAAGAGATCGCTAGAAAGAATTACCTTATAAATAGGGTAACTCGTTTTAATTTATATGAATGGGATTCCATGGAAGGATTTCTACCCAATGTGAGGCTCCTAGTATTAGTTTAAGGATTCTTAGGATCTATATGGGATGACATTTTCCTAACCTATGTGGTTTTAGAGGTGTGAGGAATAACGAGAGGTGGTGGCCTTTTATATAGGGGAAAAATGACTCACTTGGTATTTTTGAAAAGAAGTTTTGTGTACCACGTTTTTTTAAAAAAAAGTCTTCAAATACAACACAAAAATGGAATTTTTTTTGGGTTTCTTTCCATCCAATGGGTTTTGCAAAAATGGATAAGTCATTTTGGCACCTAATATAATGGTTTCATCCAATATTATGCTTAATTTTTCGTTAATAAATGTAATTAATTTATATTACATTGACATATCATTTTGGTAAAAAAAGTTGATATTATCCAAAATTTTAAATTTTTTTTATTAAAAATATTTATTCCATTTTACAAAATTCAAATCATATAAGGGGTATAATTTTTTTAAAAATTTAATCCCACGGGTAGGAAGACAATGTGGGTTCTTAAAGAAAAATGATCAAATGTGTTATATGTTTTTTTAATGAAATTTAATGTGAAACTTAATCAAATGAAATAAAATTTATTAATATATAACAATATTATCTAATTAAAATTTAAACCTAGAAAAAAAATATATTTTTACCTTTTAAAAACATTAGATGAAATAGCGGTTTTGAACTAAAATTTAGTATTTTTAACTATCATTAATAAATGAAATGATTCATAAAACTATCATAAATTCACCATACATTAATTAATATGAGTATCATTAAAATATGGAATTTATATCTTCATATTAAAATAATTATATTATCTATATTCGTATTTGAGATGTGTTTTCCATTAATAGACGGTAAAATTGTCATTATAAAAATATAGGGTTTTATGTCCAAAATAGAGTTTGTTCTTCTGTTATTCCTATCTAACCTATGGGATAAATATAAAAAATATTTGATTCACTATTATATATATATATATTACATTTATATAACTCACTAATTGTAGTTAATTTAATCTACTAGCATAAAAAATCGTCTTGAGCCAAAAAATTATTTTTTTTATTAAAATATTCACATTATATTAAATTGCTTGTGGTATTCATTTATAATTAATTATTAACCAATTAATTCTTTTTATATTTGTGTAAATATTATTTTTTCTATTTTAGTTATCAATATTAATAACCTCTTACATAACATCTTGGTTATATCATATTTTATTATATAGTAATATTTTAATAATACATTATTATTTAGTGAAACTCGATCATTCACGTAACACAAGCTATCTAGGAAGGTCAATAATAACTTCGATGAAAGAAATAATAGTGTTTCATTGATTAAAATATATCTAATATAATATATTTTTTTAATTTTATAACTTTTCAGATTAATATATTCCCTATTTAAACTTGGTGTTGTTTGTCGTAAACACTATTGAATACAATGTTCTACATTAGAATTTAAGAGTGTTAAATTCTCCCGAACATAATTCAATTGTGTAATAACAATTAAAACCTGATATTAGTAATGGATTATTTGATATTTAAAACATTGAAATCTCAAATCATGAGAAGATTTTGTAAAACATCCTCTTGAGAAGATATAATGGGAAGTACAAATGACACATGGACTACCATGAAACTAGGTCTCCACATAGGAGAACATTAGTGGAAGGTGAAAATAAATACATAGAGGAAATGGTAAATATTTATTGGGGTGATTTAGGTCATCAATAAAAAATAAGTGAATTATCTATTGAAAGTTGAGGGCCTCAAAGACATAGATATTTTATTACTTACGATACAATCTGTTTGACCAAAATTAATGTATTATGAAAACATTTTTTTAATATACTTTTCCTAGTGTTGAGGAATTATTTTCTCACCTTTGTTTACTTACATGATATATTTCTATAAACCGAATTTATAAATTCGGTTTCTCTTTGATCTAGTTTCAAAGTCATTCCAAAATTAATGTTAATGGATGAAGAAAGAAATATATTTATAAACGATATTAATGCCCATAAATGATTTACAATTGTTACTATTTTTGTTTAACTACCTTCCAGAAACATCAATGTTTATTTAATAATATATAATCCTACAAATTGATATTATTCGTCAAACATCAGTATTTTGAATATCTATTTTAATTTTATTTGATAAACATGCATTATGGGTGAGTGGGAACCAAAATATATGGGTAAAGTTTCAAAACATTTCCCAACATATGAGAATATCACGAACCAGATTCATCCACATATGCTTTTTTCAAGTTGACTTCCAAAAAAATCTTGAGTATCAGGTCATTGTGGCCATCCATCATGCTGGTTGGAGTCATTATTCAATCACCACACTGCTATAGAATTTCTTATCCCATCAAATCCATTGAAAACCATCACACCACATCATCATCATTCCCCAATAATCATGTGATAACCAAACCAAAAAAGATCACCATCCATCAACCCTCATCATCGTCATGCAGCTCCACAATCATAACTTACATCGACAACCCCACTTTCATCTCGTTCTCATCACCACTGACTATGGCTCCATTATTGTCCAAAACATTAAACCAGAATGTTATCATCCTCTATAACCTTTTTTGGTGTCATCGTCCCAAACACCACACCCGAGCACTGGATGCCATCAAAATCAATCATAGCAGCAGAACATCACCATCATGAAGAAACCGACGACTGCCACCAAGATAAATCATGCACCAAAATAAACCAGAAATTAAAAATGGAACCATCGCTGAAAAACATGTAGAAGAACCCAAAAAAACATTCACCAAAAACAGAGGGAACTAAGGTTAGGGAAGAGACCTGAATGGTCAAGGGCTTCAAACAATGACATCACTACATGGAGAAACCAAAAACAATAGATAGTAGAGAAATTATTTAGGAGTACCTAGTAATCTATAGACTGCATACTCTCAAATTGAAAAACCACTATGAAATTATTGCTATATATCCGACATTGGGTGGCTCGATGGAACGTCGGGTCAGAGTAGGGTTAGAGCGGTTAATGACTCCAACATTGGACCACCTTTGTTGGGATTAACAGAAACTCCTTGAGAGATGACATCAAGAACATACCCGAGGGAATTGTAACTGAGCATATGAGAGGGGAAAACAAGAAAAAAATAACCAATATATAGTGGGGAAGGAGAGGGGTGAAGAGAGGGGATGAGGGAGATGAGGTAGAAATTTGAAATCCTCCTCTATTGAACATCCAAAAAGGAAACCCTATCTTTAGAGAGTTGTGAGTGAGACACCTCTCTATGGCCTTTAATGTATGTTCATCATTAATATTAATTCATCAAATGGTTTAACTAAAAACATTGAATAATTAACCATTAAATTGAAAATATCAGTGGTTGTTGTGAAACCCTTATTATCCTTCAATCATGGGTTCAAGACATACAACCATTATAGATTTGATTGGTTATCACTCAGATTCTTGGTTTTACTTTTATAAAATAATATTAGTTTAATTTAAAACAAATATGATGGAAATCCCTAAAATATATTTAATCTCTAAATTTTCTTTTAATAATGATTTTAATAAAACTGTAGTACAAAAATTATTCATCTATTTATTTCCTCATTTTTACTTCTTTTGGTCCATGGTGTATCCATAATATCAATTGTAGGATTTCTAAATCATGACCCCTTGTCATCAATCAAAAAAACATTTGGTTTAACATAGTTTATTCATATTTATTATCCATTAAAATTATTCATAATGGATTGTAATGAAAAAGTGCATTATCCTAATCATATATCATGGGAATTTCAAACCTGTTGGGCAGTAATGCGTGTTATTATGTACTAAGTTACCCTGATTCATGATCGGAACACCTTTGGGAGATACTAATCCTTGGTTTTTATGTCCCATAACCACATCCACTCGTAGTATCCAGACATATATGTATTTCTTGGTGGACCCATATAATCTCTAGCACAACAAAATTTTCGGATTCTCTCCAATACATATCTTTAAATTATACCTCAGTGTTATATTCTCTTACATATGTTTTCCTAAATAATGATCACAAGGATGACTCCAAACTTCCTCCGATATCAACTATAGTGACCCGAACCTAGAGAGCCTATAACCAATGACTGCTATCAATTATATTGGCATGATTACAAGGAATAAAACATCAAATTACTGAAAAGTTTAGTAGTCTTGGTAAACTCAATAAATAAATGAGTCTTGTATTACAAATTAATACACTAATTAAACATAATTTTTTCTTCTATATAAATAAATAACCTAAAGTATAAATTTATTACACCATGCCAATCCCTACATATCGTTCATAGTATACTTCTTAGATTCTTCTGGAGTGGAAAAAAATCAATGAGATCTCAAATGGATAGTGAGGGTAATGTTTATCGGAATAAATAATAAATCAATGAGATTAATAATTACACCGCAGTAAATATTAGAACAAACATAACATAGAATCAAGAAACTGATAAAGAAGTTTATTAAAAATATGGGAAGGTAATAAATGGAAACACATTTCATTCAAATAACTAAATAATTAATAATAAATATAGAAAGGTAAGAAAATGAATGACATTCCATTTGATCAATTATATAAAATTAAAATGTATCCATTGATATGGTTACACAAGATCTCATGGTTTAATAATGACTGAAACTAAATGAGGGAAATGCTTAATTATTGGATGTCATGTCTAAGAAAAATGAAAACTGTTAAAATAAACACAATTCATAATATGGATTACACTATGGGAAGAAACCAATCTGTACTACTTGGAAACAAACTCAAAGGGTTTGTTTCCAACTAATTTCGACTGATGAGTTTAATGATGCATCAAGGGGATTTTATTAATCAGTCCCCAACCTATAAATACTGCATTAAATGGAATCTAAACCATTGGTCTTGCATTAACTGATCCCCAACCCAAATAGTTCCTATTCAATGCATTTAAATAAATAACATGCCTTATAAAGTTACATATTGATTTATGGATACGGTATTATCAATATTATCAAAAAAATCAAATAACATTCAATGTAAATACCACATTAAAATGGTATAAATTTTATGAAATAAAAATATCCATTGTATGAGAATAAGAATATTCAAGTAAATTTCCAATGGAAAATGATAAAAATTAAGTGACTATTTCAATATAAATTTAACAATCACAAAAGAAAGTGACATTTCCAAGACATTCAATACGAATAATCTTGAGTAGAATATTCTTTAAACATTCCAATGTGTCCCATACGACATCAAAACATTTAAATAATAATTTCCATGAAGGTATTAAATTAAAGGACAAATATAATTTCATGATAATAATGGAATTCATAATATAACCAGTAATGTAAGTATATACTTCAAATAAATGTATAACAGTGCATTATAACGACCTAATATCAATGAAATGTAAATTGTGACAAAATTACCATACCAATGTGGTAATAAATGATTTGTAAAAAAGGTAATAATAATTAGTTAAAATGTTTCAATGAAACTAAGATAATATAATTCATGATAATATATGTAAACTAGTAAATTTGTACACCATATAGAATAAATTAGTTTCATAGTAATAATGTATGCCTCATGGAATGAAAAGTAAGACAAGAACCTACTACCTTTTGTCTTCTTTTGGGTGAAGGTGCTTTACCCTCCTATATAATAATCATATATTAATTTCATAAATTATTGTAAACCATTTCATTTCAATTATTACATTTAATTAACTTATAAATATTTTTTATACACATACTTAAATAATTATGTTGACATTGGGTGTTTTGAATAAATTCAATTTATGTGTAAAAAACAACATTGGTAGGTCAACTATGTTCAAATGAGTCATTATATAACATATCCATAATAATAATCAAGATATATTAATCACATTTAATCATTAATTATACATTTAATATAAATAATTAAAAATGTTTATGAAAAATGAACCAACATTATAATCTTGGAGACGGTAAAATATACTAAAGCCTGAGTAATGTTCTAATTTTTCAATGATCATTATGGAATGTAGGTAAGTAACATAAATCATTGTATAACAATCATAATATCATAAATCAAATATAATTATATCAAATATACGTATATATATAATTCTTGTAAGGAAAAAAGGAACCACTTCTTGTTGAGGTGGCAGGAGTCCACATGTCAACAAATGATGTTATTACATTTTGTGTTAAAGGTTAATAAATAAATATATATGTGTGTGTGTTTGTGTGTGTGTGTATTATATTTAATGAACCTAAATTTTTAAAAATTATCATATAGAGTTTTTTATTTTAAATTTATTTAATATTATTCATGATTTTTATGTTCCATGTATTATGTGAACAAATCACACTACTTTGAGGGGGGGGGGGGGCAGTCCACATTTCCTCAAATGATGTTAGTGTATTACCATAAAATAGAATATGTTAAAGGTATGTATAATAATAGGATTAATTAAGTATAAGGAAATAATAAATATAATATTTATAATATATATTCATATTTTACATCGTTATGTCGACAATGAGAGGTGGTAAATGAACAAAGAATAATCATCGTTTCAGGAGGCAGTAGTTCATTGTACACAGAAATAGTATATTTGTTACCCATTAGATTGAAGTTTGTGTATGTTTAGGTAAAAACCATAATATAAAAGAGTAAAATTATATTTATGATACTTTTATTTATTATATGATTATGGAATAAGTTGATTTGAGGTGAGAGATAATTAAATGAAATAAAAGAGATATTTGGAATAGTTACCTTAAAAATTGGGTAAATCCTTTTGGTTTATTCCAAATAGATTCCACAGAAGAATTTATAAAAAAATGGGTCTATAATAGGATGAGGGTATGGATTTTTAGTATATATTTGAGAATATATTGTCTGCTCATATGTGATTTGATTGGTGTGAGGAATGGGAAGAGATAGAGGCCTTCTATAGGGGAAGAAAAGGACTCAAATGGTATTTTTTAAAAGATGATAGGCATACCCACCGTCCTACAAAAAAAATTACTAAAAAATAGAAAAAACTAATGAATTTAAAGTTCATGGACGAATTATGTCTATCTAATGGGGTTTGGACAAGTGGGTAGGTCATTTGGGACACTACGATAATGGTTTAGTGCTTTATTCAGCATATTTTTTCATTAATAATTGTAAATAATTTTATTTACTTTCACTATTAATTTAGAATAAAAAAAAATTCAGTATTATTAGATATTATTAATTAATATGATTAAAAATTTGGAATCCGATATTTATATTTTAATCCTATAAGTGGCAGAAAATTTTTTAAATTTAAAATCGTAGGCATGTTATAATGTGGGTTTTTAAATAAAAAACATTCAGAAGATTGCTATGTTTTTATTATCAATTTCAATTTGAAATTGATACTAATGAAAAAAATTGAATTAATTGATTAAAATATTTTGTAATTAAACTTTAAATACAATTAAAAATATAATTTATCCATGTAAATAATTTATATGAAAAAGTAGTTTTGAATTGGAAAACGTTATTTTCTAGTATTCAATAAAAATGAAATTTTTTATAAACATATAAAAAAATTCACCCTAACCTTATCATACTTTATAAGAATATAATTTTTTATGTGTACAATAGAATTTTTTTCTTATCATATTCCTATCAAACCAGATGTATGAATATCAAAAATATTTTATTGAATATATATTATATACATGTTACATTAATATAACTCAATAATT
Source organism: Viscum album (assembly GCA_963277665.1). Taxonomy (NCBI): domain Eukaryota; kingdom Viridiplantae; phylum Streptophyta; class Magnoliopsida; order Santalales; family Viscaceae; genus Viscum; species Viscum album. The sequence goes on from OY728128.1 coordinate 202,482,648, forward strand.
GTGATTAATTTAATATATTAGCGTGAAACATCTTTTTGATAATAAAAATATTTTTCTATAAAAAAATTCAGTTTAAAATAAATTTCTTCTTGTATTCATTTATATTTATTTTGAAACCCCTTAATTAATTTTATATTTTTTTAAATGATTTTTTTAATATTTGTTATTTTAATTCATAAACACTAAAAAACAACTTGGTTATATCATGTTATATTATATAATAATATTTCAATAAGGAATTGTTATTTAGTGAAATTATTTTATTCCACTAACACGTGATTTCGAGGAAGTTCTCTCTTGCGTATGATTAATGATAACGTAGTGTTACATTCATTAAGATTTATAGAATATTTTATATTTATTTACGATTGGGATGCATCATGTAAATGTATTCCCTTGTTTCACTAGGTGTTACATGTTATAAAATCTATTGAATACAAAGTTATAAATTATAATTTTATGGTTTTATATGGTTTCTCCATTTTTATCTCCACAAAAGTATTTATCATAGACATAGGTGAACCACTGACCATTAATTATTGTGAATGAAAAAGTACAGTATGCAGGGAAAAGGGTGAGGGCAGAAAGCTTGAAAATAACCAATCCAAAAACAATCTAGAAGAAGATAACTACATATCATAAAATTAAAACATGTCACCACATCCCTGATAGGTTACATCCTCCGCAATAGATGATTCCCACTCTGATGTCGTTTCATATTGCATTAAAAACCTGACCTACATATTTCTAAGATTCAATTTCTCCAAAGATAGCTACTCCATAAAATATTTCGTATGCTTTATCATATTAGGGACATCCCTTCATTCGTTCATAGAAGAAGACCTAGCAGACAAAAACTTTGAAAGGTATGTATAGTCCTTCCTTGTCCATCTCTTTTGTTAGTTAGTCATTACTCATTCACTTTCAGACAACTTATTCTTTCCACCCTGAAATATGTACCTATAAGAAGGTCTCACCAAGCCACTATATTTGTGTTTATCACAATAAGAGACATTTCCCAATTTAAAAGGGATACACAAAGAGTCATACTTTTGGAAACAATCATTCACTCCCAGAACCTGTTTATTGTTTTTGTTTGTATCCATCGTGGCTAAATATTGTAGGTACTCCACCATTTCATGAACATCATTGGACTCCTTCCTCATTGCATCTTCTACCATCAATGCATTCTAAGATGGAGAATCAAGCTACATGCTGACAACTTTATCCCCATGAGGACCTTACTACACTTGGGATATCCCTTCATGCTAAAGTCCTTCAAACATATTACAAGTAGGGAGATTGACCTATAACCTGCCATCGATATCAAATTGAGCCACCAAGAGAAACGGAATTCTTCACTTGAGACTTGTGTTTTCTTGATCAGTCCAGTATCTCCAAAAACCATATTGTCTGAAGGGCCCTAAAAATATATTATGATCATAGATGAAAAGTACTCATAGCATCTTATAATGGTGACACTTCCCCAACACCTATATCAGACATCAGTTGATCCAAAACAAGACTCACTGTCAGATTCATTGGCATATGCACCTCCTTAATTACACCATCAAGCACAATGAACCATGTGGGATCATCATGCATCGCCTCCAACTCCACACATGCCTACCTTTGTTCAACATCCACCACATTGACATTTGAAATCACCCACAGAAAAACTTCCTTCACAGAACATCCTTGATATCCCAACCCCAGAGAATCTCTCCACGGTGGGACGTCTAAACAAGGATCCCTCAACATCTGATGATCCAAACTAGAAATATCACTACCACAATAACTCATCATCTTCACCACCTATGACATCCCATTCTAGCCTCTTCTATGACATACCCAATCTAGGTAACGAAACTTACTGCAAGCAACACAGAAGGGAATCCAAGACTCAAAAATTACCTCCTATTTCAACTGAAATTACTTCCCATCCGTGATCCAAACCAAATTCATAGGTGTCCTTTAAAAATAAAACTCGACAAAATTTGTATACCGATAGGGTGAAACACAACCTCAGTTTGATGAGAAGAAAAACGATATCATCCAACCATATTCTCGAGAGCAAATAAAAGGAAGGTATTTTGAAATGAAAGCAGCAGACCAGAATGGGTTACCCATTTCACCATTGTCGATGAATGATGCTTCATATGTAATTCAAGTATCCATAAAAAATAAAGGGGGGTTCTATTGTAATAAAGTGGATCCCTTGACCATGCGATGATCAAGTCCTCCTCTGACCCAAATTGGATCATGTTGTTCCTCCGATCAATCAATCAAACAATCACACACTCCTATAGATCCTAGGAGATGAATATGAATCGATTGAACTCTTCAATCTAGGGGTGGTGAAGAATAAACTGAGGCACTAGAGTGATTCTACAAAGATCTATGGATTCATTATGATCTAATTGGGAAAGAGAGAGCTTTAGCGCCTCCAATAAAAGATCTAGTGCTTTCAGAGAATGTAGGATCATAGGGAAGCGAGGGATAAAATCCAGATTGAAAATGGAAATAATTTATCCTTCACATGAGGATGAGAATAAAAATCTCCTACATCCAATTAGATTGGGGGTCATGAATCCATGACATTAGGGTTAGGTAATCGTAGCAAGAGAGATTCCAGAGCGCTTTATAGTTATTTATCTCATTTTATGTCCATTGAATTTCTATACACACAATTTTTAATCTCTTTCACAATAATAAAAATTTTATAGTTTCAAAAATTGCTAGGTATGTCATGCTTAAAATTTGATATATTTATCAAATATATATTTTTAAAAATCATAACCAGAATCCCTTTCCATTATGGGTAATTCCTTTGTTCCATAATCAATTTTCATAATTTATTCTACTATACCACGTTTCTCAATCATTGAAACTTTTAATTTGATATATTCTTATTTTCTATCACTTGATTATAATTTTAATAATTTATTCATTTAATTCATCATCTATTTAATTTAATGAACCCCACATTAAAATTTTATAAAAATTTACAACCAATAAATAGATTTTTCCCTATAACACAAATAATGATTAAATAACTGAATTTCATTAGGTCTATATTTTCGATACCAACTGATTTCATATTTAGGGATCACTAATTTTTTATAGTTAAAAAAATTACTTCATTACATTTTATGTGTTTCATGATATTTCTGGAACCCTTAGTTTCACATCAATAACCATTTATTTATGTATTTTAATTCTATAAAGTGTATGGGTCATGTTTGGGATTGTATATAATTTTTTCAGAGTTTTTTTTGGGTTTTTTGTGGTTGAAAAGTTTTATAATGGTCAATAGAATCCACGAAACAACACAAGGAAATCATGAAAAGGGAAATGGTGGGCTCTAGGTACACACATGATGAAACCCATAGTTTGACCAATCTATGAGGACATCCCAGAGAACCCATTGTTTTTTTATCAGAGGGATTCCACATTATTAGTGTATGATTTTTCAAAATATATGGTCCAAACATGTGAGTTTCTTCTTGAGATAGAGTCCAATTAACATTTAGTGATTGGTTTTCCTAACTGTTCACCCTAACCATGCATGGTAAAATGCTTGATCTGAATTTTTTTGGATTTTACTCAGTTTATCCCCTTAACGCATCTTTTTTCACTTAATATATAACTTAATCGAATTTAAATAATCCCAATGGCTATCAGAAGTATTCCATTCAATCTATGTGTGGTAAATTGGCGAATCATTCAACATTAGAAGCTGGAATCCTCAGTATGTATTTTTATCTTTGTGGTTATTCCTCAGTTTCTTCTTCTTACCTCTCTAATAATGATAGATCTGATATCTTGGGGATAGAAATATTCTATATGATTCCAATGAGGATGATATATGGTTGATGAAGTTAGATAACATAATCTAAGTATGATTTTTCTTGTTTTAATTTGGATTTGTTAAAGAATTTGTAATTTTCTTCATTTTTACAATATTTGCGAGATAGAAAGATCCACTCTTGACTCCACTTATTGGAACATTAATCCTTTTTTTTCGAATTTTTTTGAGTTGATTTTAATTTATTGTGATATTGATATAAAAATAATTGTAGAAACCTTATTTGGTTTTGATTGGGAAAATAATGTAAATTGGTTCTCTTATAATGTTCGTTGTCACATTATTTAAAAATTATGTTATAAAATATGGATTTGTTTTGATTCATGGAAATGGTTTGATAGAATAGTGTTTAATAAAATAAATGATTTTTCTAAAATGGATTGAATTGATTTGGTTGGAATGAAATTAGGGGTTCTTGGCTGGTGTGACTTCATTTTCATTGATGTGGCCTGGTGGAAGGGGCTTGTTCAATTGGGGCACATGGTAATGACTACCTTGTGATGACATGGTAGATCTACAAGAGACCACTAATGTGTATAGAACTATACCCTAGAAATGACTGTTTGGATGTGTAGAATTGTGAACCATGTAATGGGTTTCAGAATTGATTTATAAATGTTGTAAATGGTTTATTGATTTCATTCTTTTTCAATGGTTTTCATTTGGAAAATATTTTTCGATGAAAACTAATTTCCTAGAAATGTTTTGGATTTTATATAATGTGTTTCAGAATGATTTATATAAATTTTTTTATAAAAATTTTCTAACTAGTTCTTTCCTATTGTTTTGAGTAGAGATTTAATTTAGATAACCACTATTGTGTTTCATTACTCAAACCCTACATTGGAACATTAGTAATTTTGCAGATGTTATTTACCGAGACATTGATAAATGAAAGGTATAAAATTTATTTAGTGATATATCATGATTCCATTGGCATGGATTGTGGATTTGGAATATGGAGATTGTTTAGATATGTAGAGTTATGCATTTGGAGTCTTGAGGATTGTTGGGATTATACTCCTCTTTTTACTACAATATGGTTATTAGTTATGGTTGGTATTGTTTTTAGTTCGATAATACATTGAATTTTATTACACTGTTCTCATAAAAAATGTAGTGGTTGCTGGTACTATGGTACAATAAGCTATGGTTGTTTATTTTCTAAAGTAAGTCAAACCAATAGAGTATGAAATACCATGACATTTATTTCAATCGATTAGTGTTATGGGTATTTCACCCAAGTAAATGTAATATATTACCACCATTAGAAGATAATGAGTTGGGGAGGGATGTTACAAAAGGTTTCATTCAAGGTAGAACTAACATTCCTTTTTGGAAAAATGTAATTTGTTTTTTTAGCCTTGTAGTGGGGAAATTATCCATGTTTAGTCCTTGATATGGGTTGGTTTTAATGAGTATGATCATCAAAAAAGTGAAATTTAGGGCATAAAAAATTCACATATATCTATTTATGATGTTCCTCAAGTTACCAGGAAGTCAGGTGGATATGTTTTTTGAGATATTGATCTTTCCTTTTCCTCATTCTTAAGGGTTTATACAATAAGAAGAGGATGAAGTGAATTAATAGGAATGAATTCCCAATAAGATTCCACATTTCATTTAATGTAATGATTTATGATATTTTGAAAAAATATATTTATTTTTTGGAAGTGTTGAAAATGTTTTAAAATTTGAGATTTTGGAAATGGAATGATACATGTATTTTTAAATTTGTTGATTTTCAAAATAATGATGGAATGTTAAAAAATGATTTGAAATGTGAAATTTGATTCATTTTTTGAAATATTTATTTTTATTGTTTTTAGTTGGTATATTTGAAATTTCTATGCTCTCGGTTTCTACAGAGTGAGGCCTATATAATTTTGTTTTCATTGTAGATATGAAAATAGGTATGCTTAGAAGTAACGAATCTAAATAGGCTGTTGAGAATGTTGTTTCACCATATCCAAAGGTGATCCAATAACATGTTTAGAGAATGTACCATGATTTTCAATATGTAGATAGAGGGAACTAAAGGGATGAACCAAGATAAATGAATCATTATGTTTAGTTCCATAAGAACAACCCACACAAATCTTTCGCAGTGAGTCGGAACCAATAATGGTGGATGTGTGGAATAATAGGGTGAATAGAATATTCGATTTTCTAAGCACACAATCTAATGTAGATGTCAATTTGGCAACACATATACTAGAGGATCAAAAATAAAAATGGTGGAATTTAGAAATTCAGGATGAATAGGTCCAAGGAATTGCATGATGGGATTTTTAAGAATTGTACAACAAACACTTGTATCGTCACATGTTTTGAATTCAAAGAATGACAATATTTATATTCTAAAAAAATTATAATATCATGGTTAAAGAATATGCCTATAAATTTTGGAATTAATTTCATTTAACACTTGAAGTCTATGTAGGTTCATCCATTTAGGGATATATTTTTGAATTTCGGATAAGGAAAGAGATTTACTTGATGATTTTATTTCCTTTCATTATGGATTATAGAGAGTTGGAAAGTATAACTACTATGGAATAAAGTTACATATCTATAAATATAGGTAGGGGAATCTTTCTAATACATACATTAAATGGTGGGAACTATAATGATGGAATCAAGAAGAAGTGGGATACTTATTTCCATGGTAGTGGAATGACTCAGAATCGGATGGCTGGATCAGTGAATATTCCTCCAACACCTAAGATCAAGCAAGGAAGTTTTCAATGTTTTTCATCAGATCACATCAAGTGAGACTATGTGTCACCCCTAAGAGTATTCCACAGTTGGATCTAGATGGGTCCTATTCAACATAAATATCATGTTTCTTCGTGGTTGTGTGTTCAGGACATGTCTCATGGTTCACTGATTTTGTATGATTTGATGAGATGAGAACAACAGAAAAACACTCATAATAAAAAATAATCCATCCATGGCTATTATAGGAATAACAAAGGACTCATCATAAAGGTAAATATCAATACGGTAATAAATAACAATGTATAGGGAGTATGTAGTTAAATGGTCCTGAAAATCTGACTGGGAATGATCGATTTAGACCATTAATGGTGAGTGGTATGATTCTTTTGAATTATACCCTTATGGGAGACATGTTTGGTATGATTTCATATCATTCCTTAATTTATTCTCATTTTATTAAAATTATTTGTTTTCTAGTTGAGATGATACATTTTGTTTTGAAACATTAAACTCCTATTGGAGAAAGAGATTGTAGGGAATTTATATTAAAACCATGTTCTCTAATAATTGATGGACCTGAGTTGATATGTGATTTCTCCGTGTAAGAGATGGATATCTGTAACATATTCATGGGTATGGATTGGCTTCCATTTTTTAATGATCACATTGATTATTATACATGAGGGGTGATATTTAAGACTGGTGATGTCGTTGAGTATCTCTTTAGAGGAGAAAAAAATATAAAAGAATATATAACAGTATTGTTAGAACCATCTATTGGAATTATCTCCTAACAAATTTAATATTTGAACATGAAATCAATGGATATTATTGAGAATAGTGGATTTCTGGAAATATTTTATCTATTTCCATATTTTTTACAGATAATTTATCAGGTTTTCTACCCATAAGATAAGAAAGGTATATAATTGATTTAATATTAGGCACCATTCCGATATCACTTCCATATTATCAGATGGAATGAATGGATTTAAGTGATCTTAAATTTTAGTTGGAAGAGTTATCATGTAAAGTGTCGTTATGCATTATATATCTCTATGGAAAACATAATTCTTGTTTATGAAAAAGGATGATGGAACTCTAAACCTTTGTATGGATTACCACATGCTTAACCAAGATATAATAAATAATCGGTATCTACATCCACATATTAATGATCTATTCTATCAATTGATGGGAGCCATGTTGTTCTCTAAAATTGACATGTGATAAGGTTATCACCAACTATGGGTTTAGAAGGAGGATATCCCAAAAATAGATATACTATGTATATATGGTTATTTTTTGTATATGTTTATGAATTTTGTTATTACTAATTGATCGATGGTCTTTGTGGAATTGTTGAATCAGATAATTCAAAAGTATCTATATTATTTTGTGGTTCTGTTTATGGATGACATATTGGTGTATTGAAGGACAAGGGATGAACATGAGGAATACATAGAGGCATTTTTGAGTATCTTGTGAGATCATATATTATATTAAAAATTATCATTTCTGGATTTTTGGATATAATAGGTACATTTAAGTGGCCATATAATCTGTGAAATAAGAATTTCAAAGGATCTAGAAAAGGTAGTGGTTTTGATTTCCTGGAAACCACAAAAAAATGTACTTGAGATATATAGTTTCCTTAGATAGTATGGTTATTACTGATGCTTTAGATTCACAATGGATATCTTTTATGAGAAAAAATGTCTCCTTTTAACGTAATGATTTATGTCAGAAGTAATTTATTATTCATAATTACCACATTAAATCATCAATGATCTTTATATTTTTATAATAAAGTCATTGGTAGGGGGTTTATTATGATTCAACATGATCTGGGTTAGGATGTGTTCACTTGTAGGGAGATCATGTTATTTATTATGGATCATGAAATTTATGGTTTCATGAGAAGAACTACCAAAATCACTATTTGGAGTTAGTTATTGTTGTGTATGATTTGAATACAGAGAATAATTAAGTCTTTGTAGAAAAATTTATGGTATTTACAGATCATAAGATTATGAAACATAAATTATTACAATGATATTTCAAACTGAGATAAATAAAATGGAGGTAGTATCTACAAATGATCGACATTTACTTGATTAATACATCATATGAAGGAAATTTTGTGGCAGATGCACTATGAATAAATTAAAACCGTTATTTTGAAAAATATACTATAGATTATTGGAAGATGATGTCAGTGATACCTAACATGAACATGGATTGTGAAGAACAAAATAACCCTTCAGTATTCATTCCATTTTGATTGCATCCTGATTTTGTGGATATAGTTAAAGAGGAAAAACATTTAATTTCTAATGTGTTTATATAAAGACAAAACTCGGTGGTGGGGAGATCTTTGAGGGGCAGAATCAAGATGGGTGTTTAGTTTTTTGGTTTGGAGATCAGAAGATCATACATATGGATTACTTACGACCAAATTATCATAGTTTCTTCTATTCATGATGAGATGTTCATCCTGGAATAAAAAAGATTTATAAGTAAGTGTATGGTCAATTTTGGTGGGTTGGAATTAAAAAAGTGGCATAATTTGTGATTAGATGCCTCACATGTCAACAGGTTAAGGAAGAAACCCAATATCTATTAGGTATGTTAAAGTCATTATAAATTCCTATTTTTAAATGAGAGTAAATATCTATATACTTTGTGAATTATCTTCCAAGAATGGCTTAGAAACATGGTTCCATAAGGGTGATAGTGGATCAACTCACAATGTCATCCCATTTTTTCCTATTTAGGAATATCAGACAGCAGAGGATTTTGTCTAAAATATATGTCAATTAATTTTTGAAATGGAATGGCATACAAGTATAAAAATTATGAGACCATGATCTTAGTTTTATGTCTCATTTTTTGAAGTACGTATAGAAATCAATTGGGATGCAGTTGACCATGAGTACATCATATCATCATCAAATGGATGGATATTCCAAACAGATGATAAAAAAATTAGAAGACATGATATTGGCTTATATAATTGATTTTAGTAGCTCTGGGTGGAACACATAACATTAGTGGGGTTATCATATATTATCAACTATAAATACATGATAAATATGTCTCATTTTGATTAATTATATTGTAATCCCAATCAGTCTCTACATTGTTGGTTGGAAATAGGTGAACATCACTAGTTAGACCAAGCCTTGTCCAATAGACCACACCGAAAATACAATTGACATGGAAAATGAGAGAGGAGGAAAATATAAATAAAAACATGAATGTATATCATCATAGACAACAAATATCATTAGAGATGAGTGATCATGTCATCATTAGAATATCTCAAATCCATGGCAATGATCATTTTGGGATGCATGGAAGGTGATATCCTCCATACATAGACAATTCTGAGATAAATGAAAGGATTGGTGAAGTGGCATATCAATTGAGTTTTCCACATTAGTTTAATTTAATGTCCAATGTATATCATGTATCTTAGTTGAAAATGTACAAGCTTGATCTTAACCCTATGATTTGATAGGATGAAATAAAAATAGATCTGGATGTATCAATGGTTTATATACAGATGAGGATTATAGATATGAAAGAGAATGTCCTTTCTGGGAATATCGTCAGACCAATGTGGGTTTTTTGGAATCATGGAAACATTCCTGAAAAACATGGGAATGGGGAAATGAAATGGTCAGGAAATTTCTGGAACCCTTTCTAGATATTGGTGGTTTTCTACTTTCCGGGGATGGAAAGACCAATGTTGGGGAGAATTTAGAAAATGTAGTTTTAGGTAAATAACCATTTAGTTATGTATTATATGGGAATAATGTAATTTTCCTAGGTTTATAAAGGATTTCATGAGTTTTTTCATCATATTTGGGATTTTATAATGGTGAACCAGTTGGTCATTTTTAATAGAAACTGTGGGAAACAACCTTGGAACTATGAAATATTAAACATTGGATCTGGGTAGGTTAATGGTTCGGTGTATGGTTTTGATAGATTATGTGGGAACCATGGAGATACTAAATATTATTGAATACTGGGATCTTTTATGGTTGGAACATGGTTTGTCTAAATGTTCAAACAATCTTTATGAGGTGATTCTTGTGGAAGAGGCCTATGCGTGGTTAGTGCACAGTTTTCCTAACTATGAGCATTTAAATTTAAGATATAAAAAGAGATGATCAAATTTTTTTTAGCCCTTTAACCCCTATTTTTTCTTATTATTCAACCCTAGGTGGAATTAACTCTTCCCAAAAGGCTTTCTATACCCTTACATTCGATTTGGGAGAGATCTTTTGGTGAATCCTGGTGCATTCGAGGTCGGATTCCACTATAAGTGCTTTTTCATGGTGGGTTTTCCTTTTTTTTCTTATTATTCCATCTAATGGAATTTTATATACAATTTTTTGGAGATGGGTTTATGTTTTTTTATTTCAATAATGATCAAATATGTTAAAGGTTATGTTATGGAACAAGATCTATGGTAGGTATTTAGATGTTCAATCCCTTTTTAAAGCATTTTTCCATTATTTGTTTTTTCTTGTGTTTGTGAGGTTGGTGTCTTCACTCCTGACTCCAATTACTATATCATGAAGTATTATTCTCAAAATATATGAATTGATTGCAATTTATTTTGGAATTGATATGAAAATCATTGTAAAACCCCTCTTTAGTGATGGTTTGGAAAATATTGAGAATTAGGTTTTGTGCAATGTGATTTTTTACGAATTTTTATGTTATGTTTCATAATATTATTTTTTTCACTGAAATGTTTTTAACGAAATAATAAAAAAACTTTATTGAGATTGATTTAAATTATTTTTTTGGCACAAAATTTGGGTTACTTGTTTTGAATGTGTTCATTTATATTAAAGAGACCATGTGGAATGGGTGTTTGCCTTTGGGGAAAATGGTAATGGTTACATTATTAAGACATGGAAGATTGATGATAGACCACACATGAGTACTGAAATTTCAACGGTGTATTATTGTGATGTTTTGTGGAATTGTAGAACTATGTAATGGGAATGCCAATGGATTGAGAAGTCGTTTAAAGGATTTGTTTGGTTTCCTTCCCTTTAAAAGGATTTGGTTTGTGAGACTGTTTTTTAATAAAAATAATTCATTAGAATTTTTTTGGCTCATATATAATCTATTTTAATGCATTTTATAAAAAATATTTTAAATAAATTTGATAACATGTTATATCCTAGAGCTTTGAGTTTGGATTTAAATTACGAAAAAGCTATTGAGATTCATTACTCACCCCATTATTGGAAAATCTTGTGTGCTTTTAGTTGTTTATTATCAAGACACAATTAATGTAAAGCTATCTCATTTCTTTAGTGATGTATCACAACAACAAGGTCACTAAATATAGTGTACGAAATTGGATCATGTTTAGAGTAATTAAGTATTTCTTTTGGAGTATTTTGATTTTTGGGGGGTTTTATCTTCATTATTCAATGACGTGGTTATTATTTGGGGATGGAATTATAATATTTTTGGTATTACAATCAGTTATATTATTTTTTTCTCAAGTATCTCAAAGTTCTTGTTTGGTTAATGGTATACATTGAAATAGTTTTCTCCTTTTTAAGGGATCTTTTCCACCAATTGTATTAAATACCGTGGTATTTGTTACCATCCTTTGGTGTTTTGGCCATGTCACTTAAACCCAAGTAATATTATACTTATTTATTATACCAATGAGTAGGGGAATGATTTTACAATATATATATATATATATAATCATGTGCGGTGAGAAATAGTCCATGTAACTGGAATTTCTATACTTTTAATTCCTTCTAGCTAACTTTAATGACTATAACATGAGCATGATTTCTCATAATATTGATTGGTTTTGAGTTTATATATTTTATAAAATTATATGTTTTAATTCTGAGACTCTTTATGGTTTTGTGTACTGGTCAATCACACCTCCCGTAGGTTTCCTAAAACAAATCATAAATGTTATTTAATTGTTCCTTATCCTTAAAATATTATTTTCTCTAGGCTCTTGAAACATGACGTTAAATCCCTCTCAATTCCTAGACTCTCTTCGAAAAATGTTGTGTTTCATTCTCTGTGTACATAAGAAGATATGTTCCTTTATAATTCATAGTACAAAAAACTTCTTTAATACTGAAATATCTATTTATAATATATAGATTCATCATAATTATCATATCGATTCTCCTTTCATTTCGAACTCACATTATTCATATAATCCTTCACATTCACATGATATTATTATTTTACAATTTTTCTACATAAAGTATTAGGATCAAAATTCTTCTATTTACAAACCTCAATAATTTTCAAATTTCTAGAACAACCACTTGTATATATTATAATGGGTATTTTATAAATTTTACAATATGGAATCACCTTCTCCCCTTTTTTTAAATAATTCTAGCAATTTAATCTTAATATGATGTTTCCAATACAATATGTTCTAATAATATAAAAAATATTAAAGCATATATATAGCATAAAAAATTTTATCAAAGATTTTTTAGTTACAAAATATTATTCATACAATTGTTTAGATATATAAGATTGTCATTTCATTATGATATTTTAAAATTCACTATCTATTTAGGATGGTCTGCCACATCCTTTTTATAGCTTTCATATTTCCAATAGTAATGTCCAAATATTTATCCCTTCCCTCAATGGATAAATTTTGATCACCCAAATTTTACATAAATACCAAAAACATGTCAAAAATGACTTTTTTTTCATTTGATTCGCCAAGTTATCTCATAGATGAATCATTATATTTACCTAAATTAATTTTGTCTATTTTATGTTTCTAGTTTTGTATCTTGAAAAATATATGTTCGATTAGTAATTATAATTACTAAGTTGTATCATAGTATAATATATATTCATAACCACTCCCTTATCAGTATCCATTAGAAAGATAAATTGGAAATTTATATTTAATAATATATAAATTTAATCCTTCTATCATTGATTAAATTTCTAGTTTTCAATTTATTATAAAAATGTATATTATTAGGTTTTGAATGAATTAACTTGTACCCTAATTAATTTATGTATTCATTTACTTTTATTAAATTTTAAATAATGGATTATGTTGAAACAATAATTCTATTTAATGGTCTTTGTGATTGATCAACCTCCTCAAACACATTATTTTTCTTGGGGAACAAATTGTAAAATATCCAATCACGAAAAAAATTAAAACTTTTAAATGAAATTTGACCCTATAATTTTCATTTTTTACATTATATTCCATTTGAAAAAATTAATATAATTGTGTCAAAATAGGGTGAGTAATATTTTTATTCATAATATTATTATATAGAATTCAATGACCCAATATTTATTTATTTTTTAGGATTTGAATTCCATATCCTTATAAGTTATTTCTTATTACCATAAGGCAATAACTCTGGTGATAGTATTATAATTAACTTATTAACCCTTATAAAAATAAATTTTTACATAAAATTCTTCATAGAATATTCAAACCAAACTTCTTCACCTTTCAAGAATATTCATGAAATTCACTATAACATTGAAGTGAGTTAACAATTTTATCACCTTAATGAATTACTCATCAACTGATTCATCTTATACAATTTTGGTATCCTAAAATTTATCCCTTAATTTGTTAATCATGGAACATTCAAAATATAAACTATGTTATGGATATACTTTAGTTTCTTATATATTAAATTTTCTTTATTTACACCCATAACTAATGTAAACATCACTTATGTAAGGAATGTAAGTAACACATTACACATACTATCATTAGATTAGATATTGTTTATATAATGAAAATATTTTGTAGTCCAATAATTATAAATATGTACACCATTCTCAGTGAGTAAAATAACCTCTAATATAATAGATTGATGATATGAACCCTTATCTACTACCACATATAAAAGGAATTCTAATAAAACTATGTAGATATGTTTTTTATGATTATATTTATTGACTTAATATATAGTATCAATGGGTAGATATTATAAATAAATTAAATATTATGTCATGAAAAAATGCATATAATCACTTAAAGTAAGCTTTGGTACCTAATGATATTATTATGTTTTAGTTAATAACTACTAAGATGAGTGGGGGTAGTTGATTCAGTGGTTAAAAAATCACCTCTCAATTATTCAAATTCATATATTATTATCACATTTTATTTAATACAATACTAGGAATATAAAGTTAATCTCCTATGTTATATATTTATCTAGAATAAAAAAAATAATTTAATTAGTCTATTATAAACTCCTCATATTCCTATAGGTTTTTGATAACATTTTTACAATTTTTCTTCATTTATAATGGAATATACCTATAAATTGAAAACTATAAATAATTGATAGATACCTTAGAACATTGAATCTCACATCATTCGAATTTTTTGTAAAAAAACACATATTTATATATTTTTCATTCATTATAACATGATTACCATAATTTTTCTTAAAAGTATCGATATATATGAAAGAAAAAAAATTACATTCAAAAAAAATTATTTGAAATATAATTTTTCTATATATCTTATTGAATAATCACATTTATTTTTTTGTTTTCTTCTTGTATTAATAGAACTACTGATGCACCAAATTTTAAAGGTATGTAATATTATGGTTTATCATTATCCCTTACCACCTCAATCAAAAGATTTTAGGTTGACTGCAATTAATTTCCAAAATATTTTTCAAAAATATTTTCAAAATGAAAACTTTTTGGTGTTATATATTTCAATAATTCATTCAGAAAAAATCATGGGTAAATATTAAAGCTATATAAAACATTTAATTTAGTAGTATCATTTCCCATTAAAATTATTCAATCATGTTCAAACCACTATCTTTTATTTAATTATATCTATATAATAGTAGAATGGATCTTACGAACCATCCCAATAATGACCCAATCTCTCTCCTTAAATTATTATGCATGTTTCCTCAATAAAACATCATTTATTTATTTTAAAAATTACCTCATATTTTCCACTAACTCATCATTGATAAATGTTTTCTATAAATAAAAAAATACTTTATTTACCATAAAAAAATTTCGTCTACAAACTATTCATAGTAAATTTTATACATATGAGATCAATAAATTTTAAAGGTATATATTTTTAGGGTGTAGATAATTTTAAGGCCTTTCATTTTCAAGTAAACAGTCGACATGAAATCAAAACAACCATGGTGACTTTGTACATGTTATAGTAGTTCAAAAAATTCATACCATTGCTATTTTGAATTCCTTATATCCTTGGAGATATTGTGCATATCAAATTAGATGTTGTTTAATTGAATATAAAATTCATTGATCAGTGAATTTAACCCACATGCATTAATAAAAACACTATTAATATAGTGACACAATGATAATTTATCATTAAATAGAGATATTGAAATTATGGAAATTAATGAAACAAATATACCTCAAAAGGTTATAGATATTTAATCATTAAAAAGGGAGATAATTATATTAATAATGATAAAATAATTATGAGATTAAGAGAAGAGATATGTGTCTGTTAGATACCATTAGTAATATTTTTGATGAAGGAGGAATGTTATGTTATGTGGGGAATAATTAATGATCTTATTCAGAGAAGGGGAAGCTTCTATCATAGTTTTTATCACAAAATAATTGTGTAGGAGGGTAAGTGTAACAACTCCATATGAAAAACCTAAATAGTGATTTAACCACTAGAACCACATGACCTCTAGTGCAGATCCACATATTATAGAGGCTAATATCTAATGGTGTGGGTCTGATTAACGAAATAAAGAGACAATACAGTTTGTAACATAAAAATAAATAATAGGAAAATAACTAAACAGATACATTAAATAAAATATTATTGCTACAGATATGGATTTACAGCATGTAGAAAACTATCACATTAACATATCTACACTGTAAAAAATGATTACCATGTAGGAATAAAATCATACAATAGATGCATTATTTCTCAATTTTTTATTATATAATGTACAAGTTAAAATAAATATAATGACATGGAGGTCTAGACATTATCCTTGTCATCACCATATAATTTTCTCGATAACCGCATTAAGAATACTTACATCATATAAAATTACCTATGACATTTTCATGAAGTTCATACCTAAAATAAATTATTTTTGTGTACCAATGATCACATATACTGTTTGATAATAAAACCTATTAAGAAAAAACAGATTATTTCCAAAATAAAAAATAGTATATATGTTTATACAAGAACTAAAAGAAAATTAATCTATAAACGTCATAATAATAAACCCATATCCTCACATGGTACATAGGGTTCCTCTTTTATGGCTGACTCATATATGCTTCGACTAGTTCTTGAGTGGGAAAGGAAACACTAAAAAGTGAATTTCATATTATAAGTTATCCAATATATCACCATCAAATTTAATCCCATGTGGACAATGAACCACCATCGTATTTACTATGGTGAATATTAAATAACTAATATCAACATTATTTTAATCTTATAATAGAAAATTCCATCAATGGGGAATATTATATCATCAATTGATATGGAAACACCACTCAATGAAAAGCATAATGATGCATTTCCTGGTGACTGGTTTGTGACCATTACCGAATTCTCAATGTGAATGATATTTCTCTAATAATCTCTAAGGATAATGATCAATCTACAAATACGAATTTTTATGATGATAATATACCACTTATAGTAAAAAAACCATTATGATTCATCATGCAAGAACAAAAAATATATAAATGACTAATTAATATAACATAGATATATCAAAACATATCATAGTTATGGTGAATAATGAACAACCCAAAAAATTTACACCTAACTTGAAATATCAGTAGGATAATCACTTGTATAATGTAGTATACCCTGAATATATACAAATAAAATTATCATCCCTTTATTTCCAAAATATGATGTAATTAAACCACAAAACTCGCATGGACCATTCTATAATTGAACTCTTAAAACCAGTTTCTTATCAAAATGATAACCTCACTACATGACCAAATTTTCATGTTTGTTTAATTTCCCATGGAAAACAGATGAATTCTATGAAGGATTGAATCATATTTTAAGGACTGTGACACCATTCATAGGTTCAATTTCCTAAGAAATAAACCATATCCCAGGGAGTCATTGAGTATAGTTCCAACATGATTGAAACCTAATATTAATGGGATCTACTAGAAATAAGGTAACATAATTCATTACTCAAATAATTAGTGAACCACATATGGTTCCAAACAAGGACATTTTCACATACTGTTTAAACCATACGTCATATAGATAATTATATAATATTTTTATAGACCCAAACTTAGGTCTATAGATAAAGTGATCATAGAATGATCACCATCAATAGTTTCATCTCATCTATTAAGACCCCTCATAGTGGCTAATTATACATTATGGATTAATTTATTCATACATAATCTGTACTGGATGCATAAGATTCTATGAAAATACTCTATTCATTTCTCATAAAATGGGAACTACTCAACATTAAAATTTAGTTTACTCATGTTCACTTACCATTGATTATAATCCATACCATATATACATAAACATAGAATGAATTGAAATTATTAACCAAAATAACCTAATCATTTAGTTATCCCCTTATTCATGGTTTCATCATCGTTTTATATTCTACAAAAATTCCACTCATCAGTCAACCATATGTAGGTGGCCCGAGTGATGTCTCCTTGATGACACTTCATCCATTAGGGTGAATTCCAATCCAATGAAAACATTAATCCCATAAATTGAAACTAAATTAATCTATTTGTTTTCACCCCTTGGATCCTCTTTAGAGAATTTTTATGAATTTCCTATTATTGAAATATTATTTCATGTTTATTTAATACCATTAGATCTCAAATACCAAGCCCATTATATAAAATTTATCAGAAAAAATAGGGGGAACAATGAGTGATTGAGGGGGTAAATATGCTACCATAATTCTAAGAGTAACCCACTCAAGGAACCTATAATCTATAAAGGAGTATGAGAGGGTTATGACTTATAAGTAAGTTCGTCATACATTCCATTTTACTATACCTTCTACCTCAAAACCATAAGGCTTATAGAAATAAAAACATCACTGCAAATTACAAATCATTCTACACATTAATTGTGGAAAAAATGTTTCATGAAACATTATTTTGATCCACAAGAATTATGGTGGACCTTCAAGGTTTCATTTTCCACCCACTAATATTAGGTGGTGTCACTATCAGACATTACCTCAACAACTATAACATCAATGGCCTCTACTAGTGTCCAAATGTCCTAGTGCTTCTCTAACCATTTTCAACTTATTAAGTGGATACCCAAAAATATAATTCAGTGATTTTTATCTTGAATATTTGCATAAAATATATATATTCATACATTTAATTTGAATATATAATACTAATTGATTATCCAAAGTGAGAAACTGAAATTGTTTTGGGTCCTGATTTCCATGGAACTTGAATTACTTCGATTTTAACATGGCTATGTGTGGAATATTACAAATTATCAAAATCAAGTCTTATCAATCCAAAAAATTATCTGCATACATATAATATAACATCATTATTCATTAACATCACATTCATCCTCGAATTACCAACCAGTTCAATTTTTATAGTGTACCCTACATTACTCGAACCATTTATGTTTCCTAGACACCAAACACCTTATGATCTAGATAGTAATACAAATTATTAATTCCAAAATTAAGTTTTCTTAACTAATAATGTGATATATAACCTAAATAAATGTGAAACACGCTAATAGGTGCATTATATTAATTATTTAATTTGACATCATTTAAAAATTCCAAATTTACCGATGTCATTCACCAATGGATTGCATTAGTTGATTATTATAGACCATCACACGATCTATGGAAAACTTGAGAAAAATATAATAAATCTCACGAGGAACAATATTTTAAAAAAAAT
This sequence comes from Viscum album, assembly GCA_963277665.1. Classification (NCBI taxonomy): domain Eukaryota; kingdom Viridiplantae; phylum Streptophyta; class Magnoliopsida; order Santalales; family Viscaceae; genus Viscum; species Viscum album. Next base: position 202,502,218 of record OY728128.1, read on the forward strand.
ATAATATAATAATAAAACAATGTATACATATTTCATGAAATCATCTTATTCTATAATTAATACAAACACATAATAGACCAATTGACACATTCTGTTTGTTTTGAACATTAATACACAATCACCCCCATAACCGTGACCAAAAAATCATTTCTATATATAACCAATCATTAAAAAATTACCGTTAAATTGTTGGTCTATAAAAATATCTTGGTATTTAAGATTTATAAAACATTACTAAATCACATTAATCAAATAATTGAATCAAAACTACCACAACCCTCAGTTTGCTTCTGCAAGCGTGTCACCACCGAAATTTTACAATATTATCCATTGAAGAGTGTTACTTCCTTTGAAAATAAATGGTGTTCTCCCCATAATAAAATTTCATTTATTACCACAAATGTCCTAATCCTTCCAAAAATATTCTATCAACTATGTGATCACACTCAAGAAATCTGTTCAAAACATCAAAATCAACTCAATTCATGAGGCACTCACTAGTTATTATGTCTTCATGGTACCCTTTACCAAAAATGTATCATATCATGGATAATACATCACCACACAACCAATATCAACTATATTGACAAAAAATTGAATCACATAACTCTCATATAAAAAATAGACATGAAAAACAAACTGATACTATTAATGATTTATTATCTCATTACTTCATAACTCTCTAAAATTGAGGAACCTACTCCATTTCTCAATAACGAGGCTGATCCATTGGACCCTAAAATTATCCCCATGATGAAATGGTCATCCCACTATATTACACATTCCACATGAAAAAAATCTTATTTATCATATAAATATTAAATTTAACATTACAAAATATTCTCATGACCGATTAATGATTTTATGTTCACACTATAAAGACCACATCTAACACACTAGTCATACCATGGATCACCCAATTCCATTGGCCAATCCACACATAACTACTATTAGTTCCACCCTTACTCTGATAGAACTATCTTATATTAGAACACCACACTAGTGTGATAATTTAAAAAATTCTATCATCACCACATGAAGAAACTCCAAGTAGTTAAAGAGAAATAAGGATTACTAGATTTCATAAATAAATATAGAACCCCTCAATGACACACACCACATTTAAGTAATAAGGGACCAAACACACCCCAATCAAACGTAGGGACATGATTATGGCATCCGATCAAACTATCTTATAATCCCAATTATCATTGTGATATTAACATGCATCACATGAATTATGATATAATATTCTACTCTTGTATATTTTCCCAACATATACCAATTGATTTGTCCAATATGACATTCTATGATAACTATGTATAACCATTGACAATGTTCATGACTCCTGGAAGATTAGAGATCACACCAACACATGTACAACTTGGGATAAGCACAAGCCTCTTTATTGGTATAAAATTATGAGATATACCAATACATGACACATAATGGTGAATCGTATCACTTTTTTAATGTAATCCCATATATATAAAATAATACACATTATTGATACACTCCAACATTATTTGACATAGTCCACCCTAAATAAAATCGCATTGGTCCTAGGCTCATGTGCCCAAAAAAGTAGATGACCATGGATCTCATGTATATCAAATGCATTCCTCAAATGAGTCAATATCAATGTCCCCATTTAATTTTCATAACTAATTAATCCCTCACATACTAGTACAATATACATGATTGAACTTCTCTCAAATCAATCCTATAAAAAGTAGTATTTACCTATGCTTCCAATCCCGGAAAGAACCACTATTCATGGTCCAACCAATTTATCTCTAGATATTCCATTAGAAAATATAACTTATCTTAATAAATAATAAACAATACTACTTTTTTATTAAAACACCATTAATACCATGAGTCGAACCATAGAATCCCTATTCATTGTGACATAGTCCATTGACCCTTCCAGTGACAGTCAAAAAATATGATGAAATCCTTATTCTTATTTCTCAAAAAATCATGGAAAATCATATTAAATCCCCCATATTATAGACCATATCAATATTAGTCATTAAAAAAACCATTCTACTCACTCTATGGTCACAATCATACTCTTATTCTCAAATAACTGAGATAAGGTAGCAACAATCGACACACCTAATTATTCAATACAAACCCAACCATACAAGGGACACATATCACATAGGTAGGATACATACATTACCTAACCACTCGGGGGTAATATATTAAATATACAATGTCATGTTTGATTAGTCCTACCATACAAAAAATGGTCCAACAAAAATATTTTTGGCAGTATAATTCCACCATGATGTCATATCTAAAAACAAAATATTTTTTCTTGTTTTCACATGAAATAACTAAAACCTCATTAGCATAATATAATTAATCCAATAAAAGAAATCACATTTTATATGAATCATACATTATGCATATGATGCATGAATTATTTCTTATTTTCCCCAGGTGATGAAATAAACACATAAATCATTAAAATCATTATCCCTAGAAAATTATATCAATTGTAATAAACAAAACCACAAAAAAATATAAACAACCAAAACCTGTAATTAAAAACATAAAGGTGATGTTTAGGAAAAAAATATACCATCGTTACCATGTCCCAACCTACCATATCACTATATAGAATAAACCAAATAAGAAGACAAGATAAAAATCTCAAAATAATTTTAATAAAATCATTGTAAAAAACCAAAACTATGAGAAAAAAATGATTCCCTATGAACACAAGTGCTCTTCTGAATAGATCAAAGGTAATAAACATGCATCAAGTGTCTGATGAATCATGTTGGGAGATTATAAAATTAAAAGTGAAATATGGAATAATTAGAAAATAACAATATTGAAATGAAAAAATATCACATCATAGTGAAAATATAAAATTTTAGTAGAGATAAAAAAAATCAAAATTACATTTCCACACTATGATGGATATATATTGTATAGAAATATAATAATAAATTTGATAATAAACTATATAATGATAGATCAAAATTTGAAAAACAAAAATAGAAAGGAATGAAATAGATTCTTAAAGAGTATCCTCGATATTACAATAGACCATTCATCATATCCCCAGATCTCCCTTAAATAATCAACCAATAACTATGCTATTTCCATTTCCCACAACTATATAACAAAATTAATGCTTGAAAAAGAATCATAATGATCATATTTACGATGACAATAGAAATTTGTTGGATATAGAAAATTATTAACCTAAAATAATCAATTATATATGTTCATTCAAGGTATTAATGAATGTTAGATAGTAAACATCACATAAATACAGACATCCCATTAAGGGGAACTCATGTAGACACCAGAATGGATGAACTACCCTGTTCGACCAATTCCAAAATGAGATTATATAACCATAGTCTATAGAAAAATATGTGTGTGAATTTTTTATCTCTAATATTATAATAATTTATGGTGAATGGCCTCTATCCATATCATCTCATAGGGAGTGAAAAAATCATCACCCATATTCCAATATATGAGAATGATAAATCACTAAACCATATAAATGGACACAAATATATGAACACTTCTAACATTATGGATCAATTATACCTCAAATTTTTTTTATTTCTAATACTTTGATTCACCTGGTGAATGATTTATCACCAAACAAGAACATGATGAGTGATTTATCAATATATTATTGATATATCACCACTAAATGAGTTATTTCTATAGAGGTGATCTATCAATTATCAAACCACCAAAATTTGAAGACCAATACATATCTAACTAATTGGTATATCAATAATATCATTAAGGTGAATTATCGATCACCTAGTGAATGATATATCACTTTGCAATCAATTAAAATGGTGATGATGCACCATGATGGAAATCCCTAAGGAAATTGACACATCACTGATCAAACCCTGATGTCGATGATCTAATACCTCCTCAAAACAATGAATATTTTTATATAACAAGTAAATGATGATTCCCCACTTTTTTATAAGAAAAATAATCATCGTTAGGTATATGATGTTTCACCATTCTAGAATCTATAACGTGAAATATATATATCATTGAGAATATTCAATATGAACGATATATTATAAAATGTCAATGATATGGAATATTTTTCTTCATATGAAACACACAGATGGTGAATGATTCCTCACCATATACACAAATTTTAATTGAATTACAATTCATTATAAAAAAGATTAATATAGACATGTAATATCGATGATTAATTTTAAATCATCTTAAGAATTGGTCACACTGACCAAAAATCCTACTAATATACTTCTTCCATATATGTAGTAAACATAATATAAATACATCAACCTCATACTCCCACATTAGGACATATGATTTCATGTATCTACCTGTATCACAATGATCATTCCTAATAAATAATCCTTAGACTAATTTCTTATAAAAATGATATCTCGGTAGATTACATATTTAACACATAAGATTAATCTAACAAAGAACACTCAAGAAGTTGTACACAACACATAATATAATCATGGGACCATGAAAACCCTCATTAGATTCATTTACAAAGAAAATCACCAAATCCCATGACATTATGTTCAATAGTTTCTATAATAAAAACATACAAGGTTGGAGGGGCATACCACGATCTATGTTTCTTAATTAATTACTCTAGTGATAAGGGAACCACATATGGGTCCAAACATTGAAATTCCAAAATAATTTCTCAAGATAGTACATGATATGGATAATTTATTATTATTCTGATAGGCTCAAACCTTGATACAACTCTAACTAAGAACTATTATCCCATATATATATGGTAGGAAAAAACAAATATTGGGTTAATTATTACCCAAAACAAAACATACTAAATTTTAACCACCATGAGGTGTAATGTTTTTGGGAAATATGATATTTCAATAAAATCACAATTTATCAGAGAAAATTTATTAGAAAGAAATATTTTAGAAGTATCAAATAGACCTAATAAATTCAAAATGAAAATTAGAAAATCTTATTTTGGAAATTCGCAATATCGAAAAAATGAGTGAACACATAAAAAGATTGGATGAATTTTAAAAAACAATATACATATTAAATATTAAATTAATTAAACTACTAAAAGGATATTATTTCCAATGAAAACATTTATCAAAATTGAAATTAGGATATTTATTCTAGATTCATGGTGTCATGTCTAATTTTCCAGGAAATCATACAAATTAAACCCATTTAAAGGTGTTCTTGTCTTTATATCCATAGAATCCTGCGACCCAATTCTATTAAGATGTGTTTTGATTCTCTTATACTCATGATCCCTCAACCATATTGATCAAATATTGGTCCATCTTCTTCTCCCTAAATGAATTAAATCGCATATAATCATATAAACCTCAATTTTCTTATAAATGGATTCCTTCACTCATAATGATTGAAAACATAACATCTAAAATTGGAATGTTTTAATGATATTTATAATGGAATACATTGTATGGTGTTAACTCTTGTAAAAAGAAAATCAGGAAAAAAACTACATTGATTATGCATACTCCGAGAAATAAGAAATTACACTTCATAAAAATGACCTGCAACTTTTCAAATGCTGTAATTTCTTGTTTTACATTATAATTCTAATACATGAAGATGTTTCCCTATTTAAAAATTATCTTTTAAAACCACTTAAAGGAAAATTTAATATTTTCCAAATTGATTTACAATAACACCATATGAATATTTTAGATATATATATTAATTTAAATATATATTATAAAATATTGATGAATTCAATCATACATATCTATTCAACTTCATTATTTGGTGAAATTATTATTGGAATGGAGACTTAATTATACTAGACTATCATCATGGATACAATAAAACAACTACCAATATGTAGTCACAGAATAAAATTAACTAAAATAAATATCATGATTTAAAAAAATTGTGGTGATGAATCATTGTCTAAAATATCTCACCCTTTTGGAAGGAATAAAACTAAAATGAAAATATAAAATTTATAATTAAATATGAAATAAAATATTTAATATATTAATTATATAAAATAATTATGTTATCTAAGGAAAAATATAATAATTATATTCAAAAAAATCTCCAAAAATAAGATGATATACAGGAATAAAAAAATGATATGAATTCTCCCAAAAACAATATATACATGGGAAATACAAGGGAAAATTATATTTTTCTAAATACCTCTCCCTCAATGATTTTAAAGAATTTTCACATATTACAGTGATTTTTTAACAGTGTCCCCTATGTGACTATCTAAATGACAGCCTCTAGGATAAAATATATCAAAATGAAATAAATATAAATATTTGACAAAAATTATGTTATCTAATTTTCATTAAATTTCAGCCCATGAAAAAATGTCAAAAATATTAAAACTATAACAGTTTTTATGACATATATAATTTTTTATTTTTAGAAAATAAAAGGAAAACAATGGATAAATTTATAGAATTTTTTTCAGATAATTTATACATAATAAATATTCTTATTAATTTGTGATATCTAAAAATGTAAATTTCATTTAAGCACATGGATATAACATATTCTGATTTTAAAGAACTCTTCATATTATAAAATAAATAGTTATTTTATTAAGAATATATGATAGAGAAACTTTTTATAATTTTTAAATTTTTTATTATTAAAAAAAGTAATGGGTTAATAATATAAATATTATTGAACATTTAATCAGGATTTATCTTTTGATATCTATGGATTATATTCATATTTTGAATATGGTATGGAGAAAATTTAAATAAAAATAACTTTCTTACTTTCTATATTTATGTTATAATTTTTTTAATATTATTTATTTTATTATGTTTCACATAACATTAAAAAACTCTTATGTAAGGATAAAAAATTAAATATAAATATTCGTACTAATTAAATTTAAATTTTTTTCTACATCAATATGAAATTTAATTTTTTTTATTTTTAATATAAATTTAAAATCAAAAAATGGTATGAAAAATCAATTTGAATTATCTATATAAAACAATAGAATTTTCATTGACAAAATCTCTTCCCTTAACTAATTCATCACACATACCTTTCGGGAGGCAAACTACTTTGTGGATGGACTTGAAAACAAAGGGGTGTTAGAAGAGAGGGACAATCATATCAACACCATTCCATGTGACATGGACATACTTCTTACCCAGGAAAAATGTAAAATGCCTGATTTTCATCTTGTGTAATGTTTGTTTAATCAATTTTAGAGCTATGCGCTCATCTTTCAAAAAAATAGAATATATATGGAAATAAGGAATATCATCCCATTTTAAGGTAAATTTTTAATTTTTGTGATATGGTTAATATGTAATTTATTAGAGATCACTTGAAGTTGATGATTCCTAAATTCTATTTGATACATATTAATATATGAAAATTTAATATTTGTAGGAAAATATACTAAAAATTATTTTCTATTCCTAAATAGACCACAAAAATATATTTTTCTCTATGTTATCTAATTTGAAATGGTGTTTTACATATATTTTTTTTGATACAAAGTGGTGTTCAATGATTAGTGCCAATAAATTTTCATTGATTTTTAATATAGTATAGATTTTTGAGAAACTATAAAATCAAAATCCATTAATTTGTGATTTATATAGAGCATAAAACCATAATATCTTCCATCTATCAAATATTCATCTTTAGTAGTGGATAGTGAAATTGAGTATTACATCATTTAGGAACAAAAAATAAAATAATAACTTTGAAAATAGAATTTTTTTCCAAGTGAGAAACACAAAAATCCATAACATAAGTAACGAATGTGTGTAAAATATATTCTGGATAATTAAAGTTAAATATGTTCCGATGAAGCATTAATGTTAAGTAAAATGGTTTTTTCTACCTTCACATTGGATTCTCTTGGGTTATCCTAAAATATCAAAAAAATTATATACATAAAAAATAATATTCATTCAATTATTTATTACATATAAAAAATTCCAATTATATCACTATAATTTTATGATCCACTAGTTTTATGGATCCATCAAAATCATGTTTGATTAAGGTACCCACTGAATTAAAAATAATAAAAATTCATTTTAAAACTAAATATATTTTTTTATAGCTCTAATATATTTAATCTCAATTAACATTTATTCTTCTAGTTTCATAGAAATTTTAAGCAAATAAATAACGTTATTTTTATAAGGCCCCATCCTTAAACCATACTTAATCTTGAGTTATTACATGATTACACATTAAGGATCTTTTTAGGTTTAGAGTTTTAGAGAATTAGATCATAAAACTTGCATTACATTCCACATATAAACAAAGTGGTTACATAAAGATAGTATTCTTCATTACCATCAATGGAAACATATTTAAAAGAAAACATGGATTATTTCTTCACACTTCCTTGACACTATCATCATATCATGTACATTTCCCTTGACCTGTGAAAAACATTTCAAAAAAACATGGGATTAGCATAAAAAGCTCAGTAAGGGATATAAAAATATGGAAAGGAAACATGGGTACATATATACATAAGAATGAGATCATACTTTACCCATAAAACATAATCATTTTAACATACCTCATCAAATCATTAATAAATCATAGAAATCATAAGACATAAAGGTAACTTGAGGCATTCATAACATTCTTACGTAGGGAGTAACCCTCTTGGTTTTGTTTGGAATACCCATCACAGTATATTCCCTAAATCTCTTCTGAGAAACCTTAACGTTTCACTCCTTCGCATTACCCAATGCATTGGAGAGCTATATCGGGCTCACCCGCCCTTAGTTTATCACGGAACCACCCTTCTTCATAATAATGCCCAAGAACCTCAACATAATCGTATCACATAAAACATGCATAAAGTAAATTATAACATTTCCATCTTTCAATCACATGATATAAATACAACACATTGATATAAATACATTATGAAAACCATTTTCAATACCAAAATAAAAGAAAATTAAAACATGGTATTTATTTTTCTTTTAAAAAGAAGGTATGGCTTGTAGAGGAAGCCAAAACTCAAATAACGATCACGGCGGTGGAGAAGTCATTGTTGCCGCATACATAAGACAAAAACATTCCCTTTTGTCATTTAGTAAAACACTTCGTATAAAAAATATTCCTTTTGGATAAACTTAAAAGTCAAAGGGGTTTATACACCATATAAAAGAAGGTTGTGTATAAAACAAAATATGCCTCAATGAAAGGAGATTAAGACGAAGTCCCATACCTTGGGTCCGACTTGACTCGATCGTTCTTTAATGTCCTGAATAATAAACTTGAGTTAATTTTCTACTTCTTTAAGAACCTTTTTCATGTTCATTATTCCTTTTATATCACTTATTTCCATGTCATGAACACTATGTAATTATTTATGTTAATAACGGTAGTTTTAACGGTCATTGGTACTTGAGTCAAAAAATAAACCCTTTATAATTTCATGTTTTTCATGTATCAATTATATCCATAATTATAATCATTATGTATATATCATATATATCCAGTATATACATTCATTTATAATATTACATAATCATTTAGAGGTAAGAAATGAAATGCACCGTTCATGGAGACGGTAAGCCGTACGTACGCATGAACACTACTTTCATTTCTATTTCGTATTTTATAGAATGGAATCATAATGATATAAAGGTATATTATAATTCCAGTATAATATCATATATAATATCATAGTTCCATCATTTATACATCCCACATATGGTATTTAACGAATCAAATCACTTTGAGGGGGCGGTAGTCCACACTTCCTTAAATGAAGATATCGTGTTTACCCATAATGGAAACCATAAAGGTATGACCAAAAAGAAAAAAAACAGAAGCTTAAGTAAAACATAAACATATTATATATCATATATAAATATAGTTACATCTTAATGGCCACCTTTGAAGGTGTTAAAAGAATGTTGAACAATCATCGTTTCGGGAGGCATAAATTCACCATCCACAGAAACCGTATGTTCGTTAACCATTATATGTAGGTGTGTGTAAGTGTAGCTCTAATCCTTCTTATAACAACATCCTAGTATATTGAAGATACTTGAGTTGTTACAAAAGAAATTAATAATAAGAGTTTATGGGGTTGTAGAAGATAAATAAAACAAAAGGACTCAAGTGAAGACATTACCTTAAAATCGGGTAACTCCCTTTGGTTTGAGCTCAAAGGCTTCCTTGGGAAGACATCTGCCCAAAGTTAGGCTTCAAGGAGTAAGAGAGGAAAGTGGATAGACAAAATGGGAAGGGTTTGGCCGAGCCAAAGTCTTTGGGAGTGTGGGTAAGGAGGTAGAGGTGGGGGCCTTTTATAAGAGGAGAGGAGGGGCACTCTTGGAAAGTAAAGATAAGTTACATTATTTTAAATTGAATTTCGGATTCAAAAGGTCCCTCATTGATATAATTAGATGATAAGGTGATAAGGGTTAGAAATCCACTCATCCAATTTGTTTTGTTCATGTGTAGGTTTTAGATTATATATTAACTTTCCATTTTATTTAAATCGTTAAATAATGAGGTCATCGCTGCATCATCATGATGTCATAAATAATTTAATTTATTTAATGTCTAAAAATTATAAAAAAATACTATGATGTAGGAAATATTTTTATATTTCTAATGAATATTTATAGTCAAGAATCTGACTTGTATAACCCCATATAGAAATTTTTTTAGTAACATAACTCATGTTTGTGTCATTTTTACTTTAACATTAAATAAAAAGTTATTTATGTCATTTCCCAACCAAAGTGGCTCCATGGGGACACCAAGTTGAGCCATGGCTTGTATTGGTAGGTCATGACACATCCAATTAGGGTAGGACATGTTTCAAGCTCATCTAATACTATTAAAACATTATTTTTACCTTAAACTACACTAATTACCACTAATCGCGATTAAGAACTTAATAAGTTACTATTCACCAAAAAATAATTTTAATCCCATTGAACCACATTTTACTTCTTAATGACAACCATGTATGTCGGATTTTTGAAATTCAAAACACAAAGATGTCAAAATTTCATTTAAATGAAAAATCAGTTTTTATAAGTACCACTTAGTGGTTTCACTATTCATAAAAAATTGATGTTTTTCAGAAAATTACCAAAAAATCACCCTAAGCTATATTTGATACTCCGAATTCAAAAATGAAGTCTATTTTACAAAATTCAAAACATATAAGTCACACTAATTAATTTAATAATTAATTCCCGTTGTCATGACAAATAGCGGGGTTTTTTGAAACAATATCTATGAAAAGATTGACACTAGTTTAAGTCCAATTTCAAAGTGAAATTGATTACAATGACCACCATTGGATTAAATGGTAAAAATATATTGTAATTTAACTTTAAAACAAATTCAAAACATAATATAATCATATAAATAAATTAGATTAAAAAGAGTTTTTAAATTAAAATACAACATTTTACAATATTCATTAAAAAATGAACATTGTCAGAAAAATACCAAAAATTCACACAAAGTAAATTTTGATGTCCCAATAATAAATAATAAGTTTATTTTGAAAAACATAGCTTATTAAATTTTCAAAATATATGTTTAAAAATGGTTTTCCATTAAAAGGCAGTAAAAAATTCCTTTAAAAAAATATTAGTGTATTCCATGCTTAAGATTGGATTTATTTTCATTTTAAGCCTCTATAACACTATCTAATTCATTAATAGACATAGATAAAAATATCTATTATTCATTACTTACTTGGGATGTTACATCCTTCCCCCCTTTAGAAAATTGCGTCCCCGCAATTTATTTACTTATCAAATAAATGGGGGTACTTATCCCTCATTGAATTTTCAGATTCCCATGTTGCCTCTTCCATCATGTGGTTTTTCCACAAAACCATTACCTGCTTAATCACCTTATTCCGTAACACTTTCTCCCTGTGGTCAAGAATATGGACCAGTTCTTCCTCATAATATAGGTTCTCTTCCAGCTGAGCTACCTCTGGACTCAAAACATGAGATGGATCTGGCATATACTTTCTCAACATCGAAACGTGAAAAACATTGTGTACCTGAGATAAACTTGGAGGTAAAGCCACCCGGTATGCAACTGATCCAACTCTCTCCAGAATTTCATATGGTCCAATGAACCTTGAACTCAGCTTTCCTTTCTTACCAAGTCTCATCACACTTTTCCAAGGAGAAACCTTGAGAAAAACATAATCACCTACCTCGAAAGATAGATCCTTCCTCCGGTTATCCGCATAACTCTTCTGCCTTCTCTGAGCTGTTCTCATGTGCTTCTGAATCAGCTGAACTTTTTCTGCCAAATCTTCTACCAATTCTGGTCCCATCAACTTCCTTTCACCCACTTCATCCCAAAAAGCTGGAGTTCGACACTGCTTCCCATATAATGCCTGAAATGGTGCCATCTGTATACTGAAATGAAAACTGTTATTATATGAAAATTCAACCAAAGAAATATGTTGGTCCCAACTTCCCTGATAATCCATAGAGCAAGAACGTAGCATATCCTCTAATGTCTGAATTTTTCATTCTGACTGCCCATCTGATTGAGGATGAAAAGCTGTACTAAAATTTAATTCAGTACCGAACGACTTCTGAAGGCCTTTCCAAAAGATAGAAGTGAACCTGAGATCACGATCATATACAATGGAGAGAGGAACACCATGTAAACTGACTATCTCTTTAAGATACAAATGGGAAAGTTGATCTAGGGAAAAAGTATCTCGTATAGCATGGAAATTAGCAGCTTTAGTCAAGAGATCAACAATAACCCAGATTGCATTATTACCTCGAGATGTCTTCGGTAATCCCACAACAAATTCCATTGATATATTCTCCCATTTCCACTCTGGAATTAGTAAAGGCTGAAGCATCCCTTTTGGTAACTGCCACTCTGCATTAACCTGCTAACAAGTCAAACACTTCACAGTAAAATCAGCAATATCTCTTTTCATTCCATCCCACCAGTAATACTCCCACATATCTCTATACATCTTAGTACTCCCAGGATGAACTGAAAACGGAGAACTATGAGCTTCACATAACCACTCTCTCTTCAAATGTGAATCACAAGGCACGCATAATATCTTCCCAAATCTCAAAACGCAATCATTATCAATGTTGAATTCAGGCAACTTACCTTTCTGAACCAGCTCTACCTTTTTCTACAACTCACTGTCTTGCTTCTGTGCTTGCTTGATTCTATCTGATAGAGATGATCTCACTGATACCTGAAACAAAACAGAAGAACTTCCTGCACCCACAACTTCTATGCCAAAGTTCATCAAATCCTTAACCAAAGGATCACGTTCCAAATGCAACATTGCTAATAACGCATTACTTTTTCGACTCAAAGCATCATCCACTTTATTTGCTTTTCCCGGATGGTAATGAATTGTACAATCATAATCCTTGATTAATTCTAGCCATATCCTTTGTCTCATGTTCAATTCTTTCTGAGGGAATATATACTTTAAACTTTTTTGATCGGTATATATTTCACACTTTACTCCATACAAATGATGCCTCACAATTTTTAAAGCAAAAACAATAGCAGCTAATTCCAAATCATGTGTAGGGTAATTTACCACATGAGTTATCAACTGTCGTGAAGCATAAGAAATTACCTGATCATTCTGCATTAGGACGCAACCATGTCCTTTCAATGAAGCATCATTGTAGATAACAAACTCACCATTCCTGGAAGGTAGTGCCAAAACTGGAGCATTCACCAATCTTCTTTTCAATTCCTGAAAAAAATCATCACATTCTTTTGTCCAGATAAACTTAACACCCTTCCGAGTTAGCTTAGTCATTGTACTAGATAACCGTGAAAAATTTCTAACAAACCTTCAGTAATAGCTTGTCAAACCAAGGAAGCTACGAATCTCAGTTACATTTGTGGGTCTTGGCCAGTCTTCCACAACTTTCGTTTTTGCAGGATCAACAGTTATCCCATCTTTAGAAACAATGTGACCAATGAAAGAAATTTGTTGCAAACAAAACTCACACTTTCTGAATTTGCCATACAATTTCGTTTCTTTTAAGGTTTGAAAGATAACCCTTAAATGTCGTTCATGCTCCTCTTTACTTTTAGAAAACACCAAAATATTATCAATAAAAACCACCAAAAACTTATCCAAGAACTCATGGAAAATTCTATTCATTAAGTCCATGAATATAGCAGGTGCATTGGTTATCCCAAAAGGCATTACTACAAATTCATAGTGGCCATATCTTCTACGGAACGCGGTCTTCGGAACATCTTCTTCCTTTACCTTCAGATGACGGTACCCCGATCTCAAGTCAATATTTGAAAAATACTGAGCTCCCTGGAGCTGATCAAACAAATCATCGATATGAGGCAAAGGATATTTGTTCTTAACAGTAATATTATTCAAGGCCCTATAATCAATGCAAAGTCTCATTGAACCATATTTCATTTTAACAAATAAAACAAGAGCACCCCATGGTGATGTGCTAGGTCGAATGAAACCTTTCTCTAATAAATCTTGCAACTGCTCCTTCAACTCTAAAAGTTCAATTTGAGCCATTCGGTAAGGGGGTTTTGAAATTGGCTTAGAATCAAGAACTATGTCAACAGAAAATTCAACTTCCCGATCTTGTATTATTCCAGGAAACTCATCAGGAAAAACTTCAGGATACTCATTTACCACTGGCACAGCATTAATCTGAACAGTTCCTTTATTTTCAACGATCTGTGCAAGGTAACATTCATTTCCATCTTTTACGAGTTTCTCGGCCTCTTGATAAGTTATAAACAGTAAGGGTTCATTCTTGTACACAAACTGAAAGTCTCTCTGAAAAGAAACTTCTTTAGCTCTACAGTCAATCTTAGCATGGTAAATAGAGAGCCAATTCATACCCAGGATAACATCAAACTCTACTATAGGTAGAACAATAAGGTTTGCATGTAGGTTCTTTCCACAGATAAGGATAGGAAGATTCTTATAAATTTTTTTGCCTCAACATTCCCCCCAGGTGTTTTTACCAAATGTTCAGGAGTCATTTCTTGAGATGGTATTCCCATTTTACTAGAAAAGGTTTCAGAGATGAAAGAATGTGTAGACCCTGAATCAAACAACATACTGGCATAATCTGCAAAAACAAACAAAGTACCTGATACAACTTCATTTGATGGCCCGACATCTGCTGAAGTAGTTGCAAAGTATTTCACCACCCCTTTCTACTTGTAGTCTAACTGTTCCCATCACTCAAGCTCTTTGTCAGACACTCATTTGCATAATGACCCATCTCATTGCACTTATTACATTTCACTAACTGTAAATCAAATTTCGTCTTACCTTCACCTTGATCCTTTTTAGTGTAATCACGAGCCTTATTTCCCATCTTACCACATCGGTAGCACTTTCCAGAAATCAGAAGACATTCCCCAGCATGCCTTTTTCCACATTTATCACAAACTGGAAACTTTGTTTTCTTACCATCAGACTTTTTTGAAGAATTCTTACCATTCTCCTACCACCTCGGTCTCTTCCTCTGTTGGTTGTTATAGAACACTTGATCATCGGAAAACTCCATTTCCACCTTTTCAGCACATCGAACAAGCTTTTCATAACTTTTAAACTCACGAGAAGCTAATGCACTTCGATATTTTGGCTTTAATCCTGAGTAAAAACGATTGATTTTACTATCAAGGCCTCGGATAAAATTTGGAGCATACCTTACCAATCGAGTGAACCTTTCTTCATAGGTAGCCACTGAGTCTTCCTCTTGCCTCAATTCCAAGAATTTATTTTCCATCCTAAGTCGAACATCCATAGGAAAATACTTCTCAAGAAACATACCATTGAATTCATCCTAGTCGAGAGCATCAATCTCATCGGCGTCCCTAATATTTTTAACCATATACCACCCCTGATCTACCTCACCCTCCAAACGGTAAATAGAAAGAATAACCTTTTGATTGTTTGAACACCCCATGACATCAAAAATCTTCTCCAGTGCTTTAATCCACCCTTCAGCTAGCACAGGGTCAAATGATCATCTGAATGATGGGGGATGTTGCCTCATGAAATGTTCCACCACTGACATGTTCCTCTGCGGTTTATCTGGCTGATCTCGTGTATGGATACCACCGCCATTTATCGCTTGAGTCAACTGCGCCATTACTGCAACAAACTGTTCAGTTCTAATTCCGACCATCTCAAGATGCTGATTCAGAAGGTTATTTCCTTATGTATGTCTTCCTAGCAATGCTTCCCTGTTTCCTCTGCGGAAACCATCTTGAACAAACATGTCTTAGATGAAGCAACATGGTAATCTACAAATACTATATCATTTCAAAAAAATATATTTTTGGATAATCATTTAATAGAATTCCAACTCCTAAAGTTATCTAAACTGACCTCTGATACCAACTATAAGGCCCCAGCCTTAAACCTTATTTAATATTGAGTTATTAGAAGATTACACATTGAGGATATTTTTAGGTTTAGAGTTTTAGAGAATTAGATAATAAAACTTGCATTACATTCCACATATAAACAAAGTGGATACATAAAGATAGTATTCTTCATTCCCATCAATGGAAACATATTTAAAATAAAACATGGATTATTTCTTGACATTTCCTTGACATTATCATCATATCATGTACCTTTCCCTTGACCTATGAAAAACATTTCAAAAAAACATGGGATGAGCATAAAAAGCTCAGTATGGGATATAAAAATATGGAAAGGAAACATGGGTACATATATACATAATAATGAGATCATACTTTACCCATAAAACATAAGCATTTTAACAAACCTCATCAAATCATGAATAAATCATAGAAATCATAAGACATAAAGGTAACTTGAGGCATTCATAACATTCTAACGTAGGGAGTAACCCTCTTGGTTACGTTTGGAATACCCATCACAGTATATTCCTTAAATCTCTTCAGAGAAACCTTAACGTTTCACTCCTTCACGTTACCCAATGCATTGGAGAGCTATATCGGGCTCACCGCCCTTAGTTTATCATAGAACCACCCGTCTTCATAATAATGCCCAAGAACCTCAACATAATCATATCACATAAAACATTCATAAAGGAAACATAACATTTCCACCATTCAATCACAAGATATCAATACAACACATTGATATAAAAACATTATGAAAACCATTTTCTATACCAAAATAAAAGAAAATTAAAACATTGTATTTATTTTTCTTTTAAAAAGAGGGTATGGCTTGTAGAGGAAGCCGAAACTCAAATAACGGTCACGGCGGCGGAGAAGTCGTTGTCGCCGCATACGTACGAAAAAAACATTCCATTTTGTCGTTTAGTAAAACGCTTCGTATAAAAAAGATTTCTTTTGGATAAACGTAAAAGTCAAAGGGGTTTATACACCATATAATAGAAGGTTGTGTATAAAACAAAATATGCCTCAATGAAAGGAGATTGAGACGAAGTCCCATACCTCGGGTTCGACTTGACTCGATCGTTCTTTAATGTCCTGAATAATAAACTTGAGTTAATTTTATACTTCTTTAAGAACTTTTTTCAAGTTCATTATTCCTTTTATATCACTTATTTCCATGTCATGAACACTATGTAATTATTTAAGTTAATAACGGTCGTTTTAACGATCATTGGTACTTGAGTCAAAAAATAAACCCTTTATAATTACATATTGTTCATGTATCCATTATATCCAGAATTATAATAATTATGTATATATCATATATATCTAGTATATACATGCATTTATAATATTACATAATCATTTAGAGGTAAGAAATGAAATGCAACGTTCATGGAGACGGTAAGCCGTACGTACGCATGAACGCTACTTTCATTTCTATTTCGTATTTTATAGAATGGAATTATAATGATATAAAGGTATATTATAATTCCAGTATAATATCATATATAATATCATAGTTCCATCCTTTATACGTCCCACATATGGTATTTAACGAATCAAATCACTTTGAGGGTGTGGTAGTCCGCACTTCCTTAAATGAAGATATCGCGTTTACCCATAATGGAAACCATAAAGGTATGACCAAAAAGAAAAAAAAACAGAAGCTTAAGGGAAACATAAACATATTATATATCATATATAAATATAGTGACATCTTAATGGCCACCTTTTAAAGTGTTAAAAGAATGTTGAACAATCATCGTTTCGGGAGGCATAAATTCACCATCCACGGAAACCGTATGTTCGTTAACAATTAGATGTAGGTGTGTGTAAGTGTTGTTCGAATCCATCTTATAAAAACATCCTAGTATATTGAAGATACTGGAGTTTTTTCAAAAGAAATTAATAAAAAGAGTTTAGGGGGTTGGAGAAGCAAAATAAAACAAAAGGACTCAAGTGAAGACATTACCTTAAAATCGGGTAACTCCCTTTGGTTTGAGCTGAAAGGCTTCCTTGGGAAGACTTCTTCCCAAAGTTAGGCTTCAAGGAGTAATAGAGGGATGTGGATAGACAAAATGGGCAGGGGTTGGCCGAGCCAAAGGCTTTGGGAGTGTGGGTAAGGAGGTAGAGGTGGGGGCCTTTTATAAGAGGAGAGGAGGGGCACTCTTGGAAAGTAAAGATAAGTTACTTTATTTTAAATTGAGTTTCGGATTCAAATGGTCCCACATTGATATAATTAGATGATAAGTTGATAAGGGTTCGAAATCCACTCAACCAATTGGTTTTTTTCCATGTTTATTTTTTAGATTTTACATTAACATTCCATTTTATATAAATCGTTAAATAATGAGGTCATCGCTGCATCATCATGATGTCATAAATAATTTAATTTATTTAATGTCTAAATTTTTTTAAAAAAAATACTATGATGTAGGAAATCTTTTTATCTTTCTATTGAATATTTATAGTAAAAAATATGACTTCTATAACCCCATATAAATTTTTTTTAGAAACATAACTCATGTTTGTGTCATTTTTACTTTAACATTAAATAAAAAGTTATTTATGTAATTTCCCAACCAAAGTAGCTCCATGGGGTCCCCAAGTTGACACATGGCTTTTCATGGTCGGCCATGACACATCCAATGAGGGTAGGACATGTTTCAAGCTCATATCATACTATTAAAACATTATTTTTACTTTAAACTACACTAATTACCACTAATCGCGATTAAGAACTTAATAAGTTACTATTCACCAAAAAATTATTTTAATCCCATTGAAGCACATTTTACTTCTTAATTACAACCATTTATGTCGGATTTTTGAAATTAAAAACACAAAGATGGCAAAATTTCATTTAAATGAAAAATCAGTTTTTATAAGTACCACTTAGTGGTTTCACTATTCATCAAAAATTGAAGTGTTTCAGCAAATTACCAAAAATTCACCCTAAGCTATATTTGATACTCCAAATTCAAAAATGAAGTATATTTTAAAAATTTCAAAACATATAAGTCACATTAATTAATTTAATAATTAATTCCCGCTGTCATGACAAATAGCGGGTTTTTTTGAAACAATATCTATGAAAACATTGACACTAGTTTAAGTCCAATTTCAAAGTGAAATTGATTCCAATGACCACCATTGGATTAAATGGTAAAAATATATTGTAATTTCACTTTAAAACAAATTAAAAAGATAATATCATCATATAAATAAATTAGATTAAAAAGAGTTTTTGAATTAAAATACAACATTTTACAATATTCATTAAAAAATGAACATTGTCAGAAAAATACCAAAAATTCACACAAAGTAAATTTTGATGTCCCAATCATAAAGAATAAGTTTATTTTGACAAAAATTGCTTATAAAATTGTCAAAAGATATATTTAAAAATGGTTTGCCATCAAAAGGCAGTAAAACAATCCTTTAAAAAAATATTATTGTATTCCATGCTTAAGATTGGATTTATTTTCATTTTAAGCCTCTAAAACACTATCTAATTCATTAATAGACATAGATAAAAATATCTATTATTCATTACTTACTTGGGATGTTACAATTTTAGTCCATCATGATTATTTCAAACTAAATCATCATATTTTTGGGGAACTATTATAATGATATTTCTACGTTGATCCAAAAATAATGTCATCAATCTAAATTTTATGTAAAATTATATAATTAAAATCATTAAATATAAGTTAAATTCAATAAATATTTTGTATATAAAATTATTTTGATGAAAAATACTACAATGTCTCTGATATGGTGATCATGGTGATTTTTAATGATTTAAAGTGCTTGGTAAGTTTAAAATATTTTTCCAAAAAATGTGAATTATCCAATATAACGGTTATTTAAACATATTAATCCTCCTAAACATATCCAACATGAAAAATAATTTTCCCATAAATTTGAAATAGTTTAAAAATTATATATATTTTAAAGGATATTGAAATTAGTATTCACTCAATAATAGATACTGGTGTGAAAACCACATCCTAACTAATTCCTTATTCTTATGAACAACCCTTACAAAAAATATTACATTTTTCCATACAGTTAGTCCACCTTCATCACATTTTTTCTAAAGAACCATTTTACCATAATCAGTGCGAGTTATTTTTGTCTTTCAACAAAAGTATAAACATGATTTTCATCGATTTAGTAGTTGTATTCTTACATATCTCATATCCATATTTCACCACCTAGGGAATAATTTCTCATTTTAGGTTCAAATTGGAATATAAATATATTATTATAAAAATAATTTCTTATGTATTTTCATGTTTTGTTTGGGTTAATCATATTTTTAATCATACTAAATTTATAATGGTCGCTTATGATTGATTGGTTCTTTCTGAAAAACATTTTTTAATCTACAAATATATGTAGTATATCGTATATTGAAGAACGTTTTATATATTTAAAAGACACTTAATTATTTTTGAGAGGAATAAGTATCAATGGTTTTGGTTCAACATAAAATAATTGAATTAAATTTGTATAATAATATTATATATAGGATTAAATATTGGATTGTTAAATAAAAAAAGGTTAGTTTCTTCAGATTTTACATGAAATCATTCTAAAAAATTATTATTTTCATATTAAAAAATCCATTCTATTCATTAGTAATAAAATAAAAATTAAAAATTAATTCATTATATTTTTTATAAAATTTATAATGGTTCCAATTTTTATTCCAAATAAATACGTTACACAGAAATAAGTTAATGTATTAATGTTTTGGTTTTATTTTAGTTCACAACACATAATGTGTTTTATTTAGAAGATGAAAAATTGTGACATAATTAAAAGAATAATAGTAATATATTCAATCATCATCCAAAAAATTTTAAAAAAATAAATATTAACCCATAAAATATTAATTCATTTCATACAAATTTTGTGGTTTTGATTTATTAATCAAATTTTATGAGGCATTTAAGGTGTTGAAATATTATAACCAACACCTTTATAACAAAAAAAATTTCAAAATTAGATTTAAAAATATTAATTCCGTGATCAATCTAGATATTAATACATAGAATTAAATTTTTATTTAAATAATAATTTTTTAAACAAAATAAAAACTTGGATTTTCAAGTGTGAAAATAGGTCCCAATAAAACGTATTGAATAAAAAATAGTGATATACTCATATTTTATCCATTCATTTCATCCAGTTTTTATAGGACAAAATAAAAATATGCATAATAATTATAATTACTTGGATGTTGATACTCCACTAAGAGTTTAAACTGGAATATTTTTATATACCAAATTGATAATGACTAATGACAATTATAGATTTAAAAAAATGTTTTTTGTAGATCCTTAACACAAACAATCCTATAAGATTTATCTGATTTGTTGAGATTATGGTAACCAAACCCCCTCTTCCAAATCCATGAAAAATCTTATAGAACATTAACATAGAAAATTACTATGTATATGATTTTTTATTATCAAAAACATATACATTATTATGGATAGTGGTATAATGAATAAATTTACCATCTGAATTTTTAAATTCAAATTTTTATTCTTATAGTATTTTAGTTAACATATTCACATAGTTGAATTATTCTAATAATTTAGTTAGGAAGTCATGAAAAATACAAAACATTTTAAATTAATGATTTATTATGAAATGATACATCCCCAACTTTTTTTATTTCACAAAGTTTCTTCATCTAAATTTTAATCTTACTCTATTTTAATTTTCTATATTTTTTAATCTTAACATGTGTCCATTATTGTGTCTAGAAAAACCATTTTTAATGTACAAATTTTTCAACTATTTTTAATCAACATCATTTTCGAGAAACCATAGAGAGTTTTATATTGATACCCTAACTCTTATGGGTTCAAAAATATTATAAATTAATATTTTATGATCCCATATCTATCAAAATAATTTATTACAAATAAATATTAGTTTCATAGAAATAAAATCTGTGAGGAATATTAATGTTTTAAAGAATAAAATATTTTCTAAAAACCATACCATTGTAATATCATATAAATGGATTCAATTTAGTTATATTGATATTTGAATTAAAATGAGATTTATTGCAATTTCATCATATTCCATTTAATTATTTTATTTATATTTTTTATTATAAATATTATGAATATATTTACGAACTAAATGTAAATCAAGTGAAAATATTTTATAAAAAACACTTTTGAGTTAAGTTTGATTATTGTATTATGATCATTATATGTTGAAGAATAATTAGATTTAGAATCTAGTTTTCAAGAATGCATCCAAATCAAAGAAGTAATTATTGATATTTTATTTTTAGTGTTAGACAGATATTCTTTTATATAATCATTTTTATTCATCATGTTTTATTCACCTTTTAAATGTGGGTGAAATATCCCTTAATGTCATAATATTTAAAAAAATAAAACTCATCATTGGATGGACTACATTTTTCATATTTTAATGAATTTAATATTGCTTTTACTGATAATGTTGAATAATGATCATGAGAAGTATAAAGTGTATATAATCCTTGGGTAAATTGGTATGTGACTCTATAGTTAACTTCTCCCTAATTAATTAACCATCCTTGTGAACATTTTCCATGAGATGAAGAATACTATTATAGACACTTCAAATTTATTCTTAAAAAAATAGTTTCAATGTATAATCCACTTGAAATAAATTTGTCTATAGATTTCATAATTTTCATCGCTATACATTCATATTTTATACTTTTATTTATTTCTACACCTTTTAATCTCATGAAATATAATTCTTATATGACTAGATTTATTAAAAAAATTAATATAACATTTGAAGAATCATTATTTTCAAGTTCTTGTAGTCTTTCATTTTTATGATCATATAATATGTTTATATTTCATATATTATAGTACATTATTCTTAATAATTTTTAATGTTAATATTCACTACATTTAGCATTCAGAATAACTAATGATCATTTTTATTTATTATTTTATTTGATTATTTCTACAATTAATCGCTACGAAAGAGATGATTATATAATTATAATAAAATGAATCTACACTCCTTATATTCTCTTTCTCAACATCACTTTTTAGTCTATTTTCATATTACATAATAGTTACAATAAAATCATCATGTCTCAAGAATTTCAAATGGTTTGTTCCATAAAAAACTATATATTTAATTTTTTACTATATTGGATTTATATATATAAATTTTTCCCATTAATAATATGAAATATCCACATAATGAAGAGATTGTATAATGTTCATAATTGAAATTAGTAACAGATTCTCCTTGAAATAGTTGCTCTGAGAAGAAACTAATAATCATGACTATCATCTTGTATGATAGAAATTTTGGTTACAAGAACACTGGGTTTTCTGAAATGAGTAATCTCCAACCAATTCTAAATTCTATTATCAGTCTTACGAGAATTTATTTTACATTAAATTTTGCTTTTAATTTATAATAATAATAATCATGTATTTCATACATTATCGTTATCCTAAAACTCATTTTGTTTTGTCTTTGTAAAACATAGAAATTTACTTCTGTGGAATTTTATAATTTTTTTCATCATTGAATTATTCAAACCTCGAATATTAATAATAATAGAATTTTTTCAATATATTTTTTAATCAGAATTATTTCAAACAAATATTATAATATAATTAGTTTATATATTGTCTATATATC
This sequence comes from Viscum album, assembly GCA_963277665.1. Taxonomy (NCBI): domain Eukaryota; kingdom Viridiplantae; phylum Streptophyta; class Magnoliopsida; order Santalales; family Viscaceae; genus Viscum; species Viscum album. The sequence continues at coordinate 202,526,320 of OY728128.1, forward strand.
CAATAGATATTCTCACCATAACTAAAAGTCATTTTCTGCCACAGAATTACTGTAAAGGGACTAAGATATTTTAAATATACTAATAGTGAATTAAAAAATAATTCTAGCATTCACATCAAACATAGTGACAACATTTAATACTATTTATTCACATGAATATATAATAAATTAAAACTATAAGGGGGATGTGATTTGTAGTCTGAAACATGATGAGAATGATTGGGTTTCTTCAATGTGTAATTTTATTGGAAATATAATATTATGAATAAATTATAATTTATTAGATTTAATTTAGTTAAAATAAAGTCTAATTAATGATTAAAATATCTTAACTAAAAAACTACTCTATAAAAATTTGTATTATTGAATATTAATATATGTAACAAATTAACGAATGTAATAATAAATAATTTTTAAAATGAATGTGAGGTTAAAGGATTAAAATCATTAAATACCAAAAAGATAATAATTGCTAAACCATAATATTATACAAATAATACGTAGGATCATTCAACATGATCCAAGATATCATATATTCTATCCCCGAATCCAATCTACATAAAATAATCATACGGTGTCTTTTTCTTCAAATCACTAGAATCCCTAAATCAAGCTGAACTGAAAATACACTTTCTTTTTTCTCTAGAGAATCCATTGATCAAAATTATCACAAATAAAATGAATACAAAATGAATGTGATAATGATATTTTCAATGGAAACATAACACAATGTTACATTGTAACACCCCAAGCTTTTACGGTATGCTTCTCTTTAAATAATATAATAACTTTTGTTGTACACAACATCGAGTTCTAGAACACTACAGCCAATCAAACTATGTGTTATTAATAGTAATACCCACATTTTGAAATTTTATAAATTTTTTTTCCAAATGTACATCATTTTTAGATTCATAATATCAAAATTATATTAGGGTGAATTCTTTGAATTTGTTTGAAAAATTTCAATTTTTTATGAATAGTGAAAAACACATCGTTATTGTTTAAAACAGAATTTTTATTCACAGATAAATTTGTTTTATTGAGATTTATTTTATGTAAAAATGAATACATAAAACCTATATTAGTTCAATGTAATTCATTAGAGTCCTTTTATAATAATATTAGATGTATAAAATTGTATTGATCATTTTAACGTCTTTTACCCACCTTCTAGGCACATTAGCAAATTTTCATAAAACGTAATTTTTCTGCTTTGGTGAATTGAATCCCAAAAAACCATGATACATGTTTGAAATAAATAAGAAAAATGTGTTTCAATAGGATAAAATTATTTTTTGGTAAATAGTAACTTTTGATTTTAATTTATCAAGGTTAAAAGTAAATAGGGTGATTAAAGTTAAAAATGATCTTATAATTACCCAATAATATGTCATAATTCTATTGGATAAGTGTATTTAGGATAAAATCAACCTTTGGAAAAAAATATGAACCTTTGGGTCAACATGGATTAGATTAGGAAATTTATTATTATTTTATTTCAAGAATTGTTAAAAGTGTTATATTCAATGTTTAATAACTAAACCATTTTTAATACAAGGTTGTATATAAGATAAATTCGACTATAAATATTCATTATAAAGCTAAAAATAATTCCTATATAGTTGTATTTTATTTATAAATTTTAGACACTAAATAAATAAATTTATTTAGGACACAATGATGATGTAGTAATTACCTTTTTATGGAAAGATTAAAAACATTGATATTATAAATATTAATTTAATTGTAAATTGAGACATTTGATATATTCCACGAATTTTATAGGTTAATAATACATTTTAGGGTTAATTAAATAAATTTTTTTAAAGTGATAATTTTTTTATCACTTCCACAAAAACATAATACATAATAGTGTCAAAATTGACATTAATGTGTTTAAAAAAATAAAATATTATTATATGATATAATATTCTTAAAAATATAAGGTTTGGAAAAAAGGCATAGATAGGGTTAGATATGTTAATAATGAACCACTTGGGGTTCTCTTGTATTTTTATAGTATGTTTGTTAACCATTTATTATAATATTACAAGAATACATGGTAAACGTTAAACTAGTCAACTAAGAGTTAAATCTAAAATATAATGTTAATATGGTGACCTAAACATATATAATACCTATTGGTTGAGAGGTTTTCAACCCATCTTTCCATATCCTCGAAATAAATCCTTTTGGAGAAACTATATACCGAATATGATTATTTAATAAATTAATATTTGAATTTTTTTCTAAAGTGACCCTCACCTCTCTTATAAAAGGGTACATCCCCTTCTCTCAAAATCACATCTCCAAAGCCATTTGGCTCAGCCACCCCCTACTCAAATCAAAATAAATCACCCTCAGAAGAGGTAATAATTTCACAACAACTTTCAAAGATCTTTTCATCTTCCACTTTCTCTTTTTTTCCGTACCAAAATAATAAATCTTGTACCATCTACATATTATTATGTTTTAATAAGTATGGTGTATCAATATTCCTTTTTCTATAAATTATATGAATGAAAAAGTCATCATACATGTGTATGTATGACTTACCATCTCCACATGAAGTTGTAGTTTGTTATTCATCACAACATTTTTTGGATGGGTATAATAATGAGTATAGTTGAGGTAAATAATAAATATAATATGTTAATGATTCTTTATATATGATATATCATCCAATTACATATGATATAACCATCAATATAATGGTATTGTCACTCGTGTGTACGTTTGGATTACCTTCTCCACGAACGAGATGAGATTCATTCCCCATCACAACCATCCAAGAAAAATTTTCATTTTATGGATAAATATAATGTTTAAAAACATAATATATTTTAGGATATGAATCATATACATCCTAATAATAACAAACATGACATTTGTAGAGATACATATAAAGTCAAATGAATTAGTTAACACACAAAACAATGATACTACAGAAATATTATTAACAAAACAATATTAGAAGATCATATATAATATCATATTTATGTATGTGGTTCTTATATAATTTAAAAAAAAATTATTTAAATATTATACAGGAGGTTAATATACCCTCGAACAAGGAAAATTACAAGGTAATGGTTAATTTTACAGACTCTTTATTATTCGAGAGTGTTTATATGTGAGTATCTACTAGGAAATCATTATCATCCACATCCATGTTTCATAAAAATTTATTTCAAAACATTTTTAATCTTTATTAGATTATGGGTTAAATTCATTTATACCCTTGTTTTACTTTTTATAAAATGTTTTGAAAGGAATATTTTCGTCGCTTTCCAAACATGGTACTTTAGGTCTTTTTTTACAAATTGAGGAAATAATGTTTTTTTAACTTATACGGCAGGTGTGGATATTTTCCGCTACTATAACACTTTCAAATATTCCCTTACAATATTATAAGAGTATTTTCAAAATAATTTGTTTTATAATTATGTTACTTTTAAATCATTTCAAAATAGAAAGAGATATTTCTCTCCAATAGTTTTGGTTTCATCTATTTCAACAACATTTGATGAATTTTACAATTGTTAGAAGTTGATTTATTATGATACAATATTCCATATTGTATAGAAGGTTTTGTGATATGTTTGATTGTGGAGTTTTTATTTTTATACCATTAATGTTTTATGGTTAAATTATTAACATTTCATACGCTAGTTTAAACACAAATGTTTATGTTATGTTTCATCCTTTTCATATGATGGATTAATTGAACATAGTAAGTGATGGTTGGAGCACACTATAGCTCTTTGATGCATCGGTAGGTCTCATGAGACAAACTATTTTCTTGGCACAATGCCTTGAAAAAATGTTATTTGTAGTCTTGTAATGAGGCCTTGACAATGTGGTTATGATGTTCTCCATTATGCATTCAATCATTATAAAGTTGGATATAGATATTAAATGTGATTATTAGACTAGTATAATATCCATGTAAATAAGTAAATTTCATTATTTGATTTATCTTTTCCATATTATTGTGTTTTTAGTTTTAAAAGGGTTTTTTTTATTCTTATACATTAATTTAATTGTTTATGCTTATTTATGAATGTTTCTGCTATATTGTTATCCATAATGAGTATTTATGCTCACCCCTTTCTAGGATTAGTTTTTCCTAGGATGTAATGAAATATATTTTAATTTACCTTCAGGGATAAGGTATGACATATTAGTGGGTTCAAAGTATGCAAAATAATGTTTTTTTATTTCAAAACGTAATATAAAACTTATGTTTTTTTCTAGCACATCTATGTCTACCAAACAAATCGGTCTTTTGGGAAATGATCTCCTGTTATCATGCCAATGTTATGTAATAATATGATGACTATGGGTAACTAGGGTCGGGGCGTTACATAGATCATAAAAAAATACATATATTGAAAAATTTCCAAGAACAGAAGTTCTAATACGTATTAGAAATTTCACAACCTCATAAAAACCAACAATTTTAAGAATTATCAAAACTGATTCCTAATATAATTATTTTTGATTGATGAACATTTACTCTTATATTTAAAAAAAAGTGGTAACACACTATAATATTTGACTTCCTCATTATTATGATTCAATAGTAATAGTATTAGAAAAAAATTATCATAATCTAATTCACCAATTTTAACTTATCATATTCAAATTAATTTATTCTTACAATAATAGAAATATTCTTTATTCTTGGAAATTTACTCTATATTGAAACCTTGGTTCAATATATTTTCATCCATAACTTTTAAAAGTATAAAAAAATAACTTAATTTTATAATAAATACTCACTAAAATGACTATTTTCATTTTGAGAACAAATGTTTAAATTGTTTTATTGACTTAAAAGGAACCAAATATCACTAAATCTCTATAATAGGGAATGATTGATATATATTCTGGAATATAATCCTTTAATTGTTGCATATATTATATCAAGACCCCTAATTTGGATAATTATTCATAAATATTTAACACTTAAAGTCCTACTCTAAGTACATCTTAATTCCCTAGCAACACCAACCAAAATTTAAATAGGATATGGTCCCAAATTAGTTGAATCACACCCACATTTCCATTTTTAAAATACGTAATATATATAAAAACATATATACTGTTGTATTATTTGGAACCACCAAACTAATGTATATATTTATCCCTTCATGAGTCGCACATGATCACTTCATCCTCAACCAATCCCGATCAATAACACACCACTATTTTCCACATAAAATAGGCATAGGAAATATTACTTCTCTGATATAGTATCCAACAGTTTATGATCCAAATTTATGGTATCATTAATAAAACTCTAGTTAAATTGGATTCACCAATTCCCATTCACCCTCTTGGAGAATCATTTATCTAAGACACATCAGATCTCCATTTCAAAATTAATTAGTCAAGTATGATATATGATTCCCATCCTATGGTTTCATATTAATTGGAGGAGGGATAAAAATATTATTACATACAAAGATTATAATTAACACATATTAATCATGATGAATATTCACTATAAGACACCCAGATCAATAAACATAGTGGAGAGGGATAGGTGAGGTAAGGGAGGGGGGATCCCCATCCATTCAGTAGTTACATTAACCCTAAAAATTCAAGATGATTAAAAATTAAAAATTCACCCAAATTATAAAAACATTCTCTATGAAAATTGTGGGAAAAAAATTTCCACTATATTTAAAATGGTGTTTAATGGAATATTGGTAGCCCAACTGGGTTATATTAGATACACAATGAACACTTAATAGAGTGGAAATTGGTAACTTCATAAGAAATCATATAACTTGTTGAATCATATAAGGATCCATTAACATGTTCCTACAATAATCATTTCCATCCTCTTTTATCTGGTACATGAAAATCCACATTAGATATTTCCCCCCAAAAATACATCTCAAAATAGCTCTATTTACATTTAAGCTCATATATAATTCAATTTCAAAAATTGAAATTGAGATGCTCAAAACTTTTTGGGTCCTAATTTCCTTAGAATCCTAATTAGTCCATCCCCACCAATATATTAATACTCTAATACTTTAGTAAATATTTCTACTTAAATACAACTTCTTTGTTAGATAGTTTAGAGTAAATTAAATAAAAAACCAAAATAAACCATGATATATTTTATTATGATAAAATATTACTATGTAAGATAAATATTAATATACTTTGATAATCCAATATTAATTGTCATTAAGAAAAATACAACAGGAATATAAATATAAATAAATAAAAAGGCCAATAACATGATATTATTTCCATCGTGATTATCAGTTAACATTATACATCCATTTTTTGTATAGAAGGAAGAAAAAACGTTAGGATGGCAATGGAACATTTGAGATTTATTTCAATGAATATGATTGTTGGTTCTAGATAAGTATTAAGTATTTATATATGTTTATAAAACGACTGTTATAAATATATATATTAGACATGTCACCATTAGATGTATGTTCATTGGACATATGGTCATCGCATATATGGTCATTTGATGTATGGATAATGAATATATGATTTCTTTATTTAAGGGTTACAATAGGCAGATTGATGTTGATAAATTTTAATTAAAAATTTGAAATTATTGTAATTCACTAATAATTATAATTTCATGATTTAAATAAAAAACTAATTAAAATATTTTCATAATTACATATATATTTGTAACATTTTTTATTATGATATAAAATAATGATTTGAAGGATTCAAAACATTCTATGAATTACTATAATTCAGAAGGATTAATAAAAATGGATGGTTTGTGGATATATAAATAATTTTAATGTAATGTGATTGTATCTAATTAATTCTAAAAAAGAAATTTCTTATCAAAAATGTCCATCAAGTGTTTCATATTTTTATCTAAATTAATTTAAATTTAACTCTTTCAATGGGATATTTGAATAAATAGATTCAATATATAAATAAATAGATTAATATAATTTATCTAATAAATATTATAAAACAGTATTATCAACACATAATGGTTAAATGAAATCGTTTCTATTAGAAAAAATCTTTCTACATTTTCTATGTTTTCAATTGAAAGTTAAATTTATAATATTTAAAAGATGAATTACATTAAACATTGACAATATTTTTAAAAATAATGTCAAAATTTGTTAATAATGTTAATTATATTTTATACATAAGTATTATTTAGTGAGGAACAAATTGAGTTACCATCGTTAAGGTAAAATGACGTAATAATGATTAGATTACGTGGTAATGATATAAAATATCATAATACCATATCTCAAAATGGAGTTCATGAGGGTATTCATAACTAATATTTTCTATACATCCATGTTTTATCCAATTCCCATTTTAAATTGAAGCATTATACATTAAGGATAGTGAATTTGAATAAATAGCCTTAAAAATCCTCTCAAAAAGGACCCCTCATCTACCCCTCCCAAAACAGTCCATATATTGGATTCAATACAGAATCCATAGTAAATTTACATATAATAAAGAATTATTAAATATTATGTACATTGTATGTCTAAAAAACCTTTGAAACGCCCAATTTGTGTACCAATCACTTCCCATGTTATGGATATAAGGGTGTTCCTAATAACCAATAGCTAGAAAAAAGTTCCTAGGAATAAATAAATATATATTAAGAATTTTTTTTCCCAAATAAAAAATTTAATACGGGTTTTAACCAAGATTCGTGAATGAAGTCACCATAAATTAGTTATTAACACCATTAATATTTTGATAAGAACGCTATAATGCATGAAATAAAAAAGTCATAGTTGACCATCACCACAATAAACAATCAGAAATGTACTAAAAACACCATGATTCAAAAATATTTTAATGTTATGGGAATCCAATATAGATATAAAATATCCTAAAATTGTAGAATAAAAATTATAGAAAAATAACTCTAAGAACAAGTAAACCATTTTTAGGAGAAATAAGACTTCATCCTTCCACTATGTCACCTCTATATAACACATATATTCTACAATCAATACCCTAAACCACAATGATGCACCATTCCCCTTCCAACAATAGAAAAAAATATCTATATATATTGTAGTGTATGAAGAGTGAGATAAAAAATGATAGTTAGATACCAAAATGTGAATCACAATAACACTTTTCATAGAATATAAATCATGCCAATTTGAATAAAAAATGAATGTGGAAGATAGACTTTTTTGAAAAAAATTGTAAATAAAATTGGATCGAGTATAAAAAATTAAATTAACATATAAAATTGTGATTATAGTGTAGGAATCCTAGCAGTGGACCCTATGGTAGGTATGGATAAAAATACCTAGTAAATGACCTCACTAGATAACAAGATAAACATATATTAAATAACATCACAAGATAGGGGTGTATCATAAATTTCATCACTAGTTATAGGGAAACACATATCTAGTGGTATAAACATCATCCTGTCTAGTTTTACTTACCTAGGCATCCTAGTTTTCCTAAATGGATTATTTGAAAACACATAAATCAATAAACATTTTATTTATATTGATTAATTAAAAAATAGTTCCAATTTTCATTATAAATTATGTCATGTTTATTCAAAAATAACAAATACGTATTTAAATAATTAATTTCAATTATTTCTATCCATAAATAATGCCTAAATTGTTTTCATAACATTTTAATAATTATAAAAAAATTTGTGAGAATCTATAAGATTAAACAAAAAATGGATAAAATTGTTCCACATAATATTTCAAAATAGATAATATACATAAGTACAAGTGCAATATATCCTCTAGAATAACTAGAAAATACCTAATATAGAAATAAACATCCATAATGTTTTATTCGGAGAAACCCTAATAAACATTGGCTTTAAGATGTAATGAAAATAATGAAATATGGAAGGAAAAACACCAAACAAGGTTGTAGAGAAGCTAAGTTGGTTATTCGATGAAAATACAAGATGAAACCCTACAATAAATCCAAGTAAGATGAAGGGGAAGAGGTTCCATGGACCTATGAATGGGATGGATAATGAGTTGTGAAGATAAATGAGAATCAACACATTTAAATTAGGTAATATGATAATGATAATTGATAGAGGTATTCACTAGGTCTATATTTTTATTTTATATAATTGTCACATAATTTTTTTTCGGAAAATAATGATATTCAGGAAAAATATAGTGCATCATTTCATAAATATGTAAATAAGATTCAATGACAATGGTTATGAGTAAATGTATTATTCCATGTATGTTTTCACTACAGAACTATTTCATGATATTAAATGTTAGTGAGTTAATATATTAAATAATTGAATAAACCTACAATGATATTATTTCAGGCATCTCAATGCATGAATATATGAGACAAAAACTACTGAGGTTTCTAAATTTCCAAAATAAACTAATTAAATGGGATATTACGGGAGTTTTTATATAACTAGTTCTTGGAAGATACTCCCTACCTCTTTTCTATACTAAATCTTCCCAATTTTGATATAAATTTGCCAACATACTATAGGGAAAAGGTGAATACAATCTGAAATATGGATAATTCATTGTATCACATAGATACCTTTGGAGGATCGATGTCACTATTCTGGTAGTTTTGATCTCTCTCAATCCCATGTTGTAGTGTTTGAAGATGATGTAGTGGATTTATTTGTATATAGTATGCATGTTTAAAATGGGTTCTTCATTTAAATTTTATTAATAAGTTTCATATACTTTATTAGGAATGATCCTTGTAATACTATTTTATTCACTTTATCCTGATTTTATTTTTTTTATTGAAATAAAACTCTTATGTGGAAGTAGAGTGAACTCGTGATTTAAATCTATATATTCATGCATTTAAATGATGATCATAACAAAAAATAGAGACATGAATTTCAGGTTACTCGTAAACCTTGAAAAGGGTTTACCCTTATAATGTAGGGTTTTATAATGGTAACCAAGACCATAACCCTACAAAAAAGTAATGTTTAAGGGTAAAAAAGGAATAATACTTACTCAACACACATCAACAAGTATTACCTTAATATTAAGGGTTTTTGTAAATGTAGTCTCTATTGTAATCCATACACAAATATTTTATATAAATGTGTTACGTAAGGGGATAACATTGATTACCCTTACACATATAATTTCTACAGGGTTTCAAAATACCACATAAAGGTAAATGGATAGTATATAAAGGTTCTTAAATTGATAAAATGGTTACATTAAAGAAACAAAATTTTTATACAAACATGAGATACTTTGTAATCATGTTGGAGGTTTTCATAGGGCTACATACCATTACATGGAATGTTTTTCATAAGGTTTGTGTCTATTTACTAAAATAGATACATTATATTTAATGGTTGTAGGAGGTTAAACGTACAAAGAAATGGAATTCTATATAAGGTTTATTAGTTTTTAAAAGAAAATTATGATAACAAATGGTTAAATGATTTTCAAAATATTTATTCATCATTATGAATGATATTTTTATATTATTTATTTAACAAAAGGTTAATAAATGAAAAAATGTTTATTTAAAAAATGGTTAAAAAATAAAAGGTTAATATATTATTTTTATATTATTTATTTTTATATTATTCATCATTATGTTTTATCTTAAAAAATGTTTATTAAAAAATTTATTATCCAACATTTAATTCTAATATTTTAAATAAATTTTAAACAAATTATGTGACAGTACATTGATATAGAAATAAAAAGTTTTATTTATAAATCATAATTGATAACTTATATGGCTTATAAATTATTATATAAGGCCAAAATATAATATGATTATATTTAATTTATGATTTTTTTATAATAAATTATTTTAAATTTATTAAAATTAATGGAATTATTTGGTTATTATTTATGCCACATAAGTTTTTTGGATGACTCAAATTATCATGGTTTAAATAATGATTAAGACTATTATTATTATACTATATAAAATGTTTCCATAATTAATAGTTTATAATTTAAATTATATCATTCATTTAATATGTAAATTAAATATAATTCTATGAAGGAATGAGTTCATATTATAATGAATATAATATATTTATATTCAAAATTATGGAATGTAGAGAGTGCTGAAGTATTAAATTATAAAATGATCTATAATTATGATTAATTTTTTAACTATATATAAATGTATCATTAATATTTAAAAATCAAAACTATTAGTTATTTATTTTTTTATACTTTCTATATATATTTCTAGTTCTAAAATTGTTTCTTGGGAAAATAAGGAAAGTGCAATAAATGGTGCTGAAAGGGGCTGCTTCATGAAGCCTCTTCACAAAGGAAGCACCTTCGCAAGGCCCTTAAGCACCACATCCTGTACAAAGCCAAGGCCTTCTCTGTGCCTGCTGCTGTGGAAAGTGACGGTCGACTCTACAGTAACGATGAACAGGATGTGGGTCTTCGTAGTGTGGAGGTAAATAAGGTCATCGTCGTGAGTCCTTGGAAATTGATGGAAGCCTCTATGACATCCATAGAGGGAATGTAGAAAGCCTCTGAACCACAGATGGGATGGAAGATGACTATGGGAATCTAATAAACATTGTGAAATCTTCCTCTGATGGTGAAGCACAAGTTACTTTTGGCACACCCTCAGATCATCATGCCCTCATGGAGCTTATAAATACCCAGATCCTGCATTTCAAAGGGGAATGAACCTGCCCATTCATCATCCCAATTCCCAAATCGTGAAGCACAATTTTCTCTCGGAACCATCAGAAAAATGAATCATCTGTGGTACTTGAGCATTATGAAAATCATTTCCCATTACTCGAATTTACCCACTCTCCATTGAGGTATTCCCTTCATAGTGTGTATGGGGCATCTCCAAGGAAGGGTACCCCTTTGGATACTCAATACTTCACAAAGTACCTATGATTTATGATGAACCCTCAAATAATATGTGTAATACATGTGTAGGATAGGACACTATACTCTACAAAGGTAACCTCTTTGGGAATCCAAATCCTTTTTAAGCCCATATGCTTTGCAAGCCTCTGAGTTCTGCATGCCCCTGTGCTCTGCCAACCCTTGTGCTCTGTGTGGGTTGGAGCTCTATGAAGTCCTGTGATTTGCGAACTGGAGAGCTCTACAAAGACATATTCCCAAAGATCCCCTATTCCTTGTGAGCCTCTAATATTTTCAAAATCCCCTCTCTATGAGGAATGTTGCTTCACAAACCCTTCTCCCTTGTGGCCCTATAGGCTTGTATGAAGTAATTTCAATGTCCATTGGGTGGTGACTCATGTTTAATTACATTGACTCATGCTTCTTTTCATATGCACACTAATGGGTTTGGCTTCTTCAAATGGACACGCTAACATGATCCCCTAAATGGATCACTCCAGAACCCCATCTACATACGGCATTGTTGGTTCCCTCCCTTCACCAAGGGTTAATGTGTGCACGTTATGTAAGTCCTATGGGTGAGGAGTGAATCCTCACCATCCGAGCCATATGATGTCAAAATACCAAGTACCCACTTCTCTAACACATAACATTATAGTATGATAACCTCATAAGTGACATGTACCTAGGGGACCATGAGTGGGATGGGAACCAGCGCCATCCCACTACCCACTCCCTCTGAGCTTTGTTACCATGCGCACCTCAGGCAGTCCTTGTGTAATCCCCTACCCAACATGACAGGGTGTTCCGAGTACAGTATTCATATCCTCCACGTACATCTAAACCCCTAAGAAGACTTCCATCTGGGAGTATGTCCCAGCCTTCATTTCTTTATTCAACTAAACATGCGTCAGCTCCACTTCATTTATCTTGGATACACATTTCTTGAGACAAGCATCATGTCTATGTTACCTCTTGTTTCCATCACCTAGAATGACTCTTGTGGGATTAGATTAAGCACTGACCATGAAATCTTATATGGGACACCTTAGTATGTAATCCCCACAACCCTCTCATTCGAACGACATGGACATTGATCATTTCCCTTTTGGAGAAAGGTATGTAGGAAGTCTCCATGAAGCTCAAGTCCACCACCATTCAGTCCTGGCCACATCATGTCATTTCACCCTCATCCAATATGACGTTAAATTGTATTCCCCTTTCATCATGTATATGGTTAAACTTTATTCTTTTGAACAATGTGGGTTTTGATCCTTGTCTCTTAGACAAGGTACATAGGAAGCCTCCCTGATGTTCAACCCTAAACACTGGTAAACTTTGGCATCCCCTGTATTGGAACCCAAATACTTGGTCATCCCCTTTATTGGTGTAGACTAATTCCCAGGCATCAAATCATATGTAATCCCCAAACTCTAACCAAACTTCTTCATCCAAGAGTTTCCCTCTTTTTATGGGATTATAACCACATATAAGCCCCATCAAGTCTTCTTGTCATTGTCTATTGTGTACACTTGGATTCCATTCCCCAATTATTAAACTATGTAGACTTTGATTCCATACAATGAGTATATAGAAAGACTCTATGAGGTTCAATCCCATCACTAATCTCCCATCCTGGTCTCTCCCATTAGCCATTGTGTTTTGGGATGGTTATGTCTGAATCCAGAGGTACTACCTCCTTCGGGTCTCATCTATGCATCCATCCTTACGATTTGCCTCCTCATGTGACTCATCGCCCCATTTCCATAAGTACGCGGAATTTGATTCCCTTCCACCGGGATATGTAAGAAACCTCATCGAGGTTCAATCCCAATAAATGTACCTCAACATTGGTCCTCAGTTCTATCCCCACTCATTCCATCATTTGACACTCCATCCATATCCATCTTGATTCCACCCAGGCTTTGATATCTTGGTGAAATATTGGAATCCTTGAGAAGAAAACCATGTGTAAGCCTCATTCATATCCTCACTCCTTTGTAGCATCTAGGATTCTAACCACCCGTCAGCCACAACATGTATTCGGGTTGTATTCCACTGTGCGCTCCCAGACCCCATGATTCACCATGTTGAAAAACGAGGATTTTGATCCCTATCTTCTAAACAAGTTATGTATGAGGCCTCCATGAGGTTAAATACCAACCAATGGTAATACATGGTGTCCCATTTTTTTCCTGACCCAATCATCATTGGATCTATCCTGATTGGGTGCCTCGATCCACCTATCTAGTATACCTCTCAATAGATCCCTCCAAGGGATGTACCCATCTAATCGACTCCCATCACTATTCTGATCAGTAAAATCATTCTCATCGAGATGTTAATCTCATGGAATACCTTGTGTTAAACATGGTATGACGATGAAAACCTTGGAGACATTCTTATGGAATATAATTTCCCACACTTGATGTAGGATGCCTTCGTCTTCAACGCCCTCAAGAACCCTATCATTAGGGGATGAAATCCAGGTGTACCGATGAACTAGTGTCTAGAAATTCAAGTGATGTCCAATGTGACTACTCCCCTATCCAGATGTCTCTTCCCTAACTTGACCCCATGGAATGTATGGATAGAAGAAGTGTATTTAACCTTCATCCAGAAAGATATGGAACTGGAAAGAGCTTCACAAACAAAATCTTAATATTTACGGGAGACCCAAACTGGGAAACAAATTCTGAGTAGGAATCTATAGAAGGAGAAACTGACATCACATCATATCATTTTGATCCAAGACAAAACATCGTAGAATAGCGATGGATGTCGCCCTCCCGTGGAAAGCAAGAATTCGGAGTAACATCCAGTGCATCACCATGGACAGATGTCCACCTCGTAAAAATCATCAGATATAGAAATGGTGAAACCAACATGAATTTCTTCTAATAAATATGTATATTAGTAGCATTAGAGAAATTACCAGATAATCATGTCATCGGATCCAGCTATTTAGCATCTGATTTCTCCACACAAATAGTGTGTCAGGTGTGAAACTCACCAAGAGTGCGAGAAGTCAATAATAGGGCATCACAGTCCGTGACGTTGTCATTGTGGATCTTTCAGTCCATCCATGGAAGTTTGAATGGTGTTGGGGAACTGGGCATCGATTTCCTATTATCCGTACTCATGGGTGAATTTTTCTGCATTACAGGACCCAAGCTCATGCTACAGTAAATTGATCACCTCCTACCTGTAGATTCAGGGGTAGGGGAAATTCCAACATGGTAGCCCCACATGGATCCATCTCTTCTGTTGAAACCTCCATGAACATAGCTACTAACCTCCCATTCCCCCTATCACCCAATCTATTTTCCTATAAGATGGTGATTAATACTCTTACTTGTTGATACGAATAAGAGGGGTTTATCTTAACAAAGGACACTGCCCCCCACAACCTAGAGGATTCCGTGACCCATCAGCCCTTCCACCCCCAAGGGTCGCACATGAATCTGTTTCTCCCCACTATGATCTTCAATAGATTTGGGAGCCTATCCCTGGAGTGCTCTTATGATTCCCTCCTTTATCAGGATGAAGTAACAGATGTCCAAGTCTTCCCAGCTAAAACTTCATCTAGGGAGACATCGATGAGGGCTCCAACCCAGCCTCGTCTGCATCACCTGTTTGTGTCATAGACCGAGGATACGGTGGACCATACCCCTACACAACTATCCCATGTTTGGCTAACCATGTTTCAACATATTGTGAAAGCTCAAGAAGACATCGGCTAGGGGGCATCATCTTCCACGACACCTATGGCCCGAGCCACCACCAGCGCATAATATTGGCCTCCTATTGTTGTCCCAAAGTAGGGGAACTTCCCAGTCCCATATTAGGGATTCTCCCAAGCCCAATCTAGAGTGAGAAACATCCACATCATAAGTAGGTTGAATTAACCTCCCCAGTCACCGATGCAAGAAGAAGCTATCGTCGGCCGATCTGTGATGATGGAATCCATTACGGAGGTCATCCCCATACCAATATCAAGAAGAGTAGAGGTCCTCCAATCCCCCATATACTTCATGGAGGTTCTCCAAATTCCATATTCATAAACTCTAGTAGAGGACCTCCCTGTTTTATCGACACATAGCATGACGGTCCTCCCAATGATCCTGGTCATAGTCATGAGAATTTCCCTTTCCAACTTGTATGGTCACCTGCTAGCATGTGATTCCTCCCCATGTTCCCATCGACATCAGTGGAGGCCCTCCCCACTTAATCTATTCTCATCATGAAGTTCATTCCCATATCCATTATGGTCAGAACAAAGGCCCTCGTTTTTCATCTACCTGAGCCAGCCGACGCAATGGTCCTCCCTGCATTGCAGATCACCACCATGGAGGATGTCCCCGTGTGCTTTCTATCTCTAGTGGAGGCCCTCCCCGCTACATCACCATCAATCACAGAGTACATCCATGTGTTCCATTTTACATTTTTACAGGTTCTCATCGCACTGTGGTTTGTCCAAGTGGAGGCCCTCCCCTCTATAACAGCAATCCAAGTAGAGGCCATCCCGCTCTAACAGAAATCCTAGTGGAGGCCACACCTTCTCTAACACCAACCTATATGGAGTTAATCCCTATGTCAAAAATCTACACTACCTTGAAGAACTGTCTAGAGGCAGGTGGATAGTTCATCATCGTTAGAGGGAGAATGTTGAGATGCATCAAACTGCAATCCAACCCGTCTGATTCTCAAATTCTGAAGTAGAGTGTGATTAAAGGATGTAACCTTATACCCAATCCTCTATGTTGGGGGTTGTGGAAGGAACTAGCCATATCATCCCCATATTTCTGGAATGTGAGCTCCAATAGATCTATGCATCCCTTTGAAGATACCTACAAGAGGTATAAGATTTGGCCCCTTTCCAGGGTGTGGCTTTGCAATTCTACTTATCATCAATAGTTTCATTCTAAACCTCAATAATAGATCATGAGGAGTTTTTTTGGTGACCAATAAAGGATGAGAAATAGTGTGACCCACTACCAATGATCGCAGCCCCTACGTGGGATGTAGTTATCATTTTTACATCTTACAGTGATTTGGTTGTGCATTCTGTGCATTCTTCGAAAGAAATACCAAGATGGGGTGTCTTGTCGCTCGCATTCTGTACAGTCCACCGGCCATTCTACCACCAAAAAAGTCCAAATCAGTTCAATTACCTATCCCAGAACCACCTCCAGTTGATTAATGGGGCAATCAAGGACTGGATCCCGAGTCTAAGCTGAGATTTTTGTGGGAAATTCTCTCAGAAAAATATTTCCTAGATATGTTCTAGCCAATTGAAACTGAAAAATTCATCCTTAGGGTGTCCCTTACCCAAGACAAGGTAATGTGCCTCTGCCAAAACGTAGAGAGGATTCATTTTTTCCTATGTTGTCAGCAGTTGGTTTACCACAAGAGTTGGGAACTCTATGAAGTCATTGGGAAACAATGCCTTCTGATCGTGATGGCCGCACTTTCTATTTCATAGCATCCCGAATTAGCTGGTAATATGAAGGCCCACAAACAATAATTCATACAGAGCTTCACTATTCTCTGAAAAGTTATAAAGGAGGCTTCCCGATGTCTCCAGATCTGTGATTTTTGGCATTATGGTTCGATAAATTTCCAACCTATCTTACACCATCCTAGTTCACCTAGTTATATAGAGGATATGCATCTAGGAATTGTCAATGTAAACATGGTAGTTCCTGAGATATACCCGGTTGGGGGCACTGGTACAAGACTTGGAGAAGAGGAGCAGCCTGCAGGGGCAGTACAACACCCGAAAGGTCTTAAAGGTGTCCATAATCGCCAACAACAAAACATTTCTTGGCCTTCCTACCACATCCAAGTCATTACCTCTCGGTCAATACCCCAGAAAAGGAAAAGATAGAATTTGGAATTTCAGACCAATTGACCCGTCTGGCTTAGTGCAAAATTTGGAAGATTTCCCTAAGAAGGAATGTTTGCATCAACAACTTTTTAAACAGAATAAGAAGGTTGATGATCTCTTTTTGATTATGCCGCGGAACGATGACCAGATTATACTATTCCTATACTAGGGAAATAGGGGTAGGTATTACCTCTTCCTAGTGAGTCGCCTTTGAGTGATCGTGAGAAACCTATCCATCTAGATATGGTAGAATCTAGTGATTAATGCAAATGGTCATGAAATGCACCACCCAATCCACCTAAATTGCATGAAAACCTACTTCACATCCCATCTATTTTTTACTAGCTCCTCTATAGGTTCCACCAGCCATTCTAGAGGTTAACCCCCCTGCTCCTCATGTAATTCCACTTGTCACCCCACGAGCCGCTGGGCCCACTTACTACGTCTAATAACATTCCAATGTGTTGGAGGTCAATGACCCTTTCCCTGATCAGAATCATCGTATAGATGATCCGGTGGCAGCACTTATTGATGACATCAAGGACATAGAAACCTGAAAATTTTCAATCATGACTGATGGAAAGTAAACTTTCTTATGGGTTAATGATATGCCAGCACCCCTAGGTTTTCTAAATCCTACCTTCTCCCCCATCATTGGGATGGGAAATCTGTTGTATCATCTGACCCACTATATATCAAGGTGTGGACCCATGTTGGCAACTCTAGTGCAACACGAGGCTTCCAAAATCTGATATTTCGTATAGGCTCTATAAGTGCCGACGTTTGTCTAGTATATCTAATTACATGTTCGATCAATAACTGGTTGGGAGGATCTTCGTTGTAGTTTTTCTACCAGTTCAGTTCCACGACATAGAAGACAAGTATTCCTCTCCACATTATGTGCAATAAAATACGTGATGAGCGTGTCGTATACTTCATCGCCAGGTGAAAGGGACTCACATGTTCACTTCATATGAAACTAACCCATGAGCTTCTTCTAATGATGTGGGTGTGGAATGTGATTACAGAACTGGTCCCTTCTCTCAACACATAGAACTTCCAAGGTGGGTTCTAGGATTTCCCTGAAATGCTCAACATTTAGAAGAAGCCTTGTAGTAAGCCAAGATGGGACATCCACTGACTTCTGTAGATCCTACAAGAAGAGTCTATAAGGCTGAGATTGCATGGTAGAACAAATAGAGGCCCCAAAGTAGCTAGAATTATTACCGTATGAGCCACATCCATGGATTTTCAGAGACCCACCACATCAAGCACACCCTTTGGCATAATAGTTCCTACCTTAGAATCACCATGTGCCCTGTGTAATGTGCTAATACCACCTATGTGAGATAATTAGGTTCTACATCCTCGAGAGGCTCTTCTAGCCCATTGTTAGGTCTAGGATCCCATATATCCTTTTATAGATTGTAGAAATTAGACCTACACATTTAATGAGGAACATGTTTCCAGTTATTTCTGATGTGAATACAACCGTGGAATCCCCTGGATTCCAGAATAAAAGAGGCACAAAGTGGTGGATCATAGTGATTGCCTAAATTACAACCCCTATGACAGGTTCCAGGGGAGCATCCTCATGTATTGATATGTGTTTAGTGTGATGACCCGGACCCTCATGGTCCATCCCTTTGCCAAATTCTGGATCCTAATGGTGGCGTCTCGGTGGTAGGACGTCATTTCGGCATCGACTGATCAGGGCGACCGATCGGCATGACCGATCGGGGAGACCCATCGTCGCGACCGATCGGCGCGACCAATCGGTGTCACCCAGCCTTGTTGGGTTTCTCTTCTATAGTTTTTCCCGTAACGCCGCTTTTAGGACTTTTTAACCCTTTTTACGTGGTTCAAATCCAATTAAATCCCATAATTAGTACCCAAAAATCCCAAAGAAAACCTCCTCAATGGATAATTAAATAATAATTAGTCCCATCGTGTGTAACCACCCAACCGTGTGGGGAACCACGATCTGAATTTAAAGCCGTTCAAAACCCCATATCTCGTAACAACGGGATCTTATCTATATATCGAATGGGAATTTATTCTTCCTTCGTCTTCCTCTTAGCTAGATTCCTTTTCTTCTTAGTACTCTTGGAGTTCCCGAAGTCCCTCCCCTGCAAGTCGCTCTTTCCCTGTTCTTGGCGCATGGAGAAGAACATCGATCTTTGATTAATCATGTATGGATTTTTCCTTTTCCTCTCCTTTATCTGTATCATGCGGTGTGGGTATGCTTTTTTCTCTGTGGGAATTGATGAAACCAAACTTAATGAAGATAATGGATGGAAATTTAATGAATGAAGGTGGGTGTGATCGATGATCTGCTGTTCTCTTTTATGTTGATATGTGTTGTGAATTGTGTGGGCCTATAATCACTGAAAATCATTGCTATTGGTGGAATTTGCTTGCACACTAATGAACCATGTCTTATGTGATGATTTAATGACTGTAACATGAAAATTGGATAAATCACTTAAACTCAGCTAGTTAAATGGATGTTTAGTAAAACAAGAATCCTGGTGTGACCAGGCCAGTTAATAAAATAGAAAGAAGAACCAAATGAATGATGTGCTTAAACCTGGAAGTTTCCCGCTCTGTTTGGTGGTAGGAGTGTTGTTCTGCTAGGTTCTTATGGGAATATGTGGATGGGGATGGGATCCTCTGTTGTGGTATGGTTGTTGGTTGTGAATATGAAGCTGTGTGGTTTCTCGGCTATGACACGAACTCGGGTGGGATCCTCTATTGTTGAGAAATTGTTGGTTCCTAGTTTTGGGGACATGCGGTTGTGTCTCGAGGTTTTCTTTGTTTCTAGTACTTCTAGGAATCTCAATTATCCATTTTGTGATTTTTTCTTTGGTTCCAGTACTTTGAGGGATCTCACTTATCCCTTTGTTGTTATGACTTCACAAGAGAACCGGGTGTGAATGCTTAAGTTACTATTTTAGTGTTTCTCTTTTCTGGTTTGTGGTTATACCTATTAGTTTCCCAGTAGTGTAGGACTTTTCTTAAATGGTATCACTTGAACATGAAGATAATAATGGGTTAAATGGGGAATTGATTTTTGGAACGAGTTGTGACTTGACCGCAAGGGTTGTGCTTTCCTTTATGAATGAATAGTAACAACGGTGATTGTGCATAGATTTTGGAACCCTAGGTTGGGATGAGTGCTTGTTAACTATACATATATTTGTAGTTTTTACGTTTCTTATTTTTTCCCCACCCAAGTTGAGCACTTAGTGCCAAACACTCCCATTCCATGGGGGAGGGTGTTCTTCCCAACACTCCTATGAGTGGCTGGTTGTTGTATCCTTTTCTACTCCCTTTCATGAATAACCCAAGACTCTTTGGGCAGGCTGTGATGGCCTGAAATCCATTATTAGAAGAATAATCTTCAGGCAGGGTAGTTATGGTGGTTGGACCAGGTGCTTGCGGGAAGGTTGTTTCCCAGGTGTCTTCGGAAAGAGGCCCAGGTGTCTTTGGGCATGGTACTAACTGTTCTGACCCAGGTGTTTGCGGGTGTGGATATGTGTGGCAGGTTGTGGCCTAGGTGTCTGTGGGAGGGTTGTGCGATTATGGCCTAGGTGTGTTTGGGCAGGGTTTGGCAGTGGTATTGTGGTTAGATTATGGCCCAGGTGTGTGCGTGCGGGGTTTGGCAGTGGGACTGCGGTGAGGTTATGCCCAGGTGTGTGCGGGAGGGGTTTGGCAGTGGGACTATGGTGAGAATGGCGGGATTGGTTCGATGCAGAGGATATCTTCAATAACCAGTGGGAAAGTGGCGTGGGGTACCCAAATATTGATGCTCTATTACTATACTTACTTGCCTTGGGTTATTTGGGGAGTGTGCCTTGGTGAGTCTTGGGTGGATAATTTTCCTTGCTAGGAGATTTTGTGACTTCTTTTCTCACAGGGCATTAGAATGCCTCTCCACTTGTGCATCAGATTATTTGGTTTTCCCTACTGAGTATACTTGTATGCTCACCCTACGTATATAAAACTACTTTAAGGTTTCCAGGATGACTTTAGGGATCGTGAGGGACCGTATTAGTTCGGACCTTGGGGCAGTTTCTATCATCATTTTCCTTTTTCATGGTACTTTACCTTTGGATTTTTTATGGCTTGTATCATTTATTGTTGAACATGAATACGGGAATGGGTTACTTTTGGATTTACCTTTACTTTCAGCTTTGGTGTTTTTGGGTTTTACTATCTTTTCTCTCGATCCTATAAAAAAAGGGTAATTCCTTCCATTTGGTGTGAGATTCTATACCCTTGGTGCTAGTCACCACTCCGGGACCTATTGAAGGCGGGTCTCGGGGGGTCATTATCTCTCCTTCAACTTGAAGAAGGAAGGTTCTGGCAATCTGTTGTCCCTTCCCCCATCTTAGTGAAGGCGGGTCGTGACAAAATGGTATCACAGGCAGTGAGGTTGGGAGGCAGGATGGAGTCTGGAGTTAGGCACAGTGAGGATTGCATGGGGTGGTAGGGCAACAGTGTTGGGTGAGCTTGGTGTGTGAATTAGGCCAGGGAAGACCGGCTAGGAAATGAAATTTTAGGGCCACCCAAGATCTGATGCATGGACTCTAGGCCTACCGAACGACCCAGTGAGGCTACACTAATTGTAGGGTAGAGACCCTAGGTAAGGTACATGCATCATAATGACTTGTGTTCTTATGTTTCATTGGTGTCTTGGGGATTTAAAACAAATAAATAAGTCTAATAAAAATTAAGAACAGTATTCTAAACCACTCGGGCTTTGGCATTCCTTGTTTAACTTGCAGTTATGGCACCTAGGAGGCGATCCCGAGTAGTGCGGGTGATCGATGCCCAGGAGGATGACTTGACCGTTTGGCAGAGGACCAACCGAGAGGAGGAGGATGATCAGTGGTAGAAGTCACTTCGAGACGTTCAGCAACAGAACCTCGAGAAGTACAAGGGAACCACCTTGGATATGGAGATAGAGAGCTACCTAGAGGATATGGTGATAGCTTTCTGCCCGATTCGGGCTCCGACTGAGTACTGGGTTCCTCGAGCTGTGAGCCAGATCTGTGGAGAAGCGCGTCAGTGGTGGATGATTAATCTTAGGGAGAAGAGGGAGACCGAGGTGACATAGGCTGACTTCGAGAAGGAGTTCCAGGCGGAACACCTCTCTTCCACGATGAAGGCTGAGAAGATGCAGGAGCTACTCTCTCTAGCAGGGGAGTATGTCAGTAAGAGAGTTGGGGATAAAGTTTAAGTATCTCCTTCTCTTCGCTCCGAACCTCTTTCCGGATGAGGAGTCTCGGGGGAGATTTTTGGAGGAGGCACTCTGACCTTCTCTTCATTACGTTGTGACTCCCTTGACCCTACCGACATACTTAGATGTGCAAAAGAAGGCTGAAGTGGTGGAGAGAATGAACACGCATGGAGATTTGTCACTAGAGGGAATCCAGTTGGGCTTGTCAAAGGGGAAGGATGTCAGCATAAGGCCTTCAGCATCAGGTCCCTCTAGGTTCCGACCAGCAGGGAGAAGGCCACACCAGTTCCAGTTCTGATCTCCAGGTCCTCGCCCTTTCCCTTCGGGCCCGGGACCTAGGTGCTTCATCTGTGGCAGCCATGGGAACCTTCTGAATCAATGCTTGGACAGAGTACAGTATGGTGGGGGTGGGCAGGTCGAGCACCCACCTCAACAACAACAGTTCCCAGATAGGCCCTTCCAGTAGCTGCAGTAGGGGCAGGAGGCTCCCGCTCCGCCGAGGGCAGACGTTGCAGGAGGAGGCTGACCTCAGGGCGCTCCTCAGGGACCTCGACCAGGGAATGGTCGGGGAGTCAGCTGAAAACTAAGAGGCAGAGGAGCTGGGATTGGGTAGTTTCATTCCACGGAGGCAGTACTTCCAGCAGGGCTAGAGGTCATTCGAGGTACGATCATCATGTTTTTTACCCTTACGTATGCCTTGTTTGATACAGGAGCTTCACACTCATTTGTTACACCTCGTCTGGCCCATGCTCTAGGTTTAGACTCTGAGAGACTTATAGTGCCCCTGGTGCTGAGCACAACAATCGGAGGTCAGATCGAATTGTTGTACGTTTTTCAGGGATGCAGACTGATGATAGGGCCACATCAGTCAGTCAGGGGTCTTCTACTGTTGCAGATACAACCATACGATGTCATCCTAGGCATTGACTAGTTGTTCACTGTATGTTCCTTCATTGACTGCATCCAAGGAAGGGTTGTGTTTTCAGACGTGGGCAGCCGACAGGTGACTTTCATCGGTGAGCGGAGTTGACAGGGGAGCAGCAAGCGAGGGGTACCCCTCCTCTCCTTGTTAGATGAGCTATCATTGGAGTCGGTGGATGTAGAGATGGTGGAAGTTCTAGGGGTCGTCAGTGAGTTTATGGACGTCTTCCCTGAGGAGGTGATGACTCTACCCCCTCGACGTGAAATCGAGTTTGGAATACACTTGAAACCTGGTGCTCATTCGATTTCTAGGGCTCCCTACCGGATAGCACCTTTGAAGCTATGAGGGTTACAGATTCATATTGACAATCTGATGACGAAGGGTTTTGTTTGACCAAGTGCGTCATCATGGGGTGATCGACTCTTGTTCATGATGAAGGTAGATGGTGGTCTCAGTATGTGCATAGACAACTGGAGACTAAATCGGGTAACGGTTAATAATCGCTACCCTCTTCCAAGGATAGATTATCTCTTTGACCAATTGAAGGGGGCATGATGGTTCTCTAAGATCGATATGCGGTCTGGATATCACCAAGTGAGGGTGAAAGAGGGAGACATCTCAAAGACTGCCTTCTGGTGTTGATATGGGCACTTTGAGTTTGTGGTCATGCAGTTCAAAGTTACGAACACACTAGCTGTGTTCATGGGGCTCATGAACTCCGTATTCCGGAAATATCTGGACCGGTTCGTAGTCGTTTTTATTGAAGACATCCTGATCTACTCAAGATCAATGGAGGATCACGATGAGCATCTGAGAACAGTTTTAGAGGTCCTCCGACAGCACCAGCTCTATGGGAAGTTGTCCAAGTGCGTGTTCTGGACGCAAGAAGTGCACATCCTTGGGCACGTGGTGTCCGAGTAGGGGATTGTAGTGGACCCATCGAAGGTCGAGATGGTTGTTTCTTGTGAAGCAGCCAAGAACGTGGCGGAGGTTCGTAATTTCCTTGGGCCGGCAGGTTACTATCGGAGGTTCATTCCCAACTTATCATGTGTTACAGCACCTTTGATAGCTTTGACCAAGAAGGACCAAGCTTTCGTGTGAGAGGAGCAGTGTGAGGTGGCCTTTAGATATCTAAAAGAGAAGTTGGTTAGTTCCACAGTGTTGAGGTTGCCGGAAGAAGGGGTGGCATATGAGATGTTCTGTGATGCCTCAGGGCAAGGACTCGGATGTGTGCTGATGCAACAGCAAGGGGTGATCTTCTATGGGTCTTGGCAGTTACGCCCCCATGAGAGTAACTACGCCACCCATGATCTGGAGCTTTTGGCGGTCATGTTCACACTAAAGTATGGCGACACTACCTCGTCGGGGAGCGCTTCATGGTCTTCACCAATCACAATAGCTTGATGTATGTCTTCTCCAAGTGGGACCTAAACTTACTGTAGTGAAGGTGGATGGAATTCCTTTAAGACTAAGACATGCATATTTCCTACACCTTAGGAAAGGGGGATTTGGTGGCGGATTCCTTGAGAAGGATGTCACCGAAGGATGCAGTTCGAGAGTCGGTAGATGCTTGGATGGAAATGGAGGAGTTGTCTGCCCTACCCCTGGATGCAATGGAGGAAGGTGGAAGAGGTTTCATGTATCAGATGATAGCGCAATCTTCTCTACTATGAAAGGTGGCAGAGTCTCAGTGGGGAGACTCAGAAAGCGAAGTGGTGCGTGACTAGGTTAACCAAGGTGATTCTCTGGATGGGTGGACGGAGGATGGTCCGAATCAGGTTCTTTTCTGAGGAAAGTTGTTTGTTCCAGAGGTGATGCGTGAGAGAGTTCTTAGTGAGTTCCACAACTAACCCCTAGTGGCTCCCCCGAGAGTTACCAAGATGTACCAGGGTCTGAGGAGACAATTTTGGGGGCCCGAGGTGAAACGGGAAGTAGCAGAGTTCGTGGAAAACTGCCTAGTGTGTCTGCAATTGAAGGCTGAACACCGTGTTCCAGGGGGCTTGTTGCAATCTCTAGATTTCCTCGAGTAGAAGTGGGAGGAAATGTTGATGGATTTCTTCATGGGACTACCCATGGATCAGGGGGGTTGCGACGCTATCTGGGTAGTGGTGGACCGGTTGACGAAATCGGCTCACTTTCTGGTGATCAAGGATTTGGGTGTAGTGGATGCTTTAGCATGAAGGTATGTGGATGAGGTGGTGCGGTTACATGGAGTCTAGATATCCATAGTCTCGTATAGGGATTCGTGGTTTACCTCACGAATCTGGAGAGGATTGTAACTTATTTTTGGCACCTAGCTATGTCTTAGCACTGCTTTCCATCCCCAGACAGATGGATAGACAGAGCGCACCATCCAGACGTTGGAGGACATGCTATGGGCATGTGTCCTGGATTTTGGGGCATTGTGGGCACAACACTTGCCTCTGGTAGAGTTTTCCTACAATAATAGATATCACTCTACAATTGGTATGGCTTCATTCGATGCTTTGTATGGGTGGCCATGTCACTCACCCGTGTGCTGGACTGAGGTTGGGGAAGCGAGTTTTCTTAGCCCAGAGGAAGTACAGAGCACGAAAGAGAAGGTTCAGCTTATATGAGAAAAGATGAAGGCGTCATAAGACTGACATAAGTCATATGCCGATAACAGGAGGAGACCCTTAGAGTTCGGGGTCGGGGACCACATTTTTTTTGAAGCTCTCCCCTCAGCGTGGACAACGGAGGTTCGGTAGGGGGAGAAATCTCTCTCCCAGATTCATTGGACCCTTAAAAGTGTTGTGGCGGGTCGGAGAAGTGGCCTACAAGCTAGCGTTTCCACTGCCTCTATTGAGGATACATGACTTCTTCCATGTGTCCCAGCTCCATCAGTATCTGCACGACAATTCAAACGTCCTCGACTGGGGGCAGCTAGATATCGAAGATGATGCAACGTTAGTGGAGCGACTCGTGATGATAGAAGGTCATGAAGAGATGGTTCTTCATGTACAAACCATTCCTTTTGTTCGTGTGTTTTGGAGGCATGGTGGGCATGAGGAAAGTACCTGGGAACAGGAGACACAGATGTGCACCCAGTACTAAGAGCTGCTTTCAGTAGTTCTATCTGTTGTATTTGGTTGTGATGAAACACTTTACCTTGTTAACTATGGAATGTGTGGTTTTCCTTTTCTGTGGATGTGTGTGAAGTTTCCAGAAATTTGGGTAGGGGAGGACCTAATCCTTAGTTAAGAAACATTAGAGTGGATGCACCTAAAACCCATGCGGGTGAGCCAACCCTGACCAAAGAGGATAGTATCTTAACATGGAGAAAGGGAAACCCCTTGCCACATGACTAGAAGGTTTATTCTTTTGTTTTTCAGTGATCGTAATTGTTCGGGTTTACTCTTGGGAGGTATCTTCCGGGGCGGTTGTTCGGACCCCCCTCCCTCCTTTCTTCAGGTCTGGTTTTAAATTCTTGAGGGCGAGAATGCTTTGAGAGGTATCTGATGTGATGACCCAGACCCTCACGGTCCAACCCTTTTCCAAATTCCATATCCTAAGGGCAACGTCTCGGTGATAGGACGTCATTTCGGCATCGACCAATCGGGGCGACCTATCGGCGCGACCGATCGGTGTCACCAAGCCTTGTTGGGTTTCTCTTCTACAGTCTTTCCCGTAACGCAACTTTTGGGCCTTTTAAACCCATTTTATGTGGTTAAAATCCATTTAAATCCCATAATTAATACCCAAAAATCCCGAGGAACCTCCTCAATGGATAATTAAACAACAATTAATCTCGTCGTGTGTAACCATTCAACCGCATGGGGAACCACGATCTGAATTTAAAGCCATTAAAACCCCCATATCCTGTAACAACGGGATATTATCTATATCTCACATGGGAATTTCTTCTTCCTTCTTCTTCCCCTTGGATGGATTCCTTTTTTTCATAGTACGCTTGGAGTTCCTGACGTCCCTCCCCTGATACTCGTGCTTTCCCTGTTCTTGGCACGTAGAGAAGAACATCGATCTTTGATCAATCATATAGGGATTTTTCCTTACCCTCTCCTTTATGTGTATCATGCGGGGTGGGTACACTCTTGTCTCTATGGGAATTGATTAAACCAATCATAAGGAAGATAATGGATGGACCTTTAAGGAATGAAGGGGGTGTGATTGATGTTTTGTTTTTCTCATTTATGTTGATATGTTTTGTGAATTGTGCGAGCCTATGCTCACTGAAAATCTTGGTCGTTGGTGGTATTTCCTTGCACACTAATGAACCATGTCTTCTGTGATGATTTTATGTCTGTAACATGGAAATTGGTTAATCACTTAATCTCAGCTGGTTAAATGGATGTTCAGTAAAATAAGAATCCCGATGTGACCACCCCGGTTAATAAATAGAAAGAATAGCCAAATGAATGATGTGCTTGAACCTTGATGTTTCCCACTCTGTTTTGTGGTAGGTGTGTTTTTCTGCTTTTTGCTTTTGAGAAGATGTGGTTGGGGATGGGATCATCTATTGTGGTACCGTTGTTGGTTGTGAATCTGAAATTGTGTGGTTGCTCTTCTGTGACATGAACTCGGGTGGGATCCTCTATTGTTGAGAAATCATTGGTTCCTGGTTTCGGTGACATGGGGATATGTCTCGAGGTTTTCGTTGTTTCCAGTACATTGAGGGAACTCACTAATCCATTTTGTGAGGTTTTCTTTGGTTCCAGTACTTTGAGGGATCTCATTTATCCCATTGTTGTTGTGACTTCACAAGAGAACTGGGTGTGAATGCTTCAGTTACTATTTTGGTGTTTCTCTTTTCTGGTTTGTGGTTATTCCTATTATTTTCCCAGTAGTGCAGGACTTTACATAAATGGGATAACTTGAACATGAATCTTAGAATGTGTTAAAAGGGGAATTGGTTTTGGGAACGAGTTGTGACTTGGCCGCAAGGGTTGTGCTTTCCTTTATGAATGAATAGTAACACGGGTGATTGTGCTTAGATTTTGGAACCCAAGGTTGGGATGAGTGCTTGTTACCTATACATATATATGTATTTTTTATGTTTCTTATCCGTGCCCCCACCCAATTTGAGCACTTAGTTCCGAACACCCCCATTCCATGGGGGAGGGTGTTTTTTCCAACACTCCTCTAAGTGACTGGTTATTGGATCCTTTTCTAATCCCTTTCCCGAATAGCCCAAGACACTTCAGGCAGGTTGTGATGGCCTAAAGTCCATTATTATCCAATGAACTTTCGGGTAGGGTAGTTGTGGTGGATGGACCAGGTGTTGGCGGGCATGTTGTTTCACAAGTTTCTATGGGATGAGGCACAAGTGACTTCGGGCGTGGCAGTAATTGTTCTGACCTAGGTGTTTGCGGGTGTGGTTATGCGTGGCAGGTTGTGGCCCATGTGTCTACGGGCGAGATGTGTGGTTATCGCCTAGGTGTGTGCAGGCGGGGTTTGGCAGTGGGACTGCGGTGAGGTTATGGCCCAGGTGTGTGCGGGCGGGGTTTGGCAATGCGACTGCGGTGAGAATGGCAGGATTGGTTCGATGCGTATGATGTCTTCAACAACCAGTGGGAAAGTGGCGCGGGATACCCAAATATTGATGCGGTATTACTATACTTACTTTCCTTTCATTATTTGGGGAGTGTGATTTGGTGAGACTTGGGTGGATAGTTTTCCTTACTAGGATATTTGGTGACTTATTTTCTCATGGGGCATTAGAACTCCTCTTCACTTGTGCACGAGAGTACTTGGGTTTCCATTCTGTGTATACTTGTATGCTCACCCTACAGATATAAAACAGCTATCAGGTTTCCATGGGGGACTTTAGGGATCGTGTGGGACCGTACTAGTTCAGACCTTGGGGCATTTGATGTCGTCGTTTTCCTTTTTCTTGGTACTTTACTTTTGGAGTTTTTGTGGCTTGTATCATTTACTGTTGAACATGCATATGGGAATGTGTTACTTTTGGATTTACCTTTACTTTCAACTTTGGTGTTGTTGGGTTTTACTATCTTATCTCTCAATCATATAAAAAAAGGGTAATGCCTTCCATTTGGTATGATATTTTATACTGTTGGTGTTAGTCCCCACTCCGGGGCCTATTGAAGGTGGGTCTCGTGGGGTCATTATCTCTCCTTCAACTTGAAGAAGGAAGGGTCTGGAAATCTGTTGTCCCTTCCTTCATCATGGTGAAGGCGGGTCGTGACATTTAAAGACTGGATCTGGGAACAGGTTGACAACAACATTGTAATGTTAGGTCCTTCCCAAGCATAGGTGGAATTTCAGTTTATAAGGCATGACAGCTACAATGAGGGTGAATAACTGCCAGTTTCTAACCACAATCCACTAAAATATGATGATTGGATGGCTTTCAAGGCTTTAACATGTGTGAATGGTATTATATATCCATTTTTTAATTGACCCGAGAAATCAAAATTTGTTACTCTACCTTCAGCCACTACCTCTACATCATCATCTTAGCCATCTTCCTCTCAGAGGAGTAAGAACCAGTGAATCTAGGGAAGGAAATCCCCTCCGCCTATACCAAATCTGACTCCTACTCTTGGTGAATTCATGCCACCATAGATGGGTATTTCCCCCAGAATCCATCCAATAAAATAGGATTCTTCAAGTGATGACCAGGGGTATGATTTGGTCAATACCATCGAGCCCGTACAACCTTATATGGTTCTTGATGAGGAAGAGCACCAGGCAAACCATCCCAAAATCCCTATTTGATGATTGTATCGACGAAGCCGTTGATATTCGAACCACCATAATACATTGGTTAGTGCTTCCTACCATGTCATTCAATCAACCAAGACTACAAAGTAGGCCCAAACTAGAGCTCAACGCACTGATCCTTCTCACCTTATTTCATCAGATCTGTCTCTAACGTCAATTTTACTACATGATCAAGAAGAGTCATCATAAAAATGCTATGAAAGATCATGTTCTGTCTTGGATGAACCATATTCTTCTGGTTGTTAGCTTGTATCAACTCAACATGGTTCGACTAGTGTGCTGCGGGACATTAATAGCACCATCCAGAATCTGTCGGTTCAACCAGCAGCACCCATCATACCTCCAACCACAGATATAAATCCAATCATTAGATGTTTACACCTAGAATAGAAATATGATGTCCCCAATAATCATTCCAACATTAATGTATGGATATTTATCCTTGAGGATCAATTTCTACCCTGAGATATGTGTGAAGTACTTTTGGAGGCATTAAGAATACACCTCTAGTCTGAGACAGAGGTAGATGCCATATATGCCATCCATGTTGAGATAGTATCCACTACAACAGAAAACGCCTTTACCAGTGGTTTTTTAGGGGTGGTTTACAAAACCGCCGCTAAACCATTCGTTAAAAAGATTTAGAGGAGGTTTATTAAAAACCGCCGCGAAACCTATTTAGTTTTTTACATCGGCGACACTCCCCCCCCCCCTCGAGCCAACCCTGACCCCGCAAGCTTCTCACCCCGACGATCATGAACCCTACCATCGGTCCCCTCCGCTTCCCCCCCCCCCCCGGTGCCACCAGTGACCTCGCCGCCGGTCTCTACTGACCCCACTTCTCCCCCAACACCCGCGACGCCGGCTTCTCCCCTGACGCCGTCGAGTTCGTACCCTAGGTATGATCCCCTCCCCTTCCATCTGGGGGATCATCCTGTTACATTAGATTTTCTGTGTGTAATGGTTAGAGGAATCTTGTGGAGGAAAATGCATAAGGTTTTATGTAGTTTCATTATTGTTGTGTCATTGCCACAATTTATTTTGGTTTATCATCAAATTTGGATGAATTCATTTAGTGGATTGTCTTCGTATATTTGGGTTTTATTTGTAAATGAGCTCAGAGGTGTTCCAAGAGTGATCCATACCGCATTGCTTGAAGTTACAGTGAGGATACATAATTGATGAGATATCACTAAAGTATAACTAATTGGATTAATATGGATTAATTATCTTAATTAATTATTATAGCTTTATAATATATGTTGTAATTTTATGAGTTTAAGGATTGAGATGGTGTTGGTTCCTAGATATGGATTTGATGAAGATGTAATGATATTTCATAAGGGGATAACTCTATGGTCAAGGTAGTTTATGACTAATATTACCATAGGATATGGTTATGCATTTATTATGTGGATTGAAATTTCATGTAGGTGGGTATGTGACATGAATGGGATCCATAATTTATTTACCTTATGATACATGAGGATAGAGATTCATGTTGGGTTCAGAGAATTCCCTTTAGTATCATGCATTGATTATACAACCATTGATGGATATGTTATATATGTGAGAGGCTTAACTATAGGAAAATTAAAACCCCAATAGGGTGTCCATCATGTATTTATGGGTCAAGTTATCTATAACGGTATTGTTTTAGGTAATTGATTCTCTCCTAATGAAATGTCTAGGGGAGAGGCTATGGGATGGTGCGGTAATTGTCATCTATGGTATGATAATCTATGAGAACATATGAATAACCCAGTATGGAACCAAGTTAGGTTCCATTGCCCGATGAGCTATCAATATGAACTATATGGATAATGATAGGTTATCAAACCTTATGAGTTGGGAATGTCGCCATTGACAGACATTTATGCCTTAGGTAGGGGTGAGATACCTAGGTAATAGAACCGTAAGCGGTGTCTTTATCATCCACATTAATCAAATTGAACAATATCAATATAACATCAAAATTAGATTTATCTTGTCAATAAAAACTTACCAATCACACTGAAACCAGACTAATGATAGTAAGGGAATAACTACGTCCTCTAAATTTTTCTTCTTATTAGTGGTCTAATTCGACTAAATTCAGTGCTTGATATCCCTTGTTATAAACCAGATTCAATATGACATCATTGATTCTCTTAGTTAATACATGGAAACCTCTTTTTATTCTACAATAATCCATTTTTTTATGTATATCTATATTGAGCATGTGACTTTACTTCAGCATGAATCTTCTAGATAAATTTTTGAAGAAAAAATGTGGTTTCTTAACACCACTTTCTGATTCATGATTATCCATGACTCGTTTTGATCATATTTTAAATCAAATGAGACTTGAAATAATTATTACATCACTTATTTCATGCATTTTTTTGGATTTAATCAGTTCTTCCTTTAGTTGAATAACATTTAATTTATTAGCACATCCACCCCATGGATCATATCTCCCGGTAAATATGGGGCCACATCAAGTAATAACAAAAATGTTCAATGCCCACACCGAAGTCTGAATCTGACTCTTAGTTTAACTCCATGGTCAGATCCTTGATCGTCCTATTTAACCATAATTCTCCACTCATGATCACTAACACATATATGATCCAAATCACCCTCAAGTCGCACCATCACTATTTTCTATGTGAATACACCAAAGAGTGGTCTAGTAATTCAATCCACACAAGGTTCATAGAACCTCGAAACCTAATCTCCCAAGTTATTTCATCATGAATTTCCATAAACACCATCACTTATCATGCCTCAAGACTACCATAACTCATGTGGTTCTTGTCACTCAAAATTAACAATGTGTTGAGTTTTGTAAGCATCATAAGGTTTTCCCTAAACACTATTTATAATAGATTTAATCGATATTAGACTTTTATATGAAGACTCTATAGAGAACTTAGGTTGGGGTTATTCCAAATTAAAAATGTGCTTTGGTTTTCATGGAAAAGTAGCTACCACGTTGTGATCACACTGTTTCTCTTTACCAAAGAAACATCCCCTATCCCAAACACTAGAGGGTTCATATCTAACTCAGGGGTTCATCTTTATTATATTATTTTTTGCAATCTTATACTATCGTATATATAAATCTCTTTCTCTATTTAGTAGTAACTATGTGTTTTAATTTTTTTATTATTGTGTCGGCACATTGTGATATACATGGATAAAAGCTTTATCACATTACCGAGGAACACAAATCAGTATGTTAGGGGATTTAATGAGTTTTTAGATTTTTCAATTTCTAAATGATCCGTTGAAAGGAAAATAAAATGTCCATGTCCTAAATGTAAATTTAGAACATGGTTGAAGAGAGATGAATTTTATTAACATTTAATACTGAATGAATTCCCTGGTCAATATTTGTGTTGGATTTGGCATGGAGAATTGAATGTTATAGAAAGATTGAGCATTGATGTTAATCCAAAGAATGAAGTCCCAAGTTTGTCGACAATGGAAAATGAAATGCAAAACCTCATAAATGATGCATTCGGCACTGCAAGACACAACTATCAGCATCAAAACATATCAGAACACCCTGAAGAGGGTGCTACAAATTTCAACATGAAAAGTGATGTTTTTGAGACTATAACACAGGTAGATCAAGATTGTAACATATCATTGGATCCTCCTCTTGATTCTGTGGAGCCAAATGTAAGGGAAAACTTCACTGAGGAAAATGTTGTTCATGATTTAGTTGACGATGGAAATCAAGAGTTGTATAGTGGGTGTTTGAAATATTCATAGATTTCATTTCGACTGAAGTTGTACCATATAAAATGTCTATGTGTAATTACAAATAAGGCAATGTCCATGATATTGGAATTGATTCGTGATGAATTTCCAAAAGCAAAAATCCCAGAATCTTTTTATAATATGAAAAAAGCTGTTAACAAGCTTGGTTTGAATTATACAAAAATACTTGCGTGTCCCAATGATTGTATGCTTTATTGGGTAGAGGATTCATGTAGACAGAATTGCAAGAAATGTTCTTCTTCTAGATGGAAGGAAAATGGTGATATTGGAAGTCTGAGTGAACATAATTTCCTGGAGAAGAAGAAAAGGATCACACCAGTAAAGGTTTTGCATTACTTTCCTTTGAATCCTCGATTGCAAAGATTATTCATGTCATCGGAAACCGCTGAATGAATGAAGTGGAATTCTGTAGATAATAACAATGATGGGTTAATGAGACATCCACGAGATTCCCAATCATGGAAGAAATCTGTTTCATTACATCTAGATTTCTTAGCTGATCCTAGGAATGTTTGATTAGGATTGGCTGCCAATGGATTCAACCCATTTGGGACTATGAGTACCAGTTATACCCTTTGGCCAGTTGTTTTGATCCCTTATAATCTACCTCCGTGGATGTGTATGGAACCAACATATTTTATCCATTAGATGATTATTCCTAGAAAAAAAATTCCTGGAAATGATATTGAAGTATAATTGCAGCCTTTGATTGACGAATTGCTGGAGTTATGGAGCAACGGTGTTGAGACATTTGATGCTTCTTCTAAAACAGTGTTCAAAATGCATGCTGCTTTAATGTGGACCATTAGAGACTTCCCTGGGCTTGGAAATTTATCTGGTTGCAACACTTACATGGGTTTGTCTTGTCCCATTTTTAACTTTGATTTTGAGTCCAAATGGATACCTCATAGTAGAAAATGGTGCATCTTGTGTCATCAAAGATTTCCCGATTCATCTTATAAATTTCGGCTGAACAGATCAAAATTTAATGGTTCCATTGATAGTAGACCACCTCCAAAGTTGCTAAATGGTATTGAAATATTGACACAGCTTGAAAATGTTGAAATAGAATTTCGGAAGGTTCATCATTTGAATGATAGTGGAAAACTGTTCTGAAGTGCATCGTCATGTGAAATCAGAACGCAACAATGGAAGAAAAAAAGTATACTCTTCAAACATCCGTATTGGGAATTTAATTTATTGCAGAGTAATCTTGATGTGATGCATATTGGGAAGAATGTCTGTGACAGTTTGATATTCACATTACATAATGAGCATGGAAAGTCGAAGGATCATCTCAAGGCCCATAAATACTTACAAGTAATGATCATAAAACACGATCTCTGGATACATGAGAATGAAAAGTATCCTCCAGGAATTTTTCAATGAAAAGTAGGGATAAAGATACATTCCTTCGAATTTTAAAGAATGTTGAGGTATCTGATGGGTATTCAAGTAACATCTCAAGATGTTTTGACTTGAAGAATCATATGTTACATGGATTGAAAATTCACGATTCAAATATTTTGATACAACAGTTACAACCATTGGAATTGCATACATTATTACCTGAAAAAATTACTTTTTTTGTACTCCAATTATGTACATTTTTCAGACAACTATGTGAGAAATCTCTACATCCATTTCAGCTTGAAAACCTCCAGGAAAGGTTTTTATTGACCCTTTCTGCAATGGAGATGATCTTTCCTCCATCATTTTTTACTGTAATGATGCATTTAACTGTGCATTTGGTTGAAGAAGATAAATTAGGAGGCCCCGTTCCTTATCGATGGATGTATCCAATTGAGAGGTAATTTATTTATATGTCTTTCAGTTAAGAAAACAATTTTTGGTACTTAATTAAATGCATAATTATGTTTCTTTTATTTCACAGATATCTTGGGCATTTGAAATCATACGTGAGAAATAAAGCCCAACCAGAAGGCTCTATTACTGAAGTCTATTTGGCTGAGGAGTGTCTTTCCTTTTTTTCTCGATACTTGGATGATTTTTAGACAATATTTAATCAAGTTTGACGGGTGGATGACACATCGAATCAATCTCAAATACATCATAAATCCAAAATAATTCCTTCTATTGGCCGATCAGTTGGGAGGACCTCAAATGTGACACTCACAAAATTGGAATTATTACAGGCACATAGATATGTGATGCTGAATAGTGAAATTGAAGATCCATTTATTTAAGAGTTGAGGATACAAACAAAGAGAAGAATGATAGGTCGAACATGAAATGGGAATGATATAACGAAATCTGTTAATAACGATCTTTTAGAATGGTTTGAATGATGTGTAAGTTCATAAATATTTCAATAAGTACGGATATTAGTTTGACACAAACATTTTGTAAATCTAATAAAGTATATTTCTTTTTTCAGATCATGAATGCTGATACTCGAGTAGGGGTGTCTGAAGATTTGTTGTTTCTTGCTATAGGTCCTCTAAAACAAGTTAGATAGTTCGATGCTTATAATGTGAACGTCTTTAGATTTCATACAGTCGATTGAGAAGTGGGTTTGAAAACACAGAATAGTGGGATATTTACATTTGCTGAAGTGGAGTACTACCGAAAGCTACATGATATTATTGAATTAAACTACCACAGAAATTTTTCTGTTGTTTTATTCATATAAAAAAGGGTCGATATTATCAACTGTGTTAAAGAAGATTCCTTGCAATTTACTTCTGTGAACTTCTCTCGCTTTATGGATGTTGGTGATCATGAACTGAATGATTCATATATCTTAGCATCGTAAGAAAAAATGGTATATTATGTGAATGATGTTGTTGAGGAAGGGTGGAGTGTATTTTCTCATGTAATACAAAGAGATTTGTATGATATGGGGGATGAAGTGGATAATTTGACCTCTGAAATTGAATTTAATCAACAATAAGAAGAAAAATTATTTGTCCATCGTGATATTGGATATATAAGTATAGAAAGGATGAATGAAGTGGATGAAGCAATGGATCTGGAAAACGACATGATTAAAGGGGGAAATTATTGTATGTACAATTATTTATTTATTCAGAAACCATATGTTTCATTTCTGTACTCAGTCATTATCATTGTTAAATATATTTTGTCTGCTAGTACTGGGCATCTATTATCATTTTTAATTTTTTTATACATATTTTTTTGGAAATATATATTCTGAACATAATTTTATTTTATTAAATTACAGGAATTCCAGATAGGATGTGGCACACTATATCATCTAGTTCTGTGACAGATGACGATCCATCTGGCTCCCTCCCCACGACATCTGAGGCGCCAGCTGCCTACACCCCTACACCATCTACCCCTGAACCATCTCTCACACCATATTTGGATGTCCCATTAAAGGGTGACACGTCAACTCCCCCTTCAGAAGCCTCAGCAATGGGGCAGCGACATGCCCCTTCCAGTTCATCACGGGCATACTAGAGTGTCACTATCATAGGTACAAATTTTAATTAAATAAATTTATTTAATTTTGATTATACTAATTGTTTGATCATTTAAGATGATAAAAATTCAATCATGGAGAAAAAAAATAAAAAGTGTAGATGTGTGGAATATTACTGGCGAAAATATAGTCGTTCCATTTGATTCTTATGGGTTCCCAAAGGTTGACGTCGTGGGGTTACTTGGCCAGATTCTAGGCCAGTTAACAGTAGAGCCCATTTCACTTACTATTTCATATGATGATTGGATACATATGCCTCCAAGAGGGAAAAATTATGTTTATGATTCTCAAATAAAGGTAAATTTTTTACATTATGGTTTAATTGAATTTCATGTTACTAATATGTTCAAAATGAATTTCTGTATACATATGTTCTTCCAATTTACAGTTCCTGATGTGATATCACAGAAGTTGAAGTTGAAAAATCTAGGTAAGAAATGGAAAGATTTCAAATGGAGATTGAGGTGTGATGTCAACGATACCTCATTGACTGTGCAACAAATGTATGAGAATCTACCCATTGGGGTACCGAAATAACAGTGGAATGTTTTTGTTGACAGACATCGTGATGAGAATCAGATGGTATTGAAATATACAGTATTATATTATCCTAATTTTACATTTATAAATGTATATGAAGAGTACATGACATTGAATAAATTACTATTAAATTTCATTTTATTTATTTCATA
This sequence comes from Viscum album, assembly GCA_963277665.1. Taxonomy (NCBI): domain Eukaryota; kingdom Viridiplantae; phylum Streptophyta; class Magnoliopsida; order Santalales; family Viscaceae; genus Viscum; species Viscum album. The sequence continues at coordinate 202,564,893 of OY728128.1, forward strand.
ATCTCTCAAGACAGAATGCATCAAACCGGGCTAAGCAAGTCATCCCTCACACTGTGGGCCCAAAAATCGTTTCTAGAAGCCGAAAGACATTCGTAATATTTTAATTAGTTTAAATATTTATAAGACAATATTATTTTTTAAATATATTGAATTGTTGATTTATCTTTGCTTCATGTAGTCATAGATTTTAGGGCACGAAGCATCCCGTACTAAACTGTGGTTGGATGTTCACAAGAAATCAGATGGATGTTTTGTCAATGAGCATGCTAAAGAAGTTGGGGTATGAAGTCAAATTTTTATTATTATAACTTATTATCAGTTTTTACTCTGTTAATATATATTGATATTTGATTTATAGGTAAAAATTAAAGAACTATGGGATGTCAATCCTACGCAGTCCTACTCAGTCTCCCAGGATGACCCGGTTGCTAAAGTCCTTGGGAAGGAGCATCCTGGTAGAGTGTGCGGGATGGGTTTGAGACCCGTACCATCTGAGGTTTTTAGTAGGCCATCGGGGATGGCAGCTGCATCTACTCCTGGCTTTAGTCAGCCCATACCTGGAGATGCTCCGAAAGATATTGTTTCTCTACGAAACACAGTTCACCAGCAGGGGGATCAGATATCTACTTTGTAGAAAGATTTGACTGAAATACATCAGCATATGAGCAGATATTCGCCCGATGGTAGTGCATCGGCTGGTGGTATGCAGGTAAATCACAAAAAATCAAAATAATTTAGTTTGATAACATTCATTGGTTTTATGATTTAATATAAATATACAACCATATTTAATTTTCAATATAATGTTCTTACATGTGAATGCAGAAAGTGGTGATAAAGGTGGTGAGGGTTACGATGCATCATCAGACCGTGATTAGTTGTATTGTTCATGTGTTGAACCAATATGGGAACAATTGGTTTGTATATGTAACATTTGTGGAACATAGTTGCCACTAAACATTTTCAGGTCCTAAAATTTCCTTAATTTCTCATGATTCCTTTTATGTGTTTTATTGATTTCTGATGTTTCTTTTTATGTCATGATTTCTCAAGTGTGGTATACATCATTCCATTTAGGCCTCTGTTTGAATTGGTAGTCTAGATTTTGGATGACTAGGAGTTAAACCCATTGTTGATGTGTTAAACAAATTGGGTCATTTCATAGTGATCAAGGGGATATTGTTGTGGACACTTTGGTGAGGCCCTTGTAATTTTTCTTACTGGGAGGCCCTTGTGAGTTGTAATTGACCGCCACTAAATGGTGTTTCTCTTATAGTGAATCTTGTCTTTGTTATAGGGAACCAAACATTGCGACAGGTTGGGATTAAAAATGACTAATATACATATATAGATCCACCATTATTTCTAAAATCAATAAGATGGAGGTTCCAAATATTTGTGGTATAGGTTTTTAATCCACCGACTCCTAAGATACTACATCCTAAAATACCATTGGGATTATTTCCTTATATTGATTGAGATATATACCCCATAAAGGTAACTATAGATAAAACATTAATGTTGTGCTAACTTGAATCAATTTATTTTATCCTAATCAAGTTGGACATCTCAGATCGACCTTTATTTATGGATTAATCTACTATTAATATATAATATTAGATAAATGAGGTATGATAACATCAACCAAATCACCATACATAATCAGTTTTTTTCCTATAGAAATTTAATATTGATTTTCACATGTTATAGTATTTTGATTTTGAACTAAGTAATATTATCTTACGTTGATATGGTTTTACAATTTTTTAGTGGTGAGGGGGTAGTGGATTCATCCACACCTATTTCATACTCAATAGAATCATGTTTCCCAACATAAATTGTGTTAACATTGAAGAATTGTACTAATGTGTTACCACCAATATGAAACACATATTTACATTGTAAGAGGGATATCATTAATTTTGGTGTGATCCCATATGGTGAATGATACTGGAGATGACCATGAGGAAAAAATGATAAAAAATTCCCCCACCCATGTGGGTTATATTTTCCATTGTAATTTTATAGTCACAAACGCCACTTAGGATAGATTCTGATACTTTTAGATATTAGAGCATTGTAACAACCCCTAGTATATTATCCAGATATTCTAATGGGCCTCAAGGGTGTTTAAACTAGTGGGGGTATAAATATACTCTAGAGTGTCAGTGGTTGGATATCCCCAGTGGGTTCAACTTTTAGATGCTTGAGTATAGACAATAGGGAAAAACACCCTATATATATTCTTGATTACTCAATGTCACATGTTAATAAAAATGACTATAGTGAACTTGATACTCATAATAAAATTCTAAGGTGATTTCTATATTATAGTGGACATATTTATCCAAATCAATATGATAAGAGAAGAACGTGTTCTAATGATCTATTAAAAGGATACAAAAAGGTTGGATGTGAAATTATGGACCAATGGTTTTGCCATAGAATATTTTTTATTGGAAAACCTGTGGGGCATTATTCCCTATATATTACCATGAGTGTCATATAATGTCAAGATAGATCCATTTAGATGGTATTCCTGAAATAAGGTGTGAACCATCATGCACTCATTTTACAAGGGTATGAGACAATGTATGTTAGGGTATGGGGAACATATGTTCAGAGAAATTGTGTCCTATGTATGACATAACAATTGTTTTCATGCCTCACCATTGTGTTCTTTATGGGTACTATCAGCTTGTTTTTGGTCTTGAACATAATTGGTGAATTTGGTGATTCAATTTTAATTGAAGGATGTGATGATGGTATTGAAAAGGAAACACAATGAAGAAACCCATCAATACATCATCAGATGTAAGAGTTTATAGTTTATCAATCCAATTCCATGTTAATGGATTCGCATTAGGTTATCTATTATTTGATGAGAACCTCCAATGGTCTTCCATGTATATGAATAATTGGTATGGATGTCCTTTTAGAACAAAATTACAATGAAAGGTGTTCACTAGTGATTCATACTATAGATTCTTCAAAATAGGTATTGGTAAAGGGTGTGAGATTTTGGGATCATCAAATATTCATTGGGTGGAATCTTTTGAATTATTGGATTCCCTTATAGATTTATGATTTTTTAAAGAATAATATCAAAATACTTGTGTTTAACGAGTTACCCTTATTCCTATGATCTCCCTGAATCTGTGTACATATGAAAATATATGATTTTTAGGTTAATCAAACATATAATACTGGTTTAGGATTCATTTGTTTAAGGCCAAATAGTTATGAAATTATTCATTTTTTCCATAAAAAGAGGTCGAAGGTGTTTATATTGTTGGGATCAGGACCATACGATGAGCATCATATAGATCTCTATAAATAGAATCATAACATAGATAGATTATTAATGATTAGTGGGATACATCATACCATTTATGTTCAATTTAAATAGAAATATTTCAAGAATCATAACTTTTTGTGAAGGGGAACACTTTGTGAAAGGTACCTATAAATAGATAGTGTTTGAATTTATCATGAGTTTCCATTTCAGTTTCATCTTCGTCTTCAATGAATAATTTGGAGAAGATATGGTTCTGGATTACACCTATTAGAGGGCCCATATATTGTTTTCAATATCATATATGTTGGTATGACGATAATGGATGAATGCTTAATAGGATGGGGAATACAACTTGAAGGTGGATATGATATTGTGATACTATGAGGGGTATCTAAAATTAACGACTATATAAAGAATCTTATACTAGAGTCATTGACTATGGTATTTTGTAAAAGTGATTCATATTATTCTTATCACATAAGAATAATAGCAAGTTTCTTGATTTTGGGATTGAACCTCAGAGGGGAATATATTGTATCCTAGTTAAGAGGAATAAAATAAAATATAATTGAAGGAATGCATTTTAAGGTAATTTGACATGATTCATCATAGATTAAAATTGTGTTTAAATGACATGTGTAATGAATTTTAGAGTCGTCCGACCAGGTTTAGATGGTGATTACTATAATGAATCTCAATAATTATTTTAAATTATGATCAAATAAACATAATTTCTTTGTGTATCATGATTTTTTTATGAAATAAGTTAAGAGAAGACTAGTTGTGTTATATAAAAGGGCATAATAAGGTATTGAGTGAGGCTAACACACGAGCTTCTCTAAGACACCTGGTATAGTAGATGTGTGTGGTGATGGTATATTTGGGGTATTAACCCAGTAGGAGGCCCACACATGGTAAATCTAACTATATTTTACGCTCACTCCCAATATGGGATCACTGACACATATGTAGATCTAATGATTCATTTTCAAGTGATATATATTATGGGGGATCAAGAAGGATCGACTAAATGTTGGTTTGGAGAGTAGTAAAATAATGGACCTATGTTTTATAGATTATTCTATCATATATTTTTTTCAATTTATTCTATAATGGTTTCATAGGTTGATGTTTCATGTTGAATGTTGGTATGTACAATATGGTTCATTCTTATATAGCATGTTAATGTTTACTTATTTTTTTCAAATTTATTCTATACCAATTTCCTAGGTTGATGTTTCTTGTTTTCTGTTGGTATGTACAATATGGTATTTCTGTTTTGATTTGTCTTTATGGGTAGTGGTGCAGCGGAAGCAAAAAATTTATATTTTTTTCTGTTCATCTTTTAGTAGCGGTTTAAACCTCCACAAAATGTACATTAGCGGTGGTTTAAATCGCCACTAAACGTTGAAAACCGCTGGGAAATGTAAAAAAATTACGTTTGGAGGTGGTTTTAACCACCGCTACATAGTCACATTGTAGCTGCTCATTCCATGGTGGTTCTCGTGACTTTAGCGACAGTTTTACGGCAGTTGTATTTGAGTTTATTCGTGGCGGTTATAACCGCCGCGAATAAACTAATGTCAAGGGCTCGTAAAAACCGATGCTAATATCAGTAAAACCGCCGCAAAATGAGGAATCTACGACGATTTCCTTAAACCGGCATGAAACATAAATAATTTCCGCTAATAGATTTGCGACGCTGTATTAGGCGGCGGTTTATAGAAACTTCCACCAAACCATGTAGCGGCATTTTAAACCGCCGCTAAACGCAAAAAATAACCACAGCTAAACAGTGTTTCTGTTGTAGTGTAGAGCATTCGGAATGTCAGGAAACCATCTATTTCTCTAAAGAAGAAGGTGGTTCTCTTATATAGGGGCATATCTTCCCGTTGTACATCACTGGCCAGTTCAATGGCATGGAGTTCGGTCATTGTCTTGTTGACACAGGCTCTTGGATAAATCTTATCCCAACTTAGACTCTCCAAAAGAAGGGGTTGTCTATAATAGATATGAGTCCCTCTGATCTGATGATTCAATGTTATGACAGGATGTAGCATACACAAGTTGGTAGGATTCACCTCAAGAACTTGTTCGGTGGCCTAATTTCCATCACCGAGTTCATTGTTATCTCATAAGACATCACATACGATGCATTGATGGGTAGACCATGGCTCTACCTATCTGCGGATCTCCCCTCCTTATATCACCATTTCCTTAACTACTCCATTAATGGTCTAGTAGGAGTACTCCAAGGTGATGTGTCTCTATTTTCCCCTTTCAAAGCCTGCTATAGAGACGCCAACAACTATAAGAGCAAGGAAAAGCAGATTTAGACTAATGGGGATATGTATGCTACGGCTATGATCGACCCGTGGAAAGACAAGGATGATGCCTTCATTTTTTCAATTCACCAATTGGAGACCATGACCCCAGACATGGGGAAACGATTTTTTGTCTCTGGAATAATGGGGAAGCAAGTTCCCATGTCAAAGGAACGTAGGTGGATCACCACAAATTCCTAGAAAAATCAGGCTTGGGTGATCCTAGAGCCCCTGCTCATATAAGGTATCAAGATGTTCTCACCATGAAAACAGGGATATTACATAATTTCATGTTTCACTAGGATAGGATAAACCAAATAAAACTAATTTTCCAAAATTACATTGATATTATCAAGTGTTTCCCTTTGGGAAAAAGTCCATATTGTATCGGGTCGACTGATTTTGTTGCCATGGTTTCAGCAGTGCAGAAGTCCCCCGAGGTGGCTTCCATTACTGCTCAGGCTAGCAGTTGTATCCTATTAGGTGTATCCAATTCAGAAGAGGTGCCTCCTGTCGATGATCCTGTAGAGACCGAATTTTTTCCAAATAATACGTTGAAATGTTTCTATTAATTCTTCTAGACCAGGGCGCAAAGACGACGTGAAATTCTGAGGCTCGGTGTTTTCGGAATTAATTTTTTAAAAATATTAAGTGTTTTTATAATACGCTAGTGTTAGAAAATAGGATATCTCTTAAATAGTTAATCAGATCCGAAATACGATATCATGGTTGGGTTTGAAACACGGTGTTTACATTAGGTGCGACCTAAAATGAGTCGGTGTAGGACCTTCAGACACCTTTCTCTTTGACGATATGTTAAATGGATGAATTAAATTATTAATTAATTCATTTAATAGTTCAAACCCACATAAATCGTGGATGGAGGCTAATATGTGAAATTTGAGAGCACCGTTGAGTTCAGAATGTAGGTTTTACCTTAGGCAGGGTATAACGTTTTTCGGTGTTGGGAGTTTGGGATTTGGGTCATCGTGAATAAATAATATTATTATTAAATAATTGTTTATTTAATTATTTGATTAATTTTTTTAAACCTAATGAGATGTTATAAATTCATGGTTAGGAGATTTTGGCCTTATAACCCTTTTTACCAATGACGACTTCTGCTCTCTCATTCACTCCTTCTGTTGGATGACGAACGACAAAGAACAGTGACAGAACATTTAATCCAAGAAGATCGAGACATGAAAAATCAACGAGTATCATCCTCTATTGGAAAGAACATCCTTTATCATAAAATGACTCAAGCTTGATATAGGACTCATTACTGGTTTTCTTCCACCCTGAATTAAAAGTTTGTGCATGTTGTCAATTACATATTCAGCTTGAACCTTTGAATCTAAACGTTTCATGAGCCCAAGTACAATTTCTTCATTCTTTATCGGTTGATCTAACCCAAATAGAATGATTATGATTCATTGACCAAGAATGAATGGAAAAATATCCAAACCTTTGTTTTGGTGCATTCACCCCACAATTTCAACGAGTTCTTCACAGTGGAATTCCCTTGAATCCCAGTTTGATGATTGTTGGTTGCCTTGAGCTCTATCGGGTGCCCGAAACGGGGAAAATTTGTGTTGGATTTACCAAACAGTGGTGGAATTGCGAGTGAGGATGGATATGCATAGACCGTGACCCGAGGATCGAAGATGGGATATTTTTGAAATGTTTCGTGTTATAGAAAATGTGAGGTGGACCATGTAAGAAGCGTCTATTCGTGCAGGCTATCTGGAGGTGGTGAAGACATATGGAGAGGGCGTGGCAGCTGGGTGAGGTGGGTCCAGTTGTTTGAGGCGGCGCCAGTAGGGTGGTATTGCATTAGTAGGGTGGTTTGGAAAAGAGAATGTGGCGGCGGTTGGTGGTCCGCAAGGAAGCCCGATGCTACAGAGCAGGCAGATCCCAAGCAGTTACTACAACATCTGTGTCAGGCGAAGGGGGAAGAGTGGGGTCGGGGCAGTGACGACAGGAGGCTAGAGGTGACAACGAAGGAGGTCGGAATGACGACGGTCAGGCTTCGCAGAGACAGCGTCTTCAGGAGCTATAGGGGAGAGGGAAGCCCCATTGGAATGGTGAGAAAAATGAAATTGAAAAAAAATAGAAGAAATAATAATAATAATATAATTATTATTATTTACTTAAACCCTCGTAACCTCTACGTTCAATGCCAAATTCATGAACGACCAGTGGAAGTGTGTCCGTAACTCTGAGATGGATATTCTGAGTCTGATATTGGATTTATTTTTTTGGTTTTTGGATTATGAACCTGAATCCCCATGAAATAATAGATTTAATATTATTTTTAAATAATCGACCTGCCATAACTCCTACATACGATGCCCGATGGATGTACTATCTGTGAAAGTGTGGTAATGTATTCCGGAAGGTCTTTTCAAGACCGCATTTGGAATCCTTTTTTGAGTTGTGGGATGGGTCCATGAAATGTCCAAATAATAATAATATTTTAGAATTTTTATTAAACCTTGGATCCACCATTATTTCTGCATCCTACGTCCAATCGATGTTACGTCATCAGCATTAGGATCCTAATATTGACATGGATCCTTCGAAACGAATTTTGGATATTTATTTCGCGGTCGAGGATTGGCCACCACAAGGCCCGGTTCACATGTGTTCCGGTGAAACACATATTTTTCACTGGGTATTTGTTTTGCATGAATGATCAGTCCATATCTTGTGTTTTTTCATAAGGATCGTAAAGGGGAAATATGTATAATTTGTTTTGTGACCAAGGTGTGGTCCCCACGGGACACCTCTCGAGCATAATACAACAACATACGACTTTTCCATTGGAAGCATGTTTGGGGTGAATATGTAGTCGAACTTACTGGTTTTTCTACATGGATCACAATGGTGTGATATGTTTTGATGTGCAGATCAATTTTCGCGATCTCATTAAATGTAGAAACATGAAAGGAATATCGATGGATGATCATTTCTATGTGTTTGAAGTGAACACATGGCTTGGGTCAGTTTAGATTCTCATGAGAGTGTAGAGGATATATGAAGAGATACACTAAAATATTCCCATTGTGATGACTATTCGGGGCGACACTTGATGACTATAACTGTGTTTTTTGAGAGGTACCATCTAGAAGTGATGATTGGAGTTCCTCGATGCTTTTCTGAGGGGTACCATCCAGTAGGATTGATTAGATTTCATTGATTCTTTTTCGAGGGTGACCTTCCAGTAGGGATGGCCAAAGCAGATACTGGCTTTCCCTTCATCTAGGCTGGGCAGTGGTATTGCTTGACGACAGTACTAGGCTTACCCTCCAGCTGGACTAAGCAGTGGTGTTTCCTGAAAACAGTTCCAATGGTACCCTCTAGTTGGGATGGGAAGTGGAATTCCCAAATATATTACTAGGCTTACCCTCTAGTAGGGTTGGGCAGTGGCATTCCCTGACGACAGTACCGAGCTTACCCTCTTGCAGGCCTGGGCATTGATGTTCCCTGGAAATAGTACCAGTCTTTCCCTCAAGATAGGATGGCAGTGGCATTCCCTAATGGATGTAGTTGTCATACCCTTCAGTTGGGCTGGGCAGTGGCATTCCTCAATGATCGTGTCAAGTCTACCCTCCATCAGGGCTAGAATGTGGTGTTCCTCGATGATTACTAGAGCAGGACACTCATCTATCCAGCACAGTGATGAGGAACAGTTTTTCTTACCTATGGACTCATGAGAAAGATGGGCACTTTACCCTATGGGAAGTGTCCTTGTGAAACCTCCCAAAACCATGCGGGTGAGTTAGTGCGGCCCAAAAAGGATGGTATTGAGGTGTGGTGACATAAGACACTTTGACTTGTGCCTCCTAGGAGTTGCGACAAGATGCGGGACCTTGTTGATGGGTTTTACCATGGGACCAATGGCTACTCACTTTCTTGGTTGGAGCTATGAGATGTAGATCCCCTTACTCCCTCATTTGGGTTTCATTGAATGAGCATATCTACTGTGGGGTGGATCTTCCATCCTTTTATTGTACCTTGTTCCCTCACTATTTCTTTCTAGTCATATATCTTACTATTTCCCCATTTATCTTTTTGGGATGTACTACTGGGTATGTATATACTCATGCCTACATAGAATTCTCCCAAAACATGTCATGTCTTTTGAATATGATAGATAGGTTGATATTGATTTCAAAAGAGATTAGATATACAGACTATGAGAACCACATATGGTGGTCAGATTTGGGATATAAGAGCAGGTATCTCTCTTCTGTTAGTCTTTTTTTTCAGTTTCATTCAGTTTGGGATATGTTTCCTTTTTGAGCCTCTATTTTTTCCCTTTTCCATTTCAGTATACTCTATAATACCCTTTGTAATATCTATTGGACCATGAATGTTAATTTTATTTATAGTAGTTTTATGTTTTATTTATTTTCCCTCTGTACATATACATTTAGTTGGATGTGTGTTTGTGTGTGTGTGTGTGTGTTTATAGATGGTTTGGAAAGGGCCACCCCATGTTTTTATGACTTCGGTGTTAATAATCGCTACTTTTCATATAGAGGAGGGCTTGGGGTAGTTGCGACTCGAGCCTGAAAAGGGTCGGATCGGGACAAAGTGGTATTAGAGGTGGTTCATTCCTCGGGATGTTGTTCCGACATTACCATTAAAAAGATTGTTTGGGTTTAGGGAATTGGTGTTGAAGTGTCTCAAGAGTGGATCTGAGGCTACGGAGTCCAGTGTAGGTATGGAGGCTGACGTAGAAATTCACTAGGACTTTGATTACCCGCATAGTGATTTGGCACCCTAAGACATTGGTTGTAGGGGAAAATGGTACATGAATCATATAGGATTCAAGTCTTTGATTATCCTTCTTGATTATGATCCCCACACCATGGTTGACATATATATATATATATATATATTATCATCTGACCATTGTGCTCCTTGACCATTTTCCGGATGCCTCTACGAGAGCAGCTAGCCATGATTTCCACTTCGGTTCGTGATGAAGAATTGGTTGGCGATAATACCTCAATTAAGGGCACATCATGTGACCCCCTTCCTCCAGTTGGATAGGTAGCCACACCTCAACCCATCGAGCAGCAGTCGATACCAGTAGAATAGGCTGTGGATGTGCACCGACTGAGCACACTTTTCGAGTTTCAGTGAGAGAAACCTCTACAGTTATTTGGCGAGCCTGATCCCAAAGTGAAAGAGGATTGTCTAGAGCCAGTATTCTACGTGTTCGGACTACTGAAAACCCTAATGGATCAGAGAGTGGATTTGTAATCTTTCCCCTTTTGTGACATGACATGGTGCTATTTGACCGTATATACCCAAATATGTTATGCGGAAACACTCACATGGGATGAATTTCAACATCTCTTTCTCAAGGAGTACTACCCCTCCTGTATTCATTCCATTCAGATCTATGAGCTTCTAGAATTATAGTAGGGAGGGATAATAGTCGTGGATTACTTATCAAGGTGTACTGATCATAACCAATACTACACAGATATGGTCAAATATGACTACATCCACACACAGATGATCTAGCATGGTCTTCGTAGAGAGATTTTAGTTAGCGTAGTATCCCTATTCATCCCCTCCTATGTTGGGGTGCTGGAGCGAGCACTTGTTAAGAAGTGCCTCCTGGATGTGGGGTGTCATGTAGTTGGAACTGGCAATAGGAATGATAGGGTGGAGTCTTCTTCGACAGGCAGGCGTGAGAGATCTCGGGATAGGATACCCTTCATTGAAAAAACTCAGGGGCATGGTTGTGCGGGTTTGACATAGCATAGATCCCATGGGAAGCCACGGGAGGGCTGATGTTATACTTTTTATGGGTATGGTAACATGGCATGAGACTGTATGAATAGGCATACCAAGTATCCTAGGTAGGAAATAGATGGACCACCATGAAAGAGGAATCTCCATGACCAAGGATCTCCAAAGTGGTGATAGGGAGGTCCCCATGGAGGTGGTGCTAATAGAGGAGTGGGGGGAGCTATAGGCGGGAGATAATGATATGAGGAAATACCACCATCACCGCTTGGTGGCCCTCAACAGGATCAGGGAGCTTGCGGTCTGGGCCATGGACACCTTCAGGCTATGGACGTTCATAATCCACCAACATAAGGGATGATTAGAGGTAGGATGTGTTTGATCTACTCATTACTCAGTATTAGTAGACACGGGATATAACCACTCATTTATCACTAGACTATTTGTGTTAGATCTGGATATCCTTCTAGAGACACTATTACAGCAGATACGCCTTGAGGTTCCTATTTAGAACATTTACTCTATATCTTCCATGTTCTGGCAGTGTGGGCTGTCGAAATTGAGGAGATACGTATGTATCCCTACACACATCAACAACTGAAGAAAACTATATGAGGTTAGGTAATCCCTCTACACAATTTTCTTCGGCATCATGAAAACATTTAGGTTTCCTTGGAAGTGGGACAACCAATTGTGGGATTAGCTTTATGATTTATTGATTAGTTTTTCTTTTTAGGGAAGAAAAGCATGAAGGATGGAAGGATATATAGACTCAATTTTTTCAAATAGGGATTTGAAATATTTCTATGAATATTTCCAGACCTAGGCATCGAGATGACAAGAAATTCTGAGGCTCAGTGTGTCAGGAATTAATTTTATAAAAATATTATGTATCATTATACTACACACATGTTATAAAATGGGATATCATATAAAATGTTAATTTGATAAGAAATATGAGGTCACAATTGGGTCTAAAACATGATGTTTACCCTAGGTGTGACAAAAAATGAGTTGTCGCGGGACGTTCAGACACCTCCCTCATTGACATTATGTTAAATGGATGAATTAAATTATTAAATTATTAATTTAATAGCTCTAACCTGAATAACTCATGGATGGGAACATATATGTGAAATCTAGGACCACCAGTGAGTTAAGAACAAAGATTTTACCCTACGTAGGGTATAACCTTTGTTGGTGTTGGGAGGTTGGATTATGTGCCATTATGATTGATTAATTAAATAATTAAATAATTTTTTATTTAATTATTTGATTAGTTTACTTTAACCAAATGAGAGATTATAAATTCAAGGTTAGGTGATTTGGTCCTCATAACACTTTTTTCAATGATGACTTCTCTTCCCTTATCCCCTTCGTCCATTGGTCGGCGAACGATGAAGAATAATAATAGAACATTGAATCCTACCATATCAAGAAGTGATGAATAAACAGGTCTCCTCCTCCATTAAGAAATAATTCCAATCATCAAAAAAAATTAATGCTTGAAGTAGGACTTGTTCCTGGTGTTATTATTACTTAAATGAAATGTATTACCATGTTGTTAATTAAATATTCAACATGTGACTTTGAATCTATACATTGCGAGAGCCAAAGTATTGTTTCATCTTTCTTTATCAGTTGATCTAACCCAAAATTCATGATTATGATTTTTTGACAGGAACAGTTTCCCAACGATCCAATCCTTTTCTTTCGTGCCTCCCCCCTCAATTTATATGAGTTATTCACTGTTGAATTCCCTTGAATCTAGATTCAACGATAATCGGGAAACCGGAATGAGATAGATTCATGTTGGATTTACCAAATGGAAATAGAATCATGATCAGAGACTGGCTATACATAGGCCAAGACCCATGGATCACATATCTATGATCATTTCATTGCTTTGTATTAGAGAAAATGTTTGGTGACCCACTGAAGTAGTAGCGGTTCTTGGGAGCTATCCATAGGCAGCAACGACATTCGGTGAGGCCAAGGCGGCTCCAATGGTTCGGGGTGCCCAGAGCTGGGTGGTCCAGTGCTGAGCAGGCGGCATCAGTTGGTGGTTCTTGAGGGAGACTGGCGCAGCGGAGAAGGAGGGTCACGAGCGGTAACGGAGGCGTCTGTGTGTGGAACGGGAGGCATAGCGAGCTTGGGGTAGAGTAAACTGGATGCTGGTGGTGGCGACCGAGGAGGACAAAACTGGCGGTAGCCAGGCTACATAGGGTTGGCGCCCGCATGAGCTCTAGGAGGAGGAGGGAACCTTACTGGAATGGAGGAAAAAATAAATATAAAAAAATCAAAAAAAATTAAAAAAAATTATTAAAATTTAAGTAATCTCCGGTAACATCCACGTTTGAAGCCCAATTAATGAAAATCCATAGTATTGAGACCAAGACTACGAGACAAACTATATGAGTCTGATATTGGATTTATTTTTCAGGTTTTTGGGTCATCCACTCGAAACGATGTGAAATAATAGATTTAGTATTATTATTAATTATTTGACTTGCCAAAACTCCTCTGTACGATGCCCAATGGATGTGCCATCTACGACAGCATGGTCATGTTTTCAAGATTGTCTTTCTGAAACCAAATTCTTATGCCTTCTTTGAGTGGCATGATGGGTCCCCAAAATGTTCAAATAATAATAATATAATTTTATTATTATTAAATCTTGGACCCTCCATTATTTCTGCATGCTACATTGAATTGATGCATCGTTACTGATGTTGTGATATAGATATCAAAGAGGATCCTCTAACTTCATTTTTAGATTTTTATGTCAAGGTCGAGGTGCGGTCCCCAAGAGGCCCAATTCTCATGTGTTTCAGTGAAATATAGCTTTTTCATCGGGTATCTGTTTGGAATGAATGTGTTTGTCGATCTCGTGATTTTTTTCATGTGGATCCTAATGTAGTAATATATGTAATTTGTTTCATCATCGAGGCATGTTCCCCATGGAACTCATATCGAGCATATTATGGTGAAAAATGAATTTTCCATTGGATGCCTATCTAGGGTGAATATAAAGTCGATCCTGCATGTTTTTTCGCAAGGATCAAAATGGTGTGATCTATTTGGATGTGTGGAGACATGTTTGTGATCTCATTAAATGTGGAAACATGAATGGAATATCCATGGAAGATCCTTTTTATGTGTTTTAAGAGAACCCACAGCTTGGATCAGTTTAGACTCTAATTAGAGTGGAGAAGATGTATGAAGAGATTTTCACAAATGTTCTGGGTGTGATTCCTATCTGGAGTGGCACCCGATGAATACAATGTTGGTTTTTGTAAGGTACCATCTACCAGGGATGGTCAGAGTTCCTCAATGCTTTTCTGAGGGGTACCATCTAGTAAGGGTGATAAGATTTCTTAGCTGCTTTTTCGAGAGGCACCTTCCTGTAGGGAAGGCTAGAAGAGATCATGGCTTACCCTCCATCTAGGCTAGGCACTAGAATTCCCCTATGACAGTACCGAGATTACCCAATAGCTGGGTTGGGCAGTGGCATTCCCTGATGATAGTAATGGGCTTACCCTCCGGGTGGGATTGGTAGGGGCATTCCCTGATGATAGTACATGGAATACCCTCCAGCTATACTGGATAGTGGCATTCCCCAATGATATTATTTGGGATACACTTCAGCTAGGCTAGGTAGTGGTGTTCCACGAAGACAATACCTGGCATACCCTCTAGTGGGGCTGGGTAGTGGGGTTCCCCAATGATTTAATAAGGATTACCCTCCAGCTGGGCTTGGTAGTGGCATTCCCTGATGATCGTGCTGAGTTTACCCTCCAGTGGGGCTAGGAAGTGGTGTTCCAAAATGGCCACTAGAGCAGGACCCTTGTCTTTATAGCCCAGTGATGAGTAGTAGTTTGTCTTACCTCAGGATTCATGATAAAGAGCGGTTATTTCTCCATGAAGATGCATCCTTGTGACGTGACCCAAAACTGTGTGGGAAAGTTAGTGCCACCTAAAGAGGACAATATCGTTGTGTTGTCAATTTATCTCCTTTGACTTGATCCTACTCGGTATTTGCGATGAGATGTTGGACATCATAGTGGGGTTTTACCCTAGGACTAATAACTACTCACTTTCATAGGATGAACATTTATATGGAGATCAGCTTACTCCCACATTTGGCTTTATTTGAAGGAGCATACCTATTTTTGGGGGGGAGCTATACACTTTTACTATACCTTGTTCCCACACTGTTTCTTTCCAGTTGTGTCTCATACTATTTTCCACTTCACCTATTTGGGGTGTATTATTGGGTATTTATATACTCAACCCTTCATAGGCTGGGACCAACATGTGTAATATATTTTGTAGACAACGGATATGAAGATGGTGATTTTAGAGGATCTTAGGTATAAGGATTTCATGGACCAAATAGGGTGTTCAGAGATGGGATACCAGAGTAGGGTACTCATTCCTGTTACTATTTTATTATTTTTCCCTTAGGTTGTGACATGTTTTTTGTTTGGGCCTGAGTTTTACTCCCTTAAAATTTTTAGTATACAATACCATACCCTTTTAATATTTAGTAGATCATGCATGATCATTTTATTTTTATCATATTCATCTTTAATTTCTTTTACCTCAACACTTTTTCATTATGTTGGCTTTGTGTGTACAAGTGATTTTGAAAAGGCCTCCATGTGTTGTTATCCCTTAGGCTCTAATCTCCCTCCCCTGGCTTATGGAGGCAAGATTGGGGTTATTGTGCCTCGACCCAGGATAGGGTGGGGTTATGGATGATCCTCTCTTTGTGGATGATGAATAGGATTTGGAAGATTCCCCTCCCACAATCGAAGAGGGTGTCCCCACTATGGTTGACGAATTGGATCATGTGAACCTAAGTGTTGAGACAGATTTGAAACTTAAACTGATCTGAACCACTATGCTTGCAGAAGAGAAATAGTGATACGTGGATATCGTAATTCAGCATCGTGATATATTTCCATAGAGTTATAAAGAGATACCAGGGATATATCCTCAGGTCTCCATCAACCATATTGGTCTCCCATCAAATCATTGCTGGTTCAAATGGTCTCCCAAAAAGATTCCCCCTTCTCATTGTTCCATGGTTGAGGCTGAGGTTTATAATCTTATCAAATCCAACTTAATAATGGATATCCAATACCCCAGATGGTCAGCTAAAATCATTCTGATCAAGAAGAAGAATAGATAGATTAGAGTCTTCATTGACTTCAGGGATCTCAACTGTAACTGTCTAGAGGAAGATTTTCCCCTTCCTGCTACAGAACTATTGAGTGACGCCACTTCTGGGTTCTAGGATCTCCCCCTCATGGATCTGTGATATGGATATAATCAAATTCAATTGTCCCCCGATGATGAAGAGTCTACCACCATCAATGAACCACAAGGTACATTATTCTACTAGGTAATGCATTCCGATCTGAAAGAATTATGTGGGCACTTATCAGTGTACCACACACCAAATTTTACTTTTGATCCTCTAAAAATTGGTAAAAATATATGTACATGACCTGGTGGATAAATATTTCTAGTTTTAGGACCATCTCTGGGATCTTGAGGAAGGGTTTGGCTTGCTTCATTCATATAATCTGACGATGAACCCCTTGCAGTGTTTCTTTGTGGTCACCTTCATAATGATTCTTAGATTTGTTTTTAGATACATAAGCATTGATATCGATCCAGAAAATATCAGTTCCATTGGTCAGATTTCTCTTCTGATTAACATTTGGGTGCTCCAAGACTTTCAATTCCACATAGCCTATATATTTTGATTCATTGCAAATATAGATGGAATGTGTATTCCCTTTCCATGGGACTTGTAGAAAGGTTTTGATTATTAGGGGGATAAGGAGTGTTAAAAAATCTTTTAGGAAATCAAGTAGTACCAGGTACAACCTATGGTTATGATGCCACCCATATATGGAAATCCATTGGTCCTCTATGTGACCACTCTAGAATGGTCCCTCGACACCCTTCTCACCCGGATAAAGAATTAGGGAATATGGAACAGTTTATACAATCTCATTTGTATGCTCCATGATTAAAAGACCAGATATTCCACTATAAAGAAGTGATTCCTTGGGCTGGTATTCACTGCGATGAAATTGTGACACTACTTGCATCACCATCAGATACAACTTGTGTCTCGACTGAATACATTGAAGTTCATTCTGAACCACCCCATGTTGGTAGGCCATCTAGCTCGGTAGGAAATGATCCTTCAACAATTTGATATCTAGTTTGTCACCCAAAATGCTATCAAGAGAAAGAAATTGACATAATTTCTTATTTCCCATACATACAACGAAGAGAGGTCTATGGATCTTGAATTTCTAGATGAGGCAATCCTCATAATGCAACAATCCATTCTCTGTTGGTCAATTTACTTTTATGGTGCTTTGCAAAGCCATAATGGTCAGAGAATAAATGATCCCAGACTCTGCAGAGTAGGCCTGAGTATCATCTTCATCATGCCTTCACAATATTTCAAGACCTATTAATTCTTTTCATTAGATGGTTGTACCCACAATGTGGAAGAGTATCAGGATCACATCACATCTCTCGATATGTCCCTTGATATTGATGTTCTCCACCATCATGTGAATGGGGACTCCGAACAGGCCACCAAGCAGATCAACGATTACTATGTCAACAGGAATCCAAATCTAGTTCCAATGTTAGAGCATACTTGACAGCAAATGGACCAGTCCTCTTATCAGTTAAAAGTAAATCATGTCAATTGATCCTAGAATGGTCAAGTTGATGCAATGGAAAACCTTCTCTAATCTCTTATTGAGCCTGACCTGGTTGATTTTATTTTCCATGTGGCACATCGAAGAGTCATTGCTCTCATTACTCCAGTTGATGATGATTAACCAATGGAAATACACCTTATCGCTGATGCCTCCACATTAGGACCTCCAGTTCTGCCATTCGCAGTATTGGAGGAGACCCTCAACTAGTCGACATCCATTATTGAGTATCTCCAGCATGGTAATCTGCCAACATACCAAGCAGAATGTGAGGGAATCTAATAGCGTGTAATGCAGTTCACCTTGCAGAGTGGATCCAGTCTTGAGAAGATCCTCAAAATATCTAGGTTTGTTGGGATTCTTCTCATATTCATTCAAGAATATGATATTTCTCAAGTTATGTAGGATTTTCATGCCAGTTCTAGTGGGGATCCTCAGGCAGGGCCATAACACTATAATTAGATCCAATGATTGGGATATTTTTGGCCCACCATGATCTGTTACAATATCGAGTTTGCCAAAAGGATCCATGCATGCAAGATCCATGCTAATTTTTTGTGTCTTCCCCAAGAGCCTCCCTATACTACCATGTATTATTATCCCTCTGTGGTCTGGGGACTTGGCATCCTGGGTCCATATCCATTGGTGACATCTCGCCATTGTAGGTTCATCCAGAACATTATGTATTTCATTTCCATGTTGGAAGACGCAATTATAGTCAAGTATGTTAAGGCTCATTCGATCATTGACTTCGCTTTCTCTAATATCATCCACCGTTTTGGATTTCTTCACACGTTTCTCCCTAATAATGACACTAAATTTCAGGTTTCCCAGTTGATGAAACTGTACACCAAGTACACTATCAGTTCAAATCATACTTATCTGTATCACGTTGAAGAAAATCGGATGATCGTGGCATTCAACTAAACTCTCTCTATCATCTTGTAGAATATTGTTGGTCAGAACAAGAAGTGTCAATTCAACAAACTCCCCAACACTCTTTGTGCTTACTGGATGACGAATCGTAATGCCACCCAAGTGACTCCAAATTCCATGGTGTAAGGAAAAGGGGCATTCCTACCCATCGGGATTCAATTACCCTCACAACGAACAACCATCTAGGATCAGTATGCACCAAATATTGTAGTCGAAATCCGTCTAGCTGAACTGGAAGCTCTTGAAAAGAACATTCTTTTTTCCTTTCACAATCTAGAGTGGTATGAGAACATGATTTATAAAGATTTAAATAACAAAGTTCACCTACGTTGTTTCGTACAAGGAGATGCATTATTTTCCCTGATAACTCCAATGATACTCCATAGGATGCCACCAACGATGGTGCCCAAATGGGAGGGACCTTATTTCATTCAAAATTTTTACCAAAATGGTGCATAGTCTCCAGTCGCCATGGATGTTGAGAATATTACTCTTCTAACCAATGCCAAATTCCTCAACCCTAACTTTTCGTAAGTGAATATCCATCCTAAATAATGTTAAAATACACATCATAGTCCAACATGATGTTAAAATGTAAGTGGTCCATGCTCTGTGACTCTATAAGTAATATCCATTCGGTCTTGTATAACGATAAACTTTGAACGGTGAATACAGCTCATGGTCTGAGCTCTATGACTGTAAACTAAGATCTCATTCTTCCTTACTGAAAAAAGATAAACTTCATGGTACCGCATGCTTCATCTGTCCCATCATTTAGGTCTCCCTAATTTTTTAGGACCCCCATTAAAAGCCTGGTCTCATGCCACATTGGCACACCAACCATTTTGGGCCAACGTCCTGGAGGCTCTTGAAAGAAAATTTGACATAAGTATTTCATTGCGAATATGGTTAGTGGTTGATGTTCAATTTTTTGTCCACATTATAGGTCACATGAGATGGATATAATTTTGGGATCATGGTTTTCAGTTATCATCCATAATTTTCCCGCCCCATGGTATCCCAAATGATGGAAGCAGTGAGTCACCATTTTTCTTCAATTTTTTCCCACACCCACGACACTAAACTAGGCATCTATGGTCCAAGATCTATGACCATAATGGTAGATCTTTTCACTTCCTAATCAAATGAAGTTAAACCACATGATATTTTTAGAACGATTTGTGACTGTATTCCCATCCTTATGGGATATGTAGGAACATCAACACATTTCAACCTCGGTTCCATCCCAGATTTTTAGAAACCATCTCTTCCTTATGGACTCATGGCCAATGTTCTCATCGGGGTATGTGGTGTGGTGTGGACTTATGTACTCATTCACATCAGGTTTGTAATAATCATGCCACGTATGTCTCCTGTGATCTCTCCATTCCCTTTTCCTTACGTTCTTACTGATGTTAAATAGCATGGAATTTCAGGAACTATGTCTGGCATGATTCCCATCCTCACTAGATACATTGGAATGCCCCAAAATTTCATCTTCATGTCCAACCCCATGTCCCATGATCATTTCTCTCCCCTTGTCCTGAGGTTTCCCCTCGGGGATTATGCGAGGTTGGGTGGGGACATTCACCCTCATTTACATTGTGAATGCTTTATTACTCTATGCACATTCCATTTAGAACCTCATTATTCTTGTATGCGTCCAAACCATATCACATTAAACTGTAATGCCTCATTCTAGATGACTTTAAACTGTTGAATCTTTTCCACATGAAGATAAAGTACATTAACTCATTATATTATATGACCATAAGCTCTGACACCAACGCCCAGCCTCACGACAAAAAAACAAAATTGCATTTTGTTTTCCTCTCATGAGGAGACACCATGTTTGGAATCAGTAATCCAACATGTTGTTTTTTAAGGCTTGAATATGCATTAATTCCTCTAGTGATGCTCAGATTCTCCATCTCGTGTTTATTTCTCTGAAAAAAAACTCACCCACACTAAAGAAAAAACAAGATCCAACAAATGACACTTCTTTTGGTGCATGGGATTTCCCTTCACGACATTTCAAGAACTAAATGTGGCTCGGTTCCCTATCTTTATGAGATACATAATAATGCCCAAAGAATTTTGTCTCTAGGTCCATCCCCATGTACCTATAAACCTTCCTTATTTTCGACCCCTTAGTACAAACTCTATTGGAGTCAGGTGGGGTGGTGAGGACCTCTGTGTTTCTCATTCACATCAGGTCTATAATTATAATTCCTTGTAATTTCCTTTGGTTATCTCTCTTCCATTACCAGATGAAACCTTACCACAAGGCAATAAACTGCTTAGAGTTTTGAGAACTATGTATGGCTTGATTCCCATACTCATGCAATGTGTAGAAAGTCCCGAACATGTTGCCTTCGGGTCCAACCACGAGTTTATCAACCCATTTCCCCCATATTTTCTAGAATTCTATATCCTATTATACCTCATCCACATGTTCAAATTCACTATGGTTTAGGACATCGAGATTTGGTTTTTTCGTGGACACATTTTCATCTGTTTCCATGTATCACATCTCCCTTTATTTGGGTTTCCATCATCTTTCACATACAAAATGTCCCCCGATTAGTATGGATGCTTGATCTTTTGGCTCGACTACCACTTTGAGGAAATGTCCCAGATGGTTTTGAACGACATTATTAGACTGGTTCATCATTTTGAATACATTCAGCGACCAACCCTCAGTTATTAGTTCCCATTTCAGGTCACATGATACAAATTTTGTGTTTCAAACATAGTCAGCTGTTATCCTCCGTAGTTATGAAGCCCCATAATTCTATAATTATTTGTCTCATGATTCAAATCCATTTCCACCCCATCTTGTCCAAATGGAATTTTGAAACACTTTGTGTTATCGCTCCATGCACCTTTTCACCTTAAGTGGACTAATTAGCGTCTTGGGGTCATATTCGACTCCACACCATCTCCCCCAACTGAGTATTCCATGTGTTGGAAGATCTTCCCCACCCCTGTTTCCCACATCAAGCACGTATCACATGGACATATATATATGGGTATTGTTTGTTCCTACGTGGAAGAACCACTCTTCTTTGGGTCCGAACCCTACATCCATAAACAATGAGATCACGTCGTAAAATAGACAACGATGTATATGCATCATGAATCCAAACAGTTTGTGTGTTCTCTTAGATATTCGTGATGTGATGTGGACTCGTAGTCCTCATTCACATCGGTATTGCATTATAACACCGCATTACATATTTCTGCCTAGGACTTCTCACCTTAAAGTCCAATCTCTTGGAACATAAACAAAGATCCCTTACATATTTATCAGATGATTCTAAACTACATCTTACAGCCCAGGCTGTGTATGAAGAATTTCTCAGTCATGCAATGTCTTCACTCACAAATATGTTTCCCATTCTTTGTATTGGCAACTTTCTATACCACCTTCAAAACTATATGCTACTTGATTCCCATTCTTATAGGAGATGTAGTGATTCCATGAATTTTTCTTGCAGTCCAACCAATTCACTAAGAACACTCTTATGCCATTTCAGCCTGAGTATCCTCAGAGGTATGTGGTGTGGTGTGGACATATGTCCTCATTCACCTCAGGTTTGCAGTAACCACGCCACATACCTCTCTAGATATTTCTCCATTTCTCTATCCTTACTTCTTTACAATAAACAACATGGGTATGTTCCATACATGTGACATTGAATTGGACAACATACGATTCCAGCACTACAACCTTAAACTAAGATTCATACTGTATATGTTTGCACGATGTTAAACTGCATAAAAATTAGGATATTCTTATTTAAAAGAGGATATCACCCTTTTTGATATTGCCTCACTTCCATACCACCTCTAAGAACAACATGTGTCTTGATTCCCATCATTATGGGATATATACTGATGCCCAGACATCCAGTCTATGGTCCACTAGCAACCACATTCGCATCCCCATCCCATTTAGCCTAGATTCATTCAAAATTACAATGTGTGGTGTAGAATTCATCATTCATAATTCATGTTGGATTTATAATAATAACACCATGTAATTCCATTGAGATTACCACTCCTTGTGCTCATCGTACATGATTCTTAAACATCATGGGTAATGTTCTCACATCGTACATTCCATTATTTGGGTTTTCGTTATCTTTCACATCTGAAGGTACTCCATAACTGTATAGAATCTAGGACTCAGTTATCTCCTACCATCTTGGACCAACGTCCAAGATGACTTCAAATGACAATATAAGACATATCCCATGTTGTAAATATGGCAAGCTTTCAACCCCCATTTGTTCATTTCCATTCGAAGATAACATGAAATGGATGTTGTGTTTTCAACCACAGCAAATAGTTATCCTTCTTCATCACGCTGCTCCCATTACATCCCAAATGTCGAATACTTTCAATAACATGTTTAATGACCCTTTCAAATTTATGGACCCTCGAAACCACACGTGTTGTAACTCCACACATTCACGCGCGTTGAGTAGGAATATCGGTTTTTCTGAGACATTCACCACCCAAAATTTATTTTACACTATTTCCCACTCATGTAAGAATGGGATGTCTTGAAAACACACTTTTCGTACACCATGCATGGATCACATAGGCTTAGGTGTTGGGATAGAGTGATATACATATACGAGATAGTGTGACCCATTGGTCCAACCACATGACCATAAACTATGACACTGTGACATTGTCACCCTCACCACATGACATTAAACTACATGGAATACATTGAAACCTGTATGGATTGATTCCTTCCCTTGTAGGATATGTAGTTACATTGGGCCATTTGATTCCTGAGTCTAACCGACTGAATAGTAAAATAATTTTCTTATCCTATGCGACCACAACATCCCTATTAGGAGTATGTGATGTGGTGTGGATTGTTCCTGTCCTCATTCACATCGTGTTGTAAAATTCCCTCCACATTTCTCATTTGTGGTACCCATGTCCTCAATGTACGACATTAAACTATGGCCCTACCCTGAACAAGTTCACTACACCCCATTATAATTATGGGATGCATCCTCTACCTTGCCTGAGAGGATCTCCCTCATGAGAATTGTTATGTAGCCATGATGTTATTATGAACTGCATTTTCCTGGATTCTCTTTCTTAATGGATATATAGTGTCATCCAATCATTTCCCCACGGCCCCAGAACTATGACAATTAACTTTCCTAGTTTTTAACCCTAATTATGGTCCATACTATATGACCCAAAAATTAGCAACACCAGTCCTTGTATCATTACTTTAAACTATTGACCATGGTCCATTTAGTATGACATTAAACTATGTGCAATGTACAAATCATACGATGTTAAACTATTAATGCATCATCTTCACCGCATGATGCTAAACTGTGTGCTTCTCATCATCATTGACATGACATAAAACTATAGACCATCTTAGGTCCCCACGGGAGAGGACCCTCCCTAGAGTAGGTTTGTTCTTTTTTCAGACCGACATGCTCATCAAATGTGCTTTTGTCATGGTGAAATAATTTCAAGAATGTTGGGATTTATTCGAATAGTCCTTCATTCCATCATCACACTTTTTGTGCACTTTATTTTATATCATCATTACCTCTCACGTTTAAAGGAACCATCGGATGGTTAGGATGCTTATTCTTAAGTCCCACCTACCATATTTGGCCAACATTTTGGAAGACATTGAATGACACCTTGAGTATGTACATGTGTCTTCGAATTCGGTCAGTAGTTGGCCCTTTTTTGTTTGTTCCGATTTCAGGCTAACACAATGTAGATGTTTTGTTTCAAGTTTTGTTAATAGCTATCCTCCATCATCATGAAATCCTCACTATATTATGTGTTTTGGGATTCTTGATTCACAAACTCCATTCCCCTTTGTTCTAAATGATTCCAACACCCCTGGCATCATCCCTCTCATGCACTAGATTACGTTAGGAATAAAATTTTGGTTTTTTTGAGAACTCTATTCTCTTGTCAAGACCCCTCCTATATCATGAAAATTCGGGGTGGTAATTACGACTCTAGATGTTCGGTGATTGGTTGGCACTCTCATATTCATGTGGAATAATGATGTAGTCATCCCTTGTTTCTCACATCAGGGATAACCCACGTGAGCTTAGGGACTGATCACTGGATATTTTATAGATATGATTGAGATTAATTAATCAATGTAGAAAACATAACTAATGCATGAAAAAAAATAAGCACGAAAGGAATAATGTGTGTTTGTATGTTTAGGCTAATTAAAAAAACCCATGGATTGGCTCCTCCAAATGATGGGTTGACAACTTCAAAGGAGTGTCCCTGCTTTACTACTATATCACTAGTGACATATTGGATTTTTTGTCGCATTTTATGATCCCACTCTTCTTCGATAGCAACGGGGTGCATTTCATCTTCCCTGATCTGGGATCGAACCTCATTGGCTTAGATAATAGCTATCTCCTTGGATGATCACCCCATCTGTTCCTCAGCCTCTATTAACTATTACTGTAATCTCAATATGGTTCATGATTATGCATCGAGGAGGTAAAATGTTTGTTCACCCATGCCCTCATATTTTTGATCTCTTGATCATCCTCCTAAAACATCTTAATATTGGAAGACTTCCTCCACTACCAACCCACACAAAGGCCACGGTCATATTCCTATATTTTCTCTACCATGTAGTCTTGAATGAGAATATGAGAATGTTGGGAATCCAATCCTCTTCGATAGCAACGAGGTGCAGTTCATCCTCCCTGATCCGAGCTCGAACCTCATTTTCTTGGATAATAGCTATCTCCTGGGATGATTTCCTCATCTGTTCCTCAGCCTCTATTAACTATTACTGTAATCTAAATTTGAGTTGTGATTGTGCATCGAGGAAAGTAGAATGTTTGTTCACCCATTCCTTCATTTTTTTGATCTCTTGATCATCCTCCTAAAACTTCTTAATATTGAACGAATTCCTTCACTACCAACCGACACAATGTCCGTGGTCATGTTCCTATATTTTCTCTACCATATAGTCTCGAATGAGAATATGAGGATGTTGGGAATCCACTCCTCTAGTGCACAGTTCGTTTATCTTGGAATGATGTTTAACAATCAGGTCCTAGTGACAGCACAGACACCCCGCCATAACATGGTCGTCGGGTCCTGGCCTACCATGTACTACCAGTTGCCCCGCAAACACATGGGGCCCACCCTTGTGTCCACTCACATGCCCGAACGGGTCATCTGACTAATGACTTGTCCCCACAGACCAACACAAGTCCTTTCCAGTGTGCTTTGTCCTCAATCACACACACCCTGGGAAACTTCACAGAAGTTCACCCATCCTGATCACTACTCCAGGCCAAGCACGCTTAACTGTGGAGTTCTAATTAGACAGACTCTCGAAAAGGAAGGTGCACATTGTTGACATGAGTCATATCATTTATACATTTAACACTTTATCATTTATCCATGAAACTTCTTAATATTCAAAGACTTCCTCCACTAACAACCCACACAAAGGTCGTGGTCATGATCCTACATTTTCTCTACCATGTAGTCTCGAATGGGAATATGAGGATGTTGGGAATCCACTCCTCTAGTGCATAGTTCATGTAGCTTGGAATGATATGTAATAATCAAGCCCCAGTGACAGCACATACACCCCGCCTTAACATGGCCACCGTGTCCTGGCCTACCAGGTACAACCAGTTGCCCCACAAACATGTGGGGCCCACCCCAGGGTCTACCCACATGCCCGAACTGGTAATCTGACTAATGACTGTCCCCACATGCCAACACATGTCCTTTCAAATGTGCTTTGTCCCCACTCACACACACGCTGGGAAACTTCCCAAAAGGTCACCTATCCAGATCACTACTCCAGGCCATGCACGCTTAACTGTGGAGTTCTAATCAGAAATGCTCTTGAAAAGGAAGGTGTACCTTTTTGACAAGATTCAAATCATTTATTCATTTAGCCCTTTATCATTTGGGGGTGTTACAATCACCCCTCCCCCTTCAGAGCACAACGTCCTCGTTGTGGGCCCTACATCTCAACCCAGGTAGTGCATCGCACTTAAGGCTGAGTACCACCTCTAATTCCAAATGAAACAACTGGGTCCCAGTGACAGCACAGACACCCCGCCATAACATGGTCTACAGGTCTTGGCCTACCAGGTACCACCAGTTACCCTGCAAAAATTTGGGTCCCACCCCAGGGTCCACCCATGTTCCGGAACGGGTCATCTGACTAATGATTTTCCCCATAGGCCAACACATGTCCTTTCCAGTGTGCTTTGTCCTCACTCACACACTCCCTTGGATACTTTCCAGAAGTTCACCCATCCTGATCACTACTCCAGGCCAAGCACGCTTCACTGTGGATTTCTAATCAGAAAGGCTCCCGAAAAAGAAGTTTCACCTTGTTGACGTGAGTCATACAATTTAGTCATTTAACCCTTTATCATGTGGTGGTGTTACATGATGTCTCCACATCTGGATTATCCACTATTATTTTGGGGTATTCTTGATGATTCACATGATCAGTTTCCATGATCGGAAAATAACAACCTTGCTATCATCTTCTTCTAATGCAGTCTCATCCCGATCCTCTAGGTTGGAAGGTTTGTATACTGGGAACACCTCCAAAAATTCATCTGTAGGGTCTTCTTAGGGTGTCCTGATAGATAAGCTGGGCTCCAAGACATCGGGTTAATCCTCATCACCTGACCCCACCTCGATGGTCTCAAGTTTTATCTCACAAACTACCATATCTGTTACCATGATCACTCTATCCTAGTCATCGTGAGTATCTGATTCCATTATGATCGGTATTCCTGATGGAAATATAGTTCCAAGAGCTCTAACTTTCCTCGCTACGATATCCCACACTATTTGAATAATTGTTCATGTAGAAATACACAGATTTCATTTGTCTTGGATCAATGGAATGAAGTTATGGATTCAACAATGTAAAGGACAAAAAGAGTTCAAATAATTGGTCTCAACCTTGTGCTACTTCTTCTGGAATCCTGGGACGTGGCCCCCCATATATGGATGAGAAATCTAAAGACTACATGAGAACCACCATGGGTGTCACAACCCTACTAGATTCAGAAATCACCATATTTATAGGTGCAGACCATGAAGCTACCTTTCCTATTGTGTGGGAATGGGTTTTCCATATGAGGTACTCTTATATAGGGAAAATTTTAGTTGATAAGGCCTAAGTGACCTAATTGAGGACCATAATGAAATTGGTAATGTTTTACCTCAAGAGCCTCAGTAGGCTCTTCCATCTCTGAGGTTGTGACCTCACCTTCCTCTAAAGGGTGCCCTCTTCCAAACTATTCCCCAAGGAGGACTATTCTGATTCTTCAATAAAGTTGAAGAGCTCCCTCAACTCAGTAGAGGATAAATATGGTGATAGTGTTTGATTATTTAGTACTTTCACCTTGTCCTTCAATCAATTTTAAGTATCCATGGAGTGCAAAAATTCCTATAGTTCTGTGATGTAATACTCCCATTATACATGGTACACCAGAAATATAGCCTTGGTATGGTCGATCTCCGAGTGATCCATCCTAATATGGTTATGATGGTGCCAAATATGGGAAGGACTGATGAATTGTCTGTTATCCTTCCAGGTCTCCCAAGCCTTCAGAAAAATAGCATCCCTATGCATATCTATTTGGTGTAGCTGCTTCCTTGAAGCCTCAATGGAAATCCTACAGAACCCCCTGGGTGGCCTCCCTTCCTACTGGTTCTGCCCATCTGCGTGCACTGGGTCAGCCTCTTCCACTTGCGTCCCACTCGGTGAGTGTCATGGAATTTTTCAGTAATCACTACTACATCCCTTCCATCATGGCATGTTCTTCCCACATTCTATCCCCAACCACAAGGTTTATGAGTCACCCCATCACATAAATGGATGCTTCACGACATCAACGCCTCCCCTGGGTAGGCTTCCTCCTAGCTCTTGGCATGCTCCTTTACTATCCCAAAAACTTTTCTGGGTAGAGTCATCTCATTCGGCATCATCCCTTCCTCTCACGTGAACATGAGATACATCTTTCTCATCACCCATGGATGGTCCTCGTGGAGTACTCCTAGGTAGACTTGTTGGGTGAACCTATACATTCCCCAAAACTACATCATAAATCATTACGGGGTGTACAACTCACAGATTGAATCTCGATCGATCCATAGCACAAGAACTCCCCTCCCCATTAGGCCCAAATATTGGAATGATTCTACTCAGTTCCTTGGACATCCTCATTAAATACAACTATTTTCAATGGAAATGGATGGATGTTGAATTCATTAGCCTTCCAGACTATGTTCTGTATTAGTGGTGGAGTCAGTATGTCCAGGAAGCACCCCACCAAATTCAAAATGGTGTGTCATAAGTCTAATCCTAGGGGTAATCAGGTTTGGATATTCATAAATTCCCATTTGTGATGCAATCCATCTGTAAAAAATATAGAGCGGTCTGCACAACCTATGTGCCCTCTTTCCCTCAGTGATGTTCCACATCACATTGTTCATGTGGTCCATCACCAGGATTCCCATGATGACATGCATCCCCTTCACTAGCATAGATTCCATAATGAATGTGCTCCATTTCACACCCATGTTTCTTTCCTTAACAAGCAACATCTAGTAGTAGATAAGCATAAAAATTAACCAAGGATGTACAACGACTGGTTGTTGGTAGGTGTTGAAAATTTACCCCCGTAGCTTCAATTGGCAATCCTCTCGGGTTATCCAATAAGAATTATCTTTACTATTCTTTGATCCATTTTTAAAAATGGGAGGCCAACCCAGTTGCTTCTTGGGTGCCTCATCCCCTTCAGTGATAGTATTTGGCAGGAAATTTATGAAATTATTAAACCACATCTTGAAATGGACATACCTCACTGACTACTTGTCCTCACCCAAAACCAGATCCATGAGTGTCTTTTCCAGTAGTCGAATATTCTTAGGATCCTCTCATGTGTTCTGAGCAGGTGGGAAGACTTCTTACATCTCTCTTATTATTGGAATGCACGAGATCATGTGAAGGTCTCACATTCTGATGTCATCCTCCCTGTGGTGAAGATGAAAAGTGTTAGTCCTCGAGGACCTCCTTCTCAGCCACTCTATAATCATGTGTTTCTACCGATAAATGTGTAATTTAGAGGGACACATATCTTTATTTATCCCTACTCTCTTCAACTGTTCCTCAAATTCCTCATCGTATGCACAGACCAAGTAAGGCACGACCCTATCCTCCATAAAATTACCACCCAAGCGGAGGTCCCAACTATCATTCCACACCTTCTCTTGGTTTCCCAAAGCCTCCAAGAGGACGGTGTTATATTGTGGGCAGATACCTCTAGCTCCATCTCCTTCCCATCAAAATTGATGAAATGTTCATACAGGCATTCTATATTAACAGGCGTGTGGTCTTCCCATGAATGACCATCTGTAGCCCTGAACCACCGGCTTTGGAATGATGTACTCTCAATCCAGTAAGCCGGTTCATCCCCACATTAAATAGGTATGAGAACATCACCACACAAACCGATGTCGTATAGATGAAATATTTTTCCTTGAGGATAGTTATTTTGGAATTACGACAAGAGATCCAACAGGGATTCAAGATCTGAATATATTTAGACATATTCCCCGATGGGAAGATTATATTATCTGTCTTCCCTTCGATCAACATCTGTATAGACCCCACAATAAGCTTCTTGGTTGGCCATTATGTCCAAAGACTTTATAATTTTTTATGTTCTGGTTAGTAGGGCTCGATTGCAGATCTCAATCGTAGAGATGGGCCACAGAGTTCTTCCATAGAGCTCATATTCACAACTTGCGGTGAAAATGAATATAGTGTCTAAACACTCATTGTAAGGTGCAGAGAAAACGAGAACCCAGTTTTCAAAGAGCAATAGTGGGACACATGATGGTTCACAAATCGAGTGATCAAGCACAGATATACGAATACAAGTGAGGAAATAATATAGTTCATCCTCCCCAATCTATAGTAAAATACCCATGAGCTTTGTGATACACCGGGAAGTGGTGTGATTTGTGTAGTTCTCAACCCATGCATCGCATATCTGCTTTCCGATCCAGCTCCACAATCCCACTTCATGAAATACTTATATTTTGGAAATCTCCCCACTGAATTCAACCCTCATATTTTCCACTATTCAAATTTTGAGGGGGGGGGATTTTCAAACCAAAATATGTACGTCAAAAAAATAAGAAAAGGGAAATAAATGGTGCTGAAAGGGGCTTCTTTGAGATGAATCACCACAAAGGAACCACCATCGCAAAGCCCTTGGGCACCGCAACATGCAAAAAGCCAAGGCCTTTTCTATGGCCACAGTTGAGGAATGTGACAGTTGACTCAGTGGTTATAATGAACTTGAATAAGGTTTCTGAGCTATGGATGGAAAGGTGATTGCCTCTGCGAGTCGTTGGAAATTGATAGAAGCCTTTGTGAACACCGTAGAGGGAATATAGGAATCATCTGTATCACGGAGAGGATGACAGATGACTTTGTGGATATGAGAAATTTGACTCAAATTTCTTCTGATGGTGAAGCCCAGGTTACTTCGTGGTGCACCCTTAGAGAATCATTCCCCTTGGCCCCTATAAATACCCAGCTCTCGCCATTTTAAAGGGCCAAGACCCTGTCCTTTAATCTTATGAGTTCCCAAATCATGAAGAACCCTCTTCTCTTGGAACCATTGGAAAATTGAATCATCTGATAATTTGATAATCTCTTTCCTGTTACTCAAAATTAATCCCCTCTTTATAGTGTGATTCCCTTCAGAGATCCTATGGGCATCGCAACAGAAGGAGGCCCCTTTGGGTACACTGGACTTCATGAAGCACTAATTATTTGCGAAGAACCCTCCAAAAACATGGGTACTCCATTATTAGGCTAGGACACTATTCTATGCAATGTTCTCCCCTTTGTAATGTCGTTTCCTATGTGATCCCCAAGGCACTATGATACCGGGTTCTCTATGAGCACATGTGCATTGCGAGCTCCTATGCTCTACAAGAAAATGTTATCTGGAACCCTGTGAGCTCTGTGAATCCCTAGGCCTTGGGAGCCTATGATCTCTATGAAGCCCTA
This sequence comes from Viscum album, assembly GCA_963277665.1. Taxonomy (NCBI): domain Eukaryota; kingdom Viridiplantae; phylum Streptophyta; class Magnoliopsida; order Santalales; family Viscaceae; genus Viscum; species Viscum album. The sequence goes on from OY728128.1 coordinate 202,597,107, forward strand.
TGCTTTTTGAGCCCCTATCCTCTTTGAGCCATTGATCATTTCGAATACTCTTCCGATGAGGCTTGTTTATTAATGAATCCATCTCTGGTGTGGCCCTCTAGGATTGTACGAAAGGGAATTCAAATTTCATTTGGTGGTGCTCTATGTTGTGATTCTTTTCCTCCGACTTCAACCCATAGAAACACAAATGGTAATTTCTACTTTGCATAGCCAAGAAAAAATGACCCCCACAACGGATCAATCCTCAAACCCATATCAATATAGAATTTCTAGTGAATTCCCTTCATAGAGGGTTAATGCGCACCATTTATGTATGCCCTAGGTCCAAGGAGTGAATCCTCACTGTCTGACCTATAAGTTGTTAAACATCCAAGAACCTTCATTCCCAACACAAGATGTTAAACTATGATCACTACATAAGATGAAAGTCTAGAGAGGACTGTGAGATGTATGGGCATTAGTTCCTTCTCACTCCCCTCTCCCTCTAAGCTCTGTCTCCATGCGCACCTCGGGTAGTCTTTGCATAATCCCCAACACAACAAGATAGGGTTTTCAGAGTGTGGTTTCCAACTCCTCCTCGTACATTTAGACCCCTACTCAGGCTTCCCTCCAGGATTAAGTCCCAAACATAATTTCTTTTTTCCTCTAACCATTCATAAGGCCCACTCAATTTCTCAGATACACACCTTTCATGATGTGATCATCAGGTTTTTGTTGCCTCTTGTTTCTCACAATGATCATGAATCACATGGGATTAGAGTAAGCATCGTCCATGACATACTCTTTTTTCGGAATTAGTATGTAATCCCCATAACCCTTTCATCTGAACTACGCCGAGTTCGATCCTTTCCCTTTTTGATAACGGTACATAAGAAGCCTCTTCTATGTTCAACAACAACACCCATCGGTTGTGACCACTTCACGTCGATTCACCCTCACCCCAAAAAATGTTAAACTATATACCCCTTCTGTCCCTCACAACGTTAATTTGTATCCATTAGAACTATGTGGGTTTTCATCCCTATCTCCTAGAAAGTGTACATAGGAAGCATCCCCAAAGTTAAACACCAAACACTGGTAAACTTCGGTGTTACCTTTTTTGGTACCCTTAACCTTGGTCCACCCCTCTAGTGGTGCTAGACTAATTCCCATGAACTAATCATGTCTAAGACCTACACTAAATCCACACTCCTTCAACTGGGAGTGTCCCACATGTGATGGGATAAAAATTATGCATATTCCCTAGCATTTTTTTGGGACACTGTCCTTTTTGTACACTATGATTCCATGCCCCCCATTCTAAAACTAATTGAACTTTCATTCCCTACCATGGAGATACATAGGATTCCACTTTGAGGTTCAATCCCATCACTCTTGTCCCATCCCAGTCACTCTCTTAAGCCTTTGTGTTTTGGGAGGGTCGTGCCCCAACCTAGAGGTTCTACTTCTTTCAGGTATAATCCATGCATCCATCCTCACGAGACACCTCCTCGTGTGACTCATCACCCCAATTTCAGAACTACATGGAATTGATTCACTTTCGCAAGGATACGTTGGAAACCTCTTCAATGTCCAATCCCAATATAGTTACCTCTAGCCCAGTCCTAGTTTCCATACCCACTCATTCTATCATTCGACACTCCATCCATATCCATCCCTATTCCACCCAGACCCCCATATCATGGTGAAATTGTGCCATTCTCAGGAAACTAACCATGTGGAATCCCCAATCGTCTCATCACTCATTTGTAGAACCCGGGCCTCTAACCATGTGTGACCCCATCATGTCTTCGGGTTTTCATATACTGTTCACGCCCCAATCCCATGATTCACCCTCCCAAATTATGTAGATTTTGATACCTATATTATATACAGGGTACGTAGGAGGCCTCCATGAGTTTCAATCCCTTCTAATGGTAATCCTTTGTGTCCCCTCTTGTCAGGGCTAAATCACCATTGGATTCGTCCTCATTGGGTGTCTCAATCCACCCATCTAGTAAACCTCCCATATGATCCCTCCTAGGGATGTACCCCTATAATCAACTCTATTTACTGTTCTGATCTGTCTGATCGGTCTCTTCTTGATGATAAACATGAAGCATACCCCATCTTAATCTTGGAAACGGAAGGAAATCCTTGGAGACATGCTTATTTAATAAAATTCCCCACACATGATGTTGGATTTCTCGGGCTTCCACACCCTCCAGAAGCCCAATCATATGCCCAAGAAATCTAGGTGTACTAGATATCTAGAAACCCGAAATGTGAGTGATGACCAATAACACTAATCCCCTGACCGATGGTTTTTTCCCTGAATTGACCCCATGGACATTCAAAATAGAAGTAGTGTAATTTACAAGCGTCCATAAAGATACAGAACCAAGAAGAGTTTAATGGAAAACATCTTAATCTTTCTAGGAGACTCGTACTAGGCGAAAATAATGAGGAGGAATCAATTGAAGGAGAGACCAACACACCATCCCCATATTTTGATCAAGGTGAAAACATCACTGAATAAGCGACAGATGCTGCCTACACCTAGAATGTTAAAAGGTGGGTCAATTTTTTGCATGTCCTAATGGACAGATTCACACCCAAACAAAAGCGTCGGAAACATATATGTTATGTAAATTGCTTGAGAAATGTTAATATTGTGTATGTTTTAGTTTAAAATGTAAAATTTTATCTTGGATAGGGATTTTAATTACATTCTAGGATTAACTAAATAATAAAATTTGTTTTTAATTTACCTTGAACACAATTTTTAATTAAAATTTTTAGCGTCATTTTGTTTATTTAATATTGTTTTTAGGCTACATATTATAGTTATGTTGAATTTTATTCTTTCTTGAGTGATGCATCCATCGGTAGGGGTACATGGGGTCACACTACCTATCATCATAGAGGTATATTCCAAGTCTATTATAGTTAATGACATTGTATTTCTATCAGTCATACATTACACATATGGATATTATAAATCCCAAATAATTCTAAACAATTTCATGATGTTTTCAAGTACCATATATTTATTATGAATTTTGATATGAATGAATATATATGGATTCTATTTTTAGATGTGTAACTAAAAAAATGGATTGAGTATATATTCACACATTAATATCATTTATGCATATTGGTTTTTATATGGATTATGATTCCAAACAAAATAATTAGAATCAAGATTTCATTATGTGAATAATATAAGATTATATTGTCAGACAAAATCCCCTTCAAACAGTAACTGTGTTATTCCATCTAGCAAGACACTGTTAAATCTCTTGATCATTCATCTAGGTAGGTTTTGAGATATCATGGTGTCCCTAGATTACTTTTGGTAGGGTAATAATGTAATGAGTGATAATGTAATATTCTTGTATGGTTTCTCAAAAGGTTGGGTTCCTCTAGGTTGTGATTTGTTAAACTCATTTGGATGTTTTATTTATGTTTCCAATCTCTTGGGAACCATTTTTTGGGAAACTAGAAGAATGATGTTTATTTTTTCACTAGGATGGATTGGGAAAAATGATGTTCTCTTAGCTATCTAAGAATCATGTATGATAAGATTTGAATATTTCCATTCTAGAACTATTATGTGATGGAAGGAAATCCCATGGAGAATCATTTATTTCCAAAATATGGATCATATCTCAGTAATAGAAATGATGTGTTTCTAAAATGGGTCATCATTTTAGTGGATTTACATTAAATTAAATACATTATTAAATGGTCTATAACACACGATAGTCTTTTCATAAAAGATTATATTGTAGATAAATGAAACCACCACCATCAATATGTATATATAGATTATCAGTTATTGAAAGTAGATAATTAATATAGGATACTCCTAATACTTTAATGATAATAAATGTTCAATAAAACATTTTTGATTGAAGAAATGTTCATAATGAAAATTATATTTATAACAGAAATTCCTTCCTCAGAAACCAATTGTTGAAATAGTATTACTTATGAATATAGATTCTAGTCAAATCATATTTTGATTCATTTATTATATAAAATTCATTACATAAAAAATTTATAATTGAATCATATAATCTACACAATGTGATCATGTATACCAAATCATAGTTTCATATACAAATTATGATTTGGTATTCCAAATAACATTCAAGGTGATTGAATATTTTGATGACTCAAAGAGACTAAAGGTTTCCAAAATCATTTGTTGGTAATTCAAATTCATTATACTATTTTAATAGATATATGATATGTACTAAATATTTTAGATTGTTTTTTAATAATAAGGAATGATGGAAGATGAAAATAAATGAATCTTGAATTTTTGTTCTTGTAATATATCATTGTTGTTGTTGTATTGATAACTGAAATGAATCATACCTAAATAAACTCATCATAAGATGTTTATTTTAGATCATTTTTATCTTGTGATAAAAATTAAAACAATATTTGGTTTATAAACTTATATAATCTATTTTTATGATACAAATTATTAGTATATTTTCATCTCTATAACAAGAATTAAGGGGATATTAAATATGGATTATTCTAGTAAGGTAATTTATCCTATTTTTTACTATGTATATTTTATGAAACTATGATTAAATTCAAATCAAAGTACTGAATATTTTCCATGTGTTGGGAATATATACGAACTGGGGATATGATGTGTAGGATCCTATGTAAATTTAAAAAAAGTAAAAGTTGGTAAAATTTCAAATCAGATCGAAAAAATAGGGTAAATGATTAAAAAATATTTCTAACTAATACCAGTCATGGTAATTGAAACATAGGGTTGTTGTGAAAAAATAATAAAAATTCACTATTATGGTATTATACAATATATACTCGAAGTAGTTTCTAGAACTCCATGGAATTTCAATGTATCATACATATTTTATTGAAATTAATTATTCAATTTTGAATTTTTTGTGATACAAAATGTATCTTTCCCAAAGACTAATAAATATACAATTTTTCAGCAGAAATTAATGAATTTATTGAACATGTTTATTTATATTCATGAGATGATGTAAATCGTAACAATGTCTAATATTTTAATATAATGGATTTTATCAAGTTAAAATGAATCTAACAAAAATATGTTTATCTTTATCCAATTTCACATTTATGATATCAGAAATTTTCAAATAACTTATAGTTATTGTGAAAAAAGTTTATATGATTAATTTAATTGACACGGTTTTTGATTTATCAATTTTTATAACATGTTTTTTTTGGAAAATTTGAGGATAAATATATTTTATTTGGGTTAACATGTTTAATTAGTTATTTGTTAAAATTTATGGTAATTTGATCCTACCACCCATTTCTTGTTTATATTAATAATGTAATATTTTCAAATAAAAATTTCCCAAACACATAGAATACCATACATGATATTATTTATCTGATTAATATTCCTTATAAAATGAAATAAATGTTATTTAGTAACACAGTGGTTTGTATATTTTATGATGTTATTCAATGGAAAATATAATGATTAAGAGACAAGACATTTTATGTTTGGAATCATGTATATTCGATGTTAAAAAATATATTAATTATACTGATCTATGTTTAATGTGAATTTGACTTAGTATCCTGAGAGAGATATTATGTATTGGTAAAAATAATTTAATTTGTTATTTTACATCATAAAATGTTTTTAATTAAATAGGGTCCCAATGATAATAATTATTCAATAGAAAGAGTATTAATTATAAAATAGATGTCGAAATAATAATATTTGATTATGTTAGGTTATATTGTACGAATATGTTCAAGAATTAGAAAAATTAGTTATATGATTATGAAGTCTCACCATTATGAAAACAATTTTTTGTTATAGATGTTTCCGAGTAAGGAGTTTTGGGGAAGGGTTTTATTATGTGGTCCCACCAAGATATGACATGGATTACATATAATATAATATGTCATAAATAACAATAATGTTTATAAAACATAAGTACGATCTAGTAGTTTATCATATGTTTTCTGATAAACCAATTAATATATTTTTTATGTTAAATATTCATGCATATTTTCTAATCATTAATATATACATTATTGATCTAATCCTCCATGATATAATCATTTTACAATGGCTAAAAAATATACATATATATATATTGAAGTGATATTATAATTCATCTCCTAATGTATGACATTGTGTCATCCCTAATAATTTTTTCATAAAGTATTTTAGGTTCTATTGAAGTGTTAAGAATTATTATCCGATGGATTTCATGTATAAAGATAGAGAATATAGTCATGAAAAAAAATATGTTTCACTATTTGTGATGGATCATATATTATATTTTCTATATATAGTTTCATACATATAACATTTGTATATGAGGGGTGCATGGATCAAATTTAGATCACTACTACCAAAGGCTTAAATCATAGGGAGCACGAGAACCTTCATAAATTGATATCCTACTTATAGAAGTCCATATTTTGAGTTATCTAATGCAGTGTGGTTTTGTATATTGATGATCATGTCATCAGTTTGAGCTTAACAAACATGGGACTTGTCGTCCCATATAATAAGATTGAATATTTGATCTTATATTGAGAGAGAGTATGGGAGTGTGTGGTGGACCCTGATATATCTATCTAGATAAGGGATAGTTGATGTGATTTTCAATAAGGATGAATGAATTGTGATATACTCATTGATAAGATTAGTATATACTCATGGAGTAATGAAAAGATGAGGTTTCTATATAAAAATGATATTCCTTATGTCCCTAGGCTACTCAATGTGATAGAAATAAAAAATATGAGAATGTTGGTTTTATATGATATAGATTAGTCACCACAAGTATAGAGATGATTTTATTTAATGGAGATCATGAAAAATATCTTAACAAATTGAGTACCATTTATTCTCTTTTTTACGACACTATATGCTTACAAATAATAATATTCATATTCATATTTATTATCAAAGGTGTAACTTCCCATGTGGTCACACATCGTAGATGTCTAAATGATAATTAAGTATGATTTAGAGGGAAACACCAAAAGTTTTTTAGAGTAAACTAAAAATTATATTTCATGTGTTTTAATAATGGATTTCATATGATGTGATTGAATGTGATGTTAAGTATTATTTTATAGAAAATTTTTGGAATATATATAATGTATTTTTGGATATAGATTCAAAAGTTATTGTATCTGACATAGCATAGGGTGAATTGATAAGGAGCCTGTTAGGATTTAGTTCATGTGATACATTTTAATGACATATTATCTAAATACATATTTTTATATTATATAATAATGAGGAAAGTTTTATTTCATGAAAATTATTATTTTCATGTTAAATAGGGTTTATTGTTCCATATATAAATATATTCAACTAAATGACAATGTCTATCATTCAATATAATCTTCTATATAAGCTATTTTTAACAAACTATCACATGAGATGACATGATTGGGAGTAAATGAAATGTATACATTCATAATCTATCCATGGAAATCATTCATTCATTTCAACACCTGAATAATTAAAGTATTAATTAATTATCATCAATGATTTTATATATAACCAACTTCCTTTTGATGGTAATTGGTTGAGTGACATCCTTATCTGTGCAGTATATTCCCAAACCTATCAAATTATTTTATCTTCCTAATTTGTATTCATATGTACATGAATATTTCTATAAAAAGGGAATCTAATTGAAATTTAAGATGATACATAATAAAAGGTGTATACTTTTGGGAGAGGGATGTCATGTAGCTTGTACTTAGTCATCTTCATCAGAACCCTTGTGATAGAATTCAAATATTATGTCACGAATTATTAAATGTACAATAGAGAAATTTACATCAGGTTCCCCATTTCATTTGTATACACAATGTCACTTATCATGCATATTATATCACCAAAAGGGTTTTAATTATTTACAATTTATATGGTAATTATTATTCAACCCATCTAATGAATTGTGATAATTTTGGGTTCCTAATTTTCTAGGAAGATTTCATTGTTTGGAATCATGGTTTTGTAAAATGTGTGCTAACCATGTAGGTGGAAGATCCATCATATGGTAAGTTGCGGTGTTTTGAATCATATTTATGAAGGCCCTATAGTAACCTTAAAAAAAGGATCTAATGAAATTTTTTATAAATTTCATGGATTGGAATACAATTATTACTAACAATATATTAACCATTGAAATTACATTGTATTTTATTTTTATTAAATTTGATTCAAAATGACAGTAAATTGAAATAAAAATATGCAAAATTTAATGAAACATTTTATACAAGAATGTTACACCATAGGTAGAATACTTATGTCCAAAATATTACATTATATTAGTAAAGAGACAACCAAATTACTGATTTTTTGAAATAAATGTTCATTTATCTATCAAATAAGAATCCAAGACCTAGTTCACATGTCGATCATATTTATTCCAATAAAATAAAATAATTAACCCAATGGACATCTAACGTAACACTATTTCTGTAGACTCAATTATCTGAATTTGTTACTTGATAGTTGAGATTTCTTGTTCAAGATCACGCTCCTTCATTTTATGATATGGGATGGGTTCTGTGGATACCTCTTCAATTAAGAGACATGAAATACTTCATGGGTTTCCATTATCAAAGGTATAAAATTTAAAAAATAACCCACCTTTCCAACCCATACCATTCTCTCAAAAGGCCCAAAATATCATAGTTTGTGAATTCCCTTCATTACATATATATTGTATCCCAAAATTGGCATTGCATTCAAAAGAAAACCTTATCTCCAACTTGTAACTTAAAAGGAGGAGGAGGAGGCTGTTAATAACATTTATAGTGATTTGAGTTATCACTAGATTCCATAAAGAAATACAATTATTCTTGTTTATCTCTAAAATAAGATTGGTTCCCACTAGGACGGTCTCACCAACCTCTATCTAACATAGATAATAACAACAAGGATGATCATAAAGAGCTTCAGACGAGGACATCTAATTGGAAGATTAGTGGCACAATTTATTATAATATTCAATAATTTACAAATTAAAATTCTATGATTTTAAAAATTATATACTATAGATTTTTGGATAGAAAATGAGATGAATGAGGTGAATTCACTTGGTCCAGATAATTTATTTTGAGTGGTACAATTACTTTCATAATAACTGACTTTGGGTAACCATTTTCACTTAAAATGGAAACTCTGAATGGTTCCCACTTCCATAACTAGTTACGTACCTGCTTTCAAAAGGTTAGTGGATAATAGGGTTTTAGACCTAAAGCCTCTAAGGAACTCAAAATGGTTGAGAGGATGAATGGTTGGGCTCATATCACATGTTTGGGTGGAATGTTTACCTACTTTTGGACTCCATTTTAGATTTATGATATGTTCATGAATTTATTCCTAATCTCTATACGAGATCAGTTGCCCAAGAAAAGTAAAAATAGGTTAAACTATTTTTTATGAAATAGATGATGATCTCACCTACTAATCCATCTATATATATATATATATATCTTATGTTCATCATCCATTTACCAATAATGAGTAACTGCTTATATGGTAATGATGCTTAACTAGGAACTCCAAAATTTGTAGCTATGCTAGGAGGAAGTCAATATTCAATGGATGAGATTGAGTTATTATGAGTCTCCCTACATATAATTTATTTTTAATAATCATAACCCACATATTTTGTTAAATCCCATGCAGTTTAACATAATGTAGTGATGAAATATTTGTGGGCACATTAGCGGTTGGTATTTAATCTTGAGTCTTGAGTATATATCCTACGTATAATGATCATGGTAGGGGTTCGGGTTATCATAGAGTCTTCACATCCATTGGATTCTAACCAAGGTATATTCTATTATATGGAAGTGATCATATCATGAAACTCATTGGGATTACACAAGAAGGTTTCCCTAACTAGTGGAGACTCATATTTTTAATAATATGACCATTATAATTCCATAATCCCTTGTGAGACACACATGGTGTTAGAAACAAGGGATAAAATTTAATTAGTCACACTACATATGGATGTGGGACCGGTGTACGCGAATTAACCATAGGGTGTTTAATATTGATCTCAGGATTCGAGGAAGTGTCCTATATATCATAGTTATGGAGGAATCAGATACATCATAGTCCATTTGATTATGGGATTACACACTGAGGTTTCCATTATATTGTGGACATAACATATCATGCCTCTGATTGGGGTATACACAATGAGTTTTACATTTGTATGTTTGATATGGAACTAGATAATTAGGGAGGCTTCATATGCTTCCTAGTCATGGTATAAATCATTGTTCTAGTAGTTAATTATGTTAGGTAATACACATTGTGGGTGCCCTTGTATTTATGATATATCATATTATTCCATTGATTGGGTATTACAGATTGAGTTTCCCATTATATGTTAGAAAAATCATATTATCCCACTCATCAGGGCTTATTTATCAAAAGTGTCCATATATTTGTGGCATAACATATTATGTTGTTGATCAGGGTGTACACAATAAGGCGTCTATATGTGAATGATATGATCTTTTCAATTTCCTAATCCCATGTGAACTACTTTTGGTATGGTAAACAACAGATATAAAATTTACAATTTCACTTCTTGTGGATGTGGGGATTGGAATCTAGGACCTCCCTCTGGATTCTTAATAAACATATGGTGCCAGAGGGTGGTGTCCTTTTTATATTTTGTTATGGATGTAATTTGAGTCATCATATTTTGTTTGGGTTAGGTATTTCACAATGATTATTACCTTATAGAGGATAGAAAATGTTATGATGTCATTGGATGCCAACCTTACCTCGACTAGTTTTCTGCCAAAACTACATGGTTTCTAGCTTTTCATGCCTTTAATATCTGACATGGAATTTAAAAGGATGTTTGGACATGTATGGTTATATTTTAGACATGTCTATAGAAAATAACATGATCTATTTTTCTAGTCCAAGAGTCATCAAATATCCATGATGAAATATTTGATGTCCATCACATGATAAAGGATGAATTATCTAATGGACTCTACAAGGCCTGGACTTGTTTTTCAAGTATCCATCGCATGCTTACTCATCACATGCTTAGTGGGATAATATAACCTAGTTTAAATTACGTGGATTCATTGGGAAAGCTGATCGAACATCTTGGAGGGTTTCCTGAGTGTTAGAGTGACATGTCTGTAGGGTGATGTGTGATCTTGGATTACTTGTCTAGAGGGCACAGTGAAAGAAAACTATCATGTCTGAAGGGCAATGTGTGATCAAACCATCTTGTTTAGAGTTCGTCAGGAGATTCTGTTGACAAAACCTAGTTATATAGGAATACATGGAAACCATTACTAGTCCCTCTATATGGTTAAATATACATTTTTAGGTACATAGTAATGTTTGGATGGTATGTTCAAAGGACTTCCTGAAATATGGGAGCCACACTCGGTGGGTGGCATGTGACTTTCTATAACATGTCTGTAAAACATTGAATGTTACAAATAGTATATGAAATTAGCATCATGAGATCTGGGTGACATTTAATACTATTTCTGCATGACCTGGGTGGTTTACATTTAGGGAAGAGGATAATCATATATTTTCATTGAACAAGGGTGCTATATTTCTGGTCTTTATTCCAACTTTTGTTATATATTAGTTATATTTCTAGAGTGTTGTATTTTTTATGTCTCATGTTATCTATAAGGTTACTTGGTTGTTCTTCACATGACCCACCAAAAGTGTTTCACATCATCTATGAGTGTTCATGGGAAGTACCTATTCCTGATGCATGATTTCTTTAGTTTTCCTTGAGACCATACATGATAGAAATATTTCCCAGTTTTAGCTATACCGCAATGAGATATCATATATAATGTCTAGGTGTACTTGTGAAAGGTTCAAAGAATTAGTATATTCATATTTCATTATAGGATGAGGGATTTATATACGTTAATCCCATGTTATTCTCAGAAATGCGTGACATATATCACACAAATCTAGGATAGAATCAGTGGAGGGATTTTAGGTCATGTGTTCGTGCATGTTCTTACCCTAGGTCATTTCTGGGGAATCAGGAAATTTATAGTGACCAAATTACATTCCAGTAAACCCCCCATTGATTTGATTATTTCCAATTAATTTGTCATTTTTGAATCATTAGGACATATTATGGGACTTCCATATTGTTTGGAAGTCATGTCTATAGAATTTTGTAAGATATGTAGTCCCTCTATAAGTCCATCACATGATATTTTATTTCGTTGCTGATATAGTGTCTGAGATAAAGGCTTATTTATAGGGGTATTTTGAGACCGTTTTAGGGTGTCGTTGGAGTTTTATGTTAGTAAAAGGCTCATGTAATCACCGTGATATTTTCATTATTTTATTTTTCAATGGATTAATGTCTTCAATAGTATCCCTTAGTGTCAGAATATAAAACCAATAACTACCTTTTTGATGCATCACTAGACCGTTAAATGGTTATGTGGAGATGCATGAGAATTTCAGGGAAAATCCATATGTTTTTTCGTGGATCCAGAGAGGGAGGGAAATTCGTCTGAGGCATGTTTAAATCCCTTCACATAATGAGGATGATATGTCCTTAGTATCCTGTATGATCTTGTGGACATGTATTTTGTGGTTTTTGGGTCTTGAGAATCACCTAGGGAACATCATATGCTTTTTATGAAATAAAAAATATCCCATACTTCACATGAATATTCCTTGTTAGTTTTATAACCGTTTAGGGGATTTCATGTTTTATTGAGTGTTGATGTTGATAATCAGTTCCCCGATCAATGATTCACCACATGAAAACAAAAGGTCATATGGAGATGAATGATAATTGTCATGGGTAAAAACTTATGCTTATTTTTGGAGCCAAGGGGAAGGGTTTGACCTCATAGATATATATGAATCCATTTGTGTAGAAAGGGATATATGTGAGTGGGCTCCTGAATAGTGTCTTGTGAACATCCATGGAGCATGATATTAATTTTTGTGTATTAAATAAGCTCCCAACATATTGATATTATCCTCATATTTTCCTACTATTTTTCGATGGTTTGTTAGGAATATTTCGGATGACATGTCGCATCACATATAGGAACTTATCTTGAAACCACTATATGATGATTCAATGTATGGGACAACATTATAAGGCAAGGTGGATTTGTGAATGTGGATTTTTGAGATCTTAACTAGGTTGTGTGCTACACTTGACAATCTATATGACCGTACACACGTCAAGATATTACATGACTCCTATTGGATCACATGATCCATATGACCTTAACAAATTTCTTATTCATTTATTTTGTTTCAAAATAATACACATATTCATGTATTTCATCCTTTATGGATATATTGATGCGCATTTTGAGGACTCAAAAAATAGGATAAGACATATATTCAATAAAATAGTCATCCCCTCCTAATTATCCATTTTTCTAGGGGTTGTAATATGTATTCAGCAAGAACAAGAATCCCAATTACACCTAGAGGACCTTTAGGAAATTAGATGTAAAACAAGGTTCTATGCTCGGAAAAATGGTCCAGCAAATCCGATTCAACCTCATGACCCCTATACATATATAATTATTAAATATTATGATTTTTTAAATTTCTTTTATTAGTATAAAATTTAATGCTTTGGGTAACTAATCAATCTCCACTAGAATATCATTCATTATACAATTGGAATGATGTAATCCAATAATGAAATTTAAAGATACATTATATCACTTATGGGTGGAAAAAAATCTAGGATAGGGTAAACAATTATTCAATATAGATTTAGTTTTAACCTATTTATATGAATAAAATTGAGAAACATAATATTAAATTTCCTATTTCATTCGTTCCCACAAGTATTGATGACTCCTTTAATATTACATCATGGTCACACCAAGATGGATCAACATCTATGATTGATGTTTATCTTCCATTATTTCCTTCCTCATATTTAAAGGGACCACATAATTTCCTATAAAATATAGAGAGTAACTGAGATACAATGAACACTCCCAATTTTTATCACCCCATATATAGTTTTCCTAACAGGTTACCATTCACTATCATTTGAATTTTATTGTGAGACAAGCTAAAGGAGGGAAGGATGTAACTGCTTATTTCCAAAAAAGATATCATCATTATAGTATCATACCTCTAATTTTATCTCAACAATGAGAACCCAATGATTTCAATACATCTCAAATACCATCACATACAAATATGGAAACATCCTACTTAATGTGTTGAAAATGACATTACCCTTAGCTGGAATATAAGAGAAATCAAAATCAAAATCATGAAAGAAGTATAATCAAAACATTCATATAATGTCTAGGTATTTCTAATATAAAACATATCTCAAACATTTATGATTATTATACATGATGAATTTATTACAAATTAAGCAGTTCCTAGAACATAAATGAGTATACATGATAGCATCAAACTATTGGTAATTAGTTGGTTATTTTCGTTTATGTTGTTAGATTTTTTTGAGATCTATAAGACACTACATGAGTAAGCTACATTAGAAAAATAACTCAACTCATTCACGATTCATCATAGAAAATACATAACCAATACCATCCAATGGTTTTATTATTTTTTGGTATGAGGGTAATCATTAATTTAATATTTGAAGCGATACATTTAATTTAGAATTACATGTAAATTTCACTCCCTTTGGGTGGAGTTCCATGAAATTATATTCATTCTTAAATATATCTATAATGAATGAATAGTAGTATGCTTGTATTATACCGAAAAATTGTATCTTGATGACATTATTGGGATCCTAAAATGAATTTAACATGTTTAATTGAACTAAATGACCTCTTGAAATACCCCATGTATAATGAATTTTCAGTTTTATGATCAAGAAGTCACACTTGCAAACATAGAGAATAACAGGTGATTATGATGAATATATAGGTCCATCCTCATATTCTGATCATTCTCCTCTTAAATCATATAATATAAAAATATTTCCTTAATGAATATGAAATCAAATGAATTAAGATAATGATTAAATATCATATTCATTAGAACCATGAAGCCTGAGCGGGTGTTATTAAAATTATACAACATTATATGGTGTTCATATTTTCTAACATTATTTGAGAATATATTTTGTTAATGACAACAACTTTTGTGACAATTCATTAAAAATCTAACCAATAGTCAATCATATAGATCTATCATGTAAAATTATATTTGTAACAAATCATATATGTAGGGTAACCGATATTTTTCATGATCACAACCAGATTATTCTTACTATAATAATAAAAACTAAATAGAATAGTCTTATTGCATATAAAAATTCACCCATGGAACAGATGAAGTCATACTATGGAAAGTAACAACATTGGGATCTATTTAATATAGGTTAATTTTTAGTTACATTAGTTATGTTGATTCAATATGATATGATTCAGGGGAAATCTAATAGGTCCCAAAATCTAGATCAATGGATACTTCTAACCCTCACATGGGAGGAAACCAGGAGAATTAATTTGGGAATATGTCAATAATTTTTATAATCATGGGTGCTAACACCCACCATAATTTCTCTCATCATCCATTAACAACATGGTAAAAACTTGATATATGTATCTTTTAACATCATTAAAATGAGTTCCTACATTGGAATAATACATATCCATTTTACCTTGGAATATAAGAATGATAAAATCTAGGGAAGTAAGTGAAAAACATATAAGGTAGTAATATATATGGTTTTTGAAGTCCATTAAGTTGTTTATCACTATGATAATGTTTAATTGATCCATTATCAAGATGGAATATATCTTGAAAAATCTACTTCAGACAGTGAAACAAAACATGGGGGCACTACAAGAAACATTTACATTTCATCCTTGAAGTGTTATATTTCCCAATAACAAAAGGCATGACTTCTAAGGGGAGATTCTAAAATACTAAAACATGTTTAGAAATAAATTAGTTCGATAAATCGGTATTATATAATGTAGTTTCAATATATATTTAAATATGAATTGTACATTGCACCATTGATAGTACAACCATAGAAACTATGGCGGCATGTTACACATGATTTATTTAGAGGCTCCATGCATAATTTTATGACCAAGAAATAGTATATGGATCAATCATCAACTGGATCTAAACATAACATGGTCCACCTATCTCTATTCTCCGTTATGAATGTGTTATAGATTATTTCATAGGATCGTTATGTTCTTGGGTTCCCTTATGTGTTGAGGATTCTACACAATTATTCATATTTGAAGACCCATCCTAAATAAATTTAGATTACAAAACTTCCTAAAATGATTTTAGGTAACTATAACATATGAGATAGAGATCATAATGTGGCCTACCATTCTAAAATAGAGACACATAGGTTTATTATGACCAATCATGGAAGAAGTAGGATATTGATTTATTTGGTTGTGAATTCTACCACTAGCTCTATTTTCTTCCACAAAATGATTGTTTTCTTGAACTATATTCAATCAAATGTGGAAATGATAAATACCCTAACAATGATGAAAACCTAGCATGGTTGATCATTATAATAATAGCTCAATATAAATATTAGATTATGTCAGGATCTTATAAAGAAAAATATATGATCAAATATTAGGTTGAAGGTCTATATCGAACATTAACTTATTGTTTTTATCATTAAAAACTATTTATAATGAAAGGTAAATCAATATGAAGTCTCAATTTATACACTATAATCTCTATGATCTCCCTTCTAGAAGCTTAACAATTCCATAAATTTCACTAATTCAATCATATCTGGAAAAATTATTTACGTTAATGTATGTTTAAAAACATCTATTCTTGAAATTCTTGTGACCAAAATTGAGAAATTATCTCCCAGTATTATTGCCTTGGAAAATTAGGCATAAAGTCATCATATTTCACCGTTATGGAATTTGGGGTGTGAGGTAATTCAATAATTCATTCAATATATTTTTTCAAATCTAATGATACTTAAAAATTGTTTCTTTCAAAAATTATAAAGGAAAATATCAAAGAATATTGTCAAATCAGTGCTAATTTAAACATGATCTATCTTATTTATCCCTAGAGGGTCCTAGATGCACACACATTCACATAAAAGAAAACGTTCTCAAAAATTCCTCCATCAATCTCGGGTCATTAGGAGAGTTCCCTCACTAAGGGTTATTTTCAACTTCCTCTAAAGGATTCAACGAGGGTCTTCAAAGAGGAATAATACTATATAGATTAAAATCGAATATTAACCATAAAATATATAGTAAATAATAAACTAACAAATAAATATCCATTAAATTAAAAAATACTTCCTAAATATGAAAATATAACAAACTTACAATTTTTTAAAACATTCAATACATTCATAGTATATATCTAATGAACTATTACCAAGAAGAATAATAATCCCAAAAAAACTAATGTCCCCATCCCGACACCCATTGAAACTATTGATCAAGAACTAAATGTGTTTGGTAGAAACATTTTCATACCTCTTTATGATGTTCCAAAAATCAAATATTATATCGACCTGACTTCAAAAGTTTAATATTTTTAAGGTAAGCTATGTTAAAAAAATTTCAGGTACAAGCATAGGAAACCCCCATTCTTATTAATCATGTCGTCTTATGGTAAGGCTTAAAAAAATTCTACATCCCAAAAATATTTAAATTAGTTCTTGGGAATCTATGAATATACCAATGATAGTATTTTTTCACATTGAAAAAATTAGAAAGAGATTTTATCCTTAAAATATGCATTAACTCTCCATACATTGGTGTGTAATACCCTTACTAGATGGATAATATTAATATAATGAAATACGTAATTAAAATTTACATGCTAATGACCATCACAACATTCCACTATTAACATGGTAATAACACAACCATTATTCCAAAACCTGAGTAATGTAATGGAATTTTGACATGATTTAAACGTTATATATTAAAAGTCAAATAAAGTTACAAAAAATACAAAACCACCGGAGTCACAAAACCACCGGAGTGTTACATGAGGAATAATACTACCACCTTACCACCTCCATATACCCAATATAAAATATCATGAATTTCCTCTATCTCCATAATAATCCTATACCATTCTTGTATTAGATTTAATAAGGACTCCAAACATTGAAATGGTGCACACAATTAGAAAGAAACCGACTCAGCAGGATCCCAAAAAGTGTTCCATAATCATTCTTTTTAGATAAAATAAATCATGGTAGTTTCATCAGAATACAAAAGAAATGAATGTTACAAATATTTATGAAAATAAACAGTATGGTAAATTTTTTTGATGAAATAAAGAAAATAAATAGTGTTTTAATGTTAAATTCATATAATTATGATCATGGGAGTCATCCTAAAGCTAGTAAGGTTAGGGACACCATGTAACTGGATTCCCATGATAATTAGTACAATAGTTAGGAAATAACATTAATGTTCTATGAAGGATGAACATAAATTACATGCAGAGCATGGGATACACACATATCTGGTAGTGGGGACACAATCTTATATGTGTTTAACTGCTAAAATAAAAAATTGTTTCCCATGTTTAATATTTCATGAACATAAATAATAATAATAATATCATTGATATATTCATAAGAAGTTCAAATTTTCCATATAGAAAATACAGTTTCCCATTCCAAATCTCAAAGGATTTTCATATAAGGGATCACATATAAAAATATGTGCTCAATTTTCTATAAAAATGTTTTCATATAATATCTATAATTACTTTTAACGAACCGTGAATTCAAAATTTTATCTAATAAAAGATGAACTACATATCTCAATCATGTCAAAGAACATCACAATTGATTGAATGTGAATTTTGTGAATAAATATATCCCATATAGTTCTATGAAAATACTTATCATAGAAAATTAAATTATTAAATATATCATGGGAGTTGACCTAGGACCCCATGTCGTTATGATAATACGATAATCTTGGAATAAGTAATGGAAAAGTGAAAATAAGTAAGGTGATGAGATTACTTGTTGATCACAAGGATTTACAAGAATAAAAACAATAATAATTCTATGAAAGTGGAAGGGGAAAAGGGGAATTGGACATGTGATTGGGATCATGATTGAGTAAGGATGATTAATATTATTTATGGACATTAATTTTAGTAAGGGTTGACTAATAATTTCATATTATAGATTTTATGGGAAGATCACGAGTTACTAAATCATTTTTCCACCATGCTCGTGCTAGTTCTTTAGCTGTGAAATTTCATGGACACATAAATTTTCTAAGAATAACATGAAATAAATTTTAAAAATAAAGTTTACATAAAAACAATAGACTTTTCATGTTTATCTTAACAATTTTGACAAATAGTTCACAAATTGTACAATGGGCCATAGATTTAATTAATTTCCAAAACATTCAATGAAATAACCCATAAATAAATGATAAAGAAAAAATTAATATTATATTTAATACTTAAAAATTAAAAATTGGTTGTGAAATTATGTTTATAATAATGAGACACAATTTATCCCTTCTGATGGAACTCATCAAGAAAGAGTGAATTCGTCAAATTAAGCATATAAGTTATTCTGAAAAAATTAAATTCCATTCTCAAATCAAATATTTTTTACATTAATTTTCCAAATTAATGATATTATATTATAATTAATTTTTTTCTTTAATTTTTATAATACTATTTTATAATTTTAATCACTTCTTCATTAACTAATATAACAAGTTCTTATTTGTATTAGTTCAACCACTTTGTAGAATGAAGCTATAAAAAATCATAATTTTTATCATGAGAAACTATTAATAAATAAATAATGGTTTTATTACATATTACATAGTAATATTTTTCATGAATATTGTTTAATAAGTTATACGTAAAATGAAAATCCATTTAAGAATGTTGTCATCATTAAATTACCAAAATATGTTCTTCATGGATTTAATTTTATGGAATTATACCCATAAACGAAATCTGAAGAACATTGAAAAGAGGTCATAATTTTAAATAAATGATTTTACAACATTAAATATATTTTTAATGATGAAATTATGATGACATAATGATGTCTGACATCACCATTATAAATGGTTTACAAAATAATAAAAATCACAAACATCCATAGGTAAAAATAAAAAACAGCTAACTTATATATGTATAATAAATTTTTATAAGTGAATATTATAAATAGTAATACCTAGAAAAATGGTTATGAAATAATTTATTAATATGGTTTCTATTATTTTACATATTGTTAATTAACCTTCACTGAAATTAGAAATAAATGTAACATTTTTTTATAAACATACATTGAAATAAATATTATAATCATTTAACAACCAATTTAGGGTAATTTTATATTCATTCACACTAAATCCATAACTATTCTATTTTCCTCTATCAATTTATGGTATTTACATTTATTTTATCCCTTTCTATATTAACTGGTTCCCAATTCATTTTGTGGGATGCATGTAAGTGGAACTAACATTATACCTTACTTTAGTAAAAAATATTTATACAAGGAAGATTTGGGAATAAACCTTTTTATTACTGAAAGTAAAATAAGAGAAAACAAGAAGAAAAGAAAAAATGTGGTTTCATACATCTACACATTCCCTTGTACTTGAGAAGAACCAATGAAAAAAAGAACTAAATTGTCAAAGTCACATGTATAACAAGCATCATAGTCACCATCCCATTTAGAATCATAATTAACTGGGATATAGTACCTGGTGATCATGGTTGGCTTCAGATATGAGCAGTCTTTCATGTGTCTTCCTTTTCTAGTTGGAAAATGTTGAAAATATTTAACATCCACAAAAATAGTTTTACCTTTGGATAAGGAAAGACTTTAAGTTTGTTTTTGTGGGGAGTCATCCTCAACGTCATCCCACCTTCCCTGAATACCATGTGATTCATTTAATTTATGAACTTCCAATCGGGTCTTTGAATTCATCTCACAATTACTAGGATTTAGTTCCTCCTCAAGAATAGGGCCAATGATTTCATGCAACTCTCTGGGCGTCATGTCACCCTCACCAAGGGTAACATGATCAGGAATTAAAGGCAACACCAAACTTTTCCTGGTTCATACAAGACAGTCATACACTCCTCTAGTCAAAAGTATTCATAATCCGTGTATATAATAGTTATATTATTTTATGTATATCCTTATATATATATATATATTATCACAGTATATGTTCTATTTACATGTATTTATATAAAAAATAATCTTATTTTATCATTTCCAAGGCGGTCCTTATCTCCAAACATTGACCTTCATTAAAAAATTATGAAATGAATATTTTTAAAAAAAATTACAAATGACCACAATTTCCCATTATTTACTTATATTTTTCTTACAAATTCCTCTCTAAGATTTTATGGTCTTCTAATATGAATTATATACCCATTTTTTAAGATGTATTTTCTTAAACATAAATGTAATAAAAAATATAAAATAGTTTTATTCGTATTTGTCAGTGTAATTATCTAGTCCTATTATAATGTGTTCTTCATATGTAGACATATCTTTTATTTTATTTTGATTAAAAATGGATTTAATATAATGATACAATTAAATTTCACCATTTCAGTGACATAAAATTATAACTTATGGAAATCCTCAAGAAACCCACTAATTTTTGTGTGTGTAATAAATCTATAGTGGAATTAAGAATGATTTGATGTTCTTATGGGAAAAATATTCATGTTTTCTTTATGATACAGGTGTACCATGATTTATATTTCCATTAAATGAATTTATCATAACATTATATCTTATGATATGATATTTAAGGGACTATGGAGGTATCCTAATCCATTATGTGGATCTATCCACTATAATTATTGGAATATGATGTGAATAAAATATACCCTAGTATTCCATCATATATGTGATAATGTTCATGTAAAAGTTTATGGACAAAAGAACTGATATTGAATGCACATTCATCTTCAACATTCTTATTCTTATTTTATGATTTCATGGATTAGGAATATTGACTCGTGTTTCCAAAGTCAGATTAACAATATTTTATATTATTCCAAAATAATTCAATGTTTTATTATTTATTATTAACTTATGTAGTGTTTGTGATCCATTATTACTTTCCCATACCCACATGATAATAATATGAGAATGAGATATATTTTATTATTTTCTCTCATGGTTAGTCTTGTAGAGTATCTAAGATCTCTATTTCAAACCTTTCAATTCCATTGGTTATAAAGATATATATTATATATAGTATTTTAAAATGGTTATCATGTTATCGTGCTATTTTTTCGTAATGTGTAATGTGTTATATAATTTTTTTATTAATATAATCTAAAATGTCAATAATATTATAGGTGATCATGTGTGATTTATTATGAGATTTTATGATTAAATTATAATTTTTTTTACAATATATGTATGTTGTTTTAATGTTGTCTTATATGGTATTTGATCAATGTTTTGTTTTTTGAGGGGAATATTTCAGGAATAATAAGAGAGTATAACCTATGGACACCAATGATAATTCTAATGTGATGTGAGATGAGACTAAAGTGTAATCGATTGAAATGATGATTTCATGATTTAGGAAATCAAAATATTGATTTAAGTTATCATAATACATTTTAATATAATTATTAATTATTTAAATTCATACAAATATTTTTTTGAATAAATTGATTTGGGATAGAAAAGTTAAGGTAATGATTAGAGTGGGATACAAAAAAATAGTTTTCCTAATGACTATCCAAATGATATAGTATATGGAGAGAAAAATCCCAATGGATTTCCCACACCACTTTCTAAATCTACTAGAAATTGAAAATATTTTAGAACTAAAATAATGACTATGTAAAAAGACTATTTTGAGACCTCTATAAATAATCAACCATGCCTAATTATTCGATCATCCTATGTGGTGATTTTTTATTATTGTATTTACACAATTTAAAAGATATTTTCGACGTCCAAAATTTATAGAATAAAAATAATTTTTTTTGTTTATAATTTTTATTGTGAAATTGATTTGTGATGGACTCTCATTAAGAATATTTCAAAATATATTTTAATATATTCCATTGAATGAGAGGAGGTAAAAATATATTTTTTGATTGATTTTTTCCTTCAATTTTTTACACAATAATATAAAGAGGATTATTTAAGTTGATGAAAAAGGAGGTTTAATCCACACATACTTATGAAGAAAACACCCCAAGACATGAAATGTTTAATTTTTTCATATACCATTCAAGAATGATCAATTTTTTTAGGGGTTCAAAACCCACAGTCCTAAAATGAAATCTGATAAAAGATACATTCTATAAAATAATTAATTGTTCATTATGCTATTGAAGTAGAAATGGGGATTGGATACTCCCAATATTCGAATGGTTTGGGGGAAAATAAAAGAAACATATAGTTTCTAGGAAATATAAATGATAAAAATCATGGAGAAAACCTAACCATCCTATATAATGAAAATTTGGAAGGTGTCATGGGGATAATTTACATTATGGGATAAGTGAATGCATCAAGAGTGTAGGATAAGTAAAACCAATGAAATAGATAAAATTAAATCATAGGCTAATTCACGAAACAACATTAAATGATTTAATATTATTGAGTATAGATATTATGTGAACTAGGGAACTAATATAGTGTTTAATTATGAAAATTGATTTTAGCACCCCAAAAAGCTAAGAGAGAAAGAAAAATCATATGTTATTATAACAACAAAAGTTGATCATGAATTTTTTTTGACAAATGGTATATTAATCATAATCATGGGAAACGAAAATTTCTTATTTGAATCTTGTTTTATCCACTGTATTGTATTTGGATGATTTTATATAGTGCTAAAATAACTACCTATAATAAAAATATTTATTTTTTTATTGAAAATCACATTTCTATGAAGATTTAATTTAAATATACAACTACTCCAGGATATAAATTTTCTTGGATGTGAATCCAAAAGATATTATTTCACCCCTTATATGAAATTTTATTTTATTTTTATACATGGATTATATATATCTATATATATCCAATATTAATTGTTTGAATGAGGAAGTTAAATTTAATAATTTTAATCAAGGGATGATTATATATGTTAATGAAATCATAACTGTGAACTCTATATGGAAAATAATTCTATAATATGGGTTTTAATAGTAGATATTGATGGGTATTTATCTCATTTGAATATTGAGAAATATAATATTTAGGATATACTAAGAGTGATTGAATATATTAATATTTTTCTCAAGGAGTATCCATGTATTACCCTTGATCATGTGGTTATGTTTTCTATATAACTCAAACAATGTTCTATTCCTAGATTAAATTCTCCTTACTAAATAACATAAATTGAATTTAGGTAATTAAATATGTTTCACCATTAGAACCTAGATAAGGGTTTCATACTACCACATACATCTCTTTGGGGTGAACTAGTTCTATATTTCTAGAATACATAAGGAAAAATTTAAGTCTTCATTGATTATCATAAATAGAATACAATCATAGTTATAAAAAAATAAGCTTTAACTCATATTTATGGCTACTTTTATCATTTTTAGTGATCCAAACATCAGATAGAATAACCATTGATCTAGATATCATTAATTAAGGGTAAAAATTGAGTATTTAAATATGATAAAATTTTGTACAAGATATAGTTTTTATGACTTAATCGTGATGCTATAGTGAATTCAAAATTCCAAATATATTTTATTGTATTTAATTAATATAGATTATAGAGGTTACCTAATTTAATTTTTCATAGTCTTTTTAGTTGATATTCTCAAATATTCCAAGTGTAACAAAGAATATGGAGATTATTTTTTGAAATTTCTAATAACATGGGAAAGGATATGTTATGATAAAAAATTAGAAAGTGTGACTTTTGACTATTGAAACAATCATTCATGGGTCACGTAATCCCATGTGAAGATAAATTTAGGGATTCATTAATGAAATTGGTGATTATAAAATATATGAGACCAACCACTGTTATAGAGATACCTTGTTTTCATGGATTAGTTGGATACCATGATGGATTTTTGAAATATTTCTAAATACATCCAGATCTACTAACTACGATAACTCATATGGGAATCATGTTCCTTTGGACAAATGAATTGTAAGAAAATTATAAGGTGTATAAGTGAAGGTTTACCATTGAACATGTACTGCCATTAATTTTTGTTAGAGATGGATTCTTGAAAAATAGTGATGCATCATAGAAGGGATTAGGATTTTTCCTAATATAATGGAATTTCAGTAACCTTTGACATATATCAATTAATATTACATGATACAAATTAACTAACATGTGATTAAAATCCAATGGATTTAATATTTTAATTAATTATATGGAGGAATTATCTCTATTTTGAATGTATTGAAATATAATTTCATCAAGAGATATTAATTCGTACATTCACCTAGAAGAATATGAACATGTACAAAAGGTTGGAGTTAAAGATGATTATATGAAATTATATATCAATGCACTACGACCATAAAAATAATATAGTAGAATATGAATTTCCAGGAAGGATCATGATACGTTATCTATAATGATGATTGGAAGAGACTTAATACACATATATTTACAATGGACGAACCTAGAAATTATAAGGGATTGTGAGAAATCATATCTTTACCAAATTGATGCTAAAACAACCATATATATATTGATATGGGAGGAAAAATAAACAAGATATGCAGGTAAAATGATATTTATGGAATATTTCTTTTTCCAACATTGATAACAATGTAACTATAAAATTTGGGAACCATATTTTTTTCCATCAATACCATAATATAATTACGATCTATTCAATGATAGTCATAGCTCCTCATCCTCTATCCAAAAATGAAGCAAAAAAATATTATTTGACGTGAATATTAATTTTTTATTAGAAAACATAGATAATTTGATTTTGTAATATATGTTTAGATTCTCAGTTTTCCAATACATAATCATTGAATGAAAAAAAATATAAGGGGATGATGAAGCCATTGCCCAGTGATTTATAGAAGTGTTGGAACATCATTATTGATTTTATTATAGATGTTCCTAAAAATTCAATAGGACATAATTTTATTTGAGTTGTAGTTTATCATGTTTTTAAATCTTTACATTTAATTACCATTCCAAAATATTTCTTTCTCGGTCAACAAGTGAAGATATATGTAAATGATGTATTATGTCAATGTGGAGTAGCACTATCAATTATATCTGATGAATAACTAAGGCATAATAGGATGTTCTTGAGAAGTATTATACAATAATTACATTTAAATATGATAATTATCACTACTTACCAACAATATAATGATGGTAAATCTAAACAAACTATTCAATCTCCAAAGGATAATTTGCGAACATGTTCAGGGGATTTGAAGAAAGTTGTAATAAACTACATTCACTAGAAGAGTTCTCTTATAAAAACAAAATACATTATAGCCATCATATATAATGATATACATCTCTATATTGGAATTAGTTTAGATTTATATTATATCTTGATAAAGATAGATATGTTAAACAATTGGCACTCAATATTTTCCATGCGATGCAAAAACGGATTCAAACCATTAAATGACACCTTAAAACATACCAAAGATAATATAAGAACAAAAATAATATTAATTAATTATATCTAGTGTTTTAGGTCAAATAAAACATATTACTTCAAATATCAACATGGAATAACGGTATGATATTTCGGAAAATGGAGCGTTGTTCATTAAGTACATTGGCCTAGTCAAAATCCTTTATCATATTGGGATGATATCTTTTCATATTTCACTTCATCCAACCTCACAATATTTATTTATGGGTTCTATATATTTCGTTTGTGGTTATCTTTATCTCATCCTTCTCATGTAAAAAATTCAAATTTATTATAACTAGAACACAATATCTCATATGAGGAACAACCCATAAAAATCATGGATCTTTTAGATAATGAACAATGAAGTAAGAAATCTCAATTGTTTAATGTTCTATAATTGAATCATTTTGTTTAGGAAGTAACATGGGAATCTAAAGATGTAATTATTCACAGGTATGAAAATTTATTTCATCTGAGTAAAAAAATCGTGGCTGAAATTATTTTCAAGGGTTCCAATATAACACAATGAGATTTTAGTATTTTTTCCCTTTAACAAAATATTTTGAATTTAATAGCTTGTAATAAATGAAACACATAACTAAAACATTAATTGATATATATTATTCATATAAAATAATTCAATATATGAAAAAAAATTAAAAAATTATTAATATTTAATACGAAACATCTTTAAGAAAACAACCAGAGGAATATATTCTCAAGTTAATAATAGAAACACAAACCTAAAATCCTCTTCTATGTTGTTTCAATTGAAGTTCATTTTTATGATTATAAAAATAGAGATAATGAAACACAATTTATATTATGTATATATATTAAGAAATAAATTAATGAATAAGATAATTGATTCTCTAGGTTTATGTAACAAAACATAAATGGATTTATTAAGATCATTATATATTTTTTTTTGTTAGAAATATTTTCATTAAACATATGTATATTAGACATTTATCCATTTGAAATATTCTCTTATTGTATAATTTTATACAATTAGTACATTGATTTTATTTAATTATAATAAAAAATTGAATTTTATATAATTCAAAAATAATAAATAATCCGGGAATGAATTAAAAATTACTAATTATATCTATAATATATAAATAACATAATTTTAACAGTATTACTTTAAAAAAATATTTACTTTAAGTGTTTTTGAAATTTAGTAAAAAATTATCAACCCAATATATTAATAAAAATTGAATTTTTATAAGACGAATAATTAATTTTAATGGGGTTTGATTTATATCATTTAATTCTAAAATGATATTACTTATCAAGGGAATATTTTTAACTTGCTGTGTATTTCTTAAAATAGTGATTTTTTTAATAAACTTGAATTTGATATTATAATAACATGATTCAATATATAAAAAATATATTGAACCAATATTAATTATTTGTTCATATGGGATAGGTTAATGAAACCATATTGATTAAAAAGTAAATTTAATTAGATTGATTTGAGTAACTGTTTTAAAAATATGACATCAATTTTAGGATAGGATACCAATTTCATTTTTAAATGTAAAAATTTGTTACTAAGGTAAAAATTGAGTTGCAACAATATTGGTAAATTGAGTGAAAATGGGTTAAACTAAGCGGTAAATACTTAAAATATCCTACCAATTTATCAATATAATATGTTTATGAAGGGATTCATAAACCAAATTTTTTTTCCACATGTTATCTACTTTAGTTTTTTTAATGTAAACCATATACATTATATAATTATTATTTAGGGAAATTAAACTTTAAAACATATATAAGGACTGCAACGCCCTAATATTTTGAGAATTATTTTTTTTCAAATTAATAATTTACCATTCACATGACACTACAAATTGGTCTTTATCTATGTACATATTAAAACAAAAATTTCAACATTTATTTCACACACAATACACAGTTTTCTTATGCGATAGAGAATACCAACTTGGCATGCACTACAAGAAACACCGGCTTGGTGTACGATACACGCAACACTGAGTTTCTACAAAAAGTCTCTTTTAATTGTATTAATTATTTTAATTGAATAATTATAAAATATCCATTATACATAGTAATAACTAATTTTGAAATATTTTAGTCTTATATGAATATGACATACTAATAACAAAAAATAATAATTTCGGTAAAGTCATTTTATATTAAAAATATTTTATCTTGAAAAAAATCAATTTTAATAATAAAATTAATTTCTAACATATATAGAAATTTAATTAGCTAACATTAAATTCATGTTTGAATTTAGAACATTGAAATTATCCTAGGGTGAATTTTTTGTATTTTCTGAGAAACATCATTTTTGATGAATAATGAAAAATACAACTTTTGAGTTAAAAAATGCCTTTCTATGCAATTAAAAATTAATGCTAAAAGATATAATAAATATTTTTTAAGGTCGCAATATATTAATATAAAATAAAATAATACCATGAAATTTATTAGGATCAAAATCACTTTGAAACTAAATAACGAATCATATAAAACTATTAAACATGTTTCTTCTTTAAATCCTCATTATTTCGTCAAGTCTGCACCAATAACACTAATCTTAATTTTTCAAATTTTTTATTAGAATTTAAAAAATCCAATGTAATACATTGTTTTTAATCAAATATTAAGAGTCTAATAAGACCATGTTAATTTTTGACTAAAATTATCAGTAAAAGTAATTAAAAAAATCATAGTGATTATGGAAAAATTAAGAATAATGAGGGACTAAACCTTAAATTTTAGGGCCCAAATGAGATAGAAACTTGTATAAAAACCATTTCATGTGTTTAAAAGGTAAATTTCCAATCTACAAGTTCATTATATGCTGATTAGGATCAAGAGAGCATGGGACCAAGCCGAGGCTTGCGATACTTCTTAGTTTCTTTAGTCATTTTTTTACATTTAGTACTTCTACCATGCATTACTAGAGTGTAACCAGTTTTGGATTTTTTCCTCGAACATGTAACATGCATCATCATTTTTTGTAGGATTTGACGCATCGTTATTTATACTATTAGTCTTCTGTGGTTTACTTATGTTATATGGTATTACTGATTCTATTATTCCTATGTTATTCCATTGTTTTATACTCAACTAATGATGTCATAATATCCCACAATCACTCCTAGACAATCACTTCTAGTCAGATTTATCTGGAATATGGGGAGATGTGCTTGAGGCTATGTGTCCAAATAGATCAGGGGCACCATTGTGTGGAATCCAGATCTAGGATGTTACATTATGGATAATGATTTTAAAATTTCATAGTTTGAACATCTCCACTGGAATTTGATATTGTAATAGCATGATAATTAACCATATATTGTGCTAGAATAAAAAATATTAAAAGTATATTGTTTCAAAAAATAAAACAAATGTATGAAAAAATTATACATGTTAATCATTAAATACTATGATTAAATCATATACAATAAAGTAGTTATTATAAATATAAGTAACCATATCCCTATTTCAAATATTAAATATGTAAGTAATAGAATTTTTTTGTTGAATCCTTCTCCAAAAATAAAATTTGGTATAAAATTATAATGAATGTATATTATATATGGTTTTCCCTAGACTATGACTACATAGAGCCCAATAAAATATGACTTGAGTGTAATAATATTCACAAAAATATTTTTCATGTAGAATTGGAGATGAAATCCATAATAGATTAATATCATCTTTTGAATATCACTAAATTTTATCCTCCGGTTAGATATTATATGAATCAAATATGGGGTTTTATTATAAATTAGAATGATATCAATATGAAACTATTATCTATATAATTGAAGGATCATATCAATATAAAATTCATTATAATCATAACATAATTTATTTTTCCTTGATAATAATCCCAATATTAAAATGAATATATACCATAATTAGATACGAATATAATCTATAGAATAATATTTTATCAACCATCCAATATCAACTTCATGGAACAAAAAATAAATACATTAATATTATACTTAGAAAAATATTTTTCTTAAAATTATTCTGATTCGTTCCTTATTCTATTTTATTATTAAATATTTATTTCAAATTAATAAATATAAAATAAAAAAATAAACTAGAATATTGAAATTCAACATATAAAAATTTACATAGTTTGATTTTTTGGGTATTTTCCAAATAAACCTTTTTAGGTCAATTGTTAAAAAATAACAGTTATGCTAATACTTTCCCTTTATTATAGAAACATTTCTTGAAATTATTTTTATATAAGAAATATGTATTAAAAAATTAAAATATATAATTTACGAAAACAATTTCAGTTTATAAAACCCATTAATGTCATTTTATAGAAAACATGAGATATATTATGAAAAATATTTTTCATCAATTTATATATTTTTTTAATAAATAGCGTAATTTGTTTTTGAAAATTTATCTTATTTTGAAATGAATATTACTTGAAAATTTTTAGTAATATTTTTTAATTAAAATTAATAACATCAATTATATAGTAATATACATAATATTTTTTTTAAAATGTACAATACATTCAAAAGTTTTTTAATATCATTGTAGTAAATTCAAATGAATTTAAATAAAAATCATTATATAATTCATATTATATGATTTATAATCCCATAAGTAAATATGTTAATATTTAATTTATTTGAAATAAAGACTAAATAATATTAGGAATCTATATTGGTTAAAATAATATTTTTTATATAAAAAATATTTTTCTACACATTTCAGGTTACGATAATAAAATTAAATTATATAGTATTTATAAATTTAATTAGATTAAATATAGTAAAAATTTAGTCCTTAAACTAAAAAAAATTTGTTACATGGGAAATTTTCACTTTAAAAAAAATATAAAATCACTATGTTATAAATTAGTTTCCCATTTTAAAATTAAAAGAGTAAAATTTCAAATATGATTGTTAGAAAAACTATTAGATTTTTAAATGATGTGTGGAAAGAATTTTTTTATTCGATTTCATCCGAAATAAATCCAAAATTCCATTATATTGATTATTTTGAGCCATTTTCCATGATTTAGTGTCATTAAATTATTAAAATTAAAATAGTGTTTCCAAGAGTGTTGTTCCCCTCTCATATATAATGTTGTCTACATTTTCATTCAAAAAACATACTATTATAAATTTTCATTAATATATTCTTAAATATATTCTTATTTAATTCCTTCATACATTATTACACTATTCATCACACTATTTTGTCCAAAACCCTTCAGTTCAATTCAGTTTTCCAAAGATAGATCAAGTATTGAGATTAAGAATTCTCCCCTTATTTTGTTTTTATTCATATTTTTTTATACCCAAATTATATTATATCCATATATATATAAAGAAATCAATATAATTATTATATTAAAATTTAATTACATTAATTTAATACCATTATTTATTCCTCTTTATACATTTGAAAAAACAACAGTATTGTTGGTGCGTTGTGCATACTACTTCCACAAAAAGCGGTGTCTTCTATTTTTCATCATCGTAATTCATGGTTGTCAAATTGGATTTAATAGATTAATAAATATGATATCTATTATAATATATATATTCCAAAATTAAAATTAGTATACACATTATTTCCCTTTCATTAGATGAGAAATACAAACCCTAATGTATTTTTTGTTCGTATTATCACCTCAAAAAGAAATGTTTTTCATTTTCATCCCCACCCTATGTATCGCATTAAATTTATATATATAGCGAAAAAACAATTTTCAAAACACCATTAATATTATTTTTGTTATGAAATTATTTCATAACGGTTGTTACCATGAGGACATACAAATTTTTTAAAAAAATATTGATTAAAAAACCTCATGTAACAGAAGTAGGAAAGAAATACATATTATAAACGAAAAACTTATTATAGTAAATGGACTATAGAATATTAATTAAATTTGAGTAAAATTATTTGTTATATCTAAATAAATCTTCATTTATAAATTTTTTAATTTTATGAACCATGTTTATATTTCATTGGTGTATATACCATAAAGTAAAATATTTTGGAATAATCGACCATTTTTATCCACATATCTCACTACAAAATCCATATATAACATAATCATATACCATTATCAATAACCCAACAAAAAATTAGAATATCAAAAACATAAATCTCAATCAAATATTAAAAGATAGTACACTTCCCCTCATTTCCAATCATTACTTCAACAACACATTCCTTAGAGTACTCACGAACACTATCATAAAGAATGTAGTAAATTCCCAAATAATAAAAAAAATATTCAATATTGGAATCCCTTATATCTACATAATAATATATCTAAAACATGAGAGTGATAAAAAATATAATTTCATTTAAACATTAATAATTCATTAAAAGTGAATATAATATGAATAAAAAAGTTTGGATGTGTTGATTAATACCTGAAGAACTAAATTACAATTATGAAAAGAAAATGGCAAAAATACCCGAAGAGTTAACTTCCTAATAATGAACATATTACATTTTTTTACTATATATATTTTAGAATAATTTGTCTTAAAAATCAATCATACCAAATAATTGTACTTCCGTAGTTGCCTTTTCCATTAGATAAAAATTTTGTAATCTAAAACCATTATGAAATATGATTCTTCATTTATGATGTTTTTTATTAAAAAGTGACCAATCATTAATTTTAATACATAAAATCCCAATTACGATATACCCAATAGTATAAATCATTATAGGGACTTGATTGAGGTATGATATGTATTTTTTTATGTTTGTTGGATTTTAAGAGGGTTAGTGTGATTGTTTTATTATCATAGTGTTATTGGAAATTTATCTATCTATTAACTGACTCCACGACTTTGTAGGATTCCAAATTAGACATTTAATTGGTTTCTAGAGGATATATACAATGATGAATGATCCCCCATGGTTGTGTCATTAGGCCCTGCATAATCTAGTAGACAAGGAAAACATATCTCATATGGTCATTTCAAGGTATTTGGGGACCACATAGTTGGTCCATAATACCACATGATTTTTCATTCATATCATTATTATTAGTATAAATTTTAAATTTCATTTTATTTTTTCTCCGATCACATGAAAAATTTACACATATTGTGATTTCTGATAAATTTTCTCAATAATCTCCCTTCAAAAAATATTTCTAATGGGTTCATGAATTATTGAGTCCAGTTTCAATGTATATAACCTCTAAATATCTTATTTTATTATTGTTCAACATTTACCCTTAGTGAAACCAAATATGAGAAAGGGTTGGTTGAATGTTTCAAGGTAGATAAATATAGTTATTTTTAATGATTTTAGAATCCTATGGGGAACAAGGATCATGATATTAGTGGTGTGATTACCTGGGATAAATAGTTCAAATTAGTTGGACGGTCACGTATGATATTATTTTTTGGAGTGTAAAAACTAAGGGGATGGAATTTAATTTCCAATAATTTTTTTATAAAACAATTTAAAAACTAAATCACCCAATTTGATAATAAAATATTGTCAAAAGTGTTGAAATATAAAATTTGATCTTTGTAAAAGGTTCTCAAAATCTCAATCACAACATAGCTAAAATAATTTTGAATGCATCCTTTAATTATAAACTTATATAATCATATATAAAACATTATAAAAACACTATATTATGTTAACATCATTTTAAAAGTATTTTGTAGTTTAGAAAATCAATATGACATTCATTTGAAATAATGAAAAGTGTAGACAATGAGCATAAAATAAATTTATCAAGGGGTTTGTTGTCAAGTCTTGAAATAATCCCCTCGACATTGAAATCACATGCATCCCTGAATTTTATTATTTTATAAACTGATCCATATACTAGAATAGGTTTTGGTAGAAAAAAATAAAATTTATTTCTATTTATATAGAATATTCCATAGTTATACGTTAGTTTAAAAAGATACAAATTCAAAAAGGTAATATTCTATAGTTGTTCATGGAATTAATATTTAATGTATATTTATATAGTTTCATGTACACTCTAGTTTATCCTAGCATGGAATTTTTTGAAAATAAACAATGAAATTAATAAAAAAATATTGAATGAAATGTATAAAGTTAAACATACATAGATATATGATAAGGTATGTGATTTAGATAATTTTAAATATTATTTTTTGTCTGGAATCCTTTTATTTTTCTACTCATGGATTTTAAACATGGTTGGTAGTGGGTTATAGAGATATTTAGTATCCTAATGTCTTCTATGTAGTACTACTATAGTAATAGAACCATCTGTTATTCATTATAACATCATGTATTCTTACCATCATACTTCACAAAAATATATTTTCATTTTAAAATGATCTTCATAAAAATGTATCAGTAGTAATATAATAATATATGAATTATTAAATTCAATCAAAACTCAAATAATTCTCTAAAAATTTGATGTTCAAGACTTGAAATTATTAATGGGAATGAAATGTTCAATTGGTCAGATAGTGAAATGCATAATCACATCACAAAATGGTATAAATTTTATTGTAGTGGGAGGACACATAGTAGTATATTCATGTATTATGTTTCTATGCATGATATATAGTTTACGTAGGTGATTACCATGTAGAATATTTCATGATATAGTTGAATTTTCAAATATTCATTTTTCATGTAGCTGATTAACTAAAG
Source organism: Viscum album (assembly GCA_963277665.1). Taxonomy (NCBI): domain Eukaryota; kingdom Viridiplantae; phylum Streptophyta; class Magnoliopsida; order Santalales; family Viscaceae; genus Viscum; species Viscum album. The sequence goes on from OY728128.1 coordinate 202,632,409, forward strand.
GCATGCCATGTCAAATTTATATGGTCTGTTTAGTTGTTCATGTGTTCAGGTCATTTGATCATACAGTAGGATTAGGAATTCATGTGGTGAGATGAAAATTATGGTTTCCACTAAAATAATATACATAATTAGTATATTAGTTAAATATAATATTAAATACCATTTCACAGAAACATGATTTCTTCATGTTGTAATTTACATCTATAAATCACTAGATGTGGATTGTATATGTTGTACGGTGACTCTCCATACATGGTATGTTCAACGACACCTTAGTGTTATTTTAGATAAACCAAGCACACTATCACTTATTCAGAATCTCAATATAGACAAAAAATAATCCATATTTTAACAATTGAGTATTTATTTTTTTCTAATTAAATAGGTTTAATTTTTATGTTCATATTTAATATATTTAAAGAAGAAATCTTGATCCCTTATGAACTCTTTTAGTTCATAGTAGGAAATTTCTTGACAGGAGGTAGAAAATCATAGACAAATTTCACTTTTTTATATTTTCATTTTGTTTTGTTGTATAATGATTGGATATATAAGGAAAAATATAGAGGTTTGATTTATATCGATAATGATGTTCATGATAATAAAAATGTATTCACACAAAATTACGCAAATACATATAAGATATCTAATATAAAATATAGGGGTTTAAGTGGAGTGAATTTTTAAATCTATTTTTGAGACATTTTTGTCTGAAAATTATAATAAATATTAATAGAATACATTAAAAAATATTTAAGGTAAAATTTAATGGATGTAGACATATTACATCTAAAAACCATTGATATGTGATATGATAATCATGGTAGTGATATTAACTGTGAACACAACGTAGGTATTCTATGTGCATATATAAACATTTCATGGTAGGAATACTCACAGATTTAGCATCACATCAAAGTTATTTCAATAAAATACATAGAATATAATATTTAAAAAGAACATAAATAATGATAAATTTTGAAATAATGTTAATAAAACTATAAATAAATTATAATTCCTAACTCAGGTGTGGTATAATTGATTTTCTCAATATTAATTGTATTTGTAATTAAATCAGCATAATGTTGTTCAGTACAATTGAATTCTATAGTTATATTCCCCTTTGAAAAATTCTATAAAAAATTTATGCATTATATAAATGTGATTTATAATATAATATTCTATTTTGTTAGTAGAAATTATTATTTCACTTGTATTATGAAAATTTAAAGGGTCATTCCATAATTTATATCCATTTTCTGGTAATGTAAATTCATCCATTAATTTTTTTCATGAAAAAAATCTGTAGCTATAAACTCATCCTTTGAAGTGGATAATTCAATAGAATTATATTTCTCACAAAAACATGATACAATATAATATCCAAAAATATATATGTTCCTAAGGTTACTTTTTCTATCTAACTTACATCCACCATAATCAGTATCTGAGTAACTCACAATGTTAAATTCTTATTCTTTGGAGTAAAAAATATTAAGTTAGTTCAATTTTATCGTATTTTGAAATTAATTTAATGTATAAAAAATTTTATTCTATTTTATTTTGAGGAAAATAAGAACCCAAACACAACATAGATATTTTATTATGAAGCCTAGTAGTTATGTACAGTAAAAATCCAATCATAAATCTTTAAAATTTTGGATAAACTATTTTCCCAATTTTTTGATGATCAAACATAGTATTTTGTACTCAATGGATTATCACTACATTTATTTTTTTCTATTCTAATATTTTTTAAGATAACATTAGTGTAATTTAGATGATTTAAAATTATTACATATTTATATTAGAAAATATTAGAAATAAGAATGAAGGTGTGTTCACCCATTCAACTCATTTAAAATTTGGTTTTCATAATCTTAAAAAACATAGTACACAGATAATTTATTGAAGAGGAAAATATTAAAACATCAATATAGAATTGGGATACTAAAAAATAATTTTAAAGTCATATTATAAAAAATATACAGTTAGATATTCCATTATAAAGACGTTTTGAAATTAAAAAAAGAGTTGACATGATAATAACTAATTCAAGGATCTCGGCTAAAACCATATAAATCATTGGTTATTTTAAAAACATGATTTTGAATTTGATAATTTAAAATTGATTCTATGTTTAATAAAAACATCCTAAAATATATAACCACTTAAGAATTCACTCTTGACATCCCTTTGATATTGTTTTGAATTCAAATGTGATCCATATGCATGAATCATTCTAATAGATTCATGTATATCTACCGGAGAAAATGGTATCCCATAAAAATATTATCCTCTTGACTATATCATTTATAAAAAATCTAGCTTTGTTTCTAAATATAATTATTGACTTATAACCCTTGTTTCGAAACACCAATGTATTTAAAATAGTTATTTAATATTTATAAATATTAACTAGTTCCAAACCACAATTTCTTTCCTACTAACTTAACACTTTCAATTATTCCTATATCAAAAATTTATTATTAATAGTATCATTGATTTTCTTAGGATAATATTTTGACAAGAAATCTTGATGTCCAACATAAATCCAAAATGATGAAATAGTCTCACTTCCTTTTCCTAAGACACCTACAACTTCATCTAAGGGGTGATCTCTACGATCCATATCAGATAAAGATATATAATAGTTCGACACTTCATTTTGATCAATAGGATTAGGTTATGGTTCTTTATCCTAGATATGATATTTATTTAAATGATATCTAGATAAATTGATATCATCATTTGAAGGAACATATTATAGATTATATAAATGGTATTATGCTCATATGTGTCTATTTTTTCTAACCTGACAAATATAAATTCCACCAAAATTTTATTCCTTTAATTAATCACCCTCTATGATTTACTAGATGTAGAATATCAAAGGAAAAACTTGGAATCACTTTTGGAAGAAATAAAAAAGGGAGACCTCATATTCATAGTAAGGGTAAATAAGGGAGGTACATATGTATAACATTGACATTATGGGTTTGGAAATGATAATAACATATGAGAATCAAACCCTACATATCAATAATCAGAGCCATGTGTCATTAAATAATTATTGGATGTTCATAATACATTAATAAAATGAAAATCCATGAATACAAACTATAAGATTATAAAATTATCATCAGATATAGATTTGTTGCATAAACATAATCATAGAAATTAATTTTCATAACAGTAAGGGAAGACATCCATTTTTATCATTGTGTAATGGATTCACTCCCCAAACCATCATAGAAGTAAAGTTCCACTACCAATACCATCATAGAGGACAAATTCACTTACTAGACCGGGTTCACTTTGTGTTTGAGTCCTGTTTATCTCAATAGATATAAATCATTACATAATGCATTGAGGGAGATATAGGTCCCACTTATAATTGGATATTACATTTCCACAATCCATTGTTATATATTAACCACCATCCTTGTTTATAATTTTACAAACATCCCATATTAAATGTCACACATGTGTGTGAAACAAGATAATAAAACAATCATATTATGATAAAACATTTAGTAAAATGGGTTTCATAATCATTTCAATATATGAATGCCAATAAAATGTAGATAGGCTTCATATTCAATTCATCATTTTATCATATCATTAAATTTGAAAAAATAAGGGTGTTTCATAAAAATTTTATCGTGGTAAACCTGTGGAATAGAAATAGTTTTCAAAAATATCTTGTATTATAAAAAATCATTCAATGAGAGAAAAAAATTATATCCTTGGAACTTATCCCAATTGAAGAAAAATTAACATCAAAGGATTTAATCTCAGTCTAAAAATTGATTTCAAATGATAAATCATTTGCATTATATCTTGAGAAAAATATCATTTATTTGAAAATTCCTTTTCAAAAAATTCAATGTCATTTTGTAAATGATTTTCAATTTAAATAAACTTTTATTCATATAAATTAGACTATAATAATATATTAAAACATATATTGAGTAAAATATTATTTAATCTACAAAAAAAATTTCCAACACATTTTGAATATCATTTTCTTTGAATATGACTATAAAATTTTATAAATGTTGTATCAAAAAACATTATCGCAATTATTGAGAAAAATGAATTTCCCACTTTGATAAAAAAAAATTTTTTAAAGTAAATTATTTTTAAAATCATTTTCCATGATAATAACCATTAAATGTAATATTCCAAGAATCCTCAGTATGTTCCCCTTTGAATAATACAATATCTTGTGTTGTAGGAAACATCGAGTTCTAGCACACCACGACCAATCAAACTAGCCGTTATGAATATTAATACCCAAAATTTTCAAATTTTATAATTTTTAGTTTTCAAAATTCATTTTTGGATTTGGAATATAAAAAATAGTTTAGGGTGCATTTTTAGTATTTTTCTAAAAAAATTCAATTTTTGATGAATAGTGAAAAAACACTACGTTGTTGTTTAAAACCAATTTTTTATTTAAATAATTTTTTTATTTTTTTTATTTTAAATCAAAATAGATACATAATACCTATATTAGTTCAATTTGATTCATTAGAGTCATTTTATAATAACATTATATATATATAATTTTATTTAGTTTTTTGACGTCTTTTACCGACATTCTAGGCACGTCAGCCAAATTTGCAAAAAACATAATTTTAATACTTCTATGAATTTAATTTCTAAAATCTGAGAGACAAGGTTGACATCAGTAAGAAAAATTTGGTTCAATAAGATGAAAATATTTTTTGGTAAGTAGTAACTTTTGACTTTTATTTACCAAAGTTGAAAGTAAATAGGGTAATTAAAGGTAAAAATGATATTATTATTACCCTAACTCATGTAATAATTCTATTGGATAAGTTTATTTTGACAAAAATCAACCACAGTAATAAAATATGATCCTTTCGGTCATCTTGGATTATATTAGGACATTTATTATTATTATTTTTAAAGAAGATTTAAAAGTGTTAAATTCAATGTTTAATAAATAAACCATTTTTAATATAATTTTATACATAAGATAAATTCAACTATAAGTATTCATTAGAAAGATAAAAATGTCTCCTAAATTATGGTATTTTATTTATAATTTTTAGTCATTAAATAGATAAATTTATTTATGACACAATGATGATGCAGTAATTACCTTATTCATGAAAGATTAAAATAATTGATATAAAAAATATAAAAATAAATGTAAAATAGGACTTCTACTGAATTTCAATAATTTTCTAGGTTAATATGACATGTTCGAGTTTATTAAATAATTTTTTATGTGATAAAGTTTTTATGAATCTAACAACAACAAAATACCAAAATGTGTCAAAATTGACAAAAATGGGTTTTTAAAATTAATATTATATTATAAGTAGATATAATATTCCTAAAGAACTATGGTTTGGAAAAAGGACACAGATGAAGATAGATATATAAATAATGAACCACTTGGGGTTCTCTTGGATTTTTATAGTATGTTTATTAACCATTTGTTATAATAATACCAGAATATAAAGTAAAAGATAATCTATTTAACTAAGAGTTAAATCTAAAAGATATGATTAATATGGTGAAATACACCAATGTAAAACCTATTGGTTGAGAGGTTTTCGACCCATCTCCACCTTATCATCCAAATAAATTATTTTTTAGACATTATAAAGTTAATATGATTTTATAATAAAATAATATTTTCGGCTTTTACTATAGTGTCCCTCACCTCTCTTATAAAAGAGAACTTCCTCTTCTCTCAAAATCACAACTCCAAATCCATATTTCTCTGCTAAACCCTTCTCAAATATCCTCCCAACCACAATCTGTTAGACCTATAGGCCTTACTTGGAACATCAAGCCCATATAAGGATCCTTTTGATCAACTCAAAAGAAAGCACCCGAAGAAGATGATATAATTTCACCACTTCATTCAAAGTTCTTTTCTTCTTCCATTTCCACTTTTTTGTCATTTCCATACCAAAATAATAACTCAAGTAACTTATAAATATTTTGATATTATTTTAAATATGGTACAACTTTATTCTTCAATATATCCATCCTATGAATTACAAGTCACCATACATTCGTACGTGTTGCTTATCATCTCCACGTCATGGTGTAGTTTGTTATTCAAACACTTCATTATTTGGATGAGTATAATAATGAGTATGAATGATTTAAGTAATAAATATAACATGTTAATTATTGTATATATATGATATTCCATCCAATTAAATATTATTTCACCATCAATAGAATGATTTTGTCACTCGGGTGTACATACAGATTACCGTCTCCCCGAACGCGGTGAGATTCGTCCCACATCATAACCATTAAAGATTAATTTTCATTTTATGATTGAAAATAATGTTTATTAACTTAATATAACTCTGTATATGAATTAAATACATCCTATCACTAACAATCAGGGCTCATTTAACCACAAAAATAAAGGAACACGAATATGTTAACACCTGAAAAGCTGATACAACTGAAATATTATTAACAATGAAATATTAGAATATAATATATGATAACATATATTACGTTTATGATTATTGTATAATTTAATAACAATTATTTAACAATTATACATAAGGTTAACATACCATTGATCAAGTAAATGTTAAATTTAATGGTTAATTCGACTATCTTATCATTATCTGAGGTTGTTTATACGTGAGTCTCTATTGGGACATCCTTATCAACAACATCCATTTTCCATAAAAATGTTTTTCAAAATATTTTTACTATTTCTAATACTATGGGTTAATGTAATTTATACCCTTGTTTGATGATCATAAGTAATTTATAATGGAATAATTTTGTCATTTTAAAAACATGGCCCTTTATGACATTTTCGACAAAATGGAGGAAAGAATGTTTTTTAACTTATATGGATAACACCGCTATTTTTCGCCATTATAACTTCTTCCAAGATTCCCTTATATGATTATAAAAATATTTTCAAATTAAATTATTTCTTTTATAAAAATGTGACTTCAAAATTATTCAAAATAGAAAGAGATATTTCTCCCAAATAGTTTTGATTTCACTAATATAAAGATTATTTAGATGGATTTTACACTTGTTTGAAGTTGATTTATTATGATATAATATTTAATATTGTATTGAAGGTTTTGGGATATGTCTGACTGTGTATGTGTTATTTTTATACCATGCATGGTTTATAGTTTAAGTATAAACATTTTTTATGTTAGTTTTAATAAGAAAGTTTATGTTATTTTTCAACCTTCTCATATGAGGAATGCATTAGAAATAGTAAGTGATGGATGGAGCCCTATATAGCTCTTCAATGCATTCGTAGGTCTCATAATAAAAACTATTGTATGGGCACAAGGCATTGAAAAAAATCTTATTTGTAGTCATGGCATGAGGCCTTGAATGTGTGGTTATGAAGTCTAGATTTATACATTCCATCATTATGAAATTGGATATTGATATTGCATGACACTATGAGACAAGTATAATATCATTATGAATAAGTAAATGTAATTATATGATTTATATTTTCCATATTATACAGAATTTTAAGTTTATAAGGCATATTTTTTTGTTTTAAAAATTTCCTTAAATGTTTATGCTTATTGTGAATGTTCTATTAAATATTGTTATCATTACTGAGCAACTGGGCTCACCCCTTTCTTATGATTTATATTTCCCAGGATGAGAAGAATCCATTTATGATTAACCTGTAGGAATAGGCTATGGGATAAATGTGTGTTCTAAGGGGACACAATGACGTTATTTTTCTATATTTATTGATATAATGTAAAACTTATGTATGTATATAGTAAATAAAAGGATACTAAACTAATCAGTCTTCTGAGACTTTATCTTTTGTGATCATACCAATGTTATGTCATAATGTACCGACTCTGGGTAACTAGGGTCGATGCGTTACATTTTTTATCAGAGAAAGTTTATTACAAACCTTGTAAGATAGATTTAGAAACACACTGATTAGAGAACATTACCATAACATAGACATGGAGGATTATTATATAAGAACATCATAGAATTTTTTTAATGTTGATATTTTGTGTATTTTTCAAACAATACATCCCTATCAGGATACATGAAGGTATAGGCTACCCTATAACAGATGTATTTAGGAGTGAAAACTCTGACAAGGAGTTTTGGGCTTGACCCAGGGTATCTGGGTACATGACAATGGGCCTTGCTGCACTCTTGGTTACAACACTTCTGAGGGATATGCTTAGGATAATTCACATTATCTTTACAAAACCATTATGAAAGATTTATGACTATATACCTTCTCAAAGAAAACATTTTTATGATTATGGATTATATCCTTAAACTGTTCAACATATGTTATGTGTTTTATAAGTTTGGAATTATGTCTTGTTATTCAAAAACTAATCTAGCGCATGACATTATTTAGAAATGGATCCTAGTGGAAGGAATGGAAACTGTATCAATGCATGTAATCCATGTAGGGATTTCCCTCCTACTCAAGATTATTATAGTGGAGTTGGTGATGCAACTAGTTCTGATCATCTTATCACCATACTGGGAAAACTCACTTAGGTTATTAATAATAACAATTCACGTATGGAGCACGCTGATCCACAACGCGAAGAATCAATGTTAGATAGATTCAGGAGGAAACCACCACCAATGTTCAATGGGGATACAAATCCATTTGTAGCTGGGTAATTGATATGTTCCTTAGATAAAATATTTCAGGCTTTGGGGAGTAGCGAAATGGAAAAAGTTGTGATGGGAGTTTATCGCCTCATAGGAGATGCAGATCAATATTGGTCATTAATTCAAAACACAAAGTATGATGAATATGTAAGAAATATGGAATGGAGGGAGGTTTAAGATATTTTCTTTGAAAAATATGTTTTCGTAACAATCGAGTTAAAATGGAAAGAAAATTTCTGAGTCTGGGGAAAAAGGAGGATGAGAATGTCACAAAGTATGAGGATGACATTACAAGGATATAAAGGCATCCATCAGATTATATAAGTAAACCAAAGAGTAATATTGTTCAATTGATTAATGGGTTAAGACAATTTCTCCATCAAGCATTAGTCTCACAATCCTTCTTATCACACGAATATATTGTTTCATGTGTTACCAAGTTAAAAAAGGAATTATCTAAGTCTTATGACATTATTGAAATGGAAGAGAAGATAATATCTATTGAACACTCATGAAATGTAAATAAGGGGAAGAATGGAAAATTTGAATATCCTTCCTCTAGTAAATGTGGTAACAAACACACCGGTACTTTCCTGAATGGAATGGGAGTCTGTTACAAGTGCTGTGAAAAAGGCCACCAAGCTCGTGAATTCAATGGAATGAAAGAGGTTGTCAATGTTGAATGCTAAAATTTTAGAGAAAAGGGGAATTATGAAAATTAATGTCCTAAGTGATACAGAAACTTACCTCATAAAAGGCCAAGGGAGAAAGGAAAAGCTTATGCAATCACTACTGCTGAGGTTGAAGCTCCGAAAGATGTCGTGGCAGGTAATTTAATCGTTTCCTCAAGTTACAAAAATTCTTTATTTGACTTTGGATCATCGCATTGTTTCATATCATCCCAGATTTCTATGAAAATTAGATATTTTTAATTTGATTTAACAAAATAGTTTTCAGTTAAAACTCATAAGGGAAGTATCATTGCAACAATGTTTTGCGAATCAGTCCAGATTAGGGCATATAAATGCTCTTTATCCACTGATCCCATCGTCATACCCATGATTGAATTTGATATAATCTTATGTATGGATTGGATTTTGGACCATGATGTGGAAATTTATTGTATGAAAAATGAGGTTACAATTTCCGATGATGATAAGGAGTACCTTATCTTTGAGAAGAAATGGCACCACCTGATTCTTATCTAGATCCACCCCCAGTAGCTCTACTAAATTATTTTATTAGGGAGGAAGTGAATTAAATAACTATGGGTGAGGAAAATAATGTTCAAATAGAGGACATACCTGTTGTGCAAGAATATTTTGATGTGTTTCTATAGGATTTACCTCGAAATCCTCCAGAATGAGAAATTGAGTTTTCTATTGATTTAATTAGGGGTTCAAGACCCATATCAATGACCCCTTATAGAATATCAACTATGGAATTAGTGGAACTATAGAAACAACTAAAGGAGTTGAGTAATAAATGATTTATTTTCCATTGTGTTTTTCCATGGGGATCCCCAGTTCTATTTTAAGTAGAAAGATGAATCTATGTGGTTGTGAATTGACTATAGATAGATCAATGCTATAACAATAATGAATAGGTATCCCCTACCTCGCATTAATGATTTATTCGATCAACTTAATGGAGCTCAGTAGTTTACAAATATTGACCTTCTATCTAGATATCATCAGTTGTGTGTGAAGAAGGAAGACATTCTAAAGATTTCATTTCGTACCAGGAATGAGAATTACGAATTTATAGTAATGCCATTTGTACTAACTAATGAACCCTCTATCTTCATGGATCTAATGAATAGAGTTTTCAAGGAATATCTTTATAGTAGTATTTATTGATGATATATTGGTATACTCAAAAAGATATGAATATCATGAAAATCACTTGTGTACTATTCTGAAAACCCTTTAAGAAGTGAATTATATGGGATGTTTAGAAAGTGTGAATTATGGATTCATGAAATTTCTTTTCTTGGACATATTTTCTCTTAAGATAAAATCTCTATTGACATGTCTTGGATAAGTGCAATACCAGAATGGCCGACGCTGATGAGTATAAATGGGGTATGCAGTTTTATTGTTTTCGTAGTTTATTATCAGTGCTTCATCTATAATTTTTTCCATTTGGCTAACCCATTAACGAAGCTCACACGTAAAGGGGATAAATTTTTTTGGACCAAAGAGTGTGAAGAAGGTTTTGAAGAACTAGAGAGAAGAATAGTCAATACTCCTATCATGACTCTACCATTGGGAAGTTTTGTGTTTATTATTTATAGTGAAGCTTCAAAAAAATAATTTGTAGTGTCCTTATACAGAATGATAGGTTCATTCCCCATGCATCACGACAGCAAAAAATTCATGAATAAAACTATCCCACACATGATCTTTACCTAGAATCTGAAATATTTTTTTTGATGATATGGAGACACTATCTCTATAGTGAATAATGTGACATATATAATGATCCCAAGAGTTTGAAGTATATTTTCTCACAGAAAGAACATAGAATGAGGCAAAGACGATGGATTGAACTACTCAATGATTATGATTTCCCATTTACACTACCACCTAGAGAAGGTAAATAAGGTGGCAGATGCTTTGAGTAGAAAAGATCATGTAGTTTTGAACAAGATGAGAGTTGAAATGGATCCTATGTACATGGATCTAGAATAAATGGATATGGGAATAATAATGGAAGGTGAAACATCAATACTTTTTCAAATGGTTGACAATACATCATTACTAAAAAGATAAAATGTTCATAGACTGAAGATGAAGAGTTTCGTAAGAAAATTAAACCTATGAATGATGTGAGATTGATTAACTTCGTATATGATGTTGGAATTTTTAAATTTTGGAAGATAATTTGTCTACATAACATACCTGATCTAAAAAGGGAATTATTGGATGATGCTCATAGCTCCAATTTCTCTATACACCCTTGTAGCACTATGTTGTATAGATATTTGAAGGAAAATTTTTGGTGGAACAACATGAAGAGAGAGATTGTTTATTATGTGTCAAGATGTGTGGTTTTTTAACATTTGAAGGCTGGAAGACAACATCTTAGAGGAATCATGCAACCTCTTCCCATAAATTAGTGGAAATGGGGTGATATTATGATGGAATTTTTCATGGGGCAACCAAAGACACCTAGAAGGAATGATACAATATGGGTCATGTAGATAATCTAAACAAGTCTTTACATTTCATTCTATAAGTGAATATTTACCACATGGATGTTTAGAAAGACTACAACTTAATAAAGTTGTTAGACATCATGGAGTACCACTATCAATTGTTTCTGATCGTGATCCCCATTTTACATCATGATTCTGGAAAATTCTTCATAAGGCATTGGATACTAAACTTCGTTTGAGCACTGCCTACCACCCTCAAATTGATGATGCAAAACCAGAAAAGTGTATTAATACTTTAGAAGACATATTGAGATCTTGTTCACATGAATTTCATGGTATTTGGGGTCACTTTTTACCTCTGGTAGAATTTTATGATAACAATAGCTTCCATTCAAGTATTCAGATGGCACCATATGAAGAGTTATATGGAAAGAGATGTCGCACACCGACTTGTTGGGATGATATTGGGGAAAGAAGACTCATAGGTCCAAAACATGTTTAGGAATCAATGGAAAGGGTAAAGGTTACCCAAAACCACCTCAAAGCGTCTCAAAGATAGAAAAAGATCTATGCTAATAATTGAAGGAATGATTTGGAAATTTAATTAGGAGTTCATGTTTTCTGGAAGGTATTTCCATGGAAGGGTGTTATACATTTTTGGTGAGAATGTTAATTGAGTCCCATGTACATCAGACCTTTCAAAATTCTAGAACGAATTGGAGTTGTAACAAATCGTTTCAAAATGCCGCCATGTTTCTCCAAAGTTCATGATGTGTTCCACGTATCACTATTGAGAAAATAAATTCCTGACCGAATGCATGTACTCACCTATGAAGAAATATAATTAGAACCTAACCTATCTTATTGCGAAGAGCCTGTCAAAATTCTTGATACCAACGAATAAGTGACCAGAAACTGGACGACTCGTTTGGTGAAAGTTCTATGGATACAATATGATATGGAAGAGGCCACGTGAGAACCCAAGGAACATATGATAAAGAACCACCTGAATAATTTTATGCAGTAGTATTCTACAAATATTTAGGATGCAATTATTTTAAGAAGGGAAGAATGTAACACCCCAAGCTTCCACGGTACGTTTCCCTTTGAATAATACAATAGCTTTTGTTGCATGGAAATTTTAGTTCTAGCATAATAGGACCAATAAAACAAGCCATTATGAATAGTACTTCCAACTTTTTAACATTTTATAAATTTTATTTGTCAAATTGGACATCATTTTTTAATTCAGAATATCAAAATTTTCTTACGGTGAATTTTTTGTATCTTTCTGAAAACATTCAATTTTTAATGAATAGTGAAAAACACAGTGTCATTGTCTAACACCGAATTTTTAATTAAATAATTTTTTATTTTATTTAAATTTTTTTTATGTCAAAATAGATACATAATACATATATTATTTCAATGAAATTAATTGTATTCCCTTTACAATAAAATAAGATGTATAAAATTTTATTGAATTTTTTAACGTCTTTTACGCACCTTCTAGGAACATTAGCAAATTTGCATAAAATGTCATTTTACAGCTTCTTTAAATAGAATTTCTAAAATCTGAGAGATAGAGTTAATATCATTATGTTAAATCTAGTACAACAAGATGAAAATAATTTTTGTTGAATAGTAATTTTTGACTTATTTACCACGATTAAAAGAAAAGAGGGTAATTAATGCTAAATATGATATTATTATTACCCTAACACATGTCTCAATTCTATTGGATATGTGTATTTTGACCAAAATCATCCTTAGGAATAAAATATACTTCTTTTGGTCATCATGTATTAGATTATGACATTTAGTTTTATTTTATTTAAAGAAGAGTTAAAAGTGTTAAATTCAATGTTTAATAACAAAACCATTTTTATTATAGGGATATACATATGATAAATTAGATTATAAATACTCATTAGAAATATAGAAATATATCCTACATAATGCTATTTTATTTATAATTTTTTGACATTAAATAATTAAATTTATTTATGACACAATGATGATGCACTAGTTACCTTATCCATGAATGATTAAAATAATTGATATTATAAGTATTCAAATAAATATAAATTGTGATTTATGAGGAATTCCAATAATTTTATCGGTTAATATGGCGTTCTAGGGTTTATTAAATAATTTTTTTCCTAAGTGATAATGTTTTTATGACTTTTAAAAAAACAAAATACCAAATAGTGTCAAAATTAACATAAATGAGTTTCTTTAAAAAAAACTATATTATTAATTGATATAATATTCCTGTAGACCCAAGGTTTGGAAAAATGACTAAGATAAAGTTATATATATCAATAATTAACCACTTTGGGTTCTCATGGAATTTTATTGTTTGTTTATTAAAAATTTATTATAATAATACAGGAATACATGGTAAAAGTTAAACTATTTTACTAAGAGTTAAATCTAAAAGATAAGGTTAATATATTGACCTAAACGCATCTAAAACCGATTGTTTGAGAGGGTTTAGACCCATCCCCACCTTATCCTCCAAAAAAATTATTTTTGAGCCATTTATAAACCAAATATGATTGTATAGTAAAACAACATTTCCAGCTTTTCCTAAGATGCCCCTCACCGCTCTTATAAAAGGGCACTTCGCCTTTTCCCAAAATCACAGCTCCAAAGCCATTTGGCTCAGACAATCCCTGCTCCAATATCCTACCAACTACCCTCAATTCTTCCTAGATTCCTTACTTTGATCAGAAATTCAACCTATGAATCCCTTTTTATCAACTCAAACGGAAGCACCTGAAGAAGAGGTAATAATTTCACCACCTCTTTCAAAGTTCTATTCTTCTTCAATTCCTCTTTATTTATTACTTCCATACAAAATTAATAACTCTAGTACCATATACATACAATGACATTATTATAAATATGGTACAACCATATTAATTATTCTATATATCTTATGGATGACATGTCACCATACATGCGTACGTACGACTTACCGTCTCCACGTCGTGGTGTAGTTTGTTAGTAAAACACTTCATTATTTGGATTTAAATAATAATGAGTATAAATTTTTTAAATAAACGATATATCATGTTAATGATTATTTATATATGATATATCATTCAATTATATATGATTTCACCATCAATAGAATGATATTGTCGCTCGTTCATACGTACGAATTACCGTCTCGACGTACATGATGAGATTTCTTCCCCAATTTAACCATTCAAGAATAAATTTCATTTTATGATTAAAAATAATGTTTAAGAACTATATATCATTCTATATTTGAATCAAATACATCCTATCCGTATAAAATATGGCTTATGTAACAAGGCATATAATGTAAAATGAATCATCTAACACCAGAAACGTTGATACTACTGAAATACTATTAACAAAGTAATATTAGAAGATCATATATGATAACATATTTACGTATGTGGTTATTTTATAATTTAATAAAAATTATTTAACTATTATATAAGAGGTTAATGTAACCTCGATCAAGGAAATGTACAAGGTAAAGTTTAATTCTATAGTCACAACATTATCTCAGGTTGTTTATACATGATTATCTATTGGGACCACTTTATCATCCACATCCGTGTTTCATAAAAATGTATTTCAATTAATTTAAATATTTCATATAACATGGGTTAAATTCATCTGTACCACTGTTTTAATTTTATAAAATGGTTATAAAAGATTCTTTCCATCATTTTCCAAACAAGTTCCTTTATGACCTTTTCAACAAAATTAAGGAACATATGTTTTTTTAACTTATATAGCGAGTGCTGCTATTTTATGCTGTTATAACATCATCAAAGCTTCCCTTGCACGATTATAAGAATATTATAAAAATAAATTATTTCTTTTATAATTATATGATTTTTAAAATATTTCCAAATAGAAAGATATATTTCCCTCAAATAGTATTCATTTCATCTACGTCAACAACCTTTGATGGATTTTACACTTGTTTTTGATTTATTATGAGACAATCTACAATATTGTATTGAAGGTCTGGGGATATGTTTTACTGTGGATGTGTTATTTTTATACCATTAATGGTTTATTGTAAAAGTATTAACATTTTATATAATTGTTTTAATACTAATGATTATGTTATATTTCAACCATTTCATATGAGGAAAGCATTGGACTAAAAAATGATGAGCGGAGCCCGCTATAGCACCTCGATGAATCGGTAGGTCTAATGAGACAAAAAATGTCTTCGCACAAGGCCTTGAAAAAGTATAATTTGTAGTCTTGGCATAAGGCCTTGACTATGTGGTTATGAAGTTTGGGATTATGCATTCCATCATTATGAAATTAGCTTTTGATATTGCCTATGATTATTCGACTAGTAGAATATCCATGTTAATAAGTAAATGGAATTATTTGATTCATATTTTCCATATTATGTTGAAATTTACGTTTAGAAGGATTTTGTTCTTTATTATAAATTTCCTTAAACGATTATTCATATTTATTAATGTTTCCAATATATTGTTGTACATAATGTGCATCTGATCTCTCCCCCTTCTTATGTTTTATTTTTCCCAGGATGAAAAAAAGTATTTTATGAATAACCTTAAGTAATACTCTAAGGGTTAATAGTGTCTTCTAAGGGTACATAATGATGTTAATTTTCTATATTTAATGATGTAATGTAAAACTTATGTATATATATATTACTTCCAAGGCTACTAAACTAATCAGTCATTTGAGACGTGATCTTTTGTAATCATGCCAATGTTATTTAATAATACACTGACTCTCAATAACTAATTTTGGAACGTTATATTAAAAAATATAGAGGATTATTTAAATAAAATAATGGGTGTGATAGGGAAAATTGTGTTCATGTTGTCAACATTAAAACAATTATGTATTTAAAATTTTCAGAAAAATTAAAACATGAATTAATTGTTAAAATTTAGTTTATAAATCATTTAGATGATTGTGAAAATATTTATGAAAACATTTTTGAAAAAGAAATATTTTGATAGAAAAATTGTTTTCGAATGAAGAGAGAAATAATGAGGATTTCTTTTTGACAAACATTAGTTTGAAATCATTGGTGCCTAAATATTTTAAACTGATTATAAAATAATAATTCTATAGAAATAACCCTAGAAGTTGATAATAAAATATTTTATTTAGAGTTAGATCCTATTATTTTATCCATCAAAGAATAATTATGTACCATCCTGATAAACGGTGATATTATAACATAAACACCTTACCAATTTAGTAACATTGAATCATAAGACCTGGTGATGAAGGAAATCATTTGAATCTTATAATATCACTATAATAAATAAATTGAGAACAATAAATTTCATTAGGTTTGTGTATAAACAACATAAAATAATATGGGTTCTTAACATGACATATGTCTCAAAGAAGGATATTTGGGACATAAAAAGCCCTTAAGGATTTGGATTATATTAATCAGTAAACCGCATGAAATATAGGTCCTAATATGGTTATGAAAATATAAATATCTATCATAATAGTAATCATAAAATACATTCAAGGTAATCAAAAACACCAACAAAAGGAAACATGTGGAGAATATGGCATGTGTCTCACAGAAGTAAAATGTGAGATAAATATCCCTTATCTCTCCAATAATCTTTTGAATCATATTAATAATAAATAATAATGCCAAATAAAACATTATATATCTTAAAAATAAAAATATTAAAGATTTAAAATGTCAAATTTTTAGTATACACACCCTAAAAATGATATGAGTGGTGAACAAGTATAGGTGTTCAAGAAATTAATGGTATAATAGAAACCCCTTACAATAAGTCTCAACGTCTTCCATACTTTTTAGAAAATCATGTATATTAAATAAATGTTTATTATAAAATAATTATATAAAAATAATTATATATATTTTAAAATATATGATTTAATAATGTCCATTCATTACCTATTTATTAGTAATTCAATGTTAAAATCACATTTAGGGTAACAACTGTTTATTTTTTGTATATATGTGAATTTTTTATATTTTTTCCTCATAATTTAATCCTGATTACATAATATAAATGATAATAATGATATAATAATTATCATATTTATAGATCAATTATCTTATTATAACCAATAATGTAATATGGTTTTGATAAATTAAGTACACTACAATCATGGAGATGGTAGGTCGTACCCATACATGAGTAATGTTTCCATTTTTTAATGATCAGTATCAAAATTTAAATGAACATTGATTTTCCGATGGATGAAATTACAAGGAAATTTGATCTTTTGGTATTTACTTGATGGGCCTTATTTTGAACCATTATTTGGAATAAAATTTTGGGAGTTGGAACACTTCAATGTGTTGTTTTTGGAAAAGGGTAAAGATGTTAGGGGTTTCCCAGTTATGTCATGCAGTTTCAAGATCATCATGGATTAGATACTAAGGTTTGAGTGATGTGAATAGGGTGAAGTGTTTTTTGGGAACCATGCATTCATCATCAAAAAACTGTGTGTCCCATATAAGAGGAGCTGATGTACCTCAAATGTGCTACATGTGCTTTACCCAAACCATGCTCCCTCTTTACATGGGTAGTTCCACATTTGCGGTACACTCAAACTATTCATTGAATGGTTCTTAATGAATTAGGCTATCTATGTGGGAAATATCGTACGAGGTTATTTATTAAGTAGAGGATTCCATACTGTTTGTCCAAGCCATGTGGCCAAACCTAGTGACATGGTTTTTGTGGTGAAATAACTGAAATACACATAATGAGATTGAATTTTATTTTCTTATTTCTTAATTCTCATATATTGATATTGGATATCCTCTCATATAGGTTTTCTTCTCCTTAATCCAAACATAATCATTAACACTTCTCCTCCATTCATCCTTTGATCGGATCACCATCAGTCTGTATGCATCCATGTCGTTAAGATCTAGAGTCCTCTGTAACTTATTTCATGTCTTCATTCCATATGCTTTTCTTTTTTTGTGTGAGATAATTTCCCATATTTTCTAGGAGAAGATCAGTTTTTAATATTTGTTCTACATGAGGTCAAATAAATGATTGAGATTCCATGTGTGATACATACTATGCTTGAGGTATGTGGTTTATGGTTTATTTCCATAGTTTTTATATCATTCCTTGAGTACTGTCATTATGACACACGCTTAACCTTTTGTTCCCTTTTCTATCATTTGTTACTTTATATATAAATTACCCATATAACTCAGTACATGCCTATTAATCCTTGTTTATATTTAATAGTTTTTTTTCTATTTAATGGATAACCCATGGGTGTTCCATGAAAAAATACTACTTTATAATAAATAAAACATTTCTACAACTAAATTCTAAGTGTTCAGATTGAAGTGTAAAATGGAATTCCCTTGTATATTGGGAAAATTTTATAATATAACCCGTTGGGTGTCATGTTTATCTTGGTAAATTAATAGCCATGAATGAAGGCTTCAAAAATTATTCACTTTGACGAAATGAGTGGTGACATTTGTATTTGAGATATAATTGTGATACTTGGTAATGTGACTTTTGAATGTGATTAAATTAATTTTTTATCAACAATTTCATGTTTTTATAATAAAACCCATCAATGGAGGTGCACTCTCTTCTTAACTATATAGTGGTTAATTTTTTTTACCTATATCATGTTTGTCTTATTTAAATTGTGTTTATTCCTTTCTGTAATGTCAGGTTTTGGAATATGGAATTTTTGAGACATGGAATTTATTTAATATATAAAATTAATTCCACCCCTTCTAATGATGAAAAATGAACCAAGCTGATTCAAAGGTATTAGAATGTTTTGTAAAGTGGATTACACATATTGGTAGTTTCCCAGTTGATCATGGTACCTTCTAAGTACCACATAAAAACTGTAAAATGAATTTCCATATTTTCTTTAATTAGATGGAATAATTTAAATGGAATATAAATTTCATTATTGTTTTCTTTTCCTCACTATAAATAAATGGATTAAATACAATGTAATGAATTGTAAAGGGTGAAAAGGCTGTATTATTTTTTCACATATTGTTAAATTCATTAATTTTAATATTATACCTTGATTATAATGGGGCATATAATCACACTTCCATAAATTAGTTAGGGAGAAAGGTTACTTTCATCAGTCATATGATATGGGTGGTGCGTCTTAAGAACCATGTTCCCTGATTAAAGTGTTTCCATGGTGTACATCTCCTAATCCCGATTGATGGGAATGACATATCCACTCTATTAAAATGTAGGTTATGTACAATGTTTAATGAGATTATAGGCTCATTTTAATTGTTGTGGATATATTTTTTACAACCTAGTAAATTCCAGTACTAGTATTCCAGGTATAAGGACATTAGGTTTCTACACACACAAGGTTCATATATGTGGATCCAATTTCTTACAAAACTATATATATATTAATATATATATATATATATATATATAGTTTCTAGTTAGACACTCTTTTGGGTAATGATTCGAAGTAAGAAGTGTTACCCATGTGTCATATTAGAACCCAAGTCGACTTGTGTAATTATTTTAGTACTATTCATTTTTTAATATTTCTAGAAAACTGCTTAATATTAGTTATAAAAAATGGATTAGGCTAGACGTTGTGAATCCTGACCTATTAAGGTTTATATAAAACACCTTGAATGGGATTCCATTTCACTAGATAACCTGGTTATACCATATATTTACATTACCACGAACACTTTCTTGAGTTTCCATACTTGTACATGGGAGTTAGGACCAGAGGATTGAAATGGTGCTCAATATTCTTGTAGGGATTGTCAATGGGAAGTTATTATCTTATTACATTATACTACTATGGTAATTATTACAACATTTACATCTATAATTTTCTTATATATATATATATATATTTGTATATTATAATCATACATTATTGTCTATATTAAGTTTAAATAATTTTTTCACATCCCTACCCGTCATTAATATACAGCTTATATTGTTTTATAATATTCACTTTCAAATTCACCACTAATATACTCAACATTAGGGTATAGTCTCCCCAAAAAACCACCTTTACACCCTCTCTTCTAATCAGTAGCCTCTAGCATACATGGAGGTGTACATGATTCCATGTGACCCAGCAGTTCGACTAACGTATTTTTGTGCATTCAGTCTAAGATGTTACAATGGGGAATTACAGGGTTTTTTTTACTTTGTTGTACTTTTTTTCTAGTAGATAGGAGAGTAGAAATGTCTCAGTGCATGGTAAATTATGATGTCAGGGACTCATCGGCCTACCTATAGGGATATGACCAAGTCTCTAGGTATAGGATTGTGGTTCATGTTTTTTGATATTAAAGATGATATGATTTCACCTTGAGTGAATTGTGTACTTTCTGTTGATTATGAATTATAGAATTTATGTATTTTTTCCCCTGTCCTAAAATGGGAAGGATAAAGCATTACATAAATCATACATATAGGCACCTAGATATTCACATTCCATGTATTTTATTCCTTGCAATGTAGTTTCATTTTTAGAGGTACTTGATGATATTAATTGTGTACCGTGGGTGTTATATCATTAATTTATTTATTAGCATTCATGTTATATGCCTTGTATGGTATTCTAATAACATTATTATTTGTATGAAATAATTTAATTCCTTTTCATTCCGTCTTTAATATTCCATGCTAACATATTATTAAAAAAAATTATACATCATGATTCCATGATTATGGAATGTTCTTTTGTGTTTACAGCTTACAATAACATGGTAGTTGTATTCTAATGTAATTGGTTTCATTGGATGAAGATTTTTTTTTCTGGTTAAATGGGATCATTTTTTATTTATAAGGTTTACGGGATCCTTATAATTCATAAATGGCTTTCGTATTCTCAAAAAGCCCCTGAGTTTATAATTTGTTTAGAAACTGTTGTTTAAAATGTAACATCTGCTAAAGGGAAAGGGTTAAAGGTAATTGGTTTTGAATAGTGGGAACCAAATTCCAAACTCTAAAGTGTATTGTTAAATTATATATTGGAGTGGTCATAAACCATGTATTATATAATTTTTATATTACCACTATATATTTTGAAATGTTTTAAATGTAAGGGTTTTTTAATTTTGATATAAATTGAATTTTCATAGTTCAATAATGAAGAACTAGACCCATGTAGGTCAGATGGGGACTGATTATATTGAGATGACCCATTTGGGTGTTCATACAAATAATAATTATGAAGCTATCATGGGGTCCCATTTAGATGAACCTAGATTGTCTTAGTTGGATTGTCATAGGTCACCTAATCTATTACTACTTAGTATTCTTAAAAGAAATTAATTTCATATGTTTTTTGATTGTGATGGGATGTCAATAAAGGTATAATGCATAAAATTTTGTTTTTATGACTTTCTTTTGTTTCTTAGCATTTTTTTAAATATTTTTTATTTTTATTGAGTAATGTGATTGAATTTAAAAAAATTAAAATGGAACCCTATGCGGTGTCCACTGTTTGGACCCTCCTATAAGGGTAGTTTCAACTTCTCTTGGAGTTTCCTTGGAATGAAAGTGTGATTTTATTCTATAAGAATTATTTTCCTTTTCATTAGTGGCTTGAATGATAGGTTTTTGAGTCTAGTGACTTAATGGTTATAATGGAATTGTTATGGTTCGATGATTTTTATTTCTTAAGGGGATATCATATGGATAGTATCACTCTTATAACCATAGAACATTGCAAATTCCAATAGTTTTCTAATATTTGGTGCCATTCTAGTGATAGTTCCCCTAGTCAGACTCTTATATTCTAAATGACGCCCTTTTTTGATGGGTTTTCCTGGTACCCTTGACCTTTTTTATGAAAGTGAGCGTTAAGTAATTCTTGGTTTCAGTGGGTTAAACATGAAATGGGAAAGGATGGATTCTTCACAGGTCTTGTGAACCATTATTCTTAATCAATGATGGACAACGCACTATTTTTTCATCCAGTTAAATTATCTTGTATGATCTATATGATACTTGAATGCATATAGTAGATAAGTCAACTGATATTACTCAGTATGTGCACGATTCATTTGAAATCTTGGGGTAATTATAGTTTATTTACGTGGTACCCATCGAGATTCCAAATGATGTAATGAACCAGTTTAGTTTTGTGAAATCACTGGGCTATGAGCTATTAAATGTGGTCTCTTGTTATCTTCATATTAGGGTGTCCTATTCATTAAATGAATCTGGGTCTCCCCATTTCCTGGCATTAATTCTAAGAGATTAAGGTGTTTTGACACGTCGGTCAGGTCAGGTTGTTTTTGGTTTCATTAGAGAGGTTGGGATGTGGTGATCATGACTCAGAGGAGTGACATATATTAATTTATGATGGTTTTTATCTAGAACACTTATGAGCAGATTTACTCTCTCTTATTTTTAAAACTATGACATTCATAATGGGGTAGTGCAACATCATTTCTAGTCAATGCATGACTTTCAGAGTAAGAGGAATACAAAACAAGGACCATCATGAAATGGTCAGTCTTGATTGAATGAATTAGAGGAATGCATGTTTTGAATCATGTAGGTTCTTCTTGTTAGCACATTGTTGATGTGGTTGGATGTGTATACAACCTTTGGAAACATTTTTTTTTCTTCAATGGATATCTATGGTTGAGCATGGAATATCACATGATACCTCAAGTGGAGAAGTCTTCAGATTTTTTGATGTTTTGTGTTAGTATATTTTTCTGAGTTTCATTCAAGTAAAGTCAACTAGTATTGATTTGACTAATCTTCTTGGTAACCATAGAAATTTTCATTATGTACTCTTCCTTGAGAGATGTTAATGTACCGTATATTGACATCATTATTTATGAACTAAGAGAGTGTTGGTCTTACTCAATACTAAATCATTAAATTTATATAGGATTGATAGTGGTTTTGTCTATGTTTCATGTTGGGAACATAGTTCTTATCAATACATGGTAAATCTGGAGAGAGACATGGGTTCCCAAGTAGGAGTCCCTTGGAAAAACTCTTGGACACCAACAATTTTCATCTGAATCAAACTCTAGGTCGATGGCGCTCAAGGCTCATTCAATTATTTAATGTTTATATCATTTATTTTTACCAACATCTCACTAGAAATAATGGTATAGAAATTACTTGGGATAATATCCATAAAATACAATTGTGAAATCCAAGGATATCATGAAATCATTGTGGGGCTCAGTGTTATTGTTTATGAAGTAGTGAAAATCCATGTTGGATGGAACATGATTATACCCTTGTTCATGAACCAGCATGTGTAATTTAAATTTTCAGGTGATGGTTTTACCATGGAACGTCATTAGAAGTCGGGTGTGTACATTGGTTCATGGATTTTAGAAAATTAAGGATTCCATAGAGGAATGTGGTGTGGTTATTTTGTAATATGTTGTTCATCCATGATGTGTGTTTCAAAATATTCATCCAAAGTGGCTTGACATGTATCCATCATTCTATTATATGCATTTTATGAGGAACCATTGTGAACACATCACTAGGTTAAGGTAGTTCTATTGTAATGGTCAGCTGTATCTTTCAATAAAAGAATACACAAACATTTATTCTTTGTTCAATCATAATTTGACCATTTCTTTTAGTGAGGTTTCTAGTATGACCTCATATGTAATCAAGATCACCCAGTTAATTTCAATTAGAGTATAAGAATTGTAGAACACTTAGGGGTGTTTCTTGTAAGGAATCCTAACTATTGGAGGTACCGTCGATCAAAAATTTACTCATTCAAATGTTAATTCCAATGGTGAGGAGCATAATCAGCAATATTTTTAAAGATATGAATTCATGATCATGTACCTACCTAAAAAGATACTAGTTGGAGTCATTTTGATTTTACAGTTTGAAAATTAGTTTGGGATCATGTATTAATGGCTTAAGTGTCGTATTCTTAATAAATAGATGAAGGGGAATTGGGAATATAGAAATGCAATAAGACCATTTGAACAAGACTTCATGACCCTAGTAGGCTGGATGATGTATTTTTGTTCCAAAGGATAATTGGGGATGCGAAGTTATAAGTTGGGGTGGTTGTAATGAACTATGTTTTTGAACTAGATGAAAATACAAAAGAATTTAATCTTATTGAGTTTAGAGGAAGGGATATTTTTTAAATGGAGTTTCAGAATGTAATTTTTAGAGTTGGATCACTTAAATGTGTTGAATATGGACTTTGATAAAGATCCAAGAGGTTTCTCATGTGTTTCATGGAGTTTCACGAGTGCTAGGGCCCAAAAACTCATGTTTGGGTGGACTGAACATGGCACATGGTTTTTTTAAAACCATACGGCTCTTAACATCAAACTGTGCAACCCATACGGGAGGAAAAGATGTGGCATGCATGGGTAGTCCATGGTTTACTGAAACTGAACACCATTCTCACATTGATAGTTCCTCTTAGGAAGTACCCTCATATTATTCGTCACATGGACTTCACATAGTTAGGCAAAACCTATTGGAAAAACTATGTGAGGTGATATCTTAGAAGATGTCGCATGGCTGGCACATGGTTTGGAAAATCCATGTGCCAAAACCATGAGACTTGGTTTTTTGACTGAAATTTATAAAATAACCTTAATAAAATTAAATTTTATTTTCTTCATTATTTATCCTCCTCTAGTGTCTATGGATCTATTATCCCATAGGTTTTATCCACCATAAGCCGAAACTATGATTTTATGTTCCCCTCTATTCATCATCTGATTCATTCACTGAAAATATATATGGATATACATTGGTATTCTCTAATTCCCAATCTAATCTATTTCATGTTCTTCATTCCATCAGAAGTGCTATTTTGATGAGAGATCATTTTCCCTATTTTTAGGATGACTGTCCATTTCTATGATTTCTTTAAAACCAGATGAAATAAAATATTTAGATTGGATGACTGATATGTCCTATGCATGAGGTAGGTTGTATATGGATTATTCCTTAGTTATTCAATCATTTCTTGAGTAGTTTCATTACATCGCACACCAGACTTATCATTTGTTTCTCAATAATAAATTACTTCTTATCAAAATAACATTGAAACCTTAGAACATACAGATTTTACAATATTTAACTTTTTATAAATTTTTGATATCTTTAATGGACAGCCCATGGGTATGCAAAGACAAACTGATCCTTCATAATAAATTTTAAAATTCTCAAACTGCCTGTTAGGTATTAGGAGTTAAATGTAAAATGGAATATCCCATATAGGTTATCCAAATTTGATAATAGCATCCCTAGGGTGTCATGATGTGAATGGTAAATTAATATCCATGATTTTGGACTCCCTAAATTGATTCACTTTGATGAATTGAGTGGTAAAAAATGTATTTGATATTTAACTAAGCTATGTTGTAATGTGATGATTGAAAGTGTTTAAATAAATTTATTACGAACTACATCATGCTTTCATAATAAAACACCTTGATGAAGGTTTGATGTATTCTAATCTAAATACTAATGGTCGATGATCAAAATCATTCTTAGCCTGTTGCATGTGTTTCTCTTCTATTATTTTATGAAGTTTTTTGGCACATGGTAGGTTGGAGCCATGTCCTTCCTTGAATCTATAAAATCAATTAAACCCCCTTCTGTTGATGACTATTGAACCATTATCCATATAAGGTCTTGGCTATCCTTGTATATAAGATTACCAATATGGGTAATTTCCCATTTTACTATTTTACCTTCTAGTCACCACTTTGAAATTTCTAAAAGGAATTTCCACATTTTCACTAATTTGATGGAATGTTTTAAATGGAATAACTCAGGCATGATCTTTTCGTAGTCCTCATTTGAATTAAATGTTTTAAATATAATGAAATTAATTATAATGGTTGGGGAGGCCATGTTGTTTTTCAATGTATTATTAAATTATTTAATTGGAATAGTGTACCATGGTTATAATGGGTTATATAAATTCAAATCATGAGATGTATTACCTAATGGATTGTGTTATAAATATGATGATTCTTTCATATGTGGTTGATAAATGTATTAAAAGAGAGGTATTTCCACATGTCCATTTAATATAAATATGATTATGACTTATACATATGATGTGGAACAATGGTATGTGTTCTATTAAGCATGGTGCATCATGATCCCTAACATCGGTTGTGGAGCATGGCATCTTGCACTAGCGATATGATACATGAGATGGGTTTTATGGGACTTGTTCCATGATTAGAGTATTTCTATGTCATGCACACTCATCATCCAGTGTGATGGGAATGACATCCCCCACTCTACTGGGATTTTGGTAAAGTACACTTTTTCATGAGATTAAAGGCTCGTTAGACTAGTCATGGATGTTTATGTTATCCCCCATTCTAGTTCAACACTTGTTTTCCAGGAATATTTCCACTAGGTATCTGCACACACATGGTACATATAGGTGGTTTAAATATATAACTATTATTTATATATATATATATATATTACTATATATATTGTTACTTGTCAGAAATTATTTTTGGTTGTGAGAAAAAGAAGTCTGAGTTGTCCTAGTGTCCATTTGGAACTCAATCTGACATATGTTATTTTTTCAAAACCTTTTTTATTCCACATTAGATGAAAACATATTAGATTATATATTGAAAAATGGATTAGACTAAACCCCATGGGTTCTGGACTATAGTGATTTGAATTTGAGACCCTATCTGGGCCACCATTACACTGGGGTACCAGAGTATACCTTACATTTTCAGGGCCACAGACTATTGTTTTAGCTATCTTGCTTGATCCATAGTTTTAGGAGAAGAGGATAGAGATATTGGTTGACATTATTATGGAACTAGTAATCGGGAAACTATTATTATATTATATTTAATAACTATTTTAATTCTTACATCCCAGACTTGTAGCATCATCTATAACACATGCATTGTTGTATATATGAATCAACCCTTATTATTTATATTTAGTTGATAATGTTTTTTTACTACTCTATAATTCATTTATATTATAATTCTGAGGTTTTCTACTATTTAATTTTTTAGTTAATGTTGTAATACTCTAACATGATGGTATAATATCCCCACTATGACACCTTTACACCCTCGCTACAAATCACCAGCTTATGGAATACATAAAGGGGATCTTGAGGACATGTGACCCAGTGATCGGGTTATAGTCGTAGCGGTCAGTAGGGAAAGGATAGTACAAAAATGTGGTAAGTATATTTTCCCATTAAGTAATTATTATAATATAAAAAATGAAATATTATTTCTTATACATATCATCATTGTGGTGTGGGTATAAAGAAGAGAGTCATATAGCTTTTTTAAGGTGGTAGTCAACATGTACATGAATGACATTATCATCCTTTGATAAGTGAAAAGGTAAGACATTAAAAAGACATATTATCTTTTTAGAATGATAGATATTTCATAAGTTTCATTATAATTTTATTTATATACATATAATCATAAAATATTTCCCTATTATCTTACATGTAAATCATTAGTGAAAATCAAATCAGATCACATCACAAGGCAGTAGTCTGCAGTACACTTGAGAAACATTATCGTTTATCATATGGAATGGATATTAAAAGGGTATAAATGATTTAATAAATCAAGAGGTATAATTATGTTATAAAAATAATATATATACTTTGAATCCATGATCATACCAATTCATGAAATTTGGTAATGTAAAAATGAATGACATTAGTTCGCTGGGATGTAGACCACCGTACAGATGAATAATGTTTTTCATAGCTCATTCGATGAAAGTAGAGATAGTTATAGGTAATTATATTAAAATAAAAATGTATAAGAATATATAAGATAAAAATAAAAATATATCATTATTATATAATAATAATTTATGGAGGTGGAGGATGAAATAAAACAGAAATAGTAATTGAATAATGTTAACACTTTATCACATATATTGGTTAGGTATACCGAAAATGCCTTCCCGTGATAGATTTCTACACAAGATAAGTATTTTATGATGAGATAAGTTAATTTGGGATTGTATTTTTGAAGTTATTATTGAATAAAAAAGGGTATATGGTGTGAATAAGAAAATATAGGGGTGACATTTTATATTTGAGGTGAGTTCCACGCATGTAATTCCTTGAAAGGAAAAATGTGTTCCGATATTTTTATCATGAAAGATGATAAAAATGATGTATAAAATATAAATAAAACATAGTTTCTATATATGTCTATAAAAAACATATACATTTTTTTTCATTGTAACCCTTATATTTTTAGTTTAATGCCTGGTAAACCCATTTTTCACCTTATCTGAAATAATTATTTTTCAATGCTTTCATTATACATTTTGTAAACAATTAAGTCGAAAATATTTGATAATATAAATTATTTTAATTCTAAATATGGAATCCGTTTATCTAAATTTCATTCACATGTGTGGAAAAGGATAATTTAAAATTCATCACATGGACATGATTAGAATGTTGGTTTTCCAAGTGAAAAAGTTCAAATGTTTATATTGCATTTAAATCAAAATTCAATATCAAAAATATTCTAATGAGAGAAATATGAAAAAAAAATTATAATTTAATTAATTATGAATTATAAAAAAATAATGATATAATTTTACATTATAAATAATTTAAATGTAATTGTAATTTTCAAACTAGAATTCAATATTTTTAACTATTTATCACAAAATTACACTTTTCATAGAATTACAAATAATAAACCTTATATAATTCTGAAATTATGATTAAAAAATGTAATATTAATTTTTTAGAAAATGTATTAAGATTTTTCAATTTTTTTAAAATACGTTCACAAAAATGAAATAAAACATCAATTTTTTTAAAAAACAATTTTTTATACGGAAATAATATTGTTTATTTGTATCTATATTATTGAAAAACATTGGAATACAGATTAAGAGTCGAATTAATATTTAATATTTAATATATTAATTTTATTAATATCATTCAAAAAATGTGGTCTATTTAATTTATTGATGTAAACAAATATGTTTTCCAAAAAATAGTTTTTTATAGAAATAATTCTTTTATGTTTAACGTATTATTTATTTTCATTATTAAAAAATTGGTTTCCAAGAAATTTTTTATATATAAAAGTTTAGAATATATATTTTCATAATTTAGATAATACTACTAATAGCTTTCCTTCTAATGGAACGATGATAACTATCATTTAATATATATAAATAGTAATAGGACATGATTTTTTCAAAGTCAGTGATGTGTATAAGGAATGGTAAACTAAATGTTATGTTAAATTTGTCACGACCCGACCTCGGGGCCCGTGCCGTGACTACCCCAAGCCCGCCTTCCATAGGCCAGGGGCTGGCGACTAGCACCAAGGCGTAAAATCCCAGTAAACAGGGAAGGCATTGCCTTTATAAGTAACAACCACACAGAGTCAGCAAGCGGAAAGTAAAGTGCAGAAAAGTAAAGGGGCCGGAATACAAGCCCAACTGTAAAGTACAACTGAAAAAGTAAAGTACAGCAACTGAAGAAAAGACGGCGGCCTCGTGTCGTCCACTGGCAATCCCACCTGAAGGGTGGGTGCAGATAGCCTCCAGGCTCCTCGGGTCCCACGTCCGCTCCGAGCACGTCCCGCCCAGTGGTCCACCTCCAGGTACCGTCCTGCTCCACGCCCCAACCGTGATCAGCGCTGTCCGTCGTCTGCAACCAACACAACAAGGTGCGGGCATAGCCCGTGCAGGGGTGAGTACAAGCTACTCAGTAAGGACCACGAGACCCCCGAAGGTCTCCCGAAATCCACAAAGGATATAGCACAAAGGAAAGATGCAATCACGAAGTAACATCTGACTCGACTTAGGTATATGCCCATACATATACCTAAGTCCCCAATTCCAGCTCTTCTCACGAGCTCAAGAACAACTCAATCCACAAAGGAAAGCAAGACTCAAATCCACAAGGAGAGTAAACAGTAAATCCACGTAGGATAGTTCAATACAATCCACAAAGGAGAGTAACATAAGATTCAGCTCAACCAGGTATACTTTTTCAAATGACGTCAAAGATGATCACTGATCCATCTAAGTCGTCGGACCCACGAAGGATCGATAGGTTCTAACCCCCGCAAAAGACCCACGTAGGATCGGGCTCACACAGAACCTGTAGGCAGTGGCTCACACAGAACCGGTAGGCAGTGGCTCTCACAGAACCGGTAGTAAGGACCCACGTAGGATCGGGCTCACACAGAACCTGTAGGCACTGATCCACATGGGATCGCTGAGTGCAGTAGTCGACGCAGTCCACTGAGGATCTCTGCACAGTCGTCGCCGCAGTCCACGAAGGATCTCTGCTCTGTCGTCGTCGCAGTCCACGAAGGATCTCTGCTCTGTCGTCGAAGTCACAGCCAGCGCTAGGGTTCCCGCACAAAGCGAGCTCGTTTAGGAGGGTCCGCTCCCCGAGCCGAGAGGCTGATACATCAACTGACACGTAGTCCGAAGTTGATGTATCCAAAAGTTCCGTATCAACAACAGGATCTCAACGCAACAGACGGCGCGTCAATCGGACGCCCGGTCTGAGAGTTATTGGCATTTTCGTCCCAGGGGCCCGGTTGGTTTTTAGGGAAAAACCAACCCGACCGTACTCCGCCTGTATCCGATCCTCGGGCGGAGTATGCCAAAAGTTTCGTCTCACTTAGAGGAAACTACCACAGCTGACGGTACGTCGTTCAGACGTCCGTAGCTCAAGTTATGAGTGTTTCCACTCCGAGGGCCCGGTTGGTTTCGTGTACGAACCAACCCGGCCGAACCCAAAGTCTTCCGAAACCTTGAGTATAATATACCGAAACGACCGTCTCGATCCAAAGATCGCGTAGCCGCTGACGGTTCGCCAATCGGAGGTCCCAGGCCCAAGATATGGGCGAAAGACCGAAGAGGGTCCGAAACGGGGGTTCTAGGCCCGGGGCAACCCGGCCCGAACCCCCCCTGGGGTCGGCCGAACCGGGTCGGCCCGAACCGGGTCGGCCCGAACCGGCCCGAACCGGCTCGGCCGGGTCCGGTCCGGCCTGGGCGCGGCCCGGCCGACCGGACCGGCCGGCTCGGCTTCGGCCGAGCGGCCGAAGGAGGGCGCCGCTGGCTTGACCCGCGGCTCAAACGAAACGCGGCACCGCGGGGGACCGCCTGTCACGCGGACGCGGCCGGGCCGCCGCGGAACCGGCTGCCGCCGCCGCCGCGGCTTCAGCCGCGGCGGACTTCCTCCACGGCGGTGGGCCGGGCGCCGCCGCCTCCGGTCGCCGGCGCCTTCTGCGGGCCGCCGGAGATGCTCCGGTGGCCCGATTCCTTTCCCGTCTGCGCCGTTGCTCCTCCCGGGGGACGATCTTCACTGCGGAATCAACGAATGGCCCTTGCGTCGTGCTTTTGCCGTCGCCCGCCAAATCCGCACAAAAAGGAAGATCGGCGGAGGGTTGCCGGGTCTTGTTCGTTAGACCCGCACCCTCCGCGTTAGTCATAAACATCATCGGGAGGGAAAATCAACAACAATTTTAAATAAATTAAAATTGTCAGAGATTACGTTCTTTACTTTAAAAGAATAAACACGGGGAAAAATATAAAATAATCCAACATCCCTTACCTTGTCGTCGTCGTCGGACGAGAGGTCGTCGCGGAATCGCTCGTCGCGGAAGAAGGGGGATCGTCGCGTCGTCGCGGTATCCGGTGTCGCGTCGCCAATCTCCGGATCAAGAACAAACAGATTTAATTAATTAAATCCGTTGTTATTGAAATTAAAAGTGAGAAATAAAAGATTCGATTCTCACCTTTGTTGCCGAACGAGGATCGGCCGCGGAAGAAGAGGGGTCGCCGAAGAACGTCGCGGGTAGGGCTCGTTGACGTTGCAGATCTCGGTGTGCGTCGTCGAATTCCGGTCGCCGGCGTTCTTCGCGTTCTTCGCGTTTTTCGCGTTCTTCGCGTTCTTCGCGTTCTTCGAGGAGAGGGTGGAGGCTCAGAGGAATTGCACAACGATAGCAATCCTCCAAAATAGACAAGTTTGCCTATTTTATTATTTTGCCAACAAACGTAAAACGGTTAAGAAACGATCCATCAATTCGAAAGAAACGACCCATTTAATTCACGAAGAAACAGTCCATTTAATTCACGAAATAAACCGCCCAATTAAATGGTCTGTTAAGAATTAAAGAAACGCGTCGGTTGACTTTTCAGTTACTTTGACGGGTTTTCGCGGGTGCGTTACTTAGCGAAAGAAACGGCGGGGCTCGTGCGGGCCCCACCGCACAAATATCCTACCAAGGGGGTAGGATATTTCCGGATAGCATCCTATCCAGATCAACTCAGTTCAAGCCGTCTTTAAGTGACTTCAAGTGGCTTCCAAGCAGCTTAAGTGAAATAAAATAAAGTTGTCGCACAAACTTTATTTTATTTCTGACTTAAAGCCGCAAAATTTAAAAACCACGTCTGAGCAAACGCAACTCCGGAAGAGGTGTTTCTAAGCAAATACCGGCGCTGCGATTTCATCGGTGCCCTCAGAATTTGATTCTGGGCACCGGTTCAAAAGATAGAAAAACCCGCTCGTCCGTTCACTGAACGTACCCGAGCCAAACTTCGGAAATTGATTCCGGGCACACCGGGCCTCGGAATCAGGTGCCGTCTGAAGCTGCGCTCTTGTAAAATTTCAAAGAAAATTAAGAAAAAATTTTTTTTGAAATTTGCGGGTCTTTACATTACTCCCACCTCAGGGCTTTACGTCCCCGTAAAGATACATCAAAAACTAGGGGAACAAATGGGGGTACTGAGCACGCATCTGAGCCTCCCGCTCCCAAGTGCTCTCCTGGAGGTTCCCGTGCTGCCATCTGACGCGCACAATAGGAATCGACCGCCCACGTAGGACCCGCTCCTGTCGATCCTCGATCTCCACTGGGACCTCCGCAAAAGTCTCCCCATCGTCCACGTCCAGCTCCCCAAAGTTGATGATGTGCGTCGGGTCGTGCACGTATCTCCTCAGCTGAGACACGTGGAAGACGTCGTGCACCCGGTGCAACTGAGGTGGTAGAGCCAGGCGATAAGCCACCTCTTCTATCCTGCTGAGGACCTGGAAAGGCCCGATGAAGCGTGGAGACAACTTGCCGCCTCGGCCAAATCTCCGTAAACCACGTCGAGGTGAGACACGCAAAAAGACGTGGTCGCCATCCTCGAACTCCAGTGACCTCCGCCTCCTGTTAGCATATGACTTCTGCCGGCTCTGAGCTGTCCTCATCCTCTCCTGGATGATCTGGACCTTCTCTGTCGTGGCTCGGACCATCTCTGGTCCCACGAGTGCTGACTCCCCAGGGTCTGTCCAGCACAACGGTGATCTGCAGGGTCTGCCGTACAACGCCTCGTATGGTGCCATCCCGATGGTGGAGTGGTAGCTGTTGTTGTACGCGAACTCCACCAAGGGTAGGTGGTCCTCCCAGCTGCGACTAAAGTCGAGGACACATGCACGGAGCATGTCCTCAAGTGTCTGTATGGTCCTCACAGTCTGACCATCCGTCTGAGGGTGGAAGGCTGTGCTCAGATGGAGCCGCGTCCCGAACGCCTCCTGCAACCCCTTCCAAAGCCGGGAAGTGAAACGAGCATCTCGATCGGAGACGATAGACGATGGCACACCGTGAAGCCGTACGATCTCCTGGACGTAAAGACGTCCCAAGCTCTCCACTGAGCCCTGCTCTCTGATGGGTAAGAAGTGTGCCGACTTGGTGAGTCGGTCGACAATCACCCAAATGGAGTCGTGGCCTCTGGAAGTGCGTGGAAGTCCAGTCACGAAGTCCATAGATATGCCGTCCCACTTCCACTCTGGGACCTCCAAGGGTTGTACCAAGCCTGCTGGTACCTGATGCTCTGCCTTCACCTGCTGGCAGGTGAGGCATCGTGAAACGAACTCTGCCACAGCTTTCTTCATGCCCGGCCACCAGTGCTGTCGTCTGAGATCCTGGTACATCTTCGCCACTCCGGGATGTACCGCCAAGGGAGAAGTGTGAAACTCTCTCAGCACCTCCTCTCGTAGAGCGACTGGTACGAAGGTACGCCCTCTGAAAAGGATGTCGTGCTCTGCTCCAAGGGAGAAGCCATCAGGCGCCTGACCTGAGGATATCAGTGCACGCCGGGTCTCACAGTCGGCGTCCTCACGCTGAGCCTCTCTGACTCGCTGTAGAAGTGGAGGAGAGACTGTGAGAGACTGAAGAAAGGCTGCTCCGTCTCTATCCACAAAGGATATCTGTAAGGAGGCCAGCTGCTCCGTCGCCTCCTCAAGTAGCTGAATGCCCGTCCTCCTGCTGAGGGCATCGGCTACCACGTTCCCCTTCCCAGGAGTATAGACTATCTCAAAGTCATAGTCCTGGAGGAACTCAAGCCATCTCCGCTGTCTCAGGTTCAGGTCCTTCTGAGAGAAGATATACCTGAGACTCTGGTGGTCAGAAAAGACGGTGAAGCGCTCGCCCATCAGATAGTGCCGCCAAGTCTTCAGAGCGAAGACCACTGCTGCTAACTCCAGGTCATGAGTGGCGTAGTTCTGCTCATGCGGCCTCAACTGACGTGATCCGAAGGCGATCACGGCCCGCTCCTGCATCAGGACGCACCCGAGTCCAGTCCCTAATGCATCGCAGTAAACTACGTACCCAACTCCCTCCTCAGGCAACCTCAAGATAGGTGCGCTGGTCAATCTCTGTCTCGGCTCCTGGAAGCTCTGCTGACATCTGTCTGACCACACAAAGGGTTTCCCCTTCTTCGTCAAGGCTGAGAGTGGTGCCGCAACTCTGGAGAAGTCTGGCACGAATCTCCGATAGTATCCCGCTAGGCCCAAGAAGCTCCGCACCTCTATCACGCTCTTGGGTGGATCCCAAGCTAGCACTACCTCGATCTTCGCGGGATCCACTGCAACTCCCGCCTCAGAAATGACGTGCCCCAAGAAATGGACCTCACGCAACCAGAACTGGCATTTTGAGAGCTTGCCATAAAGCTGGTGCTCTCGGAGCGTGTCTAGCACAACTCGCAGGTGGTAGGCATGCTCCTCCTCAGTCGTCGAGTATACCAAAATGTCGTCAATGAAGACCACGACAAATCGGTCGAGGTATGGCTGGAAGATCCTGTTCATGAGGCTCATGAACACTGCTGGAGCATTGGTTACGCCAAACGGCATAAACAAGAACTCATAATGGCCATACCGACACCTGAAGGCCGTCTTCTGTACGTCCTCGTCTCGAACTCTGAGCTGATGATAGCCTGACCGGAGGTCTATCTTCGAGAACCACCGCGCTCCCTTGAGCTGATCGAAGAGGTCATCAATCCGTGGCAGCGGATACTTGTTCCTCACTGTCACCTGGTTCAGGCGACGATAGTCGACACATAGTCGCAAGCTCCCGTCCGCCTTCTTGGCGAACAAAATCGGGGAAGCCCAGGGTGAAACACTAGGTCGGATAAACCCCTTGCTCTGCAAGTCCTCCAACTGTACCCGCAGCTCCCGAAGCTCGGCGGGGGCCATCCGATATGCTGGAGTAGATATCAGGGCTGTCCCAGGGTACAAGTCGATGTAAAAGTCTACCTCTCTACGAGGAGGTAGCCCTGGAACGTCGTCGGGAAAGACGTCCACGTACTGGTCCACCACTGCAGGAAAAGCTGGACTCCGCACGTCCACTGCTCCTAGGATGAGGCTAGCCAACTGATGAGAGATAGGCTGCACTCTCCTCCGCGGAAGTCCATCCTGTGCTGCAAAGGTTCCCTTCTCGCCGGTGAAGGTAAACCTGCTCCCGTCGGTGCGAACACATCGCACCTTGCGCCTAAAACAGTCGATCTGGGCATGAACCGTGGATAGCCAATCCATGCCCAAGATGACGTCGTAAGGCCTCGACGCCGCTACAAGGAGATCCTAGCCGAAGCTCTCGCCTCCTAGAGTAATCTCACACTGCCGGCACCAGTGCGTAATCGTCGAGTCTGCTCCCGTAGGAGTCTCTAGCCGTAAGGATCGAGCCAACGGCTCAGTCGGAATCTCCGAGCTCCGAACAAGGGCAGAGGCTATGAAAGAGTGACTCGCTCCTGTGTCTATAAGTACTGCAGCAAGGGTGGAATAGACACAGATCGTACCTCGAATCATCTCTGGCAAGTCGGGGTCGTAGGCCTCCACTGCCTGGAGCTGGGCCTGTCCCCGCCCTCCAGCTCCATGTGGTCAAGGTGGCCCTCCTGGTGGTGGTGGGGGTAGTGCCTGGAAGCGTCGCCCACCACCCGCTGCTCGGCCAGCTCCTCTGCCTCGTCCGCCTCCTCCCTGCGGACCACCACGGTCGACTCTCTGCCTCTGCCTGGGTGGCCCCTCCACCGTCTGCTGCTCCTCTGATCGGCGAGTCGGGCAGTCACGAGCCATGTGACCCTGCCCGCCGCAAGAGTAGCATAGCCTGCCTCTCGAAAGGCTGGAACTCCGATGTGTGCCTCGTACTGCCGAGCCGGTGTCCTGAGGCCGTCTGCGTGGGGGTCTGGTCTGCCTGGACCCGTGAGTCATCCGTCGGCTACCTTCTGCCGAAGACTCAGCTACCTGCCGCCCTGCGCTAGGTCTCGCCGCTGAAGAAGGCTCTTCCAGGAAGCTCTCGATCAGGAGGGCTCGCTCCAGCACTCCCGCTTGGGTCGGAATGCTGAGGGAGATCAGCGACGCCCGAATCTCCTGTCGCAAGCCCTGCTCGAAGGTCCGGGCCCGGAAGAAGGGGTCTCGTACCATGTCGGTCGAGTAGCGAGATAGGTCCGTGAACCTCGCCGCGTACTGAGCGACCGTCATGCTGCCCTGGCGCAACTGGAGAAGCTCCTGGATGCGCACCGCTCGGAGGGTGGCCGGGACGAACTCAGAGCGGAAGAGGCTCTCGAAGTCCGCCCAGAGCAAGGATGCCTCATCGTGAACCTGGAGCATCAGGCTCCACCATCGTCCTGCCGCCGCCTGCAGGAGGCTCGCTGCGAGAATCACCATGAGATCCGCTGGTGTCCTCACTAGCCTAAAGGTCCGTACCACCGCCTCTAGCCAGTCCTCGGCGGCCTGGGGGTCCGCCTCACTGCGAAACCTGGGCGGTCGCTGGCTCTGAAACTCATGCAGTGCCCTGAGGCGACGTGCATCGTCAGCGTCTGGTACTGGAAGCATCGGTGGCTCGGCTGGTAAGGCTACCGCCGGTGCCACTGCTGGCAAAGGGCCCTGCACCGAGGCCTCGTCGCTCGGTGGGCTGCCGTCACGCCCTACACTCGGAACCCTAGCTGGCAGTCGTCGCGGGGCCATCCTGAAAAGGAGAACAAGTGCACCACAGTCAGAACAGTATACCTGGTGAGCTGGCACAAGTAATCACAAGGAAAACTTGAGACTTTCATAAAGCAGATCAGTATACCCGGTGAGCTGACACAAGTAATCACAAAGAAAACTTGAAACACACACGCAATCAATGTTTTCATGCATTAAGTCGGAAATCAGGAGTCAGGGTCCTGGTGTACGGATACGTCGGCCGCCGCACCAACACTGGGCTCCCTGAACTGATAACCACACCCAATACACTAAACACTATTGCTTCACATAGAAAGAAAGGACGATCAGAGTCTGCGGTAGAACCGACCACCTCTGATACCAATTTGTCACGACCCGACCTCAGGGCCCGTGCCGTGACTACCCCAAGCCCGCCTTCCATAGGCCAGGGGCTGGCGACTAGCACCAAGGCGTAAAATCCCAGTAAACAGGGAAGGCATTGCCTTTATAAGTAACAACCACACAGAGTCAGCAAGAGGAAAGTAAAGTGCAGAAAAGTAAAGGGGCCGGAATACAAGCCCAACTGTAAAGTACAACTGAAAAAGTAAAGTACAGCAACTGAAGAAAAGACGGCGGCCTCGTGTCGTCCACTGGCAATCCCACCTGAAGGGTGGGTACAGATAGCCTCCAGGCTCCTCGGGTCCCACGTCCGCTCCGAGCACGTCCCGCCCAGTGGTCCACGTCCAGTTACCGTCCTGCTCCACGCCCCAACCGTGATCAGCGCTGTCCGTCGTCTGCAACCAACACAACAAGGTGCGGGCATAGCCCGTGCAGGGGTGAGTACAAGCTACTCAGTAAGGACCCCGAGACCCCCGAAGGTCTCCCGAAATCCACAAAGGATATAGCACAAAGGAAAGATACAATCACGAAGTAACATCTGACTCGACTTAGGTATATGCCCATACATATACCTAAGTCCCCAATTCCAGCTCTGCTCACGAGCTCAAGAACAACTCAATCCACAAAGGAAAGCAAGACTCAAATCCACAAGGAGAGTAAACAGTAAATCCACGTAGGATAGTTCAACACAATTCACAAAGGAGAGTAACATAAGATTCAGCTCAACCAGGTATACTTTTTCAGATGACGTCAAAGATGATCACGGATCCATCTAAGTCGTCGGACCAACGAAGGATCGATAGGTACTAACCCCCGCAAAAGACCCACGTAGGATCGGGCTCACACAGAACCTGTAGGCAGTGGCTCACACAGAACCGGTAGGCAGTGGCTCACACAGAACCGGTAGTAAGGACCCACGTAGGATCGGGCTCACACAGAACCTGTAGGCACTGATCCACATGGGATCGCTGAGTGCAGTAGTCGACGCAGTCCACTGAGGATCTCTGCACAGTCGTCGCCGCAGTCCACGAAGGATCTCTGCTCTGTCGTCGTCGCAGTCCACAAAGGATCTCTGCTCTGTCGTCGAAGTCACAGCCAGCGCTAGGGTTCCCGCACAAAGCGAGCTCGTTTAGGAGGGTCCGCTCCACGAGCCGAGAGGCTGATACATCAACTGACACGTAGTCCGAAGTTTATGTATCCAAAAGTTCCGTATCGACAACAGGATCTCAACGCAACAGACGGCGCGTCAATCGGACGCCCGGTCTGAGAGTTATTGGCATTTTCGTCTCAGGGGCCCGGTTGGTTTTTAGGGAAAAACCAACCCGACCGTACTCCGCCTGTATCCGATCCTCGGGCGGAGTATGCCAAAAGTTCCGTCTCACTTAGAGGAAACTACCACAGCTGACGGTACGTCGTTCGGACGTCCGTAGCTCAAGTTATGAGTGTTTCCACTCCGAGGGCCCGGTTGGTTTCGTGTACGAACCAACCCGGCCGAACCCAAAGTCTTCCGAAACCTTGAGTATAATATACCGAAACGACCGTCTCGATCCAAGGATCGCGTAGCCGCTGACGGTTCGCCAATCGGAGGTCCCAGGCCCAAGATATGGGCGAAAGACCGAAGAGGGTCCGAAACGGGGGTTCTGGGCCCGGGGCAACCCGGCCCGAACCCCCCCTGGGGTCGGCCGAACCGGGTCGGCCCGACCCGGCCCGAACCGGCTCGGCCGGGTCCGGTCCGGGCTGGGCGCGGCCCGGCCGACCGGACCGGCCGGCTCGGCTTCGGCCGCGCGGCCGAAGGAGGGCGCCGCGGGCTTGACCCGCGGCTCAAACGAAACGCGGCCCCGCGGGGGGCCGCCTGTCACGCGGACGCGGCCGGGCCGCCGCGTCCGTTCCCGGTTCCGCGCGGCCGCGGAACCGGCTGCCGCCGCCGCCGCGGCTTCAGCCGCGGCGGACTTCCTCCACGGCGGCGGGCCGGGCGCCGCCGCCTCCGGTCGCCGGCGCCGCCGCGCCGGCGACCCGCGCCGCCGCCGCCTTCTGCGGGCCGCCGGAGATGCTCCGGTGGCCCGATTCCTATCCCGTCTGCGCCGTTGCTCCTCCCGGGGGACGATCTTCACTGCGGAATCAACGAATGGCCCTTGCGTCGTGCTTTTGCCGTCGCCCGCCAAATCCGCACAAAAAGGAAGATCAGCGGAGGGTTGTCGGGTCTTGTTCGTTAGACCCGCACCCTCCGCGTTAGTCATAAACATCATCGGGAGGGAAAATCAACAACAATTTTAAATAAATTAAAATTGTCGGAGATTACGTTCTTTACTTTAAAAGAATAAACACGGGGAAAAAGATAAAATAATCCAACATCCCTTACCTTGTCGTCGTCGTCGGACGAGAGGTCGTCGTGGAATCGCTCGTCGCGGAAGAAGGGGGATCGTCGCGTCGTCGCGGTATCCGGCGTCGCGTCGCCAATCTCCGGATCAAGAACAAACGGATTTAATTAATTAAATCCGTTGTTATTGAAATTAAAAGTGAGAAATAAAAGATTCGATTCTCACCTTTGTTGCCGAACGAGGATCGGCCGCGGAAGAAGAGGCGTCGCCGAAGAACGTCGCGGGTAGGGCTCGTTGACGTTGCAGATCTCGGTGTGCGTCGTCGAATTCCGGTCGTCGGCGTTCTTCGCGTTCTTCGCGTTCTTCGCGTTCTTCGCGTTCTTCGCGGAGAGGGTGGAGGCTCAGAGGAATTGCACAACGATAGCAATCCTCCAAAATAGACAAGTTTGTCTATTTTATTATTTTGCCAACAAACGTAAAACGGTTAAGAAACGATCCATCAATTCGAAAGAAACGACCCATTTAATTCACGAAGAAACAGTCCATTTAATTCACGAAATAAACCGCCCAATTAAATGGTCTGTTAAGAATTAAAGAAACGCGTCGGTTGACTTTTCAGTTACTTTGACGGGTTTTCGCGGGTGCGTTACTTAGCGAAAGAAACGGCGGGGCTCGTGCGGGCCCCACCGCACAAATATCCTACCAAGGGGGTAGGATATTTCCGGATAGCATCCTATCTAGATCAACTCAGTTCAAGCCGTCTTTAAGTGACTTCAAGTGGCTTCCAAGCAGCTTAAGTGAAATAAAATAAAGTTGTCGCACAAACTTTATTTTATTTCTGACTTAAAGCCGCAAAATTTAAAAACCACGTCTGAGCAAACGCAACTCCGGAAGAGGCGTTTCTAAGCAAATACTGGCGCTGCGATTTCATCGGTGCCCTCAGAATTTGATTCCGAGCACCGGTTCAAAAGATAGAAAAACCCGCTCGTCCGTTCACTGAACGTACCCGAGCCAAACTTCGGAAATTGATTCCGGGCACACCGGGCCTCGGAATCAGGTGCCGTCTGAAGCTGCGCTCTTGTAAAATTCCAAAGAAAATTAAGAAAAAAATTTCCTTGAAATTTGCGGGTCTTTACAAAATTAAAAATATTACAAAGAAAAAGTTCATCTGAATGAAAAATATTTCACTAAATCACATGGAATAAAAGAATATTCCAAAAAACATATATAGTTAAATCGTACAAATTTAGTATCATCCCGATAATTTTATAAAGGGTTCAATTTCCTACATCTACTAAAACATTCTATTGTATGGTTCTAAGGATAATAATGTTGTGAAAATGACCATATTGGGAGATCAATTATTCAAAAACATTGTTTTTAAACTAATTAAAATGATCACATTTCATGGATTTAATTTTAATTGAAATATGATTCTCAATAAATTTAGAATATATAGAAAAAATAAAAAACAAATTCACTTTTACTAGAATGGAATAATACCCATTTGTGTCATGAATAATAATCAATTCTAAAATAAGAATAATGTTTTCACATCGAACTATAATTTCTAAGGGTATAAAAAGTCCACATCGAAAAAATATAATGGTTTATAAGTATAAAAATTATTCATTGAATTGAACAATATTCTATGTTGCTTTAGCTTTGGAAAGGTATTATTAACTTTATCTTTTTATAATTCTTGTTTTGGTAGATCCCCAAATAATCCATTACTAGTTATCGTTCTCTGTGAGTGAATATTTCAATTTACTAGTTTTATATACCAAATATATGATTCATTCTGATATAATGTTAAAAATAAACGTTCTTTTTAAATAAGGAACATAAATATATAAAATTGAAATTTTCATTTCTCAAGGCATTAAAAAGTATATCATGTTTGGAATAAAATAATGTTTGAGCATTATTTACAAATTTAACATGAAAACTATCTGAAAAATGTATTGAAATCTATGTACAATTTATTTCAATATATATAAATATATTTATTTTTAAATAAAATTTTTACTAAAGTTGCTGATTTGGATAAGAAAAAACATTTTGCATTTGGAATTATCACCAAAATTATCACAGTGAACATCAGCTTCAATGATTCTCTTTATGCCAAAGTATTCCCTAGTCATATTTCTTGAACATCCACTATATAGGTACCATAGCTACAAACATGAACTATTTAAGAATGTTTCCTACCATATAAATTTTAGAATAAAACGATTTTTCTTTAATTATTTTGTTTATAATAGAAATATTAGTAATAAGTGATTTAGCAATCCATAATCTTTTTAACAGTTATATATAATAGGTCACAATTTTCCATAATAAATCACATTATTATGATTAATTGAAAAAGTGATACTAGAATAATTTGAATAAACATAACATTCGATAAATTAAAGCTTTTAAAATTTATTCTTTCTAGGATAATATTTTATTCTAGTTTTATATTTATGTTTTTTTCGTTTACCAAGAATCTGGTTAAGTGTTTTTATTCCATTTGAAATTACCTCAGGTCGATTCATTAACTCTTCATTATATAATTTCAAATATTATTCTCCTTAATAAATTGATATTTTTTTCTTTCTCTTTTGTGAGATTAGTTTTAATGATATAATACATATCATGATTCGTAATTTAAATATTATATTAATACTTTAATTCATTAAATTTATCTTCCATCAGATCACAATATTAATATATTTCATTTAAAATATATTTTACGTGTAATTTTCACTAAAAAAATGTTTGAAATATGAGAATCATATGAAGGAAAAATATATCATTACACAGAAGAGTATTTCATAAATCATGTACTAGATCTATTATTTTTTTACATTCATGTTTGTGTATAAATAACTTGATTAATCTACATAGTCACTCCAAGTGGATTTCATAGAATATTTATACTTTTATATATTTTCCAAATATTTATTCGTATACATGAACTTAGTATACTATTCTTTGATATGATCTTTTATCATATATTTATAAGAAGTTACCTCATCTTAAATATCATAATTTCTCCCATCTTCTCTCAAC
Organism: Viscum album; assembly: GCA_963277665.1. Lineage (NCBI taxonomy): Eukaryota > Viridiplantae > Streptophyta > Magnoliopsida > Santalales > Viscaceae > Viscum > Viscum album. Next base: position 202,676,242 of record OY728128.1, read on the forward strand.
TTTTAGTTACATTCTCAAATTTATCTAAAATTACATTTATTGAAGAAATATTTCATTATATAATACATTGTAAAATTTCAGGCTTGATGTTCTATTTCATCATCACAATAAGATGGAGATTCTTTATCATTTGATCATTCATATTTGACTATATATTTTTTATTAGAGTCAAAAGTATTAAAAGATACTAACATCTTATTTTTACATCCACTTCCCCATTTTTCACATAAAATAATTCTTTATAGAATAAGATGTTTAGAATTATCCATTTGACTCTAACTGTACTAATGTCACAAGAATCTTTTATAGACAGTGATGTTCTTATCCATCTATTTTGTAAGCATATTGTATGTCACATGACTTGATATTTTTATGTAATTATGTGCCCCATTATATAGATCTTGATAACTGATTCATTGATCTAGAGATATGTGTCATAGATAGATTCACTATTCCTCATACTAATTGTATGATATTTATTATGAAAATGATAAAATAATTTTCTTTCCTTTACAAGATATAGCAGGGGAATCCACAATCTACAAAATTTACGCAGAAAAAGAAATTATATTAAATTAAAATTCTCTTAAATCGTAGTATTAAGAATATATAGATTTACAATTATATTCATATGCTGATTTAGTATCATCAATCTAGGAATCTCTTGAAGAATATTGTTTCCCATATTTATCTTCAATAATATTATAGATATCAAATATCAGACATTCTAAATTAATATTCAATTGGATCTTCCATTATACAGAATTATTTCATTTAAAATAAGAAGGATGGCTACTGTCAGTTTATTATTGTTTATTTTTATCATTTAGGAATTAAATTTATATTAAATAATTATTTATGACCTTTAAATAAAACTATTTCATAATAAAATGACATTTTTAAATACATCTAATAACAAATGTCAGTCAGAGTGGAAAATTCAACAGGTAGTGAATTGAGAATCCAATAAAATTTATATTTATAAACAATTTAAATAATACGTCCCCAAATTACATAAAAAATAATTTTTACTAGAAATATAATAAATATAAAAATTTTCATTTAAAAAGTTCTCAAAAGATCAATCATAGAATTGTTAAAATAGTTTTGAGAAGACACTAACTTTTATAACTAATCTTCTCACATCAAACACATTATATAAAACAATTGATTAATTTAACAATAATAGTAATGTTTTTTTTGTTATTTTAGATAATTGAGTTATTTTTATTTAATATAATTAAAACAAAACATATAAAAAACATAATATATAATTTAATAAGTGGTTTGGTCACAAGCCGATACATAATCCCCTTCACATAAGAATCACTTATTTCCAATCATATTAATATAAAATAAACTGATCTACCACATGGATTGAGTTTCTATAGGAAATAGTGCATAAGGCTACCAATTCAAAGAGCATCATACAATGTTATTAATTGGATGAAAAATACACCAATTCACCAATTAACTATTCCACAATTGTTCTTGAGAATAGAAATTAAAAGACTCGGAGAGATTATCATGCAAAATCCACTTTAGCTTTGTATACTAATACAAATATAAATTTGGGGATTAAAAAAATACTTTTTATATAAATAATAATTTGAAATATCAAGATATATAAGATATGATATGTGATGAAACTCGATTTGAATAGCTTCTGTTGTTAAGAGTCATTGAATTTAACTCTTAATGAAGCTTCAAAAAATTTCATATAAAGTTATTTATAATATTTTTTTTGTATTCTTCCCTTTATAGTTGGTTAGATTACAGGATCCTCTCATATTCTCTATAAGAGTACATATTCCCACTAATGTCCTTCACATTGAATTTTACTCAGAAAATGATCATCATCCAAATGTTGTCACAGAACAATCAATGAAATATTAGATAGATTAAATCTTCAATTAGTGTATCGCCAACTATCCCTTTGATATTTGAAAAGCTATATGTGAATGAAAAAATCTATTATTTATGTATCCCATTTTAGATTCACATATCTGAATGGTATGTATTCATTTTGTAGAGTCTGCTGAGATAGCTAGTTCATTCATGTACCTGAGTGATACAAACGGGTTCTCATTGATATTATATATCTCTATGTCAGTTATTATAAAATGTAGATGAATTATCATAGAGTAATTTTTCACATAATTGATTTACCGAAGAAATGGAATAGAAACATGAAACATTTATTTCATTAATTCATGTTGTTAGTTCATTTGATCTTGCTTTAAGTTCATGACTACAGGATGTAAGTTGCTTCTTCAATGATCACTATAATAATATACATGATTAACATAAGACATGATGAAAATTTTACATAGCATTTTAAGGTATAATTATTTATTAATATTGTAAATTACATCGGTATTTCAAGGTATATTGATTATACATGTTTTATTGTGACTCTCAACACATGGAATGTTCAACTCCACAACACATACAACTCATGACTTTGACAGAATTTTCAAATATCACTCATCAGATGTAGTTTTTTCAGGCAGTCAAACAGAATATAACATTTGATAAGGTGACATGGTCAATTGAACTCCACATTAAGATAAAATACTTTTCCAATTTTTCAAATATTTCAATAAAATAATTTAATAATTGAACAAATGATATAAATTTCTAACATGAAAAACATGATTTGAGATTATTAAAATTTGGGGGTGAAGGTATAAGACAATTGTTATAATATACCAATTTATGAGGTCATTTAGAGGATAATTCATTGATATATATTTTATTTAAAAAAATTTCATATTGTATATGATTTTGGTTAGTGAAAACTAATGGTTTTTGAATTGGTGATTTTGGTAAAGAAAAATGGTTTTTTTCTATGGATTTTTTTTTTAAAATTTGACGTAAATCAATTGATTTTTTTTGTGTTTCATGTTGTAATTTGGATAAAAGTATATTTTATTTGATTTATTTTTATTGATATTGTATTATTCTGGCCAAATTTATTTTGTGAAAGATTAGATGAAATCTATTGTGATGACCCGGAACCTCGCGGTCCATCCCTTTTCCATATTCCGGATCCTAGGGGTGACGTCTCGGTGGTAGGGTGTTATTTCGGCGTGCGACAGATCGGGGCGACCGATCGGTGTCACCCAGCCATGTCGGTTTCCCTTCTGCAGTTCTTCCCGTAATGCCTCTTTGGGATTTTCAACTTTTTTTCAAGTGGTTCAAAGCCATTTGAATCCCATAATTAATACGCAATAAATCCTGATGGACCTCCTCAATGGAGAATTAAATGAAAATTAATTCTGTCATATGTAACCACCGAACCGCGTGGGGAACCACGATCTGAGTTTAAATCCATTCAAATCCCCATATCCCGTAAAATTGGGATCTTATCTATATATCGCACAATAATTTCTTCTTCCTTCGTCTTCCTCTTGGCTGTCTTCCTATCTTCTTAGTACGTTTGGAGTTCCTGACATCCCTCCCCTGGGAGTCACACTTTTCCATGATTCTTGGCGCGTGTAGAAGAACATCGATCATTGATCAATCAAGTAGTGTTTTCCCTCTCCTCTCCTTTCTGTGTATCATGCGGGGTGGGTACACATTTGTATCTGTGGAAATTTATGAAACCGAACATAATGAAGATAATGAATAGACCTTTAAAGAATGAAAGGGGGTGTGATCGATGTTCTGTTGTACTCTTTTATGTTGATATGTGTTGTGAATTGTACGGGCCTATTCTCACTGAAAATCATGATCGTTGGTGGTCTTTCTCTATGCACTAATGATCCCCGGTGCTCCTGGATGTTTAAATAACCGTAACATGGAATTGGATAATTACGTATCCTCGGTAAAATAAAATGAAAGAACAAGGATAAAACCTTTTATGTGATAACCCCTTTTAAAGAACAATGGAATTGAAACCAAGGAGTGTGTTAAACCTTTTAAATCCGAAAATACCTGCATGGGCATCCCTTGTGTTGGTGGTAGTGGTTTGGTTATTTTCTTTCATGGGCTGATTGTGGGTAGCTTTATGGTTTTCTTGTATGGGGGCTTAGACTGCTGGGGTGATATGGGTGGGGATGGGATCCCCTGTTGTTATACTTTTCCTGGTTGTAAATCTGAGGTTGTGTGGTTACTCTGATTTTATCATGAATTGGGGTGGAATCCTCTGTTGTTGAGAATTAGTGGGTTCCTGGTTTTTGGGGAAGCGGGGCTCTGTCCCCTGGTTTTCTTTGGTTCGAGTAATTTGAGGGATATCACTTATCTCCTTGTTGTTGTGACTTTACAACAGAACCGTGTGTGACTGCTTAAATTGTTTTTTGGCTGTTTCTCCTTTCCTGTCTTTTGATTTTTCTTGTTATTTTCCCGGTAGTGAAGAATTCAATAAAATGGGATCACTTGAACATGAAAACAAGAATGGACGAGTCGGGAATTAGTTTGCGAATGAGTTGTGACTTGGCTGTGAGTCTCATGGCTTCTTTTATGAATGAATAGTAATGAGGGTGTTTGTGCTTATGTTTTGGAACCCATAGTTTGGGATGAGTGTTTGTTACCTATACATATATCTATAGATTTAATGTTACTTATTCGAGCCCCACCCAAGTTGAGCACTTTGTGCCGAACACCCCATTTCATGGGGAGGGTGTTTTTCCCAACACTCTTATGAGTGGCTGGTTATTATCTCCTTTTCTGCTCCCTTTACTGAATAGCCCAGGACTCATTGGGCAGGCTGTGATGGCCTGAGGTCCATTATTAGCCCAAGAATCTTTGGGTGGGGTAGTTGTGGTGGTTGGCCTAGGTTTCTGTGGGAAAGATGTTTCTTAAGTGTCTTCGGGATGAGGCCCAGGTGTCTTCGGGCGTGGCAGTAGTTGTTCTGTCCCAGGTGTGTGTGGACGGGGGTTTAGTAGTGGGACTGTGGTGAGGTTGTGGCCCAGGTGTGTGGAGGCAGGGTTTGGTAGTGGGACTACAGTGAGTTTTGTGGCCCAGTTGTGTGCGAGTGGGGTATGGCAGTGGGACTGCGGTGAGAATGGCGGGATTAGTTTGATGCATATGATGTCTTCAATAACTAGTGGGAAAGTGGCACGAGGTACCCAAATATCGATGTTCTATTAATATACTTTACTTGCCTTGCGTTATTTGGGGAGTGTACCATGGTGAGAATTGGGTGGATAGTTTTTCCTTGATAGGTGCATTGGTTTTTCTTTTCTCACAGGGAATTAGAATTCCTCTCCACTTGTGCATGAGAGTCTTTGGTTTTCCCTACTAAGTATACTTGTATGCTCAACCTGCGTATATAAAACTGCTTTGTGGTTTCCCAGAGGACTTCAGGGATCGTGCATGACTGTACTAGCTCGGACCTTTGGGGTAGTTGCTGTTGTTGTTTTCCTTTTCTTGGTATCTTTTTACCTTTGGGGTTTTGTGGCGTGCATCTTATACCTTTGAACATGCATAAGGTAATGGTTTACTTTCATCCATACTTGTACTTTTAGTTTTGGTGTTGTGGAATTTACTATCTTATCTCCCGATGATATTAAAATAAAAGGGTAATTCCTTCCATTTAGTGTGTGATTTTATACCCTTGGTGCTAGTCGACACTCCGGGACCAATCGAAGGTGGACATTGGGGGGGGGGGGGGTCATTATCTCTCCTTCAACATGAAAAAGGAAGGGTCTGGAAATCTCCTATCCCTTCCCTTATCTTGGTGAAGGCGGGTCGTGAAAGAATGGTATCAAAGGAGTGAGGTTGGGAGATAGGATGGAGTTTGGAGTTAGTAACAGTGAGGATTTCATGGGATGGTAGGGAAACGGTGTTGGGTGACCTTGGTGTGTGAATTAGGTCAGGGAAGATCGGCTAGGAAATGGGATTTTTGGGCCCCCCGTGATATGATGCAAGGACATTGGACCTACCAAACGACCAAGTGAGGATACACATATTGCAGGATAGAGACCCTAGGAAAGGTACATGCATCATAATGATGTGTGCTCTTATGTTTCATGTGTGTCCTGGGGATTCAAAAAAAATAAATGAATAAGTCTAAGAAAATTGAAGAACAATATTCTACACTACCCAGGCTTAAGCATTTCATGTTTACCGTGCAGCTATTGCACCAAGGAGGTTGCCGATAGCTGAGAGGCAGAGGGGCTAGGCCTGGGCAGTTGCACGCCATGGAGGTAGCAGTTCCCACAGGGCCAGAGGTCGTTCGAGGTATGATTAGCTTGTTTATTACCCTTTCATATGACTTGTTAGATACAAAAGTTTCACACTCCTTTGATACACTTAGTATGGCCCATGCTCTGGGTGAGTGCCCCCGGTGGTGAGCACACCAGTCGGAGGTGAGACCGACTGGTCGTATGTTTGTCGAGGATGCAGACTGATGATAGGGCCACATCGGTCAATCAGGTATCTTCTACTATTGCAGATACAACCATATGATGTCATCCTAGGCATTAACTGGATGTTCTCTGTATCTGCCGTCATTGACTGCTTCCGAGGAAGGGTTGTGTTTTCAGATTCGGGCGGTCAATGTTTAACTTTTAACGGTGAGCAGAGTTCCTAGGGAAGCAGCAAGCGAGGGGAACCCCTCCTCCCCTTGCTGGCTGAGCTATAATTGGATCCGGTGGATGCAGAAATGGTGGAAGTCCCAGGAATTGTCAGTGAGTTTATGTACGTCTTCCCTAAATTGGTGGAAACTTTTCCCCCTTGACATGACGTTGAGTTCAGGATAGAATTACAACCCGGTGCCCGTCCGATTTCGATGGCTCCTTATCGGATGGAACCTTCTGAGTTGCGGGAGTTGTGGATCCAGATTGACGGTCTGATTAAGAAGGGATTTGTTCGGCCAAGTAAGTCACCATGGGGTTCTCTTCTTTGGTTTGCGAAGAAGGCAGATGCTGGTCTAAGGATGTGTATAGACTACATGAGGCTGAATCAGGTGACGGTCAAGAATCGCAACCCTCTCTCAAGGAGAGACGATCTCTTTGACCAGCTGAGGCGAGCAGGTTGGTTCTCGAAGATCGATCTTCGGTCTAGATATCACCAAGTGAAGGGGAATGAGGGTTCCATAACGAAGACAACCTTCAGGTGCATATATGGACAAATTGAGTTTGTGGTCATGTCGTTTAGTGTCACGAACGCTCCATCTATGATCATGGGGTGAATAAACTCCATATTCTAGGAATATCTGGACCGGTTCATAGTCGTGTTTATTGACGAAATCTTTATCTACTCAAGATCAGAGGAGGATCACGCTGAGCACATGAGAACGGTTTTGGAGGTCCTCTGACAGCACCAGCTCTATGGGAAGTTGTCCAAGTGCAAGTTCTTGACGCGAGAAGAGCATTTCCTTGGGCACATGGTGTCTGAGCAGGGGATATCAGTGGATCCATCGAAGGTCGAGGCGGTTGTTTCTTGGGCAGGACCCAAGAAAGGGGAAGAGGTCTATAGTTTCCTCGGTCTGGCAGGTTACTACCCGAGGTTCGTGCCCAACTTCTCCTGAGTTATGGCACCGTTGACAGCCTTGACCAAGAAGGACAAGGATTTTGTATGGGATGAGCAGCGCGAGGAATCCTTCAGCTATCTGAAGGATAAGTTGGTTAGTGCTCGAGTGCTGAGGTTTCCAGAAGAAGGGGCAGCATATGAGGTGTTCTGTGATGCTTTAGGGAAAGGCCTCAGATGTGTGTTGATGAAGCAGTAAGGGGTGATCTCTTATGGGTCTAGGAAGGTACGTCCCCATGATCGTAACTATTCCACCCATGACCTAGAGCTCATGGCGGTCGTGTTCGCACTAAATATGTGGTGGAACTACCTCATTGGGGAGTGCTTTGTGGTCTTCATGGATCACAAAATCTTGAAGTACATATTCTTCCAGAGGGACCTGAACTTACGGGAGTGAATGTGGATGGAATTCCTTCGAGACAACGACTTCTATATTTACTATACCTAGGGAAAGGGGATTGTTCTTTCTGATTCTTTGAGCAGGAAGTCGCGGAAAGATGCAGTTCGAGAGTCGGCAGATACATGGAATGCGATGGAGGAGTTGGATGCCCTAAACTTGGATGCTAGGATGGAAGGTGGTAGGGGTTTCCTATATCAGATGACAGTGCAATCTTCCTTGTTGTGGTAGGTAGAGGAGTCCCAATGGTGAGACTCATAATGTTAGGTGATGCGTGACCGAGTTGACCAGGGCACTGTTCTGGAATGGTGGACAGAGGATGGTCAGAACTGGATGCTTTTCCATGGGATTATATTTGTTCTAGAGGCAATGCATTGATAATTTCATAGTGAGTTCCACAACTCACCCCAAGCGGTGCACCCGGGAGTTTCAAAGATGTACCAGGGCCTGAGGAGACAGTTTTGGTGGCCCTGGGTGAAACAGGCAGTAGCGGAGTTCGTAGCAAAGTGCCTAGTGTGTCAGAAGTTGAAGGTTGAACACCGTGTTCATGGAGGCTTGTTGCAACCTTTAGACATTCCCGAGTGGAAGTGGGACGACATGTCGACAGATTTCGTCACAAGGATACCCAAGGATCAAGGAGGTTGTGATGCTATCTGGGTAGTGGAGGATCAGTTGACGAAATCAGCCCACATTCTGGCAATCAAGGAGTTGGGTTCAGTGGATGCTTTAGCATGAAGGTATGAAGATGAGGTGGTGCAGTTGCATGGAGTTATGAGATCCATAGTCTCGGATAGGGATGTGTGGTTTACCTCACGAGTCTGGATGGGATTGCAGCATGCATTCGGCACCCAGCTACATCTTAGCACTGCTTTCCATCCCCAGACAGATAGACAGACAGAGCGCACCATTCAGACCGTGGAGGACATGCTACGGGCATGTATTCTGGATTTTGGGGATCGTGGGTGCGACACTTGCCTCTGGTAGAGTTTCCCTACAATAATAGCTATCACTCTACCATTGTCATGGCTCCGTTCGAAGCCTTTTATGGGAGGCCATGTCGCTCACCCGTGTGTTGGACTAAGGTTGGGGAAACGAGTGTTCATGGCTCGTAAGAAGTGAAGAGTACAACAGAGAAGGTTCAGCTTATATGGGAAAGGATGAATGCGGCACAGGACCGACGGAAGTCATATGCCGATAATAGGAGGAGACCCTTTGAGTTCGGGGTCGGGGACCACGTGTTCTTGAAGGTCTCCCCTCAGCGTGGACAACGAAGGTTCGGTAGGGGCAGCAAGCTCTCTCCCAGATTCATCGGACCCTTCGAAGTGTTGTGGAGGGTCGGATAAGTGGCCTATCATCTAGCGTTACCACCGCCGCTACTAAGGATACATGACATCTTCCATGTGTCCCAGCTCCGTCGGTATCTTCATGACGATTCACACGTCCTCGACTGGGGAGAGTTAGATATCGAGGACGATGTGACCTTTGTGGAATGAATAGTGAGGATTGAGGATCGTGAAGAGAAGGTGCTTCATGGGAGAACCATTCCATTAGTTCGAGTGTTGTGGAAGCATGGTGGGCTTGAGGAGAGTACCTGGGAACGGGAAGCACAGATGCACGCCCAGTACCCAGAGTTGTTTTGAGTTTTGTGCTGTACTATTTGTACTTTTTTGTGATGTAACGCTTTACCTTGATGGCTATGAAATGTGTGGTTTTACTTATTCTATGAATGTGTGTGAAAAGTCCTGGCTATGGGGAGAGGAGGATCCGATCCCTAATGAAGACGCATTAAGGTGGATGCGATTAAACCCGGGCGGGAGAGTCAGTGCCACCCAAATAGGATAGTATCTTGACATGGAGGAAGAGAATCCCCAACCCATATGATTGATAGTTCGACCCTTGTATGTTTCTTGGTTCATGAGAGGGAGGTTTTTCTAAATAATTATGAGGTTCACTCCTGAGAGGTATCTTTTGAGGTGGTTTTTCGGACCCTCTCCTTTATTCAGGTCTGGTTTTAAATTCTCGAGGGCGAGAATGATTTGAGAGGTATCTGATGTGATGACTCATACTCTCGCGGTCCATCCCTTTTCCTAATTCCGGATCCTAGGGGTGACATCTCGATGGAAGGGAATCATTTCGGCGTGCGACCGATCGGGGCAACCGATCGGGGTGACCGATTCGCGCGACCGATCGATGTCACCCAGCCTTGTCAGTTTTTCTTCTACAGTTCTTCCCGTAATGCCTCTTTGGGCTTTTCAACTTTTTTTTCAAGTGGTTCAAATCAATTTAATGCCCATATTTAATACCCAATAAATCCTGAGGGACCTCTTCAAAGGAGAATTAAATAACAATTAATTCCGTCGTATGTAACCACCCAACTGTGTCGGGAACCACGATCTGATTTTAAAGCCATTCAAATACCCATATCCCGTTACAACGAGATCTTATCTATATATCACACATGAATATATTCTTCCTTCTTCTTCCTCTTAGCTGGCTTCCTTTATTCTTAGTACGTTTGGAGATCCCATAATCCCTCCCCCGTGAGTCATGCTTTTCCTTAATTCTTGGCGCGTGGAGAAGAACTTTGATCTTTGATCAATCAAGTAGGGTTTTCCTTCGCCTCTCATTTCTGTGTGTCATGCGGGGTGGGTACACTTTTGTCTCTGTGGAAATTTATGAAACCTAACATAATGAAGATAATGAACAGACAATTATAGAATTAAAGGTGGGGTGTGATCAATGTTATGTTTTACTATTTTATGTTGATATGTGTTGTGAGTTGTACAGGCCTATGCTCACTGAAAATCATGGTCGTTGGTGGACTTTCTCTGTGCACTAATGAACCTCAGTGCTCCTAGATGTTTAAATAACTGTAACATGGAATTGGTTAATTACGTATACTCGGTTAAATAAATTGAAAGCACCATGATCAACTCTTTTATGTGATAACCCCGGTTAAAGAACAGTGAAACTGAAACCATGGAGTGTGTTAAATCTTTTAAATCTGAAAATACCTGGATGGGCCTACCTTGTGTTGGTGGTAGTGGTTCGGTTGTTTTCTTTCATGGGACGATTGTAGGTGGATTTATGGTTTTCTTGGATGGGGGCTCAGACTGCTGGGGTGATATTTGTGGGGATGGGATCCCCTATTGTTATACTTTCGCTGGTTGTAAATCTGAGGCTGTGTGGTTACTCTTCTTTTATCACGAATTCGGGTGGAATCATATGTTGTTGAGAATTGGTGGGTTCTTGGTTTTTGGGGACTCGGGGCTGTGTCCCAGGGTTTTCTTTGGTTCCAGTACTTTGAGGGATCTCACTTAACCCCTTGTTTTTGTGACATTACAAGAGAACCAGGTGTGAATGCTTAAATTGTTGTTTGGCTGTTTCTCCTTTCCTGGCTTGTTTTTGTGCCTGTTTGTTGCTCGGTACTGCAGAATTCACCAAAATGGGACCACTTGAATAGTAAAACAAGAATGGTTGAATGGGGAATTAGTTTGGGATGATTTGTGACTTGGTCGTGAGTGTCGTGGCTTCTTTTGTGAATGAATAGTAATGAGGGTGTTTGTGCTTAGGTTTTGGGACCCCTATATTGGGATGAGTGTTTGTTACCTATAAATATATCTGTAGATTTTATGTTACTTATTCGTGCCCCAACCAAGTTGATCACATAGTGCCGAACACCCCATTTCATGGGGAGGGTGTTTTTACCAACACTCATATAAATGGATATCTATTAGCTCCTTTTCTGCTCCCTTTCCCGAATAGCCCAAGACTCTTCGGGCAGGCTGTGATGGCATGAGGTCCATTATTAGCCCAATAATCTTTTGGCGGGGTAGTTATGCTGGTTGGCCTGGGTGTCTGCGGGAAGGTTGTTTCCCAAGTGTCTTCAGGATGAGGCCCATGTGTCTTCGGGCGTGGCAGTAGTTGTTCTGGCCCAGGTGTCTTTGGGCGTGGCAGTAATTGTTAAGGCCTAGGTGTGTGCGGGCGAGGTTTGGTAGTGGGACTGCGGTGAGGTTGTGGACCAGGTGTGTGCGGGCGGGGTTTGGAAGTGGTACTATGGTGAGAATGGCGGTATTGGTTCAATGCGTAGGATATATTCAATAACCAGTGGGAAAGTGACACGGGGTACCCAAACATCGATGTGCTATTACTATACATTACTTGCCTTGTGTTATTGGGGGAGTGTGCCTTGGTGAGACTTGGGTGGATAGTTTTTCCTTACTAGGTGCTTTGGTTTTTCTTTTCTCACATGGAATTATATTGCCTCTCCACTTGTGCACGAGATTATTTGGTTTTCCCTACTGAGTATACCTGTGTTCTCACCCTACGTATATAAAACTACTTTCAGTTTTCCAGGAGGACTTCAGGGATCGTGCGAGACAATACGAGCTCAGTCCTTTTGGGCAGTTTCTATTGTTGGTTTCATTTTGTTGGTATCTTTTTACCTTTTGGGTTTTGTGGCTTGTATCTTTTACCTTTGAACATGCATATGGGAATGGTTTACTTTCAGCCGTACTTGTAATTTCAGTTTTTGTGTTGTGGAATTTACTATCTTATCTCCCGATCCTATTAAAAGAAAAAGGGTAATGCCTTCCATTTAGTGTGTGATATAATACCCTTGGTGCTATTCTCCACTCCAGGACCTATCGAAGGCGGGCCTTGGGGGTCATTATCTCTCCTTCAACTTGAAAAAGGAAGGGTTCAGCAATATGTTTTCCCATCCCTCATCTTGGTGAAGGCAAGTCGTGACATCTATGGTAATCACCGAATTGGGAGTGGGATCCTTATCAGTAATTATATGATGATGTAGTGGAATCTCCCCCATGTCTATGGAGAAATTATTGGTAATCACAATTTTTTTGGGGTTATAAGACATTTCAATTTTATGTTATATATATTTTTATATGAATACCCGTGTTCTATGGAACTCCATCATGTTTTGGTTTTTGGTGGGTGTGTGGGTGGGATTAGGAGAATTTTTCTTATACATTTTTCATAGAAGCCTATTAATTATTTTCCTCTTATATTTCTAGTGGTCATTTGATAATATTTCATTGATTGGTAATTATTTAAAACTAATTTTGAATCATAATAGTTTTACACATACATAATTTTAAATAGTTAATTATGGGTATCTTACATATTATGTCATGTACATATCGCAATTTCACCAAAAGCAGCAGATGTGAAGATTTGATACTATATAATATATGTAAGGAAAAGGAATACTACCTAGGAAGTTATAGACCATATATTTGGAATTTAAACTATCCAGGAGGAGAAATTCTGATTGCAATAATGATTCACATAGATTTTTTGAGGCATGGAAACATCATTTTTTATAATTTTGAATTAGTTTAAATTTATGAACATACAATATTTCATTTAGGGAGTTATATAAATTAATTTAAAAACTATGTTTTTTTATTTTAACATCAAATTATTCATGTAGGATTAGAATAAATTATATGATCAATGTTAAATATTTTCTATAAGTTACATTAGAGTATATTGGTTGGGAATTTATGGTATATGAATACTTCATATTGAAATTTTTAGGGTTTTTCAGATTGAGGAATTTGATTCATAGGGTAACCCACCACCTATTAGTTACATCCACAATTAATATATTTATTTATATAATTTTTTTATCAAAGAAAGATACATAAGGCCTAGTATCATTATAACATAGTTTGGTGAGGTTAAGGGGCTTCAATTTGGGTCGAGATGTTACAAATGACATTAGTTTTGTGACATTGGGTAGTATAGGTGTATATAAGTTTTGTTAAGACCCATTATGATGTCATAATAGTACATATATACCTCCATTATTGATAAATATTTGACATAAATATGTTCAATTAGTCTAAGTTGATAGTGAAATTCATCAAAATGTTATTGAAATCATTATTGATTTTTTTACTAGGTGAAAGAGAGAGTGGTCGCCACACATCACTAGTGATTTGGTAATAAGAAATGTAACAAGGTTTCATGGTTTTAAATGATTTTCTTCATTATGATGTTGATTATAAGACTGTTTATATGAGAGTAGAAATTTCAAAAATGACATTTATTGGGAAAATATTGAAGTCTTTAGTGATTTTATTATTTCAACGTTAAATTATCATGTGATAATGTACACTTCAAGATGGGGTGGATAGGATGATATATCATTTTATGTATTTTAAATTTTTCTTTGGATAAAGGCATATAGTTGAGGGTATGTAATTGATTGATAATAAAAAATTATAGGGTATTTTGATACGGGAATATTTTAATATGATATTCCAACAATACGTATACCCAATTATGTTTCACTTATCATATATGAAAGTTTTTTTATAATAAGTAAATATTATTAATTGGAAGTATGATTCATAATTAATGAATTCTGATCTTTTTGAGCCTAAAATAGCATCAATTTAATAATTAATGGTTCAAATATTTATTTAGCTTTTGTGGTACGTATATGATCTAGAGTAGTGATGTGTACCATTAATTTATATGCTGAGATGATCAATAATGTAATACTAGATAAATGGGATATACTGGGAAATACACCATCTAGTGGCCTTTTTATTGGGTTGAGGGGAGGTAGTGATTCATGTGGTGGTAAAAGGAGAAGGAGAGATAATTTTATCATGGAATGAGATTATCACATGGCCAATATACATAAATAAATTACCCAAGTATCTTGAGGGATTATCTACGGGTGTGCTCCCAATATTGTTTTTTGACCACATAGAGATGAATTATACGTGGTAACCTCTAAATTATTACATGTTTATAGAACTTGGATGATTTCATCAATATTATAGGAACCAAAAAAGTGAATTTAATGCTAAAGGATCTAATCTAACACATGTATCCCATATCCTTCTTTGTAGACTTGACAGGATATCTCATGCGATTAGTCTCAAAGTAAGAAGAATAAATGTACAACTACTCAAAGATATCAAAAATAAAACATTATGAATAATGGATGATCCTAGACTAATATTACCTATAGATGTATGTTGATGGTGTAGCAGGATCCACTAGATATTAACATTGTACATTCAATAGTAATGGTTACCTTGTTGTTTGTTTCCACACTATATTTTCAAATTAATTGATTATAGTTACAATAATTTATATATTATGAAATAATAGGTAGATAATATTGGATTTTATCATATATGGAACCATATATAATGCACATTTAAATACCTCTAGTCGAATATTATGTTAATGGATTACATTTTCCATTAATAATAAATATGTTAGGTGACACACAATTCTAATAGAAATTCACCATCCTTACATGATCATGTAAGTTACCATCACATTAATTGAAAATGTGATTTTTTATAATCCATATATATATATATATATATATTGATACTTTAAAGGTCATATTCAACTATTTTGAGGTCTATATTCGTAAATTATAGGTAGAATTAGATGTCAATGTGACTAGATCTATGACTATGATAATGGTTATCATTAATATTTCATGTTTGTTTATAATAATGGTCTTGGTAGTAATAGAGATGATTTTTCCAGTATGATTTCAAAAGCTTATGTTACACTATTTATATGTTTTTGAAGGTTATTTCTTTAGACTATCTTAGTTGAAATTGGTATGCATTTTAATTGAGATACTACTAGGTAAAATTTCGATATCATTTTCATTATATGAGATAATTCTTGTGAATTTGAATGACCTCAAAGTATTTTTTGATGATTTTATGGTAAAAAAATTTGCTAGACCAAAAACCTCAAGTTTAGGGGTTCTGGTGTCTATTCTCAAGATTTGTAATAAATTAGATTGATTATTATTAAATTTTGGGAAGTTAAATCATATTACATTCAGAAATAAATGTCCACCTTCTAGAAATTACATTTTTCATTAAATTGAATGAGTATTGATGATTTTACAATAACAGAAATGATGTTGGGATACTATTAACCCAATTTTAATAAATTCATTATAACAAAACACCTTTTTAGAGTACATATTTCCATGATGAGTATTTTTTTCAATCCATATCACATTAAAAACATCTATATATAATCATGTAATTAGTTATTTAGATATTTCATGAACATGAAAAATATTTTTCCATGGTATTCATCAATGATATAATTTATTATTCATGAAGAAGGATTGATTAATAATGATACTTAGATATCGTTTTTAAAATATTATATAATAATCATTTGTATATAAAATTATCTAAGTGAATGTTTTGTATTTAGACTAAAAAAATATCAATAATAACATATGAGAATAATATGTAATAGTTGATCCTATGAAGAAAAATTCTGTGGTATCATGGAAATTTGTAAAAATTGTTTTTGTTAAAAAAAATTATTATAACACTATTCTCAAAAATTATTGTTTAATGAATTTTGATTCTAATCCATACTTATTATGGTTGTTATTAAAATTGATATAGATTTTCAATAGACATGAAAATTTATTAAGTTCATTTTTTAATTGACATGAAGGATTTAAAATTAACCAATAATAGAATATACAAAACCCTGATATTTATATATCATTTATAGTGAAACACTGAGTATGGGAGTTGGGACAAAACATATTAAAAATTGTAATGAAGTGCATCATTATTGGTATTGAATATCTAGGGAAACATAATTTTTCAATCCTATAGTAGGAGATGTGTTTAGAAATGTTATATAGATTGTTATTTTGAAATAGATGACACTTCTCTTAGATATCATTTTATATTGGTTAAGGTCCATGTTGTGTATATAATTACCCCCACTAGGTCACATGATATTTATTTTTGGAGATTGGTTTATCTTTTTTGAGGTTGTAGAGGATATTGGATGTTAGTTTTTTTAAAACATTTTGTAAGGAAACAAAACCAATTTCATGATTTAGTGACATAATAAGTAGTAACCATTCGGTAAACATGCGAATTGGAAATTTGGTTTCTAGTGGTTTTTTCATGGATTGAGAATGGTTTTTTTTAATATGAGAGTCTCAAGACAAGATATGTGGATGATTAGGATATTATCCATATGGTGTCATGTGACTTGAGAAGGGTTTGTAAAAACATTGTGGTTTTCTCTAATAATAGTGTGATTAGTAGTTCAATGTATAGTGGAAACAACATAGTCAGTAAATTGTTTGTTAAAACATGTTACCTTACCATATGCACAGATAAAGAATTAATAAAATAGAAAATTTCCCCAATGAACATTATTTTTTTGACATCTAATCACCTCATAATTTATTATTATCCCAAAAAATAACCTTGTTGAATTTCAAGAGGATTTCCCCTTCGGTTCCTCAGTGATAATTGAATATTACATATAGATATCTTCAAGGTAATATAAGTTATCATCTTAGTTTCTCTTCTTCTCTATATATTACTTTTAGATCACCCATTCACTTGTTTTTATAGAACCTTATTAGGGTGTGAATGGTTTATGTAAATGAATTGTCAGGAAAATTTAGTGTTTCTATTTATTATAGGTTCATGGGAAATAATTGCCTCATATATAATTATTTAATTAGAAGGATATGATTAGTTAATCATTATTTAGGGCGGTTCACTAGTGTATTGCCTATCCTAGGGAATTCCTTATGTCCATTGAAATTATATTGTTCATAGAATGTGTAATTAATGATTTAAATACATTATAGGAAATAATACTAATTTAAGGATTTTATTTTGTTCCGGGAAGTATGGTTTTAAGTAATCTAAACTATAAACAGGATGTATTTTTTTAAATTCTTTAAATGTGACATTAAAAATATAAATTGTTTTTCAAGAATAATTTTTTTATGAATTCAAATATGAAACATATTATAAAATCTTGGAATGAATTTTAAATTTCCTGGACCTTGTAAAATGTTTCATGATGTGTGGTTTATTTTCCTATAATATGAATGTAATGTAATGGAACACTATGATGTCCTTAGTTTACATGAATAAATTAAAAAAATTAGTGCCCTATTTTAACTTTTTATAAATAGATGATGTGTACTTGACGATATTATTAATAGTTGTATTCATTTAGTAGGACCGAGGTTCCTAAAGTTTTAGATTCATACATATTTTGTATTGTTCCTTTCTGTGTCTTAGAGACTAAGTTTTGTGCACCCAAATGTCATGGATTTTATTTTTTAGATACATTGAGATTTTAATACATTATTTGATATTTGATATAACTATTTTCCAACAAGTTCTTTTATTTTTATTTATACTTGATAACTTTTTTACATTATTGGATCATGTCAACTTGTCATGCATTATGTTAAGTAAAATACGTTTTGATTTATATTTTTAAAGTAATAATTTATAATCCTATAGAGATTATAATAATCATTTATGTATTTGAATTTTTTTTACTAGGTAGATAGTTTTGATAGAAAAAATAAATTTACATGATATTTTTACATAAATTTCTCAAATATGTATTTAAATAGAGAAATCAGTCGTGATTCACGACAGTGGTGTGAATCACTATAAAAGAATATTTTAAACTCTCGAAAATGATTTGAAATGATTTTTTTCATTTGAAACGTTTTTATGAAACCTTGTTTTTAGATAAATTTGAATTTAATTTAAAGGGACCGTAATACAATTTGGTTCCTCCCAAATTGAATGAATTTAAGGATCATATTGAGGATCTTTAATCTAAGGTATTTTATCATCATAGTGAACAACATTAGTCTTCACTAGTGATATTTATAAATAAGGTGGATGGAAGTCTCCCAAAATGTGTTTTTATAGAAAAATCAACCGGGTTGTAGTGAAATACAAATATCCATTTCCTATGAATTTTGACCCATTTGATCAGCTTTAGAGAGAATTGTGTTTTTTGAAAATTGATCTGAGATTAGGGTACCACTAATTTGGGGTCTGAGAGAATGATATTCTAACAGAAATATTGAGTAATATGTATTTCATTTTGATTATATTGTTGTTTCTTTTTTCATCTGTTCTAAATCTATTTTGGTGTTTATATATGTGATTAATGAATTCGATAATTGGTTATTGGAGTCCTAATTTTTTTATCATGATGATATCCTTATTTATTCTAGATCAGAATAAGTCATGTTGGGATTTTAAATTTCATCCCTGGAATCATGGAGGAACATCACCTACAAAAAAATCAACCCATGTGTTATTTTTAGATTCAATAGGTTAATTTTTTATCCAATTTATTTCTAACAAGTTTTAAACAATTGATCATGAAAATGTCATTGTGGTGATGTCTTGGGAGGGTCCTAGTTACATTTTTGAGCTCTGATGTTTCAAGGGTCTAGCTGGTTATTACAAGGATTTTTTTAATACCTATACATGATTTCAAATCCTATAAAATGGTTTACCTATAAGGGTATAATGTTTTTTGGGAGAAATATGTTCTTGAATCCATTGAGATATTCAATGTGAGATTGACATTAGGTCAGGTTTGGATTCTTCCATTGACTTGTGTTAATTATGAAATCTATCATTATTACCCATATATGCGTCTTGGTTATGTTTTAATGCTTAGGAGATATGTGGAAACTAATTTCACTCTTTAATTATGTCATAATGGGAAAGAACTGTCCCATTCATGATATTTAGTTGGAAGTCATGATGCATTGAAATAATGCATGGGTCCAATATATACATATAGAGATATATATGTTGTATTTTTAGATAATAAGTGTCTTAAATGTATCTTCATTTAGAAGGATATTATCATAATACATATTTTAAGGTTATATTTCCTTCAAAATATTGATTTTTATATTTCTTACACCCCCATTATGGAGAATTTTTTCACAGATTCCTTGAAAAGAAAATATCAAACGTATTCTAAGGAGGAATCAATGGTAGATTACTAATTCATGATCTTGATTTTAAATATACAGTTAGATGATGAGAGAGATATTAGTTTTTATTTTATAGAATATAATCATACTTTCTGATATATTTATGATTGTTATGACTAATTTTTGATTATGAGGTAGAGTTTTAACGTTTTAGATGTTATTTTTATTTTGGGGATACCTCGAGTTAGTTGATTATATATACCGATGGAGTGTTGTACATTTTAGGTATACTGGTATCTCTAATAGTATTTATACATTAGTTTATGGAGTGTTAAAACCTATTGATTTGGACCACACACCCTGATTCTACCAATAATGTGTTAAGATTCCCTCTGACTCGAAATTACATTTTTGGTGGCTAATAATGTGATGATTTATTTTTGGATTTATGTGTTTGTTCCTTTCCTATCAGAGAATATTGATGGAACATCTTATACCTATAGGATTACTATAACCTTTACCAATTACCATATAGAAATAGGATGATATATTAGTGAAATGTTTTATTAGGATACCAAAAACACCTACTAGTATTGTTTTTATTTTAATAATTATTTATTGACTCGTGATTCCCCTAAATTTCAACCCTATTATAGTGTCTACAAGGGTATAGGGTCTAGATAACATGTAAACGTACAAGATTATAAGAATCCCTTATGAGCCATAAACTATCCCCTATGATATAAAACCTTAAATTATAACTGCTTTTTTCCCTTTATTACATGTAATGTTGGTTTCTCCGTTTAATTTTAGCAAATATTATCATCCATCGATGAAGCGACAAACTAAGTGAACCATCCAGATTCTGGAGGAAATGCTTTGGGATTGTGTGCATGGCTTTAGTGGGTCAGGGGTGAAATAGATTACCTTAGAGGTATTTTCCTATAATAATACTTATTATGATTTCCTAATAATGGAATATTTAGAGTATTTATTTAATAGGAATTGAAAATCACGTCTTTTATTTGAAGAAGTTCTATAATGCTCTTGGGTTTGAATGATTTTTGTCTAAGAGGCATTGGATATCATATAGTTCTTTTTGAAATTATTAAAAATAGATTATATTCCACATAAATATTATGCCTTTTAGTGTTATTATTTTATTGAATAATAATTTTGTTAAATGGTTTTTCTACATGTTTCAAAAAGGTATGAACATAAACATATAGGGGAGCATTGTAAGTTAGCACCTCATTTTTTCAACCGAATTTAGATTTTGGTGTAAGATAGAAGTTTTTAATTTAATATGAAAATAAATAATCTGTTGATATATATCAATGCGATTTTAAATATTTATCGACTAAAGAAGTATTAACCATATCTATCTTACATGATTGAGTTGAATGATATGAAGAACAAACTCATCACCTTAGTGGTTGAAATACGTATTCATGTAGTTGATTGATGGGATCACGTTAAATGTGGTTGGAAGTTCTCATTACTTCATGGGATAAAGATGTGTGTTTGGGATATCATTATTAATGGGAGTGTGAGGCCTTAAAAATATAGTGATGGCCTTATCTCAACATGCTTTTTAATATAGATTCCATTCTAGGGAGAAATTGTTTTCCGTGTGGGGAGAATTTTTATGACCTCAATTTCATTTTTATGTTTATTTCTCAATAATCGATTATCTATTTTGATGATCTAAATTAATTCAAGTGGTATGGGTTGAAAATTTTTAGTTTTTGGTAGATATGTAATATGTATTGTTTAAAATATTTGGTACAATTAATATTCTAGTAACTCTATGATATGGAAATTGGATTTATTGTATAATTTTTCAGATTTTTAGAATGAATTATAAAACTATGAAAGTCACTAAACAAATAGTATTAGTGATTTGAATGTTTTTATTTTATAATAATATAGATTCATTAATTTTTTTGAAACCCCGTGGTGTTTCTTATGTAACCCTTTTACTATGTTTTTAAATGACAGTGTCCACTACAAGGTTTTCTAAACCATGTGTCATAATAATGTTCATAGATCCAAAAATCATGAAATCCTATATTACCCCTATGTACATAATAATTTTAACCTCTATTCAACTAATAATTCTTCATTATCTAAAAATAGACACTACATGAAGTGTTATAGGCTATCCCCACTAGTTCATTAGTGATCCTTTATTGTTATTCATTGATCTCATCTAAATATGTTCCATTTTCCTCTCAATTACTCTTTGGTTCTCTAACCACTCCATGATCATTAGTCTCCTTATAATTAGGGAAATTTATTTGTCTCTGATTTCATTATCTATATGGTTAGATGGGAATTTATTGTCGTTTTCATGAATCTATACATCAGAGGACCTTATATCTTGGTTTTCCTAAACTAGTTTGAATGATATAATTGTTTTCATTATTCATGATGTGCATGTATTTTTCCTATGGTCTATCCCAAGGCATAACTTTGGTTCTCTAAAATATCACAAGCATTAAATTATGATGTTAATTATTTCAAGTGTATTCATGGTGATCATAATATTTGATGGAATTGAATTTTTTCCTATGAATATTTTTTTATTGAAAGTATAGTTATGAACATAATTTTCTTGACTAAATGAATTAATGGTGACTGTAAAATGTGAAATGGTTTTTCAAGCATGGCGTCTATGTGGATCTCTATTGAAATATTTTTATTAAAAAAATCACTAATTTGAGGTGGTTTTTTATTGTAAAATGTGTTATAAAACACTGTTCATTTTTCTTGAATGTGAATTTCATGTAATACAACAATGAGGATAACTTTTAGTATGGGGATAACTAAACAAATACGATCATTTGTCTATTTAACTATCACTATGATAGGTTCCCTTGATATCATGTTTTCTTGGGGATAGCCTTTCTATGGGACCGAGGTTGTTAGAAATTTAGATTAATAATTTTTTCCAACAGTTACATTTTATGACTTATTATTTAGTTTTGTAAACCCTATCATCATATATCTCCCTTTTTCAATGCTTTGAGAATTAATTAATTAAATTAATATTTTTTGTTCTCAATTTTTCATATGTTCTTTTTATATTTATTGATTCTTGAAAACTGACTCATATTATTAGTTAGGCCATTGAATGTTTAATATATCATATTTTCTAGATTTTAAGAATATATAATGAATTATAATGGATTGGTATATTTTAAAAAAACAAAAAGGGAGGAATTTTTGTTGAAAATTCTTATTTTTTATTTTATGAGGAAATATATTTTTTTTGAAAAGCTATTTGATACATATGCACATAGATTGTATTGATTCTTTAGTGGTATCACACTAAGATTTAATGGTGACACCACTATTTTTTATATGGGTGTTATTAGATATAGATTTTCTTAATATAGTTGAATGGGAGAGTTTTATTTAAATGATGAATCTCCTCAATGATGTTTCATTTTCAATGAGCAAGATTTGTGGTGACAAAAAGTCACATGGAGATTCAACCAAGTGTTATTTTTAGTACCATGGTTGGTTGGTATTTTATAAGATCGAAAATACCTTGATATCCAATTGCTTTATGTGACCTCTTTTGATTATTCTTTATATATAATATGTTATGTATATCTAATGGTTACCCAATTTGATTATGTCGTCTCATATGTATGATGAGGCTGAAATCAATCCCATATCATTTTTCGTGGATACCTGGATGCTTTCTTCTAGGCTATGGATGTCATGAATTATCTTCATCACTTATGGTCGGATATAAAGATTATAATCATGTGTTTAAATGTTTTTTAAAAAACTTTATATCTTAGACTAGTTTTCATTAAAGATTTTGGACATGATTTTGTGTCACCCTCATGTTTATGGATGGTTGTTGCTATATTGGATGTAAGACAGTCAAAACATGATGAGAATTATAAAAGTTCCTATAACAATCTCAATTTCTTAAAAATAATCAACTTACCATGGGAGGTCTGAGGTTTTGATTTTTTTCTTAGTTATTATTTTATAATTTTTGATTCAGTTATTCAAAATGAGTATTTGATATTTGAATCAAATTCTATTATAAATAGTTTTCATTATTGGGTTTTATAATTTTCTCATCCACCAATAAGAATAATCTATATTTTATACGGAATATGTGGATAAATCCTCATAATAAAATACTATAGATAACCTAATTAATTTGGAAATTATTTTCTAAAATATGTAATCCATGGGTCAAGTCAATGAAATTCAACCAGAATAAAAAGTTGAACATGAATTGAAATTAACTAATAAAAATCCACTACAAATTAATTTTCATAAGTGAAAAATGGATTTATAATTACATTTCAAATTATTTAGAGGATATTATACTTTAAAAAAATACAGATGAGTTAAATATAGTATTTACTATTGATGTGAATGATTTATGGGGACAGACGTTGTGGGAATATATCTTGAAAGACATGTTTTCGAAGAATATCACATGGAATATCAAAAATAACTCATTTACAAAAATAATATCCTAATAAATTATTTGCAATGAAGGAGTCAGAGTTTTCTACTTTATATAAGGGATATCATTTATCATATAGTTTTCTACTCAATTGTTTGAGTTGGTACACTTATCTATAGAGTTTTAGTTAAATGATTATCTCAAGGTGAAACGGATTGAAATGTGGTTAGGGGAATATATTTTATATTTAGTGATTATTATGTTCTTACAAATCTATGAAGAGGATATAGATAACAAAAATATGTCTGTGGAAATCATATCATGGATGGAAGAACTCTTTTGAAAATTAGTGATAGAAGTGGGTATCTATAGATTTCTTTTTTGGTCAAAATACAAAATAGGTTGTTTAGTACTGTAATGGTGGAAGGAGTGTACAATAGAAATAAGTCTATTTTCTGTTTTTATATCACTAATATGGAATGAATACATTCCCTATTCCTTATTATAATCAAACACCCAACATGTGTCACAGATGTTGAAAATCATGTCATCTTCATCATTTCTTTTAGAGTTCATCCCAGGTAAGTAGTGTTAAATCCACATTTAAGAGGGGATCTTAGTATAAGAATGTAAAAAGATGGAAACATATCATCCTCATTTTAAGAGTGATTCTTATGGGGTCGAAAAATGAAATTATGGGGCTAGGAATCATTAAGATTTAGAGTGTTCGGTAGGCTGTCAAAGGCATGAGAAACTATAATGAGGGTTTTAGTATTTATTCCATCATCTACGGTTTTATATTCATTTGATATAGTTGAAACAAATTCCATCATATAATATATGTTGATCAATATGATGGGATTACATTTTGAGATAATTCTATTCATGATAACTCTTTCTACACCTTTGGGGATGAAGTTGGAGTGGGGATTTGAATTCATAGAATTCCGGGTAATGATCACTAATAACAAACCCATTTTGGAATTTCCCATTTTTCGTACTAAAATATTTGATCTTATTAATTGTATTATATGATTATTTATAAGGTCTATATCGAATAATATTTATCATTGTGTATAGTTTCTTTCTCTCTATGGAGTAACTCATACCTTTCAGTGTGATTTGGATCGGAGATCAGGGGGGATGTCCATTTTTCATAGTTTAGTTATGATCTATTTATAGTTTTCATAGTTTCTATTTTATAATATTGAATTATATATTTGTTTCCCTCTTCTAGTGGTTGTTTAAAATTATACCGATGACATTTTAAAATATTTCTTTGGGTTATCACTTCTCATTGAAGTGGAGTTTTCTATAGACATGATTTATAAATTGAGACTCATATCCATGAGAATATACAATATGAAACCTATAGAAATGTATGAATTGAGGGTTCATATTGAAGATCGTTTTGATGATTTATTTATTCATCAATGGGTTTTTCCTTGGCCATCTCCAAAAAAAATTCAATAAAGATAAATCACAGTCTCCCATACTAGGCTGTTTACCAGAAACTCATCGTTGTGGTTTTCAAAAAAAAATACCACACCAATAAATGATTAACTTTTCATCCATTATAATGGAGAATGATGGGTTTCAAAGATTCATCTGAGATCATCGTACCACCATGTGATTATCTAAGAAGAATATATTCATAAGAGAAAAATTCAGAGAAATTATGGCCCTTTGCGACTATTTTTAAGTTGTATGACCTTAATATTTCTCATTTTGGGCTCATTGTTTGGATTAATTGAATCTTTCAATGGCTATTCAATTCCTTCTTGGTTATTTTCAGGGATGATATCCTTATTTCTTCAATATTGAAGATGGATTATATTGAGAATTTGAATATTATCTTTGGAATCCTAAGGGAACATTTTCTTTAAAGAATGAAATCGTCATGTCTGTTCTGGATACACTAGGTGAAATTTCTGGACCACATTATTTATTAAAATGTTGGATTAGTGGAAACTAAAATGATCTAGAAGGTGATGTAAATAAGGAATTTAATAAACATGTATTTTATATGATGTTTCTATGGACTAGATCACAGTAAAAGCCTCATTGTTCGAGACTTCTACAAATATAAATCCTCTATGATAGAGTTCACCCACATGGGTGTACCAGTTTTTTAGATTAATCAATCCTTGGAAATATTTGATGCATTGATAGAGATATTGAATTTCTCTCCATAATTGATTATTCCAGATTTTTTTATTTTCTAAATTATCTATTGTGATGCCTCAATTATGGGTTTAACTTGTTTTCTTTTGTAGGGGAGACATGTCTTATATTTTGGACCTTGTTAGTTATTTTATCATTAAAAGAACTATCTCTTTGAGGATCATGAGGTGGAATCTATATTATACATTCTTACGACTTGGTTCTACAATATTTTTAAGTAGTGTTTTATAATATAAAAAGGTCATATGAGTCTGATGTATATCTTCTATAAGAGGGAATTCAACTTGAAATAGAGATAATGGTTTCAGTACCTTCATGCTTTTTATTCTGATATATCTAACACTTAATTTAAATTGATGTGGGTCATAGAAGAATTCATATAAAAATTAGTGACTTAATATGTTATCAAACATGTGGATACATGATAGTTGTTGACAAATTTCTTGAGATGAACATGGGAAATGGGAGATCTAACAAAAATTTATTCTCAGCCTACAAGAAGACTATATCATTTATTGATGATCAGATTCAACTTTTTTAGTCTTAGGATGTGAAGTGTTAGTATATTATAAGGAATTTTATGGTGGGGATACCTCAGGTGAGTGGTTCTAGTAACAGAATAAAATGTAGTGCATCTGAGGTACAACGGCTGGGTTAATAGATGAAAGGCATGATAATTTGAATAGCTTACACTTATCATGTTGTTTTTTTCTCCAAAGATCTACCATTATGTTCCCCGGCATGATACATCCATATTTTTTGACATAAATATGATGATTTATTGTAGGATTTTTGTATTGGTTCCCCACTTTCTAGAGAATTAAGGAAGAACATCATAGACCTATTGGTTTTATAAAACCATTACAAATTCCCTATATAGAACATAAGTGAGATAGATATGGAAATTTTGTTTTGGATACCTTAGGAATGTAGTGGAATGGATGGGGATTGATAGATTATTCATCGGCACTAGAAATTAGTTAATTTCATACCATTAAGTGAGTCAATGAATGTAGAGGATCTTGGGTACTTTTATGTGCTAGAGATTGTTAGATTTTATTATGTTACATTGGGTATCTTCCCTAATAGATACCCTCAAATTATATCTCATTTCTGGTGTGGATTGAAGACATTGATAGGTTCTCACATGATGTTCACCAATGTTTATAATCCATGGAATGATAGATAAACTATGTGACCCATCAAAAATGTTGAAGAAATGGTCCTGCAATGTGTTTGTGTCATCTATTTATTATGGGAAAAATATTTGCATGTAGATGAATTTACCTATAAAAATACATTCTAGATTTGATCAGAATTATGCCTTATGATGCATTATATACATGGCCTTTAAAATAATCTCTATATTGACATGATGTTGTAGAACTAAGCATGGTTGGACAGAGAATCATATAGGAGATGAAAATAATCGTGCATTTGATCAGTAAGAGGTTAAGGATGTATCATAGTCACCAAAAATATAATGATGATCATCATAATCATCAATTGTACAATGAATTTGGTGGTCAGATTTTTCTTATAGCTTCACCTTGGTTTGTACATATCCATTTGGAGAATAAGGGTAATATAGAACTACATTATGTGGGACTATTTGAGATATTGTAGAAGATAAAAAATGTGGAATATCCTTTGGAAATAAATTTTTTCTTCTATAAATGATGTATTTGATTTATCCCAATTAAATACATAATATCAGGATTAGTCCAACATGATTGAGTTCAAGGATTTTAGGTTTGGTAAAAACACCACAGAGTTAGAAATAATTATTTAGACAATGGATGAGGGGGTGAGATGCGAAGGGGTTTCCCTCACTTCTCACTATGAATGCTGTCGTATCCCCCATGTTGAGTCCAGTGAACAACTGTTCTTCCTTGGTGAATGGGTACCCACCATATGGTAGGATCTGGGTCACATCACTAGAAGAATTGTACAAGTTATTTTTGGTGATTCATTCTTTCCTTCATGGTTTCTTGGCTCGGACGATATCACCTAGGAACAGATGGCCCATGTGACTGTCTTTGTGGTTGGGAGTTGCATTATCAGTTCTGCTTGGAATAAATCTAGAATTGCGGGATTTAATAGCACTATTTCAGTTATTAATATATGGAATAGGGATTTGTCCATGGAACATGATCCTTTAATTAGGTAGTGGATGCTCTCTCCCTCTCTTTTATGGATGTCGGTAGGTAGTAGTGATGACATCCCAAAACTAGGGCGGCTCTCCAAATAAATTTGGGTGTGATGGATTCCTCCATTGTGAGGACATCTTCTAAAAATCAGTAGATCATGCAAATATGGCCTCATTCATGGTGGAGGGGTTGTGAGGGATGTGATTAGTTCAGTGTTTCTAGCTTTCTGTTTTTACCTTAGGCCAGGTGACTCCCTTCAAGATGAAGCTATTACCTTGCTTAGTGGATAATCACTAAGTCTCTCCCATGGTTTTTAACTTTCTGTAGTGTAATATAATTCATTAATTCTAATACACTAAATTAATGGAGTGATATCCATCCCCTGGTCCATCACATATACTATTCATAAATGTAGAGAGATTCTTCTTAATGATATCGAGCATTAACATACCTGGAGAGATGGTAATATGGTTGCATATTTTATGGCCTCACAGGCATCACCCGGTTCCTGAAGTACCATTTTTTCTTGTATTGGATCCCTTCCCCTTTTATGTGTTTATCTTGTTTGAGCTGACGCCCTTGTCTTACAATGTTTTAGACCACAATGATATGTGTGACCCTTGGTCCTGTAATTTTTGAAATAAATCTACCGGCATTTGGATGGATGGACAATGGACTATCAATATAATTTGATTCATTGAATGTTGACAAAACGTTTTCTCATGACATCGAAGTGTGGTAGGGAAAACAATGAGACATAGGTGCTTGTGGCCTTAATGATTCATCAATGGCCTTATCTCTTCTTTGGTTCATGAACATTTTCCCTTACAAGGGAGAATTTGTTTTATGGTATGCAGTATCCAGATTCTGTATAGTTCATAATAAAGGTTATTTTATATTTTTCCCCTTATTATAAGTTTTTTGAGGTTTTAGGATGTTGGGGATTGTGAAAATTGATTTTTTTTAGGAAAATATGAAGGTTGCAAGGTTTAGTCACCAGGTTGGTGACTATCATGTTGTAATTGTGTGGCATGGATCTATGACTTCTTGTGCGTTTCTTAATGATTTTTGGCATGGTTCTTCCAATAATGTGATTCCCTAATTAATCAATATTTGTGTTTCCTATGTTTTGGAGTTGATATATCATGACTTGAGCATGTTTTTTCAATCCATTCCATTTTTACTAAGTAAACATGAAACCATGTTTTGAATGGATTGCAGGGACCACATGGTTCGCACACTATTTGTTAAACTCTATAGCCTATCCATGCATCAGGATCAAAAAATCATAAAATGGAAAATTATATTGGCTCCCTTTGTTTTTTTATCCTCTAATAACCACATAATTCTATAATATCTAGAAAGAATCCTATGAGATTGTTTAGAATCTCTCCAACATGGATCTTTTTTGATTTAAGATTGTTCTTCATGGATCTCTTTCAGGTAAGTTTATTTTTTTATGGTATATCCTCACTTGTGTAGATATCATCATGATCTATCCTTCAATTATTTTGAGGGAACCATATTGGAAAATGATTTCATGATCATGAGGGGTTGATATTAATAGTTGGAATTTTTGTTTGATCTATATTTTTTAACACCCAATCCCATCATTTCCCACCACTGATTTTGATGTGGATAATTATTTATTTATACTTGATGATGGTGTCTATTTCCTATGTTTTTTCACATTGAAAATTTTTTGTTAATTGAAATTTGGTTTTTCTAAAATTGTGAATTTATGATTTTAAATCCATGGTAGTCTATTTTAATAATTCATTTATTTGAGTTTTCCTTTCTCTTGGATGGATTTTTAATGAATACAAAACTATGTATAATAAGGGTTTATTGTTTTGTATCAAATATTACCTAAAAAATGAAAAAAATTATTTAATCGGGAATCTAAAATTGTGAATTAATGATTTGAAATCCATGATAGGATATCTTATTCATTCATTTATTTGAGTTTATCTTTTTCTAGGATGGGTTTTTAATGGAATCAAAACTATGCACAAGATGTTTTTATTTTAATGTCTCCATGATTACATTAAAAAGGTAAATATATATTTATAAATGAATTCCTTGGAGATCACAATTGAAAACACCATAAAAATTATAGTATTAATTTTAAATGGGTTGGTTAGTAGATTTTTTTTTATCAAACATTTTTTTTCCATGAATGTGAATAATATATAATGGAATACTAGAGATACCATGGGTTAAAGAATAAAACTAAGAAAAGATTATCCATAGAAATGTTTGTTGTCATTAGGGGAGGTTCCCATGTTTTCATGCCAATTATGGGTAGAAATTCTGTGTGAAAAATGTTTCAATAATTTTTTAGTCACATATTTCCACAACTGTTATATGTCTGCCTTAGTGATTTAGTTGTGTACGTATTATCTTCATGTATTTACCTCATTGGATACATTGTTCTACCATTTTTGTGCATAGATGTTTTATATGCCCATTTTCCCACTTATTATTGAAATATTTAATGTTACTTGATAAAAAATTTATATTATCATTTAATTACATTGTAAATTTGATATATACTATTATTTGGTTTATATTAATATGGAATGAAAATGGCAGGAGTAGTATGTTTTCGAAAATAAAACCAACAAGATTTGTTTATATTGAATTTTTTTTTAAAATTATTTAGAAATAAATTTATAAAAAATATATAATCAATGAAAATTGTTGATAGTGTGATGATTATTTGTGGTATCCAATGTTTCATTAGTTATCACACCCTAATTTTGACTTTGGGTGATTATAAGACTAGGATGTCAGGATATAATTATAGGGATGCGACCATGGATAGTATGGCTATTTATTCATGTGCATCTATTACAATGGGTTGTGATGTTTTCATGTAGTGGTTACCTGAAGATGGAAACATGGTTTGTTTTAGTTTACATGTTTTTTTGGTCTTTATACTTTTCCATGCATCCTTTTATCAAAAATAATTGATGTGTAATTTCTATTTGTTGTTAGAATTTGATATATATTCTTTTCTATTATGTACATTATTTAAACCCACTACATCAATTACCTAATTGGTTTGATATCATTTACACTTTATTTTTTTGTTCTCATGTTCTTATCACCAACATGTGGGGAAAGGGATTTTGTTTCAATCATTTTGTTATCCCAAATTGGGTTCATCATGGATTAAACAAGGTTTTTCTAAAACATATATGGTTTTCATGAAAAAATTATAATTTGATCTAGGCTGTAAGAACCTAGATATTCTTTTTTGGTATGGATATTGTTTCGAGTATGTTTTGGGGAAAAGGATGATTTGGAAAAATTTTGAGTACATTCCTTGTACTCAGTTGTCGCATGTAACCATGTACTGGTTATTTAGTGGTTGAGTACAGAGCCATGTGGTCTGCCTAAAGCGGGGGATGGTTGAGGCTAGTACATGGAATGTACATCAAATTATCATGCCATTTACATTTCTTTTTATTTGTCTAATCGGACCAGGGTCGTTTCTAATATATATAATGATCTTCTTCTATCCTTGTTTCATCCAGGAGCGACTACGATCGACGTTCAATGTCGGAGCCACCGATTCTCTATCCATGGTCTAATTCTAACTCTGGGGGGTGAATTGGACTACCAAGAATGAGTTATTCCTTCATCTTGATCCTCTCTTCCTAATTCCTTCTCTATCATGGGTTATTCAAGATTGAACATTTTTGACTTTTTTGTAGATCTAAGACGTTCTAGGCTGATTCAAGGGCCGACGTTGAAGAATGATATGTGTTCAATGTTGAGGTTGGTGGTTTGTTTCATTTCAGAGTATGTCTTTGAGTTATATATTCCTAGGTGTTGATTACCCATAATTTGGGTATTTCATGTAAATTAATTGAACCATATTGTCATATTTCTTATATTTATTGATATATTAATAGATTTTCATTGATATATTGTGCTAAAGTTCAAGTTTATGGGACATACTGTCGGTGTGTTTCCTTGTTTGAATGATTATGGCCATTTTCTATAGGTTGTCTTTGAGGAAGACAATGTTTTGTTCCCTTTCTTGTAAGAAGGCGGTTGATTACATAATTAATGCTTGTTAAATTCCTATGTAATTAATTGTAGCTGTTTATCATTGTAGTAGTTGTGATTACATGGTATGGTGGATATCGTTTGTGTACAATTGTATTACATAGGTTTGGGAGAACCTTGTTTAGTTATACTATAGAGTGAATTGATGTTGAGCGCTTCTCTAGAGTGTCTATTATATTTACATTGCATGACTAAGGGGGGATTGATGGTGAGTTCTTCCATAGAGTGTCTATACTATATCTTTATGTGACCAGAGGGGGAATTGACATTGATTACTTCCCCAAAGTGCCTTTAGTTTATCATTAAATGAACACTTGTGGAATTGACGATGAGTGTTTACTCATAGAGTCTTTTTTTGTGGGACTATAGGGTTTAGAGTGTTTGAGCTTTCCCAGAGGGTCGTTATATTTTTATTGATTTGATGATATGTTGAACCAGAGGGTTAGATATGAGAGCCTTCCAAGAGTGTTTCTTGTGAATGACTGATTGATTGTGACGATCCTGTCAAGCTAACGAACAAGATTGGACTCGGTATTACATGATTGTAAGATGGTATTCTAAGATATTTTTATTCTTTTACAAAGTGGATATAAAGATTACTCTAGATCCCATGATTTCATTCTTCGATGGTTTGAATAATTAATAAAAATATATTAATATAATTGAAATATGTATGATTGTTTACTTTCATGTACATCCTTGTGTATTTCTTCATTTGGCACTTTCCCTGCTATATATATTCTATGATAGTTAGGCATATATATTTTTGTGGTTTCCTACTGGGATTCATCCTACTCCTTGTTGGGGTCATGCTTTCAGGCCAAAATAGATTATATGGTTTTGGGTATAGATAATAGCAAGCACACTTCTACATAAGGTACATGATTTCTGGTGGAGCTAGAGAGCATGGGACCAAGCTAAGGCTTGCGATTCTACATGAGTATACTTTTTTCTTTTTTAAATTGGATTAGAACATTATTTCCTTTATTGTGACTTATTTAGATAGTTTCCTAGACTCATGTGACGCGCATCACTTATATATGTGCTCCAGTTGTTTATTTAATATCAGTCTTCCATTATTTACTTCTATAATATAGTATTACTGTTTCTGTTGTTGTTTAATATTGTTACTTTGTTGTGATGCCCTTATAATGAGGGCATAGTTTCCCCACTATCACACCCAAGGCCCTCACTACATGTTGACAGCCTTTGGAATTCAGGGAAATGTGCTTGAGGCAATGTGACCAACCGGGTATGGGGAACCTTTAGGCAGCACCCGGATCAGGGATGTTACAAGGTGGTATCAGAGGAGTTTATTTTCTGCGTTTTCTTATTGTTTAGAGCCTATAGACAGTGATGGGAAGGAATAGGTAGTTAGTAATAAATTGTGCTTGGGTGTAGCTAACCTGTGTACAGGGAAAATCTATGTTACCTAGAATATTTCTATTTTCTGGTTTTGCAATGGTTATAGTTTATTAGGTTTTACCATTGGGTGATACACATGTTTTGGGTTGTTATGATTTATATCATTGGGGTTTCATTTCTTTTGAAACCCGGCGAGATAAGGTTATTCCATCCCATGAAACATATAGGCTCTTTCTAGAGATCACATTTCATGCATTCATGTCGTGCAATTTAGGGTGCATTACCGATTTCATTTGGTTGTGAAATATGTTGTGTTAGATATGCATGATTCTGTGATAGATGCCTTCATATAATACCAGATATTTTCTAGCGTATTGAAAATATGTAACATTTCATTTTTAAGGACACTAATCTTTGTTCCCAGAGGTGTTATGGTCCCTCTTGGATCAGAATTTGGTGGAACAATTATTAACATTAATTTATTTTTTCCTAGTATTATGTGAATAAGAATTCCAAACATTGATTTTTGGGAGTATGGGCTCTCACAGGTTCGAATTTGTCACCCCTTTGATAGTATTATAAGTTTTTAAGGGTTCATAAAAAGTTTCATAGGCCTATTTTCCATAAAACCAGACAACATGATGTGTGGTTCTATAAACACACACCATGTGTTCTTCGATTCCAGAAGAAAAAACTATTCTTAATTACATGTCGTGTACTGTATGTACACGACCTATAGTCTTAAAATCTATTATTGACTATGTGAGCAGAGACACAGGTCAGTAAATGTTTGATAGAAAATGTCATGTACTAGGAGTACATGCCGTGTGGTAGAGGCCATGTATTCGACTATGTGACTAACGACATGGTTGGATGAATTTCGGGTAGTACACACCGTGTCCATCATGAATTTGTTGTGTGGAAGTCGACCATGTCTCCGACCGTGTGACTAATGACACTGGTGGTTAAGGCATAGTTAGTACATGTTGTGTCTAGGGTTAACACATGGTGTAGTGTTACCTAGGAAAGAACCGTGTGGTTTAGTGGTGTAGTAGAACTCGGGCAGAAGGGAAAGATCAAGTACATGATGTGTCATAGAATGAACATGCCGTGTGTATGGGTGTTACATGAAAATGTTGGGAAGAGGTAAACGCCCATGTTGAAACCTGAGGAAGCACACTGTGTGGAGGATATTCACAATGTGTAACCTTTTTTGATAAAACATAATTTTTTCTTATCATATTCCTTTCTTAAACATCTATGTATTTGCCCTTAATAATCATGAACTGCGGTGTGTGATTGACCTTTAAGAGTCATGCCACTGAGACGTCCTCCAATTGTACGTCAGATATAAGGAAATGGTCAGACACCGAAAATGGTAGATCAGGGACGACCAGAAGATCCTACTGTTGCTTCTTTCTTGGAACAAGCTGTTATATAAGACACAGGTGCAGATACATAGTTCTGAGAATGTTTCAAGATTTTCATGTTGATCTACAAGAGAGCACTGCATCATACCCCGTCTATGGCAGAGTTGACAGAAATTTATCACTAGTAACCACCACCAACATTCTTTGGGGATGAAGTACCTTAGGCTGTATATTCATGGTTAGAATCCATGATTTCTATCATTGAGAATCTCTAGACTCTTCTAGAGAGGACGATGATGCTTGCAACCTACATGCTTCAAGATTCTTCCAAGAGATGGTGGGATGAGATATCCAGGTAGGACACCTATGAGTTATGGCTTGGGAGGAGTTACGGAAGACCATCCATGAAAATTTCTACCTGAAGACCTTGAGTACCGACTACGCCTTAGATTTCATGGGTCTAGAACATGGTAATCTTTTAGTCATGGATTATTCTTCTCGATTGATAGAGCTATAGTGATTTATACCCATTCTGGTGGGTGATGATGAATTTCTGGCCAGAAAGTTTTTTGGATGGACTCAGACATAACATCTAACCCCAGGGGCACATCTTCATCTTGAATTCCATATCTCATATTTTAAACCTATAGATGATCACCGAGAATAATCTGAGGGAGTCTAGAGATGTGATCCTATGCATTTCGTCATCCATAGATGGTACTTCTCTGACTAATAGTAGGAAGCACTGCATGGAGTCTACGCACTAAGTTCTTAGTAGAGGTGATATTACTTCAGATAGACAGGTGGTAAGCTACCAGTGTGGTAAGAGTGGGAATATGAGACATCAGTTCATGAGATACCCAATCAAGTGCCGATCTAGCGGTATGATGGGCCATATTTAGCCTTTTTTCAATTTTTCTCACTAGCAGCATGTGATTGAGGTTCTTCTATGACTCCATGTTTAAGAGCAGGACCAACATCTTTTCATCAGTTAGGGAACTGAAATTATATAGGTCGTTCTGGCTAAGGAGGTGGTCGTGGCCATGGGATTCATGCTATAGGTTTTCAGTGATCTTAGGGTGGAATAGCTCAGGGTTGTCTGGTAGGGTCACAGGGATGTGGTACATGGAATAATTTTGTAGTGATGTAGACCGAGTAAGAGTAGGATTTCTGACCCATTATGGTTATAGGTACGATTTTATTTTCCACATATTTAGCTTCTGAACATTTTTATACAATGGATTCCCATATTTTCATATCTGTTGTAGTTGTGGAGAACCTTGGGATTTGTGTCTTTACTTATGGGGATTCTATAATGCTAGTCCCTCTGTTGGGGATTAGAACGACTATAGTTCGTCCGTGAAAGGAGTTGACTCTTGAGGTTGGTGGGTGTCACTTCATATTGGACCTCTATGTCGTGAGATGACAGGATTCGATGTCATTCTTGGGATGGAGTGGTTAGTTTCCTTCCAAGATTTTGTTTACCGATATCGTCATATGGAGATTTTCACGTCGCTTGAGGGTGGGTCTTTTCTACACAAGGTTCAATGGGATGTCTCAGCGAGCAGAGTGGGACCCGAGCATTTTGGGATGGGAGAAATTATAGCCCAAATTGCTAGATTATATTTGGAGGACCATGGGACTTCACAAAAGGACCTTCCTTGAGTGGGGATTTGTTTTATAGATGTCATTCAAGATGAATTTTTGGGATTAATTCTAGAGAGTGAGGTAGATTTCATAACAGAGCTTGTGCCAGGAGTGGCACCAGTGTCTATTCCTCATTATAGGATGGCTACACTAGAGTTACAAGAGCTCAAGAAGCACTTAAAGGAGTTACATGAAAAGGGATTCATCTGACCCAATATATCTCCTTGGGGTTCACCTTTACTTTTTGTGAAGAAGGAAGACAATAACCTCAGAAATTGCGTTGATTATCAGAAGCTAAAACAATTGACAATCAAGAACCAATATCCCTTGTCGAGAATTGATGATCTCTTTTATCTGCTTTGAGGAGCATGCATGTTCTCGAATATTCGATTGAGATCCAGTTATAAATAGTTGCGTGTTACACCATCAGATATACCTCATACATCCTTTTCGATCAGGTATGGTCTATACAAGTATGTGGTTATGTCGTTCGGTCTCACGAACGTGCCGGCAGTATTCATGGCATTGATGAACCAAGCATTCCATCCTTACTTGGACTCCTTCATGGTAGTTTTCGTGGATGATATCTTGGTGAACTCTGATACTTGACATGACCATGACACCCATATTGAGATTGTTTGGATTACACTGATAGAGCATCAGTTATATGCCATGATCTCAAAATGCCACTTTTTGATGGACTAGATTCACATCATGGTTCATGTAATCTCAGAGATAGATGAATCAGTATACCCTGAGATAGTGAGAGCAGTAGTTTCATGGAAGAATCTGAAGAACATCTTTGAGGTAAAGAGTTTTCTAAGTATGGAGGGATACTATAGATGATTTATAAAAAACATTTCACACATATAAGCACCACTAATAGCCCTGACTAAAAAGGGTGTGAAGTACTTGTGGAAAAATTCCAACGACTCAGCCTTTCCAGAGCTAAAAGGTTCATTGAATTCTGCACCAACACTGATTTCTCCAAATTAGAGAAAGAGTTACACTATATATTGTGATTCATCAGTTATCAAACAAGGAGTACTGCTTATTCAAGGGGAAGGAGTGGTTGCATATGGGTCTCGACAATTGATTCCACATGAGAGGAATTACTCGATGCACGATCTCACGTTAGCCGCAGTTGTGCATTATTTTCATTACTGGAGACATTATATATTGGGAGATAATTTTCTGGTTTCCACTGAACACAAAAATCTAATGTATATCTTTATATAGATTGATCTAAATTTGAGAGAGCGAAGCTGGGTTGGGGACCTTCAGTTTTTTGACTCTGAGCCTGCCTACTCTCATGGGAAAGGCAATGTAGTGGCTGATGCATTATGTAGGGGGAATAAAATTCAGGCAGTTCAGGTTTCTATTAGTGAGTGGGAGCTTATGGATCTGTTCTCTGAGATGAATTTGGAGGTGCATGACAGATAGGGTATGTCATTTTTTTCATCTGTAGCTGTTACCTCAACTCTACTGGATCAGGTGTGAATAAGGAAGCTATCAGATTCTGAAGGTCTGGTCCTATAGGAGAGTGTGTTAGGAGAGGACCCTACTCCTGGGTGAATCATAGGTGAGGATGGGGTATCGCATTTTCATGGGCGTGTAAGGGTGTCAGCAGGCATACACAAGGAGTTGTTGCAAGATACTAATTCCTTAGTTTGGGCAGTTCATCATGTTGTCTCCAAGATGTGTTGAGATCTACACCATTAGTATTGGTGGCCCTATATGGAATGGTATATTTTTTGTTTTTTAGGAGGTGTTCCACATGGAAGCATTTTAAGGTGTAACATCAATGGCCAGCAAGGATTTTACAGTAGTTATCCATTCACGAGTGGAAGTGGAATGATGTCTCGAGGGATTTTGTGATGTGTCTATCAAGGTCTCTTCGAGGGAATGATGTAGTGTGGATTGTTTTTGATAGGATCCTGAAGGATTCACAAATCTTACCGATCATGTATACCATCGGGGTTGATGAGCTTGGAAGGTTGTAAATCTAAGATATTGTAAGTTTTCATGGGGTTATTCACTCTATCTTTTCAAACAAGGATGCATGTTTTACTTCTAATATCTGACAGGGAATGCCAAAGGTTTTGGATACACATGTACTTCTGTGTACAACTTACCATCCCCATACTGACCGCTTGTTTGAGCATATGATTCATGTTTCGGAGTACATGTTTCGAGCATGCATCCTAGATTTCGGGGGTTCATGGGAGAGACACATACCCCTAGTAGAATTTGACTACAATAATAGTTTTTAGGCGAGAATTCAGATGGATCCTTAGGAGGCTTTGTATAACAGGCCTTTCCGATCAACCCTATGTTTGTTAGAGGCAACAGGAAACTATTTTGGGACCTCATCTTGTTTAGGAGACCACTGAGTAGGTGGAGTTGATTCGGAAGAGGGTAGATGATGCAGAGTATCACCAGAAATCTTATACTGATCAACGGAGATGACCTAAGGATTTCAAGGTCGAGATCAGGTTTTCCTACATGACGCACTTAGGTTGGGACACAGTCGGATTTGGAGATAAGGAAATCTTTCACAAAGGTACTTTGGTCCATTTGTGGATTTGGAGAGAGTCGGGCCGGTTTCCAATCGGTTGTAGTTACCTCAAAGGTACCAGGCTATGCACGACGTCTTCAACGTATCTCATCTATGACAATTTTTTCAGACCCATCTCAGTTTTTTCGACTCGAGGAGGTTTTTTTATATGTGGAATAATCCTTTCAGGGGCACCCTATATGGATTTTGGATCGTATAATGAAGGTTCTCGATGGATGGTCTCTTCCTCTTGTATGGCTGCTATGGTAGCACATACGATTATAGGACGAGACATTGGAGAGGGGGGCAGACGTTGGATCACAGTGGCTAGAGTTGTTGGAAGTTTCTTCTTCTCCAACTATTGAAGGTAAATTCCTGGACGTATTGATTTATAGGGAGAAGTTTGTAAGAACATAGATCTTCTTTTTTAGGTATGGATCAGGTTTGGGGTTGTTTTGGAGGAAAAAAAGAAGATTTGGAAAACTTTTGTGTACACGCCGTGTGCCTAGATGTCGTGGGTAGCTGTGTACTAGACATACAACGGATGAGTATATCGCCAGGTGTGCCGCCTAAAGTGGGGGATAGTTGAGTCTAGAACATTCCATGTACATTAAATGAACATGCATTGTACTTTTCTTTGTATTTGACTAATTGTACCGGTGTCATGTCTAATCTACAGAACAATCTTCTTCTAACTTCGTTTCATCCAGGAGTAACCTGGAGTGATGATCAAAGTCCAAGACACCATTTCTTTGTCCATGGTCCGATTGGATCTCTGGTGGCTGCGTTGGAATCCCACTAGTGAGTTCTTCCTTCTTCTTGATCCTCTCTTCCTAATTACTTCTCTCTTAGTGGATATTCAATGTTGAATGTTTTTTGACCTTTTTGTAGATATATGATGTTCTAGGCCGATTCTAGGGCCGAAGTTCAGTAATGATCTCCATACAACATCGAGTTAGGTGTTTTGTTTCCTTTTGTAGGTTTTCAATGAGTCGTATATGCCAAATTATCGATTACCCACAGTTTAGGTATTTAATGTAATAGAATTTAACCCTATTATCATCTACCATAGATTTATTGATATATTGAGAGGTTTTCATTGATATATAATTCACAATTGAATGTTTAGGGGACCCATCATGGGTTCATTGTCTTTTTTGATTGTTTGTGGTCATTTTTTCCAGGTTTCCTATGTGGTGGACATTGTTTCTATGCCTTGATTGCCAGGTTGGAATTGATTTCTAGTTTTTTGCCTGTTAAATAAATGTGTTATGCATTGTAGATGCTTAGTCATGTAGTATATTAGATTACAAGGGCTACTGGATATCATTTGTGTACAATTTTATTACATAGTGTCGTGAAAAACTAGTGTAGTTAGACCATAGGGGAAATTGACGTTGATGTATTCCCCAGAGCGTCTGTTATGTTTACATTGCGAGGCCAAAGGAGGGTTATATGGTGAGTTCTTCATCATATTATATTTATTATACCATTATGATACCATAAGGGTAATTGAAATTGAGTGCTTCCCCATAGTTTCTATAGTTTATCTATAAAAAAATATATGAGGAATTGATGGTGAGTGCTTCCTCATAGAGACATCGTTTTGTGAGACCAAAGTGGTTAGACTCTGTGAGCATTCACATAGGGTCGTTATATCATTATTGATTTCATGATATGTTGAACCAGAGGGTTTAGGCAATGAGAACCTTCCCAAAGGGTTGCTTGTGAATGATTGATTAATTGTGATGATCCGGCCAGGCTAAAGCAAGATTTTTGGGCTGAATCATAAATTATTGTAAGATGGTGTTCTAGGAAATAGTTTTTTATTTTACATAGTGGTACATATTATAGGCTAGATGGAAATATTTCATTATTCAATGGTTTGAAAATTTAATATACGAAATAG
Organism: Viscum album; assembly: GCA_963277665.1. Classification (NCBI taxonomy): domain Eukaryota; kingdom Viridiplantae; phylum Streptophyta; class Magnoliopsida; order Santalales; family Viscaceae; genus Viscum; species Viscum album. The sequence continues at coordinate 202,717,606 of OY728128.1, forward strand.
AATGTAATTGGAATCTGTAGGATTATTTACTTTTGTGTGCATCCTTTTTATTGCATCATTTTGAATATTGACTGCTATATATATTCACTAATAGTTAGGCACAAATCTTTTGGTGGTTTCCTACTGGGATTTTTCTCACACCCCATTTGGGTTATGCAGTTGGGCCCAAAATAATTATATGTTTACGAGTATAAATATGGGAAATCACCCTTCTACATCAGGTACTTCATTGTCGATGGAGCTGGAGAGAATGGGACCAAGATAAGGATAATGATGCTATAATATTTTACTTGTTATTTTTTAGATGTGTTTAGTACATTATTTATAGCATTTTGGATTTTTTGGAAGCATTCCTAGACACATGTGACTTGCATCATGTATATATGTGCTCCAATTGTTTATCTGTTATCAGTCTTCAACTATTTACTTCTGTGGTATGGTATTACTATTTTCAATTTTTTTATTGGTATTCCGATGTGTTTCTTAGAATATGGGGGTATAGTTTCCCCACTATCACACCCAAGTCCCTCGCTTCTAGTGAAAGCCTCCAGCATTTGGGGAAATGTTCTTGAGGCCATGTGACCAACCGGGTATGGGGAAACATTGGGTTTCACCCAGATCTGGGATGTTACATGGTTGATCCCTTTGTTGATATTGGATTTAGAAACCCAATCACACCATCAATGGTGAAGTTGGAATTTTGATTAGCACTGAGTGTTTGATGATCACCGAATGATTAGCAGATTCACATCATGGAAGAGTATTGTGATTTGGTCAGAAATGTCCATATTAAAGTGTTCCATCCCACATCCCCAGAGAGGAAACACTATAATGAAGGATCTTATGAAAATGGTTAAGAACCCCTATAGGGTGTGGCCAATGGATTTTCATAGTGAAAAAAAAGACACACCATGATTTATATATATTTTAATATTGTGGTAAATTATGTGGCTTCAAGTAAGAGAGATTTGTTTAATGATAAAGAGAGAGAGATTTTACACATCAGTGTATTGGGAATTTCTTGGACTATATTCACAATTACACAATCAATTAGGTCATGTTGTGATGGTTAAAGGTTGGGTTATTGCCCCATTATAATTTGTGGTCATGTGGTGTCCCATATGGTCCTTTTAGTGACCTGGATGGGTGATGAGATCTTATTTAAGACCTTATTAGTCTTTAATATATTGAATACATAGCCTTTTGAAAATATTATGCACACCATTTACTTGTTGTCCCCCTTAATTATTTTGGTTGATGTAGTTTTCTTGATACTAACACTCGAATAACTTATATCCCGTTATTCCCACATTCTATTCCTCCTTAGAATTTAGTTATTAGTTGTCGTTACACTGTGGTTTTAGGTGATTTCATCTGTTTGTTTTCATTCAATGTTGATTCACCATTCATAGATGCTCAATTATGATGATTATACGAGTACAAAAATTTTGATTCTACATGGTACTAGTTGAATAATACTTTTTTGATGGGAAATTTTATTGTAATTCTTATGGGACACAATGAGAGGATGGACATATAATTTACCTTGTGTTTTTGGATATTTGGGGAATCCTTATTACCTTTTTTGGATATTTCCTTATTCAAATATTATTTATAAATAATTAAAAAATTTAGTATAAATTATTTGTATGTATTTACTTGAGATATGTTCCATGTAACATATGTGATCTAGAATGAGGCATGAATAGACTAAGATATTGATGAGTGGTCATTCATAAGGATGGTAACAATGGGATTCTGAAAGGTGGTCCCTTTAACAAATAAACTTATATTAGTATACAATTGAGTACATATTACATCATGATTAAGGTGATGAAGAAAATCGATAGGAACTAAGGGTATATTATGTTTAGGGATGGGTTTCATTGAAACTCCTATATGTGTTATATATTCTCCATATCAGCTGAAGAAACATGGGATCACATTATGAAAATGTTTTTAAGTGCAAAGGGTTTCTATAGAATTTTCAATGGACATTGGGTTGGAGCATAGCGTGATATGATACATGGTTTTACTTGGTTGGTTTCCTAGGGTTGTTGGAAATTCATGAGTCTTAGGCTATGTTATGATATGTTAGGTTTTATATCTCGTACCTAAAGATTTAGAATCTATTACAGGTGGATTAAATTCAAAGTGAGTTCTATGAGTGTGCTGCATCAATTGGTACATGGCTTCTTGTGTCAGAGATGGGTTTCCTCTCATTGATGACAAAAATAATCCTAAAGGATATGTGATATGATACCCATGTCTGGGCTACACGAATTATGGTTGAACTGGAACTTTGATTCCATGTGTCTTCTATAATGTTGGCTTAGGATGGTCCTACTATTGCAGGACAATGTTGTGATGTAAAAATCAGAAAAGGATGGAGACTTCTATTGAGACCAGGGTAAGGAATAATGTTTATAATGAATGAAATATATGGGATTTTGGATCAATAATAGATGATGATATGTTATTTAATATGTTTCAAAAATAATTTGGTTGATACAATGATAGAAAATATGAGAAGGGTAACGGTTTTAGTGTGATGTGATGGTGTGATGACAGTGGTAGTGAGGAGACGGTACAATGACGCCAAATGGAGGCTACAACATGATATGGGATGTGGGATTGTGTAACAAGTGACTAGAACCCTATGATAATCTATTTAGATGTTCATAAGCTATATGTTCCCTATTGTAGCAGTATTTGGCTGTTGACCATGTTTGTCTGATTGGAATTGGAACTCGGTGCGTCCATTGACTGATTTCCAGGCCCATGTTCACCATTAGTAATAAGGTATTTCAAGATCCATAAATTTACTGATATGGAAGTAGTTGTGACGTGATATCAAAACCCAAATTGGGTGATATAGTGTTAGTCAATATAATGGACTTACCTTGTGTGAGATGGTATTAATATGGAAAAAAGTGAGTGGGGAGATTATTCCATGTTATTTTATATTATTGTATCTTACCTTGAGTGGTAAGGTAGTTTTCATTCCATGGGATCATATGAAGTGATATTTTAATTTAATAAACCCCAACACCACCCATAGTTTGAGGATTTATAAAGCGGTTGATGTGATGAATGATGATGATGTTGGGCATGCATTGGGTGATATGGTATTTTATAGAGTGTGGATATTTTCCCCAAAATAAGTAAGATGGTTATTGTATGACATCATTAATTTGAAAAAAATGTAATGGAATTGAATATAGGACCCTACCCTATATATTTGGCAAGTGGTCGGGATATTATGACACCATACTCAATAAAATTGGTTATGGGTTGTGTCATATGGTATAAGGTGGAAGGATAACATTATACATTGAAACAAGTATGGTCGGGTGAAATAGTGTCCAGGAAAGTAGATAATAGCCCATAGCATATTATTTTTGAAGTCTAAATAGGATGATTTTAAGTATATGTCAAAGAAGGTATGTTATGGTGTCATGGTGGCTAGGTCTGCACATGATTACCCAATGAAAAAATTTATTTTCATTAACTTATTTTCCACATGCATATAAATATACGAGGGATTATAAAAGGGGAACTTGGTTGGAAACTAAGGAGAAGTATTTCTATAACATTTTATGAAAAATATAGTGTATGTGTAGCCCATAAATTTTATTTACATGTCAGAACCCTGGTTGTGTAGTGGATCATGATGCAAAAACTCAATTAGGTATTAAATATTTTGTAGATAACATGGGGATGAAAATTGATCCCATTGCCTATTTCTGTTTCACTTATTTTGTATTTATTTTTTATCAGATCATTGAGTGATTAGAGTATCAATGATGTTTTTCTGATGTATGGAATAAATTTTATAGAACAATATGTTTATTTATTATTCATAATTTGATGATTGTTGTGGATTATTTTTCTGTTATATTTATAGTTCAATCTATTGGATATGAAGTTCTAATATTCCAAATTTTTGGTTTAGTCACTCATCCCCAGTTAGTAGTCTCTATCATAAGTTAACATGTTTGTGAGATCATGTGAAACCTCTAGCTGAGACACGGATGTGTGGTATCAAAAAAATGAGTTAAAAAAAATTATTGAAGGGAGTAGTGGGACAAGATTTCAAGGATCAAGCCTAAATATCACAGTTTTTTATCATGTATTTAATATAGGACCTAAAAATAATATATAGAATATTCCGTATTTTATGAAAATTTCAATTCCTGCATACCGATATTTTTAATCTCGATTAAAATAAATTTTAACAAATAAAAAAACATCTAATGATGGATCATTAAATATTAAATACTAAATAATTATCACTTAAATTTTAGTTAAAATATGATTTTTCTCATTAATAAAAATAATTATATTTATTCATAAAAAATATGAAATTTAATTAGAACTAATAGTTATATCACGTATAAAAAATTATTTCAAGAACAAAGTATGGAAACCCACATATGCTAAATTCAGATTGCATAGTAGTGGATAATATTTTACACAATCTGTTTATGATTATTAAACACATGGGTTAATTTTTTCTAGCCCATACATCACTATATATATTATTTGAAATGACAAGTTAATAAGAATGGGGAATTCTAAAAAACCCTAATTGGGATTTTGTTGATTTAGTATAATTTTATCAGACCCATGATAACAGTTTTAGGTATTAAAATTTTTATTTATTGGATACATATTTATTTTGAAAAAATTTATTTTTTGGTGGGGTTTTACAGGTTTCATAGGTAGTGTGAATTCCAATACATCTTCTCATGAATTTGAATAATTTAATGGGACATTACCTTTGGCTGAAATATGTTTTATGGGTTATTTATACAATCTCCCAACAACATCATATTCCAATGTTATTTTTATCACAAAAACAATATTATAATTTGTAATGTCTTCACTGTGAAACACTTAAAAATAGTGTGATTCCACCATGTATGTTTTTATAAAATCTACTCATTTCTATTTTATTATTATTCTATCCTATATCGTCATGATCTTATTTTCCCATGTCCATTACATCTATGAATTCATTTTGTATCAATTTTAATTTATCGATTTCATGATTTTAATGTATAAACACTTCTTATAAAGATTCAACTTTCCTCTATATAATTGATTGATTATCTAATGACCTAATATCATCGAATATTGAAGGTCTATTCATCCGTTTCATTTGTATTGAAATACATAAAATCCTATAAAATTTAATGTTAAGTTTTTGTGTATAAAATTTATTATAATAAATTATGAAGTGGATATGAATTTATATAGGTGTTTTGGATATTTCATTGAATAAAATGATGGATTCCATTTTTTAAAGAGGATAATTTTTCTTATATAATTAAATCACATGAAATGTTTTTCTTTAAATTTGAACAATTTATTTATATGAATTTAATATAGTGTATTTTTTGAAATGATATATTATAAATTATAATGACTTGTCATTATTTTATTATCATGTTTCGAAAGATGTTTTATTCATTTGAAAACATATAAATTAACTTATTATATTAGGGAAACCATACAATAGGAACTTATTTGCATGAATTATAAATGTTTCGGTTTTCATTTTTTAGGATCAATTCCATTCTATTTATTATTTCATTAAATTTTTTATTCATCAGAGTTCATATTATTTTGATGTTATGTGTTTTCATTGCTATTATACCATTAAATCATTAACCCCATATAGTACATATGGAAATGAATGTATTATGAGATATAAAATGTTTATTAAAAGATTTAAATGTATTACTATTACTAATATATTCAAGTTATAATGTAAAGGGGATGATTCAATGTAATAAATTTAGTTGTGAGTGTGAGATATGAATATTTATTACAATTTTATCATTAATATATTCTTAAATGAATATATCATGTCCATTTATGTTTCATTGGGAAGTAGGTATATAGGTTTTAAATCATAGTATGAGTGTTATAGAATCCATGATATATAAGGACCTGACCTTAAACCTTTCATAATCTTGAGTTATTTTAGGAATTCACAATGGGGATATTTTCAGGTTTAGAGTATTAGAGAATTAGGCTATATATATTACATTACATTTAAAAAATTACATATTAGACACTTCTACTTAGTATCTATTTTTTCATAAAATAAAAAACTATAAAAAACATATCTACTTCCATGTTTTAGACAGCATGACTTTTCCTTGATCCCATACCTGACCCAATTTATCCTTAAGTCCTGTGAATAAAATTTCAAAACATGGAGTGAGCATAAAAAGCTCATTAAGTGATACAAAATATGGAAAGAAATCATTAACCCATCAATAAATGCAAATCAATAAAACCATAATTTTCAATCACAACCTACCTAATAAAATAGTATGATATATGAAATCCACATAGAAATTATAAATCAAAAAAAGGTATCTTGTGGAATCCATATAATACCTACATTGTAGCTATCATAGCTACGTAGGGAGTTACATTGTAATACCCATCACGAAATATTCTCTAATTCTATTAGGATAAACATTAAAGTTTACCTCTGTCATGTTACCCAATGCATTGGAGAGCTATCTCAGGCTCATCTGCTATAGTCTTTTCATAGGACCACCTATATTTGTATACAATTCCCAATAACCCTAACATATTCATAACATATAAAACAAGAATAAAGGAATGATAAAATTTTTACATTGAGATCACAGTATATCATTTCATTATATTGACATAATCAATGATTTATCAAACCATTTCTAAAACCATTTATAACATTTAATAAATTGATTTTCGATCAAAGTGTCCCATTCCAGTTTGATAATTTTGAAATAAATTTTGATTTGACAACATTCACATCCAAAAAAATCAATACTTATTTTTTTTAAACATGGACATTAATGAGTATGATTTTGAAGAATAAATCATTAAAACATTTAAAATGATATTTTAGTTATAGAGTTCCTAACAAAATGAGAGATTCTTGAATACAATTAATTGGGGAATAAAATTAATCAAAGCTTATAATATCATGATAATAAAGAGATTCATGATATAATATGTCAATGATCTTAATATACACCACATAAAAGCTAGTTGGTGTATAACAACAAATATGTCTCAATGGAATGTAAATTGAGACGAAGTCCCTTACAATGATGGTATCAATATATTAAGGAAAAATCATTGATATATTTGTTTGTGAAAAATAATAATACACCCAACATAATTGGATATTGACTACAAAAAATCACCGGTCAATCACACATATTCATAGCACATCATAATCAAGAAGTATAAGTTTATCCCAATGAATTGAAATTGGGTTATGAAGTTGTCTTACAGAAATTCGACAGCCTAACGAAATCACTTTAAAATTCATAAAATGATTTGATGAGAGGGAAAAGGGTCTCTCATAATATGGAAATAAAATTTACAGTAATAAAAAGATAGAAGAGAATATCCTTACATAAGAAAACGGAAATTAAAAGTAATGACATAAAAGAAGTCTTTGACTAAAATAGTACGGTGAATGGTTACCTTACCAATTTGGTAACATACGAAACATACACACCATGAAGGATGTATCATAAAATGAAGATGTAAATACCCATAAGATAAATTATATTTCACAAATAATACAATCATGGGCAGTAGATACACCACACAAAATTAAATAGTTGCAAATATAATATGAATCTCACTGGAATAAAAAGTTAGATGAAAACCTTTAGCACGTTGTAATCAATCGAGTCGTATGACCAAAATATAATAACCACAAAATTAATTGTAGAATAACTTGAATATAAAAAAATCATGATAATATTTATCAACTGGAAGTAAAAAATACACCACATTCAATAAAGAAGTGGCGAAAAATGGAAAACTCACTGAATTAAAAGTGAGATAAGAAACCCCTTACCTCGTATCTGACATTACCCATTCATTCTTTAATCTCATGAATAATAAATTAAAGTTAATTTATACTTTCTTAAGAACCTTTTTCTTGTTTATTTTTCATTTTATATCACTATTTATAATGTTATTGATTTTATGCAATCATTTATGTATATAATGGTTGTTTTGTCGATATTTGTTACTTGAGTCAAAAATAGACTTGTTATATTTACAAGTTTTCCATTTTTTAAAATTTCATTATATCCATAATGACATTCATGATTTAGATATCACATATATAATATATATCCAGTATTTATATGTATTTATAGCAGTACATAACATTGGGAGGTATGAAATGAAATGCACTGTTCATGGAGATGGTAAGTCATACGTATGCATTAACGCTACATTCATTTCTATTTCATATTTTAATTGAATGAAAAAATAATGATACATAGGTATATAATAATTCCATTATAATATCATATATAATTTCAGTAATCTCCATCCTTTATATGTTCCACATATGGCATGAATGAGTCATATCACATTGAGGGGGCGATAGTCCACACTTCCTCAAATGAAATCATCGTATTTACCCATTATGGAAACCATAAAGGTATGATATAAATGAAAAATACAGAAATATAGAGACAATATAAATATAATATATGTCACATGTAAATACAGTTCCATGTTAATGGACACTATAAGATGTGGTATGAGAATATTGAACCATCATCATTTTGTGAGGCAATAGTTCACCGTCTACAGAAACAACATGTTTTTTACCAATTTTATAGAGGTGTGTGTAAGTGTAGTCCTAATAATTATTATAAAAACAACTTAGTATATTTATGATATTGGGTTTGTTATAAAATAATAAATAAAATTATTTTATGGGGTTGGACATGTAAAATAAAATAAAAGAACTTAAGAGAAGATGTTACCATTAAATCAGGTATCTCCCATTGGTTTGATCCAAAAGTTTTACATGAAGTCCCTTATACCTAAGGTCATGCATCTAGGAAGAAGATAGGGATGTCTAGAGATTATGTGGGCAGATGTTGGATGAGGCAACGGGCTTGAGAGCTGTGAGTAATGAGTTTGAGATGAGGGTTTTTTATAGGGGGCTCTTTTGGAATGTTTTAAAATATTATTTTATTATATTATTATTTTCGGTTTCTAAAAGTCTAAAACACAATAAAATCTAATATAAGATGACTATTGTTCGAAATAAAATCTTCCAATAAGAATTGGATAGCTTTTTTATAATATTTTAATCTTTATAATCTTATTTATCTAAATCATCCATTAATGAGGTAAATGCTGCGTCATTATTTTGTCACAAATATTATAATATATTTGATGTCTAAATATTATGAAAAAATATCATGTTCTAGGAAATATTTTTATATTTCCAATTATTATTTATATATAAAGTTAAAACTTATATATCCTCATGTAAAAAATTATTTACTAAAAGATAAATGTTTATGTCAATTTTGTGGTTACTTTAAATTAATTAATATAAAGTATAATTTTCACTCTTAAGTGGCTCCATGGGGTCCCTAAATCATTCCAACTATTACCATGGGAAAACATGTATCAACCTATTCGATTAGGACACATGTTAGGGTAATTTAATATTAATATAATACTATTTTTTTACCCTTATTTACATGATTTACTCTTTAACCGTGGTAATAAAATATTTATTATAGTAAATATTATAATGTCTACAAATAAAAGTTTTCTATCTACACAATTAGGACCTACTAATTCCTAATATGGATTCCATTTTTCAAAATTCAAAACACCACTCTGTCATAAATTAATTTAAAATTAATTCCCGTTGTGAAAACTAAAAGTGTGTTTTTAACAAATAATGACTATCAGACGATTGACACTTGTTTGTGTCCAATTTCAATGTTAAATTACTTACAATGACCAAAATTGGATTAAATGGTTAAAAAATAATCTAATTATACTTTAAAAATAATTAAAAATATAATCTAACCATATAAATAAATTAGATTAAATAATAGTTTTGAATTTAAATAATGTTTTTTCACTATTCATAAAAAATGAATTTTTTAAAAAAAAATACCGAATATTTACCCAAAGTAAATTATGATGTCCATATTCTAAAGAAGAATTTTACTATGTAAAATTGAACATAAAAAAGTGAACAAAAATATATTTATAAAGGGTTCTCCATCAAAAGGCATAAAATCGTCCTTTTAATTAATATTAGAGTATTTATTCTTAAAATTATATTAATTCACATTTTAAGTCTCTATCTTTTATTGGATAAATGTAAAAACCTTTAAAAAACATGTATAATCATATTTTAGTTAGTTATATTCATTCCCGCCAATACAATGGATATGCGTTAACTACTATTTAAAATAATATAATACTTTTTATTTTTCAGTATGACCCAACGTTGTGTGCTACATAAGATTTTAGAAAAACTCATTGTTGCATATCGGGTATTCCATCGAACATAGAAACCCCTTTAAAGTAAAATTAAAATTTAATTCAAAAATATTAATAAAAATGAAAATATTATATTCTTTATTTACCTAGGTTGTTACATCTTTCCCCCTTTTAGGAATTGTGTCTTTACAATTTTAAAATGGGGTTTGGAAACTTCATTGAATGTACCATAACAGAAAAAAAGTCAACAATAATATCCATTTAAGATAAAGGAAGAGAATTCTAAAGGTCAATCGAGTCAACAGATACTCGGATTCCCTAAAAACATGGATATGGAAGAGAAACTAACTCTCATAGATTAATAGAGAGTGATAGAGAACATGATTATAGAAATTTAACCGCCACAATACCATAAATTTGTGGTTGGATAAAATATTGATGATAAAAGTGAGCTTAAAACATTTTTTTTCAAAGATACCTTTCATATAGTAGAAGAATTTTATTATTAACTAGACTAAGATCTTTAGGAAATATACTAACTTTTCAAGGAGAGTTTCATCCTTTAATAAAATTCTACCACAAACTCATCTTTTCACCAAATGGTATGTATTAAAGATGACTTAGTCACACCTGATGTGCTAGAATCAACTTCTAGAGTATCACATATTCTACAAATGACGAACTATATATTTCCCCTATCTTTAGACATCAACCAAAACCAAAATTGGTTTGTAAAAGATCATATAATCCCAAAAATGATAATCCTTTATAAAAAGAAATACTACTCTTAATCCTGAAAATTCAACAAAAAGAACCCAAAGTTCAAGAAAGACCAATCAATATATATTTGTCCTTAATATTCATCAAAATTATCTAAATTAATATTGAATCCATAAACTCAGAAGTATTTCCTCACATAGTCTTCCACAATAAATCGTAACATTTATCTACCAAAAAATCGACTACTTACAAAGTTTCATACTAAATTGTAATTAACCAAATCACATATTCTCTATGATAGGTTAATCATTTCCATAAATAACCTAAATCACCTTATGTCCACAATAAAAACATATATTATTCAAAAATAATATTACAACCATTACAAAACAAAATAAAAATATAACTATTTATTAAATAAAATTTTCACATATCAAAATTCATGGTTACTCATACGAGAAAAATCTTTCCAAAGTAATCCCATCATCAAAATATCCTTAATACGTTTAAGCGTTTCATCATCCAAAAATGAACCAAAACTATTGAATCCCTTATATGTAGTCATTTTAATCATTCAAAATTCTTTGTGATCCATTATTCATTCTTTTCCAACATATTTTTCAACACCCCAATATTTCATAGTATGTTATCTCTTCAATGAAATTCAGTAACTTTCCCTACACACAACAACGAGTTTGAGCACACCAAGACTTACGAAACTAGTGATTCAAAAAGTGGTTACACATAGTATTAACTGTATTTTGAATTTTATATATATCCTATATAATATTAACATTCATATTTTGTGTTTCTATGATAAAATATATGGACAAATTCAATTTTTCAGATTAAAGAACTATTTTTTAAAAAAATGTAATTTTACAACTTATTTAATAGAGAATCCTTTTTAAAAAAATATTTGACACTTTAATATATTAAATATAATGAAATTAAATTATTCATTAGAATAGGGAAATAAAAAATTTGTTTTGATAAATTTTTGGTACTTTATTGATAACTTTCATATTTTGATGAATAATGAAAGATACTAAATTTCAATTGAAAACAACTTTTTTAATCGAAATAATTTATTGTTATAAATTTTGAATTAGAATGTTTTTAAGTATAATTAGATTATATTTTAATCATTTAATATAATTCTAGTCATTATAAGTAATTTCACATTTAAATTTGACATGAAAACATGTCAATCTTTTGATAGTTTTTACTTTAAAAAACCCGATTTTTTGGTTTTGACAACGTTAATTTATTTTAAATTAAATAATGAAAATTCTATGTTTTTAATTTGGTAAAATAGAATTCATTTTTGAATTCAAAAAATCAAAATTAACTTAGGGTGAATTTTAGGTATTTTTTCTGAAAACATTCAATTTTTTATGAAAAGTGAAAAACACAATGTTATTGTTTTAAAATGACATTTTATTTAAATATATATATTTTTTTTATTTTTTAAAATTACATATAGATATATAATACCTATATAAGTTCAATTTAATTCATTAGAGTCATTTTATAAAAAAATAAGATGTATAAATTTTAATTGAACTTTTTTACCGTCATTTACCCACCTTCTAGAAACATTTGCAAATTTGCATAAAATATAATTTTATTGCTTCTGTGAGTTTAATTTCAAAAAACTAAGATAAAAAGTTGACATCAGTAAGTAAAATGCCATTCAATAAGATAAAAATAATTTTTGGTGAATAGTAACATTTGACTTTTATTTTCCACGGTTAAAAGTAAAAAGGGTAATTAAAGGGAAAATGATATTGTAATTATCCTAACACATATCATATTTCTGTTGGATAAATGTAATTTGACCAAAAACAAACATATGATTAAAATTTGATCATTTTGGTCCAATTGGTTTAGTTTAGGACAATTATTATTATTTTATTTAAAGAAGAGTTAAATTTGTAAAATTCAAGGTTTATTTACTAAACCATTTTTAATATAGGGTTATGCATAAGATAAATTTGACTCTAAATATTCATTAGAATTATACAAAGATTTCATTCTGAATGGTATTTTACTTTTAATTTTCAAGGATTAAATAAATTAATTAATTTATGACACAATGATGATGCAGAAATTACCTTCTTAATGAAATATTAAAATAGTTTATATTATAAATATTAAAATAAATAGAATTTAAAAGTTTTTATTCCATCCACACATTTTCTAGGTTAATATGACATGTTATGGTTGATTAGATAAATTGTATTCAATGTGATATGGTTTTTATGACTTTCACAAATACAAAATACAAAATAGTGTCAAAATTGACATAAATTAGTTTTAAAAACAAATACAAAATTATTGGTTGATATAATATTTCTAAAAATATATGGTTTATCCAAGGGGATTAAATAATATAATATATGTCATTATTGAACCACTATACATTCTCTTGTATGTTTAGAGTATGTTTATTAACAATATAGTGTAAGAATACAAGAAGACATGGTAAAAGTTAAAATATTTAACTAAGAGTTAAATCTAAAAGATAAGGACAAAATGGTAACCTAAATTGTCTAAAACCTATTGGTTTATAAGATTTCTACACATAACCACTTATGTCTAGAAATAAATTTATTTCTAACCATTATTAACCCAATATGATTGTATAATATATTAATATTTTAATCTTTTCCTAAAGTGACCCTCACCTCTTTTATAAAAGGGAACATCCCATTCTCTCAATATCACACCTCCAAAGCCATTTGGATCGGACAAACCCTGCCCAAATATCCTCTCAACTTCCCTCACATCATCCTAGAGTCCTTACATTGATCAGAAATCCATCCAAAGGAGTGATTTTGATCAAATCAAAAGGAAACACCCGAAGAAGAGGTAATAATTTCACCATCATCTTTCAAGTTCCTTTCTTCTTCCACTTCCTCTTTCTTTGTTGTTTGCATAACAAAATAGTAACACCAATACCTCCTACGTACTGTGATGTTATTATAAGCATGGTACAACCATATTCATTATTTTATAAATACTATAAATGACAAATCCACCATACTTGTGTACGTAAGGCTTACCATCTTTACGTCTTGATGTAGTTTGTTATTCAAACACTTCATTTTTTGGATAGGTATAATAATGAGTATAACTAATGAAAATAATAAATATAACATGTTAATGATTTTTTTATATATTATATACCCTCCAATTACATATGATTTCACCATCAATATAATGATATTATCAGTCGTGCGTACGTACAGATTACCATCTCCACGAACACGATGAGAATCATTCCACATCAAAATCGTTCAAGAATAATTTTCATATTAAGATTAAATTTAATGTTTAAGATCTTATTATAATTCTTGATATTAATCAAATACATCCTATACATAACAAACATGACCTACATAACCAAGCATATAAAGGTAAATGAATCAGCTAACACCAAAAATGATGATACTACTGATATATCATTAACAAAACAAATTTTAAGATCATATATGATATCATATTAATGTATATGGTTCTTGAATAATTTAATAACAATGATTTCACCATTATACAGGAAGTTAACCAACCCTAGACCGAGTTAATGTACAAAGTAAGGGTTAATTTTACAGTCTTGTTATTATCAGAGGTTATTTTTACTTAAGTATCTACTGGGACATATTTATTATCCATGTCCATGTTTCATAAAAGTGTTTTCAAAGAGATTATTTTTAAGGGACTCTTTTAATAAAAAATCATTTAAAATTTTTTAACGATTTTTTCTTCTAAACTTTTCTAATTAATGTCCGTGATTTTAAAATGTTTTTGATGGTTTATTTATAGGTACATGAATGTTTTAAAATGTTAATTCCATTAAAATGTTTCAATGTGTTATGGTACACTTTGACTCAAAAAAAATTTTTAAATGAATTCCCATATAAATTTTGTGACTCTTAAATGATTTCATGAAAAAGGGGTATTTCTCTCAAATACGTTTTCTGATCATTTTCGACCATGTCAACATCCTTTAAGGGATATTATTCTTGATCATGGTTTTTTATTATACAAATACTCCATATGGTGTTGATGGTTTTGTGATATGTTTGAGTATGGATGTGTTATTTTAATACCATTCATGGTTTATGGATAATGTATTGAAATTTCGTATTCTAGTTTTAATACGAATGATTATGTTATGTTTAATCCTTTTCATATGAAGAATGAATTGGACTTAGTATGTGATGGGTGGAGCCAGCTGGAGTTCCTTAATGCATTGGTAGGTCTTATGAGACAAACTAGTTTCGTGGCATAAGGCCTTGAAAAAATATTATTTTTATTCTTGGCATGAAGACATTACTATGTGGTTATGATTTCTGATATTATACATTCCATATTTATGAAAGTTTCTATTGATATTGCATGTGATTATTCGACTAGTAGAATATCTATGTCAATAAGTAAATTTCATTATTTGATTTATATTGGCCATATTTTTCAGAAGTTTATGTTTAGAAGTATTGCGTTTTAGTCTTATACAATGTCTTTAATGTTTATGTTTATTTGTGGATGTCTTAGCTATATTGTTATCCTTAATGAGCATATGATCTCACCCCGCTCTGTGTTTTACAATTTCCAGGATGCGATGAAATATATTATGTCTTACCTGCAGGGATAGTCTAAAGGATATGAATATGGTCAATGTAGACAATGATGTTTTTTTCATTTTTATAGTAATATAAAACTTATGAATGTATCTATTACTTCCAAGGCTACTAAACTAATCGGTCTTTCGGGACATGATTCATTATGATCATTACAATGTATTAAAATAATGCACCGACTCTAGGCTTCTGGGGTTTGGGAATTACAGTTGGTATCATAGGATGTTTATTATATACCATGGAAACTAGATTTAGATAAACTCTAATTAGAGAACATTAACCTAAGATAGAAATTGTGGATTAGTATAGAAGAACTACCTAGAATTTTGGTAATGTAGATATTTTGTGTATTTTCCATGAAATACATCCCTGTCTAAATATGAGTAGGTAGAGGCTTCTCTAGAACAGATATAAATAAGAGTGAAAACTCTGAAAAGGAGTTTCGGGCATGACCTGGGGTATCCTGGTACATGACAACGGGCCTTGATTCACTCTTGGTTGGGACACTCTCGAGGGATATGCTTAGGATAATTCACATTTTCATTACAATCCATTATTATGGATTTTGGAGTAAATACTTCCTCAAAGAAAAAATTCGATGATTATATATTATATGCTTTATCTTTTCAATTAACATTATGTATTTTTCTTGTTTGGAATTATGCATTGAGATTCATAAACTAACCTGATTTATTCTATTGTTTATAAATGTTACCTAGTATAAAGAAGTATAATTCCACCAATACGCATGATCGAAAGATTAATAAGGATCATATCATTCATGGTATTTAGCCAACATTTAATAGGGAAATAGTCTCCCATGCATTCTCATTATATTTTGAAATATTATCATTTTTTAATAAGATAAGTATATAATTCTCTGAGTCTTATGGATTTGAAGGGATGCAAGAGAAGAAAAGGACGGAAGAGATAATGATGGTTAAAGGGAAGAGGGGAAAGAAGGATTTTCTCATATGTGATAACTGTGGAAAGAATCAACCTAGTAAATGCTTGAAGGGAATGAGAGTTTGTTATAATTGTGGAGAAAAAGGACACCAAGTTTGGGATTTAAAGGGTAAGAAAAAGGTGTTAAGTGTACAATGCTTCATCTGCAAGGAGTTGGTATACTACGCGAATCAATGTCCAAATCCTCAGAGTATACCCAAAATGCTGCTATTGGATAATAATCAAGTTATGATACTACCAATTATGAAGAGGAATGATTAGAGTTCTATTGTTGTTATTAAAGTATTGTGTCATTTGATTATTGTATTAATGATGTACATGTAATAATAATTATAGAGTATATAATGATTGTACTTCAGTACTATTTCATTAAGGACTTGAGATTGTGTGGAACAAAGAGAAGAGACTAAATAGCGTGATATTGTATTGGAAAAATGTATTGCTGATAAGAAGATAAACCTTAATATGATTCTGATACCGAGTTAGTGATTTTGGAATAATATATGATTTATTTGGATAAATTATATTGGATATTCTTGACTACCTTGAAACTAATTAATGATTTGAATATTCCATCATTGTTGGAGTTTACATATTTTTTGGATTTAAGGAGTATATCCAGTATTCTATAAAGAATAAGGGACCATGAATGTAATAAATAAGGTTTTATGGTAATTTATGGTGTTACCTTGTTTTAAAATAATACATGGTAAAGGTATTAACATGTTGTTATGTGGAAAAATGATCTTCAATGTGTTTACCTTCCTTGTAAATTTTGGACTGTGAGTTTTGACAGAAGTATTTTGGATAAGTGTAAAGGTTGGTATTGATTATGTAAAAAATTGGATACTATTGTTTAAGGTTTTAAGAAACTTCTTAATATTATTTTTTTGGATTTCTATAAAAAGGATAAATAGAATATTTTTGAATTCTATTATCTTTTAGAGTGAAAGATGAGTTTGTGGTTAGAATTAGTTGAAGGATGAAACTCTACCTATCAAGTATGTATATATATATATATTCAATTTATTCTATGAATAAATTAATTCGTAAACATTAGGAAAGGGATCTATAAACCAAACATTTCTTATCCTAATAGCTTATGTTTGTTGAACTGATGATATTTTACATCATCTTAGATTGATGGCATTGAGGCCCTCAATTTTAAACATGTTTTTGATTGATGACCTATATCACCCCCTTTAAATATTTACATTTTTCCTCCAATTATGTGTCTCTAATTTCCACCATTGTTCTCATAACCGAGATCGAAATTTTCCATTGACTTTTCCATATCCATTTCACTCTTATTAAAACTAAATTTTATTAAACCAATCTCTGATGTGGGTTTTCCACAAAAGTATTTTTCTATGTTTAACCGTATCGAAGAACTATTTCAAATTTAAAAGACACAATTTATTGGAGGGAGAATGTAACACCACAAGATTTCATAGTATGTTATCTTTTCAATGTAATTCAATAACATGCGCTATACACAACAATGAGTTCGAGCACACCACGACTTACCAAACTAGCCATTCAGAAAGTTGTAATGAATAGTATTAACTCCATTTTGAATTTTATATATATCTAATATAATTTTAACATTTTTATTTTGTGTTTCTTAGACATAATATAAGGACAAATTCAATTTTTCAGATAAAAGAAGTATTTTTCAAAAAAATCAATTTTACCGCCAATTTAATGGAGAATTTTTTTTAAAACAAATTTCAGAACATTTATATATTCAATTTAATGAAATTAAATTCTTCTTTACAATTGGGACATAATAATTTAGTTTTGATAAATTTTTGGTACTTTTCTGATAACTTTCATATTTTGATGAATATTGAAAAATACAAAATTTAAGTTGATAACAACTTTTTTAATAATAATAATTTATAGTGATATATTTTGAATTTTAATGGTTTGGATGTATAATTAGATTATATTTTTATAATTTAATACAATTTAGGTCTTTATAAGTAATTTCACATTTAAACTTGAAATAAACACATGTCAATTTTTGTTGGTTTTTACTTTTGAAAAAACTTTTTTTTTGTTTTAACAATGAGAAGTAATTATAAATTAGTTAATGAAACTTATATGTTTTCAATTTATGAAAATTGAAATCATTTTTGAATTTAAAAAATTAAAATTAACTTCGGGTCAATTTTTGGTATTTTTCTGAAAACATTCAATTTTTGATGAATATTGAAAAATACTACATTATTGTTTAAAACAAAATTTTTATTCAAATAATTATTTATTTATTTTAAATTTATTTTAAGTTAAAATAGATATATAATACCTATATAAGTTCAATGTAATTCATTGGATTCATTTTATAGTAAAATTAGATGTATAAATTTTTACTGAACTTTTTTATAGTCTTTTACTCACCTTCTAGGAGCATTTGAAAATTTACATAAAACCTAATTTTACCACTTCTGTGAGTGGAATTTCAAAAATCTGATAGACAAGGTTGACATCAGTAAGTAAAATTTGGTTCAATAAGATCAAAATAATTGTTGGTGAATAGTAACTTCTGACATTTATTTTCACACGGTTGAAAGTAAATCTGGTAATTAAAGGTAAAAATGATATTATAATTACCATAACAAATAACCTAATTATATTGGATAAGTGTAATTAGACCAAAAAAAACCCTATGATTCAAATATGATTCTTTTGGTCCACATGGATTAGATTAGGACATTTATTATAATTTTATTTAATGAAGAGTTAAAAGTGTTAAATTCTTTGTTTATTAACTAATCCCTTATTAATATATGGTTATAAAAAAGATAAATTCGACTGTAAATATTTATTAGAAGATAAAATTATTTAATACAAAATAGTATTTTATTTATAATTTTTAGAGATTAAGTAATTAAATTTAGTTATGACACAATGATGATGCAGTAATTACCTTCTTAATGAAATAATAAAATAGTTTATATTATAAATTTTAGAATAAATATAAATTAAATGTTTTATGCCATCGTCAAATTTTCTAGGTTAATATGACATGTTAGGGTTTATGAGAGAATTTTTTTCGATGTGATAAGGTAGTTATGACTTTCAAAAATACAAAATACCAAATACTGTCAAAATTGGCATAAATTAGTTTTTTAAAAATAATACTATATTATTGGTTGATATAATATTCTTAAAAATTAAAGGTTTGGAAAGAGGGCTTAAATAATATTATATATGTCATTAATGAACCACTTGAGGTTCTCTTGGATGTTTAGAGTATGTTTATTAAACATATAGTTTAAGAATACAAGAAGACACGGTAAAAGTTAAACTATTTTACTAAGAGTTAAATCTAAATGATAAGGTTAAAATATCAACCTAAACTGGTACAAAAAAAAAATTAGTTTATAGTATTTTGACCCATAACCACCTAAGGCTCTAATTAAATTCATTTAGAGCCATTATAAACCGAATATGATTGTATAATAAATTAATATTTTAATCATTTCCTAAAGTGACCCGCACCCCTCTTATAAAAGGGCACTTTCCCTTGTCTCAAAATGACACCTCAAAAGCAATTGGGCTCAGCCAATACCTTCCCAAATATCCTCCCAACTTCCCTCACATCAACTTAGAGTCCCTACTTTTATCACAAATCCAACCTAAAGAGCCCTTTTGATCAACTCAAAAGGAATCACCCGAAGAAGAGGTGATAATTTCACCACCTTCTTTCAAGTTCATTTCTTCTTCCACTTCCACATTCGTTGTTGATTCCATAACAGTATATTAATTCCAGTACATCCTACACACTATGATGTTATTATAAATATGGTACAATAATACTTGATATTCTATCCATCCTATAAATGACAAAGTCACCATATGTGCATACGTACGGCTTACCGTCTCCACGTCGTGGAGTAGTTTGGTATTCAAACTCTTCATTATTTGGATGGGAATAATAATGAGTATAAGTAATGTATATAATAAAAATATCATGTTAATGATTTTTTATATATTATATACCATCCAATTAAATACGCTTTCACCATTAATATAATGATATTGTCGCTCATGCGTACATAAAGATTACTGTCTCCAAGAATGTGATGACATTCAACTCCCATCATAATTATTCAAGAATAATTTTCATTTTATGATTAAAAATAATGTTTATGAATTTAATGTCATTTTGGATATGATTATAATATATCATATCCAAAACAAACTTTTCTTACATAACCAAGCATATAAAGGAAAACGAATCTATTAACACCTGAAACGATGATATTATTGAAATATTATTAACAAAGAAATATTAAAGGATCATATATGATATCACATTAATGTATATGGTTATTGAATAATTTAATACCAATAATTTAACCATTATTCAGGAGGTTAATCTACTCATGACCAACGAAAAGTGAAAGGTTAGGGTTAATTTCACAATCTCAATATTATCGAATGTTTTTTTATGTATGTATTTATAGGGACAATTTATTATCCATGTCCATGATTTATAAAAGAGTTTTCAAAGAGATTCTTTTTAAGGGAATTTTTTAATGAAACATCATTTGAAATGTTTTTATGATTTATTCTTCTAAACCATTCTCATTAATGTCCATATTTTTAAAATTGTTGTAAGGATTTATTTAAATGGAATGAATGTTTTAAAATGTTAATTCCATTAAATATATTCAAAGTGTTATGGGACACTGATTCAAAAATATCTTTTTAATGACTTCCTTTATTAATTATGCGACTTTTAAATGATTTCATGAAAGAGGGATATTTCTCTCAATGATTTTTAGTGATCATTTACAATTATGTCAACATCCTTCATGGGATATTATTTTTGATCACGGTTGATTTATTATACAAATATTCCCTATTGTATTTATGATTTTTTGATATGTTTGACAGTGGATGTGTTATTTTTATACCATTTCAAGTTTATGGATAAAGTATTGAAATTTTGTATTGCAGTTTTAAAACGAATGTTTATCTTAGGTTTAAACCTTTTCATATGAGGAATTCATTGGACTTATTAAGTGTTGGGTGGAGCCCTCTATAGCTCATTGATGCATCGTTAGGTCTCATGAGACAAACTAGTGTCTTGGCACAACGCCTTGAAAAAATTTTATTAGTATTCTTGGCACAAGGCCTGGACAATGTGGTTATGATGTCCAGTATTTGGCATTCCATCATTATGAAAGTGGTTATTGATATTACATGTGATTTTTCTACTAGTAGAATATCCATGTGAATATGTAAATGGAATTATTTGATTTATATTGTCTATATTATGTAGAAGTTTATGTTTAAAAGGATTATGTTTCAGTCTTATACATTGCCTTAAATGTTTATGTTTATTTATTAATGATTCCACAATATTTTTATCCTTACTGAGAATCTGAGCTCACCCCTTTCTATGTTTTATTATTCCTATGACATGAACAAGTATATTATGACATACCTATTGGGATACTATAAGGGATATGAATGTTGTCAATAGAGATAATTTTGTTGTTGTTTTCTTTTCATTTTGAAATCTAATGTAAAACTTATGAATGTATCTAGTACTTCTATGGAAATGAAACTGATAGGTCTTTTGGGACATGATTCGTTGTGATCATGCCAATGTATTAAAATAATGCACTGACTCTCGGCGTATGGGGTTGGGGTGTTACATATTCCATAATACATCATTCCTTCAATAAAAATCCTTAATCATATCCTATGATTCAATAATATCAAAACATCAGATAAGAAATAAATCATAACTTTCATTGGTCATTTTCAGTTTCCAAAACTTCATTTGGAATGGAATTAGGAATTTGTAAACATATATTTGTATTGTCTTTCTGATCCCATTCCCGAACCTTCTTCATAGGACATCTATTTGTATAATGACCATGAGCACCATATTTAAAAAATTAAATTGATCCATCTGAAATAACGGTTTTCCCATTCCTGGAGTCCACTGGACACTTTCTTTTTCCACAGTAGGTTCTTGATTTATGACCTTCATTACCACATGAATAGAATCTTCTCATCCCTTTGTAGCATTTTCCTATGTGATTCATTCCACATCCTTGAAATATTGGTTATTGAATATACATACCTTTATAATTATTACCTAAACATCTGTAGAGACTTATTTCAGGAATATATGATGCCTTATAAATATATCCAAGGTTAAGGTGGTTGATCCTAACTCCATATAGTTAGTTTAGAATAACCACAAGAGTTTCCATTGTTGCTCCCATTTCATTCAGTTACATATTCAGAAAACCGTCACAGTTTTCTTCAAATCCATTGTTACTTTGATGCCTGCTAGATCCATCCAATGACTAAAACCAAAAATGGAAGTGTGATTATATCAGAAAAATCATCATATATTATCATATGAGGAGGTAAAACACAAAAACATACATGTTCATGTTATCTTAAAATTGTTCAATTTATCTAAAAAACCCTGACTCTTTCCGATGTGATAACCATTATGGTTATGTCACTTATGCTTAAATAACACCCTATCCACTAAAGTTATCTAAACAGACTTTTGATACCAACTATAAGGACCCAACCTTAAACATTACATAATTTTGAGTTAAGTCAAGAATTCACATTGATGATTTTTTAGGTTTAGAGTTTTAGATAATTAATCCATACCAATTACATTACATTTAAAGAATTACAAAGTAGACACTTCTACTCAGTATCCATTTTTTCATAAATTATAATACTCTAAAAAAATATGTATAGTTCCATGTTTTAGATAGGATGACTTTTATTTGATCCCATCTAATACCCTATTCATCTTTATGTCCTGGGAAAAACATTTCAAAACATGGGGTGAGCATAAAAAGCTCAGTAAGGGTTATAAAATAAGGAATGGAAAAATTAACTGATCAATAATTAAAAATCAATGAATCCATACTTTTCAATCATAACATACCTCATGAAATCATAAGATTTATGAATAACACATTGAAATTATAAATCATAAAGGTAACTTGTGGAATCCATATCATACTTACATAGTAGATATCACAACTATGAAGGGAGTCACATTGGAATACCTATCACAGTATATTCCCTAAATCTCTTACGAGAAACATTTACGTCTACCTTTATCATGTTACCCAATGCATTGGAGAGCTATCTCGGGCTCAGCCACCCAGGGTTTATCACGAAACCATCCATATAGGTAAACAACGCACAATATCCATAACATATTCATAACACATAAAACAAGAATAAGATAGTGATAACACTTCTATATTGGAATAAAAATATATCATTTCAAGATATTGACATAAATAATGCTTTATCAAACAATTTTCAAAACCATTTAAAACATTTAATAAGGAGATTTTTGAATCAAAGTGTCCAATACCAATTTTAAGCTTTTAAAATAAATTATAATTTCAAAACATTCACGTCCATATAAAGCAACCCTAAAAAACATTTTTTACACATGCACCTTAATGAGAAATATTTATAAGAATAAGTCTTTAAAAAATTTAAAATGATATTTTTGTTAAAGTGTGCCTAACCAAATGAGAGGCTCTTGAATACAAGTAATTGGGGAATAACATTAATCAATGTTTATAATATCTTTAGAATAACAAGATTCATGATATAATCTATCAATGATCGGTATATACAACATATAAAAGTGAATTGGTGTATAACAAAAAAAAATCTCAATGGAATGTAAATTGAGAAAAAGTCCCTTACAAAAAGGATATACATTGATTAAGGACAGATCAATGACATAATTATGCATGAAAAATAAGAATACACCCAATATAAGTGGATATTCAGTATAAAAAAATCATAGTTTATTCACGCATATTCATATAACATAATCAATAAGTATAAGTTTATCCCAAATAATTGAAATTTGGTTAATAAATTCTCTTAGGGAAATTTGACAGCCTAACAGCATCGCTTTGAAATTCAGAAAACAATTTGATGAGAGAGAAACGGGTCTCTCATTACATGGACATAAAATTTTCACGACCCGCCTTTACCAAGATGAGAGAAGGGACAGAAGACTGCCAGACCCTTCCTTATTCCAGTTGAAGGAGAGATAATTACCCCCAAGACCCGCCTTCAATAGGTCCTTAAGTGGAGACTACCACCAAGGGAATAGAATCAAAGACAAAATGGAAGGCAGTACCCTTTTTTATAAGATCGAGAGATAATATAGTAAATTACAACAACACCAAAACTGAAGGAAAAAGTAAAGCCAAAAGAAAACCATTCTCATATGCATGTCAAAAATTATATTCCGAAAAATTACAAGAAATAGCCAAAGGAATGTACCATAAAAAGAAAAACAGCAACAACAAATGTCCCAACGTTCGAGCTAGTATGGTCCAACATGATCCCTGATGTCCTCCTAGAAACCTGAAAGTAGTTTATATATGTAGGGTGAGTATACAGGTATACTCGGTAGGGATAACCAAAGGATCTCATGCAAAATTGGGGTGGCATTCTAATACCCCATGAGAAAAGCAGATAACCAGAGCACCTAGAAAGCAAACTATCCACCCAAACCATACCAAGGCACACTCCCTAAATAACTCAAGTCAAGTAAAGTAATATCAATATCATATCGATATTTCGGTACCCCACGCCTCTTTCCCACTGGTTATTGGGGACATCCTTGGCGTCAAACATCTCTTGCTATCCTCACTGCAGTCCCACTGCCATCCCCCTCCCGGACACACCTGGGCAACCACAATCACACATCCTGCTCGCAAACACCTGGGCTATCACTACCACACATCCCACACATGCCTCAGTCCGAACAACTACTACCACGCCTGAAGACACCTGGGCCTCATCCCGAAGACACTTGGGATACAACCTACCCACACACACCTGGGCCAACCACCACCATGTACCATGCCCGAAGAATCTAGGGCAATAATGGACCTTAGGACATCATAGCCTACACGAAGAGTCATGGGATACACGGGAAAGGGAGAAGAAAAGGATCTAATAACCAGCCACTCATAGGAGTGTTGGAAAAAGCACACATCCCCATGAAATGTGGGTGTTCGACACGAAGTGCATAAAATGGGTGGTGCGAGAATAAGAAACATAAGAACTAAAATTATATATATAGGTAACAAGAACTCATCCCAGCATTGGGTTTCTGAAACCAACCCATACTCAACAACCCTCTTTACTATTCATTCATAAGAAGAATAACAGCCACAAACTTGTCACAACTCATTTCCAGAAATCAATTCCCCATTGAACCCATTCATGTTTTCATATTCATGTAATTCCATTTTAGTAATTTTTTCACTACTGGGAAACTAATAGGCAAAACCAAAAACAAAGGAAAGGAAAAACAGCCAAACACCAAATTAATCATTCACACCCTGTTCTCCTGGAAATTCACAACAACAATATGGATCCATGAGATACCTCAATGTATTCGAAGCAGACCAAGCCCCACTATAAAGCCCCACATGGCCTTAGATCCAAAAGCCAATAACTACACCACAATAGAGGATCCCATCCCCATCCACGTCACTTCCCAAGCATCGACTATCAACATCACCAGAACAGAGAAAGGGAGTTTTAAAATTTGAATATTCCATTCATTCAGTTTTGTCTTTCCATTTGGATAACCGAGTTGATCACACAAGGATTATTATTCACTAGGCATCCATTTAATAAACCATGTTTATGTGATTAACCATTTTCCATGTTACACCCATTCAATCACATAAATATCCAGAAAAACAGAGGTTCGTTAGTTCACAAGAAAAGACCACCAACGTCCATGATTTTTATAGGGATAATCCCATACAATTCACAACACATAATAATGGATAAAGATTACATCATAAACATCAAGAACATCTCCTTAATTCTTTAAATTTATTTTTATTATCATCATTACGGTTTGGTTTCATCGATCCCCATAGAAACAATAGCATACCCACCCCGCATGATACACACTAAGGAGATACAAAGAAAAATCCATACCTGAAAGATCAAAGATCGACGTTTTTATCCTGATTACAACAACTAGGGATGTGTGACTTGCAGGGGAGGAACTCGAAAGACTCTAAGAATGAGAAAAAAAAGGCTCCAGCACATGCGTACCACTCTCCTCGGGAAGGGGGACTCCAAACGAACCAAGGAGAAGAAGGAAAAGAGACTAGCCAAGAAGAAAGAATTCTCGTGCGATAAAAAGGTTATATCCTTGTGTTACGAGATATGAGGATCTTGAGTGGATTTAAAGGGGGATCTTGGTTACACCTCATGGTTAGAAGGTTACATGTGATGGAATTAATTGTTTATTTTATAATTCTCATCAGAGGGGTGGCCAAAATAGTTCTGCGTTAAAGGATTTAATTTAAGAGAGGAAAACAGGTCCATTAAGGGTATCCACAAATCTAGAGGATTTAAAACATTGTTTATGGCACTAAAAATGGATTTGAACCACATTAAAAAGGTAAAATGACTTAAAAGTAGCGTTATAGGAAAAAATGGGGATGGAAAATCCCGACACCCCTCTACGACTGATTATTGTGACTAATAGTTGAAAATGATTGGTGGAGATGATCGGGTGAAGCTGATCCTATGAAGCTGATTGGGAGAAGCTGATCCTGTGAAGCTGATCGGTGAAACCGATCTGTGAAACCTATTTGGTAAAACCGATCTATGCCACCGATTTGGTGAAACTGATATGTGAAACCGATTTTGTGAAATCGACATGTGAAACAGATTTGGCGAAACCGATTTGGTGAAACCGAAATGTGAAACTGATTTGGGGAAACAGACCTATGAAACTAATATGGTGAAACTGATCTTTGAAACTGATTTAGTGAAACCAGTCTATGAAACTGATTTGGTGAAACCGATCTATGAAACTGATTTTGTGAAACTGATATGTGAAACTGATTTGGTGAAACTGATATGTGAAGATGATATGTGAAGATGATCTATGGAGCTGATGGGTGGGACTGATCGATGAGTCCCGGAAACCCCAACACTTGGAATATTGGCAAAGTAATTTAATATTGGGTCAGAGCAATTACCTCAGATACCTCTCAAAATTATTCTCACCCTTGAGAATACTAGAGTAACCCAAACTACCCCTCCAGAAGATACCTCTGAAGAACAAACCACCCCAAACATCTATATGAATCCCAAGGATCACATTGTCCTGACATGAGGATCGTGGAGTTCTTTCCTCCATGTCAATATACTATCCGCTTTGGGCAGCACTGACTCCCCCGCACGGGTTTAATCACATCCACCATAATGCGTCTTGATTAGGGACCATGTCCTCCCTTTCCAACATATCATGAATTTTCATAACCATTCAGAAGGTAAGGAAACAAAACATCTCATAATATAACAAGGTCATCATTACATCAAAGCAGGTCACAAAAACAAGAACAACAAGGACGGCTCGGAACAGCAACTCAAAACAGCTTTGGGTACTGGGTGCACATCTGAGATTTTCATTCCCAAGTACTCTCCTTGAGGCCACTATGCCTCCACAACACACGAACCAAAGGGATGGTTCGTCCATGAATCACATTATCCTTTCAATCCTAGATCCTCACTGGTTGCTCCACAAATGGAGTGACATCCCATATATCCAATTCTCCCCAATCAATAACATGGGAATCATCGTGTAGATATCAATGAAGCTGGGTGATGTGGACAACATCATGGATCCTTTACAACTAAGGTGGAAACGCCAGCTGATATTCCAACTCACTAACCCGCCCCATCAATTCAAAGGGCTCGATGAACCTAGGAGAGAGCTCGCTCCCCTTGATGAACATTCGCTGCCCACGTCGACGAGAACCCTTTAAGAATACATGGTCTCCTACATCGAACCCGTGATCCCCGAAAGTCCTAAACACATGCTCACAACATATCCTCCAATGTCTAGATGTTTTGCTCTGTCTACCCATCTATTTGGGGGTGGAAAGCAGTGAAAAGACATAGCTGGGTGCCAAAGCATGCTGCAATACCCTCCAGACTCATGAGGTAAACCGTGCATCCCTATCCAAGAATATGGACATCGGATATAACGACCCATACTTTACATACATTGTTATTACTTCAGAATTTAAGCACACTTATTACAACATATAACAAAACCAATAAAGGACCGTATAGGTATAGTGTCTTTAGAAACTGGGAAACATAAACAACTGGTTCATAAAGCATCTACTTTGCCTCCAATTTATTTCATCATATCTAGAGTCCCTTTTTGGAATATTCTACTTAATAACCTTATTCCTGACCTGGGGAAATAAAACATACAAAAGGGTGAGCTCAAATGCTCAGTAAGGGTAAACAAAAGAAATATCAATCACATCATATACATAAGCACATAACGTTTGGAAATTTTAACCTGCAAAAGAGATCATAATTTCATAACATGGGATAAATCATAGTAGTGAAATTTAATCCCAATAATCATAACATAAAACATGAAACATTGTGGAATACACACATAATCATAGAGAATCATTTCTTGTTAGTCAAGACTCATTTCCAAGACTATCTTAGTGGACAAAGTCCATTTCTGAACCGAGTTCATTCCTCGTTTCAGTCCTGTTTCACTGAACCGGTATAACCTACCGTTCCAGACATGTCTATCTCATGAGATATAAAATCTTTACCCAATGCATTGGAGGGAGATATAGGTCCCACCCATCTCATAATGATACCATTATTATGTGAGCCACAAAATCATAAACCATACATCATAGAATAACCCATGTAATAAAAATGGGATTCTTAAACAACATGAAATTATAAAACAATTCATATAAGATAAAGGAATTCATAAAAATAATTCCATCACAACATAATCAAATCAATGTAATAATAGGGATAGAAACATAACCCTATATTATCTTAGATGGAAAATAATTTTGATAAAAAACTTGAACTCCATTCTTGAGGAAAATATCATTTCTACTTCAAAAACATTTTTTCCTTTCTTAACATGTCATACAATTTTAAATTAAAAGAAGTTGATTAAAAATGAACTTGAAAACTTGTAAATGATGCTTCTTGGAAATAAGGTTTTAAAAATCCATTCATGCCGTATAAGTTAAAAAAACATTCTTCTCATACTTTTGTCGGAAAAGTCAAAAAGTACCTCGTACGAAAAACGACAAAATATTCCATTCATATCTTTTAATAAAAACTCACCGAAGGGTAAAATTGTATTTAAACAATTTTAGGTGGATGGAAATAATATTACATATTGTGGAAACATGGATGAGGATGATAAAATACACCCCAGTAAATACCAAAGTATAAACAATCTCGGATAAAAATGAGATTGTGATATTTCCCTTACCTTAGGTCCGATATGCTTTGTACGTGTCTGAACCTCCTGTATAATGACTTAAATCATGTTATTGACTTATTAAATAATCAAACTTATTTTTATGATATCATATATGGTCATATTATTAGCTTCTTAGTAGTAATATTTCATTGCTACTTGTTATTCGGGTGTTTATAACTTTTTGTTCTTATGCGTGTTTTGTCGAATAAATTATTATTCCTCTCTTTAGGTTATAGATACATCATTTCCAGAATGGTATTAATGTACTATATATCATATTTATTCATTCAATTCATTTATATAATCATTATGCAATGAAGATCATGTAGAACGAATCGCATCACATCGTGGAGATGGTATTCCGTACGTACGCACGAGCGATGATATCGTTCCCATGATCGTGGAACTGTATTGGAGTGTATGTATACTATTTCAGAATAAATATCACTTTAAAATAATCATATATAGTAACTATTTACACCATTATACCCATCCAAGTAAGGTGGTGGGGAAAAATAGATTACACCACATCGTGGAGACGGTATTCCGTACATACGCATTCACGGTGATTTCTTTTTCCGTAGGATGGATAGATGGTGAAATAGGGTTGTTTAATAATTATAATAACATATAATTATATGAGTGATACTAATGTTATTACTTCGTAATTAAACAACTAATGAAGAAGAAGTGGAAGAAGAAATAAAGATGAAAGAATCGGTAACGGACATTACCTCTTCTTTGAAGTGCTTCTTTGAGACCTCCTTTTAGGGCACTAAAATAGGTCTTTGAAGAAGACCAGGACCTCTAGGATGTTTCTAGTGAAGTGGAGAGAAGAAATTTTCAGGGGTTGGCCAAGATTTAAGGCTCAATGTGGTGTGAGGAAGAGGGGGAGGAGGTTCCCTTTTATAAGGGAGGAGAGGGGCTCCTTTGGAAAAACTAAAAATATTATTTTATTATAAAGTCAAGTTCGGTTTTAAATAGATCCAAATTGATTTATTTAGATGCTAAGGTGGGGATGGGTCGAAATCCTCTCATCCAATAGAATTTAGACAAGTTTAGGTTCCTATTTTAACCTTATCATTTAGATTTAACATTAGGTTAAATAATTTTACTTTTACCGTGTCTTCTTGTGTTCTTATAGTATAAGGTTAATAAATTTACTATAAGTAGACAAAAGAACCCCAAGTTGTTTATTATTAATATATATAACTTTATCTAAGTAATTTGGGCGAACCTTAGATTTTT
The DNA here is from genome assembly GCA_963277665.1 of Viscum album. Classification (NCBI taxonomy): domain Eukaryota; kingdom Viridiplantae; phylum Streptophyta; class Magnoliopsida; order Santalales; family Viscaceae; genus Viscum; species Viscum album. The sequence goes on from OY728128.1 coordinate 202,748,842, forward strand.
AGGAATAAAATAACAATTAATAATATAATATATGTTTTTAAAAACAATTTTATGTCAATTTTGACACTATTTAGTAATTAATTTTTGTGAAAATCATAACAGAATGATTAGTTCGAAAAAAGTTAATTAAATCAATACTAACATGTCATATTAATCTAGAAAATTAGTGGAATTCATAAAAAGTCTAAATTACATTTATTTGTGTGTTTATAACATCAATTATGTCAATATTTCGTTAATAAGATAATTACTGCATCATCTTTGTGTCATAAATAAATTAAATTATTTAATGTCTAAAAATTACAAATAAAATACCATTATTTTGGAAATCTTTTTATCTTTCTAATAAATATTTATAGTCTAATTTATCTTATATATAACTCCATATTAAAAATTATTTACTTATTAAACATTGATTTTAACTATTTTAACCCTTCTTTAAATAAATTAATAATAAATGTCCTAATCTAATCCAAGTGGTCCTAAATGGTCATATTTTATTCCTAAGGTTGTTTTCGGTCGAATTACACTTTTCCAATAGAATTACGACATGTTTTAGGGTAATAATAATATCATTTTTACCCTTAATTACCCTATTTACTTTTAACCGTGGTAAATAAAAGTAAAAAGTTACTATTCACAAAAAATTATTTTCATCTCATTGAACCACATTTTACTTACTAACATCAGCCGTGTCTCTCGGATTTTTTAAATTCCACTCACAGAAGCGGTAAAATTATGTTTTATGAAAAATTCAGTTTTTTAACTACCACTTAGTTGTTTCACTATTCATCAAAAATTGAATGTTTTCTGAAAAATACCAAAATTTCACCCTAAGATAATTTCGATATTCCGAATCCAAAAATGAAGTCCATTTTGAAAAATAAAATTTATAAAATTTCAAAACGTGGTTATTACTTTTCATAACGGCTAGTTTTAATAATATTTTAATAGCATATCGTTGTTTAGTGAAACTCGGTATTGCGTACGATGCAAGCTATCGAGGAAGGTTGCGATTTCGTGTAAAGAATGCCAAGAAAGTGTTGGGTGTAGAAAAAGATTCCTTTGATGATTTATATAACATAAAAGTCTCGGGTGTTACATTCTACCCCCCTTAAAATGAATTTCTCCCTCGAAATTTATCACTTTGTAACAAACAGATGAGGATACATCTCCCTCATCATATCTTCAATCTCACATGTAGCTTCTTCTAATTTCTGGTTCCTCCATAAAACATTCACCAATCGAGTGGTCTTGTTTCATATGATTTTTTCACTACGATCCAGAATCTCTATCGGTTGTTCTTTATAAGAAAGATCTTGCTCCAGCGGTACAACTTCTGAGCTGAGTACATGTGAAGGATCAGGTATGTACTTTCTCAGGAGAGATACATGGAACACATCGTGAACTTAAGAGATATTCGGTGGAAGTTACAATCGGTAAGCTACCTTCCCAACACAATCCAGTATTTGAAAGGACTGATATATCTAGGGCTCAACTTCCCCTTCTTTCCAAATCTCATAACCCTCTTCCTGGGAGATATTCGTAGGAACACTTTATCACCCACTTCAAACTCTAGGTCTTTTATTCGGTTGTCGGTATAACTTTTCTGTCGACTCTGAGCTGCTCTTATGTGTTGTTGAATAGATCTATCCTTTTCTGCCATTTCATCAACGAGATCGTGTCCTAATAGCTTTCTTTCCCCAACATCATCCTAGCAAGTTGGAGTCCTGCATTTCTTTCCATAGAGAGCTTCATAAGGAGCCATCTGAATACTGGAGTGAAAGCTATTATTATAAGAAAATTCCACAAACCTTTGAAATCCATAGAGCAAGCTCTCAACATATCTTCTAGAGTTTGAATTGTTCTCTCAGACTGACCGTCTGTCTGAGGATGATAAGCAGTGCTGAAACTCAACTCTGTATCAAGAGTATGCTGAAGACTTTGCCAGAACATTGAGGTAAATCTTGGATCCCGATCAGATATAATAGAAAGTGGTACTCCATGCAATCTTACCACTTCCTTTACATATATCCTGACAAGATTATACAGAGAGAAATCCTCTCTAATAGCAATGAAGTGTGTATACTTTGTAAGACGATCAACTATGACCCAGATAGCATTATTGCCTTTGGATGTTTTAGGAAGTCCTGTGAAAAATTCCATAGTGATTTTTTCCCATTTCCATTCAGGTATGGGTAATGGTTGTAACATCCCCTTAGACTTCTGTCTCTCAGCTTTAATTTGTTGACAAACCAAGCATCGAGAGACATATTCAGCAACATCTCTTTTCATTCCATCCCACCAGAAGTACTCTTTTAGGTCCCTATACATCTTCGTGCTTCCAGGATGAATAGAGAGTGAAGAACTATGAGCCTCATCCAGCAGCTCCTTCTTTAATTCGGGGATGGGGGGAACACAAACCTGATTCCTGAACTTTATTATCCCATCACAATCAAGGTTGAATTCAAGAACATTTCCCACCTTCTTTTGTAACTCAACATCTTCTTTCTGTGCCTCTTTAATCTTCACATGTATAGATGGTTAAACATTCATTTGAGAAAGATATGATTTTCCCCTTTAATTATAATTCCAAGACCCATACTTTGTAAATCCATAAATATTGGATCTTTTGTGATCCTCATCATGGATAAACTAGCATGGTCTTGTCGACTTAATGCATCTGCTACCTTGTTTTCTTTCCCAGGGTGGTAATGGATTGAGCTGTCTTAATCCTTAATCAGCTCCAACCATCTTCATTGGTGCATATTCAGCTCCTTTTGTGTGAAAATATACTTTAAACTTTTATGATCAATATAAATATCACACCTTTCACCATAAAGGCAATGCCTCCAAATCTTTAATGCAAAGATTACTGTAGCTAACTCCAAATCATGAGTTGGGTAATTTTTCTCATGTATTTTCAACTGTCGTGAGGCATAAGCTATCACCATATCATTTTTCATAAGAACACACCCCAATCCCTTCTTGGATGCATCACTGTAGATCAAAAACCTTTCTCCACTACAAGGCAGTGTGAGCACAGGTGCACTGGATAACATTCTTTTCAACTCCTGGAAATTCTCTTCACATTCCTCCGTCCAAACAAACATAACTCCTTTCCGAGTCAACTTGGTGAGTGGATTAGATAATTGTGAAAAATCATTCACAAAACGTTGATAATATCCAGCCAAACCAAGAAAACATCGGATCTTAGTTACAGTTGTTGGTCTCGACCATCTTTCGATAACCTCTGTTTTTGCTGGATCCACAGATATCCCCTCTTTTGAAATTATGTGACCCAAAAATGAAACTCTTTGAAGCCAAAATTCACACTTGGTAAATTTGGAATAAAGCTTCTCCTTTCACAGAGTCTTCAATATAATTCTCAAGTGATCTTCATGTTCTTCCTTACTCTTTGAATATACAATAATATCGTCTATAAAGACTTACACAAACTGATCAAGATAGTTTCTAAAGACTCTATTCATCAGATCCATGAAGATAGCAGGGGAATTAGTAAGACCAAATGGCATCACTATAAATTCATAGTGTCCATACCTTGTACCGAAAGCCGTCTTTGGTATATCCTCCCTTTTGACCCTTAATTGGTGATACCCTGAATGAAGATCAATATTGGAAAAGTATTGAGCTCCACGTAGTTGGTCAAATAAGTCATCAATGCATGGGAGAGGATATTTGTTCTTGATAGTGAACTTGTTAAGTTCTCAATAATCAATGCAGATTCTGATTGATCCATCTTTCTTCTTAACAAACAGAACAGGTGCTCCCCAAGGTGACGCACTAGGGCATATGAATCCTTTATCAAGATTCTCTTGGAGTTGCTTCTTCAATTCTTGCAACTCAATTGGGGCCATTCTATAAGGTGTTTTTGAAATAGGCAAAGCACCCGGTACGAGTTCTATTGAAAACTCAACTTCACGATTTGGTGGACGACCTGACAATTCCTCTGGAAACACATCATCAAACTCCCGTACAATGGAAATATCCTTAATTGTGAGTTTCTCACCAACCATTTGAGATAAATAACCTTCATTAAGTGGAATCAAGACCCATACGTTAGAAGAAATTTCCACTGGAAGGTTATGTTCATCCTTGCATCGATAGACGATCACAGATTGATCTGGAATATGAAATGTGACTTCCCTTCTTTGGAAATTGATATGAGCTCCATATAAAGAAATCCAATCCATGCCAAGAATCACATCAAATTCCACTATAGGAAGGATCACAAGATTTACAGGAAGCACTTTCCCACAAACTTCAATCGGAGAAGAATTATAAACTTTTGATGCGATTGTTGTGCCATTAAGTGTTGTCACAGCTAACTCAACATCTAATTGTTGAGGCAATACGGTGATACCCTTAGAAAATTCTTCAGAAATAAAGGAGTGGGTGGATCCAGAATCAAATAAAACATTTTCTACTTTAGAGTGGATGGTAAGTGTACCTTTTACCACATCGTTATCGTACTCCACATCACTGATAGAAATTGCATGTGACTTTCCTTTGTCTTTAGCCTTAATAGTTTGGTGACGTCGACCATCATCATCAACCCTTGGATTAGGGCATTTATTGGAATAATGTCACATCTCCTTGAACTTGAAACATTGAAGTGTAGTAGGTTCATTATGTGTATCCCTTCCTTTGTTTTCATTATTAGACATCTTATTCCCATCATCGGGGCATTCAAATGCCCGATGACATTCCTTTCCACATTTGAAACATTTACTTGTCCCTTTTAGAAAACTCCCTCCATTTTTCTTTCCACACTTTGAGCATAAGGGAAAGCTCATCTTCTTTTCAGTGATCTCTTTAGATTTTACTTTGAATTCCATTTTCCTCTTCTTATCAAACCCATATGAATGATGGGTTACTCCAATCTCCATCTCAACTTTGAGAGCACATCGAACGATTTCCTCGTAGCTATTGAAGTCCCTTATGGCTAAGGCCCTTCGAAGACTGGGTTTTAAGCCACTAAAGAATCTATCGATATTACTCTCAGGTTGGATAATAATACCAGAAGCGTACCTTGCAAGTCTTGTAAAATTTTCTTCATAGGTACCGACAGATTCATCATCCTTTTTCTTCAGTTCAAGAAAATCTTTCTCCATCTTTGTTCGGAGAATATGAGGGAAGTACTTATTGAAAAATAAGTTCTTGAACTCGTCCCATTCCATGGACTCAATTTCATCCCTTTGCCTCATATTCTTAATAACATTCCACCATTGATCAGCATCACCTTCCAAACGATACACTGCTAAGATGACTTTATCATGCTCAGAACATTGAAGAACTGAAAATATCTTTTCAGTAGTACTAATCCATTGTTCAGCAACTAATGGATCAGTAGACCCGCTGAATGAAGGTGGACGCTGCCTTATGAAGGATTCAACAGAATGTTGCTCCTTCCATTGCTCGTTTGGAAGTCCTGCATGATTCATAGCTTGATAAAGTTGTGTGATCATGGCTACAAGATTTTTCATTCTAGCTCCCATAACGTTTGGTTGCTTAGGGGGACAATCATTGCATTGCTCGTCGCATTCCGCATTAACACGGTTCCTTCGGGTTCCAGCCATTGACTAAAACCAGGAAGAATAGTGTGAGAAACAGTAATTATAATAAGAAAACAACATAATCAAGAATAAAATTTCACACTTAAGGTCGTATCCTAGGTTATTCATGGACATTACTAAAACACTAAGATTGTGTTCTATGCTTAGACTTATCCTTAGGGTTCTTACTAAGTCTTTCACATCCTAGTATCCAAAGGTTGACTAAACCATTCCTCTGATACCAACTATAACGACCCATAGTTTACATACATTGTTATTACATAAGAATTGAAGCACACTTATTACAACATATAACAAAACCATGAAAGGACCGTATAGGTATAGTGTCTTTAGAAACTGGGAAACATAAACAACTGGTTCATAAAGCATCTACTTTGCATCCCATTTATTTCATCATATCTAGAGTCCCTTTTTGGCATATTCTACTTAATAACCTTCTTCCTAACCTGGGGAAATAATACATACAAAAGGGTGGGCTCAAATGCTCAGTAAGGGGAAGAAAAAGAAATATCAATCACATCATATACATAAGCACATAACTTTTGGAAATATTAACCTGCAAAAGAGATCATAATTTCATAACATGGGATAAATCATAGTAGGGAAATGTAATCCCAATAATCATAACATAAAACATGACACTTTGTGGAATACACACATAATCATAGAGAATCATTTCTTGTTAGTCAAGACTCATTTCCAAGACTATCTTAGTGGACAAAGTCCATTTCTGAACCGAGTTCATTCCTCGTTTCAGTCCTGTTTCACTGAACCGGTATAACCTACCGTTCCAGCCATGTCTATCTCATGAGATATAAAATCTTTACCCAATGCATTGGAGGGAGATATAGGTCCCACCAATCTCATAATTATACCATTCTTATGTGTGCCACAAAATCATAAACCATACATCATAGCATAACCCATGTAATAAAAATGGGATTCTTAAACAACATGACATTATAAAACAATTCATATAAGATAAAGGAATTCATAAAAATAATTCCATCACAACATAATCAAATTAATGTAATAATAGGTATAGAAACAGAACCCTATATTATCTTAGATGGAAAATAATTTTGATAAAACACTTTAACTCCATTCCTGAGGAAAATATCATTTCTACTTCAAAAACATTTTTTCCTTTCATAGCATGTCATACAATTTTAAATTAAAATAAGTTGATTAAAAATGAACTTGAAAACTTGTAAACGAAGATTCTTGGAAATATGGTTTTAAAAATCCATTCATGCCGTATAAGTTAAAAAACATTCTTCTCATACTTTTGTTGGAAAAGTCAAAAAGTACCTCATACGAAAAACGACAAAAGATTCCTTTCATATCTTTTACTAAAAACTCACCGAAGGGTAAAATTGGATTTAAAAAATTTTAAGTGGATGGAAATAATATTACATATTGAGGAAACATGGATCTGGATGATAAAATACATCCCAATAAATACCAAAGTATAAACAATCTCGGATAAAAATGAGATTGTGATATTTCCCTTACCTTAGGTCCGATATGCTTTGTACATCTCCGAACCACCTGTATAATGATTTAAATAATGTTATTGACTTATTAAATAATAATACTTATTTTTATGATATCATATATGGTCATATTCTTAGCTTCTTAGTAGTAATATTTCATTGCTACTTGTTATTCGGGTGTTTATAACTTTTTGTTCTTATGCGTGTTTTGTCGAATAAATTCTTATTATTCTCTTTAGGTTAAAGATACATCATTTCCAAAATGGTATTAATGTACTATATATCATATTTATTCATTCAATTCATTTATATAATCATTATGCAATGAAGATCATGTAGAACGAATCGCATCACATCGTGGAGACGGTATTCCGTACGTACGCACGAGCGATGATATCATTCCCATGATCGTGGAACTGTATTGGAGTGTATGTATACTATTTCAGAATAAATATCACTTTAAAATAATCATATATAGTAATTATTTACACCATTATACCCATCCAAGTAAGGTGGTGGGGGAAAATAGATTACACCACGGCGTGGAGACGGTATTCTGTACGTACGCACGCACGGTGATTTCTTTTTCCGTAGGATGGATAGATGGTGAAATAGGGTTGTTTCATACTTATAATAACATATCAGTATATGAGTTATACTGATGTTATTACTTCATAATGAAACAACTAATGAAGAAGAAGTGGAAGAAGAAATGAAGATGAAAGAATCGGTAACGGACATTACCTCTTCTTTGAAGTGCATCTTTGAGACCTCCTTTTAGGGCACTAAAATAGGTCTTTGAAGTAGACCAGAACCTCTAGGATATTTCTAGGTAAGTGGAGAGAAGAAATCGGCAGGTTTTGGCCGAGCTTGAAGGCTCAAAGTGGTGTGAGTAAGAGGTGGAGGAGGTGCTCTTTTATAAGGGAGGAGAGGGGCTCCTTTGGAAGAACTAAAAAAATTATTTTATTATAAAGTCAAGTTCGGTTTTAAATAGCTCCAAATTGATTTATTTCGAAGCTAAGGTGGGGATTGGTCGAAATCCTCTCATCCAATAGAATTTAGACAAGTTTAGGTTCCTATTTTATCCTTATCATTTAGATTTAACATTAAGTTAAATAATTTTACTTTTACCGTGTCTTCTTGTGTTCTTATACTATAAGGTTAATAAACATACTATAAGCAGACAAACGAACCCCAAGTTGTTAATTATTAATATATATAACCTTATCTAAGTCATTTGGCCGAGCCTTAGATTTTTCGGAATAAAAGAACAATTATTAATATAATATTTTTTTAGAAACTATTTTATGTCAACTTTGACACTATTTAGTCATTAATATTTGTGAAAATCATAACTGAATGATTAGTTCGAACAAAGTTAATTAAATCAATAATAACATGTCATATTAATCTATAAAATTAGTGGAATTCATAAAAAGTCTCAAATTACATTTATTTTGGTGTTTATAACATCAATTATGTCAATATTTCATTAATAAATAATTACTGCATCATCTTTGTGTCATAAATAAATTAAATTATATAATATCTAAAAATTACAAATAAAATACCATTATGTAGGAAATCGTAGTATCTTTCTAATTAATATTTATAGTCGAATTTATATTATGTATAGCCCCATATTAAAAATGATTTTCTTATTAAACTTTGATTTTAACTATTTTAACCCTTCTTTAAATAAATTAATAATAAATGTCCTAATCTAATCCAAGTGGGCCTAAATGGTCATATTTTTTCCTATGGTTGTTTTTGGTCGAATTAAACTTGTCCAATTGAATTAGGACATGTGTTAGGGTAATAATAATATCATTTTTATCCTTAATTACCCTATTTACTTTTAACCGTGGTAAATAAAAGTAAGAAGTTACTATTCACCAAAAATTATTTTCATCTCATTGAACCACATTTTACTTACTGACATCAACCGTGTCTCTCGGATTTTTGAAATTCCACTCACAGAAGCGGTAAAATTATGTTTTATGAAATATTCAGTTTTTTAACTACCACTTAGTGGTTTCACTATTCATCAAAAATTGAATGTTTTCAGAAAAATACCAAAATTTCACCCTAGGATAATTTCGATATTCCGAATCCAAAAATGAAGTCCATTTTTAAAAATAAAATTTATAAATTTTCAAAAAGTGGTTATTACTATTCATAACGGCTAGTTTTAATAATATTTTAATACCATATCGTTGTTTAGTGAAACTCGGTATTGCGTACGACGCAAGCTATCGAGGAAGGTTGCGATTTCGTGTAAAGCAAGCCAAGAAAGTTTTGTGTGTAGAAAAAGATTACTTTGATGATTTATATAACATAAAAGTCTCGGGTGTTACATCGGAACTCCATGCATCTACACCACCTCATCCAGGTATCTCTGTGCTAAGGCATCCACCGCACTTGACTCCTTGATCAACAAAAAGTGAGCTGATTTCGTCAGCCGATCTACCACTACCCAGATAGAATCACGACCTCCGTGAACCCTAGGTAGTCATATGATGAAATCCATCGATAAGGCATTCCACTTGCACTCAGGGACATCTAATGGCTGCAAACAACCTCCTGGGACATGGTGTTCTGCCTTCACATGCTGACATAACATGCACCTTGCCACAAACTCTGCCACATCCCGTTTAACCCCGGGCCACCAAAACTGTTCCCTCAGTCCTCGATACATCATGGAAACTCCAGGTTGCACCTCTACGAGTGAGTTATGGAACTCACAAAGAACTCCCTCACGCATCATCTCTGGTACAAACAACTTCCCTCGAAAAATAATCTAATTATAACCATCCTCCGACCACCATTTCTGATCATTGGCTTGGTTAACCTGATCGCGCATCACTTAAATATCTATGTCTCCCCACTGTGACTCCTCCTGCAACCACAGTAGAGATGACTACACATTCATCTGAAAAAAGGAAACCTCTACCACCATCCACCCTTACATCCAGGTGTAGGGAATCCAACTCCTCCATTGCCTTCCAAGCATCCACAGATTCCTGAACAACTTCCCTCCATGACATCCTGCTCATGGAATCATCCACAACGTTCCCCTTACCTTCAATGTAAAAGATCTCGATGTTTTAGTCCTGGAGAAACTCCACCCACCTTCGTCGTCACAATTTCAGGTACCGCTACGTGAAGATATGCCTCAAACTCTTGTGATCTGTGAATACCACAAAGTGCTCCTCGATGAGGTAATGTCGCCATAACTTCAATGAGAACACTAATGCTGCAAGATCTAGGTAATGGGTGGCATAGTTATGCTCATGAGGACATAACTGCCTAGACCCATAAGATATCACTCCCCATTTCTGCATCAGCACACACCCTAGCCCAAGTCCAGAAGCATCACAAAACTCTTCAAACAACAGCCCTTCCTCTGGTAACCTCATCACTAGGGCACTAACAAACTTCCCTTTTAGATAATTGAAGGATTCCTGGCACTGCTCAGTCCACATGAATGCCTAGTCCTTTTTGGTCAATGCTGTTAAGGGAGCTACAACATGAGATAAGTTGGGTGAAAACCATTGATAATAGCATGCCAAACCAAGAAAACTTCGATCATCCATCACATTCATGTGTTCTTCCCTTGAAAAAACCACTTCAACCATTGATAGATCAACTGCTACCCCTTGTTGAGACACCATGTGTCCAAAAAAATGCATTTCTCATGTCATGAACTTACACTTGGAAAATTTCCCATAGAGCTGGTGATGTCGAAGGATTTAAAAGATTATCCCGAGGTGCTTAGTATATTACTACTCTGATCATGTGTATATCAAAATTTCATCGATGAACACAATGATGAACCAATCCAAAAACATGTGGAAAATAGAGTTCATGAGGCCCATGAACATAGCAGGTGCATTCGTAACACCGAACGACATGACTGCGAACTCAAACAGCCCATACCTGCACCTGAAAGCAGTATTTGGAATATCAATATACTTCACCCTTACCTGGTGATACCCAGAACATAGATCGATCTTAGAGAACCAACCTGCTCCCCTCAGCTGGTCAAAGAGATTGTCTATCCTTGGAAGTGGGTAACGGTTCTCGACCGTTCATTGATTTAGTCTCCGGTAGTCTATGCACAGCCTAAGACCGCCATCTTCCATCATTGAAAACAATATCAGAGTACCCCATGGCGTCACGCTAGGCCGGACAAATCCCTTCTTCATCAGATCATCAATCTAGATCCGCAACTCCCACAGCTCATATGGCGCCAAATGATAAAGAGCCTTGGAAATCGGATGGGCACCATGTTGTGAGTCTATCACGAACTCAATGTCACCTCGAGGGGGTAGAGTCACAAACTCCTCAGAAAAAACATCTAGGAACTCTCTAACAACTCTCGGATCATCCATCATCTCACCATCCACTGATTCTGCTAAATACTCAGCCAACATAGAAAGAAGTGGCTCCACACATCGTCTCCCCACCTGACAACTCCACTCGCCAACAAAAGCCACACGCATGCCATCCCCATCAGAGAACATGAATCTTCTCCGAAAGAAATCAATAACAGAGTGCATTGAAAATAGCCAGTAGATGCCTAGGATGACCTCATATGGCTGCATTTTTAGCAGAAGAAGGTCCCCACTAGACTGATACAGCCCCAACATCAATCTACATCCTTGAAAAACATCAAATAGACTGGTATGACCCCCAAATGGCATACTCAGCACTAGAGGCATGGAGAATATCTCTGTGTCTAGGATCAAGGCATGGGATAGAACAAGTTTAACAAAGGAGCGTGATGCTTCTAAATCAAATAAGGTGCAAGAAAAAGTGCTAAACAAGATAATCATACCTCGAATGACTTCCGCCCCTACTGGAACAGCTGCCTCTACAGCATGAAACTGCCCATGCCCAGCTCCTCTGCCTCTCAGTTGTCGGCCACCTCCCCAACCATGCCCTAGTCGAGGTCCTTGAGTTACACCATGGGGTCAGCCTCTTCCTACCACGTCTACTCTCGATGGAGTGGGAGCTCACTTTCCCTGTTGCTGCTGCTGAAAGGGTCTGGCAGAAAACTGTTGCTGCTGAGGTGGGCGCTGAACCTGCCCACCCCCATTGTACTGCACTCTATATGGGCACTTATTCCAAAGGTGCCCATGGCTTCCAAAAATGAAGAACCTTGTTCATCGGCTCCCAAGGAAAGAGAGAGGACCGGGATATCGAAACTGGAACTGCTGGGGCCTTCTCCCCACTAGTCAAAACCTAGATGGCAGAGACGTTGGAGGCTTGCTGCTAACGGTCTTCCCCTTGGATAAACTCCACTAGCTCCCCTCTCAAAGAATACCTCCCATATTGTGAATCCTTTATACCAATTTATCCTTATTTTGGACCTCTAAGTATGTCGGTAGGGTGAAGGGAGTAACAACATACTGAAGAGAAGGTCGGAGTGCGTCCTCTCAACGTGTCACCCGAGACTCCTCATCTAGAAAAAGTTCTAGAGCTAAACGAAGTAGATCCTTGAACTTGATCCCCAACTCCCTCACTAAAATGATCCCCTGATGAAGGGAGAGTTTCTCCTACCTCTTCTCCACCTTCATCGTGGAAGAGAAGAATTCTTCCCAGAATTCGCACTCGAATTCGGTCCACGAAACTTCAGCCTCCCCCTTCTCCCCAAGATATAGAGTCTACTATTGATGGGCTTCTCCCCACAACTGGATTATGTCCAGAGGAACCCAGTACTCTGTCAGAGCCCGGATCAAGCTGAAATCTATCACTATCTCTTCTAGTTATCTCTCGGTCACCATGTCCAAGGTACTACCCTCGTATTTCCTGAGGGTCTGCCGCTAAACGACATGAATCATCCTCTGCCACTGACCATCATCCTCCTCTCAGTAAGACCTCTGCTGATCAGCCAAGTAATCCTCCTAGGCCCCGATCGCCTGCACTACTCTTGGTTGTCGTCTAGGTGCCATTATTTCAAGGTAAACAAGGAATTCATAATCCCGAGTAGTGTAGAATATTTCTTTTAAATTTTTCTTAGACTTCATATTCTTCAAAAATCCCTGAAATACACAACACCCACAAGAACAAAAGTCATTATAATGCATGTACATTTCCTAGGGGTTCTACCCTGCAATTAGTGTAGCATCACTTGGTTGTTCGGTAGGCTCAGTGTCCTTGCATCGGATCACGGGGGGCCCTAAAATCTTGTGTCCTAGCCAGTCTTCCCTGGCGTATTTCATACACTGAGATTGCATAGCATTGTTTCCCCTACCATCCCATGAAATCCTCACTATGCCAAACCCTATGCTCTATACTATCTCTCAACCTCCATTTGATATCAGTCTATCACGACCGACCTTCACCAAGATGAGATAATGGTCAAAAAATTTCAAGACCCTTCCATCTTCCATTTGAAGTAGATAGAATGAACCCCGAGACCCTCCTTCAAAAGGTCCCGAAGTGGCGACTAGGACCAACGGTTTAGAATCACACACAAAATGGAACGCATTACCCTTGTTTTATAAGATCTAGAGGTAATATAGTAAATCCCAACAACACTAATACTGAAGCAAAATGTAAATCCAAAAGCAAACCATTATCATTTTAATGTCAAAAAGTAGATTCTACAAAAGTACAAGAATCTCCAAAAAGAAAGTACCAAAAAAAGAAAAAGAAAAACAATAACTATCCCAACGTTTGAGCTAGTAAGGTCCCGCACAATCCCTGATGTCCTCCTAGAAACCTGAAAGCATTTTATATATGTAGGGTGAGTATACAGGTATACATAGAAGGGAAAACTGAAGGCTCTCATGCAAAAGTGGGGAAGCATTCTAATGCTTCGTGAGAGAAGGAGATAACCAAAGAACCTAGCAAGTAAACTATCCACCCAAACCATACCAAGGCACACTCCCAAATAACGCAATTCAAGTAAATTAATAGTAATAATACATCAATATTTGTCTACCCCACGCCACTTTCCCACATGTTATTTAAGAGATCATACGCATCAAACCTCTCCCAACATCCTCATCATAGTGCCATTACCATCCCCCGCCCGCACAGACCTGGGCTACAACAGTCACACATCCTATCCGCAAACACGTAGGTTATCACTACCACACATCCAACACACGCCTAGGTCTGAACAACTACTGCTATGCACACTTGGGAAACAACCTTCCCACACACACCTATACCAACAACCACCACGTACCCTGCCTGAATAATCTACAGCTATAATGGACCACGAGACATCACAACCTACCTAAGGGCTACTCGCGAAAGGGGTCATAAAAGGAGCTAATAACTAGCCACTCATAGGAGGGTTGGGAAACCCCCCCCCCCCCCATGAAATGTGGGAGTTCGGATCGAAGTGATTAACATGGGTGGGGAACGAATAAGAAACATAAGAACTATAATTATATATACATGTAATAAGCACTCATCCCATCCTAGGGTTTCCAAAACCAGCCCATACCCAAGCACCCTCGTTATTAATCATTCATAAGAAGCATAATAGCCACCACCTTGTCACAAGTCATTCCCGGAAAAAAAAATTCCCCATTGAAACCATTAATTTTTTCATATTCAAGTAATTCCATTTAAGTAAATTATGCACTACTGGGCAACTAATAGGAATAACTACAAGCCAAGGAAAGGAAAAACAACCAAACATCAAATTAAGAATTCCCACCCGGTTCTCTTATAAAGTCACAACAAAAAAAGGGATCCATGAAATCCATCGAAGTATTGGAACCAAAATAAGCCCCACCATACATCCCCTCATTTCATCAAATCCAAAATACATAAACTGCACCACAACAAAGGATCCCATCCCCATCCACATCACATCCCAAGCATCAAGCATCAACATCAACAGAACATGGAAAGGGAGTTTTCAAATTTGAATATTCCATTCATTCAGTTCCATCTTTCCGTTTGGTTTACCGGGGTGATCAAACAAAGATTCTTATTCACTGGGAATCCATTATATCAACTGAGTTTACGTGATTAACTAGTTTCCATGTTACACCGATTCAATCACATAAATATCCATAAAAATAGAGTATCATTAGTGCACAAGAAAAGACCACCAACGACCATGATTTTCAGTGGGCATAAGACCGTACAATTCAAAACACATAATCAAGGATAATGAGTATATCAGAAACATCGATCACACCCCCTTAATTATTTAAAATTCCATTTATTATCTTCATTAAGGTTTGGTTTCATCCATCCCAACAGAAACAATAGCATACCCACCTCGCACGATACACAAAAGGATAGACGAAGAGAAATCCCTACATGAATGATCAAATATCGAAGTTTTTATCTACGTTACAACAAATGGGGATGTGTGACTTGCAAGGGAGGAACATAGAAGACTCTAAGAAAGACCAGGAAATGCTCTAGCACAGGCGCACCATTCACCTCGGGAAGGGGGAATCCAAACGCACCAAGGAGAAGAAGGAAAAGAGACCATCCAGGAAGAAATAATTCTCGTGCGATAAAAAGGTGAGATCCTGGTGTTATAGGATATGAGAATCTTGAGTGGATATAAAGGTGGATCAGGGTTTCACCTCGTGATTAGACAGTTACTCCCGATGGAATTAATTGTTTACGTAATAATTCTCATCGGAGGGCTGTCCAAAATATTTTTTTCATTAAAGGATTTCATTTCAGAGAGGAAAATTGGTCTATTGAGGATCTCCCCACTCCTAGGGGATTTAAAACATTGTTTATGGTGATAAAAATGTCTTTGAAAAACATTAAAAGGTTAAAATAATTAAAAATAGCATTACGGGAAAAACTGGCTATGGAAAATCCTGACACCCCTCTGTGGCCGATTGGTGAGGCTGATAGTAAAAACCGATCAGTGGAGTTGATAGGGTGAAGCTAATACCATGAAGCTGATTAGGAGAAGCTGATCCTGGGAAGCTGATCCATTGAAGCTGATCCAGTGAAGCTGATCATGTGAAGCTGATTAGTGAAACCAATCTGTGAAACCGATTTGGTGAAACCGATCTGTGAAACCGATTTGGTAAAACCGATATTTGAAACCAATTTGGTGAAAATGATCTGTGAAACCGATTTGGTGAAACCGATCTGTGATACTGATTTGGTGAAACCAATATGTGAAAACCGATTTTGGGAAACCGGTCTTTGAAACCGATTTTGTGAAACAGATCTGTGAAATCGATTTGGTGAAACCAATATGTGAAACCGATTTGGGGAAACTGATCTGTGAAACAGATTTGGTGAAACTGATATGTGAAACTGATTTGGTGAAATCGATCTGTGAAAACAATTTGGTGAAACCGATCTATGAAACTGATTTGGTGAAACCAATTTGGGTAGCTGATCTATGAAGCTGTTCTGTGGAGCTGATGGGTGGGACTAATCGATGAGTCCAGGACACCCCAACACTTTGAATTTTGGCTAAGTAATTGAACAGGGGGGTCTGGGAAATTACAAAATGTACATAAATAAGGATATTGAAGAACATATCCCAATATAAGAAAAAGGTAATTAAATGACATGACATAAAAGAAGTATTTGACTAAAAGAGTACGGTGAAAGGTTCCCTTACCGATTTGTCGACTTAAGAAACATACACCCAATGAAGGAACAAAAAAAAAATTATGATGTAAATAACCATAAGCTAAAGTAAATTTTACAAATAATAAAATCATGGTCAGTACATACACCACAGAAAAGGAAATAGTGGCAAATATTGCATGAATCTCATGGGAATAAAAAGTGAGATGAAAACCCTTAGCCCGTTGTAATCAATCGAGTCTTATAACCAAAAGTTAATAACCACCAAATGAGTCATGGAATACCATGAATATTGAGGTAATAATGATTATATATATAAAATGGTGTTACACAATACACCATATTCAATAAATAAGTGGCGAACAATGGAAATCTCACAGAATTAAAAGTGAGATAAGAAACCCCTAACCTCATGTCTGACTTGACCAGTTCCTTATTTAATCATTTGAATAATAAACTAAAGATAATTAGTACTTTCTTAAGAATATTTTTCAAGTTTTTTTTATTTTCTATCACCAATTACCATGTTATAAATATTATTCAATCATTTAAGTTAATAATGGTCATTTTTTCAACACGGGGTACTTAGTCAAAAATGAAGTTGTTATATTTACATGTTGTCCATGTGGTCAAAAATTTCATTATCTTTATAATGATATTGATTATTTAGAAATCATATATATCCTATATATCTAGTATATAAATTTATTTGTAATAGTACATATCATTTGGAGGATAGAAATTAAATGCACCGTTCATGGAGACGGCAATCCTTACGTACACATTAACGCTACATTCATTTCTATTTCGTATTTTAATAGAATGAAAACATAATGATACATTGGTATATTATAATTAAATTATTATATCATATATAATTTCTGTATTCTCTATCCTTTATTCATTCCACATATGGAATGGATGATTCATATCACATTGAGGTGGTGGTAGTCCGCAATTCCTCAAATTAAATTATCGTATTTACCCATTATGGAAGCCATAAAGGTATGATATAAATGAAAAATACAGAAGTATAGAGACAATATAAATATAACATATATCACATTTAAATACATTTATATCTTAATATCCACCATAAGAGGTGGTATGATAAGATTGAACAATCATTATTTCATGAGGGAGTAGTTTGTCATTCATAGAAACAATGCGTTCATTACCCATTAGATATAGGTGTGTGTAAGTGTAATTATAATACTTCTCAAAAAAATAACCTAGTATATTTATGATACTGGTTTTGTTATAAAATAAATTAATAAAAAGTGTTTAGGGTGTGGGGGAAATAAAATAATAGAAAATAACTTAAAAGAAGATGTTACATGTAAATCAGGTATCCCCCTTTGGTATTCACCAAAAGGATTAATTTAAGTGCCTTCTACCTAAGGTAAGGCTTCTAATAGAAATATAGGGATGTTGGGAGATTAAGTGGGTTGTGGTTGGAAGAGAAAAGGGGATTTAGAGGTGTGATTAATGGGTTTGAGGTGATGGATTTTTATAAGGGGGAGGAGGTACTCTTTATGATTGTTTGAAAATATTATTTTATTATAAAATTCTTTTCGGTTTCTAATGGTCCAAAACTCATGACAGTAGAAAATAAGATGATTAATGTTTTAAATAAAATAATAAACAATGAATTGGATTGGTTTTGGATATTATTTTAATCTTTATAATCTTATTTATTTAAATCATTCATTAATGAGGTAAATAATGCATCATTATTGTGTCATAAATAATTTTTTATGATGTCTAAAAATTATAAAACAAATATCATGATGTATGAAACCATTTTATCATTCCAATTAATATTTAAATTCAAAGATATAACTTATATAACCCTATGTAAAAATTTAATTTCTAAAAGATATTTGTTAATGTCATTTTTGTCTTTACTTTAAATATAATAATATAAAATGTCATTATAACTCATAAGTGGCTCCATGGGGTCCCGAAAACAACCCAAGGATTCCCATGGTTTGAAATGTATCAACCAATAGGATTATGACACATATTAGGGTAATTTACGAGTATTATAATATTGTTTTTCCCCTTATTTACCTGATTTACCCTTTAACCATGGTAAATAAAATATTTACTGATGTAAATATTCATAATGTCTAAAAATAAAAGGTACCTATTTACAAAATTTGGATATCCTGATTCCAAATATGGAATCCATTTTTCCAAATTCAAAACCCATAAGTGGAAGAAATTAATTTAATATTAATTCCCATTGTTAGAACAAAAAGTGTGTTTATAAGAAATAATAACTATAAAAATATTGACACTTGATTATGACCAATTTCACAGTGAAATAACATTCAATGACCAAAATTGGATTAAATTGTAAAAAAATAATCTATTAAAACATTAAAATCATTTATAAAAGATAATATAATCCTATAAATAAATTATATTAAAAGGTAGTTTTGAATTAAAATAAAGTTTTCACTATTCATAAAAAATGAATTTCAACAGAAAAATACCAAAAATTTACCCAAAGTAAATTACGATGTACCGATTCAAAAGAAGAATTTTATTTTGTAAAATAGTACATATATAATTTACCAAAACTAGATTTAAAAATGTTTCACCATCAAAAGGCGGTAATTCGTCCATTTAATGAATATTAGATTATTTATGCTTAAAATTAGATTCAATCACAATTTTATCCTATAACTTTTATTGGATAAATGTAAAAACATTTAACAAAAATTTATAATCATATTTTAGAAAGTTCTATTCATTCCCTCTAATACAACAGCTATACATTAACTACCATTTAAAATAACATTATATTATTATTTTTTAGTATGACCCAACGTTGTGTGCAACATAAGATTTCAAATAAACCCGTTGTTGCGTATTGGGTACACCATAGAGCATAGAATCCCCTTTAAAGTAAAATGAATATTTAATTCACAAATATTATGAAATATGAAAATTTTTTATTCTTAATTTAACCAGGATATTACATGATGAGATATAATCAATCATTCTTGAGTTAGTAAAATGCACTTAATATGGGGTTTTTTACATCTAGGTAATATTAGTAAGGGGGAAAATTAGTGAGAGGTTCTTTGATCACATTTGTCATGATAATTAGATCAACACAACTATTGTTTTCTCCAAGTTTAAAACTGGGTATCTTTGGTGTTCCCATGACGATTGAAATGGTTTTATCATTAATTGTTATTTTATTTCGTTCTCTAATTTCTATTTATTATATCATTTTTAATATTATAAATTATAATATAAATTTTTTTTATTTATATTATAATACAAGAACTGATTTTTTAATATAATTATAAAACTAACATTCATTTACATAAAAATGAGTTAAGTTTTCATAATGAAATGATTTGTTCTTAATAATTGGAGGCTAGTTTAATTGATGTTTTAAACCATGATTGTTCATACCCTATAGAAAAAAACAATTTTTATTTTGATTTACATAATTAATTATCCGTGTTTATAAATGAATGGGTATTCTCTAATGATTATCAATAGATGGGAATTTCTAATGGGAGTATTAAAGGTGGTTGAAATAATAATAATTGAAAACTATTATATAGAAAATATACAATGTAATTTTTATCTTTTATAAATATATCTTATTCTAGAGTGGTTGGTTTCATATGATTATATCATGTCACGTGTTTTATATAAATTTAAAACCATAAAATCATAGCTATATTTCAAAATATAATGGTAGGGATTTAACTTTAACGGTTATACATGGGGATATGGAAGATATTTAATGGAATTAGTTTCTCAAAACTAAAATGCTCACTCTAGGAATGGATATATCCATTATGATTGATGATATATGTTCATGATTATAACCACATGGTTAGATAATTTTGTCTTTATATTTATATTATAGTATTTTGTTGGAGGAATTATAATCTTCTAAGCAATGAATGATGTTATGGTTTATTTAGTATGAACTTTTTTATCATGACATACCAACTTTCTATTTCACTTATTAATATTCGTATTATAAATTTTATATTTTATTAATGAGTAGTTGTGTATATTTTTAGATTCATGGTTATGTTATTTTACTTTTTTCATACAACGTTTATTTATATTTCTTGTTCACATGACATGTTTGGTATGATTTTTTTCATGTAATATTTTTATGCAATTCATTTTATATTATGTAGAGAGATCAAGAGAATAATTCAGGTGGCTTTCCATATACAGTAAATTTTCATTGGATGAAATCATTTCGATAAGTGAATATTTTTATTCTTTGCTAGTTGTTTCAATCACATCGACATTGAAAAAATTCCTCAAGCCATTTTATGGGGAAATCAATTGAAATGACATGTATAACCAGGTTGGTTTATTAAAATATTGTATCAGTGTCCATTTAATTTTATTTTATTTTGGATGTTAATGTATATTGAGTATAATATCAACTATAATCAAGAGTTATGCTATAGTTGAGTGTCTATAAAATACTCTTTATGATGATCCTTCAGTAATCATAGGATATTTAAAATACGCAATTTTGATATTAAGATAAATTTATCATTTCAATTTAATGAATTTTATCCAAGAAGATATTTGGAAGGGAAACCAGTTACATGAATGGGATTTATAACATGGACCGAATCCATATAACATGGAAATATGTGATTTTTTATTTTATCCTATTCTCAATGGTCCTAATTTTTCGTAAAAATATTTTTTAAAATTTTTATTATAAATATTTTCTTTCATTATTATTCCTTAAATATAATTCTATAAACTTCCCCTGATTGAGTACATAAAAAACAAATGAAATCACTAAATGGAGGTTGTAATCCTCACATAAACATGGATGACATTATAATTTTTCAATAAATTTAATGGTAAAAAATAAATTATATATTAAAATTCTATAACAATTATTATTTAATGAATTTCATATATATATATATATATATATTAGATCCATAATAATAACCATCATCTTCTGGTGGTGATGAAGAAAAGAAACACATTACATTATGGAGTTTGTAATCCATAAATGCACACGAGTGATGTATTCATTGACTATAGAAAAAGAAGAGAAAAAATATGTGTACCATATTATTTATAAAATTTAATTATATTTAAGACAATGGTTTTATTGTTTTAGACTGTTTATAAAATAATTGATTAAGGAAGCAAATAAAATAAACATTAAATAGACCTCTTTTGACTTATAACTTGTCCATATATATCTCCCATTGGAGTAATCCTTATCCAATCTAGGATAGAACATTTTCTTAGACCATGAAACCTAGGAGGTGTCTATAGAAATTATTTAGTGATTCAGATAGTTCATGGATAAACAAGAGTTCTGAAAAAGATAATTTAATGTAGGATATGACGTTCCCTTTTATTAGTAAAGGGAGGGGTATCATTATAATTATCAATTTATATAATTAATGTAAATTAATTTTTAACTTCTAGTGACCCTAAACTAGCATTTTTCAAATATATGATGATTATGAGTCATTATAGTATTAGAGAATAAAATTTCTACAGTTTTAGGTATTGTTTTCACCATTTAGTCTTAGTTTACCCCCCCCCCCACTAATTTAGCCTTTTGATTATTATCATTATATCAGTGTTGTTAAACATATAGGAGTCCTAAATGTTTCTATAAAAATGAAAGTGATCCACATGAGTAAAATGGTATATATTATATCATTTATCAAATTCACATGGAGAGTAATAATATTTTTAAGATGATTGAATCATTAATTATAATAATTTTTGGTTATTATTCAATCATTTTATATTAAAAAAATATAAAGGGAAATAAAATTCATTCATATTTTAGAAACTTTTTAATACTTAATACATCCTTCTTTTTTAACCATGACAGAATATTAGTGATATTCAAATAAAGAGTGTGACAATTTTATTAGTTTTTTCTTAAAATAATATTAATGTTATTATTAATGTAATATAGAAATAAGTTTTAATATTTTGTAACCTTTGATGGTTATGGATCAAAATTATTATGAAATAAAATATTTAAATGTGTTATATATATATTTAGGACCTATAAAAGTGTTAAAACCATGTTTTACCCGTTTTATAAATGCTAAAGAGAAAAATATTCACTATGGTTACTATTTGTAATTACAAAAATTAAAATTGAACTATTTAAAAAATTTAAACCTTATTATTTATAAAATAGAATCCATTTTTCATGATTAAATTTTTTGAATTGTGTGAAATTAATTATAAGATGAACGAATTAATCAAAATGTGAAACAATTTTTAGAAAAAATCATTTTCAATCATAAAAATGAACTTATACCAACATCAAGTATAATTATTATTTATGTATAATTAATTATATAATATATTATTAAATGAGTATTATGATAATTTTGGTTAAAATTTAGTTGATAATGTTACTTTTGCTTATTATATTTAATAAAACTAAATATTGGTTTTAAAATTAAAATTTTTCATTATTTACAAAAAGGAAAATAAAAAATCCTAAAAAATTAACCTGGAAATAATATATACATGTTTATTTAAGCTGTGATAGTCATTTTCATAGATTTAATTTCAAATAATGGTATAAATTATTTATAATATCCACCCAACGATTAAAACAAATTCAATATTTGAGGAAAAAAATATTAAATAATAAAATGACTTTACTACAAATTTTGTTTTTATTCATTAAAAAATACATTATATAATAACATTATCCATATTTCTTCAAAATTGTGTTCTTTCTATTCAATAATTAAATATAAAATCAAGGTTACAATGGTCACAATTAAATAAAAAAATTATATCATATCACAATTCGCATATCCCCCAAAGGTATGTATTAAATAAGATATCGGGCATAATATTATTTTAAACTATGTGTTGAGGAATATTCATATGGTTTATGATATTTAAATATCTCATGAAACTATCATCATATTTCATAGATGAATTAATATCAAAACACCCCATATCAATCGAATCAACGTCACTACTCTCTCATTCTCTATGAAAAAGTCATTAAAGTATACATTCTTGTCATCAATGAGAGTCGACTCAAGGATAATGGGTAATAATATATATCCAATGTTAAGTACATATTTGGAGTTTGGTAGGTAGGTAAATAATATGTGTAACTTGACATGTTTTTAGTAAAAAATATGACTTTACATTTTCTAATTACACATTGTGAAATCTAAATAAGTGGAATGATATGCTAGAGAAGGTTACACTGAAAAGGAGAAGGAATGGGGATCTAATTATAAGGTGTTTTATTCTCTTTCCATACATAATTATTGGATAAAAATCCCAAATATAATGTTTTATGATGATGTCAAACACTATTTTGTCATTGATGGATCATATAGATATTTCTATCATCTTTACGAAAAATCATTCAATGTCATGTTACTTATACTACTTTTTATAGCTACCCTAATGTAATCTATATTCAATATTATGATCATAAATAAATATATTTATCCATTTTTTTAAATTTTTTTAAATATAAAGGGAGATATAATGTTTGAATATGTGTTCCAAGGGATCAAAGTGAGGATGTTATTAACCAAGTTCAGTATACTTACAAAGTAAATAAAGTGACTATTATCATTAGAAATGAAAATTTTCATTTTTTAGAGTATTTTAAAATGATGAATATAATATTATCTATGTAAAATGTATCAATCAGGAATTCTATAGGAAAATGACCCTTATATGAACCAATTTATTCCACAATAATTTGATCAGACTCAGTCAAGAAGTTCTTGGATATATGAATTGTGATTCTATAATGGAGTAATTTTTTTCAATCTTCTCAAAATATCACTTTAGGGTATCATTAAAATAGTTTTATTTAGATATGAATTCCATTTAACAAAATATAATGTGTTATATGTATTAAATAAATGGGATATCTCTAATGTTCTGTATCTCCTAATGAATGGAATTATGGCCCAATGTTGGCCATATAATGAATTAATCTAGTAAGTGAGTTATAAGATAGATAATATGGTTAGAGAAAGGGGATCCTTATGTTTAAGACATATATTTACATTAAGGATTATAAAAATTCTACTTATATGAGGAATAAATAATCAAGGAGTTGAATAATAATGGAAACACCTGTAATCTAAATTGTAAGAGATCCCAAATTGATCCATAAAATTGATGATGAAGTTCCACTATTGATTTTTATCATATTTTTACATGTAAAAATTTATCATCACATTGGAAACAAATATTTTCTTATTGAGATCACATATCATATCATTCTCAAGGATAATGAATCCTTGAAATGTCAAACTTTTAGTAAAACCATGTTGATCTTCTACAATTAATGAAGGTAATAGACCCACTACCATGTCATTATAGATTTTTCAGAATAATATAACAAGTTTTGTTGTACATATTGATGGGCGTAAATGTTTGATGGATCCTATTTTCTTTACATTTGAAATGAGAATAAACTAATTGACCCATGTATCAGTTGGGAAGGAGGATCTTATAATGTATAGTTGAATGGAATTAATGACCTCATTTCAAATTATGTACAATGTAGCTGTTTCAAAGGCTCTAGTGTTCCAATATAGTGCGTATGAACTATCTCCAATTGGTCATTTATATCTTTTTTATAAAATCCTTTATATTAATATCTATAATATGAACATTATTTCCATTCATTATTGAAATAATAATTTTGTGGAAAACATCACTGGTTGCATAACTTTTAGTGAGAATAATGGAGGAGTGATAGGAACCTAGGATCATATTGTATTAGTGATCATTATTCCAAGGTCAGTTGAAATTTTTACCAATAGACATAAATCCACCATCTTGTAGGAGGTTTAGTTCCCTTTTCATATCTTCTTTTTATTTCATCCATATATTTATGAAATTTTTCAATGCCCTTAAGCCATTTTATCAAGACATTTTCGTGGCAATCCTCTCTTCCTCCTAAATACCACTGACTACTATCATTGTTAATATATCTAGGATTAAATGATAAAATTAACCTATAATTGATGAATAATCTAATCAATCTCTATGATTTATCTCCTTATATATTTAATACCAACTATTTTTATCTCCCAACTATTGTCTCTATCCTCGAATGATTCTAACTATACCATTGAGTTTTTTACTGCCAAATGTGGTTACATCGTAGTATTTTTTCAACCCCAGTGTTAGAACCTATTCATTCCATATGACACTTATATGTTATGTGATATCCATGACATGAGGTTTTTACAAAATTCTTAAGGTATTTGGGGATTGGTAAACCCCTAGAGTCTTGGAGATTACATAACATATAACGGTCATAGGGCATGAAGTGGTCTGAACACTAGTGTTGGAAAAATACTAAGGTGTAATGAACCAAGATATAAAATACTATATTATGTGATACATAATATACACTTATATCATATATACACATAGCATCATGAGTTCATGTTTATATTGTACATTAGATACAAAAAAATATCATCTCTAACATAAACACCCCATCTTTATTTGAAAGTCCAAATGGTGACCATACACTAATAATTCCACTAAATGTTAATGTAAAACCATTGTTAGAAATAAATAAAGGAAATGGGGATACAAATTACATGTAATTGAATAAAAATGATATGAAATTATAATATGATAGGCAATAGGCATGGTGTGATATATCAAAGATAATGATCATTAGTATCAGAAAATGGTTTAAGGAAGTGATATCATAAGACCATGGAATAAACAAGAAAAAAATATTAGAGTATAGAATCAAATGATTCTGGAAATAACCATAAAATGATATCAAAATTAAATGTCATGGTCACTTCCTTGTTACGATAACATAGTTGGCCTGTGTAACTGGCCACTTCACTAATTTTATATGCTCACTACCCACTCACTTTGAAATCTCATGAGTTTTTAACATCACCAAATGATGTGGGTATCTATTATGACACAACAAGCACTATGAAAAATAATACATATGTGTTTCACATGGTTGTAAACGTCATATTATAAAAAGAACGGAATAAAAATGGGTTTTATATTATTTTAAGGTGGTTCCATAAGGAATTAATCAAAATTTCATTAATAATAATTTAATGATAAACTAATGGAACATAAATGGATATCCTATAGATTTTCCTAACATCCCTCCTACTTCTCATTGAATTGAGAAGGTGTGAGGAACACTACATTACTTTAAGGGATATCCATAAGATTCCAAAGTCTTGCAATAAATGCCAAAGGGTTTCAAAAAAATTGAGGGATGATTCAACCTTTATGAATACAAAAAAAACCCCAAAATACCTAACCAAACATACCACTATATGATGCATTATAACCACGAAATACAAATCAACATTTCTTATATCCAAATCATAGTCAAATAAAGTGCCACAATGGAAGACTACACCTTCAATGTAAACAGCATAAGATAAAATAATAAAACTCCAACGAAACGATAAGACTCCATGCTCCAGAAGCTTCATGTTACAACATCAAAAAACGGCCAAAGTATAATGATGTAGTTCTAAACATGTGATACATTACCTTTTCCCTGGTCTTAGTATATGACATCTCCAAAATCACCAAAGTGAAAAATCAAGGGTGAGTACTAAAACATGGTAGGTTTTCCCCAGTTACATCCCTACTCACACCACAATGATAGAAGAGTTATCATCATTTATATGAAACAGAGTATATGAACGAATTTCTAAACCATTTTATATAAAAATAAAAACAACGTAAATGTAGTTTACAAATCAATATAAAAAAATTCTATATTAACAATTTCCCAGCAAAACCATTCTCAAATAATGTGACCAAACCCGTCGTTTTCCATTTTCACAAGATACCTTTGGCCTAAACTATTCATTCCAAAAATCCATGTTTCCATCCTTGCATGCTTCGTTATGGTATTTCCATACTCATGAGTGGTTTCTCATCGATCTACCAAGTTGTCAAAAATTGATTATATTCCATGTTCCATTACACCTTTGGCACCATGAACAAGTTCATATTTCAACCAAGCATCATAAATGAAATATGAACACACCCCATGTATTCCAAAAAAATGATTCAAAAACTTTTTCAATAAAACCAAACTTTTATTGAAAACACTTATTCCATCCATCCATTTCAATAAGATGTAATTTTTTTGGAATTGTTTTAAAAAAATTCAGTATTTCCTAAAAATCCATATTTTTAAATAACCAATTTAAAATTAAGATGTCAATCCACATTTCACAATAATTCACTAGAAGTACACAATTCCATCAAAACTACAAATAATTACTAAATAAGATTTATTCCTTGATTTTTACACAAAATTCATAATTAAATTCATACCATTAAATCAATTTGAAACTAAAACATTCAATTATTTCAAGAGGAGTTGAGAGTGAATCCACCTACCCTAACCGTTTTTATGAAAACTAAAAAAGAAAGAAGAACAATCCCGGGATTTCATATGAATTCCACGAAAGTAACTTATATTTCTTACCCTATCAAAAGAGAGAAAAAATAACATCATATTTGGCATAAAAAATCTTAGATATACCCATGACGGGTATAGATCTGAATAACCAAGAGAATAGGAGAATTATACCAATGTTGATTTACAAAAACGTGACATGAATGCTGAAGAACAATTATAGACCCTGAGAATCTAGCTTCAAATTTGTAAGTAAATCCTTCATATCACCAATAGATCAATGGGAGAATCTTCTTTTGAACATTGGAGAATAAAAATCCCATGTTAGGACCATTTTGGTACAAAAAAGAGTGGAATAATGGAAAGTAAGACCTAGATCCAATTTTTCAAGGGGTGGGTTTTTACCCACACACGTTTCAGTCACACGGTTTGACATACTACATACTAATAATTATCCAGCTACTTCATTAATAAAGACTTCACACGACCACCTTGCACAACATCTAAACTGTGCGCTGACTTTTCCAAATCTCTCTGTCAATCATTTTCACATTTTACACAGTATCTACTAGGATTCCTCAATGTTTGGACAAACTGAGCACAACATTTTCAACTTCCATTTATCACCAAAAAATCTAAACAAGTTCTCCAAAATCAACCATCATTAACCCTTATATATATTAAATATTAAAAGAATAATGTAAGGGTTACATACAAGAAACTTGGGGTGCTACATTCTCATCACCATTTGCCTTTCCATTCTCAGAAATTAGAAAACCACTATTTCCATAAAAGAGTTCTAGCCATTCCTCTTCCGTTTTATTCTTGTATTCCCATGTCTCGTCCTAAATCTTACCATGATTCCATAAAACCTATACTAGAGAGATGATTGTTTCATGAAAGAAAATATTCTACCTTTGAAAAATACACATTAGAATATGTAACAACGAAGCATCTCTCACTAGGTCAACATGATCCCATATGATCACATAGTCTAGATCAGGCTAATAAATATTAAACTAAGATATCAGGAGAACATTTTTCATGGGAGAAAACCGTGTTAGCATTTCCAACTAATATTCCACCTCTCCAACCCATTTCAGTATCTCAAAATGTCTAATGTATTAAGGATAACTTTCCATGCATCACAAAATGATGATGTCCATGATTTGGATAAATACTTAAGAACACATGATCACCCACCATGAACGAAAATGGAGTTCGGTGATGATACACATATGATTTCTGGAATCTCAGGTCTATATCCATCCTCTTTCTGGTCAACTGAATCTTCTCTGTTGTTTTTTGTAAAATTCTCATCCGAACTAGTGAAGTCTCTACTGTTTCCACCCCATAATGTAGAAAATGATAAGGATGCCCATACAACGCTTCAAATAGAGCCATGTGTATCAAGGCCTAATTGTTGTTGTTATATGAGAACCCCATTAAGGGTATATTCTCCTCCCATGATCCACCAAAGTCCATAACACAAGCCCATAAAATATATTCCATCATCTATGCAATCCTATTGGATTGGCCATCCGTCTGATGGTGATACAATGTAATCATAGTCAACTAAGTCCCAAGGGATTTAATAAATGATTTTGAGAAATGAGATGTGAACCATGGATATCTATTTAACATGATTTAAACTGGTATTACAAGCCTCTTTTCCACATCACAGATGTTGATTATTGACAGATCCTCCATCTTATGAGTTTTTCGAAGGGGCATCAAATTGGCTGAATATGTGAGTGGATCCACTTTCACCTATATAGAATCTTGTTTTTGAACTATTCTTGGGATATATGTAACAAAATACCTGTTTATCTTATCCTGATTATAATATTTATTAGGAAAATACTACAACATACCCACTGGTCTCTGATGCTCAGTCTTAAATTGTTGAAAAATCAAGAACCGCAAAATGAACTATGACACTTTTCTTTTCATGCCACTATGCCAAAAAACATTTCATGGCCTTATTATACTTCTATATTCCTTAATGAACAATCCATCTCAAATGGTGGTAATCATGGAGATGATTCTCCTAACAAGACATTGGTACAACTAGCTGATTTGTGGAGCAAAAATCCAAACTCCCATCACATTTCCTGCTTTCAGTAGTCTCCCCACCATTGAGTTTTGAAACCATAACTACATTTTTTGTGTTGCTTTTTTGTGCCTCTTTGACCAAATTTAATAAATCATGAACAAATGTGGTTGAAAATAAAACAAAATCATCACCTATGTATTTATATTTGACATGAATATCAGGTAAGACCAACATCAACTTCCATTCATATGATGTTTCTTTTTCCAGCTGAGCATATGAATTTATACTTAATGCATTATCCACAAAATTCCCTTTTAATTTTTTATAAATCAATTCAATGTCAAACATCTTGAGATAATCCACCTGTCTCCTTGGCGTCAGATTGAAATATCGTGGTTTGAAAATATTTTCCAATCTCTTACGATCTATGTACACATATTATTTTTCACCAATGATATAATGACACTAATTCTCTAGAGCAAGGAAATATTCAGCTAACTCCAAATCGTGTGTTTTGTAGTCCCTCTCAAGAACCCTCAAATTCTGTTAGCCATAATAAAAAACAAGATCTAACTACATGAGAATGCATCCCAACACAGATCCCAAAGAATTATAGTACATCACATACCTTTGTCTTGATTGGGGAAAAATCAAGATATGTGATGATGTAAGGAAGATTTTCATATCCTGAAATGATTTCAGGAATTCCTAATTCCATTGGACTAGAGAATTCTTTTTATTAAATGCTTTTATAGGCGAAGGTGTCTATGAAAAGTCACACACAAATCATTGGTATTAATCAAGAATAAAAATAAATCATCATATCTGAATGTTGTTCTTTGGTAGATTCCAAGAGATAAGAACTTCTATCTATTCTGTATCAACTAAAACACCTTTTTAAAAAATTTCATGGCTATGAAATCATACCTCTTGTATCCAAAAATCATGAATTTGATAGTTTTCTATAACAATGTTGATCTATTTTTATTTAAAACAATATCACCAAGTGTTTCTCACGCTCAGTCTCTATCCTTGAATGTAGCAATTTTTCATCCATGAACACTACGACAAAAGAATCCATATATCACAGAAATATCTAATTTATGAAAACCATAAAAACCACTGGTTATTTTATATGAATGAAAGTGATTACCACAGATTCATAATGGAAATATCTTCTTCTAATATATCTTTTCATAATAACCTCCTTATGAACACACAATTGGTGATATCTTGATGATAAGTCAATTTTATAGAATCACTGATCTACCCTCAACTGATCAATAAAATAATCCTTCCATGGTAGTGGGTACCTATTATTAATCATAATGTGGTTAAACATACAATAATCGACGCACAACCATAGAGTTCCAACTTCTTCCTTAAAAAAATACTCGTGTTTCTTATAGAGATGTGCTCGGCCAAATGAAACCTTTTCTTTCTAAATCCTCTAACGGCACTTTGAATTCCCTTAACACTGTTTCTTCCATACTATTATACGGAAGGGATATAGGACTTATACCTTTATGGAGATCAATCATAAACTCCACTTCCTTTAAAGGTGGTGACCGTGATAATTTATTGGGAAAATCATATAGAAATTGATCCACATATTCTGGAGAAAATGTTTTCCTCATTCTATTCCATCAATGCCAAAGTAAATTCCTCTAATTGGTGAGAGATTATTCCCAATTATGGGGGGGGGGAATATCATTTCACCTACCATTACAACCCTTTATCTTTTACAGATATGTTCAAATCCCTCCAAAGTAGAAAAATTAACTGATCTTTTATAATAGTATAAGTGAGCCTTGATGGTTTTCTACCAATCCATACCCATTATTACATCATAGAAGTCTTTCTCGAACATCAAGATGTCCCATTTTAGCTCATATCCATCAACAGTTATAGAACATGCACCACATAGGAAGGATCTACATTCACTATCCCCAAGAATAGATTGATGTTTTATTATATAGGGAATAAAATTATGTTTTAAACATAGAAAATAAATATCATGATATGAAATGAAGGAATGTGATGCACCGGTATCAAAAATCTCTTACATAAGGGTAGAATTCAAAAGAATCCTACCTCTCAATGTTGATAGTACAGCCTGATAATCCACAATCATATCCTGACATCCATAAAATTGATTCATCACTAAACTCTACTCCTCATTACCTTGTGAAGATTTCCCTTTTTTAGGGGTCATTCTGTTCATAGAATTACCATATCTATCTTAGCTCGGTTGATGAGACTGATTCGGTTGTCCTCCACCATTTGAAGATTTTGATTCCAACAACACCTGAGAAGTGTCTCGAGCACCTAACCTTGGAGCACTACGATAATAGATTTTTTGAAGTCCCATGTTTTTGAAATTATGGAGATATCTTGGTGGTGGTGTACACTCTCACTTCCTGGGGTCAATGTATCCACATTGAAAACACCTCACTTGGATTTTTGTTCAAGGGGGAAATTTTTTTGACTCAGCTGTCTGATTCTAATTTCCACTCCCACCTTGGAAATAGGTGTCCCTATTCCACTTTCTCCTACCATTATAGTTCCCACCTATTCTCATGGGTATCAATATACTTCCTATGTCACGACCCGTCCTCGGGGCCCGTGTCGTGACTACCCCAAGCCTTCCTTCCATAGGCAAGGGGCTGGCGGCTAGCACCAAGGTGTAAATCCCGGTAAAAAGGAAGGCATTTCCTTTGTAAAGAAAACAAGCACCACAGAGTAAGCAAGCGGAAAAAGTAAAAACTAAGTAAAAACTGGTACAACAGTAAGTGCGGAAGGGTAAATGGGCCAGAATAGAAACCCAAAAGAAAATAAAACTACAACTAAACAAAGTACAGAAGAAAAAGACAACAACTGGAAGAATGGAATCGGCTCCTGGGTCGTCCTCCTCGGATCCTACCTGAAGGGTAGGTACAGATGGCGCAACTCCTGGATCATCCACCACGGATCCTACCTGAAGGGTAGGTACAGATAGCCTCCATAACGCTCTCGCCCGTCAACCTCCACCGTGTGTCGTCTCGTCGCGAAGTCCACCTCCGGATACTGACTCGTCATTTGGTCCACCTCCGGGTACCGTCCAGTCCTCGAACACTCGGCCTCCATCGGCACTGCCCGTCATCTGCAACCAACACAACGAGGTGCGGGAAAAGCCCGTGCAGGGGTGAGTATAATGATGCTCAGTAGGGACCCCGAGACCCTCAAGGTCTCACTAAATCTAACAAGGATAACCACAAAGAGGATCTCAACAGATAACCTCTACTTAGGTATATGCCTATACATATACTTAAGTTATCAAGTAACCCATCTCAATCCTAAGGAAACACATAGATTATGAAATCAACAGATAACCACATCCCAGGTATATGCCCATACATATACCTAAGTTATCAAGTGACCCATCTCAATCATGAGGAAACACAAAGGTCATAGACTCAGCTCAAACCAGGATGTTCATTATCGAAACTGTAACTGCTGAAGTGCTCCATCACTGGAGTGTATAGTGGTCCTTTCACGACTCCGAGGTACTGCTCACTGACCTAAGACTGCTGAGGTACTCCTTCTGTCGAGTACTGTGGGCCTGCTGCTACAACCAAGCGCTTCCCACCATGGGTCTGCTGCTACAACCAAGAGCTCCCTCTCATAGCCTCAGGAGGTACTCCTTCTATTGAGTTCCGCAGGTCTGCCGCTACAACCAAGCGCTCCTCCGCCGTGGGTATACCTCTACAACCAAGCGCTCCCCCTCATAGCCTCAGGAGCCACTCCTTCTGTTGAGTACCGTGGGTCTGCCGCTACAACCAAGCGCTCATCCGCCGTGGGTCTGCCACTACAACCAAGCGCTCCCCCTCAGAGCCTCATGAGGTATTACTTCTGTTGAGTACCCCAGGTTTGCCGCTACAACCAAGCTCTCATCTGTCGTGGGTCTGCCGCTACAACCAAGCGCTCATCTGTCGTGGGTCTGCCGCTACAACCAATCGCTCCACACTAGGCTATCCAAAACACACCGAGTCGATCGGTCAAGCAGTCGTCAGGACTCAGCCGGCTACATGGTCTCTGTACTCCGCACACTCGTCTCCATGAGTGTCCGCTCCACGAGCTACTGGTCGATACTACAATTATCACAAGTCCCATGAAGAAGTATCTCAAAGGACCCCCTCATCATAGGGGTCTCAACGCAACAGACGGCGCGTCAATCGGACGCCCGGTCTGTGTGTTATTGGCCTTTTCGTCCTAGGGGCCCGGTTGGTTTCGTGAGTGAACCTACCCGGCCGTAACTCAACTTTACCCCGAACTCTCATAGGGTATACTCATAGGGACCATTTCCCAATGATATCACCAACGCCGCTGACGGTTCGTCAAACAAACGTCTGGTCTGAAAGATAACAGCTTTCTGGTTCCAAGGGCCTAGTTGGATTTCGGGTACAATCCAACCCGGCCACTATCCAACAGCAACCAAAACTCGGACAAAGTATTCCAAAGGTTCCGCCTCATCAAGAGGAATTTTACAAAACAGACGGCGCGTCTATCGGACTCCCGTTCTGTGAGTTATTGGCTTTTTCGTTCCAGGGGCCCGGTTGGTTTCATGAGCGAACCAACCCGACCGCACTCCGACGACATCCAAACCTTGAGTGGAGTAAGACAAAATATTCGTCTCACTTAGAGAAATCCATCAAGGTCGATAGCACGTCAATCGGACATCCGGAGCTTAAGATATAAGCGTTTCCGCTCCGAGGTCCCGGTTGGTTTCGTGTACGAACCAACCCGGACGAACCCAAAGTATTCCGAAACCTTGGGTGTAGTATACCGAAATGACCGTCTCGATCCAAGGATCACATTTCCGCTGACGGTACGTCGATCGGATGTCTGTAGCTCATGTTATGAGCAAAAGACCAAAAAGGTCCGGAAACGGGGGGTCCGGGCCCGGACCGACCCGGCCCAACCCCCTGGTTTGGCCCGAGCCGGGTCCGGGTCGACCCGACCCGGCCCGGGGGGTCGGCCCGGCTCGGCTCGGCCGAGCGGCCGAGCGAGGGGAAGCCGCGGGGGGCTTGCTGCCCCCGTGTGAAGAAACACCGCGGCCCCGGGTGGGGCCGCCTCTCCAGCGGACGCGGCGGCCGGGCCGCATCCCTCCTCCCGGTTCCGCGCGGCCGCGGAACCGGCTCGCCGCCGCGTCGGTGCGCCAGCGGGAGCATCCGCGGGCCACCGGACGCGCTCCGGTGGTCCGTTTTGCGTGCGGTCTTTTCCAGTGGTCCTCCCGGGACCCGATCTTCAATGCCAAGCCCTCGAATCACCCTTGTGGCCCCGTTTGTCGTCTTCTGCAGTTTCGCGCACCAAGAACGAAAAGGTGTGGTGGGTTCGGACTTGTTCGTTAGTCCGCACCCACCGCATTAGCGGTCATAAAGATATTCACCCAACAATATTTAAACGACCAAGGATTTAATCACAAATATTTAAAGAATCAAACTTCTACCTCAATGTCGTCGTCGGACGTGAGTTCATTGCGGAATTGACCGTCGCAGAAGAAAAGGATCGTTGCGTCGTGGAAGGGTGTCGCTGTCGCGTGGTACTCGGCATCGCGCAGACAAACATCGAGGATCAAGAACATACAGATTTAATTATAACAATTAAATCCATGTTGATGTTATAATCCACAAAGAATTAAAAGGACCGCAATCCCCTACCTTGTCATTGTCTGTCGAAGATTATTGCGGGCTTGGATCGTCGCGGAAGAAAGCATTGTGTAAGGAGAGTCACGGAATAAGCGTCGTTGACGTCGCGGTACACGGCATCGCACCGTTGATCTCCGAGGGTTTGGCGTTCTTCGTCAGAGGTCAGAGCGTTCTTCGTGTTCTTCGCGTTCTTCGTCGAAGAAGAACGCTTTCCTCCAAATTCTCTCCACGCCACAAGTCCAACTAAATAAAATAAGGTCAACCCTTATTTTATTATTGACCTAAGCGTTTGAAAATCAAAAGATAAGGAATGAACAATTAATTCTTTGAATTAATTGTAATGATTTAACTACCCAATTTAATGAGGCGTTTCTTAACCAGAAAAACGCATGGTTGACTTTCATTAAAGAGGGTTTTCACTGGTGCGTTACTTATCGGAAAAGAAACGGCGGGGCTCGTGCGGGACCCACCTCACAAATATCCTACCAAGAGGGTAGGATATTTTAGATTGCACCCTATCCTCTTAACTTAGTTTAAGTGTCTTTTAAGTGGCTTTAAGTGAAATAAAATAAAGTTGTCGCACCACTTTATTTTATTTCTCAACTTAACCCCAAAAAATTAAAAACCACACCTGAGCAAACACAACTCTGGAATAGGATTTTCCAAGAAAATACCGGCGCTGCGATTTCTTCGGTGCCCTTGGAATTTGATTCCGAGCACCAGTTCAAAAGTTAGAAAAACCCGCTCGTTCGTTCACTGAATGTACCTGAGCCAAACTTCGGAAAATAATTCCGGGCACACCGGGCCTCGGAATCATGTGCCGTCAGAAACTGCATTCTTTTAAAATTCCAAAGAAAATTAAGAAGAAAAAATTTCCTTGAAATTTACGGGTATTTACATTACTCCCACCTAAGGGCCTTACGTCCCCGTAAAGCTTCAACACAAACTAGGGTCACAAAAGAGGTATTGAGCACGCATCTGAGCCTTCCGCTCCCATGTGATTACCTGGAGGTTCCTGTACTGGCCGTGAAAGCGCACCCGAGGAATAGGCCATCCTCGAAGGATCCGCTCCTGTCGATCCTTGATCCCCACTAGAACCTTCGTAAAAGACACCCCATCGCCATCATCCAGCTCCCCATGGTCGATGATATGCGAAGGGTCGAGCACGTATCTCCTCAGCTGAGATATGTGGAAATCTCTGTGCACCTGGTGCAACTGAGGTGGATGGGTCAAGTGGTAAACCACCCCGCCTACCCATCTGAGGACCTAAGAAGGTCTGGTGAACCTCGGAGTTAACTTTCCACCTTGGCCACATCTCCATAAACCTCGTCGAGGTGAGACCCATATAAGGACGTGATCGTCATCCTCGAACTCTAGAGGTCTCCAATTCCTATTAAAACTGGTACTCAAAATGACTGCCACCACGTGGGTAAGGTTGACCGACTCAAGAATGATCTGCCGCACCCTCCTATGCAAGAGTTTATCTTCTGCTGCCTGGGGTTTCCTTTTCGCTGACCAAGGAAAACCCATCCCGACAACGTAGTTAAACCACAACCTTTTTGCCTAATACCGTCAATTTGTGTATGAACTGTGATTTCCCAGTCTATACACAAACCAACGTCGTAAGGCCTTGACGTTGCCACTAAGAGATTCCAACCGAAACTCTCGCCTCGAGGGTCTGAACACACCATCGGTGTAAGTGTGATTATCGAGTCTCCTCCCAAGGTATCTCCAGACGTGAGGGTCAAGTCCACGGCTTACTGAAAAATCTAGGTCTAGGACAATATTTTTGAAAGTGATGAATGATTCATATCGATGTTTGTTACTACATCAGCTAGTAGTGGACACAGAATGTCCCTTGAATCATTTTTAGAGCCATTGGATCACACTCCTTGACCGCATGAAGCCGCACTCTTCCTCTGACCTCCAGCTCCCTGAGCCTGGCAGGGATAACTAAGGTTGGTGGTTGTATCATGTTAAGATATACACCACCTCATGCTGCTCTCCTAGCTCTACCTCCATGTCTGCCACTTCGCAGACTCATCTCTCCTTTAAGCTTCCTCTTATGGAAACTTTTAACATGCCCGAGTCTCCAAGACTAGTGCCAGTTTCCTGTTTCATACTGCACTGTGCAGTCTTCATCCTCTCCTGGATGATCTGCACCTTCTTTGCCTACAATCTGAAAGAGCTGCTAAAATTTCTCCTTTGCTGAAAAGAGAAACTCGGTCTCATCCCCTGGATGAACCACGCCCATTGCCTAATACAGTCAATCCTGGCATGAATGATGTATTCATTCCATGGATGACGTCGTAAGGCCTCGACGTAACTACCAAGAGATCCAACTGTCACTCTTGCCTCCAAGGGTCGATTCATGCTGTCGGCATCAATGTGAGGTCACTGGGTATCCTCCAGTAGAAATCTCGAAAGTGAGGGTCAAGTCAATAGATTTAACCGGGACCTCTCAGTATCAACCAAACAAAAGGACAGGAAAGAAAACATCACAAAGATAAGTGTCTTTTTATTATTGTAGCTCATAGTACAAAGACACGAATACAACATGAACATGGAACTTGAAGTACAAGGGGCATATCCACTAGTTCCTCTCATGTCCACCTGCTCCCGGAGCTCTACTGCCTTGTCCACTGCTCGGATGTTGCTCAAGCACCCGCCGCTGCTTCTGCCTCGGTGGCTCTTCCAAAGACTGCGGATCAACTGTACGAGGAGTCGGGCAGTCACATGCTAGGTGAACCTTTACGCCGCATTCATAACACTTCCTGATCCTCATACGGCTGGCTCTAGCCCTCTTGGACCTCTGCATCATCTGTCTACTGCCCACAGATGACTTGGCTACTGATCGAAAAACACGCAGCAAAGGCAGCATCTCTTGAACACGCTCGGGGTGTAGAGCTACTGGAAAAACTCCACCCTGAAGAAGGTCTCAAATTCTTCCCATGTGAAGGCCATCCCATCGAAAAACTGGAACAAGTGGCTCCACCACCTGCCTGCTGCTGCCTGAAGAAGGATGGCAGCAAATATCACCATGAAGTCTGTCGGCGTCCCCACTAGCCTGAAGACTCTCACCACAGCCTCCAGCCAATCCTCAGCTGCCTGCGGGTCCGTCTCTCCCCGGAACCTGGGTGGTCTCTGGCGCTGGAAGTCGTGCAGCGCGCTCAAGTGGCGTGCATTGCCTACTGCTGGGGCTGGTGGCATCGGTGGCCCAACGTATGGTAGTACCGCTGGTGCCTCCGCTGGTGCCTCAACTGCAAGAGGGCCCTGTACCGAAGCCTCGTCGCTCGACAGGCTGTCAGCATGCACATCCCTATGGACTCTAGCTGGTCATCCGAGAAAAGGCATCCTGAAAGAAACACCATGACACGGTCAAACGATTATACCTAGTGAGCTGACCTGTTTTGAGCTGATTTTTAAAAACTTCTGGAAACACACATGCAATAAGTGATTTCGTGCCCAAAGTCGGAATTCAGTTGTCAAGGTCCTGGTGTATGGATACGTCGGCCGCCCGCACCAACACTGGACTCCCTGAACTGAAAACCACACTCGGTAATCTTAACACTATTGCTTCACAGAATGAAAAATATCAGAGTTATTAGTTCTGTGGTAGAACCGACTCCTCTGATACCAATTTGTCACGACCCATCCTCAGGGCCCGTGCCGTGACTACCCCAAGCCCGCCTTCCATAGGCCAGGGGCTGGTGACTAGAACCAAGGCGTAAATCTTGGTAAAAAGGGAAGGCATTGCCTTTGTAAAGAAAACATACACCACAGAGTAAGCAAGTGGAAAAAGTAAACACTAAGTAAAAACTGGTACAACAGTAAGTACGAAAGGGTAAATGGTCTAGAATACAAACCCAAAAGAAAATACAACTACAACTGAACAAAGTACAATAGAAAAAGACAACAGCTGGAAGAACAGAAGAGGCACCTGGGTCGTCCTCCTCGGATCCTACCTGAAGGGTAGGTACAGATGGCGCAGCTCCTGGATCATCCACCACGGATCCTACTTGAAGGGTAGGTACAGATAGCCTCCATAACGCTCTCTCCCGTCAACCTCCACCGTGTGTCGTCTCGTCACGAAGTCCACCTCCGGATACTGACTCGTCATGTGGTCCACCTCCGGGTACCGTCCATTCCTCGAACACTCGGCCTCCGTCAGCACTTCCCGTCGTCTGCAACCAACATAACGAGGTGCAGGCAAAACCCGTGTAGGGGTGAGTATAACGATACTCAATAGGGACCCCGAGACCCTCAAGGTCTCACTAAAACCAACAAGGATAACCACAAAGAGGATCTCAACAGATAACCTCTACTTAGGTATATGCCCATACATATACCTAAGTTATCAAGTAACCCATCTCAATCCTGAGGAAACACAGAGATTATGAAATCAACGGATGACCACTTCCCAGGTATATGCCCATATATATACCTAAGTTATCAAGTAACCCATCTCAATCCTGAGGAAACACAAAGGTCATAGACTCAGCTCAAACCACGATTTTCATTATCGAAACTGTAACTGCTGAAGTGCTCTGTCTCTGGAGTGTACAGTGGTTATGTCACGACTCTGAGGTACTGCTCACTGACCTAAGACTGCTGAGGTACTCCTCCTGTCGAGTACTGTGGGCCTGCTGATATAACCAAGCGCTTCCCACCATGGGTCTGCCGCTACAACCAAGCGCTCCCCCTCATAGCCTCAGGAGGTACTCCTTCTGTTGAGTACCGCGGGTCTGCCGCTACAACCAAGCGTTCCTCCGCCGTGGGTCTGCCGCTACAAACAAGCGCTCCCCCTCATAGCCTCAGGAGGTACTCCTTCTGTTGAGTACCGCGGGTCTTCCGCTACAACCAAGCGCTCATCCGCCGTGGGTCTGCCGCTACAACCAAGCGCTCCCCCTCATAGCCTTAGGAGGTACTCCTTCTGTTGAGTACCGCGGGTCTGCCACTACAACCAAGCGCTCATCCGCCATGGGTCTGCCGCTATAACCAAGCGCTCCCCACTGGGCTATCTGAAACACACCGAGTCGATCGGTCAAGCAGTCGTCAGGTCTCAGCCGGCTACACGGTCTCCGTACTCTGCACTCTCGTCTCTAGGAGGGTCCACTCCACGAGCTACTAGTCGATACTACAAGTATCACAGGTCCCATGAAGAAGTATCTCAAAGGACCGTCTCGTCATAGGGGTCTCAATGCAATAGACGGTGCGTCAATTGGACGCCCGGTCTGTGAGTTATTGGCCTTTTCATCCCAGGGGCCCGATTGGTTTCGTGAGCGAACCAACCCGGCCGTAACTCAACTGTACCCCGAAATCTCATAGGTTATACTCATAGGGACAATTTCTCAACGAGATCACCAACGCCGCTGACGGTTTGTCAAACGGACGTCTAGTCTGAAAGATAACAGCATTCTCATTCCAAGGGCCCAGTTGGATTTCGGGTACAATCCAACCCGGCCATTATACAAAAGCAACCAAAACTCAGGAGAAGTATGCCAAAAGTTCCTCCTCATCAAGATTAATTTAACGAGACAGAAGGCACGTCAATTGGACGCCCGGTCTGTGAGTTATTGGCTTTTTCGTTCTAGGGGCCTGATTGGTTTCGTGAGTGAACCAACCCGGCCACACTCCGACGGCATCCAAACCTCGAGCAGAGTAATCCAAAAGATCTGTCTCACTTAGAGGAATCCATCAAGGTCGACGGCACATCAATCGGACGTCCGGAGCTAAAGATATAAGTGTTTCCTCTCCGAGGGCCCGGTTGGTTTTGTGTACGAACCAACCCGGCCGAACCCAAATTATTCTGAAACCTTGGCTGTAGTATACCTTAACGACCGTCTCGATCCAAGGATCGCATCGCCGCTGACGGTACGTTGATCGGAGGTCTGGAGCTCAAGTTATGAGCAAATGACTGAAAAGGTCCGGAAACGGGGGGTCTGGGCCCTGACCGGCCCGGCCCACCCCCCTGGGTCAGCCCGAACCGGTTCGTTCCGACCCGGGTCCGGGTCCGACCTGGCCCGGTGGGTCGGCCCGGCTCGGCTCGGCCGAGTGAGGGGAAGCCGCGGGGGCTTGCTTCCCCCGCGTGAAGAAACACTGTGGCCCCGGGTGGGGCCGCCTCGCCAGCGGATGCGGCGGCCGGGCCACGTCCCTCCTCCCGGTTCCGCGCGGCCGCGGAACTGGCTCGCCGCCGCGCCTTTAGCTGCGGCGGGTTTTTCCGGCGGAGCACCGGGTGCCGCCGCCACCTGGCAGCTGGCGGGATCTTCCGCAGGCCACCGGATGCGCTCCGATGGTCCGTTTTGCATGCGGTCTTCGCCAGTGGTGCTCCCGGGACCCAATCTTCACTGCCAAGCCCTCGAATCACCCTTGCGGCCTCGTTTGTCGTCGTACGCCGTTTCGCGCACCAAGAACGAAAAGGTGCGGTGGGTGCGGACTTGTTCGTTAGTCCGCACCCACCGCGTTAGCGGTCTTAAAGATATTCACCCAACAATATTTAAACGACCGGGGATTTAATCACAAATATTTAAAGAATAAAACCCCTAACTCAAAGTCGTCGTCGGACGCGAGTTCGTCGCGGAATTGACCGTCGCGAAAGAAAAGGATCATCACGTCGTGGACGGGCGTCGCTCTCGCGCGGTACTCGGCGTCACGCAGACAACCTCCGAGGATCAAGAACATACAGATTTAATTATAACAATTAAATCCATATTGATGTTATAATCCACAATGAATTAAAAGGACCGCAATCCCCTACCTTTTCGTTGTTGATCGAAGATTGTCGCGGGGTTGGATCGTCGTGGAAGAAAGTGTCACGGAAGGAGTGTCGCAGAAGAAGCGTCGTTGACGTCGCGGTACACGGCGTCGCGCCATCGATCTCCGAGGGTTTTGCGTTCTTCTTCGGAGGTCGGAGAGTTCTTCGCATTCTTCGCGTTCTTCGCATTCTTCGCGTTCTTCGTCGAAGAAGAACACTTTCCTCCAAATTCTCTCCACGCCACAAGTCTAACTAAATAATATAAGTTCAACCCTTATTTTATTATTGACCTAAGCTTTTGACAATCAAAAGATAAGAAACGAACAATTAATTCGTTGAATTAATTGTAACGATTTAACTGCCCAATTTAATGAGGCGTTTCTTAACCATTAAAATGCACGGTTGAATTTTATTAAAGAGGGTTTTCACGGGTGCGTTACTTAGCAGCTAAGAAACGGCGGGGCTCATGCGGGCCCCACCTCACAAATATCCTACCATGAGGGTAGGATATTTTGGATTGCACCCTATCCGCTTAACTTAGTTTAAGTGGCTTTTATGTGGCTTTAAGTGAAATAAAATAAAGTTGTCGCACCACTTTATTTTATTTCTTAACTTAACCCCAACAAATTAAAAACCACACCTGAGAAAACGCAACTCCGGAAAAGGCATTTCCAAGCAAATATCGGCGCTGCGATTTCATCGGTGCCCTCGGAATTCGATTCCGAGCACCGGTTCAAAAGTTAGAAAAACCTACTCATTCATTCACTGAACGTACCCGAGCCAAACTTTGGAAAATGATTCCGGGCACACCGGCCTCGGAATCAGGTGCCGTCAGAAACTGCATTCTTGTAAAATTCCAAAGAAAATTAAGAAAAAAAAATTTCCTTCAAATTTATGGGTCTTTACATCCTACTCCTATAAATCCTAATATTTCTCTTTCATCCACCATCACTCTATAGACCATCTCCATATATTCAAGAATACAAAGGCCAACTATCTATAAATGAATCGTCTATCATAGCTCCAATTAAAAAATACAAGCCACTAAATCTACACAAGACAGAACCTCTGGTGAAAAGAATAATAAATTCATGAATTTAGCTGCATACTCTATATGAAGGCGATTATTTGGCATCATGAAAAAAAATTCAGTTGTTCTATGGATCTTGAACTTTCTTGGGTAGAATTGTTTTTTGAACAACTCTTAAATATCCAAAAAATTAAGGAATTGATCCAATTTAGCATGAATCACTAATTACCACTACGGGTGTGCAATATGTTCATGATTATGAATTTCTTGCATGTCCTTGAGCTTTGATGGCATGCCAATGATTTATTAGATATGAATCATCATGTTATTCCATTCAATTTCTCTTTCTGGTTTTGAATCACCCCCAAATATGGGTTGATTCTATTTCTAGA
Source organism: Viscum album (assembly GCA_963277665.1). Taxonomy (NCBI): domain Eukaryota; kingdom Viridiplantae; phylum Streptophyta; class Magnoliopsida; order Santalales; family Viscaceae; genus Viscum; species Viscum album. Next base: position 202,792,846 of record OY728128.1, read on the forward strand.
ATAAGATCGAATGGTTCTATTGTCTTGGCTCATCACTCTGGTTCCCAATTTCCATAGCATGGAATCATAGTACGATACTCTAAACCAAGTGTTTGTTCACAGGTGGTTCAGGTTAACCAATGTTCTGAACTACTTCATTTGGATGGTCTCAAAGATTCCTACTAGGTGACATTTTCTAAAACAAAAACAACTCTGTATGTCTCACTCTCTAAAAATTTAAAGTGTATAATTTAAAATTATATCACATCAACTATCAAAATATTACTTCGTAAAATCATCCATATATATGTTAAACTATATATGAAAACATTCCACTTTCTTTCCTAAGATAAACTGATTTTCAAAAATATCACAACCAAGATCCTTTTCCAAATCAATCATTTGAAAAAAGTATTATTTTTTCATAGAAATCTAAACATTTGTAGAAAATCATATATCATTACTCAGAATGATTTATGGATTCCAAGTGGGATGTGATTCCTCGAATGCATGTCAATCTCATCTCATTGGCTAATCCCATGAAAATGATATTTCAAAATCCTAGAAGGGTCTCCCAATCAATTAGGTAACCAACTCCATTTTAACAATATTTTCATCATAAAAGGTTAGCTATGTATTTTATGCTATACATTTTAAGTCACGACAATCCTACTTCTATCTAATATTCCATCCCATGGAATTGATAAAAATGTATCCAAATCCAAAACTATGAAACTGAAGACCACATTCTAGGAAATGACTAAACAAGCTAATACCATTTTTAACATCCCTCATTCTACTCATTGTTTTCATAAGGTGGGTGGAATTCAACTTGGACATAAACGATAACCCCAAGACACCAAATGTTGGAAATAAATGCTTTGTGGTATCAAAACATTTATTGTACAATTTACCCTTTATGAATGAAGAAAATAACAAATAATACATATCCAAACATACCACTATATGATGTAAGACAACCATGAAACAAAAGTCAAATTTTTTATATCTAAATCATACTCAAATCATGTTCCACAAGAAAAGACGACAACAACAAAGTAAACAACATAAGATAAACTAATAAAACACCAAGACGACCACAAGTATCGATGTTCCACAAGCTATATTCTCCATCATCACAATGATAGTGTTGGTTCCACATAACCAACTTCATTTTTTCATTATTATAAACATAAATTCATTGTATTTTTATTAAAAAACTACTTAGAACATCAGGTTTTTTATTATGCATTACATTTTATGAGATAATGTCATAAGAGCAGGTGTCACACTAAGCGGTCATAGCAGATCTCTATTATGACTAGAACATGGAAGTTCCATGAAAATATTCATTAACATGTCTTATATAGTAGAATGGTATCATTTTATGGGACAAAATTGATATAGGCTATCAATGGTGGAGACTCATAGGACTTTGAGGAACCTCCTCTTGGTGTACACACTGGTAATGTCTAGGAGGATATTATGAGAATGAGACCCACCAGCAAGAAATCCACATTTATAAGTGTCATTGGATGTTATAATTTTCAGAAGTGTGTATTGTCCCATAAACATTAATAATATTATTAATGAGAATTACGATTTGTTCACATAGATGTATTGGAGAATACTATGATGAAATATGTTCACGGTGAAGTTAGAGATGTTGGGTGCATCATGTGTAAAACTGCATTAATGAATAATGGGAGTAATGACATTTTCCTTATGTTACATAATGGAAGTTGATATCTCATTCCCTTTTTGGAAATGATATATCCTAAATTAATCCATTTCCATGGTGTTCTATAGGCAAGTTCAATTTCCATGAATTCGATGAATGAGAAATCGAGAACAATAGTTGATGACAATCGCATTCAACCCGCTTGATTGGAGATATTGGGAAAAGGGATTATATTACATTGTAAGAATTCATATGAGTTGACATGTCATAATGGAATTAACTTCATTATCTATGGGTTCCTTGGAAAGTTTCTAGATGACAACCTTGGAAATTAGGATACTCCGCCCAATTCCACTGACCAAGTGGCCTACAAGGTCATCCACAGTGTGTATTCAATAAATGTTTTAAATAATATATTGTTTAATATTTAAAAAGTTGAAAAAATATTATTCTTGATTTCGGTTTAATAATTATTCATGGATTCCTAATCGCATTTATTTCAACACTAGTTATTTGACATCATATAATGTGGGTGGAATAATTAAAAAATATTTATTTCTTATTTAGTGAATCTAATCTTTATATATTTATTATTGAATAATACAAGTATATTTATTTAATAAGTAATTTTTCATTATTTATGGTTAGATAAATATGTTGGAGGATTGGTGGACCAAGTTATGTGTCCGGTGAAGAATAATAATATAAATATTATATTATTAAATAATTATTAATTATAACTTGCAAGTTATGCGTGTGTCCAAAAATAATAATTTTAATGTTATTATTTAACATGGGGGTTTCACTAGGATTAATAAAATAATTAAGGAACTAGTGTGAATTATTTAACATTACCCTAGGGAATTAAATGCCTGATTATATTATTCTCTTATTAGCCAAGCACTAGCCAAGTGAAAAAAATTAGGGTTGTGCCCAAAACATTGTGGAAATGTTCTAAAGCCTAGAGAGTTCTTTCTTATCCAAGAATTCTCTACAGAATGTGAGTGATCCTCCTCCACTAGATCAAGGACAATTCCTTGGAAGCATTTTTCAATGTGATTGAAGGAAGACATTTAAAATGCATGGATCTTCGGTTCTAGACCCTGTAGTCTTCATCAGTGATTTTCAATGATACATGGAGTATGTGTGGATCATTGCTAGAGGATGTATACTCTTGATATAACGATAGTACACATGTACATATGGGGCCGAACACTTCAACAAATAAAAAATCTCCAAGGAGGTAATTCATTAATATATATAAATTAATTATAAACAAAATATATTGATCCTCTCTCTTGGTTTTGGGTTTCTATTTTATTTGTTTAATTTTTTTTCTTTCAATTAAATGGATATTAGCATTCATAATCTTATTGTCTCTGTATTTTACACCAAATATGGAAAAAAATAAATGATGGGTGTGGTCCCTCCCTCTCTTCCATATGATCAAAAACTATAAGTTGTATCAAAGTCGGTATATTATTGTTTATAATTATTTAATAATCGTTGGTGATTTTCATATTTATTATTTAGTTTTCCAATTCATGATTAATCGTTTCCTTTTAATCTAATAAATTAAATTTGTTTCTTTCTATATCATTTCCCATATATCTAACATAAATGATTAATTTTATGATTAAAATTTTATCAAGGAACACCTCTATAGGTGCCAAGGGTTCTTTCGAGGAAACATAGTAGTACATGATGTGTAGTTGGATCTACATGTCGTGTAGTTGGGGTTAATGCATCCGTATTAGTTTTTAAATTTCTCATTTAGTTTTAATTAGGGAAATTTTGTGTTGTTAATTCTTACACCGCGTATTGACCCAGATATACTAGTGCATAATCATCCGAAATACAGGCCATGTGGCCTATTGGACACGGTGTGTAGTCCCTTTCATGTCTGGGTTAGGACATGTATCTTATACATGACATAGCCAATTGGTGACCATATAAGGTGGAGTAAAAAATGTCATGTGGACCATTAGACACATTGCGTACTCCATGGTTTATGAAGTACACCTCACAGGCTGATTCCCTAGGTGTGTACTTAAAATACACCATGAGGAATGTATATGTCGTATAGATTGTATCTACATTCCATGTACTGTTACAAGGTATGTAAATTTAAATTTTATTATATTATGTAACCTTTGAGACAGGTAATTGGGTGTGGGCATAAATCTGGGACATTCCATGTGATAGGCTTTAATATATATATATATATATATACACACACACACACATATATATATATGTTTGTGTTTTATTAATATCTAGATAATATTCAAAATCTACACATCCTATATGAGTTTTATTATAGTTATCATTATATTTGAATGCTAAATGGAACAATGAATAATGCGTATAAAAGTATAATACATGTTGGTTAGTTTTTAAAGGGTATTCAAAGGGTTATGTTGAAGGTACAAATTATCTACACAATTAATTTAAATTGAATTTTATATTTGTTTAAAATTATAATAGATGATAATCTTAAGGAAATTCAGATATTGTTTAATATGAATGGATTTATTAATTAATGATAGTTATTAATCGATTCGAGTACAAATTATCTTAAATAAGAATGATTAAAGAATTGAATCCTAGTTTTATTAAATGCATTATTCGTTACATGCATGTAGAATATCCTAAGCTAGATCAGACCTTGGTATGTGATTGGTTTCCATTTAAATTTATTATTAAATTAATTTGTTAGAATGTTCCCCTTCTCTCCCCATTAATATATATGGCCTCTATTCATGTGGTTTCATTTTTGTAAAACCCCTTTTACCCCTCACAGACATTTGAGTAAAATCATATGTAATATATGGAGCACACATGACAGTGGAGGCGGTTCAAGTTAGGATCTGAGGAGAAACCAATCCATGGAGATACAAAGGTGGAAAAGTGGAAAGTTATAAACATGAACCTAATTGGTTCCAGTTGTTTCTCCCCTAGGTTAGTGGCTAGTTTATCAACTTCTAGACAAACTAACCATTAGAACAAGATCATTAATATACCCTTTATTCTATTTATGTCATTTGTATGATAATTCATTATGGTTGTTTGTTGTGATCACATAGTTAATGAATTAACAATCATGAAACATTGATCTAAAATAAATTGGCTTCTATGTAAATATTATCTAAATTTTTTTAATAACATAAGCTTACCCCATTTAATATTAACTATAATGTGACTAGATAATCAATGTTAATTTTTTTCAACTTGGTTAAAACCCATCAATAAAATATTAAGTTGGTATAGTATTCCATTTCTTTGGTTAGAATTGATCCATGGTTCAATTTTCTTTAACAATGAAATTTTTGGTGCTTTCCATTATCAGGTAATTCTAATATGAGGTTTTGGGTTTATTCCTGAAGCCAAAACTGGTGTAAATAAGAGGAAAAGGTCGACAAAATACAATATAAAGGATTTTAGAATTTGGGTGTCCACTCAATAGATCAGGGAGCTATGAGTTAATGCATTTTGAATTTGTAATGACTACTTAAAATGTTTCAAAATTACTGAATAGAAAATACTAGGGTAATGTAAAGGGAGATATGGATCCTTGATGTTAGAATTTCCATGAAATGTGATATTTCGAAGACAATGGTGATGAATATTGAGTTTTGATAAAAAAAAAATGGGAGACTAATGAATATTTATTTATTTATTTATCTTAATTTTATCATTTAATGTACTAAAAATATATTCATCTTTATTATAGAAATGGAAATAAAAATTTCAAAAAAATATTATTGAAATCTATAGACAAGAAGGGAAACCGTCCCCCTAGCACAAGTTTCTAAGAGTGGAAAATGAGCCTTCAGTTCATCCTTCTCCATGAAGGGAAACAATATTTTCTGGAAGAACCATTACCAGTTAGACCTAGAAATGAGGAGAGTGATGATAAGCTCTCTCTTTATGAGAAACATCTCAATGATGCTACTAATATACAGTGCCTCGTACTATCATCCATTAAAAATGATATATTCATGAAACAAAAGATAATAGATGCCTATACCCTAATGTCTCACCTCTTGGATCTATATCAATATTTGGAGATACAAGAGCAGTATGGGAACTTCAATGATTGTTCACCTTTAATATTAGAGGGTTTGAACCAGTTGTACCACATATAGTCAATCATATTTTCTAGATAAATCATCCAAACACTTAGGGATTGAATTCCCTTATGAGTTGCTGAAAAATCTCAAAATTTCATCCCTACCCCAGACCATCTCTTGTTTTATTGTGAATTATAACATGTGATATAATGATAAGAGTATATCATAACTACATACATTAATTCTCCAAGTGGATAGGGATTGGGGTTAGGAAAAACATAGTCCTATTGGTGAATAGGAAGATGAAGGACAAGAAAAATGGGCCTAAGACTTGTTAACAATCTAAAGCTCCTGACCATCATCTGACCAAGAAGAAGAAGATCCAAAGGCAAGACAAGTAAAATGAGGTAGTTTTCTTTCCATGTGGCATCATAGGACACTGAAAGAGAAACCACACCTAGAGGCATGGGGAAGCAAATGGTGCATTCGTTATCAAGTGACATCATTCTATTTATACCCATTGGTTGTTATATACATTTTTTGAAGGTTTCGGGCACAGCGGAAGTGCGTGGGTGGATATGCCCACTTGGATTTTTTTCATTAACAATGATCAATCTGGGATCAATACGACGAAATATGCCAGTCTCCATGAATCGAATCACAGAAAAAACAAAGAATAAGGTTTGTCCCAGAACCAAAAAGCATGATCGTTACAGGTTATTTATAATTAATTTAATCAATTGAAAAGAAATACCTTTTGGGTGTTCTTTCTTCGTTGATTTTCTTGATCACGTTCTGATGTGATTCTTCATTGCGTCGTAGAATCCATGTGTAGGCTTCCTCTAGCGGTGATCCACATGTGTACCTCATATCTCGGGACGTCGCCAAAGGAGTATCCAGATGCTAGCATGGAGAAAACGTTGCTTGTGTTGTCTGCCTTAGATCATCTTGATCTGAAGGAATAGGATCTCTCTCGGTCTTGAGAGCGTTCTTGGAGGAAGAGGTTCTTTCAGACTTGAAAGAATTCTCCAGAATTGTTGTGTGTGGGTCGGAAAAGAGGTGGGGTTGTGAGGATATTTATAATCAGGTTTGAGGTTATAGAGTTATGACAATAAATAAATGTGTTACACGTTTTATTTATTTCATTGACTCTTATTTAAAACCCCCATGTTGAATAATTAATTCCTTGACATGCGCCCACACTGATTATAATAAATATCATCTAAAACAATATTATATCCTCAAAATCCCGATGGGAAAAACTACACGGCATGTGTTAATAAACACATGACGTGTACTTGTTTTTCATTGAAAACTACACGGTGTGTACATTCAATGTACACGACGTGTATATATTTTTTTCATTTATTCATTTCATTTCCAAAAAGAAAAACTACACGGCGTGTATATTTAAAAATATACAGCGTGTACTTTTCCAAAATAAAACTACACAGCATGTAATCAATGATACATGGCTTATACTTGTTTTATTCTTCTTCGATCATTAAAATGATTTAGGCTTACTTGAATAATTATTAAACCACATATGGGAATAATCTTTATTCTACATGAGATACTTGAATACACATAGTTTGTGGCCTTCTAGGCCTCTTTCTCGTTGGCATTAGGCAGACTTTCCTAAAGTCCAAGATTTCTGTTCCATACTGAATCTCTTCAGTATCTTATCAATGTATGTACATTGAATCAGACCCAGCATTCTCTTGGATCTATCATGATGGATCTTGATACCAAGAATATATGTCGCCTCTCCCAAGTCATTCATGGAGAAGCATTTATGCAACCATGCCTTAACTGACTGTAAGACAGGTACTTCATTTCCAATTAGTAATATGTCATCAACATATACTATTTAGAAAACGACTAAACTTCCACTAAACCTTTTGTAGACACAAGGTACACATTTGTTCTTAACAAATCCAAACTCAGTTACGGCTTCATCAAAACGAATGTTCCATGATCTTGATGCTTGCTTTAATCCATAAAAGGATTTCTGCAACTTGCATACCTTTTTGTCATCCTTTGGAGTCACAAACCCTTCAGGTTGTGTCATGTAGACGTCTTCCTGGAGGTTCCCTTTATGGAAAGATATTTTGATATCCATTTTCCAAATTTCATAGTCATGGTAAGCGGCAATGGACAATAGGATTCTGATGGATTTCAGCATCGCAACTAGTGAAAAGGTTTCATCATTGTCAATTCCATGACGTTGTCTAAAACCTTTTGCAGCCAGTCGTGCCTTGTAGGTGCTAACTTTCCCCTCCGTGTCCAGTTTCTTCTTGAATACCCATTTATTACCAATAGGAATTACATCAACTGGAGGATCTACCAAAATCCAGACTTGGTTTTGGTACATGAAATCCATTTCAGAATTCATGGATTCTTGCCAATTGGAAATGTATGTGCCTTCAACTGCTTCCTTGTAGGTAAGAGGATCATCATTTTCAACAAATAATGAGTCACCATCCTCGGTGACAAGAAAACCATATTGTTCTAGTTCTCTCACCTCTCTCGTGATTCTACGCAGTTCTTGTGTCTCTGGAACAGATTGTTCTTCCACAGGGCTTTGTGGAATCTGTTCTTGTACCAACTTCTGTGTATCTTGAGCATCGACTTCATCGAAGTCTATCTCGCTCTCATTATCTCTTTTAGAGATGTGCTCCCTCTCAAGGAATACGGCATGTCTTGCCACTATATCCTTTTTGTCTGAGGGGTTGTATAGGTAATATCCCCTTGTTTCCTTGGGATATCCTATAAAGATACACTTTGTGCCTTGGCGTGAAAGTTTGTTACCTGAAGAGGCCTTAACAAATGCTTCACTACCCCACAAATGTAAATTCTATAACAGGGCTTTATGTCCAATCCATAACTCGTATAGAATACCATTTAATGATTTAGTTGGTACTTGGTTTAGTATGTGTGCTGATGTTTGTAATTCATATCCCCAAAAGGAAAATGGAAGACTCACATGACTCATCATTGATCTCACAATGTCCAAAAGGGTGTGGTTCCCCCTTTCGCTTACACCATTCCACTGTGGCGTGTAAGGAGGAGTGAGTTCAGATAGAATCCCAAACTCCCGTAAGAAATCAATGAAGTCCTGATTAAGATATGCTCCTCCTCTGTCTGAGTGGAGTTTCTTAATCTTCTTACCAAGATGGTTCTCAACATCATTCTTGTATTCTTTGAACCGATCAAAATAATCTGACTTATACCTCATTAAGTATATATATCTATATCTACTAAAATCATCTGTAAAAGTTATGAAGTATGAGAACCCACCCCTTGCCTCAACTGGAAATGGCCCACACACATCTGTGTGAACTAATTCTAGAATCTTTTTAGCTCTTTCACCTTTCCCACTAAATGGGGCTTTGGTCATTTTGCCTTGTAGACACTCATGGCATACACCAAGTGGTTTTAGTTCGAAAGAATCTAAATACCCATCTTGAATTAGTATTTTCAAACGTTTCTCATTGACATGACCTAGCCGGTGATGCCAAAGTTGGGTGTGGTATGAGTCATGTGAATTGACTTTGTCATCGATTTCCATTACTTGGTTTGTGTAGTCTAACACATAAATTCCGTTATATAAATGTGCTCTACCAAAACAAATGCTATCTTTATAAAAGTAGCAACATTTATTTCCAAAATTGAACATGAATCCATCAGTATCTAATCTGGATAGTGAAATAATGTTTTTCGTAACAGAAGGAACATAATAACAACCCTTTAACATCGAGATCATTCCAGTTGGAAATGTGAGGTGGTAGTCTCTGATAGCTACAACAGCATGTCTGGCTCTGTTGGCTGCTCGTAGATCTACCTCCCCTCGATAAATATTCTTGAATCTACTTGGTTCCTATATTTGGATACAGATGTGAGCACCACAAGCAGTATCTAATAACCAATTAGTAGAAATAGAAAGATTTAATTTGATAACAAACGCACCTGAAGCTTCCCCTGCTTCCTTGGCTGGGTGTAGTTTTTCTTCCAGTGGCCATTCTTGCCACATGAAAAATAAACAACATCCTGTTCCTTTGCCTCCCCTTTGATCTTCTTTTTCTGGGAAGTCCTTGAAGAAGCTTTGGGATTAAAGCTCTTCTCCTTCACTTTCCTTTTATTCACCATGAGCACAGAAGGATTTTCACACTTCATGTCATTATCCACTTGGAGAATCTGGATAAGAAAATCAGACAGAGACTTCTCAATGTTGTTCATGTTGATGGTCACAACAAAGTTTGAGAAGCTCTGGGAGAGTGATGCAAGACTGAGATCGGTACCCAGTTCATCGGGGAGTTTAAACCTAAGAACCTCCAAGCGCTCAATGTAGCCAATGAGCTTTACTACATGAGGCCCGGCTGGGGCACCCCCTCCAAGATTGCTCTGAAATAGATCCTTGGAGATCTCAAACCTTTCCTGTCTTGCTCTTTCCTGGTATAGACGACGGAGGTGCTCGAGCATGCTATATGCATCCATGTCTTCATGAGACTTCATGAGCTCACTAGACATCGATGATAGCATCAAACATTGAAAGTCGAGAGTGTCCTTCAAATGTTGATCATAGACTAGAAAATCTTCATCACTCGCCCTTGGGGCAGGAGAATTAGGAAGTGAGGACTCCAGTACGTAAAACATTCTTTCATGGTGTAGGATAACCCGAAGGCGCCTAAACAATTCCTGAAAGTTACTGCTGGTGAGGATATTCTCTTTATCCAGTATTGATCGCAAAGAAAATGTGGTTGATGAGTTTGTCATTTCGATTCTACAAATTAAAAGAGCAGATTTATCAGTACTTTCTTGATTACATTTTTAAGAGAAATAATAAATGGATTAATTAATTCTCCCACTATTTTATCAAGCCCCAATGGACCTCACCATTGAAATCAGAATGTCCAGTTTCTTTGACATTCTAGTGGCAAGGATCCATATTCCCCTTCGCATAACCCCAACAAGGGTTGGTCAAGCTATTTGGATGTATTTAGGTAGGTAGGTATTTTCCAATTGTGAGCTTACAATTCCTGGATCTATTGAGTGGACTCCCCAATCCTAAAATCCTGACTTGGATTTCCTTAACTCTTGCCTCCAATATTACATCATGTCTAGAAAGGGATACTTCTCTTGATGCAATATGGTTAAGTCATCCCGAAACATTTCATAAGGGATTCCATTATAAAAGTAAGTGTCCAAACAAGGGTTGGTCAAACACATAGTTTTATTGAGTCTTTCACTTAATCATGTAACAGAAGGATTGGTCTGACTTAATATGGTTTTGATGGATTTTAATTTTTATGCGTAGTTTCACATTATCACCTGCTTTTTAATATTAATTGATGCTTTCTTAAGTGATTAACCATGTTCCGATAATGTTTACGCTAATTCTGGTTTTTATTTTATTCCATCTTTTCATGCTTGTTTATTTTTTTAATTATGTGATCGCGAAAACACATACATAATAAATAAACCATGCAATCAGACAGAAATAAAATAAGATGGCATGATCATGAGCTTCAATTGGTTAGCTTATCCAGAGGTTTGATAAGCTAACCCTGACCTAGGGAAAAAAACCTTGAACCGATTGTTCGTGTTTCGCACCTCCCACCTGTCCACCTTTGTATCTTCTTGGGTTGGTTTCAACTCAGCTTCGGGTTTTGAATCGTCTCCTCTGGCTTGGGAGATCCTCTATTACATGGGTTTACATTAAAGAAGCCATGGGCATGCAGGCCCTACATTTTATTGGAAGAAGGCTCGCAGGCCAACAAATTTAAATTAAATAAATTTAAATGAAACAATACACATACAAAGGGTATTTGGTCTAGATCATGATCATCCATAGCACGCAACGACATTTACGCATATTTATAATTCAAATTCCTTTAATTGTTCTTTCATTTAAGATAAGTCGTGCTCGAATTCAATGAATTATGATCTTATGATTAATCAATTCTTTATCTTAAATTCCTTTCTGAATTTCCTTGAGATTCTTCTCATCCATATTCTTTATACAGGTCTTTGTACATTTTGGAAGAAACCTGGTGAAATTCCAAAAAGTATACGGCGTGTAGTTTATAATTACACGGCATGTATTTCTTTTCACCATTTATCCAAAGTACACACAGGGGGCTTTGGCGTGTTTTCTGTACTTTGGAAATTTTTTGGAGTACACGACATGTAGATAAATCATACATGGTGTGTACATCCTTTTTACGTGGTAACCAGCATGGAAATCCCGTGTATGCGGAACACGAATTCTCCTTGTACACAGTTTCACCTGGACTGGATCAGAATACACGGCATGTTTCTCCAACATACACGTCGTGTATTCTGGTTTCCACGCGTTGTTCAATTCTGGTCAACACAGCGTGATTAATACTTAGGCATAATGAATTTACACAACGTGGTTTGGCGGACCAGTGTCGATTCGTTGAACCTAATTACACGCCTTTAGTTTTAATTACATGTCGTGTATTTCCGTATTGTACAGACAGAAAGATCGGCTCCTCTGGATGAGATCCTCGTATTTCTTTTAATAAAAAATTAAAAAAATGTCATTTCTATGATATGAATCGAGAAATGAAGGAGGAAGAATAGATCTCATTTATTCAGATTTAAAGAATGATTTATTAGAATTGAATCAAATATAAATGTGTAAATTATCAACGAAAATTAAATAACTATAATCAACATTGTAACCTTGCTCTGATACCTTTTGATGGTTCTGGGTGCAGTGGAAGCACGTGGGTGGATGTTCCCACTTGGATTTTTGTCATTAACAATGATCAATCTGGGATCAATATGACGATAAATTCCAGTCTCCACGAATCGAATCACAGAAAAAGACAAAGAAGAACGTTTTTCCCAGGACCGCAATGTAGGATCATTACAGGTTGATTATAATTAATTTAATCAATTACAAAGAAATACCTTTTGGGTTTTCTTTCTTCCTTGATGTTCTTGATCACGTTCCGATGTGATTCATTGATGCGTCGTAGAATCCAAGTGTAGACTTCCTCTAGCGGTGATCCACACGTGTACCTCGTATCTCAGGATGTCGCCAAAATAGTCTCCGGGTGCTAGCATAGAGAATCCTTTTCTTGCTTTATCCACCTTAGATCGTCTTGATCCGATGGAAGAGGATCTCTCTCGGTCTTGAGAGTGTTCTTGGAGGAAGAGGTTATTTCGGACTTGAATGAATTCTCCGGAATTGTTGTGTGTGGGTCGGAAAAGAGTTGGTGTTGTGAGGATATTTATAATCAGGTTTGAGGATGTAGAGTTATGACAATAAATAAATGCGTTATTAATTTTATTTATTTCATTGACTCTTTTTTAAAACCCCCATGTTGAATAATTAATTCCTTGACATGTGGCCACGCTGATTATAATAAATATCATTTGAAACAATATTATATCCTCAAAATACTGACTGGAAAAACTACATGGCGTGTATTAATAAATACAAAGCGTGTGCTTGTTTTTCATTGAAAACTACACGACATGTACATTCAATGTACACAATGTGTATATCTTGTTTTAATTTATTCATTTCCATTCCAAAAAGAAAAACTACACGGGGTTTATATTTAAAAATACACGGCGTGTACTTTTCTAAAATAAAACTACACAGTGTGTAATCAATGATACAGGACATGTACTTGTTTTATTCATCTTGCATCATTAAAACGATTTTGGATTCCTTGAATAAGTACTAAACCATGTACGGGAATAATCTATATTCTACTTGAGACACTTGAATACTCGTAGTGTGTGACCCTCTAGGCCTTTTTCTCATTGGAATTTGGCGGACTTGCCTAAAGTCCCAGATTACTGTCTAGAAACGGGTCAAGTCACCCAAGAGAAAGAAGTTGACACCGCATTGACATACCACCTCATACGAATGCTTACTGTGTAATTTAATCCCTTTTTCTCGATATCTCATCAAGCAGGTTTCATGGCAGTGTCATAAACCTATATGCTTGATCCGTCGTTCTTTGACTACCTGAAATAAACTCGTCGTTTACACCATGGCCATGGAATCTAATGCGATAGTTATATTTCAATCAAAGGTCCGAGATATCAACTTCCATAAATGCAATGGGAAAATCCTTCCTCGAATTATCCATTAACAACATGTCAATCGTGACACACCCAACGTACCCGACTTCCCGACAACTATCTGCGTGATGGTTTTCGTCAGTAAATCTAAGTGCACGAGTCATGACATGAGTTAATGATAATCTTCCAGTCTAAGGACCATTACACACGCTCGCAGATATCAATATCCTATGACACCAAGACATGCAGAATTACTACTGGCGGGTCTGTTCTCATAATCTCCCATCTTGGAGATTACTAAGTGCGAACTCCATGAGAGAGAGTCTCGTCTTCTAACAAGTACTCGCACATGACATTCTGTATACTATGTGTCCTATCATTGTATGTCATCCAACCGCAGAACTGTATTTAAGAATATTGATATAGCATTTCAAGGTTCCCATCATTGAGGGGATCTTCCATGACCTTATTAATGCAACAAATATTCCAGGAAATTATTATATTATAGTCATGCAGAATAATAAACAATATATAATAAGTGAATCATGTAATCAAAGTACAAAACAGTTGGTTCTTAGGACACCAAACCTTACATTTTTTGTTCTCGCATCTATATTCAAATTAATAAACTAATTAGATTTCAGAAAACACTCATGTGAGAGGTGGATCTGTGAGTTTCTAGTGGTGCGAGGTTGGCTGCTCTTGCCATTGGTGACTACCGCCTCACATTTCCAATTAGAATGTTTTTGATTTTAGGTGTCTATTACTATGTTCCTAGTGTTACCTAAAATATAATTTCATTATCATGTTTGGATACAGAAGGGTTTATTTTCATGTTTGGAAATAGAAGGTAGATATTATAAATAGACAAAATATGTTACGGTATACCACATTTAAATAAAGTCATGTATTCATTAAATCAGAAAAACCAAGTGTTGGAAATTGATAATGAATTAGGTTCACATTACTCATATAACACCTAGTTATGGAATCACCATCTCAGTAATATAAATGAAATTTGTTTGAAAATTCTATTTCAAGATGGATATTTTGTCTCTTCTAAGAAAATATCACATGAAAGATGCAATGCTTATTTATAATGGAAATTGACCAACACTACATTTGGTGGATAGTGTGAAAGGGAAACTGAGCTTCTAGGATTACTACACACTCATGTGTGTGTAGCAACTTTAATATAAGATATAGGTGGATATTCTTACTTAATAACATTTACTGGTTCCTTTAGTAGATGTGGCTATATTTACGCGATGAGTTATAAGTATGAGACCTTTGAGAAATTCAAGGAACACAAGAATGAATTAGTTATTCATCTTAGTATGAAGATAAAGTGGCTTCTGTTTGATCCGGGATTAGAATATCATAAACTTGAGTTCATCAACTTTTTACGAGATTTTTTGGATTCTATATCAACTCACTCCACCTTATAAATCACAGTTGAATGCTCTTAGTGGAAAGAGGAACCATACCTTGTTGGACATGGAATTGCATATAATGAGTCTTGGTGATCTTCCATTATCCATTTGTGGATATTCATTACAAAAATGTCATAAACATTAAACTAGGTAACAACTGAGGTTGAAAATGGACTTCCCTTGGATTTTTGGAGTGGAAGGAAATCCATTTTTCCACATACACATGTATGGGGATGTGAGGAATTTTTTAAGGCCTTCTCAGGAAGAAAACTTCCACCCCATGGAACGAGGTGTATCATCATATGGTGTCCCATTGAAAAACTGGGATAGTAAATTTACAACCCATTCGGCAATAAAGTTATAGTTTCCAAAAAATCCATCTTTCTTGAGAAGGAACACATCCTCAAAAAGTATTGTGAGTGAAATATTAACATCGATGAAGTTAATGCTAAATATATACATGAGTTGGTACATGAACAAGTTCTATAGATCACCATTGAGTAAGTGGTTCCTACCACACATGTACTAGATAGCAGTGTAAGAGAGGTAAGTGAAATAGAGTGATACAGATTTTGACTCACCGAGCATGGAGTATCATTATTATTAGAAAATGATGAACCTCTATACTATATGGAGGTAGTAGAGAACTCAGAAGCTTCACGATGGCTATAATATATGAATTTTGATATAGATTTCGTGTATCAAAATAGTTTTTGGGTTCTTGATGATGTGCCAGTTGAAGTAACTCTTATTGGGGTAAATGGGTATTCAAGAGGAAACTGGACATGGAATGAAAATTAAGTACTTATAATGAATGTCTAGTAGCTTAAGGGTTTAAAAAACATCATCGAATTGACTACTATGAAGCCTTTTCCACCAGTATCCATGTATAAATCCATCAGAGTCATATTTCTATAGTTTCATACCATGTCTATAGTTTTTTGATGGATTTAAAAACAATATTCCTTAAATGGAACCTCCAGGAAGATGTCTATATGACACAACCAGGAGGGTTTGGTACATTAGGTGATGTTAAAAGGATTTTAATGTTGAAGTGATCCATTTATAGATTGAGGAAAGAAACTATGTCATCAAAATCCATAAAAGAATTTAGTTTCATTAAAAAATTAATTTGAGCCATGTTTTAAAGAAAGGTTAAATGGTAATGGAGTCGTTATCCTAGTAGTATATGTTGATGACATATTACATATTGTAAAAGACATACCCATCACACAATCTGTTAAGGACTGGTTGAATATATGCTTCTCCATGAAATACATAGGCGACATAGCATACACTTTAGGGATCACGATCATTTATGATAGATCCAAGAGGTATCTTGAACTATATCAAAGTACATATATTGACCAGATACTAAAGATATTTACTTAGGAAAAATACAAGGGGGGATTCATTCCAGTGTCACATGGAACACATATTTCAAATAAAATATGTCAACAAATAAAATAAGAAGAAGATAAAATGTGTAATATCCCACACGCTTCAGAGATATGATCTATCAAGTATGAAATTTTATATACTAGAATTGATGATTCCTATGCACTGAGCATGGTAAGAATATATCAAGAAGACTTAGGAGAATAACATTAGACTACTGTAAAGACTAATCTTAGGTATCTAATAAGAACTAACGATATGTTTTTACTATATGGAGGTGATAAGGAGATTTTCATCAGCGGGTATGTTGATGTTGTTTTTCAGACAGATCAGAATGATCTGAATTTGAAATTGAGATATGTTTTATGTCTCAACAGAGGACCTGTGAGCTGGAAGAGTTCAAAGCATCCTATTGTACCTGATTTTATAGTGGATTCTGAGTAAATAGAATCTTATGAGGAAGCCAAGGAAGCTGTCTAGATTAATAACATTGCACATGATCTTGATGTGGTACCTTACAAAAAATACCCTTTGATATTGTATTTTTACAATACTATAGTTGTGGATCCTGAAAAAGAGGAAACATAATATCAACAGGAAAATAAAATACTCCATATGTATTACCTATTGAAGTATTTTTTTTGAAAGAGGAAACGTTGTGGTGAGAAGAGTATCCACAAAAGATAATGTGGCAGACCCCTTTACTGATGGTCTATCTAAGTACAAGGCAATAGTATCAAGTGAGATCTAGTGGACTGAAGGTCGTTAGTAGTTGGATCTAGTGAAGTGGGTGTCTATTACAGTTGGTTCCCTAGATCCTAATTATTTTTAACATTCTGATAAAAAATATTAATTGGATGTATATTAATAAACTCCTCATCACATCAAGATTTTTCTTATGTATGATGTTGTATTTGATATTTCACTTTGAGTAGTTGTCTCACTAAAATGTTATCACAGATCCCTGCTATGTGATAACCTAAAAGTTCCATGACACTATTCTTAAACATATGTTCTATATCTAGATGGTAACAATTTAAGGAAAAAATTGATACATGCTATCTATGGTGGAGACTCATATGACATTGAGTAACCTTCTCATGTTATACGCCATTGGTAATATCCAGGAGGATATTAGGGGAACAAGACCTGCCAGTAGTAAATAATCATTTGTAATTTCCGGTGGATGTTCCTATATACGGACATGGGTATTGGACCTTATACATTATGATTATTATTATTGGGTATTTTGACTCTCACACATATATTTATTGGTGAAAGTCATGAAAAAAATGTCCGCGGCCATGTTGGATATGTTGGGTGCACAATGAGTAATACTGTATTAACGAATAATGCGAGGAAGGATTTGTCCCTTCTATTCCATGAAAAGAAGTTGATATGTCATGACCATTAATGGAAATGTTATACCCTAAATAAATCCATATCCATGGTGTTCTATAAGAAATTAAAATTTCTAGGAAGTCAAAGAATATGAAATATAGCACATCGGTTGATGGCCCTTCCATGAAACCTGGTTGATTGGAGAAATCGAGACAAAGGGGTTATATTACATGGTAAGCATTTATATGAGGTGACATGTATCTGCAGCAATAGGTTATTTCTCTATGGGATCCTTGGACTATTTCTAGATGCTAACCATGGAGATTAGGATGCTTTTCCCAATACCACTATGAAAGATGCCTAGAGGGTAACACACTATGTGTATCCAGTATCTCAATAAAATAATATATTATTTATTTTCTTAAATGTTGAATATTGTTTATTTCAATACGTGGATTCATAATTATTCATGGATTTATGATTGAATTTATTTTGATATTAGATATTCGAGAGAATAAAATATGGGTGGAATAATTTTTAAATATTTATTTTCTATTTAGTGACTAAAATATTTATATATTTATTAGAAAACTATGTAGGGGTATTTATTTTATAAATAAATTGTTATTATTCATGGTTCCGTAAATATTGTGGTGGATTGGTGAACCAAGATAAGGGTTTAGTGGTGAGAAATAATGTTGAATACTATTTTAATAAATAATATTTAATTATTACTCACATTTTAAACACATGTCAATAAATAATATTGTTTTTGTTATTATTTTTCATGGGGTATCTATATGATGAATAAAATAATTAAGTCACTTGTGAAAATTATATATTATTATCCTAGTTAATTAAATCCCTGTTATATTATTATTTTTTTAAATATGTGCTAGTGAAGCTACTAGAATTGGGGGTGTTCCCATAGAATTAGAGAAATGCTCTAAAGCCTGGATAGTTCATTATTCTCCACAAATGATATCTAGAATGATAGTGGTCCTCCTCCACTGGATCAAGTTGAACACTTTAGAATTAGTTCTCAAGGTGATTGAAGGCAAACATGGAAAGTTCACGAATCTTCCATGCTAACACCAAGAGACTCGTTCAGAGATGTCTAGATATTAGTTGAAAAAATGTGGATCACTACTATAGGAGATCTACTCTTGATCTCTACAGCGCAATGATCATATACCTATAGATCTATGGCAAAACTCATAAATGATGATTGAATCACCTTGGAGGTAATTCATTAGTTAAATTACATTAATTATAAAAAATGTTGTTGATCATATCTCTTGGTTCAGTGATTCAATCCTTTTTCTAAATACTTGATTCAATTATGTCTACACTAGTATTCATCATCGTATTGACTTTGTATTGTTCATTTAATATGGATGAAATTAAATTTGGGTAGCATCCCTCCGACGCTTCCCCTGGGCCCTGAACCTACACACCAAAGACCCCATGTATCATAAAGTAGTGTTAAACATGTGATACATTACCTTTTCCATTGTCCTTGTAGATTAAATCATTAAAATAACGAAAGTTCCAATGAAGGGGTGACTATAAAACATATTATGTCTTCCCCCTGTGACTTTTCTACTCAGGCCACTATGGTTGAAGAGTTATCCAAATTTATATAAAATAGTTTATGTTAAAAAATTTCCCAACTAGTAATAAATAAATAAAAACTTCTTCAAAATAGTTTATAACTCAATAAAAAATTATATTTTAAAATTTTCTGATCCATACACTTTTTGAATGAAAGTGACCAAACTCAGCTTTATCCTAATTCAAAATTTCCCTTGGTCATAACCAATCCAGTCCAAAAATCCACTTTAGCAACCATGCATGTTTCATTATGGAAGTTCCATACCCTTGAGTGGTTTCTCATCAATCTACCAAGTCGTTAAAAGGTAATAATATCCCATATTCCATTAAACCATTGGCATAGAGAACGAGGTCATATTTCAACCAAGCCATGTAAATGCAATATGAACACACACACCATGTAAGCTTAAAACACCATGCCGTAACCATTTCGATTATAACATCATTTTATTTAAAAGACTTTTTCCATCAAGATATTTCAATCAAACTCCATTTTTTGATTTTTTTTCCAAAAAATAATTTTAGTATTTAAACCAAAAAGATATTTTAAAAAAACTATTTTAAATTCGAGAAGCTAAACAACTTTTCTGAACAATTCCCCAAAAGTAAACAATTCCATCAAAATCATAAATCATTACTAAAAATGGTTTATTCCATTATTTATACCCAATTTACTAATAAAATTCATGAAATTAAATAAATTTGAAACTAATATAATCAATTAAATAATGAGGAGTCATGAGTGATGCCACATACCTCAACTGTTTTGATGAGAACTGAAAACTGACGAAGAATGCTCATGAAAAAGTGAAATAATTCCCATAAAATGCCTTAGATCCCTTACTCTGTCAACAAAGAAACCAAATATCACCAAAGAAAACATATGGAATCTAATATATACAAATAATGGTAATATCTATATGAGAAATTGAGAGAAATGGAGAATTATGTCTATGTAAATCTAAGAAAACATGAAAAGAACAGTGAAGAACGATTTCATATAACAAGAATATGGCTTCAAATTTTCAAGGGAATCTGTTGGATCGCCACTAAATATATGGGAATAAATTATATGTAATTTTGAGAATAAAAATCCTCGGTTAGGTCCATTTTGGAGAAAATCAGTTTCTTAATGGCACAACTGACCAAGATCTACTTTTTTAGGAGTTGCTTTTGACTCGTGCATGGTTTAGTCGCACAGTTAGAAAAAATTTGTGGTAACCATGATCCTAATACTCCCTTAGTAAATACCTTTCATAAACTACTAGAATGACTTAAAAAACCTATTCCAACCATTCCATATCTCTATTTAAAAAAAATTCACATTTTTGTCGTTTCTACATGGTTTTCGTAGTGTTTTCAAAAAACTGTTTGCAGCCCGTGCACCATCTATTTAACCCCAAAAATTCCAAAAAAGTTCTCCAATCCCTCCATACATTCACCCTTATACTTAATAAAAAAATAGAAATGAATCATTAAATAATATAATTTAAAGGTAATATATCATTAACCATCATTAATTATAAAATACACTCAAAAAAATTGATTTTCAATATGTTATATATTCAATATACGAAATAGATATATGGTCTAGAAAATATTATTCTTAATAAAATTATCTATCAAGAATCGTGGAGAGAACATTTAGTAAATTTAATGGAACATAGGGAATTCAGATAATAAATCCATTTGAATAAAATCAAGCATTTACAAGTGGATGATTTGGATAGGAAAAAAGAAGTGATGGATCATCCCATAGATTTAAAATATGGTTCCACAAGTATTCCTGATAAGGAATATAGGTGGTTTCATTTTAAGAATTATCATGATCAAATAATGATATTGAAAATTAATACAATTAGTGGAAATAAGAAAATACATTGAAAATAAAAAATTCCAATATTCTATTAAAAATATTAAAATTTTAATATTTTATAAACAGTGAGAAAAGTAATTTCCATTTTGAAAATTGGAATATATATAGATTATGTCAATTATAAAATGAAAAATAATTCTGATATATATGTTCTCAGGTCACATCCATTACTTATTTTAACTATATGTTTCACTTCATTTCTATTCTTGCATTGTAGTGAGGTCTCCCCATGCATTTTTGGAACAAATGGCGAGTTTTCATGATTTGGGCCCAACTATGAGCCCATTTCCAGATTTAAAAACCAGTTTTGTTTCTTTCACAACTCTTTCTTTTTTCAACTTCTTTCACCTATTCCACTTCCAACATGGCATCACTAGGCCTATTAACACCACCATATCAATTGGGACCCTTTAGGAAATCATAATCATAGTGGATTTGGTTTTTTATTCAAGGAATTGTGCCAGCCCGTAAGCCCATTTCCAATTTTTTTACAGAATTTTTTATTTAATATATAACTCAATTTTAATAATTTTTTTTGTGATTAAAACTCTCACCCAAGCAAAATGGCCCTAGGATCGCCCCCAAAATCGTTCCCACTCTTTGGAGGTCATATTCATTGTGAATTTTTGAACAAATTCTTAGGCTTTCTCAAATCATCCATATTTGAAGTGGTAATTTGTTTCCTTCACAAATCCTTCCATTTTCAAACTTTCCACCCATTTCCATTATCATGTGACCTCCTCATCCTTATTAAAAACTAAATTAAATTTTTTGTAGTTTTTAAATTCATATACATCTGTATTTGGGGTGATTTCTTCAAGATCCCTCAAGTAAGTTGGTTTCCTTCCTTCTTTCTTCTCTTTTCATAGTGTTTCTTCCATTTATTCTTATTTTTATTAATATATAGAATGTGCGGATTCTAACCTAGGGTCTGATCATGGGTTTTTGGTTTTAATTTTTTTGTTTTATGTTTTATTTAACTCCCTTGTGGTGCGGTGGTGGTGTAAGTGAACTTTCGCACATGGATTTGGTGTTTTTACACTTGTGGTATGTGATTCCATGTGTAGGAACTATTATATGTGTTAGATTTGATTAATTTATATATTTAGAACACTTCTTCTTCTTTTTTCATGCTAATAAATTCATCTTTGGTGGAATTTGTTAGGAAATTTATTTTCAAGTACAAATTTTGTGTGAAATTGGGTTTTTTACATGTCCATTCAATGTTATACCAATTGGGGATTTTTTATAACTCATGTAATGTTTTTATCAAAAACAAATTACTACTCTCAATTATATTTTGGTGTAATATTGGTGTGAAATTGGTTTTCAAAGAGTTATTTTAAATGGATTTCATGCGCAATGTTTGGTGGTAATGATTGAACTTGTTTTATGAATACTTTTCCGGGTTTATTGGGTTATGGTAATTTAGAGAAGCATGTGTCGCTACAATTTTGATGTGATTATGAACAGAACTTTTGTTTTTATGAGGAAATTTCTTTCAGTAACAAGTGAATATCATTTGATCACAATGGGGGAAACCCAGGTATCTAGGTGTGCGGATGTGTACTAGTACGCTAGTGATCCAGAGCAGTTTTATCCCTGTTTCACTAAGAAAATTGTACAGTGACAACACTAAAAAAACAATATTGATGGGGATTTGGGACCAATAGGTTATTGGTATATTCCCTACTAGTGGATCATTCATGAAAACATATTTTTCTATGCTTACTTTACACTGAGGTACGAGGTACAGGGGACCTGATACTAACTACTGCCTAGGGGTGTTCCCAAAATTAGTGCTCGTTGAACCTTTGGTAATTATCATTGGATTATGGTGGTTTTGGCTAGAAAATATACGATATTACTTGTTTTATTGAAATGTCTTCACTCTGGGAAAATTTCCTTTGAAAACAGTTTTCCTTTAAATCTTTTATTCCTTAAAATTATTGCCACCACTTCTTGTTTATCTAAACTAGAATGCTTTTTATCTTTTATTGCTTACTATATAGAATAATTTGGGTGTTATAATATTGGAATTAGTCTCACAACCTACATTCACCCCATGGTTGTAAGTATACTTGTTAATTTTTATGCATGTAATGGCATGTCCTTGGGTGATGGCGGTTCGGGTTTCTAGTCCATTCCCTTGGTGTGGTGTTGTGGAGACGTCATGTGGGTGATGACCCCTTGTCATGTGGAGTTATTGGGGATGTATTGATGATACTTTATTGTGTATTTGGACCTATTTTATCACTTTGGAAAACATGTATTCAGTTTTGAATATTAGTTAAGGTTTTTTTGGTGTGAATTGTTGAGATTCAGTTTATTGTTTGTTTATGGTTGTTAAATGATTCTAAACTCTAGTGAATTGTTCCCAAACCATAATTCATGATAACTGGGAACTTGTGCTAGCCCAAGGGGATAGGGAAATCCCTTCAAGCCTTATTATAGGCCGAGTCAGGAGCTAGTTTTTATAGAGACCATATTTAGTTCATGATAAAGTGGTAACAAAGGTAGGTTATTATTATTTTGGGATGAGTCAGGGTAGAAAAGAGCTAGGACTATCGGGACTCAGACTGTTGGTCATGTTTATGGTGCCTAGCCCGCACCACTCTTGGAAGACCATGAGTCTCCATGGGACATTGGAATTTTTTGTATCAATTCACATCCAGGAGCGATGTGTGGGCTGAAGAGTACACATGGACATCAGGTGGGGGTTGGTTAGTTCTTTCATTTACCGTTGTAATGTGTTTTGATTATTTATATATGATGATATTGATGAAATTTTCTGAATTGATGTTCTGTTTTTTTTTCTTGTTACTGTTTCCCTTTGTAGCAACATGGCTTCCTAGAAATCTCCCATGCACCCACCGGAGGAAGCATGAGAGTGTTCTCCCTCACCGCATGATCACAATCTCGTAGAGGCCATGTTCTGGGTGATCCAATATCTATGATAGAGACCAAATCCAATTATAGATCCTGTTAGGGAAGAAGATATTGGTCCTATGATGGACAAAGCTAAGGAGTTTATGAAAAACAATCCTCTGACTTTCCGAGGTTTCACAAAACCCCATAAAGTGGATGAGTGGTTTAAAAATATAGAGAACATGTAGGAGTTCTTGGACACACATGAGGATGTCAGGGTGAAGTGTGCCTCTTTCATGTTAGTTTTTCACAGATGAAGGTGGTGAGAATCAGTTCTTCGTGCTAGGAAGCATGGTAATATGAGTTGGAAGGACTTCAAGGTTATATTCAACAACCAGTACTGCCCTGATGTTTTGGTATATGCTCAATCTGAGGAGTTTATGGAACTTGGTCGAGGGAGTAATTCAGCGATGGAGTATGCCAACCGATTTTATGATTTCGTATGATATGCTCTGAATACGGTCTCCAATGAGCAGATGAAGGCCCAGAAGATTGAGATGGGTTTGAGGCAAGATATCTATTCACAGGACATCCTATTTATGCTAAAAACTTATGAAATGGTGGTTGATCAAGAGTGTATGGTGGAGATCAGTCGTAAGAGGTGGGAGGGTTTCTCAAGGACATTATAAGTAATGGGTAGTGGTGGATCTTCTGAGAAGAAAATGAAGCAGGAAGGGTAGGGGAAACGGGGAGGTGGCAGCTCAGGCCAACCTTCCAGGTAGTTTTCCTCAATGGACTCTGATGTGAGGTTCGTCATGTGCCACCAGTGTGTGATGTCGGGGAACATCTGAACATCATGCCTGTTTCCTCTAAATACCTGTAATCAGTTTGGAGGTATGGGACACTTGCATCACTTTTGCGGGGTGGCACGTCCACATTATAGTGGGGTAGGATCAGTGGATTCAAGGGGATTTCCAGCTCATTCCAAGACATCGAGGATAAGGGGATCTCGATTTGGTGGTAGGGATGGGTTGTCTTCTGGGTAGAGCTAGTTCAGGGAATAGCCAGAGACTATCTTTCATTCTCAGGAAGAGACTAGGAAACCTCATGTCATGGATCATGCACCAGCTGGATCAGAGGTGGGACCGTCTATAGTTCGAGATACCATTTTGATATCATATTCTATAGTTGTAGTTATTTTATATATGGGTGACCCTATTTCATTCATTTCTTCCCATTTTGTGAACATGCTAAATTTCCCAACTAATCTTTCTTCATTTGTTGTGGATTTGGTGACACCGCAGGGAAAGGAGTAGGGTCTCAGG
Organism: Viscum album; assembly: GCA_963277665.1. NCBI lineage: Eukaryota > Viridiplantae > Streptophyta > Magnoliopsida > Santalales > Viscaceae > Viscum > Viscum album. The sequence goes on from OY728128.1 coordinate 202,818,504, forward strand.
TTCCAATCATTTGAACATTCTGTGTTAGGGGATGTGATAGAGTGGGACCTCCGGGTCTTCGATATAGATCTATTTGACATGATACATGGTATGGATGGGCTGGTACACTTCTAGGAACACATCAATTGCTACGGGTAGTGGGTCAGTTTCCCGACAAAAGATTGGAGTTTTCAGGAATTCCATGGGGATTGGGATCTTCAATCGGGTCACGTGGGCCCTCCACTCCTATAGTGGGGGAATCTAGTATTCTAGTTATTATTACTCACACTAGGGGATTATTTTCATGCTCTTGATTGTGGACTACCTCATGTAGTGAATGAGTTTTTCAGATCTATTCCCGTATTATTTTTCAGGATTACCCCTAGAGAGGGATGTGGTGTTCTCGATCAATTTTACACTGGGAACACAACTGATATCTATTCCCTCATATCATATGCCCCCACCTAATTGAGTTAATTAAATATTTTTTTGAAAAAATTTTAATCCAATGGATTCATTTTCCTAAGCATATCTTCTTGGGCCTCTCTTGTTCTCTTTGTGAAAAAGGCCTACGGGTCCTTCCATTAGTGTATTGATTACCAGAAGCTGATCAATGTAACCATAAAGAAAACATATCAAGTTCTATGAATCGTTGATTATTTTGACCATTTGATGGGGTAAAAGTGGGTCTCAAAAATAGACTTTCCTTTAGGTTACCATCAACTCCGGGAGAAAGAGGAAGATATTCCAAAGACAGCCTTTCTCAGTAGGTACGACCACTTTGAGTACATGGTCATGACCTTTGTATTGACCAATGCTCTAGCGGTACTTAAGGAACTCCTGAATATTTTTTTCCATAAATATCTTGATTCCTTCCTTTTTGTGTTGGTGAATGACAAGATAGTTTATTTGATATCTATGGAGGAACATGAGCTTCATTTTTAGATAGTGTTGGTCACTTTGTGGGATCGCTGCCTTTAGGAAATGTTGTCTATGTTCCCCTTATGGAGCAGGAAGGTAACATTTCTAGGGAATGTGATCTTAGATCAGGGAGTTTTGGTGGACGCCGAGAAGATCAATGCAGTTATGTCATGGGTGAGCCCAATAATTTGTTTGATATCAGTATTTTCCTTGGCCAGGATTGTTACTACATGCGGTTTGTTTAGGATTTCTCTCAGCTTACATATCCCATGACCATGCTCACCCAGATAGGGGTGATGTTTTTATGGCACCATGAATGTTAGGAATCCTTTGGGTAGATGAAGAGGGGGTTTACTACCACCCCATATTTATTTTCTAGAGGTTGGAAAGGTGTATGTGTTGGATTGTTACACTTCAGGTATGGGTATTAGGTGCGTCTTTATGTAGGATGATCTTGCGGTTTTGTTTGGATCTCTCCAACTCTAACCACATGAAAATAATTACCTGATCCCCGAATTGGAGTTAGAAGCTATGATGAATGATTTAAAGACATGAAATCACTACCTCTTTGTGGTGAAATTTATGGTCTGGTCTTCCAGAATGGCCTGAAGGAAATCATTTTTATTGATTGGGATAACCCCCCTTTCAAGGGATGAAAGGGAACCCTTACAGGGCCCGTAGGATTAGTGATTACCTAGACCATATGCTTTAGAGACATGAAATGACCTGAAAGGCCTAGAGAATTCAACCAGACTATAACTACAAGGAACTTACCCTCCCTAGCATATGCATCGTGATGGTATCTCTCCACCTTCGCATGATAGTCTGGAAAAGATTCATGTGAAAGCACAGGCTGGTCCCAATGGAATAGTCATACCCTCTCATTCATCCAAATCCATTGGTTCTGCTCTGGTGAATGTGCCTGCTTTGAATCCTCCTCTTCGGATACTCCTTTTTTGTTGTTTCTTTTCTGGGGAAACTGTATGTGCCTCGAAGGCCTTGATGTGGCCCGAAGGCCATAAAGGTGGCCCAAAATCCCTACTAACCATATGGAAGGGGTGGTCCAAAGGCCTTAAGGACTCCAAGCCCAAACTGGTGGACCATGGTGAATAGTTTCTACCACTACAGTATAGAATAGTGTCTGCTATAGTTCTTTCAATAGTTCTACTACTATAACCTAGTAATATTTCTTTGAATGGTTTTGAATCTAGGTCTTAATGATTAACTTATGGATACCTCACCAACTGGTTTTCGGTCTATTCTGATCCCAAAATATTGTCCTAAATCTTCTCGTAGAAGGACCTCAATCTGAGGTAGTGTCATTGGTTATATTACTTAAAGGGGTTTGACTCTGACATCATCCATACACTGGGAAAGGGTAATGTCGTTGTTAGGTCCACAAGGCTGAATACCCTAAGAGGGGGGGGGGGTGAATCAGGGTATGAATAATTTAAAATTAAAGCCCGTTCTGATCTTATTTCACTGTAAAAAAACACTCTTCTCCCTCTTTCCTATTGCACAATATAAATAGAATGTAAAGAATGCACAAGACACAACAATTTTTACTTGGTTCACCCTCAATGGGCTACGTCCAAGAAGCATATGTTGACAAGTTTCCGGTCATACCAAATTCCACTAAACTTCACTAGCTATGGATTACAAGGTTCAGGAACAATCACTCTATCCTAGGCTCACTGCCTTTACAAGGTTTAGGTTCAGCTCACTACTTTCCCAAGTGTCACTCCCTGTTTCCCTCTCTTTGGCTCACTGCCGGTGGAGAGGATCACCTTCTTCCTCTTTATTTCCTCACGTTGTCGGAAAGGATCCACTCACATTTTATAGACCGGTAGGTCTCTTAATTTTCATGAAAGAATGCATCTTCCTCTGTATTTAGATGCTCTGTTGAAGTTCAAATTTCACCCGCAGATGAATCTCTCTTTGCACCGAAGGTATCGGGAAAACTTCCAGCTTCCATGCGGCCCGAAAATACGGTCGGGGACTCAACCATACTTGGCACGCAATTCTATCTTGGCGCGCAAGTATCGGTGCACAAGTCACAACTGGCGCACAAGTCCACCTCAACTGCTTGCAAGACCCAAGCCTCTGAAACTCCAAACATGCGCGACTCAATCCCCTTTACGCCCAAACCAACATTGGCGCACAACTACCAACCAACACGCAACTTCTAACACTAGTGCGCAACTTCCAACACTGGCGTGCAAGTCCCACTTGTGCGACACACCACCATTTGCGCGACCATCACACCTACGCGATGGGAGCTCTGAATCTTCTCAGTGTTGAACTCCGTTAAAGAATGAGGAGGGGTGGTCAAGTATTTATAGGCATTTTGAACACCCTATGCGACGGGGCACGAGTCTCTCCTCGGCGTGCAAGTCTCGGCGCGCAGGTCTCTTCCCCTGCAAGTCACTTGCGTGACCGAATTCCAAACATGTGCAAACCTCTTTCCTTTTCCATATTTTGATCTTCTGATCTTGAAAATCCACAGGTGCGCAAGTTCTCAATATTCTAAGGCATCGACACACAATTCTCTTTCACGACACACAAGTCACTTGCGTGACACCACCAATACTTGCGCGACACTTATCCCTTTTCCATATCTTGATGATCTGATCTTGAAAAACATATGGAGCGAAAGTTTCAACCTATTCAAATACATGGCGTCCAATTCCCTTTTCCAAAACCACTTTTCTTCATTTGTTGATTTTCAGGCCCAAAAATTTGGCAAACACTGGAAAAAAGTGCCACCTTGTATCTGTACTGTTTTTACCACCTCCAGATCATCCATCTCTTTGTCGACGTTCTTGAATCAAACATGGATTGTTAACCAAAACTCATGAACTCGACATTCCACTATGAAATCCCCTTTTTCAACAAATATGTATGTCATTTCTTTGCATTGTCAACAATCACCACTCAGATGTCCACTTTGTCAACAAACACAATCACCTCAAAAATCTTTCAATGATACCTTGAGGGATTTTTTCCCAACAGTTGTGGATGATTATTTGAGTATAAAATTACAAATGGGAGCCCTGAGGAGGTCCATTAATGGGTGGACTCCAATGGGGTTATTTTCTTAGATGCATGTGGATATGAAGAATCATAGTGGAGGTGCGTTCTTGGCGAGCATTTTGTTGACCCATTCTCGCTCTGAATTAATTCGGCGAGAACAACCCTGTGATTATTTTAGTCATCGGTTGAGGTTGTTTCATCATTGTGTGGGAACGTCTTCTGATTGGTCATCATCTCCCAATGGAATCTTGTGCTTCAAGGGTCATTCAGTGGTGCCATCATCTCTACGGAAGGTGGTGATGCAAGATATCCACCGGTCTTAGTGGGTTATCCATTAAGGTGCCACCAAGATTTATTATGATGTGTGACACTAGTAATGGTATTTAGGTATGGTGAGAGACATAGATGACTTCATTTTGAGATGCAACACATGTCAGTTGGGGAATGTGGAGCACCAAAGGCCCTCCAGTTTTCTCCATCCATTACCCATTCCTACATGAAAGTGGGATGAGGTTTCCATGGACTTCATTGTTGGATTATCTCATACCTCGCAGGGTAAGAATTCCATTTGGGTGGTGATTGATCATCTGACCAAATCAGCCCACTTCATTTGGATCAATGATACTACTAAAGTAGATGAGTTGGGCCTTTTGAATCTCCATGAGGTGGTAGGATTCATGGTGTTTCGTCAGTAGTTGTCTTAGAAAGAGACCCATGTTTCACTTCTCATTTATGGGAAGGCCTTAATATGGACTTGGGTCACATATTAAGATTTTCTTGACATATCATCCTCAAACGGATGGTCGGACAATGTGGGAAAATCATATTTGGGGGGACGTTCTCTGTGCATGTGTTTTAGACATTGGAGGTTTCCAAGATAGCCATTTCGGATTGGTTGAGTTCACATATAATAATAGTTACCAATCCTCGATCTGAATGGATCCTTTTGTGGCACTCTATAGTCAGCATTATCGGCCCTCCTATGATGGGCTGAGGTAGGTCAAACCTCATTGTTGGGTATGAGTCTTGTGCAGGAGACATTTGAGAAGGTCACATTGATCAGGAAGAATTTATTGACAGCTCATAGTTGCCATAAATCTTATGATTATCTAAGCCATTGAGACCTATCATTTTCCCAGGGGGATCTGGTTTTCTAGAAAGTGGCCCCTCATTTGGGTCATCATCGCATGGGAAAGTGAGGTAAGAAAACACAGAGATATGCCAAATCATTTGAGATTATTGGGAGGATTGGAATGATGGAATAAAATTTATCTTTTATATATGATTTTAAATCTATACAAGACTTATTCCATGTCTCCCAATTGAAAAAGTACGATCCAGATCTGTCGCATTTCTTGAATTGGTAGGAGTTTGATAGGGAGCCCAAATTGTTTGTTTTTGAGAGGCCGGAGTGAATAGTGGATTCCAAAGAGAAATTTCTTAGATTAATGTATATTCCACATATTCAGATCCTTTTCCAGGATGGAAATTGATTCTAGGAAACTTGGGATCAGAAGTTGTGATTTGAGAAGGAGTTCCCATTCTTGTTTTTCGATCATGCTTCAGGATGAATTTATAGGGATGAAAGTCCTTCATGGTGGGGAGAATTTTCACATCCATTACATATTTTAAATATAAATTTCATGTAATTTCCATTCATTCTTTTTTTAGGGATTCCCATGTATTTTTGGAGGAAACGCTGCGTTTTCAGGATTTGGGCCAAACTTTGAACTCATTTCCAGATTTAAAAACCAATTGTGTTTCATTTATAACACTTTCATTTGAAACTTTTTTCCCCCATTAAACTTCCAACATGGACTCCCCTGACCTATTAACACCTCCATTTCAATTGGTTTCCATTAGTAATCCATAATAATGGTGGATTTGGGTTTTTATTTAATGAATTGTGCCATCCCATATGCCAAATTCCAGTTTAATTTTTTTTAAATATATTATTCAATTATTTTAATTTTTTAGTGAATACCACTCTCACCCAATCCCACTGACTATAAGTGCGCCCCCCATATTGCCCCACCCCTCTTTAGTGCTCATATGCACCACATATTATGGAAAATCATCTTAGACATTCTCAAATCATCCATATTTGAAGAGGTAATTTGTTTCCTAGATAACGCTTTTCAATTTTAACTATTTTCCTCATTTCAGTTCTCACATGACCTCCTCAGCCTTATTCTAACTTCACTTTCATTTTTTGTTGTTTTTAAATTCATCAACTAGTGTATTTGAGGCGATTTCTTCAAGATCCCTCAAGTAGGTTGGTTTCCTTCTTTCTTTCATCCGTTTGTTTGGGGTTTCTTCCATTTACATAGGCTTTCTTCCATTTATTCATGATGTTCCTAATGTCCAAAATGTGAAGATTCTAAACTTGGGTTTGACATGGCTTACTTGGACTAATATTGTGGTTTTAAGTTTTATTTAACTCCATTTTGGTGTGGTGGTGGTGCAGGTAAACATTCACACAAGGATTTGGGATTTTGACACTTCGGGTATGTGATTACATGTGTAAGAACTATTTGATCAGTTATATTTGATTAATTTATATTTTTAGAACACTCTTGAATCATTGTTCTTGCTGTGAAATTTGTTTTGGGTGGCATTTTTTAAGCAATTGTTTTTTAAGTACCAATTTTGTGTGAAATTAGGTGTTTTACAAGTCTCTTCAATGTTATACCAATTGAGGATGTTTTATAACTCATGAATTGGTTTTATTAAAATGTTTAATTTCATAGAATTCAATTTCGGTGTAATTTTTTTTTGTGAAAATCGTTTTCAAAGAGGTATTCTAAATGTATTTTGTGCGCAATGATTGGTGGTTAAGGTTGAAGTTGTCTTATGAAAGCTTTTCATAACATATTGAGTTGTGTAAATGGTGAGAGGAAAGTGGAGATACCTTTTTGAGTTTAGTATGAACCGAAATGAAGTTTTTATGTATATGTTTATTTTGGTAACATGTGAAAACTGTTTGAGAACAAAGGGGGAAACCTAGGTATCTAGGTGGGAGGATGTGTACTAGTATGCTAGAGATCTAGAGCAGTTTTATCCCTATTTCACTAAGAAAATTGGACAATGAAAGCACTAAAAACTATATTGATGATAATTTGGGAACAATAGATTATGGGTTTATTCCCTACTAGTTTATCATGCCTGATAATGGAATTTCATTGGTTACTATACACAGAGGTATGAGGTACATAGTGCCTGATACAAACTAGTGCCTTAGGGTGTTCCCAAGATTAGTGCTCCTTGATACATTTTTATTTATAATCATTTTATGGTGGTTTTGGCTGTATAATGTAGTAGTTAGTTGTTTTATTTAAATTTTCACACTCTTGGATAATTTCCTTTGAAATCGGTTTACCATTAAAAGTTTCATTCTTAAAAATTATTGCCTCCACTTTTTGTTTATCCAAACTCGAATTTTTTCTATCTTTTATTTCTTACTATATGTAATCCGTTGGGTGGAATCATTTTTTTATTAGGACCACACCCTAAATTCACCCATTGGGTTTAAGTAGACTAGTTTATTTTGTATGCAGGTAAAGGCAATGCCTTGGGTGATGGTGGTTCGGGTTGCTAGTTTCTTCCCATAGGGTGGGGTTGTGGAGACGACTTGTGGGTGATGACCCCTTATCATGTGGATTTATTGCGGGTGTTTTGACACACTATTATTTTTTATTTGTATCACTTGTATCATGTTTTAAGATATATATTCAATTATGGAATTTAATTAAGGATTGTTTAGTGTGAATTCTTCAGATTCAATTTATTATTTGTTTATGGTTGTTAAATGATTCTAATCTCGGGTAAATCATTCCCAAGCTATAATTCATGACACACTGGCACTTGTTTCATCTCGTGGGGATAAATAATGCTTTTTGGGCCTTGACATGGGTTTGTTTGAGTGTCGATTTCAATGGGGACCAAATTTGTTTCATGACATCTCATGGAACCATGTACAAGTTTTTTATTTTTATAAATAACATACCATATAGAAATTTTTAAATTATATACTTTTGGATGATATTTTTATGAAATTCAATGTAGTTGGAAATAAATTTTGTTGAATAATTTTAAATGAATTATTTTTTGAAAATTTTAAAACATTAATTATGAATAGATTGATTCAAAGAATAATTATTCCCATAACATTTAATGACCATTAAAAGCATTTAGTAAAACCCACATTGTAAAAAAGGAGGTTATAAAATTCATTAATAATAGGTGAATAAAAGTAATAATCTCACATGGAAAATTATAAAACATACAATATATTTAAATAAACATATTTATGCATAAAAAATAGAACTGTTTTTTGGTTAGGAATCACCCTGTTTAATGAATTATTTTGAAAGAGAAAATTGTCCCACCAGAAGATAAATTTTAATGTTTGGGGTTATTTTAATCAATGGGCATAGAAATTATTTATATTTGAAAAAAATAGAAATTATACTTGTTAGACAAGGTTCAAGAAGAAAATCTATGAATCAATGAAATAGATCTCAAGTCAAGAACTATGTAACTATTTCAAAAAATCCTTCGAGAAAAAGTTGATTTAAATAACATAAAATACATAGTATAATAGATATTTCATGACAACAAAAGAATTTAGAAGCATATATAGTATATGAAAATAAATTGGAATAATTCATAAAAGTTTTCTCAAAAAAGATAATTTAAGATGAAAATATCTCAATATTACATTTGAATGAACATAATATAATTTAACCATTATTTACATGCACATAATATACCATATAAATAATTTTTTTCCTTAATTATATTACCATGAAAATGAATTTTTTTTAAATTGTATATGGTCTATTTAATCATATTTTTTTTGTATTTATTACTATAGTTTCTACATAAATCAATAAATCTTGTTTTTGTGGTTATTTTATTCCTTAAACTTTTAGTTTGTTGATTGTTGTCAAATGTAAAATAAAATTGTTTTTAAATATCTTGTATTGAGGATTATAATTTATGATAAAAATAAATTTTCACCAAATTAATATAGTTAACTAGGATCTCCCTGAATGGTATCTATTTTGATAAGTTACCTTAAAATGACATTTCAATGGTTAAATTTATATAGTTGGTCCCCAAAAATATAAAATTTAAAAAGAATATTACTATCATTGTAAAATGTTAATGGTTTATTAAATAGGTATTTTTATTCATTTAAATCATCTTAATTTCAATTCATGTTTGTTTATATTTAAAATGAAATTGAAAAATCATCTCATAAAGGTGGTATTCCCCACATACAAATATACAACAATACCATTTTCATAAAATGTAAGAAAAGTAAAAAATAAAATATCATATAATTTAAGAATAAATAAAATGTAATAAATATCATATTACAATAGTATATATCCTTCCTCAATATCCATGATTTTTGATTATGAGAAACTAAAACCATCACTTCTTTGAGGGAGTAATCGACACCCACGCTAATGGTGATTCTTGTTTTTTATTTATAAATGTAAGACAATAAATATTAGATTTAAATATATTATAATAAAATATAAAAATAATAATTTTTCGATGGTTAATATTATTGAAACAGTAATTGGTGGTATTGAAAGGAAAGAATAAGATGAAAACACTATGAATAATAATTTACCAACACTACAAATGTGAAATTCCTCCAAATGAGTGTCTTAGATTTTAGGGACATAGACTATTTTTTTACCATGGTAATTAATGAATTAAAATGAATTAATTATATTATATTTGGGAAGGTTTTGAAGAAAAATTTGAAGTAGGAGTGGATTTTAGAATGGGTGGAATTGATAACCCCTATATGTAATGATATGGGAATTCATCAGGGAGATGAATGGTAAGTGAAACATTAGAATCAAATGGAATTAATGTTACATGAGGGATATTTGATAATTCTTGAAGGTAATACTTTAAATCCTAAAAAATAATTTCAATATGGTCTAACATTCTTGTTAATTTTGAAAAATTTGATCAACAATATATTAGTTATTTTTCACTTATTACTCATAACATAATATTAATCAGGACTATTAATTTATTACTAAAAATAAAAGGTATCCCTAATACAATATTTCAAAATAGAGAATCCAAAACTAGTATCCATTAAGAAAAATACAATTTCTAATATTGATCAAATTATGTTTTAATTCAAAACATTTGTTCTGTTGAAAAATAATTTTTTAGAAACATATAGTTTTAATGGTTAATTGTTGAAAATTTAATTTAATATTTATTACCCCTTAAATGAGTTCTAATTTATTTGAATATATATTTTGAAAAATAATATAAGATTTATCATTTAAAATTGAATCATTAAATTTTAAAATATAAATTATTGAAAAAATTATTATTCAATGAACTATAATTGTTTTATAATGGTAACTAATATTTTCCTATGGTAAAACAATAATTATTTGTAAAAATAAAGTGTAAATTATTAAATATACTTGAAAATTTAATTTTAAATTTAAAATTCATTTCAATTTTTTAGAATATTAAAAGATATTAAAATAAAAAAAATATATATTTTTGAAAAACATTTTTATGATATTTTTACTTCTGTTATGAAATATCAAATATTGTCTTCAAATTCAAAAAGTATATTTCAGGTGATATAATGTTGTTGAAACGAGTTATACACTATAAAAAATGGTTTCCTTAGTTTTAGGTAGTTATTATATCCAACAGATGTATTAAAATACATGGATGATTCAAAAAGTGTATTTTTCAATATTCACCTAATAAAATTATTAGAAAAAAAACCATTCATTCAAATTATGTTAATTTTAGAATGATGTATAAAAAATTGAATTTTATTATTTAAAATCAATATACCAATGATTACAAATTAAAAATTAAAAAATCATAACAAATCGTGACTTTTTTAATGAATTTATTTTGCATATAACGTTTTCTTTTCAAAAAAGTGTTGATCATAAAAACATCATACAAGAAAAATATATATTTTATAAAATAAATCTAATATATATAAAAGTCATATTATATGTTTATTTAATGTAAAAATTGTGTTTTATGTTTAATTTTTTTTCAGTTCTGTTAATATATATATATACACACATATATGTATGTGTTTATTTCATAATAATATTAGCACTCTTTATACCTTGAAAATATATAGCTACCATACGATGGTATATGTTGGCATTGTTTTAAATGTTTCATATAGATAAAACCATTCAAATTAGATTTATTTGAGAAAAAACGGGTTTATCTAATTATACACCCAAAATTAGAATTTCATACAAAAAATATAATTATCGTTTACACAAAAAATAGATTAACATTGTGAAAATATTGACATTCCTAAATATATTATCCCCAAAGAGATATGATCCAAAAAATCATTGTAATTACTACAACACACATATTTTCCCTTACCATTTAACTGAAATGTATCTCATAACATTATAATAAGGCCCTTATGAAATATTTAGTTTTATTCGATGATAAAACTTTATTTTACCTTAACTAATAAGTGGTCAAAGTTGATTTAAAATTCATGAATTTAATGTGGTGGTTAAAGTGAAGATTAAAATTATGTTTTGATAATATATTTTTTTGTGGAAGATATTATTATTTTTACAAATTTTATTTGACAGAAATATTTTTCTTGTCACAAAATGTTTCCCATAAAATAAAAATCATTGATTCTGGGGATATGATGTTCTGAGAATACACCGTTTAAATAATAGGGTTTCTTGAATATGAATACATTGACTAATTATTAGAGAAGGTAAAGATTATACTAATTTATCTAATAATTTTCATTAATTTTTAATTAATAGTTTCATCAATTCCCTCATGGTGAAGGAGTTTGGAGATTCCTACCATCTTAAAAAATCATTGGATTTGCACATTTACTAGGAAAATGCACTTGTTCTCTACACTCAACTTGTAATATTGTTAGTTATTCCATTTAATGAGAGGTATATTCATAACTCTTTATTTTCCCTTTTTATTTTTATTCTTTATTGACTCCTTTACCACAAGACCTATATGGTAATTCACTTTGTGTCAGTTAAAATATTTTTTACATATATGAAATTTATCATTTTAGCATTCATTATCTTCATCACATGATCTTTTTTAAGACAACATATATATATATATTCATTAGTTTTATTTCCCATCCAACAATTGAAAAATTGTTATTCATATTCCTTCATAGCTAGTTTTGAATAATAAAAATGTAAATCATTAAAAAATTCATTTTTATAGGTTGTTTGTTTATCCGACCCATGTGTTTCCCCCCAAAAACATTGAACCTTCTTGTTACCATAATTAATAAAATAATAAAGGATGGAATGAGTGATGAACCATTTTCAATGCAAGGATATTATCATAATAATATAATTAAATTGAATCTTAAAATGTATTTTTCATATAGATTTTTACATTTTCCCATTATTCCATTTATTCAAACTATATTAATCAGACTCTGATGTTGGTTACATTGCATTGGGTTATTATATAATTCCCAACCCAATCCTTCAATGTAGAATTAAAACCATTCCTTCATTGTTTTTCGTAAATATTAGATGTTCATCCAAAAAATATCACCTAGGAATGTCAATCTAGTTATGTGATTAGGTCCCATTCACCATGCACTAGAATGACATCTGAGATATACTCAACCATTTAATTTTGTTGGTATTACCCATAAATGAGTATATTACAAATCCATGAACAATTATAGAATCTATAGAATGTTGTATTTCTAGAAAGGCCACATAATGTATAACATTCAAAAACATTAGGATCTTATCCTATTAGTAGGCTTATCATCAGGGTTTCGATAAATGTTCTCTATTCCAAATATCCCAAAATAATTAGACCATCCTTTTACCATGATATAAAAAACATTTCCCAATGATTTTTAACATAATCATTTTATATATACATCCCAATTATTATGAGTTATAGTGTCCTTGGATGATTACATAAATAAATACAACATAATAAACATAAAATCATTATATTGGTCAAAATAACCAAATTGAGATCTTACTCCCATTATAATTCAAATGATACCTGGGATACCCAAGAGCAAAGCACATAATGTAATGGGTGAGATAAATATCCTAGTACGGTAAAAAAACAACTCAATAAATAATAACTTGAGATCAAATAGAAAAAACATGATATATTAAATTGGATTACCATAAGCATGAACACATTCCAAAAAATACTATATCTTAATAATATGGAATAACAATGATCATATTATAATATCATGATATAATAGGAATTTGGAAACATGATATGAAAATTATTATCAGAATAAGTAATTATAAAAACTCCATCCCCAGTAGCCTAGAGCAAGGGTCTATATTGTTAAATTGAAATAAGATACAATGAATCAAATCCTGAATGATAAAATTGGTTATAATTATTGTTAAACTACCTATATATATGTGTTTATTATGTTACATTTTTTTATACAATTTTATAAATCATTTTTCCAAGAATAATGTTATTCCATCTATTAAATAATTTAATATCAATCATAGTAAACCTCGTATAATCCTAGTTGTATCAAAAAATATAATGGGTGGATCCCATTCCCAGTAAGGGTTATATACATTGGGAAATATAATTAATCAATAAGTATAATAAATTAATAATGGTAAATTATTGAAAACACATTCCATGTAATCAATAAAATGAGAAGGAAGTTCATATAGAGATAATGTCAATTGATATCTTCATTGACAATAATCAGTATGGAAAGGTAAATAATTGAAAACACATTAAATTTAATCAATAATCATAAAAAAGAAATGTGTATAGAGAAATTATTAGTATGGAAATACAATGGATAATAATAAATGAATTCTTAATTCATGGAATGCTTAATTATTGGACTATATTGTATTTGGTGTCATGACACCACTACCATCTTGTCCCTTCAACTGAAGGATTAAAACTATAGTTGAAAACCTATTTGATGTTATAATAATTCTTTGTCTCATTATATCTACCCATGTATAGAAGGGATATATAATAGCAGGCCACACCCATCACTATAAGTCAAAATCATTGCACATATATCAAATAATTGATTTAATTAATAAAAAATGTGTGTTAACAAGGAATATCTTTATTGTGTAAAGAATAATGAATTATCAATATTTCCCCATTTAAACAAATAACATTCAATATGGAACACCATATGTAAAAATAATATAATTTTTTAGTAATTAAAAAATACGTTATAAATAATATAGATATTTAGTGGTAATTTAATGTCTACTGATCATAGGAAGGTGAATATTTCAGGGGAATGATAATTAATACACAAATGAATCAAGGATGTTAATTTCAATTATACCCTTATTCAAAAATAATAATAAGTAATCAAGAGGAAGAATATGGTTGGTGTCAATCCAATATATCGATGGTTTTGTAAATTTAAAATAAATATATTTTTTATTATTATAAATATTAATATGATAAAAATAACTTTAAATTTTTATTTCTGAGGAATAAATATTTTCCATTATTAAAATTACTATATCGAACATAATTACTTTTAGAATAGCTTTATTTTAAAATAACTTTTCAAAACATAAAATATCCATAACATTAAGGAAATAATTTTCATTAGAATAAAATTTTATACCTGATATGTAAGAATCAAATAAATGATTTCCATAATGGTGAGTAATTTAACACATGACATAAATGTAAAAAAACATTCATTTTACATTGTAGAAAAAATTAAAAAGTCAATTTCTGTAAAAAAAATAACATTAATTTAATTTTGAAAAAAGTAAAAATGTTTACAACTTTCTCTAAAGAAAATTTCAATGGGGTAAAAAGTTTGATTTCATATTAAAAAAAATTGATGAAAACATATTTCTGACTGAAGAGATAAATGATATTGGATTTTCATATGAAAATTTATGTTATTTTAGGTTCTATAGAGTGGTCAAATTTTATTACTACAATAACATATCATGATTATGTGGAGGAGGATAAAATGAAATGGGACTAATATAAAATGATCAGATGACTTCCTTCAACTGAAATTTATGAATAATCAATATCTGTTACAATTAAATTGTGAAATAAACATATTGAAGATTGAATTATTTAGTGAATAGATTATATGTATCAAAATTAAATCCATTTAAAACAATTTTAAATAAAACCATAGTTAATAAAAATTAATTAGACACACAATCTATAAATTTTAAAGGTAATGAGGAGAAATATACCTTAATGAAAAGAAATTCAGTTATGAAATTCATTACCACGTGATAAAATTTATTTCAAATACCCTTTGAAGAAATTATTCAAATATAAAATTAAAATATCATTATGAATTGTTTATTCCTGATATTACCTAGAAATGGGGAAGTATATACATCATATATAAGATATTATGTTCATATAATTACAATATTCCATAATGAAATGGAATTGAGATTAAATCTCTAACCCCACACATAATTTTTGTTGAACATTCAGTATAATTCAATACACTCATATTAACAATGTTATTTACTTATTGGTGAAAATTTATAATATTTATGATATCAAATTCAAATCATTGAAAAAATCTAATTACAAGTTCATTAAAAATCATTCATTATTTTCATTTTTTGAGTTGTTAATTTGCTTGTTTTCTCATTCATGATTCATCAGAAAGGATTTTGTTTTTTACTATATTATATAGCTCAATAATATCTATAATGTGAAATTAATTTTCTTATTTTTCCATCAATTATACATTTTTGACAAATCATAAACAATGGTTTTGACAAATGTTGTATGTTGTGGTCCTGGAGACGGTAGGTACTATGTAAGTAGGACTAAAGATTATATTTTTCGAAGACAATTATGGAAAAAAGGTTGGTAATATATTATAATTAACTAATGATAATAATATCATAAATAACATAATATATATATATATATATCATCTATGTGGTGGGGTAATGAAAAGAATGTTTTCATGAAGGTTGTATTCCACATGTACACGAATGAGGAAAAAATGATTATGTGAGTTTAAAGGTATGAAATAAATTGATATATCATCCTTGAAGACTGTTAATTATTTCAATAAAATAATAATTATTTCTTTTATATCACATATAATCAATTAAATTATATGTTCAATATCCATGTAATGCGTTAATAAAAGATGAATCACATCGCTTCGCTAGATGGTAGTCCACCACAAATAGGGGAATTGTAATCTTACCACCCATGGATTGAATTGTAAGATGGTATAAATGAAATAATTTCTCAATAGGTATATTTACGATATACAAATACTATATATATTTATTATCCATCATCATATCCAACCATTACAGGTTGTAATAGAGGAATAAATGACATTGGTTTGCAAGGCGGTAGTCCTCCATACACATGAATGATGATTTAGTAATCCATTAATGAAATGAAGATATGGTTTTTGTAAATGAAACTTTTATAAAAAAATTAAAAAAAATTTGAAACTCTAAATTGTTAATATCATCATGGGTTATTATAATTTTAAAGATTTAAAGAAGAAAATAATATAAATACTATCTTTGAAGAACATTACCTCTTTTTTTGGTATCCTCTATAGGATTTCTGAAAATCATTACTAGGATGGATGTATTCCCAAAATATGGCTTATAAGTAGATATGGTGGAGTTTTGTAAGTGATTTGGGTAGGTATTTTTTGACAAAATTAGTTTGATTGAGTGAATGAGAAGAGAGAGGGGTGGTCTTGTATAAGTGTGGTGATTGGAAATCATTTTATTTTTCAAAAGATTCAATCATATACTTGTTTTTATAATTCCATACCACACATAAATTGAATATTATCTAAAAAAAATATAAGTTCAAAATATGGTCGTCCAATGTGTTGTGGTCATGTTTGTGGGTCATTTTTACCCTTATTATTATAGAATAACCCTAGGTAAATCCATTTTTACCTATATCATCATAATTATTATTATTTTATTTTTTAGTACTCATTTTGGCCAATAATTAAGATAACATTATTAGAAATTAGAAATTATTCATAATTAAAACATTTAATACATTTTTACCTATTAAATTCATATATGTGATAAAATTATGGTAAAATTAATCCCTTATATGCTATGATAAAGAGGGGTTTCAATGATAAAAAATTTAAAATTTTATAATATTTTTGTCACAAAATTTAAATTGTAAATGATTCCTATTAACTAAATTTGATTATTTGATATATAATTGATGTTTTAACAAACATAATTGGGTAAACTAAATAAGAAACAAGAACTGGACCCTCGCATAATATGGGTAAAACGTGATACCAAAAACTACTCTTGATTATATGTAAAACAAGAAATACTACTTGAGTTTGAAGGGGAAACATTAAAGATACAAAACAAAATCCATAAATCAAATTGAAATAAGGTAAATAAGAAATTATGGTATATCCCCATGGGACCAAGAGTCACCTCTAGAACAACCCAAACTATTATAAACAACAACAATAGAATACAACATGCTATAAGATACTCTTTCCTTTCCCTAGATCTTACAATAAAACATCTAAAAAT
The DNA here is from genome assembly GCA_963277665.1 of Viscum album. Classification (NCBI taxonomy): domain Eukaryota; kingdom Viridiplantae; phylum Streptophyta; class Magnoliopsida; order Santalales; family Viscaceae; genus Viscum; species Viscum album. The sequence continues at coordinate 202,836,032 of OY728128.1, forward strand.
TCCAAATGGTGAAAGTATTTTGTGATCCAAATCCCTTTACCATGTCATGACCCATCCCCCGAGACATGTGTCATGACTACCCCATGCCCACCATCCATAGGCCAGGAGATGGAGACTAGCACGAAAAAGGCATATCCCAATAAGGGAAGGCATTTCATTTTAACCTGTACACATACACAACCCATACTACAGAATGTAATGGTGAAACTGGGATACCAACAACAATTAAGTCACACAAGGAAGAAACCACACATGTTAAGGAACCAATGAAATGAAAAAGTTGTGTATAATAAAAAATCAACTGAATATGAAAGTATTGAAAAAGGAAGTACTAGATCTGGAGTTAGTCTACCATGGATCTTAACTAAAGGGTATGTGTAGCTCAATGTTAGGTGTTGCAAAAGAGTATTATGTCTATAGATCCATCTCCAAGAACCACCTATCCCTGGATCCTTGTGATCCCAAACAAAGCTATCTATTTTTTTAAGAAGATTGAACAGGTGTGGGAGAATCCCTTACAAGGGGGTGAATAACAGTACTTAGTAGGGACATGAAAACCAACTCGGGTTTCAAAGAAATACAAAACGAAATCATAGAATAATTCAAAAATATTAGAGTCACTAGAGTCATCTCAACAATGGTATAATGTAAATTTTTTATAGAAAACACAACGGTAGAAAACACTGAACATTGATCACTACAAAGGAACTCATCCCCGATTAGTCCATTAGGATAACTATGTTTCATAGACCTATTCAGTAGTTAAGTCATGAAGCCTCACTGAGTATCTAATTCACAATGCCTTGCTGGTAGCTAAGTCACAAGGAATCACTGGGTAGCTGAGTCATGGTGTCCCGCTGATAGCTGAGTAAGAGAGTCTCAGTGTGTAGTTGAGTCATGAAGTCTCGCTGATAGCTGAGTCACGGAGTCTCACTGGGTAGATGAGTCATGATGTCTAGCTAATAACCGAGTCACAGTGTCTCTATTATTGCCTTAGTCAAAAATTCTTGTTGATATCTGAGTAAGGGAGTCTCACTGTGTAGCTGAGTCATAGAGTCTGGCTAATAGATGAGTCATGGAGTCTCATTGGGTAAGTTGAGTCACGAAGTCTCACTGATATCCGATTCATGGAGTATCGCTAGGTAGCTGATTCATAGAGTCTCACTGGGTAGCAATGTCATGAAACCTTGATGGGTCTACTTTCATGAAATCTTGCATAGAGGATTTCATGAGAACTACCACTTTACATGAGTCCCAACCCGATATGGGGCCCCGCATGATCAGATCATGTCCGTCTGGCCAATTGGGACACACTGGACCCGACCGAGGATGGTCATGGGTCCAGTCTGCTTGGTCACTCAGTGACCCGAATTTATCTGGCCTGACCCACATTGGCAGGATAGTCTCTTTTACTAGCATAGGCCACCGCGTGGCCTGACATTATCCTGTTAGCCTGGTCCACTAAATCAGACTAGTTCAAAAGTTTAGCTTGTCCGCTATGTCGGCCCAAACCAGCAAGGCCAGTCCAATTGGGGAACATGCGACTAGTCAGCTGGCTGACCCCATGGTCAATACTTGTCCTACAAGGACCCGTTCTCTCCTCATATGCAGCACCAAGCTGGCGCTATGTTCAGCCGGCTGCCCATGCCAATGGGATACAACCCTCCTCCACCATTATAAACATTGGTCATGCCGCCTCTGCCAGCATGGCTGGCATGGGATGGTCGCTTCATCCCATATGTGGTGCCATTTTGAACTGCCTCCAGCCTACAGCCACCACCGGATGGGAGTATCCCTTTCTGTCGGCCACATGGTTCGGTCTTGTGTTCTGATCCCAAGTCTTGTTACTCTCCCAGGCATCTCGAGTCACCGCCATCACTCTCACAACTTGTGATCCACCTTGCCTCCATTTTGAGGATACGTCCATGAAGAACACATAAGCAGAGGGGCTCAGGACATGCCCCTATCGGACCACTCCCTCCATGTTAGAAGATTAAAAAAGGGAGGCTATGGATCATAGTTCAATCAGATAAGCATCTATCCTCGTGGAAAAAATCCAACTGTAAACACCCTCCCGCAAGAACACACGATTCATGTATCAACCTATTTATGGGTTGATCCAGATTCGTTGTTTTAGAATAAGAATGGGGAAAACATAAAACAATTAAACCCCTACATGTTTTGAGGATCCGTTGCTGACAAGGGATGAAGCTTTGAACCATCATCGATCCTCAATCCATTAGTGTTCATCATCGTTCTTCATCTCTTGAATCTGCCTCATCGAAATTCATCGATCATTGATATAATGGTTTTCATCGATGGTGCTCATCATCAAAGAGATAGATAGAGATATTTCTTGTTTGTTAGAGAATTTCCGCGTATTGTTTTTCAACTATGGATCACTGTTTAATAAAACTAAGGAGATGAATTGGGTGTCGCCATGCTATCTCATTAATGAGGTTCATTAATGACTTAGCGTTGCCTTGTCGCTGCAGGGCATCACTGACTGGTCATTCCATCATAATGGAAACAATTTGAATAAAATAAACATTAAATTTTATTTATTTTTATATTATTTTTTTAACTAAAAGTCTAAAATTTATCTTTTTCAGGTGACCCATGCCTGTCATGGGTATTCCCTTTTTAGGTGAATCTCAGCATTATGAATTCACCAATACCCTTGGATTTTTGATTCATGAACCTGTTAAAAAGATAGAAAAAACCACTCGAACGATTACTTATCCTACATTAAAGAATGTTATAAAATGAATTCAAGCCTCTCTAGGCCTCAGAATAGCGTGTTGCCTCCAATCCTAGTTTCTAAATAATTAAATAAAAAATTAAATGAAAATTTTGGGACATTACATTACTCCCCCAATTTTTGGGCTTTACATCCTCATAACCCATAACAAGACTAAACTAACAAATGGGGGTACTGATCACAAATCTAAGCCTCATGGTCCCATGTGCGCTCTCTCGGAGGTTCCTGTTCTTCCACAGAATGTGCACTAGAGGAATCGACCATCCATGAAGTACCCACTCTTTTCGATCCACTATCTCCACTAGAAACTCTAAAAACATCACCCCATCTTCAATGTCAATGTCATTCTAGTTTATGATGTGTGATGGATCAAGAACGTACCTTCCCATTTGGGACACATGGAATATATCATGCACCTGGTGCATCTCTAGGGGATGAGCTATGTGGAATGCTACCTCGCCTATTGTGCTCAGAATCTGAACAAGTCTTATAAACCTTGGAGATAACTTGTAGCTCCAACCAAGTATCTACAACTCCCATCAAGGTGAGAACTAAAGGAAAAATGGTTTCCCTCATCGAAATCCATGTGTCTTCTTCTTTTGATAGCATATGATTTTGTCCTGCTTTGTATAATCCTCATTGGCTCCTGGATGGCTTGAACCTTCTCAGAGGTAGCTCGTACCAACTCTAGACCCATGAGTGCTGACTCCCCTAGTCTTGTCTTGTATAGAGGTGATCTGCAAGGCCACCCATACAAGGCCTCAAATGGTTCCATGCCTACGGTGGAGTGGTATCTTTTTTTGTATGAATAATCCCCCAGTTGAAGGTGGTCCTCCCAACAATGACCAAAATCCAAGACACTAGGACAACACATGTACCCCAAGGTTTGAATGCTTCACTCTATCTGACTATCTTTCTGGGGGTGAATGTCAATTCTCAAGTGCATCTGAGTAACAAAAGCCTTATGCAATCTCTTCCACAATTAGTACGTAAAGAATGCATCATGGTATGAGATGATAATCGATGTAACAACGTGTATATACACTATCTTCTAAATATAGGGACATCCCAAGCCCTCTACTGATCTCTGCTCTCAGATGGGTGGGAAGTGAGCTAACGTGGTGAGTTGGTTGATGATCACCCAAGTAAAACTGTGGCCCATGGATGTGTGTGGTTATCCCATCATTAACTCCATCAAGATACCATACCATTTCCACTCTGATACCCCAAGTGGTTATGCCAGGCCTGTTAGGACCAAATGCTCAGCCTTCACATGCTAATAAGTGAGGCATCATGAAATAAACAATTCCATCGCTTTTCATCTCTTGCTACCATTACTAACGTCGAAGGTTCTGGTATATCTTCACCACACCCGGATGTACCACCAAAGGTGATGTATGAAAATCCATCAACACATACTCCCCCAATGTCACTGGTACTACTATGCATCCTCTCAAAAGAATGATCTGATCTCCACATATCGAAAATCCATTAGGAGGTTGTCCTGAGGATAACTGAGCATGTCAGGCATTACAATAAATATCCACATGTTGTGACCCCTCACTCGATGTGAGAGTAGAGGAGTGACAGTCATCGACTAAAGGTAGGATTCTCCATCATCATCCTTGAAGGATGTATGCATCGTAGCTAGCTTCTCTATCACCTCACTCAACAGCTATAAACCAGACCTCCTACTGAGCACGTCTGCCACCATGTTTCCCTTCCCAGGAGTATAGAGTATATCAAAGTTGTACCCCTTTGGGAACTATATCCATCACTGTTGTCTAAATTTCAGGTCACTCTATGAGAAGATATACCTAAGAATCTTGTGGTGGGGGTATACGATGAAACATTCACACATAAAGTAGTGCTTCCATATCTTCAATGAAAAGACTGATACTACTAACTCGATGCCAGTGGTCACTTAGTTCTGCTCATTCTTCCTAAAATCTCATGAGATACAGTCGATCACTAATCACTCCCCTATCAAGACACAACCTAGTATGTTCCATAATGTGTCACATAAGAATACAAACCCAATGCCCTCTTCTAGTAGTCTCAAGATAGTGGCACTTGTTAGTCCCTGCCTTAGTTCCTAGAAACTCTGTTGGAACTTCTCCATCCATATGAAGGGTTGTCCATTTCGTTCAAAGTATATTAATTTACTACTATAGAAATTTCTGTAATTAACCTCTCGTAATATCTGGAAATCCAAAATAAACACTACACCTCAGTCACTTTTAGGTGGATCCCAAGAAATAACTACCTCTATCTTCACCGGATCCACTCCCACTCGAGCCTCCAAGATAACATTTCCTATAAAGTGGACCTGTTGAATCCAGAATTGCCACATAGAGAGCATACCGTAAATCTGGTGCTCTTTGAATGTTTCAAGGACAATCTGTATGTGTGCAGTGTGCTTCTCCTCTGATAATGAGTTCACCATGATGTTATCAATGAAGACTATGATGAACTGGTCAAGTTAAGGCTGGAGCATCCTATTCATGAGTCCCACGAACACTACCGGGCATTTTTTCATGCTGAAAGGAATTCCTAAAAACTAATATTGGCCATACCGGTATCCAAAGGTTGTCTTCAGTATGTCCACAACCCATACATGAAGTTGATGATTGCCATATCTGAGGTTGGTCGTCGAGAACCCCCTCGCTCCCTTCAACTGGCTGAAGAGGTCATCAATCCTCTGTAGTGGATACATGTTCTTCACGTTCGCCTAGTTCCATCCTCAGAAGTCAATAAATAGAATAAATATCCAGTCTTCCTTCTAGATAAACAACATTGGGGATGCCCATGGTTAAATGTTGGGCCTCTTGAATCCCTTCTCTTGCAAATCCTCCAACTGTACCCTCAACTCATGAAGCTCCACAGGGTACATCCAATATGACACTATGGATATTGGTGCCATTACATTGTACAGGTAAATGCCGATGTCTACCTCCCTATGAGGATGTAGTCTAGGAACATCCCCAGGAAAGACATCCTCATACTCGTCCACAACAATAGGAAAGCTCAGGCTCCTCTCATCTACTGCACCGATGGTGAGGCTCGCTAACTAGTGACAGATCAACTTCTCCCTCCTCCGAGAAAGTTTGTCATGTGACTAAAATATTCCTTTCTCACTGTTAAAGTAAAACATAGTCCCATCCGCATGAAGACACTAAACATTGCGCCTAATACAGTCCATCTGAGCATGCACTATAGATAACTAGTCCATAGCAAAGATAATGTCGTAAGGTGTCGATGAATCTACTAGGAGACTGCAACTGATGCTCTCAAATCCTAGAGTATGTTCACACTAGAGGCACTAGTGTTTAATCATCTAATCCCTTCCCGTAAGAGTCTCTAATCGTAATGATCAAGCCAACACCTCTGTCGGAATCTCCCTGCCTCAAAAGAGGTCCTTGGAAATGAATGAGTTACTTGAACTTGTATCGATAAGAACTATAGCTAATGTGGGTTAGACACATATTATACCTCTAATAATCTCTAGAGCACAATGGTTATTGGCCTCCATCACCTAATGCTACTCCCGCCCCTATCCACCTTCTCATGAAGCTTGTGGTGGACCGCCTAGGGTGGTGGTGGTGGCAGTACCTCACATCTCCACCAACAATTTGCCTCCCTTCAAGCTCCGTTGCCACATCTACCTCTCTTTGGACCACCCTGTTCAAATATTTGGATCTACCATGGTGGTCCCTTGACCACCTAATGGTCATCTATTTGTCGGGTAAGTCACTCTCGGGAAACGTTCCCCTACCCAACGCACATGAAGCACAACATGCCCCTTTACTGGTGTCCACTGCCCGTGGGGCCTCACACTACCGATCTAGTATCACGAGGATGTCCCCTAGAGGTTTTGGTCCTCTTGGACCCCTGTGTCAGCAGTCAACTTCCCACTACCGAGGACTCCACTACCTACCGTCTGGTGGTATCTCTCAATGTTAGTGGAGGTTCTTCTAGGAAGATGTCCCCTAGAAGAGCTCTCTCCAGCACCCCAGCCTGCGTATGGATTCTTAGAGAGAACATTGATACTTTGATCTCTCGTATGAGCCCCTACTCAATGGTTTGGGCCCTAAAGAAAGGGTCGTACACCATATCGGATGAGTATTAAAATAGGTCTGTGAACCTCACAGAGTACTCAGCCATGGTCAGGTTTCCCTACCATAAGTGGAGAAGCTCCTGTATTCATACTGAGCACAAGGTCACGATGAAGAACTCATCCTTGAAAAGGCACATGATGTCTACCCAGGTTAGGGTCACCTTTTTGTGCATCTATGGTGTCAAGCTCAACCATCTCCCTACCACACCCTGTAGAAGGCTAACGACTAGAACCTCCATCTGATCTGAAGGTGTTCTCACAAGGAAACAAAATATTTTCATCGGCTCCATCCAATCATCACCTCCCATAGGATATGTCTCACATTAATACATCATAGGCCTCTCCCTTGGAACTCATGAAACAAGCTCTGTCGACATGAATCCTCTACTGCTAAGGCTAGTAGCAATTTCTACTCGACTAGTTGTGGTGCCTTTGGTACACCACCCGTGGGTGCTATCTCCAGAACTAGTCCCTGCACCAATTCCTTGTTGGTTAGGGGACCATCATCGTGATCCTATACTGGTTTTCTAGTTGGATTCCAATGTAGAGGAATCCATAGGGAAATCAAGATGAACAACATTAATTTAATTATACCAATTGAGATGACTCTCACTCGCTGATATCATGAAAACATTTTAAAGACACATGAAACCATTGTTTTCATGCACTGGGTTGGAATGTATATTTCAGGGTCCCGGGGTACCGATATGTCGGCTGGCGCTCCAACACTGGACTGCCAGAATCTGAATGTTGAACTCGAAACATTTAACAATTTTTCCCAAAAACTAAATGATGGACACTTGGTCATCGAGATATAACCATCCACCTCTGATACCACTCTGTCATGACCCGTCCCCCGGGGCATGTTCCATGACTACCTCAAACCTCCCTTCCATAGGCTAGGAGCTGGCGACTAGAACCAAAAGGCATATCCCAAAAAGGGAAGGCATTACCTCTAAACCTATATAAACACGCATTCCATACTACGAAATGTAAAGATGAAACTTGGATACCAACAACTAGTATGTCAAATGTGGAAGAAACCACACCAGTAATGATGAAATAGAAAGGAAAAAGGGGGCCAGAATACAAACCTAGATGAAAATAAATGTATTATAAAAGGAATTACAAGCTCTAGAGGTTTTCTGGAAAGGATCCTACCATAATGGTATGTGTTTCTTATTGTCATATATCGCTAAGGTGTACTGTGCTTTTAGATCAACCTCCGAGTAACATAGGGTCCTCACTCTACAAGATCCCAGTCAGTGGTATATGTCATCTCAACAAGACAGAACGAGTGTGGGTGAAACTCTTGAAGGGGTGAGGATAACAATACTCAGTAGGGACCCAAAAACTAACTCTGATCACACAAAAATCCACAAAGTAAATCAAAATATATTGTACAAAGATTAGAGACACTAGAGTCAGCTTGACACAGGTATAACATAATGTGTTGATAGAAAAACCAATGGTAGGAAACACTGAACATCAATCCCTACAAAGGAACTCAACCCAGATGATTTTTAACCTATCTAGGCTTCTTAGACCTATTCAGTAGCTAATTCATGAAGCATCACTAGGTAGATGAGTCAAGAAGCCTCATTAGGTAGCTGAGTCATGGAGCTTTGCTGATATCTGAGTCATGGAGTCTCACTGAGTTGTTGTGTTATGTAGTCTCATTGATTGCTAAGTCACAGAGTCTCATTGGGTAGCTGAGTCCTAAAGTCTCACTGATGGCTAAGTCACAGGGTCTTGCTATGTAGAAAATTCATAAAGTCTCATTGATATCTAAGTCATGAAGTCTCACTAGTTAGCCAAGTCAGGTATTCTTGCTGATATCTGAGTCACGGAGTCTCGCTGGAAGCTCAGTCACGAAGTCTCACTGATTGCTGAGTCACAGAGTCTCACTAGGTAGCTAATTCATAGAGCATCGTTGTTTTGCTGAGTCACAACACCACATTGGGTCACCTTCCCTAAAATATTACATAGAGGAGTTCATAAGGACCAACCCAACACGTGGGTCCCTATATCACAAATGAAAAAAAAATCAAATGCACGGTCTATGATATATGTACATTTTTGTAAACATGGGCTGATTGTGTTTGGGCCTAGTTTGATTGGTTCGGAACGACCCGACCAACCCAACCCGGGGTCCTACCTGACCTGATTCAATATATCTAGACCATTGGCTAGGCCCATTGGGCCTCACTGGTCCCGACTGAGGTTTTCCATGGGTCTAGTCTGCATGGTCACCCAGTGACCTGATTTTAGCTTGCCCAACCCTCACTGGAGGGCCAGTTGATTTTCCTAGCCTGAACCACCGTGCGTCCCATATATATCTCATCAACCCGGTCTGCAATATATGATCATCACAAATGTTTACCAGGGCTTTTTGGTGGCTCGGTCCACTAGCCCAGCCACGCCCAGTGGCCCGATCGGTTCAACCAATCGGATTTAGCCCAGACCGGATTGACCGGTCTGGTCGGGGATCACATGACCAATCTGCTAGTATCCCCCCTTGGTCATCACATGACCCATATGGAGCGGTCTTCTCCTCCTTTGTGGTGCCATGCTAGTGCCAAATCTCGCCAGAAGATGTATCCCTCCTCCACCGCTGCGGGCGTCAGGCACGCTGGCTCTTACAATGTGAAAGGAGAGGGTTGAATGCTTCCACCGCTGAACGGGAATCCCATTCCACGAGCCACTGAGTCTTCTTTGTTTCTCCAATCTCAAATTTTCATCCACCCTCAGGCCTCACAGGTCACAGAAATCACATTCATGTCTTCAGATCCACAATGCTTCCATTTCGAGGATGCGGCCAGGAAGAATGCACAAGCGGAGGGGCTTGGGCCTTATTCGTGTCATCCCACACCCTCCACGTTAGATTTTTAATTACTAGGTAAGATTTGGATCATATTTCTTTCGAATAATAATCAATCTCGGTGAAATAAAAACGTGGTAAACAACCTCCCACAAAAACACATGTTCTTTGGATCAACATATTTGTGGGTTGATCCACATTCATTATTTTAGAAAAATAACATGGCTAAAATGAAACAATTAAACCTCTACTATGTTTGAGGATTCGTCACTAATGAGAGAAAAATCTCCGAGTAATCATTGATCCTCAATCTGGTTGCATTCATCGCTGTTATTCATCTCTCAAATCCATCCACCTGACATTTTTCGTTATTTGATTTGATGGAGTTCATCGATGGTGTTCATCATCGAGGAGAGACAGAGAGAGAGAGATTTCTAATTCATTGGAGAATTTCCCAGAGTTTTTTTTAACTCTGTATCCCTGTTTATTTAATGGAAGGAGATGCATTGTGGGTCAACACGCTATCTCATTAATGAGGTTCATTAATGATTCAGTGGTGCCTAGTTGTTGCACCACAAAAATAACTGGATGTTGCGTCGCCGTGAAAAAAAATTGAAAAAAATAAACATTTATTTTTTTAGTATATTTTAGTTTTTTCACTAAAAGTCCAAAATTTGTCTTTTTTGGATGACCTGCACCGGTTGTGGTTAGGCCTTTGTTAGGTGAATCTGGACATTCTGAATTTCCAGGTACCCTTACATTTTTGATCTGAGCACTGCTTCAAATGTTAGAAAACCCTACTTAGATGATTACTTAATGTACATTAAAAAAAGTTCTAAAATACGTTCCGGCCTCTCTAGGCCTCGGAATCAGATGTTTCCTCCGAGCCTAGTTTTGAAATAATTCCATGTAATTAAAAATTTACATAGAAAATTTTGGACATTACATAGAATACCACCTTAGTTTTTATACAAAATATAAAATCTAGAATGGGAGAATTGTATATTTTTAAACATTTTTTTATATATATAATTTTAATAAAATTATTCTAATTGTAAATCATTTCCCTTACGTTGCAGAAAATTATTTTTTATTATAAAACTCAATATATGAACTGTAGTGGTGATAAAAACAAGATATCATATACATTCATAAATATTTACACAATTAAGAATAAATATATATTAATCAGCCTATCATTTCAATCTAGGTGATACAACCTTAAGTACAAAACAAATAAGCAACATTTGATGATAAAACAATCATTCCAAAAGAACCAATAATGATTAATGAAAAAGAACCTAGTATTGGGGTGTATCCTTTGGGAAAATGCAAACAATACACTCACAAGCCTAAACAGGGATACATTGTATCCAAAATATATTGGTTCCTATCATTTGATATCACTAAATTTTACCTCATAGTGGTGAAAAACATAGTACAACCACTCATGTATCTATCCCGATTCACCAAAGGATTACAATGTGAATTTTCCCAAATTCAATTAAAAATAATTATCACCATTTTATAAGGTTCCTTATAATGAAATTTGATATGATTTGTAGTTTGAAAACACATTTTTGAATGAATAAAATCTATTTTCAATGATAAAAATCCCATTTATTAAAATATTTTACATTTTATGAAATCAATTGAAACAATTTATCACTTATAATCATTGGAAAATAAAATGTAATTTATCCACAACAATATAAAATTCATTAAATAAAATCACTTTATTGAAATATCATCCTCAATATGGTGAAAACTAATCTTCGTTCAAAAATGGTCACTAGAAACCTTGAGAAAGTCTATAGAAAGGAAAGGCTCTCCATGAATCCAAAGTGATAAAATACAACCCCAATGGTGATGAATAATATAAAAAAGTGGTCTTAAAGTAATGGAGTCACCCAAAATATTTTAGGGTGTTCTCTCGGTCACGATATGTTTGATGCAATTCAAAGGACATCAAAATACACCTAGCCACCTCTATAAAACCACAATTCATGAAAATTACATAGTTCATAACATTGTCACATGTCATCGAATTCCCAAGGAATATATATTAAAAAAATAATCATCTGTAAAAAAAATATTCCCATTACATGGTGTTTACTATTATAGGGTGTATACCTATTACATGACGTAAAAACCATTCAGCCCATGACTTTAGTTCAGGGATTCTTCCAAACAGTGATTAGACGACGTGTACATCACATACATGGACTCTAAGCCCATAGTTTGAAGAAAATGTAGCCGGTCCATGTGGATAATTAGAATAAATGCAAAAATTATCCATTACATGTATCTTCTAAATTTATTCCTTCAATTAATCAACCAATTAAAATGGAAAATAAAAACAATGTTAAAAATTACATGAATGAATACTATGGCGAATTGAAATCTCCCAACAATAAATAGAAACTACACTAGAAGTCCTTTAAGATCTTAGATTGACAAAAATAGAATTCCATAAGTGTATCATCAGTGAATCTTTCCCTTTTTTCATATGTATATCATATCATCACATCCACAGCACCCAGACCAGGTTGATCCTTTTACCACGAAATACCTTGTCCTAGTGATCCATGATCCAAACTAGCTGCTCAATCAATGTGGTATTGGGATCATGATCAACATCAACTAATCTAATCTCCTGGTCAAGATCTAATATATACCACATCAACTAGAAATAATGAATCATGTTAGGGATAGCTATTAAATTCGATGATAATTGAAAATATTAGGACCCCCTACATGGTTATCCAAAAATATAAAAGGGTCCCACAAACCACAATGCCATGAAACCATTGTTACCCACCTGATGATGTCCCATGTGACAAGAAACTCAGAGTAGGACCCGATCAACAACCTCAAATTCCAGTGGGTAACACCTCTGGTCCACAAAAGATTTATAATAATTTTTTTTAGGATCAGATTACTCCAGATCAACTGCATTAGCTTAATCATCTCTGAAACAATGCATCCCAACCAAGGACGGCTCTCCCAACTCTACCTAGTATGAGGGAAATCAATATGGCCACCCAGAAAAATCTTTGTAGGGTGCCACACTAATTGAAACATGATTAAAATTATAATAGGAAAACTCAACCAATTGTAATTCATTTTCTAAGGATCCTCTAAAATAAACAAAACAAGCCCTTGTCAAATCCTCTAGAACATATATTTCCCTCTATTTGTATACATCAATATGTGGATGATAATATGTCATTAATTTAATCTATTAACCCATCATATCTGAAAAAACATTCCAAAACATATATGTGAACCTCAGATATCTATCTATAAAAACTATAAAGTGAATAAATTTAATTCTCAAAAACCATTGGATATAAAGGTCGCCATGATGTTCAACATTCATCACATCCTTGACTTGTATGAAATTCACAGATCACATGCTTTTAACAATGATATCCTAAATTTCATCCTTCTATCTAGGAGTCCATGGTACAATATTCATGGAAATTTCATCACACTTCCTTTCCAGAATGAGGAAATGTTGATATAACCCTACATTTTTTGGGATTTCCACATCAATTATATGAAAAGTAAGGTACTTGAAAAAAAATCCACAATTAAGTGTCACATCCCATTCCATAAATATTAATCCCTCATGTTGTGTTAAATCATAGGATCTATTGGTCGTATAGACCAAATATAATGGTTTTTAATATCCGAAAACTTTTGTCTCATGGGAAATAGTATAAAAAACTAAGATGGATGAAAAAAAGATCCTTGGGGACACTAAGACAACTCACCCAATGTTTCTTCAATATAATTTCTTTCATCAAAGTGTTGGCATGTCGTGTCTTCCAACTTTTTTGAGCTAAACTTGTTCATCAAAAGATATGCTATCTTCCATTGAATCCAATAACTGATGTCCACCATCAGCTTCCAAATATAGATGATGTGGCTAAAAATCACATCATGTAACACTCTTGAGCCAATTACATCATGTATTATGACAGTAATATTATTCTCAATTCATTAGATACCACATTTCTAATTCGTGGTGCATATTAAATATCAAAATTGAATGTCTGAAGATACCCTAATTAATTTTTTTTTCAAAAATTTACATCCCTCTATGTAAAAAATTATTTTTTGGTCCTGTGATCATAATATAACATAAACCACTTCCTAGAGAGATAGTGAAACTATTTTTGGAGTGCATTCATAATAGCATAAAACACAAGATCAAGGTTTGGATAGTTCATCACAATATGGTATAACTATAGAGAGACAAAAGCTACACCATATTTCACATGCATCAAGATACATCCCAAACCCATACCAAAAGAATCATAAAAAACATAATAACCCAACACTAGTTCTTGAAGAATAAAATTTTGTTCTCATGTCAACCTCTCCTTCAAATCCTTAAAATTTAATTGATACTTTTCATTCCATTCATGCTTTACACCCTTATGGGAAAAAGCACCAATTGAATATGTGATCATGGAGATGTCCTAAAAAACTGTCTATCATAGCCAAACAAAACCAAGAAGCTCAAGATCATAATCATAATTATGTGATTTTACTAATACATAAAGACCTACAGCTTTTATTGATTTGCTGATAAATACCATTAAGATATAACATTCCTTTGAAACATCACTACTCATATCATAAAGTAACCATTAGAAATATTACTACAAATCAGATGTTCCTTTATAGGTCAAATAATGATATAAAAATGCTAAACATGATCTTCCATTGACATGGAGAACACCAACATATCATCCACAAACACAACAAAAAAAGGAGTCCAATAGTCGATGAAATATTATGTTCATCAAACCCATAAACATCACCTGATAATTAGTGAGATCTAATGGAATTACTATAAACTCAGAATGTCCTTATCTATTTCTAATTATTTTTTTTGGTATATCCTCTTCTTATAATTTCACCTGGTGTTACCTTGACCACACGTCAATATTAGAATACCAACGATCCCTTCATATATGATAGACATGATAAAAAATCTGTGGAATATGATATTTGTTCTTATCATTCACACAATACAAAATTATTTTATCAATACAAAGACTAAGGAACCCATCTACCTTCTTTTCAAATAGATTAAGAGAAGCTCAAAGTGAAATGCTAGGACCAAAAAATCCTTTATCATCTAGGTCCCCAATATGTACCATAAGTTCCACAAACTCTACTAGTGTTATATTGTAAGGCTATATAGTTAAAAACATCTTACTAGGGAATAGGTCAACAATAAACATGGTATAACACAATGGTAGAGAACCAAAAAAATCATATAGAAATAACTCAGGATACCTATACCCTACTATAAAAATTCATACTCCCATGAAAGGGTCAAATACATTAACAAACATCTTTTAAATCTGACACAGAATTACCCCAATATATGGAAAAACATTCCCTTCCCTTCGGGATCTAGAGTTCTACTCATCCAAAAAAACATAATTGACCCCATCTACATTTAATAATTGAACATGGTGGGGATAATAGTCTATCAGGGAAATAACACTAATCATCAATTCATGCCGATAATAAATTCTATGATGTCAATATCAAGCACCAAAAAGTCCCATTGCACCAAAAAGTTAGCTAACATCACCCAACACATGGGATATAAGAAATTTTATTGGAACTATTTTCCAAAAGGCATGGAAAGACCCAATAAGAATTTCATAAGTTATAAACACATTCCCGAAAAATTAATTGGCATTGATTGTATAAAATAATATTTTCACCCATATCAATAAAATACATCATCTTATAGGAAGAGATAAACATCTTACCTCTTGGAATCAATGTCCCAGACTTAGATCATCTAGTGGACACTATGATCCATAATTTTTTTTGATATTAGAGACATGAAAATCTCCCTTGGAATGATGATTACAACAAAAACCCTTCGAATCATTTTCTTTAACCTAAGATACCTAGTTAAGTGTGGATACTTTTTTACATTTCAAAGATAACTATTCACAAAAGCATTGTAAATGGACATATCATCCACATTGTTGAAAAGTTTTTGGCAACGTTGATAACATTGTCTTTTGGTGACCTCACCATCCACACTGGTATAAAATAATCAAATGTTACTCTTTCTTCTCCCCCAGGACCTATAGAAATCTTACCACACTTCTGCTTCCTTTTCTGGAATGAAGACACACCCTATGTGACCACTGCACTAACAAATGCTCCACTCAAACCATTATTTCTTGTTGTTTCTTCCTCATATGAAAATGCCTTTTCAAATACCACTACAACGGTCGAAATGCCCAGGAGTATCAATATCAACCGAATATTGGTCCTTAATCATATCTCAAACCTCTGATATATTAGGAAGTCATTAGTGACATGTACTATCCCAAATGAACTACTCCAAAACTGTTCATTCACCATATTCTAAGGATAAAAACATTAGAGACTTCACTATATGAAACAAATCCTGATAAAATTTCATGAAAATTATTATCTTTAAGGAATCATAGGTATGTCAATTTTTTAACATGAAATTCATAATAGAGTCTCATAATCTCTTTCCATATCCCCCAAGAATATACATGAAAAACCAACATTAGATTATCTAGGAATATTCAAAAATTCAAGGATCATCTCTATCTACTAAAGAAAGTTCTCATATCACTAGGTTCCTTTGAAAATATGAATGATCGGTGGATTTTAAAAAAGTAAATTCTAATTCATGATCCACTATGTGACCTATATTTTCGAAAACCACTTCTCCTACAGTCTGAATAGTATAGAAGAGAGATTAAAAATTTTGGGTCTAATAAAGGATTCACTTTAAGAACCTATCTCATAGATTTATCTCTTAGATATGGAAGATGTGTTCTTAGTGGAATTTTATAAGATATGTAAAAAAAATTAGTCACGAGAAAATTTCAAAATAATATGATCAACTTCATGTATAGATAATAGATATTTAAAAGAATGATAAATTAAAAATAACACAAAACTATAAATTAAAATACGTACAAAAAAAGGAACATGTCAAATAAATAAGCATCTCATATCGTTAATTTATATTAAATCAAAACCCATTTCTCAAACATAATTAAAATCATGGAACACCCAAGGTAACTATTTTTCAATCCTAGATTTTTACCATGACATGCCCCTTTTCCAAACTTACAATACAAATTCTCCTGTTCGTAACTCTGGTCTACCAATGAAACAAAACACAATTCCTGAAGTGCTAACAAACATGAGGTCGGGCATCCCATTGATACAAAATTGTAACAAACCATCCCATGTCAACATGAAAAGACACAAAAACCATAAAATCAACATATATGGGTAAAAAGTATAATAAAAACAAGTTCTAATTAAATGGAAAAAAATACAATTAACCAAGTATGATGTAGAAATATACATGATGAAACTAGATAAATACAATCCAATACAAATAGGGTAACCTAAAAAAGTAATTCATATCCCCACATGTCCAACAATCACATCCAAAACTACACAAACAGATGGAAACTACAAAAAGAGAATCTATGATACTACAAGATGCTCTTCCCTTTACTTGGATCATTCAATAGAAAATCTACAAATCTCAAAGGCACAATTGGGGTGTGAGAAATATCCTAGTAGGACAACACTGAAGATTTTATATAGGGTATAATATCAAGAATTCATAAATTATAGATTTTTTTATAATAGTTATTCAGGTCAATTGAATAATATAAATATATGTTTACATAATTTTCCCTTTATTTACATAAAATACATTAATATTTTTAATGAAAATAATCCAAATTAGATTTGATTGTAATATTAAATAATATCCATGAATCAAGACGTATACAAGTAAACACATATCCATGGAAAATATATCGTGGTAAGATATATGATACATCCATAGATATAAAAACATTTGAGAAATAATCTAGAAAAAATCATGCAACAAACAACTAAAATTGAAAAATAAAAATTCATATATTATTGAGAACTATCGTATGGAAAAATTTGTACTAGAAATTAAAAACAATATACAAGAATATTTTTGATCTAGAATATATTGAGTCCCTCCGATAAATATCATAAAAAGATACCCCATTGTGATGAAACAATCACTAAGGATTCTTATGTATCTACCCTGACGTTTTTAAGGATCCCAATGTTAATTATTATAAATTAAATTTAAAAAAAGATCTCAATTTTATAAATCATTTTCAAATTAATTTTGATCTGCTTGAATTTTTGGAAACCCATTTCTAAATAATGAAAAATAATTTTCAAAGAGAAACCCCACTTTTGAAATCATCTTCTTTTTGAATAAATAATTTTAAAAAATTTATCACTTTCAATAAATGAAGAAACTAAAGGATTTTTTTTAGAATAACGTCCAATTAATGAAATTAATACATTGTATATAATCAAATAAATTAAGATGGTAACATACTTTCTGATTTCAAAAATTATGATCGAAAACCAACAAAATGGCCCTTTAAAGACAAGTCAGGACCAGAATCATGAGAGAAGTAATATAACCCAAATGATAATGAATCTCTATAAAATGATATATGGATGGATAAGAGACACCCAAAATCACATTGGGTAACTTCCATGTTTCGAAATGTTAGCTACAAGTTGAATGGGTTGAAAATCAGTTGATCTTCCAACTTAAGAACACAATTTGAAACAATTACAATTAATGTACTTCCATTATATGTTTTGTAAAACCCAATTCTTATATACACTGAAAACCTGTCTACATTTTATTAAAAACCAAAAATTTCCCACTACATAATGTTTAATCCATTCATTACATTTATTCAGTTCATAGCTTCTGCTCGAAATACATTACATGGTGTGCACATCTTGGATACATTTTGTAGGAGCACAATAAGCTGAAAAACTACATGAATAAGTGAAAAAATTAAGCAAAACTCTATATTCACCATTACCATCATCCTTCAATTTTGTTTCTGAGGATTAATGATCCAAAAAAAAATTAAAACAAAAAAAATGGAAATAAAAAACCTAAATGTGGGATAATAGTTCATTATAGAACAAATTTTACTTAAAAAAAATTCACTATATAGTTCAACATTATAAATAATTTAAATTTAATTGAAATTTTCAATTATAATTTTTAATTTCTCCCTATTAAAAAATAAAATAATTCTAAAAAATTCATAAAATGCACCTGAAAATTATTTTCATACTATTATTTAATAAAAATAATTTCTTTTTATCAAATAAATATTCATAAAGTGGTAAATGTTAATTTTAAATTATGTTCACAAATTAATCGTAATAATTATTTTAGAAATAATATAAATTTTTTAAAACATTTTTTCAAATAAATGTAATTTTCATAATTTCGTTAGTAATATTTATATCATCCAATTTAATGTCTAGTGGAAAAATTATATATTATATAATAATATTTTAACAATATATCACATTTCATTTAAAATCATTGTTATGAGTAAAACAAGATAAACATAGGTTTGAGTGTAATTCAAGAAAAAATAGTATTTCTTGTAATATAAGATAAAATAAGTGTTCCATGATTTAGAATATATTTAAGGGATTATTTACTTTAGAAATAAATATATCCTAAAGTCTTAGGGTTTTATATTTTGTTCTTTTATAGGATTTTCATTTCATTTATGTTATCAAAAACAATGTGCTTATTCTAAAATATCATTGTGTTTTGTTCTCCCCTCAAAAAATAAATTTCTCTCATTCAATTTAAACATCATCTCGATAATTCAGGGTCTGAAATTTGGAGATACCATTGCAGAAAAACATCCAACATGAAATGGTTAATATATTATCCTATTAATAAGAGAGAAATGGTAGAAAAATTTCATATAGAATAAAACATAAATAGTTTTTAATGTTGGAGAACATTTCTATAATGTGAAGATAAATAAATAGAAGAAAAGAGTAAATAATTATAGACAGTGATAGTGGTCAATTATCTTGATAAATTTCATGTTAAATTGAATGTTAAGGGACCCAAATCCAAAAATTTGGGATGATTTAAAATACCATCTGATTCATTAGATATGAATATAATAAGATAATGTTTTTTATTTTAATATCCTTTTTCTAAAGTTAAGGTATTCTTTAACATCCATAGAATGTAAGGAAATATAACCACATAATATGTTTCTATTTTAGTTGAAATTTATATTAATTTGGATTTACATCGATGAAATTCCAATTTATCCCATTACTCTGTGAAATTAATTTCCAAAAATGTTTTTTTGCCTAATGAACTAAAATTCACATTTTGAAAATTATAATATCCATAAAAGAGTGACAAGTATTTCAATCTATATCAAACAGTTTCCAAAATTCAATATGGTTAGCATAATTTATCCAATGTAATACATTAATATCTAAACCACACAATTGAAACTACAATTTCTTCATTAATATATCATTTCACGTTTTTAAAATATATACAATGACATATTTATTAGGGTATCATGTTGTAAAGTACTAGGTATTATGTCGTTGTCATTCACGGGTCTTGGTTTCAAGACCTATGACCCTTTAGGATATAATAAGTTGTTTTCCAATATGTAGGTTTTCCTTTTTCTATACTATTTTAATATAAATCCAATGATGTTCTCCAAAAAAATTATGATTGACATCACCAAAATAAAATATGTCTTTAAATAACTTTTTTACTATAGTTTTCAACACAAACCTTTTTCACCAAGTCTATTAATCTTATTTAACTATTATTAAAAAATCTAGGATTATCATATTGACCATAAATTTTATCAATACGATTGACAATATTCCTAAACAAATTTATCAATGAATTACTCAATTAACGTTTCCACTAATTCATATGAATTACATAAATTTCCCCAAAATTTCTTAAATATTAACAAGAAAACTTCAAATGAAACCCAAAAGTGGTGTTTAATATTTTTAAGATATATCCAATCTTTAACTCATTAACATGCGGATGTATCCAAAACTGTTATGTTAATAGAGAAAAATATTCTTCTAAAATGAAACCCAGTCCTTTGATGTTTCATAATTCACATCGCCAAAATACCGTTGGTAGGAAAAATAATTATATGATTTAATTCATGAACAATAATAAATTAATACTTAACATGTTTTATATCCAAATATATCCATTATTAGTTTAGGGTTTATGATTTATAATAGTGAATTTACTAAGATAATTCAATGGTTATCCATATTTTAGAAAATAAACTATAACAGGATATGAAGGATGAGAATTATTTCCTTCCATAATAGTCTTCCTTTTTCATTATAAATTATTAACAATAATACCATCTTTTCCACACATAAATCATTTTTTTCATTCCTTTGAAACACCATATATTCAATCTAAGACACTTTAGTCTTACCCTTGGTTATCTATTCAAATCCATCATAATGGTTTGTAATGAAAATTTGAATTTTCCTAAGAACACCCCTTGAGAGTTTCAAACCATATGCATTGTAATTATTATTGGTGTACACTGTGTGATGATTATGTCAAGGCCAATTTTCAATTTTAAAGGATATTTCTCCTATGTACCCATATTATTGTTACAAAACCACTTTCTATATCCATACAAGGATGTATTGTTACGAAACAACACTTAATATCTTCTTTATAAAAACATTAGAATGTTCTTCTATACATTTACTCAAATTATATAATAGGGTTATTTACCCAAATGAAGGTTTTCATTAATCTAGTTCCATAGGAATCTAGAAAACATCCTCTAATACAAACTATAGTGACCTCAAACAATGTTTCCTGTAGTTAGTCTCTTCTTTATTACATTGGAAAAAGATAAAAGGAATCACGTCCCAAATGACAGAATATTTTATCAATATATTTAAAAATTAAAAATATATGAGGATTTCATTATTTCGGAATATATAATTTACAATAATTTTTTTGAGATTAAAATTATTTCATCTCACATATCCTTTCATATCAATCATAGAAGACTTAATTGAATCATGGGGAACATAAAATAAATAAGGGTGATCTCAAGTTCTCAGTAAGAGTTATGTTCAATGGAATCTATAATGAATCAATAATCATAATTAAATTTAAAATGAAATATACTAAACATACATGAAATATACTCAATAAATGGAGAAGGATGTGTATCCAGATTTAATATCTATAATCAATTATCATGGATAATAATAAATATGGAAAGGTAAATAACTAGAAACATAATCCATTTAATAAATATCTTAGATATCATAATTAGATAAGTAAAAAATAAGTAATTCTAAATAATTGAAATAACATTCCATTTACCAATAAACTGAAAATGAAATGAATTTAGAGATAATATGATTGTTAAAATAAAATGTATAATAATTATTTAATTAATAATCAATGAAATTCAAAATTATTAGATGTTTTGATCTTAGTCATCATGATACATATACTGTCATAAACCTTCACAATATTGTTTTAAACATAAGGTAAAAACCAATATAATGTTAGCTTAATAATTTGTATAATGAGACCTGTCGACGCATTGAAAGGATAATTAATACCAAGACCCAACCATATTTACTGTTCCCTCGTATTCCCCATATATATAATAATCGATTTAATTAAGGAACAATGTGACTTATCATATGAAATATCCATTTTGAGTAAAGAATAAAGATTTATCAATATTTATCTGGAAAAAATGCTTTCATTATAGAGAACTGTTTGTAAAAATGATATATTGTTTATGAAATTAACATATACCTGATAAATAGAATGGAAATATAGTAGAAATTTAATATCCAACGATAATAGGAAATTGAGGGGAAATTTTTTATGAATAAAAAAATATATCAATTATGTGAATGTAAATATTACCCTCGGTCAAAATATTCACAATCCATAAAGAGAAAAAATAAAGAATTTATAAATTCAGCATATCCTTGGTGGAGTATAATAAAAATAAGGGGTTGTGGTCAATGATGAATCAAAATATGGTAAAATTATTTTTCGAACCTTTTTTGAGGAAAAAAACCTTTTCATTTTGAAAGTCACCTTATAAAACATAAATTATTCTGAAAAGACTTTTGTTTGATAATAACATATAAAAAATATCTATAATATTAGGGAATTTTTTTAAAAAAAAATTATGTTTTAAATATTTCTATATAAGATTGAATTAAATGATAGCCACAACAGAGGGTAATTATGTACATGATGTACTAGTTAAAAAGAACAGTCCTTTTACATTATAAGAGGTTATAAAACTATATTTTTTTACAATGAAATGATGATACATTTAAAAAATAATAATAATAATTGTTAAAAATATCTTTACTAAATCATCTAATAGTTTTTAAAAAATATTTGTTTTTGAAATTTAGTTTTTGAAGAAAATGTATATCATACCGAAAAGATAAATCATCATTCATTTGTTTAAACAAATTATAAATTATTTTAAGTACCACATCTTATAACAATATGATTTCTTCATGAAAATATAATGAATCACCATAGTAGTAAAATATGAAATGTTATAATTTTAAAATGTTGATATCATTTCCTTCATATGAAATTAAATAGTAAACAACCTTGATTTGAATGAGATTGTGACCAAAAA
Organism: Viscum album; assembly: GCA_963277665.1. Classification (NCBI taxonomy): domain Eukaryota; kingdom Viridiplantae; phylum Streptophyta; class Magnoliopsida; order Santalales; family Viscaceae; genus Viscum; species Viscum album. The sequence continues at coordinate 202,859,341 of OY728128.1, forward strand.
TATATTGACATAAGAAATAGTAAATGGATAAATTTTTTGTATTAACTATAAAGGCACATAAATATTGAAAATAAAACAATATATAGTAAAAATTAATTACTCACATAATCATAAACTATCTAAAAAACAAATGAGTAATATAACCTAATGAAAAGAAATTGAGTTATGAAATTATTTACTACATGGTGACATTTAATTAAAATCCCCTAATATGAAATAATTAAATTTAAAACATAATATATAATAAATAATAAAGTATAAAATTTATTACATGAAAAAAGTTTATTATATACATTATATAAAATTTATTAGTTGAAAAACTAAACAATATTCCTTAATGAAAAGAAATTGAGACGAAATCCCTTCCATCACAAATTATTTTGGTTATACATTTTATAACATCATATATAGTGGTTTTAACAAATTATTAATTTTTTTACCGATTTATATAATTATTTATAATATTGTACATGATCCCTTCATGAAATTTGATCACCCATATATTAATAACAATTCATTATTTTCATTGTTTCGTCTATGAATTACCTTATTTTCAAATGAATTTTTATTTTTGATGGTTCTTTAGTTTATTATATTGTTCGATCATCGCTCAAAGAATAATAATTGAATAATTATCTTATTTTTAAATAAATTTTAATTTTCAAAACAAATCATTATTTATGGTTTTTTGAAATAAAATACTTTTCCCCCATGGAGAGAGAATGTTCTACATACTATTTAGTAATTTTCAATTATCATTATGGAAAGGTGGTATGTGAAATTTTATACATAATAAATATTCATAATAATATAGAAAACATAAAACATATTAATATATGTTATACATGTGTTTTGATAATGAAAAGAGAGTCACATAACTTCAGGAAGTTGGTTGTCCACCTGTAGACGAACATTGTTATCATCATTAAGTGAGTGAAAACATAAGAAATAAAATGATAGAATATATTTTAGGAATTATTATTATGTTAATTAAAAAATTATTTTTTTAGTTATATCCCATATAATAATAAATTTTACCCTTATCACCATCCATTTTTCTTTAGTGAATGAAGAATCAAATCGCTTCGCGAGGTGGTACTTCACCGTACATATGAGAAACGCTTTCATATCCCCTATAGAATGGATTGTAAAAATAAATATATGATAAAATGAATAATTATGTGTAATTATTTTTTAAATATCAACTATATAATATATATCCATCACCATAATCAACCATGAAATTATTGTAATGGATAAATGAAGGGTATTAGTTTTTGAGGTAGCAGTCTACATTACAAACGAATGATGATTTTTTAATCCATTTGATGGATGCATAGATAGTTGATGGTCATTAACATAATATAATGACATAATAGTATATGGAAGGTACTGATGTAATTATATCAACATTTTTAGAAATGAATTTATGGTGTTGGGGAAATAAATAAAATAAAGATACTCATTGAAGAACATTACCTTGTTTTCGGGTAACCTCTTAGGATTGCACTAATGAATTCATAGAATGTATTTATGGAAAAACTGGGGATTATAGGTTTATATGATGTATATTTTATGTGATTTTTTCAGTAATTTACTTAAAATTGAGGCTTCAATGTGTTCAATGGAGTGGAGTGGGGGAGGCCTTTTATTATTGTGGTGAGTGGAAAACTTCAGTGTATTTTAAAAGATTCAATCATACACAAATTTCTATCATGATCCAGGCCACAAAAGCATAAAACTATTTAATATAAAATATATAATATCTATATAGGTCAATTAAATGTGTGTTTTACATGTTTTTATGTAATTTTTACAATTAAAGTTTCCATTTATCCCATCATAAATCCATTTTTTACCTTAACCATGGTTATTAATTATTTAAATTTTCACCATTCTTTTAGCTAAAAAATTATTTTTATCTTATAAGATAAAATAAATTATTCTCATTAAAAATATTTATTCCATTTTTGGTAAATTTAATTCAAATGAATGAATTTTTTTTAATTAATATTAGTCATGAAAATGTGATGAGAAAACAATTTTTTAAGGAGAAAATATTTAAATGTTTACAATGTTTTACACAATAATTCAATATAAAAAGGATCCAAATGACCTAGATTGGATTAATTGACATAAAATTGATCCAATTTTAATTTAAAATTAGATAAAATTATTATTTAACATAATGAATAATTTAAATAAAAATGTTGTTTTCAGTTAAAATTCATTATTTTTACTATACATAAAAATGGAAATATTTCAGAAAAAAACCCAAAATAATAACCATTATATAAGTTTGATATTTTGATTTATAATTTTTGATTATTTAATGAAATAAATTTTCAAAATTTGTTAGAATTTTATTTCAATTTATGTAGAAAACTACAAGACTAATCAGTCAATTAAAAAAATTTTATAAAATATTTCATTTTTGTTTAAATATTGATAATTTCAATATTTTAGTTAGTAATATTCATACACAAAACATTAATGGCTAGGTTATATCTATTATTTTAAATAATATTAATTTAATCATATTTCAAAATTCCTTTAAATATAGTGTTGCGAGTGACAAAAGAAAAACTAAATTATTTTTTAACACAACTAAAATTAGTATTATGTGTAATGATTGTTAAAATCAGTGTTGCAAGTAATGAATGATTTTGTGGATATTATATTAATTTTGAATTAATTATTTATTAATGTCTCAATGAATTATATATTATTCTAATATTCCTGTTTCAGGTTGTATACATTATCGAATACACTGTTATTATTTTAATATATTAGGGTGTTACAATCAAGGATCCTTTCATTGTAAACAAAACAGTGTTGGAACAGAAAACTATGCACTCGCATTGATAGTTGGGTGTTGTTCTCATACACCATGATTTCTCATAGGATCTGTACATTACATAATTAATTGGAGCAGTATCTTGGATCACCCATCATAATACAAAAATTATACATATTTGTGATGCATGGTGTCACATATAATATCATGAAAGTCCATGGATATAAGATGGGATTTATATATGTTTCATGTTTTTTTAACTATTCATTCCATATTTATTCAATAAACCTGGAAAGATAAACTTATAAAACAGAGCTAATTATCTGATGACATTAAGAATCATTCCTCTTAAATACTCCTAAAATAATACAGTTACACATATGGTATGAAATATGTATTAGAAATTTTTATATGGTTTACTTAAAAAAATTCCCAATCAGTCCACATATATGGAATCTTGGATAACACTCTTCCGTCAACGTAATAGAACATAGAAAATTGATATAGAAATTAATTGGAATAAAATCACATTATATATTTTTATTATTATGCAATAAAAAATAAAAAAATGGATCAGACCAAGATGTAAAAGTGAGTTTTATAATCCATTCTATTTATAATGTTAGAGAATATGATTTTTATAATATCCTTCATCAGGAATACGACATAAGTGATAAATAATTTTAATGTAATTTGGAAAATTTAATTGAAAATAAGAAATTGAATTTTAGTTTTAAAACATTTTAAGAGGAATATATTTTTAAACCATGTTAATAATAATTTCATTTTTAATATATGAAATAATAATGGGGAAGTCTATTATAAAAATATAAAGGAATTGAAAAATAAACTCATAGAGAATCATGTAAAAGTTCTTCCTTTTAGTTAAAAATAATCCATATGGAACTATTTAAAATATTTACATTTAATATTTTTTAATGGAATCAATGTTTTTGAAAATTGTAATTTTCAAAATAAAATTTAAAGAAGAAATTTTGGAACAATTCAAAACACTAATTTATAATAAGTAAATTTTATAAACTGATCCTAGAAAAAAAAATTAAATTACATTAAAATAATTTTGTGAAGCCCAAATTTTTAAAAGGTTATTAAAACTAATATTTTATAGTTGGTGAATATAATTATAATGGTTTCTTCAAATATTATAGAAAATTTATTTAATTTTTAAGACTAAATAAAAAAAATTATAATGAAAAAGTGTGAGAATGGGGACTTATATGATCTTTGTGAAGAATAAAATGTTTGACTCACAAAAAGAGAACATGAGTAGAGTGAGACTTTAACAAAAAAACATGAAAAAGAAATATATTTAAAATGAAACTCAAAGATAAATAAAAAATGAAATTTATTTATTACATAACAATTGGGAAGTATATACACCAACTAAAATTAAATTGGGTCATAAAATAAAATGAGTCCTAATGAAGGTTGTTTTAGGAAAAAAATACCCTTATATTTATTTCCAATAAAATTCTACACAGTCAAAGAAATTATAGTATAATTAAATTAGGATCATTAATTATACAATGAAAATATATATTAAATTATATTTAATTTTGTAGTGTGCATTTGTTTTCTTTTTGTATTTATTTTTTGATATATTTTCCTCTTACATCTATCACATTGGGTTTTTTCTCATAATTATTTCATAATAGTATATGTTTGTTGAAAATGTAAGAAGTTGATATAAAATAGATACACGATAACCACAATTTATTATTTTCATTATTTACTTTGAAATTCTACATTCACATAACATATATATTTAATTAGTTTTTATATAAACAATCTTAATTTAGAATATATAAAATAATTTGTACTTTTAGTGGAAAAATTAACATTAATAGTTTATTTTTAATATTAGTTATTCAGTTTATAATAATGTCACCTAAAATTTTATAAGTTTTAGTAAATAAACATTCTTATAAAAATTTTATATTTTTAATAATATTCATGTTAGTTGATAGGGAATGTGAAATTTAAACATAATCTCACAGATGAAGTAGCCCACACGTAAGCACGTATGATGATACCTTTTTCTATGAATGAAACAATAGTAAAAAATAAAATATATTGTAATTTTATAATCATTATAAATTTTCAAATATTATATTATTCTATTGAAAATCATTTTTATCTATCAATAAATTTTTTTATGAATAACCAAAAGCATCTCTTCAGGGAAGCATTAATCTGCACACAAGCAATAATAATGTCTCTTGATTTCTATGTGTAGATTTAACAAAAATAATATTTTTTTATTATGATTCATATTACATAGAAAAAATAAATATTTTTAATTTACTATTACATTTTTTAGGGTAGGTCAATATTGTAAATAAAAGTAATGTAATATTAATAAGGAAGTGTTACCTATGTTGATACTTTCACCTTCCTCTTGATGAAAGGATTATATTTCATAGATGTAGGGTATATTGTGTTTCAAAGGGAATTATGTAATAAAAATTTCATGAAGGAAATTAATATTCTTTATAGACTCAGGGAAAATTCAAAATATGAGTGCAGTATTGAAAGGGTGGATGTGAACCCCATTTATATGTGAATATATGGGACTTTTCCATGGAAAAGAATTGTAAATAATGGGTAAGAATTTAATGGAATAATATTTAGTTGAGGAAAATTTATTATATATATAGGTTAGAATTTAAAACCTAATAAATAATTTTAAATGGTCTAAATGTCAATATAATTTAGAAAAATTCAAGCCATCATAGATTAGTCATTTAAATACTTATTATTATTAATTAAATGTTAATTTGGTCAATCATTTTACTAATAAAAATTTAAAGTAACCATTTTTAAATATATCGAAATTATGAATCAGAACTTTTGATATATTTAAACTAATTAGATTTCTAAGAACGTTAAAATTTACATTGAAACTAAACATTATAATCTGTTGAAAAATAATATTTTAATGTTTTTTTGGTCATTAATTTTTATTGATATTACGTAACATTAATTAAACTATAATTGACTTCTAATTATCTTATATATATTTATAAACCTCATAGGATAGTTTTAATTTTTAATTTATTCCTTTAATTTTAATAATAACCAATATTAATAAAAGTATTAGTGCATGAAAAATAATCATTTTACTTTGGTAAACAATAATTACCAAAGGTAACATAATCTATGTGATTAAAAATACATTTTTCATTATATTACAATTTTTACATAATTATTTAAAATTTAAAATAAATTTCATTTTATTAAACTGATAAAAAATATTTTAATACTAATGTAGAATGTATATAAAGTTTCTTCTTAGAATCCTTAATTATAGTTTATGAAATAATATATTAGATTATAATTCAAAGATGATTTTTAAATATATCATAATATGTAAAAAAATATATATATTGTCACATTAAATCATTATTTGGGTTTATTTTATTTTAATATCATTGTGATGTATTAAAAATAATGGTATTTTCGAAACCATTATTTTCCACTATTCACCTAAATAATTTATTTTTTATAAAATTTTATTTCTTAATGTAACATTACTATGATAAATCCAAAAATAAGTTAATTTTGGAAATTTAACGTCCTAAATTTTATAAATGTTTCCTCAAAATAAAATTATAAAATATCATGAAAAATGTTTTCATTTGAAATGATTTTTTTTGTATAAATATTTCCAATAAAAATGATGTTAATTTTTAATATATCAGAATTACTAAAAATTAGAGTTATAAAATATTGTTTTGAGTAGAATTTATTTTTATTTTTTTCTTATATATTCTAAACTACATTCAAACATAAAGAATATTTTTTTTGTATATATATATATATCATTATTTTGATACCTCTTTTTATAAAATCTAATTCTATGACTACCTAATAAACCTCTAAATTTTCTTTTCTCGGTGTTCTCTGTGGAGAAATATATATTTATATATAATAGTTATTTGTGTAATTAATATCAAGAAACTACATATATTGGAAGGACTAGAACCTATGGAGTGTTGAGAGATAGGGAGAGATATTGTATTGGTGTGTGGCTCAGACATGAATTCCTAGTATTATTTCCCTGCATAACATAGTTATGACGAATTTCGGATGAAGAATCACCCATACCAACACTGAAAGAGTGTCAATGCATGTTTAAAATGAATAGAAACTAACTTTTTAGAAAATGGGATGTCCAAATAGTCCGATATGAGATAGTTGTCAAGGGGATACAAGCACTTTTTCAGGACCTCCTTCCTCCAAAGATACCACTCCTAAGATAGAAATGAAAAAAAGGATATAATGACCCCGATCCCCACCTCCAGTAGGCTCTGTGTTGGCAACTAGCACTAAGGCTATAAAAATATCACAATATTGGAGGCATTAACCTTTTTAAGAAACAATATTGGGAGATATGATGGATCACAAAAAATGTAACTCCCAGAAAAATGCTAATACTTTGAAAACCATACCACATGCATGTGTAAAATAAAACTAGTTCAAATATACCATTCTCCAATGTAAATACAAAAAGGAATGATATACAATGACAAAAAAACAGTCAAGATCTAAGTAAGTAAGGCCCAACATTGTTTAAAAAATCCCCATGGAAACCTAAAAACAGATTTATATACATAGGGTGAGAATAAAAGTATACTCAGTATGAAAACCAATATATCTTGTTCACATATGAAAGTGGCATACAAATGAACCTATGAAAAAATAGAAGAATTAAACAACACCCTAAAAGGTATGAAATCAACCAACCTCACCAAGGAACTCTCAAAATGTAATGCAAGTTGAGTAATATATTATAAATCACATCAATGATAGGATACCCCACACTACTTTAACACTAATTAGATACTCCCACACCCCAATGAAAAAAATCTTGGTGCTCCCACCGCTTATGAATATTCTACATCATATTCGTCCCCAACACACTTGGGCCACAAAACACATCCCACCCGCATGCACCTGGGCCTCACAACATATCCCACCTGCACACACCATCACCTTACAACACATCCCACCTTCTCACACATAGGACTCACAACACATCACATATCATCCTGAAGACACCTAATAAAGAACATGACAACTCATCCCAAAGACACCTGGGAAAGCACATCACAAATCATCACAAAAGACTCATAGGAAACAAACCACCTTTCTAGAAAACACCTTGGCTACCACATCTCACCACATCATACCCAAAGAAACATGGGTCGTCACCCCCTGTAAGAGGGAGCATGGAAGAGAAAATTACTAACCATCCATCCTTCCGTCGAGATGTTAGGAATGATACCCCATGCATTATTATGATGGGGTTAGACACATTGTAATCAATATGGTTGGGGTGTGAAAAGAAATAAAAGGGATATACATTATACACATATATATTATAAAACACTAATGCACAACCAATGGGTTCTCAAACAAAAAACCAACTCACAACACTGCCACTGTTTGGGCTACCTCTAAATTCATAACACCACACATGAAGTCATAAAACCCATTTCACATTCCAAACCAACTAATTTAACAATTTTCATTATGTTAAAAAAACTAAACCAATCCATTCCAAAATTTCTAAAAAAATTATTTATTCGTTCTATCACTAACCAGGTAACCATTGTGTATAACACGCAAAAGTAAACAAATAAAAGTCATCTCATAAGATGAAGAGTCTAATAAATTAAGTTGGATCCACATAAAAGATACATCATTCCATTACCTCCATGTTTAACACCAATTAATGATATATCATATATCAATCTCTAGGTAAGGGATGAAGCTTTCAACATTATATTAATGGTGAAGCTCCCATAGAAATAACTATTATCCATCTTCTAATTTATCCTTCCCAAGCCACCATACTAACTAAACAAACCCCCAAATCAAAGCCACATCCAGTAACGTAACATAGAATAACTAGTTCTGCCACTCTACTACAAAATCAAACCATTCCCATCACATCCCCACTATACAACCACATTCCATCCACTTCTACAAACATATAGACTAGAACAAAAACCTTTTATAGGTTCACAAGAACATTTACCACATTCCACTAATTTTCTTTGGGGTGTTAACACACAAACCAATATCTTGGGGAAACCAATTCATTAGACAAGTATAAATTGTTAACCAATTTCCATTTTAGTGGGATACCAAACAAAACACAGCAAGGAAACTACCACATGATATGAATCCAATGAGAAAAAAAGACACCAATAACATCAATTTTCAGTGGGAAACTAGACCGAACAATCACAATTTTCAAAATAAATATCAATGCTATAAGTATCATGACAATCAAACCACATTTTCCACTAAATTTCAATTAACTAATAATTTATCTTTAATTAGTATGGAACATATATTATTAAATGATAAAATAGTAGTACCCCAGCCGCACGATGAAAAATAGAGAGATGCGAATGTAAACCGACCCCAAGGGAGCTTTCCATTTTCTTCTCTAAAGGGTGAAGATGAATGTTCGTGAATCACAACCAAAATACGAGACATGTGGATCATCCTAGAACACTATAAGGCTCCATTAAAACATAAACTAATGAAAACCAAAACCAAAGAAGCTCCACCATAGTGGATCCCCAAGAGAGGAGTGAAAGATAACCGATGAGAAAGAGAGTAAACCTCACTAGAGATCGACCAGAGATCACTTATAAACATCCACTGGGATCAAAAATAGAAGAGGGATGGAGGGGGATCCAAGAGAACTATTAGACACCTAGGGTCCACCCAAAATGAGATTAAAATAAAACCATGGAAGAACAAATGAGGGTTCAACCCAAATTTTTTTTTAAAAAAACACATGATTAGGGTATTGCATTATGTGTAAACCCCTTTCATGTCGTGTAATACCAGGGGGGTCATATTTTCCGGAAACAATCATCACCTATTCACTTGATTTATTTTTTATAATCCAAAAATATTACATGTTATGGAACCATTTTTCACATCATCGAATTTTTTTGTAAATCATGAAACATTGATGAAAAGATATGAAACAGAATTTCATGCCATGTAATTTAGTTACACTATGAGTTATCGACCTTCTTCCAGCGTTTATCAACCAAAATTCCCCAATATCCCTTCAATCCTCCTTCTAAAACATCCAACAACCAAAAATATTATTTTAACATAATAAGAAGGCATTCAAAATTACATCAAATACCGCTCAAATATTTCTCACCATTGTGAATCCAAAACCAAGCCCATATGAAAAAGGGGTCTGAGTGACCGCCCTTTGAGATACCTATCAATGTTTTCATCATACCTCAAACACTATCAAAAACTAAGCACACCAGAAAAATGAGCAGAACCACATTGAACGTCCCTCTCAGCCTCCTTGTATCCCTATCCAATAACCACTATATAAAATAAACCACACAACTATATAACCAACAAAATCCACTATCCTGAATACAAGAAACTGGGAATTCTATCTTCCATGTGAATATATTATCTACTCTTGGTTAAACTGACTCCACCGCAATGGTTACATCACACCAAAATTAATGTATATTGATTAGGAATTAGGTCCCCCTTTCTACACATCAGGACAATATCACACATTACCCCACACACAATCATAAACCAAGATAAAACAACTCATCTCATAATACATAAAGGGATATAAACATATCATTATAAATATTAATAGAGAAATGAAAAACTCAAAATAACTCGGGGTTATGGGAACACATCAGAGTTTATCACTACCAAGTACCCCACTCTTGGCCACCATGCCTCTACAATATGTGAACCTATGTAATGATCCATCCATATAGAACCTTCTCTCTATGATCTAGGTTATCCACTAGCTTCTCCATGAACGTCTCATCATCCTTGACATCAAAATCTCTATAGTCAATAACACATGAATCATCATGTAGATACTGATGAAGTTGAGAGATATGGAAGATAACGTTGACTTATCTAACTATGATGGAAACACAAACCGATATGCCACATCACCAACTCACCCAAAATACTCAAAGGTCCTAAAGAACCAGAGACAAAGCTTAACTATGCCAAAGAATCACTACCCACATAGAAGGGAATCCTTCATTAACATGTGGTCACCAACCTAAAACTTCAAGGGCCTCCTTCTGTGATTGTCATAAAACTTTTTCTGGTTATGCGATGATTTCATCCTCTCATGAACATGTAAAAACTTTTCTGTTATGCTCTGTAATACATCATGACCGTGAATTGTTGTCTCTCAAAACTTTTTCCAACACAACGGTGAATGAAATGGTCTCCTGCAAAAAGACTCAAATGGAGCTTTGTAAGTGGAATAGTGATAGATATTTTTATAAGAAAATTATAAAAAGGGAATGTTTCAACCCCAAGATTCACCAAATTCCAAGACGCATTCCCACATCATATCATCTAATGTTTGGATATTCCGCTCAGTCTACCCATCTATTGTGGGGGATAATAGTGTTAAGGAAGAACAGTATTCCAAAAGCACGTTACAATCCCCTATAGACTCATGAGGTAAATTGTGTGCCTTGATTTGAAATAATAGGGCTTATAATCCCATTTATCCACACAACTTCATCCATGTAGCACCGGGCCAATGTATCCACAATGACCGATTCATTGATCACTAATAAGTTAGCAGATTCTGCCAACTTATCCAATATCTCCCAGATAATATCATAAAGTCCTTGTGATTTGGGTATCGTTGTGATTAAATCATTTTATATTTTATCCTAGATCAACCTAGGAACATCCAAGGGCTGCAGAAAACTTCCTAGAACACTATGATCATCCTTTACCTAATGGTAAACCAAGTACTTCACCAAACATTCCACCACTAACCATTTAATCTCATGCCAAAAATGCTAAATCTTTATGCCATGTCTCATGTTTGAAAATCATAGATGTACTACCATGGGTGAGCTATGGAACTTGCGAAGGAATAAACTACAATTTACTATCGAAACAAATAACCTTCCAGGAAACAACATTTCATTTTGACCATCTGCCAACCACCCCTCTGCAGCATCACCATGGCCAACACTATCATAAAACACCTCCACCTTTGAGTCTCCATAATGAGACTCAACCACTTGCTGCATTAGATTAGACTACACCATCATCTGAAAGAAATTCACTTTACCTTTATCCACTCTTTCATCTATTTTTAAGGATTTAATCTCCTTCATCACCTTCCAAGAATCAACAAATTTCCGAAAATCATCCTCTAGTGAATTTTTACACAGAGCATTTTCAATGATATTTTTCATTCCTTATTTGTAGGAGATCTCAAAATCATATTCTGGAAGAAACTCTATCAACCTCTGCTATCATAGATTCAGGTCACACTAGGAAAAGATATACTTAAAAATCATGGGATCCATAAAGACCAAAAAGAACTCCATAGTGAGGTAATTCCTCCAAAACATCAGTTTGAAAATCACCGCTGCCAACTACAGATCATTGGTGGAGTAGTAAGACACATGATGACATAACATCCTAGACCCATAAGATATCACTTTCGTTTTCTACATTATCATGCATCCCAAACCCCAAGTTTAAATTTCATAAAAACCCTCAAACATCACCCATTCCTCATGAAACCGGAGCACTAGAGAACTATCCAACTACACCTTGAGGTAATCCATCAATTCCTGTATGTGAGAAACCCACACAAAATACTAGTGTTATCGAGTCAAAGATATCAATAGGGATGCAAGTAGAGATAAAATAATGTATCAACCACCGATAGTATCCTATGATACCAAGGATACAGTAAATGTATGACATGTTGTTGGGTGCTTCCCATGAAGCATCTTCTTCAACATTGGATGGGTCTTATTCCACAACTTTCTAAAACACCACATGCCTGTGTAAATTCACATCTCATGTCAAAAACATACAATTTGAAGATATTCCATAGAACTAGTGGCGTCAAATTACTTGCAATATAGTTTTGATATGTTCTGTGTTCTCCTCCCCTGACTTTTATTGGATTATGATATCACTATTGAATATAATGAGGTAACGATCCAGGAACTCCTAGAACATGGAGATCATATTCTCCATGAACACAACTCGTATGTTCGTAGCACTAAAGGACATGACTGAAAACTCGATGTTCCCATACGTTCATCTAAAATAATTATTCAGGATATCACCCTCTTTCACCCTCAAATGGGGATATCTTGACCTGGATCAATATTAAAAAACCAACTCGCCCCTCTGAGATGGTCAAAAGGATATACTCTCTTCATAAGAGGGTAACAGTTCTTGACCATCACCCGATTAAACCTATGGTATTCTTTGTTTAACCTTAGACCATCATCCACCTTCTTTTCAAACAACACTAGAGAACCCCATAGTGACACACTGGGCAGGATAAAACCAATCTTCATGAGATAATCTATCTAAATGCTCAACTCCCACAACATAGAAGGAACTATCTAGTAAGGATATAATGAATTCAGAGAAGCGTCAGGATGCAAGTATATCCCGAACTGCACATCCAATCGAGGAGGCAGTGTCACAAGCCCATTCGAGATAACATCCATGAACTGCCTAATGAAACTGGGAAACTATTCCAATTCAGTGTCTTCTAGTTCCAATGAAATTTTATCCAATAAGGAAATAAGTGGCTCTACATGCTGATTTTCCACCCAACAACCGCACTTTCCCATGAAATACACATGTTGATAATCCAAATATGATAACACGACTGTCCTTTGGATGCAATATATAACATAATGTATAGAATAAAACCATTTTATTCCAATGATGTTATATTATTGTTTTATCTATCGTAATAATATCACCCCATGAGAATGATGTAGTCCTATCATCATTCTACACCCCTCCAAGACATCAGATAAGCTGGTCTATCATTCAATAGGCATACTCAACACTAGGGAAATGTGAATTATATCAACATAAATTACCAAATAACGGGAAAGAGTGTGTGAAATAAATGAGTTAAAATCTCCAGAATCAAATAAAGAAAATTAAAGACTACTAATAATTGATCACACATATTAGAATATCTGGCCTCACTAGAACTACTGTCTCCACTATGTGCAGCCGACTACACCTTGCTCCTCAGCTTCTCTACTAACAAACACCTCCACAACCATGCTCTCGTCATGGTACTATAGAATGATGGAAATCCTGAGGTTAGACTCTACCTACTCCATCATACCTAGGAATTCAAAAAAACTATTGTACCAGCTTATGAATTTGTCTCACTAGAATGTATTGATGAGGTTGATGGTCAGCCTATCCTCCTCCACCTAACTAAGTGTAGGTAGCCATTGGGAACTTATTGTAAAGATAGTTATGAACACCATAAAATAATCACATCGACCCCAAGTCCATATGGAAAGAACATTGACAACTGAAACCATAATGATGGAATGGAATATGAATATCTTTGATCCCTACCGATCGAATCCTCGATGGTCTTGGTGCATGAGATCTTTCATGGAAAAATCTACCTCTCAAAGAGATCTTCTATCTCCCCTCTTATGGTAGGAATCCTCAAGATTGGATCTTATCAGTCACCATTTCCTCCTTTTAATCCTCCAAATACATCATAGATGTAATATTGGAAAATACATATTGTATAGAAGGACGGAGTGCCTCCTCATGATGTATCACATGAGACTCCTCACCTGAAAAAAGATCTACGGAAAGTGAAGAAGTTCCATGAACATGATCCAAATATTCCACAATGACATACTCATATGTCAAATATATAGTATCTTCTACCTCTTCTCAGTCTTCTTGGTATATGAATGGACCTTTTCACAAAACCCCTTCTGAAATTCAACACAAAAAACATTTTCCTCCTTCTTCCATCCTAGATACATCATCCACCGCTAACTCAAAGTTCCCGACATCTGACTAACTACCTTAGGGACCAATTACTATGTGAGCGCCCTTATCATACAAAAGAAAATCTCTAGCTCCTCTATCCAACCTTCTACCCCCGAATCAGAAACACTTCCCTTATACTTTCCCAAAACCTATCACTAAAAAGAAGGAAACATCCTCTTCCACTGATCATTCTCATTAATTGGATCAACCCTATGGAGATATAGCAAATCTACATATTGAACCTATAATACCTGATCCACACAAAGATTATGATCAAGATACATATATGAAAGGGAAACTAATATTTCCTAAGCATGAGTAGTGTAGATTTTTACTAAAATTTAATATAATTTTATTTTATTATTTCATCACTTTTTCAAATTCCCAAAATAATCCAATTCAAAAAAAACATAAGATATTAAGATGCATGTAACTTTACTAGGTCTCTACCATTCAAGCTAGCCCACATCACTTGGCCATTCAATAAGATCAGATTCCATGCACTAGATCATGGTGGCCCTAAAATACCTTTACTAACCGGTCTCCCTATATTATGTCATTTAGAAATATAAACTTGAACTATTTTAATACCATCCCATGAAATCATCACTGTACCAAACTCCATCCTTAATCCTATCTCTAAACCATCACATCTTATACAACTATATATTGGCGCACTCCCTCCAAAGCTACCCATCCTGGGCTAGAAATGAAGAAATTTAGATAATGACCATCATGTCCATCATACATTAGGCCCCAGGATTTCGACTTGCATCAATGCTATATAAATCTCACAATATGGGAGGAATTTCCCTTTTATGAAACCAGATCAGGAGATATGATGGATCTTCCTAAAATAAACTCTTTGAAAAAATGTATTCATATTCAAAACCATCAAACATGAATATTTAAAATAGAACTGGTATAAATATAAATGTATCCAAAGTATATATTTGAAACTAAATCTAGGAAGTGACAGAACAATAGTCACGAACTGAGATTGTAATTCCCAACATGGTCCTTGAAATCCTCCTAGAAACCTGAAAATAATTTCATATACATTGGGTGATAGTACAAGTATACTTATTATGAAATCCCAAGTCTCCCTTGAACATGTGAAAGATTAATACTAATGCACCAATGAGAAATCAATAGAACCAAACATCACTAATGAATGTATACTAACCACAAAACCTCACCAAGGAAGGATCACCAATGAACAAAATTATATTAATATAAAATAAAGCACAAAGATGAAAGGGTAACCCGCACCACTTTTCCACGGATTATATGCTCTCACACCCCAACGAGATACATTCCATGGCTTTATCCTCTTCTAAATATACCACATCACATAATATTCTCAAAATCCTAGGCCCCACAACACATCCCTCTAGCACACACCTTGGCCTCACATCACATCCTTCCCACTCACACCTAGTCCTCACAACATGTACCGCCATTACACACATGTTCCTCAAAACATGTCCTTTATGCAGACACATTGACCTTACAAAAAATCTGATCTCATCCCAAAGACACTAGTGAAATCACAACACAACTCCTCCGGAAGACACTTGGGAAAACACCTCACAACCCATCCGAAAGAAAACTGGGAAACAAACTACCTCACCCATAGACACTTGTGATACAACATCTCGCCACATCCGATATAAAGAAACATGGTCGTCACTGCCTATAAGCGGAATAAGGGGATGGTGGGTGGCCATCCATCCATCCTCCCATCGAGATATTGGGAAAGACACCACCTGTGTGACTATGTTGGGGTTCGACACATAGTGCTCATCATGGGCAGGTGGAAATTAAAATAAAAAGGAAATAAATCTATATACATATACATTATCAAAGACTAATTCCAAACTGATTGGTTCTAAAACAAAAAACCAACTCACAACACTACCAATATTTCAATAAAATCTAAATTCATAACACCAAAAAATCAAATAATAAAACACATTTCACATTCCCAGCCAATTTATTATACTATTTCCATTATGTTAAAAAAACCAACCCAATCCATTCAAAACTATATTAAATAATTATCTATTCCTTCCATCACTACACGGGAAACCACTAAGCACAACACACAGAAGTAAAAATAGTAAAAGTCATATCAAAAGGATATGATCCTGATAAATTACAGTCGCTCCATAATAAAGAAAAATCATTTTGTGACCACCATGTTTAACACCGATTTATGACATATAATAAATCAATATCTATATGTTAGGTGATGATTTATACATGTTATTAATGGGGAATCACCTATACTAATCAATTATATCCTTCTTCAATTCCATCATACCCAAACCACAATAATAACCAAAACAAACCCCCAACACACAACCATGTCCGGCAAGATAAAATAGCACAACCATTTCCACTTCCCTACTGCATAATCATACCATTCACACTATATCCCTATAATAAAACCACATTATATCCACTATGCCACACATAGAAACTAGAGAAAAACATCTTAGAGGCTAACATGAACATTTACCACATTCCACTACTATTCTTTGGGGAATTATCACACAAACAAAAATCATGGGGAAACTACTTCCATAGCCATATATTTTTTGTTATAAAATTTTCTGTTTAGGGATATACCAAATAAATACCAACATTGAAACAACCAAAATATATGTATCTAGGTTGAAAAAATCTACCAACAACCAATTTTTTCAGTGGGAATCTATTCCAAGAAAAAAATATCACAGTCAATATCAAATATTTAAAAAGAATGGTAATAAAACCCTATTTATAGATCAATTTCAATTAATAGCTGGGTTATCTTCAATTAGGATAGCACAACCTTGATTATTTGATAAAATGAAGTAAAAATCCTCCTGAATGATGTGAAATAGAGAGAAAGAAATGGAATCCTATCTCAAGGGAGCCTTCCAATTGTTGTGCATTATAGGGAGAAGAAGAATTCTCCTGAATAAAAACCATTCCCTGAGAAATGAGGATCAACCCATATTTCACCAATCCTCTATCAAAATGCAACCCAACACACATAAAACCATATAAAAACAACCACATTGGATCATTTGAGAGGAACATAAGAAAACATGTGACAATGAGTTGAAAACTATATAGGAATTGACCACAGATCACTAACAACTATCCAATGGGATCAACATATTGAAGTGGGAGGGAAAGGGTTCATAGAAAACTTCATGTCACCTAGGGTTTGCCCAAAAAATATAGGAATAAATGAAGTCATTCTTAAATAATTGAGCATTTCATTGAAAAATAATTTTGAAACTATACATGATCAGGATATTACACATTATATAATCCCCATTCACATTGTGTTACACCAAGGGTTTAGATTTTCCCAAAAAACATGTCGACCATTTTCGTTATTTTATTTTTCTATCCTCAAAATATTACACATTTTGAAACCCCTCTTCTCATCGTGTAGAATTTTTGTACATCATGAAACCAACTAGATAATATGTGAAACACAATTTCATGTCGTTCAATCCAGTTACACGACTTGTAATCCTCTTTCTTCCAGCCTTTTGAAATTGAACCTCTCTAAACACCCTCATATCCACCTCTTAATTCTTCCAAAGACCAAAACCCACAATTTAACAGACTAAGAATGAAAACATTATTACACACATGGATAGGTGAATGTAATGTCTTATCTTAATTAAAATATACACTATTATCCATATTTATTAGGATAAGGTGGCTACATCTATGTAATGATAGAAATTAAATGATTTCCATATGATCTTTATGGGGTCCACCATGATTGACTTTGATCGTCATTTTCAACCACTTATCATTTAATGTGTTCCTATTTTCTCAATAATTTTTCATCACTCCCTAACTGGTCATTGAGGATATCAATCCACATAAATCATAAGGTGAGTGGAATGTCACTCTATTACATCCATAGTAATAGACTACTCAATTAAAAATCAAAAGAATAAATAATTCCCCACAATCAAATTAATGAAAATCCAGTCTATTGTTAATCACAAGTTCCACATCACCATAAAAATTGATTCATGTTATCATGGGTTGTATCATATATGTCTTACACTCATGAGCTGATCAAATAGTTGTATATTCTTATTGTTCATGTAAAAACCATTCCAAAAAAGAAATGTTATCTATGACATTACTTCTAAATTATTCATATCCCTCACATTCCAATTCTATATACAGAATTATACCCTACATTACTAGAAAATTATATTCAATGTCAGTTTTATAAAACATTAAAAAATTATTCGTTTGGTTTTTTAGATATATACTATCTAGACACTAAGAACATTTAAAAATGGATTTATAGAGATTGTTAAACCTAAAAATAATTATGTATTTTTTTCATTTTATTTTTAATTTTATATTAGTAACATGTTCTAAAACCCATTGCATAATTAGTTATTAATTAACTAAAATTTAATAATTATTATTTTAAAAAAGTATTAGTTATAATGTTATGTTTTTTGAATTATTTGTTATTAATTTTTATGTATTAATACATATTAGTTAAAAAATATTTAAAAACTAAAAAATTATTAAATTGTTTTTTAAAGAGATACTAACATTCTTATTTTAAGCCCTATATTCCAATTATTTTGGCCACTACTATAAAATGGATTAAGGCCCCTGATCTTAAACAAAATCTTATGGCTGAAGCTATAAAAAACCTCTCGCTCGAATGATTTACAATGATATAAAGGGACATGAATAAATAGACACGAAATTTTGACGTTAAGCCTCACCTAGCAGGAATACATGCATCAACATTGAGGAACCTGGAGAATGAATATAAAACTAGTCGACCTCTACAACTGAATTATTAATTTTGAATTACATTAAATTTATCAATTATTACTTAATAATTAATTTTTAATTATTTTTAGCTATTATAATGTTATTTTGTATGAAAAAAAAAATATTTTTTTTCAAATATAGTAACTTAAAATTATAAGATGACAATTTAAAAAATTATTTTCTAAATATTAAATTTATATATACCCATACATGTAAACACAAAAAAATACATTTATTAATTTTACATTAAACACTATATCAAATAAAATATTTTTATAATAATTTTAAAATTAAATATCAAAATTCAATGAATGATGATTTTGATATAAGTGTCTTTCGATTAAATTTCTTTGAAATTGATTCTTCTTAAAAGAGATATGATCATATGATGTACATATATACTGATAATAACAAAAAAACTATAAATGTATTATTGAACCTAAAAAAGTGATGTAAAATTAAAATAACCTTGAAATCATAACAAGAAGTCCATTTGGGCAGTAAGACCTGTCAAATGAAAGATCACATTCATATCTAACATGTATAAAACTGAGGGTACCATTTTATCCATTTTAATTCACAGAAGGGGTTGCGGAGGGACTCCAAAATTATTTTTTTAGTTAAAAGGGTCTTCTTATCTTAGTTAAAGGCTTATGGAATTCAAGGCTCAATGATTTGGTGTAAGGATGGGATCTCAAATGAGAACACATTTTGGAAATAGGTTTTTTTGGAGGACCAATGTATTTATTTTAGTACCTCAAACCAACACTCCTATATCTGAAGCTAGAAAACTTACATGAAATGAAATCTTCGATTCCATATAGGATTAGTCATGTTTAACTTCCATATATTTCTAGAATAAAAATATTACATCACAATAATGATTGAAAAATTATTGTTCCCAATGATATAGTGTATTTAAAGAAAAGGTTTCGAAAAATTTAATTACGAAAATTCTTTCTTGATTATAAAATATAAGATCCCATTATGTAAATCACCGATATTATATACAGCTTTATAATAGGGGGAATTAAAACCACATGAAAGGGTGAGATCAGTTGTATAATCAGGGGCATCATATCAACATTTCAGAATTGGGTAGATGATATACATGTAAAAGAAATATAAGGTGAGAAATAAGTAATTAAAAATAACATATAATAATAATATTTTTCAATGTGGTATAATAGATCAACCTGTAATATCAAATGATCAATCATATACTATTGAATAACATTCCGGAAATAAAAGACAATAAATTTGATCCATGGAAGCATAAAACAATAATTTAGCCAAGAAATTTTGTATTAATGAAAACATAGTAAATCACAACATGGTAGATCTAGAATAACTACAAGATACCAATAACATATTGTGGTAGACATCAGTACCTAGTTCTAATAATATAGTTGAGCTGGAAACACTACCATATTCCCATAACATAGTAGAGAAGGCATCTCTACCTGATTCCCAAATTGTAGTGCAGTATCAATCTGTTCCAAATTCTCCCAACATAGTGGATCAAGAATATCCCATAACATTATAGTTTATTCATCTTTACCTGGTTCTAATAATATTGTGGAGCATATGTAATTAAATTATACCCATAATATATTGGATTATGAACCACTTCCATGTTCACATAGTAGAGAGAGAATCAATAAATGACTCCCATAATTATTTAATGAAAAAATAACCCAATCAATTAATGGACTATATAAATCATGTCCCACGCTTCATTAAATATAAAACATAAATTTTTCTTCTATTAGTACATGAAATGATTCATTTTTCAAATAAAAATTAACTAGCCCAGGTAAAGGGGTTAAGTTATCAATTAAACATTCGATGAAAACTTCTTAAAATATCTAGAGATATGAGGAAGTTGTTATTGAAAAAACATGTCCCTAATGGAGATTCGAAACAATTATACATGTTATAATTGATGTAAAAATCATTTAAAACAAGAACATATTGAAGAATACTAGATCAGAATGGACCATGAAATGGATTGTTTGGATAATGTGAGCTGAAATACCAAAATTAAAATTAATATAATTTAATATAGTTGGCAATTCATGAAAAATACATTCCCCAAAATTATATATTTTTTAGATAAATTGAAAATTTGATGAAAATCAGCAGATTTGTTTTTGAAATAATTTTTAGTTTTTTCATAATTTTTTAATTCACGTGTTACATATTACAAAGTAGTTCAAATGAAAAATATTATATTAAATAATAATATAATGAAATCTCAAAAATGGATCCTTTGAAAATAAATAATGGTTATTTTAATGAAATGTTGAGTAGAAGATAAAAATTATGATCATGGACTTAGAAACCATGAATTTTATAATGTACCTATATTGAATCACCCTACATAAAAGAGAAATAAAACTATGTTCGGAAATTAGGATATGATTTTTTTAATATTTTATGTGATGAGAAAGATATATATATATATTCAAAAATAATATTATATTTCATATTTGGACAAAAAATATAGATATCTACTGATATACAGAAATTGAGTATTAAAAAAATGACAAATGAATGAATACCGAAATATAAGTATTATTTTCCCCACAAAACCAATGGATGAAGATGATGACCAAGACCTGTAGATCACGTGACCCCTCTGTGGACTTTCGAATTTGTTACCATCATAATTTCACATTAATACTCCACACATAGTGAAAAACCTCTAGTGGCCACCATAGAACCCCTTTCGACATGTCTTCCTCTTCATAAAAAGGCTCTTTGGACAATGAGTGATTGCGTGGAAGACTTCGAATAAGCACCACCTGGTAGTGGTATTTTTCATCGAAATATGGATGAAAATCAACCAAATATCCTTTTAAAATGCGATGCAAATATCAAATTGGTGGAGTCTTTTTTTGGTAATAAATCTCAAGTGACACATCACTAATAAGAAAAATAATTAACCATTGAAAAATTTGAGATAATTCATGGGAATCCGATAACTATTTAATATAAATTTTATAAAATGAAATAGGAGAAGGTGGAATACTCTAATTGTTTAAAAGAAATGATACATTCCCCCGGTGGCCCACAAGGCACTACGTTATCCCAGTGACATGCCTCCATCATCTCGGGAAAGCATTTCGGCTTGTTAGTTGTGGAATACGAAATACCTCATGTATGTATAATAAACCATGCACTTCTCCTTTGACTCCCTATGGAAAACTAGATTGATTTTTTCACAAGTTGAGTTCACATCTCCAAAGGACCTTTATTGGTTATGCGATGAATCATATAGAGGTAGTGTAATTATCTTATCCCTGACTCGTGTAATTTCACTGGACCCCCATCCTTTAGAGAATAAAATAATTGAAATAAATTATAGAGGGGATGAAAGCCTATAACCTTCATAAAATACTTGTGATGTACTGAGGATGTATGTAGTGTGATCCTGATGGACTCCTGGACTATCGATCCTTGCCTTGTGAAATTTACAAGGAGAGGCATGAGTATCTCCTTGAGGCCTTTCAATAGGAACTCTAATCTCACAAATGTCCTGAGCAATGTCAATATGACAATATGTAAGTCCATCAACAAAAGTGCATGATCATAAAAAGTCCCCATTAATTATCAATAATAAAATAATGAATCATTTTGTGAGATAGACTCATGATCATCGATGAAATAAGTTATTCCCTTTGGAGAAAACCCCGAAAAAGGCATTTGATGATATTTGGTGCTAGAGCCCTTCACTGACTCTAGACTAGATCTATGCCAGATATATTGTGAAATCCAGTGAACAACCACGGTGGTGAGACCTATAAATTCCCCAACCCCTACAAGAAAAAATTTACTCATCATGCTACCTATCTCAACCAAGATAAAAAAACTCTTAGAATCTCAAGACCTACAAGGTTATATATAGGAAAATAGACAGAGGAATCATGCCCCATAGATAAAGCACATTGCATGATCATTCATAAATCCTGTGAAGGGCTCTTAAAAGGACATATGAAGAACCACCAAATTTTCTTCTAGATCACACAAGAAATAAAATAAAATGAACAAGACTAAATCTAAGGAATTCATAATATAAGGGCTATAATAGAGACCAATGTTGTTATTAATAAAACTAAAAAATATGTTCACTAACCCTCATGA
This sequence comes from Viscum album, assembly GCA_963277665.1. Taxonomy (NCBI): domain Eukaryota; kingdom Viridiplantae; phylum Streptophyta; class Magnoliopsida; order Santalales; family Viscaceae; genus Viscum; species Viscum album. The sequence continues at coordinate 202,882,997 of OY728128.1, forward strand.
AATTCAGTTGAGCCATCCAAGATAAGTGAGAACGTTGTGACATGTCAACCTGATCTCATGATTCTCCTTTATTATGGAATCTAGGCCATGTGAAGTCTTCTAGACACATTGAATAAAGTCACATGGCCCCCTTGGGAAGGACACTTTAGTCTCATGAATCTGCCAAGTCATATCACCCAAACCTCATGACATACTTCAGATACATCCCATGACTCAAGTAGTGACACTATATCTTGTCATCCATGTCTCTTGGATGTATCTGTGTATCTTAACTAATCTCTCAGGATACCCTCTGGATATGTTATATAAGACTCACGACACCCTCCAAACATGTTATCATGGATTAATGATTACCTCCAAGAATGTGAGGCAACACATGTTTCACCCTTCTATGAAATGTCATACTAACTCATGGGAAACCCACAATGTGTGTTCGAAAACTCTTGTGAGGATATCTGGGAAAGGAAGTAAGATCGTGTGACACACCCTTGACATGTCATTTAGTTCATTTTATGGCCTTCAGAACAAACCATCTAGATCTTGATATGTCCACTAGACAAGTCAACTAGATCACGAGACTCCTTCTAGGCATGTAGGCCAAGTCACAAGGGCTTTTTATGACTGAATAATTTGTCCCTACATGGTTTTTAAGCACCGGTCAAAAGGGAACCTTAGTGTGTAAGCCCCGATCAAGGGATCTATGATGGTTGTGATTCCAACCCTAACTCTAATACATCATAATCCTTCTAGAGGGTTGAGCTCTATATTAATCATCATGGGTGATCCCACCATAGAAGTACCAAATTAAAAAGAAATAAAATTGATTGCGTCCCGTCCCTTGATTACCACAACAATTATAGATCACATGGTCTTATGGATTGTTAATGATCATTTCATGTACATCATAAACATAAAAAATTGACTCGGTAACTTCAAAGTGTAATCCCAGATCATATAAATTGAACAACGATGGATCTGATTTCTACCATAACCAGGATACATAGGATGACTTCCTAAGGCCCGATAACTATAATAATTCCTCTTCATTTTTTATGAATATATAATTCCTACATCACGAGTAATGAAAAATTATCATCTTCAATCAATTTTTTCTCACACCAAACACAAATTACATGGGCTTAGGGAACTAAATTTATCATTTCATCCAAATCATAAGTCTCTACAATGACATGGTCATCATCATCATCGTGTAAGACTAGAATAATGGATCTCTGAAAAATCTGATTATCACTGTAATCAGGATACATCATATATCTTTATAGGACTTGATCATGGACACTTTGTGCCAAAAAGAACATATATAAGTAATATTCACATGTCATTAAACTATAGGGATCCAATGAACGATGTTTTCATTGATTCGTAAAATTACTAGTATTCATAGGATGCCTCATAACGGCTCAATCCCCTCCTCATATTATTAACTACCACCATGCAGTGATGAACATTCAAAATAACAAGGTAATGCAACATCATCACATTAGAAACTACATATTATTGGGAAATGATGATGAACCTCATATACAAAAAGATAGATTCACCTAAGATACTTAAGTCTTTTTGACATGAATGTGATGTAACCGATGATCATTTTTTTGTGTAAATGGTCCTATTTCAAGATTAAGAAGTGATTCAAAAAAATATCTGAAATCTATAAGAGAGTCTTAGAAGAGGTAATAATTCAACCCAAAAGTTTGTGTTGAGCCTGAAATCCAATCCTCTCAACCAATGTGAGTCTATAAGAGTTGTGGGTCTTGAATTGCATTATTACCTTCTACCTTTGGAATGTAGGTATGTACCCCAAAAAAATCATTTTTTAATTTTCTAAAAACCCTCACGAAGGATTATTAGTAACCAGAAAATAAAAAGGATTGGACAAAAAAAAATTGCATCCACAATATTAAAATTTAAAAATTCAAAAGTCATCATCTCCCATCTATCACCTCAAGTCAAGAGCCTTCCTCGAGTTATACACCCATTTCATTGAACTTCCTAACCATATTCCTCCCATCATCAAAACTCTCGTGAGACCCACATGAATCTTCACCACCTTCTCACATGATTCTATGTTGTCATCATCACTATCATCACCCATCCATTTCCACATCACCAGTGAGCCCATTCACTAGAGTCCCTCATCACCAACGTAAAATCTTCATCATCTCTACCATCATCAACTACATTATTTGATTCCAGATATTAGTCAATAGTTTAATTATAAACCACCGTATATATCTTCATTATAACTAGATGACATCACTGACAACCGGTAACCGAATACCATTAGAGACCAACCTCATCCAAACAACACCATCATTAACAGCTGATGGCTTCCACCAAAAAAAATGAACAAAACCTTACCATATAATATATAAAAATATTAACCCAAAAAACCTAATACAGATCCAAATCATGTCACACAATAAGTATCATTGGCCCCCAAATCCCACCACCTAGTCCTTTGCAGAAATGCTCCTCTAGAACTAACAAAGAGAGGAGCACATGATCTTAAAATCAGGGCTAGGAAAAGAGTAGTCAATGCCTCTACTATGGCATCTCACTAAGACTGAAACCTGAACCCAAACCGAGAATAGTCCGACATGATATCTCTATAAAATGCCACAACCAGCAACCTGTATATCCCAAAACCACAGAGTATCATTCTCTCCAGATCTGACATGGAGAGGCATGATGGAAGGAAAGGTTATAGAGGGGAAGAATTGGTTGGTCATCAATAACCAATGTCATCACTGTGTAAAAACACTAAATAGCTGCATCAATTGGATGAATATATCAACACAATAAATATTAGAAAGAAATGGAATTAGGGAATGATAGGGAACATCAGACAGATGCGCTGCCAGTTCTGAAGAGGAGGGTTTCAAGAGGAAACCCTAGGTTGAGAATAAGGTAGGGGGAGTTATGGTCGAAGGGTTTCATCTCAATATTATGTAAGTATGTACCCAAATATTTATTAGGGAACAAATAGGTGTTTCTAGTATGATCTAAAATGGTAATGTGATGTTCATGATTATGCATAATCGGAACAACTGACAATAATAACCATCATGTCAAACAGTACACAATTCAATGATGTTTCCTTATTGCACCACAAATCATGATGAAAAAAATGTAGAACCTAACACAAATATCACTAATATTAACATGATCAGTTTATAATCCATCAATCTATTTTCATTTCACACCATATACAAAAAAACTGACATTCCCAACCTAAATCTCTAAAATTATTGGATGATTGAATAATCATATTACAGGCCCCATTTTTTTACAAACCCAATTAAAAAAATATATAAAATTGTGACATTATTTTAAAAATGATTCCTTAAATCTAGGGTTCTCATGAAATAAGTCCATCTTCCCTTTGATAAGTCCAATTGGAGAGAATGTTCAAATCATTATTTAAAGGGAAATTGTGTTAACCATGCATATCTGATTAATAATATGATACAAAAAAATATTTTGCTAGTAGGTAAAAATTATCTTTTTCATATTTTTAACTTAAAAAATATATTGACGCATCCTAATTTGAGAAAATTTATCAATAATCCATTAATCGGTTCGGTAAATCACCTACAACTACAACCCACGTGGGTCGAAAATAATTCTTACCTACTAAAGAATTCCAACATCATGTGAAAAACACGATGATCATGGGTTACTACTAACATAGTACAATCCCATCAAAGGAACCTATCAGTGAGGTTCTCTATGCCTATCAACCAGAGAGTATGCATTTCTTTAAGAAATTTAATACAATTCCAGTATCCCTTGTCACTACGACAATCTACTTCTTGATATAATACATATAACATGAAAACTTCTACCTTTAATGTCTAATGAATGTGGTCTAGGAAGAAAAGTAATTCTTCTAACATTTAGTGACATACTACTACATTAATTTTCCATTTTTTCTTATTAGAGGTATTCATAGGTGGCTATGAGGAGTACTATGGAATCTCTACTACTAGAAGCTGTAATTAGGGGAGGATTTTATCTGATGAAATGTTATGTAATGTACTGGATCCGGGAACCTCCCCAAGGTGCCCCGAACCCAGTAGATCACATGACTTCTAGTGCATTTCCCAAAATTCTAGATGATGTTGACTAGTATGGAGGGCCAATGTCTTATAATTGGGAAACTATTCCCTCCATGGATATGTATACATAGCGAACAGACAGTAAACATTAGCAGAAGTAGAAATACTATATATCAGAAGTAAATAGAAGAAGACTGAGAGTAATAAAACTACTAGAGAATATATATAAATGATTCATGTCACATGTGTCTAGGAATGTAGCCAATGATGTCACAATTGTAGAAATACAATACTCAACCAAATTATAGAAAATAATTAAACTCTAACAGCATCGCATGCCTCATCTAGGCCTCATGCTCTTCAGCTCCAACATCAATCAAGTACATAATGAAGAAGGGAACTTTACCTTATCTATACCTGAAACCATAAAATCTCTTTGGGCCTAAAAGCATGACCCAAATAGTGTATTAGATGAATCCCAATAGTCAACCACCAAAAGATATGTTCCTAAATGTCAGTGAATATATATAGTAGGCAATATGCATAAATGAAGCAATATACTAGGATGTACACAAAATTACACAATCATAATGTGTCCAATTACATTCATTTACATTTTTTTATTATTCAATACATTGAATAATGTTACCTCAAGATCTATCCTAAGATCTATATCCCCTAGTATAATAGTAACAATGGACATCCTAGAAGACCATCTAAAAACCAAGTAATACCAAATCCATGTGTGTGCATTGGCATAGAAGACTTGAAATAGTTCTTCAATTATTCACATAAACCCTATTGGAAAACTCTCACAGTCTAACCCCTTTGGATTAACATAACTCTACTCAAATAGAAATGACCACCTAGGTAGCTCTCATGGTCAATACCCCTGGGTCTATATGGGATCAATAAATTATAAATGTCTTCTGGGTAGTTCTCACAGTCAATACCCCCTGGGTCAACATACAACAAATAATCAGAAAAGACCTCATGTGTGGTTGTCACAGTCAATACTCCTTGGTCAAAGTTTATACAAATTCTCTCATGGTCATATGTAAATAAACATGGAAATCCCCAAAGTTTTTATTGTCCAAGCCTATCATGTTCCATTGAAAAATAGCGTGCATATCCTAATAAGGAAACACATGTAATATATAACTAATGTATGGATAACATTCTCAAGAATAGAACATGAAATTCATATAATCAATGAAATCCATAATAAACAATTCATGGAATGGAAACAAGGTATGACTCATAGGATACCTAGGCCAAACATCTATAAATAGTCAAACAGGGGAACACACCCATGGGGTACCCCATAACAATGTATTAAATCATATGCATAAGCAATCACCCATTCTTTAAAAAACAATAGAAGGTATTAAACAAGGTCAATTTCTAAAATACGAAATAGCCCAAACTAGGGTATTTGGTAGTTTAAGCATATATAATAAAAAGACAACTGAAAATTAGGCACAAAACACCTACCATGATGTTGTTTGAAGACCAATCTTAATAATCGGTCATTGAATCAGCCAATAATGATGAAGATATATGAAAATGTTAAAAAAATAAACCATCGATAACTCATGAGAGAGAAGGAATCAGGATGAAATGATTTAGGGAAAGAGAGAACTCTCCAATGGGAATCCTACACAACTGATAGTGTCTTAATCATATTTAAGACAATGAATTGGGCGGATCTCCAATATCTTCAACTATTCATCACTCTCATGTATGAACCAAAGGGAGAAGAAGTGTTTTCTATATGTCATACACAACCCCACTCTAAATCATCAATTAAAAAATAAAAGTACAAGGCGTTTTCATTTAATGTACATTCCTTGTACTATCCTTAACTGGACCTTTCTTTAAGTAGTCTTCCAGGTCACCTACACAGCCATGTACCCAGCCTTTACATGGCCAGTACACAGCTACACATGGAAGTTGGGTACACGATGTGTTCTCTTAAGTACATGGAATGTATATAGAAAATTACCAATTCTTTTTTTCCTCAAAACCACCTGAATTAAAGATACATACCTTAAATGATGATTTACGTTCTTATAAACTTCCCTAATTAAATAAATTAGTCCCTGAATTTCACTTCCAATGGTGTTAAAGAAGAAGCTTCAAACAAATCCTCCCAATGTGATCGAATATCGACCTCACTCTCTTATGTCTCGTCCAATCCTCGCTCATGGTTCCATAGCACTCGTACCCAAGGAATAGACTGGTGACCAAGAACCTTCAAGCTATGATCCAAAATCTGAATACGGTTCTCATCATAGCAAGGATCCACCTCCAACTCAACCTCCATGGGCTAAAAACATGAGATGGGTTTGAAAATTAACGTCGTAGCTGAGAAAAAACAAAGATATCATGCATATCCTGGTACCTCTGGGGTAACTACAACTAATAGGAAACCAGAATGACTCTCTCCAAAACCAGAAATGGACTGACATATCTCAATAAAATATCACATGGTATCTTAATCCTCATGTTTCCCAACCTCGGTGTGATACATAAGAAAACCTTATCTCTGATATGAAACTCCATAAGTTATCTCCATCGATCAACATAAGATTTCTCATGAGATTGTGTAGTATCCATCCTCTTCCAAATCAACTCCACCTACTCATTAGTCTCCTTGACAAGATGAGGTCCTAGCAGAGATACCTATCCAGCCTCTATCCAACATAGGGGTGATCAATATGGCCTACTATAAAAAGACTCAGTACGTTATATTTTAATCATTACAATAAAACTATTATTATATGAAAACTCCACTAGTTGTACATGTCTCTCCTAAGAGGCCCCTCAATCCATGACGATTGCTCATAACTTTTCCTCTAAAACCTGAATCGTATGCTAAGACTGGCCATCTGTCTAGGGATGGAAATTTGTAGTGAGATGTACCTATGTACCCAAAGCCCTCTGTAGTCCCTTATAGACATGAGAAGTAAAATAGGAATCCCTTTATGGAATGATAGAGTGTGGAACCCCTAGAAATGTGCAATCTATCAGATGTACAACCTTCCATTATCATCAACCCTGATGGTTTCCTTAATTATTAAGAAGTGTGAAACCTTCATGAGTCAGTCAACAACAACCCAAACCACATTATTCCCTCGAGGTGACCCCAGTAATCCTGTCACGAAATCCATCATTACATAATTTCACATTCACTCGAGAATGGGTAACTTCTGTAATATCCAAGATGGTCATTAATGCTCCGCCTTCACCTACTGATAGGTGGAACAACTCATAACAAAACAAAAAATATCCCCCTTCATACATGGACTCCAATAAAAAAGATTTAGTTCTAGAAACATCTTGGTGACACCAGGATGAACTGCCCAAAATGAGGAATGAAAATATTGAAATAACTCTTCACGTATGTCTGTTGACACTCATACGCTCCCATTAAATGAAAAACCTCATCCTGTTCTATGATCCACCCATGAGTAGGGTCCTCAACTGACACACTCTCTTGTAGGACTAGGTTGTTGGAATCTGGTAGTTTCCTCATTCGAACTCGATCTAGTAGAGTAGAGGTAACAACTATAAAAGAAATAAATGTATTCCCCTATCTATCATGCACTTACAAATGTATCTCAGATAATAGATCCACAATCTTCGACTCACTACTATCCTCCTGAACTGCCAGAATCTGAGTCATGCTACTCAACAAATCTACTATTGTGTTTCCTTTACCTAGAATTTAGGCAACCTAGTGTAAAATCAATGAAGCTATGCAACCCCCCTTCACTATCTCAAATTCATATATCATTGAGTAAAGATATATTTGATACTTTTGTGGCCATTTTATACCCAAAAATGATCTCACAAAAGATAATGTCTCTAAAAATATAAATCAAGAACAAAAAAACTAACTCAAGATCACGCATCAGGTAATTCCTCTCATGTGGCCTCAATAGCCGAGATCCGTATGCAATGACTCCTTCCCCCTGAATAAACACTACTCCTAACTTGATACCTAATACATCACAGTACATGGTGTAGCTCTTTCCCGACTCTGAAAAAATATGTATTACTACTGAAGTCATTCTACATTTCTACTCCTAAAGGGTGGAATCAAAGGAATATGTCCAAAAGTACATCACATCCTTCTTAGTCAGGCCCATTAGTGTCCCTGGTATGCGTGAAAATTCATGTATAAACCGCCTATAGTAACCAGCCATCCCCATAATACTCTGTACCTCAATGATTTTATTTAGCTTCTCCTATGAAACTACTTCTATCACATTATCTTGTTCTACTAATACTCCTGTAACTGAGACAACATGACCCAATAAGTGAATCTGGTCCATCAAAAAGTGTCATTTTATAAAGATTAGCATATAACAGATTCTATCATTGTGTACTCAATATGATCTCAAGATGTGTGGCATGGTTGTATCAAGTGTGAGAGTCCACCCTAATACCATCCATTAAGAGTACCTCAAAAGAATCCAAGTAAGGATAGAAGACTCAGTTCATCAGTTCCATTAAATTTATAGGTGTGTTCGTGAGACCGAACATCCAAACAATTACTCGTACAGACCATACATGCTAAGAATGGTTGTAAAAGGTATATCTAATTGTCTAAGGTGCAATTTATGATAACTAGATCTGAAGTAAATATTTGAGAACATCATATCCTTTCAAAGTTGATCAAAGAGATCATTAATACCTAGCAAGGGATATCAGTTCTAGACCATCATCCTTTTCAGCTTCTGATAATCCCCTCAAATTTCGAGGTTACCATCTTCCTTTTTCATAAATGTGTAGCTGAACCACAAGAAGAAGTACTGGGTCGGGTCAAAACCTTTTCCAAAAACTTCTCTAACTACTTCTTGACCACTTTTAACTCTGGTGTAGCCATCCTATAAGAAGTAGTGGAAACTAGTGCCACTACTGGAACAAGCTCAATAGGAAAATATACCCCTCTCTCGAGGTAAACCTAAAATGTTGTCCAGAAAGACATCCCTGAAGCAATCCACCACTAGAGGAAAGTCCATATATGATGTCCCATGGCCATACATATATAAACTAGAACTATTGGATTTGATTCCTCCCAACCCATGATGCTCATGTCTGACTCTTCTCTCCTGGAAATCCCATTCTCCCTTCTGTAGAAAAGACCTAACCTCTGGTGATGTGAAAATATCGATGCGTCAATAGCAGTCAATAAATTCATAAAAGGAGACCAACCAGACCATTCCAATAATCCAATTGAATCATGTCATCTCTGAGACATAGATGTCTCATAAAAAGTGAAACCCAACAACCTCAAGAGGGAACTCCTTGACGGACGTACACTAGCCTCCTTATCCACAAGGAGTGTATTGTGTCATAACCTCATCAGATGTAAACACATGTAGACCAAGGATCTATACAATAGAAATAGATAAGAATATTTGTGAATCACCTATACCAAAAATGGAAGAAGCTAAAATTGAGGCAACTAGAATCATACCTATAAATGTAGAGGTTCTGGTATCCTTCTCCTGTTGGGTCTACCCCACTACAAATGATTGAGCTCTACCGCCACTCTGTGACCCTTCTTGACTACCCAGAGTTGATCCTCCTTGTTATCACTGAAACCCTCTGATCTGGAATCCACGACCATGAACACATCCTTAGCCAGAATGGCCTGATGAACTCCAGTTCCCTAACTGATTAGAAACTGGTGGTCCTTCTCCTAAATTTAGATTCATAACAAATCCCCATTCAACATCTACTGGTGAGAAGAAGTGGAAAAATGATGAAGATGACCCATATTGCTACAAGATAGGCACTCAAATGGGTCTCTCGGTCATTGTTGTCTCATGTTCCCACTCTCCCCGCACTGTTATCACCTCACGTGACTACCAATAGAAACATACCTTCTACTGGAATCACTACGTGAAGGCTCCCTTCGGAACATCTTAATATCAAATGAAGGAGTACCAACCCTTGATGACAGACCACCCTATCTTACAGCTCCCAACAACCAAAAATTGTGCTCAGTCGTCAGCTCCTGGTTCACTAAATTCATCACTGAAGTTATTCTGAAAAAAATCACCTGTGATCAGATGTCACACCTGAGACCATCCTAAAATCTACTAGTCAAATGTTACTCTTGACCTCCCAGAATATGTGTGAAGCATTGAAGCTCTATAAAGAGAGATAAGTAATCCATCACTGAAAGTGAACCCAACTCCAAATGCATTAACACATAAGATCGATCGTCCCTCAACATTTCTGGGTAGAAGTAATCATAGAAGGTCCTCTAAAACACTTTTCAAGACATATCATAATGACATCCTTCCTGTGAGATAACATAGCACAATATCATAGAGGAATCACATAACATATAATTTGTAATATTCACCCTCCTCTTCAGTGGCTTCTCTAGATTCTCAATGATAGCATTCATGGACTCTAACCATGCATCTCCAGCCTGTGGTCCTCCATCTTTTGAAAATGTGGGAGGATGCTACTACTGGAACACCCTCATCCACTCCTACATAGTCGGGGTCGGATGCGGTGCTCCTTTGAATATTTTCATCATCCTCATAAAGCCTTCATGGAATAGTGCATCAACCCCTTCGTCCGGTATAACAGCTAGTTCCAAGATGGTCACAACGAGAGGATCTTCTAGTAGTCCTTGATCTACCATTTCCATTGTATGATCATTTCCCATATACCTGGCGTACAATCAGAGTACTTCTTGTTAGAATGAAATTTTATGTTCATGAAAACACCTCAGTTCAGGATTATCTTGGATATAAACATAGATGAGAAAGAGTGTAATAGAAAAAAATGAAGCATTCAGGTTTTTCAAAATAGGGTTACACGGCGTGTTTCTTGACATTTTTAACATGGCGTGTTCCTTTTCCAATCCTAGTCATTTAACACCCTTACACATGATGTCATTCTCCTTAGACACAACATGTACTAGAATTTTCCCTCAATCCCAAGACCTTCTACATGGATAGAACTACATGGTTCTATCCCAGTGTAACACAACATGGTGTTTTCATGCTAGAAACGACATTTACCACTTAAGCTCCAACCATCCATCTTGTTTGTCACACGTCTAAATACATGATTGATAATGACATGGTGTGTACAACCTAGACACAACATGTACAACCTATGTTTCCCAACCATGTGTCACCACTCACACAGTCAGTCACACAGTCAACCACTACACGACATGTACTCCCAGTACCCGTTATGTACTTATGTAAATTCATTTCGTATCGAATAGAAGAACACCTGGCATGTGTTCATTACAATAGAATTTTTGTTGTTTGGTTTTCTAGAGTTTAAGCCTTTAAATATTCTCCAAAACCCATAAAAACCTAAATTTTTTTCCAAGGAATGACAAATTCCGACCCATGAGAGCACATACTCTTGTGAATCAATGTTTTCCATCCTTATTCATATCAAATCTTGACAATATTCAGTTAAATTTCAAACATGATCCACCAAATTCTGAACCAAGAGGTCCCATAACACCTCAACGACCAATGTTTGGCATCCATCCAAAATAAAACATTACAAATTCCAATACCCTATCAAAATAAGAGGTATTCAATCTTGAAATCTATCGAAAAAACATGAATATATAGCACAAAATCTATCATAACATCATGAAATCCGTAATACACCGAAAATGGAATTATAAAAATACATGTCAGATGATCTCAATCAAATACCTATGTGATGAATGATAAGGCCTACCCACATCTCATTGGGTTGAAACAAAAATAGGAACCCAGTGATATCAACATCACAAAACAAGTGAATCACCCAATGGTGAAATCAAATCAACTGTCACAATTAAAAAACTAGAAAAAATTACAATAGTCGATGTAAACTAGCCTTTCCCTATACACAGGTCAGCTAATATCAGGGGCATCTTATTAAAAACTACGAAATCATTCTTATACAAGTATATAGGCTACAAATAGTAAGAAAAAATAGAAAAGATCTCCTTTGATACAACATTGTAAAGTCTCGGATCGAGGTACTAGGCCAAGGTTCTCCGAACTCATTTGGTCACATGACCTCAATGGAATTTCCCCAAATGAAAAAGTATAATGACTAGTAACGAGGGAGAAGGTCTGATAATGGGGAAACTATGCCCACATTGGAAACGTATACACAACTGAAAAAAAGTAAAATATATTGGAAGTAGTAATACCATACATGATAAGTAATTAGCAGAAGCCTGGAAGTAATAAAACAACTAGAGAATATATATATATAAATGATGCATGTCACATGTGTCTCAGAAATCATCCTAACAAGTCACAATTCTGGAAATTCAATACTAAACCAAAGAACATAAAAGTAGTAAATTCCAATAGCATCGCAAGTATTAGCATGGTCCGTTTCTCTCCAAGTCCAACATCAATCATGTAACTGATGAAGAAGGGAAATTTCCATTATCTATACCTACAACCATGTAATATGTTAGGGACAAAATGAATGACCCAAATAGGTTGTGAGAAAAATCCTAGAATGAAACCACCAAAATATATTTTCCTAACTATCAGTGAATATATATAGCATGGAATATGAAGAAATGAAAAAATAAACATGAATGTAAAAAAAAGTAAACAATCCTACAGTTTCCAATTATATTCATTTTCATTTATTAATTATTCAATCCAATAAATAATGTAACCTTGGGATCTATCCTAAGATCTGTATCCCCTATATTATATTAACAACAGAAATATCATAAGACCATCTAAAAAACGATGTAATACCATGTCAAAGTTGGTGATTTGGATTGGAGGACTCTTCACAGTCATTCAATTATTCACAAAACCCTATTGAAATTCTCTAATTGTCTATCCTCTTTGGTTTAACATAGCACAAATTAAATACAAACAATCACCTGGGCATCTCTCATTGTGAATACCCATGGGTCAACAAGGAATCAATAAATTATAAAAGACCTCCAGGTATTTCTGACATTCAATACCCCCTTGGTCCACATAGCGTAAATAATCATAAAATACCTCATGGGTATCTATCAGCATCTATACCCCTGGGAAAAATTCTACACCTAGGCTCTCAAGGTCTAATGTAAATAAACTTGGAAACCCCCACAGTTTTCATTATCAAGGCTCTCACACTACATTAGAAAAATAGTGTGCATATCATAACAGGGGAGCACATCTAATCTATAACTACTACATGGATAATATTCTCAAGCATAATTCATGAAATTCAAATAATCAGTAAAATCCATCCTAAAAAATTCAAGGCATGGAAAAAAAGTGTGCCTCATAGGAAACTAGGTCCTAATGGCCTTATACAATCTAACAGGGGAACACACCCATGGGGTATCACATAACAAGGTATAAAATCTTATTCATAAGAAATCACCCTTTCACAAACAAATAAACAGTGGAAGGTATTAAAAAGGTTCAAATTCCAAAATACACAATACCCCAAACATGGGTATTCGGTACATTAAGCATTTATAATACAAATAGAATAGACCAAAGGCAAAAACCTCCTACCTTGATGTTGTATGAAGAACACTCTTGAACTTCAGCCCATGAATTGGCCTAGAAATACATAGATCTAAAAAAATTGTAAAAACAATCAACCCGCAAAAAATCATGAGAGTGGGAATCAGGATGAAAGGCCCTAGAGAAAGAGAGAACTGATAGGTGGGAATCCAACACAGCTGATGACATCATTGTCGGAGACTAGATGAAGAACTGGGATGATCATGAATTTCATCACCTATTTTTCACTCTCTTATATGAACTGAGGGGAGATGAAGTGTTTTTTGGAGATGAGACGTGACCGCACACAGACTCATCAGTTAATGAGAAAATAACCCAACAGGTTTACTTATAATACATGCCATGTACTAGCCTCAAATGGCCCCCGCTTTATGCGGTCTTCTAGGTGACCTACATGGCCACTTACTCGGATTTTACATGTCCAGTACACAGCAACACGTGGCAACCGGGTACATGGCATGTACTCCTATGTACACGGTGGGTACATAAAACTTTTTCAATTCATGATTTTCCCAAAAAAAACTACCCAAAATAATGACCCACACCTGATAGAATGATCTATGTTCTTACAAGTTACGTGATGTGAAATAGGGTTCCAATATCTGTAATTTACCATGGTTTAAAAATGAATAGGCTACATGTATTTTTGGTAAAATAGATCCAAGGGGACTTCCCGATGTCAAAGAGGATTACACATCATGTAATACCTCGATACATTATAAATAAAAAAATCATCCTTATACTCATTCATTCGGATTTGGTATCATCCTCCTACAATTTTTGGTGATCCTTAGGTGCCCCGAGGTGTTCTTCAAACCCCTTTCCTTCTAATTTGATCCATTGATCTGGGGGGGTGTTCATTGGTGATCTGTGGCCGTTTTTCGGTATATTCACTTCTCATTACCTTCCATTTTTTCTATTATTCTCTTTGGGAACCACTATTATGGTGTTTCATTTTTTTGGGGTGTATACAAGTCTTTTTGATAGATCCAAGGTGTGGTATAGGTTGATCCACAGTTCTCACGGGGTGGTTTTTGTTTGTCATCATTCTTCTTCACCCAGTAACATGCAGCGAATTGGAATTCTTCCTTGATGTAGGGATCCCCTCATTTCCATTTATTTATGTATCATAAATGTGGATATTTATTTCTTTTATCTATGTATTATGGTTTTATTGGCTCAATTAAAGATAATGATTTTGTAAAATTGAAATTGAATGTTAAAGGGGTGTGATTCACATATTTTTTCAGCATTGGTATGATTGTGATATTGGGGATTGCACAAGCATGATTCCCCATTGAACATTATGGTCGTTGGTGGAATTTTTTGTGCTGGATATATGTGTAGTGACTTTTGTGACTATTATGATAGTTTTGATATCACTAAAAAAATAAAAGGGTGAATTTTTTTTACGTCTATGTTGTAATGGTTTCCCTGTGATCTTGTTTTGTGTGATAATACTACAAAAATGTAGAGGAATGTGATAAAAATGACCATTTATAAATTGTTCTATGTTTTTCATGATATTTTGTTAAGTGTGACCATGCTTGTGGGATACTGGAGTGTGGTTTCAATGGGGGTTTGGGGATGACAGTTTCTGGTGCGTGATATTGGCATGAAAAGGTCATCGGTGTGGGTTGTGCTTTTGGGTGGAAAGGGGATTGTTGTGGACTGTGATTTAGGGGAGTCAAGGTGATGGGGATGTTGAGATGATTTTGATATGTGTTTTTCTTATTCTAGAGTCCCGATTAGTGATAGTATGTAAAATTAATTAGTAATTTATGAAACAACATGGGATGGTATGGTTATTTGGATGAGAATTTTTAATAAACAACACAACGATGGGTTTTGTAATTAAAGTTAGTTGATGATAAATAATAAAATGGGTGGGTGTTAAATGTGGAGGAAATGTGAAGATGTATTTGACTATTAGATCACTTCACCTTCTAAAATCACTATTATGTATATCAATAAAAGCATTTAGAGGTAGCAGTAATGGTAGCAATTTAGTTTGTTGGTTTTTGTCTGAGAAACCATAGGTTGGGATTGAGTTTTTGGTATCATATATGGATACATTTATTTTCTTTGTTATTACTACACATACCCCACCATTGTCATGAACTATCTGCCGAACACCCTCATAGTCTGGGGGGTGTCATTACTAACATCTCGATGGGAAGATTGATGGATGACCACCCGCTCTTCCATGCTCCCTCTTTCAATTGAGCTTGGTATTGCATTGGATATGATGGTCGGAAGTCTATTAGTGTATTAGATGACATGAGATGTTGTATTCTAGGTGTATTCAGGATTTTTTCTACGGTGTTGTCCCATGTGGATTTTGGATGAGTTGTGATTTGATTTACCAGGTGTCTTTGATATGAGTTGTGATTCAGTATTCCATGTGTCTTCTCAATGAGATGGGATTTGTTTTCCGGACCTAGGGTGTGCGGGCGAGATGTGTTATGAGGCCTGGGTCTGTTCATGGAAGATTTTTTGTGTAGCGTAGGTGTGTGTTGGTGAGATGTGATGTAATTTTTTTGGATGTGGTGGGATTAGTAATACATTTTTCATTTCTATGTGAGAGAGTCTAATCAGTGGTAAAGTGGTGTGTGGTACCCTATCATTGATGTGAATTAGTTTATATTATATTACATGTATTTCATTATTTTTTGAGCGTGACATGGTAAGGTTGGGATGGTTAATATACCTATATATGTGATGTTTGGTTCTCTTGTTTTCTCATAGGATCATTAATATACTTCTTTCATAGTTGCACGAGACACATGAGGTTTTCCTACTGGGTATACGTGTATGGTCACCCTATGTATAATGAACAACATTCAGGTATCTAAGGGTATTTCATAGAAATTCATAGACCTTAATGGCTTAGATCCTTGAATTTTTTTTTGTTCCTACAATATTGTTTCTATTGAGTATTTACATTGGATACATTAATTTTATTGTTTCTAATTGAACATGCATGTGGGATGGTTTGGGTTTCTTTTTTTCATGTCTTGTTTTTTTTGTTGATGATGCATTCTATCACTTGATCCTGTTTATATTTTAAGGGGTAATGCCTCCCAAATTGTGGAATTGGTATACCCTTGGTGCTAGTCACCTACCTGAGGCCAGTTGGAGGTGGGACTAGGGGTTATTATCACTCTCTCTTAATTATGGTACCTTTAGAGGTAGGGGTCATGACATAGTGGTATGATAGATGATGGTTTTATGAAACAAATTTTTTGGAGTTAGGCATAGTGGGGATGGAAAGGGGTGGTATGGAAATAATTCTAGTTGACCTTAGTGCATGACATTGACCACGAAGACTGGCTAGGACACAAGATTTTAGCCCCTTAATCTAGTGCATGAGCTTTGAGCTTATTGAGCAACAAATTTATATGGATCTACTTGTAGGGTAGAGGCCTATGAATGGTAAATGCATCATGATGACTTGAGTTCTTGTTATAATTGGGTATTTTAGGAAAATTTTAAATGGATGAAAAATAAACTAAATGTGTTAAAATAAATATTAATTAAAACATCATTCCACTAGGAATGGGAAATCCATGTTTTACATTCATCTATGGATCCTGGTCATCATTCCCATATACCTCAGGCTAGTGAGGTTCAGCAGGCTACTCTTGTTGATCACTATTGGGATGATCCTGGTGAGGTGGATGATCAATGTAATGGGACAGTGCATGCTTTCCTGTGGAATTATTTGAGGATGTACAAGGGTATTGCTTAGATGTGGAGACAGAAAGCTGGATATAGGAGCTCAAGATATCTTTGAGTTTGATTTCATACCCAACTGAGTACTATGTCCCTTTGGCATTCAGTCAGATGTGTGGATTTGTAGTCATGTGGTGGGTGTTGTATCTATAAGAGTGGAAGGAGGAAGATGTTTTATAAGTCGATGTCCAGAAGGAGTTCTTGGAATAGTTTCTTTTTTCAACCATGAAGGTAGAAGAGATTAAGTATATTCTTTCAGTTCAGTAGGCGAGTTTGGTTGTGCACGAGTTGGGAATCATGTTCAAGGACCTTTGGTATTTTTACTAGATATTTTTCAATATGAGGAGTCTCATGTGATACTTGTTATAGAGTAATTTCTTCCTTATATATAATATTAATTTACTCTTTTTACATTGAAAAAGTATCTAGAGGTTTGTAAGAATTAAGATATGATAGGGAGATTGTAAATTTAAGGTTGTTTTTCATGTTATGCGAAATAGTAGGATTCTTAAAGGGGAAGAGTTTATAGTGGAAGGTCTCATGCACTATGAATTTCATGTTTTAAACTTTCATGGATTCAACCTCATATGTTTTCTTTTCATCCTTCTGGTGCAAGTGGGTTTTAGGATTTTCCTATGAGCTTTGTGTCAGTGTGTTTCAGTTGTGGGGTATGTGGCCATGACTAGAGAAAGTGACCAATGGTTCCCTGAGCTCAATTTGGTGGAGGTGGATTGGTTCAACATGATCCTCAGTAGCAGTTTTTACTAGGAATATATTAATAGAAGGTGATGTAGTTTTATGCTCCCCCATAGGGAGATGTAGTAGGTAGATGTTGACCTATGGATGTTAGTCATGTTCAGAGACCATGACCCAAGAATGGATGTGGAGGTGGTCAACAGTAGATAGGAAAATGAGTTGGGCATGGTTAGCTACATACACTGGGGGTAGAAATTCTAGAGTTTCTAGAGATTGTCAAAGGTATTATCACTTTTTTTATTACCATTGTTTGTACCTTGTTTGATTCAGGAGCCTCATAATCCGTTTTTGATCCCACCATAGCCCATTCTCTAGGAATAGATATAGGGGGTATTCATATACACCTAGTCTGAACTATGCTAGACAGAGACCATACCGACCTTTTTGATATGTGCAGATTTAAGACCGATGATAGGGCCGCATTAGTCCTATGGGGATATTTCATAGTACAAATGCATCCCTATGATATCAACATCAACATCGACTATTTCTATTATGTATGTGCTGTTATTTACAACATAAAGAGGACATGCTTCCTTATGTATGTGGATGACTAGAACGTTATTCTCATTGGTGGGAATAGTTTTTAGGTGGAAAATCGGTGTGTGGATCCCGTTAATTCCTTGATTTATGATATGTCAATGGAATCAGTAAATGATTCCACCCTGTAGGTTCCCATGTTTGATATGGAGTTCCTAGATTTTTTCCCCAAGTTGTTTGTGATGATAATTCATTGATATGTTGTTGAATTATAGAGAGACCTTTATCCTGGTGATTCTCTTAGTTAGATGGCTCATTATTAGATGGAACTTTCTGAGTTACGAGAGTTGAGGCTTCAGATAGATGATATGATAAATAAGTGTTTAATCTGGCCAAGTGTGTAGCCATGTGGTGATCTAGAATTGTTCAACATGAATTCAGATGGTAGTATAAGGTTTTTATAGACTATCATAGGTTGAATCAGGTGATGATAAAAAACCATTACCCACTTTTGGGGATAGATGATCTTATTGACAATCTAAGAGGGTTGATTTAGTTTTTTAATATCAATATGCATTGAGGATATCAACATTTGAGGCTAAAGAATGGAGACATCTCAATGAATCCCTTTAGATGCAGGTATGGGAACTTCATGTTTATAGTTAATCCATTCTGTGTTAAGAACACACCATCCATGTTCATGGGGATTATAGAAAGCATTTTCACAGAGTTCTTAGATATCTTCAACTTCTTATTTCTTGATGATATCTTAATATACACGAAGTCAATAGATATACCTGTCGAGCATCTCCAAGTTATCTTGTATGTTTTTATACTCCACTAGATCTATGGATAGTTGACCATTTGTATGTTATATACATGATTAGTTCATTTACATGGGCATGTGGTGTCTCAAATAGAATGTGGCAGCAGAAATGTTAATGGTTGAATTAGTTGTTTCTTATAAATAACCCATGATCGTGGCAGAGGATGGAAAATTTTGTAGTCTCTTGAGCTATTATCAAGGGTTTTGAACTTAGTACCCTTATCATGCAGCCCCGTTCACATCTTTAACTTGGATGTACCATGTTTTTTTGTTGATTGATAAATTCTAGGTATTGTCCAGTTACCTGAAGGAGATGTTGTTTAGTGCTCCAATTCAATTATTTCCTAAGGAAGGAGTGAATTCGGTGGTTTTTTTTGACACTTTCTATCTAATATTAGGGTGGTTCTAGATTATACATAAGGATGTGATCTCTTATAGATCTAGGAAGTTATTTTCCCATGAGTGTAATTGTTCCACCCATGATCTAGAGCTAGTAGCAGTTCTTTTTCCATGGATGTTTTAGTGACATTACCTCATTGGAGAACACATTTTGGTGTTCTTGAATCACAAGATCTTGATGTATATATTTTCTCAAATTACTCTAAACATTCATGAGTGGTGGTGGATAGAGTATACTTGGGATTATAATTTTGAGATCTCCTATACCCTCGGAAGGGGGATTGTTGTGGTGACTCTTTGAGTAGGAATCCATGGAAGAGTGTTGTTCATAGTTAGTGATTCATTGAGAGAAGAGAATTAGTTGACATCCCTGAACATTTATGCAAGGGTGGATTGTGGAAGAGGTTGTATGTTTAAAAAAATGGTTTAGTATTCTCTAGTAAAGTAGGTGGGGGAGTCTAATTAATATGACTCAGAGTTAGAGGTGATGCAGGATCGTGTTGGACATGGTGATTCTCTAGATGGATGGGAGGAGGGTGGTCATAACCTAATGTTTTTTCATGGAAGGATGATTGTTCTTATTGTAATTCATCATGGAGTATTTCATTAGATTTAAAACTATTCATTGGAGTTACAACCAATAATATCTAAGATGTACTATGCCTTGAGACTTTAGATTTTTTAGCGCGAGATAAAATCAGAAATGGTGATGTTTGTTGAAAAGTGATTTATTTTATAAAAAGAAGAGCCATAGAATCATTAACATAGTGTTTTATTGCATCACATGGATGTTCTTGAGTGGACATGGTATGAAAAATTGATAGATTTCATCACTGGGTTAATCAATGATTTGAAATGTTGTGATTCTATTTGTGTTATCATGCATTGGTTTATAAAATCAACCCATATAATTATGTTAAAGGAGTCCGGAACAATGGATGAAATTTCTATGAGGTACGAGGATGAGGTGGTGTAGTTTTAGAGTGTGTTGAGGATCATTATCTTGAACTTGGACACATGTTTTACCTCATGAGTCAGGAGGTTTTTGTAGCATGTCGATGTCACTCAGTAACACCTTACAAATGCATTCCACCCCAGATTGATAGGAATACAGAACACACTATCCAAACATTTTAGGATATTTTTTGGGAATGCCTCTTTGAAATTTGTGGATCTTGGGTACACCACATTCCTTTGGTATAGTTTTCGAATAATTATAGATATCACCCATCCATTGAATCTCTAAATTTATTGTTTTTTATGAGATATTGTGTCATTATATATTGTGCTGGACATAGGTTGAGGAGATAGTCATTCATAGTCCTCATGTGGTAGAGAGATCGATAGAGAATTTTTAGCATGTTCCTGAGAGGATGAATGCACCATAGGACTGGAAAAATTCATATTTCGACTGAAAGAGGTGGCCCCAGGAGTTTTAGGATTGGAACCATGTGTTCTTAATTGTTACCCGTCAACAAGGGAAGAAATTTTTTTGAAATGGAGTAAGATTTATCCCAGATTTTTTTGGCCATATGAGGTGTTAGAGCATGTTAGAATGGTGGTGTACTAGTTGGAATTGTCCCCATGGTTGGAGAGGATCGTCAATAACATCCATGTCTCTCATATTTCTCGTTATCATAATTATGTCTCCCATTTCATTTAATGGGGGAGATGGATACCAATTATGACACAAGATTTTTGGAACATCTAATAGAGATATATGATCATTAGGATAAGGAATTGTGTGGGAATACCATTTCATTGGTTCATCTGTTTTGGAGGCATAGTGGTTAGGAATAGGGTACTTGGGAGCGAGAGATGTATATGAGTTCCCAGTATCCAGTGTTTTTTTGGAGTTTTTTCGTGATATATTTTTCATTGAATTTTGATGTTTGAGAAATTTTTTAATGAGGTGTGTTGTTTTCCGTGGTATGTGATATGTGTTGTGTGATGTTTGATAATTTCATGACACAAGAAAATGGGAGGACCTGATTCCTAATCGGGAAGCATTGACTAATAAGAAATTAAAACCATACAGATGAGTAAGTTTCACCCAGAGAAAATATTATCTTCACATGGAAGATGAAATTACCAAATTCATTTGTTTGGGATAGTTCAGTTCTTTGGATATAGTAGTTGTTAGTTTTGGTTGTGTGAAGGTTAATATAGTTATACAGTGTTTGTTTGGTAGTGTGGTTATGTGAGAGGAGATCATTTTTAGTTTTGGATTGATGGTGACGAGTTTTTGTTCGTTGTTTTTGTTCATTTGTTTTGGCATGCTAGGCTGGTGAAAGCATTTTTGGTATGAAGATATCCTTGAGAGGTATCTCGCAAGGTGGTTTTTCAGGCCATTTTTTCTTATGGGATTGGTTTGCGATTCTCAAGTGAGAGAATAAATTGAGAGGTATCCGATGAAATATTTTATGCCTTCCTAGTTCATTGTGTGGAATATTTGTTTTGTAGGAGGCGTTTGGAGGAGGATCAGAGGAATTCCGGGGAAGTTTGTTTGCTAAAAGATTGAATCATGGGAGGATTTCATGTCATGAATAGTTAAACCAAATGAAATATGGTTATGTGATGTGTAATTAACCAGGGTATAAAAATAAATATTAAAATGAATAGGTGATTTTTTGTGCGGAAACTGAACCTCGGGTATTACATGTCATGAAAGGGGATTACATGACGTGTGATCCCATTATATAGTGCAGATTTGAAATCCTTTTCAGATGAATTCTAATTTTTTTGTGTGTTTTCTTATAGAAATTATTTTGGGTAAAACCATGGTACTCGAGGTCTCTTTAAAGTCCCATTCCTTCCACTTTGATACATTTATCTTGATGGTTATTTGTTGGATATTCGTGGTCAATCCACAGTAAGTTTCTTTTTTGTTCTCACTAGTTTTATTGTGTTTTTCTCCAAGGGTTCAATTGTGGTGGTGTTTCTTTTAATTAGGGTGGATTTGGTATTCATTCTGATAGATCATTGGTATATTATATGTTTTTACATTGTTATAATTTATCGGTTGTGGTTTAGGGAATTCATTATCACCATGTCGTGTTCAACAAGTTAGAAATCTTCCTTGATGTACGGATTCCCTTGTTTCTCTTTATTTTGGTATCATGCGGGAGGTGTTTTCTTTTTTATCAATGGATTTTGTTCTGGATTAATTAATGATAAATAATTGATTAAATTGAAATTTATTGTTAAATGGGTATGCTTCTCATGTTTTTTATAAACCATGATATGATTATGATATTGTGGATTGAAAAAGCGTGATGCCCACATGAAAATTGTGGTCTTTGGTGGTTCTGTTTTCATTGGATATTTGTGTTATGATAGTTCAGACCATACTGATTATTTTTACATCTCCCAAAAAAGAAATTTTTTGATTATTATACTTGGATAAGGAAATTTTTTCCCCAAGATTTTGGATTATGTGATTAGACCCCTAAAATGAAGGGGAAACCAATTAAAAACCCCCTTTGAAATTGAATAAAAATATATCTTGATATGTTAAGTGTGGACATTATTTTTGGAAAGATGTCTGTGGTTTCAATGGGGTGTGGAGGTTATATTTTATGGGCCATGATTTTGGGGATGAGAGGTGTTTGTTGGGGGCCGTACTTTTGGAGCAGTGAGGAGACTGTTGTGTTCCATGCTTTTGGGGAGGCGAGGTGTTGGTGATGTTGGGATATTTATAATATATGTTTTCCTTAAGTTAGATACTAGAGTAGTGGTGGGGTAAATAAATTTTTAATAATCTATGAAATGACATGGGTTTGTATTGTTATTGGGATTAGAATGGTTAATAAATAACTCAATAATGGGTAGTGTTATTAAATGTTATTGATGATAAATAGTGGAATAAATGGGTGTTAAATGTAGAGTAAATGAGAAGTAGTATTTGATTACTAGGGATCTTCTCCTTCTAAAATTTCTATTGTAGATATCAACAAATTCATTAAGAGCTTTCCAAAAGGTGATAGTGTTTTGTGTTAGTTTTTGTATGAAATCCCATATGTTGGCATAGAGTGTTTCGTATCATATAGGAAAACTAGTATTTTCTCTATGATTTATATGCTCACACGACCATTGTTGATCACTATTTGGAGAACACCAATACAATCATGTGGTGGTGTATTTGACAACATTCTGATTGGAGGATGGTTTGTTGGCCACCCACTCTTCCCTACTCCCTCATCCAGGTGATGTAGGTATTGCATGAGATGAGATGTCTAGATGTATGTTAATACATTAGACGAGTTGAGATGAGGTATCACAAGTTTATTTGGGATGAGTTGTGATGTGGTGTCCTAAGTGTCTTTAGGATGGGTTTTAACGAGATGTCCCAGGTGTCTTCGAGGTGACATGTGATGCGGTATCCTATGTTTCTTGGGGATGTTACGGTTTGTTTTGTGAGGTTCATGTGTGTGTAGGTGGGTTGTTTTTTGAGGCCCATATGTGGGTAAGTGGGATGTGTTTTGAGGTTCATGTGTGTGCTGGTGATATGTGATTTAATATATTTGGAAGTGGTGGGAGAACCTGGAAGCTTGTGATTCAGGTGTGAGAGAAGAAAATTAGTGGGAAATCAGTGCGGGTTACCCTATCATCAATGTGAATTATTTTATATTATATTACATAGATTTCAATATTATTTGAGTGTGACTTTGTGCGGTTAGGAAGGTTAGTATACCCGTATATTTTTTTTGGTTATATTTTGTTATCACAGGTGCATTAGTATGATTCATTTAGTTGTGCACAAGATACTTGAGTTTTTTCTTCTGAGTATACTTTTATCCCCACCCTACAAATATAAAAAAAATCAGGTTTCTATGACTATTTTTGGAGCACGCATATCCTTACTTGTTCAGATCCTCAACTGTTTCTCTATCGCTTCTTTATCTTTACTTTTGGGTTTTTATGTTGGAGTCCTTTATTTGAATCAGTTCTATTGATACAGGAATGTGGGATGGTTCAAGTTTCTCCTTTATATTATTTCATGGAGAGGTTTTTGGATAATTCATTCTATCTCTCAATCCTATTTATATTATAAATTTTAATTCCTCCCACATTATGATATCTATACACACTAGATTCAAGTAACCAATGGGGCCTAAAAGAGGCAAGACTATGGGGTTATTATCTCTTTCCCCACATTGTGGTATTATTAGAGGGATGGAGTCATGACACAAATCCCTTTTGGTTTAGGATAAATTTAAGAGGGATCCTACCAACCACCATTACTAACACCATCCCACCAGTACCCATTGGTTTCCTACTGATGGTATCACCTAACATGATGCCACAACTAATTTCTATAAATAGTAAATATGAAAGGCCCATATAAGGAGAATGGAAATTTATATCCAGGAGAGGTATCATATCCCCAATCATGAATTTGATACCTACCAATATATTTTAGCAAGAATCATCAATCAGGATAATAGCCCTGCTGACTCAGAACAAGTCTGTGGGGATATTTCCATAGCAGGCATGGCGGAGGGTCAAATCACTACCCTCATACTTGAATCACTTTAAAATATTTTAATAGAATAAGGTAGAAATAGTAGGCTCACGTTCCTGCTTCAATCGAATACATATTACAGTGTAAAATGTAGATGGAAAATATTTTGGCTTATATTAATGCACATAGTTTTCTAAAATGGAAATATATTTTTGAAACATCTGAAGAAATCCACTGGAATATTCAGACATTATTTCAGATAAAAGGACATGTGCATACTATTATCCCCACAAAAAGAGAATATCTGCACTCTAATCATTATGAATAATTGTTTATACACGATATAATCACACATTATTTCTCCCATCCATGATGATTATTGGTATATTATGACAACAGATGGGGCCTTGGGTCGTGCTCATATTATTATTCCATATAGGGGGAACAATGTGAGAGTGGTTCATATCTCAATACATGAGAACATGTTTGTCAAATATATCTAGTGGAATATTCCACATCCCCAGGATCAGGAATATAACCTCGTCCTGGCTGGGGCTCACCATGTGAGATGTGAAAAATCATCAAGGCAGGCTCATATTCCTATCGAAGAAGTCCTGCAGCAACTCCAAATTCCTAGTATCGGGCATATGTTCCTATTTTGGCTAAGGCTGGCCCAGTGAGAACATCACAAGCATCTGGACAAGTTCATATTTCAATCAGTGAGTCGTCCTGAAATATTCAACCAGATCATATATGTTTGGTGCATATTCCTACTCCCACCAATGATTTTTTGTGCCAAAATCATTTTGAGAAATTCATGAGGTGTCTCATATCCCTTTTACCAATATGATGGTTCTGTGGTATATCACTACAGGAAAATCATATTCGGACTATAATAATATTCCTATTCTAATAAGGGCTCATTGGGCAAGAAAAACATATGACTTAGGGCATGCATATACCCCTTACAAGAAAGACTAGCGGCTTATCCATATGGATCTGTATCTGGTTCATATTCCCATTTTGACTGAGGCTCACCAATTGATAATGAAAAATTCTTTTGGATATGATAATTTTCCTATCAATGAATATATATATTTTTATCAAATTTCAACAAGTTCTCAGTAGTGGGATCATACTCTTTCCACATGAGATGGTTATACAAAAGCTCCAAAAACTATCACACAAGAAGCCTATATCCGAGAATTTTCCAGAATTAAAGATGGCATATTCCAACCACAATGCAGAATATAGACCATATTCCTAATAAACTCAATGTTAGAATTCTTTTGGTTGTTTGAGACAAATTCTCAACACCATGACAGTTCAACGACTCTTTTATATAAGAGGATGTAGAAGATACTTATTAGCATGATATTATTCCTCATGGTAGTGTGGAGATGGATCATAAGGACACTACTGCAAAAAACAACTACATTCCACCTCCCACAGAGATATATCTCATGGACAAGGAAATCTTCTACTTTCCGAAACACCTATGTATAAAGAGGTTTTCAAAACATCCACACCATTGTATAGGGATGTGCTTGAAACATCAGGATCAATTGTATATCGTACTCTATCATTTTCAATAATCACTCCACTCTCTTCATTAGGTGACCTTCAAATACATTTTTGTGGTGTCACTAGATGGTGGTAGTTAAGTATAATGAAAATTAATCAGATATTTAGATATGGAGGGAGTTAGATAGAATAAAACTGGCCATATTGTATTTGGTACCTCACCACTTTTGACTATATAATCTCAGATGAGCATAAAAAAAAGTGAATACCATATCTATACAAGAATATGTGGTCAAATAATCGGTAATTTAATGATAAAAATCTCACATATATAGTTTATGAGTGTCCCATTCAAAAAAAGAATATAATCCATTTTTATCTTGATAGGGATACTATCTCCATATCCCAAGATCCAATACTAGAAAAGAAAAGTACAAACATGAAATAAACTTACATCCTTTGCATCATGGAACTTAAACAGATGATCTCTATAGCCCCATAATATATCCATGTTTATGGATGGGAATGTATGGAAAGTTAGACTTTTCTGCACCCCCATAACAATAGAACACCTCAGATTCAGTGTATGGTAAGGTCATTGAATCTTGTGAAATCATGGGATCATATAATGTTCAGTAAACATGGTCATTAAAATGGAATTACCCCACTTCAATGATTCCCATACACCATGAACAGAGGGAGAGGATATCTTAAAGAACCTTAAGCCAGAGCCCTTGAAGTAATGTAAATGCATTTCAGACATGGATGATGAATTCGAAATCATCCAAAAACATCCCGAAAAGTGTGGTTCTCATAATGGGCTGCCATCGCAGCAAACACCCACCATGAATAGGTGTTACACATCAAATTATCCATAGTATAATCTTCCATAACAATATTCTAGGAGTGGACCCAACCCCATATGCAGGGAGAATATCTACCACCACCTCCACCCCTAAGATCATATATTACTGAGAGGATTCATGACATATCATTAGAATCTTCAAAAAATCTGAAACCCACTAGTCTAGTGGAATTTATATCTCAATAACTATCTCTAGGATCATAATACCCTATGTGGGTCCTGGAAGAATCATAAGACATTCCATATCACCCCCACCCCATTGGGATGAGGGTATTTATATATGCATGTCCATATCGGGAATCATCAATTCTTTAGGTTGATGATTGGATGCACAACAATGGGACCAATCATTCCCAATGGCATACCCAGATGACCCCCACACCACATGGATGGGGGATTTTATATAATAATTTTTTTCATAGATAGAATAAGACTTCTCTTGGTTTGTATGAAAATAGTCAATGTCCCACTTATCCTTCCCAATATAAGAAAAACCTCTACTGGTAAGGGCCCATACGGAAACCCCAACTAGAAACCCCCTTAGAGTCTTCATTCATTGGCCAATAAGGGAAGATCATATGGAAAATGTGATCAACCGCTGAATGGGATGCAAACCTAAAATGAACTATATGGTCAATGGTTCAAAAAATATCCTTAATGAAGGAAGTGTAGAATCAGCGTATTAGGTTGAATGTAATGGAACAACTACCAATGCTCGATATGAATCTATTAATTTCATCACTATCAACATGGTAGAAATTAATTGATATGAAAATGTAGAGTGTCCTAATAAAAAAATATACATTGAGAGGATGGGGATTTGGATGAACCAATTGAAGATTTAGGCACATGGAACCCATGAAGGCTCCAGAATTTGGGACCTATGAATAACAAGCCGATACCAATCTAACATGAACCTACTAAGGAAAAGTGGAATGGTGTGGGTACATCTCAATCACCAACAAAGAGATTTTAGATTCATTTAAAAGAGGAACAACATTTTTAATATGAGAGTGAAAAAAAACTCTCTAGAATCCCAATGAATAGATAATCTGGGGAAATATTCCCACTCGGAATCATATTTCATAAGAGAACTATATTATCCCCCCATATGTGAGCCTCCCATAAGATAGGTATCTAAGAATCATGTTGGATATGGATCTAGGAATCCAATCAACATAAATGTGGAAGTCGAAAAAGATTTGGAGTTCTCTCCATTGAGGTGACCACATCTCCCACTCCAGGGAAATCATTTAGTCCTAGGATGAATCAACAATAAGTAGTATATGTAGTTGGTATACCTCATTGGTAAAAACCCTCTATATGTTGATGGGAGATGGATCATACATCAGTTCCCCACAGAGTTACTTCATTTCATCATGTCCCTTTCCACTCGAATAGAAGCCATGCATGGGTACAAACAACTATGTAGCCTAAGAGGAATCCATATCCCAAATGGGGAATGATACTCCACATCCACCAAACATTTAAAATCCTACCTTATATATTGTTTATGGTTGTGGTGAACCTGAACAACATCTCAAAAACCCTATATCCTGTTATGGGCCGATGGTGGGCCCTCAATATCAACAGGAGGCAACAAATGGTTAATAGTATAGACTCTAACATCTCTAGACATCATTTTCTATAGAAGTATGTCAATTGGATCCATTGCAAGATTCAAAGACCTTTGTAAAAAGTTTCTTTATTAATCCAACTCCTAGATGAGGAAAACAATTATTTTCAACCTAAAAAATTTATGAAAATGTGAGAATGGGATGATGCCTGATTTCATAGCAAGGTGGAAAAATTTAGCCTATTCACTCAACATATGTCTCACACAAGTGAAACTGTAGTAAATATATGCAGAAAATATTAATGATGGTTTGTATAGGAATCTGATACCCATGATGTATCAAGGTGAATTCTGCATGTTCATTGAAATAGACCATTGTTTGGAAGAACTAATTCAGTAAACCCAATCCAAAGTTTTCTCATACCTAAATCATATAGTGAAAGTCCAGATAGAGAATAACCTATAAGTTTCACTCTCAAGACAATAGAAGTTCCCACTCAATATCCTAACAAATACCCAAACTACCTAGAACATCTTTTCGAGTGATGATAGCCATATAATCTACCTCAGATAGAAGAACCAAGAAATCAGGGTCACTTGAGAATTGACGAACAAATGAACAAAATATAATCTTTCTTAAATGAAAAACTACATGATTATTAATTATAATCCATGGATAATGACCTACTAATGATTCCACAACCTATGATGTTGATTATGTCAGTCACACCGACCATCCATGTTAATTCCCTTTCCATATAAAGTTTTTTCATAACATCCAGAGATGTTTCTTCTTCAAACACATCAATCAAGGAGTTGTTGATTATGGATACGTGTCATTGGAAATTCCTCAGATAAGGTTCTATAAATAACCATTATCTATAAATAAGAAGAATTTGTATTGTTGAAAGATCAAACGATGAAAGTGCTAACATTTGACAACTTGGTGAATCAGAAAATAGTTGATCGAGGTCATTCCAACCTGAAATAATAGTTTAGTGGACTCAAAATATCTCTTCCACCTATGAAGGAGACATCAGAAGTGTCTCCCAAAGGTGGTATTGTCCTCTAAAAGAATGAAAAAACAAAAAATGGATGAATCATTTTATACTCTAACAAAATATATAATTCTTAAATATTTCATAACTTCAACATCCTTAGTATGAACACCTACCCTCCAAATGGGATCCTCATAAGATGAAGAACTCATATTTGGTTCTTTCAACCTGATACACATGGAAGAACCCCACTCCGATGATGAATATTAAATATAATTTTAATTTCAATCACATAACCAGGGAAAGGGAGGATGCATGTGGAGAAATAGAGGACATATGGGACAATGTAGAATTGGTGAAACCCCATATTCCTATCATATCTCCATGGAAGACTTATATTTAGCTTATACTCATGGGAAATTACTCAAATAGAACAAATACAGGAAAAGAGGTTCCCCCGAGCCCTCCAACAGTCTCCTGCATCTGATTCTCTTGTGTGAGTGCCTAGTAGTGGTTCAATATGATAACCCCAAGAAAAGGGGAATGCTGGTGTGACCTAGATGACCGGAAATAGATTTTCCCCTAAAATATTCAGAATCCGCAAGATTTTCTACATTGAATACATGATCTTCAAGACTGCATGCACAGGAGAAACCCCATATCATGATCCACTGACCTCTATCTAGAAAATATAACATTTTAAAATTGATGGTTATTTTTACAACCACATTCTCAATTATTGACATTCTCCCTAATACAAAATAACTCTGGGAGGAACTTATTAATGCCCTCTAGTGCCTATAGGTGTTTGAGGAAGAATTTTTTATGGTCGAGGTCTATCAAGTGGATACCATTTCTTTAGAATTTCATCATTCCATCCCATTCACTGATCAATATTAATAATAGGCCATTCAAAGGAATAGTAGAACCAAATATTTATATGTAAAAAATAATAATGTCAATGTATAGTTGGATTTTATTGATAATGGTTCTAGGATCTGTCTTGTCCCATTAAAAACACTCCAACATTTGGGTTGTAGAATATGGTAATTGCCTCTTATAAATCTAAGCATTAAAGTGTACGAAAAGAGAAAGAATATAACTATTGGGAGGTTATAACACAAACAAGACATTGGGGAACTCGTGACTAATGTTGATTTTAGGGTTATCCAGTAAGGAACCTTAAGCAATTTACTGCTTGGAAGGCCCTAGCTTCATAGCCACATGGTGGTTCCATTAACATTCTATCACTGTGTGCAGTTCCCCATCATTGAAGAGTCAGATTAATATATAGAGACAATATACATGTTGTGACTTGTAGTGAAATTTATGTTGAAGTTGAATTCTACAATCTGGTAGGAAAGAAAAAAATTGTGGATGACAATATACAGGTTGCAACTCCCAAATGATTGGGGACCTCCCCTCTGAATCCCGAGATTATTCTCTATTGTGACTATGTGCTACCAATAAATCTTGTTGAGGTAGTAGATCTATCCCCAAATGTCCAAACACCACTTGTGCATAGTGAAAATATAAAAAACAATGAGATCATGCATATCCCAATAATGACTCTTGTGGTAGGGGATGATCATGTCACTTTTTAGGGCCTCCCTCACCCAAATTGTGATGTAGATGCCCTTGGATTTCCCTCCACACCAAAAAATATTATTATAGAATCTAGTATGGTAGAATATGAAGATGAACTTAGGAATTACCCTCATATATATGATGAATCTAGCTCCACCACCAGAGATGAGCATCATTAAATAAATATAAAAAATAGAAGAAGACCCATGACCTACTAAAATTAGTGCAACCATGCCCCTATAGGATAAAGATATTTACATTGTATTTATGAAGATTAATCGATATGGGTTATCTTTGAACTATATGTAAATTCTTGGACTAAATCTAGATATAGATATGCACCATCTTAGAATACCGAATGTGCATGAGGGCTTCAACAATAATCTAGGAGGATACACCTATATCATGCCACCAATGTAGGGGCATAATTTTACATGTTTATCGTTACTAACATTGTATGAGAAGTGAAATAGCCAATATGGTTTTCCAACATCATAACATTCATGAAAAAGAACTACTAAAATATGGTCCTCATTAACTTCATAGTCCTTATTCATCATTTACCAAATGATGATTTTCCATTTCTGATCGTATAACTCTTTATCGATGCTACTGATGGATTCCAAACCATTTCCATCATGGATGCACATTCGATGTACAATAAAATCAAGTTGGACCCTGAATATGTGGATTAAAAAGCTATATAAGTGCCTCAAGGGAGCATATTATGTGAGGTCATTCCCTATGCATTAAAGAATGAAGGTTCTAGATATCAATGTGCCATGAATCACATCATTATATCATTCCACATAAGGATAGACTAATGTTTGGTTGGCGAATTGGTTGATAAATTCAGACATCAATGTGATCACGTCATGGATCCCTAGAAAACCATCAACAAAAATTGAAAACAATGTCATAAGATGAATCCATTAAAATTTTCTTTTGGATAAAAATCATGAAAATTACTTGGATTTTTGGTGTGCCACCATGACATTGAGGCTGATCTAGAGAAGACTCATGATATTTTAGAAATTCCACAATAATAAATATCTATTAACTATAGGGAATCCAAGGGAACCTCACTAACATTTGGGAATTCATATATAACATGACCAATAATCATCCCCCATTCACCATGGAAATGAATAATTTAATAAAAAATCATGTGTACAATGTCTATAAAAAATACATCGAATCTCTCAAGCAGTACATGTTGCACCCACTAGTTTCGTTGCCTCTGGTGGAATGAAGGCCAATAATATTATAAGTGGAAACCATGGAGTCCTCACTAGGAACCTAATCACACACAAAAACAATGCAGGAAGATATAATATTCATTACTACCTCATTTGGATGATACTAGGAAATGGGACTTGATACTCTGATGTCTATAATAACATCAATTAAATCATCTTCACAGTGAAAAAGATTATGAATTACATGGAGCACCAAGTTTGTATGGTTTATCATATTGGTATAATCAATTAAATCCTTGGTCTCTATATGTTTACTAGTCTCTTGGACCAATGGGTGTTTATTCTGAAACCATTCAAAATTTAGTTCTTGTCACATATGTCTGTGAATGTGAAAGCCCATGATGATTTCCTCGAATCACAAAATGACCCAAAAAATAAACCTAGGAACAAAAATATCCTATATGATGAGGTATTCTACACCCATGACACTCCATGGACATGTGAGATTTACGTTGATGGTGCCTCTCAAAGTCCCACCGGTATAAGGATGGGAAACCCATAGCTCTATCAGGTTGGTTTAGGGATTGTATTTGCCTCTCCATACAAAGCAGTTTTTTCCATCACTTTCTCAATATCTGAGGCTAAAAAAATAATTATGAAGAATACCAAGACTTCATCATTAGATTGTAACTATCTCTATAACCTCAAAAATAAAACCTGAATATCAAAGTGGAATTTAAAATGGCGATATGGAATATCTATCATGAATATGACATTAAAATGGAAGAATTGGACCCTCTCAGTAGCTACGTTAAGGGAAAGTTGGATATGTTCTCATTTTATCCCACATTACATCATTTACCCCCAATCACATAATGGTCATGCTAAGGAATTGAATATTATAGCAACCATCACAGTCATCCCAGATTGGGGGGGGGGTAGTAACAATTCATATAAAGCATCATATAGTTGTATCTTCAATCAGCATCTGTGATATGGAAGAACAATCATGTAGACACCACCCTAGAGCCTGAAGAACCAATAACTTACCCAAGATGGAAGGAACCCATAATCAATTATCTCACAAATGGGATACTCTTAATTGACAAAACCATAATGGAATAGATTTTTCATCATACAACAAAGATCACTCTACATGATTGACCAAATGAGTAGAAATTCTACTAAAATTGATGCTTTGATGGAATTAACTTCATATTCATATCACAAGGATAAATTCTCATCATCGTGGAAGATTCCCATGTAGGCTCTTTCCATTCCCATAAATCTAGAACTTGGATCTCCCAACAAATCATGAGATTGTGGTATATCAAAAAAAACCATGATACAGGACTATGTAGAATTCACCAAGAAATTCCAGGTGTTACAGTACCATGAAAACATAATACATCACCCCCACGAATTGCTATATATAACTAAAAATTCATGGCCATTTTAAATGGGGGGAATGAATTATATGGGTTCCATATCCCCTAACTATATTTGTGTGGTTCAAGAACATCCTTAATACAGCTAACATCTTTTCCAAATGGGATATGGTGATCCTCCTCATTGAAGTCGGAATGAAGAATCTCATCATGTTAAAAAAATCACATTTCATCACCATGATACAAGTACCTCACACAATATTGAATAAAACATCAAAAAATTCAATTTTATAGAGCTGAATACACTATACTAGGAGTACAATATAGAGTACCATCACTCTTATTGTTGTCATCTAGCGGTGAAAGGACAGATATAGGACATTAATAAGACTCTATATAACAAACACCACATGATGGTGAAATGCGATAAAAAGTATTGAACAAAAATATCCATCATACTTTATGGGCCTATCATACCACCACATGTACTACCACACATGCAACACCATACTTGTTTTTGAATGGGTTTGATGTAGTGTTACCCATAGAGGCCCATTTCTCATTTCATAGAATAGTCATTTGTGGAAAAATATCAGATGATGAAAAATTGAAAAATTTGCCTGATGAATTGGAACATCTAGATGATAAAATTTTGTTCACACTATAAAACCCGTAGGTCCATTAGAATCATATCACACAAGCCATTAATAAATTTTTTCACTTGCATTCATTCATCCAAAGAAAATTGTTTCTCACTCTCAGAACCGCGATGATACTGGGAAAGAATCCCCCAATGAAAGGACACAAATGGGAAAGCCCTTATATCTTATATATGGTCAATAATAATGGAGCCTAATAATTGAACACCCAGTATGGGGAGGATGTTACACCACCCACCAATGTGAGGGTTCTCAAGAAATAATTTTCATCACCATTGACATCCACATCAGCATAGGCCCCACAATTCATCATAACCACATGATGTTAAACTGTACAAAGCCAGTCTTGACCCCATAAGTTAAACTGTACATAGCTCATCGTAACCTCATGAAGTTAAAATACACATAGCTCATCCTAACCACATGATGTTAAACTATATGAGGATCATCCTTACCATTGGACGTTAATCTATATAGAGGTTGTCCTAACATCAGGATGTTAAATTGTATGGAGATCGTCCTAACCATAAGAAGTTAAACTGTATAGAGATTTTCTTATCAATGTGAATCTAAACTGGGAACTAGATTCTTATAAGAAACAAGTTAAACTAAACGTCATCTAGCATCCTTACCAAATGATATAAATATATACATATCCATAATATCCATCTTCATTCATATCGAATCATCGATTCCCTTACCACATGATATTTAACAACACAGGATTCCAAGAAACACATATAGGTTAATTCTCATTTCTAATGAGATATGTAGGGATTCATCGATCTCAAATCTTGGTCCATCCACCAAATGATAAAAAAATGACCCTAACCAGCTCTTGAATGCCTTTTGATGGTGAAAGGAACCCTTATCGTTCCTTGTTTCTCACACCAAGAATAACTCACATGGGATTAGGAGAATTGACAGGGGATTCTGCATATAAAAAAGGTATAACATATATTGACATGTCAATAATTTTCTTTAATTCAATACAATAAAGCAATACCATGGGACGTCACTCCATGTTGTTTAACTACATAGTTAATGTAACCTTCATGACATGAAATTGTACACACCTATATACCTCTCCCTAGTGACACCCCACAGTTGGGGTTGGAATTATACCACACCTCTGGCCGCACTCCCCCTCTTCACACCTGGGGGTCATCCTTATTGCATTACATTAAAATAATCCATTCTTCATGAACTACAGGTGTCTTGATTTTCATTTTAATGTGATACGTACTAACACACACAATTCCTATCCATGGACCCAGTTGTAAAATCACCACTCTTTAACATCATTCCATATTGACCCATTCCACTTGATATTAAACTATTTTGTTCATTATGAACTATTTGGGGCCTGATTCCAATCATCACAATACTTGAGGAGACTGCTCAGTCTTCAATCTTGGGCCCAGTTAAAAAAATCAACAAAAACAATTATTACCAATCCATATGGCCTTGACTTGTAATGATAGAGTTTATAATTCAATAACTATGTGTGACATGATTCCTATCAATGTAGGACATGTAGCAACACCCAACTTTCCATTACCAGGACCAGTCACGACCAATAAATAAAGAAAATTCTTCCACTATTCAAAGCGGTCAGAAATACAAAAGGAACCTCATTAAAAACTATGTCTGGATGGATTCCCATCACCATGGAATACATTGTGACACCCATAATTCCATTTAGGGGCCCAACTGTAGAACCACCATTTCACATCAACGGATCTACATCCTCACTACATCATGATAAAATTAACATCTCTTCGTAGTAGTTTTGTTCTCATGCTCATGAGATAAATAGTGACACCTGAACCTCCACCTATGGGTCCAACCTCGACATTTTCATCAGTTCAAGTTGTTTCATCTACATCCCCACAACATGATTCTAAAAAACAATTTATTCCAAGAAATACATGTGTATTGATTCCCAATATCGTGGGAAATGTAGTGACTTCTAGATCTCTAATCCCAGACCAAGTTGCAACAACTAATAGTAAATGCACCCTAACTATATAAGAATGTAGTCATACAAGCACATTTTTTATACATATAATAAATATCTATGTATGACATTCAAGTTTACATAATACATTCAAAAAATTTTGGGCAATTGTTCCCATATCCTCACATCATTATCTTAAACTTCATTTGAGTACTTCTTTACCACATGAAATTAAAATTTAAAGAAAACTAGTTTATTGTTGGACAGTAAAACTACACAAAAAAATATGCCCGAACCACATGATGTTAAAATTCAAGGAAAATACCATAAGATATGATGCTAAATGTCATGTAAAACAGCCCCACTACAAAGTGATAAATATTAAAAATCATCACACACTTTTCATTAATTATTTAACAACCACATGATCCTTACCTCAGTCAATTAGAGTGTAGGGTTCTTCAACCATCTTTTAAATGAACCTCAATCCATGTGCTACAATTCATGTTTTGAGTACCTCAGGTTACCTCTAGCCTTTACTATCCCCTATAAAATAAAATATATCTCTCAGTTCATCCATTATATTGACGTAAAAGGTCTTCAGAAACACTAATTGGTGAGAAATTGGACCAAAATAAAGGACTTTCCAATTGTTATGATCCTGACATCATTGTGGAAAATGTTATGACCATTGGATGATCTGAACCAATCCTTGTATTACTATCTCATATCCTTACTCGTGACCTGGGAACATTGATCCAAGATTAAAAACACTTATATCTCCCACTCAAATGTATTTTAGTGTTCTCTTAACCCTGGGTATCCTAATTATTCTCTTGTGAAACATATCCCATAATAGGTCTGTTGGTGTCAAAATATTGGAGGACAAAGGAAGAAGGAAAAGAAGCCCGCGCGCTGCCCCGCGAAGCTCAGCCATGGAGCGCACCCCAGCAATGTGACCGCCGCGAAGCAGAGGAGGCGGTAACGCTCCGCGAACTCCCTGATGTTCGCGAGGCCGCCATGAAACAGAGGAGGTGGTAACCCTCCGTGAACGGCCTAATTTTTGCGAGCCTGCCGCGAAGCATAGGAGGCGGTAACCCTCCGCGAACGGCCTGACGTTCGCGAGCGTGCCGCGAAGCCCCAGAGGCGGTAACCCTATGCGAACCCTATTGACGTTCATGACCCACCACGAAGAATGCGCGACCCCTTCTCGCTGCATGAGCTCTACTTCACGGCAACCCTTGCATATAAATACAGGTCTCCCCCCGAGCCCTCCAGACGGACAATCCGACCTTTCGGCTTCTCATCTCCTGAATCGCGAAGCATCCTTCACCCCGGGAATCATGAGCTCCGCGAGGTATTTTTTCTTCACGATCGGCCTTCACCTTGTCTTGTTTTGAGCCCCTCTACCAAGAGGGATTCCCTTCGCGAAGCCTAAGGTAATTCGCGAAGGAAGGGGATTCCCAAGGGAACCCGGGCAGCTGCGGAGCATTTATGCTTGGCGAACCACCCATCCTGTACAAGCGGTCCACATGCTAAGGTAGGGTCGCTGTACTCCGTGAATCACACTGATTCATAGCACTCGACTTCGTGAGGCACCCCTTCTTCGTGAGGAAGTGCTCCGCGAACACTATTCAACTTCGCGAATTACCTCCCATTCACAACCCTGCACCATGCAAAGGCCAAGGCATTCCACATCACGAAGCATACACCTTTGATCAGCAATTC
This sequence comes from Viscum album, assembly GCA_963277665.1. Lineage (NCBI taxonomy): Eukaryota > Viridiplantae > Streptophyta > Magnoliopsida > Santalales > Viscaceae > Viscum > Viscum album. Next base: position 202,921,774 of record OY728128.1, read on the forward strand.
CTCTTCTTGTGCGACCCTCCAATTTTTCACGATGTGATTTCAAAGTCCCATGGACAACACTACCCGTAGCGTTGCTCCGCCTAATGCTTCTTCGTATAGGCATGCTAATGGCTATTGCTTCTTCGCATATCCATGCTAACGTGGACCCCTCGATGGTTTGCTCTACGACCCATCTTTACCATGGCTTTACTGGTACCTTCCCTTCCCCAAGGGGTAGAGGGTACCAGTTATGTATGTCATAGAGGTATGGAGTAGACCCACCTCGTCCGAGCTTCAGGATGTTAAACTGCCAAGCACCTCGTCCTCAATACATGACATTAAACTGTGATCCCACCCCATGTTTCGAATGTAGGGTCCCCCCATCTCAGACATTCTTTATGGAAATTGAATCTTCCTCACATGTAATGTGATCCTCCCTTTTTGTAGTGTCGTTTGTCCATGGGACAAGGGCAAACACCATGGTATAAGCCCCCAAGCCTCTCTTGCGGAAGGTATCACCCATGGACCTCTGTATTTTCCCACTACCATGGCCAGTGGAGGGTGCGATAGGGAACGAGGCACCTTCCATCATTGGTCACAAATCCCTCTCCTGCTGCGCTTTGCCGCACCTTGGGCCTCCATCCTGGAGTAAGTCTCAGCACCATGGGCCGCCTAACGCATAAGCCCCACTTCGTTTCCCACGGGCGCATCCTCCGTGACGTGATTGTCAGGTCCCTGTAACCTCTTGTTTCTCATAACGAGCATAACTCACGTGAGCATAGAGTGAGCGCCGACCCAGACCCCCACCTTAAGTGAACTACATGTAATTTGATCAATTCTAAGGCATGGTACGTAGGAAGCCTCCATGAGGTTCAAGCCCACCACTCGGTTGTTTCTTCACGTCAAGTTCCACCCCTATCCAGCATGACGTTAAACTGTAAGCCCCGTCCATCATGACATTAAACTGCACACCGGAACTATGTGGTCTTTGATCCGTGCTAAGGCATGGTATGTAGAAATCCTCTATGAGGTTCAAGCCCACCACCTGTCGTTTATTCACCTCAGGGTTCACTCTCATCCCGCATGTTGTTAAATTACATTTCGGCCCAGCGGTAAGCCGTTGTGACCAACATGAACTACAAGGACTTTGATCCATGCTAAGACGGGGTACATAAGAAGCCTCCACGAGGTTCAATCCCACCACCAGTGGACCCCCCGGGTTCACATTCATGTCAGTTCTCCGACAAAACCCAACCCGAACTACGTGGTCTTTGATCTGTACTAAGGCGCGGTACGTAAGAAGCCTCCATGAGGTTCAAGCCCATCACCCGTTGGTCACTCCGACCGCCTTCATGACAGTTCACCAACACCTAGCCAGCCTAGTGTGTAATCCCCACACCATCTGGACCAAGGTCTCTTTTTCATTCACGTCGGTTCACCAACACCCACCATTTTGGCCTGAACTATGTGGACCTTGATTCCCTGCCACGGGGATACGTAGGAATCCTCCATGAGGTTCATTCCCATCACTCGGTCATTCCGACCTCCTTCACGTCAGTTCGCTGACAATACCCATCGGACCGAGGTCCACATTTACGTCGGTTTGCTGATGACACCCATCGGACCAAGGTCCACATTCACGTCGATTCACTTACGACCCCCATCAGGCCAAGGACCACCTTCGCGTCGATTTAATAGCACCACCCTGAACTACGTGGACTTTGATTCCCTGCCACAGGGATATGTAGGAGGTCTCTTCGAGGCTTAAGCGCAATTTCATTGTCTTCCTTGTGATGGTCCCATTTCATTCCCCCCCCCCCACTTAATTCATCCATCCATCATCCATCCAGATTCTCACCCGGGCCGCCACATCCTAGTGAGATCATGCCATTCCACTCCCCTCCGCAGCATCTGTGAAACCGCCCATGGGCTGACCCCGACATCAGCATCCCCTCAAGGGGGGGGGGATTCTTCACTCTGATCCACTCCATCTAGTGTTCTGATCAGGCCTATCCGTCCCCGTTGGACGTTAAACTTGAGGCATACCCCATGTTAAACAGGGGAAGCTGAGGAAAACCTCAAATACATGCCTATGGCATGTGATACCCCGTGCTCGATGTGGGATGACTCAAGCCTCCACGCCCTCAAGAATCTCTATAATAAGGGACAAAAGACAGACACGCCAATTCCCCAGTGGTCAGACACGTCAATGATGCCTCGACGTGACTACCCCCCCAACTGAAGGTTACTGCCCCGACCGGACACTTCGGAATTTCCTGAAAGAAGTAGTGTAATTAACCAGCGTCCATGAAAGGATGGCATTAGGAAGAGTTTCACGAACAACGTATTAAGTCTATGTAGGAGACCCAGATTAGGTGACGAGCTCCGAGGAGGAATCCATGGAAGGAAGAACCGTCATCCCATCATCCCAGTTTCGATCAAGGAGAATACTTCCCTTAATAAGGAGCGTATGCCGCCTGCCTTTGGAAAGCGGGAATGCTGGGCCACAAGAAAGCCGCACCTGTCGCGCCCAAGAAGACGGACGCGCGTGCCCCTGTGAAAGTGTCGGAAATAGAAATGGTGAACCCGACGTGAAGTTCTTCTCCTCAATGTATAGATTAGTAGCGCTCGAGACATCAGTAGATTGACGTATTACCGGATCCAGATATCTGGTACCGGGCCCCGCTATGTAAATAGCGGGCCTGGCATGAAACTTACCGGATGTTGGGGTAGTATAATGTGGGGAATTCCGTTCTGCAACATTGTCATCGTGGATCCCTCTTACCGGACATGGAAGACGTAATGATGTTGGGGCACTAGTTGTCAAATGTTTTTCCTCGTAGTGCTAACGAGTTAACCTCCCTACTTCCTAGGAACCAGGTTGCTACTATGGAGACACGATCACCGCCTGTTCTCCTACACAGGGGAAGGGGCAATAATAGCACAGCTGCTCCATGTGGCTCCACTTCCATCACAACGGCCTCTACATCCGTGAATACGGGACGCCCACGTCCCCTTTCTCCATCAGAGATTATCCAACGCAGGGTGATCAACGACCATGTACGTAGGTACGAGGAGAAAGGTGTCATCCCAACTTGTGATATGACCCGCCTGGACCTGGAGGCGTCTAGGCCCCGCCGTCAACGCCGCCCTCAAGGGCCGCGCAGGGAGCCCCTGCTCCCCACCACAACGTTCAATCGTTTTGGGAGCCTGTCCCTGGAATGCCTGGATGACTCCTCTCCTTACGCTGACGAGACGGGTGATGTCCAGCTCAGCCCGGTCAGAGTCCCAATCTAAGGTCTCCAGGCAAGGGCCACCATCCGGCCGTGTCGACGCCACCGTCTGGCTTTTCCAGAAGAGCAGGTAGACTATGCCCCTGCACTACCTACACCAGCTCGTCTGACCCGATGCCAGCGTCGGGCCCGAGCTGCGGACACCCGTCAAGGGGCATTGACATCAACATCTACTGTGGCCCAAGCCACTGCCGATGTGCATCATGGTGTCCCTGCATACACTGAGCAGGGGCACCCCTTCACCCGACCAGGATCAAGGCCCCAACCGCCCCATGGGCAGGCTGGGTTGACTCTTCGGGTCATAGGATTGAGTGGTGATCGCCGTGAACCAATTCGCAGTGATTTCGCCCTGTACGGAGGGCCTCCCCATACCACTATTCCACAGAGCGTGGGTCTTCCCCAATCCGAAGCACATCATGGAGGCATGCCTCGTGCTACCCCCATCCAGAATGAAGACCTGCCTCACGGTAGTGGCACTTGGCACGGAAGTCTCTCCCGCACCCACCACACCGGGTATGGAGTTCCCCCTCCTGCCCCCAACTGTCGATGTGAAGGTATTTCCCATCCGGTCCCTCTCCAACGTGGGTATACTCCCTACGTTCTCTCTACAACTGGAGAAGGTTCTTCTCGCCCCGGCAACCCGAGGGGTGAATGTCAGCCTCGCTCCACCCGCACCAAGCATGGAGGTCCTCTTCATGCTCCTGCCAGTTCAAATAGAGGTTCCGCCCATATGGGTGATGTTCGTGGAGGTCCTCCCCATGTTCCCTTAGACATTTTCCTTGGTTCCCCTCACACCCCAGCTGTCTCAAGCGGAATTCCTCTCCGCCACGGTGCCAGCGCCACTCTGAGACTATAAGTGGAGAATCATCCTTTTCCCGAAGAGCCTTCCAGGGGTAGGAGAGCGGGTCATCACCACCATAAGAAGAGTCTTGGGAAGGCACGAGTGGAGATCATGTTGGCCCGCTTCTCAGATTCTGAAGCATAATGCGACCCAACGATGGAACCTTCTCCTCAATCCTCCGTGTCAAAGACCGGGGCAGGAAAAAGACGCGTCAGCCTTCTTATGCCAGAATGCGAAGTCTACCGGATTCTCGCCTCTCTCTGCAGGTACATCCAGGAGGAGGAAATTGGGAAAATCCCATAGGTTCCGATCGTGCAGTCACAACCGTCATCACCAGAAGCACCCTCTACCTCTATCAGAGATCACAAATAGCTATTTTGGGGACCAACGACGGTAGAGCAACGACGTGACCCATCACTGGCGACCGCAGTTCCTGCACAATAATATGTGACTATCAGCCCATCGTATCGTGATGCTATGGTCAGGTCACCTCACTCTTTAGGGGATGGCCCAGAATTTGGTGTCCAGTCAGCTCGTTCGCCGTATTCTCCATCGCCTAGTTTACTGTCCCAGCGGTCCGCCTCAGTACCGCTACCGGTCCCTCAGCCGACCCCAGTTGATGAATGGGGCAATACGGGGCCAAACCCTAAATCTGAGCCCTGGAGCTTTTGGAACATTCTCACAGTAGATCACATCCCGGAGATGTTCTGGCCGACGGCAGTTCTGAACTTTTACGCACTGGAGTCCCTTACCACGGAGGAAGCAGAGTGATTTCGCCAAACCCTATGGGGGACGTAATTTCGCCTTCAATAACAGCGATTGTTGTACCCTAGGATCCAACTGCACTTCGAAGAAATCGGAAATCTATGACATCTGGTTGATTTGGCTTCACTCCTTGTGGCCCAGCACCCCGAATCACCAGGTCGCCAGAGTACCCTTCAACAAAAATGCGTTCAGAGTTACAAAGTACTCTGCAAAATCGTTAGGGAAGATACCCCCCATGTGAAAATATGTGGTTGGGGATAGTATGACTCACTCCTCTTTAGTATTATCCGGTAGCAGCCCGATTCGTTATGCAACATTGAGTACATTCCCCCAAGAGGGGTCGTGGTCCACATGGCTGATGCAGCGGACAAGGAGGACGAGCTGGAGTTTCTCGATGGAGAATTACCCCCTGGGGGTGTTCCACCACTGCTGGACCTATTAGGGAGGATTACCCATCAGCAGAGAAACATTCTAGGCCTCCTCATACCCACCGAGTCACTGGTACTCAGTTGGATGGCCAGTAAGGGTAAGGAGCACAACAGAACCTTCAAGCACTCCGAACAGTCCGCCCCAGTGCAGAAGACAGATGAAGACCCTGAAAATGCCACATTGTGCCAGCAGCTCGATGAGCAGAAGAGGCTGATCAACAAACTTTTGGCCGAGTGCACTGTAGAGCGCCGACCCAACTATGGTAATCCCAAGCCAAGGTAGTAGGGGCAGGAACAATTCCTCCCGGTGAGATGCCTCTGGGCAACCCTGATCATGCTACTCCTGCAGACAGGGCAGAAGCTGGAACTCATGGAAAGAGGGCGCGATATGTCTCGCCAAACCCTCCTGAGCGATAAGGCAATCTGAGGAATCCAGCCCGGGTTACCCTAGCATCCCCACAGGCCGTTCCGCCAGTCGCTCCACGAGCTACTGAAGCCATCTATTGTGTCGAAGAACCAAGAAACACACTTGTGATTAGGGACCCTCTTCAAGACAGGGACCCCCACCCAGATCATCTTATAGTGGAACTCATCGCCTGCCTCGAGGCATTGGAAACACAGTAGGTGGCTATCCCACCAGATGGCAAGCCATATCCCGTGTGGGTGGATGATATGTCTGCACCTCCGGGTTTTGGGAACCCCACTTTATCGCCCTTTAATGGGACAGGGGACCTGCCACATCACTTGGACCACTTTTCTTCCAGGTGTGGCCCCATGACGGGGACCCCGACCCAACAAGAAGCCGCCAAGCTCCGATGTTCCGTGCAGACATTGGAGGGTCCTGCATTCATCTGGTACAACCAGCACCCTATCAGATCAGTGACCAGTTGGGAGGATCTCCGCCGGCAGTTACTATACCGGTTCAGCTCCACCATGAAAAAGACTAGCATTGCAGACCTCTTCAAGTGAAAACAAAAGCCTGATGAGCGAGTTGCGTACTTCATCGCCCGGTGGAAGGGGCTCACATACTCCCTTGACATGCCACTAACTCAGGTTAAATTACTGACGATGTGTGTAGGTAACGTTAAAATAGAACTGGTTCCTTTCCTAATCACCTAGAACTACCCTAGAGGGTCCCGAGATTTCTCAGATAAAGCTCAGCGCCTCGAGGAAGCTTTGCAACAGCCTAGTCAGGCATGTTTGATGCCCCCTGTGATCCCATCCAGGAGGGCTGCTAGAGCCGAACCCGCCACGGTGGCCCAAATAGAAGCCCCTAGGCAGCTAGAATTACTGCCAGTGGCACTGGCCCCGCAACCCCACAGAGGTCCTCCACCTCATGCGCAAGCTCCTGCCCAGTAGCGACCGCCTCAGAATCGATAGGTTCCCCCACGCAATGTGCCACCACCACCAAGGCCGAACAACCAGGCACCGCCTCCTCGGCAGGCCCCTCTGGGCCCTCGTTAGGACCGGGCTCCCAGGTCCCCTAATCTGGAATGAAGGTACCAGACATACTCGTTCAATTAGAATCAGGTCCCTGGCTACTTCCGAAGTGCTCTAGAGCAAGGGATTGTGCGCTTTCCCGAGTGAAGAAGGCCGGCAGAAGAGAATCTCGCCGATCGCCCCAACTATTTCCCCTATCACCAGATTCTGGGGCACACCCTCAAGAAGTGTTATGTGTTTAAAGACTGGCTTCATGACCATGTCGACAACAAAAAAGTCAGGTTGGGCCTGGCCCCGACACTGGTAGTGGGTGTCTTCGTAGGGTCAGAAGTCGGTAGCGATAGCGATGGCGAGTGGCAGCAGGTTCCTAGCCATGGGTCCCAGAAATACGATGACTGGATGGCTCGATAAACTGTCGCACGTGCCCATGGTATCATTCGGGCATGCCTGAAATAGCCGGAGACTTTAGAGGAAGCAGCCGGTACCTCTGCATCGTCATCACAGCCGACCTTTTCCCTGAAGGGGAGGCTTCTACGACGCAAGAAAAAGAAACGCGCTCTACCGCTGTCGTCATCATCCCGCACTCTTGGAAACTTTATGCCTCCTGAAATGGGGATTCCTCCCAGAATCCACCCAGTGGTGGATGATTCGTCAACTGACAGCCAGGGGTATGCTTCTGTTAATACCGTGGAGTTGGTAAAGCCCTATATGATTCTCGACGAGGGGGAACGCCAGGAGAACCTCCCCAACATCCCCAGCAGACATCAACATCAGCAGAACCGCAGCCACGTGGGTCGTCGAGGCACGTCAGCAGGCGCTTTCAGTCAGGCCGTAAACGCTACTGAAACCAGACAGCAGGCTCAGCGAAGAGCTCAACACGCGTAGCCTCTTCTGATGCCCTCAGATCTACCTCCACCACTGTTCGTGCTACTAGATCAGGCAGAGCTTCCTCACCCGTATAGCAGTCATTCTTACCCGCCTGCAGGCCAATCTCCATTGTCCAGTCCTAATCTAGCGGCTACTCTCCAAGCCTCAACTAGTAGGCAGCAGGATATACCCAGTACTAGCTAGCCGCTGGTTCAACCGGCAGGACCCGCTATGCCTCCAACTATAGAGCGACCTCCTGTAGGCAGAAGCTCACATCTGGCATGAAATTATGATGTCCTGAAACACTTATCCGGCATTCTAGAAAGACGTTCTATCCTTGAGGCTCTTCACCTATCGTCTAAAATGCACGAAGCACATGCTGAGGCCCTAAGGAGCCCCCTCCAGTTTGAGACGGAGCGAGCTGCTGCAGAAGCCTCCCACACTGAGGTAATTGAGAATGCTGAATGCCAGGTAGTTATCTCGTTCTCCGGTGAATATTAATACCCTCCCATACATGGGAACATTCGCCCACTGTACATCACTGGTTAGTTTAACGGCGTGGAACTCCGCCGCTGTCTCATTGACACGGGTTCTGGGATCAACCTAATCCTGACCCGGACACTGCAGAATATGGGTTTGTCAGAGGATGATATAACTCCCTCCGAACTTAGAATTCAGGGATACGATAGGACCGAGCAATCCCCAATCGGCAAGATCCGCTTGAATTCCCAGTTCGGTGGCCTAATTGCCAGCACCGAGTTCATGGTAGTCTCCCAGGACACCGCCTACAATGCATTGATGGGAATGCCATGGCTTCACCTGCATGCAGCAGTCCCTTCGTCATATCACCAATGCCTCAAATACTCTCTCAATGGTTGAGTAGGAATGCTCCAATGAGATGCGTCTCCATTCGCCTCTTGTGAAGCCCGCTATCTAGACGCCGACTATTAAAAGAGCAAGGATAAGAAAATCCTAGAAAGTGAAGATGAACCCGCCCCTGTCACAAGTGATCCTTGGGTAAGCCTGGATGACACCTACATCTTACCAATCCATCGATTGGAGGCCACGACTCCCGACATGGGGTAGTGTTTTGTTGTTTCAGGAACGAAAGGAAGGAATGTTCCCATGTCCAAGCGATGGCAGAAAATCACCTTGTACTCCTACACCAACTAGGCTCAGGTGATCCCGGAACCTCCTACCCCTATGCGGTATTATAATGTTAGGATTATGGAAATGGAAAAACGTCATACGTGTCTCTTCCGCGGGGCTGGAATCAACCGACCCAGGGCAACATTTCACCACTGGTTTTATGTCATCAAATGTGGCCCCTTAGACCAAAGGCCAGATGGGATAGGATCGACTGTCTTCATTTCTATGGTATCAGTGACACATGGGTCTGTTGATATGATAACCACTACTGCCCAGGCCAGCACCAACTTCCAATCAGGGTTTGATAGCTCAGAAGTAGCTCCCCCTGTGGGAAATCCCTCCACAGGCAGAGATGAAAATATGGAGGATGCTCCCCCCGTCTTTGAAGAAGGTGTCTCTACCGTAGTCGATGAACTGGTACAGGTGAACCATGGTAGCGAGGCGAATCTGAGACCCACATTGATCAGTGCAACCATGTCCCCCGAGGAGCAGCAGCGGTACATAGAAATTCTCAAGCAGCACCGTGACGTGTTTGCCTGGAGTTACGGTGAGATGCGAGGGCTAGATCCTTAGGTAGCCTTTCACCGCCTTGGTCTCCTAACAAATCATCGTGGATTCAAGCAGCCTCCCAGAAAGATACACCCTTCTCACGGTTCCATGGTTGAGGCTGAGTTTGATAAGCTTATTAAATCCAGCTTCGTCAAGGAAGCCCAGTACCCCAAATGGCTTGCCAACATTGTGCCAGTCAGGAAGAAGAACGGGAAAATCAGAGTCTGCATCGACTTCCGCGATCTCAATCACCACTTCCCAAAGGATGATTTTCCCCTTCCGGTGACCGAGTTGTTGATTGATGCCATGGACGAGTTCCAAGACCTCTCATTCATGGATGGGTATTCCAGGTACAACCAGATCTGTATAGCCCCTGAGGAGGAGGAGTCCACTTCCTTCAGGGCTCCCCAAGGTACTTTTTGTTACCAGGTTATCCCCTTCGGCCTGAAAAATGCAGGTTACACTTTCCAGCCAGGTTCACATTGAATTGGCATATATAGGCTAAGTGGCCTTGGAGACCTCGGAGCTCCCAAATATTGCTCGAGGGAGGCATTTGGCTGATGTCATTGATCTTATCTCGGTCGATCTCAATGCCCCGGCTCATGAATAAAGGCTCCACCTACAAATGGGATGAAGAGTGTCGGGCCGCCTTCGAGGAAGTCAAGCAGTATCTGCTCCAACCTCCAGTTTTGATGCCACCTATCTCTGGAAAGCCGTTGGTCCTTTACGTGACCGCCCTAGAATGGTCCCTCGGTGCACTTCTCATCCATAATAACAATGAGGGGACAGAGAACAGCCTCTACTATCTCAGCTGCATCCTTCTCGACACGGAGATCAGTTACTCCCATATCGAAATGAGCTGCCTTGTGCTCGTGTTTTCCGTAAAGAAGTTGTGGCATTACCTGCAACACCATGAGGTAAAATTGGTCTCCCGGGTAGACCCACTGAAGTACATCCTAAACTGCCCCATGTTGACTGGCCGACTAGCGCGGTGGGAGGTGATCCTCCCGCAGTTCGACATCAGGTTCATGCCTCAGAAGGCCATCAAGGGACAGGAATTAGCAGACTTCTTAGTTGCCCTTCCATCCTCTGCAGATCAATCCCTGGACCTAGATTTTCCTGATGAGGTGATCCTCTCAGTCGATCATGTCGTGTCATGTTTGAAAATGCACTTCGACGGTGCCTCCCGGAGCCCCACCAGTAGGAGGCTCAACGATCCTAAGCTCAACAGAGTGGGTCTGGGTATCGTCGTCATCACCCCGGCGCAATCCATCCTCCCATAGTCATTCATGTTGTCATAATGTTGCACCAACAATGAGGCAGAGTACCAGGCTCTCATCACCGGCCTCGAGTTGGCCCTTGAGATTGATGTGCCCCATCTACATGTGAAAGGGGATTCTGAGCTGGTCATCAAGTTGGTCAATGTAGACTATGTTGTCAGGAAGCCAGAGGTCGTGCCATTACTGGAGTGCAACCTCCATCTAATGGCCCAGTTCACTCCTCGACCAAAGGTTTCCCATCTCCCTCGGTCACAGAAAGGTCAAGCAGACGCTTGGGCTGGCATAGCTGCGTCGCTCGCAGAACCTGAGTAAGATGATTTGGTCATACATGTGGCACACCGGAGTGTCTTTGCACCCATCATCCCAGAGGACAACAACAGCCTACAGGTAAGTCATCATACCATAGGACCTTCTACGTCAATGGTCCTAGGCTCACCAGACACAGTGGTTGAGCCCACTCCCAACTGGAGAGCAACTTTTTCCGAGTATCTCCAAAATGGTTGCCTCCCGGACGATCGGGCCGAGCGTGAGCGAATCTGACGCCGCACACTGCAATTTACCCTCCATAGTTGTCCCAATCATGAGCGGATCCTCTATAAGCAAGGCTTCGATGGTTTTCTCCTCCATTTCATTCAAGGAGTTGAGATTTCTCAGGTCATGCAAGAGGTTCACGCTGGTTCCTGCGGTGCCCACTAGGTTGGGCCTAAGCTGTCCCATCAGATCCGGAGGTTGGGGTACTTCTGTCCCTCTATGATCCATGATTGTATCAAGTTTTCCAAGAGATTCCAAGTGTGCCATGGTCACGCTAACTTCCTGAATCGGCCACCAGAGCCTGTCCACTCCACCAAGTACTATTGGCCATTTGCGGTGTGGGGACTCGATGTCGTGGGACCATATCCACCGGTGACAGCTTGCCAGTGTAGGTTCATCCTAACTGCTACAGATTTCTTCTCCAAGTGGGCAGAGGTAGTTCCACTAAAAGAGGTTATGGTCTGTTCCATCATTGACTTTGTGAGATCCGATATCATCCATCGGTTTGGAGTCTCTCACACTGTCCTCACCAATAAAATCACCAACTTCCGTGTGGCTGAGCTGAAGAAATTGTATGCCAAGTACAATTTTTGTTCGAACCATACCTCTCGTTACCATGCACATTCAAATGGACAGATCGAGGCATTCAACAAAACCCTCTCTAACATTCTTTAGAAAATGTTTTGTCAGAACAAGAAAAGTTTCCGGACAAGTTCCCCAACGCCCTCTAGGCTTATCGGACGATGACTCGTAATTCCAACTAGGTGACCCCATATTTATTGGTGTTTGGGGTTGAGGTCGTCCTGCCAGTAGAGATCCAGCTGCCATTGCTATGCACTGTAGTCTACAACCAACAGGCGCCAGATACGGTGGCCAAAATCCATCTAGCTGAATTGGAAGCAATGGACGAGAACAAGCTTCGTGCCCTGCACAATCTGGAAGGCATAAGAACAAGATAGCCAGAGCCTTCAACAAGAAGGTTCGCCTTCGATCTTTTCTGCACGGCGACCTAGTGTTGGCCCTTCGAGCACCAATGATTCTCGGTAGGAAACCGCCCAAGCTAGAGCCCAAATGGGAAGGACCATACATCATCCATAAGGTTTACCCCAATGGAGCATACAACTTGGTGACCACAGATGGTGAGCGCATAACTCCTCCCACCAATGCCAAGTTCCTCAAATAGTACTTTTCCTATGGCCCTTGGTCCTACACGACCTTAAACTGTATGGTTCTACACGACCTTAAACATTATGGTCCTACACGTCCTTAAATTGTACAGTCCCGCACAACCCTAAACTTCATGTTACGGTCCTGCACTGCCCTAAACTGCATGTTACGGTCCCGCATGACCCTAAACTGCACCACCGTCCTACATGACATTAAAACTACGATATCATCCCGTATGAAGATAAACTGTAAAATGGTCCGAGCTCTATGACCTTAAACTAAGATCTCCCCCCCGTCCTTACTGTAAGACGATAAACTACAAGATGGTCAGGTCTCCCTGACCAAGGATCAGCCTCAGGCCCCTTGTCCTCTTCGGGCCCCTGGCCCCCGTCCTTACTATAATATGTTAAACTGCAAGCCGGTCAGGCCTCCCTGACCGAGCCTCAGCCTCAGGCCCCTTGGCCTCTTCAGGCCCCGACCCCCGTCCTTACTGTAAGACGTTAAACTGCAATTCATTCAGGCCTCCCTGACCGAGGCCTATCCTTAGGCCCCTTGGCCTTCCCCGACTCAGACTCTATTGTGGGATTGTGTGGCGTGGCTCATTCACGTCGGGTTACTCACTGTATTGTACATATCCCTATATAAGATGTCTCCCTCGTCCTACATGACATTAAACTACATCTCGTCCGGAACGACATTAAACTGCGCATCAATAACTATGTATGGATTGATTTCCATTCTAATGGGATACGTAGGAATGCTCGGACGCTTCGTCTTGAGACCAGCCCTGAGATATTCTCTTTCACTGTCCGCCCCTGGGTATAGTTTCCTCAGAGGATCCTTGCATGACGAGGAGTAGGCATCCTTAGCCCCACTCATACAGGGATTATAAGGGTCGCACCATGTGACCACTCCCATTCTTTTATCCTCCCACGTCCTCACCGCATGACGTTAAACTGCATGGCCTTCAAGAACTACGTTTGGATTCATTCCCATCCTAATGGGATACGTAGTAACGCCTGGACATTTCATCTGTTGGCCCAGCCCAAAAGCCAAAATCTTCCCCTCGGGTCAAGAAATATGGCAGGGTGATCACTTTTTCCCCGACTCACGTCGAGCAAGCCTAGACTCAGCTGCACGTCCCCCTGGATATGTTCACCTTTTTGTGAATGGGTACAGCTATGATTCACCCACTCCTTGATTGGGATTCCATCACATTCCTCTCCTGGAGGAACCCCCAAGAATGGCCTGGATACCATGCCCAAGGGCTCTCCTACTGATACTGGCCAACGCCCCCGAGGGTTTCCGAGCAACAAGCTGATACAAGTCCCGCGTTGCGAATTTGGTCAATGATCGACGCTCATTTGTTGCTCCCATATCAGGTCACTATAGGGACGCTGTGTTTCGAACATGGTCAATAATGTCCTGGATCTTTAGGTCCACCCTGAGATGTCCCAAACATCGAGTGTAGTGATTAATTCTGCCCCATCCTGAAGCGACAAACTTCCCTCTGGGTGTTGCCAACGGTCGGGCCCACGACCCCGATTCTCTTACAAGGGATGTACGGGGTGGTGTAGGATTATGTCCTCATTCACACTGGGTTACATGATGTCGTACACATCCTCAGATGAGAAACAGTTATCTCTTTCCCTATCCTCATTGCAAGATGTTAAACTGCAAAACTGGTCAGGCCTTCCTGACCGATGCTTAACCTCAGGCCCCTTTGCCTTTCCGGGCCCACGACCCCCGTCCTCACTGTAAGACGTTAAACTGAATGTTAGTCAGGATGTCCTGACCGAGGCCCAGCCTCAAGCCTCCCTCACTGAGGACTAGCCTCAGGCCCCATGGCCTTTTCATGCCTTAGCCCAAATTCTTACTCGGAGTGTATGGTGTGATGAGGGATTATGTCCACATTCACGTCAGATTGTTCACCATACCATACACCTCCAGGGAATCCTATTCCCTGACCCTCGTCCTCATTGCAGGATGTTAAACTGCGAGTAGGCCAGGCCTTCATGACCAAAACCTAACTATCAGGTCCCTTGGCCTCTTCAGCCCCCTGGCCCAGGTTCTTTCCTTCGGGACAGTGCAGAGTGGTGCATGATTATCTCCTCATTACTCGCTAGGCCTCCCATGCCCTCGATTGGGTATCCTACTCCATGGGTATCTTCTAGAACTAAGTGTGGCTTGATTCCCATCCTTATGGGATACATAGGATCACCTGAATGCCTAATCTTTTTGTCTAGCCCCACCTCTCGAAAATCTTCATCCCACCTTGGCCCCTTGGCCTACCCTTCCTCCATGAGGGGAGTATGTGGCATGGTATGGGATTAAGTCCTCATTCATGTCAGTCTTGTAATGACCACTCCATGTACCTCTCCCTCTCGATCTATTTCGTCGACCATCTTCGGCGGTTCACCAATGTGCCTAAAGGTACTCTGGTTTATTACCTGGAATGTCGGACTTTACTCGGACACGTCCACACCTGATTTTCAGACTTTTTTGTATCCCTCCATCAGGGCTTCCATAACCTTTCACACCCAGAGGGACCCCCATGAACGGCTTGGATACCATGCCCAAGGGCTCTCATACCGTTATGAGCCAACACCCCCAAGGGTTTCGGACAATAAATCGATAAAAATCCCGTGTTGCGAATAAGGTCAGCGGTCGATGCTCGTTTGTTGTTCCCACCTTAGGCTAACGCGATATGGAGAATTTTTTTCCGGCACGGTTAACCGATATCCTCCATCGCCACGCCAACCCCATTAAGCCCAAAATTTCAGTTACAAAATTCACATCCTTCCTCATTCTCATCATGTCCAAGTAGTGTTTTGAAACTCCTGATAATATTCCTTAGTGCACATCTGCGCATTATGGGAACAAAGCCACGTCAGAGGCATCTTTTGGGGCCCTTCACCAACTTCCCCTAGATGGATGTTTCAGGTATTGCGATATGGATCCCCCCCTTGTTTCCCACACCGAGATTAACTCACGTAGGCTTAGGGTTCGGGTTGAGGTCTACGCTCACCTATAATGTTGTCATCTGCCCATGGTCGGAGCTCTAAGGCCACAAACTAAGATCACTTCAGAACTACGTTTTGCTTGAGTCCCATCCTCATGGGATACGTAGGACTGCCCGAACATCTACGGGTCTAGCTTATTTGGGGGATAAACTCTACCCCTTCACCTCTCACCCCTTGGCCTGAGGTATCTTTCTCAGGATTGTATGGTATGGTGAACGATTACATCCTCATTCACGTCGGTTATGCCACACGACACCATACACATTACCCATCTAGCATCGTCTCTGCTACTTCTGCATTGCATGATGTTAAAATGTATGCTTGGTCCTATCACACGACCCTAAACTGTGACATTATCGTCCTGGCCGGACGATGGAAAACAGCACTTCATTGTGATGACCTCGTTGTAGAGAACATCACGTTGGGTAATGGTCACATGCCATTCCATTTGTCAACGCCTACCATGGTTTGATTCTTGCGGCAACACCAGGGATTGAGAACCTAGGCATGTTTCTTCACAAAAAAAACACTCACCTTAAAGGACAAACAAGATTTATCAAATTCTGCTTCTTTTGGTGCAAGGGACATGCCCACACTTACGTTTTTCCCCAAAACTGGTATCTTTTCTTGTCACCCTTCATAACTACGTATGGCTTGATTCCCATCCCCATGGGATACATAGGAGCACCTGGGAACTTCCCCGCAGCCCCATACTAACTTTCATGTTTGGTCCCTTGACTCGCGCACTCCCCAGAGAAAGCATGGTAAGTAGTGCTTATGTCCTCATTCACGATGGGTTTTGTAACCACCTTACCGTGTGTCCCCTAATCTCCTTACTCCTACATGGTCCGAGCTCTAAGACCTTAAACTAAGACCCTTTCATGAACTACGTGCAGCTTGATCCCCATCCCCATGGGGTACGTACGGATTCCTTTTCACTTCGCTTCAGGCCCAGCTCAACTTCAGCTTTTGGTCCTTTGACCTAAAACCTCTCTCAAGGGAGCTTGTGCGGTGTGGTATGGGATTATGTCCACGTTCATGTCGGGTTGCTCATTGCACCGTACACACCCTTGGTTCCCATCCAAGTCAGGCGTTTGTAAATACCCATCACGTGCCTCCTACGATTTCTCCCACTCATGGTCCGAATTCTACGAACCTAAACTAAGATCTCCCTATGGGAAAGGACTCTTCTCCCTCTATCTAATATGGCTCATTATCATATGCAGGTGCGTTTTGACAAAGTGCCCGAAGTGTGGGATTTTCATGGGGACATTCCCCTCGTCCTATGACCAATCTTTGTGCACTCGTTGTTTGGATCCTCACCCTCTTCCACATCCAAAAGGACCCTCAGGCGACATAGATGCTAGGCGTAAGGGCTCTCCATGAATTATGGACCTAAGGGCCCTCCAATCGTTTCGGGCCAACGTCCCTATGGACCTCTGAAAACATCTATGACATGGTCTCATGTTTCGAACATGGTCAACTGTCGACCCTCATTTGTCTGTCCCCATTCAATGCTAATGCGATATGGATGCAGCGTTTCCGCCACGGTTGACAGTTATCCTCCATCGTCACACCACCATCATTGTGATCCAAATCTCAAGCATCATTATTCACACATTTCCACTTCCTCATGTTCAAGTGGAATTCCAACACACTCGTCTCTATCTCTTCGTGCATCTAGGTGCACCATATAATTGTGTTAGTATCATGGGGCCGGTATTCACCGAGCGTCCCTTCAAACAAACCTACCCCTTTGTCGGGAAATTCCCACCACTACTTCTTGTTTCCCACACCGAGCACGACTCATGTGGGCTTAGTAGTTTTAGAAGGATGTGTACCAACATGGTCAGGATTCTCATCGACCCCTCATAACTACGTATGGATTGATTCCCATATTCATGTGGTACGTAGGAATGTCTGACCACTCTGATTCGGGGCCAACCTAATTCTCACACTTGGTCCCTCGACCTGAATATTTTCCTCCGGGGGTACATGGTGTGATTTTGACTTCAAGTCCTCTTTCACATCGGTTTCATTACCACCACACCATATTCTCCCTAGGCTCTTCCCTTTAACGTCCTATCATATGATGTTAAACTACGGGAGATTTCCTTAACGCATGACACTAAACTGCGATTCTACCCTGAACAAATTCAGGATGCCCCATGTTAATTATGGGGTGCACCAGAGCCTCTACCAGAGAGAATTTCACCTGTTAGTGTTGGTCAATGACTACACTATGTTCCCAGAACTATGGGTGGATTGATTCCCATCCTCATGGGATACGTAGGGACACCCTAGTATTTTACCTAAGGTCTATCCCATAGGAATAATTAATCATGTTCTTCCCCTTTCGGGCCTCCCGGCCGGACCCCTCATAGTGGACCATGTAACTATGACTCAGCCTTGAACAAGTTCAGGATGCCCTAAGATCCCATTGGGAAGCGACAGACCCCCTCGACAGAGAGGCCCAATCCCAATGAAGGAATGATCCCTGATCAAACTGATGCACCCATCTGGCATACTCCGACCACAGTGGTGTAATTACATGAGTGTTGGATTCTGTTTGGACAAACCATCACTCCATATTCCATGCTTTGTGTGCCCCTTATTTGGACCCTCGTCCCCTTTCATGTATGGAGGAACCCCCTAACATTATGGATGCCTGACCTATGGTCCGCCTGCTGTCCTGGGCCAAAATTCCGGAAGACTGGTCATGTTTGGAAGGACACCCTAATAGTATGGATGCCTGACCTATGGTCCACCTACTGTCCTGGGCCAACGTCCCGAAGGATTGATCAACAACATTTGTGACATGGTCCTGTGTTTCGAACATGGTCAATGGTCGACCCTCATTTGTTGTCCCCGTCTCAGGCTAATGCGATATGTATACTGTGTTTCCGCAATGGTTAACGGTTATCCTTTATTGTCATGCCATCCCCACAGTGTTCCGAATCTTGGGTATCGTGATTCACACCCCTTTGCTTAGCAATTCCTCTTCCCGTGTGACCCTCCAGGTTTGCACGATGTGATTTCAAAGTCCCATGGACAACACCACCTGTAGCATTGCTTCGCCTAATGCTTCTTCACATAGGCACGCTAATGGCTATTGCTTCTTCGCATGGCCCTGCTAACGTGGACCCCTTGATGGTTTTCTCTGCGACCCCTCTTTACCATGACATTTCTGGTACCTTCCCTTCCCCATGGGGAAGAGGGTACTGGTTATGTAAGTCCTAGGGGTACGGAGTAGACCCACCTCATCCAAGCTATAGGATGTTAAACTGCCTAGAACCTTTTACTCAACACATGACGTTAAACTGTGATACGACCCCTTGCTTCGCATGCAGGGTCCCCCCGTCTCGGACATTATTTACGTCGCTCGTCTCCATGGGAAATGAATCTTCCACAAATGGAATGAGATACTCCATTTTTTAGCGGCAATTGTCCACGGGAAAAGGGAGACCACCTTGGTACAAGCCCCCAAGCCTCTCTTACGGAAGGTAGCACTCATGCACATCCATATATCCCCACTACCAAGGCCAGTGGAGGGCATGATAGGGAACGAGGCACTTTCCATCTTTGGTCCCAAATCCCTCTCATGTTGCGCTTCGCCGCACCTTGGGCCTCCATCCTAGAGTAAGTCCCAACACCATGGGTCGCCTAACGTGTAAGCCCCTCTTCGTTTCCCACGGACGCATCCTTTGCGACATGATCGTTTGGTCCCTACAACCTCTTCTTTTTCACACCGAGCATGACTCACGTGAGCTTCGAGTGAGCGCTGACCCTGACCCCCACATTAAGAGAACTATAGGGACTTTGATACGTGCTAAAGCATGGTATGTAGGAAGCCTCCACGAGGTTAAAGCCCACCACTCACTCGTTTCATCACGTCGAGTTCCACCCCTGTACAGCATGACGTTAAACTGTATGCCCCATCTAGCATGATGTTAAACTGCACACCGGAACTACGTGGTCTTTGATCCGTGCTAAGGCATGGTACATAAGAAGCCTCCATGAGGTTCAATCCTACCACCCATCATTTATTCGCGTCAGGGTACACTCTCGTCCTGCATGACATTAAACTACATTTCGGCCCAGCGGTAAGCCATTGTGACCAACCTGAACTATGAGGACTTTGATCCATGCTAAGATGTGGTACGTAGGAAGCCACCACGAGGTTCATTCCCACCACCAGTGGACCCCCCGAGTTCACTTTCACATTAGTTCACCGACAAAACCCAAACTTAACTATGTGGTCCTTGATCCGTGCTAAGGTGAAGTACGTAGGAAGCCTCCATGAGGTTCAAGCCCATCACCCGTTGGTCACTCCGACCTCCTTCACATCGGTTCACCAACAGTTGGGCAGCCTAGTGTGTAAGCCCCGCACCATTTGGACCAAGGTCACTTTTCTTTCACGTCGGTTCGCCGGCACCCACCATTTTCACCCGAACTATGAGGAATTTGATCCATGTCAAGGTATGGTACGTAGGAAGCCACCATGAGGTTCAAGCCCATCACCCAGTCATTACGACCTCATTCACATCGGTTCAACTCCATCCCACATGTTGTTAAAGTATATTCCACATTTCATCTGAACTACGAGGACTTTGATCCATGCTATGACGTGGTAGGTAGGAAGCCTCCACGAGGTTCAAGCCCACCACCAGTGGACCCCCTGGGTTTACTTTCAAGTCGATTAGCCGACAAAACCCAACCTGAACTACGTGGTCTTTGATCTGTGATAAGGTATGGTACGTAGGAAGCCTCTATGAGGTTCAAGCCCATCACCTGTTGGTCACTCCGACCTCCTTCACGTCGGTTCACCAACACCTGGGCAGCCTAGTGTGTAAGTCCCACATCACCTGGACCAAGCTCTCTTTTCTTTCACGTCAGTTTTCCAACACCCACCATTTTCACCTGAACTATGATGACTTTTCTTCCCTTACTTGGGGATACGTAGGAAGCCTCCATGAGGTTCAGGCCCATCACCCAGTCATTCCGACCTCCTTCACGTCGGTTCTCTGACAATACCCATCGGACCAAGGTCCACATTCATGTCGGTTCGCTGACGACACCCATCGGACCAAGGTCCAAATTCACGTCGGTTCACTGATGACACCCATCGGACCATGGTCCACATTCAAGATGGTTCACTAATGACTCCCATTGGGCCAAGGTCCACCTTCACGTCGATTTACCGGCACCACCACAAACTATGCTGACTTTGATTCCATTCCACGAGGATATGTAAGAGGTCTCTTTGAGGATTAATCCCAATTTCACTGTCCTCCTTGCGATGGTCCCATTTCATTCCCCCTCCACTTCATTCATCCATCCATCATCCATCCTGATTCTCACATGGGCCGCCACATCCCGGTGTGATCATGCCATTACACTCCCCTCCACATCATCCGTGAAACCGCCCATGGGCTGACCCTGAAATCTGCATCCCCTCAAGGGGGGGGGATTCTTCATTATGATGCACTCCAGCTAGTGTTCTGATCAGTCCAATCCATCCACTTTGTAAGTTAAACTTGCGGCATACCCAGTGTTAAATAGGGGATGTTGAGGAAAACCTCAGATACATGCCTAGGACATTTGATTCCCCGCGCTCTATGTGGGATGCCTCAGGCCTCCACGCCCTCGAGAATCCCTATAATAAGGGACAAAAGACAGACACGCCAATTCCCCAGCGTTCAGACACGTCAATGATGCCTTGACGTGACTAGTCCCCCAACTGAAGGTTGCTGCCCTGACCGGACCCTTTGGAATGTCCTGACAGAAGCAGTGTAATAACCAGAATCCATGAAACGATGGCATTGGGAAGAGTTTCACAAACAACGTATTAAGTCTATGAGGGAGACCCGGATTAGGTGATGAGCTCCGAGGATGAATCCACGTAAGGAAGAACCGACATCCCATCATCCCGGTTTAGATCAAGGAGCAGACATCCCTGAATAAGGGGCGTATGCTACCTGCCTTTGGAAAGCAGGAATGCGGGGCCACAAGAAAGCTGCGCCTGTCGCGCACAAGCGGACGGACGCGTGTGCCCCGGTGAAAGAGTCGGAAACATGGTCCATATGAGTCATGACCAAAAACAACCGGAACATTGGTCAAAGATGTATGATTTTAAACACTAGGATATGATGGTTAAAATCAGAAAACCTTAAACTACTATTGAAAGATACATATAACTTTTCATGTGGAAAACCATCAATAGGTGGCCGAAGAAAATGTTGAGTCATCACTCGCTAAACTCTTTACCTTCAATGTTTAGGGAAAAATAATTACAAAAATAAATATGATATAAAGCCAATAGGGTCTACTCTATATCCCAAGTAAAATAAAATCCACGCACAATGGGACCACTGGTTATGAAAAAAGTAAGAGAATTTGTTTTTCACATCTATTCACCATGAGAATATATTCGTTATGTGGTGACATAACATTTATGATTTGGGGACTCTTAATGGATATTAGATATTTTTAAAAAATAAAACACCATTATTTTAGTGCTTTGAATCACCATAAACCTTACATGGCCCTTGGAAAATAAATATGGCTTCAAGGGACCCATTGCTTGACTATTCAAAAATTCCTATGGCTCATGCATATAGTCCCTTATCTGTCAACCAAATGAATCACTATACAAAAGGAAATTCCTACCCAAATTAGCCTTGAAATCATAACTGATACACTCAAAACAATAGGGTGTGTGAACTACTCAGAATTTGAATATCCCATATCTTCTTCCCAATCAAAGAACATTGGACCACTATTTATAATCCACGTAAAAAACTATCCGAGTGGATTCATTATCATAGACCTTAAATCACTTTATTTTGTACCCTTTTTCAAATAAACATCCTCACACTACATTCTCTAACAAATTATGGCCCAATCCTAATGATTAAAAACTATTTGGAATTGATCTTGAGCATCATAATCCAGTGTTGAAATGGACTAGGGTTCCCAAACCCATCCTGCATAGCTTTCCTCCAATACCCAACATCATCATCTAAAAATTTGAGTCTTTATAAATCATTCATATCCCTCATAAATAAGTAGATATCATCTTTTTATTGGCCCTGATACAAACTCAAAAGTTCCCTGACCAAATGACTAAAGGAATAACCTCATTATTAGAAAAAATATTTAACCCTTCCAAGCCCTTATATAATTATAGTGACCCAGCCTTTTCTTACATTACAATTACATCATTTTAAAGGTAAATAAATAATAGTATTACACATATAGTATCCAACAGTTTAGTGTCTTGGGAAAACTAGGACCATACATATCAATTACAACATCAAGCATAAACATTTATTTAATTTCTTCTTATCTAGCTTCTTATTGGCACTTGCCCTCTACTTAGTACATGTAGCCACCTGAGGATATACATCAAAATGGGTGATATAAAAGCTTAGTAAGAGGATAAATAAGAATAATATATCATGGGGTGAGCATAATAATGACATAGGAAAAAGATCATGAACATGAGAGGAACATAAATAAAAGACTTGAAATGTTGCAATGCATAAAAATGAAACATCATGTCTTAGTAGTTAACTACCACACATACTTTTCAACCAAGATAGAATCTTGTTCGCACATAATTTCACATTTTCTCATGAGATTCATCACTTTACCCAATGCATTGGAGCGCCGTATAATTCCAGGAGCACCTGTCACATTCAATCATTCATATTGCGCTATATAATTCCTGGTGCACCCATCACTTCATAAAATTATCATCATCATGCTTTCCACATGGAACATATATAAAAAGTGAACATAACTAACCCATGGAAAGTAATGGGTGACATCTCATAATAAAACATTCATAAACTTTGGGTTCCCGAAATAAAGAGGGAATAACATACATGTTACAAGAACCGTCCACTTTGAGTGAGAAGTACTAGGCGTGTTCTTAAAAGAAGAGTTCTTTTGGAAAACATTTTTTTGACATAAAAACCATTGACAAACATTTATATCCCTGAAATGTAAATAAAATTATGAACACATGATCTTTATGGAGTAACCATATAAAAAATGTAGTGAAGGAGGGAGAACCCGAAGGATGAAAGTTGGGTTGGAGAATTTCCCCTTACCTTGTATCTGAATGCTTCCTTCCCTTTAATGTCCTGTATAATGACATTATATTCATTAATTAGAAATACATAACCTTTTTTACATTAATATTGTTCATTATGGTTTCATTAATTGATTTTATGTTCCCTTTGATGAGTTCTAGAGTTTAAAAACATTGTTCGAGAATGTTTGATTTTATGGTTTTCTTGAGTGGTTCACATGTATTCTTAAATTGAAGTTTGGGTAGAACATGGGAAAACATCACGAACAGATATTACATGTTATTAATTATATTATAAGATTCTGAATTATCTTATAATTAATCATATTATATCCATGTGGATGAATCATTAGAAAAGAATTAAATGATGATTATTTGGGTTAATTTGGGTGGTTTTTTCGATCACAATGAACTTGTTTTAATTTATCACTTAGTAATATGGCCATAAGTTATTTACAGAACATTAAATAGGAAATAATACATATAAAAAATTCTGGATCAACCATAAAAATGTTTTCATTACCATATATGAAGGTAGAAATGGATGAAGAAATCATGTCGTTCTTGATGATGATAAATTAACCCCTCACGAACAACGTTTTCTTTAATAATATAAAAGGAAGAGGGAAAGGGGGTTAGATGATATAATATCACATTAGCTTCATAAAATTATATTATATGTATAATACTGGAAATAAAATACCATTTTAATTATGATAGGTTGGGATAGATCAAGAAATGAACTAGAACATGAAAGGAAAATTAAAGGTGAAGAGGGAGAGAAATTACCTCTAAATCCTCCTCTTGAAATTGTCCTTAAGGAAGCTAGGATTGGTCTTTTGATAAGACAAGAAGCTCTTGGACGTGGTACATGGTCTAGGGAAGATTTTTGGGAAGATTTTATAGAAGGCTTGGAGATTGAGAGGTGTGAGGGAATGAGGGTGTGAAAGGTGGTTTTTATAGTGGAGGGGAGAGGGGTTTCCTTAATATAAAATTCATTATTTTTTAATTTCTCCTAAGACAAGGAATCATGAGTATTGAATGACCATGAATATTAATATTATCATGTGATCCCAAACCAAGTGGGCTTATATCATCAAAACATCACACATGACTCTAAAATTAGCTTATTTAGCTTATTTTGGTAAATTACGGTATTTCACTATTCATAAAAATTCAAGTATTTCAAAAAATTCCTAAAAATTTACCCCAACCATTTTTCGACGTGTAGAATCAAAAAATTAAGTCCATTTTTCAAAAATAATTTTCTATATATAATTAATTTAATATTTAATTAAAATCATAATTTACATAAAAATAGTTTTTTAAATTAAAACTGATTTTATAGTGTTTTCAAAAATTACGTAGGGTCTTATAAAATTATCTAAAAACTATAATACATTGATTTCATAATTAATGAACACATTTTATGAAAATACATTTTATTTTAAAATAATTAATTAATTATAAATAATTATTTATGACTTATAAAATACCAAAACGTTTATTAGGTCAAATTGTCACTTTCTAAGATGTCTAAATTTTACTTAATTAATAATAGGAAAGGTTACTCGTATTTTGGATGATTTACTATTCATAAGGGTCATATTACTATTCATAAGGGTAGGTTACTATTCAAAAGGGTACGTTACTATTCACCAAAAATTATTTTTATTTCATTAGAAACCAAAAATCATCTTGAACACATTTGTGTATGTCAGATTTTCAAAATTCCAAACAAAGATGTGACAAACTTATGTTTAATGGTCACTTACACTTAGTAGTTCATTATGTTGTGTTTTTATGTTATTTTAGGACATAATTATATGAATGGAATTTCCATTAAAAAACATTGGGTCGTTACATTCTTCCCCCCTTAATAAATTTCGCCCTCGAAATTTCACTTTACATAAACAGGTGAGGGTGTTTCTCCATTATTTCCGCTTCTGGATCCCAAGTTGCTTCCTCAAAATTATGGTTCCTTGAAAACACTTTTAAAATATGGGTTGTCTTGTTCCATATAACCTTATCTATCTGATCCAAAATCTTTAATGGCTTCTCCTCATAGGAGATATCATCTTCCAACAACACCACCTCGGAGTTTAGTACATGTGAGGGATCAGGTCTGTACTTCCTCAGGAGTGATACATGAAACACATCATGAACTCGAGCCATATTCGGTGGAAGTTCAAGACGATATGCTTCGGCTCCTATGCGGTCAAGGATCAAAAAGTGGCCAATATACATTGGGCTTAGCTTCCCTTTCTTCCCGAATCACATGACTCTATTTTATGGAGATATTCAAAGGAAGACTTTATCTCCAACGTCTAACTCCAAGTCCCTTCAACGGTAGTCAGCATAGCTCTTTTTTTGACTTTGAGTAGATTTTATTTCTTTCTTGATAACTTGAACCTTCTCTGTCATCTCATAAACAAGATTAGGTCCAAGTAGCTTTCTTTCTCCAACCTCATCCCAACAGGTTGGAGTTCTACATCACCTTTCATACAGAGCTTCATATGGAGCCATCTGAATACTCTAGTGGAAGCTATTGTTGTATGATAACTCATCCAATGGGAGATAATGATCACATCCACCTTTGAATTATAGAGAGCATGCTTTTTACATATCTTCAATCGTCTGAATAATCCTTTCAGTTTGGCCATCAGTTTGGGGGTGATAGGCCATGCTGAAATCTAATTCAGTGCTCAAAGAATGTTGAAGGATCCTCCAGAATTTAGATTTGAACCTCAGATCACGGTCAGAGACAATTGAGTGTGGAACACCATGCAGTCTCACCACTTCCTTGAAAAATATCTTTGCATGTTGTTCATGTAAGAGATCTTCCCAAATATCGATAAAATGGGCAGTCTTGGTGAGTCGGTCAACCACAACCCATATCACATTTTTTCCCTTTGACATATTTGGGAGACCCGTGACAAAGTCCATAATAACATTTTCCCATTTCCACATGGGTATAGGCAATGGATTTATCATACCTTTGGACTTTTGTTGCTCAAATTTAACTTGCTGACATACCAAGAACCTTGATATATATTCCACAATCTCTTTCTTCATGTTATCCCACCAGAAGTGTTCTCAGAGATCATAGTACATCTTGGTACTCCCAGGATGGATAGATAATGTTGAGCTATGTGCATTTTCCAATAGCTCTTTCCTTATCCCGGGTGACGAAGGTACACAAATCTGCATTCCAAACCGAATCACACCATCATCATCGATATGGAACTCTTGCAGCTACCCTTCCTTTACTGCATTCACCCTCTTTGGTATCTCCACTTTATCCCTTTGTGCTTCCTTAATCTTCTCCTAGATAAATGGTTGCGCAATAATTTTGGCATGGTAGGATGTATCCCCTGCCCTTATGATTTCCAAATCCATTCATTTCATATCTAAGAAGATACGGTCTTTCTCAATCTGTAACATTGATAGACTAGCGGGTTATTTTCTACTTAGAACATCAGCTACCTTGTTCTTCATTCCAGGATGATAGTGAATAGAGCAATCATAATCCTTGATTAGCTCTCACCATGTCCTTCGACACATGTTGGGATCTTTTTGTGTGAATATATACTTTAGTCTCTTTTGGTCGGTGTATATGTCACACTTCTCTCCATAAAGGTAGTGTCTCTAGAATGTCACGGTAAAAAATCACGGCTACCAGCTTGATATCATGTGTCGGGTAGTTCTGCTCACGGATCTTCAACTGTCATGAGACGTAGGAGATCACATTACCATTTTTCATGAGTATGCTACCCAAGACATTCTTTGAAGTATCACTATATATATCAAAAATTTCTCCACTTTTCGGTAGTGTGAGTATAGGTGCAGTGATCAGCCTTATCTTTACCTCCTTGAAGCATCCCTCACATTCTTCCAGCCATACATACTTTACCCCTTTCCTTATTAACTCATTTAGCGGGCTTCACAATCGTGAGATGTTTCTCACAAAATGTCGGTACTACCCAGATTATCAAGGAAAACTACTGATTTCTGTGACACTAGAGGGCCTGGGCCATTCCTCAATCGCCTTTGTTTTTTAAGGATCCATAGAAATTCCCTCACTTGTGATAAGATGTACTAAGAACGTGACATTCTTCATCCAAATGTCACACTTGCTGAACTTGGCGTACAAATTCTCCTTCCTCAATGTTTCCAACACAAGTCTTAGATGTTCATCATGTTCCTCTTTGTTCTTGCAGTGAATGAGAATATCATCAATAAACACTACCACAAATTTGTCAAGGTAATGTCTAAAGACTCTATTCATCAAATCCATGAAGACTGTAGGGGAATTAGTAAATCTTAAGGGCATCACCAAAAACTCATAGTGCCCATACCGTGTATGGAAGGTAGTCTTCGGAATATCTTCATTCTTCACCTTTACCTAATGATATCCAGAACGAAGATCCACCTTTGAGAAGTATTAAGGTCCTCTTAATTGGTAGAACAATTCATCAATCCTTGGGAGAGTATACTTGTTCGTTTTAGTGATCTTGTTTAGTTCCCGATAATAGATACACAGCCTTATTGTTCCATCCTTCTTCTTCAAAAAGAGCGCTGGTGAACCCCAGGGTGATGTACTTGAGCATATAAACCCTTTGTCCAGATGCTCTTGCAGCTACTTCTTTAACTCCTCCAGTTCGATAGGAGCCATCCTATAGGGACACTTTGATATAGGAGTAGCTCCGGGTATGAGTTCAATTGAGAACTCTACCTCACGATCCGGGGGAATTCCAGGTAACTCTTCAGAAAATACATCACCATATTCCCTCACGATGGGAATTTCATCAAGGTTGACACTTTCCTTCGACTCAGCCCTTTGGAAGAGGTATGCTTCTTAATAGGGAATCATCACCCAAACCATTAAAGGATATTTCAAAGGAGATTCTTGATCTTCCTTGCATTTGTAGAGGAGCATGGGATGGTTTAGAATATGAAAAGATATTTCCTTTTCCCAACAGTTGATATGTGCTCTATATAACAAGATCCAATCCATTCCCATTATAGAGTCAAATTCCACCAAAGGAAGTATTACAAGATTCACTGGAAGAATCTTCCCACATACGCCAACAAGAGAAGAGTCATACACATGGGTGGAAATTATTGCACCACTCAGTGTTTTTATAGATATCTCTACTTCAATGTTTTGGGGCTTCGATTCTATCGTTCTAGAAAAACATGGAAGATATAAAGGAATACATAGAACCGGAATCAAATAAGACATTCCATTCCTGAGTGAATAAGAAGTGTACCTTTTACGACTTCATTATGATGCTCCACCTCCACAATAGTGATGGCATAATCCTTCCCTTGTTCCTTTGTATTTGGTGGTTGCTGACATTGATTACCCTCGAGAAGTCGAGGTTTAGTGCACTGGCTTTCATAGTGCCCTATCTCCCTACAGTTTTAGCATTGATCCATGGGTGGTTCTCTTCTTTCATCCAACAAATTCTCCTTCATTTTCGTGTCTTTTCGACACTCTTCAGAATGGGGTCCTTCTTTCCCACACATGAAAAATTTCCCCGTCCCTTTGAGGCAGTTCCCATGGTGCAACTTCCCACATTTTTGGCATGTGGGTCATTGAGTTTTCTTCCCACTTTTTTCATTAGATCCTCCATCTTGAAACTCCATCTTTCATTTCTTATACCCATATCCATGTGACCATTCTCCAAACTCCATCTCTACTTTGAGAGCACATCGAACATCATCTTCATAACTCCCAAAGTCTCGAATTGCAAGAGACTTTTTAAGGTGTGGTTTAAATCAACTAAATAATCTATCAATTTTCCTATCATTTTTTATAACAAAACCCAAAGCGTACCTTCCATTGAGTTGACCCACTGTTCCGCAACTAGTGGATCAGAAGATCCATTAAACGTCGGGGGTCATTGCCGCATAAAACATTTGATAGCCAGTTGCTCCCTTTTTGGTTAAGGAGGATGATAGCCATTATTATGGTTATTGATCATAACCTGAGATAATTGGTTAAGA
Source organism: Viscum album (assembly GCA_963277665.1). Taxonomy (NCBI): domain Eukaryota; kingdom Viridiplantae; phylum Streptophyta; class Magnoliopsida; order Santalales; family Viscaceae; genus Viscum; species Viscum album. Next base: position 202,951,196 of record OY728128.1, read on the forward strand.
ATCTCCATGAAGTTTTGAACTCCACCTCCAAAATAATTGGGGATGTCATTCAGGCAATCATTGCATTGGCCCTCGCAGGAGTTGTTGGCCTGATTTCTCCTGGTTCCACCATTTTCTAAAATAGAAAAGGTTAGAAAAAATCATAATTAAACAAGCCATGAATACATAAATTATTCATTTGAACAATTTAAACTAAAAGAATAACATATGGGATCCCTATGTAAATATTCTTGTGTGCATATTTTTACATAATCTCATGCTATAGGTTTTCTCTAGGGTTCACAAAACCTAATTCCCAAATTAACTAAACCTTTCCTCTGATACCAACTATAGAGAACCATGATTTTCTTATATTATTATTACATCATTTTAAAGGTAAAAAACATAATAGTATTACACATAGAGGATCCAATAGTTTAGTGTATTGAGAAAACTGGGACCATACATAGAAATTACAACATCAAGCATAAACATTTATTTAATTTCTTCTTCTCTAGCTTCTTATTGGTAATTGTCCTCTCCTTAGTACATGTATCCACCTAATGATATACATCAAAAGGGGTGAGATAAAATCCTAGTAATAGGATAGATAAGAAGAAGATAGCATCGGGTGAGCATAATCATGACATAGGCAAAAGATCATGAACATGAGAGGAGCATAAATAAAATACTTGAAATGTGGCAATGCATAAAAATGAAACATCATGTCTTAGTGGTTAACTACCACAAATACTTGTGAACCCAGCTAGAATCCTGTTCACACATAATTTCATATTTAATCATTAGATTCATCACTTTACCTAATGCATTGGAGCACTATATAATTCGGGGCGCACCCGTCACATTCAATCATTCATATTACGCTATATAATTCCGGGCGCACACATCACATTATAATATTATCATCATCATGCTTTCCAAATGAAACATATATCAAAAGTGAACATAACTAACCCATGGAAAGGAATGGGTTACATCTCATAAGAACAGATTCATAAACTTGGGGTTCCCAAAATAAAGAGGGGATAACATACATGTTACAAGAACCGTCCACTTTGAGTGAGAAGTAAAAGGCGTGTTCTTAAAATAAGAGTTCTTTTGGAGACATTTTGTTTGACATAAAATCCAGTGACAAACATTTATATCCCAGAAATGGAAATACAATGATGAAAAAACGATTTTTATGGTGTAACCATATCAAAAATGGAGTGAAAGAGGGAGAACCTGAAGGATGAAAGTTGGGTTCGAGAATTTCCCCTTACCTTGTATCTGAATACTTACTTCTCTTTAAAGTCATGTATAATGATATTATATTCATTAATTATAAATCCAGAACCTTTTTTACATTAATATGGTTCATTATGGTTTCATTAAGTTATTTTATGTTCCCTTGGATGAGTTATAGAGTTTAAAAACATTGTTCGGGAATGTTTGTTTTTATGGGTTTCTTGAGTGGTTCACATGTATTCTTAAATTGATGTTTGGGTAGAACATGGGTAAACATACATAACTGATATTACATGTTATTAATGATATTAAATTATTTTTAATTATCTTTTAATGAATCATATTATATCCAAGTGGATGAATCATTATATAGTAATTAAATGATGATTATTTGTGTTAATTTGGGTGGTTTTTTGATCACAACGAACTTGTTTTAATTTATCACATAGTAATATGGCCATAAGTTGCATCCAGAACATTAAATAGGTAATAATACATATAAAAAATTATTGTTCAACCAATGTTTTCATGACCAGATATGAAGGTATAAATGGATGAAAAAAGCATGTCGTTCTTAAAGGTGATAAATTAACACCTCACGAACAACGTTCTCTTTAATAAAATAAAAGGAAGAGGGAAAGGGGTTGCATGATATAATATCCGATTAGCATCATAAAATTACATTATATGTATAATAATGTAGTTAAAATACCATTTGTATGAAGATAGGTGGGGAGAGATCAAGAAATGAACTTGAACTTGAAAGGAAATTATAGGAGAAGAGGGAGAGAAATTACCTCTTAAATCCTCCTCTTGAGATTCCCCTTAAGAAAGCTAGGATTGGTCTTTTGATAAGACTAGAAGCTTATGGATGTGGGATAAGGGATAGGGAAGATGTTTGTGAAGATTTTAGAGAAGTCTTGGAGCTTGAGAGGTGTGAGGGAATGAGGGTGTGATGTGTGGTTTTTATAGTGGAGGGGAGAGGGGTTTCCTTAATATAAAATTCATTAGAATATTAATTTCCCCAAAGACAAGGAATTGTGAGTCTTGAATGTCCATGAATAGTAATTTTATCATGTGATCCAAAACCAGGTGGGATTACATCTTATGAACATCACACATGACTCTATAATTAGCTTATTTATCTTATTTTTTTAAATTACAGTATTTAACTATTGAGAAAAAATTCTAGTATTTCAAAAAAATTCCAAAAATTTACCCCAAAATTTTTTCAACATGTAGAATACAAATATGAAGTCAATTTTTCAAAAATAATTTTTTAAATATGATTAATTTAATATTTAATTAAAATCATAATTTACTTATAAAATAGTTTTTAAAATTAAAACTGATTTTATGGTGTTTTCAAAAATTAAATAGGGTCTTATAAAATTATATAAAAACTATAATACATTGGTTTGATAATTAATGAACACATTTTAAGAAAATAATATTTCTTTTAAATTAATTAATTATTTATAATTAATTACTTATGACTTATAAAATACCAAAACGTTTTCTAAGGTCAAATTGTCACTTTCTAAGATGTCTTAATTTTATTTAATTAATCATGGGTAAGGTTACTATTATGTTGGATGATTTACTATTCATAAGGGTCATATTACTATTCATAAGGGTAAGATACTATTCACAAGGGTATGTTACTATTCCCCAAAAATTATTTTTGTTTTATTAGACTTCAAAAATCATCTTGAACACAACTGTGTATGTCAGATTTTCGAAATTCCAAACACAGAAGTGAAAAACTTATGTTTAAAGGTCTCTTATCATGTAGTAGTTCATTATGTTGAATTTTCATGTTATTTTATGACATAATAATGAGAAGGGAATATCTATTGAAAAACTTTGGGTCGTTACAAAAATCGCAGGAAAACACTTCACTTCATAGTTTTACAGGTTATCCCTAACTTGTCTTCCCAATAAAATATTTATGGACTCAAACTGTGGGTTATGATTTACATCATCCACATGCCAACTATTCGGGTGGAACTAGTAACCCTAATATTTCTCCCTAAGCCGATATAACTTCCATAAATCATCCATATGCCTATAAAAACGCGACTTTAAGGACCATTTTAATTACTATACACACATACCTATGTATTATCTATATACAAGTATAGTCATCAACCACATGGGTCAATTTGAAAAAATATATTTTTTATCCTCACAAGACTAAAAAACCGTAGAAGATCCTAGAACCTAAGAGTGTTTTGGGCCCTTCTGAGAATTTCTTCATCATATCCCACGATCATCTATAAGTTCTTGTCTAAAAGACCATAAAATAATGAAATAGAATTCTTGATCTAAATGAACATAAAATAAAGTAATATATGGTCCATGATTAAATACATTAAACTAATCCAATATAATCTTCCTCTTGATGGATCATAAAATACATCAAAATATGGTCCGAGCAAAAAGACTGTAAAATATAATAATAGAACATCTGAACTAAAATACCATGAATTAAATCAATTGAAGGTCTATGATAAATGAATTTAAATTATATCAATAAAAGGTCCAAGCTAAAATTCATTAAAGTAAGTAAATATAAGTTCTAAGATAAATGACCTAAATTTAAAGAGATAAAAGGTCAAAGCTAAAAGTACATAAACAAAATTGAAAGATAGTCCATACTAAAATACAATAAACTAAAACAATAGATGGACCATTCTAAAATTACGTATGCTAAAGAAATAGAAGTCCAAAGTTAAAATTCATTAAACTAATGTGATATTATTTCTAAGATCCAAAAATGTTAAACTAATGTAGTATCATGTCCAAGATAATAAGTTCTAAACTACAACACTTCATCGATTTAGTCTGTAGGAGCTTATAAGTCCAACCATATGTACCAATAAAAATTGTTATATACTCACAAATCCAACCATATTCAATATATTATAGATCACTCTCCCTCTAGCGCATGTATCCTACCTAAGGAATTTTTTTTCAAAACATTTGATCTCAAGAAAATGGGAAAACATATTCAGAAAATAATCTCATTTTTTGGGGAATTATTACATACTTCATGAATGAAATCCTTCAGGATTTAAATAATCTAGCCCATACATTTTTTTACCTATTGTTATGAAAATGATAGGAAGTGTTTTAGATTCTCATAAGATTGATGTAATAAAATTTAATCCACATCATGAATGAAATATAAATGGATAATAATATGAAATTTTCATAAAACATTATTTATATTGTTAAAAAATAGGGAGGAATTTTCACATTTTGGACTCTCTCCAAAGACTAAAAAATATATTGCATTACAGGGGTCTATATAATATAAAATTCCATTGGCTTCAATAAAAATGTCAACAAGAGTTTGATCGAAAAAGTATATTGAATTTAGTAGTACCGCTTTCCTCATTTCCCAGGCTTCTACTATAGGATAAAGAGTCTCAGACAAGTCAACTAACTCCTCAACCATCTTTTGTGAGGTTTGCATGGAAAATGAAAATGTTAAAAGATAAAACATTTGATGAGTTATGATTTCCCCACATCTCTATATATGTGTCATCCATGAATCCATTTGGTCATGCAATATGGATATCAAATGATTACCAATATCTAATGTGGTCAATGTCTCCCTCGTCTACAATTCTAGAGGAGCCTAATCTATAAGATCGATCAAATCTATTTCACTGATGGCCATATTATTCCGATTCAATACAATTTTCCTCATAATTTCATAAAAATTAAATCGGTAAAAACTATCTACCATAAATTCAGGAAATAACCAGTGAAGACATTCCCCTCATTAATGGAATTCTACCAAGGGGGTCCTATTGATCAATGCATGATATTGTTTCTAGATCATACTATGTAGCGTCATGGCCACTACAATCGATGAAGTAGGTATTGAAGGAGGAGGAATAACCAGTTCAACCAATGTAAAAATAGGAGAAGATACTTAATATTCCATTTTCTAAGAAGGTGTATCATCTATACCATGTGATAGAGGATTAAATTTTCTTGGGAATAATCCTATATAATGTTGATGGATGCATCAATAGGTTAAAGTATGATCTCATCCTCACTATCTTCATGTACCAGCATCTTCCCAAATTTTGAAATGAATCTAAGATTTCACTCCACTAAAACGCTAACCAATGGGAGAGGGGAGGCCCATTGAATTACAAGAAACTAATTATGGAATCAATAAGGTGCATAAGGTTTGTGAATAACTAGCTCTTCTATTCTAGTTGAGGGAACCACATCCCAAAGAGAGATCATATATGAACTTTCATCAAGGGAACCATTGTCGTTATCAATAATCAACCCAGTCGGTGCACATAAAAGAGTATAATCAAAGCAATAAATTTGTCTCAATGCATCATTAACCACATAAGGTCTTAGATACATGGACCCAAACCCTGATATATTCAATAGTATGAGTTAGGATTAAGCATTTGGTATCCATTTGGAGTTGAAATTGTCACGACCCATCCCCTAGGGTCCGTGCCGTGACTACCCCAAGCCCACCTTCAATAGGCCGGGGGCTTGTGACTTGCACCAGATAGGCATATCCCAAAAAGGGAAGGGATTGACTTTAAACCTATATATACATATACATGGCTTACTTCACAAAGTAAACCACAAAAGAAAGAAAATAGTATAACCACCATAAAGAACCACCACTAAGAGTAAATTTTGTAAACTCAAAGTAAAGGGGATAGAAGACACGACTAAGTGAAAGTAAAGTACCAAAAAAGAAATAAAATCTCTGAAGGTAATCCTACAAGGATCCTACCTGAAGGGTAGGTACATATCACTTTTAGATGTCACTACAACAATCCAAGTCTATCGATCCTCCTTTTTGAACCTTCTTGCCCCAGCTCCCCAAAGTCACAGTCAAAGATGTATGTCATCTACACATGAAACAACAGGTGTGGGCGAAGCCCATGCAGGGGTGAGGATAACATTACTCAGTAGGTACCCTGATACAAAATCAGGTCACATAGTAATGCACAAAGGAAAATACCACAAATCAAGATCTCAAAGTATTGCACAAAGAAAAATACACATCTCACACCCAGTATAACTTATGTACAATAATAAATATGATTTGTCATAAAGATATATCAACTTATTCTATTTAGAGGCTCTACTATTGATCCGCACAGGGTCTCTAGATGCTGATACACAGAAGGTCCCTATTATGATGAACCTCAAATGGCTTTTAGTATGCTTATCCACCCAGGGTCACTAGTTTTCTAATCCACACCAGGTCTCTAGTATGATGATCCATAGAGGGCTGCTAGTATGTTGATCGACACAGGGTCTCTTGTATACTTATCCACATAGGTTCACTAGTATGGCGATACATACAGGGTCTCTAGTATGCTAACTTATAAAGGGTCTCTAGTATTCTGATCCACACAGGGTCTCTAGTATGCTGATCTATATAGGGTCACTATTATTATGATCCACGTAGGGTCACTTGTATACTGAACCAGACACAATCTCTAGTATGCTAGTTACGTCATACTCAGCCACTAGATTCTTTCATATAGAATGCTTGATACTGGGAGGATCTACTCCCCAATCAATTAGTTTTACTGCAACTAAACATAGAGTAACCCAATGGGCCATCTCGTCGTAAGGGTCCCAACACAACATACAACATGTCGAACGAACGCTCGGTCCGTAAGATATTGGAATTTTTGTCAATGGGACATGTTGGATTTGAGTTCGATCCAACTAGTATGTATTCCAACGTCCTTCAAAACTCATGTAGAATATTTCCAAAGGGCCACCTCATCTAAAGGGATCCAACGCCACTAAAGACTTTCCAATCAGACACATAGTTTGAGAGATACTGTTTTTTTAGTGAAATGGGGGTCGGTGGGGTCCAGGTTCAGCCTAACCCAGTTGGAATGAACCGACCCGACAAGGATTCTGTTAGGCTTTTTGGGTCATGGTTTAGGGTGGGTAGAGTGACTTTGGACCGCTGGAGGTGGTCTGACTCCTCTGTCGATCCATGGTCACGATGCCTCCTTTCTACCGCGGTCGAGCAACTGCGTTCCACACCACACGCGACCTCTGACATGGACAAGTGTTTGCGTCCTTCACATCACCCATCGATCGAGTCCACAGGTTGAATAGGTCAACATGGCACCATGATGGTGCCACATGTCTCCTACGCCGCGGCTGAGGTGGCCATGTCCTCCGTCGCTCACCTGGGCATCCTGTAAGTGGGATGCCACCTCCATGCTGTGCCACACCTCCACATCACCAAGACCGTAGTGTGCCAATAGGTGCACATTCTTCCTCCTCATGTGGCCACCTATAGGGGGCCCCGCCGGCCGGTGCCAATGTACCAACGGATTCTTCTACAGGCCACCAGAGTTGCTCCGGTGGTTGATTTCTCGATCCATCTACGCCTGCAGGATCGTAAGGCTTCCACTATCACAGTAATGACCTCTAACTTTCCTTGATTCCATTTCGATAATTCAACCACGTAGAACATATATTATTAGGGTCTCGGGCCTTATTCGTACTGGCCCATGCCCTCCGCATTATATGTTTAAAAACATGGGGAGGTTTGGGGATTGTAGTTTAATCAATACAAGTGATAATTTAATCACGGATAGAGAAATCCAAAAATATGTCACCCTTCTATAGGAACACATGATTAGCAGATTAAAATGTTCTTGTATTAATCTGCATTAAATATTTAGAATAAGAATGGGTAATAATCATAAATCCAAAATAAAACCCCTACATCATTTTTGGTTCGTTGTCATCATGTTTCATCCTTGAGGATTCAAGAGTTTGACATTGTTCATTACTACTCAGATTCATTCTTCAGGGTACATCGAAGTCAATCACCTTACAACATAATTTTTTTGTTCTTCATTAGAGAGAAAACATGCCAAAGGATCATGAGGGAATTGCCCTTGATTTTATTACCAACATTCTAATATGTTAGATAATTAAAAGGGAACACGTCACAACGTTTCTGTTATGCTGCAATGTTGCATCAATATGCCATTTAATTTGTTGAACAACATAGCTGTTAAGATTGCACTATGAGCCATTAGTGATCCTCATTTAATTTGTCTCGTCATCCCCTCGTCACTACACCGCATTTTTTCCATCCGCCACTCAATGGTGAGAAAATAAAATTAAATAACTTTTTAAGATATTTTTATTATTTTTTTGAAAAGTCCAAAAATTAGATTTTCCATCCAACAGTTTCCAGTCAATGTTTCATCATTTCAAGGAAAATCCTTGCATTCTGAGTTCAATGGTGCACTTAGATATTTTATCTGAGCACAAGTTCAATGGTTAGAATAACCCACTCTCACTTTTACATAATACATTTTAATTTTTTTCCAAATTTAAAATTTGGGCACTCTTAGCCTCGGTATAAAATGCCTTCAAAGCGTTAATTCTTTAAATAATTCAATATAATTTTAAAAAAATTGCATAGAAATTCTGGGATGTTATATTTTCCACACCTTAGGTCATTACATCTCTGAAAATAAAAAAAAGGAGAATCAAAAAAATGGGGGTATGGATCAAGAATATGAGCCTTCCACTTCCATGTTCTCTCATGGAGGTTCTCGTGCTGAAACTGTACACGCACCAGAGGAATCGACCATCCATGAAAGAACTTCTCCTATAAATTTTTTACCTCCAACATGAACTCTTCAGTTGTCGCCCCGTCACCAATGTCTATCTTTACAGAGTTGATGACATGCGATGGATCATGAATGTAACTCCTCAACTGCGACACGTGGATAACATCTTTCAGACGGTGAATTTTTGGGGGAAGATCAAGATGTTATTCCACCTCCCCAACTCTTCCGAGAATCTATAAAGCTCTGATGAACCTCACTGAAAACATACCGTCCTGGCCAAATCTCTTCAATCTTAATCGATGGGAGACCTAAAGGAAAACATGACCTCCCTCCTCAAACTCCAAAGGTCTCCATATCCTTTAAGAAAAATACTATTGTCTACTATGTGCAGTTCTCATATGATCCATGATGATATACACCTTTTCAGAGGTAGTGTGTACTAACTCGGGACCTCTGAGTGTAGACTCCCCTGGGTCTATCCAGCATAAAGGTGATCTGCCTGGCTACCCATACAAGGACTCAAATAGTTCCATAACAATGGTGAAGTGATATATATTTTTGTACACTAACTCTAGTAGTGGAACGTGGTCCTCCCAAATATGACAAAAAATGAGGACATAAGCATGAAGCATGTCCTATGTGATCTGTATGGTCTGCTCCATCTGACCATCTGTCTGGGGGTGAAAAGTTGTGATCAAGCACAACTGAGTTTTGAATACCCCCTACAACCCCTTCGAAAACTGTTATGTATAGTGTGCATCATGGTCTAATAATATTGTCAAAATCACCCTATGAAGCCTCACTATATCCTATACATAGAGCCGTCCCAAGCCCCCTACCAATCCTCGCTCCCGGATGGGTAATAAGTGATCTGACATGGTGCGTCAGTCAATGATCATCTAAATAGAGTCATTTACCCTAGACGTGAGTGGTAATCTCCTTACATATTCCATCTAGATACCATCCCACTTCCACTCCAGTACCTCATGTGGCATTGTCAAGCTTGTTGGGACATGATGATCAGCCTTCACTTGCAAAAAAATGAGGCATCATGAAATGGACTCTTCCACCATATTTTTCATCCCTGGCCACCAGTACTGACATCCACGGTTCTAGAACATCTTCTCCACACTAGGATATACTGCCATAGGGGACATATGGATCTCATTCAACACCTCCTCTCATGGCATTATTGGTACTATGGTGCATCCTCTGAAAAAGATGTTGTGCTCCCCACCTATCAAAAAACCCTTAGGGGCCTATCCTGAGGATATATGAGCACGTCAGGCCTTTTAATCAACATCCCCAAATTTTTAATCCCTAAATAGTGAATGGAGTGCAGGAGTGATATTCATAGACTGGAGGTAAGCAACTTTATCAGTATCCATGATGGATATCTTCATCGCGGCTAGATGTTTCTTCGCAACATTAAGATGCAAGAACCCAGAACTCCTTCTGAATTCATCTTCCACCAAGTTCCCCTTCCAAGTAGTATACAATGTCTCAACTTCATAGTCCTCTTGGAACTCCATCCATCACCACTATCTCAGGATTAGGTACTTCTGTAAGAATATTTACCCAAGACTCTTGTGGTCAAAGTAAACGGTAAACTATTCATGCATCATGAAGTTCCACGACATCTTCAAGGAAAAGACCACTGCTACTAACTCTTGGTCTTGGGTCGCGTAGTTCAGATCATGCTACCTCAAATACCATGACTCGTAGGCAATCACTAATTGCTCCTGAATCAGAACACTACATTTTCTGGTCCATTATGCATTACCGTATAACATGTAGTCAATTCCCTCCTTTGGAAACCTCAAGATGATAGCGTTGGCCAGGCTCTGGCTCAATTGCTGGAAGCTTTGCTGTAATTTCTTAGTCCACACAATTGTTTTTATCTTCTTCTTCAATTCTTTTATACATTCTTCTACACTGGATAAGTTGGTCCCGAACCTACGGTAGTATCCATCCATCCCCAAGAAACTCTGCACCTCAATCACGCTTATAGATGGATCTCTAGAAATCACTTCCTCTATCTTCACATGATCCACTATAATTCCATCCTCTGAGATGATGTGTCCTAAAAAGTGGAACTCATGAAGCCAGAACATGCACTTCGGGAGCTTACAATGATTCTTGTTCTCTCATATTGCATCTAGGACTATCCGCAGTTGTGTAGTGTGCCTCTCCTCCGATGCTGAGTACACCGTGTTTTCATCAATGAAAACTACCATGAAATGATCGAGGTATGGCTGGAATATTCTATTCATGAGTCCCATCAACACTACTAGGGTATTGGTCACACAGAAAGGCATCACAAAAAACTTACAGATATCATTCTGGAATCTAAAGGCTATCTTCCGTAAGTCTTGATTCCATTCCCAAAATTGATGATAATATGATCTGAGGTTTATCTTTGAGATCCAACTCACTCAATTTAGATGATCAAAGTGTTCATCAATCCTTGGTAGTTGATACTTGTTCTTTACAGTCACATGTTTCAGGCACCGGAAGACCACGTATAACCTTAAGCTCCAATCAGCCATCATGGAAACCAACACCGGGGTAGACCAAGATGAAACACTAGGTCACATTAACCCCTAACTCTGAAATTCCTCCAACTCTACTCTCAACTCATGAAGCAATGTTAGAGCCATCTGATATGGCGGAGTTTATATCAGTTTCTTCCCCAGTTTTAGATCGATGCAGAAGTCTATCTCTCTAGGATGAGGTATTCCTCAGAAATCTTTCGGATAAACATCCTCATACTCATCCACCTATACCAGAAATCTCAGACTCCCCTCATCCATCACGCTGAGGGTGAGGCTAGCCAACTTGAGAGCCATCAGATGCTCCCTTTATCAAGAAATTCCATCCTATACTGAAAAGTTTCCCTTCTCACCGGTGTAGGAAAAATTGGTCCCATCCTTGTGAACATAACTCACATTGTGCGTAAAACATTCGATCTGAGCATGGACTATAAATTATCAGAACATACCCAATATGACATTGTAAGGCGTCGACACTGCTACTATGATATCCCATTCAATTTTATCACCCACTAGAGTATGCTAACACTGCAATTACTAGTGTTTAATCATGAAATCCCCTCCCGTGGGAGTCTATAATCATAATGATCGAGCAGATATATCCGCCAGAATCTCTGAGCCTGGAATGAGGTCATTGGAAATGAAAGAGTTACTGAAACCTGTTTTTATAAAACTAAATCTGTGGTTGAGTAGACATATATTGTTACTCTAATCATATCTGGAGAATCGTGGTCATGGGCCTCCATCGCCAGTAGCTGGTCTTACCCCTATTTGTCAGCACCCTGATCTTGTGGTGGATTACCTGGGGGTGGTGGTGGTAGTACCTCGAATCGTCATCCACTACATTCTGTTCTCCCTTCTCCACTTCCATGTCTGTCACCTTGCATACCTCCTCATTCAAAACTATATCTCTACTTTGGCGGTCCATCGACAATCTAGTGGTCATCTGTACCGGGAGTCAGACATTCATGAGTTATGTGCCCTTTTCCTCTGTTGGAGTAAGAAACTCTAGCCCTCGACTGACCACATTTGCCTCGTGAGCTCCGCACCTCTGACCCTAGATCCTAGGATCATCCTTCGAAAGGTATGGCCTATTTGGGGATTTGAGTTGTCTGCCTACTATCTGTTGTAGATGACTCGACCACCTGTCATCCAGTGGTGGCTCTCACTATCAGTTCCAACTTGGCTTGAAATATCTCCACCATTAGAGCTCACTCTACATCTAAATCCAACATCAATACGTATATAGAAACCATCATCGACCTAATATATCATCAAAGTCCATGCTCTAAAGTCCATACCTCGAAAAAAAGGGTCTTGTAACATGCGAGTGGAGTTGGGCGAGAGGATGTTAAATCTCGTCAAGTATAGGTCCATAGTCAGGCTTCCTTGTTGTAGGTGTAGTAGCTCTTGAATACGCACTAGGTATAGTATCATTGGTATGGACTCTTCCATAGAGAGTCACTCGATGATATACTAGACAAGGATCACCTCCTCGTGTGTTAGGAGAATCAAGCTCTAACATCTCCCTACTGTGCCCTGAAAAGGCTAGCATATAGGATAACCATCTGGTCTGTAGGTGTCTCCACCAGGAAAAAAACATTTGAACTACCTCAACATAATCCTCTGCTTCCTAAGGATCTTTCTCTATTTGAAACCTCAGAGGTCTATGTCATTGGAACTCATGCATCATGCTTAGTTGGTGTGTACTTTCCACCGGTGGGGCTGGTAGCAACTGTTTTTCTCTGGGTGGTGGTGCTGATAGCACACCACTCGAAGGTGTAATATCTATAAGTGGTCCCTAGATTGACAACTCATCACTCTATGGGCCATCGTTGTGATCTCTCACTAGAATCCTGGTTGGCTACCATCATGGAGGAATCCTATAGGGAAACAGATGTGCCACATTCAATATGTTATACCTGGTGAGCTAACTCAAAAAGATATCAGGAGAAAAACATTTCCAAAATATATAAAACTAGTGTTTTTGGGTACCGTGTCCGAAATTTTTTTTAGCGACCTGGTATATGGATATGTCAGTCACCGCACCAACACTGGACTCCCTAGACTAAAACCCAAACTCAGGACAGTTAACTCCACTACCCCCATTGAAAATAAAGACTCTTAATTCTTCTAGTAGAACTAACCACCCTTTGATACCACTTTTTCATGACCCGTCCCCCGGGGCCCATGTTGTTACTAAACTATGACTTCCTTCCACAAACTAGTGGCTGGGGACTACCACCTAAAAGTCATATCCCAAAAAGGGAAGAAATTTCCCTCAAAACGGTACACACACAGACAGGGCATACTGCATAAATAAAACCACAAAGGAACGAAAATTGTACAACCGCCACAAAGTACCCCCAATAAGAGTAAAAGGTGGGAACTAAATGTAAAGGGGACAGAATACAATCCCAACTGAAAGAAAAGTACATAAATAGAAATACATGATCTAGAGGTCATTCTCAAAGGATCCTACCTGAAGGGTATTAATAGGTCACTATCAGATGTCACTTAAACACACCCTGTCTATCAATCCACTTCCATGAATATTCATTCCCTATCTCTCCAATGTCCTAGTCGAAGATTTATGTCGTCCACATAAGAAAAAATAGGAGCGGGCAATGTCCGGGTAGGGGGGAGTATAACAATACTCTGTAGGTATCTTGAGACCAACTTGGGTATCATAGTAATCCACAAAGGAAAATACCGCATCAAAATATCTCAAATTAAAAAAAATATAAAAAGACACAGCTCACACCAAGTATTATTTAATTACAGAAGTAAATATGATTAGACAAAATCCAAGATCATCTTATTCTATTGAGAGTCTCTTCTACTAATCCACAAAAGTTCACTAGGTGATAATCCGCAAAAGATCGATATTATGTTAAGCCATACAAGGTCGCTAGTATTCTATTACACATAGGGCCTCTAGTATGATGATCCACATAGGGTGGCTAGTATGCTGATCCACATAGGGTCCCTAGTATGCTGATCCACACAGGGTTTCGAGTTCATTGATCCATATAAGGTCTCTAGTATACTTATCCACATAGGGTTGCTAGTATGCTAATCCACATAGTGTCTTTAGTATGCTGATCCACAAAGGTTCCCTAGAATATTGATCCACACAGGGTTGCTAGTATTTTGATCCAAACAGGGTCTCTAGTATGCTGATCTACATAGGGTCTCTATTATGCTGATCTGCACAAGGAATCTAGTATAAAATCCACATAGGGTCGCAAGTATGTTGATCCACACAGGGTCGCTTGTATGCTTGTCACGTCACAACCAGCAACTGGATTACCACACAAAGTATGTTTGATGCTGGGAGGATCTACTCCTCAATCCATTTTTCATACCTCAACCACCATGATGTCTTATATAGAGTAACACAACAGACTTTCTCATGGTAAGGATCCCAACACAACATATTTTGCATCGAACAGACGCCCGATCTATAAGTTGAGTGCATTTTTGTAAAAAGGCCCAGATTGGATTTGAGTACGATCCATCCCATCCATGTGGCAACATCCTCCAAAACACATGTAGATTATTTTAGATAGACCGCCTCATTACAAGGGTTCCAATTCCATTGACGGCGCGTCAATCGAACACCCAATTTGAGAGATATGGGAAATTTAGTGAAACATGTGCAGGTTGTGTATAGGTCCGATCAGACCCTGTGAGACCGACCCAACCTAACCAGGATCCGATCTAGCCCACCATAGCAAGGATGGCTCACTGGTGTAGGTTTACCCTACTGGAGCGGGTCCAGCTAATGGGTTCTCCATGTCCCCCAGAGGCGGACCGGCCTTCGGCATTGCCGAGACATGGATGTGAGCCACATCCGGCTCCTTTGCTGCCCCACGTATGCATGGCCTCTTTTTTTCTATAGTCGTGAGATCACAACACCCTGTGTGTTGTGATACATGTGGCTGAGTAGTCGCATCCACCACTTCACCCGCACACTGAGTCTGCAAGACGACCAGGTCAACACAGTGCCAGTGTGGTGCCGTAGGTATCCAACGCCGTAGCCACGATGGCCTTGACCTACGTTGCTTGCTCAGGTGGCCAAGACGCAGGCTACCACATCCATGCGATGCTGGTTATAGCCCTATTCCATTGCATTGGGATGATAGTCACATCGGCTTTATCCGGTCGTGGATACCAGTGCGGGCAATAGCTGGCCGCCACTATAGGCCACCACCGGCATGCCGATGGTTTCTTCTGTGGACTACAAGAGTTTCTCTGGTGGTTCATTTCTCTACCCTTCTACGCCTACGAGATCGTAAGGATACCTCCAACATTGAGATGACCTCTAACATGCCATGCTGCCATTTTAATAATAGATCCATAAAGAATGTATATGTGGAGCGGCTCTAGCCTTATTCATGCCATCCCGAGTCCTATGTCTTAGAAGCATAAAAACATTTGGAGGTCTTGGGATTTTACTTCAAAAAATTCAAGTGATAATTTAATTCTAGATGGATAAATCCAAAAATAATTCAACATCTCGCAAGAATGCATGATCCACAGATTAAACTGGGCATGGGTTATTTGATTTTCATCGTTTATATTTATAATAGGTAAAAACATACTTCCAAAATCAAACCCTGACCTAGTTTGACATTCGTTTCCATAGCATTCCGTCCTCAAGGGTTCAAGAGGTCGACATCATTCTTCGCTTCCCAGCTTTGTTCTTTGGGGTACGTCGATGATGATGTCATTCCACCAGCATTCATCATTCTTCGTTTGACAAAAAACTCGCTGATGATTCCTCAGGTAATTTCCCACAATTTAATTCCCAACTCGCCAAAATGTTAGATAGTTAAAAAGGGAACACGTCACAAATTTTATGTTATGTTGTGACATCGCATCATTATGGTATCTTATTTATGGAACATCACCGCATTTACACTTTCACAATAAGCTATTAAGGATCCTCATTTAATATTCCTTGTCATCGCCTCATCTCTGCACTGCACCACTGTCATCCTTTTCTCAATGGTGAGAAAATAAACTAAAATAACTTTTTATGTTATTTTATTATTTTCCCAAAATTTTAAAAATTAACATTTATGTCTGACTCTTTCCATTTTATGTTATTTCCTTTTAAGGAAAATCATAGTGTTCTGAGTTCAATGGTTCAATTTTATTTTCAATCCAATTAGTTGTTCAAATGTTATAAAAACCTGCTCGCATATTTACTAAACGTACTTTAAAAAAAGTTTAAAATTTACATTTCGAGCACTCTCGGATTCAGAATCATGTACCGTCAAAGTATTCATTATCAAAATAAATCAATATAATTTAAAAAGTATTACATGAATATTTTGAGACATTATAGAAATATTTATAATAATGAAATTTATATCTTATCATACAAAACAAAAACTTGAGAGGTTCCCAAATCTTGTATGGGCTGACACCTTGTTCAATAGGTCACATGGGTTGGTAAGCATGTGTGAGGACTGGTACTGCCAAATTAAGACATTGGCCTTCCAAAAGTCATGTCTCCCTAAAAAATGTTCTAACTCGAAATCCTGAGCATGTGTCCCTAGCCGAGAAAAGTCACCCATTCAAAAAATTGGGCTACAAAGCCTTCCAACCAGTGGTCTATAGAGATCAACAAATTTACCTAGTTTCTAGTTGAGGAATAATCCTCAACTTCTATGATATCCCAATCTGAGACAGTGCAATAGCATACATTCTGAGAAAGGCATTGATAAGGATGTATAACAGCTTGAGTGTCTCCAATGTAGTAAAAAAAATATCGATACAATCCTTAAAGAAAACGAGAGAACATGTTGTCAGTTCCATCTTTAATTTCTTATTTATGATAAAAAGCATATCCCTTTACAAAATTGGGCTTTGCGAGGGATAATCCAAGTCATCTTCAACATGAAGGAATTCAGAATACATCTCCCCAAGAGTTTCAATATCACACACTTATTAGATTTCCCATAATCTGAAACCCACTTCATAGTGGGATATGTGTAATGTCTGGGTAATAGGATAGCAAGGGTTGACCATCTCTCACAAAAGGTCAATTTGGGGGCTAACAATGTAATGAGGAATTGACACAACTTCATAGAGGTTAAATCTGTAGAGCTAATCATCAAACTCTTCCTATCATTCCCTAACACAAAACGGAAAATCCCATTCATTAATGAAATTATGTGACCGACAAAGATCACTCTTAAATCCACATCTTGCACCCAGGTTGCTGAGAGAATAAGAGAATATACTAAAATAGCTTTGAGAAATGGGATGATGAGAAAAGACATAACCATATGGACCTAGGGGAGTTTTCCAATATATAAGATAACTCCTAAGAAAGAGGTGTTACTAGTCGACTGTCCTTGGAAATTGATGATTGGACATAGTAGAGAGAATATGACAACCAATGTGAGGGAAAATTATGGTCTAGAAGGGGGGGTGGTAGAATCGTCCATTATAACCATCTCGTAAAGAGGGATTCATTAAAATAAATCAAATTCCAAAAGATCATATGAGATGAACCTATTCAAACTCTCGTTCTCAGTATATAAATTATATCAATGATCGAAGTTGTTATTCCCAGAAATCAGGGCCTTTGGATTATCTGTAGCAGGGGAAGATTGATGAGAACTGTAATCCAACTGAATAAGAGTAATTGGAATATTTTAGAAACATGTATTAAATTATTTTCATTGTAAATACATAGACAAAAACTAGAATAACATCACATAAACCATTAAGTTAATATAAAATATCATAAATGGATCATAAATCGCATAACATCTGAAGGAATCATAGGTTGCACAACCCCCTCTTTACATCATTCAATCGAATTACCCCATTGGAGACTCATGAATACATGACCTGGACATGGTCATGAGAATCACATGGTCATCAATAAATCATATTATCGAACTGGTAGATCTCATGAAACCCTCAATTTAGTCGCATTACCCCATGGTTGATGTTCAAAAAAATAACTAATGTGTGGTTCTTATTAGGATAGGACATGCACCTGAGTGAAAGCGGCCATGTGGGGGATATTCTCAGGAAATTATGTATTGGGATCAGGACTCTGAAATAGGTCTCAAAATTAGGACATGATAAATAGTCATGCAACCATGGGACACATCAAGGGAAATGAGAGAGTTCTCTGAATGAAGGGGTGGCTGGGGAAATGAATAACCATTGTAACCATATTTATAGGGCCTTCCATTGGATACCAAGCATCTAAAGGATGACCAAACATCACCCAAGACACCTATTAATGACATCACTAAAGACTCAAGTGAGCATCAATGTTCCACATAACTTTTCCCTTTTCCATATAGTCATCTCATTAGAAGGGGAGTGAGGGAATTTGTTGGTTCCCAAAAAATGAGCATTAGAAAATGAAAAAGGAATGAATTCCTAAATTAGAATATTAATTTCCTTGAAATATCCACGGAATAATAATATAGATGATACATGTGAATTGTGTGATACCTTTGCGGACTAACGTTCGCATGACTATCATAAAGAAATTTGAATTCTCCGTATGTAGTGCATAACCTACATTGGACCCCATGGAACCTCTTTCAACAAGTCTTCATTTTCATGTGATGGGTATTCAAACAACCAATGATCTTAAATAATAATATGAATAATCCACCAAGGGTTGCATGATTCATCATCAACAATTACCTAAAAACCATCTAAAAAACATTAAAATTTTGGATAGAAAAATTCAAAAGGTGGAAGACTCTAGCGATCGTAAATTTAATGTGATGAATACGTGATCTGAAAAATGATTTCCCTTATAAATATTCATGAAGATTAGTGAGACCCCCATGACATTGTAAAATAAAATGAATGATATGAAAGGGGGAGTATGGAGGCTCTAACATTGATAAAAGACCTGAAACATTCCCCCGGTGGCCTGTAAGACACCGTGATGTCCTTGTGACATGCTTGGATCATCTCAAAAAATCCTGGTGGCTTGTCAGCCTCATCGCAAGAAAGATGTCTGGTATGTCCATGAAACCATGCACTTTACCTTTGGATACCTAAGTAAAAGTTTTTGGATTCATCCATGAGGTGATTGCACATGTCTATATGAATTTTATTGATTGCTCGATGCATCATCATGATGTAGAGTAACTTTCTTATCTGTTAATAATGCATTTTCACATGTCCCCCAACCATTGGAGATTTAAACATTCCAAAAATATGTGATGAAGTGGAATCCTATTGTGGTCTAAAAATTATTGTGATATATTATGGAAGTCCGCAATGTGGTCCCATGATACACCTTCATAAGACATCATTCCCTCGTGAAATTTCCCAAGAAAGGCATAGAGAATTTCATGATGGAATTTCAACAGGAACTTTGACCTCACCAAGTCCCTTGGAAATGTCAATATGACAATATGAAAGTCCATCGGCATAATTTCATGATCAAAGAAAGTCCACATTAATCATAAATAATAAAATAATAGAGATCTTGGGGAGAGGGAGTCATGGTCACTGAAAAATGTGAGAATCTATCAGAGAAACCCACAATGAAGTCTCATAAAGACGCATAGTCCAAGAGACCATTTTTGACACCAAATTGGATCCACCATAGACACATCGTTCAAACTATAAAATAATTGTGTTGTATATGGCTATAATTTCCCCACCCCAGCATGAAATATGTACTAGACCAGCTACATATCACAACAAAGTGATGGAACTCTCAGAAACTCATGACCAGAAATGGTATTATTCTGGAAAATAGAAAGAGATATAAAACACCATTAAAAAATCACTTCATGTGATCATCCATTGGTCAAGTGAAGGGCACATACCAAAAAATAATAAGAAACTCTTACATGACTTCGATATCACACAATACTAAAAATAAACGAATACTGGATAAATCTATGGAATTCACCATACATGTTCTAGAAGAATGACCAATTGTTTAATACATAAAAATACAACATGTTTTTTGATCCTCATGCGCTTCATCTGAGACATACGAGACATGTGATATCAACGAGACATGTCACTTGGATACCATGATGCACTTTGGAATGCCTCTTGGTATTGGGAAGTCTTCCAGACATGTTAGAGGGAGTCAAATTGCCCCCTATAACGTGCTACTTTAGTCTCATGAAGCACTATAGGACTATCGTCCAAACCACATGACATCCTACAGATACATATCCCGAAACATGTAATGAGACAAACTCATATCATTCAAGTCTCATGGCTCCATCCATTCATTTTGGATAGGACTTGTGATTCCCTCCCAGAATGCGAGCCGTGACATGTGACACCCTATAAGACATGTTATACCGACTCTCGCGACACCCTCCATGTGTGTTCACCATCTCTTATGATGATACTAGAGAAATGAAACTAGATCATTGTCAGTAAATTTGTGAAATGGCCACTATAATAGATAATCTAGATCTTGCGATGTCATTCGGGCAAGTGAACTAGATCATTTAACACCCTCATGACAAGCAATACATGTCACAATAGCCTCCCAAGACATTATAATATTATTATTCCTAGGTGTGTAAGCCCCAATCAATATGGATAACTCAATGTGTATTCCTCAATAAAGGGAACTACAATTACTTTGATTCCTACCACAACTATGTTATATAGGAATCATTCCAGTGGTTTCAGCTCCATATTAACAATCCAGTGAAATCCCGACATATAAGTCCCGCATTCACAAGTAGTGAAATTTATTACGTTCCATACCTTGTTTCTCACAATGGGAATGTCTAATGTTGGATTAGGTTGTTGTAATGGCCACATCATCTACAACAAAAACCTCCACAAATGTTTATGGAAACCTCATCGTGTAATCCCTGAAAAATTAAAAGAAATAAAATAACTCTAATTCCCTCTGTAACCATGATACATATGATATCTCTTGGAGTATTGAGCTCTATGATAAATCTTTTTAGGACAGTCCCAGTACATATGTCCCACTTCATGAAAAATATAAAATGATCATTTTCTATCCCTCTATTCTCACACTATGTGTAGCTAATGTGTGATTAGGATCGTCAATAATCATATAATCTCTACCATAATTATATGAAATGATAGGGGTAACCAAAAAAACTAATCCATGATCATGTGAACTATGTAATATTTAATTCAAACAATAATTGTGATATGAAGGAAGACCCTTCAGGACACGATCTGGAACACTTTATGCCCCAGAGAACTTATATAAGTCCCCTCCCCAAGATGTTAAATAGAAGGGGTCCAGAAAAGAGGGTGGGGTTTGATTCATTCAAAACCCATGATATGTAGGAAGCCTCGTAATGGTTCAATCCCCTCCTTGTAATATAATATACCTCCTTGTGTAGCATCATATAACAAAGAACATGGGTATACTACTTCTGCACAAAGAAAACCTACCATTAATAAATAAAGATGAAGGGACTCAGATACATACAGATGAACTCACTAAAGAGACCGCACTCATTCTCACATTAAAAAGTGTCATCCCAAAATTGTTTTGTTAGGGAAAATAGTCCCCTATGGGGATTAGGAAGAAATTCATAAACATATCTTATATCTATATGTAATTCCAAAATTGGAAAATAATCCTACCCAATGTCATGATGATCCAAACCTCCCATAATTTTGACATGTATGAGTCCCCATGATTCATTATGTTTGAAAACCCAAATAAATGACTACCTTTGGAAATTTGGTCTCTACCCAACTATAGATGAGGGAACCATTTGGTGTTTTAGAATATAGTGACAGTGGTAACGCGACGTCCATGATTGTGTACAATAAAAGAAACCCCATCCCCCCACACACAATATACCATTAGGTTAAACCAAACCCATGTAAATTAGTGTTCACGGTCATTCCATGAATATCAATGAAACAATATTGATGAAAATTCAACTTTTATAGAAGAAGTTAATTACTCTAAAATATTATATATTTTTATGAATGAATATTTTAATAGAAGGGACAATTAATTAAAAAAATTATCTTCCCAATAGATAAGGATAAATATCCATATAATAGAATCACCGAGTAAAATAAAAAAATACATAAATAATGAAGATCGATAATAAATCCTATATCTTAATGAAAGGGGATGAGTTAAAAAAAATTTAAAACATTGATAAATATTGAATTAGAATCCGTTGAATGATAAAACACAACATGGACCAAAAGTTACATTTACTATGATTATTTTAACTATATAAATACCTTCATAATTATTATATACCCCACACCAAATAAAATAATTGGTGAATATGGCTTATGTCTCATAGGAGAAAAATTGATATGAAAATAAATCTTATGAATTTTGTTACATTTTAATCAAATGATCTTGAATGGGATAACAAGAAATAGATATTTATGTACCAATAATATAAAGATGATTATGTTATAAAAAGAAAAGCATCTATTATATACACTATATTAATGAAAATATTCATATAATATAACAGAAGTCTAATAGAGGAAAATGGTTTGACAAGAAATTTGAATCATAAATTTCACCTTCAATGAAATTCCATCATCCTTAGTTTAATGAAGATTAATATCCTAATTAATTAATGTAAAACCATATTAATATATAATTTCTTTTATACTATTCATTAATAATAATTATATCAATATATTTTAGTTTTTTATTTTTTTTCATCATCCAATGATAATAATTTTGTTCATTTCATATAAGTATCAAAATTGATATATTGATCATCATTAAATGGTATCAAGTTAATAATAATTAGAATATTAATTTTTTTTAATTTAATTTCCCCAATTAATTATTAATTTACATTATCAATCCATGATATATTTAGTTTTTATTCAGGAAGATGAAATTGATAACGAATTTTTTTAAGTAATTTGATGATATTAAAGGATTGAATTATAATGATCATAATTTTTTTTCATCATTTCAGAAAATATTAAAAAAATATATTACCCCTTAGAAAATATATATTAATCAAAAATAGTTTTATAACTAGTAATGTATGGTTCTCATAAAAAGGAAGCACATCATCCATGGAGGCGGTAGTCAACACGTATACATGTTTGATATATTGATTTTATAATAAATGGATTGAGGGAAAGGTAGAAAATGGTTTTATAATTATATAATAATAATTATTTCATGATATTATAATTTTTTATTAAATAATATCTTATAGAAACCATGATAATTGAGGATGAAAATTGAAATATACCGTTTATGGAGGAGGTAGTCTGCATTCAGGCATGGACGACTTATTTTTTTACGTAGGATAAATTAAAATGGTAGGTAATGATTTCACCATAAAAACAATAAGACTTATTCTTACTAATTATACATAACATAATAATTTTATGGTCTTATAATAGAATTTTTGTTGTATGAGGTAGACTCAATGAAATATAAATATAATTGTCTGATTTGGGAATTATTACCTTACTCCTTGAAATAACTCCTTTGAACATTAGATTAATCCTATTAAGGGAATTTCTATTGAGGATTAAACAACAAATATTACCTAGAAAATATATTTTTAGATGGGGTTTGGAGGATTCTAGTAGAAATAAGGGACCTTTAGTGTGTATGGAAGTATGGTGGTGAAGGGATATTTTATTATTGATGGGACAAACATTGTTCTAACAAGGGGTTAAATATTGAAGCAATGTGACTCCAAAAGTAGAAAATAATATATATGGGAAGAGTTAGGGTTAATAAATATCTTAAAAACCCATTTTTTGATAGGTTTTAATTACATTTTTCGGTATATTAGCCATTAAAATTAACCGTTATACAATTTTGACCTTTCCAATGGTAGATAATTTTTCCATTATCTATTTTTTATGACTAGAAAATGGACCATAGTACCCAAATTGTACATTATGATTATAAATGTTATAAATAAATTCATTTCATAATAATAATAACATTGGTGAAAATTAAATCACAAATATGAAATTTAAAATGTTTTAGAGATAGTTTAATACATAAATATTACTCAAGATATAAAATTTAAAATATTAGTTTGTAAATTAAATTTAATATTTAATCATTTTTAATTTTAAATAAATAATATTTGTTCTTCCAAAATAATGTTTCATAATATTATTTCAAATCATAGATCAATATGATTTAATAAAATATGTGGTATTTATAAAAATATTGTTTTGAATTACTCACTAAAATTTCATCTTTCAGAAAAATCTAAAAAAACTAAAATTTTATTTGTAACCTCAATCAAAAAATCAGGTCCATTTTTTCTTAATTTAAAGCCAAAATTTTGTAATTTATCTTTTAATTGGAATAAAAAAATATAATGAATATTATTCTAGAATAATGTTCATTTTTTAATATTAATTGTTCTTTTTATTTCAAACAAATTTATAATCAAATGAGTGTAAATATATTTTTCATATGATTAAAAAGAACATTAGAATATATTTATAATGGATATAAACTTAATTTTTTAATATAAAATTATAAAAAATCTTTTGAAACCAATTATATCAAAGTATCTATTTTACCATTATTGAGGTAATTAGCATTTTAATCAATATATTATTTTTATTCATAGTAATGAAATTTAAATTGTTTCATAGATTTCATATGATTATCACATATTATTAAACTATTTAATTTTATTTTATTTCTAGATTTAATAAAAATTCTAATAATCATATAGAAGAAATAAATTTTATTCTGAATAATATATTATTTAAGAATAAAATGAATCTATTCTTATTACATTACATATAAAAAATATTATATGGATTTGAAAATATTTCATGGTATATATTATCAATAAATATAATGAATAAAATTAATTAATTTTAATATAATAAAATTAATATCAAATAATAATAATTTTTTCATAAAGTATATTTTTGTGTATAAAATGATTTTATTCATTATTTTTCTATAGTAACTGAATTTTATTAAAGATTTAGTACTTAAAATAAAATTTAATTTCATTCTAAAAACATTAAATATTTTAATACCCACATTTACATAACCTCATAATTAATCACTACATTATGAATGTTACATTTACTATATATCATATTATCTTAATTAAATGTTTGATGGGTTTTTAGTTCGATGTTCATTATGAAAGAATATATTCAATATAATATTTATTTAAAGGGAAGTTTGTAAAAAATATCACAGTTTTAAATTATCCCCCTTGATTAAATTTCATCCCCACAATTCTTAATTACTACTCCCAATGTAAAAATATATATGGTTGTGAATTATGATATAATATTGAACCCAATATCACTATTCAGACAATAAAAATCATTATTTCATTTATAATAGGAATATTCTAAGTTTATCAAAAATTAGTTCCAAATATAAATCCTTATATAATAATATTTAATAAAAATACCTAAATACATGCAATTCAAAGAATTATCCTCATGATACTATTAGGAACACGATGAAAACCCCAAATTGTTTTGATAATATCCAATATAATCATATTAAATAATAATATGATTAAGGAAACTGAATATGATGATGTCTTCTCTAACAAGATATTTATTTCATACAATTCTAATTTGTATTCAATTATCAAATAATTCGTTCAACCTATAACTCAATCAGTTGGTTCTGAATTTCCATGGTAATATTCTTATTTGGTTGAGTAACCTAAATAGTTATATATTAAAAAATAATTTTAAATTTAAATAATTTATAATGATTACTAAAGGGCATGTGAATCAGCAATAACATATACATTGGGTTTCTCAATATAGATATATAGATAGTCATTTTTGACATGCCTTCATTTAATCTCAAGATAATACCCAACTGCCATTTTTCTAGGTTAATAACCATAGGTGCAATTTTAATAGAGCCTACATCCACTAATATGTATCCATAAATTGATGTGATTATTATAAAACCAAAAAATATATAATTTACCATATTTTTAGGAGTTTTTTATATTTTTATTTTAATATCATGGTTTTTTACTATTTTTTTACAGTCATACTATCTAAAAATTAATAAACTGATCTTAAAAAATAACAAAAATAATCCTAAAAAATAACTAAACACTTATTTGACACCAACTAAAGCACCGTAGAACTACAATCCTAATTAGGTGATTAAAACAAGTAATTATTTACATTCATTGATACCGAGTAAGATAATTAAATTCATACATACATATATTTCTTGAGTATTAAATTTTTTTTTCAAAAATGATATCACAATCCTTGATCCCAATGTTATGGAGTATTTAATAATTATTTACAGAATAATTTTACTAAAAACGTTTCCCCATAATATGACCATATTAGAATCCCATATCAATATATCTAAGGTTATACTAATCATAAATTCTTAGGTGAAGGAAAACATAAGAATGGTGCTAGATCACACAACCATTAAGGGAAAAAATTACGAA
This sequence comes from Viscum album, assembly GCA_963277665.1. Taxonomy (NCBI): domain Eukaryota; kingdom Viridiplantae; phylum Streptophyta; class Magnoliopsida; order Santalales; family Viscaceae; genus Viscum; species Viscum album. The sequence continues at coordinate 202,978,019 of OY728128.1, forward strand.
TTTACCATCAAGGGTAAGATCAAATCCATAAAAAACATGGGGATAAAAGAAATATATGATTTAACAGAATGTGGAGTAATAAAATACAATCAAAACTGATATTATAATGTCCTTTATTATAAAATTTTGAAATATTACAATTTCATATAATTCCCAAAACATGAGTCAACAAACATGAGAAATAGAAATAAAATAAAACCATATAAGATGGGAAAGTTTCATAAGATAAAGAAAATTAAATTATAATATATTAGATAATAAATAACTACATGACTTCAATAACAGAATGGGACAATCATTATAAATTAATTCCTATGAAATATCAGATCTATCATCACTACATGGTTCATATTACATAGTGAAGTATGTATCAGATCAAGATTCTCATAACATTGTGAAGCATAATACATTACATGATTTAGATTCATACCGGACCTTGAATCTCAAACTAATTACCATAACATTGTCGAGATGGCATAACTTCTTGATTCCCATAACAACATGCATCAGTTATTACTACCACATGTCCATAACATAGTGGAGTATGAATTACATTATAATTACCATAAATGGATAATACTCAATAAAAAATTACAATAACTATATCAATATATATATAAAAATTATACATTTAACTATGTGAATTTATAATTCCAACCCCCCTTATAATAATTAAAATCTGGTATATGTGTGACATAAGAAGAAAAAAACACCGATTTTTCAGTCATAAACATTATTGTCCCTAGAAAAGTGACATTTTATTAAAGAAATATTCCATAGATTGTTTCATTATAAATTATGTAAAATAATATGGATCTGATAACAAGGAAATATCCCCAATGAGTATATAATACATTTAATCATGATGATATAGATTGGAAAAACTATTATAATAAGAAGACATCAAACAATTCTATTAAATAATTGACCATTAATTGGATCATTTGGTACCATGTGTTTATTTTTTCAAAGGAAGAATTGTATAAATTAATTTAGTTGTAAATTAACTAAAAATCATATCAAATAGATTAAATCCCTTTGAGATAATGACTACTTTATAAATGAATAAAACAAATATTTTTTAATTTTTTTAATAATTTTCTTAAAAAAAATTTACAAGTCACCTTCCAATGTTTTATTTTAAAATTTGTACATTAAAAATCTCTTTGAAAAAATTATATGGAAATAAATATCAATATTATAGGCTTAAATAATATATAATTTTTCTATATGAAATGTACAGTTTAAGACAAAACATATGATCTCATAATGGAAAACATTTAATATTTTAAAATATATTTCTTGAAACCCATATGATAAAAATAAAAAAAATTGGATCATTTTTAAATATTAAAATTAAAAAAATGACCAGATCATGAGATAATACCTATTTCAGCTTCAAAATAATAGTGGAATGATTTTGAGGAAGGCATTAAAAATTATAGGGATGATATAATGATAATTATTCATAATATCAATATATTTTTATATAAATGAAATATATATGGGGAAAACATTTAATTAAAAATGCTAGTTTCCCAATATAATAAGGTAAAATTATATATAATAAAAAAATATGTTGTAATAAACCTAAAATTGATGAAATAAGCTAAATAATAAATCTTTTAATACAACAAAAGGGGGTGAGTTAACAAAAACTCTTTCTGCGTAGTTATAATTTTCACCAAATTCCTCAAAATGTGAATATAATAGATGTAACATCCACTAATATGAATTAAATGTGACGTATTATAATGATAAATTAATGTTAAGCATATACACAACTCAAAATAAAATAAGTTTTGAATTTGGAATATGTCTCTAAAAAGAAAATTGATATAATAATAAAACCACACAACTATTATAAATATTTATTTAAATTTTAATGAAAGATAAAAATTTAAATTGACCATTAAATATAATTAATATTTATATAATTGTGATTTAATATCTCAAAAATTAATTATATGGAACATATAAAGTAAAATGGTGTGCATAATATGAAACAAGTATAAAATCTGTCAATTTTTGGATGATAATCCTTTATGTTATCTATCTAATTCAATATATTTTATTTAACCTCCTATATAATAAACCAAAATATCTATATAATTTATTCCGAAACATTATTTATATTCAATAACTTTTATATAATTCCTTAATTATATTTCTTTCTATATATATATATTATTAAGTTATAATTTATTTCCATCATTGGATGTTATGAATTTTGTTTGTTGATTACAAGTTTCATAATGGTGATAGTAATGCTCATCACTGACTATGGATTTAATGATTACCATATTATTAAAATTAATATAATATAACAAAAAAAATAATTTATAGATCTCAATTTTTATTCCATTAATGATTTTCGATGATTTGTTAAGATTTATTTGATGAGGATAATATATTTGATAATTTATATAACAACCTGAAATTTTCATTCATGTATATTACATATTATTAGAAAACACTAATTACAGGAAATAATAATCCACTCTAGAATCATGTAAGTTAAATATTTTTGGGAAATATGGACATGTAAACATGTAGTTCAAATGTGAACTACATCATCACTGAAAAATTTATTCATTACTATCACCTATTTTAGTCATATCATAAATTATACCATTCTTCATAACATAGGGAAAGGTTACATAATAATGTGTGAGTTTAGGATCTCAGTAAGGGGAAACAATAGAAATATCAACAATACATGCTCATAGGTGCATAAGAACATGATAATAACATTAGAAAACAATACCATGAATATCATAGATAAAAAACATGAGTCAATGAATAAATCATGGTAGTTCATAAGACAGGAATAAAAAAGGAATCAAACAATATAATATATGAGAGAATACCTTTTTCAAAATACATGGATTCCTGGAATACTTTTAATCATAAGAAAATATTTCTTTGGTTCTAATGTATCCTTTCCAAGGATATCATAGTGGAATGGGTTCAGTCCCCAAACCATTTTTTAGTCATGGTTAACTCCAAAGACTATAATTGTGGACAAAGTCCCTTACTGAACTGGGTTTACTATCCATTGTAGTCCAATTTAACAAATAATTTATCATTATTACTATGGTAATTAAGGGATATATAATTTTTTATCCTCCATTCACATAATGAAAAATATATATATATGTATTCATCAAGATCATAAAATATGAGAAAAATCATTAAAAATAGAAATAAAAATTGTTTGATAAACATTTTATTAGAGTATAATGTATGGAAAACAAATAGGTTTTATTATTATTTCATAAATTAGTCCTATCATAACATGTGAGAAATAAATTGGTTTCATAAACATAACCCTTGGAAAAGAAAAGGGTTTCATGAAATTCTTGTCATAATATTCATAAACCATCTATTCAAAGTATAATTATAGTATCATTTTCCATATCTCTCATAAATCACAATAAATATATAATGGTGTTGTCATTAATGAAATGAAACACCATAAAAAGATCACTAAACTTAATCAATGAAAATATCATTTCAATTTTTAAATAAATTCCTTAAAATATATAATTTTTCCTAAAATTGAAGAAAATATTTTCGTCAAAAATAACATTGGAATATTGTGATGGAAACTTCAAATAATTTCATGGTCCTCATGGTGTAATTTTTTTTTCATGTCATGTACGTTAAAAAATAGATTCCATTCACATTGTTGGTAAAAATTAAAAAATTACCTTATTTGGAAAATTAAAATAATATTCCCAATACAAAGTTTATAAAAAAAATAAAAAATTTGTAATTATTGAATTGTAAAAAAATAATATCTGCATATTAAGAGCATTCTTTAGTATTATTTTTATAATATATAAATAGAAGAAAAATAATTTAGGTTGGAATAAGGAGAAAAAGTTATTTGTCCTTAAAAACATTCTTCCACACTGATGAATATATAAAGAGAGGAAAATTAATAGAAAAATGTAATTTATGTAATTATCCAAAGGGGAAGTGTATTAATTTATTTATTAACAGATACATCATAATATATCATTTTGGGATACATAATCATACAAAATGTGATTGTAATATAAAATCATTAGCATTTTGGTGACTATGGGATCATAATCTAAATGAATGAAATAACATGAAATGGTTAGTTTTTCCCATAATTTTCAGGAGAAGAATAATATTATAATTTTTTAATTGTCTACACACCACAAAAAACCAAGGGTTTGATATGGTATCAACCCTACAGAAATAAAAGTGAGAAGAAAATCCTTTACCGCAAGGCATATATTTAATTTTAAATGATAAAACCACATGTATAATAAATATAGGTTTATTATAAATCTATAACAGATTCGTACACCTATATATAATACCTTTTATTATTTACATTCAAACATTTATCAATAGCTTATTGACAATTCCTTGTTGAAATAATTTTTTTGAGTAATAACTACATTTTTTTCTACGTCTTTTGTATCGATAGTTTTTATCCTTATACACCAATCAATTTTTTAAAATATAAATTATTTTAATTTTGAGATAAATTTAATATATAATATTTATTAATTTATTTATATTAATATATTAAAATTAGATATTGAAATTTAATTACATTATTCAAGGAGATGGTATGTCGTACATAAACATAGAATTTTATTTCATTTTTTCTTGGAATGGTTGAAAATAAATTTAAATAGTAAATTAAATTTCTATAATAATTTTTAAATCATATATATCATTTATATTCAATAAATATATAATTATTACCATACATATAAAAATAAATTTAAAAATGAGTCTATTGCTCTGTGGAAGTGGTAGTCCTAATGTATGCACACATATTTTTGTCGTATTCAATTAGATTTTTGGGTAAGAATGTAGACGTGATATTATAATTTTGGAAGTATAATTATGTATTAAATATAACATATATAAATTAAATCCATTATTATATCAAATGGTGAGAGGGGTTGATGGAAAATGAATTACATTTACTCGTCAGGAAAAATGCTAACAGACACATGACTGACAATATCGTTTCCCATTTGGTGGAAGAAGAATGCTATATAAGATATTATATTAACATAATAATATCTATGTATATGGGATATAATGATGTTATTATATCATAATATTTTATGATGATTCAGAGGTGGTGTAGGAATAAAAAACAATGATGCTTAGTTAAAAATGACACTTCTTCTTCAAACAACCACTTTAGGATTGCAAAACAATCTATCATAAGAGGGTTTTATAATCCAAATATTGACATTAGGATTTGTTTAGGTACGAAAGGAATAGTTTTTGTTAGTTTTTTTTTTAAAATTTTTTTTTATTTGTATACAAGAGAGGATAGCGGGTTCTCTTTTATAATAGGGGGGAGAACCCAGATGAAACTTATCAAAAGAATAACATATAATGAGATTTTAACAATGATGTTTTTTTTAAAAATGGCTCATTATTGATTATTATATTTGATAATGAAAAAATATGGTTATCCTATATTATTTTTTAAATTCTCTTAATCTTTTAATCATTAACAATTTAGTTCAACTACTGAGAAACCGGTTTTAACCTTAAACACAATAAGGATTTCTTTTCTATTTAATATTCATTATGAAAATTTTTTATTTTTTTATATTATTTCATCTAAATTATTATTATTCAAATTACATAATCAATTTTTTTAATTTCTATTCATATGATTTGGTAGAATTTAATTTAATATTAGTCCCATATATGTATTGATAAATGAGGTTTTCCAAGAAAATGATTTCAAAAGAATAAAAAAAATTATATAAAAAATGAAACTGGTTAAAAAGAACTGTATATGGTTAATAATGATATAATATAATTTATATTTCATTCCAATCCCTCATAACAAATGGATTTATCATATTATGTAAATGAAGAAGTAGTTATAAATAAATATTTTGATGTTTCATATCCATTAAAAATTTAATATCATAAAAAACAAATAAAAATTTGTCATAAGATAATTTGAACATTTTAATGGGAAAAATAACGTTACTTTTTTTATAAATTTTCATAAAGTGAAAAAGTAATCTTTTTTTTTCTGAAAAATTCAAAAAATACATTTTGGGAATTTTTTTTTCAAGAATAGAAATATTTTCATAAATAGTAATTGCATATTTTTATTTATATTTTAACAAAAATCATCATAATTAATTTTAAAAATGTGGTTATAAATATCCATATCATCATATTTAATTTCTAGGTTATACATTTCATGTAAAAATATTAATATTCATTGTATATCACAGTTTCATTAAACGTAGTGTTGCATGAAATAGATATTGTGAGAGAAATTAAAATTATTTGAAAAAATCATAAAGAAACAGAAGGTCTTACATTATACCAACCATGGCACATTCATTTCCATAAAAAATTAATCACTTCAACATAATCAACTATGGATAAATTTTCCTCATCATAACCTCAAGATCTCATATAGAATCATCATGTTGGTTATCTAGATATAAAAGATTAATGAGGTGAGTTGTTTTGTTTCGTGTCAAATTATCTTAATGATATAGAATATTCACAAGTTGGTTTTCATTGTAGAGAACGCTATCACGTGGTATGACCATTTATTTTTGTACTAGTGAAAGATAAATAAATTACTTACTTAGGAGTGATATATGGAACATAGTGTGGAAATTAGAGTTGTTCAGTGGAATATCCAGTTAATAATCTACCATCCATAGTCGATAAACAATTTATAGTAGTCTAATATTACGTGGACTCACAATTATATTCTTCTCAAATATCATGGAATACATTCATAAATAAATTGACATGAACGAATTCTGAACCACCTTTAACTCTATGTCACACCAAGGATCGTCAACATAACATTTCAGTTAACATTGAGAAGTCATGATGTTCTCTTGAATGGATCATAAATAATCTTCCATTTCTATACCTAGCAGGGGTCCTGATATAGTTATTTCTCCAAAAATATCTGAAAATATTTATTTCATCACATCTCTCTAATGAGGTTTTTATGTGTAGCCATATGTATTCTCAACTGAAAGATATTTTTATTATAAAACTGAACAACTGGAAGATGTCGATACAAACCACTACTAAAATCAATAAAATATCTCAATGTATCCTCTTATGTTTAAGTAATTCACCAAGAAAAAGAATCTATATATGAATTATATATAGTGGTGAAAATCAATTCTGTATTAATTATTTATTGAATACATAATATGAACTTATAGGTAAACCCCATATCCTGGTCAGATATAGTATAACACGGTACTCCATAAAACCCTATAGCTTCCTATGTGAATATCATGGGAATATGATCTAGATATATATATTCTTTTTTATAGATGAAGTGTGTTAACATCACAATGAGATTGAATATATCAATTATTACATTGATCCCTTCGGGTGTTTTTTGTATTCTGATGATGAAATCCATGTGTATGATTTCTTATTTCAATTCTAGTATGTATAATGGTTGTAATAACCCCTTAGACTTCTAAATCATAGAATTAAATTACCTATATTATAATCACATAAAAACTGTAAAATACCTTTCTTCATGTCATCCCAACTGAAATAATCCTTCAAATATTGATATATATTCGAACATCCAGTATGGATAGAGAATGAAGATAATTATCTTCCCATCTCTTGATTTTAATAAACTATTTATAGAATACATACATGGTTTATGAAACTATTTTTTAAGGACCCAACCTTATGTATTACATGTTCTAGTTTTTGTGAACTAATAATAATTTTTTTAAAATTTTCAATGACCTTATCATTTTAGAGTTTTATGTAATTAGGAACAACTCTTAAATAATATTACCAATACATTAAAAGTTGATACATAAACACAGTTTTCATTTTTACCTCCGAAGAAACATTTAAAATATTTTTTTACTTTTCATGATAAATTATTAAAATTTTTATCTTGATCTCATCCTTGTGCATACTCATTCTTAAAAAATGTTATTTTTTTTAAAACATAGAATTAGAAAATAGTACATAGTAAGATATTTAAAAATATGAAAAACATTACTCTTGGGAAAATACGTGAGAACCCATAAAAAAATTACATTTATCACAATAGTCATTGAGTGGATGAAATATATAATTTCCATATGAAAATCACTCACCCTTTTTATCAAATAATATTTTAAAACAATAATAATGAACATAAAACCCTTTTAATAAACAAAGAGCATCACATTCATAAACAACATTAAATCCATGCTTGAAACTAATAGATCCTAGTTAAATGCATTGGAAGACCCCATTGGTAACACCCTTGTTTTTCATATCATGTTATGGAACATCACCTAATGCATTCGATCACTATCTAGGCACACACATAGAAATAATGGGATCACTCAGCACTATCTAGGCACACCTAACAAATATTCTATAACCTGATCACCAAGTTCTATTTTGGCGAACTCAACTTATAGGCTATAGTAGGATCAACCTTGTTCTATAATCGGGATGAATACATTATATAAGTTGTATTGGGATCACCTTTTTCACATATAATGTTAATGTATAATATTATGAATAAAATATTTTATGCATTCATTGTTCATCATACAATAATTGAAAAAAAAATTAGTACTATTTGTGAAAAACAATCTAGATTGAAAATATAATTTCATAAAACCATATTTCAATACCAAAACACCCATAATAAGACCAAGATGGATTTTTTATAAAATATAATTAATTGTTTTAGGAATATATAACTTCCATTTAGAAAAAACCAATTTTTCTAAAAAATCCTTACACATATAAATGAATCATTTTTTTAGAAATTAAATTTTAAACAAGTAAAGGAAGAATCAATGAATATAGGTTAAATTAATGCGGGATATATTTTTATGTCTTATATGATAATGTTTTTCTTCTTTTTTACTTTCATAAAAACAAATACTATAAAATATTTTTATATGAATGTCCCCTACCTTGGGTCTGACTCATCACATGGGTTATTTATCTTCTTGAATAACAAATGTTTTTTCATTATTTATTTTCTTGAGAAACTATTTTAGTTTTTTAATCATTTTATTTCACTTATTACGATGATATAAAAATTACTTAATCATTTTTGTTCACATAAGATCTTTTGATTACATTCATTTTATAATTCTAGAATGACGTTGGATGGTTGAACATGGACAAAGTTAACAGCATCAAATACTCACCAATATAATATTAATTAAATAATTGTCTAATTTTAATATCAATTATTCTTTTAATTCCAATCATTACATATGGTTAAGAAAAATGTACTATGTTGCAATCATTATGATGATTAGGCTTACGTGCACATGAGTAACATTTTCCATTTTCAATGAAGATTATGGAATGAAAGTAAGAATTAGTCTACCATTATTTAATTATCATTATATCATGTATATCATATTACATATTTATATATATATATATCATCCATGTTATTTGGTGATGAAAAATGAATCATATCACTTCATGGAGGTGGTAGTCCACACGTATTCATGAATGGCGTTATCATTTTTTTGTATAGAAGGGTAGAAACCAAAACGATATATTATATTTTAATAATGTAAAATATGAAATTATTAGCATATATATACATTAATTCCTTCACTATAACCAATAAATAGTGATGGTGATGGAGAAAAAATTATATTGGTTCGTGAGGTAGTAGTCCATCGTACACATGAATGAGGAATTATTTTAACATTTGACGGTAGTGGATATAGATTTATGTCTTTCTGCTGAAAAAATAACATATCATTGTAAAAGGATAGTGGATTTATTATTTTGTCATGGTTGAAGATGTTTTATGGATTTTGATGAATAAAAAACATAAAGGGACAATTAAAAATGATACATCTTCATCCGACAATTTCATTTTCTTAACACCATAAGACCAATGAGATGGGTTTTATGCCACAAAATGACATGTAGAATAATGAGAGTGAATATATTAAGAACATTTCTCTAGTATTCTCATAAACAAACTGCTTATAAAGTGTGATGTATTGAGATGAAGGGGTTACCTTTTGTAAATGATTGGGGGGGCACTCTTGGAACTTTTCAAAATAATAAATTAAATTAATATATAATATAATGTCAAGTGGAAAAAAATTATTATTTTATAAAATAGTATTTCAGGGGTAGAAATCCCATTATCCATGAAATAATTTATTTTTTTCTATATTTATACCCTTATATATTTTTTCTAACCCTTATTTGACACCTTTTAATCTTATAATAACAACATGGAGTTCTACACATTTAGGGTTAATATAGTTAATATAAAATCAAAAAACACCCATAAATGGACCATTATTAATATTATAAACATTATCCTAACAACATTTTCGTATTTATGATTTTTAAGAATTTTAAATCTTTTAATAAAATATTGTTTACTATAATATATCTACAATGTCAATTTTAAGAAGTATTCATTACATTGAATTTAATAATTTGATTATATCACTTATAATTCAAAATAAATACTTTATTATATCTATAATAGGTCATGTTAGACTATAAAATTATTTTTTCACACTAAGTTTATCAAATTATATTTGTATTAATATTTTTAATATAATTTATATGATTTTTCTATTACTTGAAAAACTACTACATCAACATTGTTCAAGAATTTAAGCTAATTATTTATTATTATAAAATTACAAATAAATTAAGATGATGATACAAATATTTTTATTTCCAAATAATATTTATTTTAGATCATATCCTCTAGGTAAAACCATATTATAAATATTTAACATTTTAGAAACATGTGTGTGGCATGTTTGGATTTAAATTTAATAAAATATTATAACTATCATAATCATAACCATATTTCCCCTAACTATCATAAATTAGACCCTTTAATGATTATTATAAATATATACTCATCAAATAATATTTAACAATGTTTAATGATAATTTTATATCCATTATCATTTTATATTTGACCACAAATTAGTTGAATTACCTTTACCGTGCTTAAAAAATTACTATGTTTGTTATTCTTATAGTCAAAAACTTAATGGGTACTATTTAATCAATTATCTGAAACTATCAAAGAAAATGGAATATATTTTTAGAAATAAAATCACATAAATTTAAAAATTTTATTTAGTATTAAAAATATAATTCAAAAAGCTTTTTTTTCTAAAAATTGTCTTTTTAAATATAAAAGATATTCATACAAAATTATAGTATAAATAAATTTAAAAAATCATAATACGATTATTTTAAACCATAATTTACTAATAATGTATAAAAATAAACTGATAACAAAAGTTCATCATATAGATACATTAAAATAAAAATAATTTTTCAATAAAAATCAATATTTTTCACTTTTCCATGTAAATTCCTATTTTTTTAGAAAATTATCAAAAAATAATTTTAAGATAATCATGAAATTATGAATTCAAAAATGTAATAAATTTTCTCAAAACATATTTCTAAAAATTCTAGAATTACTTATAATATTCACTTATAAAATTGGAAAAAACCACTTTTTGATGAAAACAATTTTTTTTAAAAAGGGCATTACAAATAAATCGGATTATTTTTAAAGAAAATACCAATAAATTTATATTTATTCAACATATTAAATTATTTTCATAAATCAATTATTCTTATGCATACTATCTAGTTTAACTGTTATGTTATAGTAGTCACATTTAAATAATAATATTTGGTTTTTCATTTAAAATCCATGTGGAATATCATGTATTCTATCGAACACTATGATTCTTTTTAATATCACACCATGATACATTCTCCCCCCATTTATAATTTCATCATTTTTTTTATCAGATAATAAGGTTATCTTATGACATCCCCATTCCTTATTGTATAATGTTTTGAAAATCAGAAACAGTTTTTTCTTAAGTTCTAAATTTTTTTAAGAACTATTTTTTTCCTAAGATCTGAACTGGTCATTTCGTTATACTTATAGATCTATCATTACATTTTTCCATTCTGTTAGACTTAATGATTTATCATATTGATTCCAGTTCAAAAGTCATTACGGTTTCATGATATCGAATCCCGTGCGAAAGCCACTATGTTTTATGATACCAATTACAGTGCAAAAGATAATACGATTTCATGACACCGATTCTGGTGAAAAAGTGATACTGATTTTATGATACCGATTTTGGTGAAAAAGTGACACCGATTTTATCATTCAGATTCTGGTATCAATGTGATACCATTTTCACAATCTGATTTACTTTTTCTTAAGAATCTAATTTCTTGATAAGGTTATAATTGTTTAATGTATCATTCCAATATTATCGGATCCCATGTTTTCTTATGCATAACACTTATCCTTAACTTATCATCATTTATTATACTTGAAATGATGTCATACAATCTATTACAAACTAACCGTTGTATGTTTGACACGTGTCAAGGTCCCTCCGAAATATAAGCAAAATATGATCGGTGGAATGGAGCCGACTGTTGGGAAGTTTTTCTTATAAATACAAGTCCAATTGAACATGAGACCAAAAATTAATATAGAGATTCTATGAACATGATGCATATGAAAATTTTGTGAAGTGATTTATAGATAGATGCTATTAAAACTCTCAGTTCTTCGTGCGGATGATGTGAACAACTTGTTCAGGTGTGAACAACTTGTTCATGTGTGAACAACTTGTTCAGGTGTGAACAACTTGATCAGGTGTGAACAACTTGTTCTGACTTGCTTTGTGTAGACTTTGATCAGGCTGATCATGGGCTTTCGGGTTTGGAAGATAGAGGTTCTTATTTCCTTCTAAATCGAGGGCTTACGGGGATAGTAAGATATATATCAATCTCTGGATTGAGGGATTACTAGGGTTAGGGTAAGACAGAATTTCTTGAAAGTATAAATCCAGGAACCTTTATCCAATTTTATTAGAGACCCTTCTCTTTTGGTTAAAATAATCTTATTTTAATCAGTTTACTATTTAATGGTGATTAAATTCAGATTTATTTTTAACTTTGTTAAAGTTAGAATGTATAATATTCTTATACTTTCTAATTCTATTAAATGATTATATTACAAAATCCATATGCTTTAAGGTAGAATCATTTCTTTAAAAGGTTCTGTAAATTTTTATTAATCTTTGTTAAACAATTTTTCATAAAGTTAAAAGCTATCCTTAAGAAGCAGTTTTTCTTAAGGTTAAGAAACTTTCTTTAAGAAAGTTTTAGGTCAACACTAAAGGTTCTAAAAGTAATTTTAAATAATAAAATCCCCCCTCTTGTATTTTGAGCATTACATTACATATTCGGTCCTTCAATTGGTATCAAAGGTGGTCCATGAATACTTATATCCATATATAAGTTTTATTGCTCGTGTTTTCTTTTTTGTTACTTTTTTATAAATGTTTGATTCAAATATGTTTTGTGGAAAGAAAAATTATTTTAGTATGGAAAGAATTCATTTTGTATCTCTAGATAATCGTAATCCTACTAGACCACCAATCTTCGATGGAAATGACTATGCGTACTGGAGAGATAGAATGAAGACCTTTGTGATAAACACAGGTGTAGAGAACTACATTATGTTAACTAGAGATTATAAGAATCTTGATAAGGATCTTATAACCTTTACTAATCCAGAAAAGGTGGAATACCAGTTGAACAATAAGGTATGTAATACACTCTTTGTTCCAGGACTAGAAATATATATATATATCCAAATTTCATCTTGGGAATCTAAAAAGAGACTTTCTAAGAATCTTGAAGTAACTCACTTTGTAACATCCATTTTTATTGAAACTAGAAGAGCTATGATCAGATCTGAGTATCATGGTTTCTTCTTTCCTTATGGAGAACCCTAATGTAAGGTACAGCAAAGAGTTATTACTATCGTCAAAAATTTACAATCCATGGGTAAGAAAGGTCTAGATGATAAGATTACTGTAGACAAGATTATAGACATCATTCTGAACTAATGGGAATCCCAAAGGACTACTATAGATGATAATAGTATAGTCACACAGATTTATCTTGATGAATTTTTTAGAACTCTTCTTCAACAAGATACCAGAATTAAGGGAGATGCTGATTATATTAAGAAGAATGATGTAAATGGTAGTTTTGCTTTTACAACCAATTCAGATCGTATGAAAGCCCAGATTCCTGAGAAAATTACAAGATCAAAATCTAAGAAGGTTGTTTGTTTAATCTAAGTCCAGTGGAAGTGAAGCTTCAGAAAATGAGTTATCCAATCTTGCATGTAGGATAAATAGGAATGTTGCGTAGAAGAACTTACAATATAGATACAAAACGAAAGATGCAAAGGATATAAAATATGGGGAAGTGAAATGCTATGAATTTAGAAGAACTGGTCATATCAGACCAAATGTTCCCCTAATTAATAAAAGAGATAGGAAGGAAATAAATTTTCAAAGAAACAATAAGAAGTTCTATGGATCAAAGCATAATAATTTCTTGAAAGCCAATGACACCTGGAGTGCTATTGGGGGAGATTGTCATGATGACTCTTAAGAATATGAATCTTCAGAGAAAAAGAATATTGGTCTAATATCTTGAGATCCATTTCAAAATCATTGTCTTATAGATAAGGTTCAGACTGCTGAATCCTTAACCAATTTGTCTTTAATTGAAAATTTTACTCAATTTGTTTTCTTCAGATAAAGAATCTACTTCATTAGATAACAATAATGATTTTCCTTCCTATGAAAAATTTTCTAGATTTGCAAAGCTGCTTGAATAAATAAATTGTAATATTTCTAAGAAACTAGAAAATGAAAATTATAGGGAATTTATTTTAACAGAATCAATTTTATATCATACCAATGATCTGGATAAGAAAAATATTGTTCTAGATAAACTTTCTATGAAACATGTGGAAGTTAATTCTGTGAAGGAAAATCATTCAAAGGATCTTAAAAATCAGTATTAAGAAAAATATGTTACAGAGGATAAACATAACAGTAAATCTATTATTCTAGAGGATAAGAATTTAGTCCTGAGACTAAAGATTGAAATATTTTCCTTGAAGAAAATTCTTGCAAATTTTACTTCTTGTAAGGAGAATTTTGTCATGATGTATTCTCAAATATGACCCCATGGAAATAGTCACGGATTAGGTTATTCTCAAGAAAAACCTATTTTCAAAAATAGTTATTTTGTTCCTCTAATAGATTAATTCATCACTAAATGTCAAAGAGGTGGGCATTGGATGAAGAATTTTTCTTTAAATAATATTTAATACCTTGGGATTAATAAAGCACGCTTTTCTAAATAAATATGGATACCCAAAATTTTATTGTCTAACAATTCCGGATCCAAACAAGTTTGGATTCAAAAAACCTAACATTTCCTTTTTTCTAGTTAATTAAGGAAGTACCAAAAATATATGGTACATGGATAGTGGATTTAACTAGAATATGACTGGTAACAACGACTATTTCAAAAGTATTTTAAAGACTAAAGGTGGTAAAGTAACCTTTGGGGATAACTATAAAAGATAAATTTTTGGTATATGTAACATTATTCTTCTTGGAAAGTATCTGGTTTCAAATGTTTTATTTGTTAAAGGTCATAAGAACAATATCATCATCATACGTCAATTATGTGATGAAGGGTACCTTGTGAATTTTATGAATGACAAGTGTTTAGTACACAATTCCAACGATGAGTTTATTCTTTTAGCCCATAGGAAAGAGAATGTATACACACTGAACCTAGAAGACCTTAGAAGTATATATATTCCTTTCCTAAGTACAATCAAAGATAAGTCATGGCTTTGGCATTGAAGACTAGGACATTGTAACTTAAGGAATATTAGTAAACTTTTTATGAAAGAACTTGTTCAGGGTCTACCGGAACTTAAGATCATTTCACCAAGAGTCTATGATCCTTGTCAATATTTCAAGCAACATAAATCTTGCCTAAAATCTATAAGTGATGTTACAACCTCTAATTCCTTACAGTTAGTGCACATGGACTTATTTTTTATTACACAAACTAGATGTATTGGAGGAAAATACTATGTGTTTTTCTATGTTTTTGACTACACTAGATATACTTGGGTCTGTTTGTCACAATGAAATCTGAAGCCTTTTATTATTTCAATATTTTTAGAGCCCATGTTAAAAATGAGAAAAACCATACTTTGATAACTATTCATAGTGATCATGGAGGATAATTTCAAAATTCTGTTTTGGAAACTTTTTGTAGTAGAAAAGATATTACTCATAACATCTCAACCCCTAGGACTCCTCAACAGAATGGTGTTGTTTAAAGAATAAATAGTATTCTTCAAGAGATGACTATAACCATGTTGAGTGAATATTCTATTGCTAAACACTTTTGGGCTGAAGCTGTAAGTACTTCATGTTATTTTATAAATCGAGTTTTGATTAGACTCTTTCTTAATAAAAGACCTTATGAATTATGGACTGGCCAAAAACCAAAAGTTTCTTACTGCAATGTTTTTGGTTACAAACTATTTATATTGAATACCAAGTATAACTTATATAAATTTGAACCCAAATTCGATGAAGGAATATTCTTAGGCTACTCCACTAACTCTAAGTCATATTGAGTTTTCCATAAAAACACTTGCACTGTGGAAGAAACAGTACATGTCAATTTTGATGAAAATGATCTTTTTATTTTCCAACAACGTGAATATTTTCCTGATAATTTTTTTATAACTAATCACCAACCATTGAGATAAGATATTTCAATCATGGATAATTTTCAAGAAAATATTTCTTAAACATTTACTCTTGAAGATTTTCTTACCTATGTTGATGAACATGTTTTTCAAAATCCACGTCAGGTGTTACTTAGGAATCATCCCAGTGATAATATCATTAGAAATGTTAATCAACCATTAAGAACTAGATGTTCTTTAAGGAATAAAGTGGAACATGTTGCATTTATCTCCCAATTTGATCCAAATACTCCTGAAGAAGCCTAAGGTGATGAAGATTGGATAATGGATGTGGAAGATGAACTCAACAAATTAATAAAGAATCAGGTTTTGACCTTGGTTGAAAAAACCTAAGAAAATTTTTATTATTGGAGTAAAAAGGGTTTCTAGAGAAAAATGCGATGAAAATGGAGTTTTTTTTAAATCAAGCATGATTAGTTGAAAAAGGCTACAACCAACAAGAATGCATATACTATTAAGAATCCTATGCTCTTGTTGCAAGTTTGAATGTATCTGTATTCTTCTATGCTTTGTAGCTTTCATTAATTTTAAATGTTATCAAATGGATATAAAGTATGATATCCTTAATGGTTATGTATAGGAGGAGGTTTGTGTAGATAAAACCCCAGGTTTTGAAGAAACAAAATATCCTAACCATGTTTATAAACATACCAAAGCATTATATGGACATAAATTATCCCCCATAGCTTGGTATGATAGACTTTCTGGATTTTTGCTTCAAAATAATTATGTTAAGGGAGATGATTATCCAAACCTTATTATTAATAATGTTTCCAAGGATGTTTTGATTGTTCATATTTATGTTGATGACATAATATTCCCATCAACTCATAAATCCTCAACTGATTCCATTACGAATATTATAAAATCTGAATTTGAGATGAGCATTATGGGTGTGTTAACATTTTTCCTAGGTTTTCAAATTCCTTAAAAACCATAAGGTACATACATATCTCAGAATGAGTATATTAATTATATTCTTAAACAGTATGGATATGACAACACTAAGAGTATAAGTACTCATATTAATACCTCAAATACTCTTGATATTGATGAAGCTAGGAAACTAGTGGATCAAACTTCATTTAGAGGTATGATAGGAAGTTTGTTATACTTGATAGCTAGTCTTCTAGAACTAATGTTTTTTGTATGCCTATGTGCAAGATATCAATCCAATCCTAAGGAATCTCATTTAAAGGTAGTGAAAAGAATTTTTCTATACTTAAATGGAACTTTAGATTTGGTCCTATTTTATTCTTCTGGAAGTGTTTTTGAACATTAATGTTTTTTGAATGCTGACATTGGAAGTTGTAAAATGGATAGGAAGAGTACATACAGAACATGTCATTTCTTAGGATATTCCTTTGTTTCTTGGTCTTGCAAGAAACAACATTCTGTAGCACCTTCCACTACTGAAGCTGAATATGTAGCAACTGGAAGTTGTTGTGCTCAAGTGTTGTAGAAGCAACACACACTCATAGACTATAGTATGAGTTTCTCTAAAAATCTAATAACGTGTGATAATAAAAGATCCATTGATCTAAGTAATTACCATCCACATCACTCCTGTTTAAAGAACATTGATATTAGACATCAATTTATGAGGGATCACACATGTAAAAGAGATATTATTCTTCAATTCATCGGAACTCAAGAACAAATTTCTGACATTTTTACAAAGGCAATATCTTCTAATATATTTGAATAAATTAAATAGAATCTAGGGATGATGTATGTGAGGTAATCATTCATATCTACTTATTATTTAAATCATATCCTAACAATAAACTACTCCATATTTCAGGGGAGTACATTTTTCCCATTCTTAAAATTTTATCATTCCTTACATTTTTTTTCTTCATAATGATTTTTCTTTCTCTATGAAAATACATTATTTTTTATTGAAAATTTCAGTGTTGAAAAATTTAGTATTATAAATTTCGGTATTTAAATCATGGATTTTAAAACATTCAAGATAATTCTTATAATTCTGATAAATTCCCCAGATTATTCAAAAAGGTACACTTTTGTAATCTATATTTTCTTATCATAAGTTTTAGTTGTGGATATATCAAAATTTTTAGTCCTGGTTAACCTTACTACAAAATATTGGAATTTTCATTTTCTATAATCATCCTCAACCGTCATATTAGATCTAATCTTTTTAAGCCTATTGATTATCTTATGGAAGTTTCAAGGTCATAAACCTTGTCTATATAAGGGGTGACTCGTTTATAAGTGTTTCACTATCCTTACTGATCTTCGTGCTGATGTTTTATTTCCAAAAAAGTCTTCATCATGAATCCTTTGTCTCTTTCACCCAAAATGACTCATGAATCCTCAACAGATCAGATGCTGACTATCAAGGAAATAAAGTATTGGTCAATATTTAGGGAAAGGCTGGTATGCCATAACTTCTTTGAAAAATATGACTCTTTTATATCCATAGTGATAGGAAATAACGGATGGGAAAGTGTTTGTGTGGCTAAGGAGAAAACTCAATACCCGGTTTATCCTAATTTGGTTATTCAGTTCTATGAATTCGCAACATTCTTTCAAAAGGATTTCAAGGTTTTTTTTATTTTCAAATGATATGATAAGAGCAATACATTTCCCTATAAGAAGGTAGAAAATGTTCTTAACATACTGTATAAATGGGAAGTTATTCTATGCTCTCAAAGACATCCTGAGAATGAAGTTTCTTTTGAAAAAGTCCAGGCTTTGGATTATCTTTGTCTTAACTATGTTAATAATCTGAAGATTATGAATCTTACAACAAATCACAAAATGGTAGCTCTCTGAATGAAATGTTTTCTTATTCCAAGGAAATTGGATAAAGAATCTCTAATGAAATGTGATATCTTTCTTTTAGACATTCTTGTCAACTTAAGAAATATCAACTTCGTTAAATACATCTTTCTTACCATATAAGCAATAAAAGGTGGAACCATCAGATCTTATATTATTATGTATCCAGTAACTATATCCAAGACAATTATTATGGGACTTCAAGAGATGAATATACCATGCCAATTAGTTTCAAATCCTTTAAGGATTTTGTTGCTAAGTGACGACACTCTTGGAAAGATGAAGGTAGAGTTATTACTAGAATCCAAAAGTTTTGATGAAATAGTTTTCCTGAAGCAGGGTGATGTTCTGGGGTCTTCAAAATCAGTACCCTTGAAATGGAAACCTGAAGAACCAAGATTTCCAACACCAGCTCATGATGTACTGGTATCAGCACCTCCTCCAGCAAAGAAAGCAAAAACCTATTCAAATTCAATGGTTACATGGTGGATTGAAATGGGAGCTACCAGAAATGAAGGAGATCCTACCTTTGGATTGTATAGAGAAGAGGCTGAGGCCTTAAAAATAAAGCTAGCTAAAAATCTTGAGAAAGAAAATAAGGAGATGATCCTGAAGAAGAAATACTTTGATGCTCATTTGTGTCAGTCCCTTCTAAAAGCTGTAGAAAAAAAATCTCAAGAAGTACCCAAATCTGTAGTTGTTCATAAGAAGCTGACTATCACTCTGAAAATCCTGAAAGCCAAGAAATTCCTAGATTTATCAGAACCTGCTAATGAAATAGAAGATCAGATCACTCAAGAAGATTACTATGATGTTTTAAGGTAAGTGGAATATTAAATTGGAACTCTTCTGAGTTCAGTTTATAAAGCTGTTTCGGAAGAACAAGTTGATGTTGATGTTGAAGAAGATGATGAAGAATAATTTGAGGACGATTTAGAAGTTGAAGATGAAGAACGAGTTGGAATTTAAATGGTATAAGAAGATAAAGAATATTTTGATCAGTAAGGTGGTAAAGAGAAAGAAATTTAGGAAGTAGAAAGTCAATAAGGATCTCAACATCACGATTTTGAAGGGGAAGAAGATGAACATAAAGATATTAATTTTATCCAAGTATCTGATGATCAATCTCTACATTGGAATGCTGTTAAAGGAAAGTGTTTTTTGATTGCCTCATCTGATAAGGAAAAACGTTATAAGTCTTCTAAGATAATTGAAAAATCAGCTTCTTTAACTCCAAGAGGAGATGACAAATGGAATGATGTTTCATGTTCCAAATCCTCATCGTCTGTTGATCATGAATTTTTCAAGATATCTTTATGAAAGTTGGTATACACCATTATGTTTCTTGAAAATATAGATGCATGGAGTCAAATGATGAATGAAACCCTGAATCAAAAGGCAAAATCGACTAATATACTTATGGACATGGTGGTCAATCAAGAAGAATACTTCAGTAATCTTTTGATTGATTACAATGATGATAAGGTGACCCGTAAGAATGTCTTTAACTAAACCAAAACCATTAATGAAGAGCTTATGAAATTTAGATACTTCATGGATTCAATAAATGGAGCATTCAATACTTGTGAAACAGAGTTCAACAAGGTCAAGGCATCAATCCATGAGAAGGCCAGTCATCTTCATATCGTTGCCCGATCTGTATGCAGTTAGAAGGAAGTAAGAACCGAGTTAGAGAAAAAGTTGGCTGCTCAAGAATAAAGGATCCTATTATTAGAAAAGAATAATAAGGATCAGGATATCTTATTAAAAATGTTCAAAAAAGATCATAAGGATGTCATGAAACTTAAATCCTTGATATATAAAATTTTTTCTGAGCAGAAGAAGGATTGATGATTTTCATTAAATTCTAATGTTTTGTTGAAATCCAAACTTTATTTCCAAAATTTCATTATGAAGCTTCTTGCATATATTTCTTTTTGTAACGATTTTATGCTTTCTTAACCGTTTAGGTACATCTTATACTTTTCCATTCCTTTCCTACTTTTTTAAAATCACAAAGGGGCATAATTTATTTAAAGGAAGAATTTAATGAAGATCTCAAAGGAGGAGAATCTATTAAGGGAGAGTATGGTAAGAAAGGATAATGTATTAGTAAGGGGGGATTTTTCTTAAAGAAGAAATGATTATCTAAGGTGGAGATACCTTCTTAATAAATAAAACCAGTTACTAATGATCAAGAATATGATTCTTGGGAAACATAACCTATGGGGGAGTTAGTCGTATTCATCTGAAATCTCATTCAAACGGGGAGATAAGTTTTTTACCCTTGTTTATCTAAGTCAATATATTCATCCTTAGAAAAATATTTCATGGTTTCCAAAAAGGGATAGATTTTTGAGTCAATAAATTTATCTTATGACTTCTCCATTACTTATATTATTATGTTTTGAAAATTGGAAACACATTTTAATTATGTTCTGATTTTTATAATAACAATTTTTTTTCATAAGATCTGAACATGTCATTCTGTTATTCTTACAGATTGATCATTACATTTTTCTATTCTATTAGATATATATATTTATCATACCGATTCTGGTGCAAAAGCCATTATGGTTTCAAGATACAGAATCTGGTGCAAAATCCATTATGTTTTATGATACCGATTCCGGTGAAAAAGTCATTACGATTTCATGACATCGATTTCGATGCAAAAGTGATACTGATTTTATGACACTGATTCTGGTGCAAAAGTGATACCAATTTTATAATACTGATTCTGGTGCAAAAGTGATACCAATTTTATGATACCGATTCCGGTGAAAAGTGATACCGATTTTATAGTTCTAATTCTGTTATCAATGTGATACCATTTTCACAATCTGATTTACTATTTTATAAGAATACAATTTCTTGATAATGGAATAATTTTTTAATGTATCATTCCAAAATTATCAGATTCCATGCTTTCTTATGCATAACACTTACCATTAACTTAACGTCGTTTATTATACTAGAAATGACATCGTACCATTTGTTTCAAACTAACCGTTTTATATTTGACACGTGTATAAGTCCCTCGAAAATTTATGGAAAATATGACTGTTGGAGTAGAGCCAACCGTTGGGACGTTTTTCCGATAAATAAAAGTCCATTTGAACATGGAAAAATGAATGTAGAGAGTGGATAAACATGATGCATGTGAAAAAGCTATAAAGTGATTTCTTGAGAGAGAGACTCTTACAAATCTAAGTATATCATGCTGATGTCGTGAACAACTTGTTCAGGTGTGAACAACTTGTTCAGAAATTGTTTGTGCAGACTCCGATCGTGCTGATCATGGGCTATCAAGTTTCGAAGATAGAGGTTTTGTTTTCCTTCCACATCGAGGGCTTGCGGGGATAACAAGACTAATATAGATATTTGGATTGAGGGAATACCTAGGATTGGATAAGACAAGCTTTCTTGAAAGTATAAATCAAGGAACCTTTTACAAAGGTTGTTAGATACCCTTCTATTTTGGTTAAAATAATCTTCTTGTCACTTGTTAACTATTTTAATTTTTTTTAATTCCGCTGTATTCTTAACATTGTAAAAGTTAGAAAGTAAAACTTTCGTAAACATTATAATTCTATTACGATGATTATATTATAGATTTCATACACTTTAAGGTAGTTTATTTTCTTTAAATAGTTTTGTGAATGTTTATTTAACTTTGTTTAACTATGTTTTCATAATGTACATAGATAACCTTATGAAATAGTTTTTCTTAAGGTTAAGAAACATTCTTTAAGAAAGTTTTATATCAACATTAAGGGTCCCAAAGGAATTTTTAATGAATACTATTCACACCCCCTCTTTTATTTTGTTCATATCTTCACATATTCGATCCTACATTTTTAACTTGGTTGTGGTAAAAAGAATAGAATATTGAAAATAAATTTTATTAAATCCCACTTTTAAAGAAAGGATTAACATAAATTCAACTTAAGAAGATAGATAATGTAAGTATGAAGGTCATCTGGAGTAACGCATATTAAGTTACTGTGTAGGGAAACATGGAGATAAAAGTGAAAATAAAACTCCTTGGAAATGGTATTGGGCGATATAGAATATATTCATGACAATTTAAACAATCACATAATTCTAAATCTTTGATTTGTAAAAATGACATTGAATTAATTGAAATAAAAGTAAAAAAATATCAATTTTGATTCAATATTATTTTCATAGAGTAATGTTATTCCTGTAAAATATGTACTTAAAACATAAGAATATATAATTACATGAAATTAGAGTTTTATAATATAATAAATTTCTACAACAAACTCATATTTTTCTCGAAATGGTGAGTATAAATTTGTCATGATAGAAGCACAAGAATCAATTTCTATGGGTAAAATATGACACAAATGGAAAAAAAACTATTACCCAGCAGTTGTTGTGTTATCCAAAACCAAAATGGTTTGAACAAGATAAAAGAATTATCCATTAATATTAATTCATTATAGGACACAAAAATTATTTAACATCATAATTTAAATATTAATACATAATGTTTACCATAGATAAAAGAACAAATAACTATCATTTAAATTTATCCAGAATATTCTATACTGAAATTTTTTCCCAAAAATGATTTGGTCACATAATCCCCAAAGATAAATTTATGATTTATAATTTAATCATATCAAGGATGCTTAAATTCTCACACCAAAAATATAATTTCCCTTATCACAAAATACATATGATATACAAATAATTTTCATAAATCCCTTAAAATCCCCAAATATATCATATATGATTGAAAATTATTATTAATTTTTTTTTCATAAAATAAAATCACACAGTATTCTAATTACTTGAATCATATAAGGTTACCAAAAGAGTGAATGTCTTCGGAAATTACATTGACAACTTAATCACCAAATTATTTTAAACTCCCTTATTTATCAATACGATAAAAATAAATTACAAAAATGATTACAACCTTTATCCATTATATTTTTGTAAAAAAATACAATTTCTTAACAACCAAGGCATCACTGTGTCCACTGGTAGTTTATTCACCTATGTTATCCTTTGGTTGGGGGTTCAATCCCCATGGCCTTGCTAGGCGAAACAGGTTGTTACTGATCATATGGGTTTCCATTTTTATAAAACTATTTTAATATAATCATTATAAAATTTCATTAATGTGTGAGAAATCATCAAAAAATATCTCAATATATTAAACATAAACAAATGTTTTAACCTCAGTGGATATCTCTTACTTTTCCTTATGAATATAAAAAGTAATAACCTATAATAACCTCAAAAATAAATATATCCAAAAATATAAATAGTTACCATAAATTATCATATCAAAAATCCTCAAAAGGTGATTCAAATTCATTGAACATATGATAAGTAATAAGAATATAAACCCGTAATTATATCCACAACTCATAAGAAAAAATCATAACCTCTAATGTTATATAAACCATCGTCTAAAACCAACTACCAGGACTTGAACATTTTCATTAAATATTCTAGTGTATTTTTACTAGAATTAACATTCTATAAATTTTTCTGATCTTTTTGGCTTAGGGTTTTAGATATTTTTCACAATCTCTTAAAATGTAAACTAATAAATTACAAGTGGATACTTGTAATAATTATTCATTTTCCCATAAAAACATAACATTTTAAAACATAACATAGTTTCTATTCAGGGTATATTTTCTTAATTTTCATATTTACCTCAACCTCATACCTACTCATCCTTAAACCCTATCAATTTTGAAAAAAAACATGGTATAAGGACAAAAACATCAGTAAGGGACATAAAAAGTATAAACACATTAGTGTAGTGAAATACATGACCACCCAAGATATGTATAAATTTATCACAATGGAATTAAAAAGGATGAAGTAAATCATTTCTATAAGAAAATCATTCCAAATGGTTCCTCAAAAAAGTCATTAAAACTCATTATAAGAACACAAAATCCAATTTTCGAATTAGAGAGAGTCACATTCATAACAAATTTTATGATTTGGTAAGAATGTAGACGATCCGAGTTAAATTGGTAGGAGAAACCATTTTTAACTCCCTAATTCATTCGTGTAAATACCAAGGCCATTACATAATTCATTGGAGATGTATATGGGTGCCACTAAAGTTATAACTGGCACACCTGATTCTACCATGGGACACAAAATATATCATCTATAAAGGGCTCACCAAGAACTATCTGGGTTCACCCAATTAATATGATATAATGTTCTACCCATATAGGTTTTAATGGGGCTCAAACATTCATATAATATTTATTAGGGTCACCCATTTCATGTATAATTCTCATGAACCATACCTTGAATGAAGGACTTTATTCTTCTAATATTCATTATAAAAACAATTATTAACACTTTAAAACCAATAAGTAAATAATTTTTTGGTATCAAAATACCATTTTCTTTTAAAAACTCATTTTCATTACCCAAATATCTATAAAATGGTATATTTCAATTTTCGTTGATTAAAATATCATAAAAAATTCTTTTTCATAAATAAAATGTCAGTTTTGGAATAAGTTAATTTTTTAAAGGCAACACGCTATAAATAATTTTTTTATCATAAATAAACTCGTAAACATGTAATTAAATAATAAAAGAATTTATTCCTCATGATGGTAGAAATATATTCCCATGATGTTTATGTAATAAATTCCAATTTATTTTTTAAAAAATAAATAAGAAAAGGTGATTTTTTAAAATGAATTTCCCTTACCTTGAGTTAGACTCATCTTGTACATATTTCTCTTTCTAAATAATAAATATTTGTTAATTATTTACATTATTAATTACCATTTTGGTTTTTATTATTCCCTTTATTTCACATATTACCATTCTATAACAATTACATTATTATTTAAGTTTATATCAAATGCATTAATTATATTTAGATCAAATATCTTGAATGACTTTTTAAGGATGAATGTTTTCAAAGAGATAATCATTATATAATCTCCTAAAAAAAATTAATTACATATTTATCACTTTTATGAATTAATTTTATATTTATTTATAATAATTATATATGGTTATGAAAAATATATATTTACAAATATAATAAAGTTTTCATGTTTCTGGAAATACGTCACCCTTTCATAAATTCTATTAAATATTCTACCTCTGCACTAATCTGCTCCGTCGACATCTTCCCTCTCCCTCTCATGCTTATCTTTTTGATTTTATATGGTTTCATGTAGATTTCAATATATCCATCTTTGCTTTATATTTCTTCATCCTCTTCGGCCACTAACCTTTTCTCCTTCCACTACCGCTAATGGGTTACCCGTGAAAACCAATTCCTTCGACCATTGACTCTGCTTCCAGCACCTTCTTCCACTACATTGTCTGACGCTATAGGCTTCCATCTGAAAATTGACTACTCCTTCATTTCTTGGAAGGATATTCATTCTCCTCCCACCACATTTACATATATTTATCAGTATGGTAAGGTTGTCGGTGAAGGAGGAGTCATGTGTGCTCGACTCCGACATATCCTTCACCTAAGACAGCTCTACCAATACCCATCTATCATCAAAATTAGATGCATTATAAAAAATTATTGCTCCATATTTTCATTAGTTAACAGAAAAATCCTCAACGACCGTCTCCTCCTCCATCTACCTATTCACAGTCTCTCTAATTAGTACACTTCCTACTAGTGACTTCCATCAGCATGTCCTTCAGTTCCCCTACGACCCATTGTTTCATTTTCTACTTGGCCAAAAAACGTTGTCGACAACGATAAAAACTTCTTCATGATCCTATTACCATCAGTGATACCTAATTCTTAGATATTACACATCCAGACCTCCAAAATAGGTATGTATTTCTTATGTCATCGAAGTATTGGACCTATTGTCCTCCATAATTTAATTTCATTTAACCACAATTTACTAATGCATTAATACTATACATATCCTATTACGGTTCCCCATTTACCCCTACCCCAAATCTACTCAACTATTGTTTCTTATACTATCATTCTTAATAGGTTTTTATTGATTTTTTGATCGCATCAATTTCTATTGTATTTTCTGTAAGTGAAACTTATTCTATTCATATTTCTGATTACCAATTTATTTTGAGTATATTTAATATAGATTCAATTTGTGTCGTTATTATAAGGCCCGAGACTTAAAAAATTACTCAATCTTGAGTGAAATCAAGAATTAACATTGATAATCTTTTAAGGATTAGATTTTTTTGAGAATTAGGCCATAACTATTATATTACATATCAAATATTACAAATTAGTAACTTCTACTCAGTATCCATTTCTATCATAAAATTAAAACTCTTAAAAGAAAACAAGAATTCTTTTCTTGAAATAAATCATCTTGAATTCTTCCTTTATATTACCCTTCCTTATACCCTGTGATAAACATTTGAAAAACATGGGATGTGCATAAAAATATTAGTATGGGTTATAAAATAAATAAATAAATCATTAGTCCATCAATACAAACAAAACATAAGCACTTTAACATACCTCATGAAATCATTAGATTTTATGAATAACACATAGTAATCAAAAATCCTAAATGTAACTTCTGGAATCCATAACATAATTAAATTATAGATTTCATAGCTACATAGGATGTAATGTTTGGAATACCCATCGTGGTATATTCCTTAATTCTCTTATGAGAAACATTAACTTTTACCTCTGTCACATTACCTAATTAATTGGAGAGATATATTAGGATCACCCACACTACGTTTATCATGGAACCACCCATATATGTAAACAATTCCCAAAAATCATAACATAATCATAACACATAACACAATCCTAAAGGAAAGATAAAATTTCCACATTTTAGTATCAATATATCTATATGTATAATGACATAATCGATCCATTATCAAACCCTTTTTCAATACAAAAATACGTAAATATTATATGGTATTTATTTTTTATTTAAAAATATTACGACTTTTTCAGGAAGCTGATTATCAAATAATACTCGGGGTGGCAGAAAGGTTGTTCTCACCATGTACGTTAACATACATTATTATTTCTATTTAGTAAAATACTTTATAAGAAATGATATTCTATTTGAATGAAATGAAAAATCAAAGGGTCTTAAACATCATATAAAATAAATTCATGTATAAATAGGAAAATGACTCAATGAAAGGATATTGAGATGATGTCCCATACAAAGATCATTTTGTAAATAAAATAGTTCAATTATTTGTATTCACTATAAGTACACATAATGAAAGTATAAATATAAGATAAGTTATCAAAATTTATTTCTCACATAATCATTGTATGACATAAACATGAAGAATAAGATCAACCCAAGTTTTCGAAATTGGGTTAAGAAGTTCCATTACAAAAATTCAACAGCATAATGGTTTTAATAAAAAAATAAGAAAAGGAATTGATGAGAGTGAAAAGGGTCTATCATCCCGTGGACATAAAATTTACAGAATTAAGGATATAGGAGAAAATATACCGAAATTATAAAGTGGAAATTAAAATACACAACATAAAATAATTCTTTTACTAAAAGAGGAAGGTGAAAGGTTCAATTACCTTGGGTTCAACATGAATTGTTCTGTCTATAATTTCTTGAATAAAAATCATAAGTTAATTCTATTTGCATTAGATCCTTTTTTTAATTTTTTTATTCCTTTTAAATCACTTATTACCTTGATATAACAATCATATAATTATTCATGTTCATATTGTTCATTTGATGATATTCGATACTTATGTCATAAATGAACTTGTTATAATTAAAAATATTCCGTGAAGTCAAAATTAAAAAATCTTCAGAATTTTACTCGTGATTTAAATCTGATATATATTAAATATATGTGTATTTTTATCCTTTATAGATGTATTTATAAGAATCCATAACATTTGGATATAATAAAATTAAATGCACCATTCATGGAGAAGGTAAGCCGAACGTACGCATGAACATCACTTTCAATTAATTTTTTCTTTTCTAAAAGAATGAAAACCAATAGCTATATTATAATTAAATTCTAATATATATGTTATATATGCTTTATAAGTTCATTAATTCCATATTTTATACTTTTCATGTATAGCCTGTATGATTTATATCACTTTGATGGGGCGGTAGTCCGCACATCCTCAAATGAAATTATCGTATATACAAATTATGGAAACCATACAGGTATTGTTTTAATGAAAAATAAAGAACCTTGAGGAAAATATAAATATAATACATATAACATGTAAATATAGTTTCATTATAATTTCCACCTTGAGTGGTGGTACAGAAAAATCGAACAATCATTATTTCGTGAGGTAGTATTTCACCGTCTACAGAAACAATATGTTCTAAATCCATCAGATTGAGGTGTGTGTAACAGTAATTATAATCCATCTCATAAAAAATACTATTTTATTGAGGATATAATTTTTATAATGTAATAAATGAATAATAAAATAATAGGTAGTGTAGAAGAAAAATAAAATAGAAGAACCTGAGAAAAGAAGTCACCTTAAAATTGTGTAACTCCCTTTGGATTGAATCAAAAGGCTTTATTGAATTTAATTCTGCCGAAGGTAAGGATTGTAATGGTAATATAAGTATGTTGGTATAATATTTGGGAGGAGTTTGGACGAACCATGGGGGCTTTATAGGTGTGAGTATGAGTTAGTGTAGATGTCCATTTATAAGAGGGAGGAGAGGCACTTTATGAAAGATTGAATGTATTATTTTATAATAAAATGATTCTAGGTTTAAAAATGTCCAAAACTCATTATATTCAAATATAAGATAATCATAAGTGTAAATGAAATCATCCAATAATAAGTGGATAGGTTTAGGATATTTTTTAATCCTTATCATTTTTATTTAGTCTTTTTTTACAATTACCTTTTCATCATGCATTTTACACTTTGACAACCAAAATTGTTACAAAAGCTTGACAAATATCAAATTAATGAGTCAAGAATAACATTTAAGACTTATGATAACTATTTATCAAAATATTGTTTTTTTTAATTTTATAATATTCAATAAAATAATTCATATTTTAAAATATGAATTATGTCAATTTTGACACTATTTATATCATGGATTTTAAAAAAACACAAAACAACTTGATTGATTCTAAATAAACATCATTAATACAAACATAAAAAGTGAATACCTTACAAGAAAATCACTATTTATATCTAAATAACCAAATTACATTTATATTAACATTTATAATTCCATTTATTTGAATTCTTTATAAATTAATCAAACACTACATCATCATTGTGTCATAATTAAATTTATTAATTTAATCTATATAAATTATAAATAAAATAACATGATGTATGAAATATTTATACCTTTATAATGACATTTTATAGTCTAAAATATCACATATATAATTTCATATAATTTTTTTCTATAACATATATGTTTATCTTACCTTTTCCTTAATTTTAAATTAATTTTTATAAATAGTCATTTTCAATAACAAGTGGCTCCATGGGGTCTTAAAATAGACAAAATGATTCACATGGTTGGACATGTATCATCCAATAGGGTTATAACATGTGTTATGATAATTTAATATTATTATAATATTTTTTACCCTTATTTACCATATTTACCTTTTAATTATGGTAGATAAAATATTTACTGAAGTTACCATTCATAATGCCTAAAATTAAATGTTACCTAATTACACCATTTGTAACTCTATATTCCAATTATGTAATCCTTTTTTCCAAATTCAAAACACATTTGTTTCCAAAATTAATTAAAATTAATCCCCGTTCTCAAAACAAAAATCACATTTTTACGGTATAATAACAATCAAAAGATTCACATGTGTTTATGTCTAATTAAAAAGTAAAAGTACATCCAAGGACCATAATTGGATTAAATGATAAAAGTATAATCCAATTATACTTTAAAATCAATTATATGTAAAATATAACTATGTAAATATATTGTATTTAAATGCGGTTTTGAATTAAAATGTGTTAATTTTCAATATTAATTAAAAATGATCTTTATAAGGAAAATACTAAAAAATATCTAAAAGTAAATTTTGATGTACATATTCTAAATAAGATGTATATTTTGAAAAATGGAACATATAAATGTGTCATAAACTATATTTAAAAATGGTTCTCTATCTAAAGGTGGTAAATCATCCTTTTAAAGAATATTAGAATATTTCAGGATTAAAATCAGATTCATTCATATTTTGAGCCTCTAAAATTAATTGTATAAATGTAAATGCTTTTAAGAAAAATCTATAATCATAATGTAGTTAGATAATATCATTACAATTAATACAATAGCTATGTGTTAAAAACCATTTAAAATAATAATAATTTTATATTATATTTTGTTATAACTCAATGTTCTGTGAAACATAATATTTCAAAGAAACCCATTGTTGTGTGTTGAGTACACTATCAATAAAATTTCCCTATTTAACATTATATTAATATCTTAGTAAAAAATATTAATAGATAATAAATTTTAATAGATATTAAAAAGGTATTATTCTATAAATACTTATGTTGTAACAATAATATTTGTCAAAGATTACATGCATCATAGACATATTATTTGGGTTTCGAATGTATATTTTATTTACTCTGATAGTTGTACTAAATAACATCATTTTTTTTAACTCCATAAAAATTAAATAAAAATAATAACAATATAAAAATGCAATGTCCATTGACATGTACAGAGGTAAGGCCTAAAAAAAACTACTCAGAAAACAAGGAAAAACTGGTTATGTTATTTCAATTTTGTTCACCTTAAACTATTCTGTTGTTTTCAATTCTACAACTGTAAATATTCACTATAATATCACTTTTATAGGATCAATATGTCTTCAAAATATTAGTCCAACTAATTTTATAACACATATAAGAATCTCCAAAAGTGATGGACATATGTAATTATCACATAGAGAAGGTGATGGTAACTTCAATTTACAATGTTTACTACAATTTTAAATATTCCAAGAACATTATCCCTTTTCATCCACCATTGAATGATGATATTTAACCATATCTAATTTAATTTTGTTACATGATATTTTCTATTATTTATGTTTTTGGAAGCAGTTTATTAGTTTTAAATTTGTTTTTAGATCAATTAATTGATTCTGTTCAATGAGTTGGAATATAACAAATGGTGATATGTGATTATTAATTTTCTATATCCTTTTCCTACTATTAATATTTTGGTTTCTATGAAGTGTGAGATAGATAATTTAATTTTTTTTATTATAATCAAGGAACCCAGAGTGACTTGAATAACCCACTATTGAGTTGATTGTAATCATATTTGTACACTTTTCAACTTCCTTTAGAGTCATATCACTCTAATATAATAAGTGTTAATTACATAGGTAAAGTGAAATAATTTCTATAAACCAATACTGTATATATAATTATAATTGTGGTATGACTATGTTTTTATATGGTGATGTTCTAGAAGAAGATAACACAAAAAAATGAGGGGTAGGATCTTTTGGGATTGATCATTACCACTTGAAGAAGCTAGAGAAGTGTCCTGATAACAGATTGAGTGATGTGATTGAGAATAGGGTCAACACTTCAGTTTCTACCAATCCATTTCCATTTTCTTATTCATTTTATTTTCCTATATTTTTTTTAAAAAGTTTTTTATTTATTTGATTATTTTTTTGAATCAAATGTCAATCTATTATATCGGCTCACCCAAATCTTAAAACCGTCCTTTTTTCATTCACCACTATTTCCACATAGTACATGTATTCTATAAACTATTGTGAACAAAATAATTTTAATTTTTTATGTGGATTATCAATTAGGTATTTATATTAAATTTTTAATTAAAATAGTTTAATTTTAAAATTTGATGTTATTTATTTTTTCCGTTATTTTACATTTTTTATTTTTTAGCATATAGTTTGCTGTCTTTTTCATTGTTTTTGGATCATTGGGGTACATCTCATAATCGGTAACTTTGATATTTTCTTCTAGTATCATAATGATTTGAACGAATCTATTATTTAAAGGGGATTCAAGTTATTATTGCAGGTTATTGTGGCCCCTGAAAAAGATGAACCAGTTATTGGTGGATTTGTGTTTTATACTTCTAATTCTCAATACTTCCTCAGATTGAGTGCTTTGCTGGTAAATTTTAAATATATATTCATATAGTCATGTTTAATTATACTATTTTTATTTTTATTTATCTGAGTATACCAGATTCCAAATACTAAAAGCACTGAAACTTTAAACTAATTAAACAAGAGAGAGCTCTCATATCCTATTTCTGAAACTGCATATTTAATTTTCATATTTTCATTACAGGAATAATTATTTCAAGCCATGAATGTATATCATATCAATTTTTTGGAAATGAATACCATTTATAGTTGTTATAGGGAGGTTATTCATTTTATAGTGACTTTACACTTTTCAGTTCTATGACTGAAATACTCATCGTTGATTGGATGACAGATAATATTTTTAAGCTATTATCATTCTCCTTGATAATAATAAATCATTCATGGTTGAATTACATTCATACAACATTAATAGATGTTTTATGTTTTTATGAGACCCAAGTAGGTTTTTGTCTTTTATCGATATGGTCTCATTTAGAAATATTCAAGGATTAATTGAATCAACTATGAAACATTTTGGAAAAGTAGATGTACTGGTGAATTCTGTAGTTGATAATTTTCAAGTGTAATTAGAAAATTTATCTTCAAATTGTCTTGGAAATAGTTATGAAATCATAAAAAGATGTTTGTGGTTCAGTGATTCACATTTAATTTTTTATAGGATGAACCAGTTACATCCTAAAATACATAATTGTGAAACATTAAAAAGTATTTTTTATGATTTGAAAGTAAATTCCAAATTGTTTTGAAGATGAATGATTCAATCAACTTCTGAATATAATATATATATAAACTTCTAAATTACATCATTTCATTTTAATTCTTCATAAAATAAATATTTATAGTTTGTTTTTTGTGGGGATACTAGAAGTTATATTTTTTATAGAGTCATATTTTTTCCCATGATGGAGTTTATGCTTTTGATAAAATATCAGTTTCCACACAACTTTCTCAATATACAGTAACTAGTGTTTCATATCAGAGTAAAAAATAATTTCTTATAATAAATCATTTAGGTTCATAAACTAGATAAAAGATTTTGAATGAGATAACAAACATTTACTTGTATTCTATATTTAATAATAATTTTTATAGAACACATATGATTAATCTGAACATTATTTTGAATGTCATCTTATGGATTAATTAATTTCTCATTATGGATTCCAAATTAAAATTATATTTTTACTGGATTTAGGATGTTTGTTGGGGAATTTGAGTGGATGTAAATTTTCAAGCATGTAGCATATAATAATCTACCTGGATGGTGGGTATCTACTTGGATAATCATTATATAATATTGTATCTGTATCTTGACAATTAAAACCAGTTTATTGTAGCGCATTTACTTGTGGTTATTCTTCTACCAACTCTATAATACATGGAAATTTCATATACCACATCATACTCACAAAAATAACTATTTCAACATTCAGTCATGATACTATTCAACTAAAAGGCCAAAATAGAAAATCATAGTTGAAAATTCCAAGTGGAAGTAGGTCAGTTACATATATCATGAGGTTGTTATTCTGGGTGATTATGCCTTACTAGGAAATAATTTATCCTTAAAGGATGGTAAAGGTTATTATGTGCCTTCCCAAATATCCTATATCTATATTTGGGTGAAAATAATAGAAAAGTGTATCAAATTATATCATTGTTGCTCTATAAAACTTATAAAAACAAAGACCAGTTTATCGATTACCATAATTTTAGAACTAAAATCAATCACAGAATTGAGTATATTAAATGAGATTAAATAGAAAGGTAAAACACAATACATTCCATCAATACATAACATACATTTATAAATTTTTATTCTTATCACTTATTTATCATTTGAAATTTTTAATTTAGATATTTCATTGTTTTTTAGTATGTATTATTAATATTAAATATTTTGGTTTCTACAGATATACATGTTGGCTAATTTTATAGGTGGTGAGATCCTGGATTATTACCTATTATTAAAAAAATAATATTATAGGTAAAATAAGAGTTTTATGTTCTTGAAATATTTTTATTTATGTATTAAATATTAATACATCAATATGTCACACATAGTTATTAAAGTCTATAAAAAATCTGTAAAAAACTTCAAAGGCACATATGGACACTTTTTTACTCCACATGTTTTACTTTTTTCTTTTTTTAGGGATTTTATACAGTAGAGGAAGATTATTGGGAATTTTTACGTATTTATTTGATTATAAAAGGTTGTTCTAGCATCGAAGTACAGTGTTCTGTACATTGTGATTGTTTACCCTTAACCAAACTACTATATGTTCTATAGTACATTAATAATTTGGAATTGATGCGGGTATTTATAGTTTATGTATTCTGGGAAGGGACGTGGTTGAATACAAAAAATTTCAATATATATAAAAAGAGTACCTATCTTATGAAAGTATCATGTTAATGGAATTTTTATTTAAGGCCTATGGTCCTTAAAATTGAATTCTGTAGTCTATCCCAATTATAGAAAATGATTAATTTTCATTGTTTTTTGTTTCAGAAAAACATGTTTAATTATAGGATAAATATGAGATGGAAAAAATATTATTTTCACTATATTAATTTAGTATTGAATATTATTTACCATATTATATGGAATAATATTCCATATGTATGTAATATCAAGTAATTTTATTTATTATTACATAGATATTATAGATGATTATAGATTGGAGAAAATTGATCAAATAGTCTAGAATATTTCCACAATCAGAGGTTCAAAATTCACCAAAGACTCATAAATATTCATAGAGAATAACTCATGAGTTGTCCATATTATTTATGTATTATAATGTATATATTTGTATTCAAGTATGATTCCACGATTCTATTACCAACTAATAATCTTATAATTGTACAATTTTGGTATTCTTATGGACATAATGACATATATATATAACTAATATTAAAATTTTCTATGAAATTAAATCAAGGGTGTGTTATAATATACTATTTCATAAAGTGAAATTTATTTATGATGATGATAGGTTAAAAATATGAACTCAAAACTACATTACATTTCAAAGACACCACACTGAATGGAATCATGATTTCTACAAATCCTTACTCGAACCTCTTCTCAAGTCCATCCACTACTGTCAAAATACCGAAACCTTGAAAATCTCTCTACGATACCTTATATAATTTATCACAATCTATCCTCTTTCCTCTTCCCATGCTTTCACCTCCATATTCTATTTCAGCTCTATCTCTTATCTCTTCCACTTCTATTCCATCAGGTTCCATCTCCTTCGCAATTTGTTTTCAGTTCATTTCCTTATGTTACGGGCACCCAAATCACTTCATTATCATCGTTTTTGTTGTGAAAGTTATATTGAGGAAAACTACATTATATTTTTATTGAATGATGCGACACCACATGATTTGAAACAAAATTTAATATTCCCATGCATTTTCAGGGGCGTAGTACTAGTTAACTAAATAACAATCATAGATATTCAAATTTATATATACACATGAGTAATGTTCCCAATTTTCAACAATCATTAAAAAAAGAAGGCATGTAATCATTTATATTAAAAAATATATAATATATATATAAACAATTACAAATTCATACCCACACACAGATATATAAATTTTATCCATGTGATGTGGTGATAAAAAATGAATTGCATCACTTCGTGGATGTGTTAGTCCACACATATGCATGAGAGATGTTATCATTTTCTTGTTCAAGGAAAAGTAAGAATGTAAATATATATTAAAATTTAGTAATGCTAATTATTTCATTAATTTATTATATTAAAATTAATTCCATCATTATAACTAGTATTGAGAGATGTTGATGGAAAATGAATTAAATCGGTTTGAAATGTGGTAGTCTTCGGTACACATGAACGATGAATTCTCCTCCTATTTGAGGGAACTAGAAGTCGATATAGGTCAGGGCACTGAAAAAATAAAATATCTGTATATGAATGAAAATTTATTAATTAATTTATCTTTCTTTAATATGGTTTGAGGGATGTGTAAGAATAAACAACACAGAAAGGCTTTATTAATAATGATACATCTTCTTCGAAATATCTCCCTTTCTTAATACTATAAGACCACTATGGTTATCATTATGCCTAAAAAATGATTCTAGGATAAGGTTAGTGAATATTGTAATTTATTTTCACAGTTCATAGATAAACCAAATTGTCATTGAATTATAAAGAAACGTCATGAAGGGGTTCCCTTTTAAAAGATAGAGGATAAAAATTGGCAGAATGTCTAATAATAATAAATTAATATATATTGTTATTATATACCAAAGTACTCTAGACATATTTATTTAAAAGATAAGATAACTATGGATTTAAATAATCATATCTAAAAAATAGATATTTTCTACAATATTTCCACCCTTTTATTTTGTTCTTAACCATTATTTATCCCATTTATCTCTAACCATGGCAGTATCGATTTTTAAATATTTAGGGTTAATATAGTAACAATAAAATTGAAAATGACTAATAAATGGATCAGGTTTGATATTTTAAATGTTATAATAATATCTTGGTCTAATTTAAATTTTTTTATTAATTTAATATAATTTAATAAAATATTTTTTTCTATAAAATATGCATAAAGTAAATCTTTATAACTATTCATTATATTCTAAAAAATACTATAATGAAAGAATTTATAATTAAAAAAATATTTTATTACAATAGTAAAAGGTCAAGGTAGTCTATAATTTTTTTTTAAATTAGGTATATCAATAAAATTTATTTTAATATTTTTAATATCATTTATATATTTTTTTCAATTAATTAAATAATTACTACATCAGGGTTGCACAAATATTTTTTGTAATTATTTATAAACTAATAATTAAAAATAAATTACTATGATGAATAAAAATATATCATATTTTCAAATACTACTTATAGTGTGGAATATCCTATATATAAAACTATATTAAAAATATTTATCTTATTAAAAACAAGATTTGGACATGTATGCCTTTTCACTAAATAAAATAATATAATGGTCATAATGAAATCCAAGTATTCTAAAAAATTAATAAATTTAACCCTATTATTATTATGATTGATATATACAAATAAAAAAATATTTAATTAATTAATATTGTCATTTTTAGTCCAGATTAATTTATTTATAACCATTGATTACATGATTTACCTTTTTCCATGGTAAAAATTTACTATATTTACTTTTCATATTATTTGAAACCTAAAAAGGATGATTTAATATATTTGAGAGAATCTTCTCCAAATTTGGAATAAATTTTAAAACATTTATGTCAAGGAATTTGTATAATATAATTTAAATTTAAATTTTCAAATCCCAGTGAAAATTGGGTTTTTTTTTAAAAAAATCATTTTTAAATATAACATCTTTTTATAATAAATTATTGTATATATTCCTTGTAAAACCCTAATTTCTTAATCTTAAATAAAAATAAACTAATAAATTATATAAAATAATAAAGAAAATTATCTTATAAATATGTTAAAATAATGTATAGTTTTCAATAAAAAACGTATATTACAATATTACTAGAAAAAAAATTAGTAGAAAATTATAAAAAATTAATTTTAGAATAATAGAGAGTTGCTGAATTCAAAAAAAAATTAATATTTAAAATATAGTTTAAAAAATATCTTCAATTTGTTTATAATATTAACATATAAAACAAATGGAATCTCATTTTTTATGAAAATTTTTATATAACAAATAAAGACACTTTACTGAAAATTCTATGATTATTTTCTATGAACATACAAATAAATCTATATTGATTTGGAAAATTAAATTTATTTCATTAATAATTTATTTTATTCATACCATCAAATTTTATGGGTATTTTGTAACATTCACATTTATATAATTATTATTGTTTTCTATTTAATATATATGTGATGTAACCTGTACTATATCGAATATTTTTTTACTTTTAAAATATTAGGATGATACATTATATTTCCATAAAAATAAAGGTCTTCCTCATGAAAATTTATCAATGTATTATATAACTATATTTCTTCTAATATGAATTAAATTAATTTTCAATTTGATGGAAGGATGAAAACTCTTTTGAAAATGGACATATTTCATGGCTTCCATAATGATTTGTAGATCTATCCTTGGTAGATATTGATATGTTCAAGATTTTTCAATACTCATAATAGATAGGCTAGTATGATCCATTTAACTAAAATAATTAGAAAGAATTATCTCTTTCCCAACGTGGTAATGTATTAAGAATTTATAATCATTAATCCTTTCCAACCATCATATCTAGCACATATTCTACTCTTTGTGACGATATATAGTGAATATTGATGTTCAATATATATATCACTCCTTCATCCACAAATATAATTCATTTATATCATTAATTAAATTATTATATCAACTAACTCCAAATCATTTGTTGGTTAATTTTTATTATTAAAACTCAATGGTCGTGAGTCATAGGTTATAACCTTGTCATTTTCAATTAGAATGCATCGTAGTCCCTTTATATGTGAATCACTAAATAGTAAAAACACATACCCAAAAGGGTAATTTAACCATAGATTTTCTGAATAATTGTATCATTAATTAATTGAAATTTTCTTCACATTCATTTTTTCCAAAGGTATTAGATCCCAGGTGAATCTACATCGGTAGTGGATTTGAAAATTTCGAAATATTCTAAATCAAAAATAGATAACATCCATCTAAATTCTGTAGTTTATAGATATCAATGATAGTGGTTGGTTTTGGAAAACATTCAACAGCTTAAGTAATTTTTGGATCCCCAATTATTTAACATATTGATATTATATTATTGGAAAATGAATCTGTTGGTAACATAAATTAACCCTAGGTAAATTCATTATAAAATTACA
Source organism: Viscum album (assembly GCA_963277665.1). Taxonomy (NCBI): domain Eukaryota; kingdom Viridiplantae; phylum Streptophyta; class Magnoliopsida; order Santalales; family Viscaceae; genus Viscum; species Viscum album. The sequence goes on from OY728128.1 coordinate 203,018,588, forward strand.
ATTTCATAGTTTATTAATAAAAATATTCAAGTGAAATTCTTGATATTTCTTTACCTTTCAACATAAATGAACATATTTTATAGTGATTACTAGAAAATGATAATGGTAATTTATGAAGAAATTTTTTTAATTCCTGATTATATCAAGGGAATTAGTAATACCAACTGGAAACACTATATATTCTTGAAGTCATACCATGAATCTAGCAACATCTAGGATATATTATATTTCATAAAAATAAATTAATGATATCTGTAATGAAGTTTATTATTTTAAAAGTATTGAACTCTACACAATTGGTCAATAAAAACCTCAATGATGTTAATGGGATACCACTTCTGGATTTTAATCTCATTCAGTTCATGATAATCAATGTAAAATCACATTTATCAACTTTTATTTTTTAGTAAAAAAAGTACACCCAAATGTGATTCACAAGGATGAATATATTCCTTTTCAATATTATCCTAGTATTTCTCCATTAATTCATTATAATCAATCTGGTCAATTTTTTATGGTGTGATTGAAATAGGTTTTTCAATTGGTACAAGTTCTATTAATAACTCAACATCATGGGTTTTTTTATTACAATGAAAATATTCCAGAAATATATCAAAAAAACACCCAGTTAGTAAGAATATCATTGATGATGAGTTTCTCTCGAACCATCTAAGACAATAAAAACCTTTTGAATAGAAATCCAGACCCTTACAATCAATCTGATTTCCATCATAAGTTCATATTTACTTCCACAACTATATCAAATTATATGTTGGTTTAGAATATCATAATGGAATTATAATCCTTGTAAATTTATTTGGTATTTCATTAGATAAACTCAACATATTCCTATTATGTCATGAAATTTCACTAGGGGGGGGGGATAATGAAATTTTTAGGATGAACATTACCAAAAACATCAATCATATAGAATTCACAGTCTGGATATGTGATCATCATAGCCTTTGGGATTTTCATTTTTAATTTAACTTCTAATAATTGGGGTTTAAATTTGAAACCCTTATTAAATTGGACATAATTATAAGAGGTTGTTGATATTGAATAAAATAATCCATTTGTAGTTCTTGAGTTGATAGAATGTGTAACTTTCACAACATCTTTATCTTAACCCACATAAAAAATGGATTTCATGAGATTTCCCTTTTTCTATCAACTGAATATTTTTTGATGTTGATCATCATCAATAAACATTGGATTTGAGAAATGGTTAAAATAATATTTATTCCCCTTCCTTGTGGATCATTGGTGTGCATGTGGTTCATTACATGAATGTTTCTTATGATTTATATAATTATATAAAAAATTTATATCATGTTGGTATGTTATTAAATATTCACAATCCATTCCAAAGATAAAAAATTTACAAATCTCCTTATTAAAATTTCCATCATATTTACTTTCAAAATTGATGGATGAAGAAAATATCATCATCTTCTCTCCATGATTTTTATACACACCTTTTATTTTTACAATTATTTTATTATCAAAACCACGAAATTTATGGGAAACCATAATATCCATTTCTACCATAATAGCACATAGAAAAATTTAATTATAGTTATTTAATTCCCTTTGGTATAATTCAATTAAATTAATTATTTTTATTTAACTAAAGAATAAATAAACCTTACAATTAGGTTGGATGATAAAGCTACAATTTTAGCTTACAATTCTCGTAAAAGTTATCTCCATGGTATCAATGAATTGAATATCTTTATATTTTATCAAAAGGAATTCCTTATCCACCATTTTCCAAATAATACAAGGGAATTAATTATTGGAAATTTATATAATAAACATAGCAACATTTATGAATAAATTTTACTTTTTTTGCTCATATTATTTATAATAGTTCAGCATTGATCATATTTTCCTTCAAAAAAGTTACCTAACAAAGATGAATTTTACATATTCCGGAAACTAGATAATAGAAAATATAATTTCATTTATTCTGATCAATTTTCCAACAACAAATGTATTAGTTCATTAACCGAATGATGGTGGATATTTCCACATTAACGAATTAACATAATAGTGTTCCATCATTTTCTCTATTGGATGTTTAGTATGATTCATAGATTTAGATAGCTATGTAAAGATGAAAATGTCATTTTATATCACAGTAACCATAATATTTTGTTTCTCATGATTCAAATTGTTTCATTATCCATTTTATTCATCATTATAATGATTCTTTTAGGTTACATTCATAGAAAAATCAAAAAATCATAGTGTGAGAAACAATAATCATTGTGGGAGAGATAATGATCATGAAAATTCATTTATATGATGTTGAAATCCTGAAAAAATATTCTCAATCAATGAGACATAAGTTTTAACCTAGGCAATTAATTATCATCATCTATTGGAATCCTTCATGATGGTTTGTAAAGTGTTTTTTGATTTCTAAAACATATCCACTCGGAGTGAAATAATATTTTGCAGTAAGGCCCATTTTTTCACTAGGTGATGATCCACTAAAATCCAAATGTATCATTTTTAGAGTTATTATTTCTAGGTAAACATGTTTTATAGCCACATCAACATTTTATTTTGAGAATGGGATGTAATTTCATGGAATCTACTCATTTTATCCTTCAAAAAATTAAATTGTATGTTCATATATTATGTCCTATATATATGGTTCTGAATAAATATTTATCATTTTGGTATCAAAGGGTATCTAAAAATGTAAGGGTAAAATTTTTACTAAGCATCACTTTTCATAAATTGATATCATAGTTTAATAGATGAATATACCTTATATAATGTAACATTCAACAACAAAATTATACAGGTCTTGTTCTTTTTGAAAGCATGGACACATAAACAACTAGTTCATAAGTGAACTACATTATATCCAAACATGTTCTTCATAAAAATAATCCCTCACAAAAATATGACATATAATACATTTTTTTGTATCCCTATGAAAGGAAACACAATAAAGGGGGAACTTATATGCTTAGTAAGTGAATATAAGGGAGATATATACATATCATGAGTTTAAGTTTATGATAACTTGAGGACAAAAGGTAAAATGTAGACCCTTAATATAATAGATCATAAACATGAGTCATGTCATGAATCCTTACAGTTCATCCGATAAGAATCAAAATATAATCCAAGAACATAAGCTATAAGAGAATTATATTGGTATTATAAATTGATTTGTGCCATAAATATAATAATATAAAATAACTTCCTTAGTAGTCAACGATCATGAATAATTATATCATATTAGAATGGGTTTACACAAATAACAATCATAGTAGATAAGTTTTACACCAAAGTATATCTTAATGTACAAGTTCCTTTAATTAACTAGGTTCACTCCCAACTATATTAATATATATATATTGAGATATTAATATTTACCTAATTCATTAGAGGGATATGTAATTCAATACCACTAATTAATTATTGAAAAAAAAAATATGTCTTCCAAAATATCATAAAATATTAATCATTGAATATTGAATTGTAATTAAATTGGTTTCAAAAGACTATGATCATAGTAAAACCAATGAAAAAGAAATATGTTTCATAATTATTTTATTAATTCATCAATTCATAACCCAAAGAAATGAAATGTGTTTCGTAAAAATAAATGAGGTCAAAGAAATGGGTTCCAAAAGTTATTTTTATAATAATCCTAATCCATACATGCAAACAATAAGGATGGTATCATCAGTCAATATACTATGTAAATTATAACCAATATTTGTGATTTGTTTCAATAATTATTGGAAATACCCTATAGATATCATTAAAACAATCTTTCAATTAATAAAAATTCCTTTTTAGAATCACATATATATAAAATATAACATTTTACCAAATATTAATGAAACAATTTTATTTTAAAATATATTTGGATACATGTAATGGATACTTCAAATAATTGAGTCATAATGATGATGTAAATTCAATTCCTGTATTGTTCATTGCAACAAGGATTCCTTTATCATTTTTGATGAGATTTAAAAAGTAAATTTTTAATAAAATAAAAATATTAATAATTTTAATCATTTTTAAAATATTAATAGTTGGGAAAAAAAGGAATTTTTAAAATAATAGATTAATATTACAAATATTGTCAAAAAATATTTAGAAAACATGGATAAGGAAGACCAATTATTTTTAACAAAAGGAACAGAAAAAATTGGTTTCCATAAAAGAATATTATTTTGGTGTGTACAATACATTAATAGAGTAAAATAAATGTAATAAGAATAAATATAAATAACTAAAAATAGGATAAAAAACTCAAGATTTTATTGAGATATATATAATATGGTTGGATCTTAAAAAACAATCATAATCAATCCCAATAAACATTGTGACCGTAACATAAAACCTTTACCACATTTGAAGCTTTTGAACTATAAGACCCATGAATGAAACAACAGTATATGGATTTATGTAACCCATACTTTTATTGACAATTAACATAAATATAATTCATAGGTAGTATATACACAAAAAAAAGAAAACTGTGGTGAATTTGACTTGTGAGAAAAGGAAATAAACTGGAGAGGAAAATACTTTACCTCAAGTGTCGCCAATCTTCAAACATGTTCAAAAAACATATAAAATTTATGTAGTTTTATTATAACATAATTAATTAATCATAATAATATATATAACATTATATAGAATTAAATTAATACTATTTACCACCTGTTTATTTACAAAAAAAATTTAAATTAATTTTTCATGAAATATGTACATAATTTTTCAAGTATGTTATGGTTCAGTAGTTTCAGTTTTTATTCATTGTTCATAGATAAATAAAAACTATAATATTAATCATTTTATAAATATATTTCATATTTATTATATATTTATTTATAGTAATACAATAATGTTATATACAATAATTAATTAAACCATTCATGGAGATGGTAGGTTACATGTAAGCGCGAAAGTTGTTTTCATTTTTTATGGATAGAATGAAAGAAATGTAAATGTAAATTTGATTTTCATTAATAAATTTTATGTTATATATATATATATATTATATTCATTAAATATATCCTTAATACTATACATGGATTAATAAAATTAAAAACATATCACATCACATCGTGAAGGTGGTAGCCCACATATACGCATTAGCGATGTAATATTTACCAAATAGATTGGATGGTAATATTATAGATTTGATATTATAATAAAATAGAATTATAATTATTTCCTAAATTTTATATATATTCATTAAAACTATCATTAAATCTACCAGTGGGAGGAGGTAATGGAAAACGAATTACATATGTTCTCAAGTTTGTAGATTTTCGTACACAAAATCAATGATTTCTTTTCCAATTTGATTGAAGTGGAGAGTGATGTAAATTATTCCAATAAAATATTAACATATAATTAAATGGGATATAATTATTTTACTATATCATCATATTTTAATTAGATTTTATTGGGATGGATGAAGAAATAAATCATAGACCCTCAGTTATGGACAATACATCTTCTTCAGATAACTACTTTATGTTTGAACCAAAACCCTCCCTCGTGGTTTTAATAATAAACATAACACCTATATTAAATGAGTAGGGAGCTGAGGAAGTTATTTTAGAATAATTTTTCCCATCCAAATTGCATTGGAAGATTAAAATTGAGAGGATATGGAGTTCTCATTTATATCGTAGAGAGAGGACATAATTGGTTGTTTTGAAAATAATAAGATATACCCACCATTTACACCTTCCAAAAGCATCCAAATGGATAATTATAAAATATTATCTGTCATAAGGACAAAATATGTTCATACCACATTAATTGAATTTGTTTTTAGTTCATTAATACCATTATATGTTTTAGTTTAACCACAAGTGATCCCATTTTAACTGTATCCATGTTAATTAATATTTATTATTTCTAATTTTTATTATGAGAGATAATTAAGAATAATATATTAAATAATACCATTTTTATGAATTAAAATATGAAAATAGTTTTATAATATTAAATTTATATAATTAATATAATTAATTTTATTAATAATCCCACACACACGTCAAAAATACAGTTTTCAAAAAAACATATTTAAAATTAGAATATGTTTTTATTTGAAAATTAATCATGAAATTGAATCCAATTAACTTATTTGGATTAATAATACTGTAATAAATATAATTTTACATTAAAACCCATTTTTTAAAATAATCACGTAAATTATTTAAATGAATATGTAGTTTTTAATAAAAATCATTATTTTCTACTATTCATAAAATAATTATTCTCTTCCAAAAAATTTAATAAATTAACCTTATAAAAATCTATATATGTTGATTGAAAAATTTAATTTCAAATCTTTATGAAATTTTATAATAGTGGAAAAATATTTTAAATACTTTTTCACTAAAATCAATGAATTTATTTTTAGAAACAATTATTACAAAAAAATAAAAATACTATACGTAAAATTAACTAAATATTTGTCAATATATTTTACCAAAAACCTTCATTCATAGTTTTAAAAATATAATTATGCTTATTCATGAAACAAAGTATAATATATATTTTATAATTTTCAAGCTTAAATGATATTACTAATATTATATCATGGTTCTTTACAACACAATGTTCCATGAAACATAATCTATAAAAAATGATTTTTTCAAAGTCACACCAATATCTGAGTGTAACTATTAAAAAATATCAATAAATAACATTATATTTATCATTTATTTATGTTTCATCATTACAGAAAAAATTAGTGAAATATATTATTCCTTAATTTTATATATATTTATCAAATAAATTTTTAGATCAAAATAATATGAGGAGAAAATGAAAACAAAACAAGTCATCCAAGGGGGTGAGAGACTTCAGGTATGCATAGGTGATGTATTCATTTTCTAATAATTTTGTGGGGAGGAAGGTGGATTGGGATTTTATAGTAATAAAATATAAGATATCAAATAAATACCATTTTAATTAATTCAATACATTCTTATAACCAATGATTTGATGATTTTGTAAAAAATGAAATCCATCTTTCATGGAGGTGGTAGTCTGCACGTATTCATGGATGAAGAATAATTTTTTTAATGAGATGAAAGGAAGGATGGTAATGGTAGCTGCATAATATTAAAAATCTCTTGTATTCTAGTGATTCAAATGTTATTATTTAATTATGGTTTAATCGAAAACTAGGTAGAATGATGAGTCTTAATGAAATAAAAATGAAAAGTAGTAATTTTTTAATTTTTAACATAATCAATTAAATATTACTTTTCAAATTGGAGTAAACAATTCAGTGATGGTCTTCTTAGGAAACCATAACCTAAATTTATGTTAAATTATTTCTTGTTGAGGTATTTTTGTAGATATTTTTTAATATTTTGTGGTTATGGTGTATGGAGACATTGGGTGGTGATGTGATCCTTTTTTAAAGACATTATTCATAATTGTTTTTATAAGATCTAAGATATTGAAGGAATGAATCTCTAAAATTAAAAATTAATTGATAGATTATGATTTAATGTTAAAATTGCTCCTAAAATTCACATTAAGAAAAGTGAGTTACATGTTTTCTATTTTTTTCCAATTATATTTAACCATGTCATTATTTAGACTTTTATCGGGATAACAGATTTTTAATTTATTTATTTATTTTTTATTCCTAAAAATAAAATAGATCTCATTAAATAATTTGGAACATGTAGTTCAATATTTGAATGAAATTTCATTACATAAAACATTTAAAATTGGTAAATATTTGAAACATCCGAAGTATGTAATGAATAATAGATATTTTTATCTATGTCTATTAATGAATTAGATAGTGTTTTAGAGACTTAAAATGAAAATAAATCCAATCATAAACATGGAATACACTAATATTTTTTAAAAGATTGTTTTACTGCCTTTTGATGGAAAACCATTTTTAAATCTATCTTTTGACAATTTTATAAGCTATGTTTGTCAAAATAAACTTATTCTTTATGATTGGGACATCAAAATTTACTTTGTGTGAATTTTTGGTATTTTTCTGACAATGTTCATTTTTTTTAATGAATAGTGAAAAATACTGCATTTTACATCAAAACTGCTATTTAATCTAATTTATTTATATGATTATATTATCTTTTGAATTGGTTTTAAAGTTAAATTAGAATATTTTTTTACCATTTAATCCAATGGTGGTCATTAGGATTAATTTCACTTTGGAATTGGGCATACACTAATGCCAAACTTTTCATAGATATTGTTTCAAAAAAACCCGCTATTTGTTTTGACAATGGTAATTATTTTTAAATAAATTATTGAAATTTCTGTGTTTGGAATTTGTTAAAATGGATTACATATTGGGAATCAGAAGGTCCAAATTATGTAATCAAGACTCTTTTGTTTTTGGACATTATGAATAGTAACGACGGTAATTATCTTTATTTATCTTGATTAATGAGTAATCGGGTTGTTAAGGATAACAAAATAATATCATAATAATAAAAAAATGACACCAACATGTGTCCTAATTCTACTGGTTGTCTCATGCCTGACCATGGGTTGTCTTGTCCCAAACTTGGGGACACCATGGAATCACTTTTGTGGAAAGTGACTTGTTATCTTTTTATATTTTTAAAGAAAGTAAATATAACAAGAATGTATCACCTGATTAAAATTTTTTTCTTCTAAATAGATGATATTTTAGAATATAAATATTCATTATAAAGCTAATAATATTTCCTACATCATAGTATTTTTTTCATAATTCTTAGACTTTAAATAAATTAAATTATTTTTGACATCATGATGATGCAGCGATTACCTCGTGAATAAAGGATTTAAATATATTGAAAGGATAATGTAAAATCTATGACCTGCACATGTACAAAACCTATTGGATGGGTATATTTAGAAACCTTATCACCTTACCCTCGAATTATATCAATGTGGTACCTTTTGAATCCGAAAATCATTTTCAAATAAAGTAACATTTCTTTACTTTCCAAGAGTTCCCCTCCTCTCCTCTTATAAAAGGCCCCCACCGATACCTCCTTACCCACACACCCAAAGCCTTTGGATCGGCCAAACCCTACCCATTTTGTCTCTCCACATCCCTCTTTTACTCATTGAAGCCTCACTTTGGGCAGAAGTCTTCCCAAGGAAGCCTTTGAGCTCAAACCAAAGGGAGTTACCCGATTTTAAGGTAATGTCTTCACTTGAGTCCTTTTGTTTTATTTTTCTTCTACAACCCCCTAAACTGGTTTTATTCATTTATTTTTTAACAACTCCATTATCTTCAATATACTAGGATGTTTTTATAAGAAGTATTCGAGCTACACTTACACACACCTAGATCTAATGGTTAAAGGACATATTGTTTCCGTGGATGGTGAATTTATGCCTCCCGAAACGATGATTGTTCAACACTCTTTTAACACCTTCAAAAGTGGACATTAAGATGTCACTATATTTATATATGACATATAATATGTTTATTTTTTCCTTAAGCTTATGTATTTTTCATTTTGGGCATATCTTTATGGTTTCCATTATGGGTAAACGCGATATCTTCATTTAAGGAAGTGCAGACTACCGCCCCCTCAAAGTGATTTGTTTTGTTAAATACCATATGTGGGACGTATAATGGATGGAAATATGATATTATATATGATATTATACTGGAAATATAATATACCTTTATATCATTATGATTCCTTTCTATAAAATACGAAATAGAAATGAAAGTAGCATTCATGCGTACGTACGGCTTACCATCTCCATGAACGGTGCATTTAATTTATTACCTCTAAATGATTATGTAATATTATAAAGGCATGTATATAATGGATATATATGATATATACATCATGATTATAATTCTGGATATAATGGATACATGAACAACTTGTAATTATAAAGGGTTTATTTTTGACTCAAGTACCAATTATCGTTAAAACGACCGTTATTAACTTAAATAATTACATAGTGTTCATGACATGGAAATAAGTGATATAAAAGGAATAACGAAATTGAAAAAGTTTCTTAAGCAAGTATAAATTAACTCAAGGTTATTATTCAGGACATTAAAGAACGATCGAGTCAAGTCGGACCTGAGGTATGGGACTTCGTCTCAATCTCCTTTCATTGAGGCATATTTTATTTTATACACAACCTTATTTTATATGGTGTATAAACCCCTTTGACTTTTACGTTTATTCAAAAGAAATATTTTTCATACGAAGAATTTACTAAACGACAAAAGGAAATGTTTCTGTCGTACATATGCGGCGACAACGACTTCTCCGCCACCGTGACCATTATTTGAGTTTCGGCTTCCTCTACAAGCCATACATTTTTTTTAAAGAAAAATAAATACCATGTTTTACTTTTCTTTTATTTTGGTATTGAAAATGATTTTCATAATGTTTTTATATCAATGTGTTGTGTTGATATCTTGTGATTGAAAGGTGGAAATGTTATGTTTTCTTTTATGCATGTTTTATGTGATACGATTATGTTGAGGTTCTTGGGCATTATTTTGAAGACGGGTGGTTCTGTGATAAACGAAGGGTGGGTGAGACAGATATAGCTCTCCAAAGCATTGGGTAACGCGAAGGAGTGAAACGTTAAGGTTTCTCCGAAGAGATTTAGGGAATATACTGTGATGGGTATTCCAAATGTAACCAAGAGGGTTACTCCCTACGTAAAAATGTTATGAATGCCTCAAGTTACCTTTATGTCATAGGATTTCTATGATTTATTCATGATTTGATGAGGTATGTTAAAGTGCTTATGTTTTATGGGTAATGTATGATTTCATTCTTATGTATATATGTACCCATATTTCCTTTCCATATTTTTATATCCCTTACTGAGCTTTTTGTGCTCATCCCAAGTTTTATGAAATGTTTTTCACAGGTCAAGGGAAAGGTACATGATATGATGATAGTGTCAAGGAAGTGTCAAGAAAGAATCCATGTTTTATTTTAAATATGTTTCTATTGATGGGAAAGAAGAATACTATCTTTATGTAACCACTTTGTTTATATGTGGAATGTAATGCAAGTTTTATGATCTAATTCTCTAAAACTCTAAACACGAAAATATCCTCAATGTGTAATCTTGTAATAACTCAAGATTAAGTAAGGTTTAAGGATGGGGCCTTATAGTTGGTATCAAAGGTCGGTTTAGATAACATTAGGAGTTAGAATTCTATTAAATGATTATCCAAAAATATTTTTTTTATGGTCAAATTGAAGTGATATAGTATTTGAAGATTACCATGTTGCTTCATCTAAGACATGTTTGTTCAGAATGGTTTTCCGTAGAGGAAACATGGAAGCAGTGCTAGGAAGGCATGCAGAAGGAAATAACCTTCCGAATCAGCATCCTATGATGGTCGTAATTGGAACTGAACAGTTTGTTGCAGTAATGGCGCAGTTGACTCAAGAGATAAATGGTGGTGGTATCCATACACGAGATCAGCCAGATCAACTGCAGAGGAACATGTCAGTTTTGGAACATTTCATGAGGCAACATCCCCCATCATTCAGAGGATAATCTGACCCTGTGGTAGCTGAAGGGTGGATTAAAGCACTGGAGAAGATTTTCGATGTCAAGGGGTGCTCAGACAATCAAAAGGTTAGTCTTTCTATTTATCGTTTGGAGGGTGAAGTAGATCAGTGGTGGTCGATGGTTAAAAATATCAGGGACACTGATGAGATTGATTCTCTCGAATGGGATGAATTTAAAGGTATGTTTCTTGAAAAGTATTTTCCTATGGTTGTTCGACTTAGGATGGAAAAACAATTCTTGGAATTGAGGCAAGAGGAAGACTCAGTGGATACCTATGAAGAATGGTTCACTCGATTGGCAAGGTATGATCCAAATTTTATCCGAGACCTTGATAGTAAAATCAATCGTTTTTACTCAGGATTAAAGCCAAAATATCGAAGGGAATTAGCTTCTCGTGAGTTTAAAAGTTATGAAAATCTTGTTTGATGTGCTGAGAAGGTGGAAATGGAGTTTGCCGATGATCAAGTGTTCTATAACAACCAGAAGAAGAAGAGACCAAGGTGGTAGGAGAAAGGGATGAATTCTTCAAAAAAGTCTGATGGTAAGAAATTAAGTTTCCAGTTTGTGATAAATGTGGAAAAAGGCATGCTGGGGAATGTCTTCTGAATTTTGGAAAGTGCTACTGAGGTGGTAAGATGGGACATAAGGCTCGTGATTCCACTGAAAAAGATCAAGGTGAAGGTAAGACCAAATTTGAATTACAGTTAGTGAAATGTTTTAAGTGCAATGAGATGTGTCACTATGAAAACGAGTGTCCGACAAAGAGCTTGAGTGATGGGAAGCAGTTAGACTAGAAGCTGAAAGGGGTGGTGAAATCCTTTGCAACTACTTCAGCAGATGTCGGGCCATCAAATGAAGTTGTATCAGGTACTTTGTTTGTTTTTTCAGATTATGCCAGTGTGTTTTTGATTTGGGGTCCACACATTCTTTCATCTCTGAAACCTTTTCTAGTAAAATGGGAATACCATCTCATGAAATGACTCCTGAAATTTTGGTAAAAACACCTGGGGGAAATGTTGAGGCAAAAAGAATTTATAAGAATCTTTCTATCCTTATCTGTGGAAAGAACCTACTTGCAAACCTTATTGTTCTACCTATAGTAGAGTTTGATGTTATCCTTGGTATGGATTGGCTCTCTATTTACCATGCTAAGATTGACTGTAGAGCTAAAGAATTTTCTTTTCAGAAAGGCTTTTAGTTTTTGTACAAGAATGAACCCTTACTATTGATAACTTATCAAGAGGCCAAGAAACTTGTCAAAGATGGAAATGAATGTTACCTTGCACACATCGCTGAAAATAAAGGAACTATTCAGATTAATGATGTGCCAGTGGTAAATGAGTATCCTGATGTTTTTCCTGATGAGTTGCCTGGAATAATACAAGATCGGGAAGTTGAGTTTACTGTTGACTTAGTTCCTGATGCTAAGCCAATTTCAAAACACCCTTATCGAATGGCTCAAATTGAACTTTTATAGTTGAAGGAGCAATTGCAAGATTTATTAGAGAAAGGTTTCATTCGACCTATCACATCACCGTGGGGTGATCCTGTTTTATTTGTTAAAAACAAAGATGGTTCAATGAGACTTTGCATTGATTATAGATCCTTGAATAACATCACTATTAAGAACAGATATCCTTTTCCTCATATCGATGATTTGTTTGATCAGCTCCAGGGAGCTCAGTATTTTTCAAATATTGACTTGATATCGGGGTACCATCAGCTGAAGTTAATGGAAGCAAATGTTTTGAAGACCGCGTTCCATAAAAGATATGATCATTATGAATTTGTAGTAATGCCTTTTGGGCTAACCAATGCACCTGCTGTATTCATGGACTTAATGAATAGAATTTTCTATGAGTTCTTGGATAAGTTTTTGGTGGTTTTCATTGATGATATTTTAGTGTTTTCTAAAAGTAAATAGGAGCATGAAAGACATTTAATGGTTATCTTGCAAACCTTAAAAGAAAAAAACTGTATGGAAAATTCAGCAAGTGTGAGTTTTGGTTGCAACAAATTTCTTTCCTTGGTCACATTGTTTCTAAAGATGGGATAACTATTGATCCTACAAAAACAAAAGTTTTTGAAGACTGGCCAAGACCCACAAATGTAACTGACATTCGTAGCTTCCTTGGTTTGGCAGGCTATTACCGAAGGTTTGTTAGAAATTTTTCACGGTTATCTAGTCCAATGACAAAGCTAACTCGGAAGGGTGTTAAGTTTATCTGGATAAAAGAATGTGAAGATTGTTTTCAGGAATTGAAAAGAAGATTGGTGAATGCTCCAGTTTTGGAACTACCTTCTAGGAATGGTGAGTTTATTATATATAGTGATGCTTCATTGAAAGGACTTGTTTGGGTCTTAATGCAGAATGATCAGGTAATTTCTTATGCTTCACGACAGTTGAAAACTCATGAGGTAAATTACCCTACACATGATTTTGAATTAGCTGCTGTTTTTTTCACTTTAAAAATTTGGAGGCATCATTTGGATGGAGTAAAGTGTGAAATATATTCTAATCACAAAAGTTTAAAGTATATATTCACTCAGAAAGAGTTAAACATGAGAAAGAGGGGATGGCTGGAATTAATCATGTATTATGATTGTACAATTCATTACCATCCGGGAAAAGCAAATAAAGTGGTTGATGCTTTTAGTCGAAAAAGTAATGCTTCATTAGAAATGTTGCGTTTGGAACGTGATCCTTTGGTTAAGGATTTCATGAACTTTGGCATAGAATTTTTTGGTGCAGGAAGTTCTTCTGTTTTGTTTCAGGTATAAGTGAGATCATCTCTATTAGATAGAATCAAGCAAGCACAGAAGCAAGACAGTGAGTTGCAGAAAATGGTAGAGCTGGTTCAGAAAGGTAAGTTGCCTGAATTCAACATTGATAATGATTACGTTTTGAGATTTGGGAAGAGATTGTGTGTGCCTTGTGATTCACAGTTGAAGAGAGAGTTGTTATGTGAAGCTCATAGTTCTCCGTTTTCAGTTCATCCTGGCAGTACTAAGATGTACATATATCTGCGGGAGTATTACTGGTGGGATGGAATGAAAAGAGATATTTCTGATTTTACTGTGAAGTGTTTGAATTTTCAGTAGGTTAAAGTAGAGCGGAAGTTACCGAAAGGGATGCTTCAGCCTTTACCAGTGCCATAGTGGAAATGAGATAATATATCCATGGACTTTGTTGTGGGATTACCGAAGACATATCGAGGTAATAATGCAATCTGGGTTATTGTTGATCGCTTGACTAAATATGCTCATTTCCTTGCTATACGAGATACTTTTTCCCTAGATAAACTTTCTAGTTTGTATCTTAAAGAGATAGTCCGGTTACATGGAGTTCCCCTCTCCATTTTATCTGATCGTGATCCCAGGTTCACTTCTAACTTTTGGAAAGGCCTTCAGAAGTCGTTGGGTACTGAATTAAATTTTAGTACAACATTTCATCCTCAAACAGATGGGCAGTCAGAATGAACAATTCAGACCTTGTAGGATATTCTACGAGCTTGTTCGATGGATTATCAGGGAATTTGGGATCAACATTTTTCTTTGGATGAATTTTCATATAATAACAGTTTTCATTACAGTATACAGATGGCACCATTTGAGGCTTTATATGGGAAGCGGTGTTGAACTCCAGCTTTCTGGGATGAAGTAGGTGAAAGGAAGTTGATGGGACCAGAATTGGTGGAAGAGATGGCAGAAAAAGTTCAGCTGATTCAGAAACACATGACAACAGCTCAGAGTAGGCATAAGAGTTATCCAGACAATAGGTGGAAGGATCTAACTTTTGAGGTAGGTGATCATGTTTTTCTCAAAGTCTCACCATGGAAAAGTGTGATGAGATTTGGTAAGAAAGGAAAGCCGATTCCAAGGTTCATTGGACCATATGAAATTCTGGAGAGAGTTGTATTAGTTGCATACCGGGTGGCTTTACCTCCGAGTTTATATCAGGTACACAATGTAATTCACGTTTTGATGTTGAGAAAGTATATGCCAGATCCATCTCATGTTTTGAGTCCAGTGGTAGTTCAGCTGGAAGAGAACCTATCTTATGATGAACAACCAGTCCAGATTCTTGACCACAGGGAGAAAGTGTTACGAAATAAGGTGATTAATCAGGTAAATGTTTTGTTGAAAACCCACATGATGGAATAGGCAACATGGGAATCTGAAAATGCAATGAGGGATAAGTACCCCCATTTATTCGATAAGTAAATAAACTGCGAGGATGCAATTTTCTAAAGGGGGGAAGGATGTAACATCAAAAGTAAGTAATGAATAATATATATTTTTATCTATGTCTATTAATGAATTAGATAGTGTTTTAGAGGCATAAAATGAAAATAAATCCAATCTTAAGCATGGAATACACTAATATTTTTTAACAGATTGTTTTACTGCCTTTTGAGGGAAAAGGATTTTTAAATCTGCCTTTTGACAATTTTATGAGCTATGTTTTTTAAAATAAACTTATTCTTTATTATTGGGACATCAAAATTTACATTGTGTGAGTTTTTGTTATTTTTTTGACAATGTTCATTTTTTTAATGAATAGTGAAAAATACTGCATTTTACATCAAAACTGATTTTTAATCTAATTTATTTATATGATTATATAATCTTTTGAATTGGTTTTAAAGTTAAATTAGAATATATTTTTACCATTTAATCTAGTGGTGTTCTTTAGGATTAATTTCACTTTGGAATTGGGCATAAACTAATGCCAAACTTTTCATAGATATTGTTTCAAAAAATCCCGCTATTTGTTTTGACAACGGGAATTATTTTTAAATCAATTATTGAAATTTATGTGTTTGGAATTTGGTAAAATGGATTAAATATTTGGAATCAGAAGGTCCAAATTATGTAATCAAGACTCTTTTGTTTTTGGACATTATGAATAGTAACGACGGTAATTATCTTTAATTATCTTGATTAATGAGTAATCAAGTAGTTAAGGATAATAAAATAATATCATAATAATAAAAAAATGACACCAACATGTGTCCTAATTCTTCTGGTTGTCTCATGGCCGACCATGGTATGTCTTGTGCCAGACTTCGGGACCCCATGGAATCACTTTTGTGGAAAGTGACTTGTTATCTTTTTATTTTTTTTAAAGAAAGTAAATATAACAAAAATGTATCACCTGATTAAAACATTTTTGTTTTTGTCTACATAGATGATATTTTAGACTATAAGTATTCATTGGAAATCTTAAAATATTTCCTACATCATAGTATTTTTTTCATAATTTTTATACTTTATATAAATTAAATTATTTATGACATCGTGATGATGCAGCGATTACCTCATTAATAAAGGATTTAAATTAAATGAAAGGATAATGTAATATCAATGACCTACACATGTCCAAAACCTATTGGATGGGTATATATCGAACCATTATCACCTTACCCTCGAATTATATCAATGTGGGACCTTTTGAATCCAAAAATCATTTTCAAATAAAGTAACATTTCTTTACTTTCCAAGAGTGCCCCTCCTCTCCTCTTATAAAAGGCCCCCACCTCTACCTTCTTACCCACACTCCCAAAGCCTTTGGATCGGCCAACCCCTACCCATATTGTCTCTCCACATCCCTCTATTACTCTTTGAAGCCTCACTATGGGCAGAAGTCTTCCCAAGGAAGCCTTCGAGTTCAAACCAATGGGAGTTACCCGATTTTAAGGTAATGTCTTCACTTGAGTCCTTTTGTTTTATTTTGCTTCTCCAACCCCCTAAACTCTTTTTATTCATTTCTTTTGTAACAACTCCAGTATCTTCAATATACTAGGATGTTTTTATAAGAAGGATTATTGCTACACTTACACACACCTACATCTAATGGTTAAAGGACATACTGTTTCTATGGATGGTGAATTTATGCCTCCCGAAACGATGATTGTTCAACATTATTTTAACACATTCAAAGGTGGCCATTAAGATGTCACTATATTTATATACGATATATAATATGTCTATGTTTTCCTTAAGCTTCTGTATTTTTCATTTTGGGCATACCTTTATGGTTTCCATTATGTGTAAACGCGATATCTTCATTTAAGGAACTGCGGACTACCGCCCCCTCAAAGTGATTTGATTCGTTAAATAACATATGTGGGATGTATAAAGGATGGAAATATGATATTATATTTGATATTATACTGGGAATATAATATACCTTTATATCATTATGATTCCATTCTATAAAATACGAAATAGAAATGAACGTAGCGTTCATTCGTACGTACGGATTACCGTCTCCATGAATGGTGCATTTCAGTTCTTACCTCTAAATGATTATGTAATATTATAAAGGCATGTATATAATGGATATATATGATATATACATCATGATTATAATTCTAAATATAATGGATACATGAACAACTTGTAATTATAAATGGTTTATTTTTTACTCAAGTACTAATGATCGTTAAAACGAGCGTTATTAACTTAAATAATTACATAGTGTTCATGACATGGAAATAAGTGATATAAAAGGAATAATGAACTTGAAAAAAGTTCTTAAGCAAGTAGAAATTAAATCATGTTTATTATTCAAGACATTAATGAACGATCGAGTCAAGTCGGACCCGAGGTATGGGACTTCGTCTCAATCTCCTTTCATTGAGGCATATTTTGTTTTATACACAACCTTCTTTTATATGGTGTATAAACCTCTTGGACTTTTACGTTTATTCAAAAGGAATCTTTTTTATACGAAGCGTTTACTAAACTAAAAAAGGGAATGTTTTTGTCGTACGTATGCGGCGACAATGAATTCTCCGCCGCCGTGACCATTATTTGAGTTTCAGCTTCCTCTACAAGCCATACCTTTTTTTAAAAGAAAAATAAATACCATGTTTTACTTTTCTTTTATTTTGGTATTGAAAATGGTTTTCATAATTTTTTTATATCAATGTGTTGTGTTGATATCTTGTGATTGAAAGGTGGAAATGTTATATTTCTTTTATGCATGTTTTATGTGATACGATTATGTTGAGGTTCTTGGGCATTATTATGGAGACTAGTGGTTCCGTGAAAAACTAAGGGTGGGTGAGCCCGATATAGCTCTCCAATGCATTGGGTAACACGAATGAGTGAAATGTTAATGTTTCTTCGAAGAGATTTAGGGAATATACTGTGATGGGTATTCCAAACGTAACCAAGAGGGTTACTCCCTACGTAAGAATGTTATGTATGCCTCAAGTTACCTTTATGTCTTATGATTTCTATGATTTATTAATGATTTGATGAGGTATGTTAAAGTGATTATGTTTTATGGGTAAAGTATGATTTCATTCTTATGTATATATGTACCCATGTTTCCTTTCCATATTTTTATATCCCTTACTGAGCTTTTTATGCTCATCCCATGTTTTTTGAAATGTTTTTCACAGGTCAGGGGAAAGGTACATGATATGATGATAGTGTCAAGGAAGTGTCAAGAAAGAATCCATGTTTTATTTTAAATATGTTTCCATTGATGGGAAAGAAGAATACTATCTTTATGTAACCACTTTGTTTATAGGTGGAATGTTATGCAAGTTTTATGATCTAATTCTCTAAAACTCTAAACCCGAAAAGATCCTCAATGTGTAATCTTGTAATAACTGAAGATTAAGTAAGGTTTAAGGCTGGGACCTTATAATATTAATTAAAAACTAATAAATTTAATACATAATGAAAAAAAATTTGAATAATAATATATCGATTTTTTAAAATTTCAAATATTGGTTTCTAAAATAATCAACATGATTTTAATTATTTTAATAAACTCTAAAATTAACCCTTTTTCAAGAAAATATTTTCATCGATTATATCTTATATTAATACTATAATGAGTTCACAATAGTCAAAGTATATGTAAAAACGGTATTTTTCATTATTCAACTAAATATCACAATTTTCAATGCAAACCCAAAAATTCATTATAATAGAATAATTCAATATTAGATCTATTTTTTAGAAAAAAAATAGAAATAATATTCTAATATTTTGGAATATTACTTTGAAATGTTAACATAATACATAAATAAAACTATTTCTATAAGAAAAAAGATTTTTTATATATTAATGCTTCTTGTTTCTTTATAGTACCAATTAGTAATTAAATTAGTGTTAGTATATCTATTTATATGTTTAATAACCACTTTACTGTAACTATGTATTATATATTAATTTAAATTATATATAAGTAAATTAGACAATATTTTTAATTTTTTTGTGAAAATATCACTTTTACCATTATCGTGGTAATTAACATCAATATTTGTATGATATTTTTTATGCCTAAAAATGAAATTTCAAAAATTATATAACTTTATTATGATGATTCAAATATGATTATATTTTTATTACATATAGTTATACAAAATAACAAAGAAATTAATATAATCAAGTGAATTTTATAATACCAATTTTAGGGAAAATTTAATTTCTAAGAATGAATCAAATTTATTATTCATTAATTTTTTAGTAATAACTATTGGAAAAATGTTAAAAAATTTCTTATTTATATTATAAATAAATTTAATTATAATAAATAATTTACTCTATTAAAAAAATGAATAATTTATTTAAAGGTAATTTTTAGTTAAATATATTCTGGATCATAAAAGTTTTCATTATTAACAGAGCCACAATAATTGAATTTTATAAGTGATTTATCATGAAAATAATTTTTATTTATTTTTCATAGTTTTCTAATGTGGTTTCTAGTATTTATAACCTCCAACAAAAATACTACATTATAATGTTTTCATTTACTAATTACAATTTATCTAAATAATATATTTCACTATTTTTTAGATCATTATTTTTTATGAATCAGTATACATAAATAAATATAAAGTGAAATATAAATTGATACTAAATTATTAACATGGTTTCATTTAAATACAATATATTTTAAAATAAGGATTTGGATGGGGAATACACCTTATAGGAGGTCTAGATTGACAAAACATTGTATTGTGTTCATCTAGTAAAATATTATTGAGAACAACATTTGGGAAATTTTTGTAGCTCCATTAAAATACATCAGTTTTTTGGGAACCATTTTAGTAATCTTGGGATTCATTTGTGTAGCATAAACATGCTACAATGTTATTGTGCTTTTTCCTCAACACATTATAATTTATCATGATAGTGGGATGGTGCCTAAAGGTACTCTATATATCCATTATTAGTTGCTTATATTATAGTAATATAACTATGATGACCATGGTTATCATTAATGTTATGAATCATATTCCTTAATGGGGCCTTTAGTAATGGATTAGTTGTGGGATGATGTGGTTTAAGGACTGTTGTTTTGGAGATTGGGAAATATCTTCAACCCAATGAAATGAACTATTGAAACGGGACATGTAGGTGGCTTGGTCTGGGGGCGTGGGTGGGGATTCCACTTAATCAGTTTTTTTCAATTCTTTCTCCTTCTCATTATATAAATATCTATGTGTGTGTGTGTGTGTGTATGTATGTGTTTTTTATGTACATATATATCAATGTTTATATATATCAATGTGTGTGTGTGTATATATAATTACATGTAGTTATATAGTTTTTTATATTCATATCTACATATATGTTTATATACATTAATATAAATAATGTTACATTTATATATATACAGATATTTATACTTATTTATGCGTATATAAATGTATATTTATTTATATGTACTTATATATACATATATATTAATCTATATATATATATATATATTATTCTAATTTTTTTATATAATATATATTGGTAGAAATTTGTATAGATTTGGGTGTCTGTATCTATATATATATAATTACAAATTTTTATGCATATATGTGACTTCATTTACATGTATATATATGTGTATATTTATATGTATTCATATTTATACATATTTATATGGATATATATATGTAAATATTTTAAAATATTTATGTTCATTTGTTAATTTTTATAGATTTTTATATGTATTTATGTATCTATATATATATATATTTATGTTGCATATAGGGGATTACGAAAAATAAAAAACACACACTTAGGTACCACTATTATTCAGACTCTTCCCTCCCAATAAGTAATTACATTCTCCCAATAGGCATATTTTGTTATAAATTTATATATTTATTACTCATGATCTTAATGAACCCAAAACCTTATTGGTTGTGGCCCAAATGAAATCTAATGAGATGAAAAAAGTCCCAAATTAGATATCAAAATCCTACCCTATCCTCATTTTTATGCCACTATACCAGATATCAGTAATCATCACACAATATTTCTATTCTAATAATTATCCATCCAATGATTCATTTCCCTATTCTTTCATCCGATGAATAATGGTGGGGAATCTCTTGTTCCCATATAGAAAATATATTTGAATTTTTTCCAAATTATATGTTCCAGCATACTTGTTTCTTTTATGTGCTACTCAATCGACAATGCCTATGTGGCACATTGCTACATCACATGCCTACTATTTAGATCCATCAGATGAAGTGATTATGTTTGTGGAAAATTATCACAAATATAAGGAATTTGTTTGAGTTAAAATACCAACAACCATTATAAAATGATTGAATTTATACGAGTCACAGATCAGACATATGAGGTCATTAATAGGCACTTACATTGTATTTTTTTTTCTTTTAGTTTTTTGAAATTAATAATTTTTGTTAAAAATATTTATTTATTAACATTTTTATTGAAAAATTAATGCATGCTAATAATTAAAAATTATCCATTAATGTTTTGATATTAAAAGATTTAAATTAGTTTTTTGGAAATCATCATGAAATAATCCCAGATAATAGAAATCATAATAGTTTCAAAATACCATACTGGTTCATTTATTAGCTGTTTTATTATCCATTAAACATAATAAACCCACAACTAAATATACATTTCTCTTAGTTCCCTACTCATTGATCAATCACACAAATCATCTTCCCATACGTCCATATCAAAGGAATTCACAATCCTAGGAGAAACTAACACTCTTAAGGTATAACCTTATATATCCTAACCCATGCGAAGACTATATATGGGAAAGTGATTTGCTACAAGTTTAATACTTCACTCACTAACATTCAATGTTGAAACTCTGCATCGCTAGACCCTCCTATCTAGTTTAAGGATGCTACCCAAATTGGAAACATATCATGAAATTCCTTCAATGGTTTAACCCATAAATATCAAGGGGACTCATTTCTTAATTCTCCAACATATGGATCTCATCAACATTGAATATATATGTACCCATAACACCCAATTTATGTTAATCTATAAAATAATATTCTTACAGAAATGAGGAGAAAAATATTAGACAATCATCCCCACCAAAATATTAACAACCTATAATATATGGGTTTCACTTCACATAGGGGAAAATCCTAAGCAACATACCTTCTATCAATTGATGTATCAAATACACCTAGATCCACATAATATATTGTCATATATATAATAAGAGAAATCAAACATGACTTAATTGAGTATAATTACACAAAAAGTCATACAGATGTACCTCATATATGCTTTTAAAGCATGAGACTACTAAAATATACTCATATTTATATCCTCAATCATATATAAGATGATTAATTTATGTGTATCCTATGTGACATAATTATTCATGAATGTATTTCCCTTTCCAATCTGGGTAATAGATAACCCATTTTTCAAAAAAATAATAATAAAACCCCTTATTCATAAAAAAATTATATATAATAGGGAAACAAAATAATGACAATAAAAACATGTTATCAACTTGAAAATATGATATAGGTTATCTCTATAAACAAAAAAATAATACAACCCATGTCCTAAACAATATTATATTCATATACTATATTCCAATTAGTTATAAAAAATTAAAACAAATCCTTGCTAAAAAAATTATATTTGGTTATATTATATTAATCATCCTTTGTTAGACTGTGGGATCCCCATTACCTCAGGAAGGATTTCCAATAATATAGGATTTTTCCTAGACTTTTTGATCAACAGAAATCTCAAGGGATAATATAATTTTAGTTTCATAAAAAATTAGTAATAAATAGATTAATAAAACAAAAAATAGTATTATAATAAAATAGAAAAATAATAATCATAAAATTATATTAGATGAAATAAAATCATCATTATATAATATAACACTCACTTGTCAGTCATAAATTCTTACATACACCCTAATTCCCCAAAAGGCAGATCATAATCTGTAATAAAAATCACAGTATAAATGATACTATGACCCACACAATATATATTCCAACTTAAACTATAATCTCAATCCCTAATGATCATTCCGTTATCATAAAATAGTACATAATAATATTTAGAAACAAATATTTCATTCACAATGTTTGTAAAAAAATCCCATGTTGGGTGTGAGCATGGATCGTTATATCCCATGAACTACGGTGTTTTGTACTCAAAACCTTTATTTACGTGAATATATTTATTTAACTAAAATATGAAATTACATGACATATATAGACCATTCACCACATTAGGGACCCATATACCCCCCATGTGTTCAACACATACCTGTTCAACTAGTACAAGAACGGAATGGATCACCCGTATTTCAGACACTACATTCGTGTGCATGATCTATCACCAATTATGTCATATGTCGATGAGAATATTTTATCACTATTTCCTAAAATGTTTGTTAATGATACATCACTGACAATATAGTCATGGGGACTGATATGTCTCTAACCCATATCTAAGGTAAAAAAATTGTCACTATATATATCGAAAATAGTGGGTAATACATCACTAGGATCCAATCATGTATAATGTGGCATCATGTTGGGAATGAGATATCACTTTTTTCAGTGGATGATATACCACCAATACCTTCTGTCTGGTTGAATATATTCCACCGATTCAAACCTAAAGTTGGTGATACTATACATTAAAAAATCCACATGTTTGTATGATGCACCACTAAATCCAACATAAATAATTATATATCTCATGGTGAATGATTTATCATGATTCTAATTAGTGATAGGTCGAATGAGGTGTTTTTTAGTGAATGATATGCCACTACATAATATTTTGTTGAGTAATTAATCACTAGGTGAATAATGTGTCACTATCCAAAATTTTTAAGGAGAATGATATTCCCCCATAGAAATATATTAGGAGGAAGATATATTGTCAAGAAATGTTACTGGAGGTTGATCTACCACAAAAAAACCATAGAAACTGCTATTTAGCGTAAGAATGAGGAATCCCTAATTAATAAAATTAATAGTGATTAATTTTCAGAGGAACAATTCATTTTAAATTATAAATTTATAAAGAGAATGATATACAACAATTAGTTTATATGGTCAACCATATATCATATTTTTAGAAGTACATAGATAGAAAATATACAACAAATAACACAGACATGGTCAATAATCCATCATCAAAATTGTAAAAAATTATGTGAATGACAGACCACTATAAAAAAATCATATCTTTAAAAATAAAAATTAACGTGAATGATTTTAAACTATGAAATTGGTCCAAATAACCTATTTATACTATAAGTGAACAAGACATACCCCCATAGAATACTTGTTTTAAGTGCAACAATACATGGATTGTCTTAAGATATCAAATAAAATCCTATATCATGAGTTACATACCATAACCGATCTAATAATATGATGGGTTTTTAGAAATGGTTCCTTCAACACTTATCTTGAAAAATACATGAACATCCATCACCAAGGAACACTTGAGAATTATATAGAAGGATCGGAATAAAATCAAGCGACTCATACATTCCCTTGCAGATTCATTCTCTAAGTATATTTCCACTCAAACAGGATCATGATTAAAGGTATTAACATACTCAAAATTTGTTGTTCTAGGGTCCAACAATAACTTGGTATCTCATATTATCACTCAATATAGATTTGAATCATATTTTCAACTAATACTAATCAATATTATATACCCTCTATCATTTTTATCTCATATGACTAGCCACATGAAAACAATTTGAATCTCCCTTATCCATCATACTAGTTGAGAACCACATATAACTTCTCAACTATCCTATATCATTAGACTCATAGATCTAGGAAGGGACACCCCTCATGGTTCCATCTCTCTCTAATGCATCCACATAGAAAGTCCAATTGTCCATCAATGGATAAATAATAAAGGCATTATTCTAAAGGGATTTCTATGTTTCTAAAAATTTACCAAATGTTTCATTCCAAAAATGGAATCACTCATGGTCCCCACTACAGTCACCAGTAAACTATGTACCATAATTTTCTTCACCAAATATATTCTCAAAATATATAATATTAATATTGTGCACCCCTTATCTTAACTATAGAGTTATCCCATAATTTAATACTCAAACATCATCACTGAAGCTCATCCAAGATGATATTATAAATCAATCATATACAAATGGCCTTACCTATATAAAAACATATTAAATAATTATAAAAAATAAATTTAAATATCAAAAATAATTAAAAATTATTCCAATTTAAATCAATTGAGGTAAAACTCCTAAAATAGTGTAATGAAATAAAAATCTCTTCTAATTGATTGAAATAAACTCATAAGGATTCTATAATACCACATCTAAGAAATTAAACATTATCTACCACCAATTTATTAATTAATACCATCAAAATTTAATGAAAATGTTAAAATATTTAATGGAAGTGGAATAAAAACAATACAATGACTTGAAACCTAATGAATTTATATTTTTTGATCGTCCAAATTTGAAGATATAGAAAATTCAAATCATTCCAACCATATTCCCCTATCATTTTTTTGGGTAAAAATCAAATCCCTATTTTATATCTATCAAAAATATATAAATAGTGTTCAATGAAATTAAGGGAGTATAAGATGATAAGAATACGAAATCTTTTTAATGAATTTACTGCAAATTCCACCAGACACCATGGTGATGAAGTAAGTGTGAAAATGGAGAGGTATACGCAACCTACCATATCTGAAAGACTAAAACCAAATACCCCAATGATGGGTTTTGTTTTTAAATCCTAATATGGGAAATATTCTATCACGTTATATAGAATCTATGGGATGAATCATGTATGTAGTACATCATCTTCATCCACTAGAACATGACTAGGTACATGGAGACAAACATCGATAACCCCATGTCCTAATGTAGAGGTAATATAAATTGGGTAGCCTTATCAGAAACACAATATCACATCCCCATGTACATGGTTTCCATATAATGCCACCGACTTGTTCCATATTGACTCAAGAGCCCCTATGACCATAATTTGATCAAATTTACCTAATAAAAAACCTAAAAAATCTTCTCACTAATTAAAAACACATTTAAAAACAATATTTATATATTTGAATTAGTAATTTAAAATATTCTCTATTTTCACACACATTAACACTATATTTATCTTTTACTCTAACAAAATGAACAAATATTAGTTATAAAACTCTCCTTAAAGAACATCTTTCTGCTAGATCCTTGGGTTGTTAAGGTCTATATTTTTTTTATATTTAATACCTTTTTATTGTTTCCAATTTAATCTTATGAAAAATACATATTATTATGGGATGAACTATATCAATAGTTCAATATATTAATAATGTTGGATTTTGGTTATAATGATTTATGTAGGTAGAGATAATATAAGATCTTGAGTTCCAAAAAGTAATTTTATTATTTCAATGGATTGAGGATGTTTCTCTCATTTTAAATGTTCTATAAAATTCCTACTATTTTGATGTGGAATTTCATTATTACGTGTTTTATTTATAAATTCAATATTATTACATATGATTACAACTGATAGAAACCAATATTTTGGTGTGTGTGATTTAGGGAAAATGTATACATGGGTTTTCTAGATATGTTGTTGATCTGTGAAAATTCAAAATAACGGTATTGATTTTTTGTATAATAATGGATTCTTTTATATAATAAATTATGTGTTATGAATTTTATTGACTAATTTTTATTTACTTATTTTCATATATAAGGGAATAATAATATAATCTGGTTAAATATTAAACTCCTGATGGGGCCTTATTGGGAATTAAATAATGGAATGATAGAAACTCATAAATTTGTTTGAAGACCTTATCTATAATGTAGATATGATTCATAGGTGGACTTTTGACATTAAAATGTTTCCAAATAAATTTCATTATAGATACTCATGGCCTATGGTCTTCCATATGATTTTGGTTTTAATGGATAAATGGATAGGGTAGTGACCATTTTTATTTTTTGTTGTGATGGATTGGGTTTATTGAATGGTTTGTAAATTTTATATTCTTATTTTCTATATATATTTTTAATAAAATGCAATGGTATTGTAATGTTATATAAACATCATTTATTTTTGATGGTTTTTCAGAAATATGGGGTAAATTTAAAGTATTGTGTGTATCCTACTGAGACTAGTCACCACCAACATTCACACAATGGTGGATTGGAAATTTCCAAGAAAAAAGATAATGATTTGGAAATAGTATCCTGGTTGAAAGTTTTTTAATAGAAGATGTGTAATTAAAGTACATGTGGAGGAACAGTTCCAAAAAGAAGGATGACATAGAATGTTTTTTTGGATGTTTTAGGTAATAATATTCAATCTATTTGGGTAGTTTCATTTCATTTGGAATTATATGTTTTAATGTATGGTGTTTTTAATAGTTATTCACATTCATAGATTTGTCCTATCTAGATAGTATTTATCTAATGTAGTTTATCATACACCATGTGAACTAGGTAAATATTTTTTCTTCATCATGTTAATATCTATACATTATAAAATTTTGTTAATGTATACCACATAAAAAATTTTGTGAACTCGATTAAATGAGGGTCTTTATTCATGTGAATAATACATCCCCCAATGGTTTCATCCAAATATAAATTATTTATTGTGATCATGTTTTAATCAAGGGGATTCACTAAGTTCAAAATAACATAAAAACATTTATTGGGTGAGGTCATTGGGATATGAGTCGTTTTGGAGTGCTAAAAATTGTAGTAATTTTGTACTTTGGATGGTATGAGTGAAGATAGTACTAGATGGGTCTCAATAAATTGTTATAGAAAGGTGTTTCTACACATTTTATTGTAAACCATGACACTTTAATAATCATTAAATCTATGTGGTTACTGATTCTCTCTTATCTTTTCTTTAAATTCATATTGTTATATATCACTGGTGAATGATGTGTGAGTTATTTTAGCATCATGTAACAATTCATGTATTTAAAAGGAATTCTCCTTTTATTTTTATAATTAATATTCACTATTATTTATAAAATGGATTGTAAAATTGTATATACATGAATGTTATTTTTTAAAATGTATTTAAAAAATGTAATTACATGTTAAAATCATGATATTATAGGTGATTGTTTTAATGTAATATGTTTTTAAAATATGTTATTTTCATGGAATGTTGGAATTTTTGAGATTGTGGTTAGAACATACCTTCCTTCCTGATCTTAATAACATCCTTCTAGGATTTTATTTTACTGAAGAAGTTGTTCAGGTTGTGTTCTATGTCATGATGGAAGTCCCTGTGGTTTAGGAAAAACACTTATGACAGAGATGAAGAACCATGTTTCCAAAATCTATTATAGTCCAATTACATAGTGTGTAGTTAAATACCTGGTGTGAAATAAATTTATTCCTGACTATTCATGGAAACCCAATTAAAACTTGAATTTTTATGGAATGTAATTATATTCATGACATGAAAATTCCCATAAATATTTTTTTAAAGCACTAAGGGAAATAGCCGCCACATTTATTTTTTCCCTCCAACACAGACAGAGGTGGTTCCTAGCTTGTGCACCTCTCCACATTCTTTATAGGGATCCTGATTTATCGGCATCCCAATTTCAGATCTTCAATTCATCTGTGAATAATTATTTGTCTTTGTATGTACATAAATCCCCTATCCTTTGTTCGTCTTTTCTCTCACCATGTGGAGTGTTAAATCCATGACCGTAGATTCACTCTATTATTGCCAGTGTTCATCTAGAACACTGATTAATATTGATTCAGATTTCTTTAGAGGCCTTTATAAGATGTTTGCAAGTATACAAGTATTAGTTAGGAGTTTTTTATCATTATATATAATTTTGTTGTTGTTCTAAATGACACATTCTTAAGAACACCATTAGGTTTTCGGAGCTGGACATTAATCAATTAACACCCGATATTAATTTGTTAAACTGAAATTGTGGGATACCTCTAGGCCTGACCTAGACCAGTTGTTACGTGTAATTCTGGGATAGAAGCTTCATACCTTGGTAATACTAGGGTGGGGTGTTTTTATTTAAATTATTTTTTATATTAAATGTGATACTTGTGGTGGTTGAATGGGAACACAATGTTTGAGTCTTTGAGCTAGTCATAAGTACTTAGCATAAGGTGATGAGGGTTTTCAGGTTGATCTTGGACTGGAAAATCTATGTGATTTTGATCATTTGTAGGGAGACTTGGTCATAGAAATGAGGTGATGATGTTGTCAGGCTATGGGGACGGTCCGTGTAATGTTTGGTGGTGTGGACCATCATACCAAGTAAAACAATCTTAAGGGGTAATGGTGTTAGTGTGGTTTGTGTCAAGAATTTTTTGGCGATTACTTGTCATCATGATTGGCCGACGGTACATCAGAGTCATGTGAAAATATAGAGGACCCAAATGATGAGGTTGTGTTGACATATTGTGTGGGTAGAGAAATCAGTTAGTTGTGGATTTTGTTGGTGATGATCGCCTGTGTGGTTAGAGGTTGTTGTCATGGAATTATAAGTGGATGATGAGGAGCCATCGGTTTATGGTGTTTAGAACATATGTTGGGGTTTGTAGCTTATCATATATTGAAGCTATTAGACCATGATTATTTGGGAGCATGAAGATATTTATTCCTTAGGTCATCAGCGATTGAGCAGAAATGGATATTGATTTTATAAAAATCATCATTATTCATTGGATGTAGGGATTCGAGATGAAGTGGATTCTATGAGCTAAGGACCTAGGGATGGGTTACATGCTTGAATGTGAATTTGGGATGTCAATTATTATTTAGGGGCATGACATGTCAGTTGTAAATAGGTCTCAGGTGGTTCTATTTGAGGTAGAACCTAAGGGTTCAACTGGATTGATTCTCTTTACGGGATTTCATGGGATATATGCTAAATTTCATATACAACAACATTATACCGGTAATGTATAAAGAAGGTGGTAGTTTACCTATGGAATTATAGAAAATGACAATAAATTTATTTATATGATGTACATGTTTTGATTTATTTATATTTAGATACACCTACTTTATCATTGATGTAAGTTTGGAACTCATTTATGGTAGCCTAATAGGATTTATTCTCACCCCCTACACGGGACATTCAGTGCATGTGTAGACATTTTGTCTCTTTGATAAGGTATGTGTTTTGGATCAAAATATGGACCTTAGTGATCATGTTGGTCTATTTTTCAGGGGACATATGGATGGGGACCTAGGAGTTTCCTGCGTCTAATGAAATTAAATTTTGAGTCATCTTTCATTATCATCATGCTTATATATGATTGTAATAGTGCTCCCCCATGGGAGAATCTTTCTATTTGTTATTTTTTATGACCTAACTTGTATGAATTTTTATACAAATGGTATGTTGGTATTTATTTATAGTTACTTCTACTATGGTTTGGTCTTTTGATACAGTGCGTTACTGGTCATGTCATTTATCCCCATTCATTTACTGATATTTCTATATAAAGACAATTAATAGTCTCTAAATACCATTAATATTATCATCACTAGAGGGTATATTCTCCCTAGTATCATCTATTTATACCCTCACTACTAGTCATAAGCCTTTAGTGAATAGGGAGGTGTGCTTAAGGCCTATTGGTCAACTAGCACTATGAAATGATTTGAAGAAAAAACATGTCAGTTCACTAAAGATGGTATAAGTGGTTCTTATTTTACCTTATTTGGGTCTTATTATTTGGGAATTGGTATACGGGTGACTTTTATATAGTTAGAGATGGATTTAGAGCTTATTATTTTGTACCAATAGATGTTTGAGGGGAAACAAAGTTGTCAGTTGTACAAAATTGTTGTTCTGCTTTTCTCTTTTTACTATTTAAATGATTTACACCTCATGTTGTGAACTTGAGTGTTATTGTTATATATTTTTATATGTGACCTCTATCTCAATAGGGAATGTGGGGATTTATGGACCACAAACCTAGTATTGAAGGGGATGTTTTATCATGAATTTTTTATGGACACATATGATGATTTATATAGTTATTCATCTTCCATGATAGATTACATGTGATCATAATTGAGTACATGAATTTCACTAAGATAATTTGGGTTGTTAAAAGTGTCAATAATGAAAGCGAAGCAACATTTTCTGGCCTAAACACTCATTGGTGTTATTCTACTCAGCCAAACCCATGCATATGGTTCCAATGATATTTGTATGTGAAATGATATGCTTACATGTATATATGGTCATGGATATGATAGGACTGGGAAGGGACTAAAAAGTTAAACTTGACTCTGATGAGGTTATGATAGGGGACATGAGGAATGATTTAAATATTATACATTGATCTGAAATGGTTAGGTAAGGGGCCAAGAGGCAGGATTTTGTGAAACACGGTTGCGATGGGGGCTGTTAGGGTTGTGAGATTTTGATTCTTGTTATAAACTTTCATATACATCATATATATATATATATTGTGGCTATTTTACCATTATATTGGTATTAAGTGGGTTTCCACTTAGACAGAATCTGAGGTAGTTTTAGTTGGGAAGTGATTTAGTGATTTATTGGAGTGTAGAGATTGAGGTCCCTGAGGGTTGTGATGAAACCTTGGAGGGTCCGGAAGATCATGAGAAGAAAGTATAGTTAGGAAGACATGGGGTACTATATTGGAATGATTTTGAACCCACGTTCTTCAATCAATTCATTCTGGAGACACTGAGGGTATAAAGATATCATGACATAATGAGACTAAAATAGGAAGAGTTGACCATCATGATCATTACATATGCATTCAATGAGTTGTGCTATTTATCCCTGAGTATGGTGGGTGATGACCCCTATAAGGTGTTATGATTTGATAATGGTTTAAAAAACACTATTATGGTGTAGTAGAACATTTTATGGTTATCCTCATTCTCTACTACGGGGAATTGGGAAATGATACATGAGGGTAATTTGATGGACTCGTCGTATGAGAGTCGACTAATGGATTCAGGTGATCAGGAAGATAATGCTTCGGGTATTAGGAAGTGAGGCCAAGATGT
The DNA here is from genome assembly GCA_963277665.1 of Viscum album. Lineage (NCBI taxonomy): Eukaryota > Viridiplantae > Streptophyta > Magnoliopsida > Santalales > Viscaceae > Viscum > Viscum album. The sequence continues at coordinate 203,051,491 of OY728128.1, forward strand.
GTTTTAGAAGGACATTAATGACATGGACTTACTCCGAACATCTCAGAGAGGATCTATGGCATTGATTCTTGAACGGTCATTTGAGAAATTTCTGAACATCGTTCATGTGGACTCGATATGTTCTCTAGGGATGATGATAGATGGGATATCATGAGAGGTTCTGTAGAATAACTTATTGGCCATCTAGGATGTGAGGACTAGGTCAAACTCAAGAATCTGTGGTTGTAATGAGAGTGGTAAAAAGATATGTTTGGAAATATTCTTCTATAAATACGGGTCATTGAAGAGATAATGGGTCATAGAATTGGATTTAGTGTCCAGTGGCTACTGAAGAACTGGATGTAATCGAGGCTTGTGGATGTCGGTGTTCAAGAAAGGGTCATGCCTTGGAGCATCCAAGTGAAGAGTTGGATTTTGATCCTACTATAGTTTTAGGTATTCTATGGGTGTCATAGGGATACTTTTTTTATTTTGGAAATGACCCTTTTTACAGGATGTCAGGTTTTGGGTTCATAGGGTGCGTGAGATGTACATTAGACTAACCAGGTGCGGGTTAGTGGGATGACATTAGCTTAGTTTCATTATGATATATATTCAGGAGGTGTGTTGACATTGGTATTTCCTTGATTTGTGTTAGAATTTGGGAATCAGTATGATGTAGACATTATGTGAGGTGAGAGGCACTAGGAATGACCTGTGACATCTGAAGAGACACAAGACCTCATATGTTCCATGTGTGGCATGGGCACGAGGGGGACATTAATGAAGTGCATGAATCAGATGGGTTTTGATGTTACACATGCACGATTTTATAACCTTGTGAGGTGAAGAAGTGATGAAGCATCAATAGGGGACTTTTGAGTCTGGGGATAGTCAGTGGACTATCATATTATTTGAGTTTTGTTTCGATAATTGAATGGGAAAATAATTCCTTAGATGGGAAGAACCATGGAAGAATTGGAATGTGATTGATTAATATAGGCTAGGTGATGATAATGAGGTGGATATGTTTGGTATCATATATGGGTAATGATCCATAGCTCATGGATGAGCTATGTTAAGGTGAAAAGATTATAACATCCAGTCTTTTTAGAAAGGTTCATTTTTCAGGTTAGTTCAAATTTTTTATTTGGTGGTACGATCAAACATTTTGAAGATCTTAAACACCTCATTCTATGAGTTTTTTTGACTGAAAACATTATTTATGGGGTACTCTATGTTGTGGTGGAATTCCAAGGGGTTTGGGAGAATTCATAAAGAAGATAGGATGAATCAATCTCTTAAAATTTGTTTCATTCCATTTACATGGCATGTCATTAAATACACATATTGCCATAAATTTACTCATGAAATCACAGAGTTGACTATTGAAAACAATTAATTTACTATGTGAATAATTATTTACATGGTGTTTACGATTTCATGGTTTTTTTGATAAAAGATTCAAGGGGGTTCGACTCCCATCTTTTATTTTTCACTCTACTATAGATTGAGGAAACTCCATCTCACCTGCCACTCCCCATCCAACAAGGTATCTTACATTACCAACCATTTGATCTTCAATCATCGATCCATTAGTAGATATAGATCAATATAGATGACACCTTCAATATTCTAGCCTATTTGCTCTTTTCCTCTCTCCATATGGAGCACGAAATCTGTGCAATCTTATTTGTCCTATTTTTAGGGAGTTAACTAAAATTCCAATTTCAACTTTTTCAGCATGAGTAAAAAGATGATATCAGATAAGATAATTCTTTCAAGTCTGATTTATGTGGTACTTATATTTTCCATGATTTTGATGTTTTTTAAAAGGGTTAGTTATTTAGAACGATATTTGGTTCTCTAAGAGATAACCTAATTAAATTTTCCCTTCCATATATTTACTAAAAAATGCTTTGGGATGCCTCTATGAATGACCTATACATTATGTTATTTGTTACCAAATGATATAGAATTCAAACCTTGGGATGGTTAGGTAGGGGTTTTATTTATTTAAATTGATTTTTATATTAATTGTGATGCTTCTAATGGTTTCTTGGGAATACAAGGTGTGAGGACCGATATGTGTTGATGATAAGATTAATATATGGAATGTGGTAATGAGGGTCATGAGTTTGGGCTTGAACTGTATACTCAGGGTGATTTTGGTCACTGGTCAGATGACTTGGTCATCCGAATGACGTGACAATGATTTTAGGATATGGCCATGGACCATGTGATATGGGGTGGTGGTGACCATTTGACAATGAGACATGGTCATAGGGAAATGTTGTGTCAGATTTTTGTGGCATTGGATTTTTTTTGATTTCCCCTTACCATGATTGGTCGATACTCCATTGGATTCATGTTCACAAAGATTAGACTCATACAAAAAGGAGTTTCTGATAACGATTATGGGTAGATGACTCCATTAAAAGCATATTAGGCTTGTGTTGATCACCAGTATTGTGGGATTTACATGGAATAGAAATTTGGTTATTTAATTTTTTTCCTTTAAAATAATAAAAAATTGGTGGTGGTGAAACAAAAGAAGTCATCGATTCATGGAGGCAGTAGTCCATATAATGGAAAAATGAAGATATGTATTTCTTAAATTAATATTGATAAATGTGGTTAATGATCATTTAAATAAACTAATAATATTTTGAATTAAAACTATAAATATTCCAATACATATTAATGAGAATGTTATAATTAAAAACTTATGACATAAATGAAACCAGTATGCAAAAATGGGTACAGACATTGTAATATTTGCATTTCCTATAGGTTATTACATAGAAATTGAGATCGTGAGCAAAAATATTTTGACTAGAGGTTCATGGAAAAATAATAGGACTATACAATAATTATAAAATGGAATATTTTCGGTAGTACAAGGGATTGTTATGGCTATATTGAATGTGGGGTTAAAGGGATCTTTTTTCATTGGCGAGAGTGACATTGTTTTAAATATTTCAAATTAACATGATGAGACGACATGTTTCACATTTACCAAATTAAAAAATTTATAATAATTTAATATTGATAAAATATGGTAATAATTACTTTAACCATTCATTTGGAAACATGTTTTCATTTACTTGTAGAATTTTTACTTTTAACATTTTGGTATTTACTATGGTAACTAATTTTTTACAATGAAATATAATTTTAATGAAAAAAACTAAATACAAATTATCTCATAATTTGGACATACAAATTCCAAATATGAAACCCTTTTTATCATATTCAATTATAATATGTATGAAAAATTAATTTTATCATTAGCCTATGTAACCTAAAAAGAACCATTAATAGAAAAAGTGTATGTTTAGGCATAAAATTTATATCTAGGATAAATTTATCAATATGTATTACTAATATGATATAAAATATTTTATTAAAAAATAAAGAAAATCTTATTTTTCTTCCATATCATTCCCAAACTGAATTTAATAGAAATAATATTTAATTATAACAACAAAGAAGAAATAAATTTTTTGATTCAAGAATATTGGTTATTCATTGAATAATAGATGTTATAATTTAATTATTATATTTTTCAATTTTTATTTTTATGCCATAAAACATATTTGATCAATCAAATTGATTTTTTTCTATATTGTTACTAGTAAACATGTTTCATTCATCAATTTTGAACTTTTAATTAATTTTTTTTATTTATTTAAATTTTTTAAAATTTTAAAATAATAATTATAAATTATTCTTATTATATATTTAAAGATGAAAATTTTCTAGAAAATAATTATTTCATTTTAAAATAAATGGTAAATAAATTTTTATAATTTTTTATATAATTTCAATGTATTGTGTAGGAGTAGAAAATAATGTGGAGAAATTTACTAAAAATGTGGTAGAAAGTGTTATTCCAGAAATCTATGGTAGAAGAAAAATTGAAAATGGCAAAGGGGTAATATGACCAACAAATATAAAGAGGAGGGAATGCACGAGTGGAAAGATGAAAGTTCTATCTTGCATAATGTACCCACATAGGCTGTGGGAAAAATCCAACGGGTTCCATTTGTGTTGGCATGTTCCCATGTAATATCAGATGTGTGTGACTATATGTGGGATCCCATTCCAATATAAGGCTTTAGATCCAACGGAAAAATACAATCATGTATTAAGGAGCATTTTTTGTGTGTGTGAAAAGAATGATGGTACGTGTATCAATGAGTTATTTTTAATAACATTAAAAATGGTGTAGTTTCGAGGTTGTTTTTGTGTTTTTATCTTTAAACACACCCATATAACCCACTATGTTGCAAGAATCTATGGATTCACAATGCATCCTATTTATCTGATTGAAGAGGGATTGATTTTCACTAAACATTTGTACCTTGTTGTTCCATAGGCTATTCTATTGCATCGTAGGGACTTAGATGCTTAAAATAATTATTGAGGCCTTATACCATGGACTGGGTGATCCACCTTACACATTATTGATCAAAATAAGATAATTGGAGAAACAACATAGTGTTGTTTTTATGGTTTTAGACTGAGAAGCTTAATTAGGATACTTTGAAATATACACAACTACACCATTAAGTGGGTTATTGTTTTGGTGAATGCATAATTTAAACATAATAGTACTATAAGATGAGTAATAGATAAAGATATATGAACATAGATTTGACAAAAAAGTAGATGCTTCCATAGAAACCAGGTAACATCATATCCCTGATGTTTTTAACACTATGAGGAGAAACTATGTTATTGGTCTCTGGATATGCCACATAGATTCCTAAAAAGGTATTGAAGGATAAAATATAGGAATAATCATGTGGTTGTAACACCTGTTCTATATTGTAGGCCATGAATGGACATGAATTGTGTTTTTCTTCGGTAATCATCCCTTCTAAGTTGGAGTTTGTTATTCTGTACATTGAATAAAAGAAATATATTTGATATTGACATAATCATTGATGAAATTAAATTCCTTAGAATAAATCCCATGATTAAGGATTCTTACCATGAAAAATAATTCTGAATCATCCACTAAACTGGATGTTCGACCGACAGAGAATTAAATGATACTAAGAATATTCTTGGTTGGTTGATCCCATTCATTCCCTATATCATATAGAATATATAAAATTTATATAATTCACCACTAAAAATTTAATATAGTGACTAGTTATATAAGGAAAAAAATACTTAATGTATAATAATTTACACATAAGATAAGTAAAAAAATAATTGGAGATGATATCTATAAATTGGGGGAACTGCAATACAAATTGAACCTTGGGAATAGAGATCCAAAAATTACAAAGAACTAAAGGTGGACTATTTATAGGGTAGGAATAAAATTTATGAGGGGAAATAGGGAATTCTATTTAGAAATAGAAGAAAGATTGTAAAATAAGGTCATCTTCCACATTGATACTTCATTCATAGGAATTTACATTCATGTTATTTTTTCATCATATAATTTTGAATTCATATATTGATCCTGAAATTTATGTAAGTGTTTTTTAATTATTTCATGGAATTTTTATCTAATATTTAGACATTCTGTCATCACATCACTAGTTTCTTATTACAAAAAGTTCATGAGAGAGTTTATTATTGTCTTGGATTTTTGAGGGGGAATGATTTGATGAAGGTAGATGAGAAACCACTACTTAATATTTTGTAGATTTTAAATTATTTATAGTGAAGGGAATGTTATTGAGATTATTTATAAACACATCTATAGTAACATTCATATTAGGATGGTAAATATAAGAGGAGACCAAATTTTATTGAGGTATGTATAAAATTAGAGACTACATAACATCGCCTTTCTCCTAAAGAATAAACATCATGCATCTAAGATGATTATTAACATAACATGAGAGATGACCGGGATGACCGATGTTTTTAACTGATACTGAGAAGTTAGGATAGATACATTAATAATCCTTGAGAATTTAAATTTGATATATCATCATAATTCATGATAATTTTTATAATTCATGAAATACCATCCTTTAATATCCACTTTCCTCTATTCATACTAATTTTTTTTGTTCTCTAGATAACATCCATCAAATTAGTTAACAAAATTTTAAATTTAATTTAATAAATTTTGAAATCATAAAAACAATAATGTCTTATAAAATATATTTCTATTTTAATCATCAATTCACTCGCCACTACTCTACTATTATAGTTAGGGCGTGTCATAAGTTCCAAAAAAATTTATGACCAACAGAAATTTTGATGACATCTAGACACATCAAATTTATTGAGATATAGATGAGGAATAGGGTTAATATATATATAATTGTTATAAATATATATTCTATTTCACTTATATAATTATTGAATTTATATTAGGTTCATTATTTTTAATTTTTGATCTATTTTGTATTCTAATATTTGTTGGTTTGTGTACATGAGAATAAAAATCCTAAAGGAACACGTCTTATTAGTGATCTAGTAGTTTGACCATTCATATTAAAATTAATAAATCAATAGGGAAATTTTAATTCCTTGATGGTACGTAAACCAATTGTATTTAAACTATAATCAAATCCAGAAGAATCATGATTCTATATAGAAGATGAGTTCAAAAAAGGATTTTTACTTGTAGAAAGAATAGAAACAGTGGTTAATGAGTTTATGGAAGGATGTAAATAGGAGTTCCAAATTGAATATCTATTTTGGACTATAATGATTCTGAGGCTGAATCAAAGGTATGTTAATTTTTCATATTCTAGTTCTAAATTTTTCATTTAGGACACCTACCAAATATATGAGGAATAAGAAGAAGACTAAACCTCTATTAATGAAAAATAAAGCAACATGAGGATGGAGAGATGAGAGTTTTATTATTATGGGAGATCATTATTGAAATGGTAGAAGTGGATAATCTAGATCACATAGTATAAAACTATCATCCATCACCCAAAATATAGAATCAACAAAAATAAAAATATAGGTAAATAGAGGATACTTAAACTATAGTGAAGAGGGAAGAATTTGATAAATTCCATCCATTAAAGTAGGAGAATGAAGAGTTTTATTTGGTATGGACATCCCATGAACTTCTATTCCAAACATTGGGGATGTCCACAATTAAAAAACCTATACATGGAAACAATTTCATCCTTGATTGTGTGGAAGTTAGATGTGAAACACAATATTTTGAAAAATGATAAACATAGATTAATACAAGAATATTGATTATATTCCCTACTCATATAATGTGATCCTAGAGGAAAGTTATGGATTAAGGAATTTATTAAATGTAATGACCCACTTATTCCCATTTCCTTGAGAATACAATGAATTATTAGTAGGCCTTATGTGACACCACCAAGATGCCAAATAATGATAATAAATGAAGAAAAATTTCAAATGAATGAGGAAGATGATTTATACTTGAAGAACTAAAATCATTAACCCAAAAAACCATACCAAAACAACTCAAAATATGATTCATGAACAAATGAAAGGTAATTCAACCACTTCTTTTATATGAAAACCATACCAAGGTTCACTACTACGAATGGAAAAACAACTATCAAACTAAATAGCGAAATGACAACTAATCAACTCAAAGATAAAAACAAGACTCCATCCTCCAAAAACTTCATCCTTCAATCACCAAACATCCCATGTATTATAGGGTTGAGCTAAATACATGTGATATTGTACCTTTTACCATTTCCTGGAAGATAAAATCTACAAAAGTACAGAATTTACAAAGCATGGGTGAGTATAAAAATAAGTACTCTTTCTCCAATGACTTCCCTACTCATTCCAATAGGATGGAAAAGATAGACACATTTATATAAAAATATTTATATAAAAAATATTTTAAAATAGTTTATAAAACAATATAAACAAGTTACAAGACAATTTATAACCAATTGAAAAGAAGTTCTATTTAACACAGTTTTCTAAAAAGTCATATTTCCATTAAAACAACTAAATAAGGCTTAAAATCCTTTTTCAATATTATTTTTACATAACCATTCTATGGATCAAAACATACCTACAAATGCATGATTGTTTGATAGTTCAATACTCGTGAGAGGCCTCTCATACATTTTAAAAAATCATTCCTTTTGTTGAAATAATATAAATCAAATCCAATTACCCCAATTCAAAAAGAAATCCCATTTTTAAATCTTCATTTTAAATTCACGAATCAAGAACTTTATTTGAAAAAACCAATTTTCCCGATTTCGGCAACCCATCATAGAAGAGGGATATTAAAAAGAGTAAAGAAAATGATTCTTTATAAAAATACATAAAAAGTAAACAATTTGAAGTCATTGAAAATAGTTCTATTAATATGAGTCATTAGATAATCTACCTACCTCAAGGGTTTTAATGATAACTGAAAATGAACGAAGAAAACTCACGAAACCTTGTAAGAAATCCATGAAACTACCTTAGATATCTCCTATTATCAAAAAGTGCCCAAAAGTAATCATATTTTGCATCCATAATCTGAGATAAATTCGTAATTGGAATATATATAAGAAACTATGAGGATAGAATAAGCAGATATTAGTAGATCTAAGAAAAAATGACAAGAACGGTAATGAACAATCACTTACCATAAGAATCTGGCTTTCAAATGACCAGTAAAGGATATAGATCGATTCCAATTCACTTACAAGAGGTTATATAACCTTTAATAGAGAATAATCCTATGTTAGGCCTGTTTCAGGTGAAATATAAAAGCATGCATTGTGAATAATGCTTTAGATCAACTACTTTAGGATCTCACATTAACCTTGTGCTAGGTTTAGTCACATGGTTAGACAAATTGTGCGCTAACTTTGTGTTATATACTGCCTATAAAAACCCATAAACAACCTCCTCCTATGGTATCCTTAAATGTGTGAACATTTTACCAAATCTACTTTCCTAAATATGCAACTCGACTCGGTTTCTACTACGATTCTGTATGGTTTAGAAAATAATGTGAGTTGCACGTGTGATTTGCCTTTATCCCCAAACCCAATTATTGATCCCCCAAACTCTAACAACCTAAATCATTATACTTAATAAACATGAAATGAATAAATAAATGGCTACACACTATACATTGGGGGTACTTAATTCTCCCGACCATTGGTCTTTCTTTCCCTGGAATGTAGAAAAACATTCTTTCCTTGAAAGAGTTCTAACCATTTCTCTATCATTTCCTTCTCACGTTCCCAAGTCTCTTCCAAAATTCAACCATGTTTCCATAAAACCCAAACTAGACTGATGCTTTTTTCATGTAAAACATCATCCATCCTATCAAAAATCTACATTAGAATAAGTACAAATAAAGCATCCGACTATTGTTCAACCTGATCTCATCTAATCAAATTGTCAGGATAAGGCTAATACATTTTCAACTAAGATACATGGAAGACATTAGGGACGGATCTGAACCAGGGTGTTAATTCCAACCGATATTTCTGCTCTCCAACAAGTTCCAATATCTCATAAGGGAAAATTTATCCGGGAGATAACATTCCCTAAATCCCAAAACAATGATGTAGAATCCCTAGAAAGATCCCTAAGAACATGTGGTCACTCACCGCAAACGACAATTGTTTTTTATAATGATCCACATAAATTTTTTGATGAATCCAGGACATCACCATCTATTTCCTGGTCAAATAAATCTTTTCCATTGATTCATGGACCATGACCATCCATGTTAGTGAACTCTCACCTATTTCAACACAACAATGTGGAGAATTATAAGGATTCCCATAAATTGATTCAAATAGAGCCATATTTATCAATACCTAATTTATTTTATTGTACAATAACTCCAATAATTGTATATGATCCTCCCATGAGCCACCAAAATCAGATACAAAATCCCGCAACATGTCTTATAACGTATGTATCATCCGTTCATACTGGACTTCTGTCCTAAGGATAATACACTGTACTTGTAGTCAAATGTGTCCCAAGGGATTTCAGTAAGGATTTCATGAAATTAAACATGATCCTTGTATCTCTATCTGAAATGATCAAAATCGGTATTCCATGTCACTTAACCACTTCATGGATATATATTTTGAATAGATACTCCACAGCATGAGTTTCACGAATATGAATGAAATGAGGTGGCTTTGTGCATCGATCCACTACCACCTATATAGATTTATGATTATGAACTATTATTGGGAGAACTATAACAACATCCATGAAAATAAACTCCCATTACCATACTTAGATAGGTAATGGATACAATATACATGTTGGTCATTGATGTTCTTTATTAACCTTCTAACATGTTATGAACCTTGAAACGAACTCATCCACTTTTAGATTCATACGAATCCACCAAAAATGTTCTTTGAATTACATAAAAATCTTTGGTAATTCCCGGTTTTATGACCCATATGGAATGGTTGTAAGAATGATGATGTTGTTCATGAAAAAAATAAGTACAACCATCAAATCAATGAACCAAAAAAACTAACTCCCATGATGTTTCAATCCCTTAGTGGTATCCCCACTACAGAGTTTTGAACTCATAACAAGGAATTATACATATGATGTTAGTGATTATTTGACTAAATTTATCAAATCAAGAATCATGGAAACTAGTAAAGATCTCCAGATGATCTTCTTAGTCTTAAAATTCAATGTATATATTATCCTGGACCAATATCAACGACCACTCACCAGAAGCCTCTTTTTCCAACTGAGAATAATTCTTTACACTTAATGCATCTTCCTCAGAATTCCCTTTTCCTTGTCTATACAAAAAGTTAATTTAAAACTTTGGAGATGCTCCATCTCTCTACATTTCCTCTTGATTCATATCTTACAATGATTAAATATGTTACATTATCTTAGGATCTATGAAAATTGTCAATTTCTCACCATAAAGAAAATGAATCCAAGTCCTCATGAAATCGATGACTGCAGCTAAATCCAAATCATGTGTTGGGTAATTATTCTCATACACTCTAAACTACTTTGATCCATAAACACCCTCATCATCTCCTGCATGAGAACACATCCAAACCTAGATCCAGAAACATCAAAATAAACAACATACCCCTATCATGATTCTAGAAAAATCAAGATAGGTTTTGATTTCAGGGTATCCATTAGCTCATGAAAGAAGTTATGAAATTCCTAAGTCCATTGGAATTGAACATTATTCTTTTTCAAATCTAAAATAGGTGATCCTAGTCATAAGAAGTTAGAAAAAAACATCTATAATAACCAGTGAGACCAAGAATGCTTCATATCTCAAAGTCATTTTTTGCGGTTTTGAAGAGATATTATCTTCTATATTCTATGGATCTTCCAAATTTTTTTCTTTCATAAATTACATTTTCAGGAAAGCATAATTCTTATTGTCAAAAGTCACACTTTGATAGTTTGGCATACAAATGGTGATCTTAGAAAATTCCAAACACATTGTCAAGTATTTATCATGATCATCCCTTCTAGTTGAAGACACCAAGATATCATCAACAATAACCATAATGAATGAATCCCTATATCACTGAAATATCAGGTTCATTTATTCTATAATTACTACTGGTGCATTCATAAGACCGAAAGGAATTACCATGTATTCGTAATGGCCATTTCTTCTTCTGAATTCTGGCTTCAGAATATTCTCATTCTGAACTTGCTTATGGTGGTCTCCTGATCGCAAGTCAATTTTAGAGAACCAAAGAGCTCCCCTAAATTGAGAGAACATGGCATAGATGTGGGGGAGTGGATTTCTATTTTTCTCATAATATGGTTATTTTTAGGAAAATAAACACATACACTTATTGTTCCATCTACTTTCTTCATGAACAAGACTGGTGCTACCTACAGAGATGTACTAGGACAAAAGAAACCTATGATTTCTTGCTATTCGAAATTTACATTCAATTCCTTAAACATTGTTGGATCCATCCTATAATATGGAAGGGAAAAAGTAATGGTCCCCAAAAGGATATCAATTGTAAACTCTTCTTTCCTTGAATGTGGTATCCCATAAAAATATTTGGGGAATACATCTAAATATTGATCCAAAAATACTGAAAAAATGATATCCTTGATCTCTTCTATCAATGAAAAAGTCAACAATTCCAACTATTAATAGATTATTCCCACTTCCAGTTCCATCAATATCATTACACCTATCTTTACAACACCTTGTCCTCTGAAGAGATAGTTGACTCTGTCCTTAGTTGTGAAACCAATTTTCCTACTATAACAATCAATTTGAGGATTGAACATTCTCAACAAATCCATTTCAACGATTACATCATAGACATAAATTTACAACAATGAGAAGCCCCATATTTTCTCAACATTGTTATTATTTATTCAACATGTACAACACACAAAGGCTCAACATTCACTTTTCCAAGAGGAGTTGACGTTTTATCATAGAAGGAATCATCTCATGTTTTAAACATTGAAAATAAAAATCAAGGAATGAAATGAATAAATGAGATGAACTAGTATCAATCAACACTTTCATAAGGGTATAATTCAAATGATTCATAACTCTCACCATAGATGGTCCAACCTGATCATCCACAATCATTTGTGTAGCTCTATATAACTGCTTCGTCACTGCACTCGTCTCCTTATTGTCTTGTTGAGATTTCCCATGTTGAAGAGTCATGGTATTCTAAGAATCACTATTTCCATCCATTCTCTATAGACAAGACTGATTTTTCTTCCCAATCCCAGTTGAATCATAATATGCCTGCGACACCTAAGCAGAGTCTAAAGAACCTGACCTCCGAACACTATGACAATAACACTAGAGATGCCCCATATTTTTTCACATATGAAATTTTCTATGATATCCATACAATCCCACATTATGTGGTTAAGAAAACCACATTGGAAACATCCTAGATTGCTCTTCGGTCATGGAGGAAGATTACATTCTCATGTGCTTGGATTATATTGTTTTTTTCCTCCTTGATAATTGGTTTCCCACTACCATCTACTCTTAGTTCTATAGTTCTCACCTCCTCCCATGAGGACTACCTTTCTTCCTCCACATAGATTTCTAGTAGTGATCGATATAATAAAAAGTGTATCTATCTGCAATCCTAGGTCCAAATCTTAAAAATCCAATACAGTTATTTGAACCAGCTGTTGGTTCACCCGTGGCTCATGTGAAACCAAATTCTAAAATACCTCTTCTGACTGGTTTCTATGTCTCATACCGGGTTCCATTTTCTAAATAGACAACAAACTCCATATGTCCCACTCTCCAGAAACTGATGGCTTAGAATTTAAATTCTATCAAATTAACTTTCACAACATTATTTTCCAAAAATAACCTTTTTCATGTTTCTGTTGTTTTTAAAAAATTTACTCTCTTTTTAAAATCAATCCATTTTCAAAATATATCAATCGTTCTCTTTTAAAAGTATTTTATTTGAAAACAATATATAAATTTTACAAAAATAAAAAAACAAATCAAATAATATATCATTTCTCAAAATGAAATATGAAATATTAGTGGGATGTCATTAACCTAGAGCATTCCATGCTCCTCTCATTGTTTATACCCATGACATTGAGATTCTAATATCCTATATATGTCTCCCAAAATCTTATGTACCGAACTCTCTCGTAACATGAAGTTCCACATTAAATGGTTAGATATATTTTTTATGCTCTAAATTTCATGTCCAAAAAATCCTAATCCTTTCTATGATCACAAACCCATGGAATAGACAAGAACAAAATCCATATCCAAGGCCAAGAAAAAAATGATTACATGTTCCACAAGGAAAGGAACATGATGATACCATATATGTCAAATAAAATTTTGGATAAAAAAACTAGTGGCCAAATTTTTTCAATTTCTTAAGAATAAAATGACTTAGTTCTATACCTTAAGCGATTTCCCCAAGATACCAATGGTTGGAAATAAATTCTGAAGGGTTTGAAATGCATGTCGGTGAGGATTTTCACTTTATGAACGAAAATCATTTACCAAGAAAACCATAACAAGAAATGCACTATATGATGATTGAATAAATTAATAACAACTCAACCACTTATTTAATATCAAAATCCCACCAAGATTCACTACAATTGAATAAAAAAATAAGCAAAGATAACTATAGAATGAAAAATAATTAAACAAAATATAATAAAAACACAATTCTCCAAAATCTCCATGTTCCAATCACAAAACTGAATATGTATGATGAGGTAGTGTTAAATACATGTGATAATTTTATTTTCCTATGTCTCAGGAGGCAACATATGAAAAATCACCAAAGTGCCAAAGAATGGGTGAGTATAAAACTCGGTAGGATTTCAAAAATGACTTCTCTACTCATTCCACTACTATTGAAAATTTAGCAACATTTATATAAAACTATTTATATAAACCAATTTCAAGGAAGTATATAGCATAATATAAACATGTTCCAAAAACATTTGTAACCAAATGAACACAAGTTATATTTAACCAATTTGTCTACCATGTTATATTTTTTGAAAAAAACCAAACAAGGCTTGAAAACATTTTCTCAGTATTATTTTGGTATAAAATTCCATGGTTCACAACACACCCAAAAATGAATTCTTGTTTGATAGTCAATGATCAAGAGCAGTCTCTTGTCCCATTACCATATGTCTCACTATCACCCACCCCTAATCTAGGGTAAAACACATTGTACCCCACTGGTACACATCCCTTATTCATGGTCACATATAACATGAACTCACAAAACCCATATATACCAAAACCATTTCAAATAAAACAATTGAAACAATTTCAATAAAACCATTATTTTATTGAAAACCATTAAACTGACTAATTCCAATCAACCATTCCATTTCATAAAAATCATTCCATTTATTAAAAACACATTTATCAAGTCCATCTACCAAAATTTCAAAAACAAATACTATTTTAAAATCATCATTTTTAAATTAAGTATCATGCACATTATTTAAGAACACGAATTTTCTAGATTTCCAAAACCCATCATCGAAGTGGGTTTCTAACAATCATAAAGAAACCAATTCATGATAAAATCCCAAAAAATTAATCAATTTGAAACAATTCTAAACATTTTTGTGAAGAGGAGTCAAGAGTGAACCCACCTACCTCACGGGTTTTGATGAAATCTTAAAATGGATCAAGAATGCTGAAAATACCGGGTAAGAAATACATATAACTTCCTTAGATCTCTAATCCTATCAATAAAGAGACCCAAAACCATCATATTTCACACCCCAATCATATATATACCCAAAACGAGTGTATATATATGAAACCATGAAGATATAAGAATTAAATCTATGTAGTTCTTTGAAAACGTGGCAAGAATTGTAAAAAAACAATCACTAACCATATGAATTGGGATTCTAAATGCCAAGTAAAGGATCATGATAAATTCTAATTATATTGGGAGATGTTATAAAACCTTATATAGAGAATAATCTGGAGTTAGCAACATTTTGGGTGAAACATGAAGCCTATAGAGTAAAAAACGTGTGAGATGTACTTTTTTAGGATCTCACTTTAACCCTGTGCACTATTGAGTCACATGTTTAGACAAATAGTGCAGTAACCATGTGTTAGATACTACCAGAAAAAACCATAAAACTTTTTCTTAGAATGACATACTTAACCATTCATCCACCATGACGAAGCTAATATCCAACATCAATTAATCTACATGGTTTCTCCAAGTATTCTGCATTGTTTAGACATTCAATGCGCTTCCCATGTGATACACCTTTAGCCCAAAAAACTCACTGAAAGATACCCAAACTCTACCAACCATCACAATTATAATTAACAAAAAAACAGAAAATAAATTGTTACATAATAGAAACTAGGGGTACGGTTGTAAAATTCTTTTTTGGGGAAACGTGAATTTTCTCATCATTTCATCCAATTTGTTTTTTTATAATTTCTGTTTATGATATAATGAATCTCCCAATACCGTAACTGTTGGAAAAAAATATCATTAAACTTTTGTTTTCAATTTCATGATTTAATTTTTAGTCAAAGAATCAAAATAGAAGAAAAGAAATGATAAACAAGAGATTAATATTAATTGTAGAGTATGATTTATTTTTTAGTACTTGATCTTACACCCATATTTTCTGATATCTATTGAAATTTCATGGAAAATAAAAACCCACACATAGATTTGTGATTTACTTTTAATCAATGAAAAAATAAAATGTCTTAGAACAACATGACTCCATTTTTAAATTTATAAATAAATTAAACTGAATGATTAGGGAGGTGACATTATATTAATATTTTTAAATATAATATTTTTTAAATTTAATGAATCATAATGTTTCTTTTTTTTAATATGTAGTTCAATTTCCCACTTGGGGATATTATTCATTGAATTTTGGATTTCTATGTGGATTAATTTGTTTTATTAAACATTCCATGAAATATTTATGAAAATTATACATCTCCTATTACTGAGAGGTTTATATACCATCTTTTTATAATCATTAATTGTATATTTCTTGAGATAAAATGGGAAATGTAACATACTATTACTTGAATGATTATATTTTTAAAATAATGAATGAAAAAAGTAACATGAAATATAATTTAGGCATTTTTCATTGATTTGAACAGTATCTTTATGTGGTACATGACATGAATCATTGTTATAGACCTTAGATATCTTGAATGAAAGATTATAGAAATAAACCACATATCAAGTCAAAATTTTCATTCCTAAATATAACCCAATTTTCTAATGATTTCATTGTTCTTATATGGGGGAAATGGATTTAAAAAATGGGTGTTATGACTTGAAGGAAGAAATTATTTGGGTGCTTCATCGATTTCTCATAAGTTTCATGTTATTATTAATTGTATATATTGATAACAAATCAAACAAAATTTGAAAAAAATTGGTTTGTGTAATTGTGGATCATAAATCTCCATAGCTTGACCTATAATTTTTATCATTCATGGTCAGGAGAAGGATGTGGGAATTTTCCTTTCTCTACTATTAAAAATTGATTCGTTTAAAAAAGAAAACAAAAATAAAAATATTATAGAGGGGTAACTCAGTCATTGTTCTTTATTTGTAAATGAACATAAATTTGAGAATGATATTTAGTGTAAATATGTTATATTGAAATTAAAACACCGATGAAATTAATTTTTCATTAAAAGATGTTTTGCGTGGAAGATAAAACCTTTTACTATTAAAGGATTGATTTTTTTTGAAATTCCATTATGGAAACCCCATATTTTAAATAGTGTAATAAAAAAACATTTAAAATATAGGATAATTTTAATATAATGGTCACATGAGATAAAAAATAACACGATTTAAAAATATATCATTGTACATTGGTAGGAAATTATAATAGGAACAAGTATAGGAAAATATTTTTAAGGAACATAGGAAATATTACCAATAATGAAAATGTAATGACCCATGATTTATATAAACTATGTTAACATTCTTATAATTTTTTTATATAGAATAAAAATTTTAATCACATATAGAACATGACAAAAAAATCTTTCTCATAAATTAAGAAAGAAATAAGGGGTATTCATTTAAAATTTGGATCATATACCAATGGAATAGTTACCTGATAAATGGAATAGTAATATGGCCATTAGGAATAGTTATGTGGATAATATAAAAGTCACCTTACTTATGAAATAATAATATTTTTTGGTATATTAAAATGTAAAATATGATATATATTTTTTAATAGTATACATTAATAAATGTTTCAAACATGATAACTTAATTATTGGTATTTTTGTAAAATGTAAATGTTTATTTACAAGTTTATAATTAATTCAATTATATATAAGGAATATTATTTTCAAAAAATATATTAATAAATTTATACTTTTGGCTTATTATTTTAATATAATTTAATGACACCAAAATTAATTTCCCAACATGACATAAAATCAGCTATAATATTAATATAATTAACTTTTACATAAATGTTGATTTTAATAAAATATAATTATATTTCACATATATAGAACATTATTTACATAAAATAAAGGCCATTTATGAATCCTTATCATCAAGAGAATTCATAGGGTGATTTTTTTTATTTTTCATTAATAGTTGAATTTTTGGTGATTAGTAAATATGATAACTTATAATATTTGATATTATAAGTAAAAAAATGAATTCTAGAGTCATAGTTTTATCACGGATTAACTAAGATCCCAATTTTCTGAAATCACTTGCTCATTCTACTATTCATAGTCACAAAAATAAATATTATTAATCGTATTGATCCAAAATAATAATAATAAATGTATAATATAATCAAAAACACCTATGTCTCTTATAAATACCACTCCTCTCAACCTCTTTTCATACAACATTATAGACATTGTCATTTGATATTATTCATCCAAATTACTCTCCCTCTACTCCTCTTTGTGTTATAGTCTTTCAAGTATACCCAATTAACCATTTCTATCTTCCATAAGGAGGTTCTCAAAGAGACGATATTCAAGAGGTAAAACCTTCTTTCTTTTTCTTTTAATTTCATTTCTTTTTTTATCCTCCTCTATCCCCCCTTCACAAAAATATAATGATAAATATTATACAATATATACACTATAATTTTAGTATGTTAATGTAATATCCATCATCAAATATCTTCTCATCTCCTTATGTTCTAAAACTGAAAATATCTTCTGTGGGGTGTTGATTCACCACCTTTATGGACAATGAGTTTTTTTTCATTACCACCATCACGTTTGGCCATAAAAAAATTTTTACAGTTAAAATAGATAATAAGTCATGTTATATCTGATTTAATGTTATATAACCAGAATATTAACATAATATTAAAAAATTATACTTTTTCATGATGCTTATAAAAAACAACCAAAATATTGTAATTATTATTTTTGTCAATGTTTTTTATAAATAATTATCATCATGTCAAAAAAAATGTTATATGTGTCAAATTAAATTAATAAAAATGTATTGAACCCACATAATTTCACTTTTGGAGAGCCTTTTCAATTTTTTAGGAACTTCCATAATTGTGCGCAAGAGAACCGACCATGAAACCACGGAATAAATGCCCCTAAAATGACAATAATAAAATATATCACTACTCCAAATAACTATAAATGAAAAAAATAAAATTCAATTAAATTAAATATATGAAAAATATATTCTGAAATAATAAATTAATTTATATAATTTTATTACAATGTAAATTATTTTCAAGTGCAAAACACATTCATACATAATGTCTGCAATATCTCTGAACATCCAAATTTACCTTTAGGTTAGGATTTATGTACCTTTACACCAATTTATTTCTTCATTATTCTTATATAAATCATATATATTATATAAATATTTACAAATTTTTGTATCCTGATCAATTATTCCATATTATATGGGATAAAATTGTATTAAAATTGATTCCTTTTCAATTCCCCTTGATAGGGAAGACCAATTAATGAAACGTTCACAATTTCATAACAATTTACTTCTACACTCTATAATATTTTTTAGGGAACCAATATTTTTATAAAATCTCCACTTATATCCTGAAAATGAACTTATTTTACTTCTGGTTTAATGAAAAAAAATTAATCAATTGTCCTCTTTAAAGTATATTTTATGTTTTCCATTAAAGAACAACGAAGTGGCTCATTTATAAAGATTCTTAAACATTATTTTTAAAAATTTTCAATTTAGATAGACATAATTTACCATTATTTTTTTCATATTTTCCATTATTAATATCCATGTACGATTTTAACCAATTAATTCATGGGCATCATTTCAAATAGAGCCATATTTATCAATACCTAATTTATTTTATTGTACAAGAACTCCAAAAATTGTATATGATCCTCCCATGAGCCACCAAAATCAGATACAAAATCCTGCAACATGTCTTATAACGTATGTATCATCCGTTCATACTGGACTTCTGTCCTAAGGATAATACACTGTACTTGTAGTCAAATGTGTCCCAAGGGCTTTCAGTAAGGATTTCATGAAATTAAACATGATCCTTGTATCTCTATCTGAAATGATCAAAATCGGTATTCCATGTCACTTAACCACTTCATGGATATATATTTTGAATAGATACTCCACAGCATGAGTTTCACGAATATGAATGAAATGAGGTGGCTTTGTGCATCGATCCACTACCACCTTTATAGAATTATGATTATGAACAATTATTGGGAGAACTATAAAAACATCCATGAAAATAAACTCCCATTACCATACTTGGATAGGTAATGGATACATTATACATGTTGGTCATTGATGTTCTTTATTAACCTTCTAACATGTTATGAACCTTGAAACGAACTCATCCACTTTTAGATTCATACGAATCCACCAAAAATGTTCTTTGAATTACTTAAAAATATTTGGTAATTCCCGGTTTTACGACCCATATGGAATGGTTGTAAGAATGATGATGTTGTTCATGAAAAAAATAAGTACAACCATCAAATCAATGAACCAAAAAACTAACTCCCATGATGTTTCAATCCCTTAGTGGTATCCCCACTACAGAGTTTTGAACTCATAACAAGGAATTATACATATGATGTTAGTGATTATTTGACTAAATTTATCAAATCAAGAATCATGGAAACTAGTAAAGATCTCCAGATGATCTCCTTAGTCTTAAAATTCAATGTATATATTATCCTGGACCAATATCAACGACCACCCAACAGAAGCCTCTTTTTCCAACTGAGAATAATTCTTTACACTAATGCATCTTCCTCAGAATTCCCTTTTCCTTGTGTATACAAAAAGTTAATTTAAAACTTTGGAGATGCTCCATCTCTCTACATTTCCTCTTGATTCATATCTTACAATGATTAAATATGTTACATTATCTTAGGATCTATGAAAATAGTCAATTTCTCACCATAGACATAATGAATCCAATTCCTCATGAAATCGATGACTGCAGCTAAATCCAAATCATGTGTTGGGTAATTATTCTCATACACTCTAAACTACCTTGATCCATAAACACCCTCATCATCTCCTGGAATGAGAACACATCCAAACCTAGATCCAGAAACATAAAAATAAACCACATACCCCTATCATGATTCTAGAAAAATCAAGATAGGTTTTTATTTCAGGGTAGCCATTAGCTCATGAAAGAAGTTATGAAATTCCTAAGTCCATTGGAATTGAACATTATTCTTTTTCAAATCTAAAATAGGTGATCCTAGTCATAAGAAGTTAGAAAAAAAACATCTATAATAACCAGTGAGACCAAGAATGCTTCATATCTCAATGTCATTTTTTGCGGTTTTGATGAGATATTATCTTCTATATTCTATGGATCTTCCAAATTTTTTTCTTTCATAAATTACATTTTCAGGAAAGCATAATTCTTGTTGTCAAAAGTCACACTTTGATAGTTTGGCATACAAATGGTGATCTTAGAAAATTTCAAACACTTTGTCAAGTATTTCTCATGATCGTCCCTTCTAGTTGAAGACATCAAGATATCATCAACAATAACCATAATGAATGAATCCCTATATCACTGAAATATCAGGTTCATTTATTCTATAATTACTACTAGTGCATTCATAAGACCAGAAGGAATTACCATGTATTCGTAATGGCCATTTATTCTTCTGAATTCTGGCTTCAGAATATTCTCATTCTGAACTTGCTAATGGTGGTCTCCTGATCGCAAGTCAATTTTAGAGAACCACAGAGCTCCCCTAAATTGAGAGAACATGGCATAGATGTGGGGGAGTGGATTTCTATTTTTTCTCATAATATGGTTATTTTTAGGAAAATAAACAAATACACTTATTGTTCCATCTACTTTCTTCATGAACAAGACTGGTGCTACCTACAGAGATGTACTAGGACAAAAGAAACCTATGCTTTCTTGCTCTTCGAAATTTACATTCAATTCCTTAAACATTGTTGGATCCATCCTATAATATGGAAGGGAAAAAGTAATGGTCCCCAAAAGGATATCAATTGTAAACTCTTCTTTCCTTGTATGTGGTATCCCATAAAAATATTTGGGGAATACATCTAAATATTGATCCAAAAATACTGAAAAAATGATATCCATGATCTCTTCTATCAATGCAAAAGTCAACAATTCCAACTATTAAGAGATTATTCCCACTTCCAGTTCCATCAATATCATTACACCTATCTTTACAACACCTTGTCCTCTGAAGATATAGTTGACTCTGTCCTTAGTTGTGAAACCAATTTTTCTACTATAACAATCAATTTGAGGATTGAACATTCTCAACAAATCAATTTCAACGATTACATCATAGACATAAATTTATAACAATGAGAAGCCCCATATTTTCTCAACATTGTTATTATTTATTCAACATGTACAACACACAAAGGCTCAACATTCACTTTTCCAAGAGGAGTTGACGTTTTATCATAGAAGGAATCATCTCATGTTTTATACATTGAAAATCAAAATCAAGGAATGAAATGAATAAATTAGATGAACTAGTATCAATCAGCACTTTCATACGGGTATAATTAAAATGATTCATAACTCTCACCATAGATGGTCCAACCTGATCATCCACAATCATTTGTGTACCTCTATATAACTGCTTCGTCACTGCAGTCGTCTCCTTATTGTCTTGTTGAGATTTCCCTTGTTGAAGAGTCATGGTATTCTAAGAATCACTATTTCCATCCATTCTCTATAGACAAGACTGATTTTTCTTCCCAATCCCAGTTGAATCATAATATGCCTGCGACACCTAAGCAGAGTCTAAAGCACCTGACCTCCGAACACTATGACAATAACACTAGAGATGCCCCATATTTTTTCACATATGAAATTTTCTATGATATCCATACAATCCCACATTATGTGGTTAAGAAAACCACATTGGAAACATCCTAGATTTCTCTTCAGTCATGGAGGAAGATTACATTCTCATGTGGTTGGATTATATTGTTTTTTTCCTCCTTGATAATTGGTTTCCCACTACCATCTACTCTTAGTTCTATAGTTATCACCTCCTCCCATGAGGACTACCTTTCTTCCTCCACATAGATTTCTAGTAGTGACCGATATAATAAAAAGTGTATCTAGCTGCAATCCTAGGTCCAAAGATTAAAAATCCAATACAGTTATTTGAACCAGTTGTTGGTTCACCCGTGGCTCATGTGAAACCAAATTCTAAAATACCTCTTCTGACTGGTTTCTATGTCTCATACCGGGTTCCATTTTCTAAATAGACAACAAACTCCATATGTCCCACTCTCCAGCAACAGATGGCTTAGAATTTAAATTCTATCAAATTAACTTTCACAACATTATTTTCCAAAAATAACCTTTTTCATGTTTCTGTTGTTTTTAAAAAATTTACTCTCTTTTTAAAATCAATCCATTTTCAAAATATATCAACCGTTCTCTTTTAAAAGTCTTTTATTTGAAAACAATATATAAATTTTACAAAAATGAAAAAACACATCAAATAATATATCATTTCTCAAAATGAAATATGAAATATTAGTGGGATGTCATTAACCTAGAGCATTCCATGCTCCTCTCATTGTTTATACCCATGACATTGAGATTCTAATATCCTATATATGTCTCCCAAAATCTTATGTACCGAACTCTCTCGTAACATGAAGTTCCACATTAAATGGTTAGATATATTTTTTATGCTCTAAATTTCATGTCCAAAAAATCCTAATCTTTTCTATGATCACAAACCCATGGAATAGACAAGAACAAAATCCATATCCAAGGCCAAGAAAAAAATGATTACATGTTCCACAAGGAAAGGAACATGATGATACCATATATGTCAAAGAAAATTTTGGATAAAAAAACTAGTGACCAAATTTTTTCAATTTCTTAAGAATAAAATGACTTAGTTCTATACCTTAAGCGATTTCCCCAAGATACCAATGGTTGGAAATAAATTCCGAAGGGTTTGAAATGCATGTCGGTGAGGATTTTCACTTTATGAACGAAAATCATTTACCAAGAAAACCATAACAAGAAATGCACTATATGATGATTGAATAAATGAATAAAAAATCAACCACTTATTTAATATCAAAATCCCACCAAGATTCACTAAAATTGAATAAAAAAATAAGCAAAGATAACTATAGAATGAAAAATAATTAAACAAAATATAATAAAAACACAATTCTCCAAAATCTCCATGTTCCAATCACAAAACTGACTATGTATGATGAGTTAGTGTTAAATACATGTGATAATTTTATTTTCCTATGTCTCAGGAGGCAACATATGAAAAATCACCAATGTGCCAAAGAATGGGTGAGTATAAAACTCGGTAGGATTTCAAAAATGACTTCTCTACTCATTCCACTACTATTGAAAATTTAGCAACATTTATATAAAACTATTTATATAAACCAATTTCAAGGAAGTATATAGCATAATATAAACATGTTCCAAAAACATTTGTAACCAAATGAAAACAAGTTATATTTAACCAATTTGTCTACCATGTAATATTTTTTGAAAAAAAACCAAACAACGCTTGAAAACATTTTCTCAGTATTATTTTGGTATAAAAATTCCATGGTTCACAACACACCCAAAAATGAATTATTGTTTGATAGTCAATGCTTAAGAGCAGTCTCTTGTCCCATTACCATATGTCCCACTATCACCCACCCCTAATCTAGGGTAAAACACATTGTACCCCACTGGTACACATCCCTTATTCTTGGTCACATATAACATGAACTCACAAAACCCATATATACCAAAACCATTTCAAATAAAACAATTGAAACAATTTCAATAAAACCATTATTTTATTGAAAACCATTAAACTGACTAATTCCAATCAACCATTCCATTTCATAAAAATCATTCCATTTATTAAAAACACATTTATCAAGTCCATGTACGAAAATTTCAAAAACAAATACTATTTTAAAATCCTCATTTTTAAATTAAGTATCATGCACATTATTTAAGAACACGAATTTTCTAGATTTCCAAAACCCATCATCGAAGTGGGTTTCTAACAATCATAAAGAAACCAATTCATGATAAAATCCCAAAAAATTAATCAATTTGAAACAATTCTAATCATTTCTGTGAAGAGGAGTCAAGAGTGAACCCACCTACCTCACGGGTTTTGATGAAATCTTAAAATGGATCAAGAATGCTGACAATACCGGGTAAGAAATACATATAACTTCCTTAGATCTCTAATCCTATCAATAAAGAGACCCAAAACCATCATATTTCACACCACAATCATATATATACCCAAAACGAGTGTATATATATGAAACCATGAAGATATAAGAATTAAATCTATGTAGTTCTAAGAAAACGTGGCAAGAATTGTAAAAAACAAGCACTAACCATAAGAATTGGGATTCTAAATGCCATGTAAAGGATCATGATAAATTATAATTATATTGGGAGAGGTTATAAAACCTTCTATAGAGAATAATCTGGAGTTAGCAACATTTTGGGTGAAACATGAAGCCTATAGAGTAAAAAACGTGTGAGATGTACTTTTTTAGGATCTCACTTTAACCCCGTGCACTATTGAATCACATGTTTAGACAAATAGTGCAGTAACCATGTGTTAGATACTACCAGAAAAAACCATAAAACGTTTTCTTAGAATGACATACTTAACCATTCACCCACCATGACGAAGCTAATATCCAACATCAATTAATCTACATGGTTTCTCTAAGTATTCTGCATTGTTTAGACATTCAATGTGCTGCCCATGTGATACACCTTTAGCCCAAAAAACTCACTGAAAGATACCCAAACTCTACCAACCATCACAATTATAATTAACAAAAAAACAGAAAATAAATTGTTACATAATATAAACTAGGGGTACTGTTGAAAAATTCTTTTTTGGGGGAAACTTGAATTTTCTCATCATTTCATCCAATTTGTTTTTTTATAATTTCTGTTTATGATATAATGAATCTCCCAATACCGTAACTGTTGGAAAAAAATATCATTAAACTTTTGTTTTAAATTTCATGATTTAATTTTTAGTCAAAGAATCAAAATAGAAGAAAAGAAATGATAAACAAGAGATTAATATTAATTGTAGATTAGGATTTATTTTTTTGTACTTGATCTTACACCCATATTTTCCGAAATCTTTTGAAATTTCATGAAAAATAAATACCCACACATAGATTTGTGATTGACCTTTAATCAATGAAAAAA
Source organism: Viscum album (assembly GCA_963277665.1). Lineage (NCBI taxonomy): Eukaryota > Viridiplantae > Streptophyta > Magnoliopsida > Santalales > Viscaceae > Viscum > Viscum album. The sequence goes on from OY728128.1 coordinate 203,077,666, forward strand.
TAAAATGTCTTAGAACAACATGACTCCATTTTTAAATTTATAAATAAATTAAACTGAATGATTAAGGAGGTGACATTATATTAATATTTTTAAATATAATATTTTTTAAATTTAATGAATCATAATGTTTCTTTTTTTTAATATGTAGTTCAATTTCCCACTTGGGGATATTATTCATTGAATTTTGGATTTCTATGTGGATTAATTTGTTTTTTTAAACATTCCATGAAATATTTATGAAAATTATACATCTCCTATTACTGAGAGGTTTATATACTATCTTTTTATAATCATTAATTGTATATTTCTTGAGATAAAATGGGAAATGTAACATACTATTACTTGAATGATTATATTTTTAAAATAATGAATGAAAAAAGTAACATGAAATATAATTTAGGCATTTTTCATTGATTTTGACAGTATCTTTATGTGGTACATGACATGAATCATTGTTATAGACCTTAGATATCTTGAATGAAATATTATAGAAATAAACCACGTATCAAGTCAAAATTTCCATTCCTAAATATAACCCAATTTTCTAATGATTTCATTGTTCTTATATGGGGGAAATGGATTTAAAAAATGGGTGTTATGACTTGAAGGAAAAAATTATTTGGGTGCTTCATCGATTTCTCATAAGTTTCATGTTATTATTAATTGTATATATTGATAACAAATCAAACAAAATTTGAAAAAAATTGGTTTGAGTAATTGTGGATCAAAAATCTCCATAGCTTGACCTATAATTTTTATCATTCATGGTCAGGAAAAGGATGTGGGAATTTTCCTTTCTCTACTATTAAAAATTGATTAGTTTAAAAAAGAAAACAAAAATAAAAATATTATAGAGGGGTAACTCAGTCATTGTTCTTTATTTGTAAATGAACATAACTTTGAGAATGATATTTAGTGTAAATATGTTATATTGAAATTAAAACACCGATGATATTAATTTTTCATTAAAAGATGTTTTGCGTGGAAGATAAAACCTTTTACTATTAAAGATTTGATTTTTTTTTGAAATTCCATTATGGAAACCCCATATTTTAAATAGTGTAATAAAAAACATTTAAAATATAGGATAATTTTAATATAATGGTCACATGAGATAAAAAATAACACGATTTAAAAATATATCATTGTACATTGGTAGGAAATTATAATAGGAACAAGTATAGGAAAATATTTTTAAGGAACATAGGAAATATTACCAATAATGACAATGTAATGACCCATGATTTATATAAACTATGTTAACATTCTTATAATTTTTTTATATAGAATAAAAATTTTAATCACATATAGAACATGACAAAAAAATCTTTCTCATAAATTAAGAAAGAAATAAGGGGTATTCATTTAAAATTTGGATCATATACCAATGAAATAGTTACCTGATAATTGGAATAGTAATATGGCCATTAGGAATAGTTATCTGGATAATATAAAAGTCACCTTACTTATGAAAGAATAATATTTTTTGGTATATTAAAATGTAAAATATGATATATATTTTTTAATAGTATACATTAATAAATGTTTCAAACATGATAACTTAATTATTGATATTTTTGTAAAATGTAAATGTTTATTTACAAGTTTATAATTAATTCAATTATATATAAGGAATATTATTTTCAAAAAATATATTAATAAATTTATACTTTTGGCTTATTATTTTAATATAATTTTATGACACCAAAATTAATTTCCCAACATGACATAAAATCAGCTATAATATTAATATAATTAACTTTTACATAAATGTTGATTTTAATAAAATATAAATAAATTTCACATATATAGAACATTATTTACATAAAATGGAGGCCATTTATGAATCCTTATCATCAAGACAATTTATAGGGTGATTTTTTTTATTTTTCATTAATAGTTGAATTTTTGGTTATTAGTAAATATGATAACTTATAATATTTGATATTATATGTAAAAAAATTAATTCTAGAGTCATAGTTTTATCACAGATTAACTAAGATCCCAATTTTCTGAAATAACTTGCTCATTCTACTATTCATAGTCACAAAAATAAATATTATTAATCGTATTGATCCAAAATAATAATAATAAATGTATAATATAATCAAAAACACCTATGTCTTTTATAAATACCACTCCTCTCAACCTCTTTTCATAAAACATTATAGACATTGTCATTTGATATTATTCAACCAAATTACTCTCCCTCTACTCCTCTTTGTTTTATAGTCTTTCAAGTATACCCAATTAACCATTTCTATCTTCCATAAGGAGGTTCTCAAGGAGACGATATTCAAGAGGTAAAACCTTCTTTCTTTTTCTTTTAATTTCATTTCTTTTCTTATCCTCCTCTATCCCCCCTTCACAAAAATATAATGATAAATATTATACAATATATACACTATAATTTTATTATGTTAATGTAATATCCATCATCAAATATATTCTCATCTCATTATGTTCTAAAACTGAAAATATCTTCTGTGGGGTGTTGATTCACCACCTTTATGGACAATGAGTTTTTTTTCATTACCACCATCACGTTTGGCCATAAAAAAAATTTTATAGTTAAAATAGATAATAAGTCATGTTATATTTGATTTAATGTTATATAACAAGAATATTAACATAATATTAAAAAAATTATATTATTTCATGATGCTTATAAAAAAACAACCAAAATATTGTAATTATTATTTTTGTCAATGTTTTTTATAAATAATTATCATCATGTCAAAAAATAAAATGTTATATGTGTCAAATTAAATTAATAAAAATGTATTGAACCCACATAATTTCACTTTTGGAGAGCCTTTTTAATTTTTTAGGAACTTCCATTATTGTACGCAAGAGAACCGACCATGAAACCACAAAATAAATGCCCCTAAAATGACAATAATAAAATTTATAACTCCTCCAAATAACTATAAATGAACAAAATAAAATTCAATTAAATTAAATATATGAAAAATATATTCTGAAATAATAAATTAATTTATATAATTTTATTACAATGTAAATTATTTTCAAGTGCAAAACACATTCATACATAATGTCTGCGATATCTCTGAACATCCAAATTTACCTTTAGGTTAGGATTTATGTACCTTTACACCAATTTATTTCTTCATTATTCTTATATAAATCATATATATTATATAAATATTTACAAATTTTTTGTATCCTAATCAATTATTCCATATTATATGGGATAATATTGTATTAAAATTGATTCCTTTTCAATTCCCCTTGATAGGCAAGACCAATTAATGATACGTTCACAATTTCATAACAATTTACTTCTACACTCTATAATATTTCTTAAGGAACCAGTATTTTTATAAAATCTCCACTTATATCCTGAAAATGAACTTATTTTACTTCTGGTTTAATGAAAAAAATTAATCAATTGTCCTCTTTAAAGTATATTTTATGTTTTCCCTTAAAGAACAACGAAGTGGCTCATTTATAAAGATTCTTAAACATTATTTTTAAAAAATTTCAATTTAGATAGACATAATTTACCATTATTTTTTCATATTTTCCATTATTAATATCCATGTACGATTTTAACCAATTAATTCATGGGCATCATTTCAAATAGAGCCATATTTATCAATACCTAATTTATTTTGTTGTACAAGAACTCCAATAACTGTATATGATCCTCCCATGAGCCACCAAAATCAGATACAAAATCCCGCAACATGTCTTATAACATATGTATCATCCGTTCATACTGGACTTCTGTCCTAAGGATAATACACTGTACTTGTAGTCAAATGTGTCCCAAGGGCTTTCAGTAAGGATTTCATGAAATTAAACATGATCCTTGTATCTCTATCTGAAATGATCAAAATCGGTATTCCATGTCACTTAACCACTTCATGGATATATATTTTGAATAGATACTCCACAGCATGAGTTTCACGAATATGAATGAAATGAGGTGGCTTTGTGCATCGATCCACTACCACCTATATAGAATTATGATTATGAACTATTATTGGGAGAACTATAACAACATCCATGAAAATAAACTCCCATTACCATACTTGGATAGGTAATGGATACAATATACATGTTGGTCATTGATGTTCTTTATTAACCTTCTAACATGTTATGAACCTTGAAACGAACTCATCCACTTTTAGACTCATACAAATCCACCAAAAATGTTCTTTGAATTACTTAAAAATCTTTGGTAATTCTCGGTTTTACGACCCATATGGAATGGTTGTAAAAATTATGATGTTGTTCATGAAAAAAATAAGTACAACCATCAAATCAATGAACCAAAAAAACTAACTCCCATGATGTTTCAATCCCTTAGTGGTATCCCCACTACAGAGTTTTGAACTCATAAAAAGGAATTATACATATGATGTTAGTGATTATTTGACTAAATTTATCAAATCAAGAATCATGGAAACTAGTAAAGATCTCCAGATGATCTCCTTAGTCTTAAAATTCAATGTATATATTATCCTGGACCAATATCAACAACCACTCACCAGAAGCCTCTTTTTCCAACTGAGAATAAATCTTTACACTTAATGCATCTTCCTCAGAATTCCCTTTTCCTTGTGTATACAAAAAGTTAATTTAAAACTTTGGAGATGCTCCATCTCTCTACATTTCCTCTTGATTCATATCTTATAATGATTAAATATTTTACATTATCTTAGGATCTATGAAAATAGTCAATTTCTTACCATAGAGATAATGAATCCAATTCCTCATGAAATCGATGACTGCAGCTAAATCCAAATCATGTGTTGGGTAATTATTCTCATACACTCTAAACTACCTTGATCCATAAACACCCTCATCATCTCCTGGCATGAGAACACATCCAAACCTAGATCCAGAAACATCAAAATAAACAACATACCCCTATCATGATTCTAGAAAAATCAAGATAGGTTTTGATTTCAGGGTAGCCATTAGCTCATGAAAGAAGTTATGAAATTCCTATGTCCATTGGAATTGAACATTATTCTTTTTCAAATCTAAAATAGGTGATCCTAGTCATAAGAAGTTAGAAAAAAAAACATCTATAATAACCAGTGAGACCAAGAATGCTTCATATCTCAATGTCATTTTTTGCGGTTTTGAAGAGATATTATCTTCTATATTCTATGGATCTTCCAAATTTTTTTCTCTCATAAATTACATTTTCAGGAAAGCATAATTCTTGTTGTCAAAAGTCACACTTTGATCGTTTGGCATACAAATGGTGATCTTAGAAAATTTCAAACACTTTGTCAAGTATTTCTCATGATCGTCCCTTCTAGTTGAAGACACCAAGATATCATCAACAATAACCATAATGAATGAATCCCTATATCACTGAAATATCAGGTTCATTTATTCTATAATTACTACTAGTGCATTCATAAGACCGAAAGGAATTACCATGTATTCGTAATGGCCATTTCTTCTTCTGAATTCTGGCTTCAGAATATTCTCATTCTGAACTTCCTAATGGTGGTCTCGTGATCGCAAGTCAATTTTAGAGAACCACAGAGCTCCCCTAAATTGAGAGAATATGGCATAGATGTGGGGGAGTGGATTTCTATTTTTTCTCATAATATGGTTATTTTTAGGAAAATAAACACATACACTTATTGTTCCATCTACTTTCTTCATGAACAAGACTGGTGCTACCTACAGAGATGTACTAGGACAAAAGAAACCTATGCTTTCTTGCTCTTATAAATTTACATTCAATTCCTTAAACATTGTTGGATCCATCCTATAATATGGAAGGGAAAAAGTAATGGTCCCCAAAAGGATATCAATTGTAAACTCTTCTTTCCTTGTATGTGGTATCCCATAAAAATATTTGGGGAATACATCTAAATATTGATCCAAAAATACTGAAAAAATGATATCCTTGATCTCTTCTATCAATGAAAAAGTCAACAATTCCAACTATTAAGAGATTATTCCCACTTCCAGTTCCATCAATATCATTACACCTATCTTTACAACACCTTGTCCTCTGAAGAGATAGTTGACTCTGTCCTTAGTTGTGAAACCAATTTTTCTACTATAACAATCAATTTGAGGATTGAACATTCTCAACAAATCCATTTCAACGATTACATCATAGACATAAATTTACAACAATGAGAAGCCCCATATTTTCACAACATTGTTATTATTTATTCAACATGTACAACACACAAAGGCTCAACATTCACTTTTCCAAGAGGAGTTGACGTTTTATCATAGAAGGAATCATCTCATGTTTTAAGCATTGAAAATCAAAATCAAGGAATGAAATGAATAAATGAGATGAACTAGTATCAATCAACACTTTCATAAGGGTATATTTCAAATGATTCATAACTCTCACCATAGATGGTCCAACCTGATCATCCAAAATCATTTGTGTAGCTCTATATAACTGCTTCGTCACTGTACTCATCTCCTTATTGTCTTGTTGAGATTTCCCTTGTTGAAGAGTCATGGTATTCTAAGAATCACTATTTCCATCCATTCTCTATAGACAAGACTGATTTTTCTTCTCAATCCTAGTTGAATCATAATATGCCTGCGACACCTAAGCAGAGTCTAAAGCACCTGACCTCCGAACACTATGACAATAACACTAGAGATGCCCCATATTTTTTCACATATGAAATTTTCTATGATATCCATACAATCCCACATTATGTGGTTAAGAAAACCACATTGGAAACATCCTAGATTGCTCTTCGGTCATGGAGGAAGATTACATTCTCATGTGGTTGGATTATATTGTTTTTTTCCTCCTTGATAATTGGTTTCCCACTACCATCTACTCTTAGTTCTATAGTTCTCACCTACTCCCATGAGGACTACCTTTCTTCCTCTACATAGATTTCTAGTAGTGATCGATATAATAAAAAGTGTATCTAGCTGCAATCCTAGGTCCAAAGCTTAAAAATCCAATACAGTTATTTGAACCAGCTGTTGGTTCACCCGTGGCTCATGTGAAACCAAATTCTAAAATACCTCTTCTGACTGGTTTCTATGTCTCATACTGGGTTCCATTTTCTAAATAGACAACAAACTCCATATGTCCCACTCTCCAGCAACTGATGGCTTAGAATTTAAATTCTATCAAATTAACTTTCACAACATTATTTTCCAAAAATAACCTTTTTCATGTTTCTCTTGTTTTTAAAATTTTTACTCTCTTTTTAAAATCAATCCATTTTCAAAATATATCAACAGTTCTCTTTTAAAAGTCTTTTATTTGAAAACAATATATAAATTTTACAAAAATAAAAAAACACATCAAATAATATATCATTTCTCAAAATGAAATATGAAATATTAGTGGGATGTCATTAACCTAGAGCATTCCATGCTCCTCTCATTGTTTATACCCATGACATTGAGATTCTAATATCCTATATATGTCTCCCAAAATCTTATGTACCGAACTCTTTCGTAACATGAAGTTCCACATTAAATGGTTAGATATATTTTTTATGCTCTAAATTTCATGTCCAAAAAATCTTAATCCTTTCTATGATCACAAACCCATGGAATAGACAAGAACAAAATCCATATCCAAGGCCAAGAAAAAAATGACTACATGTACCACAAGGAAAGGAACATGATGATACCATATATGTCAAATAAAATTTTGGATAAAAAAACTAGTGACCAAATTTTTTCAATTTCTTAAGAATAAAATGACTTAGTTCTATACCTTAAGCGATTTCTCCAAGATACCAATAGTTGGAAATAAATTCTGAAGGGTTTGAAATGCATGTCGGTGAGGATTTTCACTTTATGAACGAAAATCATTTACCAAGAAAACCATAACAAGAAATGAACTATATGATGATTGAATAAATGAATAACAACTCAACCACTTATTTAATATAAAAATCCCACCAAGATTCACTACAATTGAATAAAAAAAATAAGCAAAGATAACTATAGAATGAAAAATAATTAAACAGAATATAATAAAAACACAATTCTCCAAAATCTCCATGTTCCAATCACAAAACTGACTATGTATGATGAGGTAGTGTTAAATACATGTGATAATTTTATTTTCCTATGTCTCAGGAGGCAACATATGAAAAATCACCAAAGTGCCAAAGAATGGGTGAGTATAAAACTCGGTAGGATTTCAAAAATGACTTCTCTACTCATTCCACTACTATTGAAAATTTAGCAACATTTATATAAAACTATTTATATAAACCAATTTCAAGGCAGTATATAGCATAATATAAACATGTTCCAAAAACATTTGTAACCAAATGAAAACAAGTTATATTTAACCAATTTGTCTACCATGTAATATTTTTTGAAAAAAAACCAAACAAGGCTTGAAAACATTTTCTCAGTATTATTTTGGTATAAAAATTCCATGGTTCACAACACACCCAAAAATAAATTCTTGTTTGATAGTCAATGCTCAAGAGCAGTCTCTTGTCCCATTACCATATGTCCCACTATCACCCACCCCTAATCTAGGGTAAAACACATTGTACCCCACTGGTACACATCCCTTATTCTTGGTCACATATAACATGAACTCACAAAACCCATATATACCAAAACCATTTCAAATAAAAGAATTGAAACAATTTCAATAAAACCATTATTTTATTGAAAACCATTAAACTGACTAATTCCAATCAACCATTCCATTTCATAAAAATCATTCCATTTGTTAAAAACACATTTATCAAGTCCATGTACCAAAATTTCAAAAACAAATACTATTTTAAAATCCTCATTTTTAAATTAAGTATCATGCACATTATTTAAGAACACGAATTTTCTAGATTTCCAAAACCCATCATCGAAGTGGGTTTCTAACAATAATAAAGAAACCAATTCATGATAAAATCCCAAAAAATTAATCAATTTGAAACAATTCTAATCATTTCTATGAAGAGGAGTCAAGAGTGAACCCACCTACCTCACGGGTTTTGATGAAATCTTAAAATGGATCAAGAATGCTGACAATACCGGGTAAGAAATACATATAACTTCCTTATATCTCTAATCCTATCAATAAAGAGACCCAAAACCATCATATTTCACACCCCAATAATATATATACCCAAAACGAGTGTATATATATGAAACCATGAAGATATAATAATTATATCTATGTAGTTCTAAGAAAACGTGGCAAGAATTGTAAAAAACAAGCACTAACCATAAGAATTGGGATTCTAAATGCCAAGTAAAGGATCATGATAAATTATAATTATATTGGGAGAGGTTATAAAACATTATATAGAGAATAATCTAGAGTTAGCGACCTTTTGGGTAAAACATGAAGCCTATAGAGTAAAAAAAATGTGAGATGTACTTTTTTAGGATCTCACTTTAACCCTGTGCACTATTGAGTCACATGTTTAGACAAATAGTGCTGTAACCATGTATTAGATACTACCAAAAAAACCATAAAACTTTTTCTTAGAATGACATACTTAACAATTCACCCACCATGACAAAGCTAATATCCAACCTCAATTAATCTACATGGTTTCTCCAAGTATTCTGCATTGTTTAGACATTCAATGTGCTGCCCATGTGATACACCTTTAGCCCAAAAAAACTCACTGAAAGATACCCAAACTCTACCAACCATCACAATTATAATTAACAAAAAAACAGAAAATAAATTATTACATAATAGAAACTAGGGGTACTGTTGTAAAATTCTTTTTTGGGGGAAACTTGAATTTTCTCATCATTTCATCCAATTTGTTTTTTTATAATTTCTGTTTATGATATAATGATCTCCCAATACCGTAACTTTTGGAAAAAAATATCATTAAACTTTTGTTTTCAATTTCATTATTTAATTTTTAGTCAAAGAATCAAAATGGAAGAAAAGAAATGATAAACAAGAGATTAATATTAATTGTAGAGTATGATTTATTTTTTAGTACTTGATCTTACACCCATATTTTCCGACATCTTTTGAAATTTCATGAAAAATAAAAACGCACACATAGATTTGTGATTTACTTTTAATCAATGAAAAACTAAAATGTCTTAGAACAACATGACTCTATTTTTAAATTTATAAATAAATTAAACTGAATGATTAGGGAGGTGAAATTATATTAATATTTTTAAATATAATATTTTTTAAATTTAATGAATCATAATGTTTCTTTTTTTTAATATGTAGTTCAATTTCCCACTTGGGGATATTATTCATTGAATTTTGGATTTCTATGTGGATTAATTTGTTTTTCTAAACATTCCATGAAATATTTATGAAAATTATACATCTCCTATTACTGAGAGGTTTATATACCATCTTTTTATAATCATTAATAGTATATTTCTTGAGATAAAATGCGAAATGTAACATACTGTTACTTGAATGATTATATTTTTAAAATAATGAATGAAAAAAGTAACATGAAATATAATTTAGGCATTTTTCATTGATTTTGACAGTATCTTTATGTGGTACATGACATGAATCATTGTTATAGACCTTAGATATCTTGAATGAAAGATTATAGAAATAAACCACATATCAAGTCAAAATTTTCATTCCTAAATATAACCCAATTTTCTAATGATTTCATTGTTCTTATATGGGGGAAATGGATTTAAAAAATGGGTGTTATGACTTGAAGGAAAAAATTATTTGGGTGCTTCATCGATTTCTAATAAGTTTCATGTTATTATTAATTGTATATATTGATAACAAATCAAACAAAATTTGAAAAAAATTGGGTTGAGTAATTGTGGATCAAAAATCTCCATAGCTTGACCTATAATTTTTATCATTCATGGTCAGGAGAAGGATGTGGGAATTTTCCTTTCTCTACTATTAAAAATTTATTAGTTTAAAAAAGAAAACAAAAATAAAAATATTATAGAGGGGTAACTCAGTCATTGTTCTTTATTTGTAAATGAACATAACTTTGAGAATGATATTTAGTGTAAATATGTTATATTGAAATTAAAACACCGATGAAATTAATTTTTCATTAAAAGATGTTTTGCGTGGAAGATAAAACCTTTTACTATTAAAGGATTGATTTTTTTTAAAATTCCATTATGGAAACCCCATATTTTAAATAGTGTAATAAAAAAACATTTAAAATATAGGATAATTTTAATATAATGGTCACATGAGATAAAAAATAACACGATTTAAAAATATATCATTGTACATTGGTAGGAAATTATAATAGGAACAAGTATAGGAAAATATTTTTAAGGAACATAAGAAATATTACCAATAATGACAATGTAATGACCCATGATTTATATAAATTATGTTAACATTCTTATAATTTATTTATATAGAATAAAAATTTTAATCACATATAGAACATGACAAAAAAATCTTTCTCATAAATTAAGAAATAAATAAGGGGTATTCATTTAAAATTTCGATCATATACCAATGGAATAGTTACCTGATAATTGGAATAGTAATATGGCCATTAGGAATAGTTATCTGGATAATATAAAAGTCACCTTACTTATGAAAGAATAATATTTTTTGGTATATTAAAATGTAAAATATGATATATATTTTTTAATAGTATACATTAATAAATGTTTCAAACATGATAACTTAATTATTGGTATTTTTGTAAAATGTAAATGTTTATTTACAAGTTTATAATTAATTCAATTATATATAAGGAATATTATTTTCAAAAAATATATTAATAAATTTATACTTTTGGCTTATTATTTTAATATAATTTTATGACACTAAAATTAATTTCCCAACATGACATAAAATCAGCTATAATATTAATATAATTAACTTTTACATAAATGTTGATTTTAATAAAATATAATTAAATTTCACATATATAGAACATTATTTACATAAAATGGAGGACATTTATGAATCCTTATCATCAAGACAATTCATAGGGTGATTTTTTTTATTTTTCATTAATAGTTGATTTTTTGGTGATTAGTAAATATGATAACTTATAATATTTGATATTATAAGTAAAAAAATGAATTCTAGAGTCATAGTTTTATCACGGATTAACTAAGATCCCAATTTTCTGAAATCACTTGCTCATTCTACTATTCATAGTCACAAAAATAAATATTATTGATCGTATTGATCGAAAATAATAATAATAAATGTATAATATAATCAAAAACACCTATGTCTCCTATAAATACCACTCCTCTCAACCTCTTTTCATAAAACATTATAGACATTGTCATTTGATATTATTCAACCAAATTACTCTCCCTCTACTCCTCTTTGTGTTATAGTCTTTCAAGTATACCCAATTAACCATTTCTATCTTCCATAAGGAGGTTCTCAAGGAGACGATATTCAAGAGGTAAAACCTTCTTTCTTTTTCTTTTAATTTCATTTCTTTTCTTATCCTCGTCTATCCCCCCTTCACAAAAATATAATGATAAATATTATACAATATATACACTATAATTTTATTGTGTTAATGTAATATCCATCATCAAATATCTTCTCATCTCATTATGTTCTAAAACTGAAAATATCTTCTGTGGGGTGTTGATTCACCACATTTATGGACAATGAGTTTTTTTTCATTACCACCATCACGTTTGGCCATAAAAAATTTTTTACAGTTAAAATAGATAATAAGTCATGTTATATCTGATTTAATGATATATATCCAGAATATTAACATAATATTAAAAAATTATAATATTTCATGATGCTTATAAAAAAACAACCAAAATATTGTAATTATTATTTTTGTCAATGTTTTTTATAAATAATTATCATCATGTCAAAAAATAAAATGTTATATGTGTCAAATTAAATTAATAAAAATGTATTGAACCCACATAATTTCACTTTTGGAGAGCCTTTTCAATTTTTTAGGAACTTCCATAATTGTACGCAAGAGAACCGACAATGAAACCACAGAATAAATGCCCCTAAAATGACAATAATAAAATTTATAACTACTCCAAATAACTATAATTGAACAAAATAAAATTCAATTAAATTAAATATATGAAAAATATATTCTGAAATAATAAATTAATTTATATAATTTTATTACAATGTAAATTATTTTCAAGTGCAAAACACATTCATACATAATGTCTGCGATATCTCTGAACATCCAAATTTACCTTTAGGTTAGGATTTATGTACCTTTACACCAATTTATTTCTTCATTATTCTTATATAAATCATATATATTATATAAATATTTACAAATTTTTTGTATCCTGATCAATTATTCCATATTATATGGGATAATATTGTATTAAAATTGATTCCTTTTCAGTTCCCCTTGAAAGGAAAGACCAATTAATGAAACGTTCACAATTTCATAACAATTTACTTCTACACTCTATAATATTTTTTAGGGAACCAATATTTTTATAAAATCTCCACTTATATCCTGAAAATGAACTTATTTTACTTCTGGTTTAATGAAAAAAATTAATCAATTGTCCTCTTTAAAGTATATTTTATGTTTTCCCTTAAAGAACAATGAAGTGGATAATTTATAAAGATTCTTAAACACTATTTTTAAAATTTTTCAATTTAGATAGACATAATTTACCATTATTTTTTTCATATTTTCCATTATTAATATCCATGTACGATTTTAACCAATTAATTCATGGGCATCATTTTTATATTCTCTTTGGTTATGCCTTTAATCAAAATTATGAACCCATTACATTCAATGGCTAACCCTTATGTATATTAATTATATTTGATTCTTTATATGGAACAAATATTTATGAACATGTTATGATTGATGCACCTAGATAGTGAAAAAATACAGTGGGTAATGTTTAGTCTCATGATAACTCAGGATAGGATATGGATTAATCCAAATTCCATTATTGGTCTTTGTCCATCTATTGATATAGTCTTAGTAGTTATCCACGGATCTTGTTTATGTCATGCTATATATAGCTTTCACATTCCTATGTATCCTTTATTACATGATCCCATGTTTTATATATTATAATTCCGTATATATTTTCTTGTTTTTTTGAGAGAATGAGATATGAGTTGTTTTCCCCACATATAACCCCAAACCATATTTTTATTCTTGTTATATGTCTTCTTATTTCATAATTGTATGCCTTTTAACTTATTTTTTATTATTTATTTCTATGTTTATTTACATAAATGGTATTTTTATTCATAATTTTTTTAATGTATTCCCCAAGTCATCCTCTGAAGATGTAAGAGATAAAAGGTAGTTATGAGGTCATTATGTAGTTTAAATAAAATAATTCTTTATTTTGGATTAATTTGTTTTTCTAATTATGGGCATAATCATTCAAAGACACCATACCTTATGATTCTTGGTTAATTATGATTAAAATAATGTACAAATCAATATAAATGTATAGGGTTATTATTGTTGTTATTAGTGGATTCCATGGCTATTTTTGGAAATTTGCACTACAAAATGTGATTAAGAACCATTAGGATAATTCTATCACCCCAGATAACCTATATTTGAAACAAGGACTAAAAAGATATGATAAAAATTTTCTTTATAAGGTTATCCTTTTATGTTAATTGTTAAATTTTAGTATTATTATTATCTAAGCATTAAATTCCCCCTAATTGTAATTTTGTTTTCTTAGTTAATTGTTGGAAATAGGAGAAATTGATGCAATAGTGAATCTGATTCGAAATGTGAGGATTTACAAAATGAAATGGAAAATATGATTATAATGAGAGATAAATAAACTAAGATAATACTAGATCAACTAGATTAAATTATGAATATTAACATGAATCATGTGGAACACCCTCCTTACCCTATGAAAGAGAAAGTTGCTGAAAATTTAATTCTTCATATGATAACTCCATTAATTAATCTTTAATATGATATCATCATCATAGAACAATGAATTAACTCACTTTATAAGTTATTATTTGTCATCCAGTGATCATAAGAATATAAAGTTGTGTTAGTGATCTATCATTCTCATGTGGAAGCTGATCTTTGGTGTACACTAATCAGGATCACAATGACTTTGATGGAAATTAAATCCACAGAATGCGAAAAAAATCATGGAAATATTTTATAAGAAATATTTCCGCCAATATGATAATCTCATGTTGGAGACGGGGTTTCATGGCTGAAATAAAAAAGAAGACATATTTATCGGGGCATAACAGGAAAAAATTATAGATCCTAAACGAATCACCTATAGATTTTTCATAAGCCCTAAAATAAAGGTGGATCACTTATTTATTGTACTAATTCTGATTATATGAAATGTTCTCAAGATTAAAGATAGTGATAACTATTAAGAGATTATATTTTTTGCTCATAATATTGAAATATAAATATCATACTTTCAATGATTTCACAGTCCCATAAATAACAATCAAATCATAGAGTTTAATATGGGAGGGAATGTAGATAAATCCTATAAAGAAATGAAATCCCAACATCCCACATGTCAAAATGTTGGGATAAATCATCCTGGACACTAACTAAGGGGAAAACGGAGATGCTTCAAATGAGGAAGATTGGGTTATCATGTGGGTTTCTTCTAAAGTTATTTAAATAATCCCAACAATCTATAAGAAGAATGGGATTTTTAATTCAATCCACATTCTGTAGTGTAGTGTTTCAACATCAAGGAACATAAAAATTTTTTAATCCAATTTCCCTATGCCAATGGTTATCAAAGGAAATCAACAACAACCTCCAAAAAAACAAAGATGGGAATATTCTTTCACTACTGATAAAGTGGAACACAAAATTTCTGTGGTGATAGTTACAATGGATATTCATTCAACAATAGAAAATGTACTATTTGATTTTGGTGCTACGAATTCATTAATATATTTAACATTTTTTAGAAATATTCAAACACCACAAACAAATATAATGGTTGAGTTATTTGTGAGAACAACAATTGGGGAAATTATTGAATGAAAAGTATATAACTACACATAGTTCATGATTATTGAATGAACCTCCCATGAAATCATTTAATATTTCCTTTGTTGACATTTGATGCTACATTAAACATGGATTGACCATATTTCTATAAATACAACATCAGTTTTCAAGAAAGGGAGATAAATCTTCACATCTAGAGCTATCCTCTAATTCTGTAAAAGTGTATGGTGGAGGATGAATCTCTTTTAGAATCATTGTCTCAATTGTATATATTCTTACCTTATGAGAATGAATATATATCTAATACGACTGAGAAAAATTAGAGAATAATACATGAATACATTCCCATTGTGAAGGACTACACTGATGTTTTCCATGATGAATATATTGGTCTTCATCGGTATAATGATGATGAGTTTTCAATTTAACTTATTCATGGATCTCTGACTATATTAATGAATCCTTATATAATGGCCACTGTTGGGTTGGATGAACCGAAGAAGTAGTTTCAAGAGAATTTATGCTGGGGTTTCATACTCTCCAGTGCTACACAATGGGGGTGTGCTTCTCCTCTTTATCAACAAGAAGGATAGATAAATGAAATTTTGTATTGAATATCATGAGCTATGTAAAGTCATTATAATGAAAAATTATCGCTAACCAAAGATATATGACATGTTTGATCAGTTACATGGGGCCCAGATTTTCACTAAGTTCCCATTTGGTTAGGATATCACTAATTAAATGGTAATGTGGAAGATATTCCCAGGACTACATTTTGATTGAGGTATAGACACATTGAGTTCATTGTTATTCCCTTAAGACTCACAAATTCTTTAGAATTTTTCATGGAAATAATGTTTAGTGTCTTTAATTATTACCTAAAAACTTTTGGTAGTATTTATTGATGATATTTTGATATACTGCATGGGCAAGGAGGAACAAAAGAAGTATTTGAATACTGTGCTAATAACATTGTTAAGGGAAAAAAATTAAGCAATGTATAATCAATGTTTGTTCTGGATGGATTAAGTATCAATACTATGGCTCCAATGAAGTTATATCCATGAAACCTTTTTAAAAACGTAAATTTATGAATGGCTTGACCAATATCCATAATGGAGATCTATAGATTTCATGGAATTATAGGGTACCACTAATGTTTAGTGAGGAATTTATCATAATTTTAGAACCTTATAATTATGTTAAAATTGAAATGGAAATGTATTTTTGGCTATTAGAATGTGAAGAAACATCTAAGGATCTCAATTAGAAGATAATTAATTCTCTATTTCACAAACTACGAAGAATTGAATAAGTTTTTGTGACATATATTTATTCTTCAAAAAATTATTATGTTGTTTACTCATGTAGAATCATAAATATATAGACTATTCCTTGTGAGAGTTGAATATCTATGAGAAAAACTATATTACATATGATCTAGAGCTACTAGCTATGATTTTCTCCTTAAAAATCTTTCTACACTACCACTATAGTGAGAAATGTGACATATATAACAACCACAAGATCCAAATGTGTATATTCACACCAAAGGATATTAACATGAGTCGATTGAGATGGATCTATCTATTAATGGTCTATGATTTCTTCATTCAATATCACCTAGGGAAGAAAAACAAGGTAGTTGATGCTCTTAGCTGGAATGAACCTACTACTCTATTTGTGATTCAGATTGTGAAAGTTGTTATATTTAGGGAACTGAAAATGATGGATATATAAATCATAATAGTAGGTAATAAATCATACCATTCCAAAATGATTACCCAACATTCAATCCATGATAATATCATGGAGTCACAAGGGGATGATCTATTTCAATAAAAAAGTATAAAGTTGTAAAGGAAGGAAATCTACTTGAGATCCACATCGATGATAACCACTTTACACCGTAAGGAACTTGGATTGGATGCCTTAATCACCTATGATAAAGAAGAGGTTACTCAATAATATACGTAGCTCATGATTTTACATATATCATGTAAGTAATAAGATATACTGGGATATTCGAGAACACTTATAGTGTGAAAATATGAAAAAAATGAATATGTATTTTTAAGGTGTTTTTTATGTCAAAAAGTTAATTCAAAGTGACTGAAGTCCAAGTGGATTATACATCCATTGCCAATACACACATGGAAATTGGAGAGTGTCATTATGGACATTCTCACAGGTCTCCCAGAAACACAAAAGGAAAAAAATATGATATGGTTTGTTGTGGATCTACTCACCATGACTGGACAATTCATTTCTATATCTGAAGATTTAGTACATGAACATCATTACATGTTATATGTTAAGGAAGTGGTGAGGATACATGGGGTAAAATATTTGGTCATAATTGATCATGATCATAGGTTAAAATATAAATGATGGATAATTATTCTTTATGATTTGTGTTTTTAATGGAATTTCAGCATGACCTATCACCCCCAAACAAGTTCAGACACTCAAGAACTTGCGAAGATCATGCCAAATGGAATTTCAAGGTGTGTGAGATTAGCATCTTTCATTTTATGAGATCTCATACAAAATCATTTTCCACTCAAGTATTCATATGGTTTTATATGAATCTTAATATGGGAACAATTTTAGAACTCCAACCTATTGGGATGAAGTTGGAGAAAAAAAGTTACATACAGTTTATCATGTGTTGGAAATGATAGAGAAGGATTAGGCCATCGAAAAACATAACAATGCTTCTCAGGGTCAGTAAGAGATATATACTAAAAACCATCCAAGGTATTTCAAAATTTATATTGGAGAAAAATAAACCCTCCAAATATCACCAAAATAGAGATTCATGTAGTTTGAAATGAAAGGGAATATTTTACCAATGTACATATTCCCCTTTTAGATACCTGATCACATAGGATAAGTTGACTATCAGCTTTCAAATCAAAAAAAAATGACCATGTTCATGATGTGTCCCATATATCTCTCCTATGGAAGTACATACCTTACCCATCACATTTACTAAATCTGGATGTGGCATAAGTGGATAACGACCTCTCGTATAAATAGAAGAATGTGAAGATCATGAACCACAGAGAAAAAGAACTATAAAACGTGACAACTCATCTTGTAAAAGTGTTGAGGAGGATTAACAATTAGGATGATGAAATATGGGAATCATATGATGAAATAATGGAGAAGTAACCTAATCTATTTTCAATATATAATTTAAAATGAATTTTTGATGGTGAAATTTTATAACGGGGGGTGGGGGGCATGTGACAACCAATAATTTTTCCCAATGAAATTTCACTTCTTATAATTATGTTATACTTCATAAAAAATTGAAATAATATGCATAATCTAACCAATAAATTATTATGGAAAATTTTGAATTAAGTAAGGGGTATTCAAAGAAATTATAAAAATATATTCAGAAAAAATTCTAACATGGACATTGGAATAATAATATAACCATTAGGAAATGTAATTAGGACAATAGAATTTTAACCACACCATGTAAATCATAAAGAAAATTTATGTATCTTATAAATGGATCTATGATATATTTTGGTCATGGGATAAGTAAATATATGTTTTAAAAAAGAAAAATTAAGTGTTGGTATTTTTTGTAAAATGTTAATGTAAATTTAGAAATATATAAATAAAATAATGGTTTAATTGAAAATTTATTTTCATAAAATTGATTTATTAATAGGTATTTTTTTTATTATTAGGATATATTTTTATGATACCTTAATAAAATTTTCTATTTGTCACGATATCTGTTATAATATTAAAATATGATATTTTTTAAATAAATGATGATTTTAATAAAAAACTAAAATTATCATATTTAGAAATCCGTTTTTATAACTATGAGTGCATTTATGACATATAAAATCTGAAAAATGGTTATGGTGATTTCTTGGGTTTTTTTCTAAAATTGATTATTTTTTGTGAATAGTGAAATACAATAATTTTTTGTGTTTACATTGTATGTAAATATATAAATTTTTGAGTCATGATTGGGACATTGATGATATATGTTCCATTATCTTGAACTCATATGATATTTTTACTATAACTATTCACATAAGTCAAAATTATTGACATTCATGATCCAATGAAATAAAAAATGAATAAAATAATAACAAACACCCATCACCCCCAATAAATAATAACTCACCACCTATTTTTCTCACATATTATAATATTTTCTATCTTCCTAATACTATTATAAATTTCACTTACAATAATAATCACCACATTATGGTAATGATGTTCTCACCAAAGTACCATTTCTAAATGCCTCACAATGGTTCTCAAGGAGATGATATTCAATAAGTAAACCCCTCCTTCTTTCTCGTTTAATTTCATTTCATATTTTGGCTACCTGTCACTGTCCTAAAAAATATCATGATAACTCTAGAATCATACATGTACTATAATTTTATTATGATAACATATTATCCATGATCAAATGTCGTATCCTCTCATATTTTTCAAAAAATGAAAACATCGTTAATGTGTTTTCGATCCACCACCTTCGTCGATGATGAAGCGTTTTTTTCTGAGTACCGAGTTACAGGCTTGTTAAGAAACAATTTTTATGGTTATTCCAAATTATAATATATATTTTATCTTATTTCATAATCTAGAACTATTATTTTAGTATAATATTAAAAAATAATAGTATTTCACGATAGTTATAATAAACCACCATAATAAATTAATCATTATTTCATCAACATTATATCTAATGTATAAAACTCATATAAAAAAGAAATTCTTATGTGGTAACATTTGAATTTATTCAAGTGAATTGATCCTTAAAATTTAACTTTTTTATAATTCATCTAATTTGACCTTAACTTTTATAATTATATAGAAAATAACAGACCCTGAAACCATAAAACAAACTCTCTCTAAATTACATAATTAAAATCTATAAATAATTAGAATAGCTATAAATGAACATAATAAATTTATAATAAAAAATATATATTTCAAAAAATTATATTAATTAATTTATTAATGGATATAATTTTATTATCCATGATATTAAGTGAAAGAGACAGACACATTTAGGAAAAAGGATAAAGATCTCTTTGTTCCTCAAAATTTACCTTTATGTTATGATTTCTCTCCCTATAGACTAATTTATTTCATCATTGTTATTTTATAATTATTAAAAAATCATTGTATTTGTTCCAGAAATTTATATCCAAATCAATCAATCCTTCTTTTATTTGGAAATAAATTTCAAAAAGGACCCTATATAATTTCCTCCAGATAATAAAAAATGATTAAAGGGAAGATCACAATTTCATACCCATGTTCAGGTGCACACAATAATACGTTTTAAGAAACAAATAATTTTTTAAAATAAAAATTTTAATCTTTAAAAATTATTATAACAATTCTTGTTTTCTGAGAACAATTATTTCTTTTCCACATTAAATACACTTTTATACAATACCATAAACCTCACCGAAGTGGATCATGTCTAATGTTTTATAAAAACAATTTTTACGTGTTTCACTTCATCAACACATAAGTTATCATAATATTTGACTATTTTACATTATAAATTTCCATATATGATTTATATCTATTCTTTTATGGACACCATGATGAAATTTTAGTTTGTTTATGACTTATGACATGATTATGATTCCTATTTCATTCCAAGGGTCACCCTTATGTTTATTCCTTATGTTTGGTTCTTCATCTGGAACACATATGCAATAGCATGTTATGATGGGTGATCCCAAATATCAATCCAATTCATTGGGAAATCCTTAGTCATAAAAGAGGTCATGATGGGATAGGGAGTAAACCTAATTCCTTTATATTATATTATCTTCTATGTGGCATAGTCTTGGTAGTTATCCTTGAGTAATGTTTATCTCATCTTATAATTTTCTTACACATTCCAATAAACTGATGATAAAATGATTGTGTGTTCTATTTATTTCATTCCTATGTTTATTCTTGCACCATGCCTTTTATTTTGTCATGTTATTCCTTCTAAATCATGTTCTATTCTTTATTCCTATGTTAAATCACTTACTATGTTTTTTATTATCGTCCCTTTTTTATGTATTCATTTAGTTATCCTGTTGCGGTGTAAGAACTCAAAGGAAGTTATGAGATCATTATAGAGTCTAAATAAAAAATTTATTTTTTTTGGTATCAGGATTTAAAATTATACAAGTAATCATCCAAAGATACATGTTTTTATGATTTTTTTATTGGATGTATATATATGATTAAAACTATGTTATAATATGTGTAAAAGGATAGGGTTTTTATAGATAAAATATTGGAGGAAAAATTCATCGAGGATGAATATTTGACTAAATTGTGTAATTTTACCCTAATAGGGTAAAAATTAAAATAAAATAAGATCACATTGTTAATGGAAGAATTTATAGAATAATGATGATCAATACGAAGCAATATTAAACAATTAAGGTAATTATGTAATTAAAAACCAATAGATCATTAATACCATTTGAATAAAATGCCCTTTCAATAAAAAAACATGATATGTCTCTTTACAAAAAATGAAATAAAATATTATCATAGAATAAATTCATTAGTTAATAATTACACCATATCAAGGATATCATTGTCCACATTAAGAAAAACCTTTCATGAATTTAACTTTTTAGACCAATAACCCCTTACAACCATTGAAATTACCATGTAAAATCCCCTTAAATAAAATAATTTAAAATTAATAATTTATTTATATGATAATAATGGGACCATGATAAAAATTATTAATCGATATTTGCACACAAAATTAAAAAAAAAGACATTGTTTTAAATAATTTATATGTCTCATTGGTAACAATTTAAGATGATAAACCCCAAAATTGTTTCCTTTCTTAGTAGAATGCACTATAAGATACAAAATATAAAAATAAACTATTTCATTTACATTTTATTATTCAAAATATTTTATAATAATCATTTTTAATTATTATCTACATGTACATTTGCTAGTTATTAAAGATTTTTATTATCATTTATGAGTAATAATGATCATTTTGAACTAGTTTCGTATTAGTGGTATTGTTTTTTAATCTTCTATAGATTATCATCACTCCAATATCTGGAAAGGTAAGATAATTTATTTATTTTTAATTATTTATAATTTTATAATTTCCTTCAATTAGATTTGTAGTTACGTTTCATTTATATTAAATTGATGATGAGAAATCTTCAACGATTTTTTTTTCAAAAAAAACAGTTGTATCATAATAATTCTATTTAGTATTACAATTACAAAAAAATTAAAATATTTATTATCCTATTTATAAAATATATTATCAATAACTATTTTCTCATTATCTTTTATAAATATATTTATATAATGTTTATGTATATGATTTGAGTGGCCCATACATTAACATACCATATTAAATAGATTACTATCAATATGAATGTTGTTTCATTTTGAATATATAATTAATATTAAAATGTAATTATATTAAAGAGACAATTATATTTTTAATTAATAATTTTTAATGAGTTATAAATAAATATAAAATATGTTTTTTGAAAAATAAGATATGTTACTTTGTGTAAGAAGTAGCATCCAGAACACACAGTTATCAATTTCATTCTTTGAAAAAAATTTGGGAAAGAATAAAGATAATAATTTTAATCATTTAAAAGAAAAAATATATTATGTATTCCACTTATATTTGTAAATATCAAATTTATTATAATCATCTGTTGGTGGTGGTAAAGAAATGTAAATCAACGCAACATGGAGGTGATAGTTCCCACAACACAAGAATAATGATTATGTTTTTCTTTAAAGAAAAGCATAATGTTTGTAAATAGTTGTTACCATATGAAAAATAATATAATTATAAAAAAATAATTATTTTAGTACATAGGTATTATAATATTATATTTGTAAAACTAATAATGAAATGAAATGAAAGGAGGTGAAAAACTACAAATATTAATGAATTGGTTTTCCCGAAAAATGAATCCTTTGAAATTGCAGCATTTGGATAATAAAATCTAACTATATGTTCACGAAAAAGTATTAGGATTGAAATTGAAGGAAGGAATCTAGGGTTATAAGATGAAACGAAATTTTATAGGTTGGTCATTAAGGGCTGTTTTTAGACATATTTTAATGTGATGAAAAAGACTTTTCTCTAAATATTTCAACTTAACATAATATCAGAACACACATAGCATGTGAAGAAATAAAAAAAAATAAAAATTACAGTTTTAGGGATGAGATAATGTTGATAATCCATCAGACATAAAATTTCACAAATTTTTTAATTTTATTTAAATTCATTACTTTTATAAATCTCTCTTTTACATTTTGACTTTTGCTATGATTACTAATTTTTTCATATGTAATTTACTTTTAATCACTAAATAATTAATTTAAAATTTTAAATAATTGGAAACTAATTATTCCATATATTAATCCTAATTTTATATTATTTTTTTTGTGTAACGAAAAGAATTTTAGTATTACTACATGATACATTTAAAAAACCTATAATTAAAAAAATTATTTTAATTATTAAAAATGATATATAGGATTAAATTATAAATATATATTTTTTTTATTATTTATATTGGTTTATTATGAAAAAAATAAATGTAATTTAGAATCATCAATGAGAAAAAATCAATTTTTTCCAAAGAAATAATGTTTAACTAAACGAAAATACAATAAGAGATTCTTATATATGATAATATTAATTAAATTGTAAAAAATTGGTTTCATAAATTGATAATATTATTTTTTTAAATGTATAGTTATAAAAAATATTAAAAAATTAATTTATTAAAATGTTTTATACTTTCATATATTTTACATTATTCTTGATATAGTGAGATATGCTAACATTTTATAAAAAATTGTATTTTCACTATCACATAAAATTTAATTTTCCCAACAATACTACAAAAATTCACACTAATATTATTTTGAAATTGAAAATTTAATCATGATTTTTTATTTATGAAATAAAAATTAAATACATATGTTTTAATTTACATTTTAGAGAAATATACAAAATATTTTAAAAAATACAATTATAGGAAAATATCATCTTTAATATTTATGATTTCTCGATATCATTGAAAAAAAATTACAATTTAAGTAATATTAATATATTTATTCATATAATTTAAAATTAAAAAACAACATAATAATAATTTATACAGGGTTGATTTATTTTATTAAAAAATTAATTTGTTAATTGAGAATGAGAAATCTATTTTTAATATTAACTCATATTAATTATATATCCTATTAAAGTAAGAAATGATCATTTATTTCGGTATTTTAATTTTTTGAATGATTCATTCATATTATAATTACTTAGTAACTATCAACTAATCACTTATCATTTGGGTTTGTGGTATTTTTGGAGGAATCTATTGAATTATATATCATTTAAATAAAAATAAACTCCAAAATCCGAGGGTGTTACAAGAATCTCCCCCAAATGTTGTCAGTCCTATTAAAACAACATCATATACTTATAATACATCTAATAGATATTAAGGGATATTATGATTCATCCATCCATTATTGTTATTCCCATAAAATATGAAAAAACATTATTTTTAGAAAATCCACAATCATCCTTTCTCTAATCTAAATATATAGGATCTCTTTGGGGACCTAGTTTTATATGACTCTAAATTAAAATCCATAATCATTTGATGTACCTATATAAAGGGTTGATGAATTAATTTAATGTTTTTATAATTTACCTTATAGAAATTAACCTATTTGTCTTTTTTTGGTATTTATACTCACATGTAAATATATTATAATTAAATTATATATTCAATAAAAAAAATCAACACAGTGGTAAATTTTTTGTCAAAGGTTAATTCAAAATATGGGTACCTAATAAATAATGTGTTTGGTTGAAATTATGATACATAGGATAATCCCAAATAACAAATGATTGTTACAATAGGTAGTGTGTGTTGTTTATCCACAAATCATGAATATCTATCTTCACTAAAATTTGATTAGGGTATAGGAAATCCATGAAATAATGTAATGTGACTGAAACTATACCCCTAGTTTTCATTATCTTTATTATTATTGTCAGAATACAATATATTTTCTTCCCCTAGTTTATCATTGGTTCCCCACAATTCTCTCCCATACCAGATCACCCTTTTGTTCCACATGGATATACATCATATAAGAAAGATATTATTCTTGATGAAAAATTTATTTAAATAATATTATATAATCAAGAGCATGAAAAGAACACAAAAATTATTTTCTTGACTCAATATCAGAATTATAAACACTTTGATATATCAATATAAATAATTAAATCTTCATCCACATCAAATATAGGTCACCAAATGATTTAGAAACAATACTTTTTTATTCATACAAATGAGTATATAGTTCTACCAAGAGTTAATCATATCTTGTACCTCATCATTAAAATTGTTCTATAGTCCTAAACATTATTAAAATAAATAAAATCACTAAATCTATTCTATTTATTTTTTAATACTTACTTTCTCATAAAAATATTTTTTATAATTCAATATAGAAACCTCCTTGAAATACAGAGTTATATACATATAGTTCTTCATTTTTTATGTATAAAATAGTTTTAAAAAATTACTCAAAAATTGACAATGATAATTAATTTATAATAAACCATTTCAAATTCACACAAATATCATTCCATGTTCTACTAATTTTCTCATTATTCAAATAAATTCAAGAATCATTTCAAAATCATAGGCACATAATATTTATTCAATTTAAATCTAAACAAAAAAGTACACTTTGATATATGATATTATCCATCACCAAACCTCCATAACGAGGTCATTTTAGTCTTCTGGAACATATGAAACAAAGATATCATTTATATCAACTTTTATGAACAATATTCTCACTTATCATCTCCATTTCAAATAATTATTAGCCTCATCATTGAAAAATATCATACATATTGATTTGTTTAAAATCCAAGAAATCCAAAAAAAAATAAATATAGTCATATCTATGATGTAATATGATGTGTTAATATACATAATTGGTATACAAATAAATTTTTAAATTTTTTGGTTGAAATTGTATAGTTCTATCTAACTATGTTTTTATCTTATAAATTACATTTTTTTATATAAATGAATAATTAATTAAATTTGCATAATTTCAATAAAAAATAGATTTCATTTTAGATATCAGAATATCAAATATAACAACGGTTTATTTTTTGTGTTTTTTCTAAAAATATTGATTTTTGAGTTAATATTTAAAATGTTTAATTTTTTAATGCATCGATTACTTTTCTTTTAAAAAAATTATATGTTAATGTTATTTTTAAATTCATTTTAATGTTAAATAAAATCATTTTCATTATTATTTCAATAAATTATTTCATGGGAATAAAATTTGTGTTTGATTTTTCTATAGGTTCATTTTTAATTTTAAAAACATCATTTTCTGAAAATAGTGTCCATTGCATTTTCGTAACATATATTTAATGTAATTACTAATAATTACATAAATATAATTTAAAAAATTTATTCCATTTTATGAATATAAATGTTAATATTTATTAATTGGTTTAGTTTAATTTGTGATTATTTTGAATAGTTACCACGGTAAAAATGTGTCACCTTATTAATGAGTAAATCAGTTAATTATCGTAAATAATATTTGATAAGGGAATAAAATTTTATCATAATTCCTTTTGAATGATGGAATTTTTACCATTTTAACATTACCTTCAAACCTGGACCTTTTTTATGTCACACGACCAGTAGTTGGACATTTATTTTTTTTAATTTTTTAGATAAATTAAATATTTTCCACTCCCCTTACTTATGAAAGAGAACCACCTCTCCTATTGTACTTACAAATTTTCAAATATATAACATATCCTATTTTCAAAAAAAATATCATCCAAACATATCTATATGGAGACTAGTGGCCCTAGTCTCACTAATAGAACAATCTAAAAAGTTTTCATATTTCAGGAAACAATGGATTTCCAAATAAGTGAAGATAAATTATTTAAACGACCAAACAATATAAAGGTAAGGGTTATTTCATCAGAACTATATTTTAAATGTTTTGATGTTTTATCTATTTTCTTTAGTATCCTAGATCATTTGTATAGTTAAATTATTTTATTAATATAATGAAATTTAAATTCATTATAAATTTAATATTTGTTTTTTTTGTTTTCAAATTATTTAAAATATATCATTTTAATGTTTTCTAAATTTCATACTTTTGATAACATTACAGAAGATTAAATGGAATCATTCTTAAATATATTCATCCTAAGTAGAATTTACAATTTTCATGACTAATATTATTTTATAATATTCCTATTTAAATTTTCATGGTTTTCATATATTTTGACATATTGACATTTTTTCAATGAATTTTCATTTATTATTATTTCAAAAAAGAGGTAATTTTTTATAATTACATTTAAATATACCCCAAAATTTCTTCGCCAAATCTTCTAAAATATTATTTATTGTGAATTTCAAATTTAAATACATAGTCTCATTTTTATTATGTATTTTATGGTTTAAAGAAGTAGATCTTGATGACTCTTAATATCAATAGAGCTCTCCAAAGCATTGGATAATGATTTTTTCTCCCGGTAATTTTGTTTGAATTAACCGATTATTTAATCCATTACTAATAGTTCTTGTAAGAGTGATTATATAAGTGATACAATGATGATTTATTAAGGTACACACTTCTATATTATATTACAAAAAATTAAATTTCATGGATTTATTTTTATTTTTGAATATATGTTATAAAAAATTTGTATAATGGAATGGTTATGCCACCTTTCTCTGTGAATATTAGGTTTATCAAGAAAATATTTTCAATAAGTTCACATGACCCACAAAAATCCATCTTGAATAATAATTTCTAATCAAAATTTTCATTATATATGTTTTATGAAAATTCATAGTCTATTAAGAATATTTCCTGAGTAATAAAATTGATATTTAATCTCTTTTTGTATTTTGTAAATGGGAATGATTAATATTTGGATTTCTTGACATTGAAAATAGACAAATAGGTTTTTTCTATATCCATTAATATAGTTTTTCATCTCACCCATTATTTAAAAAAAATATACAGGGACTGAAAATGATTAAAAAATATTGATAGGAGTAACATTATAATATTTTTATTCAACTATAATGATGAAAAATAGTTTTGAGTAAAACTGATGTTAAAATTTAAGCTTAATTTTTTTGAGAAAAATTATTATTTTGAGTCGAAGTGTCCACCTTTTTATATGGGTTTCATCTATTTTTTTAAACTATTAACTGGAATAATTCTCAAATTATACGAAATGGAATCCCTTTTCAAAATTCATGTAATTCTCGGATGATTCTGAAATGGGTAATTATAGTAAGTTTCATAGGACTAATATTGATATCATTAGATTTTAGTGTATTGTGAAGAGACACATTATTTCTTAATAAAATATTCTTATAATATTATTGGGTAGATTTTAGAGATTATTTTCTTAATTTATCTAATCCATGTCCAGTCATAATGGGTTATCACTAAGGGAATATGGGGTCTGTGGAAAGAAGATATTGTCGGTTAAATAATAATCCAAGAAAGAAAACTGGAATGATTGGGAAAATATAAATTTATGTATTGATAAATTAATCGATATAGGATATTGACATTAGCACCCATGAAACATAGTGATTGGATTACCTATTGAAAAAATTTTATATTATGTACAAATAAATGATATATTACCCTATAAGAATTAGTGGAACTATAGTTAAAATAGTATATAAATTAAGGGTCAAATCTCAAGAATTTATATTTTAGGTTTTGGGTTGTTCTTATCTTAAAAAATTAGCCTTTTCCAGTTAACATTTTTATGGTGATAATGATAAGTGCTGCTCTTTGATTTAAAATACCAAGTAAATGGATGCGATTGATGTCGTAGAGTATAAATTATTTTATACTATTTTTTTCATAAGTATTTTTCTATTCATTATCTTCATAAGATGGAAATGATATTTTTTGAACTAGGTAAAAAGGATGAGTAATCTTTGCAAAATATAAAACCAATTTTACTAGATTTTTAGGGTTTGCATAAAATATCATTATGCAAATTTATATTTAAATTTGATGGTTTCAATGAATATTGGAACCATACATGTGAATTTATTTAGCATTATTTGAATTTTAATGATATGAGAATTATTTAAGGAGTTCTAAGAAGGCCTCGATAATTTTTATTGGATTATATAAAACACATATAATAATTGGTCGTAGTGGTTATCAATGAGAAATTATTCGTCAATGAAATAAGAAGGTAGGAGTCCTAAATATATATATTTCCATAAGTGTGGTGAGAATCATTCATGGTAATGCCTTATAAATTATATAAAATGAGATTGATCTTTTATTTTAGGAAATTTGGCTAATGATCTCTTTGAAAAGAATTCTAGTAATGGATATACCAAATATGATAGGTATGTAAGGAGTGGTTCGAATGCAATGTGATATGAAATTATATTTATAAACAAATGAATAAATGAATTATTGAGGGGAATCATTATGGCTGTAATAATAAGGGTGTTCTAATTTCATCTTAAACAACATTGGAAAATGTAATACCATAAAATGAAGGGGTTATAGGTTCATTACATTTCATTTCAGATTCTAATACCATTCATGATTTAGCGACTAAAAATTTATTTATTTATCACAAATTTTCTAGTAAATTGAATCATTACATCATGGAATGGAGGTAATGTTTTTAGTAAAAACTCTTTCTTTATAAATTAAGGAAATAAATATTCATATGATTCTTTTTATTATTATCTATTGAATGATATCTAGATAAAATCATGTTATCCTACCCATAGTAGAGGTTGATGTTTTCCTTGGTATATATTTTTTTTCTATTTATCACGAAAAATTGATTATAGAGATAAGGAAGCTATATTAAAATTTTCAAAGTGATTTTTAATTTTTTTATAAATATTTTTTCATAGCTATGATAACATATCTTGAAGCATTGAAATTTATTAGAGATCAATTTTTTATCAGGATCACATTATATGAAGGAATAAAGTTGATCATTTTACTTATTCACATATAGTAAATTAAAATATGGATATATTCTCTATTTATTTTACATATATTATTCATAAATTGATAATTCATTCTACTATTGATTTAGTTTATGATGAAAATCAATTTCAAAATCACTTTATGGAATGACATTAGGTGAGTTACTAGAATTAGATGTGCATTTATATGGTTTTCTTGATAAGTGTTTCATCTTCCCTAGAACATGTCCTCAGGTTTCACCGATTTTTATTTTTTTAAATATGTATGGATCATTGAAAATTATCATAAAATATAGAGAAATCAATAACTTCACCGTTGAGAACAATCATCTATTTCTTCATATGAATGATTATATTTATCATCTCCTAAGAGAACAAAAATATTCAAATGTTGATCTATAGCCTAGTTATAATTATATGATGCTATAGGAGTAATACAATAAAAAGTAAACATTTCATACTATTTAGATTCATAACAAGTTTGTGGATACCCCATCTGGGTTATCAAATTTATCATTTATATTTATCGATCATCATAATATAATATTTCATGGGTTTTTGGATGAATTTGTTTTGTTTATATTTACTGAAATTTTATATCATTTAAGATCTTTTTATAATATTAGAAACATATATTATATTATTTACAAAAACTAGAAAATATTCTGGAAAGTAAAGTATATTTATTTTTCAGCTACAACACATTCTATTTTATAAGAATATTTTTTCCAATGATAGGAAATAATCTGACCCTTCTAAAACCAAGGAAGTTGTATAATGTTTGATACCTCTAAATTTTAGTGATAATAGAGGATTTCATAAAATACTAGGTCATTACGGAATTTATTTGGGGAACTTTTCACCATTGGATAGCCCAAAAACAATGGTAAAATGAAAATCAGTTAAATTATTTTGAATGATGTGATGTGATTAATGATTTTGATAACATAAAAGATGATTGGATAAAGATCAATTGTAAGAATTTTCAATAGGAAATTTTGAATATTTTTTACAGTGATTCTTCATTGAAATGATTTTTTGTGTTGAGAAACACAATGATCGTGAAATTGCATATGATTCATGTAAATTGAAACACAATGAGAAGATATACCCAACACATTATTTTTAAAATATCGTGGTTGTTTTTTTTTTGCAAATTTGGTGGCATCATTTATATAGGGTAAGAAAGGAAATATATACAAAACAAAAAAAATTAATGTATATATTCACTCAAAAAGAGTTGAACATGAGATAGTGAAGAAAGAGAGAACAGATAAATAATTTTTATTTCATGACTCCTAATCATATATATAGTGAAAAAATGAAGTCGAGCCCTTAATTTGGAAATATAATTCATCATTCAGATTGTTAATGTTTAAAATTATCCTTTATTTAATATTTAATGTATATTGGTCTTGAAATTTTCTATATACAAACCTATTCTATTTTTCCTAATTATAAACCCATTGATCATTCTTCATATTAAATATACACACTCATTAGAGAAATTTCATTTTTTTAATAAATAGTATAATAAGTCACGAACGATAAGATGACTATGATTAATATTGTTAAATAATTTTTTATCGAATTTTGAGAGAGGTTATGTGTTCTGAATGATTACCAAATAACGAATGCATTGTTTTGTGAATCCCATAGATCACTATTTTTTTATATTGGTAGTAGTATTTTTTACATGTAAATTCTAGAATATTTTTCATGGGAACATATAAATAATATTATTGTATATTTTACAATGAAATGTTTCCATTGTAACCAAGTTAGTGCTAAGTGAAAACTATTATATGGTGTTCATCATCCTATGGAAATTACTAAAGGTAATCTGGAGACTAAATTCATGTATAATGTTGTGGGAGTACCATATTTATATATATCAACATAGTAATATGAATTGTGGTATTGTCTACCATTTGAAAAGATCATTAGATTTCCATCCTATTCTAGAAATTATATATCTAGATCAACTTGCAGGACATTTTCTGAATGTGATAGGTAGATTAAATAGGGTATATATCTCTATTTTATATTATTCTGATCAAAAAATTTGATCATATTTTTGGAAAGGAATAAAATATTCATTGGGTATAGAATTTAATTTTAGCATAACAATTCATCCTTAATAAGTGTACAATCAGATTTAATGAATCAAAATTTTGAGGATATTATTATATCCCTTTCATTGGGTGTCCTGGGATGTTAGGATCGAGATATTTTTTAGTTTATTTTTTTTAAATAATAATTTTCAATCCACTACATAGATGGTCTCTTTTGATTAAAAATATGGGTCATGGTTTTAAACCCTGCAATATTTGGAAAATCGCAAAGAAAAGATATTGTTGAAATCTAAAAAGTAAATTGGAATGGTTGAGAATATAAATCTGATTCAATTAGACATTAGGACAAATCAAAGTATGGATATGATTTATATTGATCATAGGATGAAATATTTATCATTTTTGTAAAACATCATGATATTCATTATGTATCTCTATTGAAATGTGTTTTAGATTATGGATGAAATAGAAAGGTAAGACTAATTTTTTTTAATATATTCAAATTTATTGAGAATGTTTCAAATGTTTCATTAATAGTACAATTAAATTTGAGTATATTTTAGGTACATGATGTGTTTAATGTTCCACTTCTTTGTAAAAAATACCTCAAGCCTCTCAAATTTCATGCCTTGAGGTAGTACCATTAAAAGAGAATATTTCTAATGAGCAATATCTTATATAGATTTTATATCATAGAGAGTAGTTACTTTTAAATAAGGGTGTTGAATAGGAAAATATTCTATGGATGTATCATATGAATGATGATGAAACATGGGAGTCCCAAAAATCATTGAGGGAAAAATACCGTTACTTATTTATGTACTGAAACATTTATGAGGATGAAATTTCAGAAGATTGAATGAATTTTAAAACATGGTTAATCATAAAATTAAATTAATATTATAATTTTAAGAATTCCTTATAACTATTAATATTTATCATATATTTATATATAATTTTATAATTTTTCCATTTGGGAAAGAAATTATTTTTTTAACAAGATTGTTTTCCCATTAATTTCATGGTTTTATTTTAAAAATTGAAATTTCATTGTTTATGTAAATTATATTTATAAAATGGAATTTATTTTTTTTATCAGAATTTTATATTTATATTAGGATGTATTTTTTGTATATTTTTTATGATTATTGTTTTAAAAATATTTGGGGAAAATAACAATTTTTGAAAAACTATAATTTTTAATCATTGGAATATGTAATTTTATGTTTCTGTTTTATTTTGTATATTTCTAAATGTAATATATGATCCACTTTAGTGATTATTGTTTAAATAATTCTATAGTAATCAACATTAATTTTTTGGTATATGATCATTTTTAGCATAAAAACACAATTTTCAAAATAAAATTCACTTTTATTTTTTTCACTTATATAAAATGTAATTTCTTCCACTTAAATAGACTGAATATTGAAATATAGATTACATATTTATAATTTTATTTCTCAAATATCAAAATGAGATAAATTTTATTTTTTCAATATTAATACTAACTAGGGTACAAATGTGTCACTGAGATAAAGGAGAAATTGGATTAATTAGGGAAAATACAAAGGGATATTTTAAGAAAATATTAACTGAATTATTATTTAATGGTGGGATTTTGACCTTTAACATATTAAATTTATATGGGATATTTTTATAGCAACATCATTATGAGAAAAGGATTGATAATAATTTAAATTCTATATAAATTACATGGGTGTCTCGACGTATATATAAATATGCACCAATTTTCCTCTCTTACTCACACCTCATGATCACTCCGTCCCATCCATGAACTACACAAATATGTCCCCCACATAACTTCAAAAATTATAGTATAACATCTCTAACAAAAATACCAACCTATTGAAAAATAAGGTGTAGGACAAGGGAGTTATTCTTATTAATAAGTGATGATTTATATGAGTCGAATATCAGACTTGAGGAATAGAATTATTCATTAAAATATTATTTTAAAGGTCTAATATTTGTATTATAAATTTCCTCTATATCCATGTTTTTTGAAAAATTTCTAGTATGATATTTCCATACAAAAATGTAATTCCAAATTCATTATAAACCATGTTTGACATTCCATTATAATGTTTTTAAAATATTTTTTTGAACGTCATCCAAATGGGTTATTTATTATATTTCTAATAACACATGAGAACATTCTTTTTTAATATATATTAAATGAACATAATTTCTAATGGTCATAGCCATTATTCATTAAGAATATTTCACTATATTATTTCAATTTTTCATAATAGTATATTATTTCCCATTATTTTATGATTTTTTTAAATTAATTGTTTTCAAGAATATGGTTTTTTATTAATAATTCTATATTAAAGAAAAATGTGATTCTAAATATTTGATAAAAGGAATAATTAATGAAATTGTATGATTTAAATGAACAATTTTTCAATTTTTATATATTTAATTTACCTTTGACCGCATTCATGATGATGGGTAACCCTAATCACTACTGGAAAACTAACCTATACCAACGGTTTGGAACCGTTGGTATAGGCCTCAAAACCGTCGGTATAGCCTATACCAATGGTTTGGAGAACCGTTGCCAAGTAAGCCTTTGGGATAGGGCTACACCAACGATTTTGGGAAAACCATTGGTATAGACCTATAACAAAGATTTTGGATACCATTGGTATAAGTAATATGAAAATCTATACCAACAGTTATGGAACCATTGGTATATATATTTCAAAAAAAACATTCATTGGGATTTGATCCCATGACCCCTAGTTTATTATTGAATGACATAACCACTAACCTAACATGAATTTTGTGAACATAATTACATAAATATATATATATATATATATTCTCATAATTTTTTTTAATTTTTATTTATATAATGTTATCGGTAAGAGGAACTGATAAAAAATCAAAGGATCTATACCAACGGTTGTCAAAACTGTTGGTATAGGTCTATAACAACGGTTTTGACAACCGTTGGTATTGATTTTGATCCTGGATTTTGATTCTGGGTGAAGGCTGATATATGGGGGACATTTCCCAATAGTTTGGGCAAACCATTGGGAAAGGTGGCCACAATGTGGAATTTTCCCAACGGTTTGGCCAAACTGTTGGGAAAAGTGGCCTTAAAGTGGGATTTCCAAACAGTTTGGCCAAACCGTTGGGAAAGGGAACCTATACCAACGGTTTTTACAAAACGTTGGTATAGAAGTGTTGGGAAAAGTCATATTTCCAGTAGTTAATTTAACTCTATAATGCATTGGGTAATGATTTTTTTCTTCTAGGATTTGTGTTGGAAATAACCCAGTATGTAATTAAATATTTATGTTATCTTATAATTAATATTTTAAGAGTGATATGAATATGACGTACCATGTAACATATATGAATATTTTATTCTTTCAAATGAGTCTTTATGTATTCTTTATGATTTAATAGGGAATGATATTAGGAATTTTATTAATGAAATGTTTATTAATGTTTTGAGAGTGATGTTTTTTTTCTTCTAAGAAATGTTTTTCATGGAGTACCCATGTTTCAAAAGTGGCCCTCATGATTATGGTTTTTACATTATAATATATTATATAATATTTTCAGAAAATAATTTTTGAATAACATTTATTCATGTGTAATAGGAAAACATTCATCTCAAAGATTATGATGTGACTGGGGATATATTTATTACTGTATTTCCATTTTATAAAAAAAATTAATGAGTTTATTTCATATTATATCCCATATAGGTCTTTTTTTCCCATTCTATGGTTTCAAATTAATTTTATATACAAAAACCTTTAGTTTAAACTATTATGATAGCTAATATTCCAAAAAAATCAATATAATATGATTTAAAATATTAGATTACTATTTTGGTGGAAGATAGGATTTTGGGTGAATCTATACACTTTTTATGGCACAGTTTTCACTAAATTCTCAAAAAATAAAAATAAAAAATATATTTAAATGATAATGAAGTGAAATACTAATCTTTAATTATAAAAATATATGTTGATTATTTGTTTGGAATTATGTTAATAATATTATGTTTCCATTAATCAAATATTTTATCTATTTTTAATATACTTTTTTAATTTTTATTACATTTTTAAGAGGATAATTTCATAAATAACATAATAAAGTTGTTATACATCCCATTGACATTATTATTCTTCCATTTTTTATATTTTAATAGATATATTATGTTTTAATTTCATTATATAACATATCATATAAATTAGCCTATTTTTTATATTTCATCACTTTATCTTAGGGAAGTATTTTATATTTTCATTGAATGTTTTATACATTTATTTTTACCATAACAATATTTTCATAAATTAATCCAAAACTTAACTAATCCTTTCTATCCATGTGAAGAATGT
This sequence comes from Viscum album, assembly GCA_963277665.1. Taxonomy (NCBI): domain Eukaryota; kingdom Viridiplantae; phylum Streptophyta; class Magnoliopsida; order Santalales; family Viscaceae; genus Viscum; species Viscum album. The sequence continues at coordinate 203,115,127 of OY728128.1, forward strand.
TCATGAAAACTCAAAATAATTATTAATCACCTTCTAATGGATATTAATGATGTTTAAAAACATATTCAACATTTAAAAAATTATTTTTGATTATTCTGTCTCAATTAAGATATTTATGAAATATATAATGTTAATAAATTATTATATTATATATTCAAATTGATATAGCTTACTAGTAATCAATGAATATTGTTATAGGGGACCAATGACTAGGACTAATCAATCTACTACTATGTAGTAATAGTTAATATTGTTTCTTGATCCTTATACAAAAATGAAATGACATACTTATATATGATGACAATTGAGAATGATCGCGTCTTTTTTAGGCAAGAAATGACAGAGAAGGGAATCATAAGAGGATTTAAAAAGTCATACCTTACTCAAAATATTAATCATCCTTATATGTTAAAAATATTAGGTAATATCAAAGGGATGATTTGTAGATTCTAAATAAGGTGGTATAAATAATAACGAGAAATGTATTAGAATTAAAAATTAAAAAAGTGGAAATTATATTATTTGAAGGATTATTTTGTTTAATATAAAACCAAGAGATAATGAAAGATTTAATAGATGATGCATATCACTCCACATTCATTTTCCACATTAGTATTACATATATGTGTAGAGATCAGAGAGAGAAATTCATGATGAAATAAGAAGATATAGACAGATAATTATATTTCATAGAGCATTGTATTCTTGAAAGTGAACATAGAATATAATATTTCAAAGGTGATAATGAAACCATTGTAATTACAAGAATTATAATATGATAAAATCAATGTGAGTAATTTTAATGGTCTTATGAATACCTAAGATATAAATATTTACATATGGTTTGTGGTAGATGGAGGTTAAAATTTTAAACACATTATCATCGGTAAAACAACTTACACATAATAAATATACAATTATAAACACAAGATAAGTAGTGAAGTTACATAAAACAACATTATTGATTTTATTTTATCGATATCCAAGGTTATCCAAAATGTTCTAAACGTGTCTTCTTTATTTCCTGAAAACAATGTTTTACTTATTCATATAACATCACCCATGGGAAGGTAGTATATATTTAAAGATGATACAATTTATTGATGAAATTAATAAAAGATACTTTATAAATTTTAAAGGAGTATAAGATCAACATATTCCACTTACTGGGTTATCACCAAATAGTATATTTAACTCAATAATCTAGATTGGTAATTTTGAAAACACCAATAGGATATTTTTAATATTCCCACACTATTGGATGATTTTGTAATGTGTAACCTATTATGATATAAATAGGAAAATGATACAGAAGTGAGATTAAAAACTATTGGTCAACATATATAATCAGTAAAACGTTTATTGATGTTTTATTATAACATTCCTCATTGAGACTTAAAGTATGATATTGGAGAAAGATTATTATTTGGAATATATCAATGTATAATATGAATGAGGTTTTAGGAGAAACAAAATATGAGTCTGAAATACATTTCCACTTGATGATCATTTATTTCATGGGATATTTTACCCAATGACTATAACTATCATAAATTCAATCCCAAGTACATGATGTGTTCTAGGAATCCCACTTGATGTCATATATACTAGATCATCAGCATTTACTTAATATAAAGGTGTAATATTTGGAGAATAATATATCTTACATGTAGTAGTCGGTGATGGTCTTGGTTCATGGATACACTATTATATTATATATTAAAATTCACCAACATAATTTAATACTTAATAACCATAATTATGAAGAGGAAAAACATGAAATTAAAGATATAAACTAATTGGAGAACACTCATCTATATTAACTAGTATGTATGAATTGAAATATTTAGTAAAATAATTCACGATGAAGGAAAACTATAATGAACAATAATTTTCCATGTTAAAATGACTTCTGAATATATACATGTAAAAATATTTCACATACACCACATAAAAATATGATTTTTTTATTCCATTAACATTGAATATTAAAATGATGAATAAATTAATGAATGGAATTTTACATTGTGAAATTAGATAATAAATACAATTAAATCATATAATTATAATTATAAAATTGGGTTTGTCTGAGTCTTTTTGAATTTTAAATGATCTGAACAATACTAGAAAATAAAAAATTAAAAAATGATTTCATTTTTTAAATAAAATATTTATAACATTAAAATGAAAATATTTTAAATAATGAATGAATGAAGTAAGAGGAATAAAATAAATTTTATGTCCTTTATGACAATTATAAACTTGAGATATAGACTTCTTAAATAAGATCAGCATAAAGGTATTTTAACTGTTAGAATAGTAACATGACCTAATAATATATAAATGACCATTATGGTAAATTCAAAATTAACATTATAGATTATATTGATTATCAATTAAATAATAAAAAATATATATAGAAATACCATATACTAAATTATCGATTAATATATCAAAATTTATCTGTATATTTAAATTTTCATGATAAAATTTGTTCAATTATTGAAAAATATTGTCATTATCTACCACCGCAAAATAACAAAATTTCAAAATTTAGAAACCTATTATTAATCATTGATGTTATTTTATAAACATCATTTCAAAATATGGTAATTATGTTTTTTATATTCATTAATAACAAATGATATAGGTGAATATTCATACACATTAAAATATTACATTAATATATAATTTATATACATGATTAATTACATATTTAATGATTGATACATTACTTTTCTTAGATTCAAATATTTAATTTCCTATACATGTTTGTAAGAATCAACATTATTGATAGTATTTACAAAAAATTAATTTTATAATGAATGTTTTATTAAAAAAATTCTCTCTCATCCTCTAATAAATAATACCCCGCCTCTTATCACACCATATGCCTCATAGTATTCCAATTAGTTTCCAAATATTATCTATAATATCTATTATCATGTTTCGGTGGGTTCTGGCCTCATCAAAATAGCACCTCATAAATCATGAACACAATTAAAAGGGGTGTTATACCTAAGACTAAGTTATAAAATTATAATCATAATAATTACTTTCAATTATTTTACTTATTTTTTCTACATCACAAAATTTGATCAAAATGATTCATTCATTAAAAATTGATGTTAATACAGTATTTCTTAACTATATAGTTATATAATTAACATAATATTTTTCCATTTTATTATGCATTCAGTGATAGTTTTTTTAACATCTTATTAGAGTATAATTAAAAAAACTATTTTTCCCATAATGTTTAGTAATAACAAATAACTATTTGGTTAAATATAAACACTATATTGATATAATTTTTTATTCGTATTCTTTTTTTGTATATAATGATTAAATTATTTTTAATATTTATTTTCATCGTATATAGTGAAGCCAAATTAACTATTCAACCAATATATAGTAACAGTTATATTTAAAAATCCAATCACACATTGTACAAATGATTTGATAATTAGAAACATGTGAACATAATCAATGTACTAACCTCTATATGATTACACATATATAGTTATTTATACATTTTACAATATCATTGATAATTACTGAAATTTTTATGTGATTGTAGATTAATGAGACAAGCTTCCTCGGGTTGATGGATATGAACATTGTGTTTAAAATAAATATAAATAAATGAAAATAAATTTATAACTACAAATAAAATAAATGGGAATATTGTTTTAATTAAAACTAATTAATGAATTTAATATCATTATTCATGATACTGGTCACACATATTAGACCATCTTATTATCCATGGAAAGATAATTGCTAAATCACATTCCTTTTATTAGAATATAGTCACTCTTGATCATTATTTTTCATTATCTCTGGCATCAAAAATTATCCCCCTTATATGTTCTAAATGGTTTATTAATTCATATATACCATGTCTATTTTACATTTTATTTTTAAGGATTTTTATTTTTTTGACGTTCTCTTACAAAAATTTATAAAACAAATAGTCAAGATGAAAAGGGAATTTTTCAATTTCTTATTATTTTTCTTTTATAATAGTACTTCATGATTTTATTTTATATTCATTGTTATATAACACATAAATTTTATTCGGTAAAATATTATAATTCATGTGTAGTTTGGAATAAAACCTTATATAATTTAACTCTTCAATATCACATTAAAATTTTTTAAAACATTCTCAAATGTGATTACAATTAAACAGACCGATTTACATTTTCTTATGATTTTTTTAACCTCTGAACTACCATCATAAATTTTGTTGCATTATTAAATTATGAATATCCAAAATTCTTCAACCAATTATTTTATTTGGAGAATTTATTATAGATAATTTTCTTGATATATCATTACGTAACCCATTTCATTCACATATGTCATTTAAATGATAAAAATTTATGAATGATTCCATTGTATATAGAACACATATGCATGAAATATTATGATGTGATGGTTGGGTGACCATGTTTATATCCTTATAATCGATTAGGTATTTATTTATATCTCATGGTATTATTATTTTTTATTATGATGTGATTAGTTTCTCCCATAATATTATTTATTAGCAATTTGTACATTTTTCCATATTAATATCTTTACATATGAGACATTTATATTTTAAATTTTTTTCCTAAATAATAATCTTTTTCATATTTCAAAAAATAATACTATATAAAACACTTTCACCACATAGTATTCAAAACATAAAAAATTACAATCATTCTACTTAAAAAAATATATTCAGATAATGTATATATGTTATAAAACTGAAATTAGTACAAATGTAAACATATAAAATTACCATAACAAATGAATCCAGATCATCTGATCTTCTGGAAATATCACATTCATTAAAAATATTATAAAAAAGTTAATCTCATTAACAATGAATTCAACATCTAAAAAATAAATAATAAATTCCATTGATTGGTATTGAAGTGAACAAATAATTATGGAAAAAATGTTTATTTATATGATGTATATAACCAACATGACAACTAGAATTGCATTATAAATGCTGGAATAATAATATGTATATTGAGAATAGTATCCTAACAATTATAATAGTTTTTATCACAATTAAAATGTCAACATGAACAATAAAATATTAAAATTAAATTTAAATAATATTTTCGTCACAAATATCATGAAATAATAAATAAATATTGAAATTACAATTTTAATGAATGTATATTGAAATTTTTCATATTTTTTATTTCTATATATTTAGTAAAAACCATATTTTTTTATTAATATTAAGTAAGATATAATATTATTTTGGAATAATGAATAACAATTTTGTATTCAGTGTTCTATAATTAACAACGGTTATTTTTTTAATTTCATAAAAAAGAACAATTTTTAAGTGAATAGTACAAGTTTGTCTTTACATAAACTGTACGTTTTTATTAAATTTTTAATAATTTCATAAAATCCTAATCAATTTTTAAAAAAAACTGGATCAACTAAAAGAAATAAAATAAGATAATATAAAAATTTAAAAAAATCTGTTCTAAATATTAACTAAAATTTTCAATATCTAAAAATATAAATAAATCAATTATAAAAAATCATTTTTCTTCCTAATATTTTTTTTAAACATATAAATTATTTTTATAAACAATTTATAATTCATAAAAATATTTTATTTTTATTGAAATATGACTCATACTATGAAAAATATATCAATTTAATGTTTAACATTTAAAATAATAATTTCTTTAACATTTTATCTCCAAAGTGCACATTCCCTCATGTAAAAATATAGCCTCTGCATTCCATTTGTTAATCCCATATCATCTACTTATAAAAGCCCTATATTTTTTAATTTCTATCCTCTTGAGTATCTCTTTTAACTCAGTTAAGTTATACTATGACCCATCACCATTACTTCAATAATTTAGTCCCATAAAAATAGAATAAGCATCATTAATGAGGTAATCCTACACTCCATTCCATTCTAATTTATTTCACATATTTATTGTACTCTCCAAATTTTATTTATGTTTCTAATATAATTAAAATTTAAATTCCTTAACAAATAAAATTTTAAAACTATTCTGATATTGAATAATCATTTCACTACATTAAAAGTCCATATACTCTCTTCAACAAACTATTTTTGGAAAGTATCATTAATGACCCTTTTCATCCACTTATATGGATGAAAAAAATGATTTACCAATCACCATATTCGGGGATGTTTAGTTTAGAATAAAAAATATTTTAATTTATTTTAATTTATTTTAATTTATTAATCAATATTTATGTTAATTAAAAAATTATTAACTACAATGAATAAAATTTATAAAAAAATAACGATATTATTCAATATAAATTTTCAATATAGAGATTGAATATTTATGTAGAGAAATATATTTTAGTAGTTATAATTCGGAGATAATAATTAAAATTAATATAACACTATCAGATTAGTTTTTCAAAAAACATAATTTTCTTATATAAAAATTTACAATTTTTAGAAATGAAATATAAAATATGTCAAGGTGAATCTCAAACAGAACTATTTCCATTTTGCATCATATTACCATTTTTTCAAAATGATTCTTCTATATTCAATTTTAATTTATTCCTTTTTTTTTATTAAATGGGTATACATTTAATTGAACAGTTTATATAAATATACAATAACACTTTCATTATCTTTTTTAAAATTCATTTCATGGGAAAAACACTCATTCATGCCTCAAATGTTTTTTATTTTTATCTCCAATATGTATGATTTATTCATTCCATATAAATCCATTACATAAAAAAATAATGTTTTCCCATCATATTTTGAGTCCTTAAAATGTATTATTTTACATTTGACTAATGAAACCACTATGGAATAATTTTTCTCATGGTTTTATATCATTATTATAACTAATTTTTATTTTCAATTCCACATGGAATACATCATATTTATCATATTTTGATGTGGTGTACAGGCTTATAAGTATAAAAATATCCAATTTATTAGATACTTTGATATATCTCACTATTTTTCTTATTATGAACTATCATTATGCCACAATTGTTCATTATATATGAGGTGATGACTTGTACAATGATTTTTTTACAGACAAGATGTTATATTTATTCAAAACATACATGTGGGTGTTTTAACATTATGTTAGGTTATTTCAATATTTTTCGTATTATGTATTCCACATCTCATTTAAAAGATTACTTAATGCTAATGAGTATAATACTTTTCTAACATTATTATTATTATTATCACCCATGTACTTGTTGATCTGTATATTATGTTACTTTCCTATTATTCACCTCCTTAATAAGCATTTATAACACTCATTTCATGATACATTTCCTCATTTTATTACATTTAATAATATTAATATGAATTATAGTTTGATGAATTATGTATTATAATTAAATAAATTAAATGATTATTTATTTTTATATTGTGTGTACTAAATATTCCAATGATTGTACAACATTAGATTCTGTGTAATTCTGTTTAAATTTTATTATTAAAAATATGTATTAATCATGTATGAGTGATTTTGGACTCTTTTATTGTTACAGGGAAGTGATTTTTAAATTTTTGAAATATGATATTAAGAGATAAACTAGGATAAAATTAGAAAACCAATAGGTGATAATTTCTTAATATATTTACTAGTTTGAAAATTTTAGTGATTTATTATTCATTTGGTTATATTCTATCATTTCCTATTATAATTATTAAAATTGTGGTAACCATGAAAAATAAGAACCAATGCCCACGTGAAGGAAAATGATAATATCGGTAAAATAACATTTATAAGGAAATGGTAGGTGATGTTAAAAACCTAAAGGAGGATGTTAATATACTTTTCTATTTTGTGAGTAATAATATAACCTAAATAGAATTAACACCTTCACCCTAGAAAAGGACATAATCTATCTAGTCCTTTATTACCAAACACCCATTAAAATATAGTGGCACTTATGTTCCTCTTATCATGCACTATTGGGTTAAATCCATGGAAAATATATTTTTCCTTATCTGTAGCTTAAAGAATTGAATTAACATTCATATTGTATACTATTTAAAAAGGATAAATTGAATAAAGTTTGAAATTGATAAGGAATACGCAGCAAGAGGTTGTTGTGAATGAATAATAATGTGATAAATTTCATATGATATTTCATATTATCTATCTATCTTAAAATATTCACACGAAAATAAGGAAATAATTTCTTTAGAATGGAGAAATTGATAGTGAATCTCCCCCCAGGATTGAGGATAATTTAAAAATTATTACAATGTAATTATCATTTTTTTAATCAACAATGATAAAATATAGATATATTTTTTGGTGGAAAAAAATAACAAATCGAAAAAATATCTAGCTATCATAGAATTTTCTTATTATCAATTAGTGTTTTGGTTTGGTAATAAATTATAAAATGTGTTTATAGAACGGCTCCTTAGACGTAGTGTTATAAAATTAAGGATGTATTTTCTTATTTCAGTGTCAAATGAGAATGTATAAAAAAAGATACGACCACCAACATATCAAATATATTGATAATTAAAAAATAATAAATTCTTAAAAAAGGAATGAGGAAATTCATCAACTATAGAATATAGGGCCATTAAAATCATGAATTCTAATGAGGCATTACGCAGAAGGTAAATATAATGGGGGTAAGGACGGAAACACCTAATGAATCACTCATGAAATAAATATTTAACTATATGGAACTAAGAAAATATAAAATTTAGTTCACCAAACCAAGAGTGCATGAAGAAAATCTACATCAACAACCAACAATGATATATTTCATGGGGAAATATTACACTATCAAAATTGTGGAGGTGATACCAGAAAAAAAGTTTTACAAGGAACAATATTCCTTCATGAATGGAGATTATTTATTTAATTTATTTCTTACACATTTATTAATACCATGTCATTTATTTTAAATAACATTTTCAATACCCAAAACATACATGTAGAGACACTTTAGAAAACATGTAGTGGTGAAATAATTAAAACCCAAATGTTAGAATCTTCTCTAGTTAGTTTGTAATATTTTAGAACATAAAGCCCATTAAATTGATAGAATAATGGCAGATGAGGGGACAAGAACTGTTCATAAATTATTTTGGGGGAAAGATAATATTACAGATAGAAAATATATATATATATATCGATGATTTAGAGGCATGGGGGCTTGGAATACGCTGTTTCTTGGGAGTAGTTATGGAATAGGGTAATGTGATGTAGTATAGGGGTCAATGTTTTTTTCTAATGTAGTTTATGGAACTATTTTAGCAAGGATAGAGTTTATGTAGTTGATATGAGTTACCTACCAATGGTGATATGTTTTGGGGAGGTATTCTATATTGTGGACACATGGAGAAGTAAGCTTCAAAGATCAATATTTTTCAGTGTAGCTATGATTTGTAGCTGGGATTTAGTGTAGCCCTTTTATGATTATTGACTTCTATGAAATAATGGTCTTAGTTTTTTCAAGGTATTCCCACTATTTTATTTTTTATAGGGTTTGAAGAAATCCATGTTTCTTAGAGGTAATACTACCCATCCATGTTTTAGGAAGGATCTTCCTTTTCCACCCTAGTCCCATACCATTTTCATAATTTTGGGGCATAGTGTTGTGGGTTGTGTTGTGGTATTGTTTTTTCCATACATTTTATAAAAAATAAGATCCCAAAAAATACTATAACATATCTATATTTCTTGTCACTAATTTTTTGACCCATGTGTATCCCATGGACCTTATTAATCCTCCTTTGAATACTATTCAATTGTAATCTTGCGGGGTCAACCTTTTTGGTTATATGTGAGTTTCTTATCTTCCCAATTCTCCATATTTCTCTTTATTCTTCATCCAAAAAAGGTTTTTTTTAAATCAAAACATAATTTAAAAGATATTTTTGTATGGAAACGTTGTGGGGTGTGGTGTTTTGGTTGATCCTGGTGTTTTACATTATCGATGTACTTGTTCATGGCCTCCCTATTGTTCTACCCTTTTACAGTTGCTTGGAAAGCCTCGATTACCATAGGGGATCCTATATTTCACATCTCGATGTATCATGTGGGATAGTTTATTCTGTTATAATCTATTGGTATTATTTTATTAATTGAAATAATGAACATAATTATTTATTTTAATTTAAATTTATGGGTAAGGGGAATGTTTCATCTATTTTACAACTATTGAAATGGTGGATAATATGATTATATATGCTTCATGGGTTCAGAAAAATTATGTTGTTGGGGAATATTTTTTTTTACTATGGCTGATATTTTTGTGGAATCCCTGTTGTGTGGTAATTTTTTTAACTAAAATGGAATTGGATGACAACTTATAGGAAGAGAAAAAAAAATTTCCCCTAAATCTTGTGACCTAGGTTATAATTACCGTGAAATAAAAAAGTGAAATTGATGAAAATCGCCTCGATATATTTGATAAAAATTATTTGAATGATGTGATGTGTTATAATGTGTGTTTGTGTTTTGTGTTAGTGAAGTGTGGATGCATTGGATGATATGTGGTCACAACATATGGTTGTCAAGATGATGAGGTAGTTTTGGTTGAGAAATGGTTGAAATATGGGGCTTATTGGAAAGAAAATGATGGTTAGTTATGACATGTTGTGTTATAATAGAATCCTAGGTAGTATTTCAAGTAAATAGAAAAATTGTGGATAGAAATATAGTTGTTTGAAATGTTCAATGAATTCTTTAAATAAAATAGTGTGTTTTGTAAAATTTGTCGGACGATTAAATTTTAAATAAATCAATTGGAAAAATTATGGTGGTTTTTAATGGAAAAATATTTAAATTGTTTTAAATTTGAATTAAAAGGTTGAGTATGGATTCTGGAATGTTTCATGTTATTTGTTGTTGTACGTTAATATGTGGAAAAAAAATTTGTGGATGTTGTGATCTTCAGTGGTAACATTGGGAGTCAGGTGGTGCTCTTTTTATAAAACCATATGAGTGAATTTTTTTTGGATATATATATATATATATATATACATTGTATGTTAATTATTATTTACATATGAACCCCACCATTTTTTTTGAACTATGTGTCAGTAATGAATTTTTTTGGGGTTTTTTTCCCAATATTCAGGTGGTGTGTAACACCCCATCCCGATAGCCACTACAATTGGTGCACCAAGACATTTTGGAAAATGAAATTTGGCATGAATATTCTTATGATACAACCATAATAATAGTAGTGTAGGTATATAATTGTACAATGTGAATAGTATTGACACCCTCCAATGAGAATCTAGAAATCCATAAATGAAGAATTACATGAATTGGGTATTATTTTCCCCGCATAAGAAATGAAATAATAAGTTTTCTGAGATCACATGGATTGCCTGAACCCTGAAGGAAACGTGATCACATGACCCTAATAAGGTCATGCCGATAGCCCTGCACATCATGTGTCTAGAGGAAGATTCCACAAAGTCCCATAGACAAGACTTTCTTATCTTGAGAGGGAACCATAGAAAATCACAACTCACAAAGTGCACGCCCAATAATATCTCCCATGTCAGGTGACATTTCAACTAGTGGATGTTCAAAAAATGATCCAAAATTACATGAGAAATATGAATGAATAGTTCCAAAATATGGGATCCTATTGAAATATTCAAAATCATGTGACATACCAATTATGGGGGATGATTTTCATGAAATCAATCAAGAAAACTATCAAAACAAACGTGATGTTGTAAATAGACAAGAAAAATTAAAAATGGGAGAATAAGGGAGTCTCTTATAATCATAAAAATCATACAATTATCCCCCAGATATCCTCATGACACCACAAGAACCCAAATAAATGTTTCCCTCATCTTGAAAAATCACATTGTTATTTCATCCTTATCAGATGGAACACCTTAGACATGTTGGCAAACCTCACACTCCCCTTTTGTCCCTATAAGGACAAACTTATAGAATTTAACATGAAAAAATCTTGCAACTCCACATAAAATTTTATTAGTCTCACGATGCAAAAATAAGTGGTGGTTTTATTGTCTTCGACAACAATAATAAAATCTAATGAGATCCCCAACGATTGTAAAATAAGAAATGTAAAAAATAGGGATATGATGGGAGCCTCTTGCGGTCATGAAAATAACACGACATGCCTAAGATGTCTATATAATGGTCTCGCAAAACTCTTCCACATGATGACATGATTTGGTGAAGTCCCATGGACATGACATCCTTGTCTATTTATAGGTTTTAGATATGTTTTCTATGATCATGAAAAGGCCTTCTAACATGTATCCTACTCTCACAAAGGCACTTAGGAGTGTTGATCAGAAAATATGAACATCCCAAGGCATATAAATATGAATCAAATATAACTACGTAATTGTAAATAAAAAAATAAATGAGGCATTGAAGGTATTATCACGTGGTCACTGAAAATCATGTGACACCCCCATAACTACATCTAGAGGTAACTTGAAAAATTCATGACATTGAATCCCCACAATGACTCCTACATAGATTCTCATGGTGCATGCTATGAGAAGAAGTGAATATGAAGGGTTTCATGACTATAAATCCACCACTATATAAGGGAAAAATATTTAATTTTTACATATATATTCATTTCCATGGAACATCACACTACAATAACCAACCACAAGAGAATATTTCATGGAGTATTTTACCGCTTTCCATGGAAAAATTAATGTCAGGTAAGATCTAGTGAACAACTAGAGAAATCATGAATCATGCATAATAACATTCCACGATCACTCAAAGATCACATGATGGACTTATGGTGGGTAATGCGATGAACATCCCACATATCCTTTAAATAAAGTGAGAAAAAAACATTCTATCACTAAAAATATATATTGAATTTTCAATAAAAGGCTGTAACATAGACTAAATGATGGGATACTAATGAAAATAAAATATACAATGATCATCATGTTCTTCGCATGAACCTCAAAGAACATGTGAAAACACCAGACCATGTCTCCCAGAACTCATGATGCTCATTTAGTATACTATTTGGATCATGTGAAGCCCTTTTGAGATGTCAAAGGAAATAACCTGGTTCCCCAAGGGAATTCCATATAAGTGTCTTCAATACCCCCAATATCATCATCCAAACCCCATAGTGTCTTTATGACATGTCTCCTGACTCATATGATAACACTAGTACTTTTTAGCAGAGTCTCAAGATAGCACCCCATCATGACAATTTGCTTTCATGATTGCCTTTAATAACTCTAGCTTGATACCAGTATAAACTCTAGATATTTCATCAAGGATCTTGTTTCACCATCCAAAAATCTTATATCGACTATTGTGACACCCTCCAATCCTATCATCAAGAATTCCTGATGACATGTCGGCATGTTTGAAGGATCTTGCAATGCCTTATAAACTTGTCAAACATGATAATTAGATTTCCTATGGGACATTTCATTTAGGTCTCACAATGTACTCAAGACAAGTCATCGTTGATCATGAGGAAACTATTATACATAGCATCCATATTACGTAGTGACCCTCAGAAAAACAACTTAGATAATATGATTCTCTTTATATATGTCGAGAAGACATTCTCCAACATGTAACGAAAACAATCCGGGCATGTTAATTATCTAATCAAAGAATGTTAGAAAGGCTTGAATGACTTGTCAAATGGCCATACCAAGGATTGAAAACATTTTCCACCATTACTGTGTATGTCCAAATCAGAAGGGTAACCACAGTGTGTAATTCCCAATCAGGGAAAGTACAATGACACTAATTCTTTATATAACCATGATACATAGTAATCATTCCTAATTCATGGGCACAAAATATGGAATTAAATGGAAATTCATAGTACATATGTCCGACATCCATTAAAAATTATTTTTATTATATATCTTACCTTGTTTCTCACACCGAGAATGGATCATGCTGGCTTAGGGAGTCATAATGATTATAACATTCTTAGGAAAGGCCTTTGTCAGGATAAGGGAACCCTTAGTGAGTAAGACCCAATCCATGATATATTATGTTATGTCACACTTATAAGTGATCCATTAGCATGTAATTCCAAAATAGTTAAACTATGAGGATGTTTATTCCTTCGATAACTAAGATATGTTGGTGGCCTTCCTATGGCTTGATCCTAAACTCAAATGGGATTCCATCAAAATGTTTTTCCCACTATGTCTCTGACATTTCAACCCTTAATACCTAATCATTCCTATGGGATGACCATTCTACCTCATCCATCATAGGAATGAGAAACTAACTTAACTATTATGACTCTGATTAATTCTATAACAAGGATATATAGGATTCATCCGTCAAGATTGAGCTCCATATTAAATATCTCAAGGATTGACCTAGTACATAATCTCCACATCCATATGCAGTATGACTGATTACATGTTATCCATCATTTCTCACTCCATTCATAGATCATTTGGGATAAGAGTGTCAAAATGGTCATATCATTCACATCAATAATCTCCACCATCCATGGAAATCGTAGAATGAAACTGGTGATGTGTTTCATGATAAAAAACATCACCCATATAGGGGAACACACCTTAGGAATAGTCCCTAGGGAATGAATGAAATATGATAACTGTGATTCAAGAAATAATCCAGATATGTTGGAAATATCCTTGATAATCGAGATCTGATATTTGGTTCCTATTTCCCCTCACATATACCCCTTTTTAATAACATGAAGCAACAAGGGTTTTAATGAAATATGCCAGTTTTGATTCCTATAATAAAAAAGATCGTGAGATGCAAGATAATCGATCAATCCCCTCAGAATATTATCTTCCTCCCTACATTCAAGCAAATTGTGAAGTTCTTGGTTATGTGACTTCATCATATAAGTAGTTATTCATTACATGGAAATAGATAAAGAAACTCTTATACATATAGATGGATTCAATAATGAGATCACTTTATTAATTCTATTTAAAAGTATTTAACCTATGATCATTTATTAGGGCAACAAAACACGTATTGGGATTAGTAATTGATTCTTAAACATATCAAAGAACTTATATAGGGTCTTATAGAAAAAATCCCCCCCCCCCAAAAGGGTGACATGAAACCTACCTACCATCATCTCGGACAATGTGATCTACTATGTGTCGTTGGGTCTTCAACCCCAACCCACCACCTACTTTTGGGAAGTTGGTCTTTACCGAGTTACATTTGTGGGAGTCATTGGGATCCTATCAAACCCCATATATAGCACCATCAAACTGGTACCCATCAGTCACCTACTGTGGGTTCCACCCAACACACTACTACCTTAGATACCCTTTAATGGGTGAAAAGGACGACACATTGGGAAATGAAGGTGTTGGATATCAGGATAGAGGTGCATATCCCCACTCTCACTGATGATGTTTCTCATCATATTATAGAAGTAGCCAATTATCTGGACTATATACCTACTAACTCATAATAAGCCTATGAGAATATCCCCACCTGAGGCATGGGGGAGGCACATATCCATACACCTATTCATGAATCCATCAAAATATTTTAGCTTCACAAGGAGGAAAAATTATTATCATGAACCCACATCAATCCTTGATATATTCTAGTACATATTGGTGATAAAAATTGTGTAGTATTATATACCTATGCAGATTTTTTTAATGTGCCAACACATATTAGAAATAGTGGATGATCACAACCCCCATATTCCAAGCATGGTATAGATACATGGATAGGTGGATATTCCTATCCCTACCACTAGGTAAGGTCAAAAAACTAATCATTATATACAATGGGTAACTCTGGAACATGTTCACATTCATTCTCCCATCCAGGAGGATTATCGGCATATTACAGTAAAGGGTGAGACACCTAGTTGGGCACATATTTCCATTCCAACTGGGGGATCACCAGGTTAGAACAGAATATGCCACATGATAGGGGCACATGCCTACCAAAATATTCTGGTATCATTTTCAAAAGACCCATGATTTGGATCATAACAACATTCGAGATGGGGCTCACCAAGGTGAGTGGAGACATGCCTATGGACATTGTCATTTTATTTTCAAAGAGGATGAGTGACATACTCCAAGGCATAGAATTAGGCTCATATCCGTATTCTTTACGACGTCCACCCTGTTAGAATCCACAAGCATTGGGATAGAATCATATTACTATCAGTGAATCTTCGGGTTATATTTTAACATATCCTAGAAGCCAAGTGCACATTCCAACTTTCCCCGATAAATGACTACACAGGCATCACTATAATGAAATACAAGTGGATTCTCATATCTCTTCTCCAATTATGAAGGCTCGTATACATATATAGGCATGGAATGCATATTTAATATATGATCATATTCATCTTCTAACCATGGATCATCATGTAAGAGAATCACATGCCTTTTTGTAAGATAATACTCCTACCAATAATGATCATTATCAATTTTAAAAGTCTCAAGATCATGCTCACATTCCTATCCTAACAAAGACTTACACTGTGAGAAGGGAAAATGTGTCATGATGGCCACACATTCCTTTCAATAATGTGGAATCTCATTTTCATATTCCAGCATCTTATTATATGTGATCTCATAGTCAGATAGCACCATAAGGATACCATGTTTTTTTGGAAACCATCATACAACAGGCCAATATCCATGACCTACTCTAGAAGGCTGGTATACATATTCCCTCTTCAATAGATAACGAGGAAAATTTTCAAAATGCTTTGATTTATAGTGTCTTTGTGGTATTTTAAAACATATTATTAGCACCCAAGAGATTATAAACTCTTAAAATGAAGAATAATATGATCATTACCATGATCTTTCTCCTCGTGGTTGTGTGGAGATGGATGATAGGGACTCTACACCTGCCATTCATCATGGTCCAACTCACCATGCTGATATCCCCCAGAAAAAAGTAAATAAAACCATTTCATATACACCTCTTCATAGAGAGATATTAAATAACATGATACCATAATATAGAGAGGATCTTGAAACATCGAGGTTTCCCACAATTATTTCCCCATAAACAAGTAGTAACACTTCACTAGGGTCAATAGGAAACCCCTGGAACCATGTTCTATGGTTGGATCAGGTGAAGGAATATAATTATGATGAAGAGTTGTTCAACAATGACACATTGAGATATTTATTTGGAAACACCCTCCCTGTCAGGTTCTTCCCCCTCTTTACTTTGGACTATGTTGTTCGGTTATATATAGAAAAAGAGTACAACCCATAAAGATTCCAAATTATTGATCAAACTGATAAAAAATGGAGAATAATTCTCATCATGGGAAACCATAACACCCATCTCCTACACAAGAACAATTATTCCACATCAAACAAGTTGTAGTAGCAGCATCCATAGTGGCAGTCTAAGAGATATCTTATCCCTTTAGTTTGGGGGAATATCTACCACTACCTCCAACCCTTGGATCATTAATCCCCGAGCTGATTCATGACATATTGGTTTCAACTACAAACAAACCCCATCCTAATTGGTTTGGAATTTATATATAAATCACCACTAATAGGTTCATCAACCCATGAGAGGACCCTAGTAAAAAAATGATGATTCTAGATCAACAACAACAAACTGCACTGTGTAAATTTCTATCTTAGTGTACCTTATATGATTCATTGAATCCTTAAATAGAATAATTAGATCACAAAAAAAGGGATTAATAAATTATAATTGTTTCCCTAAATAACCACTAAATCACACACCTGGGGGAATTTTGATCATCATCATGACTATAGAGAAAATCAAGCTTCTCCAAGCAGTGAGGGAAACATTCGCTGATTTCCATCCCATCTATTCATCTAGAAACTTGAAAAACCATTGTTATTCGGATCCCATTTGGAAATTATGTGTTAAAACACCCTCCATGTCACTATTCATAAAACAAGATGAGAGGAGTATATAGTAATTGTAATTAGTCCCCTCTTGTGGTGTAATCCAAAATGTAATAATATGGAAAAGGGTTTTAAGAATCACACAGATGATGATAGTTCACAAACATCCTACTACATCAAAGGTAACGTGACAACCACAATTTCCCTATATTCCCTTGTGAATGTCTTCTCTATCAATATAGTTGATATGGGTGATCAGGATGAAAATATAGAGGTCTGAAACTAGAAAAATATAACTTAAGTTGTGTGTGATTTGGAAGCACCAACTGAGGCTACACACACCCAAAAGAAAAGAATTATCCAAATTCTAGAACCTATGAATATAGAGATACAACCTATAATACATAACAACTCCAAATAAAAATAGATATGTGTGGATACATCCTAATCACTACCCAGAATAGTTGAGTTTCCTTCCATGTAGGATCAGTTCACAAAATATGTGAATGAGATAAAAACTCACATACAACTCAACATGGATCTACTCCAAGGAAATATTAATAAGGGGTATATTCTTTTGGAATAGAAGAATATTATTTATACTGTAGAAAATCCTCTATAATTAGTGGCATCTGAGAAACAAACTATCTTTGGGTCATGTAATCTACTCTATATAAATTAGGAAGTTGAAAAATTATCATGACTTCCCTCTGTTTAATAGAGAGCTTCACTCTCACTGGGGAAATCAATTTTTCTTAATATGAATTGAGAATTAGCGAGAGACTATGGTGGGAACACCTTATCAACCCCTACCCTATACATATAGACATAATGAATCTCTGACTATAGTACCCCCATGGCTTCATAACATCATCACGTATCTATATACTCTATTGGAATCAGTATAAAGGAATCATTCACCTATAGAGCCTAATAGGAATCCATATCCTGAGTGGGTGGATGATACTCCACCTCTACCAAAATTTGGAAATACTATATTCTCTAATGTTGATAGTGTCGGGGACCTTGAACACTATCTCATACACATTGTATCCTAATGTGGTTCAATGAAGGTCCCTAAATATTAATAGGAGGTAACAAAATTGAGGTGGTTTTTACACACTCTGATAGGGCCATCCATTGTTCGTTACAATAGTTTTCACAAAGAATATAATCTAGGATGGAAATACGTTCTTTTTCAATTCATTTATTAGTTCCTCACCACACTGAGGAATATAACTATCTTCAACCTGATGAACTATAAAAAATGAGAAAATGAGAGTGTTTTTGACTTCATAGACATATGTTATTGTTTAACCTATTCACTCAACATACCTATCTTATTAGAGAAATTTCTAGAACTCTATAACAAAAATCTTAGTGATGAGTGGAAGAAACCACGAATCCTAATGATGTATCTATGTGGGTTCCAAGAGTGCCCAAAAATGACACAACATCTAGAGAACACTATTTTGTGAACCTAGTCAATATGTTGACTGTTTCCATTAGTATCGTAGAAAATTCTAATGAAAATCATAAGTTATAGTTGTTTCTATCAAGCCTTCAGTAGTGACCATCCAAGAACCTAGGAAGGTCCCATGCTTCCCAGTTCCTCTTATTGAGTGACAACTAACACATAATCACCCTCAATAGGAAGTACATATAAATAATGGTCATATGAGATTTGAGGAATTGATGTATAAAGAATACTTTTTCCAATATAAATAATTCCCTGGTTAATTCCTTTTTTCCATGGGAAATAACCTTCTTAAGATGCCAAAACCCATTAAAACCCAATGAGTTCAACCTCACCTATCCTCCTAAATAATGAAATTTTCATTGAAGGGTGATTCATAATATCCAAAACTACTTTGTCATAAAAGTAGTCCATTAAGGTTGGTAAATTTTGGATAGGTGGTGTCAAATCACTCCCCCGAGAAGGTATCCTACATAACCATTTCATAGTCATAAGAAGTGGGTGATTAGGAGAATGGTTTCCCTCATTGTGGGAGGGGGTTCAAAAAATGGATGACTTGAAAAACAACTTACCGAGCTCATGCCAACCTGAGAGCATAACTGCAAATGCCCAAAATAGTTCAACCACATATATAGGTAACATAAATTGTGTATCCCAAAGGTGGGCATGGCCATAAGAAGAATGAATAAATTGAAGATAATGTTTCATATTATTCACTAAATTAATATCTAACACATGTAGATTTCAACCCTTTAACATCCAAATAATGGTAACTTCTCCGAAGGTGAACCCTCATCATAGGAGGAAATAATCTTCGATTGTTTAAATGTAATACACTATGTATACCCATTCTCAAATGATCAATATACCTCAAAATACAATCTTCCATAACATTTATTGGGAATGTGAGGTCATATACATAGGAACCTAGGATAAAAGGGATAGTGTGGGCATGATCAGAACCAATATTTCATTCATTTAACTGTAAAGTAATTATATGTTGTCAAGACTCTTGGGAAAGCACTCTAGTAATTCAAAAAGATACATGGATGTTTCATAGCACCCTCCAACCATCCCTCATGCCCGGTTCTCCTACATGAATACCTCAAAATTTTTCTTTTATTTGATCTACCTAGAAAATGGGGAAGGTTAGAGTGAGCTATTTCATTGGCTGAAGATACCCCCTTTACCTCTATACAAGCACCTGGTCCGTCCACCATGAAGGCCTCAGATACTGAGAAAAAGTTCAATGAGCACTCCCATATCAGGTAGCGTCAACCAGTGGAAAAATAATATGACATCACAAAATAATTGGTAGTTATCCCAACCAAGATCTTGATCCTAGATGCACTACATCATTCCATAGAATAACGTGTGGCACTCAATGATGTCCTTCAAATCCCATCAGTTTTTGAGATAGATATAATTATAGATGAGGTTTGTTGGGTGGAGACCATTACATCAGAATGTCCTATATCCATCTCACGCACTGAATATGACTAGGAATAGGTCATCCAAGGGAACGTCTAGGCCCTATATGTTTTGGGTATACTCAATAATTGTGATGTTCTAAGGTATCCTCATGAAAATGGTTTAGAGATAAAAATAATCTTCTTTTAAAACAAAAATGTTTTCGATATTGGAAAAGGAACTATATTCCACAATAATGAACATAAAATTGTTTGATAAGTGTGAGAAATTCCCTATAGGGATGAATAAGATAAAAACACAATTTGGGGATCTTGCCTCTGACTGGGATTTTAGGGTTATCCAACACGACTCATTATAAAATGTCCTACTTGGATTTCCATGGCTCCATACACATATAGTGGTACCATAAATATTCCATTGGTGGTTGAAATACCCCATCGATAGAATGGTTTCCCACTACATTGTGTTTCCCCCTTTGAGACTTGTAAATACACATATAATAAATTATGATTATGTTAAATGGATGGAAAAAACCAATAGTTTATGTTTATTTATACGGTGCTGAACCCAATGGCTTGGGGAGTGCCCCTGGAGATCCTCAGTGTATTATCGATAGTGACTATGTGACCCATATAAGTCTAATTTAGCTGAATGACATGACCCCATTGGATTAAGACACTCTTATCCCCAAATATATTTAAAAAACAATTAGAATGGGGAATCTATCTATAACGAATCATGATATAGAGCGTGACAATGTCTCTTCTCATGGAATCTCTCACATTAAATTTTATAGAGGTTCCCCCTATTTCCAACTTTCTATGGAATATCTCAAAAAACTAAGATGTGGGAAATGATAAATAATACCATAAGAATGACCCTCCCACATTCAAGGATGGCTTCTCTACCACCATTAATGAGATCAAGACACATAGGCTACACTAATTTGTGTATACATTCCCCTAGAAGAGCTATATATGTATTTTATATTAATTAAGAAAAACATAAACGTGTTCTGTGGGAACTATATTGAATTTCATGGACTAAATCCAAATGTGGCTTTATACCATCTCAACATACCCGATGAGTATCAAGGCATCAAGTGTGTTGTAAGAATGTTACACCAATCTCATGAAACTAAATTAGAGTTCGATGTAGGAAAACTGATCAAAGACAAATAATTTTTAGAAGTGAAATACCCAAGAAATATCTCTAACATCATCCCTACATTGAAAAATAAAGGCCATATTGGTGTATTTGTCTATTTTAGAGACATTAATCAGCACGACCCAAAGGAATATTTATCATTTCCAATCACATAACATTTTATCGATGTAACTACTAGCATCCAAGACCATTACATCATCAATGAGTATTTAGGTTTCCATAAATAAATGATGGCCCCTTAGGATGAATAAGGCATATACTTCATGGATCCTCATTTTAACCTTTTATATTATGTAAACCCCATTGGAATAATGAACAGTGGTTTGAATTATCAACGTGCCATGAAACCCATAATTAAGAAATTAATGGGTAGAATAATGTAATCTTATGTCAATAACATGGTAGGTACATATATATAGTGATAGGATCACTAGATAGATCATTAAAGAGTCTATGACAAGATACTCCAGAATCTTCTGAAGATGAATCCATTGAAATGTTCATTCAGGGTAAGGTCAGGGAAGTTCCATGGATTCATATTATTCCATCGTGGAATTGATGCCGACCTAGAAAATAATACTGATATTTTAGTAATATTCACCCCCATTAGACTCAAATAATTTAGGGGATGCATGGTCACCTCACCTGCATTCGAAATTTCATAGCCAACATGTCAATAAAATCTATCGCCTTCACTTGGCTAATGAATAAAGGAATTACCTATCACTGAGAAGATTACTTTAATGAAGTCTTGGATATTCACAAGAAATATTTACTACATCGACCATTTCTAATGTATCCTATGAAATGGAGGAAACTCATATTATATGTGGAATACATGGAATTATCACAATGTTTTCTACTCACACGTAAAATGTTGCAGGGAATGATAAAAGTCTATACTACCTTTGTGGAATAGTGTTATTTATTGGGAATCGATACTCTGATGTCTAAGAGAACATCCTTGAACTCATATTCATACTATAAAAGATAAGTAAATACCTGCAACACCATGTATTCCATATGGTCTCTCATATTGTTCCACTCCACTATATCCTTTTTCTTCCTTTGTGGACTATGTGCTTTCCTACATCGGAATCATTTATGTTGAAATACAACATTCGGTTTTGATCACAAAAATAAAAGAATTATAAATACAAAGAAAATTTCCTCACATCACATCCAAAACTAGAGAATACACTAGGGGACATTCAGCTTCCGGATGATGTGGTATTCCATGTCCATCAAACTCCCCAGATATTATAGATGTATTTTTTATGGCCCCTCTAAATTTCCTACTGGAAAAAAAATAGAAAAAAAGACCCAATTGGGTTGGATTTGGGAGTGATTTTTTATATCTAGAGAAATTAGTTTTTCAATACCCTTTCCTAGAATCTATAGGATTCATGATTAAATATTTAGTATACCATTCCATCAGTATTGCTTTATAAGTATCCCTACTAATGAAAATAGAATTCTAGAATATCAAAGGAGATTCATAGCTAGTGATAATGTCATTCAATGGGGAATATTCCACAAAATGATGAATTGGAACCTATCACTGGCTTTGTTAGTGGAATGATGGAATAATTCCATTTTGTGAAAACATTTCATCAGGGTCTATGATTATATAATTCTTACAATGATGCACTGTATAATGAAACCATAGTCTTGGATGAACCTGAACAGGAGGGAGAAACCATCTGTATCGCTGACAAATGAATGATCTAACTATTCATCATCTATGATATGAAAGAAAAAAATATGGTCCTGACCACAATACGAAATGATGAACCAGAATCCACCACTAGATATATAGACCCCATAATCATTTATCTCCAAAATGGAAGACTCATGATAGATCGAGCCATATGGGAAATGATTCAATGATGTGAAGTAATATTTACCCTAGTGAGAAGTCTAATTGATCAAAAGTACCTATATACGTATGTATTCAACGTAATAATACTGATATACACAATAGAATGAGTGATTCCTGCTATCATGGAAGAATTCCATGCAGTCTCATAAGATGCTCACTAGTTTTTGACCATTCTCTCGCACCAAATTAGGTGGTTGGTTTATTACTAGGAACCCATGATTCAAAACTACATAGAAGTCACCAAGAAGTGTCATGCCTATCAGAACCCTGAAAACTTCATCAACCATCCCCATGAATTTCTATATAATGTTAAATATTTATATCAATTTTTCATTAGTGGAATGGATTTTTTGGGGCCATATCATCCAGCCACAACTTTTTAGTTCAAGTACCACCTCACTTCTACTGACTTCATTACCAAATGGTTTGAGTCAATACCCCCAATGAATTCTGTAAGAAGAACATCATCAACTTCATAATTCATCATATCATCACAATTTTCGGAGTCATCCACATAGTATTGATGGAACACAACACTATATATTGTTCTACAGAGTTGATGAAACTGTATTAGGAGTACAACATCAATCGAAATCACTCACCCCAATATCATGAATCTAAAAATGTGTTGATATAGGCCTTCAAAATGAATCTACCAAATAAACTAAAAAATATGGATAATAAGGAATGTATGTAATTTTTGTACAAACTCCTCTAAGTATTATGGGGGTACCATACTACCACATGTACCCCTACACAAGCAATGACATACTCATTGGTGTGTGACACTAAGGTAGTTCTAAAAATAGAATTCTAACTACCTTTACATGGATTTTCTATTTGTGGAAAACTCTCAAATTATGATAAATCAAAAAATTGGATTAATAAATTAGAGAAGCTAGATGTTAACATATTACATACTTTTACCAACAATGAAGTTCATCATAATCGAATCACATGAGCTTTTAATAAGAAGAATTACCTCTATTTATTCCCCAAAAGTGAATATACATTTTCTTTTAGGACCCCTGTGGTAATAGGAATGATTCCTATGATGCTATAACCCAAAAGGAAAGGGCCTCACATCATACATAATTTATATCACAATGAAGTATACTCACTGGCCACGATGAATGGGGATCTAGTTACACCCCCAACCGATTAATGTTTTATCGATAACTATATGTCATATTAGTAATCAAAATCCTATCATCCTAGTTTCAATATGATAAACTACACAATATCATCCTGGAAGAAATAACTAACAATCAGAGATATCTTGACCCTGTAAAATGTGATTTTTAGTACATGGGAGTACGAAATTATAGTGGAAGAACTCACTATCAGACAATGTTATGTTTTAACTCTGGTATGATTTTCCAATATCATTACTCAGGATCATAGAACCTCATGCCATGATTTTTGACATTTTCATCACTGGATATGAAGGATGTTAGTGGAATCTAGACCTAGGGTATCCTAATTTGGATCTCATATAACATTTAACTTATTAGGTACACGTGTGTCACCAAATTAAACTGGAAATACATTGGTCAATGTTGTCTGAATTTCAACTCCAAAATATAATTTTCAAAATCATAAAACCTTATACTATTAGTGAAATATACAAAAAACATGTTCGATTGGAAACCCAAAAAGGGAAGTCACAGGATAAGTTAAGTTTTCACTTGGTCAATTCTTCACCACTGGAGTTTAGAAAAAAGTAATGAATAAATAAATAAATCATAAATATTATAAGGACATTTTTCTAAACCTAATAAAATATGAGTTATGCTTAGTAGACCCCTTGGTTTAGGAAAAATATACAGTAATGGATGTTCTAATATCTTGTATGTGATATCATTCTCAATAGTATGTGACAGAACCTTTAGGGTGCTAAAATGATTCTTGAATATTTCCCATTTCAGAGGCCACCTTTGTTCCTTCAAATTCTGAAGATAGTGGATCCTTCCCATAGAAGACAGGTAACATCAGCATTCTCTTCTGAAATCGACCCTCAGATCCAAAGAAATCCCCCCCCCCTAAATCTTGGAATTATCATCTTGACAACAAGGAATTGCATCGTCTCATTCTATCATTGATGGATGACTTGTACCCCCTAGTTCTCACTCTGAGTTATCTTAGATATTACTAGACCATGATTTACGATTCCGAAAACCACACTATTCATGCGTATTTGATATCCTCGATGTTACATCATAGTGTTTTTTTACCATCTCTCAAATTAGGAGTGAGACACTCAATTCCTAAACCATTTAGTGTCCCCCACATAGGGAATAGAAACCCCATGGAATGCGGATTGACCATCTCATGTTAAGAGATATCATTCCATAGGGTTACAAAAACCTTCATGGATAGATTTCAATGCATATCCAACATCATTTATGAGAAACTTTTTTCTTCACAAACATTCCAAAACTATTTGAAAAAAGTGTGAGTACATATTTTTGACCAATAAATCTATTTATAAAGGGAAAATACCAACCAACTAGGGGAATCTCTAAATTTTAGGAAAGATGGAATAAATCATCGAGAGCATGAGGGATACCATTACATATCTCAAAACCATAGGGTATCATGGGTTATCCATGTAACGTATGTTGTGTTCCATTACATGAAAAGTCATGCAACTAGGCATATGATTTACATCACCCATATTCCAACATTAAAGGTGGGCATAACTCGCCTTATATTTCACCCAAACAAATATATCCCCAAAAAAATATTCCAAGAAACATGAAATATAGTTGAGTATCCGTTGTAAGAAAATTCTAATGATGCATAATTTATTTGCAATAAAAACCATATTCATTTCTTCAATTAAAAACAAGATCTCTAATCATCATTAGAATCCGCAACACTACTATATAACTCAACACCTTGTGGTGTTTTGGGTCATTCCTAGCATATCTGCACCATATTCCCTGAACATCGATCAGGTCCTGGTAGTTAAAAATTAAACTGTTTGAAATCCTGTGGTATGAATTATAATACCTTAAACTACTTTTGAAGAAGTTCTGAGATAAAAGAATCTCAAATAATGAAATAGATGATTCGATCTAAAATTACATAATCAACAATGGTTGAAGGTCCGAGCTAGAAGGCCATAAACTACAGTAATAGAAGGTCTGAGTTAAAATGCCAAAAATCAAAAAGATAGAAGGTACAACCAAAAAGGCACTAAACTATAGTGATATAAGGTCATAGATAAAAGACACTAAAATAATGGGATATAAGTTCCGACCTAATGAAACTAAAAAACAATGATAATTCGTTTAATCTAAATGTCTCAAAACTAAAATAGAAAAGTGATTTAATCAACATGAATGAAAAATAATGTAAGGTACACTATATTTACATCAATAAAATATAAGTACTATATCCAAGAATATCAATTTCAAAAAAAAATATTGAAATGTCCCTCAGATATGTGCATTTGGCCAAATTATCCTTTTATTAATTTGGTAATATGAATATAGCTAAATCCAATATATCAATATGGAATCTCATGTCGGTGGGAATTCGTGAGGGAATACCAAGAATAATTTACTATAATTATAACATTTCGATCCAAGAATTTGACTTTATTAGACTCTATGGAAAGGATGTGTATAATATCTAATGAACAAAGAGTCATGCAGATCATGAGTGAAATACAAAACATGAAAATAATGTATAGTTTTGGGAAAATCCATTCATTAATATTGTGCGGTAGGATGAATCCACACATTTATGAGTCTCACCAATAATATCATTAAAAATATAGTTAATATCAGTGGTCAAACAATAATATGAATCCGTCAATTGTGTATAAAATTTTAGAAATGGTCTTGTGAGAAGTATTAATTGAATGCATAGGTGCTTCTCGCAATGCCTTTATTGCTTATACTCAAGGATAGATAGTTTTAACAAATTTAGTCATCTCCTTGACTACCATTTGATTTGTTTGTAGTGTGTATGATGATGGTAATATTTCCAAAAAATCAGGAAAGATATGATTTTCTCATATCTATATATTTTTATTGTCGAGGCATCCATCTAGGTTTGAAATTTAGATATTTACTAGTTAATCTACTCTAATTCCTCCAACACCTCCTTTATCTATTCCGAAATGGTATCCTCATCTCCAAAATCAGGAAAACCCCTCTCATTGGAGGAAAAATTATGCTGATTCAGAATAATGTGTCTCAAGATTTGATAAATTTGTTTTTATTCAAAATCATATGTCCCAAGTCATGAAATAGATCGTGCACTAGTTCCCTTTATCCATGAAATTTTTCTAAATTTTTCTCAGTAATCAAGCACAGACTATGATTCCAGATCAACCTATGTCATATTTGAGATTCAATATTGATGGGATGGGAAAAAGGGGGAATTGGAGATTAACCGGGAAGGGAATGAGGATTGGATACTCCATATATCCTCCATAAAATAGAGGCATAACCTTGTGTCAGAGGGATTATTTCTAGATAGAATTAATCCCACTGTTGAGATTATCATTTCCATAATGAGGCTTATTCCATATTATTGAATAAAATCCATCATTTTCTATGTATATAGCGGTTTCTATCGTAAATATATTGTATTCATGAAAAACAAGTAGGATTACCACACCACATGGATTGGATTCTACCCAATCTTGGGAATAATCATGAATAATAATGGAGGGACTATTAGTAGACAAATAATTGATCTCGGCATCAAAATATTTACATTCCAACATCATCCATAACTATAAAATGATCCCAGGGTGTCACACTTCTCATACACAAACAAAAAAAGAATAGGGGAGACTTTTTTGTAGCAAAACTAATGGGATAGGATATATGGTTTTATAGGTAACATATGATTAACTAATACATCCTTGCTTCAAGAACCCCATCCGAATGGGATTTCATGTATGTCATTTCATCGAGAGAGTTGTTTCCATTTTCAATGATCTGCCAAATTATGGAGGGGTAAAGGATGTAATAATATTCTATCAGGTTTAAGGAATAAAATTTTAATATCAAAAGATATTTGGGAAATAGCCTCATCCTTAGATATGTTTATAAACCAGAGATGATATAAAGAATTTGGGATCTTGGTTTCATTGTAGTATTATTATAAATGTAAATGATCCAATATACATCCCTGTAATGTCGCTAATGGGACACTTATCCTATAAGAATTTTTTCCATGTAGAATGTGGATCTAGAATTGGTAAAATTGTGCAAGAGATTTCATCACTTGATTAAGGTTCTATCCCATGGATAGATGTACTACCATTTCCAAAATTATGACCTATATTCTGTAATTCATGTTCCCAGCTGAGAATGGTGATCAATTCAGGAATATTTCCATAAATCCATTCATCCTAATGCTTGGATAAATCCCTAAAATCACATTATATCCCCTTGAAATATGATCCCCAACTTCCAAAATATCCAAATACAATTAAAAACTATAATTAAATTTTTTATAAGATAATTAGTCAGAAAATCGAGTGGTTTCCCAAACTATTCTATGATAGATTAAAATGTTGATCATATCTTTGAAATAAATAAGCGATCACATGGTCATCTCCTTTATTATATTTCTCATCATAATAATGAGCATGGACCTTTCCAAAATCTATGTCTACAAAGGGTCATACTAAACATCTAATTTTGGAAAGAACCCACCATATATCTCTCAAATTGGGGGGATTCCATCTAGTTGGTAGATATACAAAAGGATGATACCCACCTTTATATGGAACAAATAAGAAGATTTGGTTCTTTGAAAACACCAAATTACTTATTCTTGATGAAGATATAGAAAGTGCTAGACAGTAAATTGTAGAAAAGATATGGAATTATAAATATGTGAAGAATATAACTAGTGAACAAACTCTAAGAAGCTCTTCCTGACCAAAAATAGCCATGCCCCTTACTCAGAATAATTTTTTCCAAGATGAAGATCCCATTTCATGATCCATCCACTACCTAAGATGTTCAGAGAACAAATGAATATTCTCAAATATTTCTAAGAGATGGGTTGGTGTGTAAATTCATAATTGTTTAAACCTAATAGATAATTTCAAACATATATGGAAACCCATATGATTGAGCTACGACTAGTCGACCATTCTCATTAATAATCTTCTTAACATAGTCAATCGAAGTGGGAACCCACTAAAATAGAAGGTTGAAGTCTAGAAGAATGAAAAAACATTCAGAAATCCAAACCTGTAGAGAAGAAGTCGGTTTGATGATTGATAATTTTAATGTTTGAATGGGATGAGTCTTTTTAGAATCTTGTTTTCAAAATTCCCTAAATTTGAATAGTTGTTATAGTGGTTTCTAGAAAACAAGGACCTTTTATTAGCTATAGGAGAGGAACATTTATGAGAGATAGAATCCATTTGAACAGAATTATGTGGTGTATGTCAAAAAGATAAAATAATTTTTTCAAAGGAATTGCATAAACCCAGAAGAATCATGTGCATCATATGAATTAGAAGGTAATTCATGAATCATTTAACAACTTAGTCTTAATGAACATATACATTACATAATTTTTTAAGAATACATAAAACATTAAAAAAACATATTCCTAAATAACGTATTAGTGTGGTGTCTCTGAAAATATGGGCTAAAAACAATCTAGATATATTAAATATCTTCTAGGTTTCCCAAAAATATATCCCACTTAGAAATTAAATTTCAAAAAGCATATCTTCTTAATTTGGGTAATTGAATCATAAGAAAGTGATTTTCTCAAAGGATCGGTAAGGAAAAATAAATGAAATGTTTATTGATATCATTATCAAAAGGGGATAAGAATGTGATCATTATCATTATAAGATCATACCCTTCATATCGAAGATCATAAACATGAATCATGGAATTATGATTTTTTGTTCATAAGTCATGAATCATTAGGAAATCAAGATCATAAACCATTAAATAATATAATTGGTATAATATACATAATTGAGTTAAACACTTCAACCTATAACATAGTGAACATGTATATGTTGAAACAGGTTCAATGATTATGTTAAAAACATGAAATCATTCCCTATCTTAGAGCTATGGACAAGCAACATGGTCCACAAATAATGTTGTGAACTTGAATTTAGATTCATTCAAATCATTTTAAACAATTAATTAGGTTCACCCATAAACTAATGGATATGAAACCATGGTCCATTTATAACATCGTGAACATGTAATTAGGATCACTCTTAAAACTATATAAATATACTGAGGTTCACTCACAAAATTTTGAACATAGAATCAGGTTTGTATATAAAATGTTGGAAATAAAACTATGTCCATGAATTGAATTGTGATCATTTAAATAGGTTCATGCATAACATTATAAACATATAATAAGGGTCACTCCTAACATTATGAACATGTAATCCGGTTCAGGCATAAACTTATGGACATGAAACTGGGTCCATGCCTAACAATGTGTATATGTTATTAGGATCACTCTTATCATTTATATTCATGAGTCATCCCTCATTACCCAATGCATTGTATAGAGATATAGGTCCCACACATCACATAATGAAATCATTCATTCATGTGCCACCGAACATTAATCAAATCAGGACCCATTAAAAGAGATGGGTTCTATAAATATAAAATCACGACACTTGAAATGGAATTGGAATCACTAAAATTTCATCTCATCAACATCTATGGAATGAAAAACGTTTTATAATAATTTCAACAAATAACAGCCTATGAAATAAAGTGGGTTTCGAAAGAATATAACTCATGCAAGAGAAACATGTTTCATAAACATAATTCAATAAAAAAATAAATCATTCAATAAAAATTTTGAATGGAACCTTTAGATAATTTCTATTAAGGGCATGAGTAACATTAAAAAATTCCATATTAGATGCAAAAAAACCTCAAAAGATATTTTCAATACGTTTCTTGAGGAAAAACTCCTCTCTTCTTTGAAATGAAGTTTTTAAAAACCTAAACAGTTTGGAAAAACATTATCTATGAAAATGATTTGATAAAATAGAAATTACACTTGAAAATGTATTGAAAATATATTCCCTTTAAAATTATTAATTAATGCTTAGAATAATTAATAAAATCATTTTCATTAAAAACTTAAAAAATAATCTTAAAACCCATTTTTGAAAACACTTTCCTTGAAAATTAATTTGAAAAAATATTAATAAAACATTAAAACAATTTTTAAACAATTTATTTGTAAATTATATTTGAATTTTTTATCATAACAAGTATCATTTTAATCATGAATTGCAATATACAAATAAATGATGGCAAGTAAATCTGTACTTGTTGTACCTGGAAAAAAATCTTCCTTAAGCATGATAAAAATGATAGAAAAAGTCATTGTTTTGAAATAGGGAAGAAGATTATTTTTGAAATCATTGGTAAGAGAAATAAAATTTCAAACATATATTTTAAATATTATTGGATAACATTATAAAATTATTTGAAAACCATTTTGTAAAACATGGTTTTAGAGGAACAAATATTTCCTGCCGAAGAGATTATAACCTCAAGATTTCATAATAACACATTATTAACAATCTTATGAACCAAAGTGTTTGAAATGATACCAATAAATGAATATATCATGATTAAATAGAGTATATGAAAATTCATTAGAGTTATTATGTTATGGATCATATAATTCCGTAAAAGAATCATAAACATAAACAATATCGAAAAGCGTTGAGATTGATTAAATAAACTCTTACCACAGTGTAACATTGAACCATATACCCCATATAAGAAAATGAAATTACATGAAGCATAAAATATCATGAAAATAATTAGATTCATGATATAAAATTTCAATTTTAGTTTATACACCTCAATGAAAAATATTGGTTCATAACATGGCATGTTACTCAAAGATAGAAAATTGAGACAAAATTAGTTTATCGATTTGGTCATTATTGAAACATTAACCCCATGAAAGAATTTTCATAAAATAATTATTTAAATACATAATAATTTAATTATAATATTAATATTATACATATATGGGCAATATACACACCACATATATGGAATTGTTAGTGAATGAATAATGTCTCCCACAGAAATAAAAAGGTTATATGTAATTAGCTAACCTTGCATCTTGAATCTAATCATGCTCATAATTACCTACTGTATAATAAATATAATTTTATGATAAATATTAAAAAAAACATATTATTATTTCTAATTACATATGTTGGTTTATTAGGATTTTTTACTACCCTCTTTTAAACAATTTTATGTTATGTTTTCACTTTGAGTTATATTCACTTTGTTTTCCACATGTGTATTCATTTGTTATTTCATTGGTCCTTATACTCATGTCAGTATTTACATAATATAAAAATTGATATAAATATAATTAATATTCCCTATATTTTTATTATAACAATTTACAAAATATTTTTTTTAAATGGAATATATCGTTCATGGGGATAGTAGGACGTACATATGCATGAACATTACTTCTGTTTTATTGATGTATTGAACTAAGGAAAGTAAATGAAATATATGTATGTTTATATTTATAATATAATTAAAGTATAATTATTTTGTCATATATATGTTTTTATTTTACTAATAATATCCTTAATACATTCCATATAGAGTGAGAATGAATCATATTTTTTGTTGTGGTGGTAGTGCACATTTCCACAAATGAAATTATCATATTTACACAAGATGGAAAGCATAAGGGTATGTTCCAAATAAATATTAAAATAATAATTATTTAAAAAATATCATATATATGATTAATAAATATAGTATCCATCATAATTTCTACCTTGGAAGGAGGTAAAAGAAAAATAAATAATCATTATTTCAGGAGGTGGTAGTTCGCCGCACACGTTAACAGAATGTTCGTTACACATTAGATAGAAGTGTGTGTATGTGTAGGTAGAAACCATTGAATAAACATATCCTAGTCTATCTAGGATAATATTTTTGTTATAAAATCATGTAATTAGATGTCTTTAGGGTGTGGATAATGAAAATAAAATAAAGGATCCTGAGGGAGGGTGTTACTTATTAATCGGGTAACTCCAACAGGTTTTCAAAAAAGTGATTCCATAGATGAATGTATTCCCAAATGGATGATTCAGTGTGTAATGGTGGGATTTTGAGATGTTATTTGATAATTTGATTTCTGAACATATGTTTTTTGAGAGGTTTGATTAAGTGGTAGAAGTGGAGGTCATTTATAGTGGAGGAGGAGTGGAACTCAAGTAAAATTTTGAAAAAGGAATTCCACACATGTTTACACATATCACATGGATCCAATAATGAATCATATTTGAGTAATGGAAAAATAGGATCGAAATATTTCTTTAAATAGGCTCTTTGAAAATATTCTAGGTTGTATTGGGTCCTAAATTTAAGGTTTAGAACCTTTTTAACGTAATTTTTATTTTAATCATTTCAATTAATTTTAATCAATTTCACTAATCATTATAGCAAGAAACCATGTTGACATGAATAAAATTATAAATTATACTGATTCAAAATGTGGAATGAAAATTTTTAAATTTCAAAAAAACAATTTTCATATATTCATTTAAATTTATTCCCATAGATAGGCTGACATTAAGGGTTTTTAAAATAAAATGTTCAACAGTTTTCTAAGTTTTTATATCCAATTTCAATTTGAAAATTTGTTCCAATGACCCCAATTGGATTAAATGATAAATATATTATATAATTAAATTGTTGAAATAGTTTAAAATATAATTTATCCATATAAATAAATACTATGAAAAGGTAGTTTGGAATTAAAATTCATAATTTTTCTTTATTCGTCTAAAAATGATGTATCTCAGAAAAATCATGAAAATTCACCATAACATAATTTCAATGAATTAAATTAAAAAAATATTTTAAAATTATAAAATTAAATTTCCATTTTTTCCTAATATTACATTTATTGTTTTTCACATCTGGAAATAAAAAGTAGTTCCTTTGCGAAATTAATATTTTTAAACATATAAGGCCTTTACAATAAAATTATATCTTTCGTTACATATATGTTTAATTTTTATAAAACCATTAAAAAAATATTTTAAAAGTTGTTATTTCTATTAATATTGAAAATTAAAATTTCTATGTTATAATTATATCATTTAATAATTATAGAAAATAATAAATGTTTCGTAGAAACTTAGGGATGCGTGTAGCATACACCATGTCAGTGTTGCAAGTATCATACGCCAATTGAATATTACATGTAACATATTCCTTGTCTGTTTCATGTGAGAGGAAAATTTGACTGAGCTAAATTCATGATATTAATGAAAGATAATTCATTAAAAAAAGGTCCACAAAAACTCAGTGTATTACATTTTACACCCCTTAAAATGAGTTTCTCCTATGAAATTCATTTTGGTCATAAAATGATTAATAATTGAATGTTTTATTCATAGAAACCGAAAACAAGGAAATTAATACTAAAAATTCCCTTAAAAAGAAATTTTATAACCATAATAGTTACCCAAAGTGACATATAAATAGGTTTCCAGAAAGGAGATCATATGTGGGAAGTGAAAAGATAGATGTGTATGAGAAATAACACTGTTATGTTTTGATGGAGAGTGATTGAGAACATGGTCAAGATAATGTTAAAATCCACAAAGACCTTAGTCCATGATTATATATGGGACCATTTGATTCATCAAAAAAGGAGCTAGGATAACCTTTTTATATTCATGATTCTTTCCCTAGTGTGGAATAATTTTCATTAGATGTTACACTTACATGATTTTTTTCCCTTTCATGTGCACAATCTCATACTTTGGTTGTTCCTTCATTTATTTCCGCTTCATCTCTTACCCTATGAAATTAAATAGAATATTTTATTCATTCATTACGTACTAATTGATCATGGGGTCTATAATAATTCATCCCATCCATATTCAATTACCTTCAAAACAAATTGTTTTTCCAATATGTATAATTCCTGATGTGGTGAGATAATACATAAATCTCAAAAACTTTATTCAAATATTGACTAAAATTTCCATAAATGGTAAACCTTATAACACTTCCAAAATATAATTCACCCTTTCTTTGTTAAATATACCATTTTTTATATGAAAAACATTTTTATTGGATACTTGGGTTCATCCATGCATCGATAGAACATTAAATGTCATTATATTATTCTAAAATCCAAATAGAGGGATATAACCACATGAAACATAACTAAGGGATGAAATAAAAGATCATCATAGGGATTATACATACTAAATCAAACAAGAATTTTCAAACTAAGGGTTTAAAGGATAATTTTTCCCCTAATTTTAATTATTCACTTAATCCATTGTGATTTCATAATATTTCCCTTTTTCCTTTTTCCACATAGTTTTTTTGGTCTTATCAACAATATTATCCATTACATTAGGGAATTAATTTGAATAATTCCCAAAATCCATGCACCTGAATCACTAAAGTGTAGGGGGTACATTTTTTTATAGTTCTCTACAATCATTTCCTTTAATTTCCACATTTAATAACTTCTACATTCTTTTTTTATGAGTCCAGGCATCCCACTATTGAACCAACATCTTGTTAAATTCATCCACTCCACTGAATTATATTTCCTATAGTTTTTGTGTATAATATTTTGAAACTTTTTCTCCTCCCTATTATTTTTTGGTTCCCTTTTTAACTAAATATTCATATTCTTGTTAAAACCATGAGTTGGATACAAAACTCCTACTTCCATTTCAAATTTGATTGCACAATGCACAATCTCTTCATAGCTACTAAAGTATATTATGGCCAACACCGTTATACGATTTGGCATTAAGACTTAGATGAACCTATTGACTTTATTTTAGGATGGATGATAATAGCAAAAGCATACCTCACATGTACTATGAAAGTATCCCCATTGATTGCAACATATTCATTATCCTTTTGATTCAACTCAAGAAATTTCATTTCCATCTTCGTATGAATAACATGAGGAATGTACCTATTGATGAATCAGTTCTTGAACTCATACCAATCCATGGATTTAATTTTATCTTTCTTCCGCATATTATTTATTAGAGTCCACCACTGGTTATCTTCACCTTCTTACTAATAAATAGCCAAAATGACTTCTTCATGATCCAAACACTGAAGAGTGGTGAAGATCATTTCAGTGGTTCTCGTCCAGTGTTATGAAAAAATTGGATCATAACACAAGCTAAATGAATGTGCATTATGCCTCATAAAGGAATAAATAGAATGATTTTTCCTCTTGTTTTCATTTCGAATCTCAACATGATTCATATACTGAGAAAGATATGAGTGATTTTGAATGTGGTTTTTTATTACATCCACCATATAATTCGAATCTTCAGGAGGATAATCATTTCATTTTCAATCGAAATCACCATTTATGTAGTTCCTTCGACTTCCAACCATTGATTAATACCACAAGCATAGAGTAAGAAACTGTTATGATAATGATAAAACACATAATCATAAAAATTCACTTATAGGATGTCTTATTATGACACCTTTATTTGTCTATGACACATTAGGATTATCTGAGGTTATTCATAGGAAACTTTTATTTATGTGCTTCATCAAGGTTTATGGAGATTTTGTGAATTCCAAATTAATATACCCCAGTAGTGTCAGAACACGTGTGCAGTAAGGCCAATTTTTGTGTACTAGATAACCCTGATTCCAACTTGGAACAAATTATTGGAGTTTTTACTCCATTTTACATCTATTCCACGTCCATATGAAATTTTATTTTATAGACATCTGTGTATTTCTAATAAAAAAGTTGTTATATCCTCTACCATAATTCAAGGACATTTACCTTTACTTTTATTTATCCTTATACTTTTCGATAGACATGTCATTATGTTTCAAACTAATATTTTATCATCCTATCATACAATGGTTAAATAAATATTTTATTTTATACCAAATATAAGAAGAAATAAATAACTTAAATATACAATATTTAAATTTATTGGAATATATAAAACATTACAAAAATGGATTCCCAATGACCATAATAGTTTAGTGTATCTCGAAACAAGGAATAAAAATATTCAATCTCAGTGAATGATCTTCAATGATTGGAAAAAATATCTTTCCACATAGTAATTCAACATAAAATATATTATTGATATTATAGGGGAATGAAACATAAGAATGAGGTGATATCAAATTCCTAGTAAGGGAAAAATGAAATGTGTATTTATATCATGAGTATAATTGTAGAATAATATGATCTTGATCATTATAAGATCACATCCTTCTTGTAAAATATCATAAACATGAATCATGGAATAATTATTTTCAGTTCATAATACATGACTTATGAGGAAATCTAGAGGATAATCCATGAAAGAATAACATAGGAATAAGAAATGGTATTTTTGTATATAGGTATCAACATATAACATAGTGAACATATATATGTAGAAACAGGTTCACATATTATGTTAAGGAAATGAAATAATGTTCTCTCATAGACTAATGGACATGAAACTAGGTCCACAAATAACATTGTGAACATTCAATCAGGTTCACCCATAACATTATGAAAATGTAATCAGGTTCACACATAAACATATGGATATAATACTAGGTCCATGCATAATATTGTGATCATGTAACCAGGTTAACTCATAAAATTATGAACATATAATAAGGTTTACTCTTAACATTGTGAACATGTAATCATTACTACACATAAGCAAATTGACATGAAACAGGGTCCATGAATATCATTATGAACAAGTAATCAAGTTGACAAATAACATATATATTAATGTTTACTCTTAACATTGTGAACATGTAATCATATTCATGCAGAAAATCATGATTATGAAACCATGTCCATTCATAACATTGTGTAAATTTAATTAGGTCACCCAAAACATATATACTCTTGAGTAATCCATTTTTACACAATTCATTGGTGGGAGCTATAGGTCCCAACTGTCACATAATGAAATCATACATTCATGTTGTATAAAACATTCATAATCTCATAACCCATGAAAAAATTTGGCTTCTATCAACCTAAAATCATAACCCATGAAATGAAACGTAGAACATTAACACTTAATCAAATCATAAAATATGGAAATATACGTATTTAATAATAATTTCATCAAAATAATAATCTATTAAACAAATTGGGTTTCAAAAGATTGTAACTCATGGAAGAGAAGCGTGTGTCATATTCATAATTAAATGGAATCATGAACCATTCAATAAATAATATGAATGGTAACTTGGGATAATTTCCTATAAGGACATGACTAACATCAACATATGTCATATTAGATGGATAATTACTTGGAAAAGTTATTTTGATTACATTTATTTTGGAAAATATCCCTGTTTCTTTGATGAATAATTACTTCAAAACACAAAGCATTTTAAACCTTTTTAATTGAAAATGAAGTTAATATGTAGAAATTACA
Organism: Viscum album; assembly: GCA_963277665.1. NCBI lineage: Eukaryota > Viridiplantae > Streptophyta > Magnoliopsida > Santalales > Viscaceae > Viscum > Viscum album. The sequence goes on from OY728128.1 coordinate 203,154,416, forward strand.
CAAGAAATAATTTTGAAAACATTTTCTATTAAAATTTATTAAAAGAATTTTGAAATCATTTTGAAAAACATTTTCCATAAAAACATATAAAATAATCTAAAAATGATTTGAAAATCACTATCTCGTAAAACACATTGAAAATATAAAAAAAATCTTGAAAACCATTTCATGGAAAATAACATTTAAAATTTTTTTCTTTAAAATTATCAATTTAAACATGAAAATCTGGATTCAATGAAATCATTATGGGTAAATCCATACATGTCGTATGATGTTAAAAAGACATTACTTTTCAATGGTTAATAGGATAGAAAAATGTCTTGTTAGAAAAGAGACAAGGGGATTCCATTGAAAACATTGGTAAATGAAAAAATGGTAAAAATTATTTTAATAGAAATTAGAGATTCTTGTAATATTCTTTGTATCTATTTTTAGAAAACATGGTATGAAGCAACACATATTTCTAAACAAAGAGATGGAAAATTTGGGCTTTCTTCAAAGCACATTCTTAACTAACTTATGTACCAAAGAGTTATAAATGGTTCTAATAAATGAATATATCATGAATGAAAATAGGAGAAGAAAAATCATGATATTTCATAAGATATAGATCAAAATATTTCCTCAAAGGAAGAATAATTATAAACAATATTGAATAGTGATTAGATTATTTCAATAAACTCTTACCACTTGGTAACTTTGAACCTTACACACCGTGTATAAAAATAAAACTATATGAAGATTATAAAATAATTAAATTAATTAGATTCCTAATATAAAATGTCAATGGAATTATATAAAACTCATGTAAAATAGTTATTCTTAACATGTCATTTGTCTCAAAGAACGAAAATTGAGACAAAATTACCTTACTAATTTGGTATATTTTGAAAAATAAACCCCATGAATGAAAGGTCATAAAATGGATATTAAAATATCAATAAATTTATGTATAAGAGTGGAATAATATATCCATGGTCAGTTAACACACCCCAAAAATGAAAGCGTGGTGAATAATGCTTATATCTCACAGAAATAAAAAAATGATATAAAAGTCACATACATTGTCATCATGACTCCCTTCATTCATGTAAGAATGTCATATATATTAAATATGTGTTTATTATAAACATTTATCTGATGAATTATATTCTATTAAATTACATATATGGGTTACTTATGACTTTATATTACATACAAGTTAATAATTCAGTATTAAGGTTACACATCGGGTAATATTTTCTTGGTTTTGCAGATGCGTCTTAATTTGTTATATCATTGTTCCTTATAATTATATCATGATATAAAGAATATAAAACTTGATAAAAAATTAACTAATATTAACTTTAATTTTATTATAATAATCTATATAATATACAATTATGAAATTGAATACACCATTCATGGAGACGGTTGGTCGTGTGTATGCATGAATGCTACATCTGTTTTATTGACGTATTGATTGAATGAAATTAAATTAAATATATGTATATGTATATATGTATATAATATAATTAATATGTAATTATTATGCCATATATATCATATATGTTCACTAAACATATGCTTAATACATTCCATATTTTTTGTGAATCAATCATATCGCTTTGCGAGGGCGTTCGTCTATACTTATTATCCTATTTACACAAAATGGAAAACATAAGGGTATTTTCTAAATAAAAATTAATGAAAAAATAAATAAAATATAATTATCATATTTATCATATTTACCTTAATTTTCTATCATAATTTCCACCATGAGAGGCGATAAAGGAAAAATGAACAATCATCATTTTGTGATTTTATAGTTCATTGTACACATAAAAAATATCTTTGTAACCCATTAGATTGATGTTTCTATGTTTAGGTTGAAACTGTATCATTAAAAAATTCATTTATTCTTAGTATACTAGTTTTTTAATACAATAATGTAATAATATGTTTTTTTGGAGTGGATGATAGTAATAAATGATAAGAGCTTGTAGGAGGGTGTTAACTCAAAACCAGGTAACTCCTTTTTGTTTTCACCAAGGTGGTCCCATGGAAGAATTTATGTGAAAATGGAGGATTTAATGTCGAAGGGATGTACATTGGGAGGATAATTTATCTGATATGTTCTGATAGTAAGTAGTTTGAGGGGTGTTAATAATTAGGCAGTGAGGAGGCCTTTTATAGTGGTGGTGGAGTGGCATACCTATAATGTTTTGACAAAAGAATAACATACACATGACAATTATATCCAATAATAGATACAAATAAATACAATAGAGTATAGCGTATAAATATATCCACCCAATGGCTCTTGGATAATTTTATAAGTAATTTTGAGTCTTAAATATATGGCTTAATACTTTGTAAACCTAAATTTTCTCTCAATCATTGTAATTAATTTTAATCACATTCAATAATTTTTTTGTAAAAAACTAAGTTAAACATAATATAAAATATTAATCTTTCTGGCTATAAATATGGAATCCAATTTTCTAATTTCTAATCACTTATTTCCAGAAAACTAATTTAAATTTATTCCTACTGATGGGACACCACTGTGGGTTTTAAATGTAAAAAAGATGAAACTTTTTCTATGATTTTATATCCAATTTTGATGTGAAATTGGTTCCAACGACCAAAATTTTATTAATTGATAAAAATATTTTCAAATTAATCTTAAAAACCAACTAAAAATATAAATTATCCTTAAAAATAAATTAAATGAAAAGATAGTTTTGAATTAAAATTCTGTATTTTTAACTTTTATTCTGAAAAATATAGTTCCTCAGAAAATTTTAAAAAAATCACACTAAGATAATTTCAATTCATTAAATTAAATAAATTATGTTCATATTTTTACATAAAATTTCAAAAAGTTTCTAAAATTATGTTTCTTGTTTTTCAAAGAATTACATGAAAAGTAGATCATTTTAGAAAATTGTATTTTTATACATATAAGGACATTACCAAAAAATCATATATTTCATTGTCAATATGTTTAATTTATATAAAAACATTTTAAAGAATACATACAATTCATTTTTAATATTTATATTAATAATTTTAACGTATATGATATAATTTTATCATTTTAATAATTATTACAAAAAAAAGATGCTTCATAGAAACTGAGTGTTTCATGTAACGTACGACAAGTTATTGTTTCATGTAACATACACTATATTGGTGTTAAATGTAATGTATGTCATTTAGGCATTGAGTGAAAATAATTTTTTACTTTTTTCAATGATAGATATTAATGAAATTTAATTCATTTAATAAAATGTCCTTAAAAATCAGGGTATTACAAATCACATGAAGGAATATTGAATATCCTAACTCTTGATGATCTTGTGGATCATATAGTCCCTCATGGAACCATTAATGTGACATAAACCCTTGAATAATGGTAATGGGGTGACCTTGAAATGGTCACATGAGATAATAAATAGTCAAAGGATCATGTGATCAAGCTAGATGATCCCATGAAACCCTTATGATGATCAGATACCCATATATGAAGTTCAAGAAATTACCACATATTTGTATGGGGAATTATTTGAGTAAGCATTATGTCAATGGAAGTCTGGTGAAGGATCTCATATAAATATGTTATCGTATTAGGTCCACATTATGATATCTTCTAGGATGGTCTTGTGATGAGGTTATGCAACATAAATATGGTGAGATATAATTGGATAAACATGTATATGTGCAATGAATCCCCACAAACTCCCCTATTTATAGATCATTCCACAAAATAAGAAAAATCACCAGAAGGGTATATATCTCCCAAGACACCAATTTGATAAAATTCCAAATCCTCGTGATAACATTTACATTCTTCATAATCAATCCATTATCCACACAAACAACACTCTTGATGGGGGAATTTATTGACTTCCTCTAAATGAGCATCGAAAAATACTCAATGGAAGAAATACATAAATATGGATATAATTTTACGTGTAACGAAAATAAAGACGTAGGTGGCTGAGATGATTCATATCACATAAACCCCAAGAAGGCACACAATTGTATGACCTTTATAGGGTCATGTAGATGGTCATGCTTAGCGCATTGCCCGTAAAAGGCTCCATGAAGTCCTACTGACATGTCCTTATGCTGTTGCAAAGGCACTCTGAACAATCACTTATCTTGTGGTGGCATAACGATAATATACCCATATTCATACATCAGGTCAAATAGAGGAAACCCATTATAACGACCCATACTTTACATACATTGTTAATAATTCAAAATTCATGTACACTTATTACAACATATAACAAAACCATGAAAGGACCGTATAGGTATAGTGTATTTAGAAACTACGAAACATAAACAACTGGTTCATAAAGAATCTACATTGTCTCCCATTTATTTCATCATATCTAGAGTCCCTTTTGGCATATCATACTTAATAACCTTCTTGCTGACCCGGGGAATGAAAACATACAAAAGGGTGAGCTCAAATGCTCAGTAAGGGTAAAAAAAAGAAATATCAATCACATCATATTGATAAGAACATAACATTTTGGAAATCTTAACCTGTAAAACAGATCATACTTTCATAATCATGGGATAAATCATAGTAGTGAAATGTAATCCCAATAATCATAACTTAAAACCTGAAACTTTGTGTAATATACACATAATCATAGAGAATCATTTCATAGTAGTCAAGACTCATATCCAAGACTATGTTAGCAGACAAAGTCCATTTCTAAACCGAGTTCACTCCTTGTTTCAGTCCTGTTTAACTGAACCGGATTAACCTACCGTTCCATCCATGTCTATCTCATGATATATAAATCTTTACCCAATGAATTGGAGGGAGATATATGTATCACCCATCTCATAATGATACAATTATTATGTGTTCCACAAAATCATAAACCATACATCATAGCATAACCCATGTAATAAAAATGGGAATCTTAAACATCATGACATCATGACATAATCCATATAAGATAAAAGGAAATAATAAGAATAATTCCATCATAACATAATCAAATCAATGTAAAAAAATTAGGGATAGAAATATAACCCTATATAATCTTAGATGGAAAATAATTTTGATAAAACACTTGAACTCCATTCTTGAGGAAAATAGCCTTTCTACTTCAAAAACATTTTTCCTCTCTTAACAAGTCATGAAATTTTAAACTAAAATAAGTTGATTAAAAACAAACTTGAAAACATGTAAAGTAAGCTTCATGGAAATAATGTTCTAAAATTCCATTCAGGCCGTATAAGGTAAAAAAACATTCTTCCCGTACTTTGGCCGGAAAAGTCAAAAAGTACCTCGTACGAAAATTGACAAACGTTTCCTTTCATATCTTTTACTAAAAACTCAGCGAAGGGTAAAAATGGTTTTAAAAAATTTTAGGTGGATGGAAATAATATTACATATTGAGGAAACATGGATGTGGAAGTAAATATTCCCCAGTAAATTATGATGTATAAACAATCTCGGATAAAAATGAGATTGTGAGATTTTCCCTTACCTTAGGTCCGATTTGCTTCGTAAGTGTCCGAACCTCCTGTATAATGATTTAAATATTGTCATTGACTTATTAAATAATCACAATAATTGTTATGATATCATATATGGCCATATTCATAGCTTCTTATTAGTAATATTTCATTGCTACTAGTTACTCGGGTGTTTATTACTTTTTATTCTTATGCGTGTTTTGTCGAATAAATTCTTATTATTCTTTTTAGGTTATAGATACCTAATTTACAGAATGGTATTAGTGTAATACATAATATATTTATTCACTCAATTCATTTATGTAATCATTATGTAATGAAGATCATGTAGAATGAGTCACATCACATTGTGGTGACGGTTGGCCGTACGTACGCATGAGCGATGATATCATTCCCATGATCGTGGAACTGTATTGGAGTGTATGTATAATATTTCATAATCAATATCAATTTACAATAATAATATATAGTTATTATTTACACCATTATACCCATCCATGTAAGGTGGTGGTGGAAAATAGATTACACCACGACGTGGAGACGGTATTTCGTACGTACGCACGCACGATGATTTCGTTTTCCGTAGGATGGATAGAAGGTGAAATAGGGTTGTTTCATACTTATAATAACATACCAGTATATGATTGATACTGATTTTATTACTTCATAATGAAACAACTAAACAAGAAGAAGTGGAAGAAGAAATAAAGTTGAAAGAATTGGTAACAGACATTACCTCTTCTTTGAAGTGCCACTTTGAGACCTCCTCTTAGGGAAATAAAATTGGTCTTTGAAGAATACCAGGACCTCTAGGATGTTTCTAGGGAAGTGGAGAAGATAATTGGGTAGGGTTTGGCCGAGTTTGAAGGCTAAAAGTGGTGTGAGGAAAAGAGGGAGGATGTTCCCTTTTATAAGGGAGGAGAGGGGCACCTTAGGAAAAACTAAAAATATTATTTTATTATAAAGTCATATTCGGTTTTTAATAGCTCCAAATTGATTTATTTATAAGATAAGGTGGGTATGGGTCTAAATACTATCATAAAATAGAATTTAGACAAGTTTAGGTTTCTATTATAACCTTATCATTAAGATTCAACATTAAGTTAGATAATTTAACTTTTACCGTGTCTTCTTGTTTTCATACACTATATTGTTAATAAACTTACTATAACAAGACAAAAGAACCCCACGTTGTTTATTATTAATATATATAAACTTATCTATGTCATTTTTCCGAACCATAGATTTTGAGGAATAAAATAACAATTAATAATATAATATTTGTTTTAAAAACTATTTTATGTCAATTTTGACACTATTTGATAATTGATTTTTGTGAAAATCATAACTAAAAGATTAGTTAGAAAAATGTTATTTAAATCAATACTAACATGTCATATTAACATATAAAATTAATGGAATTCCTAAAAAGTCTCAAATTACATTTATTTTTGTATTTATAACATCAATTAAGTCAATATTTCATTAATAGTGCAATTAATGCATCATCATTGTGTCATAAATAAATTAAATTATTCAAAGTATAAAAATTACAAATAAAATACCATTATTTAGGAAATATTTGTATCGTTCTAATTAATATTCATAGTAGAATTTAACTTATGTATAACCATATATTAAAAATGATTTATTTATGAAACATTGATTTTAACTGTTTTAACCCTTCTTTAAATAAATTAATAATAAATGTCCTAATCTAATCCAAGTGGTACTAAATGGTCATATTTTATTCATAAGGTTGTTTTTGGTCGAATTAAACTTATCCAATAGAATTAGGACATATGTTAGGGTAATAATAATATCATTTTTACCCTTAATTACACTATTTCCTTTTAACCATGGTAAAAAAAAGGAAAAAGTTACTATTCGCCAAAAAAATATTTTCATATCATTGAACCACATTTTAGTCCTTGATATTAACCGTGTCTCTCGGATTTTCTAAATTACACTCACAGAAGCGGTAAAATTATGTTTTATGTAAATTTGCAAATTCTCTTAGGAGGTGGGTAAAAGACTGTGAAAAGTTTAAAAAAATTTATATATCTAAAATTATTATAAAATGACTCCAATGAATTACTTTGAACTTATAAAGGTATTATGTACCAATTTTGACCTAAAATAAATTTAAATAAAATAAATAATTATTTAAACAAAAAGTCGGATTTTAAATAGTAACCTAGTGTTTTCACTATTCATCAAAAATTGAAAGTTTTCAGAAAAATTCCAAAATTTCACCCTAGGCTAATTTCGATATTCCGAATCCAAAAATGAAGTCCGTTTTGAGAAATAAAAATTACAATATTTCAAAAAGTGGGTATTACTATTTATAACGGCTAGTTTTAATAAACTTTTAATAGCATATCATTGTTTAGTGAAACTCAATATTGCGTACAACGCAAGCTATCGAGGAAGGTCTCAATTGCGTGTAAATCAAGACAATCTAGTGTTATGTGTAGTTAAATATTCCATTGATGATTTATATAACATAAAAACAAAATATTTCTCATAAAAGTCTCGGGTGTTACATTCTACCGCCCTTAAAATGAATTTCTCCCTCGAAATTAGTCACTTTGTAACAAACAGATGAGGATACCTCTCCCTCATCATATCCTCAAGCTCCCATGTAGCTTCTTCTAATGGGTGGTTCCTCCATAAAACTTTCACCAAGCGAGTGGTTTTGTTTGGTAGGACTTTTTCACTACGATCGAGAATCTCTATCGGCTGTTCTTCATAAGAAAGATCTTGTTCCAGTGGTACAACATCTGAGTTGAGTACATGTGAAGGATCGGGTATGTAATTTCTCAAGAGAGATACATGGAACACATCGTGAACGTGAGAGAGATTTGGTGGAAGCACCAATTGGTAAGCTACCTCCCCCACACGATCCAGAATTTCTAAAGGACCGATATATCTAGGGCTCAGCTTTCCCTTCTTTCCAAATCTCATTACTCTCTTCCAAGGAGATATTTGTAAGAACACATTATCACCCACTACAAACTCTAGGTCTTTTCTTCAGTTGTCTGCATAACTTTTTTGTCGACTTTGAGCAGCTCTAAAGTGTTTTTGAATAGATCTAACCTTTTCTGTCATCTCATCAACAAGATCAGGTCCTAAGAGAATTCTTTCCCCAACTTCATTCCAACAAGTTGGAGTCCTGCATTTCGTTCCATAGAGAGCATCATAAGGATCCATCTGAAAAGTGGAGCGAAATCTATTATTATTAGAAAATTATACCAATGGTAGGTGTTGATCTTAACCACCTTTGAAATCTATAGAGCAAGATCTCAACATATCTTCTAAGGTTTGAATTTTCCTCTCAGACTGACCATCTGTCTGAGGATGATAAGCAGTGCTGAAACTCAACTATGTATCCAGAGTATACTGAAGACTTCGCCAAAACTTTGAGGTAAACCTCAGATCCCGATCAGATATAATAGAAAGTGGTACTCCATACAATCTTACCACTTCCTTTACATATATCCTGGCAAGATGATCCAGAGAGAAATCCTCTCTAATAGCAATGAAGTGTGCATAATTTGAAAGACGATCAACTATGACCCAGATAGCATTATTGCCTTTGGATGTTTTAGGAAGTCTGGTGACAAAGTCGATAGTGATGTTTTCCCATTTCCATTCGGGTATGGGTAATGGTTGTAACATCCCCTTAGACTTCTATCTCTCAGCTTTAACTTGCTGCCAAACCAAGTATCGAGAGAGATATTCAGCAACATCTCTTTTCATGCCATCCCACCAGAAGTACTCTTTCTGGTCCCTATACATATTCATGCTTCCAGGATGAATAGAGAATGAAGTACTATGAGCCTCATCCAGCGGCTCCTTCTTTAATTCTAGGATGGGAGGGTCACAAACCTGATTCCTGAACCTTATTCTTCCATCACAATCAAGGTTGAATTTATGAGAATTTATCACCTTCTTTTGTAACTCTACATCTTTTTTTTGTGCCTCTTTAATATTCACAAGTATAGATAGTTGAACATTCATTTGAGAAGGATACAATTTTTCCCCGTTCATTATAATTCCAAGATCCATCCTTTTTAAATCCATAAATATTGGATCTTCTGTGATCCTCATCATGGATAATCTAGCATGGTCTTTTTGACTTAATGCATCTGCCACCTTGTTTGCTTTCCCAGGGTGGTAATGAATTGAGCAGTCGTAATCCTTAATCAGCTCCAACCATCTTCTTTGGCGCATATTCATCTCCTTTTGTGTGAACATATACTTTAAAATTTTATGATTAGTATAAATATCACAACTTTCTGCATAAAGATAATGCCTCCAAATCTTTAATGCAAAGATTATCGCAGCTAACTCCAAATCAAGAGTTGAGAAATTTTGATCATGTATTTTCAACTGTCGTGAGGCATAATCTATCACCATATCATTTTTCATAAGAACACACCCCAGTCCCTTCTTGGATGCATCACTGTAGATTACAAACCTTTATCCACTACAAGGAATTTTGAGTATAGGTGCACTGGATAACCTTCTTTTCAACTCCTTGAAATTATCTTCACATTCCTCCGTCCGCACAAACTTAATGCCTTTTCGAGTCAACCTGGTGAGTGGATTAGATAATCATGAAAAATATTTCACAAAATGTCGATAATATCCAGTCAAACCAAGAAAAATTTGGATCTCAGTTACTGTTTTTGGTCTCGACCATCTTTCGATAACCTCGGTTTTTTCTGGATCCATAGATATCCCCTTTTTTGAGATTATGTGACCCAAAAATGCAACTTTTTGAATCCAAAATTCACACTTGGTAAATTTGGCATAAAGCTTCTCCTTTCTCAGGGTCTTCAATACAATTCTCAAGTGATCTTCATGTTCTTCCTTGCTCTATGAATAGAGAAGAATATCATCTATAAGGACTACCACAAACTGATCAAGATTGTCTCTAAAGACTCTATTCATCAGATCCATGAAGATAGCAGGGGCATTAGTAAGACCAAATGGAATTACTATAAATACATAGTTTCTATACCTTGTATGGAACGTCATGCTTGGTATATCCTCCCTTTTGACCCTTAATTGATGATACCTTGAATGAAGATCAATCTTGGAAAAGTATTGAGCTCCGCATAGTTGGTCAAATAAGTCATCAATGCGTGAGAGAGGATATTTGTTCTTGATCGTGATCTTGTTAAGTTCTCGATAATCAATGCAGAGTCTCATTGATCCATCTTTCTTCTTAACTAACAGAACAGGTGCTCCCCAAGGTGACACACTAGGGCGTATGAATCCATTATCAAGATTCTCTTGGATTTGCTTCTTTAATTTCTGCAACTCAATTGGGGCCATTCTATAAGGTGTCTTCTAAAGAGGCAAAGCACATGGTATGAGTTCTATTGAAAAATCAACTTCACGATTTGGTGGAAGACCTGGAAATTCCTATGGAAAGACATCTTCAAACTTCCATACAATGGGAATATTCATAATCGTGAGTTTATCACCAACCATTTGAGATAAATAACCTTAATTTAGTGGAATCAAGACCCACAAGATGGAAGAAAATTCCACAAGAAGGTTATGTTCATCCTTGCTTCAATAGACGATCATAGATTGATCTGGAATATGAAATGTGACATCCCTTCTTTGGAAATTGATATGAGCTCTATGTAGAGAAAGCCAATCCATGCCAAGAATCACATCAAATTCCACAATAGGAAAGATCACAAGATCTGCAGGAAGCACATTCCCACAAAGTTCAATCGGAGAAGAATTATAAACATTTGTTGTGATTGTTGTTCCATTAGGGGTTGTCATAGCTGACTCAACATTTAATGGTTGAGGTAATACAGTGATACCCTTAGAAAATTCTTCAAAAATAAAAGAGTTTGTGGATCCAAAGTCTAATAAAACATTTTCTACTTTAGAGTGGATGGTAAGTGTACGTCTCCCCACTTCGTTATCGTACTCCACATCGCTGATAGAAATTGCATGTGACGTTCCTTTGTATTTATACTTAAGAGTTTGTTGACGTCGATCATCATAAAAAACCATTGGATTAGGGCATTGCTTGGCATAATGCCCCATTTCCTTCCACTTGAAACATTGAAGTGTAGGAGGTGCACTTTGTGTAGCCTTTTAATTTTTTGCATCACTAGACATCTTCTTCCCATCATTGTGGCATTCAAATGACCAATGACCTTCCTTTCCACATTAGAAACATTTACTTGTCCCTTTAAGAAAACTGGCTCCATGTTTCATTCCACGCTTTCAGCATAAGGGAAAACTCATCTTCTTTTCAGCGTGGTCTTTAGATTTTCCTTTGAATTACATTTTCCTCTTCTTATCAAACCCATATGACTGATGGGTTACTCCAATCTCCATCTAAACATTGAGAGAACATCAAACGATTTCCGCATAGCTATTGAAGCCCCTTATGGGTAACGCCCTTCGAAGACATGGTTTGAATCCACTAATGAATCAATCGAAATTACTCTCAGGTTGGATAATAATACCAGAAGCGTACCTTGCAAGTCTTGTAGAATTTCCTTCGTAGGTACCAGCAGATTCATCATCCTTTTTCTTTAGTTCAAGAGACTTTTTCTCCATCATTTTCCGAAGAATACGAGGGATGTACTTATTGAAAAATATGTTCTTGAACTCGTCCCATTCCATGGACTCAATTTCATCCCTTTGGCTCATATTATTAATTAGATTCCACCATTGATCAGCATCACCTTCCAAACGATATACTGCTAAGATGAATTTATCATGTTCAGAACATTGAAGAACTGAAAATAACTTTATTGTGGTATTGATCCATTGTTCATCCACTAATGGATCAGAATACCCACTAAAAGAAGGTGGATGCTTCCTCATGAAGGATTCAATTGAATGTTGCTCCCTCCTTTGCTCGTTTGGAAGTACTGCATCATTAATAGATTGAGAAAGTTGTGTGAGCATGGCTACAAGATTTTGCATTCCAGCTCCCATAACATTTGGTTGCTTATGGGGACAATCATTACATTGCCTTTTGCATTCCGCATTAACACGGTTCCTTCAGGTTCCATCCATTGACTAAAACCAAGAAGAATTGTGTGAGCAACACTAATTATAATAGGAAAAACACATAATCAAGAATACAATTTTACACTTAAGGTCTTATCATAGGTTGTTTATGGCCATTTCTAAAACACTAAGATTGTGTTCTATTCTTAGACATATCCTTAGGTTTCTTACTAAGGCTTTCACATCCTATTTTCCAAATGTTGACTATACCTTTCCTCTGATACCAACTATAACGACCCATAATTTACATACATTTTTAATACTTCAAAATTTAAGTACACTTATCACAACATATAACAAAACCATGAAAGGACCGTATAGGTATAGTTTCTTTAGAAACTGGGAAACATAAACAACTGGTTCATAAATCATCTACATTGCCTCCCATTTATTTCATCATATCTAGAGTCCCTTTTGGCATATCCTACTTAATAATCTTCTTCCTGACCTGCGGAAAGAAAACATACAAAAGGGTGAGCTTAAATGCTCAGTAAGGGTAAACAAAAGAATTATCAATCACATCATATTCATATGAACATAACATTTTGGAAATATTAACCTGAAAAAGAGATCATAATCTCATAATCAGGGGATAAATCATAGTAGTGAAAAGTAATCCCAATAATCATAACATAAAACATGAAACTTTGTGCAATAGATGCATAATCATAGAGAATCATTTCTTAGTAGTCATGACTCATATCCAAGACTATGTTAGGGGATAAAGTCCATTTCTGAACCAAGTACACTCCTCGTTTCAGTCCTGTTTAACTGAACCGGATTAACCTGTCGTTCCATCTATGTCTATCTCATCAGATATAAATCTTTAACCAATGCATTAGAGGGAGATATAGGTCCCACCCATCTCATAATGATACCATTCTTATATGTGCCACAAAATCATAAACCATACATCATAGCATAACCCATGTAATAAAAATGGGAATCTTAAACATCATACCATCATAACATAATCCATATAAGATAAAAGGACATCATAAAAATAATTCCATCATAACATAATCAAATCAATGTAAAAAATAGGGATAGAAACAGAACCCTATATTATCTTAGATGGAAAATAATTTGGATAAAACACTTGAACTCCATTCTTGAGGAAAATATCTTATCTACTTCAAAAACATTTTTCCTTTCTTAACATGTCATAAAATTTTAAACAATAAGAAGTTGATTAAAAATAAACATGAAAAAATGTAAATGCATCTTCATGGAAATAATGTTCTAAAATTCCTTTCAGGCCGTATAAGTTAAATAAACATTCTTCCCGTACTTTGGCCGGAAAAGTCAAAAAGTACTTCGTACAAAAAACGACAAAAGATTCCTTTCATATATTTTACTAAAAACTCACCGAAGGGTAAAATTGGATTTAAAAAATTGTAGTTATATAGAAATAATATTACATATTGAGGAAACATGGATGTGGATGTAAATATTCCCCAGTAAATTATGAAGTATAAACAATCTCAGATAAAAATGATATTTTGAGATTTTCCCTTACCTTTGGTCTGATTTGCTTCGTAAGTGTCTGAATCACCTTTATATTGATTTAAATAATATCATTGAATTATTCCAAAATCATAATCATTTTTATGTTATCGTATATGGCCATATTCTTAGCTTCTTATTAGTAATATTTCATTGCTACTTGTTATTCGGGTGTTTATTACTATTTGTTCTTATGCGTGTTTTGTCGAATAAATTCTTATTCTTCTTTTTAGGTTATAGATACCTAATTTACAAAATGGTATTGGTGTAATAAATATCATATTTATTCACTCAATTCATTTATGTATTCATTATGTAATGAAGATCATGTAGAACGAGTCACATCACATCGTGGAGACGGTAGGTCGTACGTACGCACGAGCGATGATATCATTCCCATGATCGTGGAATTGTATTGGACTATATGTATACTATGTCAAGAACAATATAGCTTTAAAATAATCATATATAGTAATTATTTACACCATTATACACATCCATGTAAGGTGGTGGTGGAAAATATATTACACCATGGTGTGGAGACGGTATTCCGTACGTACGCACGCGCGGTGATTTCGTTTTCCGTAGGATGGATAGATGGTGAAATAGGGTTGTTTCATACTTATAATAAAATACCAGTATATGATTGATACTAATTTTGTTACTTAATAATTAAACAAATAAAGAAGAATAAGTGGAAGATGAAATAAAGTTTAAAGAATCGGTAATGGACATTACCTCTTCTTTGAAGCGCCTCTTTCAGACCTCCTCTTAGGGCACTAAAATTGGTCTCTGAAAAATACCAGGACCTCTCGGATGTTTCTAGGGAAGTGTAGAAGATACTTTTTCAGGGTTTGGCTGATCTTGAAGGCTCAAAGTGGTGTGAGGAAAAGAGGGAGGATGTTCCCTTTTATAAGGGAGGAGAGGGGCACCTTAGGAAAAACTAAAAATATTATTTTATTTTAAAGTCATATTCGGTTTTTAATAGCTCCAAATTGATTTATTTTGAAGCTAAGGTGGGGATGGGTCGAAATAATCTCTTTAAATAGAATTTAGACAAGTTTCGGTTTCTATTTTAACCGTATCATTTAGATTTAACTTTAAGATAGATAATTTAACTTTTACCATGTCTTCTTGTTTTCTTACACTATATGGTTAATAAACTTACTATAACAAGAAAAAAGAACCCCATGTTGTTTATTATTAATATATATAACCATATCTAAGTCATTTGGCCGAACCTAAGATTTTTAGGAATAAAATAACAATTAATAATATAATATTTGTTTTAAAAACTATTTTATGTCAATTTTGACACTACTTGGTAATTGATTTTTGTGAAAATCATAAAAAAAACTATTAGTTCGAAAAAAGATAATTTAATCAATACTAACATGTAGTATTAACATAGAAAATTATGGGAATTCATAAAAAGTCTCAAATTACAGTTATTTGGGTATTTATAACATCAATTATGTCAATATTTTATTAATAATATAATTACTGCATCATCATTGTTTCATAAATAAATTAACATATTTAAAGTCTAAAAATTAAAAATAAAATACCATTATGTAGGAAATCTTTTTATCTTTCTAATTAATATTTATATTCGAATTTATCTTATGTATAACCCTATATTAAAAATGATTTAGTTATTAAATAGTGATTTTAACTATTTTAACCATTCTTTAAATAAATTAATAATAAATGTCCCAATCTAATCCTAGTGGGCCTAAATTGTCATATTTTATTCCTAAAGTTTTTTTTGGTCGAATTAAACTTATCCAATAGAATTAGAACATGTGTTAGGGTAATAATAATATCATTTTTACCCTTAATTACCCTATTTACTTTTAACCGTGTTAAAAAATAGTAAAAAGTTACTATTCACCAAAAATTATATTCATCTCATTGAACCACATTTTAGTCCATGATATTAACCATGTCTCTCGGATTTTCGAAATTACACTCATAGAAGTGTTAAAATAAAGTTTTATGTAAATTTTCATATTCTCCTAGGAGGTGGGTAAAAGACGGTGAAAAGTTCAAAAAATTTCATATATCTAAAATTATTATAAAATGACTCCAATAAATTACTTTGAACTTATAATGGTATTATGTGTCAATTTTGACCTAAAATAAATTTAAATAAAATAAATAATTATTTAAAGAAAAATTCGGTTTTTTAAAAGTAACCCAGTGTTTTCACTATTCATCAAAAATTCAATGTTTTCCGAAAAATACCAAAATTTCACCCTAAGCTAATTTCAGTATTCCAAATCCAAAAATGAAGTATGTTTTGAAAAATAAAAATTTAAAAATTTAAAAAAGTAGGTATTACTATTCATAACGGCTAGTTTTAATAATATTTTAATAGCATATCGTTGTTTAGTGAAACTCGATATTGCGTACAACACAAGCTATCGAGGAAGGTTGCAATTGTGTGTAAAGAAAGCCAAGCTAATGTTGTATGTAGTGAAAGATTCCTTTGATGATGTATATAACATAAAAACAAAATATTTCTCATAAAAGTATCAAGTGTTACACCCATGAATATCCATAAATACATGTAAAATTAGAAGGAAAATAACTAAAATTATAGAGACTCTTGTGGTCATATAACTCACATAATCTATCTCCAATGGGGAGCATGATTGTCCTCAACAACATTGAGAAAACACAAAAAAAACCCAGTCCATTATAAAATTAAAAAATTAAATTAAAAAGGGGAGAATGTGTTATCTTTTATTAGTCATGAACATAATAAGATGATCCCCGTGAGAATGAAAAGAAACCACAAGCACCCAACAACATATATTTCTTATATCATGAAGTCCCAATGACATGTCATCCTAGTCATAAGAAGGACCTCATAAATATCCATGTGACCTTGCAATCCACCTTTTAATCCATAAGGACAGAAAGATGTATTTTTCCTAGAAATTATCATGCATATCCATGGGACCTTTTATTAGACATGGGATGAAACAATAAGAGGAAGATTAATTGTATAATAAAAAATCATATAACCTTACAAAATCCCAAAAAATTGTAAATAAATAATGGAAATATAAGTGGGATATAATGAGAGTCTCTAATGGTCATAAAACCCTCCTGACACACCTATTTTTTCCACATCACTCTCTTGTAAAAACAATATGTAGGAATTATTAATTTTGGGAAACCCACCAAACAAGCCATCATTGTCTTTTATACGGTTCCATAAAATTCATTTAACATTATGCGAAGGGCTTATATTGGGAATACATATCATTTAAAAGTAGTTGGTTGTGTCGACCAAACAATATCAAAGTACCTTGGCTAGTCAATATGATTTTGAAATTCCCATTAATTGAAAATAATCCAACAAAGGTAGTGTTTATTGGTTGATCTCACTATCATTGAAAATCATGTGATGCCTTTAGAATGACTTATGGTGGGTTTCCATGAAATGCATGATGAAAAATCCCTCATATGACTATATCCTACATTCACACGATATGCACCATGAAAAGTAGAGAATAGCGGGAGTGTAGAGGCCTATAAATCCCCACCCTATCTTGAAAAAAATTGATTAATCTTTCTGCGGAAAAATATCTCCATAGAACCCCATACCGATGAACTAAATAACTAGAGTGTATTTCTTAGAGAAGATGACCTCATAAATAGAAAATATTTCCATTAGGTAATATATTCCAAACAACATGAGTGATCATGCATTATGTATAAACACATATTTTGTTCACTTATTCATAACATGGAGAAATTTTGATGGGTCATGTAAATAACATCCCTCATATCCACGGATTCACTTGAGAAATAACAAATGATAACACTAACCAAATATAAGGAAATTTAAATAAAATTATGGAAGAAGGAAAAAAATATATGATACTAATTTGAATAACATATACGATGATCCTCATGCGCCTAATATGAACGACTTGGGACATGAAATTGCTCTAGCCAAAGTCACCTAAATCTTGTAAAACTCTTTTTGTATAATATTTTTATAATGATAGTTTATTTTTACATATCAACACATGTCACACGGAACCCCATAGCCATGCCACCAATGAATATTGAATCCCTCCTCGATCACCATCCAAAAATTACCGGATATTTTGGACATACTTCCTAACACATATTAGGAAACCAGTACATATTTATTGTGTCTCATGATAGCACCTATCTAAGTCAACTTTCCCTCATGATAACCTATAGTCATGAAAACTAGTTCCTATGATGACATCGAAACATTTCATCTAGGATCATGTGTCACCCTCCATAGATACCATATTGACTCTCACGACACTCTCCAAGAGTTCCATCTAGATTTCTTGATGCCAATTTGGCATGTCATCTATGTCATATGATGATATATAAATATTATATAGGGGATCAAGAGATGGATTTGAGGAGAAGCCATGTGGGACTTTCATTTTCAACTATTTAATTCAGACTTGATCATGCCACAAAATTTAGATAGGAAATCCATGTTACACAGTGTACCTCGAACAAAAAAATTGGAACATGGGACTATCTTTTGAAATGGTTGATAAAAATACTCTAAAATGTCATTCAGACCATCAAGGATTGTTCAGAATCCAATCAATGAATTTCATGAACGAAAACATGATGGTTTAAATAGGTATCCCATGACATGATAACATTATCCACCCACAGTGTGTAAGACTCAGTTAGAAGGGAAACTTTAGTGTGTATGCCCCCAATAAATGGAACTACTCTGAATCAGATTCCTGAAATAACTCAGAAATAATAGAAACCATTCAGTAAAACAACCTCTATATTAATAACTCAATAGGGAATCTATGTTTATTTTTTATTCATCCACATGAAATGAGACACATTGTCTTTCATCCCTAGTTTCTCAGACTTAGAATATCTCTAGTGGGTATATAGATTCACAATGATCATGTCATTCCCATGACAAGCCTCTCTTGGGGTAAGGGAAACTATAGTGTGTAATCCCTAATTAGGAGAATAATATGATATTTCTGACATATATGTCAAAATCCATTTTATATGCCTCACACAGCTAAACTATGAGGACTATGATTCATCCCATAATCGTGACAGATAGTATGAATTCCTAAGGCCCAATACCAAACTCAATGTAAATCCAACTCATTCCAATTATCTCCACATCGTTGACTTTTCAACGATTGTCACCCAATCATTCCCATGGACCGATCATTCTACCTCATCCATCATCAAACTGGGAGTCTAATTGAATTTTGATTCCTTAGATTACTAGTATAACCATGATATGTAAGACACCTCTCAGAATCTTGGAGACTATTTTAAAAATACCATGTTTTCCCTATTATTTAATCCCTACCAGAATATGATGTAAGGATAATTTCATGATATCCCTTGTTTCCCACACTGATCATAGCTCATGTGGGCTTAGGGGGCACAATGTCCTTGTTAATCACATCATGAATCTCAACCATCAAGGTAAATGTCATTATGAAATCCCTATTGAGTGGCATGATATAAAAAATCCCTGATATAAGGGAATCTAACTTTGGGCCAATCCCAATGGAGTAAATAAACTATGGAAGCTCTAAATCTTACAATAATTATGATACATTGGACATATCCTTGAGTCTAATTATAAACTATTTGGTTCATATGTTCCCAAGAAGATGTCATATCCACATTAAATTAAAGAACATAAGTTTTATCAAACTACAAGTTTTTTTATTCCTCTATTTAATTGGATATGTAGGACACATCATGACAGATTAATTCCCTACATGGAATATTAATGACCTCCCTACATGGAAGAAAATTATGATGTTTCTGGTTATGTTGCTTCAACATTTTAGTAGTTATTCAATAATGGGGAATAGATGAAGAACATCATATACATATAGATGTATTCAAAAATGATATCCCCATATTATTTTATATAAAAAATTAGTTAACCTATGACCATTTTATTTGTTCAACCTATCCCATATTAGGATTAGGAATATATTCTCCATCAAATATTAAATTCATAAGAGAGTCCCAGGGTATTAAACAGTCCACGCCAAAAAGATGTGATGATCCCATCCTTTAATCCTCTCGACCAATGTTTGTTCCTATTTGTGATTGGGTCTAAAACCCAAATTGAACATGTTCTTTCAGAAAGAATGACTATAAATTTTTATATATATGGGATCTATTTGTAGTTTCTATTAATTATGAATTTTTAATCCCAACATAATTGATTGTGTAAGATATTTAACTCCCATTCACTCACAATCAACCATTGAAAAAAACTGAATGCTCCTAGATGTTGTCTATTTTACATGGAAGTAGAGACATTACCTATATAAAAAGGTGAACCATATTATAAATAATAATAACAAATATATTAACCTAAATAACTAGTACAACAAACACTACTACAAATACAGCTTTTATAAGCGCTAAAAATGGCCTTTAACAGCACTAGAAAAGCGCTCTTAAAGACGGTGAAGATAAGGGGGGGTTCCCTTTATCAGCACTCCAAAAAGCACTGATAAATACCCCTTTTATCAGTGCTAAAAAAAGAACTGATAAAAGGGATATTTTATGAGCGCTAAAACAGGGCGCTGGTAAAAGGGTCCTTTATCAGCGCTTTTTTTAAAGCGCAGATAAAAGTTAAAAAAATAAAATTAAAATTAAAAAAATCCTGCCAATCGGGGGGCTTTTATAGCGCTTTTCAACCCCCTCCAGTGCCCACATGCACCCCTCCACCCTTTATTAACGCTAGCCCCAAATTCACCCATATGTGTGTGTCCCTGCCTTTACCCGAATTTGATCTCGAGACCTCCCTCCTGCACACATGAAACCTTTGTCACTCCCCTATATTGATTTGTTCTCCTAATAGTGATATATATATAGATTTAGTTATATTTATTAGTATAGTAATATATATATATATATTTTAATATATATATTGTCACATTAATATAAATATATAGTTATATTAATGTATATATATTTATAGTGATATTAATATATATATTTATAGTTATATTAATATATATATATATGTAGTTATATTAATATATATATATATATAGTTAGATTAATATATAGGTATATAAATATTCATTTATTTTTATTTTAAATAAAATGGATATTAGTTATTATTTAGATAAATCTAATATATTTTATATATAAATATATTTTATTATTTATATTTATAATTAAATTTTTATGTGAGAATATATAAAAAATATGTATATATTGTTATATATTTTATTATAAATAGCAGTGCATTATAAAAATCGATTAAATTTCGAAGACATAGTATCAATATGAATGTAATACCTCGGAATAAATTCAGTCCCCACAAAAAAATCCATTAATACCCCCTTAAACGAGGCATAAAATCCACAAAATGTTAAAAAATCAGGGTACCCCGACTAAAAACTCAGTTTTGGGGGCCTTATGGGCCTTTTTTAGCCTCGAAAAAACCTTGTACAAGGTCCTCCTGGGTCACATCGGTGCGGAGCTCGTCGCAGGCTTCGATTTGATATGTGGTAGAGCTCAAACGAACACCTGGATAAAAAGTTATGACCGTTTGAAGTAAGAGTTTCTTTTTCAAAATATTTTTTTATATTTTTTTAATTTTTTTTATTTTTTTAGTATTCAATTTGTTATTAAATGAAAATTAATCCATAATAATTAGAAAATCATTATTTAAAAATAATTTTCAATTTTTTTATACGCCATTTTCACTAAATATCTTATATATTATGTGTAACTATATATTTATATTTATCTAAAATATTTTTAAAAATATATCATAAAAATATATATTATATTTATATATATATAACTATATCTATATATTTAAATATAAATATATATTTTTTAATAATTTTTTTTGCATGTATACCCTTTATCAGTGCTTTTAAAAAAAGCGCTGATAAAGACCCCCTTTATCAGCGCTGCTAAAAAAAGTGCTGATAAAGGGGTACCCTTTAACAGCGCTAAAAAAGAGCTCTTAAAGGGGGTACCTTTATCAGTGCTAAAAAAAGCGCTGATAAAGGGGTACTTTTATCTGCATTTTTTAGCATTGATAAAGGAACCCCCTTTATTAGTGCTTTTTCATTAGCGCGGATATAGGGTGGCGCTGGCCTTGCCCAGTTTTGTTGTAGTGAAAATGACTTGAGGAAAGGGTTATATTAAATCATGTTAAAACATAATATTAATATTTAATGTATACAAAACATGTCAAGTAGTCCTATAGTAATGACCCAAAATAAAGAATATAACTAAAACCCTTAATATGGTCCAGAGTCCATCCCAACACTAACATCCCATTATCCAACCCATCATCCCATTCAAAAAATCAATACTAGGTCCCTTTTTAATCTTTTAATTGAAAAAACATAGCATTTTATTGGGTAACTATGTGCAATGGAAGCCCAAATAGGGTGTGAGTACAACTCACTAAGACACCACTAATAGTTCATAAATCAGTAACCATTATTTACAAAAATGTATAAAGATAATAATGGATGAATAAAAATGGGAAACCAGTAGACCCATGTTTCAATTTAAAAAAAATAAATTAATCATTTACCCATATATTTCTATCATATAGTCCAACTATCCCAACCCAATCAAGCCATTATAGGAGCCCAAACCATAGAATAATGAGATAATATACTTTTAGTCACAATGGGGAGTTTACTAATGAATTAATTTTCACTATGTACATTGGATAATTGGTCTAGGTATCCATATAATGTCTATTCCTTAGGTTCATATAGCCTCATTCCAACATCCAGAACCACAATAACATAAGAAACATTGAGCCCCAATCTGACATTCTAAACTAGGAAAACCATATGAGTGGCCTAGATCAACTTTATATCTAGATTAATTAGATTGGAACCTCATTCAAATACCCCAATCATATTATTTACCCACAAGGACATTTTTATTTAACATTATATCACATTAATCCAAATTATAATATCATTTAACAAGGCACCAATGGACCCTTAAAACCAAATCATGGCATTAATAAAACTCGACATGTTTCTCAAGGGATTAAACATCAAAACCAAAAGAGAATTTTTAAAATAATTTATAAGCCCCCCTTTGGAAGAAAATTGTACATATTTGAAATACCAGACCACAACCTAAGTATTTAATTTCCATTGCCAATAATTTAAAGGAGTGATTAATCCATTATTACAAAAATTCCTAGCTAACTCTGGATATTTATTAACCATATCTTATATGATGTAATCAATGAATTGTAATGATCCCCTCATTTCAACACATGGAACAACACTTTTAAGACATCAGGTTCCTATTTTTTCATAAAAACCCATTGCTAACACAACTAAGGAAATACCAAAATACCTAATCATGATGATTTTATGTATCAACAATCACATTACAAA
Source organism: Viscum album (assembly GCA_963277665.1). Classification (NCBI taxonomy): domain Eukaryota; kingdom Viridiplantae; phylum Streptophyta; class Magnoliopsida; order Santalales; family Viscaceae; genus Viscum; species Viscum album. The sequence goes on from OY728128.1 coordinate 203,177,905, forward strand.
TATAGACATTTCATAAAATTTTATGCATACCTAAACATTATACAAAATGATTACCAAAGAGCATAGTTGGTATAGTGCCTTTGGGAACATTGAAATGTAAAAACTGGTACATAAGTGGGCTACATTATCTCCCTCTATGTTCTTTATGACTACCACACTTCTTAGACACATCAAACATAATATATAACTTTATAACTAGGGGAAGAAGACAAAAAATGTGGTGATCTCAAATGATGAGTAATGTTAAAAAAGGGATACATGAAAGCGTAAACATGAGCGTAATGGTAGGAGAATATGATCATGAAATAGAAGATCATACCCTGCATATCAAAAATAATATACTTGAATCATGTTATAAATATTGGATGTTCATAATACATTAATCTATATCAAGTGAAGGACATAATCCATTAAAGCATATGATAGGAGTAAGATATAGAATTGCGGAAACCCATAAGCACATACTAATTTTCATAGTATCCAAGGCATCAATCCCAAGACCATCAAAGCAGAAAATAACCTTTACTAAGCTAGGTGAAACACATTCCAACCCTATATTACTGAACTGAGTAAACCCTCATTCCAGCCATGTATTACTGAACCAAGTAAACCCTTGTTCCAACCTTGTATTACTGAATAGAGTAAAATCTCATTATAGCCCTGTATTACGGAACCAAGATAACTATCATTCTAGCATGTATTACTGAACCGAGTAAATCCTCATTCCAACCATATATTACTTAACTGAGTAAACTCTAGTTCTATCATTATCTATCTCATTAGATATAAATTTTTTCCCAATGAATTTGAGGGAGATATAGGTCTCAACATTCATATAACGAAATCATAAATACATGTTCCTCAAGATCATAAATAATCATATCATTACTGATGAAAGGAAATGGGTATCAGAAAAAGTAAACATATAATAACATGTATAAAGTTATAGGTTTCATAGTCACTTCATCATAAACATACCTCATGAAAAGAAGCGGGTTTCAAAAGAATAAAACCCGTGAAAGAGAAATAGGTTTCTTAAACATATTACCCATGAAGGAGAAATTGGTTTTATAAAGAACATGTAATTAATCATAACTCACTAATATAAAGGATATGAATGGAACATTTAGAGCATTTCCTAGAAAGGAATGAGTGACATTAATAGATATCATCTTATATGGAAAATCAGTTTGAAAAATACTACAAAAACATTTCTTGACAAATAAATCCTTTCTTGTTTGAAAAATGATTTTTAATACATAAAACAATTTGGAATTAAATTTCATAGATAATAACTTGAAAACTTATATAGAATACATTAAATCATTTTGAAAACCCTCTGTTTTTAAATAAATTTAAAATAAACATCAAAACTATTTAAAAACATCATTCTTTAAAACAGTTGATAAATTTTAAAGAGAGATTTAACAAATTTTGAAATTCATTTTTCATGAAAAACTATAAAAAATATTGAAAACCATTTTGAAAACCATTTCATTGAACAACCATTGAAAAATTGAATAGAAGACCTAAAAAAAATTAAAATGTTTTTCCCTGAAAACATATAAAATAAGTTTGAAACCATTTTGAAATTAATTTCCCTTGAAAATGTCTTTTTAAAAACATTTTCTTAAGGATTAACCTTTTTAACAATTGAAAGTGTGATTCGATGAAATAACAGCTTGCAAATCCATACAGGTCATACTAGATCAAATGAACTTTCTTTTTCATGGTTAAATGGATAGAAATGTTCCTTGTTCGAAAAGAGACTAGAAAATTAACTTAAAGAAATTTGTAAAATAAAAAACCGGGTAACAATTTCATTGAGATATTATAGTGGAATTGTATAATATTCGTGGAAACCCTTTTTAGAGAACATAAATTTTCAACCGAAGAGAGGGTAAAGTCAGGTTTTACTAAAAACACATTCTTATCAGACTTATGTATGAAGGAATTGAAAATTATAAGATTAAATGATTATATCATGAAATAATATAAGAGGATGAAACTCATGAATATTCTTTAGATATGGACCATATTATTTTATCAAAGGAATCATAAACACAAACAATCTCAAAAGTGATGAGATGGCCTCAATAAACTCATATAAGTTAGTATATGGGGATAATTATATACATGTAATGAAAGGAAATTACATGAAGAATATAATATCATGAAAATAGTTAGATTCATGATATGTCATGTAAAATGAATTTATATTCACCCCTTAATAGTATTTAGGTTCTTAACAAAACATGAGTCTCAATGAAGAAAAATTGAGACAAAAACATTTTTACTAATTTGGTATCTTTTGAAACATAAACCCTATAAAATAAGATCATAAAATGGGAATGTTAATACAAATAAATTTATGTACAAGATATATATAATAAAATCATGTCCAGTACATACACACCATAAAATGGAATAGTAGAGAACATAGCTTGTCTCTAATGGAAATTAGTAGTGAGATGAAAATCCCCTTACCTTGTGTCTTGCCACCCTCTTTATTCGAAAAAGATTCCTACATATTAAATATTTGTTTATTATAAATCATTTACAAAATTATATTCTTATACATAATACCATAAATGGTTTTATTATGACCTTATAATACCTGCTAGTTGATGAATATATATTAAGGATTCACTTCATGTAATATTCACTCTATTCTTCGCATGTGTCTCATAGTGTTGATCTGTATACTGGTAACATGAATCACAAATTTATAACATGATATAAATATCAGTTATATACATTAAAATGTTATTTTAATAAACTATATCGTAAGGATGTGCATAATGGAATACACCGTTCATGGGGACGATAACCCGTATGTTCGAATGAACATTGATTTTTGTTTTTATTGTCACATTGAATGAAAGTAATTAAAGGGAAATGTATTTATATATATAAATATATATATCATTTTTAAATTGTCATTAATATATCAGATATTTCAAATATATTCATTAAACCAATCCTTAACACATTCTATGTGGTGTGTGAACGAATCACATCGCTCTGAGGGGGCGGTAGTCCAGACTTTCTAAAATGAGATTATCATATTAACACAAAAAGGAAAGTAAAAAAAGTTTTTTGTAAAATTTATAAATAAGAATAAATACATAATAAATAAAATTTATTAAATATATAAATAATGTGTCCTTCTTAATTGCCACCATGATTGGCGGTAATGGAGAAATGAATAATCATCATTTAATAAGAAAATAGTTCACCCTACATAGAAATAGAATGTTCAAAATCCATTAGATTGATGTATGTATAAGTGAAGGTTATTCATTTTTAATAACAAAATACTAGTATATTTAAGATACTTTTTTCACACATTAGTGGAATAATGATATTGTAGCGGTGGAAAGGAAAATAAATGGATCTTGACAGAAGACATTACCTCTTAATCAGGTAACTCATTTTGGTTTGTGCCAAAAGGATTTCTTGTCAGGGTTTATACCCAAATAGAGGCATAAATATCTTAATTAGGATTTTTTTGAGGATACGTGGGTAGATATTGGATGAACATAAATGGTTTTAGAGGTTATAGGGATGTGTAGAGTGCTTTCCCTTTTGTAGTGGTGGGGGTGGCACTTTTGTAAATACAAGAAGGTATTCAATAATTGGTGGTCTATGTTATTTATAGTTTATAAAAAATGTAAAAATAATGGACTAAAGGATAATAAGGTTCTATAATAATCACCTCAACCTATGAATAAGTGAATTTTAATTATTTAGATCCTTATCTTCTATGATTCCCCAATATTTTCATTTTGTTTTATATTAAAGAATCTAGTTTTCTAATATAATTAATTTAACCATTAAGACTAAATGAATGTGATATTTATTATACAATATAGATAAAATGGTTTATTATTATTATATATAATATATAAAATTTAAATCCAATTTTTTTTTTAAATTAATTTTAAACAATAACATGTGACACGCTAAAATGTTGCTAGAACTCATACCGTCTTCACAACATATTTACAAAATATGGGCCAACATGTTAATTATAAAATATTAATAATTAATTTATTATAACCTAATTAATATATATATTAACACTTATAAGTCCAATTTCAGAATATAGTCTTTTTCTCAATTTAAAATCATTTTACATGATTCATTTATATTAAAATAACAATAATATAAATATTGACATTATTTAATTAATATGAATTTAAATATATCAATAATATATTAGAAATAAAATATATTAGGATTAAATGTTTGTAAAATTATATATTAATCTAAAAAAATAATTAAGGACAATAATTTAATCAATTAACTTCCCTTTTAATATTTATATTATCATTTATTTTAGTTAATTATTTACTAAATTATCATTATATAGACATATCTTAAGCATTTTAAGTACATAAATCATCTCTAAAAAATTATTGAAAATTTTCAATGATACAAATAACTTATATATCTTTCAAAAGTTTATATATAACCGAAAATATTATGTTTTGTATGTATCTCACTATTTAATTAATAATAAGTTAAGGAATGTGTTTTTTTGTCTTTTTCCTCACCCATTTTTATAAGGAAAATCCATTTAATAATATCTCAATAACCCATAAATTTGAAAAAATGTGATGAAATGGTCAATTATTTGGAATAATATGGATTTTGGACAAGTTTCCAAGTCATTATATTCCTTAATATTAAGGTTTAGTCTCTTATTATGTTTAATGATACCTTAATCACCATAATTAATTCAAATCACATACACTAATCATTTTGGTAAAAAATTAAGTTTTCCTTATTAGAATTTAAAATTTTGATTGAATATAATGATTTAGGTTGGATTTTAGAAATTCCCATCAGATAAGTGAAAAAATTAAGATTAGTTTCAATCCTGTAGATGGGACGAAATAAGAGGGTTCTAATGTAGAAAAAAATTCAATCATTTGTTAAGATTTTTTACTCATTTTCAAAGTGAAATTTACTGAAATGAATTAATATTTATTAATAAACGTAACCTTCATCTAATTTTTCCTTAAAACATGTGTATAATATCATTTTTCTCTAATAATTAATTTTCCAAAATGTAGTTTTAACTATAAATCACTATTTTTCACCATTAATCAAAAAATATTTTTTTGAATTAAATACTAAAATTTTACCCTAGCATAATTTCAATGTTGAAAATTAAATTTTTATTTTTTTTCAATTTGATAACATAATATTTCTAAAATTAATTATATTTTTAAAAGATATCCATTCAAAAAACAATATAAATGGACTTTACCAAAAATAATATCATTCATTATCAATATTTTTTATTTATATAAAACCACAATATTTGGAAATTAGTTATTACTATGTTTAATGTATTTGTTATAATTATATTATTTAAATGATTAAAATAATAAAAATTAATTCTTCATAGAAACTCAGTGTTGCATGTATCGTACACCAAGTCGGTGTTGGTTGTAGATAAAGACATGTTAGTATTGCATGTAGGGAAAGCCAAGTTGGTATTTCATGTGAAAGGAACATTTTAATTATCATTTCAATATAATTATATATAAAGAACAATTTATAGTTTCGTGTGAAATGAAAAAAGATGAAAAGATAAATTAATTCAAAAAAATAGTTCTCAAAATCTCAGGGTGTTACATTATACCCCACTTAAAATAAATATTTCCTTTGAAATTCATCTGGCTTATCAAAGTATTAATACTTGAATGTTTCATTCATTGAAACCCACATCATAAAAATGGACAATAAAACATTACATAAATGGGAAATTTGGAACCCAAACGGTTACCCAAATTAAAATATAACTTTATATCCACAGAGGATAACATAGTTTGGTTAAGAATATTGTACATGGAGAAAAAACATAAATATTTATAGTGAGTTATTAAGGTGATCAATCAAAAGCAAGTAAATGATAAAAAGAAATTTAAGGGCCTCAAAGTCATAAATCAATAATAATTAAAATGGAAATCATCTCTATGGAAATTAAGGTATTAGTACAAAAAATAAATTCAATCTCATTTAGAATGTCGAGTAATTCCTATGAAATTTCTTTAAAAAAAGTCATTCTTGGGGTTTTATTTGAATATTTTGTAATACATCCATTACATATTGTAATGAATGTCTAGAAATTATCTTTTATGAATAAATCAGGAAAATAAACATTTAATAGACTTAGGGCCCATAAATAATAAAAATTATAACTATTTGTCTCTAAAAAAACATCATGCATTGATTAATTAAAATAAAAAGTAACACTAATAGTTCGTAAAAAATATTTATTCATTAAAAATTAATACACATTAACTAGGAAATAATTTAGGATTGTAGTAGGTGTGAAACCTTTATCATCTTTAGGTCATGGGTTCATGACACGCAACCATACCGGACTTGGTTAGTTGTCGACCGACATACATAATTTCTTTTTTTAAATAGAAAAAATATAATATATAAGATGGAAATCCATGAAATAATGTTAATCACTAATCAGTATTTTAACCATGGTTTTGAACACATGGTTAGTTCAAAAATACTTCATCTAAAGAATAACATAAACTATTCAATAATAGATAACCTTATAACCATTAAGAAAGAAGAAAATCCTAAACCATAAAAAGAGAGTAACGGAATCAGATTAACATTGATTCCCCTATATCATAATGTATCTCTCGGTTGAAACATACCAAACATGTGAATACCGTTTTTTATATTCCATTGAAACATATTAACAACCTGAATTACCATAAATCCTTTTAGAAAACATGCATGATTCCACATTCCAATGTATATTGGATTTACTCCTTAAATACAAAATTTTTGTACACACCATTAGTTGTAGAATGAACCACCTTTAAACATGTCCTTAATTAGTTCCAAGGTGTTCAGTACTGCCCAATTTACTTATTCACATCCCACGTATCTTTATTCATACATCATTATATTAATAATAATAACATGCTAACGGTTAACTTCCCTTAGTGAATATGATAAATTTCATGAGATTTCCTTTTTATTCCATCAGGACCATTCAATTTATTCTTCTAAATTCCAATAATAACATAATCCGAACAATCCATACATAATTCTGAATTCTGAATTCTAGAATCCAATTACATAAATACTTTGATTTCAATATCATTAATCCATTACCAATGCTACCTCATCCTATTACATAATACATTTTTTCCTTCACATTTCATTCGTAGTCTCTTCATCATCAGTAATGTAACCATTATTCGCACCACCTTGTTGAGTGTCTTCAAAAATATTCCTCTTGGGACATTGAGTTTCATAATGACTATTTATTCCACACTTAAAACACTTAACCTTCGACGATGGATTATGGAGGAAAAAATTCCCATCCATTTGGTTAACCAAAATCTTCATTTTTTCATTGCTGTAAATTTCATTGTTTCCTTCTATTCCACTGTCAGTACACCTTCTTATACCTCTAATACATTTACATAGGTATATTTTTACTCCTTCCGGACACAGGGGAAACCTAATTTTATTTTATCCTAGGTTTCCATTACCTGAAATCTTAGAAAACTGCTTCTTTATCTTCTATGGTGAGTCTAAGAGTTGGTTATGGTAAACATTATTAATCAGTTTCTATGAAAACAAGTTTGGATTTATCACGACATCTTTCACTCTAGTGGTCATCCCACTTGACTACTCACCAGAAAATCTTCCATCACATTCAACATTAATCTAGTCACTTCTAGTTCTACCCATTGACTAAAACTAGAAATGGAGTGTGATCATTACTAATCATAGCAGAAAACCACATAGTCATGATAATAATTACATATAGGATGTCTGAGTCATGAAGACTTCCATAAAATATGAAAACATGGGTTTTTCCTGGGTTATTCATAACCAACATAGATATAAATCCTTCATTTTGGTTTATGAAGAGTTTGTGAATTCACAATGCATATCCTTTGGAGTTTCAAACTAGGTGTGCAGCAACACCTGTTGACCAATAACAGATTACCTAGAGTTTACCCTAGAAAATCTTGTCAAAATTTGTTACCCATAGGTACATTTTTGTCAGAGACAACCCACTTATAGTATACATAAAGGGAGGTATTTCTAGGAAACCACTCATGATATCCATTACCGAAATTCCTGGAAATTTTCCTAGAAGTTAAATCATCCTTATACTTTTCTTTAGAGATATCCGTAGACATATCCTTAGAAATAATCCTAGGAATATCACAAAGTTTTTCTCATCCTAGTTTCCTATAGTGAACTATATTGTTTCTCTAATACTAAATGTAGCTGTAACACCCCAAGATTTCATAGTATTTAGTTTTTTTAATGTAAGTCAATAGCTTGTGCTACACGCAACACCGAGTTTGAGCACACCACGACTTACCAAACTAGCCTTTCAAAAGCGGTTATGAATAATATTAACTGAATTTTGAATTTTATATACTCAATATAATTTTATAATCCATATTATGTGTTTCTTAGACATAATATAAGAAGAAATGCATTTTTTCAGAAAAAAGAAGTATTTTTCAAGAATACAATTTTACCAAGTTTTAATGGATAACTATTTCTAAACCAATATTGTAAACATTTATATATTAAATTTAATGAAATTAAATTATTCTTTAGAATTAGGACATAAAAATAAATTTTGGATAAATTTTTGGTACTTTTCTGATAACTTTCATATTTTGATGAATACTGAAAAATACTAACTTTCAATTCAAAATAGCTATTTTAATCGAAATAATTTATAGTGTTAAATTATTAATTTGAATGGTTTATAAGTATAATTAGATTATATTTTTATCATTAAATACAATTCAATTCATTATAAGTAATTTCACATTTAAATTTGACATAAACACATGTCAATCTTTTAATAGTTTTCACTTTTTAAAAACCTGCATTATAGTGTTGACAACGAGCATTAATTTTAAATTAATGAATGAAACTTCTATGTTTCTAATTTGAAAAAATAAAATTCATTTTTGAATTATGAATATCAAAATTACTTTAGGGTAAATTTTTTGGTATTTTTCTGAAAACATTAATGTTGGATGAATAGTGAAAAACACTACATTATAGTTTAAACCCGACTTTTTATTTAAATAATTATTAATATTATTTAAATTTATTTTTTTGTCAAAATAATTATATAATACCTATATAAGTTCAATCTAATTCATTGTAGTCATTTTATAATAAAATTTGATGTATAAAATTTTATTGAACTTTTTACCTTCTTTTACCCACCGTCTAAGAGCATTTACAAATTCGCATAAAATATAATTTTACTGCTTCTGTGAGTTAAATTTCAAAAATCAGAGAGACATGATTAATATTAGTAAGTATAATGTGGTTTAATAAGATGAAAATAATTTTTGGTGAATAATAACTTTTGACTTTTATTTACCATGGTTAAAATTAAATAGGGTAATTAAGGGTAAAAATGATATCATAATTACCCTAAAACATGTCCTATTTCTGTTGGATAAGTATAATTAGACCCAAAACAACCTTATAAATAAAATATGAACCTCTTTTTCCACTAGGATTAGATTAAGACATTTATTATTATTTTATTTAAAGAATAGTTAAAATAGTTAAATTCCAAGTTTAATAACTAAAAAAATTTAAATAGATGGTTACACACAATATAAATTTGACTATAAATATTCATTAGAAATATAAAATGATTTCCTACATAATGATATATTGTTTTTAATTTTCAGACATTAAATAATTTAACTTATTTATGACACAATGATGATGTAATAAAAACCTTATTGATGACATATTAAAATATTTGATATTATAAATATCCAAATAAATATAAATTGAGACTTCTGATGAATTACACTAATTATTTAGGCTAATATTGCATGTTAAGGTTTGTTGAATAAATTTTATTGGTAGTGATAATGTTTTTATGGCTTTCAAAAAAATAAAACACTAAATAGTGTCAAAGTTGATATAAATGAGTTTAAAAAAAAATTATATTATTAATTGATATAATATTTCAAAAAATACAAGGATCATACAAAGTACTTATATAAGGTTATATATATTAATAATGAACCACATGGGGTACTATTGTCTTATTATGGTATGTTTATTAACAATATAATATAAAAATACACAGAGACTTGGTAAATGTCAAACTATTTTACTATGAGTTAAATCTAAAAGATAAGGTTCATATGATGACCTAAACCTATATAGAACCTATTGTTTGAGATTTTTTCTACCCATAACCTACCTATCCTATAAATATTTCATTTTGGAGGCATTAGAAACCGAAAATTATTTTATTATAAAATAATATTTCAATCTTTTCCTAATGTGTCCCTCACCCTTCTTATAAAAGGAAACGTCCCCTTCTCTTAATTTTTTCACCTCCAAAGCCATTTATCTCGGCCCTTCCATGCCCAAATATCGTCCCAAATATCCACCCTTCACCCTAGAGGCCATACATTGGTCAGAAAACCAACCTAGGGAGCCCTTTTGATCAAATGAAAAGGAAGAACCAGAAGAAGATGTAAATATTTAATCCCCGCTTTCACGTTCTTTTCTTCTTCCACTTCCTCTTTCTTTGTTATTTCAATTATAAAATAATAACTCCAGAATATTCTATATAATGTAATTTTATTATAAAAATTGTACATTCATATTCATTATTTTATCCATCCTATAAATGAAAATGTCACCATACGTGCGTACGTACAGATTACCGTCTCTGTGTTGTGGTGTAGTTTGTTATTCAAACACTTCATTTTTTGTATGGGTATAATAATGTGTATAACTAGTGTTGTTAATAAATACAAAATGATAATTATTATATATATGCGATATACCATACAATTAAATACGCTTTCACCATAAATACAATGATATTGTCCCTTGTGCGTAGGTACGGATTACCATCTCCACGAACGCGATGAGATTCATTCCCCATCGTAATCATTCCAGAATAATTTTCATTTTATGATTAAAAATAACGTTTATGAACATAATATCATTCTGTATATGAATAAAATACATCCTTTCCATAAAAAACATGGCTTACGTAACCGAGTATTCAAAGGAAAATGGATTAGTTAACACCCAAAATGATGATACTACTAAAATATTATTAATAAAGCAATATTAGATGATCATATATGACATCATATTTATTTATATAGTTCTTTTTTAATTTAATAACAATGATTTAACTATTATATAAGAGGTTAATGTACCCTTGACCAAGGAAAAGTACATGTTAAGAGGGTTTCTTATCTCACTTTTGTCCCCTAGATATTTCCATTGTTCGACACTTATTTATTGAATGTGGTGTATTGTGTACTGCCATAGGATATATATTATCATTATTCTCTTTATATTCATGGTATTCTGTGACTCATTTTGGGGGTTATTAACTTTTGGTCATGCAACTTGATTGATTACAACATGGTATGGGGTTCTCATCCCACGTATTATTCCCCTGAGATTCTTGCTATATTGACACTATTTCCTTTTGTGTGGTGTATATACTAACCATGATTTTATTGTTTGTTTAATATAATTTAATTTCTGGATATTAAAATATTCATTGTATAATACTTATTTCATGGGGTGTATCTTTCGTATGTTACAAAATCAGTATGGGATATTCAAATTTCAATTTCCACTCATTGGGCTTAACACATACTTCATTGATTACTTTACACCAAGATTATGTGTGAAATCACTATTTATTTACTTATGTTGTAATTTAAACTCTTTTTTATGTGTATATACTTTTGATACACATAATCACTGAATTGATAAATTCTCATTTTATCGATATAAACTTGATAGGAGTAATTTTAACTCAATTTCTATTCGTTGAGTTAAACATCCAAGTCATTGGTGTTGTTTTTACAAGAATATGTGTGAATTTCCTCTGGTTGATTTACACTGAATGTCCAATAATATTGAGTGTATTTATATTTTTCACACATTAATATGTCATTTATTTATTCTTAACCTAGGGATACAGTCTTTATAAAGGAATTCATCTCAACTTACATTCCATTGAGCCTTCTTTGTTGTTATGCGCCGATTCACATATATTCAGTGTATATATTGTACGTTGACATAGTATATCATGAATCCATTTATTATCAAGATATTATAGTGTTTTAATTACCTCAATTATTTGTATTCATGTGTCTCAGATTCGGTTTTTAACTCTAACTAAAATATCATTTTAAAAGTTTTAAAATTTTATTCTTCTTTCTCATTAATGTCCATGTTTTAAAAATTATTATAAGGATTTATTTATATGGACATTAATGTTTTAAAATTGAAATTCCATTTAGAAGTTTCAATGTAGTATGGGAAACTTTGATTCAAAAATCTATTTTAAACGCCTTCTTGGTAAATAGTGATACTTTTAAATGTTTTCATGAAAAAGGTATATTTATATCAAATATTTTTACTGATAATTTTCAACAATGTCAACATCCTTTTTGAGATATTATTCTTGATTGAGGTTGATTTATTATGATAAAAATATTTCATACTATATTGATGGTTTTTTTATTTGTTTGACTATGGATGAGTTGTTTTTATACCATTCATGGTTTATGGATAATGTATTGACATTTAGTGTGCTAGTTTTAAAACAAATGTTTATGTTATATTTAAACTTTTTCATATAAAGAATGCATTGGACTAAGTAAGTGACGGGTGGAGCCCGCAATAGCTCCTCGATGCATTGGTAGGTCTCATAAGGCAGACTTGTGTCTTGGCACAAGGAGTCAACATAATGTTATTTGTAGTCTTGGCACAAGGCCTTGACTATATGGATATGAAGTGTGACATTATGCATTCCATCATTATGAAAGTAGCTATTTATATTTCATGTGATTATTCGACTAATAGAATGTCTATATGAATAAGTAAATTGAATTATTTTATTTTATCATGGCCATATTATGCTGATGATTATGTTTAAAAGTATTTTGTTTTAGTCTTATACATTTCCTAAAATGTTTATGCTTATTTATGAAAGCTTTTTCTATATTGTTATCCTTACTGAGAATTTTAGCTCACACCTTTCTATGTTTTATTTTTCCCAGGATGTGAAGAAGTATTTTATGGTTGACCAGTAGGGATATGATAAGGATATAAGTGTGTTTAATAAGGGGACAAAGTGTTGTTGATGTTTTTATTTCATGATCTAATGTAAAACTTATGAGTGTATCTAGTACATCCGAGGCTACTAAACTGATCAGTTTTTGGGGACATGATTACTTGTATCTTGCCAATGTTTTTTAATAACACACCAACTCTGGGTAACTAGGGTCGGGGTAATACACTTGGTATAAGAGAAAGTTTAGTATAATCTTTGGAAGCTATATTTAGAAAATAAAATCTGATTAGAAAATACTACCCTAAGATACACATTGAGGATTAGTACAGACGAACAACCAAAAATTTTGATAATGTAAATATTGTGTGTGTTTTCTGAAAGATAAATCCATGTCTGGATAAGAGCAGGTAGAGGTGGCTCTGGAACAGATACACCTTTGAGTGAAAACTCTGACACGGAGTTTCGGGCTTGACCCGGGGTATCTTGGTACACAAAAACAAGACTTCCATTAGTCATGGTTACAACACTCTCTGGGTATATGCTTAAGATAATTCACATTTTCTATACAAACCAATTTTATGGATTTTAATATAAGATGAAAATAAATAATCTTGGTTAATCTATGGTGTTTTAATTTGAAAATAACGTGTTATGATATTCTCTAAATGATTTTTTAACTCACACTATGATTTGTTGAGTTAGTCAATGGCAGGATTCAAAGTAAGTCATAGTAACATTGAACATGATGTGAAAGGTTGGCACTACCGTGGAAATGTGCAAAAAAATGGAATGTTGATAGGTGTAAAAGATATTGTGTTCATGACGAATCAGTTTTCCAAAAATATGATCAACAACATATATATTAACAAACACCTAGACTCAATAAAGAAGAGAAAATAGGTGAATGATAACAGCTCCAGTAGTAGAGACCATGGAGAAATGAAACCTCATTTTCCATAATGTAGGAAATGTGGAAGGAATCAACTAGGGAAGTGTCTCATTGGAACAATGAAATTCTTTATATGTGGGAAAGAAGAACATAAATTAAAGAATTGTGGAGGAAAAATAAATATTACAATGGAAGAAAATAATAATGATCCCAAGAATCCATTTACAGTCATTTTCCATAAATGTAGGGGACCTCAGCATTACCTGAGTGAATGCCCTATTCTATAGGATAACCTCTTAGTCCTGGATGAAACTATTTGGAAATAAATGGATGGTGAAATGTTTAAATGTATTAGTGCTCTTTGTTGATGAGATTACTTTGGAATACTTTTCTCTAGTATGTGTAACCCTACAGTTTGTTTTGTGAAAAATCTAATTTAGAAAGAATTGTATTTTCTATTTTTGATAAAGTTATAAATAACCATTTGGGTTTATAAGATCCTTCAATTTGAAGAAATTAAAATTTATTAAATTTTGGTATTAAAATGCCTGGTATTATATAATATTTGTGGTGAAATTATGTTATATTTATTTTGAGGAATTTATCTCATTTTGGGATTGTTATAAAATATAGTTTTTGAAAAAGGAAAATACACAGACTGTGTGACAACCTGTTGCGTCGGACAAAGCTATGATAATCGAAACCACAACAATAGTGCCATTGGGATTTGTCACCTACCGTTGGACTACATGAAGTCGATGGTTACTGTGACTAATTCTTTTTTGTTAAATGATTTTATTATTCTCTAATAAGTTGATTTGGGATCTTATGTATTATCAAATGTATGTCCTTATTATATGAAAATTATTTGTCGATTAAGTGATAAATGTCATTTTGGAAGACGTTCGCTCTGTTGGGGATACAATATGCCTAAGGAAAATATAATACTATGGGATTCCATTTGAAGAGTAATGGTGGATTCGTATATATGTTTTCATTATGGGTTTATAGCAATTTTGGTTATTTTTGGAAATGATTAACCTATTATAGAGAATATGATATTAGGTTAATTACTATTAAGTATGTGAATTTAAGAGTAGTCGATGTTATTTGGAGATATAATTTAATGTGTAATACTGCATAATCAAATTCTTCTTTGTTTGGGGTTTCAATATTAGTTTCTATTATATTGAAGGCTTTTAAGGACAATTTTTTATTGAATAGTATTTATTGAACTTTGGGTATTGTTGGGTTAATTTTAGAAATTAAGATTTGTATTTCTTTGTCTAAAGGATTATCCTTTTTGGGGATCATCTGATCATGTACTAATGATTTTGATTTTGGTTAATCTCTAAAGGCAAGGTAAATATATATAGTTTATCCTCTTTGTATTATTTGATTCTCTAGAAGTTGACTCTAGCGCTTCAGGTGTGACCAAGTCATATTGAATACTCATTATTTAGAGAAAAAGATGCATTAGCGGTAGAAATTTATAAAAGGATGAAACTATACTTAAAAGTAAGTATATCTCTATATGTACTTACTCAATATAATCAATAAACTCCTCATTATTATGAATCATAACTGAAAAAATGTTATTTGTTTACTATTCCTACAAGGAAACAAATGACTGTTCACCCCATCACAAGATTGTGGTTTTCTTGTTGTTAACTTTCTTGTAATCTTGTTTTCTATCACTCTCTACTAGAACATGACACTCTGGTTAACTTATATATCCATCTTTTCCTATATGGAATCCTATAATGGGTTATCTCGGGTGACCTCTGTACTTCTGTTTTCTTTATTTTAAAGTGATAGTTTTATTGACTCTTTTTCTGATGTGGGACATTCAATGAAGTTCCCAAGCCCAATTTTAAAACAGCGGGGATTCAATTTCCAGATGGGTGGATGAATGTAACACCCCAATATTTAATAGTAAGTTATTTTTTTAATGTAATTAAATAGCTTGTGCTACACACATCACCGAGTTTGAGTACACCACGACTTACCAAACTAGCCGTTCAAAAGTGGTTATGAATAGTATTAAATAAAACTTGAATTTTATATACTCCATATAATTTTTTAATCTATATTATGTGTTTATAAGACATAATATATGAACAAATTCATTTTTTCAGTTAAAAGAAGTATTTTTCAAAAATGTGATTTTACCACCATTTAATGAAAAATACTTTTTAAACCCAATATTTTACACTTTTATATATTCAATTTAATGAAATTATGTTCATATTTAGAATTGGAAAATAAAAATAGTTTTTGGATAAATTTTTGGTACTTTTCTGATAACATTCATATTACGAGGAATACTGAATATACTAAAATTTAATTGAAGAAAACATTTTTAATCGAAATAATTTATAGTGTAAATTATGAATCTTATTGTTTTGGAAGGATAATTATATTTTATATTTATCATTTAATGCAATTTAAGTCATTATAATTTATTTCACATTTAAATTTGACAAAAACACATGTCAATCATTTGATAGTTTTTTATTTTTCTAAAATCCGCTTTTCGATTTTGACAACAGGAATTAATTTTATAGGTTAATATGACTTGTTAATGTTATTTTAATAAATTTTATTCTAAGTGATAATGTTTTTATGGATTTCAAAAAAATCAAATATTAAATAGTGTCAAAATTGACATAATACTGTTTTTAAAACAAATATTATATTATTAATTAATATAATACTCCCAAAAATATAATTTTTGTCCAAAGGACATAGATAAGGTTATATATATTAATAATGAACCACATGTAAGTTCTCTTATCTTCTTATCGTATGTTTGATATCCATATAATATAAAATTACAAAGAGACATGGTAAATGTCAAAATATTTAACAGAGTTATCTCTAAAAAATAAGTTTAATATGATTTCCTAAACCCATATAAAATCTATTGGTTGAGTGGTTTTCGACCCATACCAACGCTTTCATTAAATAACTAATTTTTATCCCTTATAAATTGAAAATTATTTTATTATAAAATAATATTTCAAGCTTTTCCTAAAGTGATCCTCACCTCTATTATAAAAGGGCACTTCCCCTTCTCTTAATTTTACACCTCCCAAGACTTTTTTTTCTCGTCCAAAATCCTCCCAAATATCCTCCAAACTTTTCTCTCTTTATCCTAGTGGCCTTCCTTTGGTCATAAAGCCAACCTATGGTGCCCTTTTGATCAAATCAAACGGAAGAACCCGATAAAGAGGTAAATATTTCATCACATCCTTCAGGTTTTTTCTTCTTCCACTTCCTCTTTCTTTTTTGTTTCAATTCAAAAATAATAAATCCAGTATCATCTATATACTATGATTTTATTATAAAAATGGTACAAACATATTAATTATTCTATCCACCCTATAAATGACAAAGTCACCATACGTGCGTACATACAGATTACTATCTCCACGTCGAGGTGTAGTTTGTTATTCAAACACTTCATTGTTTGGATGCGTATAATAATGTGTATAACTGATGTAAATAAAAAATATAATGTTTTAATTATTCTTTATATGTGATATAAAATCCAATTACATATGATTTATCCATCAATTTAATGATAGTGTCTCCCGTGCATATGTACGGATTGTCGTCTCCATTAACTTGATGAGATTCATCCCCCATCGTAATCATTCAAGAATAATTTTCATTTTATGATGAAAAGTAATGTTTATGAACATAATATAATTCTGGATATGAATTAAACACATCCTATCCATAATAGACATGGCTTACGTAGTCTACTACATAAAGGAAAACAGATCAGTTAACACCCGAAACATTGATACTAATAAAATATTATTTACAAAGAAATATTAGGGAATCATATATGATATCATAATTATGTATATAATTATTTTATAACCTAATAACAATTATTTAACTATTATACAGGAGTTTAACATACCCTCTACGAAGGAAAAGTACAAGGTAAGGTGTTCCTTATCTCGCTTTTATTCCCGTGGGATTTTCATTGTTCGCTACTTATTTATTTCATTTGGTGTATTGTGTACGGGAAGTTGAAATATATTATCATTATTATCTTTATATTCATGATATTGTATGATTAATTTTGTTTTTATTAACTTTTGGTAATGTGACTTGATTGAATACAACATGTTAAGGGGTTTTCATCTCACTTCTTATTCCCATGAGATTCAAGCTATGTTGCCACTATTTCCTTTTCTGTGGTGTATATACTGCCCATGATTGTAATGTTTGTTTAATACAATATAATTTATGGGTATTAACATCTTAATTTTATAATGCTTCTTTCATGGGGTGTATGTTTCGTAAGTTACCAAATCAGTATGGGAATTTCAAATATCAATTTCTACTCATTGGGCTTTATGCATACTTCTTTGATTACTTTAATCCCACATTATGTTTGAAATCACTAATTATTTACATATTTATTAATTTCTACTCCCATTTGGGTGGATATGATTTTTACACACATAATCACTCCATTTAAAAATTCTCATGTCTTCGATATAAGCTTGATAAGAGTAATTTTAACTCAATTTCAACTCATTGAGTTAATCATCTAAGCCATTGGTGTTTTTTAGAAAAATATGTGTGAATTTCATCTGATTGATTTACACTAAATATCCTATCATATTGAGTGTATTTATATTTTTCCCACATTATTATGTAATTGATTTATCCTTAACCTAACGATATAGTCTTTATAATAGATTTTATCTGAACATACATTCTGTTGAGAATTTTTTGTTGTTATGCACCAATTCACTTTTATTTGGTGTATATAATTTACTTTGACAAATTATATCATGGATATATTAATTCTCCTGATATTATAAAGTTTTTATTACCTCAATTATTTTTATTCAAGTGTCTCTCATTTAGTTAGGAACTCCCACTAAAATATAATTTTAAATGTTTTAAAAATTTATTCTTCTTTCTCATTAATGTCCATGTTTTAAAAATGGGTTGAAGGTTTTAATTATATGGAAATTAATGTTTTAAAATTGAAATTCATTTTAAAATATTATAAGTGGTAGGGGACACTTTGATTCAAAAATCTATTTTAAACAACTTCTTGGTAAATAGTGTGACTTTTAAATGTTTTCATGAAAAACAGATATTTCTCTCAGAGGTTTTTACTGATCATTTTCAACTATGTCAACATCCTTTATGAGATATTATTCATGATCGAGGTTTATTTATTGAGATACAAATATTTCATACTGTATTAAAGGTTTTGTGATATGTTTGGCTGTGGATGTGCTATTTGTATTCTATTCATGATTTATGGATAAATTATTGACATTTCATATGCTAGTTTTAATATGAATGTTTCTGTTATGATCAATCCTTTTCATATGAAGAATGCATTGGACATAGTATGTGACGGGTGGAGCCCAATATATCTCCTCGATGCATCGGTAGGTCTCATGAGATAGATTAGTATCTTGGCATAAGGCCTTAAAAAAATCTTATATTTAGTCTTGGAACAAGGCCTTGAGTATGTGGTTACGAAGTCTGGAATTATGCATTACATCATTATGCAAGTATCTATTGATATTTCATTTGATTATTCAACTAGTAGAATATCCATGTTAATTAGTAAATGACATTTTTTGATTTTATCTCTTCCATATTATGCTGAAGTATATGTTTATAAGGCTTCTATTTTAGTCTTATACAATGCGTTAAATGTTTATGCTTATTTATGAAAGATTCCTCGATATAGTTATCCATACTGAGCATATTAGATCACCCCTTTCTATGCTATATTTTTTCCAGGATGTGAAGAAGTATTTTATGGTTGTACTATTGGGATAGGATAAGTAAATAAGTGTGTTTAAAAAGTGGACAAAATGTTGTTGATGTTTTTATTTCATGATGTAATATAAAAATTATGAGTGTATCTAGTACTTCCACAGCTACTAAACTGATTGGTGTTTCGGGAAATGATTCCTTGTATCATAACAATGCTATGTAATAATTCACAGACTCTGGGTAACTGGGGTTAGGGCGTTATAGTTGGTATCAAAGAATGTTTAGTAGAAACCTTGGAAGCTAGATTTAGAAAAAAAATTATTAGAAATCACAACCCTAAGATAGAAATTGATGATTAGTATAGAAGAACATCCAAATATTTTGGTAATGTAAATATTATGTGGGTTTTACAAATAATACAACCATTTCTGGAAATGAGAAGGTAGAGGAAACTCTCAAACAGATGTACTTAGGAGTGAAAACTCTAACATGGAGTTTCGGGCTTGACCTAGGGTATCTTGGTACCTGACAACGAGCATTGATGGACTATTGGTTACGACACTCGTGGGG
The DNA here is from genome assembly GCA_963277665.1 of Viscum album. Classification (NCBI taxonomy): domain Eukaryota; kingdom Viridiplantae; phylum Streptophyta; class Magnoliopsida; order Santalales; family Viscaceae; genus Viscum; species Viscum album. Next base: position 203,198,265 of record OY728128.1, read on the forward strand.
TATATGCTTAGGATAATTCACATTTTCATTATAAACCGATTTGATGGATTTTAATATAAGATTAGAATAAATTTCCTTGGTTAATCCGAAGGTGTTTCAGATTTAAAATAAGGTGTATTGATATTCTCTAAATGATTTTATGACTCACACTATGATTTCTTGTGTTAGTCAATGGATGGATTCCTAAGAAGTCATTGTAACATTGAACATGATGTACACGGTGGAAAAATGGTGGAAATGAGAAATGAAATGTAATGTTGATAGGTGTAAATGAAATATTGTTCTTTTTGAATCATTTTTCCAAAATTATGATCAATAACATATATGTTAACAAACTCATAGACTCAACAAAGAAGAGAAAGGTAGTGAATGAGTAGGGCTCCAACAGTGGAGACAATGGAGAAAAGAAAGATCAATATCAATCAGGCAGGAAATGAGGAAGGAAACACCTAGGGAAGTGTCAAAATGGAACAAAAATATTATTTTTGTGTGGGAAAGAAACACATCAAGTAAATAATTGCTGAGGAAAAATTAAGAGTACTATGGAAGAAAATAAAAATGATCCCAAGAATCTATTTACAGTCATTTTTCGTAAATGTAGGGGTCTGGGGCATTACCTGATTAAATTCCCTATTCTATAGGATAACCTCTTCGTCCAAGAAGGAACTATTTGGAAATAAATGGATAGTGAAATGTTTAAAAGCATTAGTGCTCATTGTTGATGGGACTACATTGGAAGACTTTTCTCTTGTATGTGTAACCCGACAGTTTTTATGTTAAAATGATATTTTAGGAAGAATTGACTTTTCTATTGTTCATATTGAAACAAATAACGATTTGGATTTATATGATCCTTGAATTTGATGAAATTACAAGTTATTAAATTTTCAGATGAAAATGTGAGGTTAGAGATAACATTTCTGGTGAAATTATGTTATAGTTATTTTGAGGAAGTTATACCATTTTTTGGGAATGTTATAAAATATAATTTTTTTAAAAAGGAAAACAAACATACAATGTGACAATCAGTCCCGTCAGACAAAGTTGTGGGAATTGAACACACAACCACTGTGTGATTGGGATTTATCGCCTACCACTAGACTACATGATGTCCCTAGTTAGTGTGACTAATTCTTTTTAGTTAAATGATTTTTTGCATTAATAAAAAGTTTATTTGGGATATTATGTCTTATAAAATACATTTCCTTAGTATTGGAAATTGATTTGGTGATTAAGGGATAAATGTTATTTTGGAAGATGTCTGCTTTGATGGCAATACTATACACCTCAGGAAAATAGAATACAATGGGATTTCATTTGAAGAGTAATGGTGGATTCTTGCTTACGTTCTTATTGTGAATTTATAAAGATTTGGGTTATTTATGGAAATGATTAACCTATCATAGATAATATGTGATTATTTAATTACTTTTAATTATGCGACTTTAAGAGTTGTCGATGTTATTTGGAGATACAATTTAACATGGAATACTGCATAATAAAATTCATCTATGTTTTGGGTTTCTATATTATTTTGGATTATATTTAATGATTTTAAGGACAATTTTTTATTGAATGGTATTTATTGATCTTTGGGTATTGTAGGTTTAATTTTAGAAATTATGATTAGTATTTATTTCTCTAAAGTATTATCCTTTTTTGGGATCATCTGATCTTGTGCTAACCATTTTTGTTTTTTTATTCTCTAAAGACAAGTTAAATATATATTGTTTATCCTTTGTGGATTCTGTGATTCTCAAAATGTATATTCATGTTCTTCAGGTGTGACCAAGTCATCTTGAATACTCAACGTTAGAAAAAAAAAGATGTGTTAGTGGTAGACAGTTATTAAAGGATGAAAATCTACATAAAAAGTTAGTATATCTATTTATGTTCTTAGTCAATCTCACAAATAAATTCCTCAACTTTATGAAATGGAACTTAAAACAAAAAATGTTATCTGTTTAATTTTCATACTAGGAAACTAATGACCATTTATTCCATCACAAATTTGTGGTTTTATTGTTGTTAACTTTCTCCTGGTTTAGTTTTATATCACTCTCCACCAATACTTGACACTCAGTTTATCTTCCATATCCTTTTTTTCCTACATGGAATCCTAGTATGGCTTATCTCGGGTGACCTATGAACTTCTTTTTCATTCTTTTAAAGTGATAGCTTTATTGACACTTTTTCCAATGTGAGACATTCAATGTTGTTCCAATGCACAATTTTAAAATTGAGAAGATGCAATTTCCAAAAGGGGGGAAGAATTTAACACACTAAGATTTCATAGTAATTTATTTTCTATAAAGTAATTCAATAGCTTTCATTACATGCAACACCGAGTTCGAGCACACCACGACTTACCAAACTAGTCGTTCAAAAGAAGTTATGAATAGTGTTAACTTAATTTAGAATTTTATATACTCCATATAATTTTAGAATCCATATTATGCGTTTTGTAGACATAATATATGAACAAATTCATTTTTTCAAATAAAAGAAGTATTATTCAAAAACATAATTTTACAACCATTTAATGGAAACCACTTTTTAAAAACAATATTTGAAACTTTTATATATTAAATTTAATTAAATTAAATTCTTTTTCAGAATCAGGACATAAAAATTTATTTAGGATAAATTTTGGTACTTTTCTGATAACTTTCATATTTTGATGAATACTGAAAAATAAAAAAATTTAATTGAAAACAAATTTTTTAATAGAAATAATTCATAGTGTTAAACTATGAATTTGAATTGTTTGGATGTATAATTATATTATATTTTTATCATTTAATAAAATTTAGGTCATTATAGGTAATTTCACATTTAAATTTGAATAAACACATGTCAATATTTTTATTGTTTTTACTTTTTAAAAACCTGATTTTTGGGTTTGACGATGGGAATTAATTTTAAATTAGTTAATGCCACTTCTATGTTCTGAATTTGGTAAAATAGAATTCATTTTTGAATTCTGAATATCAAAATTATCTTAGTGTAATTTTTTTTATTTTTATGAAATCCTTCAATTATTGATGAATAGTAAAAAACATTGTGTTATAGTTCAAAACCGACTATTTATTTAAATAGTTATTTATATTATTTAAATTTATTTAAAGTCAAAATAGATATAAAATACCTATATAAGTTCAACGTAATTCATTGGAGTTATTTTATAATTAAATTAGATGTATAAAATTTTATTTTACTTTTTACCGTCTTCAACACACCTTCTAGGAGCATTTACAAATTTGCATAAAACATAATCTTACCACTTATGTGAGTTGAATTTGAAAAATCTGAGAGACACAGTTAATATCAGTAAGTAAAATTTGGTTCAATAAGATGAAAATAATTTTTGTTTAATAGTATCTTTGGACTTTTCTTTACCACGGTCAAAAGTAAAGAGGGTAATTAAGGGTAAAAATTATATCATAATTACCCTAACACATGTCCTAATTCTATTGGATAAGTATTATTAGACCAAATTCAACCTTAAGAATAATATATGAACCTCTTTGGTCCTATTGTATTAAATTAGGACATTTATAATTATTTTATTTAAAAAAGAGTTAAAAGAGTTAAATTCAAAGATTAATAAGTAAACCATTTATAATATATGGGTACACACAATATAAATTAGACTAAAAATATTAATTAGAAAGGTAAAACGATTTCCTACATAATGGTATTTTATTTATAATTATTATTTAATATATTATTTATTTTATTTATGAAACAATTATGATGTAGTAATAACCTTATTAGTGAAATATTAAAATAATTGATATTATAAATATCCAAATAAATGTAAATTTATAGATATAATGAATTAAACTAATATTATAGGTTAATATGACATGTTAAGGTTAGTTGAATAGATTTTATTCTAAGTGATAAAGTGTTATGTATTTCAAAAAAAACTATTACAAAATAGTGTCAAAATTGACATAATTGAGTTTTTAAAACAAATATTATATTATTAATTGATATAATATTCATAAAAATATAAGGATCATATAAAGTAATTATATATGGATATTTATATTAATAATGAACCATATGGGGTTATCTTGGTTAGTAATATTATGTTTATTAACCATATAATATAAAGATACAAAGAGACATTGTAAATGTAAAACTATTTAACTAAGTTTAATCTAAAAGATAAACATAATATGATGACCTAAACTTGTGTAAAACCTATTGGTTGAATGTTTTTATACCCATACCAACCATAGACTTTAAATACTTCATTTTTTATCCATTATAAACTGAAAATTAGTTTATTGTGAAATAATATTTCATGCTTTTTCTAAAGTGACCATCACCACTCTAATAATAGGGCACTTATCCTTCTCTTAATTTCACACCCCCAATGCCTTTTGTCTCAGAAAACCCCTACCCAAATATCCTCCCAACATTACTCCCTTCATTATAAAGGCCTTATATTGGTCAGAAACCAATCCTTTAGATCCCTTTTGATCAAATCAAATGGAAGAACCCGAAGAAGAGGTAAATATTTCATCACCTCTTTCAAGTTCTTTTCTTCTTCCACTTCCTATTTTTTTATTCAATTATAAAATAATAAATACAGTATTTTCTATATACTATAATGTTATAAAAAATATTGTACCACCATATTCATTATTCTATCCATCCTATAAATGAAAAAGTCACCATATGTGCGTACATACAGATTATCGTATCCACGTTGTGGTGTAGTTTGTTATTCAAACACTTCAATATTTGGATGGGTATAATAATGAGTATAACTGATTTAAATAAAATATATAACATGTTAATTATTTTTTATTTGTGATATACCATCCAATTACATACGATTTCACCGTCAATATAATGATAATGTCGCTCCTGCGTACATACGGATTACAGTCTCAACAAACGCGACGAGATTCATTCCCCATCCTAATCATTCAAGAATAATTTTAATTTTAGGATTAAAAATAATGTTTATGAACATAATATCATTCTACATATGAATAAAATACATCCTATCCATAAAAAACATGGCTTACACAACCGAGTATATAAAGAAAGATAGATCAATTAACACCTGAAATGATGATAGTACTAAAATATTATAAACAAATGAATATTATAAGATCATATATGATATCATATTTTGTATATAGTTATTTTATAATTTAATAAAAATGATTTAACTATTATACATGAGGTTAAAGTACCATCAACTAAGGAAAATTACAAGGTAAGGGGTTTCTTATCTCACTTTTCTTCCCATGAGATTTCCATTATTCGCCACTTATTTATTGCATGCGGTGTATTTTGTACTTCCATTTGATATATATTATAATTAATCATATTATATTCATTGTATTCGGTGATTCAATTGGTGGTTATTAACTTTTGGTCATGCGACTTGATTGATTACAACATGGTAAGGGGTTTTCATCTCACATCTTATTCCCGTGAGATTCATGTTATATTGCTACTATTTACTTTTGTGTGGTGTATATACTTCCAATGATTATATTGTTTGTTTAATATAATTTAATTTATGGGTATTGACATCTTTATTTAATAATACTTTTTTCATAGGGTGTAATTTTCGTATGATACCAAATCGTTATGGGAATTTCAAATTTCAATTTACACTCGTTGGGATTAATGCATTCTTCATTGATTAATTAACTACATGATTATGTGTGAAATCACTATTTATTTACTTATGTAGTAATTTACACTACCCTTTGTGTGGATATACTTTTGATACACATAATCACTCCATTGATAAATTATCAAGTCATCGATATAAACTTGACAACGGTTATTTTAACTCAATTTCTATTCATTGAGTTAAACATCCTAGCCATTAGTGTTGTTTTTACAAGAATATATGTGGATGTCCTATGATTTATTTACATTAAACATCCAATCATATTGAGTGTATTTATATTTTTCACACAAAATTATGTCATTGATTTATTATTGACCTAATGATACAATGTTTATAAAAGAATTCATCTCAACTTATATTCCATTGAGACTTCTTTGTTGTTTATGCCAATTCAATTTTATTTGGTGTTTATAATGTACTTTGACATATTATATCATGAATCCCTTTATTATCATGATATTATAATGTTTTTATTACCTCAATTATTTGTATTCATGTGTCACTCATTTTTTTAGTAACTCTAAATAAAACATCATTTTATAGGGTTTAAAAATGTATTCTTCTTTCTCATTAATGTCAATGTTTTAAAAATGGTATTAAGGTATTATTTATATGCAAATTAATGTTTTAAAATTGAAATTTCTTTTAAAAGATTAAAAGTGGTTTGGGACACTTTGATTCAAAAATTTATTTTAAACAGCTTCTTGATAAATAGTGATACTTTTAAATGTTATTGTGAAAAAGGGATATTTCTCTCAATGATTTTTACTGATAATTTTCAAATATGTCCACATAATTTATGGGATATTATTCTTGATCGAGGGTGATTTATTATGATGTAAATATTTCATGCTGTATTGATGGTTTTGGGATATGTTTGACTATGGATGGGTCATTTTTATACAAATCATGGTTTATGGATATCGTATTGAAATTTCGTATGCTAGATTTAATACATATTTTTATGTTATGTTTAAACATTGTCATATGAGGAATGAATTAGACTTAGTAAGTGACTGGTGGAGCTTTCTATAGCTTTTATATGCATCTGTAGGTCTCATGAGGGAAACTAGTGTCTTGGCATATGGCCTTGGAAAATTCTTATTTGTAGTCTAGGTACAAGGCCTTGACTATATTGTTTTGAAGTATAGCATTATGCATTCCATCATTATGAATGTAGCTATTGATATTTAATGTGATTATTCAACTACTAGAATATAAATGTGAATAAGAAAACGAAATTATTTGATTTAAACTTCACCATATTATGCTGATGTTTATGTTTAAAAGGATTTTTCTTTAGTCGTATACATTTCATTAAATGGTAATGCTTATTTTTGAATGTTTCCGCTATATTGTTATCCTTACAGAGCATCTGAGCTCACCCCTTCCTATGTTTTATTTTTCCCAGGATATGAAGAAGTATTTTATGGTTAACCTGTAGGGACTGGATAGGGATTTAAGTGTGTTTAAAAAGGGGAAAAAGGTATTTGAGGTTTTTATATCTTAATGTAATGTAAAACTTATGAGTGTATCTAGTACATCCAAGGCTACTAAACTGATCGGTCTTTCGAGACATGATTCCTTGTATCATTCCAATGTTATGTAATAATGCACTGACTCTAGGTAATTGGGGTTAGGGCATTACATTAGCGACTTTCGCTTTACCAACATATCCATTACATAAATTTTGTGGAATACTTAAAAATTATACAAAAAGATACCCAAACACTGTAGTTGGTATAGTGCCTTTAGAATCATGGAAACATATACACCAGTACATAAGTGAGCTGCATTTTCTCCCACTAGGTTTTCTGTGACTAGCACCCTTCTTAGACACATCAAATATAATACATATCTTCACAACCTAGGGAAGGAAACATAAAAAGGGGTGAGATTAAATGCTCAGTAAGGGAAAAAAGGGAGACATGTATGCATAAGCATGAGAATAAGGGTATGAGAACCTGATCATAAAACATGAAGATCATACCCCGCATATCAAAGATCATATACATGAATCATGGTATAACGAAAGGTAGTACATAAGCCCATAATCAAAAGGATGTTAAGAACATAAGCCATGATGGCATGTGATAGGAGTACAACATGAAATTGTGTCGACACATATGTATATACTAATTTCCATAGTATCCAAGGCATCAATGCTAGGACCATCTTAGTGGAAAAGTCCTTTACTAAACTGGATGAACCCCCATTCTATCCTGGTATTACTTTACCATGTAATCCCCCATTCCATCATGGTATTACTAAAATGAGTAAAACCTCATTCCATCCATGTATTACTGAACCATGTAAACCATCGTTCCAGCACTTTATTACTGAACTGTGTAATCCCCCATCCCATCCCTATATTACTAAACTATGTAAACACTCTTTATTGCCTTGTATTACTTAACTAAGTAAACCCTCAATCCAGCTCTGTATTACTAAAACGAGTAAACCCTTATTCTAACTCTATCTATCTGATAAGATATAGATATTTACCCAATGCTTGGAGGGAGATATAGGTCCCACCCATTCCATAATGAAATCATGAATACATGTTCAACAAGATCATAAATAATCATATCATTACCCATAAAATGAAATAGTTATCATAAACATGTAAAAATATCATAACTTTTGGAAAGATACATGTTTTATAATCATTTCATTATAAAAATATCATGTGAAAAGATGGAGGTTTAAAAACCATATAACTCGTGAAATAGAAATGAGTTTCATAAACATATTACCCATAAAAAAGAAATTGGTTTCATAAAGACCATGGAATTAATCATAACTCACTAATATAAATGATATGAATTTAACCATTATATAATTTCATGTAAAGGTATGAGTAAAATCAATATATGCCATCTTAGATTGATGTTTTTTTTGAAATATACTCTAAAAACATATCTTGAGGAAAATATCCTTTCTAGTTTGAAAAATGATTTTTAATACGTAAATCCATTTTTAAATAATATTCACAGAAAATACCTTGATAAAATTTATAGAATACATCAAATCATTTTACAAGACCTTTTTCCTTGATAAATTTTATAATAATCTTCAAAAAAAATTATAACCTTTTTTGAAACACTTGAAAACATTTAATTAAGGATTGACAATGTTTTAAAAACCATTTCATTGAAAATAATTTTTAAATGTATAACTAAATCCTGAAAACATTTTGAAAATAATTTTTCTTGAAATCTTTTAAAGAATCATGAAAAGTTTTTGAAAACAATTTTTTGATAGCACTTTAAAAACATGGAAATACGTCTTGAAAAATATTAAAAAAATTTTTTTCCATGAAATCATATAAAATAAGTTAGAAACCATTTTTAATACATGTATTATTGTAAAATAATTTTTATAACCATTTTCTTAAAGACTGCTATTTTTAAAATATAAATGGGACCTTCAAATAATTGACAATGGGTAAATTCGTACTCGCCAAATGATATCAAAAAAACATTCCTTTTTTAAAGTTAAAAGGATAGAAAATAGCCTTGTATGGAAAAAACCATAATATTCCCTTGAATATATTTGAAATTGACAAATGGGTAAAAAATAGTTATTATTACGGAATGATATAATATTCCTGGAAACCCTTTTTAGATATCATAGATTTTTAACTGAGAGGGTAAAGTCAGGTTTTCCTCAAAAAAATTTCTTAACTAACATATGTACCAAATAGTAGAAAATTTTAACAATACATGAGTATTTCATGAAATAATATAGTAGAAGTAAACTCTTGAATATTCTTGAGATATGGATCATATGATTTTTTTCAAAGGAAGCATAAACATAAAAACATCTTGAAAATAAATGTGATTGTCTCAATAAACTCTTATAACATAGTATCTTGTAGTCATTCTCTACATGTAAGAAAAAATAATTATAGGAAGCATATTAAATTATAAAAATATTTATATTCATGATATGGAATTTAAAATGTAAGTATACGCACCCTAAAAAAGAGTTTATGTGCATAACAAAACATGAGTCTCAAAAAATGTAAAATGAGACAAAACATTTTTACCAATTTGGTAAATATTGAAACCTAAACCCCATTAAAGAAGGATAAAAATTTTTAATGTTAATAAAAATAAATTTCTATAAAATATAGATAGAATAAATTTGCATGATGTACATTCATCAGAAAAAAAGGAATGAGCGGTGAACATAGCTTGCCTCTCATATAAATTAATAGTGAGATGAAAATCCCCTTACATTGTGCATTAAATCTCTCTGTATTCGTACAATATTTGTGTATATTAAACATATGTATGTTATATATAATTTATATATTAATATTATACTATATTATACCATAATTGTTTTGATTATGTCCTTATATTATCCACTTATTAATGATCATATGTTTAAGTTTTACATTGGGGATTATTTATTTTTTTCATCACTTATGTCTTATAGCATAGGTACTTATACATATATCCTGATACCAAAATGTAGAACACGATATAAATATCAGGTTTATCCTGTATGAGTATATTATAATAATATATATCATAATGAGTTACGTAATGGAAAACATAGTTCACGTACATAGTAAGCCGTACGTACGCATGAACATTGTTTTCAATTTTTATTATCATATTGAAAGAAAGAACGTAAATGAAAAATGTATATATATATATATATATAACAGTATTAAATGATAATTAATATATCATATATATCATATAATTTTATTAAACCCATCTTTAATACATTCCATGTAGTTTGTGAATGAATCGCATCACCTTGAGGGGCGGTAGTCCACACTTTGTCAAAAGAGATAGCCATTTTAAAAAGAAAATGGAAGGTAACAAGATGTGAGTTTTAAACAGAATAAATAAAAACAATAAAATAATAAATATAATATATCACATATTTTAAAATAATTTCCTTCATAATGTCCACCATGATTGGTGGTAAAGGAGAAATGAACAATCATCATTTCGTGAGGGAGTAGTTCACCGTACCCGGGAACAGTATGTTCAACATTAATTAGAAGGAGGTGTGTGCAAGTGTTGGAATTAACCTCTAAATAAAACATCATAGTACATTTTGGATATTAATTTTGTTACATAAGTACGAAACAAGGTTTTAGAGGGGGTGGAGAGTAAAAATAAAAGAAATGAGTTCGAGAGAAGAAATTACCTCTTAATTTGGTTACACCTTCTGGTTTGTGCGAAAATGCATCCTTGAGAGGGTTTTAGAAAAAATGGAGGCCTAAATTTATAAGGGATGATTTTTGGGAGGCTACTTAGACAGATATTGGAAAAACATAAAATTTTGTAGAGGTCTGAGGGATTGGTATAGTGCTTTACTTTTTATAGTGGCGGAGCAGTGACACTTTTATAAATACTCAAAGGTATTAAATAATGGGGAGACGATCTTAACGAATGTACGTAAAAATTTTAAAATAATGGATTATAGGATAATAATGGTCTATAAAAACCACATCTACACAAAATAATGTTGTTTTTAATTATTTTGTACCTTTACTTCTAAGATTCCACAATTTTATCATTTTTGTTTTTATTAAAGTATCCAGTTTTCTAATATAATTAATTTCACCATTAATTAAAAAATAAATTTTGATTTATTAGAAAATGTATATACATTGAACCATTAACATTATATATAATTTATAAAATTAAAATCCCATTTTTAATTAATTTTAAACAATCACATGTGACATGCTAAAATGCTACTTGATCCTACACCGTCTTGACAACATATTTACAAAATATTGGTCAATATGTTAATTATAAAAGTTTAATTACTACATTAATAAAACTTATTTAATATATATTAACATTTAGAATTCACTTTGCTGAATATAGTATTTTTTTCAATTTTAAATTGTTCTATACTGTTCTTTTATATTAAAAATAATGTCAATTTTGACTTTATTAAATTAACATTAATATTAAAAAATAAATCATATTTTTGAATTAAAATATATCAGGATTATGTTTGTGTATAATGATATATTATCATACAAAAATTAATTATGAAAATAATTCAATCAACTAACATGACTTTTAATATTTATATTATTATTTATTTTATTTAATTATTTACAAAATAACCATTTCATTAACTATTCATAAGAATTGTAAGTATCTAAACCATCTCTAAATAATTATTGAATATTTATAATTATTTAAATAACCCATATATATTTAAAAATTATATATATAACCTAAAATACTATGTTTTGTATATATATCATTGTTTCATAAATTTTAAAGCTAAGGAAAGTTCCTTTCTTGTCTTTCTCTATACTTACAATTTTTTATAGGGTAAATTAATTTAATAATATCCCAATAAGCTGTATATTTCAAAACATGTGGTAACATGGTCAAATATTGGAATCCAATTTATTCTATTCATGTTTCGAATTCATTTGGTCCATAACATTATGGTTTAGTCCCTTATTAATCTTAATCACACATTAATCACATTAATTAATTTTCATCGCATTCACTAATCATTTTGGTCAAAAAATTACATGGACATATTATTATATAAATATTAGACTTAATAAAATAGTATATTTAGGGTTTTCTAAATTACAATCAAAGATGTGGAAAAATTAAGATTAGTGCTAATCCCGTAGAAGAGAAAAAATAATGAGGTTTTAGTGTCAGAAATAGTTCAAAATGTTGTTAAGATTTTATATTCGATTTCAAATTGATATTTATTCTAATGAATTACATTTTATTAATATATTTAATATTAATCAATTTTTTCCTTAAATCACATATATAATATCACTTATTATTAATAAGTATTTATAAAAAATGATGTTTTTAACCAGAAAGCGGTATTTTTCACAATTAATTAAAAAAATTAAGTTTCATTGAAAAATCCTAGAGATTCACCATAGTATAGTTTAGACATTATGAATTTAAAAATGGATTTTAATTTATCCAATTATTTTTATATATTTTTCCAGAATTAGTTTTTTTATTAAAAGTTATTCATTCAAGAAAAAAATATAAAAGGACTTTACCGAAAATATTATCTTTCATTATCATCATATTTTATTTATATAATAGAAAAATAGTTGAAAAGTTGTTATTAATAAGTTTACCTCATAGTATATAATTATATTATTCAAATAATTAAAACAATAAAAATATATGTTTCATAGAAACTCAGTGTTGTGTACATCACACGCCTAGTCTGTGTTTCTGGAAGAGCGATCCATGTTGGTAGTACATGTAAAGATGCAAAGTTTGTATTACATGTGAATGAAAGGTTATAATTAGTATTTTAATATATTTAACTATTTCCAGTGTCATGTGAAATGAAAAATATAGAGAATTTAAAATAATTAAAAATAATAATACTCAAAATCTCGGGGAGTTACGTTTTAATCCCAAATTTATCTAATGATTATCAATAAACCCTAACCAATGCCTATATCAAATACGTAATGTGATCTACTAGAATATATCACTTTTCAGAGAAACATAAGTTTTTAATTCCATGATCGTTGAAGCATCACCTATCCAACACATTTGGATGATCATAATAAATCCCGGGTCTGATTCCCATACAAATATTTCACCTGATAAAATACCAAAATGTATATCATATATTCATTAATTTATCCAGATACACTATGGTTGATTTTTTCATCAGCATCATAATGATAAAAAATATATAAATTGAATGATCCTAAATTAAAGGACACTTTTGTAATGATATTTGTCACATCATTAGTGGATATCATTATCCCATCTTAGGGAAAGTCCTTATCGTCACACTAACAACCCAAAATCCTTATCTCCACAAACTGCATAATTTATGTCACTCATAATAGTGCTCATACATGGAAAAAATCCCTCTTATGAGAAAACCATGGTAAAATATCAAATTTTCTTCTATTCCAAAATCATAGAATTTACACACATGACATCTATAGAATTTTTTATGTTGTGGGACTGATTCAACCAATGTCCAATATATGACTCCCTACAAATATGGTTTCTCATATACCACTCCTTGATAAAAACCTCAACATGTTCTAAAATGAAATACATGAATATCCTTCTGATGAAAATTATTTCAACTCATGAAATCACTCTCAAGTAAACCATTTCATTGTGAATGATCCATTTCGAAAATATCTCACACCATAGTGGATCCCCGATTGTTTTGTCTCATGTCTTACGTCACCACACTTGTATGAATATCATGAAATTTTCTAACAAACCATGTAGATTTAATGGTCATCTCTAATACATGATTCAGTGGAACAGGTTATAAAAATCATGTTAAACATCACTATTATTTAAAATAATGACAGAACTATCTAGTACCAACAATCCAAAAAACCCAACTATTACTCTGGTGAGGCTCACAACATTAAAACCGGGACACTTCATTAATATCACTAACCATTCCCCTAGACATGTAAACTCAACATTCTATAATCACCCTTGGAACATCCATTAAAAGTATAAAACCACTAATCCCATGCCAAAACTGGATGTTTCTATGTGTACATTAATCCCCAACTCAAACACCTACCTATTCTTCACATATAAAAGGCTAAAATAGAATAGGTACAAACCGCCTCATAGATTTCCATCAGTGAATTTATCTATCTTTCTTAATGTGAATTTTTTCTTATCTCACGGACACTTGGTACACCTACATATCCAAGAAACCATATACCAAATGAGTCAAAACTGATAAGAAACACCTCATGTTTTCATTTTACAACCAAAAAACATATCAAATGATAACTCCATATAAAGGTATCACAATATAATTACATATCATAACAACCCACATCCTACCAATTCAATAATTCACCTTAATAATCTATATACAAAACATGTCCCCAATGATTCACGATCATTGGTTGATAACCCCTATATTCTTTAAGGATAGTCCATTTCAAGGAACCATAAACAATATGTATTTTATGATTTATTTTCATTGGAAATGATATCGGAAAACAACATATATGATTTTATTTTCATAATAAATATATAGATCTATTCCATACATGCCCTGATAGGGAGTGTCTTTAATGCATTAAATTCTATTAATAACCCCTCAGTGGCTATACCCATCCCTTTATAAATGGTTTGTAACAAATTTCTCACAATATATTCTCTTTTCAAGTGATATTCAAGACAAACTACCTTTAAAAAATGAAGGGATACAAGTCGTGTTAACTATGTAATCTTACACCAAGAATGTATGTAGAGAATTATCCATGATTATTCAATTACACATTAAATTGTTGAGACTCCATCATTAATGAAAATAATCACATTATAGGAATATATCATGTTAATCATTAATGGAAGTTATGATACTTTAGTCACCTCTTGAAAATACGGGAAAATATAAAAATCCAGTAATCATCTACTCATTAAAAATCCAAGAGATAAACCATCATTATCTATAAAAATACTAAATTTGAAACCTCATTTTTATCACTCTATGTTATAATAATAGTCTTCATAAAATTAAAATATATTATATTCAATCTCATAACAATGGTATCATGGAAATACAATCATAAATTTGTTTATGATGCACCAGTATGGGTCCCACCAATTGTTCTGACACATTCCAATGTATCAAGTCTACTATATCCCCAAAACATATGACATGAAAAATATTACAATACACTTTTTATCCCCCAAAACTAGATCAATAAAAATATCAGAATTATTAGTCTTCCATATGAATTTAGGTGAACCTCTATGAATACCTATTCAAATCGACTAGTACTGGGGGGTCTAAAGTGGTGGCATGGTGATTCTATAGTGATTTATTAGAGTAAAAAATATCACAGAAACAACCATGTCTAATTCAATGTCTAAATTTACAAGTATAATTGAAAAATAAAGAAAACTCTTGCCCTAAAAAATAAGGTGCAACTTATAACTCAAAAAATCATTATCTGAAACATAAATATCGAACATGAAAACACACTCTAATGGTCATGAAGAAAAGATAAAAAATAATAAATTATGTAAGGATATTCATTGTCATTATCATATATCCATTTTTAATCACTAGATATCGATATAGATTACCTTTTATAATATGTTAATCTTTATACTAGACCTTATCCTTGTCTATGATTAAAATAACTCATTGAGAGCTAACAAAAAAATTCAACTAGTGTTAGAATATATCTAAGCATGTCATTATGACCATTCAAACTATAGTATCGTCACATCTCCATACGAATAAATATATATCTTGATCAAAGGACAAAAATCAGCACTGATGCTCAGGTCAACAACCCAGATAGACCAAACTAACTTCATCCAATTTAAGAGAGTCTTTTAGGATGAGCATCAACTCAGGGGAGCCTCAATACACTCACAAGGGACCCCATTCACCCAAATATCCCATTATGACTAGTAGACCATGGGAATCACCTATAATTCCTTATCATTAAATACCTATATATGATCCAATTGGTATAACTTGATAATTCTATATGTTAGGAAAATGATTATTTTCAATAAGGGATAGGACAAAGAATATCGTCTATGTTAAGCGATGAAATATTAATTGGAGATCCATTAAATTAATTAAAATACCCTAGATGATCCAAAATTCATTAAAATATGAACCAATACCTCATGGATTCTTATTCAATACATTAATAGTCTATCCACCTACTCATAGGGATACCGTAGAAATGAATCAATGGGATTCCACAGTCTCATTCACAATGCCCAGAAAAACATATTACTTAAATACCCTAATCTATATCGTAATTAAACAATTAAAATGCAAGAGTCCCATGATTTCCAAAGGCTCTATTAGTAATGACATTTGAATTCTATTATTACTATGCATTCACAATGGTCTGGTTTTTTCAATGAAAATCCATAAATATTATGAATATTTGAACTGATTTTGTCTTATATATCTTATAGTACATACTGGGTACCACCTCAACATATCCAAAAAAAATAACAACTATATCCACAGTATATTTCTCAAACAAATAAACTATCCCTAATATATCGAGATACTATATCTGAAACAAAACAAGAATCCCAAGGTATCATCCAACTCAACAGGCAACTCCCAAGAATCCATGGAAATCATCATAGTTTCATTAACAATGGAAGATCCTTAGAAATATAGGCTCATCCCATTCAATGAATTTAAAATATAAATAAATATAAAACTACTATTAGTTAAATGCATGTTCTTATCATCATCCCCTTATCCTCATCGGGATCATTTAGTGTTTCGATTTCAATGGTGATACCCACAACAATCACCACACAATTACATGCACTGGTATTGGGTTGATATATCAACAGGCCACCCCTGAGGTTCCCCTAGGTCATTGTCTTTATGGGAACATTAATAGTGACCACTATCTAGAAAATGTATCTGTAGAAAAGATAATTTGCAAATGATTTTACACCCCATGACATCATCATAAAGATAGCATGTCCCAACTGACTACATGTAGTAAGCCACACTAGGAAATCTATAAGATATGACACACAACCCATATTAAGGAACAAGGTATATCATAGTTATCCAACAAAAACATCTGAAATTCAATCTCTTTTTGTTAAATCTCTATATGTTTGGACATATCATAGGGGTGTATCACTATCTCCTCATCGAATCCCGATGACTAATAGATATAAGGAATCAAAATACCCCTAGGTAGAAAATGTAAAATGACTACTTAGTCAATAGAGTAATTCCATTTGGAGGTGTACGGGGCTCCAAGATAGGGATAATAGGTCACAACTATACAATTATAACCACATACACCCATTATTGGGGGATTAATGTCACGTAAAAACTATTATATCATACTCACATTAATTAAGGTTAAATATTTCATGCTCATGAACTATTTACACCATGGCCTATTATTCTCATATAGTTCATCCTTGGTGTTCAAAAATTTTATTCCTTTAAAAATAAACATTTAATTTGTTTTTAAAACTATAATTAATTATAACTGATCCTAAAATTTTAGATATTTTTATCATTACATTCCATATAATGGAAATAATAATTACCATATTCCAGTATTTATTATAAACTATCTCATTTTCTACTTTTACTAATTTATTTTCATATGTTCGATGTTATTTAATATATTCACCAAGCATAATCCATGACAAAACAATGATCAAATTGACACAAGAGACTTTATTCAAAGACCAAACATAAATTTACTTAATTTCAACTAATTCAAAACTGATAAATAAAACAAAACTAATTCAACAAACTAATTTAGAAAGGTATAATTATTTATTAATGCGTCGACCACATGGCGCTTGATGAATCATCTTGTAACCAAATACTAGGGGTCAAAAATAGACACCTAACACCATTCTATAAAAAATATCATTCTTGAATAAACCTTATAAGAACCTAATGTATTTAATTAAATAGATAACACATAAATAATGTTTTGGATCGACATAATACAACCCATACAGAATGTCAAACATGAAAACAATATCTTAGGATTTCTTAATTAAAATTATAATTAATAACCTCAAAAATATTATGCAATTCCACCATTCTATGGTGGAATCTGAATCTTGACCCTTGGATGAAAAATAAATATCAGTGAAAAATGGAGGAAGAAATTCGAGGAGATTTATTAGAGGTGATACATTCTTTAAATCACCGCAAAATATAGAAAACCCTTCCCCTAATATGGTAGATGATGGTGAAAGACTAGGAGGTATTTCACTTCTATGGACACTAAATAAATTGCTAAGAAGAATGTGATCCATCTAAAATACAAAGTGGGATATTAAATTTCTCCCTTAAAAGGTCCACTGGCTAGCAGGAGCTGTCACGTACTTAGTAAATAGATTTCATAATCCCAGGCTGTAAAAACCAACCCTAAACTCTTATTTTTCTTGTTGAAAAAACTCACAAGCACTGTAATAACGTCATAGAAATATAAAGTCAATAACTCATAGTCAATACATCTCGATTATCAAAACAAAAAATAAATGGAAACTTGTAACATCATTATATCAACTAGAATGAAAATATTCCCTAGAATCTATGTAAAATATTGTTATCATTGAATTATTGTAATAATAATCTTGGAATGATCATATCACACCTAAACACAAATATAACACTATGAATCGCAATATTAGTGTAACCATATTATAATTCATCCTTTATTTTCCATTAACTAATTAATATTTTTAATATCTTGTAAAAAATGAGAAATAAAAATAAAATGAGTCAAAATATGTTTTAATTACACGAATAATAAACTTTTAAAAAAATAGAAACCTAGTATTATATGAAGATAATATTATATAATTTCATATTTTTTATTATGAAATTTGATGATTATAAAATTCATATTTAATGTGATAATATTAAAATCATTCAATGTTAAAAGTTAAAAACATTTAATGATTTTTTAAATTACTGTGTATTTTCTCAATTCATTAAATTTTAAAATATAGGAAACTAATAAATTGAAACCTAATTAATTATTAATTTTCATGAAATAATATTAAGATCAATTTATGTTCAAACAACTTATTATTCAATAAGAGTTGTTTTTATTTGTATTTAAAATATTATTATATATATTATATAATTACAATTTAATAGATTGAGAATAATTTTGAAATTTATCAATTCTTAATTATCTAAGGGGTAATATTAGGAATTTATTTAAAAAATGGTTGATTTATAATTGAATAGTAAAAAATACCATTCCTAAAAAACAGTTAATTTTTTGAGGCTATAAAAAAGTTATAATGACATAAATGTTTAGAGAAGACTATTTCTAAAACAAATATATTAATATGGATTAATAAAAAACATTTAAAAATATTATATTTGTTTTTGAAACCATTGATCAACATTTTAAATCATATATGATGTTCATTCACTAAAAATAAATTTTTAACATTTTATTAGGTTTACTGATTATAAGGAAACAATTTGGATTTTAATTGTTTTTTAAGTCACATTACTCTTCATTGATTATTTATTAACCAATAAATTTATTTGGCATCAATTATAGAGATGATTATGTTGTAAATTCATTTTTTTGGTTTAAACCACATTTTTCAAATAACAATTTTTCATTAATTTGTTCATTAATATATTAAAATTATTCTATCAACCTCTATAGATTTAATATTTTCAAAATTATTAAAAATTATATTAATTTTTATTAAAATTATTTAATAGTAACATTTCATTTTTTTAATAAAATCAAGTTACCAAAGTAAAATTTTGTCACCACCATAAGAGTAAAAAAAGATGATGGAAGGGTTTAACATAAGGGAAAAAATGATAAAATAAATAATTATAGTATAAAATTTTATTTTATGATATATTTTTTATCCTAAGTCATATTATATTTGAAATTTGAATTACATGGGTCCACATTCAATTGTAGGTGGAAATATATTATTATAATTAGTTTAAAATTATTTAGAGGAGTGAAACCCCTTCAATGATTAAAGGACCTATATTTTCATCACATATCCATCAATTTTAAGAAATATTTCTTAGATATAATATATATATATATAACAAAAAAACCCTTATCCATGATCTATTCATTTTAATCTTCCCAAAAAACCTACCCTAGAATTCATTAGGAGAGATCCAACAGAGGATACCATATATATTCACACTAATTAAGTCTAGTCAAGTTTATTTCATTTTATTCATCCTCTAAATCATCTATAATCATTTTAAAATACTAGGATGAATATCATTATTTAACATAAATTTTATTTTGGTTGGGTACCAATCATCATTAACCTAATCTTGTTCCATTTGAAAATGAGTATGTCACTCATGCATATGTTCATCCTTGGAAATTAAAAAAGGATGTATTTCAATTTTCATCACCAAGATACATTGATGGTTATAAATATATATGTAATAATAATTATGATATATGTTAAATTATTATTTTTAAGGAAATATAAATCCTTATCAACCTTATTTCCCAATAATTAATTTAATGAACTAGCAAGTGAATGTTATCCATTAATATGTGGAACATTGTGAGCATACCATATAATTGGTTCTCTCCTAGTGTATCCCGAACAATATAATAATCATTTTCATGGTTATATAAATTGTGAGAATACACAAATATATCATCTATAAATACCACCATAAAAAATATATATATATTTAAATCATGGATCATCCATTCCAGAAAAAACTATTGGATTGTTCATGAGAATGAATGGCGTAACCAAATTCTCTAATAGACTAAACCAAGAAAAAAACATGGTGCAAGGTATGTTTGATGTTCCAACAATTACCCAGTGTTAATACAAAGAAATGTTATTCTTCGAGAACACCCGAGCTCCTTGGATATAGTCAAAGAGATCATGTATATGATTGAAGGTATATTATATGATAACTATCAACTAGTTGAGTTATCATTAATACCCAAATTACATGAGGGGTATATCATCCTTTTTTAGAAAAAAATTACTAGATATCACCATTGAGAAGTATTTTTTCATATAAACACAATTTTTTCATGTCCTCTAACTGTCTCTTAAAAATATTTCTCTCCTTTTTAGACATAAAATAAGGATGAATGGATACTAGATATTATCCTAGAAATATATCTATAAATAAACTCTAAATCCAACTGATTAGGTAAACCAGAAATATTTTCTGAGAAAATATCCCTGAAATGATTAACTAATAGAGGTATTTTACTATTTCATAATCCATAATCATCTGGATATAAACTAGGAATCTATGTTGTTATCCCACGCAACCCAAGATGTTTTGGTCTAGATCTACCTTCCTAGACATCCCATTCACCCCTGTAAATAAAAACATCACTCTCTAGTGATGTGAAAGTTACCCTACTATTATAGAATTTGGCATGGGCATGAAATGAAATGGGCTCGTTTATTCTAACAGTGAATTACATCCCTTTAATATCAATGATGAAGAGATCCCATATGAATTCACACCCACCTCCCTCTAGGGGGATTCCTTGTGTTTCCTGATAGCCTCTAAACTGATGACAAATGGTGTATCAAGCATCATAACGCCATCGGATTATTGAAAAATGAGACCAATACTTTCTAAAATAAAAATATATCTGAAAAAAGTGATATGCATATATATAAGATTTTTATTATACTGATATAGAGGACACCAAGATCATACCTCTCACCATATAAAAATCAAAACTCTTCTCCTCAGGTGTCTTCTATAAAAAATACAGCTTCAAGGTAACACATCCCTATTAAACAACCTCATTAACTAGAGTACGCCAAATCTACTCTCATGATACAATTGTTCCCTAGATTCCATCTACACAACCACCACATCGTCCAACATGACAGATACAACCCTAGATCCTAGCCAGATACGGAGCTGTGAATCATGATTAGGATCTTTATGTCACAGTTGATCCCCAGTCACTAAATGTTGGAGGGAATGTATTATAAATTTGTATTTCATCGACCATCCTAGAACATTATCTGTACTATTATGGGTCTCTATCAAAATGTCCCCTCATATTACTTATATCTCACACTAATGGTAGAAGACAGAACTACAAGAAAAAATAGAATAGCTATAATTCCCCTATTGATAATCCTAGAAACATGGATTCCTACCAATATACATTGAACCACTATAAGTAGATGCTACACTACCATAATATATAACCCCAACATCTATCAAGATACATTCAGGAACATGTTCCCTATTCAGTCTCTCGGTAATAGTAGTAAACCAAACCACATTGACATATGTTAGAACATAATTCTTAATACATTTTCCAATGGGTGACACCCTCTATTTCTTATCATCAAGTTAAATCAACAAAAATTAACAAATATCTATAAATAATATTTAATTATCCATAAGGGTCACCACACCGAATTCCATATTCATAAACTCACTATCCCACTCAGCCCTCAATGTATTCAGAAATAAGTAATTGTTAATAATTGATTTGAAATCCCTCCAACCCATATCTCAAATAAGATCATCTTGGTTCAAAAAAATATCACTAGAACATAGATTCCCCTAAAATAATATATGTCATAATATTCACTCTCTTCTCAAGAGGTGTCTCAAATTCTATAAAATAAAAATAAGTTGTCTAAAGAAAAATCCCAGTAGAATATGAACCACTATCCCATGAAAATGTTGGTGGATCCAACTGCTAGAACACATGTGTCAACGCTACCATAGATGAGTCAGGTTCTGGGGATATCTGAATGATTTACATAATTTGTAGGAAAACCTCACATAATAATACACACAACCACTATCTATTATAATCACTGGTTCCACAACTCTCAAATCAAGACGGTCTACTAGTGGATAAAGGACCACCACCTCTAGATCATGTTCATTACCTCCCTGATGGCCCATTACTATAGGTCTTCTTGTATTCATGACTCTACAATTCCAAATACAAACCATATAATATTATTATGAAGTACTACATTATATGTATAAGATCATTATATAGGTCGAAGCCTCCCTAAAAAATATCTAGACCCCTCTGGCGACTCCAAAATTAATAACAGGGTAAAAAGGATAAGAAGAACTAGAGACTCTACATGCGGTCAAAATTAATGACGGATCTAAGTATCACTCTCTATTTAATGAAATGGGTATTAGTATAAGGGTTTTCGAGTGGAATTGAAATGTCCATTTTTATAGTGACCTGGTACTTTTATAAATTAAATTTCATTTAAATTCATATTTGTTTATAATATTATTTACATGGATTAATAAAAAGGATCACCTATAAAAGTCTATTAGATACCATACACCGTATAAAATTAATCATAGTGTCAATTTAATCCTGACCATACCATGTTGCATCCCTTGCAAGCAAGGGTCCTTGACTTAACCTTTCATAGTTGAATGCTTATGTTGTCTTCTATATCCAATACAGGAAAATAGTTTTTAGTGTTAGCAGACACTCTATGTACCTATCACGTTTCTCAGTCTCCAACATGTAATGTTAGTTGATAAAAATTATATGAATCAGGGAACAAATAATAATGATATATGATTTGGCTATTTTTTAAAACAATTTCAGACAAAACGGTTTTGTTTGTGGTGTATTTTTAATTGCAAATCATTTGATTTTAACTAATAATCACCAATTATTCTGTTTTTGTTCATAACTTGTAAAATAATCATTTTTTATAAATAAATAATTTTAGTGAAAACTTTTTGCATTTTGATTAATTTTTAAATTTATTAATTAATTACTTTTTAAAGTCAATTTTTATTATTTATTTTTATTTTTTATTCTTTTTATTCTTTCATTATTTATTTCACTTATTTATCTTTTTAGAATGATTATTTTAATTATTTAATTAATTAACTCATCTATAAATAGATTTTTTTCACTTTTTTATATATTTACTATTTAAATAAATAAATTATGTTCATCAGTTTTTATTCTATTATTTTAATTTTTTAATTGTTAGTATAGTTTTATTAAATTAAATTATTTTATTAGTTCATTTAATTAATTTATTTTATAATTAATTAAATTGATTAAATTTACATGATTTTTATAATTACTAATAATTTATGGCATAAAAAAATATTTCCTTTAAGTAATTATTAATTATTTTTTATGTTTTCTTTATGTTTTCTTATTTTTAATCACTTTTAAATTTTAGTTGATAATTTAACTATTTGATTTATTTTTTGTTGTGAAGGTGTTTCTGAGTCACTGTTCCTGCATATCGATGAATCATGTCATTGATAGACACCTCCTCTGCCAACATACTAGAACTGTCACCCCCATATTCTCATGGCTCAGAGATTCTATATGAGTCACGAATGTCCCTTCCCCATTCCAACCAATCCCCCTCCTTCTAGTCCACATCCATTGTCTCATCGACTAACAAGTCGCCCTGACGCACTCTACCTTCCGACAAAGCCTCTCATAAATGACTTGTATCACTAATGTATCACATTATCCAATTGTACATCAGTGGCTTATCTCACCGACATCTTCCATCCACCCCCATCACTCCTCCACAATAGCAACAATAGTCAAACAAAATCACAGTAGCTGAAAATGAAAACAGTAGTAGATTTTGACCAAATTCATTGTATGAACAAGCATAATTGAAGAACAGTCTCAAGAATGTATCGAATTTCAACATTAAAAAATGGAAGTGTTGAAACCCCAAACTCGAACCACATCTCATACAAATCTCTCTTGACTCTACTTGAATAACCCGAGGTTGTTTCTCCTACTCCACCTTCATAATCCACCACTTTCACATACTTTATTTTTGAGTTTTAAATTTTGTCTATAAATACTCTCGTCATGCTGCATGTTCGTGATTTTTATGGAGTTGTGTATGTTTTAACTGTGATGTTTTGTTCTTCTTCCATAGTTTTATTATGTGATCTTGAATCTCCAATTATGGGGAGCTAATTCATGCGATAGATCGAGGATATGAAACACGATGTGATTGGAAGATCCATTCTCGTTTGTGATGATTTGGTTTTTCTTCTTCGCCTTAGAAGATCATTTCGGTGAATTCTGCTAGCGAATGAAAAACCGTGCACAAAATTAGTTTGACACATTCTTGTAACATCAATTCTACCCTTACTCTCTCTGTTTCTTGAGAGAGAAATTGATATGGGATGTGAAATTTGATAATATCAATGGATTTATTCTTGCTTGTGATAATTTCTTGTCAGAATAAATTTTCTAGAGAATTTAGATTGCAATATAGAGGGATGCTCGAGCACTGAAGAAATATGATGTTCATGTGTCTAATTTGAAGTGATATTGTTTTGTGATCCATGTCACTCTTCATGAACTGAGCAAGGTAGAAGGTTTTTGATTAATTTTATGTTTTTTATGATATGTAGGCACAGGATGAGTGAACTAGATTTGGGTTTATTCATGTTAACTATTGGTCTTGTCTTGTGGTCGTTTATGGTTCTCTATGTTGTTTTGTTCTTCCTATTTATTATTTCCATCCTCACTATCTCTTGATCCACTATTTCCCCCCTCTGGTGATTATCATGTCTATTAACTATTGTTTTTTGTTTTTTTATGTTTTAAAAATATTAAAAAAACAAAAATATTTTGGGAAAGGCCACCTAGGACCTTGACATAGCTTCCTAGATAGCGGCCGTGAGGTTCACCACTATGCTATATATTGGGTTTTAGAAATGTAAACACGACCATACTTGAGACAAGGACTTTATCATATTTTAGCATTGTTACTAGGGAAGAAATATTTTCTTGAGTGGGGTTTCCATTTTTCATTAAACAAAATAAAATGAAAATACACAAAAACACAAAAAACAAGAACAAAATGTCCACATCATCTATTTCGCTTATCTTAATAATGATGATGATGTTTTGTATGATCTATTTGATGTGAAAATATTCTAGGAGGATATATCATTTTTCAATTTTGTTACAGAACTGACCAAGAGGAGAGCCTTCATATGCTACATGGGGTTGTGACACGTCATACAAAACAACAGTCATCACCGAGGTAAAATCATGATAAGAAGAGACAATATAGAAAGATACCTTCCAAATAGTATTTAATAGCCAAAAATACAACCATTAACTTACATTTCCCAGCCTAACCAACTCTAAGGAACTAAAATGGTGAGGTACTGCTAAAAAACCAACGTTTGTGCTTCTTGAGGAAAACCTCTATGAAGAAAGGACAAAAGATTAAGGAGAGTTGAAAAGGTAGAACTACCAATATTTGATCCCGAATCACCCTTAGACATGATATTAAAAATTAATGGGCTACATCTAGAATTTTTCTTTGTCAGATGACATGAGAATTATTATGCTGACACAGAAGTTTCTGGACACAATCTGGGAGATTATTTTCTTTCCTTCACTTTATTTGTTGATTTTTTAATGGATTTTTCAAATGATTTATTAAATTTTTTAATAGGACAAGAAAACATATAGAATCCTTGACTTTTGCTTAGAGAAAACCAAATCTGAAATCATGTGTTTTGAAAGGAGGCATGAGGAGGTTAACTACCTCAATCTGGCCAAAGATATACTCCCACAATACCTAAATACTCATGGAGAAGAGAATAAGTACCAAACATAGGGATAATTCTATTCATTAAACATGCCTTGAATTTATATGATTCTATTTTTTTATTACTGATCCTTATTTTGATTCCCCATGTGTATTTTCTGAAGAGTCAGTAGAGTTTCATTCATTCCTGGAGAGTCTTGAGTAGAACCCCTTCTATAAAAGAAGAATAATGTTGGGAGTTGTGAACTACTATTACATAGGGTATTAACACAATTCTAATAATCAATGAAAAAACCATTAGATGGGGTGATCCATAAGTCAATCCTCATGCTAGAACATAATATTTACAACTTGGGAACCCTCAACCACTTGTTGAAAATGAAGGTAATTTCCTTTGAAATATATTTAACCATCCATAAAATTATAAGTGGGATCCCACTATTAAAGAGAGCGTTCTATTTGAAGATGAATTAGTGGTACTACATAAGTGGAAAGAATTAGAATTTGGAAAGGACCACATTAGTTGGTTCTTAAGAAATAATCCAAATCCCCCCTTAGACTGAGGTTAAACCACTAAAATTTTATGCATGGATAGTCAACCAATAGCACCCATATGTGGGGTTATCCTAATATTATCTTTGTTAATTTCATGCATTAGTATTTTAGTTCTTGTTTTTTTATGTGGTGAGTTTTTTCCTGATGGTTATAAAGTGGTAGTATTTTAACATGGTAATTTTTCTAGAACATGGGGACCGACTCACTAGACATTTCTGATAAATCTCCCTTAATTAATCCTGTTTAGAATATTTTTTGGGATTTAAATATTTGAATACTAATTTTAATTTTTTTTATAATTAGGAACTTGAAAAGGGAAGCCATCAAAACTCGTATAAGCATAACACATAGAGAATTCAAAAAATGCAAAGATTCCACTATAGAGAAGTAATTTTTTAATTCATTATTTGTTTCTAACATTATCAATCATATTTTATATTTCATATTACTATGTGTGGAGGAATCCCCCTATTTTTTTTGTAAAATTGAGAATTTTGATTCATTCTTGGGTGTTGGATGTTAGTATCATGAGAGTTGAAAGTTTATTTTTGAGCTTATTTGTAAAAATAAGATTACACCCACAAATTATAGTTTAATTTTTCTGCTGATGTACATCATTTATTATCATTATAATTCATGAAATGATTTGAAAAACAAATTGTGATATTTTATAATTCAACAAAATTATTTTTTTAAAATTTAATTTAAATTGGTTTGCTAGTGTTGGTCGGTGTGGTTATTTTATATATATGTTTTTTCTGTATTTTTCTTTTTGAATGTAGAAATTTTTTCTTTGAACATAAACGCTACCATCCACATTCATTAATGTGCAAAATTTCACATATCGTTTTAAACTAAACAGTCTCCCACCATGAGGGTAAACATTGGGGAAAATTATGAGTTTTATGTGTGGGGGAGAGGGGACATTTTATCACTTCACGTTCCTCCTAAATTGTTTAAAAAAAGTGATACAATTTTTCCAAAATTTAAAAAATTTATTTCACAACTAGAGGGTCATCTGCCTTCTATTTTTCACATCATTTTAGTCCTTCATAGAGGATGACAACCCTATGGTAGTTAAGGGGCGCACTGAGTCTAAAGCTGTTGGATATGATTGATTGGTGAGTGAAGTAGCTGACTGCCTTTATAGAAATTATTCTTAGAAACTAAGGAAGGGGGTGATTTATGACAATTTTTTTTGGAATTAGGATCATGATATTATGGAACATGAAATTTTAACTAGATCATATGAGACTCATTTTAAAAAACCATAAAATGTATCCTACACAAATGATAATTAGTTGCGTCTTTTGTAACTAGAGTAAAATGAGAAAATGGTGTCAAACCGTGAGCCTCTAAAACATGGTGCAGTGGGTAAATTTATATGAATAAATAAAACCAAATTTCAATTCAAATAAGTGATATTCAAATTTCTCTACAAATGGAATATGGCTAGGAAAAATCAAAATAAAACGCCCTTGTAAAAAAGATGCGGATTAAGTGAGGTGAATTTCAAATTCAAATAAAAAAGGGAACATTTAAATTAATTTAATCATTTTTAATCATTTTTTTATTTACTCAATTTATTATTTCATCGAATTGGTTTTTAAACTAATTATTTTAGTTAATTATTTAGTTTACACATATAGAAATAAATAATTTATTCTTTTTTGTTTATTTA
The DNA here is from genome assembly GCA_963277665.1 of Viscum album. Taxonomy (NCBI): domain Eukaryota; kingdom Viridiplantae; phylum Streptophyta; class Magnoliopsida; order Santalales; family Viscaceae; genus Viscum; species Viscum album. Next base: position 203,227,240 of record OY728128.1, read on the forward strand.
TTCTCTAAATAATTCAATAAAGTTTAACATTTTTAATTATATAAATTAAACAGTTTAATTGATAGTTAAGTTTTATTAAATCCTTGATTTTATTAATTTATATAATTAATTAATTGGGTAATTAATTAAATAAAATAATGTTAAATCATGTTTTAATTACTAATAATTCATGATAATAAATAAATTCATTCTTTTAAATAATTTATAATTATTTTTTCAAATTATTTTTACATTTGTATATTTATAATTACTTTTTAATTTCTGTTGTCAATTTAACTATTTAATTAAATTTTTTTCATTTTTCCATGGCTGATATACTGTTTCTACTTATGCATTACTCAAGTCAACGATACCCACCTCCTCAGCCAACCAACAGACATCGTAACCCCCATTTTTTCATGACTCGTCGACAACTCATATCTGTGACTTAATTGAGACCATGATTCCCCTACCTCTTTCCCATAATTCCCCCTCTTTCCAATCCCCTTAACATGTCTCACTAACTCACAAGTATCATTGATTCACTCTACTACGGACACAGACTCACGTCAGTGACATGTCTCACTGATGCCTCACATCAGTGAATTGTATCTCTAACATCTTCCATATAACCTCGTCACTCCTCCATAGAAGCAACAATAGTTGAAGGATATCACAATAGTATAAAATAAAAACCACATGGGATTCGAACAAAATTCAAATAAAGAACAAGTGTAATTTAATAAGAGACTCAAGCATTGATTGAATTATAACATTTCAAAATGGAAAACCTGAAATCCCAAACTCGAACCACATCTTATCCGAAACTCCCTTGACCCTACCTGAAGAACCTATGGCCGTTGCTACTTCTCCACCACCATCCTCTGCCACTTCCAAATTCTCTATTTTTTTGTTATAAGTTATGTTTTTAAATACTCTCATCGTGCCTCATGTTTGGGATTGTTATTGAGGTCTGATTTTTTTAATTTTGTTGTTTCATTCTTCTTCAATCGTTTGGTTACAAGATATCGAATCTCAAGTTATGCAGAGCTAATTTGAGGGCTAGATCCTGGTTATGAACCCCAACATGATCTTGAGATCTTTTCATCATTGGGATGACCTACTTCTTCCTCTTTTTCTTTAGTAGTTCATTTTTGTGAATATGGTTAGAAAAAGGAAAATAGTGAATATAATCTGTTTAATAATTTCCCAGTCATCTATTATCCCCTTCCTCTATCTGATTCTCAACTAATAAATAAGGATGGGATGTGAGATTTGTTGATCTCAATGGAATAATTCTTTCTTATGATGATTTCTTGTAAAAACGACATCTCTGGGGAATCTTGATTACAATATAGAGGGATGATCAAGCATTGGTGAAATTTGGTGTATGCGTATCAAATTATAATTTTTATTGGCGTGTGATCTATGTCATTGGTAATGCATTGAGATAGAATAATTTTGTTTGATTTATTTATTTTTTTATCAATGATATGGAGTAAAAGGTTGAGTGTCCTCGATTAGGCTTTATTCTTGAAAACGGTCTGTTATTTCTTAATATTGTTTCTTGTGATCAGTTTTTTCTTTTTTCTTTTTCTTCTCTTATTCTTGTTGGTTTCTTCATCCAATGTTTCCCCCTTGTGTGATTTTCATCACAATTAACTATTTTTTAGTTCTATTTTAATGTTTTCAAAATAGTAAAAATAGAAAAAGGTCATCAGAAAGATCACCTAGGATCTCGACACTACGTCCTTGAGAGTGACCCCAAGGTTAGACACTATGGTGTATCAGTAGTTTTATACATGTAAATATGACCATATTCATGATAAGAAATTTGTCATCGTATAGTCATGAAATGAATTCAATCTGGAATCACATGTGCAAGGCATGAAAATCATATAAGGTGTCAAAAATAAAGTATGATATAGAATTACTTCATCTCATCCATCCATGATAAAATCAATAATAATCATGAAAATAAAACAAAATCTATGTCGCTCAACAGTGATGTCAAATAAATGGAAATAAGTGAAATATTGAACATCAATACCATTCCAAGAAATTTAACTTATTACAGTGCGTGGGTCTACTAATCCAAGGCAAAAAACAGTAGAAAATCTCAATTTTATCTTATTCTCTGATATAATATTCCTAAAATAGTATAAAAACCAAAATATAAAATTCTCAGATACAACTTTTTAATTACCCAACCTGGGATCCACTAAACGGTTTGTCGAGCTAGTGGTTCAAGCTCACCTCCCCGTACACTAGAGGATTTTGAATAGTAATGAGGGGCCAAGGTTTTATAGTTGGAAGACTATAACCTAATTATAATATTTCATAACAAATATTTAAAAATATTAATTAATTGAGTATTTATATGAATAACTCATTAGTTTAAAAAAAACATTCAAGAGAATGAAATAAATATCAAAACATGAATTATTGTTATATATAATATGATGATCATGTCACGTATCTACCAAAAAAGTGAGGGAATACTTCATAATAGGAATATAGTAATATACATGTATGAAAATTAAATAGAAGAAAACAAGGAACTATCTCTAGATAGAATCATGATCATAACTCTATCATGGGCTCCCCATCCCCAAATAATATACAATCAATCATTATGAATTGGATGCTTTCTTCATTCCTTATGTGTAACCATGAAGTATGTTCAGGTACCGAATCATGGCCTAAACAGTGTGTGAGATAACACTCAGTATGACACCAGCAATGGAGTTTCCAACATTTTTAGTTAGTATATAATCACTGATGAGGTGTGTAATACATCACAGGTATAATAGAAATGAAAGTAAATTATTATATTCAAAGGTGATCCAATCCAGCCAAATGTGGTTTCCTGTGAAAATCATCAAGCTCCTATAACAAGGAAAATTTTAAAAAATGATTAATCATATGGGATATATTCCAATAAAGCTATTTTAACCAAATAACCAAACCATGCATATCTATTTTGAAAGGTAAACATTCATTGTGGTCTATACATAGTAATCAAGTTACATTTATAAAAGGGTATAATCCAAGGTATAAATAAAAAAGGAATCATCATCGTGTCCATGTTGAATCATAATGGAATCTCAATAATGACTTTTGTGGAATCTGAGGAACTCATCCAATCAGTTCAATGAAATCATGATTCATGGTGTAGAAAATTCAAATGTATCCAATGGAATTATGATTAAAGTAATATAAATATACATGGAATCCAATTCCCTAATCAATATATATCCATGGAGTAGAAATTTCTTTGGCATCTAATCAAATCTAGATCCATGAAATAAAAATTTCTAAGGAATCCACTACCTTTATCAATTCATCAATCAACTCATTAATTATTCCATAATCATTCACAAACAATGAGTTCATCCAACTTATTTACACATTTTCCCCTCAAAAAATTTAATCAATTTGACATCATGTCACAAATGTAAATGGATTCATAAACTCTCTCATAATATCTCATTTAATTAAATAAGGCACCAAAAACATGTGGTGAGATCACACATATAATAAATGAAATGGTATAACATAGGGAATATATGTAAACAGACCTCACAGTTGGTAAAAAAAAAGTATAATAATTATAGAAATAACACCATTGGTGGATCATTTTGAGGAAAATGACCATTAACCTTACAATGGTACTATATGGAAGACATTTAGGTTCCAAAAAATTATATCAATACATTAATTAAATTTTAGGGGAAACACATTTAGTTATGGTATGTGTTACAATGGTAACATGGTGTATAAAATACAAAACATTCATGTAAATGTATATACGAAAAATATTATAACAATGGTAGAACGCACTTATAGTATAATCTTATAATTCAATCCAAATTAGGGAAAAAGGGATAATTAATGTTATCCCTTGAAAAAATGAATATCATCTTACCCCAAAATAACTTTGTCGATATTAGGATAAATAAATAATTGTAGAAGATGAATATAGAACATACCAATGCATATCAAATAAGATGAATGGAGTTCGATTTGGAGCATGGATGGAAGATCAAGATCCAAGACATGATTTTGAGATTCAATGGGGGAAAAAAGGTCTCCCATGTTCTTTATGAACATGAAATAAAAAAGTAGGATTAAACATTTAATGGAACATGGGAAAAAATTATTTCCCACATTTTAACATGGTCCTAAAATTTGCAAACTCAATTGGACAAACAATATGCCAACCACGCATCACTAAATACCTTAACAGATACCCACACAGTTCATGCACATGAATGGGGAAACCATATGAAAAGTTTGTAGCAAAACTATAATGAAAATTATCAATAATCATGGAAGGAAATGTAGCCATGGGTGCACGTTTATGGATAGATTGGAAAAAACATGATCATTTTTTCCTTCTCTATCTTTCCATACATGGTCTACTCTATCCTTGTATCCTGGGTGGCATAATATCTATGATTTTTTAGTAATTCTACTAACTATGTGGCTATCTTCTTTTTTTAGAAAGAACCATAATTCAGGATCCACACAAGTCCATTAGTCCCCAAAATTCTTGTGACATCATTTGGGATTAATAATATGTACCAAATTAGAATTTAATCTAAAATTAAAAATATCTTCACCTCATTGTAAAACTAGGATCTTATAAAAAATATGGAGAATATCAATACAAATTATTATTTTTTAACTGTAAATATGTCTTCCATGTATGTTAATTAATGGGATAACCTGATCATATTCATTTTTATTGATTAGTAATTTATCATTGAAAAATGAATATGGGTTAAATGAATCATATTAATTTTTATGGGTTATTGTCATTATTATATTGTAAATTCTAGTATAATGCTTTAATAAGGTGATAAATTGCATCCTAGAGTCATTGATGAATAGGTACTTGGTGAAAATGATATAGGGTTGAAATGTATATACTAGTATTAAAGGATATAAATATATAATTAGAATTCGGTGTATTAAGTTGCCTAAACAAAGGAAAGGAAAATTCACTAAGGTGTCTCCACACCTGCCTAAATTTTTTCTGTTTCTCATTGGATGATCACCCTGGTTCCCTGAATCCTATTCACATTTCCACTTATCTTATAGATATGTTCATCAATATCAAAATTAGTTTTACGTTTTTTTTCACTAGTGAATTAGTTTTTCACACTCATATATTTTCAGCATTTATCTATAAAGGTATTGACTCTTCTGGTTGCATTAGAGTTATTTTCTATAATTATTCACATGTATATTATTTGAGAGATTTATTCAAAATTATGACTTATATGTATATCGATAAGTATATTTTTGTATATATATATATATGTTATAATTTTAATAACTTATATAAACCTGTTTTTTAATATGTGGGATTTGAGATATTTTGGTTGTGCAGACTAAGTCATCATAATCTTACTCTTCTTATGAATCTAGATAGTCATTGTAACGACCAAATGTTTTATTAACTGAAATACCATCTCATAATCATGCCTTAAAGTATAATAAAATTAGGAAACACAATTATATATAATGATACTAAATACCATGTGACCTTCAATCATAAATTTACAATGTCTATGTTTTGAATTTCAAAAATCGGACATACACAGTTGCGTCTAGGTTGATTTTTAGGGTCTCACAGTACAAAAAACATTTTTTTCTAAATAGTAACATACACTTATTAATAGTAACATTCCCTTCTAAATATTAACCTACTATTATTAATATTAACCTTCCAAATGGTATTATATATGATTTAATTGAATGTATGATATACCTATATCTTGGAATAAGTAAATAAATGATTTTAAATTGTTATTTTTCAAATAAGGTATTTTTTATTTTAAAATTTATTTTTTACATATATAAAAAATAATTTTGAAAAAATGGCATTCATTTTTGGATTCTATACATCAAACAAGGCTAAGGGTGAATTTATGGAACTTTTCTGAAATACATGAATTTTTGGTTAATAGTAAATTACAATAATTTAACATATAAATACATTATAATTTAAATAAACTATTAATGACATCATGAGTGATTAAATCACCCAAATAAGGATATAACATTTACTTATAACTATACTTGGCTGTGGAATTATCAATATTAGTTGTATTTTAGAAAAAAAATATAAATTAATGAATACAATATTGAGAAATTCTCTCTCCCCTCCACTACAAATACCACACTTAACACCCACATTTACTCACACTTATCATGATTAAATCACTCTCTAAACAGAAACCAAACATCTTTCCTATTCCCTCCCCCACGTCCAAGAGCTTTTGGTTTCATCAAAAGTCCAATCCATGGTGCTTTGTGGAGGATTCAAGTGGTAATTCCCCTCTCTCTTTTTCTATAATTTCCATTCAATTTCAAGTTATTTTCTTAATCACTCCCAAACAATACACATACACATGGTAGGGTAACTATGATATCATACCTATAGTATAATGTTATGATACTAATGTGAAAATATATCTTCCAACCACCTTCTCCACATTATTTTATTTTAGAAATGAAAACGTTGTTTGTGATGTGTTAATTAATCACTTCAAGAACGACATGTTTTCATTTTATTTTACAACCTTCAGATCTGATCATGAAACCACTTTTATTACGGAACTAGATTATTTTATATTTATTTTATCCAATTTAATTTTCTGGTACTAACATATGTATATATTACTATATTATTTATCCAAACAAATTCGTTGTGGTCGAAAAACAGCCAGAATTAACCCAAATGATCATCCTTAAATTCTTTTCTAATGATTCTTTCTCATGGTATATAAACAAATTATTTATAATTTAATTTAAATTTAAATAACATCATCAAAAAAATATAATTAAAATTATGTTTTTTCAACCTCATTTCAATCAGACATCCATTCATGAATAAAAGTGAGACATTCCTAAAAGCTAAGAAACATAACACTCCCGTACAATGAATTTATGCTTTATAACTAATCCAATGGCCCATAAAAGAACAAAATGATTCGCTTGTAAACCATATTAATGTATAAAATGTTCCAAAATTGATAATTAATCAATAAAATGTCATTATATAGGACAATAATGTGAATAAAGTGTTCTGATACAAGGTAAGGGGAAATTCTCGAACCCAACTTACTTTTTTTCATGTTCTACCGCTTTTAATCCATTTTCGGTATGGTTACTGCTTAAAAATATTTTTGTTAGTGTAACCACACCTTTTATGGTATATACATGTTTTCCAATATATTTAATTTCCAACAATTTTTTTCAAAAGAATTCTTCTTTAAAAAACAATCCTTTTACTTCTCACCCAAGGTTAATGGTTCTTATATTTAGTATGAAAGTCTCTCTTTCTTTTGGAAACCCAATGTTTATGAATTTTTTCATATGAGATGAAACCAATTCCCTTTAATGTGTTATTTATGTTCATTATTGATATATATTCTATGTGACATGCATGATATTGAAAATGTTATGATGTGATGAGTCGACCCAAAATTATACAACGCAATATGAATTTTTGAATGTGACAGGTGTGCCTAAAATTATACAATGATCCAATAAATTTGGAAAAGTTATGAATCTCATTAGTTAATGTGAAATGATTTTTGAACGTGATTCTAGCAATTAACAAAACTATATGTGGATGTTAACTACTGATACATGAGGTTTAAATTTTTTTTATGCATTGCCACATTTCAAGTCTTTTATATATAATTCCTCTAATGTTGATGGTCCATTTCCTATATTATAATTTTTATCAACCATTTTTATATTATCCTCTTACCAAGATTTTATCTCACCCCTTTTGGATGTATATTCATTGGAGATTATGTTTACTATGGGGTTTTAATCGAATAATAAGAAGCTGTAGCAGAATAGAATAAATAAACATTTATGTTTTACGATTTAAATGTTATGTATGGTCCTATTATTCCCAAGAAACTAATACTCTAGATAATAGTGGTGTAATAAAATTTGGTTTTTTATCTTTATAATGATTTAATATTAGTGTATGAAAAGTAAGGGTCCATATAGTTGGTATTAGAGGCAAGGTTTAGTTAATTTGGGAATTAGGATTGGTGAATCCCAGAGAAAACCTTTATTGTGAGTCTAAGTTAAAATATACACACAAGAAGATTTTCTAAACATAGGGATACCACAAGATATAATGTTAGTGTAAATTTAAAATATGAATAACTTATATATTCATTTCATGTTGACTTATGTTTTGTTCTAACCCTTTCTATTTTAGAAAATGGTTAGAACCAGGAGAAACCAAGCCAAAAACTCGTGTGAGGGACATTACAATGATTGCCCAAATGAAATTCTCAATGATTCACGAGGTGATGTTCAAAACATCAATGAGATGATTACCCCAATATCTTAGGTTATGAATAATAAACTATCTAATGAGGAAATTCATCCTTCACATAAGAGGGTGAAACTAGTTGTTGAGTGTTTTGTGTGGCAATGACCACCGATGTTTAGTGGCTCTTCTAATCCTCTATTGGTTGAATAGCGGGTAAACTCCATGGAGAAGATATTTTTTGTGCTTCACTATTTTGATATAGAGTAGGTGACTTAGGAAATTTGTCATCCATATAGGGAGGCCTACCAATGATGGGAGGAAAACTAAACCACCCACATGAGAAAATGTTGAAAGATGCATCATGGGAACAACCTCAAAGGGATGAAGAAATGATTAAAGTGTGGGAAAGAAGACCACCAAGCTCATGAATTTCAAAAAGACATGTGAAGACAGGAGAATGTGGTGGAACTAAGGAGATCACCACCAATGGTCCGAAGCTACAACTGTAGAGAGTAAGAACATTATGCAAGCCAGGGCACTAAACCTCGTATCCTTGAGGGTAATCAGTGCCATCAGCCTCCAAATAAAAAGGATAAAGGGAAGGCTTATTCCATCACAACTATACAAGTGAAAACATGAAATGATTTCATATAATGTACACTTTTTATTCACTCAAGAATGGAAAAAGTCTTATCTAATTCTGGTTCTAGGCATTCCGTTATATCTTTCATGTTTTCTAGAACTATCGAATTGAAGCCCCAAAACCTTGAGGTAAAAATATCTTTAAAAACACCAAGTGGTGCAATAATTGTATCCCATGTGTTTGACTATTATCATGTCGGTGTATGTGGAAAGATTCTTATAGTGAATCTAATTACACTTCCCTTGGTAAAATTCAACACTATAATGGTAATGGATTGGAAATTGTTATATAGAGAACATATCAACTGTCAGGAAAAAAAATATCATTTCGTATTTCGAACCATCACATGCACCCCTAAATATACAAGTATTATTATGAATATCCTTTTAAAAATCATTCAATTGTTTGGGTTTTGATTCCCAATGAATAGGAATAACTCACTCAAATGGTTTACAAAAAGGAAAGTCTCAACCTAGTGGAAATTCCCATTTTGAGGGAATACAATGATGTATTTCCTAAAGAGTTACATGAAAATCCCCCAAATCATTAGGTGGAGTTCTCCATAGAACTCGTACCCAGATCTAGCCCTATCTCAACATGTCCCTATATGATTTCCCCTATCGAATTGGAAGAGTTAAATAAGTACCTGCAAGGGAATTGAGACAAAGGGTTTTATGCCATAGTGAATTACCATGGGGGGCACTGGTGCTCTTTTTGATGAAGAAGGATGGAAAAATGCAGCTATGTATCCATTATTAGAAACTCAACAAGGTAATCATAATAATAAGTATCCCTTTCCAAGGATTGTTGACTTGATCAATTAGCTAATGGGAGCTCAATACTTCTCAAAGGTGGATCTTCATTCTAGATATCAATAGCTAAAGGTGAAGAAGGAAGATATTCAGAAGACTGCATTCCATACAAAGTAAGGGCACAATAGGTTTCTGGTGATTCCCATAGAACTTACTAATTCCCCTACATTCTTCATGGATTTGATGAATTGTGTCTTTATACATTACCTCGACAAATTTGTGGTAGTGTTTTTCAATGATATTCTCATATAATCCATGAGCATGGATGAACATGAAGAATATCAAAGATTTTTGTTGGCGATGTTGAGAATGGACAAGTTGTATGGCATGTTCAAAAAGTGTGACTTTTGGATGAATCATGGCAGGTACTTGGGACATTTGATCACAAGTGATGGAATTATTATGGACCATTAAAAAAATGTGATTGAGTAATCACCTAGGACCTCTAGTGTAATAGTAATCCATTGTTTTCTTGGATTAGTTGGGAACTACTTACATTTGTGAGAAATTTATCATTATTTTCAAGCCCGCTAAGTAAGTTAAAACGGAATGTGGTAAAGTATATCCGGACGGAAGAATGTGAGGGAAGAATCAAGGAGCTAATGAGAAGTATGATCACTTCACCTATACACACACTACTAAAAAGTGGAGAATGTTTTGTGATATACAGTGATGCTTCAATGAAAGGAATGGGTTGTGTACTCATAAAAATGATAATGTGATTTCTGACACCTCCCTATATTTGATGATCAATGGGAATAACAACATGATATATGATCTAGAGCTAGCATCCATGATATTTTCCTTGAAAATCTAGAGGCCCTACTTTTATAGTTAGAAGTGTGACATATACACTGACCAAAAAATAGAAACGTATATATTCACACAAAAAGCGATCAACATGCATTAAAAAAGATGGTTATAGCTAATCAAGAACTACAATTTTTCTATTCACTATCATCCCGGCAAAGAAAAAAAGGTATTTGATGCTCTTAGTAGAAATTAACCTTCTACTCTATCCCTATTATGGATTGAGAAGGATGCACTCTATAAAAATATTTAATGGATGGATTTGGAAATCATAATGGATGGGGGGTACATACTACCCTGCCAAAATGATGGCTCAACTATCATTCCTAGTGAATATTATGGATGTAACAAGGGATGATATGGAGTTATAGAAGAAGGTGAATGTTGTAAGTTAATGGAATCTCTAATAGTTCCATATCAATGATGAGGGTGTTATTCAATTTGGAAAGAGGATTTGTGTGACTTCGTCACATGGGATAAAAAATGATATATTGGATAATCCACATAGCTCAACAATTTCTACCCATCCTAGGAGTACCAAGATGTACCGTGATCTCCAAGAACAATTTTGGTGTTACCACATGAAGAAGGCGATTGCAGAGTATATATCTTGGTGCTTAACATGTTAGCATGTTAATGCGGAGTGACATAAGTCCAACGGGATGATGAAACATTTGACTATACTAATGTGGATATGGGATAATGTCACTATAGACATTGTCAGGGGTCTCCCGAAGACATCTAAGGGAAATAATGTAACATGGGTTGGGGTTTACCGACTCACCAACTGTAACACCCCAAGATTTTATAGTGTGTTATTTCTTCAAAATAATTCAATAACTTTCACTACACGCAACACCAAGTTCAATCGCACCATGACTTACCAAACAAGCCATTCAGAAGAGGTTATGAATAGTGTTAACAAAATTTTAAACTTTATATAATCCTTGTAATTTTAGAATCCATATTATGAGTTTCTTAGACATAATGTAAGAACAAATTCATTTTCAGTATTGCAATTTCACCAACTTTTAATATTGAAACCTTCTTAAATACAATATTTTAAACTTTTTGACTAAATGGGGACATCAAAGAAATTTAAAATGAAACATCCCAAGCTTCCACGGTACACTTTCCTTTGAATAATATAGTAGCGTTTGTTGTATGCAACTTCGAGTTCTAACACACACCACAACCAATCAAACTAGCCATTATGAATAGTAATACCTACTTTTTGAAATTATATATATTTTATATTTCAAAATGGACTTCATTTTTGTATTCGGAATATCGAATTTATCCTAAGGTGAAATTTTGGTACTTTTCGGATAACTTTAATATTTTGATGAATATTGAAAATTACTAAATTTTAATTAAAAATAACTTTTTTAATCAAAATAATTAATAGTGATAAATTATTAATTTGAGTGGTTTTAAAGTATATTTAGAATATATTTTTACCATTTAATATAATTTTGGTCATTGGACATAATTTTACAATTAAACTGAACATAAACAAGTGTCAATCTTTTGATAGTTATTATCTCTTAAAAACACGCTTTTTGTTTTGACAGCGGGAATTAATTTTAAATTAATTTCTGCCACTTCTGTGTTTTGAATTTAGAAAAATTAATTCCATATTTGGAATCAGGATGTTCAAATTGTGTAAATAGGTAACTTTTATTTTTAGAAATTTTGAATAATTACTGCGGTAAATATTTTATTTACCATGGTTCAGGATAAATCCGATAAATAAGGGTTAAAAAATTATATTATAATAATACTAAATTACCCTAAAACGTGTCCTAGACTTATTGTTTGATACATGTTCGACCATAGGAATCTTTGGGTCGATTTGGGGACCCCATGGTGCCACTTGTAGGTGATAGGGACACTTTATTTTAATTAAGTTAAAATGAATTCAAAAATGACACAAGCATATATCCTTTAGAAAAAAAACTTTTACATAGGGTTATATATGTTGGATTTTAGATTATAAATATTAATTAGAAAGATAAAAATATTTCGTACATAATGATATTTTATTTATAATTTTTAGACATTGAATAATTTAATTTATTTATGACCCAATGATGATGTAGTAATTACTATAATAGTGAAACATTAAAATAGTTGATATTATAAATACCCAAATAAATATAATATGAAACTTTTAATGAATTAAACTAATTTTCTAGGATACTATGATATATTAGGATTGATTTAATTGACTTTTTTCGAAGTAATAAATCTGTTATGAGTTTCAAACAAATCAACTATTGAATAGTGTCAAAATTGACATAAAAGATTTCTTAAAACAAATATTATATTATTAATTGATATTAAATTCCTAAAAATCTAATGTTCGGCCAAGAGACTTATATCATGATAGGGTAATCATTAATGGACCACATGGGGGTCTCTTGGATGTATATAGTATGTTTATTAACCATATTATATAAAAATACAAAGAGACATTGTAAAAATGAAACTAATTAACTTAGAGTTAATACTTAAAGATAAGGTTAATATAAGTACCCAAACCTGTCTAAATTCTATTGGTTGAGTTGTTTTAGACCTATCCACACCTTAATATTTAAATAATCAACTTTGGAGCCATTAGAAACCGAATATGAATTTATTATAAATTAATATTTCTAGCTTTTCCAAAGGTGCCCCTCACCCCTCTTATAAAAGGGCACTCCTCATTCTCATTTCTACACACCTTAAAAGCCTTTTGGTTCGGCTAAACTCTTCCCAAATACTCTCCCAACTTCCCTCACTACAACATAGAGGCCTTCGTTTGATCAGAAAGCCAACCTAAGGAGCCCTTTTGATCAAATCAAAAGGAAGAACCCGAAGAAGAGGTAATGATTTCACCACCCTTTTCCAAGTTCATTTCTTCTTCCACTTCTTCTTTCTTTGTTGTTACCATTATAAAATAATAACTCCAGTATCATATATATACTGTGATGTTATTATAAATATGATACAACCATATTCAGTATTCTATCCACCCTTTGAATAACATGTCACCATATGTGCGTACGTACGGCTTACCGTCTCCACGTCGTGGTGTAATTGTTATTGAATATATTATTATTTGGATGGGTATAATAATGATATGTAACTCATGTAAATAATAAATATAAAATGTTAATGATTCTGTATATATGATATACCATCCATTTATATATTATTTTAATATCAAAAGAATGATATTGTCGCTCGTGCGTACGTACGGACTACCGTCTCCACGAACGCGATAAGATTCATTCTCCATCGTATCCATTCAAGTATAATTATCATTTTATGATTTAAAAAATGATGTTTAAGGACTTGATATCATTCTGGATATGAATAATATACAACCTATCCTTTACATACATGTCTTACGTAACAAAACATACAAAAGAAAACAAGTAAGTTAACACCCGAAACAACGATAATACTAAGATATTATTATCAAATCAATATTAAAAGATCATATATGATATCATATTAATGTATATGATTATTGTATAATTTAATAACAATTATTTCACCATTATACAGGAGGTTAACCTACCCCAACCAAGGAAAAGTACAAGGTAAGGGTTTATTTCGCAATCTTGTCATTATCCGAGATTGTTTATATGTAATAATCTACTGGGATCTCTTTATCATCCACATCCATGTTTCTTCAAAATGAATTTCAAAACATTTTTACTATTTACTAAGATATGAGTTAAAGTCATTTATACCCTTGTTTGACTTTTTATAAGAGGTTTATAAATTAATCTTTCCATCGTTTTCCAAACAAGGTGATTTTTAACCTTTTCGACAAAATTAAGGTAAGAATGTTCTTTTAATTTATACGGCGGCTGCGGCTATTTACCGCCGTTATAAAATTTTAAAAGCTTCCCTTACAATCTTACAAGGATATTTTCAAAGTAAATGTTTTATTTTATAATTATGTGACTTTTAAATTATTTCAAAATGAATATTTTAAGAATTTTGGAAGGGTACTCTTTATCAAAATCAGAATTTTAAATGTTTTAAAGATTTATCTTTCTAAATATTTTTAATTAATGTCCATGTCTTCAAAATGGTTTTTAAGGATTTATTTATATGGACATGAATGTTTTTAAAATTTTAATTCCTTTCAAAAGTTTCAAAGTGGTATGGGACACTTTGATTTAAAATTATCTTTTTAATTATTTCCTTTATAAATGTGTGACTTTTAAATGATTTCAAAAAAAGAGATATTTCTCTCAAATAGTTTTGATTTCATCTATGTCAACATCCTTTTATGGAATTTACGCTTATTTGAAGTTTGTTTATTATGATACAAAACTTCTATATTGTATTGAAGGTTTTGTGATATGTTTGATTGTGGATGTGCTATTTTTATACCATTCATAGTTTATGGTGAATGTATTGACATTTCGTATGCTAGTTTTAATACGAATGTTTATGTTATGTTTAAACATTTTCATATGGGAATGCATTGGACTTAATATGTGACGGGTGGAGCCCGCTATAGCTCCTCGATGCATCGGTAGGTATCATGAGACAAACTAGTGTCTTGGCACAAGGCCTTGACAAAATCTTATTTGTATAATTGGCACGAGGCCTTGGCTATGTGGTTATGATAGTCTGGAATTATGCATTCCAACATTATGAAAGTGGTTATTGATTTTGCATGTGATTATTCGATTAGTAGAATATCCATGTGAATGAGTAAATGGCATTATTTCATTTTATTTATGCCATACAATGTTGAAAGTTCAAGTTTGAAAGGCTTTTGTTTTAGTTATACATTGCATTAAATGTTTATTCTTATTTATGAAAGTTTCCGCTATATTGTTATCCTTACTGGGCATTTGAGCTCACCCCTTTTCTATGTTCTATTTTTCCCAGGAAGTGAAGAAGTAAATTATGAATGACCTGCAGGGATATTATGTGGGGATATGAGTGTGGATTATGGAGACATTATGTTGTTGTAGTAGTTTTTCATTTTATGATGTAATGTAACACTTATGAATATATCTAGTGTTTCCAAGGCTACTAAACCAATCGGTCTTTCGAGATTTGATCTTTCTTGTGATCATGCCGATGTTATGTAATAATGCACCGAATCTGGGTAACTAGGGTCGGGGCGTTACAGTTGGTATCAGAGAAAGTTTAGTACAAACCTTGGAAGCTAGATTTAGATAAACTCTGATTAGAGCATGTAGACCTAAGATGAACTTCGAGGATTAGTATAGAAGAACTTCCTAGAATTTTGGTATTGTAGAGATTTTGTGAGTTTTCCGAGCAATACATCCCTGTCTGGATATGAGCAGGTAGAGGCGGCTCTGGCACAGATGTACCTAGGGGTAAAACCCGAAAACACCGCTTTGAGCTAGACTCGAACGGGAACTGGTGCACGACAACGGGCCTTGCTGCACTCTTGGTTACGACACTCCCGGGGGATATGCTTAGGATAACTCTCATTTTCTTTACAAATCATTATGAAGGGTTTATGAGTATATACTTCCTCAAAGGAGACATTTTTATGATTATGGATTATATCCATAAACTATTTAATTTATGTTATGTATTTTACAAGTTTGGGATTAGGTATTGTTATTCATAAACTAATATAATGTATGCCATTGTTTAGAAATGGCGCCCAGTAGAAGGAATGAGAACTCTATCAATGCACATGATACAAAGAGAAAGAAGGATCATATATTTTATGGTCATAAGCCAAAATTTACAAGAGAAATAGTCTCGCATGTATTATCATCATATGAAGAAATAATATCATGTGTTGATAAGATAAGTAAAGAGTTTACTGAGTCCTATGGCTTTGAAGGGAAGCAAGAGAAGAAAAAGATGGAAGAGAGAAAGATGGATAAAGGGAAGAGGGAAAAGAAGAATTTTCCCATATGTGGTAACTGTGGAAAGAAACACCCTGGAACTTGCCTGAAAGGAATGTGAGTTTGTTATAAGTGTGGAGGAAAAGGGAAGAAAGTACATGACTGCAAGGGTAAGAAAATGGTTTCAAATGTACAATGCTTCATTTGCAAGGAGTTTGGACACTACGCAAACCTATGTCCTAGTCATCAGACTATGCCGCAAATGATTCTATTGGATAATAATCAAGTTATGATACTACCACATATGAAGAGGAATGATTAGAGTTCTTATGTTGATTATGTCTATTGAGTGTTGTATCAACAATGTACTTGTTATAATAATTATGGAGTATATAAGGATTGTACTACAGTACTATTTCATTAAGGACTTGAGATAGTGTGGAACAAAGAAAAGTGACTCAATATAAGGTTAAATTTTTGGAAAATATACGGTTGAGAGAAAGATAAACCATAATATGGTTCTCATACCGAGGTAGTGATTTTAGAATAATACATGATTAATTTGGATAAATTATATTGGATATTCTTGACTACCTTGAAGTTGATTAATGATTTGTATATTTCATCATTGTTGGGGTTTAAAACATTTTTGGATTGATGAAGTATATCCAGCATTCTATATGGAATAAGGGAGTATGAATGTAATCAATAAGGATTATGGTAAATCAGGATGTTTCAGTGTTTTAAAAGAATACATGATGAAGGTATTAATATTCTATTACAGGGTAAAAAGGATCTAAATTATGTTTACCTTCCTTATAAATGTTGGACTGTGAGTTTGGACAGAAGTATTTTGGATAAATTCTAAGTTTGAGATTAATTTTGGATTGCCATAAAAGGACAACCCGGAGGTCGGACGGCAACCCATCCTGACCGGAAAGGCCGCGAGACTTAAACCCGCAACCGAAGGGCGACAAGGGTGTATCACCTACCAATGGCCCACGATATGTCCTGGATTAAATAATGTAGTTTTTATTAAAAGATCTTGTAGATGAATTATAAATTCGTTTATTTTGGAACCCTATACGAATAGTGTGAATAGAAAATTTTTTACGTTCTATTATCTTTTAGAGTGAAAGATGAGTTTGTGGTAGAAATTTATTAATGGATAAAACTCTAATTATAAAGTAAGTATATCTCCTTATGATCTTAGCCAATCTCATAAATAAATTCCTCAACACTAATAAAAGGAACTTAGAACAAAAATGTTGTCCTAGATGGTACCTTAAATCATCACTAATTCATGGCTTTGGGATTGTTGGCCTTTTCATAGCCATGTTCTCTACCACTCTCCATCAGATAATTGATGGTTAGATTTATCTTCCATATCCATATTTTCCTACATGGAACCCTAGTATGTGTTATTTTCGGTAATCTTCATACTTTCCACTCTTTATTTTAAATAGAGGCCTCGTTATTTCATTTTTCGATGTGGGATTTCAACTAAGATATTTTGAAACGTCAAAAATGTGTTATGCTAATACCCTATGTTTTGATGAACCGATGGTATTTCAAATCATCATAGATTGATGAATTTAAGGACCTCAATTATACACTTGTTTTTGATTGATGATCTCAATCACTACCTATAAATATTTACGTTTTTCCTCCAATTATATGTCTCTAATTTCCACCAATGCACTCCTAATCGAGATCATAATTTGGTGGCGACCCTTTGATTTCTCTTTTCCTCATATTAAGACTAAATTTTAGTAACCCAATTTCCGATTTGGGTTTTCCCACAAAGATATTTTCTATTTTCAACCTTTTATTTTCGAAGAACAATTTCAAATTGCGAGGACGCAATTTATTGAAGGAGGGGAGAATGTAACACCCCAAGATTTTATAGTGTGTTATTTCTTCAAAATAATTCAATAACTTTCACTACATGCAACACCAAGTTCAATCGCACCATGACTTACCAAACAAGCCATTCAAAAGAGGTTATGAATAGTTTTAACTAAATTTTAAACATTATATAATCTTTGTAATTTTAGAATCCATATTATGAGTTTCTTAGACATAATGTAAGAACAAATTCATTTTCAGTATTGCAATTTCACCAACTTTTAATATTGAAACCTTTTTAAATACAATATTTTAAACTTTTTGACTAAATGGGGACATCAAAAAAAAATTAAAATGAAACATCCCAAGCTTCCACGGTACACTTTCCTTTGAATAATACAGTAGCGTGTGTTGTACGCAACTTCGAGTTCTAACACACACCACAACCAATCAAACTAGCCGTTATGAATAGTAATACCTACTTTTTGAAATTATTTATATTTTATATTTCAAAATGGACTTCATTTTTGTATTCGGAATATCGAATTTAGCCTAAGGTGAAATTTTGGTACTTTTCGGATAACTTTAATATTTTTATGAATAGTGAAAATTACTAAATTTTAATTAAAAACAACTTTTTTAATCAAAATAATTAATAGTGATAAATTATGAATTTGAGTGGTTTTAAAGTATATTTAGAATATATTTTTACCATTTAATATAATGTTGGTCATTGGACATAATTTTACAATTAAACTGAACATAAACAAGTGTCAATCTTTTGATAGTTATTATCTCTTAAAAACACGCTTTTTGTTTTGACAACGGGAATTAATTTTAAATTAATTTCTGCCACTTATGTCTTTTGAATTTAGAAAAATTAATTCCATATTTGGAATCAGGATGTTCAAATTGTGTAAATAGGTAACTTTAATTTTTAGAAATTTTGAATAATTACTGCGGTAAATATTTTATTTACCATGGTTAAGGGTAAATCCGGTAAATAAGGGTTAAAAAAATAATATTATAATAATACTAAATTACCCTAAAACGTGTCCTAGAATTATTTGTTGATACATGTTAGACCATAGGAATCTTTGGGTCGATTTGGGGACCCCATGGTGCCACTTGTAGGTGATAGGGACACTTTATTTTAATTAAGTTAAAATGAATACAAAAATGACACAAGCATATATCCTTTAGCAAAAAAAAATTTACATAGGGTTATACATGTTGGATTTTAGATTATAAATATTAATTATAAATATAAAAATATTTCCTACATAATGATATTTTATTTATAATTTTTAGACATTGAATAATTTAATTTATTTATGACCCAATGATGATGTAGTAATTACTATAATATTGAAAAATTAAAATAGTTGATATTATAAATACCCAAATAAATATAATATGAAACTTTTAATGAATTAAACTAATTTTATAGGATAATATGATATATTAGTATTGCTTTAATTGACTTTTTTCGAAGTAATCAATCTGTTATGAGTTTCAAAAAAATCAACTATTGAATAGTGTCAAAATTGACATAAAAGAGTTCTTAAAACAAATATTATATTATTAATTGATATTAAATTCCTAAAAATCTAATGTTCGACCAAGAGGCTTATATCATGATAGGTTCATCATTAATGGACCACATGGGGGTCTCTTGTATGTATATAGTAAGTTTATTAACCATATTATATAAAAATACAAAGAGACGTTGTAAAAATGAAACTAATTAACTTAGAGTTAATACTTAAAGATAAGGTTAATATAATTACCCAAACCTGTCTAAATTCTATTGGTTGAGTTGTTTTCTACCTATCCACACCTTAATATTTAAATAATCAACTTTGGAGCCATTAGAAACCGAATATGAATTTATTATAAATTAATATTTCTAGCTTTTCCAAAGGTGCCCCTCACCCCTCTTATAAAAGGGCACTCCTCATTCTCATTTCTACACACCTTCAAAGCCTTTTGGTTCTGCTAAACTCTGCCCAAATACTCTCCCAACTTCCCTCAATAAAACCTAGAGGCCTTAGTTTGATCAGAAAGCCAACCTAAGAAGCCCTTTTGATCAAATCAAAAGGAAGAACCCGAAGAAGAGGTAATGATTTCACCACCCTTTTCCAAGTTCATTTCTTCTTCCACTTCTTCTTTCTTTGTTGTTACCATTCTAAAATAATAACTCCAGTATCATATATATACTGTGATATTATTATAAATATGGTACAACCATATTCAGTATTCTATCCACCCTTTGAATAACATGTCACCATACGTGCGTACGTACGGCTTACCGTCTCCACGTCGTGGTGTAATTGTTATTCAATATATTATTATTTGGATGGGTATAATAATGATATGTAACTCATGTAAATAATAAATATAACATGTTAATGATTCTGTATATATGATATACCATCCATTTATATATTATTTTAATATCAAAAGAATGATATTGTCGCTCGTGCGTACGTACGGACTACCGTCTCCACGAACGCGATGAGATTCATTCTCCATCGTATCCATTCAAGTATAATTATCATTTGATGATTTAAAAAATGATGTTTAAGGACTTGATATCATTCTGGATATGAATAATATACAACCTATCCTTTACATACATGTCTTACGTAACAAAACATACAAAAGAAAACAAGTAAGTTAACACCCGAAAAAACGATAATACTAAGATATTATTATCAAATCAATATTAAAAGATCATATATGATATCATATTAATGTATATGATTATTGTATAATTTAATAACAATTATTTCACCATTATACAGGAGGTTAACCTACCCCAAACAAGGAAAAGTACAAGGTAAAGGTTTATTTCGCAATCTTGTCATTATCCGAGATTGTTTATACGTAATAATATACTGGGATCTCTTTATCATCCACAACCATGTTTCTTAAAAATGAATTTCAAAACATTTTTACTATTTACTAAGATATGAGTTAAAGTCATTTATACCCTTGTTTGACTTTTTATAAGAGGTTTATAAAGGAATCTTTCCATCATTTTCCAAACAAGGTGATTTTTAACCTTTTCGACAAAATTAAGGTAAGAATGTTCTTTTAACTTATACGGCAGCTGCGGCTATTTACCGCCGTTATAAAATTTTAAAAGCTTCCCTTACAATCTTACAAGGATATTTTCAAAGTAAATGTTTTATTTTATAATTATGTGACTTTTAAATTATTTCAAAATGAATATTTTAAGAATTTTGGAAGGGTACTCTTTATCCAAATCAGAATTTTAAATGTTTTAAAGATTTATCTTTCTAAATATTTTTAATTAATGTCCATGTCTTCAAAATGGTTTTTAAGGATTTATTTATATGGACATGAATGTTTTTAAAATGTTAATTCCTTTCAAATGTTTCAAAGTGGTATGGGACACTTTGATTTAAAATTCTCTTTTTAATTACTTCCTTTATAAATGTGTGACTTTTAAATGATTTCAAAAAAAGAGATATTTCTCTCAAATAGTTTTGATTTCATCTATGTCAATATCCTTTTATGGAATTTACGCTTATTTGAAGTTGGTTTATTATGATACAAAACTTCTATATTGTATTGAAGGTTTTGTGATATGTTTGACTGTGGATGTGCTATTTTTATACCATTCATAGTTTATGGTGAATGTATTGACATTTCGTATGCTAGTTTTAATACGAATGTTTATGTTATGTTTAAACCTTTTCATATGGGAATGCATTGGACTTAATATGTGACGGGTGGAGCCCACTATAGCTCCTCGATGCATCGGTAGGTCTCATGAGACAAACTGGTGTCTTGCCACAAGGCCTTGACAAAATCTTATTTGTAGTCTGGGCACGAGGCCTTGGCTATGTGGTTATGATAGTCTGGCATTATGCATTCCAACATTATGAAAGTGGTTATTGATTTTTCATGTGATTATTCGATTAGTAGAATATCCATGTGAATGAGTAAATGGCATTATTTCATTTTATTTATGCCATACAATGTTGAAAGTTCAAGTTTGAAAGGCTTTTGTTTTAGTTATACATTGCCTTAAATGTTTATTCTTATTTATGAAAGTTTCTGCTCTATTGTTATCCTTACTAGGCATTTGAGCTCACCCCTTTTCTATGTCCTATTTTTCCCAGGAAGTAAAGAAGTAAATTATGAATGACCTGCAGGGATATTATGTGGGGATATGAGTGTGGATTATGGAGACATTATGTTGTTGTAGAAGTTTTTCATTTTATGATGTAATGTAAAACATATGAATATATCTAGTGTTTCCAAGGCTACTAAACCAATCGGTCATTCGAGATTTGATCTTTCTTGTGATCATGCCGATGTTATGAAATAATGCACCCACTCTGGGTAACTAGGGTCGGGGCGTTACACCAACACTACCCACTTTATCGCTATCTGGGAAGATCACTCACTTGAACAACTTGAAAAGATATATGTAATGGAAGTGGTGGAACTGCATGGTGTTCCACTCTATATTGTCTCTAATCATGACCAATGTTTCACATCTAAATTCTGTATGATTCTTCAACATGTTTTGTGTACTGAATTAAATTTCTGGATGGCCAATCACCCAAAAATTGATGGCCATTCTGAAAAGACTATTCAAAAACTTGAATACATGATAAGAGCCTGCTATTTTGAATTAAAAAGATTATGGGATCAAAATATCACATTGTTTGAGTTATCATACAACAATATCTTCCACTCGAGTATTCAAATGGCACCATATGAAGCTCTATATGGAATGATATTTAGAACTCCTACCTGTTGGGATGAAGTTATAGATGGAAAGTTACATGGACCAGATCTTGTGTAAGAGATAGAAGAGAAGTTTCATGTAATCCAAAATCATACCAATTATACTTAGATTCAGAAAGAGATCTTTGATGGAAACCATCTAGGGGACTTGGAGTTCAACATTGGAGATAAATTCTTGGGTCGAATGTCACCATGGTAGAGAATCATGAGGTTTAGAAAGAAAGGGGAGCTTAGAGAAATGTACATTGGACCCTTTGATATCCTTGACCTTATAACAACAGTGGCCTATCATCTTGCACTTCCACAGAATATGGATCTAGTTCATAATTTTTTTCATGTATCACTCAGGAAGAAGTACATACCAGATCCCTCAAATGTACGAAACTCAGTGGTTTTACAACTAGGAGATGATCCCTCCTATAAGGAGTAGCCAGTTATGATTCTTGACCAAAGAGTTAAGGTTCTACCATACAAGACAATGCACCTTGTAAAATTTTTGTGGAATAACCATATGTTTGAAGAAGAAAATTGGGAAATGGAGGAGGCGATGAAGAGATGTACCCAAACCAGTTTGTGTAAAATGGAATTTCTAGGGACAAATTTCATAACAGGGGAAGAATGTAATGTCCCAAGGTTTTATTAATGGAAATACCTTAATATGATCATTCTTTAAAGTATAATCACATTATAAAAGACAATTACATATATTGATACTAAATACCATGTGACCTTTAAACATAAATTTACCACATCTATGTTTTAAATTTCAAAAATCAGACATACACGTATTTGTCGAGGATGATTTTTGAGGTCTGATGGAACAAACCTAATTTTTTATTGAATAGAAACATAAACTTATTAATAGTAACCTAACATTGTGAATATTATCCTACCCTAATGAATAGTAACCTTACATATTATAGAGAATATAAATGATTTATGTGAATGTATGATATTCTTATATCATGGAGTAAGTAAATAAATGATTTTAAATTGGTATATTTCAAATAAAGTATTATTTTATTCAAAAAATTAATTTTACATATTTAGAAAACTATTTTTGAATAATGGAGATCATTTTTGGATTTTATACGTTGAAAAATCATTAGGGTTATTTTTTGGAATTTTTCTATAATACTTGATTTTTTTGTGAATAGTGAAATACATTAACTTTCCATATAAAACATAATAATTTGACTTCACTATTCTTGACATCATAATAGATATAATAACCTAAATCCAGAACTCAAATTCACTTATTAATATTATTTTTCATGGAATTATAAATAATTCTTATCTTGTAGAGCCATAATAAATTAATTAATTTAATGTTGAGAAATCCTCTCTCCCCTCCACTATAAACACCACCCATCCCACTCTAATTTTCCCACACCACACAAGAATCAAGACTTGTCTAAACACTACCCATAAATCTTCCATAACCCCTTCCCAAAGTTGAAGTGATGCTGGTCTAATCAAAAGACCAATCCAAGGAGCATTGAGGAGGATTCAAGAGGTAATTCCCCTCTATCTTTTCCTTTAATTTCCATTCAATTTAATGTTATTTTCATAATCTCTCCACACCGATACCATCCACATGGTATGGTAACTCTAGTATAATACATATAATTTAAGGTTGTTATAATAATTGGAAAATATTACATAAAACCTCCTACTTTTATTCATTTTATTTTAGAAAGGAAAACATTGTTCGTGAGTTGTTAATTTATCACTTCAAGATTGACATATTTTAATTTTCGTTTACCGCCTTCAGATATGGTCATGAAACCATTTTAATGCTTGATCCAGATTATTTTATATGTATTATATATTATTTAATTCTCTAGAACTATCTTATGAAGATGTTTCAAAATGATTAAACAAAAAAATCATTATGGTCAAAAAAACCGCCAGAATTAACCCAAATGAACATCATTCAATTTTTAACTAATGATTCATTGTCATGATATATAAAAAATATTTATATGATCATTTAATGTTTTGAAAATTTATAAATAATATTTTATTACAATTATGGATGTTCAATCACATTTCAAATGAACAACCGTTCATGAATACAAGTGAAACATTAATAAATGCTAAGAAAATTAAAACTCCCGATCAATGAATTTAAGTTTATAACTCATCCAAAGTCCCATAAAAAACTTAATGAATCCAGTGTAAACCTTATTAATTTATAAAAGGTTATTCAATTTCTAATTAATGAATAAATTGTCATTATACATGACATTAAATTTATAAATCATTCAAATACAATGTAATGGGAAATTCTCGAACTCAACATTCTATCATTAGGTTCTTCCTCTTATCTTCCATTTTTGGGATGGTTACTCCATCAAAATATTCTTTTAATCATTATCATACCATTTCTGTGATATACATGTTTTCCACTGGAGTTCAGGTCAAGCCAAATGTTTTCCAAAAGAACTTTTATTTAAAAAACACACCATTCACTTCCCACCTAAGGTTGATGGTTCTTGTATCAAGTTTTCCATTCACTCTTTATTTTGGGAAAAAAATGTTTATAAATGTGTTATTATGAGATGAAACACAGTCCTTTACATGTTTTATTTGTGTTTATTATTGTTCTATGTTCTATGTTTCATTCATGATAATGAAAATGTTATAATGTGACTGGTGCGCCCAGAATTATATAGCGAAATATGAATGTTTGAATTTGACTGGTGCACCCAAAATTATACAGCGATCCAATTAATTTTCTAAGTGATGAATCTCACGAGATAAATTGAAATGTTCTGTGAAAATTATGCTATCATTGTTCACAAATATGTGTGGTAGTAAACCACCAAGACATGATGCTTAATATTTAATACATTACGACATTTTATGTCTTTTATTAATGCTTCCTCTAATGTTCTTGATCCTTTGACTCTATTATGATTTTACTCACCAATTTTTATTTTATCCTCCTATTAGTATTTTAGATGTGTAGTTTTTGATGTATTTACTTATGTGCTTAAGTGTACTTATGCGTTTTCATAGAACAATAAGAAGATGGAGATGAATGGAGTAAATAAACGATTTCATTTTATATTGTTAATGTTATGTAAGGTGCTAGTTAACCATGACACTACACCTTTGGATCCTCATGGTGTAATACTATTTTTTGGTTTTTCCATATAATGATGTAATTGTAATGAATGAAAATTTAGGGTCATTATAGTCATGATTTTTTATATTCCATATTTAAGGTATGTGAAGGTATGAGGATAGGTTCACAGATACATTTTGGACTATCTGTGCATTTGATATCACATTTGAAGGAAAATTATACACCAGATCATTGAGGGAGGTATTCCATCAATTTTAATAAGTTTTTGGAGTAAATCATCAGGTGGTTATTGTAATATAATATTTATGTGTGTTTATAGTCATAATGTGTGTGCAGACTATTGTTGTTTTTATTTTATATTTTTTGAATATATATAGATAAGCATGTTCATATTTCTAAATAGGTATCAAAAGTGTTGTTTAATATAGAGACCATGATTACATATATAGATTTATTACATATATATATATATTCCAATATATATTTTTAGAAAAATATTACATTAATATATTGTTTCATTTAAAATGGGAAAATCCTTCCATTACTCTAATATTAGACCCTATATTCTTTTCAACATCCCCTAATGATCAAAGAATGTTCCTGAGTTATTTTGTGGTTTTATTAGTGTTTATAAAAGATCATGATTAGTTTGTTTAAATGTAGTTTTATTTTTTTTATGTTTTACAAGATTATTTATAAAAAATGCCTCATGCATTTTGACATGAGTAGTAATCTAGAAAAAAATGATCAATATATTTATTGGGTAATTTATGGTCACCAAATATTATAATGTTGGGAAAATTAGCTATGATAGTGTTTTTAGTTTCAATATCTTAATGAAAAAATTGTGACACATGAAAAGAAGTGTTGGGATCAATAAAGAGCTAACATATTTTATTTGTTCCTTAACCCCTTTTGTAGTAGAATATATTATTTGTGTATATATTATGATTATAATAATATAATTTTTATAATTATTCACAAGAAACTAACAGTTAAGTCCCTATTTTCCTAAATAAATTATTTTTTCATATATAATTAATTAACATATGTATTATGTAAATAGTTGTTTTTATTGATTTTTTATTTTTTAGTGTTATAATACAATATGAGTTTTATATATTTTTCTCTTTATATAGTAAATGAAATGTGTTTTTATTTTCCTATGTAATGGAAATGGTTGAAAAATATTTTACAATAATTTTTTTTATTAATTTCTTTTTCTATTACCAAAATGGTATTTTTTATATTTAACAGTGATTTATTTCATAGAAAAATGATTTTATATGGTTGGTTGGTTATATGTGAGGTCAAAGTTATACACCATGTATTAGCATAGATTTTGAAAAAAAATATTTTATTTATGTTAAACTACATGAGTTGTAAACTATTTAGTTTATTTAGTATATGTAATGATTGAAAAAATAATTGATGACTCTAGGTGAACCATGTGATATGGAGCATTATGAGTATTATATTGTCATGATTACCACTATTTTGGTAAATCTAGGTGTGTTAATATGTATTTTTGTTATATGTACATGTGTATTTCTTAATGTAATCAAATTTCGTGAGATATGTAGTGGAAGATTGGTTAACATGTTGGTTATGATTTAATGTGTTTTCATTAAATTGGTTGTTGATATTGGTGTGTTTTGGGTAAGAGATTTATTTTTTTACAGATGAAAAAATTATGGTGGTGAGTTTTTAATGATTGGGGAACTCATTTAATGATTAATGTATCATTTTAAATTTTTTATCTGATATATTTATGGTAAAAATAATAAAATGATTGATTTTTTGATTTTGATCAAATTAGTGAATATATTCATTATTTTTTGAAGTTTACAAAGTGTTTATGGGGATGGTGATGTGATTTTAAAACATAGTAAGTGAGATATATGGTTGTTAGAATATTAATGTATTATTTATATAAGTATTATATGGACATCAATCACCCACTATCTTTTCTCCTGGTGAATTTTTATATCTCTACTAGGTTAGTACCTAATCTAATACAACTTGGAAGAATGTAGGGGTCTGTTATTATATCAATATAGTATATTATTTATTTAATATAAGAGATAGATAATATTTTCCTATAATTTTTTATTAACCACCGTTGGGATTTTTTCCACCACATTCTATACAAGATACATAAATAATATGGGAGACTCCTTTTTCACTCACCTTTATCCCTTCTCATGTATCAATTTATAAATAGAATCTATGGAATCTTGGTATTCTTGATTTTTGTATACATATCCCTTTCTGATATCTCTTTTATTCTTCACCCTTCTTACATATTTCTCCTTGGTGTACTGGGTATTTATTCTGGTGATTCAAATAGATCCTTATATAATCACAATGTAATGATAATGGTTTAATATTTCATTAATATAGAAGGATATAGAAGGATAATTATTTTCTATTAATAATTATTTGGATTATTTTTTTGGGTTTTATCTATTTTAGATCTATATTAATAGTTAAATTTTGGGTTTTGATTATTTTATTGTCACATGTAAGTTGTGAATTTACTAGGATTTTTTTCATTGAATTTGGTTATCTATAGTTATGAATAATAATTATTTTGGTTTTATAGGTTATGGAGTTAAATATTTGATATTATACATTGGGTTTTATGGTTTTCATAATATGAATATCTCACTAAGAGGTTATTTTAGTTATTAGTATCAAAACTTTTTTATTTAAAAGGGATAGGAAGTCATGTTGTTTCTAATTAATATCAAATTAATTAAATAAAATTCATTTTTTCTGAAATTAAATGAGTGTTTTTATAATGATTTTTATATATCTATCTAAATTGTTTTTTAATGTTTAAATGATTTATTTATTTTTCCTAGATTATCAACTACCTTTCATAATTTTTTTAATGATTTTTGGAAAATTAATTTTTGAAAAGTAATTTTTTGTTATTCTAATTTTAAAATAATTTGATATAATATTATTTTTTATATTTTTTGATATCAAAATTATATTAAATATTTCAACAAATGTAAAATTATTTTAATGTGTTTATAAATTTCAATTTTCTTGTAATATTGTCATGTGTAATTTGTTTTCTATGAAATAACCATTTATATGTAATAAATATTTGGTGTAATGGTTTAAAATTGGATTTGATAATTTTATTTTATAATGGAGGAAAGTTTTTCATGCTTATATTTATAACATGATGTATATCTCAAGTTATTCATTTTATTATTTCCAAAACAAATATTTCATAATATACGTTATTATTATTTAATCATGTGAACCATAAGTTGTAAATTATGGTACAAAAATATATAATTTCTTTATTTATTTTATATAAATGGATTATAAGATTTTGAATAATAATTATTTCATTGGTTAAGAGTGTCACACTCGAACTCCAAATTTCACCCATCGATCTCCCCTAAGGAATGTCAGAGTGACATAAAACCTTTGGTGTATTTACCTAATCAGAAAAGTTTGGAAATTATTGTTATCAATTTAAAACATACACTTGGTGAAGATTTTAGTTTTATAAATACAACCCCTCATCCCAAGGGTACTCTAAATTTCAGAATCATGTATCTATACATATAAACAATTCCTCATATGTAGATAGTAAATCCATATTTTGTAAATATAAAGACATAATATTATAATTCAAGATAAAAAAATTCAATATAAGTTATGTAGAATAAAAAATAAACATGTAAATAAAATTATAATACTAAAAAAATTATTGAATATAATGGGAAAATTCAAACTCCTCAAAGACTGACATCCAATGATACCTCCACACCACCAAAATTCTCCATGTATAAAAACAACCATCATAAATCCCAATCATCAATAATTGCAATTCAATATTTTTATCTACAACTAATAATTTTTCACAAAATTCAATTAGCTGAATATTGTTGTGTCCGATATACATTTCCACTAGAGTACATGTAAATGGGAAATGAACTAAACCCAATAAGATACCCCCAATTCTACATATACCACAAATTTTACTGAAAAAATAATCATTAAATTTAAAAAAACATTATCTTCTAGAATAACATGATGTAACATATGAATAAAAGTATAAATAATAATAAATTAATACTAAACTATCATAAGAAAATTATATAATTTTCAAAATCCAACTCACACACTGATCAAAAAAACTAATCTACAAAAATAACTTCACCCTTTTAGTGACAAAAAAAATTGGTATGACCTACTCACGAGAGGATAGGCGACACCCAAACCTCAAATTTTAATAACCAATAATTTCCCAACAAAAATATGATATTTTTCAATGGATCACTATCAATATGTTCCCCACACATAATTGGTATATTAATAGGGCTTCTATTCAATCAACCAAAAAGTAAATATACCCCATTAACATAATAGATAGAAACATAAAATATAACATCAACATGAAAATAAATTATTTCAACCCATTCTAATTAATAAAATTCTTTTTTACCCAATTAGAAAAAAATCACACACACCTGAAAACCACAATTATCTTTTTCCCAAAATCACCCTCACAAAACCCATTGAGTTTCCAAAATAAAATAAAAACAATAATGTTTTTTAGGAAAAAATTATTATGAAATATCATACTAAATATATAATTATTTTATAATTTCCCGTACCTAAGAAGTCACCAACCCTAAACTAGAGATACTATGGGATCACAAGGCCAATTTAATGATTATATATCCCCTCATGATCCATAAATACATAGTACTAAAATCCATGAATATAAACACCACAACACCAATGATTTCACCCAACCATTACTCATATATAGTTTCACCAAATTAAACAATTTAATCCTCATATGTGAATATTTTTAATTGGTGCATACCTTTTTTACAAACACAATTCTCTCTTTGATCCAAGAAAAAAAATTTCCAAAAGAAGTGGATGAAAAATAATTCACATAAATTTCCCCAAGGGTGATAGGATCATGTGAGAGGAGATAAATGATATTGAGCTATAAAAAACATACAAAAATAATATTTTTAAAGTTATATTAAGAGGATGAATGGACTGATAGTGTTGTCCCATGTGACTATGGATTAAATATGAAATATATGCTACCATCATCTTATAAGGTCAACATGGTTAACTAAAAGATATCAGGTGACCGTGAATTTAACTTTATGACCATCAAATATCATCTAACAACAATTACATGGTAATAAATTTATTCCTAAATGAAACTCGTTACTATGTACTAACCATAAATATAAGGACCTAACCTTATAACATTACATAATATTGAATTAAATGAATAATTCACGTAGAGGACCTTTTCAGGTTTAGAGCTTTATATAATTAGGATATAAATATTACATAACAACTTGAATATTACAAGTAGAAACTACTACTCAGTATCCATCTTTTTTCATAAAATGAAAACTCTTAAAAAGAAACATGTATAGTTCCATATTTTAGACAACATGACTTTTCCTTGATCCCATCCTTGATCCTATTCATCTTGAAGTCCTGTGCAAAACATTTGAAAAACTTGGGATGATCATAAAAATCATTGTAATGGTTATAAAATAAAGATGGAAAACATTGTCCAATCAATAAATACAAATCAACGAAACTATATTTTTAAATCATAACATACCTTACGAAATCATAAGATTTATGAATAACACACACAAATCATAAATCAAAAAGGTTACTTACAGCATACATATCAAACTTACATTGTAGCTATCACAACTACATATGGAGTTACACTTGGAATACCCATCAAAGTATATTCTCTAAATCTCTTAGGAGAAACATCATGTTTACCTCCGTCACGTTACCCAATGCATTGGAGGGCTATCTCAGGCTCACCCACCCTAGGATTATCCCAGAACAACCCATATACGTAAACAATTCCCTATAACTATAACATAATCATAACATATAACACATGTATAAATGAATGATAACATTTCCACATTCCAATATATCAAATCAAGATATTGAAATAAACAATGTTTTATCAAATCATTTTCAAAACCATTTAAAAATAGATTTTTGTATCAAAGTGTCCCATACAAATTTGATTCTTTTAAATAAATTATCATTTGAAAATAGTAATGTCAATATAAGTAAATCCTGAAAACCATTTTGAAAACATGTACATTAATGATAAATTTTTATAAGAACAAATCTTTAAAATATTTAAACGATATTTTAGTCAAAGAGTTTTTTAACAAAAAAAAGAGACGCTTGAATACAAATAATTGAAGAATAACTTTTAATAAGAACTTTATAATATAATGAGAATAAATTTATTCATGATATAATATGTCAATGGACAGTATATACACCATATAAGAGTTAATTGGTCCATAACAACAATGAAGTCTCATTGGAAATATAAATTGGTATGAAATCCCTTATAAAGATGGTGTCCTTAAATTAAGGATAAATTAATCACATAATTATGTGTGAAAAATATAAATACACCCGATATAAGTGGATATTAATTTTCTAACATTTATAGTTAACTCACACATATTCATAGGATGACATATTCAAGAAGTACAAGTTGAACCCAAAGAATTGAAATTGGGTTAAGAAGTTCCATTGTATAAATTCTACAGCCTAACGGCTTTAAAATTTAGAAAATGAGTTGCTAAGATAAAAATGGTATCTCATCACTTTGACATAATTTTTACATCAATATGGATATTGATGAACATATCCCAACATAATAATATGTAAATTAAAAAGACATAACATAAATAAGTCTTTTAAAAAGTGGAGGGTGAAAGGCTCCCTTACTGATTTGGTAACATACAAAACATATGCCACATGAAAGAAGGATCATACAATGAAGATTTAAATACTCATAAATGAAAGTATATTACACAAAAGTACAATCATGGGAAGTACATACCCCACACAAATGGAAATAGTGGCAAATATAGCATGAATCTCACGGGAATAAAAAGGGAGATGAAACCCTTTATCACGTTGTAATCAACTGAGTCGTATGACTGAAAGTTAATAAACACCAAATTAATCACATAATACCATGAATATAAAGAAAATTATGATAATATATATCAAATGGAAGTACGAAATACACCAGATGCAATGAATAAGTGGTGAACAATTGAAATATCTCAGAATTAAAAGTGAGATAAGAAAATCTCTTACCCTGTTTCCGACTTGACCTGTTCGTTCTTTAATCTCCTGAACAATAAACTAATGTTAATTTCTAATAGATTAAGAACATTTTTTAATTTTATTAATCCTTTTATATTACTTATTACTATGTCATAAACACTATGTAATCATTTAAGTTAATAACGGTCGTTTTGTAGATATTTGGTACTTGAGTAAAAAAATTGAACACCTTATAATTACAGGTTGTTCATATGGTAAGATATCCATTATCATCAGAATTAAATTAATGATTTAGATATATTATATATAAAATATATCCAGTATATACAACTATTTATAATAGTACATAACATTTAGAGGTAAGAATTGAAATGCACCGTTCATGGTGACGGTAAGTCGTATGTACGCATGAACACTACTTCCATGTCTATTTCTTATTTTAATGGAATTTAAAAAATAATGATACATAGTTATATTATAATTCCAGTATAATATCATATAAAATATTATTAACTCCATCTTTTATACGTCCCACATAAGGCATTAACGAGTCATATCACATTGAGGGGGTGGTAGTACGCACTTCCTCTAATGAGATTATCATATTTACCCACTATGGAAATCATAAATTATTTCAATAAATGTTAAAATACAGAATCATAAAGAAAAAATAAACACAATATATATCATATATAAATATAGTGTCATCAGATTTCCCACTATGAGTGGTGGTTGATGATATTTGAACAATCATCGTTTAGTGAGGCGTTAGTTTGTCATCCACAGAATCGTTATGTTCTTCACCCATTAGATGGAGGTGTGTGTAAGTGTAGTTAGAATAATTCTCATAACAACATACTAGTACATTTAGGATACTAGTTTTGTTACAAAATAAATTAATAAAATGAGTTTAGGGGTTGGAGAAGCAAAATAAAAGAAAACAATTTAAGAGAAACAGTTACCTTTAATTTGGGTAACTCCCTTCGGTTTGATCCAAAGGACTTACTGAAGTGCCTTATGCCTAAGTTAAGGATTATAATAGGAGTATAGGGATGTAGGTAGCTTAATTGGGTAGGTTTTGGATGATACAAAAGGCTTTATAGGTGTGAGGAATTGGATAGAAATGGTCTACTTTTATAAGGGAGAGGAGGGGCTCTTTATGAAAGTTTGATAATATTATTTTATTATATAATGATATTCGGTTTCTAAGGGTCCAAAAATCATTAAATCCGAATATAATATTACTAATAATTTAAATAATGTCATCCAATAGTAATTGGACAGGTTTTGGATGTTATTTTAATATTTATAATCTTATTTATTTAAATCATTTATTAATGAGGTAAATACTACATCATTATTGTGTCATAAATAATTTCATTAATATGATGTCTAAAAATTATTAAAAAAACTACCATGATGTAGGAAATAGTTTTATCTTTCCAATTAATATCTATAGTGGAAAATATAATTTATATAACTCCATATAAAAATTAATTTACTAAATATTTTTTATTTATGTCATTTTTTCCTTTACATTAAATTAATTAATCTAAAGTGTCATTATCTTTTATTAGTGGCTCCATGGGGTCCCAAAATAGACGCAGATATTCCCATGGTCGCCCATTACACACCCAATAAGGTTAGGAAATTTGTTAAGGTAATTTTGAATTATTATAATATTCTTTTTATCTTAAATTACCCTATTTGCATTTAACCGCAGTAAATAAAAGTCAAAAGTTACTATTCACCAAAAATTATATTCATCTTATTGAACCACATTTTACTTATTGATAACAACCATGTATTTAGGATTTTCAAAATTAAATTCACAAAAGTGGTAAAATTCATTTAAATGAAAAAGTCAGTTTTTTTAAATACTACTAAGTGATTTAACTATTTATCAAAAATTGAAATTTTCAGAAAAATACCAAAAATTAAGCATAAGCTTAATTTGATATTACGAATTCAAAAATGATGTATATTTTTATAAATTCAAAATATAGAAGTGGAATAAATTAATTTTAAACTAATTCATGTTGTTAAAACAAATATCATGTTTTTATGAAACAATAACTATCAAAAGATTCACACTTGTTTATATCCAATTTCAAAGTGAAATTAATTAAAATGACCAAAATTGGATTAAATGGTAAAAATATATTCTAATTACACTTTAAAAAAAATAAAAAGATAATATAACCACATATATAATATATATTAAAACACAGTTTTGAATTAAAATACAATATTTTTCACTATTCTTTAGAAAATGAGCTTAATCATAAAAATTCCAAAAATTTACACAAAGTAAATTTGGATGTCCCCATTATAAAGAAGGATTTATTTTGGTCAAATAGAATGTATTAAAGTGACCAAGATTAGATTAAAATAGGGTTCCCCATTAAAATGCGGTAAATCGGCCTTTTAATGTAAATTATTCTTAATATTAGATTCATTCACATTTTAAGCCTCTAAATTTTATTGGATAAATGTAAATACATTTAAAAAACATATTTAATCATATTGTAGTTATATTTTTTCATTCCCACCAATACAACGGCTAGGAGTTAACGACCATTTAAAATAATAGTATTATATTATTAGTGTGAACGTACGATTTCAAAGAAACTCGTTGTTGCGTATCAGGTACGCTATCGAACATAGCAACCCCTTTAAAGTAAAATTAATATTTAATTCACAAATATTAATAAATATGAAATATTTCTTATTCTTTATTTACTAGGTATGTTACATCCTTCCCCCTTTTTGGGAATTTCATACTCGCAATTTTAAACCTGGTCTTGGAAACATCATTAAAAGTCCCACATCGAAAAAGCGTTAGTAAAACTATCACTTTAAAAGAAATAATGAAAAGTACAGTGGTAACCCAAGATAAACCGTACTAGGATTCTATGTAGTAAAACATGGATATGGAAGAGAGAAAAAATATTCAAGTTCTTATGGAGAGTGATTGAAAACCTGATTAGGAGAAAGTTAACCACTAGAAAATAAAAAACATATGATGTGTTAAATAGTCTTTGATTACCCAGTAGGAAACATAATCCACCAATGTTTTTGTTTTACATTCCTTTTCATAATTTTGAGGAATTAATTTACTATATAGAATATGAACATAAGGAAATATACTTACCTTCATGTAGAGTTTCATCCTTTAATAAGTTTCTACCAAAAACTTATCTTTTCTCCAAACAAAGAGCATTCAAAAAGAGTTGGTCACATCAAAAGAAAAAGAATCATCTTATTGAGAATCACATAATCCCCCAAAGAAGAATTATATATTTCCCTTGTAATTAGTCAACAACTAAAATCAAAATTGTTAGTGTGAGATCAGATAATACACAAAAAGGATAATCTTTTACAAAAAGAAAAACTACTCTTCATCTCAAAAAATTTCAAACAAAACCCAATGTTCAACAAAGACCATTCAAAAAAAACAACTTTCTGTAAAATTCATAAAAAGTGATCCAAACTAAGATTTAATCCTAAATCTCATAAGGATTTAATTACATATTCTTCCAAGATAACATTTACCTCCAAATAACAATAGTTACTCATAAAGTCTCATATTGAAAAGTAATTAACCAAATCGCATGTTTTCCATTATAGGTTAATCATTTATATAAATAAACCAAACAGTCATATGTCCACAATTAAAACATAGATTCTTCCAAACTAAAATTTCAACCATTATTCCACAATTTAAATCCATAGTATTTTATCTTCCTTAGGTATATAGTGTTTCCTTAAAAGAGATAACGTCTTCCACAACAACATTTATCATTTAATCACTAAATCATTTTTCTATACTAAGTATATCCATTTGATAAAACATAAGTTACAAAAATCAATGTATTCTTATTCCATAAAAACATTTTACTAAAATAATAAGTCATACTAACTAGGGACTTCAAGTAGGCTATTGGTAGGCGATGAACCCTTATCACCCTTCGGTTGTGGGTTCGATTTCCTACAGCTTGCTGGATACGGCGGGTTGTCACTCATCCTACGGGTTATCATTTTTATAAAACTCAAAAATAATCCAAACATATTTTAAACTCAATGGATTCATTATACCTCACATTTTCATCCAAAATTATTTATAATCTCAACATCTTAATTCTCGAAGTCTTATTTCACCACCATATGATAAAATAAAATGATCCCCAAAATGGAGAACATCATACCTTGATCATGGTGCCTGTGAGGACCTGGCCCCCGAGTGCCCAGGGTCGGTGCCAATGAGACACGATGTTCCTAAAAATTACATTAAATTACAATTCATTCACATAAGACACATCATATCCCACGCTAAAGAGGAACGTGAGTTCAGGTCCTGGGAAAACCAGCTCAATTCTGAAACTTCTTTGACGACATTACTAAAACATGGAAATTTTCCATTTATAAGGTTTGGTGAGAAAAAATATCCCCAGTAAGGGGTTTAATAAATAACATACTATACTCATAATAACTTTTGAATACATTCTTTAAAAATTATATAAAACTTTTTTCTAAAGAGAAGCTCTGACACTAGTACAAATCATCATAGTGCTCAAATAAAAGCATGTTGTTGGAATTACAAGGATACATAATTAACTTATAGGAATGCAGAATAAAAGGAATTCTAAATATGTATAACTTGAGAATATGTAGCATAAATTAAGCAGCTAAGAGTAATGAATGATCATAGTTGCGCATAAAATTAGTTTCTTCATTTTCGTACATCAAATACTAAAATCACTTAGTGTTATACATTTGTCATGCCATAAACTTTTTCTTTTATGATACTCTTAAATAATGTATCTTAATAAACTTACACATAATGAGGGATTATAATGAATAACATAATGTAAACATATATTCAAGGCCACGGCCAAGACATCTATTGATTAAGGCTTCAGACTTAATCCATAAGCTCTTTAACCAGTATTCTTCTATTTAAATATTTTATGGTCAATTAAATTACATAATCATAATGAGGGAAGTGAATATGCCAGACCGTGTCAAGGCCTCGTGCCAAGACCTAGAGGGCTAACTGTAACCAAACCCCAACCTAGAGAGCCATTGTAACCGGACTCCAACCCGGAGTGCCTCTGTAACTCGACACCTACCCGGACTGCCTCTGTAACCAAACACCAACCCGGAGGGTCTTCTCTAACCGGACCCCAACTCAGAGGGATTACTTTTACCATTCCCCACCCCGAAACATACTAGGTCCAATACATTCCTCATATATCATAAATCAAATTGCACATACCACTTTGATTTATTTATTTAACTTATCATGTACAAATTACTTGGTTTCTTAATTCACTTTTTATTTTGTTTGAGGTGTCCCATGCCACTTTGAATATGAAATTTTATTATATATTACCCAAGGTGTCCCATACTAGTTTGGGTAATTTAATTCTTATTTTGTTATCACGGTATGTCATATGCATGCATTATGTGCAATAATAAATAAAATGAATAATGAAACCATTATACATTTAGTCTGAAAATACTTGATATAAAATTGTAAATATGAAAATAATTAATCAAAGGCATACATATTTTAGTAAACATTATTTTCACATAAGATAGCACATAAAATGAATGATGATTAGGGTTTTCCACACGAGGTGATAAATGATGGCTCTTTAAAATTCTTATATCATGGAAATGAAATACATAAAGAAAACTCATTCCATTAATTATTGTGATAAACATGTCATCGAAATTTCAAAAAAAATCCATTACTAGATTAACTACTAACATTCACCGCAGAAGGTTTATCATAAAACCATAAATGAATACAACATGATAACATGATCCCATAAACCCTTATTCCTCTAATTTAATTTAATCAAATCAAAACACATTATTTTTAAATCAGAAAACACATTAAGGGTATTTCCAGATAAACATCTTTAATCATACATGCTTATTAGTGTATACTTATATACAAAATACATGTTGTCTTAGAAAACACCAAAGTTGTCTTTTAATAAAATATTTCATGTAGAAAAACATAAACTAAGTCCTGATAATTATTATCTAAAAAATAGGGTTTTGGAAAATATAATTATAAATATATATACAAATAACCATATATTTAGACAATGTGTATATATGGGTTTTTACACAACATAAACAAGGTCCATTAATTCCTTACAAACTGAATATTTCAAACCATTAATCAATTACTTGATTGAAAAATAAATCCATATAAGGTTTATTACCTATGTAACCATATGTACATACATATATAAAAATTAAGGTTTTGTACTATAAACATAATTCCATGTAAGCCCAAAACATGGTTCTCAACTAATTTATTATTTAAATATGGGTGTTCATCTCTTAAAAACCCTACTTTATTTGTATTGAAATACATAACTATATATAAGTATATAGTTATTTATGTATAAAAAGTTTACATAAAGGATTGTCGTGTTAAAATTAGATTCAAAATAACCTTTACAAGTATATAATTCTTAGTATAATATACTGAATTATTTGGAAATCTGAAAAGTAGTTTTGGATGGGGTACTTATATACATACATCTATTCTTAAACACCTGAATATATATATGTGAATATATAAGATATATGAGTGAATCCTTTCAAAACTAAACATACATAAACTACTTGAGTTTACAAACCATGAACAACCTTCCTAGAAACCCTTAATCAGGAAGGGTTTTAAGGTGTATACATAATTATATAAACTTATAAAATATATATATATATATATGTATATATGTTTACAGATTTTTTACATACGTGTTATAATTAGAAGCCCAACGTAAACAAACCTGTAAATCATATAGGAAGAACCATACTAAACCCATACACCCAAATTCAAAAGAGGAGGATTGATGCTCATACTGAAAATATATATCTATATATATATATATACATACCTAATATATAACCAACTATACACCATGTGTGTGTATTGGGTTTTGTATCATAAAGGAAGGTAGATATATCTCCTTACATAAAACCAAATTGGAACAGAATTTTGAAATATATACAATCTTAGAAAGAATTATAGAAATTCATTAAAAGAATATAATTTTTAAAATAAAACAGAGTTTAATAAAATCACCCTTACATAAATTATACCACATATGAATCTTAAAAACATTTCAATGACCCATTTAGATACCATAAACAGAGAAGGATATGATATATATATATAAATACACAAATACAATATACCTAATTATACACAGAGCATGTGTAATCGGTTTGCATAACAAAATAGGTAAAATGGTCCCTTACCGAGATGAAGGAGGAGGCTTCGGACCAGGGGCTGCCTAGAGGTCATAGGAAGCCTGAGGGATAGGTGGAGAGGATGACCCCGTTGGGTTCATTTTCATGGGAGGGACTTTAAAAAAACTAAGAGTTCTTTGTTCAAGCTTCACGAGGGTCCCTCTACTTGACTATTGAGGTTGAAGACGAGTCTTCAAAACGAGAGAGACTCCACGATACAATAATGCATAATATATAGTTTATATAATCTTACCCAAGGTTTTTAGCTCGGGTGGATAAGTTCAGAGGTAGCGGGTGTAGGCTCGTGGAAAGGCGAGGCTAAAGATATTTTTAGGGGGGTCATGGGTTGATGAAATGCAGTGGAGAGGGAGAGGAGTCGATGGAGATAGCCTCTGGGGAAGATGATGCGAGGCGTCGTGTGGCATCGGTGGGGAGGTGCTTGTGTGGACGACGGTGAGGCGATGGTGTGGTGGTGCTCGGGAGGCCGATGGCAAGGCGTCGCAGTGTGGCGTCGCTGGTTTGCGTGACGTCGCCGGTGTCTCCGCCCCGGGGTTGCAGTCCAAGGAGGAAGTTGACTCCCCTCTTTTTGTTTGTGTGTTTTTTATTCGTTTATTATTATTATTATAACGTTATTATTTTTATTCTATTTTTTTAAACCCACTTAACAATCCTGAGAGAGCCGCCCCTCCTACCCATGATTTTCCCCTTTTTTATCTTCTATTATTATATTATTATCATTATTATATTAATACAAGGACAAAAAAATTTATAACCAAAATATTATTACTTTAATAAGGGTTTTAAATAATAAAACATTAATTTTTTAAAGGAAAAGAATATAATATTTTATTTATTTATTTATTTGAAAAACATATATTTTTATATATAAATATTTATATAAATTAAAAAAAAGAAACCAATTTTATATAAATATTTGTATATATATCTCATTTTTTCTGAAAATGTACGAAACCCACATAATTTTTCAGTCATTTCCATAATGTATTTCTCCAAATAATTTCATATAATATTTTTAAATTGACATGTATAATAAAATAATAATAAGAATAGTTTTATTAATAATTTTATAACAAATTAATCTAATCATAATTTTATAATGATAATAGTTTAAAACATAATTTATAAAACAATTACATATATAAAATACATTGCATATTATTGTTACTAAATATATTTCTTATAATTAAACATATTACATACATTTATAACAAATTTACATAAATAAAAATTTATTTTAAATTATTATTTTATTGTAACTGCGACTTGGGGTTTCACAATATCCCCCCCCCCCTAACAGAATTGTGTCTTCACAATTCAATTGGCGTAATTCTACTGACTCACTGACACAACCTCCCTGACATCCTTAGTGATGTCCCTACTCAAACACTCTAGGATTTAGAAACTAAAAAGGAAAATAACATAAAGAAACTAGGTTGTACCTTTACTGAGCCCACCTCCGTAACCAGTTGGTTGATGTCCTCAACTCTATTCACAGGGTGGTTCCCAGTTCCTCGATCTCTCTTGCCTAGATATACCTCGAGGAAGTGGGGTTAAACTCCCGCATAAAATAGTTGAGCTTCTAGATAAAGGCATGAGTAGTGAAAAGCTCAGAGATATCATGATGGAATTGGTCCCTATAGATTATTCGTACTACCTCAATGTCAAGGGGTTTGATGACAACGAATCTCTCGTATAGACTGAAACTCAAGACTTGGAAAATATAGGCTGCGTAGAGATTTCTCTCCTCTGCAGCTTCTTGGAAGACCCTTAAAGCTAGATAGTTTGAATATAGGGTAAAACATGGGAAAATAACTTCAAAATATTTCCCACTACACGTATTGTATGCAAGTTGTGCATAAGTTATACGGCAGTAAACATGACTCAATCCTCGGAAGAGTCGACAGATATTTGAGTTGTTTGACACTTGGTAAAGGAGCTTGCAGGATAGTCGGAGGTTTCCAAAGGGCTCATATTCTTCCATACACAACTTAACAATTATAGTCTTGAGGATTTCAGTGGGATGGGACAAAAGACTTATTAGTGATCTTTCATCTGCCATTTGAAAGTTATAACAAAATCACTTAGCAAGGTTCAGTCATAATTGTATATTTCTATTACCTGGTTTTCCAGAATTTTCTGAACCTATCCTCTGATACCAACTATGAGGACCCAACCCCCGAGTGCCCGGGGACGGTGCCAATGAGACACAGTGTGACAAAAAATTAAATTAAATTAAAATTCATTCACATAAGACACATCATGTCCCACGTTATAGAGGATCGTGAGTTTCAGGTCCTGGGAAAACCAGATGCGTTATGAAACTTCTTTGAAGACATTACTGAAACCTAAAAATTTTCCATTTAAAATGTAGGGTGAGAAAAAGTATGCTCAGTAAGGGGTTTAAAAAATAACATACTATAATCGTAATAACTTTTTAAAACATTCTTAAAAAATTCTATAAAACATTTTTTCCAAAGAGATGTTGCGACACTAGTACAAATCATCAAAGTGCTCAAATCAAAACATGTTGTTGGAGTTACAAGGATAAATAATTAACTTATAGTCATGCTGAATAAAATGAACTCTAAACATGTATGACATGAGAATATGTATCATAAATTAAGTAGCTAAGAGTAATGAATTATCGGAGTTGCGCATAAAGGTAATTTCTTCATTTTCGTACATCAAATACTAAAATCACTGAGTGCTATACATATGTCATGCCATGAAATTTTTCGTTTCTGATACTCTTAAATAATGGATCTTAATAAACATACACATAATGAGGGATTATAATGTAGAACATTCTTAAACATAT
The DNA here is from genome assembly GCA_963277665.1 of Viscum album. NCBI lineage: Eukaryota > Viridiplantae > Streptophyta > Magnoliopsida > Santalales > Viscaceae > Viscum > Viscum album. The sequence goes on from OY728128.1 coordinate 203,270,634, forward strand.
TTTCGAGTCCTCAGCCAAGAGATCTATTGATTAAGGCATCGGCCTTAATCCATAAGCTCTTTAACCGGTATTCTACTAATCAAATATTTTATGGTTAATTAAATTACATAGTCAAAATGAGGTAAGTGCATATTCCGAACCATGTCAAGGCCTCATGCTAAGACCTAGGGGGAAAAATGTAACCAGACCCCAACCCAGAGAGCCTCTATAACCAGACTCCAACCTGGAGTGCCTATGTAACCGGACACCAACCTGGAGTTCCTCTATAACTATACACAAACTCGGAGAGTCTGCTGTAACCGGACCCCAACCCGAAGGGCTTACTTTTACCAGTCCCCACCTCGGAACATACTAGGTCCAATTCATTCCTCATATATCATAAATCTAATTTAAAATACCACATTGATTTATTTAAATAACTTATCACGTAAAAATTAATTGGTTTCTTAATTAACTTTTCATTTTGTTCGAGGTGTCCCATGCCACTTTAAATATTTAATTTTATCAGATATTACCCAAGGAATCCCATACCACTTTGGGTAATTTAATTTCATTTCTCATTAACGAAGGTGTCCCATACCACTTTGGGTAATTTAATTCTTAGTTTATTATCATGGTATGTCATATTCATGCATTTTGTGCAATAATAAATAAAATGAATAATGAAACCATTATAAATTTCATCTGCAAATACTTGATATAATATTTTAAATATGAAAATAATTAATCAAAGGAATACATAGATTAGTAAACATTCTTTGAACATAAGATAGCATATAAAATGATGGATGATTAGGGTTTTCCACATGAGGTGATAAATGATGACTCATTAAAATTCTTATATCATGGAAATGTAGTACTTAAAGAAAATGCTTTCCATTAATTATTGCGATAAACATGTCATAGAACATGAAAAAAAACCGTAACTAGATTAACTACAACCATTATCCACAACTGGTTTATCATAAAACAATAAATGAATACAACATGATAACATGATCCCATAAACCCTTAATCCTCTAATGTAATTTTATCAAATCAAAACACATTCATTTTAAATCATAAAACACATCAAGGGTATTTCTAGATAAAATTCTATAATAAGACATGCTTTTTAGTGTATACTTATATACAAAATACATGTTGGCTTAGCAAACACCAAAGTTGTCTTTTATTAAAATATTTCATGTATCAAAACATAAACTAAGTCCTAATAATTATTTCTTGAAAAATAGGGTTTTGAAAATTATACATATAAATATATATACAAATAACCATATATATACAAAATGTGTATATATGGGTTTTTACACAACTTGTACAGGGTCCATTAATTCCTTACAAACTGAATATTTCAAACCATTAATCAATTACTTGATTGAAAAAAAAATCCATATAAGTTTTATTACCTATGTAACCATATGTACATACATATATAAAAATTAATGTTTTGTACTATAAACATAATTCCATTGAATCCCAAAACAGGGTTCGAAACTAATATATTATTTAAAGATGGGTATTCATCTCTTAAAAACCATAATATATTTTTATTGAAATACATAACTATATATAAGTATATAGTTATAAATATATATACAAAGTTTACATAATGGATTGACATGTTAAAAGTAGTTTCAAAATAACGATTACAAGTATATAATTCTTAGTATAATATACTGAATTATTTGGAAATCATAAAAGTAGTTTTGGATAGGGTACTTACATACATACTTCTATTCTTAAACACCCGAAAATATATGTGTGTATATCTAAGATATACGATAGAAGCCTTTCAAAACTAAACATACATAAACTACTTGAGTTTACAAACCATGAACAACCTCCCTAGAAACCCTTAATCAGGAAGTATTTTAAGGTGTATACATAATTATAAACACTAATAAAAAATACATATATATATATATATATGTATACAGATTTTTTACATACAGGTTATAAATAGAAACCCAACTTAATCAATCCTTTAAATCAACTAGGAAGAACTATACTAAACCCATGCACCCAATTTCAAAAGAGGAGGAGGATTAATGCTCATACTGAAAATATATATGTATATATATATATATACATACATAATATATAAATGATTATAAACCAGGTGTGTATATCGGGTTTTGCATCATAAAATAAGGTAGATATATCCCTTTACATAAAACCAGATTAGAACATAATTTCGAAAAATATACAAGATTAGAAAGAATTCTACAAATCCATTAAAAATTTTATTTTTTAAAATAAAACTGACTTAAATATAATCACCCTTACAAAAATTATACCCCGTATGAACCTTAAATACATTTCAATGACCCATTTTGAAACCATAAATAGAGAAAGAGATGATATATATATAAATACACAAATACAATATACCCGATCGTACACAGAGCTTGTATAATCAGTTTGCATAACAAAATAGTTAAAATGGTCCCTTAACAAGATGAAGGAGGAGGGTTCAAACCAGGGGTCTGCTGGAGGTCTTAGAAAGGTTGAGGGAGAGGTGGAGAGGATGAACCCATAGGGTTCATTTGCATGGGATTGACTTTACAAAAACTAAGAGGTCTTGGTTCAAGCTTCACGAGTGTCCCTCTACTTGGCTATTGAGGGTGAAGACAAGGCTTCAAGTCGAGAGAGGCTCCATGATATAATATTGAAGAATATATAGTTTATATAATCATAACCGAGGTTCTTAGCTTGGGTGGATATGTTAAGAGGTAGCGGGTGTAGGCTCGTGGAAAGGCAAGGCTAAAGGGATTCCAAGGGGGGGTCACAGGTTCATGAAACGTAGTGGAAAGGGAGAGGAGTCGATGGAGATAGATGATGGGGAAGATGACGCGAGGCGTCGTGTGGCGTCATTGGGGAGGTGCTCGTGTATCCGATAGTGATGCAACGACGTGGTGGTGCTCCGGCGGCCGACGGCAATGCGTCATGGTGTTGCGTCGCTGGTTTGGGTGATGTCGTCGGTGTCACCGGCCCTGGGTTGCAGTCCGAGGAGGAAGAAAACTCCCATCATTTTGTTTGTGTGTTTTTTTATTCATTTATTATTATTATTATTATGTTATTATTTTTATTCTATTTTTTAAAACCCACTTAACTATCCCGAGAGAGCCTCCCCTCCTACCCATGATTTTCCCCTTTTTTATCTTCTATTATTATATTATTATCATTATTATATTAATACAAAGTCAAATGTTTTTATAACAAAAATATTAATACTTTAATATAGGGTTTAAATAATAAAAAATTAATTTTTTTAAAGTCAAAGAATATAATATTTTTTTTAATTTATTAAATTTATAAACATATATTTTTATATATAAATCATAATATAAATTAAAAAATGAAACCAATTATATATATATATATATATATATAATTTTTTTTTGGAAAATGTACGAAACCCACATATTTTTTCATTCCTTTTAATAATGTATTTCTCTAAATATTGTCATATAATAATTTCAAATTGACATGTATAATAAAATTATATTAAGATTAGTTTTATTAATAATTTTATAACAATTTAATCTAATCATAATTTTATAAGGATAATAGTTCAAAACATAATATGTAAAACAATTTAATATATAAAATACATTTCTGATTATTATTACTAAATTTATTTCTTATAAGTAAACATATTACTTACATTCATAACAAGTTTACTTAAATTTTAATTTATTTAAAATTATAATTTTTTGTAACCATGACATGGGGTGTTATAGTGTCCATTTGGTTTCATCGTCATCTTGTTCATGTAGGTAGAAGATACATGCATCGCAACAATGATTTAGAGATCCTTCAAAATCATTTGCTTCCTCCATCCAAATACACCTTGTACAACATGGGAATTTAGGTGTTAAATGAAAAATGTTTTTGGAAAATAATCATGTATGATATATAATATCAAAACATCTGATTAAACATGATATCTATAAAATAGGCAGACCGAATTTGAGTTGAAACGTTCAATTAATGGTCCTTTTAAAATACCATAGGTATGTGTTGAGAGACTATATTGTAAAACCAAATATAAATAAGTTGCGCAAGGGTCTCCTTCTTCAGCACCTTTTTTAAAATCATAATATTCTTCAAAATGTTGTGATATGGTAAAATATTTGAAAATGACTTGATAATATTTACCTTTCTTGAAAATATGAGAATATTGTGAAAATAGGATATGTCTAAATACAACCCATGATCCATGATGATAACGAGGTATAGTGGAGGTGATTGATATCTCAAACAACTGCTTGCAAATGATTTTTATGCTAGAAAAAGTTTCACAATCATCTGAACATGACTTTGGAATAATTATTGCAAGCATGTCATCCGGAAAAGATAGGAATGTCGTCTGAGATCCTCCTCCGTCCATTTGTGATTGACTTATCTGAAAAAGTTATAAAACAAAGATTTAACTGAAATTTTAGATATAGGGACTAACCATGTGTCAAATGAAAAATCATAGTCCCTAATGTTTTCTAAACCGACCTATGATACCAACTATAAGGACCTTACCTTATAACATTATGTAATATTGAATTAAATGAATAATTCACATTGAGGATCTTTTTAGGTTTAGAGTTTTAGATAATTAAGCCATAACTATTACCTAACAACTTAAATATTAAAAGTACACCCTACTACTCAGTAGCCTTTTTTTAATAAAATAAAAACTCTTAAAAAAACATGTCTAGTTCCATATTTTAGACAACATTACTTTTCCTCGATCCCATCCGTGAACCAATTCATATTTTAGTCCAATGGGAAACATTTCAAAAACATGGGATGATCATAAAAAGATAAGTAAGGTTTATAAAACAAGGAAGGAATACATTATCCCATCAATAAAAACAAATCAATGAAACTATATTTTTCAATAATAACATACCATACAAAATCATAAGATTTATGAATAACCCACACAAATCATAAATCATAAAGGTTACTTATGGAATCCATATCAAACATACATTTTTTCTATCACAGCTACATAGGGAGTTACACTTGGAATACCCATCATAGTATATTCCCTAAATCTCTTAGGAGAAACATTACATTTACCTCTGCCACATTACCCAATGAATTAGAGAGCTATCTCGGGCTCACCCACCCTATGTTTATCACGGAACCACCCGTATACGTAATCAATGCCCAACAACCATAACATAATCATAACATAAAACAAATGTATAAAGGAAAGATTTCATTTCCACATTCCAATATATCAAATCAATATAATGAAATAAACAATGTTTTATCAAAACATTTTCAAAACCATTTAAAACCAGATTTTTGAATCAAAGTGTCTCATACCACTTTGAAGCATTTAAATGACTTATCATTTGAAAACATTAATGTCAATATAAATAAATCCTAAACCCCATTTTGAAAAAATAGACATTAATTATATATATCTAGAAGAATAAATCTTTAAAACATTTAAAACAATATTTTAGTTAATGAAGTTTTTTTAACAAAAAGAGAGACGCTTGAATACAAATAAATGAAGAATAAAATTTAATAATAACTATATAATATCATCAGAATAAATGGATTCATGATATAATATGTCAAATGACAGTATATAAACCATATAATAGTGAATCGGTGCATAACAATAATGAATTCATAGTGGAAATGTAAATTGGGATGAAATCCCTAATAAAGATGGTATCCTTAAATTAAGGACAAATCAATCACATAATTATGTGTGAAAAATATAAATACACCCAATATAAGTGGATATTAAGTGTAAAACTATCATATGTCATTCACACATATTCATATGATGACATATTCAAGAAGTACAAGTTGAACCAAAAGAATTGAAATTGGGTTAAGAAGTTCCCTTGTAAAAATTCGACAGCCTAATGGCTTAAAAATACAGAAAATGTTTTGATGAGATAAAAATAGTATCTCATAACATGGACATAACTTTTACATCAATATGGATATAGAATAACATATCCCAACATAATAATATGTAAATTAAAAGACATAACAGAAAGAAGTCTTTTAAAAAGTAGAGGGTGAAAGGATCCCTTACCGATTTGGTAACGTACAAAACATATGCCACATGAAAGAAGGATCACACAATGAAGATATAAATACTCATAAATGAATTTATATTACACTAAATTACCATCATGGGATGTACATAAACCACACAAAAGGAAATAGAAGAAAATATTGCATGAATCTCACGGGAATAATAAGTGAGATGAAACCCTTTACAACGTTGTAATCAACTGAGTTGCATGAAAAAAAGTTAATAAACACCAAATTAATCACATAATACCATGAATATAATTATAATGATGATAATATATATCAAATGGAATTACACAATACACCAAATGCAATGAATAAGTGGCGAACAATGGAAATCTCAACGAATTAAAAGTGAGATAAGAAAATCCCTTACCTTGTGTCCGACTTGACCAGTTCGTTCTATAATCTCCTGAATAATAAACTAATGTTATTTTCTACTTGATTAATAACCATTTTAATGTTTATTATTCCTTTTATATTAATTATTACCATGTTATAAAAGTTATGTAATCATTTAAGTTAACAACGGTTGTTTTGTCGATATTTGGTACTTGAGTTAAAAAATGAACAACATATAATTACAAGTTGTTCATTTGGTAAGATATACATAATATTTAGAATGATATTAATGCTTTAGATATCATATATATCAAATATATCCAGTATATGCATTTATTTATACTGTTTGACATTGCTTCGTGTGTGGGTGTTCCCATTAAAATGGATAGAGCCACAGAAATGGCCAAGTATGGCTACTTTGCTAGGATTCTTGTTGAAATTGATCTAAATTCTGACTTAGTTGAGCAAGTTGTTCTTTCTACATCTGCGGATGATATTAATCTGCAGATTAAGTATGAAAATTTACCTCAATTTTGTGTGGAATGTCAAACCATTGGAAATCAAAAGCAGAACTGTTTTAGAAATGATATCTGTTCTTATTGCTCTATTAAGGGTCATAACCAGAAGTTATGTAAGAAACTGTATAAAATATAGCATAAGGATGGAGAAGGTTTTCCAGAAACTAGAAAATTTGGTGATGCCAATGAAGAAAATGGGTCTGGTCCAACACAGCTGCAGGCTACCCAATCTCAACAGGAGGATTGGTGCACCTCTGAAGAATCACATCAAGCTGTGGATGAAAAAAATTCTTCCAGCAGATTGTTCTGATCTTAAGATTGTGAATCAGCATGAGGTCTGCGACCTTTCCGTGGAGTTGCAGGGACCTGTTGACAAACCGGTGGGGTCTATGTCTCCTCTGCATGGCCCATCTGCACATGAAGAGTACAAATTAGATGCAGTCTTGGTGGAATCCACTCAGGAAAATGATGCTGAAACACAGGTAAAGGATGATGCCTTTATCATTAACCCTGACATAGATGCTTGCAAATCTTCGGATGCAGGCTCGCAGATTATTGAGGAACTCAACAAGCAGTGGAGCATAATGAATATTGCGGGAAAATTGTCTGACATAGATAATGATGGTTCTCCAAAGAAAGGTTCATATCGAGACGCTGTTAAAGGAAAATTAGTTGCCATTGAATACTTTTCGCCCTCAATGACAAAGTCCCGGCCAAGGAAGGACTACTCACATTTGAAGCCCACTATGGTGACTAGATCCATATCCAGTGGGAGAAAGGCTAGAGGTAATTCTTTCAGTCCCTTGGATGATGAGTCTGATTGGGATTATGATGAGTATAATCCTCTTGAATTTGATTACTGATGTCATTGACAGTTTATGTTTTAGAATGAGGGCAGTTTTCTTCTTGTCTGACCCCATTCCTTTGATGTTCCATGTTTTTTGCTTTTCATGAATAAAGAGTCTTCCCTCACCTTTAAAAAAAATAATATTAACTCCATCCTTTATAAGTCCCATATAAGGCATTAACAAGTCATATCACATTAAGGGGGCGGTAGTCCGCACTTCCTCTAATGAGATTATCGTATTTCCCCACTATGGAAACCATAATGTATATCTATAAATGAAAAAAAATAAAGAATCATAATGAAAAAATAAACATAATATATATCATATATAAATACAGTGCCAACATAATTGCCACCATGAGAGGCGGTTGGAGATATTTGAACAATCATCGTTTCGTGCGGCGTTAGTTTGGCATCCACAGAAACTTTATGTTCTTCACCCATTAGATGAAGTTGTGTGTATGTATAGTTAAAATACTTCTCATAAAAACATTATAGTGTATTTAGGATACTGGTTTTGTTACAAAATAATTGAATAAATAGCGTTTAGGGGTTGGAGAAGTAAAATAAAAGAAAACAATTTAAGAGATACTGTTATCTTTAATTTGGGTAACTCCCTTTGGTTTGAACCAAAGGACTTATTGATGTGCCTTATTCCATAGTTAAGGCTTCTATGAGGAGGATATTTATGTAGGTAGTTTAATTGGGTAGAGGTTGGATGATCCAAAATGATTGAGAGGTGTGAAGAATTGGTTAGAAGTGGTCTCTTTTTATAAGGGAGAGGAGGGGATCTTTAGGAAAGTGTGATAATAATATTTTATTATATACTGATATTCAGTTTCTAAAGGTCCAAAAATCATTAAAGACGAGGCTATTATGACTAATAGTCAAAATAATATCAACCAATAGAAATTGGACAGGTTTTGGATGTTATTTTAATATTTATAATCTTATTTATTTAAATCTTTTATTAATGAGGTAAATACTACATCATAATTGTGTCATAAATAATTTAATTTATGTGATTTCTAAAAATTATAAAAAAATTCCATGATGTAGGAAATATTTTTATCTTTCCAATATATAATTATAGTCGAAAATATAATTTATATAACACCATATAAAAATTAATTTACTAAAAGAGTTTTTTATGTCATTTTTTCCTTTACCTTAAATTAAATAATCTAATGTGTCATTATCATTCATAAGTGTCTCAATGGGGTCCCAAAATAAACCCAAATATGCCCATGGTCGGCCATTACTCATCCAATAAGGTTAGTACATGTGTTAAGGTAATTTTGAATTATTATAAAATTCTTTTTTACCTTGAATTACCCTATTTACCTTTAACCGCGGTAAATAAAAGTCAAAAGTTACTATTAAACAAAAATTATTTTCTTGTTATTGAACCACATTTTACTTTTTGATAATAACCATGTATGTAGGATTTTCAAAATTCAATTCACAGAAGTGGAAAAATTTCATTTAAATGAAAAAATAAGTTATTTAACTACTACTAAGTGATTTCACTATTCATCAAAAATTAATGTTTTTCAGAAAAATAACAAAAATTAAGCCTAATATTTATTTGATATTCCAAATTCAAAAATGGCGTCTAATTTGAAAAATTAAAAACATTGAAGTTTCATTAGTTAATTTAAAATTCATTCCTGTTGATAAAACAAATAGAGTGTTTTTAAGAAACAATAACTATCAAAAGTTTGACACTTGTAATTGTCCAATTTCAAAGTGAAATTAATTCCAATTAAAAACATTGGATTAAATGGTGAAAATATATTCTAATTAAAATTAGAAACCAATTAAAAAAATAAAATAACCATATATTCAAATTAGATTAAAACACATTTTTGAATTGAAATACAATATTTTTCATTATTCATTAAAAACGAACTTTATCAGAAAGATTCCAAAAATTTACACAAAGTAAATTTTGAGGTCCTAATTATAAAGAAGGATTATATTTGGTCAAATATAATGTATTAATGTGAAAAAAATTATATTTAAAGATGGTTCTCCATTAAAAGATAATAAATCAACCTTTTAATGTAAATTATGCTTAAAATTGGATTCATTCACATTTTAAGCCTTTAACATTTATTGGATAAATTTAAATACATTTAAAAAACATGTATAATAATATTGTAGTTAATTTTTTTCATTCTCTCCAATACAAGTGTAACAACCGAGTCTCGGTGACAGCACAGACACCCCGCCTTAACAAGGCCATTGGGTCCTGGCTCGCCAGGTACCACCAGTTGCCCCCGCAGACATGTGGGCCCACCCCAGGGTCCACCCACATGCCTAAATGGTACAAATAGAATGTATTAATGTGACAAAAATTATATTTAAAGAGGGATCTCCATTAAAAGGCAGTAAATCGGCCTTTTAATGTAAATTATGCTAAAAATTAGATTCATTCATATTTTAAGCCTCTAACTTTTATTGGATAAATTTAAATGCATTTAACAAACATGTATAATCTTATTGTAGTTAATTTTGTTCATTCCCTCCAATAAAACTGTAACAACTGGGTCCCAGTGACAGCACAGACACCTCGCCTTTACAAGGTCGTCGGGTCCTGGCCCACCAGGTACCACCGGTTTCCCCCGTAGACATGTGGGCCCACCCCAGGGTCCACCCACATGCCTGAATGGGTTATCTAAGTAATGAATATCCCCACAGGTCAACACATGTCCTTTCTAGAGTGCTTTGTTCTCACTCACACACACACCCTGGGAAACTTCCTAGAAGGTCACCATTCTTGATCACTAATCCAGGCTAAGCACGCTTAACTGTGGAGTTCTAATCAGACATACTCCCGAAAAGGAAGGTGCACCTTGTTGACATGAGTCATATCATTTAGTCATTTAACCATTTATCATTCCAGTGTGTTACAATCACACCACCTTTAAGGAACAACGTCCTCGTTGTGGGCCCTACATCTCAACCCAGGCAGTGCACCGCAGTTAAGGCTGGGTACCACCTCTGATACCAAATATAGATACCCAAATCTTGACGTACATGGACATTACATTACTTTTACGGAATAATTATTACATAACAAAAACCAACACTGATGGACCGTAATAGTTTAGTTTCTTTGGAAACTCGTAACATAATCTTCTAATCATGGTGAAAGATCTTCAACATCTCCCATGAAGATCTTCCCCTTTTGTTTTGTTACCTAAAACAATTCTTCATTTCTTGGGGAAAAGGAAAAATATAAAGGGTGAGCTAAAATTCTCAGTAAGGGTAAGCATGGATAAAATAAAAAAACCATATATATTTGAACATAAAAATATAACCATAATGTTTAAACATCAAAATCATGAGAAATGACATAAAACATGATAGTATATAAGGAACATATCATAATGGAACATCAATCATGATAAAATATAATGGGAATAAAACATGTAATTATGGGATCCATTAATCACATGTTATGATTTCCATAGTAGCCAAGGCATTGCTTCCAAGACCATCTTAGTGAACAAAGTCCCTTACTGAATTGAGTTCACTCCTCGTTCCAGTCCTGTATCACTGAACCCGATTAATTTTTCATTCTATCCATGTCTATATCATGAGATATAAATCCTTACCCAATTCATTGGAGAGAGATATAGGTCCCACACATCTCATAATGAAATAATTCTTACGTGTCCCACAACATAAACATAAATCATTCATCATAACTCAAAGAATAAAATAGGTTTCACAAACATCATCCCATCAAAACATAATCCATATAAAACAAATGTGTATCATTTCATCATATGAAAAGTGAAACCATATAAATCATAGAGACATTATACTTGAAACATACACATATGAAATAAAGTCATCAGAGATGGTAAATGGTTTTGATAATACAATTGAAATGAATTCTTGAAGAAAATATCCTTTCTTCATCAAAATAATTTTCTTTTCAAAAAATTCCATGCAATCATAAAATAAAATGATTTTGATTAAAATAGTCATGAAATATTGTATTGTATGCTTCATAAAAATAAGGCATTATGAAACCGTCAAAATCCGTTCATGCCATATATGTTAAAAAACATTACCCTCATACTTTTGCAAGAAAAGTAAAAAAGTTTCTCATATGGTAAACAAAAGAAAGATTCCTTACATACTATGTAGTAAAAGTCAAAATGGGTAAAAATGACTTTAAACATATATGAAACCATTTTTAGAAAATAGGCACATGGATGATAAATATAACTTCAGTAAATACTTACGAATAAACAACCTCAGATAAAAATGAGATTGGAAAAGTTATCCCTTAACTTATGTCTGATATGCTTCGTATGTATCAGAACCTCCTACATAATTATTTAAATAATTTCATTTACTTATTAAAAAATCATATTCATTGTTATGATATCATATATGGTTCACTTATGACTTTATATTACCTGTTCTTTGGTAAATTCCATGTTAAAGCTGTGTTTTGGGTAAAATCGTTTCATTTATAGTACGTATTTTGATTTTTTGGTCATGATATTATTACTAATATCCTGATTTAATTAATTCCAGAATGTAAAACTTTATTTATATATCATTTATATTCAGTATATATATATATATAATATATTGATAAATGAAATGAAACACACCATTCATAGAGACGGTAGGCCGTATGAACGCTATTTTCCATTCCTTATTGACTTGAATCGAAGTAAGAAGATAAAATATATATATATACAAAAATCCAGTAGCATTATTATGTTATATATACTATTATTATTCATTATATATACTTTATAATCATTCTTGAATGGTTAACATGGAGAATGAATCCCATCCCGTCGTGGGGACGTTAATCCGTACTTACGCACGAGCGATTATATCATTTCCATAATTATTGAATGGAATTGGAGTGGATGATATAATATATCAGAATAAGTATGATGTTATAATAACTATATATAGTTGTTATTTACACCATTATACCCATCCATGTAAGGTGGTGGTGGGAAAACAGATTACACCACGACATGGAGACTGTATTCTGTATGTCCGCACGTGCGGTGATTTCATTATCCGTAGGATGTATATAAGGTGAAATGGGGTTGTCTAATATTTATAATAACATATCAGTATATTAGTGATACTTATGTTATTACTTTATAATGTAAAAACTAACGAATATGATGTTGAAAAAGAAATAAACATGAAAGAATCGGCAGAAGAGATTACCTCTTCTTCGACGCGGCTCTTCATATCCTCCTCTTAGGGCACTAAAGTTGGTCTTTAAAGAAGACCATGAACTCTAGTAGGTTTATTTTTTAGTGTAGAAGTGAAATGGGCAGGGTTTGGCTGAGAATTATGGATCAAATGTGTGTGAAGTGGAGAGGGAAGGAGGTGCCCTTAAATAGGAGAGGAGAGGTGCACTTTTGGAAACATTAAAAATATTAATAAATAATATAATGAAAACCGACTTAAAAACCCCCAAAAATGACTCAATTCGAAGATCAGATGCGATAGGGTTGTAATTTTATCAAAAAGTAAAACTTAGACATGTTTTAAATTTATTTTAAACCTTATCAACTTGATTTACCATTATTTAATCTATTTAATTTTATTTATGGTAATAAAATTCTAAATGTTAAATTGTTATAAATACATACTAAAATGATGTCAATTTCCCATAATTGGATAATTTATAAACTTTTATACCATATAGTGTATAATTTTTAGTTTTTAAATATTTTTGTGATTTTTAAATAATTTAATAATATGTTATTTTTATAAAATATCAATAGTGTCATTTTTTACACTATTCATTACATGAATTTAAATAAAAACCACAAAGAATATATGTTCGAACCAAATTATATAATAGATTCCTAACATGTCATATTCCTAAAAACAATTAATGGGGAACATTAATTTGTTCATATATTATTTATTTTAATATTTTTAAAACCATTTATTGGGTATATCTCTTAATAAAATATTTACTACATCATTTTTGTATAATTATTTAATATACTTATGTGTTGCATAAAAATTAAAAATAATATCATATGATGAGTTTAAATATAATACCTTTAGAAATAATATTTTGTCTCAAATTTATCATCTTAAAATCTCAACATTTAAATTGTTATATTTATTAAATTATGAAGGTGACATCTTTGACATCATTTAAAATAAAATAATATAAATGTCCTAATCGGTTTTATATGGATAAAAATGGTCCACAAATCTATCCTTGGATGCTTAGGGTATATATAAACTTGACCAATAATGTTTCGTTATGTTTCGGGTCCTTTTGATAGATATTTGTATTTTAATAAAAACTATATTACTGATTTTTCAATAAATAAATAATTTATTCATCATTAATGTATAACATATTAAGGTAACTAAATATTTCTTAAAAATTAAAAATAAATTACCATGATAAATAAAAACTTTTTTTCTTTCAAATGAGTAATTATAATCAAATTTATATTTTGTATTACCTTATATTAAAAATAATCTAATTATAAAAGATTGAGTGAGACATTTCACTTTCCATTAAATAAAAGAAATAAAAGGTCATAATCAAATACAAGTGGGTACCATTAGATTCAATTTAGACCCAAGTATGATTTAGGGTAAAATATAATCATCCAATTATATTAGTACAAGTGTTAAGGTAATTTTATAATATTATATTTACCCATAATTACCAGATTTACCATCAACTATGGTAAATAAAATTTACCGTAGTTATTATTCATAATGAACAAAAATAAAAAGTAACTTAATAACATAATTTGGATCTACAGTTTCCAAATATGAAATCCATTTTTTCAAATTCAAATCACAGAAGTTTCAGAAATTAATTTAAAATGAATCCCGTTGTTAAGAAAACGAGTTTTAAAAGTTAAAATAATTGCAAAATGTTGAAATGATTTTACCTATGAATTCAATGTAAAATCAATGCTTATAACATAAATTATATTAAATGTTAAAAATATATTATATTTATACTTTAAAATCATTAATTATTATAATTTAACCATATAAATTATTACAATGAATTTTTTTTCATTAAATTATAGCTTATTTTTACTATTCATTAAAATTTGAAAGTTATCAGAATAATATGAAAAATTTATCCAAAGTAAATTTTTATATATTGATTCTAAAAAAGAATTTGATTTTGTCAAATTGAACTTATAAATATGTCAAAAACTAGATTTAATGTGGGTGCTCCATCAAAAGGCGGCAAAAATGCATTTTTTTTAAAAATACTTATTTTACTTGAAAAAATTATTTGGTTCTCAAACGATGTTCTATAAAATGTCTACGATGAATAATAGTGTTATAAAATTCAAAATGTAGTTAACACTATTCATAATAGCTACTTCACAATAATATTATAACAATATATCATTATTTAGTGAAACTCAGTATTGTGTACTACACACGCTATCGAGGAAGGTCGTCGTGATTGCGTGTAATGAAAGCCAAGTCAAGGTTGAGTGTAGTGAAATCTCCCTTTGTTGTTACGTATAACATAATCAAAACTTTTTTCATTTATAAAGTAAACAAAATCTCTAATTAATGTTGCGTAGACTAATTTCTACAAAATGAACGTGAAATTGAGTGTAACACGAGCCATGAATAGTGTTGTGTATACTGCTAGCTAATACGGTGGTGTGTATAGCACAAGATGATTTTGGTGTAGCGTACAACACAAGACATCAATGAAATTAAAAAAAATTCTCATAAAATCCCAGGTTGTTACATTATACCCCCCTTTAAAATGAATTTCTCCCTCGAAATTCTTTGGGGTTATAAATGGGTTACTACTTAAAAGTTTCATTCATAGAAACCCACATCTTAAAAAGGAATAATAAAACATAATTTTAAAAATTGAAGTATAAAACATAACGGTTACCCAAATTAACTCATCACTGGGTTTCCACATAGGAGAACATAGGTGAAAATATGGATATGGAAGAGAAATATAACCATCAAGCTCTGATGGAGAGTGGTAGAGAACATGGCTATGAAAAAGCCAACAATCACAAAGCCATACATTTCTGATGATCTAAGTTACCATCTGATTCATCCGATATAAGAGCACTAGGACAACATTTTTGGTTTTCAATATCATTTCCCTAAAGTTGATAATTTGGAATTAGAAGAAATTATTACTTGATTTCAGTGTAATATCATTGTTGGTCATCCTAATAACAATTTCCACTTCATCTCTTATTTAATGAAATGAAGTTGAATTTGTCATTCTTGAAGTGTTAGCAGATCATGCAATAGAAAGATAGGTCATTCCATCTTCCTCTATCACAAGTTATTAAATATACATAGGTCCATCTATGCTAATATTAATTGTATATGGTTCCTAAAATGGACTTGTACTTCATGTATCATACCTCCTAATAAAATAAAACTAGTTTCTACTAACCAGGGACTTCTTGTATGCTAGTGGAAGGCGATAAAGGCCTTTCGCACTTTGGTTGTGGGTTCGATTCTCATAGCCTCGTCCGACGTGACAAGTTGTTGCCCTTTCTTCATGTTGTCGCCCAATTTGCAGGTTTTCTTGTTGATCACATTCCAAATATGTGGATTACTTAATCTTGTATTCTCTTGAAAAATTATTACCCATTGAACCATAGTGAAAACATGAATTCTGTTAACTCTTTCCACATACCAAAATCCAAAAATTATATATACTAAAACCATAATATATCTTTGTTCTTATATCAGTCATGATCTTATTAATACTATCAAACATTTTCATTTTCTCCTTATCCCTTCATTATGCGCATAACATCTTCTTCCCAAAAATATCTCAATCTCTTTCCATGGTTATCGGTACCATAAAATTTTTTAAAACCACAATAGACAAATACAAAAATATTCCAATATTCCACGATACTATATACAACATTATTTTGGAATCCCATTACATAAACACTTAATCATTCCACCACATCATTGTCATGTTCAAAATCGCCAATAGTGATCGCATATGACTTCCCTTTGTCCATTGCCTTAAGAGGTTTCTCATGTCGATCATCATTAACCCTTGGATTAGGGAATTTATTACCATAATGCCCCATTTCCTTTCACTTGAAGCATTGAAGTGTTTGTGGAGCATTCTATGTAGTCCTTTATCTATTCACATTATTAGCCACCTTTTTTCCCATTACTTTGACACTCAACTTCTCGATGAACTTCTTTTCCATACATAACATTTTCAAGTAACTTTTAGGCAATCTCCACCATGCTTCTTTCCAAACTTTGGGCATAATGAAACATTCATCTTCTTTTCACCATTGTTCTGAGATTTCTCCTTGAACTCCATCTTTCGTTTTTTGTCAAAACCATGTGATGGATATGTAACACCAACACCCGGTTCTACCTTGATATCACAACGCACAATTTCTTCATTTCTCGTGAAGTCTCTTATAGTTAATTCCCTTCGAAGCCTTGGTTTTAAGAAACTGAAGAATCGATCAAATTTACTTTCAGGTATGATCATAAATCCAGATGCATACCTTGAAATCCTTGTAAAATTCGCTTTTTACATACCAACAGATTCATCATCCTTTTTCTTAAGCTCAAGGAACTCCTTTTCTAAATTAGTTCGAAGAATACAAGGGAAGTACTTATTGAAAAACAAGTTCTTGAACTCATCCCATTCCATGGATTCAATTTCATCTTGGGGATTCGTATTTTTAATTAGATTCCACCACTGGTCTGCTTCACCTTCTAAATGGTAAATAGAAAAAATAACTTTTCCATGTTCTGAGCATCGAAGTATGGAAAAAATCATTTCAATGGTACTCATCTATTTTTCAGCAATAAGTGGATCAGAAGTCCCACTGAATGAAGGTGGGTGTTGCCTCATGAAGGACTCAATAGAATATTGTTCCCTTCTCTGCTCATTCGGAAGTCCAGGATGATTCATATCTTTTGTAAGTATAGCAATAAGATTTTTTATTCCATCTCCCATAAAATTGGTTTGTTCAGGAGGACAATCATTGCATTGTCCATTATATTGATCAACACAGTTCCTTTGGGTTCCAGCCATTTTCTAAAACCCAAAAAGAATAATGTGAGAGTAAAAAATCATGCTAGGGAAAACAACATAATCAAGGGGATTACTTCAATCTCTAACATCATTGGTTTAATCATAGGTTATTCATGATCATTATCATAATTCTAGGACTATAAAAAATACGTATACTTAACCTTATGGACATCCCTAAACATATCATAGAAATATCTCTAGAGATCTCACTAAAGTTTTCACATCCTAGTATCCAAATGTTGACTAAACCTTTCCTTTTATAGAAAATGTCACAACTGGGTCCCGGTGACAGCACAAACACCCCTCCATAACATGGTCATCGGGTCCTGGCCCGCCAGGTACCAGCAGTTTCGCCCGCAGACATATAGGCCCGCCCTAGGGACCACCCACATGCCTGAATGGGTCATCTGACTAATGACTGTCCCCATAGGCCAACACATTTCCTTTCCAGTTTTCTTTTTCCTCACTCACACACACACCGGGGAAACTTCCCAGAAGGTCACCCATCCTGATCACCACTCTAGGCCAAGAATTCTTAACTGTGGAGTTCTAATCAAACAGGCTACCAAAAAGGAAGGTGCACCTTGTTGACATGGCTCATATCATTTAGTCATTTAACCCTTTATCATTTTGGGGTGATACAATAATGTAACACCCAAAGATTTTATGAGAAATACTTTTTTTATGTCTTATGTTATATGAAACAACAAAAGAATCATTCACTACACACAACACTGGTTTGTATTTAATTACACACAATCGCGACCTTCCTCGATAGCGTGTGTAGTACAAAATACCGGGTTTCACTAAACAAGGATATATTGTCATAATATTATTGTGGGCTAGACTTTATGAATAGTATTAACTAAATTTTGAATTTTATAACATTATTATTCATCTTACACATTTTCTAAAACATGGTATGTGAACAAAATAAAATTCTTCTATGGAATCAGGATATAAAAATTTACTTTGGATAAATTTTTCATTTTATCTTGATAACTTTCATATTTTAATTAATAGTAAAAACACGCTATATTTTAATTAAAAACAACAATTTTAATTGCAACAATTTATATGGTTAAATTATAATATTTTGTTGTTTTAAAATATTAATAGAATATATTTTTACCATTTAATATATTTTATTTCATTACCGTTAATTTTACAATGAATTCATAGGTAAAAAAATTTCAATCTTTGGAAATGTATTAACTTTTAAAACCCGATTTCTTAACAACGGGATTAATTTTTAATTAATTACTGAAACTTCTTTATTTTGAATTTTTTAAAATTGATTACATATTTGAATTAATTGGGTCCAAATTATGTTAATAGGTTGTTTTTATTTTTATTGATATTATGAATAGTAACTACGGTAATTTTTATTTACTATAGTTAAAGGAAAATCGGGTAATTAAGGGTACAAATAAGACAATAAAATTACCCTAACACCTGCCAAAATTCTATTGGATGACTAAAATTAGACCCTTATCAACTAAGGGTCGGAATAAATTCATTTTATGGACTTTTGACCTTGAAAGTAATTTAATTATTATTAAAACCAAAGAAAGTGACAACATGTCACTCTGTTAAATCTTATAAGTATAATAATTTTAATTTAGTGATAACCATAATGAAACAATTAACAAGAATAGTATCCAGAAATATAATAAAATTATATAAATCATGTGAGTTTATTTAGAATTTTTAGGGATTAAATAATTGTCATTAAAGGTGACACAATAGTGCTGTTGAAATTATTTTATTGATTTAAATATCAAATAAATGGTTTTAAAAATATTAAAATAAATATTATATGAACTATTTAATGTTATCTACTAATTTTATAGATAAATATGACATGTTATTAATATATTAATTCTATTATTTCGAACATATCTTCAGTGTGGATTTTATTTAAATTCAAATAATTGAATAGTGTCAAAATTGACACTATTGTTATTTTATAAAAATAACATAATATAAAATAGAATAAAAATCACAAAAATATTTAAAAACTATAAATTAAAATTTATATGTTCTAAAATGTCATAAATTATCTAATTATTGACAATTCACAACACATAAGTAATTATTTATAACAATTTAAAATTTAGCATCTTATTACCACAAATAAAATTAAATAGATTAAATAAGGATAAATCAAGTTGATAATGTTTAAAATAAATTCCCAACATGTCTAAATTTTATTTTTTGATGAGATTAAAACCCTATATCATCTGAGCTTTGTATTTTAGTCATTTTGGAAGTTTTTATCTGGGTTTTGAATTTATTATAAATTAATATTTTTGAGGTTTCCAAAGGTGCCCCTCTCCACCCTTATAAAAGGGCACCTCTTCCCTATCCACTTTACACAACTTTGAGCCCTCAAGCTCGGCCAAAACCTGCCCATAACTCTTCTCAACATCCCACGAAATATTCTAGAGGTTTTGGTCTTCTCAAAAGACCAAATCTAGTCCCTTAAGAGGAAGTTTAAAGGAGGCACGCCGAGGAAGAGGTAATCTCTTCTACTGATTTTTTCTAGTTTCTTCCTTCTTCTACTTCTTCTTATTTAGTGGTTTCATTATAAAGTAATAATATCAGTATCACTCATATACTTATATGTTATTATAAATATAAAACAACCCTATTTCATCTTCTAACCATCCTATAGAAAATGAAATCACCACGCGTGCGTACGTACGGAATACCGTCTCCACACCGTGGTGAAATCTGTTTTCCACCACCACCTTACTTGGATGGGTATAATGGTGTAAATAAATAACTATATATAATTATTGTAAATTGATATTGATTCTGAAATATTATACCTACACTTCAATACAATTCCACGATCATGGGAATGATATCATCTCTCATGCGTACGTACGGCCTACCATCTCCACGATGTGATGTGACTCGATCGACATGATATTCATTGAGTAGTGATTATATAAAAGAATTTAAATAATAAATATGATATATATTACACTAAAAACATTATTTAAATGATATATCTATATCCTAAAAATAATAATAATAATTTATTTGACAAAACGCGCATAAGAACAGAAAGCAATGAACACCCGAATAACGAGTAACAATGAAATATTACCAATAAGAAGATAAGAATATGGACATATATGATATCATAAAAATGAATATGATTATGTAATAAGTCAATGTCCTTATTTAAATCATTATACATGAGGTTCGGATACGTACGAAGTATATCGGACCTAAGGTAAGGGAAAATCTCATAATCTCATTTTTATCCGAGATTTTTTATACTTCAGAATTTACTAGGGAATGTTTATCATCCACAACCATGTTTCCTCAATATATAATATTATTTCTATCCTCGTAAAATCGTTTAAATCCAATTTTACCTATTGGTGGACTTTTAATAAAAGATGTGAAAGGAATATTTTGTCATTTTCAGTATGAGATACTATTTGACTTTTTCAGCCAAAGTACAAGAATAATGTTTTTTTAACTTATAAAGCATGAATGGATTTTTATGATTTCATAGAAAATTATTTCCATGAAGCTTCCTTTACAAGTTTTCAGGTTTATTTTTAATTAACTTCTTTTAGTTTAATATGGTATGACATGTTAAGAAGGGAAAAATGTTTTTGATGTAGAACAGATATTTTCCTCAAGAATGGAGTTCAAGTGTTTTATCAAAATTATTTTCCATATAAGATAAATTAGGGTTCTATTTTTATCCCTATTTTTACATTGATTAGATTATGTTATGATGGATTTATTTTTATAAATTCATTTTATCTTATATGGTTTACGTTATGATAGCATGATGTTTAAGATTCCCATTTTTATTACATGGGTTATGCTATGATATATGACATATGATTTTGTGGAACACATAAGAATGGTTTAATTATGATATGGGTGGGACCTATATCTCCATCCAATGCATTGGGTAAAGATTTATATCGCATGAGATAGACATGGCTGGAACAACAAGTTAATCTGGTTCACTGATACAGGACTGGAACGACGAGTGAACTCGGTTCAGAAATGGGAATTTTCCACTATGATATTCTTGGGAATGAGTCTTGAAGAATATAAAATGATTTTCTATGATTATGTAGGTATGCCACAAAGTTTCATGTTTTATGTTATGATTATTGGGATTACATTTCACTACTATGTTCTATCCCAGGTTATGATATTATGATCTCTTTTTGAGGAAAATATTTTCGAAATTTTATGTTCTTATGAATTTGATATTTCCTTTGTTTACCCTTACTGAGCATTTAAGCTCACCCTTTTGTATGTTTTCTTTTCCCCAGGTCAGGAAGAAGGGTATTAAGTAGGATATGAAAAAAGGTACTCTATATATGATGAAATAAACGGGAGACAATGTAGATGATTTGTGAACCAGTTGTTTATGTTTCCTAGTTTCTAAAGTCACTATAACTCTATGGTCCTACCATGGTTTTGTTATATATTGTAATAAGTATGCTTCAATTATGAAGTTATAACAATGTATGTAATGTTTGGGTCATTATAGTTGGTATCAAATTAAAGGTTATAGTCAACCTTTGGAAACTAGGATGTGAAAGCCTTAGTAAGAACCCTAAGGATATGTCTAAGCATAGAACACAATATTAGTGTTTTAGAAATGTCCATTAATAACCTATGATAAGACCTTAAGTGTGAAATTTTAATCTTGATTATGTTGTTTTCCTATTATGATTAGTGTTTCTCACAATATGCTTATTGTTTTTAGTCAATGGATGGAACCCAAAGGGCCCGTGTTAATGCTGAATGCTATGGGAAATGCAATGATTGTCCCCCTAAGCAATATAACATTATGGGAGCTCGAATACAAAATCTTGTAGCCATGGTCACACAACATTCTCAAGCATTGAATCATGCAGGACTTCCAAATGAGCAAAGGAAGGAGCAACATTATGTTGAATCCTTCATGAGGGAGCGTCTACCCTCATTCAACAGGTCTACTGATCCA
The DNA here is from genome assembly GCA_963277665.1 of Viscum album. Taxonomy (NCBI): domain Eukaryota; kingdom Viridiplantae; phylum Streptophyta; class Magnoliopsida; order Santalales; family Viscaceae; genus Viscum; species Viscum album. The sequence continues at coordinate 203,293,490 of OY728128.1, forward strand.
TTAGTGGCTTAACAATGGATCAGTACCACTGAAAATATATTTTCAGTTCTTCAATGTTCTGAAAATGATAAAGTTATCTTAGCAGTATATCATTTAGAAATCGATGCTGATCAATGGGGGATTCTTATGAACAATACGAGGAAAAGATACGAAATTGAGTCCATGGATTGGGATGAGTTCAAGAACATATTTTTCAATAAGTACTTCCCTTGTATTCTATGAAAAAATATAGAGAATGATTTTCTTAAACTAAAGAAAAACGATGATGGATCTGTTGGTACCTACGAAGCAAATTTTACAAGACTTGAAAGGTATGCATCTGGAATTATTATCCAACCTACGAGTAAGATCGATCGATTCATTAGTGGCTTAAAACCAAGTCTTCGAAGGGTGTTATCTATAAGGGACATCAATAGCTACGAGGAAATTGTTCGATGTTCTCTCAAGGTTGAGATGGAGATTGGAGTAACCCATTAGTCATATGGGTTCGATAAGAAGAGGAAAATGGAATTCAAAGGGAAATATAAAGACCACACTAAAAATAATATGAGTTTTCCCTTATTCTCAAAGTGTGCAAAGAAACATGGAGGTAATTGTCTTAACGAGACAAGTAAATGTTTCAAATGTGGGAAAAAAGGTCATCAGGCATTTGAATGCCGCAATGATGTGAAAAAGATTTCTAGTGATGCGAAGAAAGAAAAGGATACATAGAATTCACCTCCTACACTTCAATGTTACAAGTACAAGGAAATGGGGTATTATGCTAATCGATTCCCTAATCCATGTGCTGTAGATGATGATCAACATCAAAAAACTCTTAAGCCCAAAGACAAAGGAAATTCACATGCAATTTCTATCGGCGATGTGGAGTACGATAACGAAGTGGTGAAAGGTACACTTACCATCCACTCTAAAGTAGTAAATGATTTATTTGATTATAGATCCACCCAATATTTTATTTCTGAAGAATATTCCTAGGGTATCTCCATACTACCTCATCAATTAGCTGTTTAGTTAGCTATGACAGCTCCTAATGGCACAACGGTTGCATCAAAAGTTTATAATTCTTCTCCATTTGACGTTTATGGGAAAGTGCTTCCTAAAAATCTTGTGATTCTTCTTATAGTATAATCTGATGTGATTCATGGCATGGATTGAAATTCATTATATGGATCTCATATCGATTTCCAATGAAGGGAAGTAACATTTTCTATTCCTGATCAATCTATGATCATCTATCGATGCAAGGATGAATATAACCTTCCAGTGAAAATTTCTTCCATATTATGGGACTTGATTCCAATAAATGAATCTTATTTATCTCAAATGGTTGGGGAGAAACTCACAATTAAGAATATTCCCATTGTATGGGAGTTTGATGATGTATTTGAAGAGGAATTTTCATGTCTTCCACCAAATCTTGAAGTTGAGTTGTCAATAGAACTCATACCAGGTGTTATTCCCATGTCAAAGACACCATATAGAATGGACCCAATTGAGTTGCAGGAATTGAACAAGAAACTCTAAGAAAATCTTGATAAGGGATTCATACACCCTAGTGTGACACCTTGGGGAGAACCTGTTCTATTTGTTTAGAAGAAATATGGATCAATGAGACTCTGCATTTATTATCGAGAACATAACAAGATCACTATAAAGAGCAAATATCCTCTCCCATGCATTGATGACTTACTTGACCAACTACGTAGAGCTCAATACTTTTCCTAGATTGAGCTTAGTTCAGGGTATCATCAATTAAGTGTAAAATGGGAGGATATACCAATGACGGGTTTCCGTACAAGGTATGGACACTATTAATTTATAGTGAGGTCATTTTGTCTTAATAATTTCCCCCGCTATCATCATGGATCTAATGAATTGAGTCTTTAGAGACTATCATGATTAGTTTGTGGTGGTCTTTAAAGATGATATTCTTGTCTATTCAAAGAGAAAGGAAGAACATTAAGATCACTTTAGAATTGTATTGAAGTCCCTGAGAAAGAAGAATTTTTATGCCAAATTTACGAAGTGTGAATTTTGGCTTCAAAAAGTTTCATTTTTGGGTCACATAATCTCAAAATAGGTGATATCTGTGGATCCAGCAAAAACAGAGTTTATCGAAAGATGGTCAAGACCAACAACAGTAACTGAGATCTGAAGTTTTCTTGGTTTGGATGGATATTATCGACATTTTTTAAATGACTCTTCACGAATATCTAATCCACTCACAAGGTTGACTCGAAAAGGAGTTAAGTTCGTGTGGACGGAGGAGTGTGAAGAGAATTTCATGAAGTTAAAAAGAAGGTTATCATGTGCACCTGGGCTCACACTTCCTTGTAGTGGAGAAAGGTTTGTGATATATAGTGATGCATACAAGAAGGGACTGGGGTGTTTTCTCATTCAAAATGATATGGTGATAGCTACTTCCTCATGAAACTTGAAAATCCATGAGCAAAATTACCCAACTCATGATTTGGAGTTAGCTGTGGTAATCTTTGCATTAAATATTTGGAGGAATTATCTTTATGGAGAAAGGTGTGATATTTATACTGAATATAAAAGTATAAAGTATAATTTCACACAAAAAGAGCTTAATATGCATCATAGAAGATGGTCGGAGTGATTAAGGATTACGACTGCTCAATTCATTATCACCCAGGGAGAGAAAACAAGGTGGCAGATGCGTTAAGTTGACAAGACCATGCTAGCTTATCCATGATGAGGATCAAAAATGATCTAATATTTATGGATTTACAATGGATGGATCTTGGAATTATAATGGAATGGGGAAAATCTTATCTTTCTCAAACAAATGTTCAACCATCTATACATGTGAAGATTAAAGAGGCATAGAAAGAAGATGTAGAGTTACAAAAGAAGGTGAGAAATGTTCTTGAATTTCACATTGATTGTGATGAAACAGTAAGGTTCAGGAATCGGTTTTGTGTTCCTCCCATCTCATAATTAAAGAAGGAAATATTGGATGAATCTCATAGTTCTTTGTTCTCTATTCACCCTGGAAGCACGAAGACATATAGGGACCTGAAGGAGTACTTCTGGTGGGATGGAATGAAAAGAGATGTTGCTGAATATATCTCTTGATGCTTAGTTTTTTAGCAAGTTAAAGCTGAGAGATAGAAGTCTAATGGGATGTTAAAAACATTACCCATACCAAAATTGAAATGGGAAAACATCATTATGTACTTTTTCACTGGACTTCTTAAAACATCCAAAGGCAATAATGCAATCTGGGTTATAGTTGATCGTCTTACAATTTTAGCACACTTCATTTCTATTTGAGAAGATTTCTCTATTGATCATCTTGCTAGGATATATGTGAAGGAAGTGGTTAGATTGCATGGAGTACCACTTTCCATTATATCTGATCGGGATCCGCAATTTACCTTGATGTTTTGAAAATGTATTCAACATACACAAGATACAGAGTTGAGTTTCAGCACTGATTATCATCCTCAGACAGATGGTCAGTCTGAGAGGATAATTAAATCTATAGAAGACATGTTGAGATCTTTCTCTATGTATTTCCAAGGTTGTTGGGATCAACACCTACATTTGGTGGAATTTTCTTGAAATAATAACTTTCATTCCGGTATTCAGATGGCTCCTTATGAAGCACTCTATGGAATGGAATGCAGAACTCCAACATGCTAGGATGAAGTTGGGGAAAGAAATCTTTTAGGAACTGATCTTGTTGATGAGATGGAAGAAAAGGAACGATCTATTCAACAACACATAAGAGCATCTTAGAGATGAAAAAAAGTTATGCCGACAACCGAAGAAAAGACCTTGAGTTTGATGTGGGTGATAAAGTGTTCTTACGAATATCTCCTTGGAAGAGAGTAATGAGATTTGGAAAGAAGGGAAAGCTGAGACCTAGGTATATTGGTCCTTTTGAGATACTGGATCATGTTGGGAAGGTAGCTTACCGATTGGCGCTTCCATCAAATCTCTCTCAAGTTCTTGATTTATTCCATGTATCTCTCCTGAGAAAGTACATACCTGATCCTTCACATGTACTATGCTCAAAAGTTGTACCGCTGGAGCAAGATCATTCCTATGAAAAATAGCCGATAGAGATTCTAGAACGTAGGGAAAAAGTTCTATGAAACAAGACCACTCACTTGGTTAATGTTTTATAGAGGAACCACCAATTAGAATATGCTACATGGGAACTTGAGTATATTATGAGGGAGAGGTATCCTCATCTGTTTGTTACGAAGTGACGAATTTCGAGGGAGAAATTACTTTTAAGGGGGGTAGAATGTAACACCCTAGGATTTTATGAGAATTTTTTTTTATGTCTTATGTTATACGCAACACCAAATGAATCTTTCACTACACACAACACTGGCTTGGCTTGCGTTACACGCAATCATGACCTTCCTCGATAGCGTGTGTAGTACGCAATACCGGGTTTCACTAAACAACGATATATTATTATAGTATTTTTATGGACTAGCCTTTATGAATAGTAATAAATAAATTTAGAATTTTGTAACATTATTATTAATCTTAAACATTTTCTAAAACTTGGTATGTGAACAAAATAAATTTTTCGGGTAAAATAAGTATTTTATAAAAAATTCAGTTTTGTCGCCTTTTGATGGCGCACCCACTATAAATCTAGTTTTTGACAGGTTTATAGGTATTATTTGAAAAAATAAAATTCTTCTTTGGAATCAGGATATAAAAATAAAATTTGGATAATTGTTTCATATTATTTTGATAACTTTCATATTTTAATGAATAGAAAAAACACGCTATATTTTAATTAAAAACAACTTTTTCCACCGCAATAATTTATATGGTTAAATTATAATATTTAGTTGTTTTAAAGTATAAATAGAATATATTTTTACAATTTAATACAAATTATGTCATTACCATTAATTTTACATTGAATTCATAGGTAAAAACATTTCAATCTTTGGAAATGTATTAACTTTTAAAACCCATTTTCTTAACAACGGGATTAATTTTAAATTAATTACTACAACTTATGGGTATTGAATATTGAAAAATGGATTCCATATTTGAATTCCTTGGGACCAAATTATGTTAATAGGTTGATTTTTTTTATATTTTGAATAGTAACTACGGTAATTTTTATTTACTACAGTAAAATGTAAATTGGGTAATTAAGGGGAAAAATAAGATTATAAAATTACCCTAACACCTGCCAAAATTCTAGTGTATGACTAAAAGTAGACCCTAATCACCTAGGGGTCTGAATATGTAAATTTTATGGACTTTTGACCATGAAAATAATTTAATTATTATTAAAACCCAAGAAATTGACAACATGTAACTCTCTTAAATATTATAAGTATTATAATTTTAATTTAGTGATAAAATCCATGAAACTTTGAACGTGAATAGTCTCCAAAAATATAATAAAATTATCTACTTCATGTGAATTTATTTATAATTTTTATGGATTAAATAATTATCATTAAAGGTGACACAATAGTGATGCTGAAATTATTTTAGTGATTGAAATATCAAATAAATGGATTTAAAAATATTAAAATAAATATTATATGAACTATTTAATGTGCTCCACTAATTTTTTTAGATAAATATGACATGTTATGAATCTATTAAATCTTTTAGTTTGAACATATCTTCTGTTTTGATTTTATTTAAATTCAAATAAATGAATAGTGTCAAAATTGACACTATTATTATTTTAAAAAAATTACATATTATAAATTTTTTTAAAAATAACAAAATTATTTTAAAATTATAAATTAAAATTTATATGGTCTAAAATGTCATTAATTATCCAAATATTGAAAATTCACAACACATAAGTAATTATTTATAACAATTTAATATTTAGAATCTTAATTCCACAAATAAAATTAAATAGATTAAATAAGGATAAATCAAGTTGTTAATGTTTAAAATAAATTCACAACATGTATAAATTTTATTGGATAATTATATAACAACCCTATATCATCTAATATTATTATTTGAGTCATTTTTGCAGTTTTTATGCGGGGTTTGAATTTATTATAAATTAATATTTTAGAGGTTTCCAAAGGTGCCCCTCTCCTCCCTTATAAAAGGGCACCTCCTCCCTCTCAACTTTACCCAACATTGAGCCTTCAAGCTCTTCCAACCACTTCCCATTACTCTTCTAAACTTCCCTAGTAATATTTTGGAGGTTCTGGTCTTCTCAAATGACCAACTCTTGTCTCTTAAAATGAAGTTTAAAGGAGGCACGTCGAGGAAGAGGTAATCTATTCTACCGATTCTTTCAAGTTTCGTCCTTCTTCTACTTCCTCTTATTTAGTTGTTTCATTATAAAATACTAACATTAGTATCACTCATATACTGATATGTTATTATAAATTTTAAACAACCCTATTTCATCTTCTATCCATCCTACAGAAAATGAAATCACAGCGCATGTGTACGTACGGAACACCATCTCCACGCCGTGGTGTAATCTGTTTTCCACCACCACCTTACTTGGATGGGTATAATGGTGTAAATAAATAACTATATATGATTATTTTAAAGTGATATTGATTCTTAAATATTATACATACACTTCAATACAATTCCACGATCATGGGAATGATATCATCGCGCGTGCGTATGTACGGCCTACCATCTCCACGATGTGATGAGACTCATTCGACATGATATTCATTGAATAATTATTATATAAATGGATTGAATGAATAAATATGATATATATTATACTAAAAAAATTCTTTAAATGATATATCTATAACCTAAAAATAATAATAAGAATTTATTTGACAAAACACGCATAAGAACAGAAAGCAGTGAACACCCGAATAACGAGTAACAATGAAATATTACCAATAAGAAGATAATAATATGACCATATATGATATCATAACAATGAATATGATTATTTAATATGTCAATGACATTATTTAAATCATTATACAGGAGGTTTGGATACGTACGAAGCATATCAGACCTAAGGTAAGGGAAAATCTCACAATCACATTTTTATCCGAGATTGTTAGTACTTCAGAATTTACTGGGGCATGTTTATCATCAACACCCATGTTTTCTCAAAATATAATATTATTTCTATCCTCATATACCTATTGGTGAATTTTTACAAAAATATATGAAAGTAATATTTTGTCGTTTTTAGCACGAGATACATTTTGACTTTTCCTGCCAAAGTACGAGAAGAATGTTTTTTTACAAATACGGCATGAATGTATTTTTATGATTTTATAGAACATTATTTCCGTGAAAATGAAATTAAAAGTTTTCATGTTTATTTTTAATTAACATTATTTAGTTTAAAATGGTATTACATGTTAAGAAGGGAAAAATGTTTTTGAAGTCAAAATGATATTTTCCTCAAGAATGGAGGTCAATTGTTTTATCAAAATTATTTTCCATATAAGATAAATTAGGGTTCTATTTCTATCCCAATTTTTACATTGATTTTGATTATGTTCTAATGGAATTATTTTTATGAAGTCCTTTTATTTTATATGGTTTATGTTATGAGGGAATGATGTTTAAGATTCCCATTTTTATTACATGGGTTATGCTATGATATATGATTTATGATTTTGTGGGACACATAAGAATGGTTTCATTATGAGATGGGTGGGACCTATATATCCCTATAATTCATTGGGTAATGATTTATATCTCATGAGATATACATGGCTAGAACAGAATGTTAATCTGGTTTAGTGACACAGGACTGGAACGAGGAGTGAACTCGATTCATTAAGGGATTTTTTCCACTATGATGGTCATGGCATCAATGCCTTGGCTACTGTGGAAATCATATCAAGTGCTTAATGGTTTTCCACAATTACATGATTTACATTCTGGAATTATGTAAATCAGGATATAAGTAATAATATCAAGAACAAAAAGTCGAAAACGCACAATAAATGAAACGATTTTACCCAAAACGCTGCTTTAACATGGAATTTACAAAAGAACGGGCAATATAAAGTCATAAGTCAACCATATATGATATTATAACAATGAATAAGACTATGTAATAAGTCAACGACATTATTTAAATCATTATACAGGAGGTTCATATACATATGAAGCATATCGGACATATGGTAAGGGATAACTTTTCCAATCTCATTTTTATCCGAGATTGTTTATTTGTAAGTATTTACTGGGGTTATAATTATCATCCATGTCCCTATTTTCTAAAAATGGTTTCATGTATGTTTAATGTCTTTTTTACCATTTTTGACTTTTACTACATGGTATGTAAGTAATATATCTTTTGTTTACCATACGAGTTAATTTTTTTCTTTTCTGGCAAAAGTATAAGAAGAATGTTTTTTTTAAATTATACAGCATGAACTGATTTCTATGGTTCCATAAAGCCTTATTTTCATGAAGCTTCCTCTACAATATTTCATGATTATTTTCAAAAAAAAATCATTTCTTTTAAAATTGAATGGAATTTTGTGACAAGAAAATTATTTTTAAGAAGAAAGTATATTTTCCTTAGGAATTCATTTCAAGTGTTTTGTGAAAACTATTTTCCATCTAAGATGACATTATTTAGTTTGATTATGTTTCAAGTATATTGTCTCTATTATTTACATGGTTTGATTCTTCTTATGATGATATAATATCGATTTGTTTTATATGGATTACATTATGATGGGATGATGTTTTTGAAACCCATTTTATTCATTGGGTTATGATGAATGATTTATGTTTATTTTGTGGCACAGGTAAGAATGATTTCATTATGAGACGGGTGGGACCTACATCTACCTCCAATGCATTGAGTAAAGATTTATATCTCATGAGATAGACATGACTGGAATGACAAGTTAATATGGTTCAGTGATACATGACTAGAACGAGGAGTGAACTCGATTCAGTAAGGGACTTTGTCCACTAAGATGGTCTTGGCAGCAATGACTTGGCTACTATGGAAATCATAACATGTGATTAATGGATGCCCACCAGGTACCACCAGTTTCTCCCGCAGACATGTGGGCCCACCCCAGGGTCCACCCACATGCCTAAACGAGTCATTTGACTAATGACTATCCCCACAGGACAACACATATTCTTTATAGTGTGCTTTGTCCTCACTCAAACACACCCTTGGGAACTTCCCAGAAGGTCACCCATCCTGATCACTACTCCATGCCAAACACGCTTAACTGTGGAGTTCTAATCAGACAGGCTTCCGAAAAGAAAGGTGCACCTTATTAACGTGAGTCATATCATTTAGTCATTTAACTCTTTATCATTTTGAGGGGTTACAATCACCCCCCCCCCCCAGAGAACAACGGCCTCGTTGTGGGCCCTACATCTCAACCCAGGCAGTGCACCACACTTAAGGATGGATACCACCTCTGATACCAAATGTAGAGACTCAAAGATTAACATACATGGACATTCCATTACTTTTGTAGAATACTTAATACATAACAAAAACCAACACTCAAGGTCCATAATAGTTTAGTGTCTTTGGAATCTCGGAACTTAATCTTCAAATCATGGTGAAAGATCTTCAATATCTCCCATAAAGATCTTCCCCTTTTCTTTTCATACCTAAAACCTTTCTTTATATCCTGGGGAAAAGAAAACATATAATGGGTGAGGTCAAATGCTCAGTAAGGGTAAACATGGAGAAAATAAAACAAACCATATACATTTGAACTTAAAAACATGACTGTAAGGTATAAACATCAAAATCGTGAGAAATGACATAAAATATGGTAGTACATAAGGCACAGATCATAATGGAACATCATTCATGATAAAATAGCATGGTAATAAAACAAGCAATTGCGGCATCCATTAAGCACATGTTATGATTTTGATAGTAGCCAATGCATTGCTGCCAAGACCATTTTAGTGGACAAATTCCCTTACTGAATTGAGTTCACTCCTCGTTCTAGTCATGTATCACTGAACCGGATTAATTTTTCATTCCAACAATGTCTATATCATGAGATATAAATCCTTACCCAATGCATTTGAGGGAGAAATAGGTCTCACCCATCTCATAATGAAATCCTTCTTATGTGTGCCACAACATAAACATAAACCATTCATCATAACCCAAAGAATAAAATGGGTTTCATAAACATCATCCCATTATAACATAATCCATAGAAAACAAATGGGTATCATTTCATCATAAGAAAAGTTAAACCATGTAAATCATAGAGACATTATACTTGAAACATACACATATGAAATAATGTCGTCTTAAATGGAAAATGGTTTTGATAAAACACTTGAAATGATTTCTTGAGGAAAATATCATTTCTTCTTCAAAATCATTTTTTTCACAAAATTCCATGAAATATTAAAAGAAATAGATTTTGTTGAAAATAGTCATGAAATATTGTATAGTAATATTCATGAAAATAAAGCATTATGAAACCATAAAAATCCATTCATGTTGTATAAGTTAAAAAAACATTATCCTCGTACTTTTGCTGAAAAAGTCAAAAAGTACCTCATATGGTAAACTAAAGAAAGATTCCTTACATACCATGTAGTAAAAGTCAAAAATGGGTAAAAAGGACTTTAAAAATAAATGAAACCATTTTTAGAAAATAGGGACATGGATGATAAATATAACCCCTATAAATACTTACGAATAAAGAATCTCGGATAAAAACGAGATTGGAAAAGTTATCCCCTTACCATATGTCTGATATGCTTCGTATGTATCCGAACCTCTGGTATAATGATTTAAATAATGTCATTGACTTATTACAGAATCATATTCATTGTTAATATATCATATATGGTTCACTTATGACTTTATATTACCTGTTCTTTTGTGAATTCCATGTTAAAGCAGTGTTTTGGGTAAAATCGTTTCATTTATCGTACGTGTTTTGATTTGTTGTTCTTTATATTTTTACTCATATCCTGATTTACCTAATTCGAGAATGTAAAACGTGATTTTTATATCATATATATTAAGTATCTATATATATAATACATAGATAAATGAAATGAAACACACCGTTCATGGAGACAGTAGGTTGTACGTACGCATGAACTCTGTTTTTCGTTCCTTATTAACTTGAATCGAAGTAAGTAGATGACATATATATATATAAATAAATCAAGTAGAATTATTATGGTATATATACCATTATTATTCATTATATATACTTTATAATCATTCATGAATGGTTAACATGGAGAATGAATCTCATCGCATCGTGGAGACAGTAATCCGTATGTACGCACGAGTGATGATATCGTTCCCATAATTATTGAATGGAATTGGAGTGGATGATATAATATATCAGAATCAGTATGATGTTATAATAACCATATATATTTATTATTTACACCATTTTAACCATCCAAGTAAGGTGGTGGTGAGAAAACTGATGACACACCGGCATAGAGACTGTATTCTGTACGTACACATGCACGGTGATTTCATTTTCCGTAGGATGGATATAAGGTGAAATGGGGTTGTTTCATATTTATAATAACAAATCAGTATATTAGTGATACTGATGTAATTAGTTTATAATGAAACAACTAATGAAGGAGATTTTGAAGAAGAATGAAACTTGAAAGAATTGGTAGAAGTGATTACCTCTTCTTCGACGCGGCTCCTCTTATCCTCCTCTTAGGGCACTAAAGTTGGACATTAAAGAATACCAGGACCTCTAGTATGTTTCTATGGAAGTGTAGAAGTGAAATGGTCAATTTTTTTCTGAGATTTAAGGCTCAAATGTGTGTGAAGAGGAGAGGGAAGGAGGTGCCCTTATATAGGAGAGGAGAGGGCCACATTTGAAAACCTTAAATATATTAATTAATAACAAAATGAAACCCCACGTAAAAACCTCCAAAAATGACTAAATTCAAAGAAGAGATTATATCGAGTTGTAATCGCATCAACCAATAAAATTTAGATATGTTTTATGTTTTTTTAATCCTTATCAACCTGATTTATCATTATTTAATCTATTTAATTTTATTTGGGGTAATAAACTTCTAAATTTTAAATTGTTATAAATACATACTAAAAAGATATTAATTTGACATAATTGGATACATTATAACCCTTTAGACCATATAACCTTTAATTTGTAGTTTTTAAATATTTTTGTGATTTTTAAATAATTTAATAATATGTTATTTTTATAAAATATCAATAGTGTCAATTTTGACACTATTCATTATTTGAATTTAAATAAAAAACACACAGAAGGTATGTTCGAAAAAAATATATAATAGATTTATATCATGTCATGTTCATCAAAAAAATTCACAGGGGACATTAATTTGTTCATATATTATTTATTTTAATATTTTTAAAACCAATTATTTGGTATATCTCTTAATAAATTAATTACTAAAACATTTTTGTATAATTATATAATATAATTATTTGTTGCATAAAAATTAAAAATAAAATTATATGATGAATATAGATATAATACCTTTCATAATAATATTTTTACTCGATTTTATCATCTTAAAATCGCATCATTTAAATTTCTATATTTATTAAATTATGAAGGTGACATCTTTGACATCATTTAAAATAAAATAATATAAATTTCATAATTGGTTTTATAAGGCTCCAAGTGGTCCAAAAATCGACCCTTGGATTCATAGGATATATATATACTTGACCAATATTTTTTTGTCATGTTTCGGGTACTTTTGATAGGTACTTTTATTTTAATAAAAACTATATTATTGATTTTTCACTAAATAAATAATTTCTTCATCATTAATGTATATGCTATTTAGGTAATTAAATATTTCTTAAAAATTACATATAAATTACCATGATAACGAAAAATGTTTTAGATTTCAAATGAGCATTTATAATTGAATTTATATTCTGTATAAGATTATATTAAAAATAATCTATTTATTAATGTTTGAGTGAAACATTTCACTTTCCATTAAATAAAATAAATAAAAGGTCTTAATCAAATACAAGTGGATTACATTAGATTCCATTTAGACCCAAATACGATTTAGGGTAAAATAGAATCATCCAATTATATTAGAACGGGTGTTAGGGTAATTTTATAATATTATATTTACCCTTAATTACCCGATTTACCTTCAACTACGGTAAGTAAAATTTACCATAGTTACTATTCAAAATGACTAAAAATAAAAAGTAGCTTAATAACATAATTTGGACTTACTGATTCCAAATATGGAATCCATTTTTACAAATGAAAATCATAGAAGTTGCAGAAATTAATTTAAAATCAATCCCGTTGTTAAGAAAACGAGTTTTAAAAGTTAAAACATAGCAAAAGATTGAAATGATTTTACCTATGAATTCAATGTAAAATAAATTCTAATGACATACATTATATTAAATGGTAAAAATATATTGTATTTATACCTTAAAACCATTTAATATTATAATTTTACCATATAAATTATTACCATGAAAGAACTTGTTTTTAATTAAAATATAGCGTGTTTTTACTATTCATTAAAATATGAAAGTTATTAGAATAATATGAAAAATTAATCCAAAGTAAATTTTTATATCCTGATTCAGAGAATAATTTTAGTTTTTCAAATTTAACTTATAAACTTGTCAAAAACTAGATTTAATGTGGGTGCGCCATCAAAAGGCGGCAAAACTGCATTTTTTGAAAAATACTTATTTTACTCGAAAAATTTATTTTGTTCTCATACGATGTTATAGAAAATGTGTAAGATGAATAATAATGTTATAACATTCAAAATGTAGTTAATACTATTCATAATAGCTAGTTCATAATAATATTATAACAATATATCTTTTTTTAGTGAAACCCGGTATTGCGTACAACACACGCTATCGAGGAAGGTCGCGATTGAGTGTAATGCAAGCCAAGTCAAGGTTGAGTGTAGTGCAACGTTAGATTTCAAAGAAACACGTTGTTGCGTATCAGGTATGCTATAAAACATTGCAACCCCTTGAAAACAAAATTTATATTTAATTCATAAATATTAATAAATATGAAATATGTCTTATTCTTTATTTACATGGAGTGTTACAATAAAAGGACTTGAAACACTCTAAAAGACACACTTTCACTATAACACATCAAAAAAAATTATCTAAAAAATTATACTCTAAATAACTAAAATATGACCCTATAATACAACCAAATATATAATTTACTATAATTAAGCAGTTATACCATGTCATAGTTGGAAAAAATCTCATTCAATTATCGAATCAACAAATCCTCATGTATCTTTTTATTCTGGGTCATATTTCCAAAAATCAGAAATAATGAAATAACATGGCCCCAGAATATATTCCCTCAATAATAAGTTATTCCAATATTCTATTTGATGAATTTTTCATCCATATATTGCTCCATGTGATCTAAAATAATGATGTATGAAGGGTCTAACACTTTTTTCTACAACTGATTGATTTAAAATGCATTATTCATAGCACTCAATTTTTCATGTAATAGTAATAGATTTGAGATTTATCTAAATGATAGATGAACTTATATAATCCTATTTATTTTGAATCTTGATAATGAAACATTATACCATTTTTTTGATCATATCTCATTGATTCTATATTGTTATACAACAGTACAATTTAATCCTCCATTGATCAATTATTGAATGTTCCTTTATAAATATATGATCCTAGATTGTGAACCATATATGTAATAAAAATAGATCGATATTAATTTTTATATCATTAAACCCAATAAATTTCCTTCAGAATTTTTTGAATCCTCCTAGAAATATCATAAAAATACTATTCCCTACCCCATAAGCAGCTCCATCTTCCACCCGAAATAGAGGGGAATGACATGGCCACACATAGAGTGATTTAAGATTACCTATCCCATCTATTTCCTAGTGAATATTATTTAATTATAAATTATATAAATTAATAAATTTTTCCCATTAACCATGGTAATAAGAAACAATTCCCTAATAATGTTATCCATGATCTGATTAATTTTCTTTGACAAGCCACATTTCTATAGATAATAAATTGTACTAAACACCAAAATTGTATTCATTTATATGATAATGTATTACAAAAACCATTATTTAAACCAATAATTTCAATTTTATGTCACTAATGTTAGTACATAATGAATCTTATTTGCATACCTTATATATAAAATTTCCAACTATTCAAAAAAATTTATCCCTAAAATATGTTTTTAAATGATTTTTTTTGGTTTTTATCCACAACAAAAATACTTATTTCATTATTTGGAATTATTTTATTAAATACACCATTATATCTATGGAAATAATATCTCACACTAGAAACAAGAAAAATATGAGTTGTGACATTCATGTTTTCCTCTTATGCCTTTATTTTTTTCTAACTAGAATGAAATTTTGGAACATACTCCACCACATGTAAATTAATTTCCTGCTACCACACCTAATATTTCATGTCCTCATATATCTTATTAAAACTATATTATACTACCATATTAATATGATGAAATGTAGTTGACACCTCCAATCACATAAAGAATAAACAACCAATGATATCTGAAAATATACTTTCTAATCTAATTCTTATAACCATTAATCTATGGAATATCCACTATTTAGTGAATCCCACAAAGATATGCATTATGAATTTAGAAATTTTACTTCCCAGACCATGTCCCATAACGTTTATGTATGAAAAATTCATGATTAGATAATCTAGTCAAGCATAATTGTAATATCTAATCATATCTCTGTGAAAAACTTAGAATTTATCATTCATGTTTTTCTTCATAGTCCACATTTCTTTTTTACCTTATCACCCATCAAATTTCATACTATATTTCATTTCTTCGTTACATATTCTTTATTGGTGTATAAATTTCTGAAATGACTTTTGATTGTTACTTTCATGTATTTATGTCATTTTTTATGTAGATGATAAAAAACTCTTCGAGTAAATATACAGTAAAACGTGTTTATGAATAACTAGATGTGACATGTTTTAATTTTTTGGAAAACACTTTTCAATAATTAGATATTATGTAGGTTAATTTTAATTAATTCACTTGAAAATATTGTTATATATAAACCAAAACATGATACGATTTGATATATAAATACCCAATTAATAGACAAGAGAGATAATAATAAATTAAAAATACATAAACTATTTTAGGAAAGTTCAAGAGGGGTTTCATTTTAATCTTATTCTTCTATTCCACAATATAATTATAGAATTATAAATCCAAATAAATGAATGTACTTTTAAATAAATTTCATCATTTGTGAAGATGATCATGATAAATCTGGGATAAGTCATCTCTAATAAAAGTTCATTACAAATAAATTAGACACCTCAATGACATTTCAATACATTCAATGATACTACTTATTTGATCATAGGATTGAATGATTTCTCATAAGATGACATGAAAAATTGTTTTCACCTAATAAAATAGAAATGTGAAGTTATATAATTTTTTATTATGATAATGATTTAATATTTACAACAAACTATTCATAATTTTTTTTCCAAATGAGAATTTTTCATGACTACAATAATATATCCCTAAAAAATAATATAAAAAATGATTCAATATATTGATTAAATATGTGATTCATCAATCCCATGAAAATGGATGAATTGTTACTGAGATTAAATTAAATAAAAAAATATACATTATGGTCATACCTACATAAAAATTATATAATTTATATGTCATCATTCTTAACCATGACTTGAGGTTATTTCGAATTCGAGAAAAATCATAGAAACCCATCATGAGTCCAAAAGATGAATTAAAAAATAATCAATTTTTGAATGATTTAATGTATTCATTAAATCCTCTAACTAAATATCATTATCCTATAGTATATCTAGAATAATATTATATGAAGAATATGAAACTGGATTTACACATAGAAAAATATTAATAAAAAAATATGTCAATCACATGTGTGGTGTTCTATTGAAATAATTGGGGAAGCCATGAAAATAGAATCATATAATGTATTTTAATTTAACCATATCTACCATATCTATTACTCATTTGACTATCACAACGAAGTAATAATAATTATTACTAGAACCTAATATTATATTAAATAATATTCTATAGAAGACATACCATTTACCCTTGAAAATAAACTTGTCACTCATGAAAGTTAATAATATATAAATCTAATCATAAAACTCATAGTTATTTTGTAAAAAAGTCATAAATTCACACATTGTGATGGAATCAAACATGAATATGTCATGGAAGATCATTTGACATGATATTTTTGTGTTTCTTATTCGAATATTGCATTATTGATTTATAGATTTTGAACATACCTAACAACTATTGGGAACATGGATACATGTGGTATGATGAAATATTTCTACTTGAAAGCATAATTTATCTACAATGTTTATAATTCATTTCATTATAGTTTTTTATGAATATTACTATGGAGTTTATGGTTCCTCTTCCTTTCACTCAGCCCATTTGTCTCTTCCCATACTATAGATGTTGGGTTTTCTTTATCGGTTCCTTCCTTTCCAAGTTATTCCCTCAACCATATTATTTTTATCACTATTTTTATGATTTTACTTTTTGTTGAATATCATATCCATGGGAATGGTTCTCTAATAACCACTTATTTTAACCGATCATTGTACAGTAAACACCACATTTGGTTATGTTTTGGTGTATTCAAGGTGTTTTCATGGTGGTTCGGTGATGACAACAAGGATTCATGGATCAGTGACACTTCAATAGACTATGTTTTGACTTGTTATTTCATGATTTATGTCATAATATATTCCATAATCACATGGGGTTCATAAAAATTTCTTGGAAACATGTTCTATTAGGTAATCATTTCATTTTGTTGGATGAAATTTTGATTCACAGTTTGTGTGTGTCCTATATCCATCTAGCATCTCGTTCCACGATCTCGGTCTTTCTGGTTTTTTTGGTATCTTAATTCTGGTAATTGTACATTTATTTTGGTAAATTTGTTTATGGTCACTACTCATCCCCATAAATAATGGATTATTAAAAAATCATAAAAGATAATTTAGAAAGAGAAATCCTAATTTCTCTGCTAAAAAATATTTAAAAATTATATCATAAAATGTTGAAAAAAGTTTAGAATCGTGATTAAATATACCAAAAACTATATAAGGTTTTATATATTATTCTCATGGATACTTATATAATATAAAAAATATCCCTAATTCAAATATTTGTGTTGTCATCCTATTTAATACAGTGGTTCTAGTTGATATCAATGAGTGGTAATAGATTTAGTTGATGTGTTACAAGACTATTGGAGTGAACTATAATCTCCAAAATTTTCATGTTGGCTCTACAACACTTGTATCTAAGTGTACCTACCCGCATAGATGCACTATGTGGGTTATAAAAATATAAATCTAGGTTTCTTGGTCTCCCAATCCTAATATCATTTTGAAGTTACCAAAAAATGGTCATCTAGGGGTAATTATAAACACATTATAAGCACCTAAATTTCACCACTGTCAAACCCATAAAGGAATGTATCGACGTATCCTGGAAATGTGAATCTCTCATTCTAAGATAGTGTTATCCTCAGAATTTATTTTTATCACCACTTGAACAATTACATTAACTCTTATTAGTAAATATACATATATTTACAAAATTTCTCAAGACATCCTTTTTAGACACTAATTTTATATTCTTCATACAAACTTATCAAAAAGGTTAAACATCACTACTCTTTATTGTATGTCCAATAACTTTCATCATCAATAGTTTATTTTATTTTAAAACAGGAAGGCACGAGGGCCATGGAGCATGAAGCATACAAACATGAGGCCTATGGGGGCCTAAAATAAAGAAGGCCAAGGGCTTCCCCTCTAATCAAGTTAACCCCATCTAGTTTCAAGGTTTGCCAATTGTAGAGGTAGACGCTCTCCAAACCCAGGACATCAAGAGATGTAAGATGGTCCACAACTCGGTTACCCTCCCTCAAGGTGTGAACGACGTTAGTATTATTGTTAATCAAGCCTCTTCACTTTTGGATGGTGTAGATGATGGACCATGGGACGGGGCCCCTACCATTTAGGGCATTGTGGAGGATCTTCGAGTCAGTTTCAGCCTCCATAAGAACAACCTTCCTTTGGTGGAACAAGGAGAGGCCTGAGAGAAAAGATTTTGCCTCAGCCTGGAGAGAGGAGCCTTGGCCATGGCGGGATGAGATAGCCAGGATGACGGAGCCAGAATGGTCGTGGACAATACCTCCCCCACAAAGAGCTCCCATAATGGAAGACCTGTCTGTGTTGAGTTTAAGGCCCCTGGAGGGGGGTTCCAGCAAACCCAATGACCACTGGCATTGTGTGAACCAGGTAGGCCATCAAGGGCATATTTCTTAAGCCAATGGAGAGTGGGAGCCTTTCTCCAGTGTCTGAGGAGCCCGACCAGATCAATGAGTATGTTTCTCTTTCTTAGTATGATGTAGTGGTCGGTAGTAGGAGACCCTTCATACCTGGCTTTATTGCGGGCCTACCAAATAATCCAACAGCCTATGAGGAGGACAATAGAACGGGCCATCTTCTCGGGACCCCACTTGCCCACGCCATGGAACCATTGGTCCAGGAAAGGCCGATCTTCCATATCAGGATCATGCAGCGCAGTGTGCTCCCCAAAGTGGCCCCAAACCGCCCTCGCCCATTTTCCCTCAAAAAAGAGATGACCAGCACTTTCCTCCTGATGATTGCCGCAGAAGGAGCATCTAGAAATGAGCGGGATGCTACACCGCTTGTTATGCTGGTCCATGGGAATTGCTCTGTTTCTTATCTGCCACAGCAGGAAATTGTATTTCGAGGGACTGCACTTGGGCTAGAGGATGTCGTCCCACCTCTCGGTATGAACAGGCGCCTCAAAGATGCGCCAGAATTCCCTTGAGGAGAAGGCCCCTAAGGATGAGGGGGTGAAGACGCAACGGTCCGGGTCTGAGCTCAAATCACTGAGGTCAAAAACCTCACGTTGGCTTCCATTCAGCACTGCCTTGATGAGGGTTGGGTACGAACTGGCCTCCCTGAAAGAGATCGAGGGGGCGGGAGAACCCGGAAAGCCAAAGACACCCCGGCCCAATCTTGATGCCAGAAGGAGAGGTCTCCCTTCCCAATGATCTAGCGCGAGTGAGGAAAGAGGAAAGAGATCAGAGGAGATATAACTGACCAGAAGGGAGCACCGTGGATACTCGCCAAAGAAAGGGTTCCAGAGTGGTGGACATGCATTGTTGCGCCCCAAAGAGTGCGCTGCTCCAGGACCTCCTACGCCAGTTTGCCGTGAATGCAGAGAATAATGGCTTCAAGACTCCAATCATTGATTCCTCCTGCATTGGCAGGACTTGCCACCCTGTACCAGGAGGCCCAATGGCATTTTCCCTCAGCCTAAGGGTCCCAAATAAACATGTCCAGAAGCTTGTGGATATTGTTGATGACTCCTTCAGGAACCTTAATATTAGAGAGGACATGGACTAGGGTGGCCAGAAGAACACTGTTGATCAGAGCAATCCTCCCTCCAAACGAAAGAAATCTGTTTTTCGAGTTGTGTATCTGGTCCGTAATCTTAGAGATGAGAAAATAAAAATCCCGGATGCGGAGGCTGCTGGGGGAGATTGGCACTCCGAGGTATTCCATAGAGAAGTTGCCCTGTTGCATGGCAAGGCTGTGCTGAACTTCAGCTGACCGACAAGAGGAGAATCTATTGGAGATGTAGATGTAACTCTTCGACTTGTTGATCATTTGACCACTGCAGTGGCAGTAGTCCTCCATCACCTTTGAGATACCTCTGATCGACTTTTTTCTGGCGTTCAAGAACAATACAGTGTCATCCGCAAACATCAGGTGGGAAATGTGGTCGGACCTCAACTTTCTATGGTAGGTGAAGACCTCTCCTCTGGCCACGCTCCTATGGATGAGGCGACTGAGGACGCCTTGGCAGAGGATGAAGATGCTTGGCAAAATGGGGTCGCCCTGTCTGAGGCTACGGGTGGTCTTGAAGAAGCTGAAATACTTCCCGCCGAAGGTGACCGTCAGCCACGAGGACGCGCCTCACGCGCCGCAACTATTTCAAAAATTTTCGACCGTTATGTCCTCTCCTTCAGGGGCGCCGGTCTCCTCAGCCCTTCTGCCCTCCGATCCCGTATCTGCTCCCCCCTTCCCTGTCTCTCCACCCGGCCTCTGTTGCCTTCATGGGTCGTCCTCTCGGCCTCCCGAGGCTCCTTCTTCGGCCTTGGGGGCGTCCTCTCTCGCTGGCCTCATGGCCCCCTCTTTCAAGGATGGTATTTGCGGTTCGCTCCGTGCTCCACCCTGTCACGCTTTCCCGAAGGTGCGGTTCCCTTCGCAGGTATCTAGGGAGGGCACACGTGTTTCTCTAGATATCCCCGAGACGCCTTTTGTAGAGGCGTCTGCATGCCTGAAGTGGACCCTTGTCGCCCTCTTCGGGGCTGTGAAACCTCCGCTCCCGGTGTTTCAACGCTTCGTCGCCTCATGGGGACTCAGTATCGCGGTGAAAATCTCCGTGATCCACAGGAACTCGTTTTGTCTGGTTTTCGGTTCGGTAGAGGATTTTTCCCTTGCTTGGTGCCATGCCCCCCGCTCCTTTAATCGCTGGAGCTTCACCCTATCCAGGTGGTCCCTTGAAGTTCACAGGGGTAAAGAAAGCTCGATAGCCACAGTCTATATACCTCTTCCCTGGATCCCGCTCCCGTTTCAGGATGGTGGTATCCTTAAGGCGATTCGAGACTCTCTCGGTGTCTTCCTCTGCGGTGACGACAGGACCAAGAGTTGGTCGGACGTGTCGGTAGCCCGCATATGTGTGGAGTTGGATCTGGCCGACCCCCCGCCGGAGAAGATCTACCTCCGGGTGGAGAACGACATCAGCTGGACCCAGGATATCAGCTACCCCATCTTTCCCATGTTCTGCTCTCACTGTCTTTTACAGGGCCACTCCGTGCAGGCCTGCTGAAATCTTCGTCAAGGGGAGAGGCGGCCCCCGCTCAGGAGCTCTGCTTCCAGGGCCCGCTGGCCGCCTCCCAGCCCCCTGTTTGTAATGGCTTTCCACTAGAGGCCCATCAGCCCCCTGAGGCTAGAATGGTGGTGCACCAGTCCTTGCCCCCGATAGACCCTGTGTCTCCACTGGAATCCCTGGCCACGGGAGGCAGAATGGAGATCATGTACCCTCTCTTGTTACCAAGGTGCATGCCCAGCCATTTGCTTGATTCAGCATTAAATCGGCTCCTCTCCACCCTGTTCTTCCAAGGGGCCCTCCCAGAGGAGGGAGTCCATGGCATTTGGTCCAGCTCTCCAGCACGCCTAGCCCTGCCCCCTGCCCCCAAGCCCCTGATATGCAACCCTCCAGAGGTTCCGGAAGGGAGCCTTGGCTCGATTGAACCTGTAGCCGCCATGGCTCCGGGCTTGAGCGAAGGGTCTCCTATTCCCAGGCTACCCATTCCAGCATTTGTCAAATCCCACTCTGGAGTCCGCCAGGCACCCTCAACCCCCTCTGCTAGCTCGGGGGATGGTTTATCAACCCAAGGCGCCAAAGCTCTTGAGCGAGGTCCTACCCCGCCCTCCAGAGCCCGCCACCGGCTCTCTGTCAGGTCTCAGGTGGTCATCTATCCTCCCCACAGGCTGGTCCACTTCGCATGAGTGTGTACGCGATCAAGAGCCAAGTATTCTACGGAGCGCTTTCCCTCCTTTTTCACCAAGGCGCAAACTTCTGGAGCCAAACCCAGAACCCTATTCAACCAATGAATCCCATCATCATATGGAATGCCCGCAGACTTGGTGCCCGGGCCAAGGTGGACTTCCTCGCGGGAGAAGTCCGGAAACACAAAGCCAAAGTGGTTGCTATCCTCGAGCCCAAGAAGAACCCTGCTAGACTCAGTGAACTCTGCATGAAACTTCGTTTGCAAGGCCACATGCATGCCAACCCCACCAACCGGCACGTCTGGATTTTCTAGCACAAGGACATCAAAGTCGATTTGATTCGGGCCGAAGACCAATTCATTACCTCGAGAGTGACTCAAGGCACTACCTCCTATTTCATGTCCTTCATTTACGGGAGCTGTGATCCCCATGTACGGGTTGACTTATGGAAGGACCTCATTGACTTCGACCTAGGCGGCCATCCCTGGTTCGTCGAAGGAGATTTTAACGTTGTCGCCTATCCAGAGGTGAGGGTAGGCAGGGGAATCATTCAATGGAAAGCCAGTATGGACTTCACCCAATTCATGGCTGGGAATGGTCTTTCCGACCTCGGCTTCTCAAGCGACCGTTTCACTTGGTGCAACAACAGAAAGGGTCCTTATCACTCGTGGGGCTGTTTGGATCGATGCCTGGCCAACATGCAGGGCATTTCTGAGTTCTCCAATGCAAAGGTCTGACACCTCGTCCGGGGACTCTCCGACCATTCCCCCATCCTGGTATCACTTGATCCGGGACAGCCTCCCCGTGCTGGCTTCCGCTTCTACCGTCACTGGATTGGCACTTCAGGGTATCAAGATCTGGCGAGGGCCATCTGGGTGGAGCCTGCTCAGTGGAAAGCATGGGTTGGTTTACACAACAAGCTGAGACGGCTCAAGGTCAAGATGTCAGCATGGGCCAATGAGCTCCCCCCTCCGGACTGCGAATCTGTTGCGGCCATGCAAGATGTCGAGCATCTTGAGACTAACCTGGAAGAAGTATGGGATGACAGGATCTTCGAGGAGCTTGCCATCAAAAAAGACGCCCTAGCCATTTTGATGATCAAACATGAACAAGAGGCACGAGACCAAGCCAGAGTCAAATGGCTCCGTGAGGGAGATAGGAACACTGCTTTTTTCCACGCCTGCATCAACGAGAGGAAACACCTAGTTAAACCTAAATTTTTGTTGGATGATCACTACTACAAATTTGGGCTATTGCCACGGACCTATAGCCACAATTTTATAGGTCCGTGGCTATAGGTTTCATACTGCCACAAATTTTTTTCCAATCCGTGGCTAAATCCACGATTCCGTTTTTTCCCCAATCCATCGGGCTTCCTCCATGCCTCGTGTTTCCTCCTCCCCGAGCCCTCCTCCTCACCGCGCCCTCCTCCTCCACGATGCCTCCACGCCGCGCCCTCCTCCTCCCCGACGCCTCCTCGTCGCGCCCTCCTCGCCGCACCCTCCTCCCCGACACCTCCTCGCCGTGACCCTCCTTCCCGACGCTACCCTCACTAGCAGCACCTCTCCAGCGATTCCCCATGGTGGACGACCTCCCCTCCCTTGTGCTCCCTCGCCAGCCGCGGCCTCCCCTCCCAGCGCGCACGCCTCCGGCGCCCCACCTCCTTGCGCGCACGCCTCCGGCGCACCTCCTTGTTGGCCGGTCCACCTCCGGTGACCGGACCCCTCCTGGTCGAGCCCTCTTAGCACCGCCACACCAACTCCACCTTGGGTAGACCCTCCATCTTTACTAAATTTTTTATCATTATTATTTTGGGAGATCCAAACGATGGCGCCCAGTCCCATCCTCCGTCTCCCCCACTTCCTCCTCCTGCTCTCCCCGCTGTTGTTCACACGCCTCGTCGTGCCGTACTCGCATTCTATCGTCGACCACATTCCCGGATTCGAAGGCCCCCTTCCCTTTTATTTCGAAACCGGGTCAGTCACCAACACACCCACTCTTCGCTTCCATTCCTCTCTATCTACTGTGAAATACATGTGGAGTGGGTGAGGGAGCTTGCAGGTACATTGGTTTGGGTGAATCCGAAGACGTGCAGCTCTTCTACTACTTTGTCAGATCTCAGAATGAACCAAAGAATGACCCTCTCATGCTTTGGCTCACGGGGGGCCCTGACTGCCCATCCTTCACTGCCCTAGATTACCAAATCGGTAGGCTTCGACTCCCCTTCCCTTCACAGCTCTGTGCTTGTTTCATCTGAAACCAGAGAAGGTGAAGCAATTACTCTGTATGCGTGTAAAATGCAGGTCCAGTCTCTTTTAAGACGGAGTGCAGTGGAGTTCTGCCCACTTTGTTTTTCAATCCAAATACATGGACAATGGTATTATTAATTTTTTATCCTCTGCTGATCAAAGAAAGAAGTGACCGATATTGTTATTTTTCTTCAACTTCAGGTATCGAGTATCACATTTATAGATTCGCCAGTTGGTACTGGATTTTCATATCCAACAACTCTCGCAGCTGCATATTCCAGTGACTCTTTTGCAGCAAGCCAACTCAACAAATTCTCATGGATGGTGCAATGGACATTTCCCTGTTCAATTCAGTCTTATTTTCTGCCGTATAATTACGCAACCATTGAGATGGGTGGCCTTTTTATAAATGTTGCAGTGGTTGAAAGATCACCCAGAGTTCATCTCAAATACCTTCTATGTCGGTGGAGACTCTTATTCTGGCATCATTGTTCCGCCAACCTTCTTGAAGATATTAGAAGTTAAAACAACCTCAATTAATTGTGCTATCTTTTTCTCGCTGGTTTCTCTAAGAGCCAAACTTTAATGAATCCTGTTCCTACTTTTTTTCCTTCCATTTTCCTAGATAATGATTTTTCATGTCTTTTAAGATGAAAAATACTTTGCCTTCACATGGGTGATTCAGGAAATGATGAGGGTATGCAACCCACTGTCAATCTCGAGGTTTGTCACAAAAAAAATTCATGCAATCATTCTATAAAATCTTTTCATAATTTTAATTTTTGGATTTGGGTTAATGTAAAAATTATATAAGCAAAATTCTTGATTTCAGGGATATTTACTCGGCAACCCTATAACGGATCGGTTCATTGAAGGCAATTATGCAATTCCATTTGCTCATGGAGTGGCCCTTATTTCTGACGAGCTCTATGAGGTAACCATTGCTGGAGTTTGATCAATACTCAATTGATATTATTGAATTTCAATGTTCAAACCAATTTTCAATTTCAGTCAATGAGGAGAAATTGCAAGGAAAACTATGTCAACATAGATCCCAACAATAAACTTTGTTTGGAAGATATGAAGAGGTTCAACACGGTTTGTGATTTCCACTTAATTTCTATATATACCATAACAATTTTCATCATTAAAACAGAGCCCTTTCTTGGTATTTGCAGTGTATTGAAGGGATTGCTACGTATCAAATTTTGGAATCAACTTGCCTGACGCGACCCTCCTTCCCGACGCTACCCTCACCAGCAGCACCTCTCCGGCGATTCCCCATGGCGGACGACCTCCCCTCCCTTATGCTCCCTCACCAGCCGTGGCCTCCCCTCCCTGCGTGCACGCCTCCGGTGCCCCACCTCCCTGCGCGCATGCCTCCGGCGCCCACCTCCCTGCGCGCACGCCTCCGACACACCTCTTTGTTGGCCGGTCCACCTCTGGTGACCAGACCCCTCCTGGTCGAGCCCTCTTAGCACCGCCACACCCTCTCCACCTTGGGTAGACCCTCTATCTTTGCTAGGTTTTTGATCATTTTCTCACATAAACATACATTTCTAGAATATTCCACCCATTTCACTAAGTAGGTACGCCTAGAACACAAATTCATTATTAATTATTACCTTAAATATCGAAGGTTCGAGATGGGTCTGAGGTATTATATTTAGTTGATTTTTATTATCTTATGCCTTCTATCCTTCTTGGATGAGGTCATAAATGGTTATTGGTGAGATTTTATTATCTTGTAAAATTTTGTTAAGTGGAGCTTCGATTTCTATAGTTGTTACCTAGGGTGTCTTCTTAATAAGAAATGAAATTCTAGGATGTTCATTTTTTATGAGGACCAGTTTTAGGGGCCTCATTATGAAAATAATAGGTTATTTTCAATCCTTGTATAAGGCCTGGTCATTCGAATCCTAGACAAATGGAAACCCAGAACATGTTACCATTGTGAAAAAATTGGTCATCTCAAGAATTTTTGCAAAACAAATGTCCTTATGCAGTAAGGTAGGATCCACAATCACCATGTTTTTTCTCATTCATTTTTATTCTTATAACGGTGTTAGATCTTAACATAAGTCCAAATGGTATGTTTATGTGTCCAAGAGTGATGAGGGGGAGCTAATACTGAATTTCTTTATATTGTAGAGTATGCACTACAAGAATCTATACCATGTCCAGCTACTATAAAGGTATGGTGTTTATTTTTTATCTCTATGTTATTAGAGTTAATTGGTATTGAAGTTACTCATTCTTTTATATCATCAATTTTAGTTGAAATGTAGTTCTTAAATCCAAATACTATATAATTCTTGTTGGATCCATACATGCCTTTAGAAAAGAGGTCCATGTAATGTTTTAAATTTCATGTGTGTTATGTGATGGTTTCCAACTTTGAAGTGGTGTGCGATCTCTTAGTGCATGATCTGGAGGTATTTGACATTATTATTTGAATAGATAGAATGATCGGTGTTATGTACTAGATTGAATTTTCTCATTTTTGAGTTCAGTTTAAATATCTTTTTGGGGTATCTCTTGTCTTTTAGGGTAAGTGGGATTCTAGATTTGGAATAGTAGGGGGGTGTCCAGACGGGGGAGGGGGTGTCCAGATAGGGGGGAGGTGTGTCCAGACAGGGGGGGGGGTGTCCAGACAGGGGGGGTGTCCATACAGGGGGGTGTCCAGCAAGGGGGGTGTCCAGACAGGGGGGGTGTCCAGACAGGGAGGGTGTCCAGACAGGGGGGAGGTGTGTCCAGACGGGGGGGGGGGGGGGGTTGTCCAGATAGGGTGGTGTCTAGACAAGGGGGGGTGTCCAGACAGGGGGGAGGTGTGTCCAGACAGGGGGGGTGTCCAGACAGGGGGGGTGTCCAGACAGGGGGGTGTCCAGACATGGGGGAGGGGACTGGTAGTCTACACATACCCATGAATGATGATTTTATTTTCATGTGTGGTAGTGAAGGAAAATGAAACACGTTGTGTTATAGAGGCGGTAATCCACACAACACAAGAATTACTATTTCCGTTTACTCACATGAAGCCTAAGGCAACATAATGTTCTAGGGTTGGCTAGACCCTGTCAATTCTAGAAGAGGATACACATCATTGTTTCTGAATGGGGGAAAGTCCCCCTTTCTGTTATTTCTCAGTTTCACTTTTTTAATTGGAGCTTCTCAACTCTCTCTAGTTGGAATGGTTGGTAGAATAAACTTGCTTTATAGTGAGCTGGATCCCCAACCTAAAATAATCTTCCCTGGTTTGTAATCCTTTCATTATAGGGTATGAATCTTCTATACTGATGTTTATATGTTGAGAAGGTGTGTGCTCTGACAATTGAATAGAGAGAGCAGCCTGAGAAAATCCAGCTGCAAGTCTGTCATCCATATCAACTGTTTTCAATAATCTTGAGGTAATGAACTCCAAAAGAGGGATTCAGACAGCAGATTTAAATAAAAAGAGAGAATATAATCCGATGCCTCTTGGAAAATTAATGATTCTTTAGAAAAATAACTTAGTATTTCCGCACCATTAGAGTTACCAGTTTCAGCATGAACACATCCTTGGGATTCTTATTCCTCTACTAAGTCTTCCTAAGATTTACTAGTAGCAGAATTGTTATCCCAGGTGACCTCTTTTTAATATTCTTTGTATTTTTTTCTAACATAGTGTTTGGTATTAATATTTTTCCCTTTCAGAGCATCTTTCAACGAAGTATTAATAGAGGATGTCTTGCAGAATTTCTGTACAATTCTGCACTTATCAGGGGGTCTAGGGGGGGAGGGAGGGGTGTCTGGGGGGGGGGGGGGGGGTCCATGGGGGGTGTCTAGGGGGGAGGGAGGGGTGTCCATGGGGGTTTTCTAGGGGGAGGGGAGGGGTGTCCAGGGGTGTTGTCTAGGGGGGGATGTGCAGGGGGTGCAAGGGGGGATGTGCAGGGGGGTGCAAGGGGGGATGTGCAGGGGGTGCAAGGGAAGCTATACTGGGGGGGGGGTGGCAGGGGGGCAAGGGGGTGATCCTCAGATTTGGCATCTCTCAAATAAAGAGTCGTTAAACTCTTTTATTTTCTTAATATTCACTTCCAACTGATCATCACTGACATTCATGGATACTTTATGCAATTTCTCCAAAGCATGGATCACTTTTTTAACAACATTTTCAAACACTTTTCACATAAACTCTTTGAAATTCTTCATCATCTTGAAAAAATCTTTCATTGCAGGGGTGGGGGGTGTCCCAACATGCATTCTGTTTTCATTATTGTGTTTGTTCTATTGCATTTTATTTTTGAATTTTGTTTTTGATTAGTTATTATTTTTGTTTGTTCTATTGCATTCTGTTTTTGTTATTTTGTTGTTTTTAAATTTCTGTTGTTCTGGAAACATGAATTCTATTTTTTCCATGTGCATCAACAATCCCCATGACGAGATGTCAACACAATTCATCCTACTCCAGGACGACACCCTGTGGCGGTTACTCCTCCAGGACGACACCCTGCGGCGGTCACGCCGCGGTCACGCCGTGATTTGGCCCTGCTCCAGGACGACACCCTGCGGCGGTTACTCCTCCAGGACGACACCCTGCGGCGGTCACGTCGCGGTCACGCCGCAGTCACGCCGTGGTCACGCCGCGGTCACGCCGTGATTTGGCCCTGCTCCAGGATGACACCCTGCGGCGGTTACTCTTCCAGGACGACACCCTGCGGCGGTCATGCCGCAGTCACGCTGCGGTCACGCCGCGGTCACACCGCGGTCACGCCGCGGTCACGCCGTGATCACACCGCGGTCACGCCGTGATTTGGCCCTGCTCCAGGACGACACCATGCGGCGGTTACTCCTCCAGGAAGAAACCCTGCGGCGGTCACGCCGCGGTCACGCCGCGGTCACGCCGCGGTCACGCCGCGGTCACGCCGCGGTCACGCCACAATCACGCCATGATTTGGCCCTGCTCCAGGACGACACCTTGCGGCGGTTACTCCTCCTTAGAGAAACATTGAATGGTTAGCTCTATAATTATTCATATTTCCTCATTCCTAAACTATATCTCCTCTCAGTGCTGCCTCTCATCCATCTTTCCACAAAACGTGCATAGCAGGTGGTACAAATGCTCAATTCAACTGGAAACATTGGTTTGGAATTGTCTGGCATATTTTATTGTACATGTATCATATAATATGTGTTCGGTAATTCTTCTTTTTCCTCATCCTCTTCACATGTTGTCCGAACCAGATCATCCTCATCCTCTGCACATGTCGTCTGAACCGGATCAGCCTGTTGTGATGGAAATTCAATGTCTGCTTTTGGCTGTTTTAGATGAAATTCCTTCCATAATTCCCTCATCTCATGTAGCACTCATTGGAGGAGGATCATCACTGCCAAGTTGAGTTTTAAATGCTGCACACAATCTGTTTGATGCAATTCCAAAGAGGCTGTTCTATTCTGAGGGCCTATTTCATGCTAGAGTTCCCACATTTCCCCCACAAGCTGGCAAAGGGAGGTCTGTTTGGGCCTATGAAAACAGGACTTGTTTGTTATGGACAAAGATGCAACTGGAGACCTGGTTTGCTTGAAGAGTTTCCATGAAGGGTCTTCACTGTAGAGGAGACTAGCTCTGGTCTGTATTTGGTAGTTTCTTCCATGATGGTTCCCACAACCGTTTGACTGAATTTCACACCAAACCAAGCCCTGCTAGTGACTATTTTTCGATGCACTATAAAAATCCCATGGCCAAGCCACCAAAATCAAACCAGCTATTCCAGGGCCATTTCTACTCTCACTAAAAAATCCAAACTCAAGCCCTACTACAATTCCAAGCTCCCACTTCAATTTAGCCACTATGAACTCCTTCCCAGTCCCCCACCATTTTTCAATCCACCTAGGCAACCCATCCACAACTTCACCACCAATCAGGCCTACCCACCTCTCAACATCTAAGCCACCACCCCCACATTTTCCACCAGGCATCCCACTTTAAAACCATTCCAAACCTCTCCCAATTCTAACCAATTAAACTAGACCCCCTAACATTTGAATCCCTCATCTAAATTCCTGTTCCAACTCACTTATTTTAGACCCAATCAGCCCTACCACTTCAGAAAAACAAGATCAGCCTACTTAAAATCCAGTCCAACTTAGTTTCCTTCATGCTTGCCCCCATGAGTCCACAGCCTCACCTCAACCAAATTATTAACCACCTGGACACCTGGAAGCCACAAGAGGAGAGAGAAGGTTTATAGATTTTTTTGTACTATTTTATTCCATTGGAAGAGAATTTGTTGGATGCTGCCACTTGTAATGAGGTACTTAATTTCCTCTCCCTCTTTCTTCCATTAAATATTAGACAGATCCTATGTAAAAAAATCATTCTCCACCTCCGGGGAAGGAACTCTTAGCTACCATTCTTCTGTTCTTCTTCCTTCTGATGAATAAAATTCCCCAAGTATATTGGGAAAATTTTATTCATTTTTCTTCATTTACCTCTTCTTACTTACTGCTGATTTCAGCAGTCGGATTTGGTCTTTTAGCAATAGCCCATGACATCCATCCATTGTATAGGGGGTCCAGTGGGGGGGGGGGGTCTGTCCTGGGATGCCCATGGTCTGGGGGGGGGGGTCTGTCCTGGGGGGTCTGGGTTTGGGGGGGGGGGGGTAGGTTCTGGGGGTGTCCATGGTTTAGGGGGCTGTCCAGGTTTTGGGGGGGGGTCTATCCTGGGGTGGGGTCTGTCCTGGGGTGTCCAGGGTCAGGGGGCAGGGGGGCAGGGGGCAGGGGTGTCCAGTAGGGGGAGGGGTGTCCAGCAGGGGGAGGGGTTGTCCCGATAGGGGGGAGGGGTGTCCAGCATGGGGGAGGGGTGTCCAGGGGGGGTGATCCAGGGGTGTCCATGGGTGGTGGTCCAGGGGGAGGGGTTTCCAGCAGTGGTGTCTATTGCTGGTATTCTTTTTTGGACTTCAACAGATTATGCAAGGACTCGACGAATGATCCTTCAACAGATTATGCAAGGACTCGGCGAATGGTTCTTCCACTTCTTCCTCTTCTCCCCCAAACTGTAAGTCTCTCTCTCTCTGTACTGCTTGCTCTTAATACAGAAATTTACCATTGCACCTTCTTGTTTTTCTCCTCTCTCAATTTTATTCCTAACAAAATGTGTGTCCTCTGTTTCTATCAACCTTCAGCACACCTTCTATACATATTCAACTTGTATTCCTTCCACCTATTTCGCAAATAATATGTGCCAAGAAATGTATGTTCTGTGTTGTTCTTAGTGGCTATATCATGGTTATACCAACAGATGAAAAATCATCCGTGGATATATGTGCGATTTGGCCAATATTCTCTCGGGCTCCTCCTACGGAACCCTCCCCGACTCACTCCCCTCCCCCGACACACTCCCCTCCCCGGACGACCGCGCCTCCCCCCTCCCCGGACGACATCGCCTCCCCCGACGCCGACGAACTCCCCTCCTCCCCCGACGCACTCCCCTCCTCCCGACGACCTCTCCTCCCCGGACGACCGTGTCTCCCCCGACAGACTCCCCTCCTCCGGTCACCATTAATATATTTGAGGGATAACTTGGATTCTCCCCTCATATCCATTTGGGGGAAATAAATATCATTTGATAACTGATGACCAGTAATGAGAGCCTAATAATTTTCCTCATCATCAGTGAAACCTTATAAAAATAGGAAAAAGTATGATTGGACGTCTTGTGTTGGTGTGATAAAGACAACCACCTGGCCTACTCAATTAAGATTGGAATTATTAAGCATTATTTCAGTCAATCTTCGAAAATCACCATCGAAATATGTTTTCTAATACTCTTTGACATGATCCACTAAGAGGGTAGCCTCATTTGGGAAATCAACATTCAGGGGTAGTTCTTCAGGGGTGGATGTGTGTCCTGTGGGGCTGTCCTGTTGGGGCATGGGGGCTGTCCAGTGGGGTGCAGGGGGCAGGGGGTAGGGGGCAGGGGTGTCCAGCAGAGGGAGGGGTGTCCAGCAGGGGGAGGGGTTGTCCAAGCAGGGGGGAGGGGTGTCCAGTAGGGGGGGAGGGCTGTCCAGGGGGTGCAGGGGGTGTCTAGTGGGGCTATCCAGTGGGGCTGTCCAGTTGGGGCATGGGGGCTGTCCAGTGGGGTGCAGCGGGGGCATGGGGGACTAAGGGGGCATGGGGGGTGTTCAAGGGGGCTGTCCAGGGGGTTGCAAGGGGGTTCAAGAGGGTTTTTCAGGAACCTAAGCCCATGCAGGTTATGAATGTCTCTATAGAGAAAATGCAGTGCTGTCCAGATCTGTAAAATATCATAAAACATCCCACAGATACTTCACAGGCACCGGGTATAACTATTTCACCACCTATAGATAGTGATCATGGTGCTATAAAACCTGGTAACTCTATTTCAAATCATAATTCCAATGTTTTTTTTAATGAAGCACTACATGAAATGCAAGCAGATTTTATCTGAGGATGAGCATGTGTGACCATGATTTCACCAAGCAGTTTGTTTAGTTGATAAAAAGTTTTTCTGGTAATTTTTTCCAATTTCAAATATGTTTTATTTTATTTCCATAAACATTTTATAGTTTATTCTGTTTTATTTTCTAGATTGATTATATGTATGTTTTCCTAGATTACTCATATATAGCTACTTCTGAATTTTGTTTCAAGTGTTTCCTAAGTCCTACTAAGAACCTATAGTATGGGGGGGTCCTACTAAGAACCTATAGTATGGGGCCAGTGTCCAGCAGGGGTCCAGTGTCCAGTAGGGGTAAATATCCAGGGGGAGTTCAGTGTCCATGGGGGAGTCCAGTGTCCAATAGGGGTAAATATGATTTGGACATCCCAAGAACTAGTTTCCAGGGGGAGTCCTGTGTCCAGTAGGGGTACAAGGGGCTGGTATGGGTGGGGGGGAGTATGGGTCCAGTGTCCAACATGGGTGCAGTGTCCATCAGGGGTAAATATGCAGGGGGAGTCCAGTGTCAAGGGGGGAGGGAGGGGGGTGCTGTCCAGGGAGGGGGGGGGGGTGCTGTCCAGGAAGGGGGGTGTCCAGCAGGGGGGACGGGTGCTAAACATGATCTGTAAATATGATGTAGTTCAGTCTATTCCTTTCTTATCTCATGCTGCTAAACATGTCAGAATTGGTGAATTGGTGCCTATTAAACCTGAATCTGGTAGTGTTGAAGATGTTGTGGTTATCAGATCAGATAAACTTGGTTATCAGATCAGGGGCAGGGGGATTAGCAAGGGACTAACAGGGGGCCTAGCAGGGGGTAGGGGGCCTAGCAGGGGGCATGGGGGCTGGCAGGGGGAAGGGGGGGCTGGCAGGGGGACTAGCAGGGGGGGACTGGCAGGGGGTGGAAGGGGGGTACTGGCAGGGGGTAGGGGGGCTGGCTGGCAGGGGGGTGGCAGGGGGGGAACTAGCAGGGGCAGGGGAAGGGGGGATGGTAGGGGGGTGGCAGGGGGGGACTAGCATAGGGCAGGGGGGGAAAGGCAGGGGGACAAGTAGGGGGGTGGAAGGGGGGAGGGGTGTCCAGGAAGGGGGGAGGGGTGTCCAGGCAGGGGGAGGGGCTGTCCAGCTGGGGGGGAGGGGATGTCCAGCACGGGGGGGAGGGCTGTCCAGCAGGGGGGAGGGCTATCCAGTAGGGGGGGGGGGTGTCCAGGCAGGGGGGGAGGGGTGTCCAGCAGGGGGGAGGGGTGTCTAGGCAGGGGGTGGGGGGGCTGGCAGGGGGACAAGCAGGGGGCAGGGGGGGGGGGCTGGCAGGGGGACAAGCAGGGGGGTGGCAGGGGGACAAGCAGGGGGGTGGCAGGGGGGGACTAACAGGGGCAGGGGGGGACTAGCAGGGGGCAGGGGGGACTAGCAGGGGGGTGGCAGGGGGCAGGGGTGACTGGCAGGGGGTGGCAGGGGGGACTGGCAGGGGGGGTGGTAGGGGGTGGCAGGGGGGTGTCCAGGGGATGTCGAGGCGGTGTCTAGGGGGTGTCGGGGGGGGGGGGGTATTTGTTTTTATGGATTTGGACACCCTATAGCCACAGTTTAAACCATGGCTATTGGTTTATTACCACGGTTATAAACCGTGGCTATAGACATAATGCCACGGTTTTAAACTGTGGCAATTAAGTCTGTCCAGCCTTTAGTATAGCCACAGTTGTAACCGTGGCTATAGTGTTAAAGCCACGGTTTGGAAGCGTGGCTGTAGGTCTAGGCCTATAGCCATGACAAACTTAGCCACGGTTTGAGGAACCGTGGCTACTACCTATAGCCACGGTTTAGAACCGTGGCTATAGCCCGAATTTCCAGTAGTTGATGGCTCCTATTCGGATGACAATGACCTGGTGGGAGGCCTGGACAACTCTTTCTTCAGGAACCTCCTGGATGGCCCTAACCCCTGCATAGCGGATGGGTATTCAGGAGGGGTTTCTGATCTCTTTAATGCTACTCCTGTTCGGATCTCCATTCAGGACAATGAGGGGCTCAACGCTATCCCAGATGAAAAGGAAGTCCAATAATTATCTGAACTCAATCTTTTGATCCATTACAGTGATACTTAACAATACTCTTGTTCCAAAATTAGTTAACGAGGTAAAATAAGAATATTACTAGAATATTTCTATATCACTATACAATAAAACAAAATCAAAATATTCAAATCTCTTACATGATACATATTGTGTAATAAATGTGTGTAAAATATCATCTAAGAACCTTCTAAATTCATCCATACATGTAATATATCAGTATCAACCAATACCCTCCACTCAACTACAATCCCTTCACACATATTCATTTACATTGTAGCCTTGACATTAGTTGTGGTATTTAGAAAATAAAACATCTATTGATAATTAATAACTAATGTTCTAACACATGAGGTCAAAAATTACATTAAAATAAAAATGTGTTATTCCAAAAAATTAAAATAACCTGTCATTACCCCATATGATTTTTAGGTGGTGTAACTCCTCTAAATGATTGATAATTGTATTTAAAATTTCATTAACAAATATTAACCAAATTTTTTAGGATTTTGTACCACTTTCTAGAATTATTCCTCACCTTAATTTTATGGATTAATCTATGGAAATATATTTCTATAATACCTATGAAAAACCCATAAATGGTGGTCTTAATTAAATTAAATATGGTCACCCTAGAACCATATTCATTTTTCCTTACATTTATTACTGTTATTTTTTTAATTGCGTACAATTATATTCAAAAAACCCCCCATAGATTATTGTTTACTTTTAATTCTAAATCATTTATTGTTGAGATACAATATTTTTAGTTCCCTAACACATTTTCCATCCACAGAGTGCTCAGGACTAGTTGATCACTAGGTTTTAGGAATGCATTCCCATACTCCAAAGGTTTCTGACTAGAAGTGGGTGTCTTAAGTGGATATAATTCTGAGACTATACCATATGATGAAGATAATAGTAATTATATATATTTATATATTATAAGTAGAATAAAAAAATTATTGGGCTAGTAACCCACAATATCTGAGGCACAAACAAAAAAATTCAATAATAATAAATAACCTCAGACACACTATTTGTAGAAGCATTCGTAGAAGTCAAGTCATAAAAAATAGATAAAAATGGTTACCAATGTTCGAACACTAGTAAATACATATATAGGTATGATTATTCAAAAAAAAAGACATAAAATGTAACTCTAGTGGAGTTGGGAACATTCAAGGTCCCATAAAATACATATCATGCTAAATAGCACAACATGGTCAATATGGTCATGCTCTAGATACCAAACTCTTACTCAATATTGATCATGTTGTGCTATTTAGCATGAATGAAAATAAATTATATATATATGGAAAAAATATGTTATTTTTTTCTTGTATTGTATGGTTTTTAATAAATTCATTATTTAATATACAACCATTCATTTGTTAAAAATAAACAAAACATGCTACTCTTTGATTTGAACAACAATTACCATAAAACATCCCATATAATTAAATTATAACATTATAAATATTAAAAATTATTTTCTGGTACCTTTTAAAAAATTATAACGATGAAAATTAGGATAATAATAGAGAATAACACAGTTGTAATGAAACTACTTCAAAACAATCAATATTATTCAAATGTAATGGGGAAAATAGATCATAACTAACTACTATACATGTAGTGATTCTTTGTAATTGATGTTTAAAAAACTATATAAACATGAATATGTTTATGTAGTAGGTTATTATGTAATTTATGTTTTATATCTATGTGACTCATTTGTTAGTATATGTAAGGATATAAGGTTTATTTCAAAAAAAATTCACCCCATAAGATATATTTTTTATACATAATTATTTATTTGGAATGGTGTGTCTAATTACTATTTAATATTTTATATAATTATTATATTATAATTCATGATATTCAATAATCTATTTGATTTTTTCTGATTGGGTTTTTTGAATGAATAATTATTGAATTTGAAATTGGAATAATATAATAAAATTTAATTTTTTTGGGATATTTATTATTGTACACTATTAAATATTGGATATACAATTATTATTCATAATGATTTTATTTTACCACATAAATTTATATCCTATGGTTTGAAGTTCAATACAATTTTCTCTCTTTAAAATGTTTTTGATTCAAAGTATATTGATGTTGTAAAGGTATTCATTAACTCAACTCCACCCACACTTTTATAATTCTTCTTCAAGAGAATCATTCAAACTGTCTGGGATACATTTTGCCAAATATATTATTCCAAGATATATTCAATTCACCTATTTGGAAAATGAATCACTTGGATAAAATATTAAACCTTGAAAAATTCCTTCTTTATAAAAATATATCATTGTTAATGATAATTAGAAGCCCCTTTAAAAAATTTATTCATTGCCCATATTTTATTTTCCTTATAATGTTTTATTTAATATTTAGATATATGATTCTATATTTTCATAATCCAACCCATATTTCCAAAATATTAAGAAATAATTCTAGTCCTGACATGGATAAATTGATGTTATTTATACACACAATTTGCTGCAAAGTTCCATGGAATCCGAGAAATATCTCCAGGAATGATTTTTCCACAAGATAACATGAAATATGATAACAAAAATGAAATGAGTGTAGTTATTAAAATACACATCAATAGTAGAGTTAAAAAAGTAAAAAAATTCTAATCCCACTAAACCAAAACTATGTATATGTGAAGTAAAAAACCCATATCGATGTGACTTTCAATACCCACAATTCACCCACACCATGATAATGAACATACCCACCTCCACCTACTGTCACCATCACCTCTCATGTGTGATTGAAAAAAATAACGATATAGACACACCCAAACGTGTTTCCATGGTTTGATAAAATAATTTCATGTTCTATCACACCATGTGTTTAATAGTTATACATTATAAAATAATCCAATAACTCCCTAGTAAACAAAGATAAGGGATGAGATATAATATGACATAGTTCAGTATATAACATAAAATATGACACATTTTAGTAGTTTTTTAAACATACAAATAAGACAATTATCAATTAATTTGTATTGAACAAAAAAATTCTTATTTCATAGATAATAACTGGTTAAAAAGTTATGATAGGATAATGTAGAATCCCATGTTTTGGGTTGAGATGATTTTTCCGATTGAATTTGAATCTTACCTTTTGAGGATGAGTTAATTATTATGTAGATAAATTGAATATATATTAGGGCCATCGAACACATAAATTTTTTTAGATGATATCTAAGGCCAAGAATTTGTCACATAAGACCAAATCTGTTTCAGGAGAATCAGGCTTTGAAAACCACCTTTAAGTAGTGGTAATAATAGATGTATAGAAGTTGTGGTATTTTAAACAATATAACTATCCATGTAATGGGACTATCCAATGGACAGTGTCCACCACAAGGGATCTATAGAAGTTGTAATACTATATGTCTAGCCATGAGAGGGGAATTCCCCTTATATAGTAGGTTCACATGGTTGGTGAACCATTTGCAAAACCGTAAATCCAAACCATGTAGAAATTAATAAAGGGAAGAATAATGATTTTCCCTTCATTATTTAAATCATCTACCCCTATATTTTCTAACCATTTTCATTAAGTATACCTTCCAGGTATAGGATATCCTCCTCTCCACTATGATTCATGTAGTTATCTCCATAATCTGATATCTTAATTGGTTTCTATCTATAGTAATAAATTCTATACCTTTTCTCCCTTCGAAATTTTCCTCACCATCATTGGTGAAATATTCTTAGGATTTATTTCCTCATATTTTTAGGGTTTTGGTACATTTAATTGATTTATCTCAAAACATATTTATTGTAGGATCAATATTGGATGATTAGACAATCACATTAATTAGGTATGTGGTCTACATATTTTACATTATAGTTTATATCATTTACAAATTCTATCATTGTATTGCATGCTAGATTCTCTTGGAACTCAACTTAAATAATTAATATTAGAATTTTATAATCTAATGTTACAAATTTAAAAAAATAATTATGTATCATATTTCACAATGGAAGGATTTTCACTTAATCCCTAACCACTCATTTGGTTGTGTTACTCATGTTCTATGACTTATTCCTCTTCTATACAACTAATTCTGTAATTTCAAGAATGTTTCAAATCATAAATTTATAATTCCCTTCTTAAGTTTCAAAAAACATTAAATACACTTTTTAGTTCTATTGAAAGATAAATTTAAATTGAATTAGATAAATTTTAATGAAGACCATGCCATATTTCATAATAAACCAACTAATGAGGTGTGATTTATTCTTAAATAAAAAAGAGGAATGAAAATGGAAATTTATAAAATGATAGTTGAATGACCCCATTTATGTATACATGAATTGTGAGGTTTCATTATTATGTAGATGGACATTATTTTTTAGTATAAAATTTATAAGATAAGGAAAGATCATGAAAATTTCATCTTATTTTTTCATATGTGAATTTTGATATGGGTTGTTTAATATGCCATTAATTCTTAATTAAATTTAAATGATAAAATAGATTATAAAAATTTTGTGATACTTTTTTACATTTATATAGAACTCCATGTAATGGACTATTGGAGGTTTTATATTTTATGTTCCTTGACTATAAATGTGTTTCCCTTTTATGTAATTCTATGTACATTCCCATAGGTTACCTGAATTATATTATTCCTTATCAGATACTTGGGATTCCACATTATTTAATTGCTTAGATAGGCTCATATACTAGATGGATTTTCACATTATATATTCGATACATCAGTTCACTCTTTACAGAATACCATAGATTAGCGCATAATCCAGTTGGATATAAGAGATACTTAGGATTCATATATATGATACTCCACAGAAGATATCCTGTATTTACAACATCACATGACACCTTGGGAAATACTTGGTTTTTTCATTACAGTTCACCTTATATCAGATAATATGATTAATGATTTATATCATACATGTTTAGGATTACATATTACTAGTGTTATCTTATATGATAGTTATTTTACTAGGATACCAAGGGTATGTATATCAGGTCGTTGAAAAACTAATGGTCTTACGATCAATTATATCTGACTACCCATAATTACTCAATGGTTTTAATGCCTTTCTTTTATGGAAGCTTGAGTTATGCCTCATGTCTCTACTAGTAATACTTATGTACACATATTTTTATTTAAGTTATTAAATACATAGTTTATATATATATATATACATATATTTACATCTTTTTTGATATATTACAGCTTCTGCCGAACCAATTATTGTTATACAGGTGTCCCTGAGAGACCTAATCCAACTTGTTTACTTTTTTTATTTTTTTATTTACCCATCGTACATGAAAACTAATTTATTTTATATTAATATACTGGATTATACATAGACATTGTTGGTGGTGGACAATTTAGTACATCTCACAAACCGTTCAGACATCAATTACCCTCTGGTACTGGAATAGATGTCGTGACTACCTGATCAAGAATATGGATTATGAATTTTTTTTTCATATGATATGGAAGGTCATGTAGCGTGATACTCAACCAGAGAATATGAGTATAATTCAGTTAGACCTTAGGGATTTTAATCAATTTCATTATAAATGTACTATACTATATTATCTTCCATGCTTTATGATTCGTCTGTAGATTATGAATCCTCATCTAGACATGCATGCATGGTTATACATTTT
Source organism: Viscum album (assembly GCA_963277665.1). Lineage (NCBI taxonomy): Eukaryota > Viridiplantae > Streptophyta > Magnoliopsida > Santalales > Viscaceae > Viscum > Viscum album. Next base: position 203,334,581 of record OY728128.1, read on the forward strand.
TTAATTGGATACATTGTTATTCTACTATTTCAATTAAATTTTGTGGACATATTATTTATCAAAATCTATTTATATTTTATCTATATGATATTATGGGGATAATAGGATTAGGATGGTATAGTCTCCCTGTCGTACAACTATTAGACCCTTACTGCTAGTCGGCAGCCTCTAGCCTATAAGGAGTAACCTAAGATGTCTAGCGGAAAAATGGATCGGGGCACTGTTCTAAGTGGTTATGGGGTAGAGACATTACAATGTTTAATCATATGGTTATTTTCCTATATTTTACTATTTGGGAATTTTTATATAGAATATTAGTACTTTGTTGGCATTTGGTAAAAATTCAAGTCATGGAGTGGTCATCTCTTGCATGGAGAAAACTCCAAGTTTTTATGGACGAGACAATTGTTCGTGTTTTTTGTTTTTTATAGTCGATAATGATGTCTCCTTGACTGAATGGAACACATATTCTAATTAATTTTTTATGATATTTATTTTATTTTCCACTTAGATATTTATGAAAAAATTTAGCACTATTTGTATCTTTATATTCACACATAGATTAGAATGACATGCATATGACATGCCTTGTAGCTTGAATTATTAGATTTCTTGATATAGTGATATGCACCTTGAATGTTAATCCATTATTAAGTGATTTATCTTGAATGAATTCATATACATTATATTTTTTCAGATAATTATTATGTTCAGTATGATTAGTTATCATGTCTATCTTTTAACCATGAATCAGTAATTAATTTCCCTGTTTCATTATATTTACTTCTTATTATAGCACTCTCGGTTATGATTTTGATATAAAATTGTTCATTAAAGATTATACATCAACATAAATGGTTTTTTCCATTATATCATAATTTTATAACCTTAACTAACCAATCATTACAAGATTTTTCCTTGGGACATTGGTTTCATGGCCTAAAACACATTAGTTACCATTAAATGGGACCCAATTTTTAATCTATATGGTGTATGGGAACTCTATAATTAGGAAATAGTACCCCATATAATAGAACCAATGCATATGAAATTTAACTACCTTTAAACAGTCATATAAAATTAAAATCTATTAAATTTGGTCTTTAAATTAATTTTATATATTGGGTCATTTTACATGAATAAATCCAAGTAGGTTGGTCTTGAACTTTTATAGTAACGAGATAGGCCTAACACTACCCAGTTTGGTCATTCATAGCGTTATATTCTTATCAGATGAACCTAGTAAGGGTATTTTAAAATTCTAATTATTCTATTTTTATCATGTTTCATAAAGATGAAACCATAACGGTGTGATGGGTCCATGGAAGGTCACCTTTATTATTTTATGATAGGAACCTAGTAGAAAACATTTGTTTTTATATGCCTTCATATTTATCCTCATGTGGCCATAATTATATGATACAATAATGGTTAATTAAATCATATATATATATATTTGTATATTTATACAGAAAAACATATGGTGGAATCTTACAGAATTAGTCCCCTTGAACTATAAAAAACCTTTTTTCTATTTATGATCATTACTATTATTAAGTGTTAGTTAATTAAAATTCCAACTACAATCTAATGTATATTTTCCTCTATAGATTGAAAATGAAAATTTCGTTAATTATTCTAATTATGAATGCTTATTAATTAACAAATAATGCTAAAAATGGAATTTATATGATAAACTACATATATATGAGACAATGTCTACTAAATAATAATGTTTAAAATGTAGTTTGATATGACATGATTGTGTTCCTTTTCGCATTTTCTAAATTATGTAACAAGGATTTGTTTTTTATCAATTGTACTTTGTGATTCAAAATTGAAAAATTAAATGTTTTAAAATAAAATGTGATTTTATTGTAATTTTAATAAATGAAACTTATAGAGGATACTATGGATTGAAACCCTTGAAATAGTTAGACATAAATTGTTCCTTTTTAAAACAATTTTTATGGGAATGTGGATGTTTACCAAGGATCCTAGTTTAGTTTCAATAGATTTTTTTGAACTAACGGTTTTGGTTATAGGTCTTAGTTAATGATATTATAATGAAATAGTTATAAGGTTTAAATTTTCTTGTTTGAGTACGGGGATATCCCATCAATAGGTATCAGCCATAGAAATTAAATAATTAGTGAATATATGTGGTGAGTTTATTAAATTAGGTTTCATCTGGTGGTTGTTTGTTCATAGTTTCACTCTTAGCTCTAAAATGAAACCTAGGTTGGATGGGTGTTTCCTCAAAATTTTTATTCTTTTTAGGTAAAAAATGAATCATGTAATGCTCAGTTTAAGTGGTTTTGACATGCCTAGGGAATGTAAAACCTCTTAGCGGGTTGTGTGACCCATCTTATTTAGTGATTTATGACTTGGAATGTTATCACATGTATTTTCAGGTGTATAATAGAATACGAATTATTATTTTTCTTTTGTAAGGGACATTAAATGTTTTGATTCATAGTGATGATTACCATATGTATAGTATTAGTTGAAGTATAATTGTTTTTATGAAACCTTGGTGTATTATTCATTGATACACATGGTACCTATCTTGTTAGTAAAATGGTACAGTTAATAGTATGAGTTCCAAGATAATCCTGTAAATAAAAATCTATTACACATGAATCCTAGATCAAATGAAAGGTATAGTGATCTAGAGGTTAGATGAAAATGGGAACAACCCAATGCTAAGGATGAAGTTATAAAAAATATTGTTTGTTTTGACACATTGTCCAATCTAGTTTTTATGATGTACATGAATCTGGATCATAAGAGCATCATATGTGAGACTAATGTGATTCTAAACCAGGTTCACAAAGAATAAACAATCTGTACTCTATTTTGTTTTATCTCATAGTAAAAGTTTGTTTTTAAGGTCCATGGCCCCGAGATAGAGGTTTATGGAGAGTGTGTAATTGAATGAGTCTAATTACATAATAAAGAATGGTCAGGAAACTCTAAAAGAGAATAGAATCCCATATAATGTGTTATGGAATGAACTCCAAGTATGTATAGAGAAACTATGAAATGAAATGGTCTTGTTTTCAGAAAATAGGGGTTATGTTGTTATGTTTGGAAAAAAATTTGTCATTTCAAGGAAATATTCTGATGAAATGGTTGTCTCTATATGAAAAAATTATAAACATTATTTTTTAGAGATGTAATTTTTTTGTTATGGATGAGTGGTCAAAAAATGCATCTAGTTGTATGGAAATTTGTGGTTAAAAAAAAAAAGACACATTAGATGGTAGAAGAAATATATTATTAAAAAATAGATGTTGTAAATAGTTGGTTCGATGATTTTACATCATGTGTGGTGGGTACCTTTGGATCAAAACCATACCAAGCACTTCATTTTTGTTATATAGGTAGTGTATTGAGTGTTCATGTTGATTTTTTGATACCAACTTATTGTACTCCAGGTATTGATAAAATCATTACCCCTATATTGATATCATTCAATTAAAACTAAGAGGGAATCAATTATACACTATTCTAAATAAATGAATTAAAGAAGATATTGCCTTGAAAAATAGATTCTTTGGATATTGCGTTCAAAAAAATGTTAATAGTTATAGAGGTATGGTTCGTCCCAGGTGATTATTGTGTTATATATTAAGAACCCCTTGAATATAAATAGGGACACCATATAGTTCTATGACATGACTGATGTTTGAATTTATCAATATTCTTGATTATGGGAATCATGGTTATGTGCCGCCATCTCACTAGTAATTTTAGGAGTATAGACTATATTGGATGAGCTCCTCGGAATCCTATAGATGATTCCCAATTCACTCCTTAAATTATTCTATCTTAGTTAGGATGTAATATGAATGTATATCCAAGTGTTATTGATAAAAAATAAACCTATTTTATAGACATGGAATGAAAACATAATTGAATGTATTAGATTGAGACGCCACTAGATGTTTGATACAGGTTTAGGTGGATGTTATTGAAGTAAATGTGATGTTCCCTAGGAGAGGAATTGTTTTTCATTTTGTGTTATTACAATAGTCAAAGCTATTAATTTTGATAATAGTTGGTTGGTAATGGATATAATTTTTTATTCATATTTATTTAAATGAAATTGAGAAGGGACCATTTCTATAATTTTTATGGGATGTGGGAATTGTAGGGTGAGGTGGACATTATTTTTGTTAAAAATTCATCCCAACCTAACTAAATGAGCTTTATTGGGATTCAATTTCTATTTTAAGATAATGATCAATCCATAAATATCATTAGAACAGTAGAGGAATGTAAAAAGATATTATATCAATGTTGTTGATACCATCAATCAAAAAATGTACATCAAATTCTAGAAATAATGGTGGCGAGCCCAATAATACATATAATTAAATAGAAAATTCCATAATTATTTCTATAGTTTTACATTAACATGTATGTTTTTTCTCTATGCTACAATTTAGAATATGTCTGTTGGTGTGAGAATTGACATCTTAGGTACGGTAATCTAATGGGATGCTTGGTGGCGCATTAGGGTTTTGGAAACACAACACTCACATTTGAATGAAACTTCATGACTTAAATAGGTTAGATTATGATTTATTATTTCCCAATGGGTTCTCAAGGAAGATATTATTAATTGTGGGGAGATTGTAGCATCTTGTATTTTTGATCGGGTGGTGTTTTCTACAAGCATTTGAATTTTTTTATTTCCGGATGGGTCAATTCCTATGATAAAAATCAGAATGTAAATATGATTATTAGAGAACCTAAACGTTTTTATGTGGTTTAAGGTTAAAAAGATATCACAATATCTTGGTTAATTTTAGGGATAATCGGGATAAAAAATTCCCTATTTAGTAGAGGAAACAAATCCGCATGGGTTAAGTGCACAGTATGTTAAACCATATGGAGGACCATGCGGGGTGTGCCTGTATAGAATGTCACCAACACATATACTACATACAGTTTATCAAACCTTGTTTGTATCCCTGTGGTGCCCTTTCCTAGGTGGATTTTAACTACAACCTAAACCACCCCTTTGGGTGTGTTACACATGTTCAATGATATATGCCTATTATAAGAAATTAATTCACACATTTTTGTGTTGTTTACAAAGATTATTTATAAATATCATAATTCATTTAAACAAAATTCTTGGTGATTATTTAATTCTAGTGAAATATATGATTACATTAAATTAAATAAATTGGAATGACAACCACACCATATTTTTTCATAAAACCGCATATGAATTCTGATGTCCACTTAAATAAAAGGGGTATCTAATTGAAAATTTTAAAAATGATAATGGGGTATGGACATATTTAACTATATATGACATGTGACATGTTACACTTATATAAAATTACCTTCATATTTAGAATATTTTGTTTATGAAAATCCAATCTCTTGGACATAAAATTTTAGTTTTTCATACATGAATAGTAATCTAGAGCGTTTACTAACATATAATTTCTTCTTAGATAAATTTAAATGATTTAATGAGTATTGTACCATGAATGATACTTGGGTTAATTTTTATATAATTCCATGTATAGTCTCATAGTTTTATAGATATTACTTGTACCATGAGGGATACTTAGGTTATATTATTATAGAATGAAAATTACGGGCACATCATTAACAAGAATTATAATTTTACCTGAATGATAGATGAGTTTCCTAATTAAATAACTTTTCAAATGGTCTCATAGGATATATGACTTTCGACATGCTCTTAGTGATACATTGGTTAACTCTTTACGGAGCACTATGGGTGAGATTATATTGATGTTGTATGTTATAGAAAATAATAGGGTTTCCACTTTATGGAATACCGAAAAAAATTCTCATAAATTAATGGAATTACGTGACACCTTGGGAGATAGATGGGTGCCACATTATTTGACACTATGGATGGGATCATGGGATAAACAGTTTATATCATTCTCATTTAAAAATAAATTGACTAATGATATCTTTTTTCCTAGATATTATTCTAGGATTAATTTTCTATATACATTGGGTTCTTGAAAAATTAATGTCCATATATTTCATTTCATGTGACAAAACATTATTTCACTGTTGTTTTAGAGAATCACTTTTTTGGACACTTGAGTTAAGCCTCATGTCCTGGACAGTTCATATTATCTATATATGTGTCTACCTATGTTAATAAATACATAGTACATATTTACAAATAAATACATATATATATATATGTGTGTGTGTGTGTCTATATTCACATGGTTCCTTTTGATTAGAAAAATTACAAATTAGTTTGAAATGGGTATGTTTTTCCTGGTTTCTATAAGGGAACTCAATTATCTTCTTTATATTTATTTATTTATTGCCTTACCTATCAAATATACAAACTAGTGTATTTTATATTAACAGAATGGATTATTCTTAGACACCCTTAGTGGGGGCCTACTATATATATCTCACAACCTATTTAGACCCCCCATTTTACTAGAGTTCTCAAAAATACCTCTTGATTTCATATTTATATTTATAGATTATGTAATTTCTCTTTATTTCAAAATGGATCTTAAGGGGATCATGAATGAGTGGGAGATGAAGATACCCATTGAGTTATCCCATATGGATATAATTCCTTTTTATTTATTTTCATTATACATGTACTATACAATATTGTATCACCATTCATATGATTATTTCTTAGATTATGTATCCTCGTCTATACAAGCATGTATTTTTTACATTTATTGATTGGGTATATTTTTATTTAGTAATTTCTACTATCATTCACTAGTTCATTCTTCATATTCTTCTATAATTATTCGATATATTTGATACCATTTAACTATAATAATTATGTGGGTATATTATCCACAACATACCACCATTATACCCCTGCTATAAGTAATCTACCTCTAGATCTTTGGGAGGTGCGGTTGAAATCTAGTGGAAAACTAGATTGGGAAACTATTCTATGGTGAACCTAGGAAAGCAATTTTTAGTTAACATAAAATCCAGGAAAGTTAGGATCTAAATATATTTTAATGTGGTCATAAGGTCACCTGGTGTTCACATTAACATATATGAAAATGATTTTTTGGTAGGATTTCACACTGAGGGGTTTTTATATACCAAAACAAAGAAACTATCATGCACACATTAACCTAGAATGACAGGTCTAGTGGGGAAGAGTTTATCATTTAGGGTGGATCCCTCGCTATCATTGATCATTGTCATGTTTACCAAAAAAATATCATTCAAATGGGATTTTATCCCTAAAACCAAAAAAAATTAACCTTTTAATCCATTTCAATTATCAACCATAACATCCCGACCCAAGTTCCACTAAACCAGACCCAAATATGGTTTTCAAAATTACATAATGTTGAAAACTCCATATACCAAAGGATTAAAACTCACCCTTGGGGACTTATGGAAGAAGCGTGGATACTATAACCTCAATACTAGAGTAATCCAACAGTGTAAATTATAAAAAATATCGTACACAATAATATTTAATTACCATTCCTCGAATAAAAATCCACAAAGACGTGTAAATAATACAATCGAATATGATATGTAGGTCATTCCATGTTATTATCAGTGCCAAAAGGAAGAAAAATAATGAAAAAATAATATCCTCACAGTGGGTCTAGATAGAATGTCCAGTCCCCTAACCCATTATCCTTATAATGCCAACCATCTTGTATAGGGAATTTTCCCATATTAATACCTACAACATTGAAGTTTTCTAATGTAACCAAAGACACCTTGAGTAGGATGTGAGTAAAACTCAATAAGTCCAAACCAATATTGTCATTAACAATATATTATCCAATAATAGTGCATATAAATTATAGATAAACAATTAACATGAACAAAATAAAATAGTTTTATATTTAAATGGATGTTAATTTTCCCCATGGGTTATTGATTCTACATAATAACCAATTTCTTATACCAAATTCAGCTAATTCGTTGAGCGTGAACCATATATCTTGCATTAAAATATTTTAATAGAATGATCATAAGTCTAGGTGTTCCAAACCATGGTGAGGAACAACTTGTCCAATAACCATTCTCGATGTAGACCACCATAAACAACTTCTCTACCTCAGTGTGGAACTCCATGCCCTACACCCATTAATATATTTGGAAATCCATGGAAAATTCATCTCCTTGGTGTTAAACGCCCTGAATACCAACCAAAAACATTTTATTAGCAGTCACCTCTTTGGATTTAACACACTAGTCCATTTTTATCACATTCAAACATAAAGGGTGACATCATATCATAATCATAACTCATCAATAATAAGATCATGTCCCCTTAATATTTTACCATTTTCTATTCCTTAACATTTTTTCACTCATTTAATTCTTTATGTTAGTAAAAATGCCATTTATAACATGATAACATGAAAAAAATAATTCAATTTTTATTAATATCATAATCCTTCATTATGTCATTTGACAACTCAAATTCCATCTTTAAATAAGTGGAATTCCCTATGGGTGGTATTTGGTCCACTCTACTGATCATAAATGGATCCAAAGGGGTATTAGAATATTGAAAAATATAATTTAGATTATAAAATTATCATTAACTATCTATTTATCAAATTTTCATGACAACAACACAAATTATCAAACCACATACAGGTGAATAAACATAAAAAATATATCAACAATCATAACGACAACATACCTCAAATTTATAGAAGAATGTTAACTCAACCATGGCCAAAGATTCAAGACTAAAAAAAATTCATCGACCAATAAATAAATTCATATTAAAATAATGGATTTTTGAATTTTAAGGTGATCTAACATTCAACCATACATCATCCAAAAAATAAAATAAATCTGACTCATAAAATTACATCGATATTCGATTCACAACTAATGAAAATTCAATATCCCTTGAATCGATGGAGAACCATCCATAGAGATATAAGGATGAGGTTGTTTTTACCATTCTTGATGTAGAATAATGGTAAAAAATCTTATAATAACCATGTCATGAAGATGAGGAAAATGGGGAATTCATGCCTTTTAATGAGGCACATAGTTTGGCCACATTAATTACAAAAATATTCACCAATAATAAATGTACCTATATCTAAGAGAATTACGTTCGATGTAACATTCCTAGGATGCCTTCATGGAATAAGAAGATATGTGGTAATATTTCAATTTCCCCTACCCTATAAGGTATAAAAAGGCTCCGTCTCTTGGGTAACTATGCATGGCTCTCAAATCATTCACTGCCCTCTACTTGGCCGCATAAATGTGATTCATGGTTAGCACTAACAATTCTTAAACCATTCAATATTCAATTAAAGGGACCCACTTCCCCCCTGTGTCTTATCCAAAATTCCTAACACACCCATGAGTCCTTTACTACTCAGTAGAATTATTAAATTGACCAAAATAAAGGGTGGTAAACCAAATTTCAAATAAAAACCTACCTAATTAAAGTATTATATCTTAAAAACTCCACACCATATATTAGACTATTCTCAATATAAACTCCCAAACATCACTAATCATCCAATGTAAAAAAGATAAAGCCATAGGGATCTCATGTCAACTTTATACTGTAATATTTATTCCAGAACACATCCATGACACCACAAAAAATTGGCCAACAACACAGTCTTTCCTCAAAGTATTTTCTCTATGTAAACCACTATATGAATATGATTCTCTTATAAAAACACATCACACTCAATCCCAATATCATAATAATCAATCACATGAGATGAGTTAGGATGATTCATCTAAATCTATGACACATGAAAAAACATCCATATAATTATTACACTCTTAAAGGGTCAATCCGTACTCTACTAGTCTGGCCCTCTCCATAATCCCAAACTACCACACATACCTATGGGAAAAAAATCCCTATTTCCGAATAAATTGGTGAAAAAATCATGAACCCACATTATGAAACTCCAAACACCCACTATAATCTATGGAGGTCAATGATATTCATCAATGTTGGAATTCTTCCTACATTGGGATATAACCATATAATTTTGAATTCATTGAACCTTCCATGATGACTCCTATATGTGACCCGGTCCAAAAAAAACTGATTCTCCCAACTACATCCAACCTAATTGTGATCTATATGGCCTAACATATGGTTATCACATTGTTCTATCTAAACAACCACATGATAAATATTATTATATGAACAATCAGTGGGAACTAGTTGATTGTCACATGTCCCAACCAAATTGTGAAGACAAGCACACAATATGTCCTCTTACTACTAAATAGTATGTTTGGATTCTTTCTCCTTATACTATTGGAAATCCATACTAACAAACATATGGATTCCAATATTCTTATACAATAATATATCAAATGATAATGTAAATAGATAGTCCCTATATGAAGTAATACTCTAAGGAAAATCATGAAAATTCCCCATATCAAGATTATATATCTCCCCAAGATGATCACTAGTGAAGGTATGCATGACCTGTAAGACATGGGATATTTTTTTCAACCTTTCTACAATGGGCCATATGATGTCATTTTTCAAGGGATTTATTGAAAAACTAAAATGTGATATATCATATAATCATCCAACATATGTTATAGAATGGGAAATTTCTATAAAACCTTTTTTGTTATTGATTATCAACCTTTAATTTTTGACTTGTATAGCATCACAATACTACACCTTCAATCTCTTTCGTGTTCCCGACCAGAAATACAGTCAAGGTGGATCAAATTATATCTTGTTCAAAACATGGTGCAATACCGACATCAAGGAATGAAACTCTAAAATAATCATAACCCACATATAAGTAGGAACTATATCAGGGTCAAAAAATAGATAATATCATCATCAATGGAAATCCAATTAGAATGTATCTACCCTCCCTCAAAAAAATTAATAAATTCTAGACACTCAAGAACCTCATATTTTCTCTTCATTATACAAATCAAAATAGATGTCTTATAGGATAATGGCACGAGTTCCTTTTATTCCTAGCCCTTTTGACAAAAAATTTGGATGTTAGTAAAGAAATATAACATCTTTGACTCAATGCTATGCAAATGAACCAGCTAAGTGTGTGTATTTTGATTCAATGAATCCACAAAATTATTCCTCTTTACCAATGTGTAAAATAGATAAAAATAAAAATATTGTGTATACTTGACCAATATTGACTTCCAATAATTTAAATAATGTCGGTAAAAGATGGAAATTAGGATATTATGGTCAGTATAGATAGTGAATCTATCAATGAGAGGAAAATGTTGAAATTCCTTAAATATTATACCACTACATCCATATAGATATCATGCATTGAGTATTTCTATTAATTTTCCCTAAAATTCATTTATCTATATTATACGACCCATTCTATATTAATCGATGCTACCCCATGGAAAATTAGAGATGCAGGAAAAAACAAATTATATTTTTTTCCTAGTTTAATTAAAATCATAATATGATTCATTATAAAATGCTTCTACAGTTCTTAAAAATAATTCACACATTCTCGATACCATTCAATCCTTACACATTTTTAGTTCGACCCAAAAGTGGATCTTCCAAGAAAATAAGCCATTAATAAACCTTTTTAAATAAGTGACAAAAGAAAAGAAAAATACCATATGAAATATGTTAATGGAATTATCCTCATAAACAACCACTTGAATCATTTCATGGTCCAGTGATACACCTTCCTCTTAGATATTATCACCCATAATATGTACCTTTTCTATCAATATATCACATATAGATATATTGGAATGTAGTCGATTCTCTCCTATTATACTAAATATGATATAAATACGTGTGGCCTGATCATCATGAGTATGAGAGTACTCTAATTTTTCAAATATGAAGATGAAAAAAAATTCTAATCTCAGTATGCATGAATGATTTTGATCATAAAATCCAGTAATATTTCTGGATAATTAATTTTCCCAATCAACAACCCAAAAAACTCATAGAAACCATAACATGTCATAAAATACATATGGGCTATATCTAAAAGTATCACCCTAATCATGAGATACCCCACTTTCAAATCGATATTTTATATCACATATCTATCCCTCATAGAATTAACAATAACATCAATACGTGTGACTGGATAATGGTTCTTAATTTCCATCTGATTCAAAAGTAGGAAATTGAAAAATAAATTAAACAACCAGTAATAATTCTAAATATATATATATATATACCCAAGGAGATGTTTTATGATAAATAAAACCTTCAACATCAAATTCTATCAACTAAGTTATGTCCTATGGGTTCGATTTTGGTTCCATTCTATAAGGTAAGATTGTAACTAGATTAGATACTAGTATACACTCAATTTTTGACTAAATTAAACTTGCAGGATGAAATACCGGAAATGTGCTGATGAAACACATCTTTTTATTAATAAAATATTGTAGGTAAGGCAAAATTTACCACTCCCCATTACCAAGCATATTTCTTTCCACCTGGGATCTAAGATCACACAATATTTGGTAGAATGACCCCACACATCCTTACTATATGTTCCATTATCCATAATGACCATTAAAAACACCCTCAAGAGATATTAAGAAAAAAATACTATGGAAATGGTCAATATGATAATGGTATGTAAACAAAAATTCCATTCCTAGTATCAAGTCAAAACACAAAATATCAAGAACATATATATTCCAAAGGAAACAATACCCAACATCTTCAAGGGAACACTCATTACAAAATCAAATGACCTTTAACCACATAACTAAGATTATTTCAATCGACATTACCCTAAAAATATACTCACCCCTAAAACTCAAAACGTTCAGATACTATACAGATATAAATTTTTTAGAATCCATATTTTTAAAATTAGCATTATCCTGTGTAGAAGCTATAAGAATCATACCTAAAAATATTGATTATTAGAACTCAATACCATCTAGACTTGATTTAATGGATTTTAGAAGTCATACTACCCTACACTATACTCATATATGAGTCTATTGGGATATTATACTCTAATGATGCAGACATTCATGTCATGATGTATAACATCCTCCACTTGACATGCATGGCTAGTGTAACTCCAATTGTGAGATAGATATTGTGCATAAGAATCCCTTATAGTGCACTATATTAGCCTAGGTCCTACATCACTATCCATATACTATGGGATTTCCGTAGAGACACTATATGGGACCCATCCCACCACAATCCTAATACTCAATTAGTTGTTAGAGACTCTTACCCAACATGTGACCAAGTCTAAAACACTGATTTAAGATTAATTCACTACCACCATATATGGTAACCCCTCTCCTCTAGATATTATGTCTTCAATTTCCCTAGTGAATGTTATCAAAATAGTGCTCCATAATGTGAAAATATGTAAATCCAAATTGATCAAACATCCCATTTAGTCTACCAATAGATGCAACTTTTATGTTTCCTCTAGAAATGAGAGCATGATCCACCGCCTCATTAATCCTATACAAATAGAATATATTTACATGCTATATAATATTACACCAGATCCTATCCTAATAAAATCCCATATTAGTTTCCTTGTCCTTAACCAATGTTGGGAAAAAATACTACAAGTCAATGAATCATACATTATAATCGATCGCTTTCATATTTCAATGGGTTAAGAGTATATACTCAAAATCTACCTCTTATCTTGGGATGACTAAAAAGAAATTTTCCAATAACTTCCCCAAATGTCCTTATATGGAATTCCCTCTATTTAATCATGATAGAACCAAATATCCCACTAATGATTCCTTAGTCCACTCATCATATATTCCATAAGCTTGATCCTTTTATCTGGTGGAGTATCTATGTGGTCTAGTATCATCTAGATAGACCAAATCCACAATGATTCTACCTTGGGACCATAATATCTAATGAACATTGAAGGGTGTTTTAGATGAAACTCTATCATCAAACAAAACATAATCGATAATTTTCTCTTTTAGACTATCTTCATAAACTACATAAAGCAAGTATATTTAATGATTAACAACTCTTCCCCCTATTTTCTAAAACAAAAAGGTCCTCTTGACCCTATAATGGAGGTGAATTCATTGAAATTTCCTCCTATATGCCAACATATAAAAAGAATCATGGAGGAATCACTCTAAAATGCCAATTCCTCATTTCAGGGAACATAAAAATTTATTTCAGAGTAAGTAAAAATATGGGGTTTATAACTATAAATGCCAATATATTCCACATAAAATAATCCATGAAATATGCACATATCAATATCACTACACGTAACCATTCCTAACCAGGGCCATGGCTAATATAGGGTAAACCACGCTTCTAAATCAAAAAATCACATTAGGCACCATTTAAAAATATTTCTATTTTAATGATTTAAAATATTATCATCAAGAATTATTCTAAACAGATTAATATGAAATATTTAAAATTTAAAAAGTTTATCTTATTTATTAGGAATGAAATCAATTATATCTAAAAAGAATAAAAAATGCTGATTTCCCATAATTATCATTCTCTTCTGAGTGTTCTCATCAGGATTCATGTGACAAAAATCCACATGTTCCTAAAATGATGAATGAATATAAAATCTTGTGCCATTATAGACCAAGATAAAAACCAAAAAACAAGTAAGAACACAACCCAACTGATTCACTCATGATGAAATAACATATAACTATAATCAAGGATTATCAAGAACATAAATCACACAACATGAATCATAGATTTCCAACAACACTTGGGTTATCTACTCACATTAAAAATTATATTTCCATTGATTCTCATATGGTAGTATTATTTATAAATTTCCCATGTAGTTTGGAAGTACAAAAATCCATAAAATTCCACTTTGTATTGGGCTTGACTGTGTGCTACTAAATTGATGCCTTGAACTAGTCCCCTATATGACCTCAAAAATGCCTTCACACATTCATAATACTAATGGCGTAAAACATGGATCTCTATGAACATGTCGGGAGACTATACCCTTTTACAATATACAACCTAAATTAGAAAATATAATAAAAATTATCATGCAATACTATTAAATAACCATGCAACAAATAACTAACACCCAAAACATGGAAAATAATTCAAATGAAGTTGAAAAGTGTGCCATGTCATGATCTATAACTGAAAAAGAAAACCAAGTTAAATAAACAAAAGATAATCCCCATAACAGGTCCTGATAACATGTCCAACCCCCACTCACATGCTCCTTCCAATGTAAACCATCTACCCAATGTCAGTTTCCCTCATCCTTATCCACAATAATATTTTACTCTATATTACCCAATATAGTATAGTGTAGGGTGTGATAAAAATTTACTGACCACCTCTAATAATTTATATAAAAAATAAATTCTAATATTAGTTTATGGAAACATATAGATAAATAATAGAAAATAAGTAAATAAAGAAGGATATATATTTAAATAGTTGTCAATTAGAACCATGGGTTCTCAGTTCCACAATATTACCAACAACCCCAAACATAATTCATTCAATGATGGGAGTTTGATCCGTCCTTCGAAGGCAATACATAATTTCATACAATGAGAATCATTTCATATATCACAAAAACTAGTGTGTAAATCTATGAACCACACCCATTCCTGATGTAGAGAACCATTATCAACATCATTACCTTGATGTGGACTAAAATGACCAACCCATATTCTGTAATGATAACCACTATGAAAAACATTATCACCATGGTTTTCACGTCAATGAACTACAATAAACACCATTTCAACAAAAACAACCTTTTCTGATTTAACAAGATATTCCCATTTTTCATATTAATACTTAAAGGGTTACCTCTTTCCTTAGTAAAACCCAATCAATAATAATACCCTGACACCATAATATATTGACCATCCGATTTCCTAACCATTTCATTACACATTTATTTCTCTATACTTAGATAACAATCCCTTTCTTCCATGTTAGAAAATTATTTATAATTCAACTTGTTTTAATCTCATAGCCCTTCATTATGTCATTTAACAATTCATATTCCATTATTATGGAAGTTTCACCCCCATGGCTACCCGTATGTTTCACCTACCCATCCTTAATGTATCGAATGAGGTATATAAAAGGTCCAAAAAATCAATTAGACACAAATTTTCAATTCACTATCAAATTATCATTTTTTTCTATTGTACAAAACTATTTCAAAAATATCATACACGTTAATAAACATCAATAATTTTGGAAATAAGTTATATACCATGTAAATCATGCTCATAGATGAATGTTTTCTCATCCAATACCCTTGATTAAACACTAAAACCCCCACACAATTTCTATTCTATGAATTACATGGAATATAATGGTTTTGAGATTCATAATGTGGGGAAACATTAAACCTTGAATTTTCTACAAAATAGATGAATTATGGATTGTAGTGTCACCCAAAGCATAAATCTGAAAGCAGTGATGCATAAAATTCTTATGAATCAAGGTAAAAGAACCATTGAGTGTGTTAGGATGATTTTTCTAGTAACCCATTATTTTGGAGGATTTGTGGGGTGAAAATCATATAAGTAATCGTTAACAGAAAGTGGGGAAAATTTTATATTCACCACTTTTAATATGGGGTGTGGTATTGCCACATAGCTTTCCAAACTGTGGGAAAACCATGCAGTACTCCCTATCCAAGAACATTATATGTCACATAATCTATCTTGGAAACAAAAAGGTTTGAATATCCACATTGTATCCATGTGGTTTTTATTTCCAAGGGCGGCTCAAATCCTATGGCCTCCTGGGCTACCATGTATAGTTTTATAACTATTCACAACCATATACTTGGCCACACTCATATGGTTTATGGTCAGCACTAACCATGTTCCAACTATGAAACATACACTATATGGACCTTATTATATAATTTTCATGCCCTAAATCTATAAGACACCTCTGGTCCATTATAAAAAATGGTTGTTTAGTAAAAATACATACATTTTTTATTTTTAAGATATTACTGTAACACTGAGAGAGAAATTCATATTTAGAAAGTACGTACAAACCCACTATATTTTATCAAAACATAATAAAATCACATCAATTTTTTTTTTAAAAAATAGTGGAAAAATCCAAAAACCCGTGTATTTAAACCATCTAGAAACCCTATTAAAAGTTAAAGGAAGGATGGTTAGTAATATAATACTGATTCATGAAACCATCAACCTAAAAAAAATAGTACCAGTAATGTCCTAGAAACATATACCATGATGAACATTGGATCCTATGAATTGAGATAGGGTCATAAACCATAGAGTTCAAATATTGAATCTAAAAATCCTCACATTCTATAATGAATGATGGAAAGGGAAATATTTACCACTAGACTTCCAAAAAAAATCAGCATGAGGATTAGAATTCTAACTTGGAACCCTCAATTCCATAGAGGATCTATATCAAACTAAATTAGTTTATTTCATAAATTATACATATAGCACCAACACAAAAGATATATTGTTTTGTTAAGGGATATATTGGTCAATATATAATAGCAATAATGAACCATGGTAATTGGGTTCATAATTCGGGAAAAATATATCTATCAACCAATGATAAATCTGAATTGAAAACTAAGCAGCATAAAATATATAAATTATCCATGTAGTGTCTCTTGGTTAATAACCCTATTTCATTAGAAGTTAAATTTTGAATAATGGAGGGGTGTTTCATCTTAAAATACAAATATGATTTATTAATTCACATCACATTTTTTGGCTACAGGGTTAAAAACTACACACCAATTGAGAGCGTATTTCTCTGAGACTAGAGAAGCCCAAATGTTTTTCCACATGGAATATTATACCATGATTTAAAAAACTGAATTTCCTATATTCTATGATTTATGGTTTTTGGGAGAAGGCCACATGGTTTGGATTAACTATTCACCTAACCATGCTCCATATTCTAGAACGTCAAATTTGGTTACACTGTTTCTTGAGTTGACCAACATAGTTTTCCATAACCATGAGCTTAATATTGCATATGACCATTAATTCAAAAATAATATTCTATTTCTCCTAAAAACCCAATACATGATCAAAATCTATATGATAAAAATAATGTGATTTATGTACATGATAGTAACTATAATATGTCACAATTCCCTTCATATTATTTCATTTTTCTCCTATAAATCTTTGTATAAAAAGGGTAATCCAAAAACAACTTGACAAATTTACTCCAGCAACAAAAACTCCCAATATCACATCTCATAGGAGTCTAAAATGAGTTGTTATAAAAATTGATCCAATGAAATATAAATTTCACAATGTAATTATATATGATAAACAACAATTCAAAATGTTTTCTCGGTTATTGAAATAACACATTCTATGCAGAGAACATGTCAATTTAAAACATGATATGTGTCAGGATGATAATTATTAAATTGTTTCAGTTTAAATTAATTATGGATTGGAGATAATTGAAATGATAAATAAAATATATATGAAAAAATTAAAATCCATTCACTGGGTTCAAAAGGTACCACATACTATGTAGCGAGATTTCCATATTTTCAGAGACACATATGTCTTAAACCAGGAGTGAAACTTTAGAATACATTAACACTAAGATAAAACTATAATGGTAGATGATGATTATCTGAATAAGACGTGTATTTTTAGTCATATGTCACTTAACAGTGACAAATCATCTTAATATTTTTTCATTATTACATAAACCATGCTCGGTCCAACCATAAAATTTTACCCAACCCCAAACCTATAGAGCAGTGAGTTAAGATTTCAAAATATATTTCTTCATAAGTTGTAATTATATTGGAAGATTACTGCATATTATTTTAAGAAAATACAACCATTTAAAATTGAACATCCTATGTACCGATGATATCAAATAAAAAAACATATTGAATTTCATCTATAATTTATTATCCAAATATATCTTCCAATCCATGTTGGTATAATATTTCATGATCAACCTCAATTGATTCCCCATTTTATCCTAGTGGCCCTTCCCAAACTAGGAGTTAAAGAAAGGTTATATGTTCAAGAAAATAAACATAACAATACAGCAAAAAGTTATAATATATTACACATATAAAATTCCCCACTATTTCAATTTATTGTTGTAATGAATATGTATGAAATATTATCACCTAATCAACTAATAAACATCAAATGAAATAATAATCATTCCTCTAGGAGGTTGATGAAATCGAGCAGTTAATTTATTAAATAAATCATTTCATTTCCATGTTGTCATGAGAAAATGATGAAGGAAAATGGATGGATTTCTATTCGTAGAGATATTATGTTGGTGAGGGTAGAATCAATGTATAATTATGGAAATTTCATGTTTAATACAAGGCCCCCAAAACTAATGATTTTTTTATCAAACATGTTTTTAGTGTTTGGGTGAACAATATATAATGTGTATTGAAAAGATCAAAACATAACCCTCCACATCATTAAATGAATAATATAACCAAATCTAACATTGTGAATGCCTAAAATAGAGATACACCATTCAATAATGGTATTCTCATCATATAGAGAATCTATGATATCTTTAAACTCACTATCCTAAAACTAATCCTAATTAATCACCTCAAGGATAGAGGATGTAAAATGAACACTAGGTGGAACACTAAAATATTATTCTTCTCTAACCACCATGGTAACATGAATACATATTACCATCATGTTTCATCCATCCCTTTCCCTTCAAAGTCTGAGAATGAAATTACAATATGTGAGAGTTAGCAACCACATTACCCTTTCATATAGTATAATAAATATAAAATTTGAATGACTTCAGGTATTCCACCCATATTATTTCATGGAGGATAAAATAGTTTTCAGAAAATATATAACCCCAATTTCTAATAAAATGAATAAATGATAAACTTTTCCACAAAATATATTGACACCACATTCAAATATAATTAAAAATAGGATCCAGATCCAAATAATTAGTATGACGGTTCATCTCATGAGGTTATACATAATGTGATACATAATCCACTATATGTTCCCTTTACATAACGATGAAACCCATTTATATATATAAATAATCATAGTAAAACAATTAGTTAAGTTTATTCTCAAGTAGATTCAGAATCATTGTTTATTTTAAATAATTCTTTAATTAATTGAAGGACACATGATAGAATAAGTTTCACAAGAAACCCACATCTCCATATCAAATGAGAATTATAAAAATTTAATAATTCATTTATATGTCCTATATAAACCACTGATAATAACCATCAAACATAAAATTATACTATTCTCAAAGGAATTCCTTACTCATTCACTTCAAGTGACAATAGTCACCCTTTTAGATCAATTGAGATACCATTTTCTGAGATCATGTGTCTGAATAACATTAATTCTCAGACATATAATTAATATTTTGATAGTTTTTTCATAAAAGAAGTAATCCCTTAGGATACAATAGAACATGTCTCAAAGGAGACACACGATCAAATTAGGAATAAGAGTATATCATATTACCATTTAAAACACATTTAAAAAAGTATCATGATACTAGGGTAAAATCAAACTCATCAGTGACATGATTTAATAAAGAGAATAATTTTAGAAAATTGATTCATGATGTACTCAATGTGACTATACCAGCTGCTGATGGATGTCTTTGGTGTATCTAAATACTTTATAATCAATTGGATAAAACATGAATAATGCACTTTTTTAGAGAACAACATTACCCAAAACACTAATTGAAAAAATAATTGATCTATGGAAAAGGATATTTATTATTTACCACTACTCAATTATTATTTTTGATAATAGATGAATTAAATGAGAGCCTCATCAGTTTTCTCACAAAAAGAATAAAATTTAATGGTGATATACTACGGTATATAAATCCCCTAGATATGAAATCATAAAACAAAATTTTATGCCCTTCCAATTCATCTTGATCCATATGGTAATATGGTAATTATATATGTTGATTTTATAGAATCTATTTAATCAATAACTTGACAACCATAACAAAAGGAAAACCTGAAGAGTCTTTTTCAAAAACACCAGGAAAAATATTGATACCTAATGGATGAAAACCAAATAAATATTCAAATAATGGTTCAACAATTGATTGAGATATCATTTTACCATGACTTGTAAGTGTATGTTATTCTCAATTTGACCTTAGGTCCCACTCTCCATTATTAATATATGCGTTCCCATTAGAGGTATTGAATTAACATTGACAAAGATAACAATAAACTATAATTGGATAATAAATTATCCAATATATCATGATAATAAAATATAATAGGTATAATTTGAGAACTAGAAAATAAAACACTATACTAACGTCGCATATAAATTGAACGAGGGACGTTATAATAACGAATCACTTTTGACTCGAAGAGGCATCACCAATTCAAAATGTATAGAATGAATTATGGGGAGTAATTTAAATGAAACACTATAGGATTAGACAAGAAGGAATAATAAATAAATGTATAAAATGATGATATAAATTTGGTAAAATAAACATATACGGTACTAATCACTATTATATGACCCACATTATATTCTACTGGAATATTTTTAAATAAATATATCTACTTCATTATGGGGCCCTATAGTTGGATCCTTATTGTCTATGATATATATGAACATGTATAAAATTCTCTATCTATCGATTATATTATTCCAGAGAACAAATAAAAAAAATGTTAATGTAATATCTATATATAACCATAATGTCCACATGAGTTTCAAGTCATTGGGGGCATGGTTCAAAAATTCCTTGTGTTCCACATCTATCCACACTAATAAAACATTATTCCAATAGTAATTGATGATGTTGTATAAAATTAAAACTGATAATCGCAATCACTATCTCCTCCATAAAACTAACTCTTCTCTCTCCCTCTTTCTTCCCTTAAAAAAAGACCATTGAACTATAACATCTCGACCCTAGATTCCCTGAGCGAGTGCATTATTTTAATACATTGGCATGATATAATGAATTATCTCCCAAAGTACTGGTCAGTTTAAAAATCTTGGAAAATATATTACATTCATCAACCTTACATTATAATTCAAAACATAAACTACAACATAGATATTCCTTGAGAATGCTATTATTCCCCAAGAAGAACTTTACATATCAATAATAAAATTCTTCTTAGAATCCTTGTAAAATAAAACATAAGAAATGGGTGAGATAAAATTCTCATTAAGAATAAATAGTATAGTGGAATCTATCACAATAAAACATAAACTTTTAAGGAAAGATAGAAAACTAAATCACAAGCCTTTTGAAACATTTTTTCCTTCATAATATGGATATAATAAATCAAATAATTCCATTTAAAATTTACCAAGGTTATTATACTAGTAGAATAATCACATGAAATATAAATCACTATTCTCGTATTTAGGGAATGAAAAGTGCTGAACATTGGAAACATATCATCGAGGACTTGGCCAAGACATCTAAAAATTAATGGTTATCGCCTCAGCCAAATCCATATCTAAAAATAAATTGAGAAACTCTAATCCAACTCCATATCTAGTCAGCCTTATGAGACCTACTAATACATATATGTGATATATCGTGCCCCTCCCATCACTAACTAAGTTCAATCGATTCCTTATATTAAATGGTGAAACATATCTTAAACATTCCTATTAAATCAATCATACGAAATGTTAATACTTAAACAATAAGTGATGAATTTTATTAAAATAGAACAGCTATAATAAGACATTCCATAACCCATAAAATATAATAAAGATGATTTTATCATAATAAATCAAACCTTAATCAACCATAAAACCAACATATGATGTTTATTGATATGAATGTAATCTAGTAAAATCATTATAACTCATTTAGAGAAGCATCCATTTTTTTACTTTTTAATCTTTTAAAACCCTGTGTAATTATAAAAGAATAAATTTATTTAAAAATAACCCTGTAAGATTGTAAGGAATGATTCAAAATTTTATGGCCACATAATTACATAAAATCGCCACTTGCACCATATACGTTTAAAAACATTCTTTTCTTAATTTTTCGAAATGGACATAAAGTACCTTGTTCGGAAGAAGACAGAATGATTCCTTTAAAAATGTTTTATAAAAAGTCAAATGTTGGAAAAATGATTATAAAAATTGTATAGAAAAGATAAAAATATTTTAAAAAATATTTTTACAAACCATGGATGTGGTTGTTAAATATTCCCTAGTATACACTTACGTATAAACAATCTCATATTAAAATATCACATTGTGAAATTCATCCTTACCTTATGTTTGATACACTCTGTACGTGTCATAAACTAATTTATAATTTTTTTAAATGAATTATTATCTTATATAAGAATCAAAATAATATTTATGATATCATATATTATTTTTTTATCACTTTACATTACTCATTTATTAACAGTTCTTAGTTAACGCAACATTTTGGGTAATAATAACATGGTTTATCATACGTGTTTTGACTTGTTATTTTTGATAATATTAAATAGATAATTATTTAATTACTATTAGAATGTATAATATGATTTATATATCATATATATTAATAATATTAATATATATAATAGATAGATATATGAAATGGAATACACCTTTCCTTGAGATAAAAGGCCATACATACACATTAAAGATGTTTCTGTATTCTTATCTCATCGAATGAAAGTAATTGAATGAAAAATATCTACACACACAAATATTTATATATATATTCCAATAGACTTATTATTTCATATATTTCATAATTATTGATAATATATATTTTTTATAATCATTCATTGATGGGGAATGTGGAAGATGAGTCTCATTACATCATGGAGATAGTAAGTTGTACGTACGCACGAGTGACAGTCTCATTTCCTTAATGGTTAAATTGTATGAAATTTGAGGGAATATTAAAATTATATAAATAAAATAATGATATATTTATTATTTATTTAATTTATATTCATCATTATACCTGTCAAAATAATGTATAGATAAAAAAAGTTTAAACCATGGTGTGGAGATGGTAAGTTGTACGTATTCACGTACAATGATATTGTTTTTCATAGGATGGTTAAAAAGAAGGAATATGGTTCTCCCATATTTATTAAAACATCTCAAAATATATTTGATGCTGTATTTATTATTTTATTATGGTAATAAGTTATGAAGAGGAAGAAGAATAAGAAAATAACTTTGAAAGAAGAGATAAAACAATTACATCTTCTTTGGGTGTATCCTTTTGATTTTCACAAAGGGACTCCTTAAGTTTGATCTCTGCACAAAGGGTGTCCTATAGGGTAAATTTATTGACATTAGTATGAGTTTTGGGTATGTTTTTTCTGATCTAATGGGCTTTTGGAGGTGATAAAAAGAAATAGAATGATAAGTTCCCTTTTGTAAGAGAGGTGAGAGGCACTTTAGGAAAGTCTTGAAATATTAATTTATTATAAGTTGATTTTCGGTTTATAATGGATAAAAAGTGATTGATATGGAGAATAAGATGAGGATGAGTTGAAATACACTCAAAAATAGGTTTTAGACATGTTTAGGTCATTATTTCAAAATTATCTTTTGGATTTAACCCTTAGTTAAGTAGTTTATCTTTTACTATTACTTCTTGTATTTTTACACCAAATGTGTAATCTAGATATGATAAAATCCCAAAATTACCACAAATATTACATTAATGAAAATTTTAACATTATATAAGTCATTTTTCAGAATATTTTATTTTTTTTAATTTTAATATCATTTATTAAATTAGTATTTGTTTTTAAAACTCATTTCTGTCAATTTTGAGATTATTTAGTAATTTATTTTCGATAAAGTCATAAGTACTTTATTACATTGAACAAAAAGTATTATCTCAAATATCAAATGTCATAGAACCCAATGAAATTCATTTATGGCATAAAAACTTTCAAATTACTTTTATTTCAATATTTATAATATCAATTATTTGATTTATTCATTAATAAGGAAAACACTGCATCATAATTATGTAATAAATAAATTTAATTATTTAATTTCTAAAAATTAAAAATAAATAAAACTATGTAGGAAATAATTTTATATTTTTAAATATTATTTAAATTCTAATATATATCTTATATAACTCGAATTGAATTTTTTATACTAATAAGATATATGTTTATGTTATATTCCCATTTATTTTAAATTAATTATTATAAAAGGTCATAATCACATATTAGTGGCTCCATAGGGTCCTACGAATGACTTATGGATGATCATATTCAGCAATATATCATAAAATATTATTAGGACACACTTTAGGGTAGTTTTATATAATAATAATAATATTTTTTACCCTTTTTACTTGATTTACCCCTTAACTGTGGTAAATGAAAAAAAATTAAAGAACTTACTATTCATAATATCCAAAAAGAAAAGGTACCTATTTACATAGTTTGGAGCTTATGATTTCAAATATGGAATCCATTTTTTCAAATTCAAATCACGTAAGTTTTTGAAATTAACTAAAAATTAATTCATGTTGTCAAAACTAGAAAGTGTGTTTTTAAGAAATTAAAATTATCAAATGTTTGACATGTGATTATGTCTCATTTAAATAGTAAATTTCATCCACTGAAAAACATTGAATTTAATGAAAAAACACCATAAAATTTCAGTTTAAATAAAATTAAAAATATAATATATCTATATAAATAATTTATATGAAAAAGTAGTTTTGAATTAAAATGAAGTAATTTTCACTATTCATTAAAATATGAAAGTTATCAAAAAAACACCTAAAATTTATCCAAAATAATTTTTTATTCCACTCTTATAAAGAAGAAGTTTATTTTGTCAAATTTAATACATATATATATATATATAATTCAAATATTTGATTTAAAAGGAGTTCTCCATTAAAAGGCCACAAAACTTCATTTTTGATAAATATTTGTTTTATCTAAAAACTTGAATTTGTTCTTATATTATGTCTAAGAAGAACATAAGATGAATGTTAAAATTATATGGAATATATATAATGTTCAAAATGTGGATAATAATATTAATAACAACTTCTTACATGACTAATATGATAGGTTGTGGTGTGTTCGAACTCAGTATTGCGTGTAGCACAAGCAATTTAGTTATTTAAAGAAGAAGAAAACCATGGATTATTGGTGTGTTACATTATCCCCTCCTTCAATAAATTTAATCCAAGAAATTTTTTAATTCGGTTTTAGTAACTAAGGTTTGATTTTTCAAAATCCCTTTATTGTAATCCAACAATAGAAAAATGGTCGATATAATGTCAACTTTAAAATATTGGAAGGGATGTAAGATGGTTACTAGAAATAAAACATACTGGGGTTACATGTAGGAAAACATTGATATGAAAGAAAATTTAACCATCTAGCTCTGATAGAGAGTTATAGAGGACAATATTAGTAGAAAGTTAACAACTATAAAGCTATAAATCTACAATGATCTAATGGACGATTTGATTCATCACAAAATAAAGTACTACGAAACAGTTTTTGGTTTTATGATAATTTACCTAGTTTTATAGAATTAATTAAATTAATAGTATAAGAACACGTGGAATCATACTTAATTTACATTTAGAGTTTCATCCTTTAACTAATTCCTACCACAAACTCATATTTCTCTTCAAAAGATAATGAAACTCAAATATATTCTATTTATCTTAATCATATAAGGTTCCAAAATAAAAATATACTTCATCTATAATACCTTTTAAATAAAATAAAAATACATTATACAAACCTTTAAATCTAGAAGACAAGTGTTAGGTGATTCACCATTGTTTCCCTTCAGTTCCAAGTTACTTTCTTGCAGAGTATCCGAACATGACGGGTTCTTTCCTGACCTATGGGTTGTCCCTTTTTTAAACTATAATAATATAAAATTCCAAAAAAACTTAAGAAATGTTTTATACATAAACAATAATATAAAATGTCTATTTTTATCCATTACAATATTTTTTCTTATCCCAAAAACATCTATCAAAAATAAAACTCTAAAAATTTCCCTAAATCTCTAAAATCAATCGTGACATTACATTTCCCAAACAACATAATGTTGCTCATATTATCAAATAATTAATATATGATTAAATTCATCATATTAAAACCATAATGAAAAAAAGGTACTGTAGTACAACACTTATATATATCCCATTATATTTATTACTAGAATATAATCGAAACACACCAACACATTAATTATTCCTCTTCTACTATAGTAACAACATAAGCTTAACCTCGATCAATTTCCTTCTCTTGAGCTATATTAACTTGATTATTTGGAAAATAATTTTAATATTGCCCCATTTCATTTCAATTACAACATTTCACATTTACATCTTTTTTCTTTCCCTTACAATAACGATAATGATGGACTTTCTCACTACACATGAGGAAAACTCTATTTCCTTTTAAGCAGGCACCGGGTTGATTCCTTCTAAAATTATCACATGTTGTAATATCCTTATTTACATTATTCTCATTATATTTTTCTTTCTCCAACATTCTCTTCTTCTCTTTCTTTCCATTAATGTTATAATATATAGAACATTATTTCTCTATCTTGATAGCACAAGATATTATATCTTCATATGATGAAAATGTTTGTGAGACCAGTAACCATCGGAGGAATGGTTTTAACCCATCCAATAATCTAACAATATTACTTCTTGTATTATATATGTAGTATTTAGAATTATTTTATAACCTTGTGTAGTTATATTCAAACTTTTCAAAATTCTGGTACTCATTCTACCTAAGACTTAGAAACTGTCTGTAACACCCCAAGATTTTATGAGAAATATTATTTTTACTTTCTTTGATGTCTTATGTTGTAAACTTAACCAAGATTATATTGCGTTATACGCAACAACGTATTATCATTTATTATAAGCAAACACTATTCTTGGCTTGTGTTGCACGCAAGAGCGACCTTCCTCGATAGCGTGTGTTGTACGCAATACCGAGTTTCACTAAAGAACAATATATTGTTCATATGAACTATCCATTATGAATATTATTAACCAAATTTTGAATTTTATAACATTATCATTCATCATAAACATATTCTATAACATGATCTGAGAACAAAATATTTTTTTTGGGGTAAAATAAGTATTTTTAAAAAAATGTAGTTTTCCTACCATTAGATGACACACCCACTATAAATATAGATTTTGACAAATTTATGAGTTAAATTTGACAAAATAAACTTCTTTATTGTAATAATTATATAAAAATTTACTTTGGATAACTTTTTAATATTTTTCTGGTAACTTTCATATTTTGATGAATAGTAAAAATTCGCTAAATTTTAATTAAAAACAAATTTTTTCATCAAGATAATTTTCACTGTTAATTTATCATATTGGATGGTTTTATAGTATAAATATAATATATTTTTACCATTTAATATACATCAAGTCATTTTCATTAATTCTTCAATGAATTCATAGGTAAAAACATTTCAATCTTTTGCAATGTTTTATCTTTTAATACCCGTTTTATCAACAGTAGTATTAATTTTAAATTAAATACTACAACTTCTGTTGTTCAAATTTTGAAAAATGGATTCCATATTTTGAATTAGTAGGTCCAAATTATGTAAATAGGATATGTTTTTTAGACATTATGAATAGTAATTACGGTAATTTGTTATCTACAATTAAAGGTAAATCGGGTAATTAATGGTAAAAATAAGATTATAAAATTAACCTAACACAAGCAAAAATTATATTAGATTAGTAGAAGTCGACCCATATCATCTAAGGGTCATAATAGATTCATTTCATGGAATTTTGACCCTGAAAAAGAGGTAATTATTATTAAAACCAAAGAAGATGACAACATATCACTCTCTTATATCTTATAAGTGTAATAATTTTAATTTAGTGATAAACTTCATAAAACTTAGAACATAAATAGTCACCATAAAGATAATACAATTATATACATCATGTTAATTTATTTAAAATTTTTAAGGATTAAATAATTATCATTAATGGTGACACAATAATGATGGAAAATTGTTTATTTAGTGAAAAATAAATAATACAGTTTTTATTAAACTTATATTGACCATAAAAGGCACAGAGACCTGACAAAAACTTATTTGTAGTGTTCATGTATACCATAATAATCCAATTTTGAGAATATTTTACGATTTGGAGCCTTATAAAAGCGATTATGACACTTATATTATTTTATTTTAAATGATGTCAAAGTTGTCACCTTCAAAATTTAATAAATATAACAATTTGAATGTTGTGATTTTAAATTCGAGTAAAAGTATTCTTATAGAATATATTAGATTTATCTATATCATAGTATTTCATTTTTAGTTTTTATGCAAAAAAGTAAGTATATTAAATTATTATACAAAAATGTTGTAGTAATTATATTATTAAGGGAAATGTCAAATAAATGGTTTTAAAAATATTAAAATAAATATTAAATAAACAAATGAATATGATCTACAAATTTTTTAGCTGAATATGAAATTATAGGAATCTATTAAATATATTGGTTTGAATATATCCTCTCTTTGGATTTTATTTAAATTCGAATAAATGAATAGTGTCAAAATTGAATCTATTGATATTTTATAAAAATAACATATTATTAAATTGCTTAAAAATCAGAAAATATTTTAAAAATTATAATTTGATATTTATATGGTCTAAAATGTCATAAAATATCCAATTATAGACAATTCACAGCACATCAGTAATAATTTATAACTATTTAAAATTTAGAATAGTATTACCACAAATAAAATTAAATAGATTAAATAAGGATAAATCAAGTTGACAGGGTTTAAAATAAATTCCAAACATGGATAAATTTTATATGTTGATTATATTACAACCCTATTTCATCTCACCTTTGAACTTGAGTAAATTTGGAGGTTTTTAGGTGGGGTGTGAGTTTATTATAAATTAATTTTTTGGAGGTTTCCAAAAGTGCCCCTATCTTCTCTTATAAAAGGGCACCACATCCCTCTCCTCCTCACACAATTTTGAGCCTTCAAGCTCATCCAAACCCTACCCATTACTCTTATCAACTTCCATAGTAACATTCTGGATATTTCGGTCTTCTCAAAAGACCAACTCTAGTCTCTTAAGAGGAAGTTGAAATGAGGTGCGTCGAAGAAGAGGTAATCTCTTCAGCCAATTTTTTCAAGTTTCTTTATTATTCTACATCCTCTTCATTAGTTGTTTCATTTTAAATTAATAACATCAGAATCACTAATATAATGATATTTTATTATAAATATGAAACAACCCTATTTAACCTTCTATCAATCCTATGAAAAACAAAATCACCGTGGGTGCATACGTACGACTTACCGTCTCCACTCCGTGTTGTAATCTGTTTGTCCACCACCAACATACTTGGATGGGTATAATGGTGTAAAGAATAAAAATATATGATAATTATAACATGATAATAATTATTAGATATTCTATCATCCACTCCAATACCATTCAATAATTATGGTAGTGATATCATCGCTCGTGCGTAAGTATGGATTACCGTCTCCACGACGCGATGCGATTCATTCTTCATGTTAACCATTAAAGAATAATTATAAAGTATATATATTGAATAATAATGAAATATATTACATAAAAATTCTAATTTATTTATGTATATATATATATATATTTCATCTACTTACTTCTATTCAAGTCAATAAGGAATGGAAAATAGCGTTCATGCATACGTACGACCTATCGTCTCCATGAGAGATGTATTTCATTGCATTTATCGATCAATTGATTATATTTATATGCGGAATATATATTATATATAAATAATGTTTTAAATTATGGAAATAATTAATCATGATCTATGTAATCATATGAATAATTACAAATCAAAACATGTATGATAAATGATACGATTTTACCCAAAACACTTCTTTAACATGGAATTGACAAAAGAACGGGTAATATAAAGTAATAAGTGAATCATATATGATATCATAAATATTAATAAGGTTCTGTTACAAGTTAATAATATGTTTAAATCTACTATACAATAGTCTCAGACGCATTCGGAAAAAATTGGACATAAGGTACAAGATAATTTTTCCAATCTCGTTCTTATCTGAGATTGTTTATTTGTAAGTATTTACTAGGGTTATGTTTATCATCCATGTCCATGTTTTCAAAAAATGATTTCATAAAATGTATAATATTCTTTAATGTATGTTTAAAGTCATTTTTACCCTTTTTTGACTTTTACCACATGGTATGGAAGGAATCTTTCTTTTGTTTACCATATGAGGTACT
This sequence comes from Viscum album, assembly GCA_963277665.1. Lineage (NCBI taxonomy): Eukaryota > Viridiplantae > Streptophyta > Magnoliopsida > Santalales > Viscaceae > Viscum > Viscum album. Next base: position 203,365,887 of record OY728128.1, read on the forward strand.
TTTTGAATTTTCCAGCAAAAGTTCTAGAAGAATGTTTTTTAACTTATATGGCATGAATGGGTTTTTATGGTTTCATAAATCCTTATTTTAATAAAGCTTACTCTACAAGATTTCATGATTTTCTTCAACAAAAATCCTGTTTTTTTTAAATTGCATGGGATTTTGTGAAAATAAAATGATTTTAATGAAGAAAGGATATTTTCCCCAAGAATTCATTTCAAGTGTTTTATTAAAACTATTTTCCATCATAGATGAAATTATTTAGTATTTTTATGTTTCAAGTATAATGTCTCTTTTATTTACATGGGTTGATTCTTATTATGATGAAATGATATCCATTATTTTATATGGATTATGTTATAATGTGATGATGTTTATGAAACCCATTTTATTTTTTGGGTTATGATAAATGATTTAAGATTATTTTGTGGCAGATGAAATAATGATTTAATTATGGGATGGGTGGTACCTATATCTCCCTAAAATTAATTGGGTAAAGATTTATATTTCATGAGATAAACATGGATGGAACGACAAGTAAAATCTAGTTCAGTAATACAGGGCTGGAACGAAAAGTAAACTGGGTTCATTAATGGACTTTGTCCACTATGATGGTCTTGGAAGAAATGCCTTAGCTACTATAGAAATCATAACATGTGTTTTATGGTTTTCCACAATTACATGTTTTATTTCACCTGCTATTTTATCATGATTAATGTTCTCTTATGATATATGCCTTACATACTACCAATATTTCTTTCACAACTAAATATTTTTATGTTTAAACTTTATGTTCATGTTTTTAAGTTCAAATGTATATGGTTTTTTTATTTTCTGCATGCATACCCTTACTGAGAATTTGAGCTCACTCTTTTTATGTTTTCTTTTCCCCATGATATAAATAAAGGTTTTAGGTAAGAAAAAAAGGGGATGATATTTATGGGAGATGTTGAAGAACTTTCACCATGATTAGATGATTATGTTCCGAGTTTCCAAAGACACTAAACTAATACAGTCATTGGGAGTATGTTTTTTTCATGTATTAAGTATTCCCCAAAAGTAATGTAATGTCCATGTACGTCATGCGTTGGGTCTCTATAGTTGGTATCAGAGCGAAGGTTTTGTTAACCTTTAGAAACTAGGATGCGAAAACTTTTGTGAGATCTCTCGAGATATTTCTAAGTTATGTCTAGGGATGTCCCTAAGGTTAAGTATAATTATAGGTTATAGTCCTATAATTATGGTAACGATCTTATAATTAATCCTATGATGTTAGATATTGAAGGTAATGATCCTTTATTATTTTTCCCAGAATGATTTTTTCCACTCACACTATTCATTTATGGGTTTTAGAGAATGGATGGAAACAGGAAGATTCATGTTAATGGAGAATATGATGGAAAATGGAATGATATTCTTCAGGAGAAACCAAATGAAAAGGGATTTTTAAGGAGAAACATCGTTATTATTCCTAATCATTAATCTCATAACATGACCAATAATCTAAACTTTGGTAATTTTCTTGACTTGGCTAATAGGAGAAAGATGGAGTTTCATGATGATTATAGAGGAGATAAGGTACAATTTCCCTCATGTAAATCATGTGGGAAGAGGCCTCAAGGAGAATGTTTCAAAGGAACTAGAAGATGCTTTTGGTGTGAAAAATAAGGACACAATGCTAGTAATTGAAATGGAAAAGGTTTAGTTAACACAATGGTCAAGGATAATGGTATTGCAAAGACGTCAACAATAGTTAAATGTTTTAAATGTGGAATGTATGGGCATTATGAAAACTAATTACCTAAGACAAAATCTCATGAAAAGAATAAGCATGATCATATGGGTAGTATTTATGTTGATAATGAGGAAGAGACTACAAATGATATATGAGATGAAAGAAGTGTTGAGGAAAAAAATTACGAAGCTCGGTCCATGGTTTAAAAAGGTAGTACAATAATTGTATGTTTATCAAAAATAATATATGGTACTATAGAATAATTAAAAATGTAAGGATTGTTACACTATTGTTTTTTCCTTGAGTATTTTAATGTATATGTTGAATGGTACCAATAACCATGAGAAGTGATTGAAATATTTTAGGAAAGCAGATGATATGAACATAATGAAGTGATAAGGAGAAAATAATATGTTTGATATTATTAATGAGCTCATGACTAGTATATGGACAAAGTGACATCATTGTTTGAGTATATATAAATTTTAGGATTTTTGTATGTGGAAAGAGTTAACTTTTGACAACATTCACGTTTTCACTAAGGTTCTATAGTAATTCATGATTCAAGAGAATACATGATTAAGGTATTCACATGTTTGGAATATGACGAACAAGATATATATTATGATATGTGGGGGATAAATGATGGTATTTACATGATTGGTATATGACCTCTATGGTAATCTTTTTCTTAATACTGTTAGATTGGAGAAAAGAATTTTGGATAAGAATAAAGACTAGATTGGATTAAGTTATACACCAGATAGTATTTTTTAAGTCTAGAACTTTTTTATTTTATTTCTTGAATGTTATAATAGTATAGGTTTAGAAAATGGAGAACCCGTAAGATGGGAGACAACCCGTCGCCTCAGATAGGGACACTGGACTCGAACCCACTACCAAAGTGCGACATGAATTTATCACCTACCACCATCCTACAGGAATTCCCTTGTTAGTATAGATTAATTTTATTTTTTTAAGCAGTATGATAGATGATGTATAAGTCAATTTTAGGAACTATATATGATTAATCTCAACATTGATGGAATTATGTATATTTAATAACTTGTGCTAACCTTTTTGTGATAGATACAGATGGAATGACCTTTCATTCTATCACATGATCTACTAACATTTATGGAATGAAATATTCAACTTCATTTCTTTAAATTACAGATTAAGTGGAAATTGTTCATGGAATGACAAAAAATGATATTACACTGAAATCAAGTAAGTATTTATCCTTATGCAAAAATTCATCAAATTTAGGGAAATGATCCTGAAAATCAAAAATGTTGTCCTTTTACTCTCATATCCAATGAATCAGATGGTACCTTAGATAGTCACAACTTTATGGCTTTGTGATTGTTGGATTTTTAATAATGATGTACTCTACCACTCTTCATCAGAATATTCTGGTTAGATTTCTCCTCTATATCCATATTTTCACCTATATTCTCTTATGTGGAAACCCAGTGCTGAGTTACATTGGGTGACCGTTAGGTTTCTATATTTCCTTTATAAAATGAAGTTTTAGTGTTCCTTTTTACGATGTGGGTTTCTATGAATGAAACTTTCCATTAGTAAACCATTTATAACCCCTTTAAATTTATAGGCGAAATTCATTTTAAGGGGGGTAGAATGTAACACCCCGAGATTTTATGAGAAATATTATTTTTAATTTCATTGATATCTTGTTTTGTATGCTTCACCATGATTAGATAGCATAATACACAACACCGTATTAGCTTTTTCTATATGAAAACACTATTCTTGGCCTACGTTACACGCAAGAGTGACCTTCCTAGATAGCGTGTGTTGTACGCAATACTGAGTTTCACAACCAGACGATATATTGTTCTTATGAACTAGCTGTTATGAATAGTATTAACCACATTTTGAAATTTATAACATTATCATTCAAATTACACGTATTCTAGAACATGGTATGAGAACAAAATAAATTTTTTGGGTTAAATAAGTATTTTTCACAAATTGCTGTTTTGCCGCCTTTTGATGGCACACCCACATTAAATCTAATTTTTGACACATTTATGAGTTCAATTTGACAAAATAAACCTTTTCATTTCAATAAGTATATAAAAATTTACTTTGGATATTTTTTTAATATTTTTACGTTAACTTTAATATTTTGATGAATAGTAAAAATACGCTAAATTTTAATTAAAAACAACTTCATTCATCAAGATAATTTATATCGTTAAATTATCATATTTAATGGTTTTAATGTATAAATAGAATATATTTTTTTCAAATTAATATAATTCAAGTCATTATCATTAATTTTACATTGAATTCATAGGTAGAATCATTTCAATCTTTTGCAATGTTTTAACTTTTAAAACCCGTTTTCTCAACCGCGAGATTAAATTTAAATTAAATACTGCAACTTCTATGTTTTGAATTTAGAAAAATTGATTCCATATTTTTAATAAGTAGGTAAAAATTATGTTAATATGATACTTTTTATTTTTAGATATTATGAATAGTAACTATGGTAATTTTTATTTACTATAGTTAAAGGTAAAACGGGCAATTAAGGGTAAAAATAAGATTATAAAATTATCCTAACACCTTCCAAAATTCTATTAGATGAATATAAGTCTACACATATTATCTAAGGGTCGGAATAGATACATTTCATGGACTTTTTACCTTGATAATTGTAGAGACCCGTAGCTTGACGTACATGGACAATACATTACTTTTAAGGAATACTTAATACAAAACAAAAACATACACACAAGGATCGTAATATTTTAGTGTCTTTGGAATCTTGGAATATAATCTTCTAATCGTGGTGAAAGATCTTCAACGTCTCCCATAATATCTTCCCCTTTTTGTTTTCTTACCTAAAACTGTTCTTTAAATCCTGGGGAAAAGAAAACATATAAAGGGCGAGATCAAATTCTCAGTAAGGGTAAGCATGGATAAAATAAAACAAATCATATACATTGGAACTTCAAAACATGAACATAATATTTAAACATCAGAGTCATGAGAAATGACATAAATCATGGAAGTACGTAAGGCATATATCATAAAGAAACATTAATCATGATAAAATAGCATGGGAATTAAACATGTAATTATGGAAAACCATTAAGCACATGATATGAATTACATAGTAGACAAGACATTTCTACCAAGACCATCTTAGTTGGAAATGTCCCTTTCTGAATCAAGTTCACTCCTCGTTCCAATCCTGTATTACTGAACCAGTTTAACTTGACGTTCCAGCCATGTCTATCTCATGAGATATAAATCTTTACCCAATGCATTGGGGGGAGATATAGGTCCCACCCATCTCATAATGAAATCATTCTTACTTGTGCCACAAAATAAACATACATCATTCATAAAAACCCAGTAAATAAAATAGGTTTCATAAATATCATCCTATCATTACACATTATATATAAAAGAAATGGATATCATTTCATAATAAGGAAAGTGAAACCATGTAAATCATAAAGACATTATACTTGAAACATACACATATGAAATAATGTCATCTTAGATGAAAAATGGTTTTGATAAAACACTTGAAATTAATTCTTGAGGAAAATATCCTTTCATCTTCAAAATCATTTTCTTTTCACAAAATGTCATGCAATTTTAAAAGAAAAGGATTTTTTTGAAAATAGTCATGAAATATTTTCGAGGAATCTTCATGAAAATAAGTCTTTATGAGACCATAAAAATCTATTCACACCATATAAGTTAAAAATAACATTCTCCTCGTACTTTTGTCGCAAAAGTCAAAAAGTACCTTATATGGTAACCAAAGGAAAGATACCATCCATACAATGTGGTAAAAAGTCAATAAAGGGTAAAAATGACATTAAACATTCAAGGAATAATAGTAAACATTTTATGAAAACATTTTTCAAAAACATGGTCATGGATGATAAATGTAACCCCAGTAAATACTTACGTATAAGCAATCTCGGATAAAAATGAGATTTGCAAAATTATCCCTTACCTTAGGTCCGATATGCTTCGTATGTATCCGAACCTCCTGTATAATGATTTAAATAATGTCATTGACTTATTAAATAATCATTTTTATTGTTATGATATCATATCTGTTTCCCTTATGACTTTATAATACCCGTTCTTTTGTAAATTCCATGTTAAAGCAGCGTTTTGGGTAAAATCATTTCACTTATCGTATGTGTTTTGACTTGTCGTTCTTGATATTAATACTTATATCCTAATTTAAATATTTCCAGAATTTAAAACATGATTTATATATAATATTTATTGATCATATACATATACATATATATATATATATATTATATCGATAAAAGGAATGAAATGCACTGTTCATGGAGACGGTAGGCCGTACGTACGCATGAACGCTGCTTTCGTTTCTTTATTGAATTGAATGAAAATAAATAGATGAAATACATATATATATATATAAATAAATCAAGTAGAATTATTATTTCATATATTTCATTATTATTCAATATATAAACTTTATGATCATTCATGTATGGTTAACATGGAGAATGAATCTCATCGCATCGTGGAGACGGTAGTCCGTACGTACGCACAAGCGAAGATATTGTTCCCATAATTATTTTGTAGAATTGGAGTGGATGGTATAATATATCAGAATCATTATGATGTTATAATAACCATATATAATTATTCTTTACACCATTATACCCATCCATGTAAGGTGTTGGTGGATAAACAGATTTCACCACGACATAGAGATGATATTTCATACGTACGCACACGTGGTGATTTCATTTTCCGTAGGATGGATAGATGGTGAAATATGGTTGTTTAATACTTATAATAACATATTAGTATATTAGTTATACTTATGTTATTACTTAATTATGAAACAACTAAAGAAGAAGAAGTGGAAGAAGAAATAAAGTTGAAAGAATCGGTAACATACATTACCTCTTCTTTGAAGCGCCTCTTTGAGACCTCCTCTTAGGGCACTAAAATTGGTCTTTTATGAAGACCAGAACCTCTAGAATGTTTATATGGAAGTGGATAAGATAATTTGTCAGGGTTTCGCTGATATTGAAGGTTCAAAGTGGTGTGAGGAAGAGAGGGATGAGGTTCCCTTTTATAAGGGAGGAGAGGGGCACCTTTGGAAAAACTAAAAATATTATTTTATTATAAAGTCATATTTGATTTTTAATAGCTCCAAATTGAGTTATTTTGAAGCTAAGGTGGGTATGGGTCTAAATCCTCTCATCGAATAGAATTTATAAAATTTTAGGTTTCTATTTTAACCTTATCATTTAGATTTAACCTTAAGTTAAATAATTGTACTTTTACCGTGTCTTCTTGTTTTCTTACACTATAAGTTTAATAAACATACTATAACAAGCCAAACGAACCCCAAGTTGTTTATTATTAATATATATAACATTATCTAAGTCAGTTTTCCGAACCTTAGATTTTTAGGAATAAAATAACAATTAAAAATATAATATTTGTTTTAAAAACTATTTTATTTCAATTTTGACACTATTTGGTAATTGATTTTTTTAAATCATAACAGATTTATTAGTTCGAAAAAAGTTACTAAAATCAATATTATCATGTCATATTAACCTAGATAATTAGTGGAATTCATAAAAAGTCTCAAATTACATTTATATGGGTATTTATAACATCAATTATGTCAATATTTTATTAATAAGATAATTATTGCATCATCTTTGTGTCATAAATAAATTAAATTATTTAATGTCTAAAAAATATAAATAAAATACCATTATGAAGGAAATATTTTTCTCTTTATAATGAATATTTTTTGTTTAATTTTTCTTATGTATATCCCAATATTAAAAATGATTTACTTATTAAACTTTGATTTTAACTATTTTAACCCTTCTTTAAATAAATTAACATTAAATGTCATAATCTAATCCAAGTGGGACTAAATGGTCATATTTTATTCCAAAGGTTGTTATTTTGTTGAATTTAACTTATCCAATAGAATTAGGACATGTGTTAGTATAATAATAATATCAATTTTACCCTTAATTATCCTATTTACTTTTAACCGTGGTAAATAAAAGTAAAAAGTTACTATTCACCAAAAATTATTTTCATCTCATTGAACCACATTTTAGTCCTTGATATTAACCGTGTCTCTCGGATTTTTGAAATTAAATTCACAGAAGTGGTAAAATTTAATTTAAATTAAAAAAAGTCAGTTTTTTAACTACCACTAAGTTGTTTTACTATTCATCGAAAATTGATGTTTTTCAGAAAAATACCAAAAATTCAGCCTAAGCATTATTTGATATTAAAAATTCAAAATTGAGGACTATTTTTCCATATTCATAACATATAAGTGGCATTAATTAATTTTAAATTTAATTCCCGTTATCAAAACAAATAGAGTGTTTTTAAGAAACAAAAACAATCAAAAGATTGATACTTGTTTATATCCAATTTCAATGTGAAATTAATTCCAATGAAAAAAATTGGATTAAATGGAAAAAATATATTCTAATTACACTTTAAACCCAATTAAAAAGTTAATCTAACCTTATAAATTATTGCGATGAAAAAAATTTGTGTTTAATTAAAATATAGTGTGTTTTTATTATTCATTAAAATATGAAATTTATCAAAATAATATGAAAAATTTATCCAAAGTAAATTTTTATATCCTGATTACAAATAAGAATTTTATTTTGTCAAATTGAACTTATAGAAAAGTCGAAAACAATATTTAAAGTGGGTGCGCCATCAAAAGGCGGCAAAACTACATTTTATGAAAATTACTTATTTTTCTAGAAAAATTGATTTTGTTCTCATACCATGTTCTATAAAATGTATAAAATGAATAATAATGTTATAAAATTCAAAGTGTAGTTGATACTATTCATAACGGGTAGTTCATATAACATATATTTGTTTAGCGAAACTCAGTATTGCGTACAACACACGCTATCGTGAAAGGTTGTGATTGCGTGTAATGTAAGCCAAGTCAGGGATGCCTGTTGTGTAAGCTCCTTTTGGTGTAGCGTAAAACACAAGATATTAATGAAATTAAAAAGAATATTTTTCATAAAATCTCGAGGTGTTACATTCTACCCCCCATAAAATAAATTTCACCGTTAAAATTCATCGGGGTTATAAATGGTTTATTACTCGAAAGTTTGTTTAACAGAAACCCACATCGTAAAATGGAATACCAAAACATGGATTTAAAAAAATAAAGTATGAAATGTAATGGTTACCCAAATTAACTCATCACTGGGTTTCCACGTAGGATAACATAGGTGAAAATATGGATATGGAAGAAAAATCTAACCATCAAGTTTTGATGGAGAGTGGTAGAGAACATGGGAGTTTTTTTTAAATAATTTTTTTTCAAAAAATATTTTTTAAAAACAGGCTAGGTTAATTTTTTTTTCGAAAATACACCACAAAGGAGGCATCCTTGATGCCGCCTTTCCCCTAAAACAGAAAAAAATATTTTTTCTAGAATTTATATTTATATTTATATTTGTTTGTTTTGTTTTGTTTTGTTTATATATATATATATATAGAAACATAACAAAATAAAAAAAACAAAAATAAAATTTTCAGCAGAATTTATACGCTTTTTAAAATCTAGCAGTACTGCCATTACAACAATCTGGATTCTGACAGAAGCTCTCACCCAGGTCCCCTTTTTATAAGAGAGCTTACCCTAGAAATCATTCTACATTTCTGATGTGGGATTCTGGTTCTCCATTTCCTGAACAGAACATTCTGCATTTCCGATGTGGGATTCTGTTTCAAGTACGTGACTTTGAAAGACTAAAATATAAACTATAAGGCCAATAAAAATGAAACTTAAAACATGGATTAAACATATAAAAAATAGTTGAAAACAAAAAAAAATCATAAAAAATGATGATAAAAAATAATTTATAAGCTTTCAAAACCACTTACTTTAAACATAAGAAGTTTCATGTACGTGATTTTGAAAGCTTATAAAATATAAATTATATGACCAATATAAATGAAACATAATACATGAATTAAACATAAAACAAATATTTGAAAATAAAAAGAATTTCGTAAAAAATATTGATGAAATATTATTTATAAGCTTTCAAAACGACCAACATGAAACTTAAAAATGTTTCAAGCACGTGACTTTGAAAGCCTATAAAATATAAACTATAAGACCGATATAAATGAAACATAAAACACGGATTAAAAATATAACAAATAGTCAAAAATAAAAAGAATTTCGTAAAAAATTTTCATGAAAAATAATTTATAAGTTTCAAAACCACCTACTTGAAACTTAAAATGATTAAAGTATGCGGTTTTGAAAGACTAAAATATAAACTATAAGACCGATATAATTTAAAGTTAAAACAGGGATTAAACATATAATAATTTATTTAACTATTAAATTAATATTATTAATAATTAATTATATAATAGTTAATTAGTAATATAATTATTCATTATAATTATTCATTAGTAATTATTAAAAATTATTATATAATAAATAAGTAGTTAATTAGTAATATATTTATTCATTATAATTATTCATTATAACTATTAATTATTATTTATTATTTATATAATACTTAATTAGTAATATAATGATTAATTATATAATTATTAACTATATAATAAATAATTATTTAATTAGTAATATCATTATTAATTATATAATAATTAATTAGTTAATTATAAATAAGATAATTAATTATAATAAGTAATTATAATTATTAATTAGTAATTATTAATAGATAATTATGTAAAAATTAATTAGTTAATTAATAATATTTTTATTAATTATATAATAATTAATTAGTAAATTTGTAATTTGATTTTTAATTATAATTATTCATTATAATAATTAATTAGTAAATTTGTAATATGATTTTTAATTATAATTATTTATTATAATTATTAATTAGTAATTAATAATAATTAATTATATAAAAATTAGTTAGTTAATTTGTAATATTATTATTAATTATATAATAATAAATTACTAAAATAGTAATATAATTTTTAATTACATTTATTCATTATAATTATTAATTATTAATTATTAATTAGTAATTAGTAATTATTAAATATTAATTAGTTAATTAGTAATATAAATATCAATTACAATTAGTCATTATAATTATTAATTATTAATTATTAATAATTAATTATATAATAGTTAGTTAGTTTATTAGTTATATAATTATTAATTATAAACCAATTAATTAGTAAATTAGTAATATAATTTATAATTACATTTATTCATTATAATTTTTAATTATTAATTAGTAATTATTAATAATTAAATATGTCATAATTAATTAGTTAATTAGTAATATTATCATTAATTATATAATAATTAATTAGTAATATAATTATTACATATATAATAAATATTTAGTTAATTAGAAATACAATTAATAATTATAACTAATTAATTAGTAATTAGTAATTAGTAATTATTAATTAGTTAATTAGTGAAATACATATTTATTATAATTATTCATTATAATTAGCAATTAGTAATTAATAATTATTAACAAGTAATTCGTAATTATTAATTAGTTAATTAGTAATATAAATATTAATTATAACTATTCATTAACTTATTAATTATTAATTATTACTTATTAATTATTACTTATATAATAATTAATTAGTTAATTATTAATATAACTATTAATTATATAATAATTAATTAGTTAATTAGTAATATAATTATAATCTTTCAAAGTCACGTACTTGAAACATTTTTAAGTTTCAAGTATGCGGTTTTGAAAGCTTATAAATTATTTTTCATTAACATTTTTTTGGAAATTGCTTTTTTTTCAACTATTTCTTATATGTTTAATAAATGTTTAACGTTTCATTTATATTGGTCTTCTATTTTATGTTTTATGGTCTTTCCAATTCACACACTTGAAAAATTTTAAGTTTCAAGTATGCGGTTTTGAAAGCTTATAAATTACTTTTCATCAACATTTTTTTGGAAATTTATTTTGTTTACAACTATTTATAATATGTTTAATCAATTTTTAAAGTTTCAATTATATTCGGTTTATAGTTTATATTTTACAGTCTTTCAAATTCACATATTTGAAACATTTTTAAGTTTCATGTAGGTGGTTTTGAAAGGTTATAGATTATTTTTCATCAACATTTTTGAGGAAATTCTTTTTGTTTTCAACTATTTATTATATGTTTAATCAATTTTTAAAAATTCATTTATATTGGCCTTATAGTTTATATTTTATTGTATTTCAAAGTCACGTACTTGAAACAGAATCCCACATCGGAAATGCAGAATGTACTGCACAGTAAAGGTAGAACCTGAATCCCACATCGAAAATGCAGAATGATTTTCAGGGAAAACCCTCTTATAAAAGGGAGGTCTGGGAAAGAGTTTCTGTCAGAATCCAGACTGCTGTAATGGCTGTAGCGCTGGATCTTTAATAGCAGAGAAATTCTGCTGAAATTTTTTGTTTTATATATATATATAAACAAAACAAAACAAAAAAAAATAAAAATAAAAATTTTCAAAAAAAGTATTTTTTTAGGAGAAAGGCGGCATCGCGAATGCCGCCTTTCACCCTCAGCGCAAAGGCGGCATCGCAGATGCCGCATTGCCCCCGAAATGAAAAGGTGGCATCCGGGATTCCGCCTTTGAGGTGCATTTTTAAATTTTTTTTTACTTTAAGCGTTTTCTGGAAAATATTTCTTTTAAAAACATAAAAAAAATTCCAGAACATGGCTATGAAAAAGACATCAATCACAAAGCCATAGATTTGTGATGATCTAAGGTACCATCTGATTCATCGGATTGAAGGGCACTAGGACAAAATTTTTGGTTTTCAAGATCATTTCCCGAAATCTGATGAAATTGGAATTAGAAGAAATACTTTTGTGATTTTGGTACAGTCTCACCGTTCGTCATTCATTGGACAATTTCCACTTAATCTCTTAAAGAAATGAAGTAGAATTTGTCATTCATGAAGTGTTAGCAGATCATGTGATAGAATGAGGGGTCATTCCATCTGTCTCAAACAAAAGGTTATAAAAGTTATTAAAAATAAATAAGTCCATCTATTGTGAGATTAAACATATATGGTTCCTAAAATGGACTTATACTTCATATATCATACTTCTAAATATAATAAAACCAGTTTCTACTAAACTGGGACTTCCTGTAGGCCAGTGGTGGGCGATAAAGGCCAGTCGCACTTCGATTGTGGGTTCGATTCCCACAACCTTGTCCGACGCGATGGGCTGTCGCCCGTCCTGCATGATCTCCTTTTTCTAAAACTATACTATTATAACATTACATAAACAAATTTAAAAAAAGTTCTAGCATTAAACAATATTATATGATGTCTGAAATAACACTTTACAATCTTTAGACTTATCCAAAATACATCTGTCCAAGGTCATAGTATAAAGAAAATGATTACTTGAAATGTCACATAACAATCACGTGAATGCCATCATTTATCCCTAATATATCATAAGATATATCTTGTTGGTCAAATTAAAAACTTGTTAATACCTTAATCATGTATTCTCTTGAAGAATGAATACACATTGAACCTTAGTGAATACATGAATGTTGTTAAATTTTATCACTTTCTACATACCAAAATCCCAAAAATTCTATACACTCAAACCATAATATCACTTAGTCCTTATATCAGTCATGAGCTCATGAATAATTTCAAACATCTCATTATCTTCTTATCCCTTAATTATGCACATATCATCTACTTTCTAAAAATATATGAATAACCTTTCATGGTTACTGGTACCATTCACCATATACTTTCATATACTTTAGGAAAAACAATAGTGTAACAATCCTTAGATGATTCTTTATTACATAGTACCATTAACTATACAACATAACTCCTGATAAAAATACAATCATTCCACTAACTTCTTAAACAACTGAATGAGCTTCAACACTTCTTTCATCTCATATATCATTTTTAGTCTCCTTGTCATCATCCACATAAATACTACCCATATAACCATGCTGATTCTCTTCTTGAGATTTTCCCTTAGGGAATTGGTTTGCATAATGCCCGCACATTCCACATTTAAAACATCTAATCATTGTTGATGTCGTAGAAATACCATTATCCTTCTCCATGGTGTTAGCTGAACCTTTTCCTTTGCACTTACTGGATTTGTGTCCTTCTTTTCCACACCCAAAACATCTTCCAGTTCCATTGAAACATTATCCTTGATGCCTCTTCCCACATGATTTACATGAGGGGAATTGAACTTTCTTTTCTCTATGATCATCATGGAACTCCATCTTTCTCTTATTAGCTGAGTTGGGATACTTACCAAAGTTGAGATTATTGATCATATTATGAGATTTCTGATTAGGTTTAATAACGATGTTTGGACTTCCAAATCTCGTTTCATTTGGTTGCTCATGAAAAATATCATTCCATTGTCCATCATATCCTCCATTATCATGAATCTTCCTATTTCCAGCCATTTTCTAAAACCCAAAAAGAATAGCGTGAGAGGCAAAAATCATGCTAGGGAAAACAACATAGTAAAGGGGGAGTACCCTCAATATCTAACATCTTAGGTTAAATTCTAAGATCGTTACCATAGTTCTAGGATTATATCCTATAAGTGTACTTATCCTTAGGTACATCCCTAGACATACCTTAGAAATATCTCTATGGATCTCACTAACGTTTTTGCATCCTAGTTTCCAAAGTTTGACTAAACCTTTTTCTCTGATACCAACTGTAGAGACCCGTAGCTTGACGTACATGGACAATAAATTACTTTTTCGGAATACTTAATACATAACAAAAACAGACACACAAGGATCGTAATAGTTTAGTGTCTTTGGAAACTCGGAATATAATCTTCTAATCGTGGTGAAAGATCTTCAACATCTCCCATAAGATCTTCCCCTTTTTGTTTTCTTACCTGAAAAATTTCTTTAAATCCTGGGGAAAATAAAAAATATAATGGGTGAGCTCAAATGCTCAGTAAGGGTAAGCATGGATAAAATAAAATAAATCATATACATTTGAACTTCAAAACATGAACATAATATTTAAACATCAGAATCTTGAGCAATGACATAAATCATGGAAGTACGTAAGGCATTGATCATAAAGAAACATTAATCATGATAAAATAGCATCGGAACTAAACATGTAATTGTGGAAAACCATTAATCACATGATATGATTTCCATAGTAGCCAAGGCATTGCTGCCAAGACCATCTTAGTGGAAAAAGTCCCTTTCTGAATCGAGTTCACTCCTCGTTCCAGTCATGTATTACTGAATCGGTTTAACTTTCCATTCCAGCCATGTCTATCTCATGAGATATAAATCTTTACCCCATGCATTGGAGGGAGATATAGGTCCCAACCATCTCATAATGAAATCATTCTTACTTGTGCCACAAAATAAACATACAACATTCCTAAAAACCCAATAAATAAAATGTGTATCATAAACATCCTACCATCATTACATAATACATATAAAAGAAATGGATATCATTTAATAATAAGGAAAGTGAAACCATGTAAATAATAGAGACATTATACTCGAAACATACAGATATGAAATAATGTCATATTCGATGAGAAATGGTTTTGATAAAACACTTGAAATGAATTATTGAGGAAAATATCCATTCATCTTCAAAATCATTTTCTTTTTCGCAAAATGTCATGCAATTTTAAAATAAAAGGATTTTTATGAAAATAGTCATGAAATATTTTGGAGTAATATTCATGAAAATAAGGCTTTATGAAACCATAAAAATCTATTCACGCTGTATAAGTTAAAAATAACATTCTCCTCATACTTTTGTCGGAAAAGTCAAAAAGTACCTTATATGGTAACCAAAGGAAAGATTCCATCCATGCAATGTGGTAAAAAGTCAATAAAGGGTAAAAATGACTTTAAACATTCATGGAATAATAGTAAAAATTTTATGAAAGCATTTTTAGAAAACATGGTCATGGATGTTAAACGTAACCCCAGTAAATACTTACGTATAAGAAATCTCGGATAAAAATGAGATTTGCAAAATTATCCCTTACCTTAGGTCCGATATGCTTCGTACATATCCAAAACTCCTGTATAATGATTTAAATAATGTCATTGACTTATTACAGAATCATATTCATTGTTATGATATCATATATGTTTCACTTATGACTTTATATTACCAATTCTTTTTGTAAATTCCATGTTAAAGCAGTGTTTTGGGTAAAATCATTTCATTTATCGTATGTGTTGCGACTTTTTGTTCTTGATATTAATACTTATATCCTGATTTAAGTAATTCAAGAATTTAAAACATGATTTATATATAATATATATTCATTATATATATATATTATAGATCGATAAAAGGAATGAAATACACCCTTCATGGAGACGGTAGGCCGTACGTACGCATGAACGATGTTTTCGTTTCCTTATTGAATTGAATGAAACTAAATAGATGACATACATATATATATATATAAATAAATCTAGTAGAGTTATTATTTAATATATTTAATTATTATTGATTATATAAACTTTATGATCATTCATGTATGGTTAACATGGAGAATGAATCTCATCGCATCGTGGAGACGGTAGTCCGTACGTACGCACGAGCGATGATATCATTCCCATTATTATTGAATAGAATTGGAGTGGATGGTATAATATATCAGAATATGTATGATGTTATAATAACCATATATATTTATTCTTTACACCATTATACCCATCCATGTAAGGTGTTGGTGGAAAAACAGATTTCACCACGGCATGGAGACGGTATTCTGTACGTACACACGCGTGGTGATTTCGTTTTTCGTAGGATGGATAGATAGTGAAATAGGGTTGTTTCATAAATATAATAAAATATAATTATATGAGTTATACTGATGTTATTACTTCATAATGAAACAACTAAAGAAGAAGTGGAAGAAGAAATAAAGTTGAAAGAATCGGTAACAGACATTACATCTTCTTTGAAGCGCCTCTTTGAGACCTCCTCTTAGGGCACTAAAATTGGTCTTTGAAGAAGACCAGAACCTATATAATGTTTCTATGGAAGTGGAGAAGAGAATTTGGTAGGGGTTGGACGATATTGAAGGCTCAAAGTGGTGTGAGGAATAGAGGGAGGAGGTGCCCTTTTATAAGGGAGGAGAGGGGCACCTTTGGAAAAACAAAAAATATTATTTTCTTATAAATTCATATTTGGTTTTTAATAGATCCAAATTGAGTTATTTCTAAGATAAAGTGGGTATGGGTCTAAATACTCTCATACAATAGAATTTAGGCAATTTTAGGTTTCTATTTTAACCTTATCATTTAGATTTAACCTTAAGTTAAATAATTTTACTTTTACGGTGTCTTCTTGTTTTCTTCCACTATAAGGTTAATAAACATACTATAACAAGGCAAAAGAACCCCAAGTTGTTTATTATTAATATATATAACATTATCTAAGTCATGTGGCCGAGACTTAGATTTTTAGGAATAAAATAACAATTAATAATATAATATTTGTTTTAAAAACTATTTTATGTCAATTTTGACACTATTTGGTAATTGATTTTTGTGAAAATCATAACATCAGGATTAGTTCGAAAAAAGTTACTACAATAAATATTATCATGTCATATTAACCTATATAATTAGTGAAATTCATAAAAAGTATCAAATTACATTTATTTGGGTATTTATAACATCAATTATGTCAATATTTTATTAATAAGATAATTACTCCATCATCTTTGTGTCATAAATAAATTAAATTATTTAATGTATAAAAAATATAAATAAAATAAAATTATTCAGGAAATATTTTTTCTTTCTAATGAATATTTATTGTCTAATTTATCTTATGTATATCCCAGTATTAAAAATTATTTACTTATTAAACTTTGATTTTAACTAGTTTAACCCTTCTTTAAATAAATTAATATTAAATGTCGTAATCTAATCCAAGTGGGACTAAATGGTCATATGTTATTCCTAAGGTTGTTTGTGGTCTAATTAAACTTATCCAATAAAATTACAACATGTGTTAGGGTAATAATAATATCAATTTTACCCTTAATTATCCAATTTACTTTTAACCGTGGTAAATAAAAGTAAAAAGTTACTATTCACAGAAAATTATTTTCATCTCATTGAACAACATTTTAGTCCTTGATATTAACCGTGTCTCTAAGATTTTTGAAATTAAATTCACATAAGTGGTAAAATTTAATTTAAATTAAAAAAAGTCAGTTTT
The DNA here is from genome assembly GCA_963277665.1 of Viscum album. Lineage (NCBI taxonomy): Eukaryota > Viridiplantae > Streptophyta > Magnoliopsida > Santalales > Viscaceae > Viscum > Viscum album. The sequence continues at coordinate 203,383,926 of OY728128.1, forward strand.
TTATCTACCACTAAGTTGTTTCACTATTCATCGAAAATTGAAGTTTTTCAGAAAAATACCCAAAATTCAGCCTAAGAATTATTTGATATTCCAAATTCATAATTGATTTCTATTTTTCCAAATTCATAACATATAAGTGGCATTAATTAATTTTAAATTTAATTCCCGTTATCAAAACAAATAGTGTGTTTTTAAGAAACAAAAACAATCAAAAGATTGACACTTGTTTATATCCAATTTCAAAGTGAAATTAATTCCAATGAACAAAATTGGATTAAATGGTAAAAATATATTCTAATTACACTTTAAACCCAATTAAAAAGATATTCTAACCATATAATTTATTGCGATGAAAAAAAGTTGTTTTCAATTAAAATATAGCATGCTTTTACTATTCATTAAAATATGAAAGTTATCAGAATAAAATGAAAAATTTATCCAAAGTAAATTTTTATATCCTTATTCCAAAGAATAAATTTATTTTGTCAAACTGAACTTATAGACAAGTCAAAAATAAGATTTAAAGTGGGTGCGCCATCAAAAGGCGGCAAAACTACATTTTTGGAAAATTACTTATATTACTCGAAAATAGATTTTGTTCTCATACCATGTTCTATAAAATGTGTAAAATGAATAATAATGTTATAAAATTCAAAATGTAGTTGATACTATTCATAACAGGTAGTTCATATAACATATCGTTGTTTAGCAAAACTCAGTATTGCGTACAACACATGCTATCGTGGAAGGTTGTGATTGCGTGTAATGCAAGAAAAGTCAGGGATGCGTGTTGTGAAAGCTCCTTTTGGTGTAGCGTACAACACAATACATTAAGGAAATTAAATAGAATATTTTTCATAAAATCTCGGGGTGTTACAATAATGATATAATTATAATTAAAACCAAAGAAAGTGACATCATGTAACTCTCTTATATCTTATAAGTGTAATAATTTGAATTTAGCGATAAACTTTATAAAACATTGAACAAAAATAGTAACCATAAATATAATAAAATAATATACATCATGTGAATTTATTTCTAATTTTTAGGGATTAAAAAATTATCATTAATGGTGATACAATAGTGATGCAGATATAGTTAATTTAGTGAAAAATCAATAATACCGTTTTAATTAAACAAATAGTGACCATAAAAGGAACAAAAACCTGACCAAAACTTATTGGTCGTGTACATGTAAACCATAATAATCCAATAGTCTAATATTTTACCATTTTGAGCCTTATAAAAGCTATTATAAAACTTATATTATTTTATTTCAAATGATGTCAATGTAGTCACCTTCAAAATTTAATAAATTGATCAATTTAAATGTTGTGATTTTAAGATGATAAATTCAAGTAAAAGTATTTTTAGGTAAAATATTAGATTTATCTACATCATAGTATTTTATTTTTAATTATTATGAAAAAAATATGTATATTAAATAATTACACAAAAATTATTGAGTAATTATTTTATTAATGGAAATATCAAATAAATGGTTTTAAAAATATTAAAATAATTATTATATGAACTAATTAATGGGATCCAAAAAAAATTTATATGAATATGAAATGTTAGGAATCTATTACATATTTTGGTTCGAATATATCCTCTATATGGATTTTATTTAACTTCAAATAAATGAATAATGTCAAAATTAACACTATTGATATTTTATAAAAATAACATATTATTAAATTGCATAAAACTCACAACAATATTTAAAAATTATAAATTAAAATTTATATGGTATAAAATGTAATACAATATCCAATTATGAAAAATTAAAAACACATATGTAATTATTTATGACCATTTAAAATTTAGAATAGTATTACCACAAATAAAATTAAAAAGATTAAATAAGGATAAATCATGTTGATAAGGTTTAAAATAATTTCCAAAAATGTATAGATTCTATTAGTTGACGAGATTACAACCCTATTTAATCTCATATTCTAAATTGTTTCATTTTAGATATTTTTAGGTGGGGTTTGAGTTTATTATAAATTAATAGTTTGGAGATTTCCAAAAGTGCCCCTCTATTCTCTTATAAAAGGGCACCTCATCCCTCTCCTCCTCAAACAATTTTGAGCCTTCCTGATCAAAGAAACCCAGACAATTACTCTTACAAACTTTCCTAGTAAAATTTTGGAGATTTTGGTCTTCTCAAATGACCAACACTAATCCCATAAGAGGATGTTCAAAGGAGGTGTGTCGTAAAAGAGGCAATCTCTTCTACCGATTATTTCATGTTTCATTATTATTCTACTTCTCTTATTTAGTTATTTTATTTTAATGAAATAAAATCAGTATAAATAATATTAAATTATGTTATTATAAATATGAAACAACCATATTTCACCTTCTATCCATCCTACAAAAAACGAAATCACCGTACGTGCATACGTACTGCTTACCATCTCCACGCCATGGTGTAATCTCTTTTTCCACCACCACAATTCTTGGATGGGTATAATGGTGCAAAGAAAAACTATATATGATTATTATAACATGATAATAATTCTGAGATATTAAATAATCCACTCCAATACCATTCAATAATTATGGGAACGATATCATCGCTCATGCATACATACGGATTACGGTCTCCACGACGCGATGAGATTCATTTTTCATGTAAACCATTGAAGAATGATTATAAAGTATATATATTGAATAATAATGAAATATATGAAATAATAATGATAATGGATTTATGTACATATATATATATATATATGTCATCTAATTACTTCTATTTATGTAAATAAGGAAAGGAAAACAACGTTCATGCGTACGTACGACCTACCGTCTCCATGAACATAGTATTTCATTCCATTTATCGTTGTATTAAATATATTTATATGCTGAATATATATTATATTTAAATAATGTTTTACATTATGGAAATATTTAATCATGACCTATGTAATTATATGAATAATTAATGTTAAAACATGTACGATAAATGAATCGATTTTACCCACAACACTGCTTTAACATGGAATTGACAAAAGAACAGGTAATATAAAATCATAAGTGAATAATATAACATATCATAAATATTATTATGGTTCTATTACAAGTTAATAATATTTTTTTACCCACTATACAGGAGTCTCAGACACATACAAAAGAAATTGGACATAAGGTAAGGGATTGTTATTCCAATCTCATTCTTATCCGAGATTGTTTATTCGTAAGTATTTACTGGGGTTATGTTTATCATCCATTCCATATATTCTAAAAATGTTTTCATAAAATTTATACTATTGTTTCATGTATGTTTAATGTCATTTTTACCCTTTTTTTACTTTTACCACATGGTATGGAAGGAATCTTTCTTTTGATTACCATACGAGGTACTTTTTGAATTTTTCGTCAAAAGTTCTAGAAGAATGTTTTTTTAACTTATACTGCATGAATGGTTTTTTACAGTTTCATAACTCCTTGTTTTCATCAATAATACTCTCCAATATTTCATGATTATTTTCAACAAAAATATCGTTCTTTTAAAATTTCATGGAATTTTGTGAAATTAAAATGATTTTAAAGAATACATGATTTTTTCCTCAAGAATTCATTTAAGTGTTTTTTCAAAACAATTTTCCATTTAAGATGAAATTATTTAGTATGTTTATGTTTCAAGTATAATGTATCTATTATTTACAGGGCTTGATTTTTCTTATGATGAAATGATATCCATTTGTTTTATATGGATTATGTTGTGATAGGATGATGTTTATGAAACCCATTTTATTTATTGGGTTATGATGAATGATTTATGATTATTTTATGGAAAACGAAATAATGACTTCATAATAAGATGGGTGGTAACTATACCTCCCTAAAATTCATTGGGTAAAGATTTATATCTCCTGAGATAAACCGGGATGGAATGGAATGTAGAATCTGGTTCAGAAACACAGGGATAGAACAACAAGTAAACCCAGTTCAGTAATGGACTTTGTCCACTATAATGGTCTTCGCAGCAAAGCCTGGGCTACTATGGAAATAATAACATGCTCTTAATGGATTTCCCCAATTATATGTTTTATTTCCCATGATATTTTATCATGATTAATGTTCCTTTATGATCTATGCCTTACGTGCATCCATGATTTATTTCTCAACTAAATATTTTGATGTTTAAACATTATGTTCATGTTTTTAAGTTCAAATGTATATGGTTTGTTTTATTTCCAACATGCTTACCCTAACTGTGCATCTGAGCTCACCCTATTTATGTTTTCTTTTCCCCAAGATATAAATAAAGGTTTTAGGTAAGAAAAAAAATGGGAAGATCTTTATGGGAGATGTTGAAGATCTTTCACCATGATTAGAAGATTATGTTCCGAGTTTCCAAAGACACTAAACTAATACAGTCTTTGGGCATATATTTTTTTCATGTATTAAGTATTCCTAAAAATTAATGTAATTTCCATGTACGTTAATCTTTGGGTATCTACATTGTATCTCCATATCATCTCGATGTTCATGAGGAAAGTATTTTTTTTTAAGAAAAGTTATTCAAACTCTCTCCATTCAACATTTTCTACTTCCTTACCCTCCTTTGGGTTTTGAATTAATTTACACCCTTGATCTGCATCTCTTAAGAGATGGTAAACTACCATAAAAACTTTCTACCTTCTGTTACTTCACAAAATAAGAAATATTATCTTTGAGAAACATGTCAATTGATTGGGCACAAAGGGAGTTGTAGTCCCATTGAATATTGGTGTTTGTTGTCTTGTGAAATTTTATAACATTTATCCTCCATGTTTATATCTAGATGCTCTATATAAGTAAGGTTGTTATTTATATCCTAATCTAGATGACCTAGTATGGTTATAAGTTGTCGAGAACCAATTTAATTTCCAACTCCACTATAATAATATTGCATAAGAGGGAAATCCCTCCATGGATTATGTGAATTGATACTACTTCCATTTCTTCCAGTAGTCTCCTTTCCTAAACAATGGAATACATAATATTATGTTATAAATAATAATTCATATTTCCAAAATACTAAAATGCGTAACATAAATTGAGGATTTTATCCATATCTAATCCATAATCATAAATATGGTTCCATTGGGGACATATTTACTCAAAAAAATAATTATAATAGTTTGTAAATAAAATAAGAATTATAATAAGTATATCCACCAGGAGTGTCAAACCAGGTGCGGAGTAAGGCCTATTTTCATGTACAAGGATACCCCAAGTCATGCCCGAAACACCTTGTCAAAATTTTCCACACCTAGGAACATCTATACCAGAACCACGTCCACTCGTAGTATCTAGATAGGGATGTATTTATTAGAATATCCAAATAATCTCTAATTTCCCAATATTCTAGGGGGCTCTTCTATAATTATCCTTAATGTCTAACTTAGGTTTATGATAAGTAATCTATGATTTATAAATATTTTTCTAAGGGTATTTCTAAACTTCATTTGATACTAACTATAATTCCCCAACCCTAGAAGGTCAGAGATTGAGCATTATTTGAACACATTACAATGATACAAAAAAATAATGTCCTAAAGGACCAATCAGTTTAACAGTCTTGGAAGATGTATTACATTCATCAACTATACATTACAATTCACAACATAAACTACAACATAGATAATTATTGAGAATGTCATTATTCCCCTAGATTAACCCTCTATATTAATCATAAAACTCTTTTTCATAGTCTGGGAAAATAAAACATAAGAAAGGGGTGAGAATAAATGCTCATTAAGGATAAAATATATTGTGGAAGCTATCAAAATTAAGCATAAACAGTTAATTCATGGTAAAAAACAAAAAAAATCCATTTTAAAAATTATCTCCTACGTAATATAGAAATAATAAATCAAATAATACCATTCAAAATTTCACATGGATATTCTACTAGTCGAATAATCACATGAAATATCAATAATTAATCTTATAATGAGTGAATGAATAATTTTAGGCATCTAAAACATACCATAGAGGTCTTAACCAAGACATCTAAAAATAAATGGTTTTGACCACAACCAAATCCATATATGAAAATAAATGGGCAATGCCTCGACCAAGTCCATATTTAGTTTGTCTCATGAAACCTACCAATGCATCAATGGTCTATTACAGTTCTCACACTTCACATATTATGTCCAATATATTCCTCCTATGAAAAGGGTGAAACATAACTAAAACATTCATATTAAAACTAGCATATGAAATGTTAATACTTAAACTATAGGTCAGGAAATATATAAAAATAGAACATCCACAATCAAACATGTCATAAACCATAAAATACAATAAGTATGATATTATCATAAAAACTCAACCTCAAACAATCATAAATCCAACAATGTATGTTGAAATTGATGAATTTAATCTAATAAAATCATTAAAACACTTTTAGAGAAGCATCCCTTTTTTACTTTGTAATATTTTAAAAGCCAATGAAATTATAAACAAAACAAATTCATTGAAAAATAACCTTTTAATATTATATGTAATGATTGAAAATGTTATGTCATTATAATGGCATAAAATAGCCTCTCGTGCCACATAAGTTAAAAAGACATTATTTCCATAATTATTTGAAAAGGGCATAAATTACCTTGTTTAGAAAGCGACAAAAAGATTCCTTTCAAACGGTTTTATAAAAAGTCAAACATGGGAAAAATGAAATTAAAAAATTGTAGAGAAAATGAAAAAAATATTTTAAATTGTACTTTTACCATAAATTTATGAGAATGATAAATATTCCCCATTAGATAGTTACATATGAAAAATCTCGGATAAAAATCTCTGATTGAGAAATTAACCCTAACCTGTGGTCTTATACTCTTTTACATGTCTAAAACTCACATTTAATTTTATTAAATATATTATTAACTTATATTAGAATAAAAATAATATTTATGATTTCATATATGGTAATTTTATGACTTTATATCACTCTTTTATTAATAATTCCAAGTTAATGCAACATTTCAGGTAATAACTTGTTTGTTTATCATATGTTTTTGGACTTTATATTCTTGATCATATTACTTAGATTATGATTTAAATACTTCCAGAATGTATAATATGATTTATATATCAAATATATATTCATAATATAAATATATATAATAGATAGACATATGAAATGGAAGACATTGTTCACGGAGATGGTACATCATACGTAAGAATGAATGATGTTTCTATTTTCTTATTATATTTTTTAAATGGTTGGGGCTTCAGCCTCATTTTTATTATTTAAAGAAAAGTCATTTTTCGACTGGGTAGAGGGAGACCCATTACATATCCTGAAGGCCCATGGCCATTGAAGTAAGTGAATGATATATATATATATATATATGTGTGTGTGTGTGTGTGTGTGTGTGTATTTTAAAGTATCCTAGTTAGGTCCTATATTTCATAATTATTCATTATATATATATTTTTTATACTCATTCTTTCATGGTGAATGTGGAAGACGAGTCTCATCACATCGTGTAGATGGTAAGTTGTACTTACACACGAGCGACAATATCAATTCCTTAATGGTTAAATGGCATGCAATTGGATGGAATATGAATTTTAATAAAACAAAATAATAGTATATTTATTATTTAAGACATTTATATTCATCATTATACCCATAAAAATAAAGTATATATTGAAAATATTTTACACCACAATGTGGTGTACGTACACATGCATTGTGATCTTATTTTCAAAGGATGGGTAAATAGAGGAAAATGTTTGTCCCATAATAATAATAACAATTCAACATATATTTAATTTTGGATTAATATTTTAGTATGGTAAAAACTTATGAAGAGGATGTACAATAATAAAATAACTTTGAAATAAGGGATAAAATGATTACCTCTCCTTCGGGTGTCTCCTTTGGAATTACACAAATGGACTCCTTAAGTTGGTATTATGCCCAAAGGGAGGCCTCTAGGATTATTTGAGTTAAAATGGGAGGAGTTTTAGTCTGGTTTTGATTGCTCCAATTGGATTTTGGATAAATGAAAAAAAAGAGAAGGATAAGTTCCCTTATGTAAAAGACGTGAGGGGTACATTAGGAATTTATTGAAATATTAATTTGTAATAAATTTAATTTCAGTTTATGATGGATCCGAAGTTATTTATTTCTAGAATAATATTATTGTGGGTCTAAATCCTCTAAAACATGTGTTTTATACATGTTTAGGTCAGAAGTGTAACCTTATTTTTGGATTTAACCCTTAGTTAAAAGGATTTAACATTTACTATGTCTTCTTGTATTTTTAAACATCTTGTTAAATATAATTACAATAAAATTCTAAAAGAACCTAAATTATATCGTTATTGACATTATCTAGGTCATTTAGACTGATCTTAGATTTCTAGGATTTTTATGTCATTTAATAAAATAGTATTTTTTTTAAAACTCATTTATGTCAATTTTCACACTATTTAGTAATCGATTTTTAAAAATTCACCACAACATGATTACTTCAATAAAAATTCATTAAATAAAATCTTACATGTCATAGGATACTAAAAATTGTTTTATGGAGTAAAAACATTCAAATTGAATTTATTTTAATATTTAAAATGTCATTTATTTGATTTTTTCATTAATAAGGAAAAAACTGCATCATTATTGTTTCATAAATTAATTTATTTATTTAATATCTAAAACTGATTAATATTGTACCATGTTGTAAAAGGTCATTATCACACCCCAGTGGCTCCATGGGGGTCCTAAAGTCGACCGAAGGATTATCATGGTCGGCCATATATCATCCAATAGGATTAGGACTTGTGTTAGCATAGTTTAATATTATTATAATCTTATTTTCTCCCTTATTTACATGATTTTCCCCTTTACCATGGAAAATAAAAATAACTACTGGAAATACTATTCATAATTTCCATATATTAAAGGAACCTATTTATAAATTTTGAACCCTATAATTAAAAATATGGATTCCATTTTTTCAAATTTAAAACCCAGAATTGGCAGAAATTAATTTAAAATTATTTCACATTGTCAAAACCAAAAAGTAGGTTTTTAGAAGTGAGAAATATAAAAATATTGAAATGTGTTTATGTCCCATTTTACTGTGAAATTATTATATTGATCGAAATTTTATTATATTATAAAAACATAAAAAATATTCTTTAAAACCAAATAAATATGTAATCTAACTATATAAATAATTTAGATGAAAAAGATGTTTTGAATTAAAATGAATTATATTTCATTAATAATTAAACTATGAATTTTATCAAAAAAACACAAAAACATTATCCAAACAAAGTTTTTAGTCCCCAAATCTAAATAATAATTTCATTTTGTCACATATAATATACAAAAGTTTCAAATATTGGAGTTAAAAAGTGTTCTCTATTAAAATGTTATGAAACAACATTTTTGACGAATATTTCTTTTATATGAAATATTGAAATTGTTCTACTATTATATATTAGAAGCATATATGATGAATGTTTAAATTATATTGAAAATATATAATGTTATAAATTTTGTTAATACTATTCATAAAATCTTTTTAAACGAATAGTTTGATATGTCCTGGTGCGCTCGAACTCATTGTTGCATGTAGAAGAATCATTTAAATTATTTAAAAAAGATGCATATCATGGATTCTTGGGGTGTTACATGAACTACAACAAGATATATGTGGAACTTTAGTAAACCATAAAATTCAAAATTACTAATTATTAATCATTAATGTATTATAAACCAACTCAACATTGGTGTATAATTTTTACATTATTACATGTAGCCCAATATCTTGTTGAAGAATCATCTAAAACCTCAATGATTTCATTTTATAAATAGAAATAAGCCTATGTGAGATAAAAGTTTTGTTAGTGAAAATATTTTTAGGCTCCATCACTTACTAGTTTCATTACTCATGTATATGGAATTTTATATATTTTTTTGAGGTCAGAAACCCTATTTACAAATTCATAGTGAAGATGGTGTTGATGTATTTACACTTCGAGGACAAATTCTTATTCTTGTAAAAGCATGATTCTAAACCCCATAAAATCAACCCCTATATCATAAATAAAACATACATATATTGGCCTAATAATGGATTTTTTGAAATTCAAATAGAAATTCAGTATTCCAAAACCAATAATCCACATTATGGGAGTTGTTTATTACTTATAATGTTGGTCGTTTTTTGATATGGAATCATTTGAGGTCGAGTCATATGCATCTCTATTTGAGGTTCCACTTCACAATATTGATCTAGGGATGATTCCAAACCTTATTCCATATCATAAATAGTTTTTAAAACTATTTTTTGTGATTTTGATCTACTAGAGTGTTTCCCTTCCAATATTTATTGATAGTACCCTCCTAGGGAATCACTAGAAATTATATTGGTGTTATGGTACTACAAATTAACAAACAAAGACACACTAGAACATGAGATTTCATATTTAATACCAATTTTGAAAAATAATAAATATTATTGTTTTAATCTAAACAAATTGTTGGTATTGAAAAAATTTTAAATACCAAAGTACACAATTCCAACCCACTAGTGATAACATAATACTCATTAAGATAACAGGAGCCCTTGAACTCACTCACTGCACACTCCTTTTTACCTATACTGATATCTCTTATCTAATAATAAATATAAATAATCATTCAAACAATGGGAAAAAATTATCATCCATTGAATTAAATTTTTATTTAACCTACATAGTTTTCCAAAATATCCATAAACCATGCTTTTACTAAAATGGAACAAAGGGATATCATGATCCCCATGGGTTGGCGAAAAGTGCCTGGGAATCCCAAAACTACCTATGGGAAATATTTTACAAAAAAAATATCAAGAAATAAGATAACTAAAATAAAAAATATTTTTTATAATTCCAATAAAAGTCAATAGTGGAGGAAATAATAAAGTTACCCCAAACAGGTTCTAAAACAGCAAACAAACCCAAATTATAAATTTAGAACAGGCCCACCTCCACAAAACATACTCTCACTACCAGATCCCCTCACCAGTCTAATGAACAAACCCAATTTCTCCTTAAAGTGACTATACTATAACAACATTACACATAATCTTATATACATACACACAATTGTGTGTTTTGGGTGTTAGAATAACAACCCCAGTTGGATCCCACAAAGTGATAAATAAAAAAAATTAGAAAATAAAAAAATAATTTTAATATAAAAAAAATATAAATAACGAGTTAAAAATTTATGAATTTTAATATAAAACTTGTAAACTCATTCCTTATCATAGTTCATAAAAAATAAGAATATAAAAATTTAAATAATTTTCATAATCATCTAAAAAAAATTATTATTGATAAAAAAGGTAAAACACTCACTTAGGAATAAAATAAATTCCATGTTAGTGGGGATCCATGTATAATTTTATGTGATTGGGAGGACACATTGTGTGATCATTTTCTTATAAAAATAGTTTAGGGGTGTAGTATTTCACTATCGATGCTGGCTCCATGCTAAAACATAGGTATCGTAGTGTACACATTTCCCTAGGGGAAGAAATATTGAGTAATATTTTTTATCCCTGAAGATGGGTCCCTATCTCATCAGTGACTATAGATTTATTTTCTAAATGTAGACCATTCAATTACTAATATAATATCTGAATCCAACTAAATAATATTACATAATTATTTTTGTAAAAAAACACTACCAATGAAATTTATTTTTAGAATTTTCTACCAATACCATTGTATTTCATGAAAACTATATTTCTTTCAATTAAAACATTTTAGAAATCCAATTTCATGATAATTTGATCAAGTATTTTCTCAATCCCTTTAAAATACAATTTTAATGTGTATAATAAATGGATGATAAGATAAATCATATTCATGAAACTAAATATAATAAAATCATGAAAATCAAAACTTATGTCGATCCATAAGAAAGGATGAACTGAGGATCCAATGAATCAAGGAAAGTAAATAATCCAATAATTACCAATCAAGAATCACCAAATAAACTCTTTATATAATGATGGAATATAAAGGAAATGCATAAACTAAAATTGTATAAAAATTTTCTATAGGATTTGAGATCCTGAAAAGGACCCTTAATTCCATGATATATCTATAAGAAACCTAATTTAGTTGTTAGAATACCATTGGTGTAGCCTATAGATCTATAATCTATGATTCCATTAAATGAAAAATGGATGGATCTAGAATAAAAATGATAGATATAGAATTTAATAATATCATTAAAAAAAGTAATCTGACATCAAATAATATATTAAAATTGATTATAAAGAGGAATAAAATTTAAAAAATAACTTAGAGGAGTCTCCTATAGAAAGGGCCTATTGAATCAAATGAATATTGACTCAAATATAGTGTTATCATTTATTAAAACGAATCATTGTTATAGTTAATCAATACCTCATGGTTTGGCCACACAGTTTGTAAAATAATTGGCCAACCATGTGCCAATTTCTAGGCCACCAGAGAAGCTACATGTGTTAGTTTGAATGTTTTAACAAATCATGTTAAAACCATGAGAATTTATTAGTTCCAATGATACACATTTTTTATATAAGGACACGTAGTTTTCAATAATCATGTTCTTAACCCCAAATCATCCCTTTTAACTCCTTCACTTGCTGTATTGTTTACATGGTTGAATGATTTCATTTTATATAACCATTCACATGACCCAAAAAAAAACTCAAATTTTTCTCCGAAAACATCCAAATATAATCGTAGAATAAGAGATGGTAGATAAAATAAATATATTTATATAAAAGTAACATTGGGGAGTGGAGAATGTTATCACATGAGTCCTCCACATATCCCATATCCACTTTTATAAAGGTTGTTTTATTACTATCTTTATAATGTTGGTTTTTAAAAAACATATTTGAAAATATAAAAAATAATTTTATCAATAATTTAATTTAAAACATATTATCCTCCACCACATGTTTCATTTCATTAACAATATATCATTTCAAGGAACTATGAAAAATGTTATTCTCCAAAATTATGTTTCTCCCAATACATTCAATTCAAATTTTTAGAGCCTTGATGTATTTTCCAAGGATCTATTATTGAAGATTATTTTTAATATCAAGAGTTATGAAAAAAATTTCACTTTAAATATTTGAAACATTAATTTAATTTTAATGCATCATTTTTGAGATTTATTTTCACATACTACTTTTTAAATTTAGTTCATTTCTATTTATCCAATGTGTTGTTTTTGAAATTACCTTTTAATGTTACAATAACACCGTCTTTTATGGTAATGATAAAAAAATATATGAATAAAATCTTTTGTGATTTTCCTACCACATCCTATTAATATATAATGTGTTAATTATATCATAAATTCATATTTATTATACACCATATAAATGTTCTTATGATTTAATATTTTATGGTTATTTCATTTTAGGTATAATATATTTATAATCTTGAAGTAAATATTGGAGATACCATCTAGAAATGATGTGAAATATATAATTAATTCAATTGGTTTATTTTATGATTAATGATTATTATGATGTGACACAAATTTCTATGGATAATGAGGGATGTGGACCTATATCACCATCCAATTTATTGGGTATGGGTTTATATCTCATTAGATAATAATGTGAATCTAGTGATGAAGCTTCCAAATCATCATTTTGTGAATCAGGATATGAATTTGTCTCCCATATTTTTATGATAATAATGTAGTGAATCATACTCCACTACATCTATGGGAATTATGTAGTGATATCTACTCCACTATAGCAATTTAGTAGTTATTTTTTCTGCCACATGTTATCAGGAATGAGTAATGATTCCAATTTGACCATCATTTTATTAGTATGATTATGTTAATTCCACTAGTTAATTATTTAAATCATTTTCACATCATTACACAACATTTTACCTATTATTATTATGTATGGATCATGTTTACTATCTCTTGATTTTACACTATTATTACATGATATATTTTTCCTCTTTGAAATTACATATATTGTTATTATAGGTTATGAACAACTATTTTTTCACATTCTCTTTTGAATATGATATATATCACTAATCATGTTTTTTCATATTCATATGATCTGACCCATGATGTCATTTTGATTATTTTTTCACTTGATATGTGTTATAGCTCACCACTATCATATACCTCCATTCCCAAAAATATGAATATAAATATATCTTGTATGATATCCAAATAGGGGTCTAGTTTGGATAAAATATTGTAAAATGATACAAAAAATTAGGAAAAGTGTGTAGAAAATCTTTTATGAGACAAATCATTCGATTCTCGATTTTGTGAGACTACTTAGGTTTGAAATGATCATTGAAATAAAATTGTGAATTTTCTTTTCATTTTGACGCAAATTCTTCAAATATCCTATTAATAAATAATATTTGATTAGGGATCTGAAACACTCATTGAAAAAATCATCACTTAGTGGATTTTTTGTATTTAAATAGGATTAAAAACATCATTTTCTATATTTGATGTTGAAGAAGAAAATTATCTAGAATGATACATGAGTTATTTTTGAATGTCCTAGAAATATTTATGTAATGATTAACCATTATTTTTTTTGATAAATACCATGAGTATGAGATTCATGATAAATTAATGTAAACATCATGAGTTTTCAAGAATAATGATGATAATGTTTGATTTATAATTAGGATATTCATTAAAATATAAGTCATTATTATCCAAGTTGTTTGAATGTCATAATGATCATTGATTTCCTTATATGGTGATCAATGGATGTATATAATATATATAATAAATTGTTTCCAAAAAAATGAGAGGACTTATTATTTCATTAAATATGTAAATTAAAATATTTAGTTTTTTCAATTTGCGTACTTTTTTGACTAAAATCCGAAATATTATTTGTGATTCTTATAATGTTATCTGATAAATAAAAGGATTTTATCTGATTATTTTATTTTTTTAAAAATTAAAGATATTATATATATTGGTTTTATGGAATTCCTCATGTGATTTGAAAAAAACATTGATACATGTTATTATGAAGACTTTTTATTTTTTTAATACAGTTTTAAATAAATGTTTGTTGTAGATTTCAATGGAGGTAGTATTTGAGATGTGGAGGCTAAGCGTGTATGATAAACCACTAATAAACATTTTTAGAATTTATAATTAAATGATATAAATAAAAAGTAAAATTATTTTAATTCTCATTAAGATGAAAAAAATAGATTATGTGAAAACCGCTTCTATTGTGTTGAAATTAGTAGATACAAAGGCCATGAGTGAATAAAAAATTGGGTTTCATTGCCACATGTTAATTCTTTCTTACATTCATTACAATTTTTTAATATTTATAGAAAACTAATGTGGACTACAATAAATTAAAATAACACATCATTAGATTTAAATAATGTTACACTCTAATGTAAATTATTTTCTCATGTAAAAAATGTACTCCCTAGGTAGAGCAAATGTAAGAAGAAATGTTTTGAATTGGAAAAGAGAAATAAATTTCTCAAAGAATAATGTTGGAAAATTTGAGAGAGTTTGGACTCAATATAATAAATAATGGTAATATTTTAAACTATATATGAACTAGAAAACAGTAATGGGTTTTCATTAAAAAAATAAAAATTTAGGAAAAAGAAAAGATAAATAATAATTTCAGAGGATTAATTTTATTTATTAATGAGGAAATATTTTCATTGTATATTTATTTGTACACACACCGAGTAATATTTTCTTGGACTAAATTATTTATATTGAGTCATGAAAATTCCATCAATCATATTTTTTAATAAATAAGAGTAGTTATTAATAAAAAGGTATATGTTCAAGTATTTGAAGAAAATATTTCACTACTATTATAGAATAATTTTTTTTATGAAGGGTCACATCTATAGTGATGTAGTGAAAGCTAGATCATGTCAAATTTTCTTATTCTAGAAAAGTTTAAAAATAATTTAGGATTTGTGGGATTCCAACATTACATAAATTTTTAGGATGATTATTATTCTTCTTATGTGTATTCATTTTTAAAAATTCACACAGACAATTATGTGATAGTGGGAAAGGATAAAAAGATATGGCCAACATTATATAATTGATAATAATACTTTTAGTGGTAAATATATTGACCAAGATAATAGTTTACTATATTAAGATGTAGTATTCTCGATAGGGGCCAATGAATTTAAAATTACATGTTCCTAAAATTCCATTTAACACTCCATTTTATTTACTAATACACTGTTATAAAAATCAAGAGATAAAAATATATTAACTGAAATGAAAAATTCATAGAACAAATATAAACAATCATATTTTTTTCGGATTAATTATAAATGAGGTCACACATGATTCAAATCCCCCTTCTCACTGTTGTGTATACACTGGTTGAATATAACTCTCAGATTATATAGTAATTCTTGAGGTGTGTAGGTTTGTTTATTCCGTAGTATCATTTGAGTTTACTAATTGTTGAGGCATAAAGATAATCAAAGTATTATTGATAGAATTCATAGGGATATTATGAACATATTATTACAAATTGTAATGGTTTTAATGGAATTCTTGGGGAAGATGTTAAGTGAGTGGTAGGTACATTACCATTCTTATGATTTCCAAAGATATGTAAAACAAACCTTTAGTGGAAAATAATTCATTATTTCATAACAAAGACTGGTTTCATTAAAAATACATAAACTAATTAATTATTGAATAAAATTGATCAAACTAATAAATCAACAATGTTATATATTATATATAAATTTTTTGATATTTATCATTGAGTTAACATATGAGTGTACTTATTTTTTTGACTCTATAATTTTTTTATTATATATTTTTAGTTATATACTGATGCTCGGAGTGGTATTCTTCAAATATGATAGTATATTTTTCATTATTGTTCATGTCTTACAAAAGTTCAATAATCCCTAGAAGTTATATAAAATAAAATAAATAAATATATATATGGTAGATATGATACTTCCATTACTGTATAAAAAATTACAAATAAAACAACCTCATATCGCCCAATTATACATATAAAATTGGAACATGATAAGTTGAACCTCATAGAAATATTCCTATGTCTCAAGACCTGTTTTCACCCAAATTTTAAAATTTCAGACTGTGATTAATTTCTTTTGGATGATATGGATCATCTATGTGTTGATGGAGTTGTGAAGTTGTGAATATAGTAAAAAAACTTTAGGAGTGTAAAGTGAGTAAGTTAATGTTATGTGATTTATTTTCACTATTATAAATTCCCTATAATGATTATACAATATTTTCTATATATTTTTAGTAATTAAATTTAATTTTTATAGTCACATTCACATTAATTCCCTTGATTATTAAATTGTAGGAGTTGTGACCTCTTGGTGGAACCTCTATGTCTTCATAGTCACCCAATAAGTCAATATATCACTGTATATATTGTATCGATTTTTGTTTTTTGTGTATGAACAATGATATGTGTCACTATTTGGATTATATAAAATCTAGTGGGTTTGGGGAATAGTAATGAAGTTATCTAATAGATGCTTGATGGAGGAATTCCAATGTTGACTTGGGGAGTCTCTAGTAAAATTCATCTTTTTTAACAATTTTTTATTTTATGTCTATTGGTTATATTATATTATATTATTGTTATTTTTAAATCATTTGAACATGAATACTTACTTTTTTATTTTATATCATTATATAGCTTTAATAATCAGCCACTAGTGTATATGTAATCTATTTTTTGAATGTATGACATATAACTAGTTCAAGATGGATATTCAATAGAATCACATGTTGATGTAGATTATTAGTAGAATATTTTAAATCAATCATTAAAAAATTAATGGATACCTTCAACATTATTTTCTAACCATTTTTTATTTGGGAACAACCATAGAGTGTGTGGTGGTTCCTTCTAGGATGATAAAGAACTATATTTAATGCATTACAATATTGAATAATTTTAGTGTTTGGGAAACTATGGATTTTATATATATGATAAAGGCAAGATTGGGACATGATATTTATACAATAATTATATCATACTTATATATTTATGGTGTCGATATAATATCATTGGATATCCACATGCTCTTTCAAAGAATTTTTGTCATAATTGAGAAATGTTTTTTGACGATCTGATGTATGGAATGTTCAAACTCAATACATGTTGTACAGATCTATTATGAGATAATTAATTTATTTGTTCTTACTTTAACAAAAAATTCACTTTTATAAAACAAGGATATAAAATAAAATAATTAGATTATATTAATTAGTTAATTTAATTAAATGAATCTAATAAAAAATTCAGTGTTTTCCTAAATACCTTGTTAGTGGTGATTTAATTTTTTAGTATCACACACATGTATGTCATGTTTAAAATGTTAATTTAAATTTTGAAACATCACATAGTTTTATATATATTCATTAAATATTTAATTATTAAAAAATTGTGAAATATTTGGATCTTTAAGAAATTAGGAAAATGGTTATGGAACATGGTGAAAAAAAATAATTTCATAAACCTTTGGTTAATTTTAAGAAAAATGGGAGTTAATTTGTAATACTAATAAGTTATAAATTTCATAGTTTTCGAAAAATAGGTTGTTCAAAATTTATTTTTGTTTATGATTTTGATTTAAAGGCTTATTTCTATGTCGAGTTGTTTATTATTTTTTTGGGTTTAAATCATCAAATATGAATGAGTAATTGAAATTTAATTTTTCATGTAATTATTATATTCTATATAAATTTATCTGATTATATCTATGTGTATAACATGGTTCTAAATGCAATGTTAGATATGGAGAATGTTTTGGCTACATATTTTATTAGGGAATGAATTTAATATGTGGTAGGGGAGAATATGACGAATATTAAATCTTAAATTAATAGTTTTTATGATGGGAAATGATGTATATATATTTTGAACTGTGATTAAGAATCATTGAAAATGTTTGGGGATATAATATTGTGTCATTTTTGTGTATTGGTAATCTTGATAGGTAAATATTCTAGAGTAAGAAATCGGTTTTTATCTAAGGTGTGGATAAATTAAATTTTGGACAAATTCTATATTTTGGTAATAATTTGGGTTCCTAATGAGTTATGAATGGTCTCAAGGGTGTAAATGAATTGTTTTGATCCACAAACCCATATTTTTTAGAAAATTATTCCTGGTACATGGTTTGTAGTAAACCATGTGGTGAGGTATCACATTTATAGGAACTCATGCAAGTGTCTTGCTTTTTTGGAAAGAGCCTACTGCATAGTTGGCACACAATTTTCCTAAATGGATGAGTGTGTATATATCTCTAGTTACTCAGGTAGGGGTTGTGAAGGTATTGGAAAATTGTGTGGAAAACCCATGAATATGCCATATTTTGGTTAATTTTACATTTTCCCCTTAATGATATAATTAACACAAACCTTTTTCCCTAATCTGATTTCTAGTGAGATGAACCTCCATTTCTCCCATTTTGGATCTTTTTAAAGGCCTAAAATAGGGATCAAGATATATCCTTCAATTGGTATCTGATTGATCTTATTTTAGTCATGTTAGATGTCCAATGGTAGTTACTCAGGTCTATTTTAGCCATTCTTCATCACTCTTTCTCTCAAAAAAGTGATCGAGGTGTATGTATTTTTAATATTTTATCAGATTTAGTTTGTTAAAAGACAAATTAGAGGAAAATACTAGATGGAGAGAGTCATTCAAGTCCATGGTGGGTGGTCTATAACCCATCTCTCATGTTCGTTGATTTTGAAAATTATTTGTGGGCCCACTGATTTCATCAGTTGTCATTTACTGAATTTATATTCCATTATTATAATCATTATAAATGTATGGTTATTTTATTTCCAAATATGTGACTAGTTGTTAGATGTTACACCCACAAGTCCATTCATCCCATGTAGTATGTTTTTCTATTAATGTCATTTTACTGTTTTGACACATTCGATCCACCGTTCGAGTGTTACATTGCTTGACATTTTTAAGGGTATGGTTTTTTATACTAAATGGATTGACTTATATTTTAAATTTCATAATCGAATATACCTTTTATTCCCACCACTTGACCTACCAAAATTATGTCCTTTGATTTGAAAATTAAATTTGAAATAGAAATCGGACAGTATACTATGTATATGACTAGGCCTTATTAAAAGTAATTGTATAATAGGTCATATATTAGTAGAACCATTTACCATGTTAATGTATGGTAGAAGACTTAAACTTTATTATTGAAAATTCCTTTTTATTTAAGATACATGGCCTTGTCAAATTAATAAATTCAAGGCATGAACCAAATTGAATTTTTGATTTATTCTGACTTGATTAAATGGTTTCATGCTAAATTTTCATAATAAAAATAATGATATGTAATGGATTGAATATTATGAATTATATATGACTTCATCATCAAGTAGGAGTATACTAAGTAAATCTCACCTTAAATTCCTTATGGAAATCCATGAGAACTTGGGAACCCCATTTCAATTCAGGGATACGACTTTCTTTGGTTGATATCTACCGTGAACACGATGCTTTTTTATTCATGGATCCCCAGTATGACACTATAGAATCCCTTCAATATTATTATAGGATTCCTTGGATACAACCCATTGATCATTCACTGAAAATTTGGTTCCATGGTTAAATCCATTTGAGTCGAGCCATTTCATAACCTTGTTTAACATTGGATGATCTATTTGGACTAGGTAGAAATATTATTTTGAAATTCCTCAGGCTTCGATCCATGGATTAAATTCATACCCTTATCCAAGCTATTGTATTTACAAAGTTGTTCACCCTTTTGGTCTATGTTTCATTGGTTATAACCTTGGAACATAACTATTAATTATCATTACATGTTTTTTTGATACATATTGTATCCTTCACTATTGTTATCATGTGAATTTTTTATAAACTGTAATAATTGACTAATGAATTCCATACATGTTAATACACCTACAGATATCTAACGAATTTAAATAGTAAGTTATATAAATTTTACTTTTTTACATTATATATTCATGCTTGCACAATGTTATATTTCCATTACCTGGGCTAGATTTAACAGAAACTGTTTGTGGTGGCCCAATGAAATTTACCTCACACCCTCTCTGGGTGCCATTTGGTACCTGATGTAGATTAAATGTTTGAAGGTGTTTATAAATGGAAGGGTAATTCTTCATAAACCTAATTGCATGTTGTACTGGGATGTAGCTGGTAGCATATGACCGTGTTGTTTCTTGGGATTCTTCAGATTGTTTATGTATTTATTTTTCAACATTGGTTATTTTATATATTCCTTAGACATTGTATCCATGTTTTCCATCATTCTATTTTCATGACATATATCATCATCGGTTATTGTTTGTTATTCCAGTTATTTCAGTTATTATTATCTTTGTCTCTTTCCATTGTGCCAACTGTCTACTTATATTCCTTCTTCTATTTACCTCTATTTATATTTATCCACTATGCTACACTTTGGTAATGATGTAAAAATCTCCCCATGGACACACCTTGGACCCTCACTACCAATACGTAGCCTTTGGTGTTTGTGGAGATGATATTGAGGCCATGTGGCCCACCGGACTTGGGGAACCTATTAAGTGGCATCTGGGATCAGGACATCACATAGTGGCATCAAATGATGTTTCTTTCTTATTATAAAATTTAGAGACAATAGTTAGGAGTTTTGTAACACTTGGGACTTGCTCACAAATAGTTATTGGGTGTCATGAAACCATGTTTGAGGTCAAAGGAATGTTTCCTGTTTAATAACTGTTATAATGATTTTCCTATTACAATTGATATCCTTAAATTGTTGGGTGGCACACATGTTGTGTGGAGTTTTAGATTATAATTATGATTAAGAATTTTACTTCAACCTTGGCATTATGATATGATGTAAAGGGTCATTGTTACATTCATCAATATTGGAACCTATAATTTACATGTCACTCATAATTCGATGACATATATGTTCATTTCACTACTCCCATTTTTTGATATAACTATGGTTTTTGGGTGACCCCCGCTTGTATATATGCATTTTCTCCTATTGTGATTTGATTTAGTGATTGCTTATTTTAATTCATGAGGATTTATGGAACCTCATGGGATGGAATAATAAAGTTAATGAACTAATACTTTTATTATAAATTCATGGGGTTATTAATCATAGTGAAAAGGAATATAGGCCCAAATTCACTAGGATAGACAACTCATTTTAAAGGAATCTTGACACATATATTAATAAAATACAAACCTAATATTGGAATGATTTCACGTCCTTATCTCATATTTTTTTTATTATTAAAGCTAAAGGTTTGAACCTAGTAATAAAATATAAAATGAAACAAAATGGATTCTATTAAATGATGAGGTATGATACTATTGAACCTTCATCTACTAGAACAACTATAAAAATATTTGAACACATACAAATACCTGACTTTCTAAGTGGGTAGTTGATGTAGTCTTCCTTGGGTAGCGAGTTTTGATACATTAATTTTCCACTAGTATTGTTATCAATACAGTTCTATGTTTTTTTGGGAATGTTCTTTGAATTTCTAGACCAATGCCTCCATGACGTCCTCATGTCATATGCCAGGAAGGTGGCGATGACCATGCTCCTGACATGGTCAGCCCTGATCAACCAATCTTACCTCTTAGAGTTCCACTACAGGAACTACATATTGTTCTTGATCTGAGAAATAATTCCAAATTCCATGATAGTTTCCTTCGTCTGATGCAGTCTATGAATGTTTCCCCAAACCTTCACATATGATGGTTGATTTGACTCATGAGTTCCAATTGTAGCATCCTCCAACCTTCTTGGGGGAAGGAGGTCTGCAGGCTGCATAGTGTTGGCTAGAGTCCCCCTTCCTTTACATGGAAATATAATGAATCCACCATATATTAGGTTCAAACATGATAATGACATGCTATGTGATTTATCCAATAGCTTGTGGGATGTTATTTCCTAGGATCTTTGTCATCAGTGCATGTTATGGGTTGATTTCTAAATAGCCTTCTATGACCAGTTCCTTCCATAGGAACATAGAGCAGATATATATGGAGAGTTTATGCATCTCAAGAATGGTTCTATGTCTGTTATGTAATATTTAGAGCATTTAATTAAGTTATATCACTTTTCACCACATATAGTCGATGATGAGATTTCTTGTTCTATAATCTTAAAGGATGGGCTAGTGTACAAAATTTGTACAAAGGTGCATGTATTTTTCCAGCCAAAATTTTCTATAAAACGAAATCAGTCACTTATCATTGAGCGCAACCTAAGGGATTGAAATATAACTAGATATAGTGGATCAGTGTCACAACAGACAAATAGTTCTCCCTATGGTAGGAAATGTTCCCTTCGAGGTTTATCGTTAGGGAAGTGACAACCAATGTACCCATTTTGATAACTCGTTGGAGTTTCATCATTATGGATGAGGTGGGAACCTACAGCCTCATTTTGATAGTGAGCCAATAGAGGGTCAGTCTTGTAGCCATATGGGGAATCATTGGAGATTATTCAAGACCTTTCCATTAGCTTTTATTAGAGAAGGATCAATGGTAGCTCCACAATCAGAAGCTGGTTATTTTGAGCCATGTCCATAAGGGAGTAATAATATCACCGAAAAGAGTTCCTAAGGAGGAGTTTGTGGTCATGGAAGACATAACCATGATCACCAATAGTATCAATAGAGAAGTTAGGATTGTAGTATTCTAGATGATTCAATGCTTTATTGATCAGGCTAGTTTCATGCACTACAGCCGATACCCGAGGATCAGGTTGCAGGGCCATCTACAGTACGTTGTACTATTCTAGTGGAATCTACTATATTATCATCATTATTTGATATAGGTGCTTCAAACGCTTTTATCTATGTATCTTATATATAATATCTCAGACTAGAGATATAGTATTATTCTAGTTTAATTAACCTAGACACACCGTTAAGACTACCATTAGAGGGAATACATCGATGTATGGACTGACCCCATGAGGTCGGTAGTTAACATTTCTTATGGATCCTCTTCATTATTTTGATGACATGATTAAATTACATTCTCTAAATGGATTGGTTGGTTCTATATTTACTTTTTTTATTGCTATCACTTCAGGGTAAAGTTTACATCACTCTAGGGTATCAATTATCTACATAAGGGTGAGTGGGATGTCTATACTGGTAGAGCAGGACCATATCATCATGATATATGTGAAGTGACTACCCAGATTGAATATATCTTCATGGAGGATCAAGTCTTACCTGAAGATGACTTACCTCCAATATTTGATCCTTTCATGAACATCATTATTGATGATTAAATAGATTACCTCCTTAGAGAGAGGTTTATTTCTTATCATGCTTATTCTCAGAGTATCTCTAGAGTCCATTCCTCCATATAGGATGAAACTTATAAAGCTTCAAAAGATCAAGAATTAGTTAGGGGATTTAGAGGTGAATGGTTTTATATGGCCCAATACATCCTCTTTGGGTTATCCTATTCTTTTTTCTAGGAAGGGGTATGAATCCTTATGTCTATGTGTAAATTGAATATGGTTGACCCAATTTATGGTGAAGAACCAGTATACATATCATTGATTAAATGATCACTTTGACCAGATCTGGGGAGATAGGGTGTTCATTAAGAACTACATGATGCATGGTTATCACTAAGTTCATGTTATTCCATCGCACATTCCTTGTACAACCTTCTGTAGTAGGTATGGCATGAATGAGTATCGTGTTATGTCATTTGGTCTTTCGAACATGCCAACCATTTTAATGACTCTAATGAATTCAGTTTTCAATCCTTATCTAAATTTTTGTGTCATGGTCTTTTTGGATTACATCTTGGTGAGATCTCATTCTCGTAGTGACCATTCTAAACACATTGACATTTTTCTGAGTACACTAAGAGAGAATCATATTTATTTGATGCTTTCTAAGTTCCACATGTGGATTGAAAATTATCACTTATTAGGTCATATAATATCTTAATTGGTAGTATCTTTTAACCCGGATAAGGTTAGGGATATAGTTTTCTAGGAGTATCCCATGAAAGTGTTTGATATATAGTGTTTCTTGGGGTTGGATGGATTTTATTGTCATTTCATACAGGACTTATCATGACTTTCTAAACCTCTTTTATACATTAAAATTAAGGGAGCTAAGTTTATGTGGTCTAAAGTAGGCGGAAATTCTTTTCAAGAGCTGAAAGATAGGTTTTTCTCGACACCAATTATGATTCTTCCTAGGCATGGAAGAGGTTATATCATCTTCTTCGATGAATCAGGTATCTAACTAAGAGTAGTGTTGATATAGGAGGCTTGTATCTACACCTATCAAAGCTTACATCAATATGAATTCCCTCCAGTAGTTTATCATTTCAGGAACATCATTCCTCATGATTATCTAGATTACCTCCTTAGAGATAGGTAGATTTTTGTTATCAATCTTATTCCCGGAGTAGCTCCAGTGTCCATTCCTCCATATAGGATGGAACATATAAATCTTCAAGAGATGAAGAATCAGTTAGGGGATTTATAGGACAAAGGTTTTATATGTCCCAGTACATCCTCTTAGGGTTCTCCAATTCTTTTCTCTAGGTAGGGGTATGAAACCTTCTGTCTATGTGTTAATTGAAGATGGTTGACCCAATTTATGGTGAAGAAGTAGTATACATATCCTTGAATAAATGATCACTTTGTCCAGATCTGAGGATATAGGGTGTTCACTATGAACTACTTGAGGTATGGTTATCACCAAGTTTATGTAAGTCCACCACACATTACTTTTACAACCGTCTGTAGTAGTTATGGTATGTATGAGTGTCGTGTTATGTCATTCGTTCTTACGAACATGCCTACCATTGATGAGTTTATGTTAATGGATCGCTTTTAGAAGATGAATATATAGTTTCATGATAGACCCGAGCAATATTACCTCTCATCCTTTGTAGTTTCCTCATCTATCCATAAGCAGGTGAAGGACACACAAATTTCAAATCATGGTGGATTGGTTCTCCATGAGAGTATATCGGGAGATATCCTACTTCTGGGATTTTTTATAGATAAAGACGAAATCTTTCATATTCATTGTAGTTTATGGGATCCTATATATATGAGAGGGGAGTTGATGAATGATTCCCACACTTCTTACTGGGACGTTCATCTGGGATTCTCCAAAATTTATTGAGATATGTGATTCCATTATTTGTAGGCTGGGATGAAATTTAATATAGCTATCATTTTCACTGTTTGTTCAACCTGTTGGTAGCTAATGGAAGAGCACTAGAGACTTGAATTCTTATTAGAAATAATTCGAGTCCTAGAATGGAAATGGGAAGTTGTTTCCATTAAATATTTTAGTTGGGTTATCCAGGTTGCTGAGGAGTAGCAGCCCAATATGGGTAGTTTATGACTATCTAATGAATGTATCCTACTTCATTCCTATTCATGAGACTTTATCAGTTGATGTGATGGGAATAATATATATATATGAGAACATATAACTACATGGGATCCCCTATACTATTGTATCTAATAGGGATTCTTGTTTAAGGTCTTGGTTCAAGTGGAGCTGGTAGAAATCTATGGGTACACGGGTGCTTCTATGTACAATTGTTCACCTCTAGTAGGGCTTGATGAAAGCTATGGGAACACAAGTTCCTCTAAGAAAATAATTTCACCCTCAGATTAATGGAATATAAGAACTCAAAATATTTCTTTTAGATGAAATTTAACTATCTTTTTTCCATGATATTTGTGGTTCTTTAGAGAATCATATCTCTCTCATTGAATTCACCAATAATAATAGCTTTTAGGTGAAAATTCAAATGGATCCTTTTGATATATTATATAGAAGTCCATTTCATTCGCCCTTGTGATGGATAGAGGCATGTGAGGTAGACCTAGTAGGTCCTCCCCACCTAGAAGAGAATTCAGTGTATGTTTAGTTGATCAAGAACTGTATGACTATTACTTAGTCTAGATTGAAATATTATAGTGATTTTCACTGTAGAAATCTAGAGTTTGACATCAAGGATCAATTTTCCATTTAGGTATATCCCAGGATTGGGCATATATAGTTATCTATGTAAGGGATGTTTTCGCCTAATAATGTTGGGTCATTGTAGATTTTATAGGGAGTTGGGATAAAAGCCTATTGGTTTCTACTACTTCAGAGGTACCATTACTTTAACGACATCTTCTATGTTTCATATCTTCAAAAATATCAGGCTAACCCATATCATACCTTGGATTCTGAGGAAGTTGAGTTAGATGTCGATTCAACCATTGAGGAGTACGTGGTATACATCATTTACTAGAGCACGAAGTCTCTTAGAGGCTGGTCTGGACATCTAGTGTTGGAGCTATGGAGACACCTCTGTGTGTAGGATGAGACATGTGGGCGGGAGGTCAATGTACATCCACAGTGGCTATAGTTTCTCTCATATTGGGTTTCTACACCCTTGGGGGGTGAACTTGAGGATAAATTATTTTAATGGGGGATGAATATAAGAACATGATTTTTCTCTGAGGTATGGCTCCTTAAATTTTCAATCTAACTCTTTGTTTTTGACAAAATATGGATTCATAATGAAATAGAAAATGTCTCAAGGGTGTAAGGGTCTTTTTCGGATCCCATAACCCATTATTTTTGATGAATTAGTCATATCGCGTACTTAGATCAAACTATATGATTGGAATGATTTTTCAGACAAAGCCTTACAACCTGGTTGGTGCATGGTTTCCCACACTATTCTAGTTCCCCCTTTTCACTAGGAACCTGTGTATGGTTTTTACATATTTTGTAAAAACCTGGGCCAAAATTTTTCATTGGATATATATTTGGTTAATTTTACATGTTTTCCATTAATGGTCTTATTAACCCAACCCTTCATTCGTACTGCAATTTCTAGAAGGATTAACCGCAATTTCTCCTATTTTGGTACTTTTTGAAGGCCTAACCCAGGTATAAAGAGTAATAATTCATCTAGGATCTATTCAAGTTTATTTTTATACCATAGTATGTGCAATGTTATGTACATCAGTCCTTTTTTATATTCCCTATCCCTCTTGATCTCACCCTAGTTATCTAGGTATAATAGTTTTGGCACTTTTCTCATATCTAGTCCATTCCAAGCTATATTATAGCCAAAAAATGGACAAGGTGAGTACTAAAAGCCAAATAGTAGGGGTCTATAACTCATCCCTCATGTTCATTGAATCTGGAGATTACATGTGGGGCCCACCGATTTCATTGAGAGTTTTTTTGTTGACTTTAAATGTCATGCTCATAATCATTTTAACAAAATAGTTATGATATTTCCAAATATGTGATTATTTGTTAATTATTACTCCCACAACTCCATCCATCTCATGTATGATGTATTTCCATAAATTTCCTTTTAGTGTTTGGACATGTTTTATCAACTATTAGGATGTGACTTAGCTTGAAAATTATAAGGGTAAGCTTTTATATGTCAATTTTCATTACTTATATTGTGAATTGGATAATGTTAAGAACCATTTATGCTAACCACTTGAACCACCTAAGGTAGGTTCATCGATTTGATAATAAAATGTAAAATATAAAAAAATCAAGAATACTATGTATCTGACTTAGCCTTATTCAATGTAACTGAATAATATGATGTATGACTATAGAACCCCATACCATGTTAATGGATGGTAGGAGAGTGAACCCTAATTATTGAGAATTCTGTAAATTGATTAAATGAATGGTTGTAAGCTACTTGACCTTTTCACACTAAAGAAAGGCAATTCTTGAACCAAATAGACATTTTGATTAAATATGACATGATTTAATTGTTGAAAGCTCAATTAACCTTATAACACTAATGAAATAAAATGGATTAAACCTTATTAACAATATATTAATTCATTATCAAATATGATTTTGCTAACTTGAGCTCATCTTGGATTCCTTAAGGAATTCTTTGATTACTCAAGAACCCCAATTAGATTCAAGGATTCGACTTGGTCTAGTTTAGACCCTCCTAGAACCCGATCATTTCCTTTACATGGATTCCTTATATGAAACCATTGGATCCCTTCAATATTATTATAGGATTTATGGGATGCACTCCTTGGAACTCTCATTGACAAGTAAGTTTCATGGTTAAATCCCATTGGTATAAGTCATTACTTATCCCCATTTTACATTGAATGAACTCCATTGACTCGGTAAGTATTTTCTTGTGAAATTACATGGAGTTTCGTCCTTGGATTACACTCTTACACTTAGCTAGGATACAATCATCTTTCTATTTTAGACCCTTTATGTCAACATTATCTTGTTTATTACCATGTAAATTCATTATTAAATATCATTACATGTTTCCTTGTTAAAACTTAAAACCTTCACTATTTCTAACATTTGACTTATTTATAAACATGTAATAATAAAAAAATTAATTGGTTTCATGTTTAGAATCCAAACAGGGGTAGAAGATGGTACTTTGATATTTAGTTATATTATAATATCTTACTTTATATATGCATTCTTACTAACTATTACATATCCATCAAATAGGCTGGATGTTATAGATAACATAGGTGGGACACAACTAACAATTATCTCACACCCTCTCTAGGTTCTATTTGGTACCCAGAGAAGATTACAAGTGTGTAGGTGTTGATAAAGGGAAGTGTAATACTTTTGAAACATGAATATTATAGTGATAAGATTGATCTGGTAGCAGATGACCGAGTTGTAGCTTAGGATGTTAGGGATAATTTATCTATTTATTTGTCTACATTGGTTTTTCTCATGTATACCTTGTACATTGAATACATTTTTTCCATATTTATAGTGACATGACATATATAATCATTAGCTATTTTATGTTACTCCAGTTTTTTAGTTATTATTATCCTTGTCTCTTACTGTTGAGTCTTCTTTTTTTACTTATATTTATTCTTTTATTTACCTTTATTTATATTCATCTACTATGATAATCTATCATAATGAGAGAATAGTCTCCCCATTGACACATCTTAGGCCATCGATGCAACTCAGTAGCCTCTGTCATTTAGGGAGATATACTTTAGGTCATGTATCCAAACAAGATCGGGGAACCTATTAAGTGGAATACGGGTCCGGTACATCACATAGTGGTTAGTTTTGTAATGATGTTTTTCCATTATATTTATATTAATTTATTATTTCTGCATTATTTTAGTTTATGATTATGTGATATTGGATTAAAATATAAAATTTTAGTCATTGGTCATTAGGGTGATTGTTTTTTTTGTTTTATATAGTATATTGTTAGTATTTTGAGTTTCAATTAATGGTAGAAAATATCAATATTGCAAATTGAGAGATTATTGAAAGAATAATGATGATATTGTGGATTTAACAATCAATTAAATGCCTAGTATAATTTCAAAAGGAACTCGATAAACAATCTAATGGGGTTATACCTGTACTAAAACCATTAATTTCCATGTAGGGAGCTATTGGGTACCTATTGGAGCATATATTATATTTTAACTTGAACATAATCTTTGGGGATATTTTTTCCACAATACATTATGATATTTCATATTTAGGAAACATTATTTTATGATAGGTAAATAATTTTACCATCTAAATTATCATATAGTCCTACCCACTCAATAAATGATATTTGGAATTATTTCAAAACACTTTTTTATGTATGTTTATATATTTTCATCCCCACACACTTCATCTTGTATTTTTAAAATTTTAGATGGTTTCATTAGTTATTTTTATAAGTGATTACATGGAATCATTATGAAATAACTCTGGTTGAGTGGAATTTCTTATGTGTGGGTGAAAAGAGGATATATAAAGTATATTATAGGTCATTGATCACTATTTTGACTCATGTTAGTTGTTTAGAAGATAATATTAAATATTTCAGTTGTTTTTTTATCAAATTAATGATATAATGTCCTATTGAACAATAGAAAAGGAAAAAATTCCCACACCCCTCGGCCCAAATAGACATTCGAAACCTTTATCCATGGGTTGAAACAGAACATAGAAATGAAATTAAATTTGTTGGATAAATGTACATATGATACAAAGGCTGTCAAATGGGCAAACACCCCTACCTGGTTCACTATATGTCACCCCCATGCATCACAACCAGCATCACTTTTTGCCAGCATGAAAATCTATTTCAATTCCTAAAATATAAATCCTTGAAGGGGGTTTCCATGATTAAAATCATAGTATATTGATTATTTCTTATATAATATATTTGGAAGGAAATTATGAGTTATCTCTAGGTACCTGGATTTACTATTTCAGTTATTAAATTTTATATATTTATTATACGAGTTTAATTAGTCATACAATGTTATATATAAATTATTTGTAACTATTTTTTAATTAATGTATACATATTTGTAGTTGATGGGTTATAAGGGATATAACGACCCATACGTTTCCAACATATTTGTTTCAACTTTTTACATTAATATTCACTATATAACATAATGATCAATACAAAAATAAAATAGGTATATATCCTTTCAAATCTTGGATACATAATTAACCGGTTCATGGGTGAACTACATCATCTCCCACAAATTTCTTCATAAGAATCCCTATTCATAGACATATCAATCATAAACCATTTCATTAAAACCATGGAAAATGAAACATAAGAATGTGTGATCTTATATTCTCATCAATAATAATAATACTAGATATCAATGATCACATAATAATAGTATGAGAAAAATAGTATCAGAAAATAAGATTTACTTTTGAAGATAATATCTTATAAATTAGAGATCATAATCTCAAATCATTGTATAATGATTGATAGTTAGTAAGTCATAAATCATATAAGAACCATAGAACATGACCATAATGTCATAAGAACATCAATTATGGAATAAACACATTCTTATAATTTTTCAACCATCTATACTTAGAAACAGTTTCACTCATTTTGTCATGAAATTTAAATCGGGTCGTCCTATAAAGTTATAGACATTAACCAATATCCATAAATAATCTTGTTGACATGAAATATAGGTCCACAAAAAAACTTATGGACATGAAAAATAGGTCCATTAATAATAATATAAACATGAAAGCTACTTCTATTTATAATATTATGGATATTAAAAGAGAGGTCCATGTATAAAAATATGGACTGAAATCCATGTCTAAGTATAATATTATGGAAATGAAATCTACGCCCAAGAATAGTCAAATTGACCTGAAAACATTCTCTAGACATGGTATTGTGATCATGTAGTCAATTTCATGCATAAAATATTTTCCTCATGAGTTATCCACATTTACCAAATGTTTTAGGGGTCTTTTACATACCAAAAAGTTGTATAATAATATTTGATAAATAAAAATACATCGAGATCATAAATCATAACAACATTAACTAACCCATAAAAAATAAGTTCGTTTTACAAAAAAATATTTATCATAATCAAAAACCACATTTGGAAATAATTGAAATGGTTTCATTATATTTTAACCCTTTTAATGAGAAATTGACATCAAATTATTTTATCATGGATGGAAATTATCAGTAATAGATCACAGTAATATTTACTAAGGTCAATATTTGTTTCACATTGAAATTACATTTTTAGAAAATATTTTTTTTTCATTCATTAAGAGTAAAATATTCTTATATAGTCACCATCAAAAAATTTAATGGATATTTATAAAAATATATTATTCATGGAAACATAAAATGGTTTCCTTACATTACGTTAAAAACATCCTTTTCAAACTTTAATAGAAAAAAGGAAAAATCCATCTTGTTTTGGAAAAAGTGACAAGATTACATTTAATCTATTTTGAAAATTTTCAAAAATGGGTAAAAATTAATTTAATAAATTATAAGGGTTGTTAAACAAATTAAAATATTTTTTGAAAGCATGTATATATAAGAAAATAATTTTAAACCAAATAGAGAAAAAAGGTCAATTTTCTTTAAAACATATTTTTTCATCAATTGAGTACATTAGTTGAGAAAAATAAAAATGAAATATTATTATCTTATAATAAAAAGTGTATAAGAAATTTAAACAATTTCATGAGTTTTATGATATAATATTTCCTTATCATAATTTTAAACATAATTTAACCTAATAAATAATGAGAAATTAAAATTAAATACATACTTCTTTGATATCGTTTAAATAATAAAATTTGTGAAATAGATAACTAATAATGGATAATTAAATATACATAATGTTAATGAGAATCATCATTAATGTCAATAATGGGATGTATATATACCACATAATAGAAAAAATTGGTTATTTTGGATGGTGTATCATTATTAAGAAAGTGAGATTAAAATCCCTTACATCAATTCCCACTTGCATTGAAACCACAAAATCCTAATGTATTAAAAAATTTAAGATATTATAAATATATTAAATAACCATTTAAATACCTAATATATCATATATTATCCCTAAATAACATTGATAAACATATATTTCAATTATATATTTTCAAAATTGTCATTTATTGGTGTAAAATATTTCATTTTTCAGGAGAATTTATGATTCGTATTTCTTATACGTTTATATTCATCATGGTGACATCATATAAATAGTGTGAATAATTATATAAATATCATATATATTCATTATTTATATATTTAGAATCATTAATGAATTTAATTGTTATAAAAAATGATTTAGACTATTCTCAGAGATGGTAGGCCCAACCTACATATGAACACTATTTTCATTTATCAATGGTTTAAATTAAAGAGTGGTAAATTTTAATTCATCTACCAAGAATCCTTAATATTTAATTTAATGAAATTTGGTTCATAAAACATTTCCTTATTACCATTAATGTATAAGGGTATTGAAAAAAATAATCAAACCGCTTCATGGAAGTGGTTGTCCACAATATACAGAAGAAATTTTATTATTTTCCAACCAGTTCAATTTTAAAAATTTATATAAGATACTATAATTAAATAATAATAATAATTCCATAAATATAATATATACAAATTAAAAAAATAATCATCAATAAAATATAGGGTCAAAACATGACATGCATCACTACATGGAGACGTTCAGTCACATGTATGCATGAGTGGCATATTAAATTTCTATTTGGTGGATAAAATGGTGGATAATGGTTGTTTAATAACAGATATAAAATTTAAGTGCCTTTATGATACTATATATTTAATTTCATGCTATATATCATATATTCAGATGAGGTAAAATAATAATTTTAAATAAATTGATCGGTTAAAGTTATTATGTCTTCTTCTAAACATCATCACTAGATCTCAATTTAAGGAAACTAATATTGGATTTTTGGGAATATCTAAACCTATATATTTTGGATATTGAATTTTTTATAGTATTTTCTATGTAATAGTAAATGTAGATGTCTCAATGTTGTTTGAATAATAGAATCGATGGGTTCCCTTTTTTAACTGAGGCGAGGGGAACAATTGATATATTCTACAATATTAAATTATATTAATTGAATTAGATATAAAAATACATTCTTATGGCCATAGTTTCGAATATTATATTTTATTGGGTTGTAATAATATCATAAAATAAATTTTTGATATGTTAATGTGGTGTTTTAAACAGCATATTTTTGTTTAATCCCTTAGTTAAACAATTCAATCCTTAACTATGATGACTTATTTCCACTATTAATGGGTTCTTATTTTATATATATAGTGAAAATTGAATCATACATGGACAATTAAGGACATTATTGGCCTTGAGGTGACAAACTTTCAATTTTTAATGATTATTGTGATTTTTAAATAATTTAATAAGATATTATTTTGAGAAAATATCATTAAGGATATGTTATATAATATTTATTTAATTTTATTTAAAATACACAATGAAAAGGATTCATTTGAATGTAATAATTTTAAAAACAAATAATATGTTATACATATCTAATAAATTCATGGAACACTTTAACTAAATCACATTGTATTTATTTTATAAATTTTAAAATACATTTTTTAATATTTATCGATTAAATATTGAATTACAACAACACAAGAATTTATAGTAAATAATTCATCACTAAAAATATTAATAAATTTACATTATTATTGTTATTGGATTATTCAGAGAATAGAAATTTATATTAATTAATAATATTCATTTTTCCGAATTTGAAAGTATGAAATTTATTTAAATCTAAGAGAGTGAAATTTTGTATCATTAAATATATAAAAATTATATAGGTCATTTTTTAATGAAATTTTTCTTTTAGAGAATACAATTTGAAGCCCATTGTAATAAGGGTTGAATTAAAATTATCTAATATGAATTGGGATGGAAAATTATGGCCCTTTCACTTATTTTGTACCATGATTGTCCCAATTTACACTTTCTAGACAAGATAAAGTGTACCACATTTACTATTTATATGCACTAAAAATGAAAGTGTCTCATTAACAACATCTAAACCAAATGATTGAATTAATGGAAACCAATTTTTATAATACAACAGTTGTAATTGTAAAAATCATTCTTAAATAATTTCACGAAATTGGTTGAAACCCCCTTTTAAAAAATCCATTTTAAGTTTAAATTGTTTTTGTGTTTAATTCAAATATAAAATTAATTCCAAATTCAATAACTGAAATATGTTTAATCAGAACAAACTGTTGAAATTTCATTACTAATTAAAATTATTATTTTTATTTATAAATAATTTAAAAGGAAATACTCTATACAAAAAAATATGTATTATGTAATATTCAATGGAAAGTCAGAATTTTACAAAATATATCAAAATTTCACCTTAAGTGAATTTTGATATGATAATTTTAGAAATTAAATATTTTTTTGGAAAATTAAAGTTTTTAAGAGGTTGCAAAATGAATTATAATATTTTCACACATAATAAATAAAACCATATTTGAAAATAAATCTAAAATTAATATGAATTTACTAATATTAGATATATTATTTAATTATAAATTATTAATACATTTATACTGACAAAAACCAATATATATATATCATAATGTTCTTAATACTACTCATACACTTTGATTTTAGATTCAGGGTATAACGGTAAGATAATGAAATTTGGATATTGTATTGCATTTCGTATATACTTTACATTACTGGTAACATGACCTATCATATTATTTAATGAGAAATATCTTCTAAAATATCATGCTGTTAAAATATTCTCCATCATATTTAATAAATTTTTTCCATGTAATTTCAAATATTTTTTTGTAATCAATTTATTGATATATGAGAAGACCTTTGTGGAAAATCAAAATTAAAAATGGTTTATAAAACATCCACAACAAAAAAAGGAAGGATAAATACTAAAATTATATGAAATAAAACAATACTAGGTTTCTAAAAAGGTTAAAATTTTGGGAAAGTGAAAATATGGTCTTGTAAGATAAAACTAATACCCAAGGACTAATATAGAGAGCTATAGAACATGGGAAATAGAAAGGTAATGAACAAAAAAATAAAATAAAATGATTTTTTAAAATTCCTTATATTCTTCAAAAATTGAAGAAAATTTATACTATTATATTTCAAAATCCATTTCTAAAATTAGAATTATTTTGATAAAGAACAAGAGAAAAAAAATTCAAACTTGAGTTCTTTTTTTACCGTATTCACAATTTCATCAATTTCATATGCATTGATCTATTTATCCTTCATATATTACTCAAAGACAGGAATATTCTAGATGTTTTTTGTTTTTCCTGATGTATTAAAATAAAAATTTAATGGATTATAAGATCCATAAACAAATGATAAGTCATTATTTATATCAGTATTTTTCCCAACCCCAAATTATTTTTACTAGTTATTCAATATAACAAATTATACTTTAACCTCAAATAATAACACATAAATTTAAGTATAATCCATTCAACAATTAGTTAACATTACGAAATATATAAATTATTTCTGATCAAGATAGAGTCCCAAAGTTTAATTGATATCATATCCTTCCATGTTTAATGTAACAATAATCTTATTCACTTGAAATTTCTCATACAAAATTGTATATAAATTGATAAAATATTATTAAATATATACAAATCATTTCTCAACATAATGTAATAATAAATTCATAGTTGGTTTCAAAAGATAATATCCCCTTATTCATTAAATAAGATATTGTATTAACGTCAAATAATTCAATTAATGTTTCAGGTTTATTCTTGAACCCACAGATGATCATAGGATAATTAGGAAAATTTAATATGATTTTATTATTCTATAAATTTCACTAAAATCTATATTGAAATAGATAATAAATTCATATAATCACATCATATTTTAATTAAAGATTACATTTTCAGAGGGAATATTTCTAAAAACAACACTATAAAATCATAAATTCTAAACTCTAGGATATGTTTTCTCTAACTATAATGACTAATGTAAACCACTTTGATTTTATAAGCATTCACATTGTCATTTCTTATTATAGTTTTTTATGGATTATTATAATCAATACCCAAGTATTAGTGAATTAATTTACTAAATTAAATAACTACATGAATATATAGAATTGATATGTGATGGGTGTATTATTTTTTTACCTAATCATTCATTTCATTTATTGAAAA
This sequence comes from Viscum album, assembly GCA_963277665.1. Classification (NCBI taxonomy): domain Eukaryota; kingdom Viridiplantae; phylum Streptophyta; class Magnoliopsida; order Santalales; family Viscaceae; genus Viscum; species Viscum album. Next base: position 203,421,611 of record OY728128.1, read on the forward strand.
CATAAAAATAAGTAGAAATTATTTTCATGATTGGAAGGAATAAAACACATGAAACATTCTCTTATTTATGCTAAGAGTTGAATGGGGTGATAATTCAATTTCATCCACTTTCAATGTATTTTTAATAAAACTCAATCACTAATATTCATCATCAAATAAATTATGGATTTATAGTACCACCTTTTCATCATATAATAATTGATTAAAAAATTATACTTTATATCATATTGTTCCATTTCTCTATAACCGATGAATCATAATACACGTAGAAATTTGGTGGACATTGATTTATAATAGATTAAATAACATGTTTCCCTATACTAGTTGTATTATTGAGTGAAATATGATCTATTTTACCACTAATAGCTTAGGTGAGATGAGTGATCATATTCTAAAGATATTACATCAAAGTCTAATGGGTTTCACATAAATATCGTAATTGCATTTGATGGTGCATTTTTTGTTAGAATTATTCAATCAGGTTCAGGTAATTGACTAAAATAAAAAATAATTCAGTGAGTAACGACATTAATATTGTAAAATACCATAATCATAGAAAATAGTTTTTTGGATTAGTATGTAAATAAACCATCATTTAAATATATGATACATTAGTTTTAACCTAGATGTTACACGATCATTACCAAATAATTATAATGTTATCCTATTATTAATCCAATAACCGAGGTTCTAATTAATGTTTTCCCATTCTAATTTTGAAAGAAAACGTAAATAAATCTTAAATAACAATTATGGAAACCCATAATTTTCCAAGGGGGATATTTTATCTTTATAGATCAATCTTCATCACATAATATAATGATCCATTCATGAATAATTTTAGACTAGTTATTTTGGAAACATTGATACATAAATAACTAGTTCAAAAGTAAACTATATCATCTATCACTATGTAATTTATAAAGCACCCTTGTTTTAAATATCATATTAATTCCTTTCTTCATAACATTTGAAAACATAACATAAGAAAGACTATGATCAAATGGCCATTATGGGTAGTCTAGAAATATATCATTGATCAGATAAGAATAACATGAGTATAAGAGTATGAAAACATGATATTAACAATTTCAAATTATATCCTATATATCATAGAACATATTCTTGGTTAATAGTGTGATTATTGAATGTTTATAGGTATTTAATCAAAAATCAATGAACATGAGACTTATTGGAATAAGACTTCGAATTATGGAATCAAAGTAATCTTATAACGTTGTGAACATGTATAAATAGAAATAATATTACTCATTATGTTATGGACATGAAATCATGAACGACCATAAAATTAGAGACATAGATCATATTCAACTAATAATTATATGGAAAAAAATCCTAGATCCACTCACAAACTTATATAAATTAAAATTGCGTCAATGAATAATCATATAGACATGAATGCGAGGTCTATGAAAAATAAAATGAAAAAATAGGCCCTTGAATAATTGTATTATAATGAAAACCTGGTCCATACATACTATAATTAACATGAAATATTAAACCATTCATAATCATATTGACATGAAAAGTAGTTCAAGACATGGAATTATGAGAATAAAATTAAGTTCACACAAAATAAATAAAACTAATGAGTTGTCAATATTTACCCAATGCATTGGATTAATTTAATAGACCCACTATGACACAATCATAGTCCATGTATATAAATTCTATGTGATGATTAATAATAATAATAATAAAACAATTATAATGGATAAATACTGGGTTTTTTAAATATCTAATCACTATAAAAATAGACCACCAAGGGAAAGAATGTGTATGGTATAATTTTATCATTTCCCTAGTAAATAATAATTGTTGACAAATGATGTTATCAAGGAAAAATAATTTCTATGAAATATCTTTAGATTGATATAACCTTTTTAAAACCTAAAAATTTTATATTTATTAAGGGAAAATTTATTTTAAAATAAATTTTTAAGGTTGCAATGGATGCTTCAAATAAATGATTGGCCATAATGGAAGGAAATTATGTTTGTGGAATATTTTTTAAAATAAATCATTCCTTTCACAATTTTATTGAGAAATTAAAAAAGTATCATGTTAATAAAACAACAAGAATATTCCATTCATAAAATATTCTAAAAATTAATAAAAATATCTGATAAAATTTAAAACCAAAGGATAATTGTAAATTAATTATATAAAAAAAATTTAGATAACACTCATTTAGATGAAAAGTATTTTTGACTAAATATATAAATAATTACAATTTTTATTTAAAAATATTCTTTTTATATAGATTACATAATGTGAATAATAAGAATGTAAATAATATATTCTAAATTTTAGATAATATTATTTCATCATCTAAAACATAATCATAAACAATATCATTAAACAATGATAATACAACATAAAACACTTACCACATTGATGTCATTTATATCATAATCCTCTCAAAAGAGATAATGAATATTAAAGAATTATTTCACAACAATTTTTTGGAAATGTATCATTCAATTCCTTAATGGTTAGTATATATTACAGATAAAAGAAAAACATGGTGATTATGGAATACACCTTATTCAAATAAAAGTGTGATGACACTCCCTTAACCTAATTTCGACTTGTTTTGCAAGCACTCTATCCACAAATTTAAGAAGTTAAATTATAAAATTTCTTTAAAAAAATAATTTACATACATATAATATAAAATATAATACCTTTATAAAATTTAAACATCCATTTTCAATAATTTCATAATTAAATTATCATTTCTCAGTATGAACTATTTAATTTTCCATGAGACCATTAGAGTGGAATTTTTGATATTTTTACATTGAAAATGGTTCTATAATCCAAAGTGTGTTAATCATGATAAAAATATATATATTAATTATATATATATATCCAATTATTTATGTTGTAGATAGAAAAATGTGTTACACCATTCATGAAGACTATAGGTCGTATATACCCATTAATATTGTTTTCACACTTCAAAGGATGGAATCAAAAAAAGGGAACTAATAAATAAGCATACTAGAAACATTAATATTATATATATATATATACTTATACAATACATAATTATCCCCATATATTTAAAATGGGATGGAAAAAATGAACAACATCTCTTTGTGGAGGTGGTAGTCAACATGTATGCACACGCGATGTTATCCGTTTCCAAAAAACTGGAATGTAAGAAGTTAAAAATTACATTATCATTAAATAAGAAAAACTATTTAATGAAAAAATATTAACATTAAAACCATGATAATTCCCATCCATGAACTATGTTGATGACAAATGAATTGTATCTCAGCTTAGAGATGGTATGTAAAATGCATGCATGAGCGGTATATTCACATTTTATTTGATAGAGAGAAGGGTCAAAATGGTTGATTCATAATAAAAATAAAAATAGAATTTAATTATATTTATGATTCTGAAGTCATAATTTCAAGTTAATTTCGAGTGACTTAGATATAGTACAAGAAAAAATAAAAAAAATTGATCGGTTAAGTCCACCACCAAATCTTAGAATCATGTTCATTAGATTTGTTTTGATGGATCCAGAGGTTTATATTTTTAGATTTCTATTACATATAGACTATTTATATTGAATATTATAATGTTTATTTTTTGTAATGAAGTCAAGATAGAACTATAAATTAGGTGTGATTATTTGAAGGAGGTGTTCTATTTTATTATTGATGAGAGAGGAACTTTTAGAATTTTTTAAAAGATAAAATTATTATAAAATCATTACTAATAAATTAATTCTAAATGGAAATATATTCTAAATATGGTAGGTTGTGGTTGTATACTGTGAAAAAACAAATTGATAGGTTAATTTTTGGTTTAATAATTTATCTTTTGTTTTTACCCCTTAGTTAACAAATTTTAACCTTAATGATTATAACAAATTTTTTTCACTCACAATGGGTTGTAATTTTACATATAAGGTCAAAATTTAATCTTAAATGACCATGTTATAAAATTATAGAACATATTATATCCAAATTTATATATATAATTTATTTATTGTTTTTAGATAATTTCATAAAATATTTTTTGAAAAAAAATATTATAATTGTCAGTTTTGAAACCATTTATTTAATATGACATAATGAACTAAATAAAACATCTTAATTTTTATATTATCCTATAAAAATCACTAATATTTTATATTTTTTAACTCAAATTAGGTAACAATAAAAACATTGTGTCTCACCCCTCCACATTGGATTCAGAAGTAGTAATGAAATTACGTGGCCTTAAGTGAAATCTTTATGGTGAAAAAGGGTAGAAATAAACGACAAGTGCTACAACACAATTGGGAGAAAATGTTCCAAAACATAAATTTAACCACTCAACCAAATATTCCATAAAAAAATAAACCACTACATGATTCATGTTAAAAATTTAAAAAAAATTACAATAAATATCATTGAAATATAAAATAAACTACAATGGTGTACCATAGTGGATGACAACTAACATTAAAGTGCACAGTGGTAGACAAAACAAAAAAAAACTCAATTAAAACCCACATAACTTGAATGATATAATATAATTCATGATTAAATCTAAAAATAACCCAGGTATCAGAATACACCACTAAATAATTTTGATGAATTAACTTAACATGGGTAGTGATAAATGATATCTGCAAAATAACCAATGTGCCAAAGCCAATGTGAGTAATGAAACACATTAGGCTTTCCCCAAATGAGTTTCATAATCATGCTACTATGATAGAAAAATGCATCAAATATATATATAAAAAATTATATAAAAATAATATAAAACAGTTCAACACTTTATCACAATGCAATAAAATCCCAAAGAAAATAGTTTACTCAAATAAATCGATTTCTTTGGAAAGAACTACAAAAAATTCATATGGACTTTCTATAAATTGACATGTTTTCTTAACCTATTAAATTTCTCATAACCACACAAACAGATTCTCAACCACACAACCAATCAATCTTGGTGTTTCCATTGACAATGGAACATCATGTCCATAACCCACCCCTTTTATGGGGGTACTTCAAGACCATTACCCATCCCATTCCACACACGCATAACCATTTAATCTAACTACTTGAAAATCTATCATTGCCAACCCATTTAAATAAAAATTCATTTTATTTAATTTAATCAAAAAATACATTTCAATAAAACCATACATTTATTAAATTTCATTTATCCATACATCAAAACTAAATTACTATTTTAAATCCATCATTTTAAAATCATCTTACGGATTTCACTTTCCAAAAAACACACATTTTACACAATTCCCCAAAACAAAAAAATAACGGCTTCTATCACCAATATAAAAGAAATTAAATAATCAATTTTACACAAAATAGTTATTTTTAAATTAATCCTTCATGTTCTAATAAAAATATTAGAGGGTGAGGCCCCCTAATTCCTAATTTATAATGTACATTAAGAACATCATGAAAACACCCACAAAACCATGTTGAATCTCCAAAAACCTCTCTTATATTTCATCCCATAACATCTCCAAGTTCAAATATAACTATTATTATCATAAAAACCAATATGTCCATCCACATGAGAATATATATAAGAAATTGATATATATAGGGAAGTAGATCTAAGAAAAAAATCCATAAATGAGGACATACCATGGGAATCATGCTTCAACGCAACATGCAATTACTCTAGATAACTTCTAATTCAATCTGGAAGGGATTAAAAGCCTATTTAAGGTATAAATATTGATTTAAGGTGAGTTTGGAGAAAAAAAGAGGGGTTAATCATAATCCTGACCCAAATACACTTTGTTACAATCTTGTTTTCATGATATGCAGACTTATTCACATGGTTAAGAATTACTATGTGATAATAGTTTTCCAACCACTTCATTAAGGACTAACCTTACACAGTTTGAATGAACTATTAGAAAAAATGTTCTCTAACAACACAAAATCTTATTCTCCAACTTTACAGATTTTGTTTTTAGCTTTTGTATAGTTGGGAAAAAATATGTTCCAACCTATGAAACCTCCCCTTAGCATTTCTCTAATTGTGCTCCATTTCTTGTAGGAGTTTAATGGTTTACACTAACTATACTCAAACTGGAAACATATAGAAAATTCACAAAATAATTCCAAAAGTCATCCAAAACCTCCAAAACATCCACCAAAAACATATTATACATAAAAAGCAAAAACAAATAGTTACTTATATGAAACCAGTGGTGCTATATTTCCCCCACCATTGTCCTTTTATTTCCCTAGAATATATAATACCATTATAGTTCTGAAAGACTTCATTCCAGTGATTATCACTTCCTTCTAAATTTCCCAAACTTCTTTCAGATTCTGACAATGTTTCCAGAAAACATGCACTAGTCTGATGCTGTTTCTATTCAATACATTCTCTTTCTCATCTATAATATACACTAGAACAAGAAAAAATAAAGCATCCATCTCTAGGTCAATTTGATCTCATCAATTCACATGGTATGGATCTGGTTGATACTTTTTTAACAGATATACATGAAACAATTTATGCACAATACTGAACCATGGGGGAAAATTCAACTGATATTCCACCTCACTAACCAATTCCAGTATCTAAAACTACCCAATGTACCGAGGAAATAAATTAACCTCCTTCCAAAAATGATGATTCCCCACTGTTGGAGAGATCCTCAAAAATAAATGATCACTCACCTAAAATAATAATTTTAACAAAATTGATCTATATACAATTACTAATGATTATGTGTCATCTCCATATGATTCATGATCAATTGAATCTTCTCCATTGTTTCTTGGAGAAGGATCAACCCAACATGTGAAGGCTTACATATTTCCACCAAACAAATTGGTGAAGAAAAATGAGACACATACCACTCTTCGAATGGATCCAATTTTATCTAGGCCTTAAAGATTTTGTTATATGATAACTCCACCAATGTTACGTCATCTTCCCATGAGCCACAAAACATCCATTATAAAATCCCACAACATGTCTTCCTACTTTTTTATCATCCTTTCAGATTTCCCATCCATTAGATGATGATACACCATAGTCAATGTCAACTAGGTCCTGAGGATTTTTTGTAATGATATCAAAAGATGAGATATAAACCTCAAATCTCTATCTTAAACTATTTAAACAGACATTCCAATAATCTTTACCACATCATGGATATATATTTTCACAAGTTTTATACCATATCATATTCATGAATGTATATGACATGGTACAAATTTGGGAGCTGATCCAATATCACCCATATTGCATCATCTTTTTGAACAATTCTTGGGATACATGCCACAAAATCTAAGTCTATATGCTTCAATTTCCAAACAAGAATAGTTAAAGGATACAACATACCTAATAGTTGTTAATTATGTATCGTAACTAGTTGACATGTTAAGAATCTTAAAACAAACTCAAATACCATCCTTTTCATAATGACCAACTGAAACTATAATTTATAATAACTTATACATAATCTATATTCCTGGTTGAACTACCTATCTCAAATGGTTCTGAGAATTAATATGTTGTACTTGACGACCCATAGATATTCCTATACGATTTTAGATCTAAAAAACTAAAGTCACATCCAATATCCATCCCTCACTAGTCTCCCTACCATTGAGTTTTGACCAAACAGAAATAGATTTTGAATCTCTAAAATTTAACTCTTTAATGATATCCTTAAAATCAACAAAATATGAGATAATAAATAGACCCACAATTCCACCTTGATCATCACATTAAAAATGCATGTTGGATAGAACTGAAATCAATTCAATCTCATCTGATCCTTCTTTTTCCAACTAAGCATATGACTTTATGCTTAATGAATTTGAATATATATTCCCATTACCCAGTGTATACATTAATTCAATGTAAAATATTTAAAGATAATCCATCCATCATCCATTTAATAGATTCAAATACCTTTGTGAGAAAATATGTTTCAACCAATTATGATCCATAAACACAATGAATTTCATACTAAATAGGCCACAATGCCCAGTCTTCAAATCATGGATGACAACATCAAACTCCAAATATTTTTTAGGTAGTTCTTCCCATGAAAGTATAACTGACTTGAGAAATAATAAAAAACATGATCTCCCTGCATGAGAACACATCCCAACCCTAATATCGAATCATAACAATACAACACATAACCTTATCCTGATTCTAGAATAATAAAGACTGGTGATGATGTAAGGTGAATTTTATTGTTTTGAAAATTCTTATAACATTGACAATTCCATTATAATGGAACATTTTTCCATGTTAATGTTGTCATATGTCAGTCAAGTCATGGAAAATCATGAAAAATGAATCGGTAATAAATAGTTATACCAAGGAAACTGTGTATCATGAAGAAATTATTTGGTGGCTTCCAAGAGATAATTTCCTATATCATTACTAAATCCACATAAACACCTTTTTTTGAAATTATATTAACATCATAGTGTAACTTATATATCCTAAAAATCGCATATTTATAGTTTGTAATACATAATATGATCCCTCAATATTTCTAACATTATTTCTTAGTGTTGCTCATGCTCATCCCTTGTCATTGAATACAACAATATGCCATCCAAAAACACCACCAAAAAAGAATACATATTCCATTAAGATATTTGATTCATAAATTCCATAATGATTTTTGTTTCCCCACTAAGACCGAAAGGAATTTCCACATATTCATAATGTCTATATCTACACCTGTATGATTTTTTCTGAATATCCTCCTTCTGAACTAGCAATTAGTGATATATAGATTGTATGTTAATATTAGAGAACAATTGAGTTTCCCTAAATTAATATAAAATATCATCAATTAATGGATGTGTATACCCATTAATTACTATAATTGGGCTATGTTTATGATAATTAACATAGATCCTTATAGTTCAATCAGTATTTTCACAAAGAAGAATATTGCTACCCACAGAGATGTACTGGGACACACGAACCCTTTTCCTTCCAAATTGTTCAATTTCACATTAAATGACCTTAATTATATTGGTGAATACTAATAATAAAGATGGTAAAAAATAATAAACCCCATAATTAGATCAATTAAAAAATCCATTTCTCTTGTGGCTACAAAGCCTGTTAAAATTTCAAGAAACAAATATGAAAACTAATCAACGATCAATGTAAAATATCTATTCTCGATATATTACAATTCTTCCAACTAATATGAGATATTCAAAAACATATGGTTCAAATAATCCCATATAACGTACCATTACTTTTTGGTCTCCTTCACAATATGTTCAATGCCATGATTAGTTGTGAAATCAATCGTTATGCTATCACAATCGATGTGTGCCTTGAACATAGTCATCCAATCCACACCCATGATTTTGTCACAAAAATCCATTTGATGCACTGAGAAATACCATATCAACATAGCTTTGTCAACAATTATAGAACATTCTCTAGACATGAAGGCTCTATATTCTCTTTTTCCTAACTGAGTTGGGTGTTTTAACATATATACCATCATCTCATTATTTATTCCTATAAAATAGAAAACATGAGAATAAATAAAGGAATGGGAAGCACCTATATCAAATATTGATGGTATAAGGGAAGAATTAAAAATAATTATACCTCGCACCATTAATGATCCAGATTTATTATCCACAATTACATTGTCATCTCAATACAATTTCTAACTCACAAACTTTTTCCCTTATTTCCCAATTTACGTAGAACATGATGTGGAGTAATGGAATTAAAAGAATCACCGTAGATTTATCTATTTTTTGGATGAGAGGTATACTTTTACCCTCACCCCATAAAATCATAGGATTCCTGAGACCTTTGAGAAGTTTTTCAAACACCAATCCTTAGAGTACAGTGATAATAACACTGAATATTCCCCATATCATTTCAGTTATGTAATTCTATAAGTCGTGTCTTACAATCTTACATCATGTGATTAAGAGAGGAACATTGGAGACATCTCTTCTTTCTCTTTGATCTTGGAGGAATATTTATGGATCCATTCATCTGATTCTGAGTCATGATCCCACATTAGAAATATATGTTCCTCTTTTGATTGTTCCTAACATAAGAGTTCCCACTATTTCCTATAGGAATTAACATACATTCAGAAAAAATATCTCTTGAGATTTAAATTTTTTCCACGGTTGATATGCTGAACATATCTTTATAATCTATTATATGGAGCACTATAATATGCAATAAAATTTCATACCTCATCCCAAATTCAAAAATTATTTCTTTTAAGGATGCACTGGTAGAATCATCTAGTGCAAAGTGGAATAAATTCATAAATTTAGTTGAATACTATATCACATCTATGATCTCTTGTTTCATGATGATGAATTTGATAGTTTTTGTAATTGTGAATGTATGAGGATATAATTGTTTGTTAGAAAATTATTCAAAATCCTCCCAACAAATTCCTAGTTTAATTTAGCCTAAACTGCTAAATTACATCACTGGAAAGAAATATCTTCCAACATATACATCCCCATATAGAATTTCAACTCTGCTGGTCTACCAAGGAAATAGAATATTTGATTCATCAAATTCATCAACATATCTGCCTTCTCCAGTTCCAAATCAATCTAAATTATGGGTGAATTCTACTTGAGGAACCTGATGGAATGATCCTCTTGCATTCGTTCATCCTTATTATTCACTTTATCTATAGCTTGAAAAGCATTTACTATACACTAAACCAGATGTAGGTTCATATGTGGCTCAAGTGAAACCACATTCTTAATATCATAATTCGGTTGGTTTCTATGTCTCCTACTAGATGCCATTTTCTTTATATACAACAAACACTATATGTCTCACTGTCTAGAAACATAATTCTTAACAATTTCAAATTCTACCACATCATAATATAACAACATTTCATTCAAAATTGAACATTTCATGATTCATTTTTTTAATAATCACCATACCATTGAAAATGAAACTAATTTCAAAATAACCATTTGATTCCTTTTCAAAATATCACATTTTAAAACAACATAATATTTTTTTAAAATTTAATTCTTTTTTACAAATTCATAAATCATTAATCAAAATTTAATATAAACGACTAGTGGGGAGTCATTTCTCTAATTTATCTCATGATAATCTCATTGACTAAATCCTTGACAGTGAGATTCCGATTCCAATAAATGTCTCCAAAACACTTTTGTACCCACTCCTTGGTAACATGAGGTTTAGAATAGAAAGGTTAGATGAATCTTTTTTTGTTACACATTTCAAGTCCCAAAAATCATACTCTTCTCTACCAAACTGACACCAGGAAGATACCATAATGAATTTCAACTCCAAGGCCAAGATAAATGAAGGCCACTTACTATTAAACCACAAAAAAAGTTCATACCACTTGTATCTTCTTTCCCCTAATCAATGGCTTGATAAGGTGGAAGGGTATTATATTTCCTTAAGCAACATCCCCGTGTCTCAAAATACTATAAATATATTCTAAGAGATTCAATACAATCGGGGAATGATTTCACATTTAAAAAATAAAACCAATGTACGAAAGATTCCATAAAAAATTTAACCACTACATGATGGATGTTAAAAATGTAAAAAAATCAATGAAATACCCTCAATATCAAAATAAAAAAACAATAGAGTTTCACAAAGAAATATAACTTACATCAATGTGACGAGTAGATAAAAAATCAAAAAAACTCAATGAAAACCCATATAACTCCATAGCTCTAACATGCACCATGATCCAACATCATAAAACAGACAACATGTCATAATTCACCACTAAGGTTGTGTGATAATTTTACTTTTTCAATGTCCTAAATATGATATATGTAAAAGCACCAATTTCGAAAGCATGGGAGAGTAGTGAAACTACGTAGGATTTTATAAAATAATATCCCTACTAAAATCACTACTATAGAACAAGTCTTAACATTTATAAATACTATTTATAAAAATACTATTTAAAATAAGTAAAAAATTATTATGACCCAAAAATTTCCATAACAAAATAGTTTTCTCAAATAAACAAATTTCCATGGAAAGAAACAAAAAAATTTAATACAACATTTTTCTAAATTTCCATATCGGCTTAAACTATTAAATTTCTCATAACCATAGACACATATTCTAAACTACACAATTAGGAAATATTGGTGTTACCATTGAAATTGGATCATCATGTCCATAACATTTCCCATTGAAAGTGGTAATTTCTTACCATTATCAATCATATTCATCAAAAGTTTAAACATTTAATAAAACCACATGTTAATCAATCTTTTCCAAACCATTTTAGTAAAACATTATTTTTATTGAAAAATCTTTTCTGAAAAAACATTTTAAGAAATCCATTATTTTATTGAAAACTATTTTTTCATGAATCAAAACCAAATTACCATGTTTAAATAATCATTTAAAAATCAAGTTACCATTTTCACTTTTCACCAAAACTCCCTTTTTGAAAAATTATATAAAGCATTGCCAAAACGGTTTCTATAAATCATTGAAATATAATTTCACTATTAATTTGACACAAAACTATCAATTTGAAATAAAACATTTATGTTCTAATATTTGGAGGTGACAGTGAAGAAAATTACCTAGAAATTTATGATGAACAAGATGAATTTCATGAAAACACCCACAAAACCGCCTTGAATCTCAAAAAACCCACCTTATATCTATTTCCTTAATATAAACTAGGAAAAAATTAAAAAAATGGAATAAAAACCCATATATCTACTCAAATAGTACTAGATATAGGAAATCGAGTTTGAGAGGGTTGTAAATCTAAGAAAAAAATGAAAAACTACCATAAGTAATGAATTAACATCAAAATCTGGCATCGACGCACCATGAAATGCCTCTAGATTGCTTCCAATTATATTGGGAAGGGTTCCACATCTTTTAAGAGGGATGAATCTCTAGTTAGGGTATGTTTGAAGCTAAAATTATAGGTTAAAACAGAATCCGGACATAGTTACATTTTTTAGGATATTTTTTTCAACTCTACAAGGTTAGTCGCACGATTAGGGAAAAGTGTGTGCTAACCATCTGTCAGCCACTATCTCAAGGAGAAACCTCTAAATATTTTCTCTCAATGTTTTTCAAACGACGAACCAAACATGAAAAATCCAATTCTACCACATTTCATAGTTTTTCCAATGCTACCACATGGTTTTGATAAACAGTGCACCTTCTCATGCACCTTCCACTTAGCTTCAATATCAATATTCATGGCTTCTTATAGTAGTTTCATGTATTCCACAAATTTTTATCAAACCATGATCCAATAGAAAATCCCCAAAACATTCCAAATGTCTTCCAAGCCCTCTCAATCATCACCCAAACACTTTATATAATTAAAAAAGAATAATTAAATGATTACATACTTGGAACTGGTGGTGCTACAATAAACCACATAATGTATATTAACTTTAATATTATTCATTCCATTTATTTTCATTCTATTAACTAATAATTAATGTTATATAATTGAACAAGATTTTAATTTAATTATTAATTTTAAAAAAATCATAAAAAATTTAAACTGAAGTAAATTTAATTATTCAAAATATATCCATTTTGATCTAGTCACTACTATATTTTTTCAATATGTGAAAAAATAAAATAAATTAAGCACTAATAAAGTGAATTTTTTAAAATTTCACTAATTTAAATATAATATAGGTTTTATCATTGATATTTTCCATTAGGAAAATTTATTTCATGAAAGTTATTATAAGGGTCGAATTTCATTCATCAAATAAGAAATATGATAGAAAATTATGGCCTTATCACTTACTTTTAGATTAGTTTAAAACAGTTATCCCTTTACAACGGTGATAAATTTTACAATGGGTACATTATATATTCACCGAATATAAGAGGGTTTTAAGAAACTAATTGATCCTCCAAATTCCAAATAAGAATTTATCTTTATAAAATGTAATATATATAACCAATATAAATGGTTTTAATAATAAATGTGCAATACCAGATGAAAATATCCTTTTAGGAAAATGAATTTTTATGTACTAAAAATTATTTATTTTAAATAAAAGTATAAAATTCAATTCAAAGAATATAATTGTACTATGTATAATAAAAATAAAAATTATAATTTTCAAAACGAATCTGAAATATTATTTTAATATATAAATTCTAAAAAATTATATATTGTTTCAAACAAAAATAATTATTTTTTATATTAGTTGAAAATACAAACATTACTAAAAAATAACCAAAATCCATTAGTAGTTAATTTGAATATTATGATTTAAAAAATGATCTTTTATATAAAATAAAATTTATTTTATTTAAATAAATTATATATATTATTTTCTCACAAAATGATTAAACAACTTTTTAAAGAAAACATATTTTGCGAAAAAAATTGCTTTACAAAATTTTTATTGATTATTTACAAAACATGTAACAATAAATTTATATTTTGTAGGAACTATATATAATACAATTTAATAAATTCATTAAACTTATTCATTCACCCAGATTGAATTATGAGGTTATAATGGTGACATAATAATATTTTAATTATATGTCGTACTTCATTTACACATGGTGTCGAATATAATGAAAGTTATGAAATTATTAAAACAAAAATATTTTGTGGAGGAATTAGTTGTTCCAATGGTTGATGGAGATAACAATACTTATGTTTACATTGACAATTCCTATAATTTTATAATCATTTAGTTTCTAAAAATTTAATAAAAATATAAAAATATTTTTTTTAAAATCTTTGGTTTTGATTTGGATTTTACAATATGAAATTGAATTTTTCATTTATATAACATTGTCTTTAGATAATGTAACTATTTTTTTAGTTTTCATTTTATATACAGGTAAAATTTCTTATTGATTTTTTATTTTAATGTGATTATTAATATTTTTTATATCTGTATTTGGATGTTGAATTTTTATTTTGATTATTTGTTCTAAAAAGGTATTTTTATTTTTTCTGATTTATATTTATGTTATCTAGTATAACATTAATTTTTATCATTTTTACGACATTATTTATGATTAGTTAAAGAAAAATTTATAATTTTCAATTTCTTAATATAATAATCTTGATTTCCAGAGGTCTTTACTATGATATAATGGTAAAATTAATTGATTTTACACATAACCACAATGCTATAATAGGTGAACCACTACCTTACGTCAATAAAATAAAATGATATTTTAATAAGATAACTAGTTTTAGAATCTAAATTTTTGTTCTTTTAGGGTCTACATAGATATTACTCTATCTAACTACATAATTCCTTAATAATATATTCAAATCCATCACATAAGCCTGCTATAGAATGAATAAACCCTTCCAAATATTTTACATCACATTAGAACTTATTATTAGGTTTTAAATGAATCATAAAATGATTATTAGACCAAAATAAATCAATTAAAACCATATTTCAAGGATCTCCAATGAAGTATGCGTGAAACTACATAAAAATTATAAATTGAAAAAATATTTTTTGGTGTATCTTACACCGAAGAAGCCATCGCATAATCTTTAAAACCATAAAAAACCATTGAACATTCTTGATAAATATTACAATGTGACAATTGTAGAACTTCTCACCTATGAAGGTATCCATGGGTAAACTGGATCATCAGACATTACAATGGTAATCTCATTTTCCCCAAAATATTCTAGAACCTCTATGTGTAAAATAGAAACATGACAGATAGATTTGGGTCGAATATTTTTTTAGTAATGACCAACCTATCACATATAGTACCATCTCATGGTAGTGTTTATATAATCCATAAGGATTATGTTTCAGAAGTCACATTTTTTCATTCTTTATAATTCATGATTAAATGATTTAGAAAACTCATGAAACTATTGTAGGAATACCCTCCCATATGTTAAATCTTATGTAAATGTTCCATTAATTATTATATTTGTGCTAGAATCAATTAATGATAACTATTTATCATTTTTCAAAAATCCTAAATTTCATGGGCTTGAGAATAATAATTTTCTTAATTTATGATATTTCGTATATATATCACATAGGCACACACACACATATTTATATAATAAATTTGTTAATATTCCTCTTAATATTAATGTTTTATTAAAGCATAATATAATTTATTCCCTTTAACCTTAATTTTTATCATATATAATAACATTTTAAATCATATAAAAAATACTTTTCAATATATTCCAAAACAATTTTGGAAAGCTATCACTATCCCCACCTTGTATCACATTATACGTAATAAATTTTCAACATCCATAAAAAACATTTATATTAAATATAAAATTATATTATATTATCTCAAACAGATAAATTCATTCCCATTTCAGTTAGCCACAACGTTTTACCCCACATCCCTTTAATGTGTTGAAGATAGATACCAATATCTAAATCCATAAATGTATGAAAAGAGGGGATTATAACAAAGTGTAAATGATACTTAAGATACAAAGTTATCTTTCATGATATATATCAAACACATGTATGTGTATTCCTATGTTCATGATTCAAGATCATATGAAAATGTGAATTCCCATATTTTCCATTTGCCCACAATATTATGTGACCATGGGACATGGAACATGTCAATTCCATTTAGCCAAAATATATATTCTCAATTCTATGAGTGTAGACTATTCTTAGCATTGAATACATCACAAGTAATAAATTCTTCTGATAAGAATATAACATGTCCTATAACTATATAGATATAAATAATATCAAGGTTTAGATACACAGTCCTACAGTCTATCTAAATCCATGGCCCAGATGTCAGACTCATCATACATGAGGAAAAACTCTATTTTGGTTAAGCATTAACATATCACATGATTAAAATAAAACCCAACCACCCACGTATTAGATCAATAGATATGTATACTTGAATAAGTAGGGTATCAATTTTCTGAATGTTCTCATTATAGGTATCTCACCATCCTCATGTAGTGGGGACTGAAATAAGATCCATGAACCTCAATTATACCAAGAAATATATATGACACTCTATATGGTATAATTAATATTTAATTCACTTTACACAAATATTCATATTATTTTTCTTTTTCCAAAGGGTTATCTTGTTCCTTATACGATAATTATTTTCACACTAACATTAACATTTCATCCTAACCTATAATACTCCATGAGAAACATCTTTTAGGGAAAAAATTGATTTCATACATTAAGTGGTCAACTATAATTACAATTCCATAATTATATATCTATATATAAATTTATGTTACAGGTGTTAATGAATGGTATTGATGTTGAATTTAGTATGAAACATTTTAATATTGTCACAATATTTATGAATATTTAAGAAAACTTTCGAAAGAATGGGTTTATCATATCATATACAATAAACATCCAGATTCCCAAAATATTCACTATAATTTATGGGATTTTACAACACATTACTACTTATTAAATCCCTATCAAATCACCATGTGACGATCTTATAGAAACCTCCCACTAAATCAATTGTGCAAAAAATATTTGATGTAATCGAGTTTGAATAATGATAAGATATTGGAACCATATTCATGACTGTCAAACAACTTGGAAATTTTAAAATCTATTATCTTTATAACACTTTCTATCCTATGTTGAATTTTGTTTTCTGTTTATGAATTTTTATGTTCATCCTCATTACCCTTATAAATATATTTCATAAAAAATTTCAATGTAAAATGTTACTACATACACTATTGTATACTAATACATCTTTGTAACACCTTAATTTTTTTTTGAAATGTTTCTCTAAAATAAATTCATTTTTTTTGATTAATTTAATTATATTCCACAATGATTTAATCTTATTTTATGTGCAACACTGATTTTATCTTGCATTACACCTGACACTGATTTTTAACAAACTGTGATATATAATGAATATAATTATTTAACATGATTGTTACAAACTATAATATACACATAGATACATAAATGGTATTATTTATTATAAAAATATTTAGAATAAGACTTCAAATAATAAAAAAATATCCATAAAATGTAATAAATGTTTATATAATCCATTATTTGTTTCAAAAATTA
This sequence comes from Viscum album, assembly GCA_963277665.1. NCBI lineage: Eukaryota > Viridiplantae > Streptophyta > Magnoliopsida > Santalales > Viscaceae > Viscum > Viscum album. Next base: position 203,439,706 of record OY728128.1, read on the forward strand.
TATTTTTTATAAAAATTATTTTCTTATTACATTCATCAAATAATAATAAAAATTTATTTTCCTAAACATTGATAAAATTATTTAACAAAATAAATATCATTTGTGAAATATTTATGTTGAAAATTTTTTGGTGTGATTTTTTAAGAATTTTAATAGATGTTAATTTTTTCAGTGAATGGTGAAAAATACTTCTTCTTAATACAAATTGTCAATAGTTTTAAGGATTTTAGAAACATAAAAGCTATTTTAAGATAGTTTTAAAATTAAAATTATTTTTATTAAATAAATATTATTAAAATTTATCTCATATAGAACATTTTCATGTTGAATTTTGATATATAAAAATTATGATCAAATGATCTTTTTCTCTTTGAAACCCTACTTCTTCCTCCTATGCAGAAGATTAATTTTAAATAAAAATTCCCATATTAAGTGATTTTTTGGAATATATATATTAAATAACTAGAATAATAATAATATTTACTATCTAATAATTATAACATAATTTGTTACCATAATGAATACGAAAATGAGTAAAAATTATTTATCTAGGTTAAGGTAAAAAGGGGTTAATCAAGGGTTAATATAAAAAGTTAAGGGTTATGAATGAAAAAAAAACTAGAAGTAAAAAATTATTGTAATATTTAGACAATATATATTATTTTATTGTTAATGGTCCATTTGCGTGTATTTTGTCTTGTAAAAAACATGGGTACACCTTTTTCTTTATGATATTTACATGTGTGCCACTCACTTCACATATAAAAGGCCACCCAATCTACTCATCAATTCACACTTCCAAAACCCATTATATTGTCCAATACCTAACCAAACCAACTCTATTATTCCCTAATATCATCCAAAAATCCTTTTTTATAATTCCATCCTAATAAAATTTTCGTGAAATCGAAAAGATGTTGTCCTACGACAGGGTGATATCTTTAACTGAGTGTTTTAATTTATTTCTTCCTCTGCCATATTCAATTCAAAATAAACCATGATAATATAATATCATCACTATAATACATATACTAAGATATTTTTATTTTAATGTAATGACATAAAACCGTCTCCTCCTCTATAAAATAGGATACCATATCCTCCTTCGTGTGTAAATAGGAATACCACCTCGTGAACAAATGTTTTTAATCTTACATAATCACCTATCACAACATAATATAATGATGGATTTAATATTTTTGATATAATATTAACGATATTAGTGTTATTTTTTAATCATTATATCACATATTCCTTCTTACAATCCATTTTTTGGAATTATGATAAAATCATTCATATATAAGATGGATTTCCGCCTGACAAAGCATTGTGATTTGTTCTTCACATATGTTGTACAAGGAAGGTAATAATGACATATTTAAATAATCATATTTAATATATATTTGATAAAAAATATTCATTAATTTTAATATGTTTTTTTTATTTTATTATTTTTATCCACTGAGAATGTGGAAAAAACGTTCATGCCTACGTACGACATACCATCTCTGTGAAGAGTGTATGGAACTTTCAGTGATAAATTTTTTTGCATTACAATAAATAAATACATGATGGATATATATATTAATAGTATAATGGATTAAATTATAGATATTATGGAACCATGACCAATATAAGAGGACTGAAAATATCAAATCCAAGGATATATGAAAAAAGAAGTTATTACATAAAACATGAAATTAATATGTAATTGTCAATATGTAGGTAATAAAAGGTAATAAATAAATAATATATGGTTTTAAAATTTTAATAATGGTTTTAAAAGATACCTATAGAAAATTTATAATAATTATAAAATAGTTTCATATGGGAATGAATTATGTTGAGACTTATGGTAAGTGATTCTCGTCTCTATTTTTAATTCTATGAGACTGATTCCATATTAAAAACACATATAATTTATATTTAATATGTACATACCATGAATTTATTTTATAATTATCTTAATAAAAATTTATTCAATTTACAAATCAATTTGTGTATCTCACATTCTTTGTGATTATTGTTCAAAATATACTAAATATGTAAGGGATTATTTTCTCAATTTGTCTTATTTGGTACATGAGATAAGTTAAGAACCTAACCTTTTTATAAGATATATATGCCTGACCATTTACATGTGATGTACAGAATTTAGGTATTCATATTATTTTATATGTTTCATTTTTTTCTTTCATTGGGCTTACGATTCAAATATACCAAATTAGTAGGAGTTTTATGTTATGATCTCATAATTTATCAAGATTGTTTTTAATATCTTTCTGATGATGATTTTTTATGATCTATACCCCAAAAAACCATTGATTTTTATTCAGATCAGGTTATTTCATGAAAATACATATTTTACCTTCATTTTCATAACAATATGTACACAATAAATCAAGATAATATTTTTTATGAAAATATCATCTTTATTTATCTCTTCAGTGGAAACCACATTTTAGTCAAAAACTATGTTTTTTTAAAATGGTTTAAGAATGGTTTTTAACATATTAAAAATTATTTATTTAATATATTTTACCCATTTTGTACTTTTAGAAAAATGTAATATAATATTCATGTCGTTTTATATACATTTTCCTTTTTCCTTTTTCCAAAAATGTTACTTTAATCCATGTTTTAACAACCACAAAATTTTTGAATTTTTATACCATAATTACCACTCAATTTCTAAAATTAGAGTTTTTATTTTTAAAGGATTATTTTCAATGAAATGGATTTTTAAATTTTTTATTTCTAAAAAAATTACATTCAATATCAAATGTATGTTTTCCGAAAGAAATGTGTTAAAAGTCTTTGAAGTATTTTTGTATATGTTCTAAAAGATTATTTTCAATGAAAATAATATCTACATATTTTATAATGTTTTAATTATAAAATAATGTTTTCATTTAAAGGTTATTTCACTAAATAATTGTTCAATGTGATTTTTCAAAATCAAATTCCATCTAATATTACATCCTTCAATGTTACATTATCTTTACTAGGAATACGATCCACAAATACCATTTATATTCATTATCTGTAATGTTTATGTTCATTATGAAAATATTATTATGAATCCCATTTCATATAAATTTGTTATATCATGATAAAAATGTTACCAAGAAAACTTTTTATTCAATGGTTTATCTTTTGATGAAATGATGAAATTATTATAAAACATGTTTCTTTTATATAGGTTATGTTATGATGATTTTTTTTGGAAACCCATTTCATTGAATGGATTCTAATACAATGAATTGTTATTATCTTATACCTCATATATGTATGATTTTTTATGTGATGTGAGGTACTTATAGCTCCCTCATATCCATTGGCTAAGGACTGATATCCCATGAAATAAAAAGGGATGAAATGTGGGGTGAACCGAGTTCAGTAAGAAACTAGGTCCTCTATTATATTCTTGGGTTTGAACCCTAGTTAGTACATTGGGAGTAAACCCATTCCACTATAATACTTTTTGAAATTATCATTGAGTAATAAGAAAATGATTTTACTTTATTATCTGTACGCTAAATATCCTTGCCATATTCGGATTTTATTTTCAAACGTATCATATTCTTTTATTATTTTATGATAAATATTAGTTGAACTGCAATGATTTATTCGAAGACTCGTGTTTATGATTTATAATGTCATGTTTTTGTTTTTAAAATATTATTCTAATATTTTCAGACATTTATTCTTATTATATGTTGATATCTCCCATGATTTCTCATACAAAGCATCTACACTCACCCTTTCTAATATTCCATCTCCATCGGTTATGATGAATTGTATTATATATGATACGTCTAAGAAGGGTTCTAGTGATGGATACCATAGTGGGATATGACATTTATCACTTATGGATATGTTATTTATGTGTATTTTCTTTAAGGGAAACATTCTTATGTGATTTTGGAATGGATCATTATGTTATGAAATGAATATTCATCAATTATGATGTCAAATTTTTATAAGATAAGTATGGGACATTGTACGTAGAATAAGAGAATGGTTTAGCTAATCACTAGAAACCAATCTAAAAAATCTTTATTGATATTCATAGGGATATTTCTAAGGATAATTATTGGGATATTTATAAAGATAAATCCTTGGATGATTTAATTTATAAGAAAATGTCCTATAATTTTTGTGAAAGAGATATCAAGTGGTTTTCAGAAAATTACATCACTATTTAGATACTACAAGTGGATGTGGATATTTCACAGTGGTACCTAGGGTTAATGTCATTAAAATTTGTGAATTAATCCTCACTCAATCACCACTTAGTGCATTAAAATTGACCATGTTTCACACTTGTTTTGGAATTCCCAAGGGATAAGAATTGGGAATTCCCAAACTCTTTACAAATCCCCATGAAGTATTTGAATAATTAAATTGAATTACCTAGGTTAATCCTAACGTGTTAATATTTAAAATATGGTTTCATTATTTTGAAACAGTATAAATGGGTTTTTATGATTATGTGGTTTTAAACTATGACTATTGTTTCCTAAACTATGATTTAATGTTTTTGTTTATTATTGGAACGTAATTGAATCATGTTAATGAAAAATGAAATGTATAATGAAAAGATGATTTGTCAAAAAAAAATTATGGGTGATGAAATGTAAAACCTAATTTCTATTCTCTCAAAACATTATCAAGTTATGAATCATGATGAACATACAAATGAGAAATGGAGTAAAAAATATTTTTTTTCAACTCTTCATGAGGAAATTCCCACCCTATTTTAGTTGGTTCACGAATACACAAGTCATTGAGAAATGGTTCATTACTAATGATGTGATTTTTTCCATTATCTAGTGTCTGGATCATGAAAAAGTCATTTTGGTTATCTATTGTTAAGAAGGAGAAATAGATCAAGGGTGGAACTATACTAAAAATTAAATCAAACATGTTGTAATTGACTCCGAATAATGCGACTAGATTAAATGTTTATTTTGAAGAAATTTATTCCATATTATTTAATGAATATGGATGGAGAACAAATTTATTTTTCTCAAAAAAAGGATGTAAAATCTATTGGTATATACGAATCTTATTTTACAAGACCTAAATTGTTTAAATCTTCTTAAATCCATGATCATAAATAAAAAATTGATTCATTATCTAGTGTATTAAGACAAATACATTTAAATACTTTGGATATAAGTGATTTAATAGCGATGAATAATTCAATCATTTTTTACTGATGATAGAAATGGAAATTGGGGATTTTGAGAGTTTGTATGGTTATAATAATAAAAGTATAAACATGTCTCATCATAACTCAAATAAATATCTTGTTTGAAATAAATTTCAGTCATCTACATGCTAGAAATGTAGGAATAATCACTAAGGTGAACTTTTGACAGGAACAAGATGGTGTTACAGGAGTGGGAATCATGTCTATTAAGAAAATTAAAGTAGAAGTGACGTGAAGGTTCCCGTTAATGAAATAAATAGAGAGTGAACTCAATAGAATGAAAAAATCACACTCAAGTGTTTTAGGTGAAATGAGTTTTGGGAATATGCAAATCAATGAACTAATCTAATGGATAATGTGGATGATAATCCACAGAAAAATCTAAAGACATCAGATATAAGGGAAGGATTGTGAAATCACAATGGAATAAGTGAATCATGATGATTAGGTAATATTATCCTACCCTTTATAGTTTTTTAATATAATTTTTTATTTTAAATGAATGATCCCTTTAAATATTTTATTGTTCACCCTTTTGTGAAATTTCATTTGTTTATAAGCATTGATTATCTCCTTCTTTATGGATTTTGGTGTTTTGAAATCACCTTTGATAGTATTATGCTATAATGATGAACCCAAACATAAAATGGAATGATTTTTGTATAAGATAAGTGTTTATTTATTTAATAATGGTAGAATTATCCTTTGGAAAAGTATATGTGTATATAAAATATTAAAATGACCATTATTGATACCACCATGGGTTTATGATTATATTTTTTATCATATGCATAATGTTATTGATGCCCATTTAGCGGTTTTATAGAATTTTATTTTATCAGGATAGATGAAATTTTAAGAGATATTTATGGAAATAGAACCCTTTGTATTTTAATATGTTGTAGTACTAATGTTACATAAGTAAGGATTACATTAAAAATTATGGATATATGATTAATGGTACTGCTAAACTGTATGGAATATCGTATATTTTATGTTTAGTTAATTATTTATTATAGTCAATAACATTATGAATTTAACATAATTCATTAATATAAGAGATTATTTTTCTACATATATTAATTCTAAAATCTAAATTACATTAGATTTAATGTTAAATATAATATCACATTCAATTGAGTCTCATATAAATCTGAAGATTACCTCGATGTTTTATCAATGTCTTTTGAAACTTCTTGATACCCAGTTCATCTTCACCACTATATGTGTTCCTTAGAAAGATGTTACGTCTGAACTAAAAATAAAAACCCTAGAAGATATTCAATGAACTTATTCGATATGTTTTAATGGTGGTTGGGATCAAAACCATCATCTAGTTAATCATTCTTAGGAAAATAAAATTCAATTGATCTTTCAGATTGCTTATTCTGAATCCCTTTATGGAAAGGAGTGTAAAACACCAACATACTAGAATGAAGTTGTAAAAAGAAAAACCTATTTACCTATGATATTCGATGAAATTGAAGAGATGGTTAGAACCCTTATGAAAAATATTATGAAGTAAAAATTTTACCAAAATGTTTCTATGATAATCATCGATGCAAGATATAATTTTATATTAATGAAAATGGGATTCAATTAATTTCCCTACGGAGTAAATAAGAGAAAATTATGATGTAGGTATATTGTTCCCATTGAAATTAGTGATTATATAGAGACCATAGATTATTGCATGGAACTTCCACTAAATAGTATTTCTCTTTATGATGTGTTCCATATATCCTTCATGATGATGTCCATACTAGATCTATCACATTTAATTAACTTAGTGAAGTTCCATTATAGTATGACATTTCATTTGAGGAACTATAAGTAGAGTTTTCAGATCATCCAAATAATATTCAATAAAATAAAACAACTATATTGGTTATCATTTTGTTGAAGGTCCACAAGATTAAGGAAGCTACATAAGAACCCAAGGATGTAATGAGGTAGAGTTATCCTCAATTATTCATACCCATATGACAATATTCAATGTCGAAATTTGTTTCTTGGGTGTAGAAATTGACACCCCCAATATTTTTGAAAATTATTTCATAAAAAATTTAAAATTTGAGATATTTTTCATAACACATGGCACCATGTTAATCTTATGTTATGTGAAGCACTAAGATTATCTTATGTTACATGTCACACTGAGTTTTATCAAAACCTGGTATATTATTAATAATAATATATAAAAGTGACATTTATAACTGACCCATTAAAAAAATCGAAAATTAAAATAAAAAATACATTTGAAATATTAATTATTATTGCTTTATATGATGAAAATATATTGATAAAAAAATTGCATATTTTTTCAAAAAGATTTTTATGTGTTCGAAATAAAATTGTTATTCAAAAAATTTCTTCTAAATTGCGTAAACAAATAATAATTTTTTTTACATAATATTGAAAATTTATTTAAAAAAACAATTTTTATAAATCTACATATATAAATTATCATATATGGAATTTTTGATAATTATATAAAAAGATTAATATTTTTATGAAGAGTTTTCATTTATATTAAATCATTTAAAAACCTATAAATTATTTTACGATCGTTTAAAAATTAAAAATATTTCAATTATATATATATATATATTAATACAATATTAGTAATTGGGATTATTTTTATATTTAATTTCTATGTTATAACTTTTTAAAATTTTGAACATTTTCCCCTTTAAGACACATGTTCACTTCTCCTCTCTTGGATTAATTTTAAATTATTATGTTACAAATATGTGAATAGAGTTCTGAAAAATGGATTGATTATTTGGAATAATTATTAATATTATTATATTATACTGTTAACAAAATTTGTGAAAATAATTAATATTAAAAAAAGAAAAAAATTAGTTCCCACAGTTAATGTAAAAATGTGTTTAACTTTGGTTAATCTAAATATATATGCATAAAAAATGACCAAAAATATTAAAAAACCTCATTTTGTGGAAATATATAAACCAAATATGTTCTAGTATTGATAATGATCAATATTTTATACTTGTTTAATTTTAATAACATTGTCACAGTTTTGTCTTTCCATAACATTTAAGTGTTCCACCCACCTCAGATATAAAAGGGCACCGTTGCTAATCACTAATTAACAAATAAAAAATACATTTATTTTGAATATACCATCCCATGTATTTTATATGATTCCATACTCTAATCATTAAAGTTGTAGTTTGATATGAAATCAGTCCTATGATATATTTTGGTAAAAACCAAGAATTTGTATGAAAATGAGGTAATGTCCCTAACTATGGGTTTTTTATTATTTATTCTTCCACATAGTTAAATTATTGTTATAAAATTATGATATAATAACCTTACTATCTTAAATATAATGACATTTTTTCTTGTTACGTTCATTACCTACAATATTATACTCTTCTATTAAATGATCTACGATATTATTATCCATGTCTAAGGTACACTACCGCCTCACGAACCACTTTTATTCATTTTTAGTGACCATGTCTCATTACTAGATATAATTAAGGAGTTATTATTTATAGATGATAATTTTTATATTGAAATAATTCAGGAATAATTTTACCACATATTTCATCTTACATTCCATTATGTGGGAATATGATAATGTTGATCATGTGTGTGATGAACTGCTGGATCACAAAGTGATATGATTCATTTTTTACATAAAATTTATATAGAATGTAATATGGGTAGGTTTTAATAAAAACATGTGAGATATATGAAATAAATAATATTATGGTGTGGTAATATATTATTTACCATTCATTATTTCTATCCATCAAGAAACATAAAAAGGTATCATGAGTATGAACGTCCAACCGTCTCTATGAATGGTGTATTTCACGTTATAGTTCCATATATTATGGATTAATGTAAATATATATATAATGATTACATATATTATTTATGTCACGGTTAATAATCATAAGAATATAGAACAATGATAAAAGTTAGAGGGCTGAAAATACCAATTCAAAACATACAGAAAAAAAGAACTTATTACCCAAAAATTAAATTAACTTCTAATTTCTAATAAAAGGTCAATTGAAGTGATAAATATATCATTTATTTTAATATATATATATATATATATATATATATATATTTGTGGTTATATTATAGATGTAGAATAAAAATATATTTATTATAAATTATGTTTTAAGGTTTTGAATGATGTTGATACATAAGGTAAGGGACTCTTGTCTCACTTTTTACTTATATGAGACACATTCCATATTAGTCGCCCAATTTTTTTAGGTGGTGTATATATTGTCCATTGATTTTTTTGTTTTATTACTCTCCTAAGAATTATTTTTATTTACATATCCATTTTAGTATCTCTCTTTTTTTGGGGTTTATGGTTCAAATGTTACCAATACAGTATGACATTTTTGTCTGAATTTTCCAACATGGGACATGTGGTAAGTTATCCATCTACCATATTCTTCGAGGGGTATAAATATAACCTTTTATATGTAATATCCCAAATTTATGTAATATCATGATATTAAATTGTTTATTTTATTTTATTCTTTTATGGGGCCTACAATGTAATGTTAACAAGTTGAAAGTGTATTGTGATACAATCTAATTTTTTATTGAGATTTTTTATTGTTATGATTATACTAATGAATTAGATTGATCTATATCTCAAAAAACCCCTGAAATTTACTATCCTATAGTTATGTTATTAATATACATATTTTCCCATAAATTTCCTCTATATACATACTCAATATTAAAAAAAATGTTTTTACAAAAAATAATCATTTTTTCTCTCATCAATCAAACACCAACTTTTATCCAAAGAAGAACATTCTAAAAATGTATTTAATTTTTTTGTAACATTATCAAAATGATTTATGAAATACATTATCAAACACATTGTTAGTTTTTGAATAAAAAGTAAATGTAATTTTCAATGAAATTCCCATATGTATTTTTTGAAAATTGTTAAATGAACAATTTTTTATACTTGTGTGAAATATATAAAATTGTATATCATCATATCCAGTCATTTTTTAAATCATGCATTATAAGATACAAGTGTTAGTTTCAATGAAAATTATATTGAAAATGTTTTATGATCTACAAATGTGTTTTTCATAGTGAAGAAGATATTTTCCTGAAGAAATATTTTAACTAATTTTTTAACGATTCCTTTCAATGCTATAAATGTTTATTTACATTTTAAATTATTTTAAAAATATGTAATAATGTTTTAGTTTTTTAGAGTTATTTTCAAAGAAAGGATGTTTTCCTTAATAAATGTCCCATGAGATCTTTCAAAATATTTCTCCTTATAATATTACATCATTTGTTCTTACATATGCTTTACTAGGTTTTTGATATAAGCATACCATTCTTATTTTCTCTCAAGAAGGTTTTTGTTTTTGATGCCCATACTTTTATGAATCTTGTTTCACTTGCACAGGTTATAACATGATAACTTGATTGTGAAACAAACAAATTTTTCTATAAGTTATTCATTTATGAAATGATTAAAATATTATAAAATATTTTTTAGACATGTTATGTTATGATTAAATATTTATGAATCCCATTTCATTTAATGTGTTTAAAATTGATTAATTTTTTATGATCTCATAGAAAAAATATATGTGATTCTCATTATGTGACGTGTGGAACCTATATATACATCCAATGCATTGGGTAGTTATTTATGTCTAATGATATAAATCGGTCTATGATTGGGATAAAACTTGTTTCAATAAGGGACATTTCCCACTATGATAGTCTGGGGAGTAAACCATGACTACTATGATGGTTTGGAAAGTGAACCCATTACAATTTTATTATTTTAGAAGAAATCTTATACTATCAAATAAATGATATTATATGATTATTTATATGCTAAAAATCCATTCACTGTGAAAATTTTATGTTCTTATAGATCATTTTTTTGATTCCATCGCTGTTCATGCCTTATAAACTTCTATAATTCATTCCCCGAATAATGTTTATAACATATTACATACAAGGTATGGTGTCTTAATTGTTTTCTCATGTTCTCATACAATAATTATAATTATATATTGATATCACCAGGTTATTCATTCATTCAATGAATCTGATTTAACCCTTTATTATGTTTCCATTCCCCATGTTATTATTAAAGGAATTATTTATGATATATCTAAAATTGGTACTAGTTATGAAGAAAATAGTTGGACATTACATAATACAGTTATTGATATTTTGTTTATGTGTCCATGTTTCTAAAGGAAATATAGTTTGACCCTAGCTCATATCTTCATTTTAAGTAATGAATATTAATCAATTAGGACATACTATTTATGTATGAGATGTTTGGGTTTTTACAATGATATATCCATTATGTAATTATGTAAATTAAATCTTCATTGGTGTAATCCTATATTCTGAACATCTTTATGTCAAAAATCACTGATACTTACATCATATAAATTATATTCTCAATAGATCATGATTCAAATATAGACAAACCTTATAGTTTCGTGAATATAAATTCATTTCCTTTTAGTTGAAAGATTTAACAAATATTTATAGAATCTATTTATCAATCATGAAACATTTTTATCCCTATCTACTATGTTTATAAGGTACTATACACTTTTAAATTTCTATCCTTATGTATACAATTAAGAAAAAAATTAAAATATTTTTATTTATCTAAAATATTATAATAATAAAAATTATAAAAAAGTTAAAGATACACTTCATTTAAAAAGATTTATATGATCATGATAAAATCTATTAAATTCAGATCCTCAAAGTATAAACTAGTTAAATAATCTCAATAACATAAACTACATGCACAATGAATTATTCAATTGAGTATGATATCCTTTATATTTACAATAAATCATAAAAAATGAATTTTGTTTAACATATATTTCTAAATTGATTAATAATGTTATATAACATCCATAACTAACATATATATTATATAGAGTTTCAAAAACATTATTTATAATTCTTTATAAAATCCAGTCATATTAAAATATTACTCTTCCTTTCTCATCACTCTACGGTTCAGTTACATTGATTTTATTTTTGAGGAAATATTTTTGTAACAACATTTATTCATATGGTTTGATATTTTACATGCATATACAATCTGTATAGTATATTGGAACATATAAATTATAGTCTTAATTCTCATATATATATATATATATATATATATTCTAAACACTTTGAGAATATATGGTACCTGTTCCATAAATTGAATCATTTTTTCATAACATTTCCATATATGATAATACGAAGAATTCCTTAACTAGAACAAGATGTTTTTATTTTTCCCTTAAAGTATGTTATATAATGAAAAAATAATATAAAATTTTTATTAAAAAACCTCATTTAATTAAATAGATATTGTTTACCTGACCCTATCAAGTGATTAATGTGATGAAATGGACATCTTATGAATGTTTAATCAGATATTGAAGCATTTATGTTATCAATAAAATAAATACATTAAATTATTACTTGAAAGGAACTCATAAAACTCCAATATTTATTATTTTTTTCTTTTTATATATATTCAATGGATTTTAAAACATACCATTGATATTATTTAACAATATGAATATCTAAATTGATTCCATGAATAATTAATGTTTTATGGATACCTTTAGTATAATATATTTTTCAACATATTCGATCATAATAAATATCATATTACATGCCATATCATACTGACTATACACAACTAAAATTATTTTAATATTTTACATTTAATTTCCTAGATCAATAAATAAAACACTCTATACAATCATAGGGATCTATATTCCCTTATTTAAAAAATTAAATACATGGTTACAGAGGATGGAACTTCCCAGAAACATATAATCATCATTATGAATTTTTATTATTGTTATCATTTCAAGATGATTCTTATAATAGGTTTCTCATTATCGAGGATTGATCATAATGTCAAATGATAATGATAATGATATTTTTTTCAATAAATGCTTATATTAGTTTAGTACCATGAATTATAATTTATTTAATGAGGGATTTCATTAAATGGGATCCCAATAAAATGATAAAACCTTTTTTAAAATTTATCATAACCATTATGGTATCGTGACATATATTTCACTATAAAGTAAATAATAATTTTTATTTATCTCACAACAATTTGATTTTAGTAATACATGATCCCTATCACATATTATATGACACTTAGTTATTCTATTTGACAACCTTTTGTCTAATCTTTCATATGGATAAAATCAACTCTATCCCTACAATGATATAAAACTATTAGGATCTCCCAAATAGTATAACAAAATACAAATACAAAAAATAGGCTACCAAATGAAAATATAGTAGAGTCCAACATTACAATGACCTAGTCGTTGATTTCCTAGTATCATCGATCCTTGAATTTAGGTACAAAAATTACCCTATATAGACCCTGTTTTGACCATAGGAGTTTCGAATAATTTCAATTATATTCCAAATGCTAGGGGCTGAGTCGACGTAGCTATCTGGGGCCTAGAGATCATCAGTGTGGTGATTTTTAAAAATATTAAATATGTGTTGTCACTCGCACCCAGTTTTGCAAGAAAAATAAATAACACAAATTTGGAGTGTCAAATCAGATTTATAAGGACACGGTTGAGTCTAGAACATAATTTTTACCCTAGGGGAATCATAATGTTGTCCGCATCAGAAGTTTTTAATGGGCCATTATACGGTGACTTAATTAATTAAATTATAATTTAAATAATTAATTAAATCCTAAACTAATTACCCCTTTCCATCATGTTAGAGTGACACAAGGGGAGGCCTCATTTCTGCCTCTTATTCTCCCTTATACTCAAACGTAAATTAAGGAAATCATCAGAAAATCATAGAATCATAGATCCATTGATCCCCATTTTCAAAACTGATCATCATCGGATTGAGAACCTGACCGATTCGGGCACCACTCTTCTATCGAAGCTTCAGTGTTACACCATTGAGGTAGATGGTTTTGATTTCTAGTCATTATCCCATAATTTTTTCTTATATTAAAGTTTCTAGATCCCAATTTAAATCATATATGATCAATTCAAGTTATATCTATGGTTTGTGGGTTGAATCAAGGTGAATCAGGGGTTTTTATAAATTATTCCTCACTAGAATCACCGACTACACTGCGTGTAGTCCATTCACACACATTGTGTATGAGTTCCTTTCTATAGAAGATAATATTTGAGGACTACACTCCATGTATAGGGGTTACACGCTATGTAGTAACCTAATCTGTGTGGCCATGGGACATAGCTTGGGAAGCCCTATGAAAATTACATGGTTGTAACCTAACACACGACCAAAGTACATGGACATGAGGTCTGGTACACAGACATGTGTGGAACTATAGGGAAAATTTATGATTGTAGAGGGAATTTACCATACCTCCTACAGATGTTGTGTACCCATACTTGGGTTTTAAACTATGTGATCCAGTTACATGGCTAGGTGCTCGGCCGAACTCACATGTTGTGGGTTCCCCAATGCATGCGATGTAATAATTTGTGATAACTTTAAGATAATCAGAAATCCTTATCTCCTTCTCTACGACTATTATTTAAGCTTTTAATTATCTTATCCAAATTATTTTTCCATGTATAATGTGATGGTGGCCTCGGTTTTGGCCTACAAGATATATAATGGTAAGGATTTATCAAGATATAGGAGTGGCGGTGTAAAATATTGGGCAGTAATTAGGGTGAATCACGTTGTTGGATTTGAGGTTAGTACCCTTCCCCTAATCCTTAGGATGTGGGTCCCCTAGTTGTGGTAGGTATACTACCTGATGATTGATAAGTGTGACGTTCCTTTTATGTGGTTCTTGACCGATATTGTAGATCGGTGGGGTTCTTTGATAGAGAGATTCAAGGATTGGTACTCCCATGTGGCACAAGTGTGCGGGTTTCCCGACTTCGTTCCATTGTAGAGACAGGAATCCACACATCATGGGTTCAGGTTCTTTTACCATTTGGTAGTTCTTCAATATACGACATGTTTTTTCATAGCCTTGAACTCATGAGGTAGAGGATCACTTTCCCCACCGAGACGCATCCTTGTGACATGAACTCAAACCAGGTGGGCGACTCAATTTCGACCAATGCAGATAGCATCAAAGTGTGGTTATTGAGTTCTTTAGACATGAATGTTTAGGGAAAACATGTGGGATTCTAGGCATTGTTGATGGACATTCGGAACTGTTGTTAATCCCTTAATGGATTAAATCACGGGTCCCCATATTTCTCGTAAGGATGGATAGTGCTCCCCAATTGTGTCATGGCATGGTCCCTCAAAACATGTGGGAAGGAAGAGTAAGTACTCCCTTATTGGACTAGTGTGCGAGTTTTCTACCAGTAGATTCAGTACTCCCCTGTTGGACCAAGGCACTGATCCCCCATATATAACGTATAGAGAGGGTGGGTACTGCACTAATGTTTTAGGGCATGGGTCCTCTATACAAGTTGTTTTTAACATTCGGTACTCCCCTATCCCACTAGGGTGTGGTTCGTCTAGACATTGAGTGGTACTCCCCTACTAGGTTAGGGAAGGGGTCCTTATAGAGTATTACTCACCTACCATGTTAGGGAGTGAGTCCTCTAGCCTAGGGTCAGTACTCCTATTTAGTGTCAGTGTGTGGGTCACCCATTGTGAAAAAACAAGTAGAGTTGGTAGTCCCCTGTCCTACTAGGGAGAAGGTCATCATGTAAATGAGTAGTACCCCCCTATTGGGTTAGGGTGTGGATCCTTGATTTAAAAAGTGTTACTCCCATGTCGTATCAGGGAGAAAGCCCTTCATGACTTGTACTCCCCGGTTGGATTGGGGCACTGGTCCTCACATTAAAAGTAGTACTCCCATGCCTACGAGTAGCTGTGTGGAGAAGATTCTCCTTTGGGGTTCGATCTACCTCTGTTTTCGGATACAGATATGAGGATCAGGCCCATCTATAAGATGTGAAAGACACATAGTTAAGATTTAGTGCCTCCTCGACAGAAGAAGTGGCGGACCACACCCTAAAGGAGTGACCGAGGATTTTTGGTTTATATAGGGTCTAGTAGTCTTCCGACTATAGGGAAGTGGTGAGGCGTGGGTCCATATTTTTCCTCTTGTAGATAATATTCAAGCAGTGCATGGTGTAGATAATTACATCTTTAATGACAGGGATGTGGTGAGGAGTGGGACTCTCCTTTTAGTTTTTTTAGCCTTGCACAAGGTGAAGGTTGGCGATGGTAGATCCTCTAGTGTTGGGAACTAAAGATGGACTGTATAGATTTTTCCTGATGCAACACATTCTCTTGGAAGTACCATTTGGAATAGGATCGTTTTTCTCATGGGAGTGTATCTCTCATATGGATTCCATATGAGATAGAAGAGATCATGGAGTTTATACTCCTTTTTTTGTTTCTATCTTTAGAGATTCAAATATAATCCTATTATTGACTATTTGTTCAGAACCATTCGAGTCATTTGGTCTGATAATAGTATATTTGGGTGATGGTTTTGGGAGCCCTTTCCATGTAGTCATATTCTTGGTTGGAACACCATGAGTACTGAGTATACTTACAAAATTTGTTCCCATATTGTTCCCATGGTTACTCTCCTTCCATGAGATGTGAATATTCGGGGGTTATGCCACAATCTTTCCTTGTTTATATTCTCATGATAAGATGAGACAACTCTCCTATTATAGGTATGAATGACTCGATTAGAATTTCATCTTCTCATCATTTTGAGGTCATTGTGTTTTTATAAATTTACTTTCACTCTCTTGTTGGGTTTAACTATGGGACGAAGTATTTTCCTTAACCTCATATTGGGGATTATTCTATTGAATTAGATGACTATTCATATACAAATGAGGATGATTTGTGATGGATTTTCTCTCCTGATGCGGTTCCCTCTCGCTTGGTTGAGTGGACTATCACCTTTCAATTTCTCCATTTTGTTTCAGGGTTTTTGGTGATCCTAATGAGTATTTTTATACCCACCCCCACATGGGATTTCCCATAAATGTATTTTTTATTGTGCTGACCACTGTCCATTCGACGGTTTCAACAGAAGACTCAATGTATGTAGAGCATAGTGAGCTAGACCGACCGAGGTGTTACTGGATGTAGGCCAAGGATTTTTCTTGTAGTTACTTTTGGTAGAAAACCCCTCCTTCTATGAAGGTCAGATTCTTTTACTACTTTGTTTTGGTGGGTTTGTACTCGAGTTTGGGATAGATGTATACATATAATTCAATTTTAATTTTTTATATCTATTCACTATTCCATTGTGATGTTTTGGGTGTTTTCATATAGGTACTTCAGGGAAATGCCTCCCAGAGTTTAGTCTTGTCTTCACCACTTATCACCAAACCCTGGCCTATGGGGGTGGGCTTGGGGTAGTCAGTACAAGAGCTCCAACATGGGTTGGGGTTAAGACAGAGTGGTATCAAAGTAATCTCATTATATGGGAATTATTTTTGAATTTTCCTATTAAGAAGATTTTATTGGGTTTCATCGGGATACTGTTAGTATGTTTTAAGTTCGGATCTCAAGACAGAGGTTGTAGTGTGGGTGCATCAGCTGATATATCCATTCACTACGACTTTGAAAATCTGGTTTTCGACTAAGAACATTGCATTATTAACCATGTGTGAAAATAATGGTACTTTCATCATATTGCTCTGGGTTTATTTATTTCTTTTTCTTTTTGAGTTAGCTCCCTAGATATAGACATTATCCATGAGGTGACATGATTTTATTTCCGCATACTTCTATTAATATAGCCAGACATGATTCTATGGTGTGATTATAATGACAATGCACCCCATGGTGAGTCTTAAGCATCGAGAACTAATTCTAAGGTGTTACATATAGTTGTTCTGCCAGTATATCCACTACCTATTGATCATCAGTTTTTACACACAGTTCAGGATGAGTATGACCACATAATGAGTGTGAAATAAGAGTTCCAGAGGCAGTTTCCTCTAAGGTACCAGGGTTATCGAGACCCCCACATAGAAGATGACTGGATCGAGGTTGCCAATTTTTTTCCATTAGTGAGGACACCACCCTATTAGATGGTGGTCCTAGAAACAAACTTTCTGCAGGTTTTGGTCAGCTGATGGTGGAGTTTTGTGATGCTGACTCATGACAAAGTGATTCTCACATGGGATGAGTTCGAGCGACTCTTTAGGGAAGAGTTCTAACCCACCACTTTGAGATCAGTACATATCTAGGATCTTTTGTAGTTTTAATAGGGTAGCATGAAAATGGAAGAGTTTTCAGTGAGGTTCAAAGAGATTTTGTGATACTCCTTGGATATTGTTCAAGATCCATTTTTGTAGGTTATTCCTAGGTGGAATTACCAACCACACTACTTGTAGTCCATTGACACACACCATGTGTGACTTTTGGTTCAAGGAAGATAATATTTGGTTACTAGAAACTATGGATAAACATTACACGCCATGTAGTACCCCAATACATGTGTCCATGGGACATGTCTTGGGAAGTTGGGTGAAAAATTCATGGTCATTCACTAACACATGACCAAAGTAAAGAGACACGGGGTCTGGTAGACGGACACAGGTTGAACTAGATGGATAGTTGGTTGTTGAAGAGAGACACACCATGTACCTCATGTACTCACCATGTACCCATACATGGGTTGTAAACCTTGAAATCCTGTTACACGGCCAGGTGCTTGGGTGGACTCACACACCGTGTGTTCCCAAGTGCACGTCCTGTACTACTAGGTGATCTCTTTGAGATCTTGACCCATCCATATATCCTTCTATAAGACTCATATTTATGATTATGAGTATCCTATCATGAGTGTTTTTCACATATAATGTGATGGTGGAATCTTTTTTGGCATTCGAGACAGGAGGAGGAATGCATCTCTCCATATGATTGGGTAGTAGTGCTAAATATAAGGCAGTGATTAGCTTGAATTACTGGGTTGACATTGGGGTCGAAACACATCCCCTTGAATTAGGGGTTTTGGTCCCCTAACAATGGTAGGGTAACTACATGATGATTGATATGTGTGATTCTCATTTTTTGGCATTGGAACAATGTGGGAGATGGGTGTGGTTATTAGAGAGAGATAGACTAGGACTGGTACTCCCTTATGGCACAGGGCACATGTTTCCCTACCTCTTTGTTTTTCAGAGACCTGACTCCCTACTTCATGGGAATATATTATTTTACCTTCAGGATGCTCTTTGAGATGATATGTGTTTTGGAATAGCCTTGGACTCACAACGAAGAGGATTTCTTTCCCCACTGAGATGCATCCTTGTGACACAACCAAAAACCATGTGGACAAGTCAGTTCAGGAAAAATTATATATTATTAAGGTGTCGTGATTGAGGTCTTTAGACTAGGGTGTTAATTGAAAACACATGGGATGCTGCGAATCATTAATGGAATTCTGGAAATGATGGTACTCCCTTACTAGTTTAATGCTTGAGTTCCAATATCATTCATAAATATGGATCAGGATCCCCTGTTGTGTCTGGGTGTGGTCCCACAATAATAATGGGAATGTAGATTTGGTACTCCCATGTTGGATAATAGAGTGGGTCCTCAATTTATGGATTTGGTACTCCCCTATTAGACTCGGGCGCAGGTCCTCCATATATGACTAATCGAGAGTGTTGGTACTCCCATATGATGTTAGAGTGTCGGTCCTCTATACTAAGTGTTGGTAACCCCCTATTGTTCTAGGGTGTGGTTCCTCCATAAATGTTGTTTTGGTATAGTGGGAACTCCCCTTCCCTAATAGGATGAGGTTCCTCTAACCATTGAGTTATACTCACCTACCGAGTTAGGGAATGGGTCCTTAGAGAGTAGTAATCCCATACCATGTTAGGGAGAGGGTCCTCTAGCATGCGGTAAGTGCTCCCATATCATGTCATGGATTGGGTAACCTATTGTGAAAATACTTGAATAGTTGGTACTCCCCTATTCTACTAGGGCATGGGTCCTCTATTCACTGATTAGTACTCACCTATCGGGCTAGGGTGTAGGTCCAAGATTTATGAAGTGTTACTCCCATGTCATATCAAGGTGTGTGTCCTTCATGAGTGGTACTCACCTATTGGATTAGGTCACTATCCCCACTTTTTGATTAGTACTCCCCCATATCTATGTAGCTGCAGGGATTGGCTCCTCCATTGGTGTTGGATCTCCCTTTTATTTGGGATATAGATATAAGGATTAGGCCCCTCCACTTTATGTAAAGGATCCCTAGTTAGGATTTAGTGCTCTATCAACATATGGAGGTTCAGGCCACACCCTACAAGAGAGACATATGTTTCAAGATTTAGATAGGATCTAGTAGTCCATCAGCAATAGGGTAGTGGTGAGGTGCATGTACCTCTATTTCCTCTCATAGAGAAAATGCATGTGGTGCATGGTTTAGAGAATTACTTCTTCAATGTTAGGGAAGTGGTGAGGAGTGGGCCTCTCTTTTTGGTTTCTTTTTCAAATTGTAGGGTGTATGTGAGAAATGGTAGAAAATTTGGTGCTGGGTACTAGAGCTGGACCATATATGTTTTTCTTAATGGGGCACGTTTTCTCAGGTGTACTCTTCAGAATGGTCGTTCATTTCTAGATGGAGTGTATCTCTCATATGGGTGACATCTTGGATAGAAGAACTTATGGTGTGTGTATTCATGGTTTTTTGTATACCATTAGTTCCTTTTATATCATCATTTTTTGACTATGATGTTTGAACCTCATGGTACTAGGGGTCTGATACGAGTATATCTAGGTGATGTTTTGGGGATCCCTTGCGGTGTTGTCACATTATGGGTTGAAACCCCTTGAGAATGACTATACAAACCACTATATTTCCCATACAATTCCCTAGTTTACTCTCCTTTCAAGAGAGGTCTAGATATGTGGGGTATTCCACATGTTTTAATTGTCTAGATTTCCATTGTTGTCTATGTAAACTCTCTTGTTATAGGAATCAAATACACGATAAGAAGTTCATCTTGTCACCCAGTTGATATCCCTATGTTTGGATGATTTTACATTCACTATCTTATAGTGTTGAGCACCGATATAGATTCTTTTCCTTAATCTCTTGTAGGGTACTCTTCTTTTTTACATAGATAACTATTCATGTATGGCCAAGTATGTTTCAAGATGGAGTTTCTCTCTCGATGGTGATCCCTCTGGCTTGGTTGAGTGGACTGTCACCTTTCAGTCGGCCCATTTACTTTTGGGTTTTTTAGGGTGCTTATTGAGTATTTTTATACTCACCCAAGTATAGGCTTTTCCCACATATGTCTTGTGTCTTGTGAATACCATATGCCCTTGGAAGAAGTCCATGAACAACCCAAGGGAAACAGTTCTTAGTGAACTAGACCGACTGAGGTGTTGTGAGAGCTAGGCCGAGGAGATTTTTGGATGTTACTTAGGCAATGATCCCCTCCTTATGAGCAGGTCATTTTCTCTTGTAGTTTTCTTTTATTGAGGACTTGTTTTTTACTTTTTACTTCAACACTTTTGCTATACTCATTTTTCGGATATATGTATACATTCATCTCAGTTTTACTTTTTATATCTTTGCACTGTTGAGTTGAGATGTTTGTGGGTGGTTGCATATATGTGCTTCAATAAAATCCCTCCACAAGTTCAGTTACGACAATGGAACTTTATTCCAAACCCATGCTTATAGAGGTGGGATTAGGGTAGTCTCAGCTCGAGCCCTGAGATGGGACAAATTTTGAGATATCCATGTTAGCCTAGCATCGATAGGTCCTATCAAGTTGGTGAATTGAGGTCATGAAAACTACCACTTCATAAATAATTTCAAACAAATTATTTGAAGGGGGTTTTATCTCCCAATTTTTTTCATGTTATTCCATTTAACATATTGATGTTTTTTGTAATTTCTATTACAATAATTTTCCCTCTACTATTTCAATATGTTTAGACCATATTGATGATTAATTATTTATGCATCCCAAAAGATTGTGTTACTGACTAAAAAAATTAAATTTAGGTATATTAAAAAATATCTAAATGAATCATATCAAAAAGTTATATAAACACTTCATGTAAAGGAATATATTTTTTCATATGAGTAATATAGAGGATAAAGATAGAAAACTGTAATCGCCATTCTAGATAATAAATTATCTTCTATGTAGGTACACAGTATTTCACCAAGTCCCTTTACCGTGAGATTCTTTACCCAAGAGATAATCTAATTTATAATAAATTTAACAATTAATATGTGGAAAATATATTCCAAAAATAAATGCATGAAAATAATATCAATAAAACATTTTGGTCATGGGAGGTGAAAAAATAAATTCATTTTTATAATATTTTTAGAATGTAATACAGGGCTCATTAATCTAAAATAAAATTATGTTATACATTTTTCCATAAAAAAATCGTAATATAAAAAATATATTTGTCAATAAAACATGTAATAAACATTAAATTTATGGAAAATATAAAAATATAGAAATGGGATAACAATTTCTGAACAATTGATAAATACAATCTAATTATAAATATTTTATAATTTTATCTCAAACATTACAAAAATTCCATTATTGTTATTATTATCATTTATATTCAGGGATTCAAAATAAATAATTCTGTGAAACTCATAATTATGTTTAATAAATTTATATTTTCACCTTATTTCACAAATTATAACCCTTTATAAATTATTTCTTATAATTTCTAAATAAAAAAATTACTTTCATATC
The DNA here is from genome assembly GCA_963277665.1 of Viscum album. Lineage (NCBI taxonomy): Eukaryota > Viridiplantae > Streptophyta > Magnoliopsida > Santalales > Viscaceae > Viscum > Viscum album. The sequence continues at coordinate 203,462,692 of OY728128.1, forward strand.
AAATTAATTTCAATATAATTTCTTAGATGGTATTTAAATATTAACATTTACTATTTAGGAATTAAATATCTAATAAATGTTTAATTAATTGTAAACAACCAATAATCATTTAATATATATATATATATATATAGTAGAAATTATGTTTTTCCAAAATACAAATCATAATTATTTATAATCATTTTACAAACCATTAAAATAATTAATGAATTTACAAAGAAATTTGAACATATTTTTGAGTTTATCCTTATGATGGATCCCATTCATGTGTAATGGTATGCTTGATATATACCTATATAGTCAATCAATGTAATGGTAATCTAATTTTGAATCCCTTTGTAAAAACTATCCCTGGTCTACAGGACTATTCATGTAAGTTATCCCATCACAGGGTGGGGTAAAATAATGATGAAAAAACTAATCTTGTATATAATTAATACAAGAAATACAATCATAGTACAATTCAGAAATAATAGGAGGTACAACTGAGCCAAACTTGCTAAACTAGAAAGAAATACAAGTCATGACAACAAGTCCCCATGTGAGCAAACACCACCTCGAAACTATCTCAAAAAAACATAAATTTAAAAAGAATACTACATTCTATAGAATGATCTTCCCATTACTTGAATCTTGAAAAACAAGGTCTACAACCACTCATAGGAATATATAATGTCTGAGAAACAGATCCTAGTATGATGCCACTAATGATTCTATACAGGTTCTAATAATAGAAATATAGATGTCAAAATTTTAAAACAAAAAATGTATAAGTATTGTAGTAAATAAAAAATTCGAAATCCTTTTTGAAAAAATCATTGAGTTTTCAAAAAATGCATTTCAAGTTTTAAAATCCATAAATAAGCAGGTAGAAATACCGAAATATAAATATTCATTTGATCGATTATCCATGAAATCTACAATCATGTAATAAACAACTAGAAACAATAATAAACCTACCAGTTGAGATCAAACCAATGGGATAATATGTTCTCGACACTCATAAGACAAACAAGTCATAATGTTTGATATGAAATGACATCGATTCCATCTATAGACCATATTCATATAAGAGGTTACCTCCTAGTGGTGCTACCACACTAAATAAGCATGTGACTCTTGGTTGACATGTTCGACATTCCCGTTGTGCAATGTTGGTCAATATATATATTAAAAACCATGCTCAAATTTTTATAAAATATTTCTTAAATCCCATATAATTTACTTTAGGGTTTTAAAATCCATATTCAATTTAAAAACATGGAAATTATATTTTTCAAATAAAACCCCTTTTAGAAAGATAATTCGTTTCCATTTCAATTCAAATAAATGTAATTATATTTCAAATATCATTGAATTAATATGAAAAACAATAAAATGATTAAATTTGAAAATTTTAATAGATCCACCTACCTAAAGAGTGTAGAAAATATAATCACCTTTGATAATGGGTATTGGAAACCAGAAGATCTTATTTTAGAAGATAATGAATGACCTAAAATATGAAAGAATTTATAGGTAATAAAATTTAATTATTAATCTTTATAACCAAAGGTGCCGCAAACACTAATGATGGAGTAATTGAGAAAAAATCATAAACATAGAATAAAATATCTTTTCATTAATCATAAATCACTGAACAGTTTGATTTGGACAGAAGGAAGGCACCCACAATCACCTATGGTATGATTTTTGGTCATAGGAAGAAGGATTACAAAATAAAAGAGCACTCAAACACCCACACATCCCTATAAAAACTAGAACTTAGGGAATTAAATAGTTAATAATACCTTTAAATGTCATTAAAATCATTAATTTTATGTTACACTGAAAAGTTCATCGCCTGAGATTAAAAATATTATTTTTAAAATTATATGAAGTTTAACCATTACACAGACTATCACATTTTCACGCTCTATAATCTAGGTCCTAACATCTATCAAAAAACCATTTGAAGTTATATATTTTCCCAGTAAATAGATGAAATGTCTTTGGAAAATAGGAAAATCCAAAAAAAATGTGACATGACCACTATAGGTATCCACCCAATTCAAGGTCAAAAACACGCACTCAATGATAAAAGGAAACCAAAACAAAAGATCAAAACATACTGACAAAAATATAATTTGCCTTCACAATCATCCCACCATAAAATATATTTATCCCCAAAAGGAGATAAAGATCATGGATCCATAAAAATTGTATCCCACTAATTCCTCATCAATGGTTAATACAACCATTTCTTGTGGAGATCTTATTGGCATTTCAATAGTACCCTGACAAGTGGAATCATCATACCTTTCTGTACAATATCCTAGTGATTTGTAATCAGAACTGATTGTTCAACAAAAGTGGTCTGGGGAACTAAAAAATCCTACTAAATAATCACATGGTAATGATATTTTATATACCTCTTCATTTGGGAAACATTAATAACATCATTTATTATACTCAAGAGAGAAAATGAAAAATAAATAGGACACCTACCCCAATCACATGACAATCTCAAAGGGTCCCATAATCCTAGGTTCCAATATTCCCTTCTTACCCAACTAGAGATGTCTCAATTGATGTGAAACTTGGAGAAATATTTGATCACAAATCACAAAATCAAGCACCTTATGATGATAGTCTACATAATACATTTTATGGCACTATTCCATGATCAAAATCCATTAATCTATTACATCTCCTCTATCATCTCTTAATCAAAAAATAGGACAACCAAAGACTACTGTCCCAACTATTCCTATAAAATAGATATCGACATTTCTTCCAATATAATTTTTAAAAGGTTTACATCATGTTTCAATCCTAAAAACAATTTTTATATGAGAAAACTACAAAAGGAAAATTTTGGTTCCAAAGATCCACAAAAAACAAGAACACAAGCCCGAATCATATAATCAAGAACCTTGATAGCCCTATTTATCTATCCATATATATTTGGATGATAAGTCATGCATAATTATAACTTGGAACCCATTACCTACAACTAACACTTCCATATACTATTTGTGAAAATCTTTTCTATGTCCAAATCAATTGTAGATGAAACCCCATGAAGCATCAAAATCTATTAGTCATATAAAATTCCAAACTATTCTGTTATCTTTTTTTCCATTATTGGAAATAAATTCCCTGATTTAATGAGTCCATAAATAATCCCCCAAATCACATTCTTTCCACTAAAATTTCATTTTAAACTAATGAAAATATCCATGGGAATCTCATTCCTCTTTAAATCCAGAATGCGTAAAGGCTACAAAAATCCTGTAGGACTCTAGGGGACTGCCTTTACTCTTTGACAAGTGAGACACCGTGATACAAAATATGATATTCCCCCACCAAATTCATGGACACTAATATCGATATCTCATGTTGTGGAACATATTTTTAGTCATAGGGTTTATGGGTTAATAATATTGGTTTACAATTTCTAAAAAAACAATCAAAATGAAAAGAGAATAACAAACATATTACTGAATAACATATCTGTAATGGGAGACCAAGATAACATTCATGTGGTCTCCAAACCATTTAAGATTTCATCTAAGCATCTAATATCAGTTTCTATGGCCTAATCATGTAAAAATCACTTATCAAAAGAAGGATAAATCTTTATTGAAGTCATGAACACCTATACACAAATTACATATACTCCCATGCTCATCATGGATAGAAAACTCCTCAGATACCACTACTAAACTAAATCCTTCACTAATTTATTAGTTATTTTATGGTCAATTTGTTAGATAACACCTTCCTTTTACTGGGGGTATATATGATAACAAAATATAAGGTCTCCAGAAACTCAATCCAACTTCATTATATCATGTTCAGATCCCTCTGAGAAAAAATATACTACAATTTTTTGTGATCATAATATACTATAAATCTATCTCCGAAGAGATAGTGATTCCATGATTAGAGTGCATGAAAAAAACATCTAACCCAAGATCATGGGTTGAGTAGTTATTATTGTGAGGGAGTAATTGGGGAGATACATAAGCCAAAACATATTTCCCCTACATCAACACAGATCCCAAACATGTACCCGAAGCATCACAGAAAAAATCAAAACCAGAATCAAGTTGTTGAAGAATTAAAAATGTTGTTGATGTAAACATTATATTCATCGCCTAAAAATATCTTTTACACTTTTCTTTTCTTTCAAACATTCCATACTCATTGTTAAGGAATTCATTGAATATATGTGCTTGTGGACTTCATAAAATAACTGTATATTGTATCCTATCAAACCCATCATTCTTCAGATATCAAACTCATTTTTTGTATTTCATAATGAAATATTTTCATTCACCTAAGACACCCCACTCAGATAAGAAATTCCCTAAAATATTTCTTTCTAAGACCCAAAACTCACACATGGAAAGATTGACATATAGAAAATTATCCCTCAAATCTTGAAGGATGATATTCAAATGGTCTTTGTGGTCTTAATATGACTTGGAGTACACCAATATATCATCTATGAAAACAAAAAAAAAAGATTCAAAGAACCAATGAATTATTTGTTTAATGAAATCCTTGAATTACACAAGATAACCGGTGAGTCCGAATGGTATAAAAAAGAACTAAAAATTCCTATATTGACTCCTAAATGTTGTCTTTAGTATATCCTCATATCAAACTCTCAACTGATGATTCCCCAACCATAGGTAAGTCATAGAAAACCAATTATCGACCTAAAATAATAAAATATATCATCAATTATTTATAAAGAATATTTTTTCTTAATGATAACCTGATTTAACAAGTCAATAAAAAGTCCAAGACTTCTCTCTATCCTCTCAGAAAATACTACAGGTGATACCCATATTTACATGCTAGTACAAATAAATCCTTTCACCTCTAGTTCCTCAAGATAATAATTATGTTACATTAACTCAGTAAGACCTCATTTGATAAGATGGAATCGAAATGGGTGTTATTATATGTACCAAGTCAATAGAAAATTGTCCTTTCTCTATGGCGGTAAACCAGAAAAATCATCCAAAAAGACCTTAGGGTATGCACACAAATCCATAGTTATCTAACTTCTAAATCATATTTCAACTTTAAAAATAATTATTTTGGGAAACTATCATGATATTAAACTAGATAATGGAATATTCATCTCTCTCGTCCTGATTTAGAGTACAACCTATATTGGTAGACATGGGTGACCCCTATGGAAGATAAGAAATATATCTATCAATGATAAAAACCTATATGATAATTTATGATTATCATCTAATCAATTCTAATAATCATGTTATAGATTTTGGGATCAAGCACTAAGAAGTCTCAAACTACCTCAAAGATGTGTATCAGCACCCAATGTGTAGGAAATTTTAATCCTTGCTTAGAAATCATTAAAAAAGGTGTGGAAAGATCAAACAAGAATAGAATATATGATATGAACATGAACCAAACACATCAACCAATATTTAAGATATAAAATAATGTGTACTGCATATATAAAACAAATCTAGCACTATAGAAGATGAAATAAACACCATACCTTTATCAATAGTTAGCCCTTATTATGATTTTTTAATAACATATTCTCCTTCATAAAACTGTCCAAAATGATCCATGTCGACACCCCAGGTGGTCTAATAATGGGAACCAAACCCCTTGCAATCATTTGAATAAACCTTCATCTCCTTGGTAAATGTGGATACCTCCGTACTTGCTTCGAGCACCTAGTCACAAAAACTCTTCAAATGGAAATATCTCTTACAAATATGATAAGATCCAGGAGCCTCTATACAATATGAACTAGTATGAACAAGCCTCCCACACTGGGAGAAAATAAATTTTTTTTACCTATAAAATGCCATAAAATATTTCATATAGAAAAATGACCACCCCTGTTCTTTATTTTCTAGAAAGAAGAATCACCTAGGAAAACTACTACACAAACTGAAGCAATGTATAAGGATGTCCTCATACGTGGTTTATCTTAACCAAAGCTACATTATGCACAATGTAACAACCCAAAAATTCATTAATGATGATTCCTCTTGGTCTATTTAAATGTATTATTATGGTTATGTAAAATGTATTCACTTATCTGATTCTATGTTTTGGATTTTAAAATACCATTAATAATTTTGACTATTGCTAATAAAGTCGTTGAACAATGATCACATGATTAGTATAAATATAGGGCTTTAACAAGTCCAATTTACTCAGACAAAGGAAGTGATGGCCTCATCTAGTAGACTTTCCTTGTATGAATCCCATTTGTCAATGCTTAAAAAAGAGGTGGCATAATTGGGATCCACTCTTGACCAATCCCAAGCCGAGATTCAATACATTAAGCTTGAGCGGAACCACCTATGAGAGAAATAGATGTTGATAGAGATTACCACTCGAGCAATGTTATCTAAGCCACTCCAAGAGTCTGTCACCATTGTGCATCATACCCTATGGTCTTATACAGGTGTTTTCAAGGGTTATGTAATAAAACCCTAGTACTAATATTATGTAAATTTTTATTTTATAGATAATATTCATTCCTTTTGTTATTTTTTCTTTGTAAATTTTTTTAAAGCACAAATAGTATTTTTAGTTAATATTCAAGTACAAAATCTATTTTAATTAATTTATGGATTTTTGAATTAAATAATAATTTAATCAAATAGTTTTATTATTAATATATTTCTTTTTATTGAATATAAATGATAGTATAATTTTAAGAATGCAATTGTAATTTTTATAATTGTTTGGAAGCTGTTTTTGTCAAAACCCATGAATTTTCGATAAATGTTTGTTTTTATTTTAAAAGTAAAAAATCACATATTTAGAAAACTATTTAGATAAAATTAATATTATTATTGGAATTAGGATGCTGAAATTATCCAATAGTGAATTTTTCCTAATTTTCTGTGAAAGTCAAATTTTTGGGTAAAAATAAAATAGTGTTTAAATATATAATGTGTTTTATGACATCATATTGACCCAATAGTGATGTAATAAAATAATATAAATTTTTTTCTCCCAATATATGTTTTTCCAATAAAATAATGTGATTTTGGGTTTGTTTTATTTATTTAACAATGCTTTAGTGGACCCTTCAAGACCTATAAAACATTTTGTCTTTTTAAATTGTTTTCTTTAAGAGTGTTACTCACCTATACATAAGAAACCCAAATAGCTTAATAATTTTCACCATTTTACTAAAAAAATATTTTTTACCACTCTATTGGAAAAAAATGGGCAGATACCATGGTCTGGTTTGTGGTTTTGATTAGTTTTATGTGTAGTGTCGCAAACCTAAATAATAAAGAATTCCCTCTCCTTTCCTATATAAACCCACCCAAGATCTCACTTCCACATCACTCAAAGCCTTTAGAGTTCTTCCAACATCTCCCCTCATCTCTCTAGAATCCTTATATGGTTCCCCAAGCTCACAATAAGCCTCTCTCAAGACTCTCCCAAGCCTTTGGCATCACACTTCCAAGTAGGGGATTCCTACTTTTCTCTTTTTATAGAAGTTTCTTAATATTGTTATTCCCTTTTATTTTCAATTATTAATGATAGGGTATGATTTTTCACCTCCCCCATACTATCCTCTTTGTCTTTTAATGATGATAGACCCCTTTTCCCTCATTAAATTCCTCCCATGTACACCTCTTACCATGCCGAAATTCTGTAAAGAATTTCTCTCTCCTCATTTACATGAAAGTAATTCTTTTGTATCATGAATTGAAATTCCATTAAAATTGTAAGGAAATGTATCTATATGAACCCCTTACTATCCATTTCATGTAAATATGATGAGACACCCCTTTCTCTATCATCAACAATTTTTATTAGTTCTTGTCTGATGTCATTATGCTGCCGAAATTGCGCCTCTTTTTTCCAAGCCAAAGTCATTGTGTATTGAATACCATGCCCATATCTCTATCAAGGGTATTCAAATTTATTCACATTTTCATATTGTTTAAAGAGTTTAGTGTTTTGATTCCACACTCATTTATCGTGGAATAAATTATGATCTTTAATTAATCCATGTTTTATGATCCATGCAGTAAAGTTATGCCTGAAATGAAATGATTAAGAAGGGTGTGTCCAGATAGCACTCCAATGCATTGGGTAAAGTATAGTATCATGATACTTCATGTGAAATGAGTGTTGACTCATGCTAATTCAAGTTCTACGAGGGTTTACTCATGATTCATGTGCTATGAGGGTTTACTCATGCTACATTTGCAATGATCCTTGGCTCATGATAATTCCATGTTAAGTGTGGTTGACACGTTACCAAGTTAAGATTATCATTCATTAACATTCCTTTATGTTCATCTTTCTCTTGTGCTCCATTTATATTCCTATTTTCTCTAATGTGTTGTATTACTCAAGTTATTCCATGTTTATTCCCTTAATAGGATTTAGATATCACCCTTCTCTTATGCATGCCCTCAGGTTATCCCATGAAATGCTAAGTATGAAGGAATATAGTGGTCATGTAAAGGAAGATTTCAATAAGATGTTCCGTTCTATGTTTTAAGTTGGTATGTAATATTCATAATCCCCAAAGACACTATACCTATTGATCTTTTCTGTTGTATCAAGTGAAGATTTTATGTAATAAATCATGTTTAAGTGTGTAATAAAAGCAGTATTGTCATAGTTGGTATCAGAGGATATGTTTAGTTTTTTTGGGGATTTGGATTAGAAAACCCAAGTGAAAGCCTTAAGGACTAGACTAAGTATAATAAAAATCATCCCTATGTTTTGGTGATTATTGAGTAAAGGTTTTATCAAGAAAATACATCCATGTCTGGATACATGTAGGTAGAGGTGGCTTTGGCAGAAATGTCCCTTGGAGTGAAAACTCCGACATGGTGTTTTAGGCTTGACCAGAGGTATCCTGGTACACAACAACAATCCTTGTAGCACTATTGGTTACAAAAATCTCAGAGTATATGTTTTGGTAAATTCATAAGCTTAGTATGAACCATTATTAAGGGAATTAAAAAAATTCCCCAAAAAATATATGTTATAATGTAGATAATGGAAAACATAGATTGAAGCCTATAGATTCATAAGTTAAGGAAATAAAACTAATTTATAAGTCATTTGTTTTGTTCTTGTATTACCCTTTAGGTGTTACCACTAACATTCCTTTCATTCTAGCAAATGGTCGGTAATATGAGGAATATGGCTAGCCAACGATGCGAAGGGAAAATGTGATGAATGTCCCAGTGAGATTCCTAATCAAATTGGAGATCAAGTAGGACATATTGTGATTATGCCAAACCATATATCAAAAATAATTATTAACAATTTGTACTTTTTCGAATTCCCAATAACATCAAGGAAGAGGAAAATGAAATCTCATGAAATTCCATTTGATAAATGTGATATGGGATAGAAGATCCAATTTCCTTCCTTCCAAAAGTGTGGGAATAGGCACCAAAGAAAATGTCACCACGGGACTAGGAGATGTTTTATGTGTGGAATGGAAGGCCACAAAGTATCTAATTGCCATAAAATAAAGGATAATGTGGTGGATGGAAACAAAGATCCATCTTAGGCACCTTACACTGTTTGATCTCATAAATTTGGAGAAGTCATGTATTATCCAAGACGATTCTCTATTACAGATGTTGAGAAGCATGATGAGCATCAACAACCTCCTTGATCAAGGGAGAATGGGATGTCCTATGCTAAGATGGATAATGATGACTGAATTACGAGTAACCACTACTTCAAAGAAGTGTATGTCATAATGTATTTCAATTCATGTCTTATTAGTATGTCTTTTATGTAATCATGAAACATTGATTCCCCGCCTAAAATGAAATTAAATCATTAGGGAAAATTCTTCTATAAGTGTTATGACACATGTTGAAGTTTGTGGTAAGGTTCTTTTGGAAAATTTAATAAGGATCCCTTGGATTTAAATTGATGCCAAAAGGTCATTGTCATTGCCTATGCCTCATGTAAGTCCAACACATGATCTGGAGTTGGCTACAGTGATCTTCGCTTGAAAATTTTTGTGGAATTATCTCTTTGGAGAAAAGTGTAAAATATTTATGGACCACAAAATCCTCAAGTATATATTCACACAGAAAGAGTTCGATATGCACTAACAATGATGGTTAGAGCTGATCAATGACTATGAATGATCAATCCATTACCACACTGGAAAAAATAACAAGGTGGAATATGCTCTAAGTTGAATGGACCCAGTGACTCTATCATTGATGAGAATTGATAAGGATCTAATCTTCTTAGATTTAATGAAGATAGAAATGGGAATCATAATGAAGGGAACATCATCAATCCATTCACAAATTATTGATCAACCATCTCTTTTGGAAAGGTTAAAAGATGCTCAAATGGATTATGTCAGAATTCAGAAGAAAGTGAAAACTATCAGAAAAAAAGAAAAATCCTCGGAGTTCAATGTTAATGAAGAAGGAGTTGTGAGATTTGGGAAAATACTTTGTGTTCCATCAAATCCAGAGCCAAAGAAGTAACTTTTGGATGATGCACAAAGTTAAAATTTCTCTATTCACTCAGGGAACACAATGATATATCGAGATCTCCAAGAGAATTATGAGTGGGATAAAATGAAGACGGAGATCACTGATTAAACATCAATGTTCCTGGTGTGTCAACAGGTAAATTCAGTGTGGAAGAAGTCTAAGGGGATGATGAAACCATTTCTCATACCAGCATGGAAATGGGAGAACATCACCATGAACTTTGTCACCGGACATCTGAAGACATCCAAAGGAAACAATACAATCTGGGTTGTTGTGGATTGTCTTACGAAGCCTACACACATCATTTAAATTTGGTAGGATTTCTCATTGGATCAACTAGAACAGATATATATCAGGGTTGTGGTAAGGCTACATGGAGTACCTCTATCTATTGTATTCGATCGTGATCCTTGATTCACCTCGATGTTCTAGAAAAGTCTCTAGCATACTCTAAGAACTGATCTGAACTTCAGTACGACCTATCATCATCAAGAAGATGACCAATCTAAGCAAACTATTCAAACACTGGAAGATAAGTTAAGATCATGTCATATGGACTTCAAAGGAGGATGAGACCAACATCTTCAACAGGTTGAATTCTCCTACAATAACAGTTTCCACTCGAGCATCAAAATGGAACCATATAAAGCCCTTTATGGGAAAAGGTGTAGAACACCAACCTATTGGGATGAAGACGGTGAGTATAAGTTGCTACGACCTAAAATGTTCGATGAAATGGTGGAGAAGGTGAAAATTATTCATCATCACATCAAGTCCCCCCAAATTCGAAAAAAGAATTATTTAGACAACTTTCAATGATGCAATGAATTAAATGTTGGAGACATGGTATTTCTATGTATATATCCATGGGAAAAGGTTATGAGGTTTGGAAATAAAGGGAAGATATGTCCCAGGTATATCAGCCCCTTCGAAATTCTTGATCATTTTGGGTTTTTGGCCTGTCGACTAGCACTTCCACCTACTATGTCCAAAGTACAAGATGTATTTCAAGTATCTCTCTTAAGGAAGTCTGTACCAGACCCTTCACATGTACACTCTTCATAGTTAGAATAGATATAGGATGAGCTTTCTTACGAGGACCAACCAGTGAAGATCTTAAATCATAGGGAAAAAGTTCAACAAAATAATATAATTCCCCTTGTCAAGGTGTTGTGGAAAAACCACATGATTGAAGAAGCGACATCGGAATCAGAATAAACAATGAATCAGAGTAACCCATATCTTTTTTAGTTAGGAAATTGGAAATTTTGAGGGTGAAATTTCATAAGGGGGGAAGATTGTAACGGCCCAAAAATTCATAATGAAAATTCGTCTTGGCCTATTTAAATGTCTTATTATGGTTATGTAAAACATATGCAGTTATTTGGTTCTATGTTTTGGATTTTAAAATACCGTTAATAATTGTGACCATTTCTAATATAGTGGTTGAACAGTGATCACATTATTAGTATAAATATAGGGCTTTAACCAATCCAATTTACTCAGACAAAGGTAGTGATGACCTCATCCAGTAGAATTTCCCCATATTAATCCCATTTGTCAGAGCTCGGAAAGGAGGTTGCATCAATGGGATTCTCTCCTGACAAAGCCCAAGACGATCTTGAATAGGTTATGCTCAAGTGGAACCGCCTATGGGAGAGGTGGATGTTGATAGAGATTACCACTCAAACAATGTTATCCGAGCCACCCCAAGATTCTGTCCCATCGTGCACCTTCCCCAAAGATCTATTATTGGTGTTTTAAGGAGTTATCAAACAAAACCCAAGTACTATGATTATATACATTATTCTTTTATAGAGAATATACATTTCCTTTATTATAGTTACATTGTAAATAGTTTTTAAATCACAAATAGTATTTTTAGTTAATATTCAGCTAAGAAATCTATTGTGACGAATTAAAATATTTTTAAATTAAAGAGTATTTTAATAAAATAATAAAATTATTAATAAATTAATTTTTATTAAATATAAATTATTGTACAATTTTATGAATGAAATTGTAATTTTAATTAAGGAATGAAAGCTTCTTTTTATCAAACCCCATAAATTTTCGATAAAGGTCGGTTTTTATTACAAAAGTAAAAAATTCAAATTTTTTGAAAATTGATTAGATAAAATGAATATCATTTTTCACATCTGGACATCGAAATTATCCAATGGTGAATTTTTCATAATTTACTGAGATAACTGGATTTTTGGGTAAAAAGTAAATACCGTTTAAATATATAATGTGTTTTATGACAACATAATGACCCAATAGTGATGTAATAAAATACCCAAAACAATAATTTCGGACAATATTAGTTTTACCATTTAAATAATGTTATTTTGGGTTTGTTTGATTAATTTTACACAGATTTAGTGGACCCTTCAAGACTTATAAAACTTTCTGTCTTTTTAAATTGTTTCCTTGAGAGTGTGACACACCTCTACATAATCAACCCTATTATTTAAATAAGATAGGAAATTGGACTTATAAAGAATTATTTTCCACTCCCATTTGTAAAAAACCATGGGAAAATACCATGGGATGGTTTTGGGCTTTGATTAGTTTAATGTGTGGTGTCCAAAACCTAAATAATAAAGAATTACCTCTCTTTTCATATATAAACACACCCAAGATCCCACTTCCTCTTCACTAAAATACTTTCTAGTTCGTCCAAAATCTTACCTCCTCTCTCTAGAATCCTCCCAAGGTGCCTCAAGATCCCATTAAGCCTCTCTCAAGCCTCTCCCAACCCTTTTGGATCACACATCCAAGTAAGGGATTCCTACCTTTCTCTTTTTATCCATGTTTCTTTATATTGTTATGCCCTTTTATTTTCAATTATAAATGTTGGGGTATTATTTCTCACCTCCCCCATACAGCCCTATGTTTGCTTTAATGATGACATACCCCTTTAACTCTCATTAAATTACTCCCATGTACAGCTATTACCATGCTGAAATTCTGTAAGGAATTTCTCTCTCCTCATTTACATTCAAGTAATTCTTTTGTATCATGAATCTAAATTCCATTACAATTGTTGGGACATGTATATATATGAGGCAATCACTTTCCATTTAATGTATATATGATGATACACCCATTTTATCTCATCAACAATTTTTATGAGTTCTTATGTCATGCTGTTATGCTGCCGAAATTGCACCACAATTTTCCAAGCCAAAGTCATTGTTTGGTGAATACCATGCCAATTCCTCTATCAAGAGTATTAAACTTTATTCCCATTATATTATTGTTTAAAGATTTTCATGAATTAATTACAAAATACTTTATCCTAGAATAAATGATGATGTTTATTGAATCCATTTTTTATGGTCCTTGTGACACACTTATGCCTGAAATGAAATAATTAAGAATGGTGCGGACTGATAGCTCTACAATGAATTGGGTAAAGTATAGTGTCATGATAGGTCATGTTAAATGAGTGTTGACCCATGCTAATTCATGTGCAACAAGTTTTTACTCATGCTTTATGTGCAATGAGGTGTTACTCTTTCTCCATGTGCAATGATCCTTGGCTCATGCTAATTCCATGTTAAGGGATGTTACCACATTTCCATGTTAAGATTATCATATTTTATGATGCCTTTATTTTAATGTTTATCTTGTGCTGCATTGATATTCCTATTGTCTAACATGTACTATATTCCTCATGTTATTCCATGTTTATTCCCTTATTGGGCTTTATAGCTCACCATTTTATTATACATGTCCTCAGGTCAACCCATTCAATGCAAAGTACAATGGAATGTAGTTCTCATATAAAAATAGTTTTCAAAAAGATGTTGTGTTATATGTTTTTTGTTGTTATGTAATGTTCCTAAGCCCCAAATACACTAGACCTCTCCATCATTTATGTTGTATCAAGTGAAGTTTTTATGTAATAAATCATTTTTAAGTGTGTAAAAAAAGCAGGGTTGATATACACTACCTCTGCAAAGGTATGAAAACAGAAAATAACAAAAATTGACTAATAATTGACCCTCATACCCATCTTTAATATTCTAGACATCAAGTAATAATTGGTTGAAATATCAGTTAGTAGATTCCCAAACTAGAAAAAGTGTGTGGGATAATATATAAAAGTTATCTTCCCTAGCTCCATCATTAGAAACTACCAGGTATTTTTACATGTAATGTCTTAGGATAAAACTACTAATTAATGATATTATTAAATGTAATCCCATGTAAGAATATGTTTAACATAGCTTGCACTATTAAGTCCCACCATATTCATCTTTGTGCATCAATAATATTCACATAAAACTAAACATAAAAATACTTCTGAGTATTTAAAAAGTGTTATATACTCTCAATATGCTAAATCTAGTCCTATGAATCATATTATCCATTTTCACCATGGAATACTATTGGATTATTCTTGGTAAATTTTGAACAATGATCCACTTACCATCCAATTTTGACTATGACATTAACACCACAGTTTGGATTGTATGGATCACTAAATAAACCATTGTAGGGTCCTCTAGAGGATACACCAATTTAACTAAAATCATGACTTGACCTCCAATATTTAAAAGATCTATCTTCAAAGTAATTTTCTTTTAAACACATGACAATGACCAACTATCCATGAGAAAATTCCAAAACAATCTAAAAGATATGAATCCAAAAAAATTAGTAAAATAAATTATAAAGCATATATGAATATTATCACAAAAAGGTAAAACCTTTTTAATTGAACAATTCTGTATAAATAAACTCCACACATAGTTTATTCAATCAACCATACACACAAAAAATCTGTAGACATTGAAAATAGGTTACATTCAGAAAAAATTATATTACGTTTATTGAAATGAACCTAAATACTCAATATTTCACATAGTTAGAATTCTACAAAACCCAATGGAATCTTGAAATCAGTAATATGAGTGAGTTGGATAGGCCCCAATTCTGAAAAGACAATTGAATTCTCAACAATATTACTTATTTTTACCCATGATCGAAAACTAACATAGGAAATTAAGAAACACTTCAAGATGAGTAACCCATTTGATACCAAATTGTGGTAGACTGACCCAGGTTAACCATACCAGTCACCCAAGTCATAACATCATGGGATTGGGTAGAAAGTATTAAACAAAACTAGTCTAATATATTATAAGAAAAAGACATACAACAAGTGAAAATAGTGGAAACAATATGGGGTAAAATTGATCCAAACATGTTAAAATATAATTAAATAAAAGTCTAGGAATGAAGTCTACATGTGAACAAATTTAATCTCAAAATAATTCCAAAACTAAAAAGAAACTAAAATTGAAGCCTAAAGACTATATAATTCTTTTCCCATTATCTGAATCATGAAAAAATGGTTTACATCCACCCACAGGTACACGTAGGGTGTGGGAAATAGAGCCTAGTATGATTACACTAAAGAATATATAAATGTTATAATAATAGGAATACAAAAGTATAAAAAATTATTAAAAGAATCATTGTAATTGAAAAAAAACTAATCCCTTTTCAAAAAATCCATGAGTTTCCAAAAATTGCAATCCATGTTGCCACATCCAAAAAAAATGAAAACATAAATAAATAAAAATATATATGTGATACAAAATTCGAGAAATATACTCTCATGTAATCATTAACCAGAAAAAAAATTGAAACTACTTGCAAGGCTCTATACTGTGGGATAATACGTATTATACACTCATAAGTCAAACAAGGAATAAATTTGGATCCAAAATAACAATAAAGTTATCCATATACCATCGACATATGATAGTTTACCTCTTAGTGGTGTATCGTATAATAAGATTACAAGTTTATCCTTCTCAATGCACCATGGGTTCATACATTGAAATGTCTTCCAGTTAGTATTTTAAAATCCATACTCATATTTTTATAAAACAACTTCAAAGACAAAAATTATAATTTTGGGTTTGAAAATCACTTTTCCATTACAGATCATTGAAATCCAGTTTTCAAAGAAAACCCCCTTTTCAAATATGAAACTATACCCTTTCTAATTTAAATACATGAAGTTAAATTTCAAATTCCAATAAATTAATATGAATAAAATATAATTAAATAAATTTGAACACTTTAATAAATCAATAAGCCTCAAGATCCTAAATAACCTAATCGCCTTTGAAAAATGGGACAGGAAATGATAATATTATCATTGGTAAGTTAAGGAAATATCAAATTCTAGAAATGATTGATAAACAAATTAAATTACCAATATTTAATTTTTTTTCTAAAACCACCAATGATAGATAAATATATATGAATTCAAACATGTAGAGAAAAATTGAAAAACCATTGCTGATCAATCAGTGAAAAAATCGATCTGAATTGAATAAGGACGCTGAAAATCGCCAAGGGTAAGAGCTGTAGCGCAGAGAAGAAGGATTCCAAATAAAACGATACGTAAAACACCAACACAGAACTCTACAAACTATAACTTGAGAAATTTCATTGTTCATAATTCCATTACACATTATGAAACAGTTCCATTAAATGATACACCAAAAAACATGTCACGTCAAATTAAAAACATGATTCTTCACATTATACAATGTTTTCCCCCTTACATTGCATCAAACATTCTCAGGTTGTGTAATACCATTCACGAAATCTATCCAAAATCCAGAACACATTATGTATTCCCATTACACATCATATAACTACTGAGAGAACATCAAAAATGTCAAGGGAGGTTCTAAAAATTTTAAAAAAAATATGACTTCAACATTACTGTTATCCTCCCAATTAAAGGTCAACAACACATTCTTGACGAGAAAAACAAACTAAAAGATAATAGAATAACATACCTAATAGATATGTAATAGGGAATTATACACTTTCATAAATTTAAATAATTTGTTATATTTACATATCCTTCTTTTATGTATGGATAAGTGATTAGTTACCATTACATAGTTATATAAAAAACATGGATACCCGTACACAGAGGCCGGTTTTCCTAACACGAGGAAGGGAATACCAAGAACATACAAATTGATTAGTTTCTCAACCTTATACAATTTTGTGGGATTCCTCTTATATTGACCACTTCACATTTGGGTTAGTCTATATGAATATTACAAAAAAATACATCTACTTAAGGGTAATCCATGTGAAAAATTACATGATACCAATTATATAAATGTATGTAACATGTTACCTTTATGTTTCCACTCTTGTATAGTATTAATGATAGTAACCCTTTGAAAATTGATCTATATAAGGGTAATGAATTTATTACTTTTACACAACTGATCGGTATAAATGTTAAAACCATGGTTTCTAAAACATTTTTCTATTATATAGGGGTAATCCATTATGAAAATAAAGTATATATACATATATAATACAAAATTACTCCCTGTTGTTTAGATTTCATATTTTTTTGTTTATTTATAAAATATATTTTATGATAATCCTCTCATTTAACTATTATTTTTAAAGTTATTCTAATAAGGATATTAAAAAATAAAAAATTATTAAAACACTTTTACATGGTTTTAACTTGTATGATATATAAAACATCATAAAAATAAAAAAATAGAATAAAAATGTATTGATTTTTCTTACAATAGAGAGTTAGCTTCATCATCTACATCACATTTCGAATCGCTCATTTTTTTTATAATGATCATAATGTGGAAGCCAAAAGACATAACACCTCCATTATCACCCTATTGTAAAGTAAATCATATGATGTTCAGAAAAATTTACCTTTTGTACATGGTTTGGAAGTAACTCTATATAAAAAAGATGAAAATTATATAGATATTTGGGTACAAGATGATTCGGTTAAGTATGATGCTGTCAATTACACTACCACAACATGTTAGTGTTATATGAGCCATAAGGATTCTCCTTGGATGATCACATTGTATCTTTACATGTAAGGTATTAGTAAAAGGATATTCCGAATCATGTAACTCCTGTGTAAATAAAATCACATATATTACATATTATGAATCAACTCCATTAATGACAGTCTTTGTGTGAGAACCAATAAATGATAAATATACATAATTTTTCAAAAATCATATTTTCACTGGGCATTTAAATTATACCATCAATACAATAACGTATTGTTGGTGTGTGTGTGTGTGTGTATATATATATCACATAAACATATAAGAATTAAGGAATATTCCAATCACATAAATCAATGAAGGGGTGAAAAAAATTCTATCTATTGGTAATGGAATGAAAAACATTGAACAATAATCAATATTAGATATCAAGATATAAATAAGTAACCATGAAATTATAACATAGACTAACCAAAAAAACTTACACGGTATATGAATGATGAATACCATGCGGCTGTCTTGTAAATAAATTGATCATAATTGAAAAATGAATAATAGCAGTTGAAGAGAGAGTAATTATATTTTAATCAATTAAATGTGTCACATGAATGAGTAGAGTAAATGTTTTATAATAAACATCATAATTAAATCAATGGAAATGGATCATCAATATAGGAATGAGAGAATTTCTTAAAATATTAATGGAATGTGGGATATGAATAGAAATGAATCATAATGGCATTGTTTTCAATTCCTGTCCATATGTTTTGTTAAATTATATCATCATGTCATCATATCAATAAATATGGACAAATATTACACTATACACACACTAAATAAATATAATTTCTTGAGATTTTTCACATTAAGTAATTTATTAACGGATTATATTACTTGAATATAACTAGACAAATCATAATATTTTAGCAATTAAATATCACACATACAGATGAATTATATTATAACCTTACACATTAAAAACCCCATAAAAAAGAATAGGTTTATTATATATTTTGTATGGTATAATTTAAGTATTTTCTTGGGATAAAAGAATAAGAAGATAAAAAATATTTTTTCAAATTAAATATTTCCTTAATAAGATATTGGGTCATGGTTATAAGAAACAATTTATAAAAAGCAATCATTGAGACTATTTGGAAAATTAAGAGTTCTCTAAAATAATAAGTAGTAACATATAAATATTCTATATAAAGTATATTATTAGCTATACTTATACAAATAATGGTAAAGAAATTAAAATAAATCACATTGATTTTTAATGAACATGGTTGTCAATAGGGAGATTATATATAAAGAGTTTGGTTCAAGATTACCCTTAACATATGTCATGTTATAAATTTTCACATCTATGCTCATTGTATAATAAAATTCTATTTTTTAAAATCTAAATCAAGAAGTGTATTATTTTATCACTCTGTATTATCTTTAATAATTTGAATTTAATTGATTCTATTTTTTGTGAAAAGACAATGACTTGAAGACATATTTTCTTATAGATTACCAAAATATGAATGATTTCATGATTTAAATATATATATCGTTTATCATTTAGTTATATTATTTAATGAATAATATTAATAAGTAAATAAAATATTTTACACAATTTATACTAATTAGATATATAGGTGGTGCTATGTAAAGAATTGACAATGTCCATGAATGTGAATAAAACTGACCATCAATGAGACATGTCCAAAGTGGGTGGGAGAAAATATAATATAAATATATAAAAATAGTTTTTTAAGTATCATAATAAAAATAATATAATATATAAATTTATTTTATGTATTATTGAATGGTAGAAAATTGATATTTATTAGGAGAATAATGATGATGATAGGAAAATAGAGAAAATAAAATCAGATACAACACTTCATTGAGGATTCCATACTTTTCAAATGCCAAATTTTCTTGAGTTATATGATTTTATAACATTGCTAATTCAACTAAGTGGATTTGTTGATGTTAAATACATATATCTATGACTATGAGTATTATGTGGGATGTGATTTTCTAGAGGAAGGTATATGGAATATTTAAACAAGAGGAGAGTTGTGTTATAATGTTAAAAGATTTATTATTTTTCATTTCTGAAAATTAATTCTGAATAGCGTTGATTACCATGACATAAAATAGGTTATGATTAATCCATGAAGGGATATTTCACCTTCATTCTTGAAAAAAAACCTAATGACAACATTCATAAACATAATTAAGAGAATGAAATGAAAAATTGATTTTTATTTGATGAAAATAAAAAATTGGAATGGAAAAAACATTCATAGGGTTTTATATTCCAAATATCATTTCAAAATGAATTAATTTACTCATTAAATTAATATTTTCCTTGAGAAAAAATATTCATTAATTTTAAAGGCATTCATACATCATGATGATGTCAGAATATTTATGGTATATTTAAAAACTATATTTTCCTATTATTCACCAAAAATAATTTCCTTTACCTAATTCTAGAAAATTAAGGATAAGATATATTTATAGTCATGATTAATAAAATTTAATTGTTTACATATAATTGAAATTCAAAATTTTTAAATTTATCTACAAAAATAAAATAAAATAATGCACCAGAAATCATTTTACGTAGAATAGTATCAATTTCATTTGTCATGAGTGATTACATTTATACTCATTATTATAATCTAATTAATATATAAATTATTAATAATTATTTTAGCATTTAAAATATTTACATTTTATGATATTATAATTCTAATTAAGGGGAATTTATCTTGTAAATACATAATTGGGGAAACCGGTTTATTTTAATAATCCTCATACACTTTGATTTCAATTATATAACAATAACAATTTCAATTTTCTAAAAACTACATGATACAAAAATTCCATTTTTTTATAAATGTGAACAATAAAAAAGATGAAAATTATTATCCAATGAAAGTAATTATCATTTCACAATTTTATTTTATTATAAAATATGTCACATAAAATTTTAAATGAATGTATTCTAAATAATAGGACTTACATATAGAATATGATAAAACCCATTTTCAAATTAAATGAACAATAATATAAATTTGAACATTCAAAATAGTTTAAGATTTTTTTATAAAAATGATATTCAAATAGTCAAAATTTATTTCATATAAAATCTTATATGGAAATAACATCAGTTGTATTATGTTACAACATTGGGGTTATAAAAATAGGCATTGTACTTTAATGACCATCTTATTATAAGGAATTAATTACCAAGGTGATATGAAAATAAAACTATTAATTAATGAAATATAGATATCATATAAAACAATATCTGATAAATGAATCATTAATAAAATAAAAGATATTTTATGAAAAAATTTAATAAATAAAAATGTGTCATAATTGAATTATTATTTTGAATAAAAACATGTAACAGAATAAAAAAATTGATGACTCTGTTTATAAATAATTTTTTATTTTATATAAAATCAATAACCAATGAAATGAATTTATCACATACATATATATTTTAAGATAAAATTTTCATAAAAATGTATTCATTGGAAATTTGGGATGTTACATTCCACCTCATTATGAAATAGCATCATTCAAATTTTCGACTCATTCATAAATCCTTTTTGAGACATCCCCTGATCTAGAACATTCTCACATATCCATAAAGGGCTAGTTACGAGACCTAATGTGCACCTCCACATATTCATGAGTCTATCAGATTGTATTTGTGGTGTGATAAGTATAGTGGGGAGGCTATACCCATGGTTACAAAGATACAATAAAACATAAATGAGAAATATAAAAATAAATAAATACCCGAGTTGCAAAAATAATGGATACCATACAATACAATGGAAAAAAATGAAACTATAATTTCAAACTAATAAAAAAGGAATAATGAAATGGCGTGATTAAATATATGAAAATTTAACACTACAAATAATACAAATAAAATACTATCATACTCAAATAAAGACTCAAAAAGTACATCATCCGTAACCCCATATTAATCCCTACTCCAATCTCTTGCCCGTCCTGTATTAAAAAAATCAACCACATAGACCATACCCAAGTCCAATCATGTATGTAAATAATCTTCCCTAGTACCAAATGAAAGACCAAATAGGGTGTTATAGAAACTCATTTTCTCGACACCACTAGGTCTAAACATAAAATATCTAATAATAAGTGTATGAAATATTCCAATTATAATTAGTGTTATTTTATTAAAAAATTAAATTTATACACATAAACATAGTAAGGAAATTTCACCTAATATCTCTGAGCATTATCTCATTACAATCCCAACCATAACCATATATCCATGGTAAATCATAACCTTCTTCGGCATATTATCAAAATGACTCTTTGAATCTCTCAAAACCGTTCCATGTATAACCATATAACTAGGGTCAACATATCTTCCCCTATTCCATAAAAGAATATCTCTGAAGACGTCTTAAAACCATGAAAACTATTACAATATAAATGTGGTATAAATTACAAATATCTAGATCAAAACCCACAATATAATCATTTCTTCTTGTATCAGTTCCATGATTAATGTATAATAATTTCAGCAATTGTTAGGGCCAAGAATATAATATAAGAATTATATCAAGCATTAGTTACAACCTTACTATATAATAATTACAATAATAATTAGGGACAAATAAAACTATAAAATCTTTTTGGTATTTATTAAGGTTAATCATGGTAAATAATCATTTCAGCAGTAAATCAATATGATTCATAATAGTAAGTGTATCACAAGATCACATCTCTGGGATCAATGGTTAAATATGAAAATTATCATTTCTCAATCAGTTAAACATCTCATTTTTCATTTGGTCATAAACCCATAACATTATAATCATTTTACTAATAAAACAATGCCAAAGAGAATAAATATAAATTAATTACCCAAAACACATGTCATGATGAACAAACATCAAGATAGTAATCAATTCAATTGAAATAAATAGCTTAATCAAATAAATAGTATCCATAAGTCATGTTAATAACTAATTTGATCTAAACGGATTCAAAAGACTAATCCAATTTTTCAGACTCCTTAGGTGTCAATAATTTTTTAATGATCACAAATCATATACAGCTTGTTAATAATGTGATAATGATGTTTTAATGGTCATAAATCTTATACATTCTCTAGAAATTTATCTGTCACAAATCATGTATATATATGGTTGGTTTATTTATGTTTTAAATAAACCTATCCAATATCTTAAGAGATATGTTTGATTATTGTAAACAATTTTTAATTTGTGTCATAATGGATCTCCATAATAAATGATTATGTCGAATACATTCTATGAGCGGTTTAAGTAGGTATATATATATTTGTCTACGTCTGAGAAATTGTGAGTCTGCTACCTGTTATGTTTTTCTGGAAATTGACCTAGAGACCATGAACAAGACACCATGACCCAGACACCGTGACCCGACATTGTGACCAAACACCGTGACCAAGACACTGTGACAAGATACCATGACCCAAACACCGTGACCAGACACCATGACCAGACACTGAAACTAGTTTCGGATCTGTTGAAGTCCGTGACACTAATTCCATGATGATACACCGTTTAATTTTTCGAAAAGGACTATACATCGTTATCATAAC
The DNA here is from genome assembly GCA_963277665.1 of Viscum album. NCBI lineage: Eukaryota > Viridiplantae > Streptophyta > Magnoliopsida > Santalales > Viscaceae > Viscum > Viscum album. Next base: position 203,486,679 of record OY728128.1, read on the forward strand.
ACAAAATTTGTGCTACCAATTCCATATCGCTATAAAACAATGTCATCATAACTATCTCACCAATTAAAAGGCAAAGAAGGAGACACTATTTCCTGATGAATCCATTTCCAAGAGATGCTGTTTCCAGAAAGACTATGACACCGTTCATTAATCTGTTTTTTCATTTTAAATTAAATTTATAATGGTCATATTTGAGTCTTTTAAATGCACTGACATAATTAATATGTCTTTGTAGACATGTCACCTGATAATATGAGGTACGAGGTGCAGAATACATGCATCATGTCAGCTCCAACACATGCACTCTAAGAATAAAAAGAAAAGTGTGGCCTAGAGACAAAAGAGGTGCCTAATAACAAAGAAGCATTAAAATTCATGAGAAAAGAACCTACACATGAAACTCAATACATCTGAATAACACACGAAGCATTCTCGAATCCAAACAGCTGGGATACCATAGATCAGAATTAGTAACATCTTCGTATTACCAAATCCATGAAGAATATGAGACATATCTCACTAGAAACCAGAGCATCAAACATGTGATACTCTGTTTCTCACAAGCGGACTCGATTCTAACATCTGCTTCATCTAAGAAGTCCAGAACTACATAGATAAACACTCAGAGCACTTCTAACCTTATCTCATCATTTTTCACTGTTGTGTATTATTTTTAGCTTTTGAGAAGTGTGTGTGTCTATGTCTTTATAAAAACACACAATTCATCCTATATTAAACTAGAGGATACTAGATATCCTTACAATCACATCCTTTTACACTTGTTTACTCCAATGGATATGTGTGGAAGAAGTCCATGTGGGACCAATTAGTTTATACCCATGAAGAACTATGGAAGAGGTCGTGTGAACTAGATAATCATATGCACTATTGTTTACCCTGATCCAGTTTGTGGATCATGTTTATTAATATGAACTTCTTGGTGGATGATGATCACCAATTGGAGTGGATTAAGACTTGGTTTGAGACTGGACCAGTTGTTTTATATCTGTAGTTTTGATTAATTTAGTTTTCTCTATTTTACTGTTTACTTTAGAAATAACTAACTTTACTTTGATAGTTAATCCTGAAAACCTGTTATAATTGTTTTTCCTTATTAGAATAGCTTCAAAAGTAATGTTAATAACTAATATTAAGATTACTAAGAATTAATCAATCTTCTGAGATGTTATTTAAACAATCAAAATATCATAACCGTATTACTTTGATTAACTAGGATGTATTTATTTTTATTGGGGAACCTTTTAAGAATAATTTTTGAAATAGAAATTTTAATAGATACTCAATTCACCCCCCCACAAGAGTACTCTACACTGACTAACATTTTGTATCAAAGTATTGTTTGTTATTCCGGTTATGACTCTGTTTTTGACACTATTCAACTGTGATTTTGGTTGTACATTAATGATCTATAAGTTTCTATTAATTCTAAATTTATAGCTGTTTAAATGTATTTATTTATTATGGATTATAGAATGGAAGTTGCTGCAACAATTAGACCATAATTCTTTAATGGTACCAATTATGCCCAATGGAAAATTAAATTGAAAATACATTTATAAAGTATGTGTTTTGAAATTCAGTCTTCAATTATAGATGAGTATAAGATTCCTATTTCTGATAGAATCACTTAGGATAACCTAATCAATACTGCCTACAATAATAATTGAAAATCCATGAATGCTTTGTATTACTATTTAGAAGATGAGGAATTTAACATAATTTCTACAAATAAAAACAGACCATGAAATTTAGGATACATTGTCTATTTTAAATGAAAGAACTTCTAGTGTTAAAGAAATTAGACTTAATAATTATACTATTAAATATTATAACTTTAAAACTAAACCTAATGAATCTATTTCTAACATGTATGTCAAGTTCAACGAAATTTTCAACACAATGATTTCTGTTAGAATTGAAGTTACTACCAAAGAAAAAATTATGAGGATTATCATATGCCTACATGACAGAAGGAGAGGAACCTCTGTCCTTATTAGAAAATCATGCTACATTAGCAATTTACCAGTAATATAAATCATTGTAAAACTAATGATGTATGTAGAGGATCTGAAATTCGACAAGGAAGAGGAGGATGAACCCAAAAGATAAATTGTTTCATTTAAGACCACCACCCTGGAACACAAAGGGAAAGGGAAATTGGAAGTCTCTATAGAATGCTCCAGCAGTGAAAAATCACCACATAACAGTGATGAGGAGATGGATCAATTAGAAAAAGGTTTCAGATACTTTTCAAGAAGAAGAAATTTATTGAAAACCTAACTTCAAGGGAATATATGATCAAAAAGGATGCGGGAAGAAAGTTAATAAAATAAGTGACAAGTCTAATGATATAGCATGCTATGAATGTAAGAAAAAGGTTCATATAAATGACGTTTATCCCAAGATTATGTACCAAAAAAATATTAGGACAATAATAGAAGGTATAAAAATGTAATGAAAGATACATGTTGTGCTTCTGAGGATACTTCATGTGACTCAAAATCTTCACATAATGAACAGGCTAACAAAGGCAATATGTGTTTTTTGACAAAGACATATAATGTAATCCTGGAATCTCCTATACATGATTACTATTATTCTATAGATGAGAGTGACTATAAAAGTATTTCTAATGATGAAATTTTTGAGTGCTATAATATTCTTGAAGAGACATGAAATTAATTAAAAGATAAATACAAATCATTAACGAAACAACATGCTCTTACCTAAACCATAAAATCTAAACTTACTATAGAAAGGGATAAAAATGAACAATTACTCAAAGAAAGCAACGAAATAAATCTATATAAAGAGTAATTGAAAAAGGATCTTGAAAAGTTTACTTATTTTAAAGATACATTGGTACAAATGATAGTTAAACAGATTACTCCTAAATATACTACCGGTATTTTCTATCAACATCGTAAATGGAATATTAGAAAAACTAATTTTGTTTCAAAGTCTGGGAAATATAAAATTACTACTAATTTTGGGAAACATTCAGCTAGTTCAGATTATGATACACTCTATACTGTTTCATGCTTTTTTGGACATAATAATGTTTATTTTTCAATCACATTACATAATTCTTATGGGAAACCTATGAGGCATATGTATGTTCCTAAAGCACTAGTAACTAATATTAATGGACCCGAACAATCATGGGTACCAATGTATATTTTTATATGACTATTTTGTAGGAAAGTTGCTTAAAGAGATCCTGTAAAAGCTTATGGTACATGGAAAGTGGTTGTTCAAGACACATGATAGGATACTATTCTTGCTTCAAGAATTTAATGAAAAATGATGGTGGACATGTCACATTTAGTGACAATGCCAAAGGAAAGATCATTGTCCATTTCCAAATTGGTAACTCTAACTCAGTTTTAATTTCCAAATTACTTTTTTTTGATGGATTGAAATATAATCTGCTTAGTATTTCACAACTATGTGATGATAGATTTCATGTTAAATTTGAAAACGATTCTTTCAATGTTTCTAATTCTAAACTTGAATTAGTGTTTTCTACATTAAGAAATGAAAATGTATACTCTGTAAACATAGATTCTTTAGTATCTCAAAATTATTCATGTTTGAGTATATTTCACAATAAATCTTGGGATTGGAATAAGAGTCTAGGAAATTAAAATATTCACTACCTTAGAAAGTTAGCTAGAAAAATTTTAGTCACAGACGAACCCAAACTTGTGTTTCCAAATGATAATGTGTGTAATCCTTATCAAAAGGGAAATAAAAAAATTCCTTCAAACCAAAGAAAGAAGTGTCAAATTATCAACTTCTCGAATGGGGTTTCATGGATTTGTTTGGACCATCTAGACATTCTAGTTTAAATGGAAATCACTATTTTTCTGTTCTTGTAGATAACTTTTCAAGATATACTTTGAATTTCTTTTTGGCTCACAAAACTGATGTCTTCTCTCATTCTACCAAATATGCCAAAACTGTATAGAATCTTAGTGGACAAAGAATTAAATCCTTAATATGTGATCATGGTCGTGGGTTTGAAAATAAAGACTTTGAATCTTTTTTCTATCAAAATGGCTAGATTCATAATTTCTTTTTCCCTAGAACACGTCAATGGAATGGAGTTATAGAAAGATGAAATAGAATCTTGAAAGAGATTACTAGAACTATGCTTAGTGAATATGACTTACATATTTATTTTTGGGTTGAAGATGTAAATACAACATGATATATTATTAATAGATTGTTAATTAGACCTATTCTTAAAAGAACTCCATATGAGTTATGGAACAATATAAAAACCAAAGTTTTCTACTTCAATTATTTGGTTGCAAAGAATATATCATTAATACTAAGAACAATATTGACCAATTTTCATCCACGTATGATGAAGGGATCCTTATAAGATATTCCATCTTTAGTAAAGCCTATAGAGTGTTAAACAAAAGAAATAAACGTGTGGAATAAATTTTCCATGTCCAAGTTGATGAAATAGATCCACATGAGCCTAAGAAATATTTAGAGAACATGGATGATGATGTATTAAATCTTAACATTAATTCAAAATCATTTATCTATCCTGTAAAGAAATTTGTGAAGACATCATGTTTTATAAATTCTTCATATTCGAGTCATAATGAACCCGAAACTATTGAAGATCATGAAATAACTAGTCTTTCTTTTTCTAGAGAAGTTAGAACACTAAAGAACCATCCTTTAGGTGTTGTTGTAGGAGATTTAGATAAAAGAACTAAAAAATAGCTTCTCTTATAAATCAGGTTGAACATCAAGCCTTTCTATCACAACGTGATCCTGAAAACATTAATGATGATATCCATGAATAATTTTGGGTGATGGATATGCAAGAAGAGATTAATTAGTTTAAAAAGAAAAAATTTGGAAACTTTTTAACCGACCCAAATACACATTTACCATTGGCACTATGTGGTTGTTAAGAAATAAGGTATATGAAGTTGGTAACATAGTTAGAAATTAGGATTTGGTTGCACAAGGCTATAGTTAAGAAAAAGTAATTGACTATGAGGAAACCTTTTCACCAATAGTGAGACGTGAAGCCATCATAATTCTACTTGCTTATACTGCACATATGAATTTCAAACTATATAAAATGGATGTTAAAAGTGTATTCCAAAAAGGGTATATAACGGAGGATGTCATTGTTGAGAAACTCCCCTGTTCTTACAAATTCTAATTTTCCAAATCATGTTTCTAAATTATCAAATGATTTATATGGTTTAAAACAAGCTCCGAATGCTTGGTATGATAGATTATGTACTTTCATTATTTCCATAGGTTTTAAAAAAGGAGTAGAAGATATTACCCTTTTTATAAAACTAATTTTTAATGATGTTTTAATAGTTCAAACATATATAGATTATATTATCCTTAGATCTTTAAGAAATTATTTATGTATCGAATTTTCTAAAATGATGAAAAATGAATTTGAAATGAGTTTAATGGGTGAACTTAAATTCTTTCTCGGATTTGAAATCATTCAAAACAATGATTGTATTATTTTAAATCAAAGAAAACATAACGGAGATTTTCTAAAATGTTTTTTCTTGGATATCACTAAAAGTAGATAAAATCCAATGAGTACCACTTGTATGTTTGATATTGATGAAGAGGGAAAATCGGTTGATCAATCCACATATTTTGGAATGATTGGAAGCTTACTCTACATAACTACTAGCTAACCTGACATTATTTTTAGTGTATATATGTGTGCTCATTTTCAAGAAAAACCTAAGTAATCTCATTTAAATGATGCTAAGAAAATTTTTAAATACCTTAAGCATACACCCAATCTTGTACTATTCTATCCCAAAGGACAATGATTTAAATTAGTTAGTTATTCAAATTTTGACTTTGGTGGTATTAACTTATATAGAAAAAGCATCTCTATAACAAGTCAATTTTTAGGAAAGTCACTGGTATCATGGTGTAGTAATATACTATACTACGTTACATTATCTATTACCGAAGCTAAGTACAAATCTACTGGTAATTTTTGTGAAAATATTTTGTGGATGAAAGACACATTACTTGATTATGGATATTAATTCAGGCATGTACCTATAAATTATGACAATAAAAGTGCTATTAACATCTCAAAAAAACATGTTTCACACTCGAGGACAATACAAATTGATGTAAGATGTCACTTTATGAGTGATCAATGTAGAAAAGCTAATATCACATTGGAATTTATTAGAACTGAATATCATCTTGCTGATATATTCACTGAACCATTAAATTATGAAAGAATAGATTACATCATACATGAGTTGGTAATGAAAAATCTTAATTAGTAAGTGTACTGTTTCACAATTTATGGTTCCACAAGTTAATGTCTAAATATTACTATCTAAATCTAACAGTTCAGTAATTTTAATATCTTAAAAGTTTTTGTTTCATGTTTACGGTGTCACAGTTTATTTCACTCGGTTACTATCTGGAACATACTATATCTAACAATATGGTCACATAGATTAGAAATCACACAGTTATGGTCTCACCATGAAATCCAGTTATGGCATCACCGTAAAATCCTGTTACGATGCCATAGTAAAATTCTGTTATGGTATCACCGTAAAATTCTATTATGGTCTCACCATAAAGACACTTTATTGTTTTATTTACATATTATAACGCATATCACAGTAATTAATTATTTTATTCTTTCACTTTCCCACAATTTTAATTTTGTAATGATTGACATCCCTAAATGGAAAAAAAATAAGTTTCACTCCTTTCTTCAATAAAGCCTACTTTCTCAAACATATGCCCTCTCTCAGCCCTTCAGATTTCCCTCTCTATCTTTATCAAACCTATGTTGAATGCCCAGAATTAAATTTTTGTGATAAAAAACTCTTGAGAAGCGAAGATCAAAGATGAAGATGAAAATAACAGCAAATTTAGCACCCAAAGGTCCTTTGAATCAGATCCTGGTGAACAGAATAGTTGTACCTGAAAATGAAATTTTCCCCAAGTTGATACTGTCAAGTGGTTCTTTATAATTGAATGTACCAAAAGGGAAAGGGTGGTTGGGTTGGTTCACAAAGAAGGATAGGCCAATATACCAAAATCTAGTTGCATAGTTTTATCACTTCGTTCAATTCTCTTTTGATAGAGAATATGGTTTTGTTCTGAGAAGCTAGATCAATGGGAATAGATGAACCTTTTCTATGTGGTTATAAGATTCTTGCCTAAGTATACCACTTGAGGGTATTTTTTAGGACTACAATAGAGGTCCTCCACCTCCAAGTGAGTTATTTGTTTCATATGAAGCCTCGAGATGCTTAACTGGAAATGAAATAAAGAGAAGAGCTATAGTAGCTGGGCAAGATGGGGAACCCAGACTTTTGTTTAAGTTTTCCTTTAATCTGATCATCCCTAGAAATGATGATTTTTCTGTCCTCAAGTATCAGGATGTATTTTTTGATACATATTATGAAAAATGGACACAAGATCAACCTATGCATGTATTTTATCTTTCATATGTGTGAGTTGATAAAGAATACCTCTAAGTCGAACTCTATGTTCTACTCAAGGTTAATCTCAATTATTCTTCATGAAAAAGGGTTGGTTGGACCAGATGAAAAATTTATTAAGTAGTAAGTATTTTGAATATCAAAATTTATATTCAAGAGAATGAAAATAAGTGGGAATCCACGGTGAAAAGCATTTATGGTATATAATTACAAGGTCTATGAAATGTTAAAACTGGTTGAGCACTCTTCAAGACCTAAGGACATTCTTGATCCTAGATTGGATCCATATGAAAACATTGACTACTCTGATGAGGAAGAAGAAAAAGAGTTTGTTGAACCTACAGGGAAAACTGCCCTGGATAAGGAAGATAGAGAAACTACTCATCATGTCTTAATTCAAAAGGAAGTACCAGTCCCATAAGAGATTATTGACTTGGAAAAAGAGCCTACCTATAAATAAGAACTTGTTGATGTTGAAAGGGAAAAGGTTGTTCTAGAAGAATTTTTAGAAAAAGATATGTATCTTGAGAAAGAAGGTGCTTTTTAGGAACATTTGGAGAAACAAGTTGACCTTGAGGTTATCCCATCTACTGGAGAAAGAATGGAGTAAGCCATTCAATTAACTAGAAAGGAAATGGGTGAGGATATTTGTGATGATATCTTGGAAATTGATAAAGAATATAAATATATTATTCTTGAGAAATATGAACACGTGGAGGGGGAGCATCACCCGAATCTGGAAAGTGTTGAAGTGAAAAATCCAGTTGATTAATGCTCCATGGATACATCATATAAATTACCAATATTTTTTGATGGGATTGATTCCCAGGAAAACTCAGTTAAAGTTATATATATGTCTACTATGTTTTAATTGAAAATATTATCTTCTCTTGATGTTAAATAAATAAAGGAACCTAACCCTGTCTCATCTCATATCCCTAAACCTTCACAAGAACCTTCCATATTGTTGAGTAAGGATGGTTTTAAAGCATTTGGAACTACCATATTGGCTGGGGTTGAAAATGTCATGAATACTCAACCTGCTACTGTGACAAACTTGAGTGAAAGTGATGCTACCATGTTTTTGGAAAACATTATTTGGAATATTCAACCAAAAATGATTCATGAAGTTCAATAAGTTAGATTTGAGAAAAAACAGCTCAGTGACGAAGTGATGTCTCTCATAGGTATGGTTGAAGAAATGAAGAGAGTGCTGAACTCAATACCAAAAGCTATTTCTCTTCCTATTGAGGATGTTAGTTATCAGATTCAATAGGAATTATCCTCCTTGATTCATCCTAACCTAAGTTCATTAGAAGATAATGTGGATGAATGAAATAAGAAAATTGTTCACGAAATGGGTGAAATTGTTATTGGTAATAGAAAGTTTACTGATTAGTATAAAGGCTATCTCCAGAAAGAACTGTATCAACTTAAGTCTCTAACATCACATGTTACTACTTTTAGTGCCTCTAGAAAATCATCTCAACCCTCCTTGGACTGTGATCTGCTCAGAACAGTTGTAAAAGAAGAACTTCGGTTTGTGCTCAGTGGCTTTGAAAAAGAGTCTATATCTGTGGTTGTCAAGAACAGTGATTGATTTCTTGATTTGGGGACAATTCATTCGAGATTTACAATGATGATCAAGAGGAAATTACTAAGAAGGTAGACATTTACTTCAATAAGATTTTATCTATGCATGATATGAAAACCCATTTCAAGTACCCTGTAGGGAATCTGAAAATCCCTCCTGTCACTCATTCTTTCAAAACTCAGGTTAAAAGCATAAGGATTTCACTCCCTTTTTGGACAAGTTCATGGAGAACAATGATGACATTGAGAAAGCGATGTAGTATGGTGGTGTGATTGTTACTAACTTCATCATGCTTTTGAGGCCTTTTCTTTATGTCCATAGCACTGCTATTGTGGATCCTACAACTGCATCATTGAGACCTGGTCTACCTACATTCTCATCCACTTCCCTTGCCACAACTTCTATGTCTACCCCTAAGGCTCTGAAATAGATCAGACCTGTTACCCTTAACCAACAATTTCCTCGGTCTTCCTTCATCCACTTCTACATATTCTCCTATAGATTCTGGTGATGATACTTCAAAGGGAATATATAAGATAGATGGTGCTGAAGAAAAGTGTATACTATATTTTAATAGGGATAATTGTTATATTTTTTTTGCTTAATGTTGTAATGAAACTATTTTCTATATATAATTAATTGTGAAATCTTCATATCTATTCCCTTATTTACTTTTGTACTCTTTTTGAAAATCCCAAAAGGGGGAGAGAAATGCACTCTAACATCACACTAAGGGAGAAACAAATTCACTAAGAATAGATATCTCACTCAAAAGATTTGTGATCCTAAAAAAGGTGGATATTGTTGGACTCCTCAGGTTTTAATCATGTTTTAGTGATCAAAAATATTGTACAGCTTTTTAATCATGTGATAATCTTGTTTTAATGATCACAAATACTATACATTTTGTAAAGCTTGATCAGTATCAAATCATGTGTACAGATGGTTGGTTTCTTTATGATTTAAATAAGCATATCCAATATTTTTTGTGGTATGTTTGATTATTGTAAACAATTTTTAATTTGGGTTATAATGGATCTCCTTGATAAAGGCTTTTGTCTAATACATTCTTTGAACTATTTAAGTCAGTATACATATATTTTTCAAAGTCTAAGAAACTGTGAGTCTTCCACCGGTTATGTTTTTCTGGAAAATAAACCAGACATTGTGACCAAGACACCGTGACCAGACACCGTGACCCAGACTCCGTGACCAGACACCTTGACCAGACACCATGACCCGGACACCATGAAATGACACCATGACCCGAACACCATGAAATGACACCATGACCCAGACACCGTGACAAGACACCGTGACCAGACAATGAAACCGTTTAAAATCTGTTGATGTTTGTGACACAAGTTTTGCGATGATACATTGTTTGATGTTTGGAAAAGGTCCAGAAATTGTGATTCTAACACCACATATGTGCTATCGGTTCCTGATCATTATACTACTACGTCATCATAACTGTCTTACCACTCAAATGGAAAAGAACAAGACATTGTTTTAGGAAGACACAGTTTCCAAGAGACGCAGTTTCCAAACAGACTATGACACTGTTCTTTTATCTTTTTTACAGTTTTAAAGTTTATTTATAATGGTCATATTTGAGAATTTTAAATTAAAAAATAATAATTAACATTTCATTGTATACATGTCACCTAACAGTATGAGGTAGTTGGTATAGAATATATTAATCCTGTCAGCTCCAACACATTCACTCAAAGAATAAAAATAGAAGCTTGGCCCAGAGACAAAAGAGGCGTGCGATAATGAAGAAGCATGAGCATTCTTGAAAAAATAACCAACACATGCAACTCAATACATATGAAGAACACACGATGCATTCTAAAATCAAAAAATCTAAGATACCATTGATCAGAATTAAGAACATATTCACATTACCAACAACATGACAAACACGAGCCATATCTAACTGGAATCCAAAACATCAAAATTTTGATACTCTATTTCTCACAAGAGGACTCGATTCTAACATCTACTTCATCATAGATGTCAGGAACTGCATAGAATAACACTCATAGCTCTTCTAACCTTATCTCATCATTTTTTCTCTATTGGGTATTTTTTAGCTTTCGAGAATTATTTGTCTGTGTTTGTATAAAATCACACCCTATCTCTTGTATTAAATGGGAGGATATAAATTATCCTTCCTATCGTATCCTTTAACACTTATTTACACCCATAGATAAGTGTGGAAGTGTTCCATGTGTGACTTGTTAGTTTATACCTATGAATAACTGTGGAGGAGGTTGTGTGAGCTTAACAGTCCTGTGCACTATTGTTTACCCCGATCTGGGGTGTGGATAAAGTTTGTTAATATAAATTTCTTAGTCGCATGTGATCACCAGGTGGAGTGGATTAGGTTATGGATTTATACTAAACAACTTGTTTAATAACCACTATGTTGATTAATTTAGTTTTCTTGGTTTTACTGTATAATTTAGAAATCAATAAATTTACTTTGATAGTTAATTTTGTAAAGAATATATAATTGTTTTCTTTATTAGAATAGCTTCAATAATAATGATAATAACTGATATTAAGATTACTAAGAATTAATCAATCTTCTTCGAAGTTCTTTAAATAGGAAAACTCCCATAACTGTATTACATTGATTAACATGGATGTATTTATTTTTTTAGGGAACCTTTTAAGAATACATTTCAAATAGAAATTTTTATAGATAATTAATTCACCCCCTCTTGAGTAATCTACTCTAACCAATACAATTCATCATTTAATTAATTTATTTTCACTATATGTTATATAAATTTAATATTTCTTATACATTGAAATAAAACAGACCACTCAGTCAAGGAGTGCACCCCAACCTTTAAATAATGATCAACCAACACTTCTAGCTGGATTCATCAATATGAATCATAGTTTAGATGATAAAAAGAAGCTTCCTTGATCACAACTAACGATGATATAAAAAAGTTACTATTATTATGAGTTTAAAATGAAACTAACAGAGGAAAAATGGAGAGGATGGAAAACCTAATAAAAACAACTCACTAGGGATCATATGCCTGATCATGATTTTCGGAATCAAGAGGGACACTCTACGATTTCCTGGAAACGTCCCTAGTGATAAGAGGTGAAATATTCGTGTTAGAATGAGGATAATCATCCACACATATGATTTAAAATTGATGCTCACAATTACAAAATGATGTGAATTTCATTTACATGTCTTATATTAATATATAAAGTGATTCCCTGAAAACCAATCCAAATCAAATTAATATATAACCCATGTTTACTTTTACATGAAGTGAAATATCTAATAGATGTGTAAAATCATAACACATTCCACTAGTTCACAATATTTCTAATAAATGTTACATGTCTTGTGACATATACACAACATGTAATTTCACATCAAAATGTTCTGAACCCAAATTCTACATATAGACCTAGAAATCCTCTAAATCCATCCAAATCCTGGAAGAACATAGTAAACCAATTGAAAAAATTTATACCTCAAATCCATTAATTAAAAACAACATATATCCCTATAATTTATGTCATTTCCCCCAACAAAGGCTCCATATGTCTGAAAAGTACATAGACACCAATGCTCTAATAAAAAAATCGATGGTGGTCATACCTAGAAAAAATATATGTTCCTACAAACTCCCCAACATAAAATATCTCATACTTGAGATGTACTAAGCATCACTATGTGGTCTTAGTGAAAATGTTAATCTATTAAGCTCACTATTCAGAATCCCTCTCCCATGTATCCATGAAAACACACCCATGCTTCCTCTTTACGCGAACTAGGTGTATAGTCCTACCTTAGATATACTTCTCAATATAGTCCACAATCTGTATCATATGCTTTTAAATGGACACAGAATCACAAATATCTAAATCTAGTATATAAAACAAAATAGCAGGCTATACATAACATTTTTTAATTTTCTAAATGTGAAACACATCGTTAATATAACTATAGCGATGTTGAAGGGTTAATCGGCATGCCAATGGACCAACCATATCAACTATTTCAAAGGGACCAAAAAAACATGGTTATATATTTCCCTATTTTCTGATTCATTATTTCCCCAACCCAGGAAGCACTGGAAGGATAACATGATGGCCAATATCAAACTCTAGAGGACATATCTAATGTTAAATATAGGATTTTTTATTCCCTTAATGGTCAGTAACAACCACCTAAATAGATAAACCTTCCCAGATGTCTCCTACAGAGGACTATGTCAATAAATAATTGACTCATCCAACTCCATCCAATAATGAGGATAATAACATGACATTCCCTATAATTCCAAAATAATCAATCTGGATCAATTACAAGAATCAATTATTACATAATTACTCTATAAGTTCCATATATTATTCTGATGAGCCACATAAATTCAAAACATGGGATCAATACATATCATCTAGAACATAAATAGTCATCTCACGGTGACCTTTAGTTTGATATTGACCAGTTTTAATCAAAAGAATATATGATCGTAGAGCCTTCTGAATACCCATCCAAAATCAAGGTGTAAATCTTTGATCTATATAAAAATTGATACTCCTTGGGAAATTTTTTTTATAATATAAATTTTTCGTGTAAGGACTTCCAAATCATCAATTGTAATGGTCTCCTTAATAGATAATAAGTGGGATACCATCGTCCGTCATTCCACAACCGCTCGTATGGAATCATTCATATGGGTTGTGATGGATAATAATATCACCAAATAAAGTGTGAAATCATCCCATATCAACTCATGATTGGGAGAAGGATATAAAATCCCATCTATCCTTTTATGCTCATTATTAAACTGATGACTGGATAAATAACTCAAAACAAAGCTTTCTGCTTCCTTCCTTTTTCCTATACACCAATACATTCTATGGATATTAGGATACATCATTTTCATATCAATATGTTCCATCTATCTTGAATCACGAAACACATTCATAAGCTCCTTGGTAAATAACAGATGAACTGATACCTAATCATGAAAAACATGATAATTTATACTACCAAGATACCATCCATATGTTGGATCCCTAATACAATAGTTGTATCTTAGAAGTAATCTCCCAGATATAGATAGGTCCATTTTCTAAATCTAGTCAAGAAGAATGGGTATTATATATGTCGATATCAGGGCTGATCATTTCTAAGACTCTTAGACATCTAGGATCATGTATTCAAAAAGGCCCATCATTTTCCACACATCACAAGATTCCCATATTTTCTCTTTCTAAATCTTTTAGATTAATAAATCGGTAATGATGTTTCCCTTTCCCGATATATAATAAAACTCAATGATGAATGATAGCAGATACTCAACCCACCTCCCCTGTACAAGGTTCAGGTACCACTATGAAAATTTGTACCTAAGGACCTTGTAGTCCTTATACACAAAAAACCTCTCATCCATGAGATAAATTAAACATTATCTATGGGCCTATAACACTATTTCTAACTCTATATTGTGATTACATTGATTCCTCTCATGTTCTCTCTATTATATGAATCCCTAAGCAATAAATTGACCCTCTTATTTAAAAACATCTTTGATTATAACCCTAGATATGTCACAATACACATTATATGATATACTAGTCATAGGTCAAGTGATTATATGTGAGGATTTCATTGTGCCTTTTATCTCTTAAAAAACTTTCTCGCATGCATAAGAAAATAAAACATTGACCCACTTCTTGATCATCCTTCCAAATGGTGTAATTCTTGGATAAAATGTTGATAATAAACTATTAAACTCAAAAATATTTGGGTTTAAAAGAAATTATAGGGATTCAACCAATATACCATAGTTGTAACATTCTCTTTTCCCAATGACTCACATTAAATTATATGACATGACATAAGAAGAACACTTTATTGATCCAAAATCTCTATTTTTTTATCTTGTCATAAAGATTATTATCTCTTAATATACTCAAAAGGATTTTAATATGTTTGGGTTGATCATCTCTTAAGTAGGATTACACTATTATTTATTTATAAAACCCATAAAAAAATGGTCTAAAAAGGTGAATGATCTGATTCATCAAGACCATGAATACATATATGTGTTGGAAAGCCCAAATAACAGCACAATGAAATCATACAAGCCATGCGTAGTCATAAAATTTGTCTGAGGTTGGTCCAATGATCTCACACTTATGTGATAGTAAAATTATCTCAAATAAATTGAGGATATGATCTTATTACCTCTCAACAGATCAAAGATACAACTGATATGTAAAATGGGATACATGTCCTCGATCATCAAATGGTTCAATCTTTGATAATCCAAGGAAAAGGGAAATGTATCATCAACCCTTGGGGATATGAGAACTCAAGAACCCCAAGGAGATGTATTAGGTAATATAAACCCATAATCATCTAGGCCATCCAACAAAAATTTAACTCCCAAAGATCTTCCGGTGTAATTCTATAAGGTGGGATGAAATATGGCTGTCATTATTACACCAACTCGATCATGAACTTTTTCTCTCTCTTTGGTGGTATGTTTTAGAACATTTCAAGAACCACACCTTATAAATAGTATACAACTAGAGGAAAATAATAATGGTACATTTCACAATTATCAATAAAAATACCATCCATTTGAGCAACGACACAATCTAATCTTCATTGAATTGGTCACTCATGACCACCATAAAGATCCCACTCACTCGGATGAAAATAGATGTCTCCTTATTGTGATAGAAATGTAACTATCCACTGGTAAAATATGATATGATATAGTTATATAAATATACAACCCATATGATGAATCAATTATAAACCTATAATTTACAAAAAAAAATTGTTCCTAATAAAAAAGGTGACCACCAATCTATAGAGAATAGGCTTTGAAAGATTGATATTCATTGACAGCACTCACAATGGTATATCTATTCTTAAATCAATACTTATGAGTTCTACATGTAATAAAAAATCTTTAATAAAATGAGTAGATAAATGGGAATTTAATTATCCACTATCAAACAAATACATTAAAGTGTACATGATACCAGAATCATACAACTGACCAAGAAGGTCCTGAATCAACACTATCTTGAGTTTTATTTATAATTTGAAGCTAACTAGGACTCATACACTATGATCCATCTTAACTAACCTATAATATTTCATTTTATTGGTATGGATTTTTATATACTAGTGGACCACATCTCATGCGTTGACCAGAACATCATGTGGAACTCGAGCTACCTATTTATAAAGGAGTAGATGAGTCATTCCTATACTCTGGTACCTATCATGATCCCATTAAAAACACTAATATTTCGTTCCCATATAAAACATATTTTTTTCCCATACAAGAATAATAATAAGGCCCCCAATAGGGGTGTAATCATTGAGGTTGTTTTTGTCCAATCTAACCACACTAATAGAACATCAACATAACACAGTCTTGATATGGATTCCCACAACCATAACAACTCTTACCATTATTTACCAAAAAAAAACTATCATTGTGGTGATTCTTTCCATTATAATATTAGTTCCCATTTAGCCCTCCTAAAATAGTATGGTCACTGCTTAGGGCATCTCTTAGATTCAATTCTATGATGAGTTCCAGATTTATCACATCTAAAACACTACTCAAAATGAATATGATCATCTATTAACAGATCTCATAGATAATCCATCATTAAAACTCCCCACTATAGAAATATCATATTCTTCCAAATATGGTGAAAAGTGTGTTAGTTCAGTGAACATTTATTCTACTCCCACTAAGTCATTCCCATAACCTTCTCTTTTATAACATCTTGGAATAGAAAAGGTTCAGGAACTTCCTCTCCAATTGCTTCCAAGATAAATCCTCTTTTTACCCATCCTTATCCATAATATCCCACTAATTCATGGAAGGTCCACAAATCATATATGCAGTAAGATTCACCCTCCTATATGTGGGTGTATCAATATTACTAAATATATTCTATAGTAACTCAAACCAAAAGACATATTTTTTGGGGCCTCCTTCTCCACTGAACATAGATGGATGATGAAACATAAATTCTATCATCAACTCAAAAAAGTCTTTCTGAAAACAATATCAATTTCTATGTATCATATGACACTCAAGAAGCTTTCACGAAGCGTAACATCCTCATGATCCTTATGAGAAACAAGAAGCTATAGATCAATGATTCTAGGAGCATGATGGTTTCCACTTTCATGATTCTTAACTTGAAGAAAACAATGAAGACTTGTTTCTATATGAAAAACATGCTACATTGAGAATTTGAAATCAATAAGGTCAACCTCAATAGGTTACCACAACAGAGAATCACTGACTCCTCATCTCTCTAAACATAGATTTCAAGTATTCTAGCATGACATTTCCATTAAGTTATTTCATATATCATATATAATAGGTTTATTATATAACATTTCAAACATTAAATTATATATCAGATTGATTAAATATGACCCTATCTTGAACAATGAAATTCAATATATATTCCTCTTTCCCTATCATGATGAATTCATACTCATCTTACGCCATAATGGGTAATGAGTAAAAATCTAAATAACCAATAATAATCATAAAATAACAACCTCACACAACATGTTAACCACTTAGAGTTTAATAGAATCAACTGTAATAAGAGAATAGAATAAACAACAATCCCATCCATGGGCACTTAGATTTCAGAATGTACATGGGTTAGCTACTACCATTCCCAAAATCATTACCATGTACCGACATGTCCAAATATCCTTTATGATTTTCCCTAATATAAAAGAAATAGAAAATAAATGTTGATCCTAAAATTCCACTTTTTAACGTCACCTAATTTGGTACTATCTAACATAGCTAGAATGGGTTAGTTATGAGTCCTCAAGAGTTCCTCCCTATATGATAATGCTTTCAGACTAGTAGAAGTGTTGTGATAAGTATACTGGGGAGACTATACCACCTTGTTAAAGATTTTCAACATAGAAAAAATAATTAATATAAAAATGAATAAATATCAAGGTTACAAAAATAATGGGGACAATAATAAAAAATAGACCAATCAAATAATAAAGTCCAAATGAAATATCTACTAAATAATAATGGAGTTATGGAATAATGGGATGAGATGAAACTAAATTTCATGATAGATTTAATAAAAAATATGGACAAGAAGAATAAAATAATGGCTCAATAGTCCTTGGTGTCGATCCCTCTTTTAGTCCCATCTCCAAACTCCAAGACATCTAGTAGCAAAAAAACTACAAGTTTAATTTCCCTTGTCCAATCCAACATTGATGTAATATTCTCTAGTACCAAAAGATAGACCCATATAGGGTGTGAGTAAGACCTATTAGGTTGACACCACCATGTATACACATAAATAATGTGATAATAAGTGTATGAAACAATGAAATAAATATGTTTATCAATTAATTAAACTGTTAAATTAATACCACATCAACATAGTTTTGAACAATGATAGAATATATCTTAGCATGTCTCAAAACCATGAATACCATGAATATATATTAATGGTAAAACATGACTAACTTCGGAGTCATACTAGAATGTATTTGAGCATGTCTCACAGCCTTATAAAACATGACGGTATAACATTGGAAAACATAGCCTACCTCATGACATGATAGAATGACTCTGAGAAGGTATCGAAAACATTCCAACCATTACCAAATAACATGATATAAATCACAAAAATCTCGGTCAAAACCTTCTATATGAGCATTTTAAAATATATCAAGGCCAAGCCAGATATTTAAGAATTTAATCATGTGTCAAGGCCAAGCCTAGTATATTACCATTGTAGTAAGAATCAAGGACACGACCAATATATATGAATTACAACAAGTATAAAAACCAATCCTTCTTTATAAGCATTTTATCAATTAATCCGTGGTAACATCAATATATAATCAATTTAGAAATATATCACATTAGCTCATAAATATATGTATATCATAATATCTCATAATAAGGATTAATAATTAATTATAGAAATAACCATTTATCTTTCAATTTCAATTTCTTTTTACCATTTGGTAATAAACCAAAAAACATTCCAACATTGAGAATAATAAAATAAAATTCCTAATTAATATATAACAATAAGTCACCCAAAACAAATCTTATGCTAACACACATTAAGACATTAATCAATTCATTTGAAATCAAAAGATCAATCACCAGAATGGTATTCATAATCTAGGTTAAAAAATAATTGGATTTTATCGGATTCTGAAGAATAATCTATATTTTCATATAATTTATTTATGAGAATGATTTTCTGGTTCAATTTCAGTGTTTCACATTTATTTCAATTAAATATACCATAGTGTTGTGTTTTAGACCACCTACCTTCAGCTTAAAATCAACCAATGCTTCTAAAAGATTTTTCAAATGAGAAAGAAGGAAAATATGATCCCAAGTGGTATCTTGGATCAAAAATAACGATGATCAAAACCAATTATGAATAATGTCAAGTTATTACACTGTAACATCTTTAGAACATACATAGATGAGGAAAAAACTAAATATAATGACCTACCAATGATTCAATATGTGATTCGAACATTCAAAATCAAGAGTGGTACTCCAAAATTTCAAGGTAACTACACCATTGTTGAGAGGTGAAATCTTCCCAAGAGAATAAGGAAAAATCATCTTTATAATCCATTGAAAATCGATGATCGTGATAAATAAATAGTGTGTAATTAATTTACACAACATGAATTTCTCTTTAAAGGGATATATAGAAAACACATCACCATATATTCATATTTAAAATTATTTTAATTTCAACTGACTAGAAGGGTTTACATGAAGTGTAATAACTTCACCCCTATATTGTTTCCTGAAATGTCCAGTTATAGTCACACATCATGTAATCTCCTAGAAGACTGGTTTGAGAAAACATTCTACATAATGAATCAGACCACATCCAAATCCTTCCAAATAATGATAAACCTTCTAAACCCATCTAAAACATTTATAAGAAGACACCTTTAATTCTAAGAAACATATATCACGAGTCATTTGGTTAGTTTCCACAACAAAGGCTCTCTATCTATGAACAATAATTGTCCACCAATGCTCAAAAAAACTCATATATGGTCATAACTGGAAAAATTTGAGATCTTACACTTATTTTTAATATTTTAAAGAACCTCATTAATAATCAAAAATGTTATATTAAACATTATATATATTATTATAAAAAATTAACAAATGGAAAATTTTAATATTATGTGATTTTAGTAGTTCTACTGATCCTATAAATGAAGAGAAACAAGTTATTTTAATGACGGTTAATTAAATAATACTCAAAATGATAATTATTTAATATAACCATGATCTAATGTTAAATGAATTTTTATTTGAAAAAATATCATCTTATGAATTAAGAGAAATTATTACCCACTTTAGAAATGGAAATTAAAATTTATTTCAGCAACCAATCCAAAAATTTTATGTTTTGTTTCATTAAAGAATAAGAATATATTACACCATGAAGCTAGGTATTGTAATCATACAATAATAAAAATCATAATTATTATCCTTCTATATATTGACGGAATCATTTTTAATATGTGATATCACTCAAGGAAATATATAAAAGAATGGTTCAGCGAAAATCATTGTGAGGGTAAAGGATTTAAAACATAGGAAACATTATCAATAAGAGATACCGAGATGTCAAGTAATAATGATTTAATTAAAACATGGTGTATTAATATATCTGGGTGTGGTATGTGGTTGCAGATTATAATGTGGTCATCAAGTGAAGTGATAGATCATAATAAACGAATGAGTTATCACAATAGAACATTAACAGTTTATATTTCAATCATAAGAATGTGGGATATAAATGAATATAGTACATGAGTGAGAATTATCAACACAATCATAGCATAATCAAAGGTTAATCATCATAGGAGAGATGATTGATTTGAAAGATACATCAAATTTGGAAGATGGATAATAATTAAATAAGATTTTTTTTTACAAATCCCATTTATATGTAATAAATAATGATTAAATCATCATTATATATAACATTTCTGTACAAATCATCATTTCATACAATTTGAACAAATATTGAATCATATTCACACATAATACAAATACTCTAATGATATATATCATATTAATCATTAAATAAGAGGGATATATAATTTCAAGCCCACTCATCACATTAATATTTGTAGATTATACTTCATGAAACATGGAAATAAAATATATAAAATCAATACATTATAAATAAACCCATTAAAAATAATGGGTTTTTATATATGGAGTAAAGAGTATTTCATGGTATTACCATAATGCTTCCAAAAATTATGAGTGAAAAAATAACTGTTATCAATATATATTATCATAAAATGATCATTATTAATGGTGGGAAGAGAAAAATTTTATATAGGAAACCAAAATATGTTTTATAACATAAATACTCTTTGAAAATATTTTTTATGTCTCTTATAATTCTTCTTAACAATGTAGAATCTTGAATACCCCATTAAAACACAGAAAAAACTGTGTGAAATGAATTTTGTATGGATTTTACATAATCATGTTATAAATCATATGAAATAGGTTGTTAAAAAAATGGAATAATTTTGTAAAATATTCCCTCATACCATTTTTCTCATTATATTTCATCACATTTGTTGATTATATAAAAAAATATGTTTGATATATCCTTAATATAGATGTGAATTTATTTTTTTTTCATTCATGATCATCTATAACCATTGGAATTTATTCGTTACAATTTTTTTTGAAATGGGGTTTCCCTAATAGAATCATTTAATTTTTGTTATAGGATTTAATTTTAATATCATGTGTTTTCTTTTATAAATTATAATTTTGTAAAATTATTTTCAGAAACTTATAATTCATTAAAATAAATTTATAGTACATAATATACAATAAATATCCCTATAAGTGGTTATAAGTAATGTATTGACAAAATCCTCATATGTGGATGAAACTAACCACTAACAAGACATGTTAAAGATTAGAGGGGGTGTGTGTATACTAGAAAAGTATAAAAAATATAATAAAAAAAAATAAAAAAATTAATATTATATACTTATAATTGAAATTTTTTAGAAAGGTATAAAAATGTAAATTTTTGGGGTGATATAATGAACAAAAAAAGTAAAATTATTCCACATATTTTACGGGATTTTGATAATTAATTTCACAAAAAATAATTTAAGAACCAATATGATAGGTGTGTTTAGTGACTAGCTACCAAATTAGCTCATCTTATGAAACTCGTGACCATCTATTTATGAATACTGATACTAGACAATATTTTAGACATATCATTAGTACGAATCATACTCAAAACATAAGGAAATTACAAAATAATCACGTGATCTAAAATTCTCAATAACAGATGAAAATACATTTTATAAAGGATGTGTTTAGAAAAATAATTATAAAACATGAGTATAAGGTAAATACCAGAACATCATGAGTCGTAATAAAATGAACTGATTTGGATTCAATATACATGGAATATGATCATAAATCTAGAAAACATCAATATTGATTCACAATACATATAATATTAAATATATGAATGTTACATAAAAATAGATTCGTGAGAGAATAATATAATAAAAACATCCATGGATTGTTCTATAAATATTATCATAGGGAAAAATTACTTTTATGGCCCAAAAAATTAGTTAAAATTCTTATGAGAAACTAAAAGGTACTTGAAAATACAAATATAAAATTATATAAAATCCAAAACAAATCAATTGATGGATATATTTTACAAAAAAATGATCATCCGTACATATGTGGTCCAAAATAATCCATCACATAAAAAATCATAAAGAGACCATGAAAATAAAAACGGGTTATATAAAACATCATAACAGAATAAAATAACATCATGAATTTAGTCTATTGATACCAAAAACGTAGTTACCCAAAGTAATCACATAATTGGAAAAAAACTAGGTATAAACATAAAACTTATATGTCTTGGAGAAATAATTTTTACTAGTCCTTTTTCAAATAGACACCACTCTTTTTTAAAATTGAAAATAAAACTATTTATGGAAAGAGATTTGGATAAAAATATATCTTTAATTAGTAATAAATTACATAAAAACATTTCAAATAGAAACTATTAGAAGAAATATGTTAAAATATAAAATTATATGAATTAATAAAATGTGTTTGAGTTACCAAGTATATTACATTTAACGATGATTTCAGTGAAAGTGATTTAACATTCGGTATAATAAGTATAAATATATTAATTACCTATTTCATAACCTTATTCATGTATATTTAAATTTATATACTTCATTAAAATAATTTACCCTTGTATAATATATATTAACAATCTCCTTCCAACAACTAGTGATAATAATCATGATATTCTTAAAATATATTCCTAAAAGATATGTCAATATTTGTTCTTAACTAAATGTTTACCATTTAAAAACCATTAAGGTCAAAATAATATATGTTTTGTAAAAAACTATAATTTTATAATTATATTAAATTTTAATTTCGGTTACACCCCATGAGATTGTGAAGGGTGATGAATTAGTTTTAGGATATTTTTTGATATCAACAAATAACATTATAGGGAATATAACAAGTTTTTACACATAAGACCTAATATTAATGATATATATCTATTAAATATATCATATATAAATATAAAATATAAACTAAAATGATCTATTAAGGTGGTAATGAAAAAATGAATCATTATATAGAGTTATTATTTCTTTGTATGCTTGGATGATTATTACATTTTTTTAAAGGAGGAAGAAATTATTAACATATTTTTTCATTTTACATTAATAAATATGATATATATATTATAATTATTTATTTTTTTCTCCTTTTAGACTAAACATTTTTGGTGGTGAGGGAAAATGTAACACGCTTCTTTTTGGTGTTGGTAGTATGCACATATGCACGATTTAGGTTTTTCTTTCCCTTAATAGAAAAGGTAATGATTTATAATTAATGTACCACATTTATAATAATAGAAAAATATATAATAAATACTACTTAAAGTATTTTAGTTTCTTCTATATGAATTTTACGATGATTACGTTCGCATAATGAAATAAAAATGGTAAACGACTGGTTATAAATTTATATCCCACTTCTTGGATTATATGCTTTGAAAATAGTGTTTACCCTTGGTAGAATGGTCTCTTCAGAAAATTAAAATCTTTTAAAGGTGACTTGGATTATTTTGGAGAGTATTTATTATTGATTGTTTAAAATAATATGAGATTTTTTTTATGGGTTTTTGAGGAGAGGAATGCCCCATTTATAAGTGAAGAGGGATGTAATTTTTTAAAATACATAATAATTTTTAAGAATTTTAATTCACTCATAGAAATGAAGAATAGTAATTGAAAAAATTTACATTGTGAAGGTTATACAGTCGAACATGTGATAAAATTCCCATTCCTACACATTTTTTAATTTTTTCTCTCATTCCACCTTTGTAAAAAAATTAGGATACCTTTTGATTTTTATTGACGTGGCATGTTTCTACAAAATATATATATCATATATTATTGAAAATAAAATGGTAATTATTACCTAATATATATATAATGATTCAAAATCCTGAATACATTTCATTATTTTAATTATCTATAATATTCCATGAAAATTTAAAAATGAAATCTGACTAATTTATTATAAACAATTTTTTTTTAAAAACATAACTTATGTTCAACAATATCAAATATGGGATTATGAATTAAAACCAATTTTTCTTAAATATTATTTCCCTATACTAAATCCATATGTGGTATTATAGCAAGGTTTTTGAAATTAATTTTTTTAATTATTTGTTAATAATATAACAATATGAATGTTATCTGTAAAAAACCATATTTTTCACAGTTCAAAAAAAAAAATTCAACCTTTCATAAAAATATAATCCATGATATCATCTTAATATCATTATGATAAGATAAAATTTTAAAAAATATATTTATTTATTTTTTAAAATTTATAAATTTTACATTAACATATATTCAAAAATATTTTGAATTTTATTTATAATTCCATTTTATACATAATATAATTTTTTCTAAAAGTATATATTATAATAAAAACATAAAGAAATATAAATTTTATAAAATAAATTTTAAGTATAGACTGATTTTATTATCCTCTTAGATACTATTATTGAAACAATATTAAAAGATAAATTTATTTCATATATTGGTTATAAGTGTTTAAATCGGTTATTCAAAAGTTACCATTTAAAGGAAAAAATTTATCTTCATAAATGTGGTTGTGGTCAGTTAAGGTTTTTTGTTCCATTTAGAGAAATATATTGAACATATATCGTAATTAAAGGGAAAACTATTACTAAATCCTATTTCATTACATTATAACCAACATAAAATGAATTTTTTCCTAAAAAATTTATTTATTTGAGGAAAATAATTAAAGTAAATTTTTCTTCATGGCATCAAAAAGATCCCATGAGGCATCCTCTTAATTTTGGTTCCTCTAATGGACTTTGACTATATGTTTTTTCATGACCAATAACACATTTCCCCTATAATCTCAAATCTATATGGGTTATTACAAATATGAGAGAAAAATATCTATTTTCAGGGATTTCAAACTAATTACATTTGAATGTTATCATATATACTTTCAAAAAAGCAATATATTGAACACATCATATAGTGGGAATAGGTTTTGAGGAAATATTTTGAGATAGATACAACCACAATAAGTCAAAAAATATCAATGTGACTGATATACTTAGGTCTTAGCCTCACTTTCTTCCAAATTATCATATCATGCATCCATGAAGATATCTATAGGAACACCTTGTCACAAACATCAAACTTTAGATAAAATTGATGATTATTTTCATAACACATCGATAAAAAATTTTTCACATTAACACACTGGTAAATTGATTGAATATTCTCCATTATTTCCTAGTCAATTTTATAACCTATTAGATTCCTTTCATAAAAATCATCTGAAGATGTTATTATTTGGAATATCTTCCCATATATAGCCTCATATGCTGACATCTGTATTCTATAATGGAAAAAATTAAAAATCACAACTCTACTAGGGGTGGGGTTGATCCAAAATTACTTGATAGCCTATTTACTAGGATCATAATGACTCTCATGTTTTTGGAGGGTCCTCTTATAATAAAGATCAATCAGAGGGTGTTAAGTATCATTAAAACTCATTTATCTCTTAAAAAAATTGTTATGAAATCTTCAAAACCTTGAGGTAGACATCATATCTCGATTAGATACTATAGATAGTGGTACCCCCATACAACTATACTACCTCCCAAATGTACATCATTGAGTGTTGGTCAATAAAAAATTATTATTTGGTGGCTATAAAAAAATATTACAATGAATGGTCAATATACTATCCCAAATTTTCTATATATTGCTTTTAAATATTATATAGAATTAATTTTAGATCAGGCATTATGATGGTGTGTGATTTTGTGGCCCAGAGTGCTTAAAATAAATCAATGAAATTAATTAAAATGTTTAAATAGCGTGTGTGAGAAATTTTCTTGAAAAAGTGGGAAAAAATTTAAATGGGTGCCCAGATAAGAAATCTGATGGCACCGCTATGTTCAGATTAGAAACATTACCTTGTATGAGGCCTAACATCGATCACTATGGGTCAGTTGAAAAAGTTAATTTTTGGATGTTTAAATGAAATAATATAAATTAAAAATTATGTTTTAACTAAGTAGCTACGTGTTTTATGGTTTCAAATGTGTAGGTGCCTAGGGTTAGTTTCATAAAACTGGAAACCTCCCCAAGATACTCTACAGCATTGGATAGGAGACACCCTTGGATAACTCTCAATGAATAGCAACGAACGAAAACATGAGGATCGTTGCACAGCAAGATCAGATATCACTGACCATGGAAAAAATCCACCCTTCATTGATGATCAAGGTAGGAGTGGTTATTTCAAATATTTTTTTCTTCATTACTATATTTAAATGTGGACTGTGGATCAACCATGTAACACCGCATGATTTCATAGTACGTTATCTCTTTAAAATAAATCAATAGCTTGCACTACATGCAACACTGAGTTCAAGAGCACCTCGACTTACCAAACTAGCTGTTCAAAAACCATTTATGAATAGTATTTAATGCATTTATAAATTTTATAAAGTGCATATAATTTTACAATCCATATTATGTGTTTCTTAGACATAATATAAGAACAAATTCATTTTTTTAGATAAAAGAAGTATTTTTCAAAAAATGAAATTTTGTTTCCATTTAATGGTGAACCCTTTCTAAATAAAATATTTTACACTTTTATATATTAAATTTAATGAAATTAAATTCTTCTTTAGAATCAGGACAAAAAAAATTTAGTTTGGATAAATTTTTGGTACTTTTCGGATAAAAGTCATATTTTGATGAATACTGAAAAATACTAAATTTTAATTGAATTTTTTTAATCAATATTATTTATAGTGTAAAATTGTGAATTTCAGTGGTTTTGAATTATAATTAGATTATATTTTTATCATTTAATATAATTTAGGTCATTGGATGTATGTTGACATTTAAATTGTACATAAACACATGTCTGACTTTTGATAGTTTTTACTTCTTAAAAACCCACTTCCAGGTTTTGACAACAGGAATTAGTTTTAAATTAATTAATAATAATAATGTGTTCTTAATATGGTAAAATTGACATTATTTTTGGATTCAAAATATCAAAATTACCTTTGAGTGAATTTTTGGTATTTTTATTGAAACTTTCAATTATTGATAAATAGTGAAAACCACTTTATTGTTGTCTAAAACTGACATTTATAACAATAATTATTATTTTTATTTAAATTAATTTTAATTTAAAAATATATACAAAATACCTATATTATTTCAATGTAATTTATTGGAGTCATTTTATAATAATATTAGATGTATAAAATTTTATTTAAAATTTTTGACGTCTTTTACCCACCTTTTATGCACTTTTGCAAATTTGCATAAAATGCAATTTTACCGCTTCTATGAATTATATTTCAAAACATAGAGAGACAAAGTTAAAATTATTAAGTAAAATTTTGTTCAATAGGATGAAAATAAATTTTGGGGAATAGAAACCTTTGAATTTTATTTACCACGGTTAAAACTAAATAGGGTAATTAAAGGTAAAAATGATAATATAATTACCCTAAAACATGTCCTCATTATATTGGATAAGTGTCTTATGACCAAAATATGATTTATGAATAAAATATAGTCATTTTGGTATATTTTTATTAGATTAAGACATTTGTTATTAATTTACTCAAAGAAGACTTAAAGTGTTAAATTCAATGTTTAATAACTAACCCATTTTTAATATAGGGTTTTACATAATATATATTGACAATAAATATTCAATAAAAATAAAAAAATATTTCATACATTATGGTATTTTATTTATAATGTTTATACATTAAATAATTTAATTTATTTATGACAAAATGATGATGTAGTAATTATCTTATTAATGAATTATCAAAATATTTGATATTATAAATATTAAAATAAATTTAAATTGAGACATGATGCATTAAAATAATATTATAGGTTAATATGACATGTTAGGTTTGATTTAATGTATTTCTCTCAAAGCAATCATGTTTTTTTACTTTCACAAAAACCAGATACTAAATAGTTTCAAAATTGACATAAATGAGTTTTTAAAAGAAATGTTATATTATTAAATGATATAATATTCATAAAAATATAATGTTTTTCCAAAGGACATATATAATGATATATATGTCATTATTGAACAAATTAAGGTTATCCTGGTATTTTATAGTTTGTTTATTAACTCTGTAATATAAAAATACAAAAACACATTATAAAAGTTAAACTATTTAAATAATAGTTAAATCTAAACGATAAGGTTAATATGGTGACCTAAACATGAATAAAACCTATATGTTGAGATTATTTCGACCCATACCCACCTTATCCTAGATATTTATCCATTTTGTTCCATTATAAATCGAAAATTATTTTATAATAAAATAATATTTCAATCTTTTCCTAAAGTGACCCTTACCTCTCTAATAAAAGGCTACTTTTCCTTCTCTCAAAATCACAACTCCAAATCCATTTTTCTCGCCCCACCCCTACTCAAATATCCTCCCAACTACCCTCACTTGATCCTAGAGGCCTTAATTTTATCATAATCCAACCTAAGGATCCCTTTTCATCAAATCAAAAGGAAGAACCCAAAGAAGAGGTAATTACATCATCACCTCTTTCAAAGTTCTTTTCTTCTTCAAATTATTCTTTCTTTGATTTTTTCCATAATAAAATAATAAATCTAGTAAAATCTACATTCTGATATGTTATTATAAAAATTTTATAACCATATTCATTATTATATCCATCCTATGAATGAAAATTTCACCAAATGTGTCAATGTACGGTTTACCGTCTCCACGTCATGGTGTAGTTTGTTATTCAACACTTCATTATTTGAAAGGGTATAATAATGAGTATAATTTATTTAAATAATAAATATAACATGTTAATTATTTTTTTATATATAATATAACATCAAATTACATACTATTTCACCATCTATAGAATGATATCGTCGCTCGTGCATACGTACAGCTTACCATCTCCACGACGCGATGAGATTAATTTCCACATTCACCATTCATCAATGATTATAAAAATATATATTATTAATGATTATATAATACATGAAATAACAATTCTAATGGATATATATATATATATATCATTATATATATCTCATTCACTTACTTTGGTTCAACACGATATGAAAACAGAAACAAAATTTATGTGTATGTACGACCCACCGTCTCCATAAAAGGAGTTTTCCATTTAATATATCTATATATTAAAAATATTTATATTCATTATATATATGATACATAAATAATTTCTTTTATTCTGGACATAATTAAATCATGATATAGGTGATAAGATCATAAATAACAAGTCCAAACATGTACGATAGAGAAAGAAATTATTACCCGAAATATTATTTTACCATAGAAATTTTTATTAAATGGGTAGTATAAAGACAAAAATAAATAATGTTTGATATCTTAAATATAAATATTGTTCTGGTATAATTTAATAGCATACTATGATCATTATATAGGAGGTTAAACGTACACTTGCCCAAAGTAAGGTACAATGTAAGGATTATTTTCTTCAATCACATTATTATCTGAGATTGTTTATATCTAAGTCTCTATAGGGAAATAGTTATCATATATGTCCATGTATAATTAAAATGTTTTAAAAGGGAATATTTTATGTTTTTATGGAAGGTACTCTTTAACTAGATAACCAATTTGAATGTTTTTAAATTTTTATTTTTCTAAATCTTTTAAGTAATGTCCATGTTTTCAAAATGATTTTAATGATTTATTTATATAGACTTGATTGTTTAAAAGTATTAATTTCATTAAAAAGCTTCAATGTGGTATGGGACAATTTGATTCAAAATTATCTTTCAAATGATTTTATTTATAAAAATTTCAACTTTTAAATGATTTAATGAAGTGGGATATCTATCTCAAAGAGGTTTGTTGATTATATTCAAATATATCCACATCCTTTTTTGGATATTATTCTTGATTGAGGTTGACTTACTATAATAAAATATTCTATATTTTATTGAATGAGTTATGAAATGTTTTATTGTGTATGTTCTATTTTCATACCATTCATGGTCTATAGTTAAAGTATTAATATTTCATATGCTAGCCTTAATATGAATTTTTATGTTATGTTTCAACCGTTTCCTTTGTGGAATGCATTTAACTTTGTAAGTGAATGGTGGATCCTGCTATAGCTCCTCGATGCATCGGTTGGTCTCATGATACATACAAGTGTCTTGGAATATGGTCTCGACAAAATCATTATTTTAAGTCTTGGAGTGACGCCTTGACTATGTGGTTCTGATGTTGGCATTATGTATTCCATCATTATAAAACTAGCTATTGATATTACATGTTATTATTCGACTAGTATAATATCCATGTGAAAAAGTATATGTCATTATTTGATTTATCTTTTCCATATTATGCTGAAGTTTATGTTTAAAAGGATTTTGTTTTAGTATTGTACATTTTTTTAAATGTTTATGATTATTTATGATAGTTTCCTCTATATTATTATCCTTACTATTCATCTGATCTCACCCCTTTTTTATGTTTTATTTTTCCTCAGATGAGAAGAAGTGTGTTGTGATTGATATGAAGGGTTAAGCTACGGAAATAGTGGCGTTCTCAAAGGATTATCTTGGTTGTGTTTTATTTTAGAAATTGCAATGTAACATTCATATATTTAATATATTTTCCTAGACTACTAAACAAATCGTTCCTTTGGGACATGATTCCTTGTAATCATGTTAATTTATTTAAATAATGCACCGACATTGGGTAACTGCGGTCATGGTGTTACAGTTGGTATCAGATATATTTTAGAAACATCCTTGGAAATTTATTTTGATAACTCTGATTTTCAAACCTTACCATAAGATATACTTCGTGGATTAGTGTAGAATAACTTCCTAGATTTTTGGTAATGTTAAGATTTTATAAATTATCCAAAAAATGCATCCATGTATAGATATGACATGGTAGAGGCGGCTCTGGAATAGATGTACCTAGTAGTCAAAAATCTGAAATAGAGTTTCAGGCTTGACCATTGGTATCCTGGTACACAACAACAGACCTTGTTGAACTCATGGTTACAACACTCTCGGGGGATATTCTTGGGATAATTCACATTTTATTTACAAACCATTATAAAGGATTTATGAGTAAATACCTTCTCAATGAAAACTGTTTTTTATGATTATTGATTATATGCTTTATCTGTGCAATTTAAGTTTGGTATTTTATAAGTTTGTAATTATTCATTGTGATTCCTAAAATAACATAGTGTATACCATTGTTTAGAAATGGTGCCCAGTAGAAGGAATGAGAACTCCAGTAATATGCATGATCCAAAAAGTAAGAAGGATCATATCTTTCATGGTCTTAAGCCAACATTTAGAAGGTAAATATTCTCCCACGTACTCTCATTATATGAAGAAATAATATCATGTGTTAATATGAAATGTAATGAATTCTATGAGATCAATGGTTTGAAGGTAAGATATAGAATAAAAGGATGGTTTATAGAAAGATAGATAAATGGAATAAGGGAAAGTGGGATTTTCCCATTTGTGATTATTGTGGAAAGAATCACCTTGGTAAATTCTTGAAGGGAAAGGAAGTTTGTAATAAGTGTGGAGAAAAAGGACACCAAGTACATGATTGAAAGAGGTAAGAAAAATGTTTCAAATATAATATTCTTCATCTTCAAGGAGTTGGGACAATATGCAAATCAATGTCCCAATCATCGGAGTATACTGCAAATGATGTTGTTGGATAATAATCAAGTTATGATACTACAATAGATGAAGTAGAATGACTACTGTTCTTATGTTGATATTAATGAATTATGTCATTTTAGTGTTGTATTAATGATGTATTGGTTATAAGAATTATGGAGTATATAAGGTTTGTACTGTAGTACTATTTCCTAAAGGATTTGAGATTCAGTGGTACAAAGAAAAGTGAATCAATAGTAAGTTAAACTTTTTTAAAAATTCATGGTTAAAGGAAGGATAAAATTTAATATGGTCTTGATACTGAGGTATTGATTTTGGAATAATAAATGATTGATTTGGATAAATTATATTGGATATTATTGACTACCTTGAAACTAATTAATATTTTTGTATTCCATGATTGTTGGAGATAACAATATTTTTTGATTTAAGGAGTATATACATTATTCTATGTTTTACAGAATGAATAAGGAAGTACATGCCTATTAAAATATGGTTTTTTGGTAATTCAATTTATTATCACATTTTAAGAGAATACATAATGAAGTTATTCACATGTATAATATGTGACACTCTTTATAAATTTTGGACAGTGAGTTCGTATAGAAGTATTATGGATAAGTCTAATGATTGGAATAGATTAAGTTTGACATCGGATACTATTGTTAAGGTTAAATAATTTCTTAATATTATTTTTGGATTGTTATAAAAATGAAAACCCAGAGGTCGGGTGACAACTCGTCGCCTCCGGCAAGTCTGTGAGAGTTGAACCCTCAACCGAAGGGTGAAATTTGTTCATCACCGACCACTTGCTTACGTGACATATTGGATTGTATAATGTTGTTTTTTATGGTCTGATAAATGAATTATAAAATCATTTTTTAACCCTATACGATTAAGATAAATAGAATAATTTTTAGTTCTATTATCTTCTTGGAGTGAAAGATGAGTTTGTGGTGGAAATTAATTACTTGATGGAACTCTACTTTTCAAGTAATTTTTTTCTTATTATATGAATAAATTAATACTTAAACATTATTGAAAGGATATTAATACCAAAAATGTGTTATCCTAATACCTTATGTTTTGATGAACAAATAATATTTTATATCATCATAGATTTATGGATTTGGGCCCCTCAATGTTCTATTTATTGATCACTTATTTGTGATTGATGACCCCAATCACTCCCTATAAATATTTTCATTTTTCATCCAATTATGTGTCTAAAATTTTCAAAAATGTTCTCCTATTAAAAATCAAAATTTTGTGGTGACTTTTTCGTTTCCCTTTCCCTCTTATTAAGAATAATTATAATTAACCCTATTTCTGATGTTGGTTTTCAACCATGGTATTTTCTATTTTTAACATTTTATTTTCAAAAAACAATTTAAGATTGTGAGGATGCAATTTATTGAAGGAGGGTAGAATATAACACCCCAGGATTTCATTGTACATTATCTCATTAATGTAATTCAAAAGCTTGCGTTACAGGAAACACTGAGTTCGATTAGACCACAACTTACCAAACGAGCCATTCAAAAATAAATTATGAATAGTATTAACTGAATTTTTAAATTTAATAAACTCTATATAATTTTTGAATCCATATTATGTCTTTCGTAGAAATAATATATGATCAAATTCATTTTTTCCAGATAAAAGAAGTATTTTTCAAAAAATGCTATTTTACCTCCTTTTAATGGAGTTACATTTTTAAATATAATATTTGACACTTTTTTATATTAAATTTACTGAAATTAAATTCTAATTTAGAATTAGGATATACAAATTTAGTTTGGATAAATTTTTGGTAGTTTTCTAATAATATTCTTATTTTGATGAATAGTGAAAAATACAAAATTTTAATTGAAAACAACTTTTTTAATTGAAATAATTTATAATGTTAAATTACAAATTTGAGTGGTTTTAAGGTATAATTATGTTATATTTTTATCATTTAATATAATGTAGGTCATTGGATGTAAATTCACATTTAAATTGTACATAAACACATGTCAATTTTTTTGGTAGTTTTTACTTCTTAAAAACCCACTTCCCTGTTTTGAAAACCGGAATTAATTTTAAATTAATTAATGAAACTCATTTGTTTTTAATTTGTTAAAACTATCATCATTTTTGGATTCGGAATATCAAAATTAACTTACAGTGAATTTTAGGTATTTTTCTGAAAACATTCAATTTTTGATAAATTGTGAAAAACACCGTGTTATTGTTTAGAACTCAATTTTATTTAAATAAATATTATTTTTATCTAAATTTATTTTAAAGTGAAAATAGATACATAATACCTATATTAGTTCAATGTAATTAATTGGAGTCATTTTATAATAATGTTAGATGTATAAAATTTTGTTGAATTTTTTAACGTCTTTTACCCATCTTCGAGGAACATTGGCAAATTTTCATATTATGTAATTTTACCACTTTTGTGAATTTAATTTCAAAAATTCGAGAGACTTGATTGATATTAGTATGTATAATGTGGTTCATTAGGATGAAAATATTTTTTTAGCGAATAGTAACTTTTGAATTTTATTTACCACGGTTAAAAGTAAATAGGGTAATTAAAGATAAAAATGATATTGTAATTATCCTAACACATGTCCTAATTCTATTGGATAAGTTTATTTTGACCAAAATAAAAATTAAGAATATAATATTTTCCTTTTGGTCCACTTGGATTAGATTAGGAAATTTATTATTATTTTATTTAAGGAAGAGTTAAAATTGTTAAGTTCAACGTTTAATAATTATACCATTTTTAATATTGGGGTATACATAAGATAATTTAGAATATAAAAATTAATTAGAAAGGTAAAAATATTTCCAACATCATGGTATTTTGTTTATAATTTTCAAATATTAAATAACCAAATTTATTTCTGAAAAATTATGATGTAGTAATTACCTTATTAATGGAATATTAAAATAATTGATATTATAAATATCAAAATTAATGTAAATTGAGGCTTTTGATTCATTCAATGAATTTTCTAGGTTAATATGACGTGTTAGAGTTTATTTAATGTATTTTTTCGAAGTAATAATGCTTTTTTCACTTTCACAAAAACCAAATACCATAGTGTCAAAATTGACAAAAATGAGTTTTTAAAACAAATACTATATTATTAAATGATATAATAATCCTAAAAATCTAATGTTCAGACAAAGGACTTATATAATGATATTTATGTTATTAATGAACTACTTGAGGTTAACTTGGTATTTTATAGTATGTTTATTAACCATGTAATATAAAAATACAAGAACACATTGTAAAAGTTTTATTATTTAACTAAGAGTTAAATCTAAAATATATGGTAAATATGGTGACCTAAACATGTCTAAAAAATTCTGGTTGAGAGGATTTCCACCCATACCCACATTATCCTTGAAATAAATCTATTGGAGAAATTATAAACTGGAAATTATTTTGTAATAAAATAATATTTCAAGATTTTCCTAAAGTGACGCTCACCTCTCTTATAAAAGGCTACATCGACTTCTCTCAAAATCACACCTCCAAATCAATTTTTCTCTTCCAAACCCTACTCAAATGTCCTACCAATTACCCTCACTTAAACCAAGTGTCTATACATTTATTAGAATCTAACATAAGGATTCATTTTGGTCAAATCAAAAGGAAGAACCCGAAGAAGAGGTAATTACTTCATCACCTCTTTCAAAGTTATTTTCTTCTTCCACTTCATCTTTATTTCATATTTTCAATAATAAAATAATAAATCTACTAAATTCTACATTATGATATGTTATTATAAATATGGTAGAACCGTATTCATTAGTCTATCCATCTTATTAATGACAAAGTCACCATACGTGCGTACGTACGACTTACCCTCTCCACATCGTGGTGTATCTTGTTATTCAACACATCATTATTTGGAAGGGTATAATAATGAGTATAATATTTTTAAATAATAAATATCACATGTTATTGATTCTTTATATATAATATAGAATCTGATTACACACCATCAGTAGAATGATATCATCACCCGTGCGTACATACGACTTACCGTCTTCACGATGCGATGAGATTCATTTCCAAATTCACCATTCAATGATTATTATAAAAATATATATTGTTAAAAATTATGTAATATATTAAATAATAATTCTACTATAAATATATATATTTAATTACATATATCTCATTCACTTACTTTCGTTCAATATGATATGAAAACAGAAACAACATTTACGTGTACGTATGGTCTACCGTCTCTATAAATAGTGTTTTCCATTTCATATATCTATATATGATACATATTTATATTCAGAATATATATGATACATAAATAAGATTTTATATTCTAGAAGTAATTAAATCATTATATAAGTGATATGATCAATAATAACAAGTTAAAACATGTACGATATAAAAAGTGATTATTTCCCGAAATATTATTTTAAAATACAAATTATTTTTAAATGGGTATTATAAAGCCATAAATGAATAAAGTATGATATAATAAATATGATAATTGTTCTATTATAATTTAATAACATACTATGGTCATTATACAAGATGTCAAACATAACATAGACCAAATGAAAGTACAAGGTAAGCGTTATTTCATCAATCTCATTATTATTTGAGATTGATTATCTGTAAGTATCAACTGGAAAATATTTATAATCTATGTCCATGTTTCATGAAAATATATTAAAAAAAATAATATTTTATGTTTTTATAGAATTGAATCTTTAACTAGATCATCATTTTAAAAATTTTAATGGTTTTTTTTCAAAATATTTTAAGTAATGTCTATGTTTTCAAAATGATTTAAAGGATATATTTATGTAGAAATTATTTTTTAAAAGTGATAATTTCATTCAACAGTTTCAAATTTTTATGGGACACTTTGATCCAAAAATTCCTTTTAAATCAAAACCTTTATAAATTGTGTGACTCTTAAATGATTTCTTGTAATGGGTTGTTTCTCTCAAAGAGATTTATTGATTATTTTCAACTATGTCAACATACTTTATTGGATATTATTCTTGAATGAGGTTGATGTACTATAATACTATATTCTTTATTAAATTGAATGAGTAAGTATATGTTTGACTATGGATGTGATATTTTTATACCATCCATGGTTTATTTTTAAAGTATTAATATTTAGTATGCTAGTTTTAATATGAATGTTTATGTTATGTTTCATCTTTTTCATATGAGGAATGAATTGGACTTAGTATGTGATGGGTGGATCCCTTTATTGATCCTCGATTATGTGGTAGGTCTCATGATGAAAACTAGTGTCTTGGAATAAGGTCTTGATAAAATCATAATTTGTAGTCTTGGAACGAGGCCTTTACTATCTGGTTATGATGTCTGGTATTAAGAATTCCATCATTATGAAATTATCTATTGATACTACATGTGATTATTCGACTAGTGGAATATCCATGTGAATAAATATATGGCATTATTTGATTTATCATTGACACATTATGCATAAGTTTAAGTTTAAAAGGATTTTGTTTCAGTATTATACATTTCCATAAATGTGTATTCTTATTTATGATAGTTTCTACTATATTTTTAACCTTACTGAGCATCTCAGATAACCCCTTTCTTATGTCTTATTTTTCCCATGATTGAAGAAGTGTGTTGTGATTGATATGTATGGTTAATCTAGAGGAATAACAGCATTCTCAAAGGATTATTTATGTTGTGTTTTATTTTATAAATTGTAGTGCAACGTTTATATATGTAATATATTTTCCAAAACTGTTAAACTAATCGGTCCTTCGGAACATGATTCCTAGTAATCATGCAAATGTATTAAAATAATGCACGACCTATGGGTAACTGGGGCCAGGACATTACAAACCCATGAACTGGTTGACCTGATGATCGCTCATTCTAGAAGGAGGGATTATATTACGAGATTTGATTTGGGGAATTTGATTTATGTTTGGTTTAATTATTTATCCTTATGATGGGAATGGATTGAGGGCATAATGAGAAATGGATGTGGTTCTTTCCTCGTGTTCTTTCTCTCTTTTCTTCTCACCCTTTATCCATGTGGGTTCTTCATTCATCACATGTATATTAATGAAGGATTGTTGAAAACTCTTTTTACGTCACGAAAATTAAAAATAGGATATCTGGTATCGTGATGACATTTCGAAGGTGCGATGACGATATAAGTAGACGAATCGACATTGTTCAGGAGAAGACTTCCTTTGAGCTTTCTTAATGCGTATAATCAGAAAAACATTTAGTGCCATTTGAACACCTGAAACTTACCATTTCTGAGTAACCATGGTGAGTAACTCTAGATCTTAAATTTTAAGTTGAACTAATTATTGTATTGAAGACTTTGTGGTCACCCAAAGTGAAGGATGAAGAACCAACGATTCTGGAAAATCGATTAGAATATGGCGTGTTCTCCAAAAAATAAGGCAGGTGGGGCCGAGTCAGTGGAGGCTGGGGTTCCATGTTATAAAAAGTAATGAAACTACATGTAACCCCCATCACATGGCATGTGGGTTTTTATGTGGGACTCAGAGTGTATCTCAGATGATACAGAGACATGATTTGTAGTACATTTAATTTACTCCACCTCAAGGCCAGACCTGGCGGGTCACGCAGGTTACCCCATGTACTTGTACATGGGTTAGGAGACACGGGTTAAAACCATGTACGAGCACATGGACAGTGTAAATAGAGTAGCCCTCAAATTTTAGTAAGTAGCATGCTACACTTTTACACATAGTGTATAGATTTTCAACCCAAAATTCTCCTTTCAACATGGGATGTAGTACACAGGCAGTACCCATGGTTAGAGAACATGGTGTGTGACCCTTCTATACACCGTTTACATTCTTGTACAAGGATTGATCTCCCTATACAACATATATTGTACAAGTTTATTTTGGTTTAGTTCCCCTTCACTCATACCCCTGAAGTTCAGGTATCATTTCCATCCACATGAGTATGACCCCTTTCACCTGAATTTTTGGATATAGTCAGGAATCCCCTCCGAGAGGCTTGGAGGGGGATATTCTATCCATTATTGACCCTAGTTAGAGTTAGGTATTGACGAGACTAATTATATATGATGTCGGTCATCTATGTAGATGGTGAATCTAGATGAGTTGTGGTATACACCGAGGCCACCGAAGTGATCTTCATCAATGTATCATGTTATTTTCCAACTCATGATTGTGTTATACGAGAATGAGTATATATGTTCTATCTTCAGATCTATCGATTAATCTATATCTCCCATGACACATCCATATGGATAAAACTTCTTATATGGACATAATTAGAGCTATTACCCTCATGGAGTGAGTTCTCCCAGGTGAGTACTTCATGGGATCTTCAGACTGAATCACTTGTGTGGGTATGCGGGTCATTGGGACTTACCTCAAGACTATGGGCCTGGGTTTCGAGTAAATTGGGATATGTTTCTCTTGTTATATGTTCTATAGACATATACTTTTTAGAGATTAATGTACCTTTACATTGTGTATTTTTTTGTGGTTTTTGGGGTCTCCTACTCAGTATTGTTATACTAACCCCCATACATGGGCCTTTCCTGCACGTGTCGTGTCTTGTACAGATGAACGACCATTTTATAGAGTCTAGGCCAGACTAGGACTGGACAAAACATTTTCATATCTAGATAGAACGTGGTTTTTATATGGATTTCTATAGCAGTATCAGTACCTATCTTGTTTATAGGATGGACTTTTTAGTTTGTAGATTTTTTCTTTTGATGGTCTTTTACTCTAGCTGATTTAATTTTCTACACATTACATTCTTTTGTACTCTGTTTGTTGGGTTTTGTTGTATGCATGCATTTTATTACTTTGTGATTTTTTACATTTCAGAATTTATGTCCTAGGTGATTTCTACAAGTATAAAAGTACATAGGAAATGCCTCCCAAGTTAGTGATATGCCTACTCGGTGCTAATCACCATCCCCTAACATATTAGTGGTAGGCGTGGGAAGTTATAGTGTTGTCCCCCACTAGGGCAGGTAATGAAAAATTGGTATCAGAGGTGGTTGATTCTACCTTACGGGCCAAGAGTCTGTGCATTTTGGTTTCTGGAAAAAGTGTTATGTGTTTTGACTTTGTCTTTCGGGACATGGACTCTAGTGCTTGTGTAGGCGGCCAACATATCTATATACTAGAACTCTGATAATCATCTTTCCGACTTGGTACATGAGAACACTATTTATTGGGAAAAAATATTTTTAGATTCATCATATAATAATGGGTTGTAGTTTCCATGTCCTTTATGATACAGTTATCTAGATATACTCATTAACCATGGTACAACTTTTTTATTTATAGGATGCCTCCATGACACATACCAGGTAGGATCCAGAAGTTCGATCTTGAGGATGACCCCCTCAGTGAAGAGGAATCAATTTAGGGTCCATCTCTGCATGAGATACCTCCAACTAGTGTGCCTATTATAAAACTTCCAGTGGTGTCGCACATGGTACATATAGTACTGACAGATGAGGAGCACATGCTGGTCGCACTACATGAGTTTTAGAGATAGATACCCCTAAAGTTCTAATGTGAGACTGGCCCTCAGGTGGCTGAGGAGTGGCAATAGGCAGTGATCATATTATTTCATTTGGTGAGGACATCAGCAAACCACATGGTGATCCTGGAAGTGAGCCTTCTTCAAGGTTCAACCAGGCGATGGTAGAGTTTGACCACACCAACTCATGAAGATACAACTCTTTCGTGGGTGGGGTTCGAGCGACTCTTTAGGGATGGGTTCTCTCTTATTATGCTGAGAGAGGTGAATATACAAGAGCTTATTCAGCCACATCAGGGTAGTTTTCGGTGGATGACTATTAATTGAGGTTTACCATCCTTTCCAGGTACTCGATGGATATAGTCAGGGATCATTACATCAGTTTTTAGACCTTCGGGGTGAGGTTTTTGAGGGGACCTTCTATATAGAATCATTCCTCTATGAATTTTGACTTGGGTTGGAGTGCTCGAGAAATATTTTCTGGTCAATAGCTTCTTAGATGAACAGAGATAGGTAGTATAAGTAAGTAGCAAGAAGACTGGTGCAGATTCCTCAACATTAAAAAGTCGGTGTTAAGAATAGGTAACATGATTTGGGAGAAATCACAAGAGGCCCCATGATAGGGGATCTGCAGTCCACGACACTTAGGTTGGATCTATTCATCAAATGTATAGGTGATGGTTATCATGTGATAGTAGAGGGCATCTCGCTAGAGACTATCCAACCCGTCAAGCTACTAACATGGACTTTATGGATGGACCACTGTGGCAGAGGTAGAGAGTGGAGTTGGCAGACCTTCCAGGCAGAGGACATGAGAGATGAGAAGGGAGGTCTTCGAGAGGTGGTAGACATTTTGAAAAACATCCACCATCACCCCAAGGAGGTCATAACTAGGCTCTAGGAGGCAGGGGATTGGGGTGGAGGAAGCTACGTGTGGTCGAGTTTTATGACCAAGGGACTCTAAGGATGATCTGAGGAACCATCTGTGTCTTTTATACTTTAATTTATGTACTTATAGACATAGGTTCCAGTCATTATTTTCTCACCACATGTCTTTTGGGAATCCATGAGATTCCAGTAGAGCTGTTGACTCAACCCTTACACTTGGAGACACCTACAAGAGGAGATTATATGATCACATATATTTGGATATAGTGTGATCTTACCCTTGTAGGTGAGTGTTTAATCTAGAACCAATTAGTGGCTGCGTCGAGGCCTTACAATGTAATTCTCAGTATGGATTGTTTATCTTCAGTCCATGCCTAGATTGATTTCTTTAGGTGAAGGGTGTTGTGTGTCCATAGTGATAGAATGAGGTTCTCCATTTTCAAAGAAAGGGAGACCAAGGCACCATAAGAGTGGCTCATGCATAGGAGGGTTTAGTCTATCACTCATGTGTTGGCTGGCCTGATCATCAGAGTAGCATATGTTATGAGCTTTCAATTCCTAGAAGAAGTGATGGAGTATGAGTATGTCTTCCAAGAAGATGTTCTAGGGTTACCTCCTTATCGGTAGATAGACTTCTTCATCTACTTACACCCTGGGACAACACTGATATCATCACCACATAATGGATGGCTCCCGTAGATCTATGCAAGCTAATGGGTTAGTAGGAAGATTTTAAGAGTAAGGGCTTTGTGAGACCAAGTGTTTCACCTTGGGAATCCCCATCCTTGTTTTCCTAAAAATAATATGGGAGTTCGAGGTTGTTCGTGGATTATAGGTGCCTGAACCAGGTAATGGTGAAGAACTATTATCCACTAATGAGGATCAAAGACCTCTTATATTAGCTGAGAGCACCACAGTTGTTCTCGATGGTTGAACTTCAATTGGGTTATCATCATATTTGAGTACAGGAAGGGGACGTGCTGATGACAACTTTTAGACACTACTATGGTAACTACATCTACTCAGTGATGCTTTTAGGCATGAAAAATACCCATGTAGTGTTAAAGAGACTCTTGAACCAAATATTCAATCCATACATAGACCGATTGGTAGTATTCTTCATCGATGAAATCCTTGTGTACTCAGCGTCGGAGGAGGATCACGCAAAACACCAGTGGATGATCACGTACATACTCCAAGAGAACCATCTTCATGGGATTCTCTAGAAGTTCCAATTCTAGATTCAGGATGTCCACTTTCTATGA
This sequence comes from Viscum album, assembly GCA_963277665.1. NCBI lineage: Eukaryota > Viridiplantae > Streptophyta > Magnoliopsida > Santalales > Viscaceae > Viscum > Viscum album. Next base: position 203,529,974 of record OY728128.1, read on the forward strand.
CATGTTATCTCAGTTGATGGACTAGAGATGGACCTAGACATGGTCAAGGAAGTGTTATTATGTGAGAAACCTAGGAGAGTGATCGACGTGCGGAGCATCCTTGGGATAGTAGAATATTATAGAGATTTGTTCGATACTTCACCTAGGTATTGGCCTTAATGAATTCTTTGACCCAAATGGAAAGACCCTTCATGAAAAATGAGAAGTGCTAGAAGGTTTTCCAATAATTGAGGCAGAGTTGGACAAGAGCCCTGATATAGAGATTGTTATTGGAGTGTGTTGAGTACATAGTTTTATGTGATTCATCCAGGACCAGGCATGGATGTTTTTTGATATAGAGACAAGTAGTTATTTCTTATCACTTGAGCCAGCTACGGACAGATGAGTAGAATTATGTGACCCATGATCTTGAGTTGGTAGCGGCAGTCTTTGCGTAGAAGATGTGGTGACACGACCTGATGGGAGATCAGTTTATCTTCTAATATGACCAAAAGATCCCCACATATATCTTCTCGTAGAAGGATCTGAATTTGTGGCAAAGGATATGTCTAGACATCCTATAGGATTATGACATTGATATCTTAAATACTCTTGGAAAGGGTAAAATAGTGGTTGATGCTCTAAGTTAGAGAATTAGTTCTTAACTACTAAGCGAGGCGTCAGAGTAGTTTGCCTTGTTATATTTATCCTTTTTTGATGGATATTATGCGACTTACCTCATGTTGATGGTTGTTACCCATCCAATCTTATATTAAGTCCAAGAGAAAAAACTAGTAAATATAGACTATGAGTCTTTATGTGCATAGTTATCCATAGGACAGGCTCCTGATTAATATTTTCATGTTGTGGAGAAAGATATCATTTTTTGAGGATGCATAGTTCTACCAGTTGCATTGTGGGAGGATGTTCTGATGGAATTTCATACGTCACATTTGGCGATACATCCTACTGTGGAAAAAATGTAACAGGATCATCGATGTCAGTTCTGGTGGACTGGAATGAAAAAGGTAGTGTCATGGTTTGTTTTTCGATGTCAAACATGCCACAAGGTGAAGGCTGAGAACTGTGTTCTAGCGGGACTTTATCACCATCTGGAGGTGTCATAGTTGAAGATGGATGAAATATTTATGGACTTTGTGATAGTATTGACACAGATTTTTAGGGGACACGATTCCATCTGGGTGATCATTGACCGATTCACAAATTCCTCCCAATTACTAGATATTAGGGAGTAGAGTTTAGTAGAGAGCTTAAGAATCATCTAGGTGTAGGAGATAGATTGCATTCATTGCGTCACCTAAATGGTAGTCATGAATCACAATTCTTGTTTCACATCTTGGATGTGGAATGGATTGCAGGAGATGTCTGGGGCTCTATAATGCTTGAGCACAAAATTCCATCTCCTGATAGATTGTAAGATAGAGAAGACCATTTATGATATGGATGATATGTTATAGTTATATATATTGGACATTGGTCATAGTTGGGAGGACCACCAACCACTAGTGGAGTTTTCATACAACAAAAGATACTACTCCACCATCTATATGACACCGTTCGAGGCTTTATATGGGTGACCATTCTTGTCGTCACTTCACTAGACAGACTCAGGAGAGTCAGCACTCTTGGGTCCAGAGTTGGTGTGAGATACCAACGAGAAGGTGTATATCTTATAGGAATGGATAAAGACTGTAGATATCCAACAGAAGACTTATGCTGACAGATGACGAAGACCTCCAGAGTTTGAGGATGGAGACCGTGTCTTCCATTGGGTCTCACCTCAACAAGGTTTGCGAGGATTTGGTCAAGAATAAAGTTGTTTTTGTAGTTCATCATCCCTTTTTGGATACTAAACAGTGCTGATGAGGTGGAATACCGCTTAGGTCTACCAACATAGTTGAACTGGATACATGATGTCTTCCACGGGTCGCATCTATGGAGGTAAATGCATGATCTGTCACACTTCATCGATTGGGGAGAGATGATAAACAAAGATGAAGTGACCTCCACTGACTATGCCATGGAGATCGAGTATTGGAGGGATAAAATCCTTCTTGGGTGACTGATCCCTTGGTGTGTGTCTAGTGGTAGCATGGGAATCTTCAGGAGAGAACATTAGTATGGGAGGCTCAGATTCATGAATAGTTCCCACATCTTCTTGAGTAGAATTTTGTTTTGGATTTTGGGGGATGTAAATCCCTAAGGTGGGGAGAATGAAATGTCCTAAATTTTCCATGTATTATTTATAAATATTATTTGTAATTAATTTGATTTCATTATTTGATACGACGTGTGATTCTGTGTCCCAAAGTTCCCTGAATAAATGTTCGAAATAAATTAATCTTTTTAAATATGGTGCCAAAGATATTTTCCTAAAAAAGTGGAATAACATTTAAATTGGTGGCCAAATTTGAAATCTGAGGTCTCCATTTCATTAAGATAAGATAATTTACATTTGTAAAAGACTTACATCGACAGACATAGGTCGACGATAAAAGTTAATTTTTGGACGTTTAATGGAAATAAAAGAAATTAATGATTTCATATATTTTTAACATTTTAATGATTCCGTGATGTGTTTTATTTTATTTAAAAGATTAAGAGCCCAAGGATAGTATCCTAACCTTGGAAACCTCCATTGGATTCTCTAGTGATTTGGAGAGGAGACAACCTTGGATAAATCTCGATGAACGATGATGAACAATAATGTGTGGATTGTTGTGTAATCAGATCGGATCTCATAGATGATGGAAACAAATCCACCTTTCATCAATGATCAAGGTGAGGGTTGTTATTTTCATTGTACTTTTCCCAATTTGGGATTTAAAAGATGAATGTTGATCAAACCCTGAAAAAGTTGACATGTGAATCACTCATTCTTGCGGGAGGCATTATATTACAGGTTTTGATTTAGGGAATTTTATTTATGTTTGGTTTAGTTATTTATCCTTATAATAGTAATGTACCTAGGCCATAACGAACAAAAACTGAGGTGCGTTCCTTGATCTTTTTTTTAAATTTTCCTCCCCCAATATCCATGCATGTTCGTTATTATTCACTATTATATGAACGAATTATCTTTTCACATTAATTTTGTGGTGCAATGATTTAAAATCATAGATCTACCGTCATGATGACTAAAAGGAGGTGTGAAGATTATGGAAGTAGACGAATCGACATGGTTTGAGAGAAATATTCCTTTGACCATTCTTCATCTGGTTAATCAAAACAGGTTTTCACGGCCAATCGACCACCTAAAACCAATCGATTCAATGTTACCATGATAGGGTGACTCTAGATATTAAATTTTTAGGAAAACTAATGGATGGATTCAAGATTGGAATATCACCTAAAGCCTATGATGAAGAACCTACGATTCTGGAAAATTGCGCATAACACGGTGTGTTCTTTGAAGAACACAGCGTGTGGGGTGTGCTAAATAGTGTATAGGGTTCCACATTTCCCGAAAGCGATGACACAACGTGTGACCCCTGTCACATGGAATTTGGATTCTTATATGGGACTCAGAATGTATCTCAAACGATACATAGACATAGGGTATAGTTCACTGTATGTACTCCACCACCCGGTTAGACCAGGCTGGTTATACAGGTTACCCCATGTATCGGTACACTAATTAGTAGACATTGGTTGAAACCAGGTATGGGAAAATGGATAGTTTACATAAAGTGGACCCTATATAGTAGTTCATAGTGTGATACACTTTTACACTCCATTTATATCTTTTCTACATAACATGATCTTTTTGACACATGTCGTTGTACACGGGAAGTACCCTAGGTCAGAGGACATGGTGTGTGTGACCCTTCTACATGCCATGTACTTTCTTGTTTATGGATTGATCTCCTTTTCCACCATATCATGGACAGGTTTCATTACGATTAGTTCCACTTTTATCATTTCCTTGATGGTCAGGTATCATTTCCATCCACCAAATTATGACCCCTCTAGGAAGACTTTTTAGATAGAGTCATGAATCCCTTCTAAGAGGCTCATAGCAGGATCATATATCCATTCTCAACCCTAGTTATATTCAGGTATTGGCATGAATAATACTACAAGATGTCGATACTATACATATTAGGTGAATCTAGATGAGTTGAGGCATTCTTCAAGACCTTGGTTGTTATTCTCATTTTTGTTTCATGATCTATTCCCACCCATGAGTGTGTTCTCCCAGAATAAGTGTATTTGTTCTCTCTTCAGATCTATTTGTGGGTCTATCTCTCCCATGTCACTTCACAATGAAAAATACATCCCAAACATTTTTCATCGGTGTTATCACACTAGTGGAGTGATTTATCCATGTTGACCACTTCGTAGAATCATCAAACTGAATCCCTTGCATGGGTATGTGGGTTGTTGTGACTTACCTCAAGACTATATTTTCTGGTTTCATTTATCTCAAGATATGTTTCTCTTGATATTTTTTTTGTAGACATGTACTGTGTAGAGATGATTGTACCTTTAAATTTTTGTATTTGTTTGTTGTTTTGGGGTATCCTACTAAGTATTGTTATACTCACCCCCTGAATGTGCCTTTCCCATGTGACTCATGTCTTTTGAAGATGACCAACCTTTTGATGAAGTACATGGAAGACAAAGACCAAACATTGCTCTGTGAGTTCCAGGAAGTCTACGATGTTCTTATGGATTTTAAAAGAAGTACAACTACCTATCTTGTTTACATGTTGGACTTTGTAGTTTGCAGACTCATTCTTTTGGTGGGATTGTATTCTGGACCAGTTACATGTGTACAATTTACATTCTATTGTACCCTGTTTGTTGGATTTAGTTGTATGCATGCATATTTTTCCACACTGGTTTATACATTTCATCATTTGGGGCCTATTAGACATATGTGTGTGTATAGGTACATGGGAAATGCCTCCCATGTTAGTGATATTCCTACTCGGTGCTACTCACCAGACCCTGACCTATTAGAGGTGGGCTTGGGGGGTCTTCATGTGGGCCCTCACTGGGACGAGTCGTGATAGTCAATGAGAATTAAACAAAATTCACATCCCAATAATTTGTTTTTATGAATCATATATATGAGTTTCAAATCATATATTTACACATTTATCAAATATGAAATCTATAATACACCAAAAAAATTTACGTTTCTATGAATTTCCTCTCTATGATTCATTGACATTCAAATGAATGGATATTTCAACATTAAGAAGGGAAAAAATATATATCCCAACATCCATAATGAATTCAAGATTTGTAATTTGAAAATCCATGAATACTGTGGATCTTATATACCTAATCATATAAATGTTTGATTGTTATTTACATTCAAAGAGTAAACAACATTATTTTTCTTATCATCATAGTAATTTGTTGAACAACCATAGTTTATTATTAATTTCAACCTTATCATTGGGAAAAAAAATTCTCTGTCTATGTGAATATATATTTAAAAATATTTTTCATTGTATAAACACCCCACTTCTCATCAAAGATTTAGTCCCCCAAATTATTAATTTATAGATTTCTTCCAAATGATCTAAACCATACAATAATTAATTTTTATCATGATATACTAAATTTTGATTGGTATAAGAAATTACATTTCTTTTTAGAATGAGGATGTTTCAAATCACAGCTTTATTGGATCACTATAGATTATAAATCATTCTCCCATGTTTGGTAATGTAATTAATTGTCTTTTGTCTTATCTATTATTCATTACCATAAAATATTCTTCATATTAAAACTTATAATGGAACTTCACTCCTTGTTGTGTTAACATGGCTAGTGGATTTGATATACATGAGACTTTTCTCAAAATGTGATGATGTTATCATTGTAATCCAATAAAAATATGGATCTTGGTTGATGTAGAAGTTTTGGGACATTGTTTAATCACTCATTAATTTTAATGATATACTGATATACCCTATCTAATGATTACATGACCCATGAATGTTATATATTTGGGAAAGAATTTACATTTGAATAAATTTAGCATAAAAAATATTTTTTTAATAAGTTCATAGACATAATATGAAAATGATCTATATATTTATATTTTATTATATAATAAATAAGAATATTTTATACAATGAAAACAATAACTAGTCTATGTATCCTCAAAATAATATATTTATTGAATCTATGAATTTTGGAAGGAATTATACATTTCGAATTGTGTCACTACAGATTCATAGTCTCCATAACTCGTTCATAAAGATGACTCTAAAATATCACCTTTATATCTGATAAATGATGAAAAAAATATCATATATCAATATTTGAAAATTATTGTTCTCATTTAAGATGATAGTTCAATTCATCGGTATGGGTTAGAGTATATTTTTCTAAATCAAGATCATTAAAATCCCATATATTCAATTAAAACAATCAATTACCCATCTTTATTTATTAGGAAAGGGGCAATGCACCTGGTGATGATTCACTAGGATGGATAAATCCATTTTCCAAAATCTCTTTTAGTTACTTCATTAATACCTCTAATTAAATGTGTGTCATTGTATATAGGCTCCTTGAGATAGGCATTAGTCCATGAAATAATTATTCTAAAAATACAACATCATGATCTGGGGGAAGACCAAGAATTTTATTTGGAAATATATTACTATATTTTCATACAATATATATGTAAACAATTTTGACTTCACCTCTAACAATTTTCACTATAAACTATTCATTGATAAGTGTATGGTCCCATATTAATGAATTTTCATTCATGAAAATATCATGATTATTTTTATTTTGATACTTGTTAACAAGAAGATTACTCATATGAAATAAAATCTCTTTATTGTAAAAATTAATATGTGGTTCTTTTATGGAAATCCTTTCCAAAACAAAAATTAAGTCAAATTCAACAAATGGAAGAAGATTTTGATCTTTATGAAGTATAATCCAACAAATATAATTATATAAGATATATATATATTATATTTGATCATTGTTTCACAAGGGGATTTTATAGATAGATCAATATATGTCATTTTTTGTGGAAATTCCACATTCATAGAAAGCTTATGTGATATGAATTAATTTGATGTACCCAAATTTGAAAATATACTTATAGATATAGAATAGATATTAATTTTACCTTTAATTACATATTTATCTTGATCTAAATTAGTTGTAGTGATTGAGAATCCCCTTCTTTGATCCCTCAGTTTGGGAGGTTTCTATGGAATATTTTCTTTATTGGCCTAAGGTTTTGAGAATTGATTCACATAGTGTCCAATCTAATTTTTCTTTAATTATTGTATTGAGGGTAGATCATTAGCAGGGGAATTCTCTAACACTATTTTATTAGTTATCCTCTTGTCCTTGTGTATGTAGCTGTAGGCTTGGTATCCTACATTACAATACATAAAACACTACCCTATTCCGTTATGTCAATTATCAAGGTTCTTTTAACACACTTCGTTTCTAGTAGGGTGTTGTAATTTCTACCTCCCATTTGAGTTTATATCAAGGTTCCCCTTGTATTATTCCTTCAATTCCCCCCTTTTGTGTATTGATATAACCTATGATATATCTCAACTATTGGTAGATATTTAAATTTTCTTCATAGAATACAAAGTCTCATATAACCAATAAATTTCATAGAATATGTTTCATCCGAATGAATAAATTATCAGTTTTATATCCTCAATCATTGAAAAATTTAAGGAACTTATTTCATGAATTTGGAATTTTTCTCTATTCCTTTCAATTGTATAATAATCAATTTGTTTCAACACATATAATTCCCTTGACATATTTTTGAGAAGTTATCACAGAAAATACATGTTGATGAAAACTTTTGTAGGATCTTCTAATTCCACTGTGTTGTTTGTTTGGGAAACCAACACATTGTCCCCCAAACCATTTATAACATTGTTATTATTGGTTCCTACCATTATTTAAATAAATATGGCCTCAACAAGAATGGTGAACAATTAACATCAAAAGGGAATAATAATATAAGTGGGATTCAACATTAACACATCTTACTATGTTATGTAATAATATTTGTGTATAAGACTTTTAGTTAAATATATATTATTCTTGGTTAAACATTGGGTTATAATTTATAACTGCTTTTAACCTGGTCCATCAAAGTAAAATGGAAATTAGTCCTCTAATTATTATTTTTATTGAGAATATGATCCACCGAATCATATACCCTTGGAGTGTCAGTCAATGTTTGTTGTTTGGAATCATCACCACAAACATGGAAATTATTGATTCATTACCCCACATGCCCTTTTCAAAGTTACTACCACTAGGTTAATTTGTTCTAGAAATTACATCCCATTGTTGTATATAGATAAATATGATATTTCTAGGAAAATTCAATGCCTACAGATCTAAAAACTATTTCCAAACCTTTGAATTTCGATGACATGATCATTTAATTACAGGTTCACTTACACATAATAAGGATTTTTGAAATATTCCTTCCTGAATATAAGTGCAAAAAAGATAGAATTTATATTATATATAAGACAATATAGGTAATTAATAATGGAAATTCAATGAATACATGAATTCATACAATAACCATGTCACACTTATTTTTTATATAAGGAAGAACTAGTAACTCATACTAGGAAATAATCTTATATATTTATATGTATACTTGAAAATAAATAAAAATAATAATATATTTAGATAATAAGTGGTAATGAATTTTTTTAGGATACAAAACATACTTTAGTAATATAACTCAAAATTTAAATCAAAAACTACATAGACATAGATTCATCCTAAAATATTTTCACATGGGACCCCATAGTTCAGACAACTATGTTATTAGTCTCATTCAATCATAAATGTATAAAAATTTTACTTTAATCAATCAATTAATTAGAACATGTACAGTATTATTAAATTCTCATTTCATTGAGAAATACATTAATCATTCTTATCTTTCGAGATTTATACAATAGGTTCTCTTAACATTATTCTCATGTATTCCAATATTAACTATAATGACTATGAAAAAAATTCCTAAATCCATTATCATTTCAAAATTAATCAATCTATTTTGGGTATTCATTCTATACCATCAGAACAATGATGTAATAGTTTTTCATAGAGAAAAATTTCATCAAATAGAAGGAACTAACTCATAAAATTTATATCTATACATCAATAAATCATCAAAAAGAGTAAATATATCAATAAGAATACACTCTCAAAATTTAGTATAGGTCATTATGTTTTATTTTCACTCTATTTGGTATAGTACAATCTTTTATATCATCTCCAACATTAACTATACCTATATCCTGGGCCTCCAACAAATTTTTATAAAATAATTTACCAAAATATAAATATTACCAACAATTAAATTGATCCATTCATAATTTATAATCAGATTATATGATACACATATATTAATTTTCTTATTCCAAAATGTCCAATGGAATCTATGGTGAAGGAATAGAGGAATTAAATACTTCTATATCAAGGATTGGATCATTAACAACATATTTTGATAAAAAATTATTCTAATGCCCATCATTGAATAACTGGGTTGTTTTACAATAGATTTACCTATAGATAATAAAATATGTTGTAGATAAAAATAGAAATATTTAATGGAAACATGATCTATGAACTATTCATATAAAATACTGTAATATTATAAAAAGTTAATTTTTTATCGTTGATCTTTTGTTTATAATAAATTATTAGGTTCAAATTTTATAAAAATTCTTCAAATTTGAAAAATGCTAATGGATAAAACACTCCCAAAAATTCAACATACATTAGTCATGGGACAATTATTTTCTAAACATATTATCATCTTTAATTACATTTCAAATGTCAATGTTGATAGAATATAATCAAAATATAATGTTCACAGACTATCACTATAGTAATTTCATTTAATGTATTGAGTAATGAATATAATTTAATTCCTATAACACTGATTTGTGTAATGTGATTACAATATTTGAACATCTGAATATAATGAATTTTAACATTTTATTTCATTTGGTATGTGAAAATATTTTAATAGTACCATTAGAAAGAATGTGATTATATAATCGATAGAATACTAAATAGTTTTAGATTCTATAATTTAAAATTCACAATGTATGAACCTATATATAAAAGATTATTTCAATAGAGTAAAATAATGTACTATTTTTATATAAATTTCATTAGAAAACATCATCAAATTAGTATAAATGAATATTTAACTATTTTTCATTATATGGTTTTTTAAAAACATGAAAACAACAAATAAAAAACATTTAAGTATCCATAAAACTCATTGGTGTGGAAAATAATTAATGATAATAATTTCCTAAGTAAACATTATAAATTTTGAATGAACTATTTCAACTACGGCCATATAAATTCAAATTTTGCGATCAATAGATATTATAGTATATATTTTATCAAGAAAATTTATGAATTCCAAATGTGTTCAATGGGATTTAAAAGTGTTAAAAATATTTTTTATTGAATTTATATTTTTGAAAACTGCATTTGAATTCATGATATCATTAATGAAAAATATAAATTTTAAAAAATGTGCAATTATGTCTGTAATTTTTGTTATGAAAAATAGTGTTGAAGTAGGGACTTGAAAATCACGAAATGGTCTATAGGAGGCCCTCACCCAAAAAATATTCTGAAAATATGAAATATTATTTATATGTTAATAGGTATAGGAATTACACACCTTGATGTAATCAAAATTACTTTGGTATAAGTATAATCATTCATAGAAAAGTCATAGTGTCGCTAACTATTGAAGAATAAATATCTAATTTATTCATAATGTATTTAAAACATTGGTAAATCCATAAATAAAATAAAATTATTAATTATGGGACCAAATAGATCTCAAAATATTAAATATATTTCAATATTAATGGACATTGAAAATAGAATGTACAAAATTAGAGTCGCTTCCTCAACAATGTTAATCAAACACATATAATAGAATCTCTATTTCATCCAATGTTAAATTGAATGGAATCTTATAGGTTCATTATAAATAAATGTAATGGAACATGGAATGATATAAATTTTCCATCTAATATTGTTTTATCACCAACCTAAATGATGTTAGAATGATGAGGATCAGGTTCAACAGAACCTAAAAAATATTTTCTTTATACAGTAAATTCTATAACATGATCCAATAAATATTTCATACTCGATGACAACAGTTATCTCTAAAAAAATAATGAATGATTAGTGAGTGCATGGATTCATAACTTATTGTATGTCAACCACTTATCATTTGACAATGTACTCGCACAAATTTTACCAAACTCTTGAAACTATTAGATTAATGGCATTTATTCAATTGGAAAAAAGATTTAAACTTAATGAAATCATACTAAGGTGAATGATACAATAATAGAAAGATGAAAAAATAGAAAAAAACAATATATTGGGATATGCAGGAGAAAATGAAAGTGGAAAGATAGTGGAAAAAATTACATACAAAAGCAGATGTAGTGAGAAAATGAACTAAAATAAATGAAAATGTAGTGAAAAAAATGATATATAGGGTAAATGAAAAAAATATAGTGGAAAACAACTTATTAACAAAAAAAATTAATATTTTTATCAATAAATATAGTATTAATGATTAAAAATACAGTAATTAAAGAATATTAGGATAAAAAAATGTGAAAAAATTATATGTTGCGAAAAATAATAAATAAAAACAACAATTTCCAAAAAACAAATATTAAAAGAATACAATTCAAATACAAGTAAGATTAAAGCGTAATATTATATGATTTTGTAAATATACATGATTGACATTTGGATAATTATAATTACTATTAATATTGAAGGTCAATGTTTCATATTTTTTATTGAATAATAAATAAATAGAAATTTCTATTTCTATAAAATATAAAGTCTATTTTACATGTCTACATGTTTTTTAAGGAATAAAATATATATTTTTATAACGAAATAGATAACTAATTTTTTATTGTACATTGAAAGAACATAATTGATATACCTAATTGTAATGGGATCAATAAAATTAGAAAAATTTATAAAACTAACAAGAAATATAATAAATCTACATTTTATATTGGCGATGTTTTATATAATACAAAAACTTTTATGTATATTTAATCATTTTTGAAAATTTTCATTTGTGTATTTCTTCTGCATGTGTTTACAATTATTGAAAAAGATAACTTATATAAGTTCTACACTTTTCAATATTGTCAAAATAAAATGCATACATTTCTATGTTATATATAAATTATAATTATCAAAATAATTTTACACAAAATAGTTCTTTATAGTGAATTAGAACCAGATGTCATGACATAACCAATTTTTAGAAGTTAGGACTTTTTATATCATTTTATTGAGGTTATAAAAAAGTAAGGTCAACGAAAAATGGAAATACGAAAAATTGAAAACAATTAATTTTTTGTGAGAATTGAAAAATGTATAAATATATTAGTTACCACAAAGCATTTACTGATCTCAAGTCTCATATAATAGTTTAGAAGATATATAAGTGGAGTCTATTATTCAGTTACAAGTGATGTTTATTTCATACTAATAATTTGGGAAGATGATGGTGGTGTTAACCTAAAATGGAATATCATTAATTCATAAATATAAGAACAATTATTACATTGTATATAAATATAAGTTTATTCAAAAGTATTTCTAAATCTAAATAAATTCTATAATCATGTATAATTGAATTGGTATCACATAATGTATACATGAAGATTGTACAGAATAAAAAGCTTGAATTTTTATTTTTCCAAAAATGGAATGCCAAAATTGAACATTAATTTCTTCCAATCCTGTCATCTAATAAAAATTATATAATCTATAAGACATTATTTTAGAAGTATCTAAATGAGTAAATAATAATATATTTGATATTAATTATTATAAATGGAACACTTATATTTATGATAACATACTATAAAGTCTATTTTCATGAATCAGTTGCATCACTATAGCATTTGATGATTAGTTATTATTCGAGATTTAGATTATTTGTCTAGAAAACACATAATTTATTATGATGATTATAGATACACCTCATGAAAATGTCTTAGTTGTTTCAATCCTATTAAATAAGAAATTAAAAACCTAATCATATAAATTACTACCAAATAGGAACAAATATGATCTTCCTTAAACAATAAAGAACACATATGAACGTGTATAAAAACTAATTTTAACAAATTCTATTTAATAATAACGAAACAAAATAATATATATTTAAATAAAACCAGTTATTTTGTTAACAAATATGAAGCTATGTGATAAAGTTTCAATAAATATTAACATATTTTTTTTAAAAAAATATCATCCTATATTAAAAAATGAATAGAGATAACAAATTTAGGGGTATAAATATATACATATTACAAAAACATGAACCTATCTATTGAATTGGAATAAATTAAAAAAATATTAATTATTAAAAAAAACAAAAAAAAAATAGTTTCCTTTGTGAAGCAAATAATTAGATGCATGTATGGAAAAAAGTTATACCTATATGAAAATTAATAGAACAAATTGGATTAAAATTTGAACTTATAAAAAATTGATCACTTACCAGACTAATATCCCAAATAAAAAATCCAAATTTCATTACATAACATCATTAAAACCAATCAAATGCACATTTTAATTAATATTAATAATAAAATAATGAATTGTATTAAACTAGGGGTTATACTTCCCCACTCATCTTTTGATTAATTTCTTAGTATTAACTCTTCAAATAATTATTTTAAATTTTATTAAGAAATATATATTATGATAAAAAAGTATAAAATACACTAAATGTAAATAGAATATGAAAACATATCATTAAAGAAAAAAATCACATCATAAATATGGTGGAAATTTTAATTAAACTAACCTAGAAATTGTTGCAGATGATTTATTTTGATAAAATACTAATATAGCTCAATAATATATAGATGTGGTTGTTGTGACATAATTTTATAAAGATGAACATTTTTATAATGCTTTATAATATCCCAATATTTAGAGGTGAAAAGGGAATTTTGTGAACAAAACATATTAATTACAAATAATATTATAACTATATTTTTAAAGAAGAAGAAAATTTCACTTACTCATGTGAATAATTTAGAATATGATCCATCATTTGTGGGTAAAAATTATTGGATTTAAAACTTTTATTGAATTTAATATCATTTTGAAATCATAATAATTTATGATATTAATTTTGGAAAAGAAAAAATAATCATTAAATCATTAAGAATATAAACTTTGGAGGTGAAAAAATATAATAAAACAATAAAAATATAGTTTCTAATGAAACAAAATTATTACATTTCAAGATGGTATCATTACATAATAGAGTATCCATTTAAAAAATATTTGTCCATTCATTATTTCAATAAAAATAAATTAATACTATATAATTATCTATAAATTAACAATGTAAATAATATATATATATATATATTGAGTATAGTTTTTATAATAATTAACATACATGTATAAAACAAATCATTTGAAAACATGTTAATTTTCTTTGTAATACATCTTCATTAAAACTATAATGATAATTAAAATATGCATAATTCATATTAGAGGTATATTATTCTATAACACTTATGATATTAAGACATGCTAGAAGATAATTATTTATAAAAAATACAAAAATAATCAAAATTGAATTAAAATATAAATTAATAAACAAGTAGATTGGTTTTTTATATAAATTAGCATCAATGACTTGATGTGATTTTTGAGGTGCACCAGCTCCTCATCTTGTGAAAATATAAATATAAAAAATATATCAATTTTCTTTCATTTTGTAAAAATTAATAGGCTATGGTATATAATGATACCTAGATTGTGATCGCAAAAAACAATTTTAGGTATAAAATACATAAATTATTTTTAGTAATCATGCATATTGAAATTAGTTTCGAAAGTAACGATGAAAATGAAAGATTTAAATCAATATTAGGAGTCAATAATTATACAAAAACATCAAAGGTGATCATCACAATGATGAATACAATTTTTTAATGATGGGGAAAATCAATCCGAAAAATCTTTTTTTAGAATTCCATACCATCAAGATGGTTCTTATAGTGTATAGAGACAAGGAGTTACCTACTACATGGTGGAGAGAAGTATACTTATATAAGAAATTATAATTTTCTAGATCTAATTTCCCCAACATGAAAATGAATATTATATAAAGTGGTAAAATGAATTTTTTTGTGTGTTTTTAGTCGTATGATTAGATAAAAATTAAATTTGAAATGTAATATGGAGTAAACAATATACATATAGAATTTTATATGGTTGTTTATATAGTATAAGACCATAATGAATGAATAATAACTGCTATGATTTGGGGATACAGACACTACAATAAACGACGAAAATTTGATGTGATGGAATAGAGGTCTGTAGTGAATAGATGTTAGTCAGAATCATGTTAGGTTTTCCAATGGATAGATTGGTCAGCACATGGAGGGAGATATCGATTTAATGTCATTTAACACATGTTCATTTTGGAGGGGTCTTTCTAGAGGAATGGTAAGTAGGGAGATTTTTATTTGAGGCAGAATATTTTAACAGATGAAGTTTTTTGAGGTTATGTATGTCGATGAAAAGGGTTTTGGGGGGTAGTGAATGTGGAATGTGATAGCATTGGCAGAGAAGAGGGTGGAGGTGGTGTAGGAGGAAGAGGTGTAACCATTTGTGGAGATAGAAAAATATGTTTTCACGGATGAAAAGATCGATGTAGAGGGTTTATAGGATGTCATGACCCGCCTTCACCAAAAGGAGGGAAGGGTCAGCACATTTCCACACCCTTACTTATTTAAGTTGAAGAAGGGATAATGACCCCTGAAACCCACCTTCAATAGGTCCCGGAGTGGAAAATATCAACAAGGGTATGGAAATCACGCTCGAATGGAATGCATTACCATTTTTTTATATGATCGGGAGATAAGATGGTAAATCCCACAACTCCAAAACTACATGTGCAAGAAAAACCAAAACAACCATTCCCATATGAATGTTCCAAAAGTAAAAACCACAAGGTACAAAGTAACTACATGGGTAAAGTACCAAGGAAAGAAAAACAGCAACTGCAACTGCCCCAATGGTCCGAGCTAGTATGGTCATGCACGATCCCCAAAGTCCTCATGGAATCCTGAAAGCAGTTTTATATACGTAGGGTGAGAATACAAGTACACTAAGTAGGAAAAAACATAAGACTCTCGTGCACAAGTGGGGGAACGTACTAAAGTCTCTTCAGAAAAAGAGTAAACCAAACACCAAACAAGGTAAACTATCCACCCAAGCCTCGCCAATGCTCACTCCCCAAATAACGCAAGTCAAGTAACATATATAAAAACAGAACATCGATATTTGGGTACCCCGTGCCACTTTCCCACTGTTTATTGAAGACATCCTACGCATCGAACCAATCCCACCATTCTCACCGCAGTCCCACTACCACACCCCACCCGCACACACCTTGGCCATAACTGCACGCAATCCCACTGCAGAATCCCGCCCGTAAACACCTGGGCCATAACTATCACACGTAACCATGCCAGAAAACACCTAGGACAGAATGACCACCACCACGCCTGAAGAAACCTGGGCTAGAAGATCCACTACCTCGCCCGAAGACACCTGGGCCTCATCCCGATGATACTTGGGAAACCACTTGCCCACACACACCTGGTCCATAACCACCACACTACCCCGCCCGAAGGTTCTTGGGAAAATAATAGACCTCAGGCCATCATAGCCTGCCCGAAGATACTTGGCCTATCCAAGAAAGGGAGAAAAAAAGGATCTATTAACCAGATACAAATAATAGTGTTGGAAAAAACACCCTCCCCCATCAAATTGGGGTGTTTGGCACTAAGTGCTCAACTTGGGTGGGGAGCGAATAAGAAACACAAAACTACAAGTATATGTATAGGTAAAAAGCACTCACCCAAAGTTTAGGTTTTTCTTCAGCCTGCCTAAAGGACACAAAAAACACTACGACCAAGTCACAACTCTTGCCAACAAAACCCATTTGTCCCATTTGTTTTCATGTTCAGTGGTGATGTTTAATTAAGTTCTGAACCTACTTCGGCAACTAGTAAGCATATTCACAAGTCCAGGAAAGAAAAAAATCAAGAATTAACTACAACATCCACACCTGGTTCTCTCATAAATCCAAAATAACTAAATAAAACCCCATGATAGAGCCCCATGTCCAATATCCAGGAGCCGAAAGGTTTCTCAACAATAGAGGATTCCACCCCAATTCGTGATATAAACAAGGTAACCACTCTGTCTTAAAATTCACATCCTCTGAATCCATAACAACAGGGGATCCCATCCCCACCAACATCACCCAGCAAATGGCCCGTGAAGTAAAAACAACCAAACCACCACAATTAAGTAGGCCAATGCCGGTATTTTCACATTTATAAGATTTAACACACTCTATGATTTCAATTTCCATGTGCTTTAACCGGGGTTATCACATTAGGATTGATCCTGGTGTCTCAATTTATTTAGCCTTATATATGTGATTAATCAATTTCATTTTCATCGCAGGATTTCACAACTACAAAACAAGCCATTTAAAACATCTCTAGTGGTTCATTAGTGCACAGAGAAAGACCACCAACGGCCATGATTTTTAGTAGGCGTTAGCCCGCAAAATTTAAAAAAGAAGATCATAAAATAGAGCAGCATCATCAATCACACCCCCCGTTTGTTCTTTATTGAATCCGTTCATTATCTTTATTTATGTTTGGTTTATCCAATTCTATAGAATCAAAAGAATCCCCACCCCGCATGATACACAAAAGGGAGAGATGAAGGAGAAATTCCCAACTTGTTGATCAACGATTGATGCTAAGGGCAGGCGCAGAACTTCACGGATAGCGATGTGGCTCGTCTAAATGAAAAGCGATTCCTCGAACTAGAACAGGGTGATCGAGGAAAGAAGAAACCCATGACGACCCCTTTAGTTTATAAGAGCGGGGGACGGTTGAGATAGCAATGTGAAACCGCGTAAGGAGTGGGGGTCATGGGTTCACCACATGACCCCACACTTTATTGAAGGGTCGGGCGATTTAAACTGATGCACACACCCGATAAATTCATTAAATATTTAATTAAAATATTTATGGGTGTTACTGGGATTTAAAACAAGATTAAAGGGGTCGAAATAGGGTTTAAAACCCAATTTGCACAAAAGAGCGCTACTGGAAAGACCCCGTGGGGGTAGGCGAGAGCCACCGGTAGCTGAGAGCAACCAGTGGCTGACAGATATCGGTAGGATGCAGCCACCGGTAGACCGAGCCACCGGTAGACCGAGCTACCGATAGACAGAGCTACCGGTAGGCTACGGCTACCGGTAGACCGAGCTACTGGTAGGCCTGCTACCGGTGGGCTAGGTCTACCGGTAGGCCCATCGTCAGGGCAAACGTCACCGAGATTCCCAGACCAGAAAACCCAACTTGAGATTTTCACAAAGTAATGGACCACAAAAACCTAGGCCATTACATCAGATACCTCTTAAACGATTCTCATCCCTGAGAATCAAAACAACTCAGAAGGAAAGAGGGAGTCCGAACAACCACCTCGAAAGATACCTCTTAGAAGTGAACCTCATTAACTAAGAACGCCTTTCTGTCAAGAACCAAGCAACATACCATGTCAAACTTCCCAACCATGTGGGTTGGGGAGTCTCCTTCCCCATGTCATGATACTATCCGCTTTGGGCGGTTCTGACTCGCCCGCGTGGGTTTAATCGCATCCACCTTAATACATCGTGATATGGGGTCGGGTCCTCCCCTCCCCCTAGCAAGGACTTTTCACACACATTCAGAGGAAAGTAAACAAGTATTTCATAACCAACAAGGTAATACGTTCCACCACAACAGCTATAAACTGAACAGAAAAAAACTCAAAACAACTATGGGTATTGGGCATGCATTTTTTCTTCCCTCTCCCACGTACTCTCCTCAATCCCACCATGTCTCCATAACACATGAACCAAGGGAATGGTTCTCCCATGAAGAAAATTCTCCTTGCGATCCTCGATCATCACTGGCCTCTCCACAATAGTCACGTCGTCCTCGATGTCCATCTCTCCCCAGCCGAGGACGTGGGAATCGTCGGGCAGATAACGACGAAGCTGTGATACATGGAAGACATCATGTATCCTCATTAGCGGCGGTGGTAATGCTAGCTGATAAGCCACTTCGCCGACCCACCGCAACACTTCGAAGGGTCCGATGAACCTCGGAGAAAGCTTACTCCCTTTGCCGAACCTCCGTTGTCCACGCCGAGGGGAGACCTTCAATAACACATGGTCTCCAACATCAAACTCTAATGGCCTCCTCCTGGTATCAGCATACGACTTCTGTCGGTCCTGGGCCACCTTCATCCTTTCCCGTATGAGCTGAACCTT
This sequence comes from Viscum album, assembly GCA_963277665.1. Lineage (NCBI taxonomy): Eukaryota > Viridiplantae > Streptophyta > Magnoliopsida > Santalales > Viscaceae > Viscum > Viscum album. The sequence goes on from OY728128.1 coordinate 203,549,436, forward strand.
CTATGTCGTGCTCTATACCACCTTCGTGGCTAGGATGTCTGCCTCTCCTACATCGGTCCAACACACAGGTGAATGGAATGACCTCCCGTAAAAGGCTTCAAATGGGGCCACACCAATGGTAGAGTGATACCTATTATTTTAGGCAAACTCTAGCAGTGGAAAGCATTGCACCCACAATCCTCTTGAGTCCAGAACACATGCCCGCATCATATCCTCCATGGTATGGATGGTGCGCTCTATCTGTCCATCTTTCTGGGGATGGAAAGTACTTCTAAGGTGCAGCTGGGTGCCAAAATCATGCTGAAATTCTCTCCAGACTCGCGAGGTAAACCGGGCATCCCTATCCGAGACTATAGACCTCAGTACTCCATGCAACCGCACCACCTCATCCACGTTCTTTCGTGCCAAAGCATCCACTGTACTTGACTCCTTAATCACCAGAAAGTGAGCTGATTTTGTCAACCGGTCCACTACAACCTAGATGGCGTCGTATCCCCCTTGGACCTGAGGTAGTCCCATGACAAAATCCATCGAGATGTCATCCCACTTCCACTCGGGGAAATCTAGAGACTATAGTAGGCTGCATGGAACTTGGTTTTCACCCTTCACTTGCTGACACACTAAGCACTTGGCCACAATCACTGCCACTGCTCACTTCAATCCGGGCCACCAAAACTGTCACTTCAGTCCCTGGTACATCTTGGACACTCCAGGGTGTACTGCTAGGGGAGAGTTGTGGAACTCACTGAGAACCTCGCCATGCATCGCCTCTGGAACAAACAACCTTCCGTGGAAAAGAATCTGGTTCTCACCATCATCTGTCCATCCTTCCGGAGTATTTCCCTGGTCAACTCGGTCACACATCACTTCGTACTCTGGGTCTCCCCACTGAGATTCCTACACTTTCTGAAACAGATACGACTGCACTACCATCTAATATAGGCAATCTCTACTGCAATCCATACTCGCATCCAGGTGTAAGGCAGCCAACTCCTCCATTTCCTTCCAGGTGTCTGCCGACTCTCGTACTGCATCCATCCGTGATCTCTTGCTCAAGGCATCAGCCACTACATTCCCCTTCCCTGATGTTTAGGAGATCTCGATGTCGTAATCCTAGAGGAACTACATCCACCTCCACTGCCGCAAGTTTAGGTCCCACTGGAACAAGATATACCTCAAGCTTTTGTGATCTGTGAAGACCACAAAGCGTTCTCCGATGAGGTAGTGCCACCGTAACTTCATTACAAAAAAGACCACTGCAAGCTCTAGGTCATGGGTGGCATAATTACGCTCATGAGGGTGTAGCTGCCTAGACCCATAAGAGATCACTCCTTGTCACTGAATGAACACACATCTCAGCCCATATCCTAAAGCATCACAGAACACCTCATATACCACCCCTTCATCTGGTAATCTTAGCATAGGGGAACTAACCAACTTCTCCTTCAGATAGCTGAAGGCTGACTCGCCCTACTCACTCCACATGAAAACATGGTCTTTCTTGGACAGGGCTATCAAAGGGGCTACAACTCGAGAGATGTTGGGTACGAACCTCCGATAGTAACCTTCCAGCCTGATAAAACTACGGACCTCTGCCGCATTCTTGGGTTCTGTCAAAGAAACAACTTCCTCAACCTTTGATGGGTCCACCGCTACCCCCTGCTCGGACACCACGTGCCCGATGAAGTGCACTTCTCATGTCTAGAATTTTCATTTAGACAACTTCCCATAGAGCTGGTGCTATCAGAGGACCTCCAAAACCATCCTCAGGTGCCCCGCATGGTCCTCCTCTAATCTCGAACAGATCAAGATGTCATCGATGAACACAACAACAAACCGATCCAGGTACTCCCAGAAGATGGAGTTCATAAGTCCCATGAACACAGCTGAGGCATTCGTAACACCAAAAGGCATGACTACGAACTCGAAGTGCCCATATCGTCACCTAAACACCGTATTAAGGATGCCACTCTACTATACCCTCAACTAGTGATACCCAGACTGCAGTTCGATCTTCGAGAACCATCATGCCCCCTTCAGCTGGTCGAAAAGATCGTCTGTCCTCGGAAGAGGGTAGCGATTCTTAATCATCACCCGATTCATCCTCCTATAGTCTATGCACAACCTGAGACCACCATATGCCTTCTATGCGAACAAGACTAAATCACCCCACGGTGATGCACTTGGTCGAACATAACCCCTCTTCATCAGATCATCAATCTGAATCTGCAACTCTCGTAGCTCTGAAGGTGCCATCCGATGAGGAGCAATCGAGATCGGATGAGCACCAAGCTGCAAGTCTATCCCAAACATGATATCACGTCGAGGGGGTAGAGTAGTCACCTCTTCCGGGAAGATGTCCATAAACTCATGGAAGATATCTAGAACCTCCACCATTTCAGCATCTACTGACTCTACTGATAGCTCAGCTAACAAGGAGAGGAGGGGTTCCTCTCGACTGCTGCCCTTTTGACTGCTCCACTTGCCAGGGAAGTTAACACACCGGCTGGCCATGTCTGAGAACACAACCATTCCTCGGAAGCAGTTGATGACGTCACACACAGAGAATATCCAGTCGATGCCTAGGAATACATCGTATGGCTGTATCTGTAGCATAAGAAGATCCCTAACCGACTAATGTGTCCTTATCATCAGTCTGCATCCTCAGAAAACAAATAACAAATCTGTCTGACCTCTGACTGGTGTACTCCACACCAGGGGAACTGGAATTATCTCATCATCTAGACCCAAAGAACGGGCTAGACTGGGTGAAACAAAGGAGTGCGAAGCTCCGGTATAGAACAAGGCATAAGCAAGGGTGCTGAACAAACTGATCGTACCTCAAACAACCTCCGGCCCTGCTAGAACTGCTACATCTGCGGCGTGTAACTGTCCACGCCTAGCTCCTATGCCCCTCGGCTGTCGGCCACCTCCCCGACCATGCCCTGAACGAGGTCCCTGAGGTTGACCTCCTTCTCCTCTGTCTGCCCCCGGAGGAGCGGGAGCTCGCTGTCCCTGCTGCTGCTGGTAGAAAGGCCGAGCTGGAAGCTACTGCTGGGTGGGTGCTCGGGCTGTCTGCCACCGCCGTACTATACCTGGTCTGGGCACTAACTCCGGAGATGTCCATGGCTCGCACAGAAAAATCACAGCGGTCCAGGGCCCGGATGAAAAGGGTGAGGACTAGGGGACCGGAACTGGAACTGCTGCGGCCTACTCCCTACTAGTCAGAACCTGGAGGGTCCTGATGCTAGAGGCCTGGTGCTGACGGCATTCCCCTTAGATGGTCCCAGCTAGATCCCTTCTCGTGACAAGCCTCCAAGAGCGTGAATACTCTCCACCACTTCGGCCTTCTTCTAGACCTCCAAGTACGTCGGCAGGGTAAAGGGGTAACAGCATACTGGAGGGAGGGTTGGAGCGCCTCCTCTAAACGTCTTGCCCGAGATTCCTCGTCTGGAAATAGGTCTGGTGAAAAATGTAGGAGGCCCTTGAACTTTATTCCTAGCTCCCTCACTGACATACTCCCATGTTGGAGGGAGAGTAGTTCCTGTCTCTTTTACGCCTTCATCATCAAAGAGTGGAATTCCGCCTGGAACTCCCACTCGAAATCAGCCCATGCCACCTCATCCTCTCTCCTCTCCCCCACATAATGTTTCCACCATTGACATGCCACTCCCCGCATCTGGATGACGGCCAGAGGAACCCAGTACTCGGACGGAGCTCGGATCCAGCCGAAGGCTATCACTAGCTCCTCTAGCCAGCCCTCCGTCTTCATATCAGAGGTGCTGCCCTCATACTTCTTGAGGGTCTGTCGTTGGAAGGCCCGAAGTGTCTCCTGCCACTGGTCATCCTCCTCCTCTTGATTAGCTCTCTTCCAATCGGCCAAGGTAGTCTCTGGGGCCTCAATCGCCTGTACCACACGTGTTCGCCTTCCAAGTGCCATAGCTGCAAGGTAAACAAGGAAAGCCTAAGCCCAAGTAGTGCATGATATTGTTCTTAAAAATTCTTAAACTTTTTTTATTTATTCATAATTCCCAAGACACCCCAGAAACATGAGAAAAAAAGTCATTATGTTGCATGTACCTTTCCTAGGGTCTCTACCCTACAATCAGTGTGGCCTCACTTAGTCATTCGGTAGGTCTAGAGTCCTTGCATCGGGTTATTGGGGGCCCTAAAATTCCATGTCCTAGCCAGTCTTCCCTAGCCTAATTCACTCACCAAGGTCACCCAACACTGTTTTCATACCATCCCATGCAATCCTCACTTGCCTAACTCCAGACTCCATCCTATCTCTCAACCTCATCTCTGATACCATTCTATCACGACCCGCCTTCACCAAAAGGAGGGAAGGGTCAGCAGATTGCCACACCCTTCATTCTTTAAGTTGAAGAAGGGATAATGACCCCCAAAACCACCCTTCAATAGGTCCCGAAGTGGTGACTAGCACCAAGGGTATGGAAATCACAAACGAATGGAAGGCATTACCCTTTTTGTTTTTTTATATGATTGGGAGATAAAATGGTAAATCCCACAACACCAAAACTAGAAGTTCAAGAAAAACCAAAACAACCATTCCCATATGCATGTTCCAAAAGTAAAAACCACAAGGTACAAAGTAACTACAAGGGTAAAGTACCAAGGAAAGAAAAACAGCAAGTTCAACTGCCCAAAAGGTCCGAGTTAGTATGTTCCTGCGCGATCCTCGAAGTCCTCCTGGAATCCTGAAAGAAGTTTTATATACATTGGGTGAGCATACAAGTACACTTGTTAGGGAAAAACCAAAGAATCTCATGCACAAGTGGGGGAACGTACTAAAGTCCTGTGAGAAAAATAGTAAACCAAACACTTAACAAGGTAAACTATCCACCCAAGCCTCACCAAGGCACACTCCCCAAATAACTCAATTCAAGAAACATATATAATAAGATCACATCAATGTTTGGGTACCCCACACTACTTTCCCACTGGTTATTGAAGAAATCCTATTCATCGAACCAATCCCTCCATTCTCACCGCAGTCCCACTACCACACCCCGTCCATACACACCTGGGCCATAACCTCACGCTGTCCCACTGCCGAATCCCTCCCTCAAACACCTAGGCCACAACTGTCACACGTAACCACACCTGTAAACACCTAGGCCAGAACGACCACCACCACGCCCGAAGACACCTAGGATAGAAGATCCACTACCACGCCCAAAGACACCTGGGACTCATCCCGAAGATACTTGGGAAACCACCTGGCCGTACACACCTGGGTCATAACCACCACACTACCCCGCTTGAAGGTTCTTGGGCTAATAATGGACCTCATGCCATCACAGCCTGCCTGAAGATACTTGGGCTATCCGGGAAATGGATCCGAAAAGGAGCTAATAACTAGCCACTAATAATAATGTTGGGAGAAACACCCTCCCCCATGAAATGGGGGTGTTCGGCACTAAGTGCTCATCTTGGGTGGGGAACGAATAAGAAACACAAAACTTCAAGTATATGTGTAGGTAACAAGCACTCACCCAAAGTTTAGGCTTTTCTTCAGCCCGCCTAAAATACACAAACAACACTAAGTTCAAGTCACAACTCTCACCAACAAAACCCATTTGTCCAATTCATTTTCTTGTTCAGTAGTGATGTTTAATTAAGTTATGCACCTACTTGGGCAACTAGTAAGCATAAGCACAAGTCCAGGAAAGCAAACAATCATGTATTAACTACAAAATCCACACCCGGTTCTCTTATAAATCCAAAAAAACCAAAGTAAACCCCAAGATACATCCCCATGTCTAATATCCAGGAGCCAGAAGGTTTCTCAACAATAGTGGATTCCACCCCAATTCGTGATATATACAAGGTAACCACCCGGTCTTAAATTTCAAAACCATTGAATCCATAACAACAGGGGATCCCATCCCCACCCACATCACCCAGCAAACGACCCATAAAGGAAGAACAACCAAACCACCACCACTAAGCAGGCCCATGCCAGTATTTTCATATTTATAAGATTTAACACACTCCATGATTTCAATTTCCGTGATGCTTAATCGGGGTTATCACAGAAGGATTGATCTTGGTGCCTCAATTTATTTAGCTGGATATACGTGATTAACCAATTTCCTTTTCACAGTAGGAGTTCACGAATACAAAACAAGCCATTTAAAACATCACCAGGGGTTCATTATTTCATCGAGAAAGACCACCAACATCCATGATTTCGAGTAGGCCTAAGCCCGCAAAATTCCGAAAAGAAGATCATAAAACAGAGCAATGTCATCAATCACATCCCCCCCCCCTTCGTTCTTTATAGAATCATTTAATTATCTTTATTAAGGATTGGTTCATCCAATTCTACAGAATCAAAGCATTCCCACCCCACATGATACACAAAAGTTATAGACGAAGGAGAAATTCCCTACTTGTTGATCAACTATCAACGCTTAGGCTGGGCATAGAACTTCATGGATAGCGATGTGGCTCGTCTGAATGAAAAGCGGTTCCTCGAACTAGCACAGGGTGATCGAGGAAAGAAGAAACCCACTGCGAACCCTTTAGTTTATAAGGGCAGGGGATGGTTGAGATAGCAACGTGAAACCACGTAAGGAGTGGGGGTCGTGGGTTGACCACGTGGCCCCACACATTATTAAAGTGTCGGGTGGTTTAAACAGACGCACACACTAGGTAAATTCATTAAATATTTAATTAAAATATTTATGGGCATTACCAGGCATTAAAGAAAGATTAAAGGGGTCGAAAGAGGGTTTAAAACCCAATTTGCGCAAAAGAGCGCTACTGGAAAGACCCCGTTGGGGTAGGCGAGAGCCACCAGTCACCAACAGCTACCGGTCGCCGAGCTACCGGTCAGCTACAGTGACCTCTAGCTGAGCAACCGGTAGGCTGTGGCCACCGGTAGACAGAGCTACTGGTAGGCTGCAGCCACCGGTAAACCGATCTACCGGTAAGCTCGGCTACCGGTAGACCGAGTCACCGGTAGACAGAGCTACCAGTAGCTTCATCTACCGGTAGACCGAGCTACCAGTAGACAGAGCTATTGGTAGGCTGTAGCTACCGGTAGATCTAGCTACCTGTAGGCCTGCTACCGGTAGGCTAAGGCTACCGGTAGGTCCACTGTCAGGCCAAACTTCACCGAGATTCCCAGACCAGAAAACCCAACTTGAGATTTTCACAAAGTAATGGACCAAAAAAACCCGGGCCATTACATAGGAGGTGGAGATTGATCAAGATATGTTTGAGGAGATAGATTTAATGGATAATAGAAATGATTTAGGCCCGAGATGAGGAATTGAGGAAGTGAGGGAGTTGGAGTCAGAGGAGGAGGTGGAGGTATGACAAAGGAGGGGATTAGGGGAAGGAGGGGAGATAGATGGAGAAAAGGAGTATATGGTGATGAAGGCCTCTATAATGGGAAGTAGATATGGTATTGTGGGAGTTGGGTGTGGGGTAATAATTTGGGAGGATGATATAGTAATGATGGTGATCCGAATTATAAGAGAGGGAGACACATATAGGGGAAAAGTTGTGGAGGTGATATGTAAATGAAAATTTATAAGCATTAGTGTATAAAAAGGATTTCAAGATATTATACTATAAATAGACACATCTCTATAGTTAACACTAGGTATTTGAAACATAATTTTGAAAAATATATTCTCTAATATTTAAAATTAATTAAATCATTACATTGTTACCTAATATTGTGTCCCAAGAAAAGTATTCCTTTTCCATATTTTAAATGATTTCAAAATTATGTTCTATAAAAAATAATATAAAAATCATTGTGTGTTATGTTTCTCTCTAGGTGTTATATATTAGAAGATTATTTTACAAACCATTTTATTATTCATCCATGAAGGAACCACACTAGAACTTGTTTAGAAAAGTCAATATTAAGACTTATCCTCAAAACCTAAAGAATGGAAAATAAAATTGGTGTATCTAAAAACTAATTATGGAATGGATGAACATTTTAGAAAGGATATTTTCCAAATAATAATTGAAAACACGAGAATAAAGAAAATATCATAATATCATCACCAGAAATTATAAGAACATAAAGCCTCTAATGATTAACAAGGAATAACAATAGTTATAACATGTCTCGGATGAATTTAAAATAATATATGCATGATGAGATCATAATATCATAACTAATAAAATCCTTTAATCCTATCACAAACTTTGTCATAAAAACAATACATTCATGAGCCCCACATTCTATGTCTATGTTTATGAGAAACAAAAATGTACTTTAAAATACCAATATCATGAGATATAAACTATTAACCAATTAATATTATTTAAATATAGGGCCCCACCCCTCACCATCCATACATATGTGTGCTAAATAAAAATCATTTACTTTTTAAATGATAAAGTACACAAGTAATTAAAAATGGGTTTCATAAAAAATCAATTTTAAAAATAAAATATCGGAAAAAAATTAATTGACTGATAGAAAAAAAAATATCCATGAAAATGTGCACATAATTGTAGAAAAATATATGACTAAGAAGTAAATATATCTCCATTATATATAGATCATTTTATGATAATGAAAATTAAATCATGAAAATTACATTTTTTGTGAAAACATTTTTTAGCCACTTTAATAGTCATGGTTATAATAATCTTTTTAAAATGTATCATTTCATCTATTCCAAATAGTTAATATAAAACTATTCATGGAAACTTATTTTGAAAAAATTAATTTTCAAAAATTAATACGGATAACATCATTCAAATAGACGGTTGTAAAATAATGAAGTTCAGAATGAATTTTTATTACATAATGAAAGGAGTAACAACTACCAAGTCCCTTACCTTTTCCATTGATTTTCACAGATGTTCTATAACATATTTCATTAAAAATTTAAGCATTTTAATTATCCATTTTATAACAATATTTATAATTTTTTCTTTTTTAATTATTTAATGATAAAAATGTTCTTCAAGAATTTTTTTTAACAATCTTTTTTCGAAATTAGGTGATAATAATTAGAACCATTTTATAGTAAGATTATAAAAGAGGAGTAGATAACCATTATTATCAAAATTTACATCATTTTGAAACCAATTATGATATATGAATTCACGTTTTATATGGACTTATAATGTTATGACTCTAATATATGGGACTTCAATTAATCATTTATCAAGATGAAAACATTGGGGAAGTTTCTTTAAGTTACACACTGATACCAATGGATGACTTTGTAGTGATCATTAATTTTCACATAATATATAGTGAAAAAGTAATAATAATTACCAAATATATATATATATACAAATAAAATATAATCTAAATTCATACATGATAGAGGTTGTCAAAACAGAATGCATCGTTCCATGGAGCTGATATTCCACACCTATGCGTGGATGATGGTTATATTTTATAATGGTAGGAAGAAATAAACAACATTTATGATCATTTAAATAAAATTAATATTATAAATTTAATGAATATTTAATTAATTTATATTTTTAACTGGATAGTTCATTGATGAAAGAAAAAATCACAATTCTTTTTGGAGGCTATAGTTTACACGTACGCATAATTCCCATTCTCATTTTTCATAATGAAAAGGGGAAATGTCGTTAATGATTGTAAAATAATTATAAAAATGTACTAAAATACTTGTGATATAGATTTATATATTATAATATTCTTTAATTTAGTTTAATTTAAGAATTAGTGCTCATAATAATATTGAAATAATGAATGAGTAGTTAAAAATTTATACATTACTTCATCGATTATCTCCATTGAATATTGGGGTAACCCTTTGAGTGATGGTTCTTTATGAGGTGTAGAACACCATAAATGTGTTAATGATTTATATGAGAGGTGTTGGAAAATTATGCCGTGTTAAAAGTAGGCTACAGTGAAATTGAAATTTAGGAGATGACTTCACCAATTATAAATAAAGATAAATGTAATTTTTGTATGTAGATAATTTTTTTTAATAACTTGATGTCACTATCAAAGAATGTAGATAAAATATTTATAAATAATGTAAAAGGAAGTGTAACAGATTTATTATTAATGAAACATATTTTTCCCACGCATTTTTTAAACAGTATTCTGATCATTCACTCTAGTTAAAACCCTTTATAGCTCTTTCGATTTTCTCATAGGCACGTAGTTTTTTCCAAATTAATTTATACATTGAAATTGGAAAAAATATCCATCATTAAATAATTTACTCACAATTAATCCGAAAATAAATTCATATTATTAAATTAATTTTATAAAATTACTATAAATTAAATTTACAATACTAAATATATAATTAATTCCAAATAATTGTTTGATATGTATAAATAATTTTCTCTAGAAATTAAAAAATGTGTGTATAAAATAAAACCCATTACATTTATAGACTATAAAGTAAAATTTAAAATAAATATTAGGGATTATAAATTGGTTGCATCAATTTAAAATTCAAATAGATATATTAATTATTTCATAAAATTCATTTAATTTAAAAAACCCAAAATTTTCATGATACACCAAAAAATCAATCCATTTTGAAAAATCCAAAATATTTAATATTACATTAGTATTGTGATGAAATGTTAAAATATTAATTTTATTTATATATATTGATGTTCATAAATTTATTATTTTAACCATGATATAATATCACAAAATATAACGAACAAATGTTTTGGTAAAAAATCATATTTTATATTTTAACTATTCTTCTTAAATAAGATCAAATAAAAAATATATCAAAATAGAAAATTATCGATTTTATACTATATATATAATGAATAAGAATATTTTATTTTTTTCATATTTGTACTAAATGATGATTAACTAGAATGGAAATTTATTTCATATGTTTTATATAACTATTTCCACATTCTTGTTAACTATAACAATACATCGATCAATATCAATTTTAATAAAAATATTTATGGTTACTTAGGGTTCGTGTTGCATGTTGATAAAGATATCAAAAATATTACTTATTAAATGCGGAATATATTACTAAAACATAGAGTTTTTTAATTATAAATCACATAAAAAAATTAGCCTTCAAATATTATTTCTAGGATGAAAACAAGTGATTAATTTTTCCACATTACATACTTGGATTAAATTGTGTCTTACACATTATTGCTTTCAATAAAACATAAATTAATCATATTAGATATCTTGTTTCCAATATCCTTCTATCAATGTTCAATAACATCCACTAGTTGTTCATAATAAGAGAGATCATGCTCCAATTGAACAGCTTTGAGCATAGTATAAGTGAAAGTTCTTGTATGTAATTTAATAAAAGAAATATAAGGAATAAATAATATACATGGGTGAGGTATGGAGAGAGATAAAAGTGGTAAGTTACATTCTTGAAATTATCAGGATTATCTAAGAGACCAATATACCATAATATGAGCCTATATTTCTTCCCAATTACAATAATGTGCATCCATGTAGATATCTGGAGGAACACCTCTCAACAACTTCATAATCTATTTTTATTTTATTGTTATGTTGATAACTCTTATACAAACATTGTGATGTTTTTATTTGTCACTAAACGGTTCTAATATCATCTATAATATCTTGGATAATTTCAAATTATATCATCTTCCTTTCTCCAAGTTCTTCTCAATATGTTGTTGTCCTGAATATTTTCCTATATAGAGCATTTTTGGTTCCATCTAAATTATATAATCAAATATATTGTTACAAAATAACTATACTAGTGGTATTTACTAATATCTACATCATTTAAGATCCATTTAACAAAATATCATCATGTACTCAATTGTTTGGATGGTACTCCCAGTCAATCCCTTGGTTTGAGTGTGATAAGTGATACTGGAACTGATGTCCACTACAAAATATTCCTGATGAACTTCTCAAAAACCCTTAGGTAAACCTCATATCTCAATTAGATACTTTATATAGTCATATTTCATACATTGATACCACTTCCATTACATATATCAGGTTTATTTTGTAAATATACAAATATTCTTTGTTTATATTAAATATGGTAATTTAAAAAGGACTACAAGAAACGATATATTATAATAGAATTTAGTTTTATTGGGGAATCCAATGACAAAATTCTAGTATTGCATTCCCATTAATATAAATTCATGGATAATAGTTTTATTACATCATTAGACATTTTAATTCAATCATACTTTTTTAAATACAATAATCTAGTTATGTAGTCTATGTTATCATTATTCATGTCATCCCATCAGAAGATTTGGTTTAGAACTCAGTACATATTCTAGCGTCGGAGATGAGTAGATAATGTTGGGTTATGAGTATTTTAAAAAAGATACATATTCTATACTCTTTTTTTAGAAATCATATAAGGTCTCCAGGAATAATAACTCTATATTAATTAATATTTAACAATGAAACATTATCTATGTTTTTCTAAAGAACTAAATCATATTTTTGACATTTTTCAAATCATCACATGAACGGATGGTTGATCAGTCATTTGGAAAAGATGGAATTTATTTCCATCACCTACGAATTAAAGATTACTCCTTAGGAAATCCATTAATTATGGGTCTGATTTAAAAATTTCATATATAAGTTAGAAACAGCCTTCCTTTCATGAATAAACCACTATTTTTTCTACACTGTATAGTAATGTATTGAGTAGTCAGAGTATCTAGTCATTTCCAATAATAAAATTTGGTGAATATTTATATCCTTTTATGTTAATTTTAATTTTAAACATTGTGGGTTTTATAAATATTACACTTATCATCATTGTGATAATGCCACCATATTTTAAATTCTATGATAACCAACTATAGCTCAAAATCATGTGTTGGGTAGATTTTTCATCGGTTTTAAATTATTTTTAGGAAATAAGAATTGTGATTTTTTACATTAGGAGGAATCTAAATCACTTTTTCAAGATATCACATTATATTATGTACCCTTTATCACTACAAGGTTTTGAATTTTATTTTCATTTGACCAACCTCTTCAATAGAACCTCAAAACATTCTTCAAATTTCATTGTTCAAGGACACTTTAGACTCTCCATTTTCAAATTGGTAGAATAATTGATATGCATAATAAATTTCTCATAGAGAATCAAAAATCTATAAAAAATCAAATACAATTATGGATATGTTTTACCATAATTTTTCTTGTACATTATTAAATAACTTATATCATTTATGGTTCTATAGATAATACATTCCTAGTGATTATATGTTCAATGAATGGAACATTTTTTAGCTATAATTAACATTTTCTTAATTTTGCATACACATCCGACTATTATACGGTCGTAAACACAATCCATAGATGATCTTCATTCTCATCCTTTCTACTATAATAAATAAAAATACCTTATATGGAGACTACATAAATATCATCTAGATGGAACTATTAATTTTTTTAATTTGATACCTGAAGAGGATAGGGGCCTTAAATAACAAAAATGGAATATATATAAACTCATATAATCCATACCTTATTTAGAATTATTTCATTGAAATACCCTCCATTTTTTATGTTAACTAATAATATCAAGATTGTAGGTCAATATATGAAATGTATTGAGCTCTTATGGGCTAAAAAGAAATCATCAATACATTATAGATATCATAAACCCCTCTTCATAATGTTACCGCTCCTAGGAAAAAAATTAGGGAAATGATATAAATTTTTTACGAAGGTGGTGGCGAGAATTGGTTTCCAAATTCATTCCCCCAAAGGAATTTATTAAAAAACAAAATATTAACAATACAATCTCTAGGTGTAAATAAATTACACCAGTATGGATTTAAAGGGATAACAAGAAAAGGAACTCAAACAAACCAGAATAAAATTGCAGAAATCCAAAGTTTTTTCACTAAAGAAGTAGCAATCATTGGGTGTTAATCTCTTCAAAACCATCCTTCACCATCGAAAATTATGAAACTTCATGCGGATGGAAAAAATTGAAAGAAGTAGCATTGCATCCATACTCCTCCCAAAATGGCAAGCTGACAAAATAGGTAGATATCAAACTTGTTTCAATGCAAACTCAAGCTAGCAAAATAGTGAAAGAAAACAGATTCAATTCTGCTTCAAAAAAATCCCAACTCGAAACTACATTGTAGGAAACAGGTGCTTGGATGAGCAAAACTATCTCAAAAAGTAATTCACACTGAATTCCACCATGCATCACTGAAAACAGCCCTATAGACCGGAAAAAATATAGAACAGAAGAGCCAAACCAACCCATCCAAAGCCAGCAAGATCCAGAAACCATTAACAGATGTTGCAATGTCAAATCACCTCATGGGTCTTCATCCAAACAGTTGCTAGTAAATGCACATAATTTCCAACAAATGGACAAAAAGGAATCATTGTCAAATAAGGAGACTGTAAGATAAGTCAAAAGATTCTGCAAGACAGTTCCAGTAGTAAACCAGGTTTCTAGAGAGGAATATCAAGGATATCCAGAGTTTAGACAGATGTTAATAGCAGGATCAACAGGAAAATTATGATATAATGCATAATCAGAACAGAAAAACCAGAAAAACCTCAAAGAACCAGGAACCAAAGATAATTTCCAAGGAATGTCCTTAAAATTGAAGTTTGGGTCATTCTTAAATTCCTCAACCACTCTAATAAACATCCTTTTTCTAATATCAAGATAATCATCGGTAGTCATTTCACCATTTTTATATTTTCAAAAGGCATTTTTGTCATTTTCCCCAAACCAGGAATCAAGTTTCTTTGAGAAATCCAATTTCCCTTCATATTGATAGCCATCCCTATAGGCATGATCATTTTCATCATCCTCACTTGATGAAGTTTCTGAGTCAGAAGAATCAGATGATTGTGAGGATTTAGGTAAGGGTTCAATAGGTACAGGTTGTGGAGGGACTTCATTATCAATAATCTGGGCTGCTAATGATCATGTGATAATAGTCATCTCCCTATTGGCATTGTCCCCATGTTTTTGAGTTTTCCTAGAATTCGGGGTGATAAAGCCATCAGAGTCAACAATAGCTTTTTTCAAATTTTTATGCATCAAATGAATATCCCCCTCCACTTGAGTGATCTTATCTACATATTCTTTTAAAGGCTCATCAGATTCCACCTATGAAGCTTCATTGTTCGCATGACCCTCTTCATTAGTCTCATGACCCTCAGGTATGGTATGAGGGATAAAATTTTCACAGGGATTTTCCAATTGAGGATTTAAATCATCCTTGGAGTTCATGGTGTTACTGCTATTCTTATGGATGTCAATATGGTCAGAAGTCATCACTTCTAGAGAAATCTTTTCAACCCAAATCAACTTGAAGTGGGGCAGGAGGCGAGGGGGATGTCTTTCAATCCCACATCCTTTTGTGGTATGGACAATTCTAAAACATGTATTACAAAAGTATAGGGAATTCTCAAAAACCACATCCTGTATAAATCCATTCTCCCTGTTTTGAATCCAAAATCTCAAAGGAAATTCTTGAGAAATATCAATTTCTGTGCATATTCTCGCAACTGAGGGGCGGGTCAGGTTCAATGTAGCATTATCAAGTTTGAGAGGCTGACAAAATAGTCAATGAATAGATATTAGATCATTCTATTTGAATAGGTGTAAAGGCAGACCCAGGACCCCAATCCAAATAGGAACAATGGGGGGCTCAACATCAAAATTAAAATCAGGAGACCATTAAATAACTTTCATGAAAGGACCCCCAAAAGACCACGAACCACGGGTCCAAAATCTATAGTAGCCATTCTCCAATGTAAACAGAAATAGAACATGTAATGAATTCAAGAGTCCGATATAGAAATTTGTAAATCCTATACTTTCCATGGTTTTGCTAAGGAAATCCAAACAGGGTCGACATACATACCAACTATAGAAAATCGATGGTCTACAGAGAGAAGATTTACCACTTCTGATGAGAACGAAATTGCTGATAAACCGCGAAACCTGTATGTTTTAGGAGAGACGGAATTGGAGGTCTTTGATTCATTGAGAGGAGGACGACCGACGATGACGTCTGCAAAGGATCTCGCATCTTGGGTCCCCATGTAAAAGCTAGGGTTTCTTCCATGAATGCTCGAGGGTGGCGGCTCCCGTGCAAATTCCATCCCTATATCCTTGTACATCATCAGGGAAAGGATATAATGAGTCCTGAGTACCTCTGAAAAAGGGAGGAATCATCCTCTAAAAATAACATGATGAGTGTAGAATGTGAAATGTACACCAATCAACACATTATCAGAACATTGGTAAAGAGATATCCCAAATAGGTGTACATAATACCATATAGAATGAAAAAACAACAATATAAACTACATGTAATAATATATGTCTTCAAAAACAATCTAAATTCACAAATATTTCTCCAACATCCTCAAAAACGTTGTGATGTTTTTATCTTTCACTAAAAAGGTTTTTTCTTCTAAAAACATTCTTAATATATGTAGTATGATACGAACACCTACAGTCAATAAAATCCCCCTCATAGCCTCTCCAAAAAATGATAAGTGAAAGATATTAATGATTATTAAACAAAAAATGAATCAAATATGTCACCTAATGTGGTATGATATGTTCCATGCAACCCTAATGATCTCACACTGTGTATCATGTACATGTGATCCAATAGAAGGTAACCAACTACAACTTTTCCATTAGCTTATTACTTTTTAAAATTATCACACATCCAATGATATCCCTCTCCAATAATAATAACACCTAAAGAAACATGGGATAACGTTTTATAACATATACACTAGGCACCACATTATGTTGTCACATATCACACACCCTTTTATTCACATTATCACAACAACCCATGGAAAATTTCATGATAAGAACCATATATATTTATAATTCCACCATATATCAAACATTTCATATTAAAATATATTTTCATGTATCACATACATGATATACCTACAATAATCCACAAGATTGTAAATATATATATACATGTGTGTGATATAACAACAAAAAATTAACACCTTCTATACAAATATATCCGAAGTGAAACCATCATGCATTCCACCACATAATACTATGAGGTAAAGATATAGCGTAAAGGTAGGTTATGTGGTTGATCAGTGTTTGACACACCCTGTAACATTCCATTAAATTGAGGATAAAATATTGGTGGGGGATATCACAATGTTACAGTTGAATTTTTTTAGGTACTGTTGTAGTACTATTGTAGCTAAAAATATTTATCTGATTTGGACCATAGGGAAACCAACTTAATCTTATGGGCCATAGGGTCTTCATTCTACCATTGTACTTCATGACATAGGTCCTCCATGACAAATTAATAATCTAGGCCATGAGATTTTGGGATATGGGCCTCCAGGACAAGATGATATCATGTAAAAGTACACAGGATCAGTCCCTAAAAGAGGAATCATAGTATGTAGTATCTAACATAGAAAAATGACCATATTGGGAATGATGAGAAGGATTTTAAATCTCCATCATTAAAAAAAATTATGCATATCTACATTAGATAATTCTACCAAATCATCCATTAATGGAGGTGTCCATGGTGTTATTAATGAATTAGATGCTTGTGAAGGGATATTACAATTATATTTAGGTATTTAGGCCTTCGAGTCATGCACATAGACATGTACCTCTTAGCCAATGGTTCATATAAGGGTTGAATTTAATCATAGTTAGAAATGGGTTTATCAAATAAAAAAATTAATAAAAAAATGTAATTTGACCCAAATATGATAGAAACGTCTGAATAAATATGAAATAGTCTGATATCTCTTCCTTACCGACATGGATGTCAGAGAAAAAACCCAACGAAATTCTACTAGGTGTTAGTATCTATACAGTCATGTGTTGTGTACTGTGTGAAATCGCATTACATGCATGAAATTATATAGAGAAAAACTAAATTATGAGAATATACCTAGAATTAGTCTCATCATTTGTTAACACCACACAAATACCAGATAGCCATAGTTAATTGAAAGGTAGCCTAAGAGAATAAATTCACTGAAGAAGAAATTATATTATTTCTTCCTGTTATAAATTTTATAAAATATTAATTAATTCAAATAAACATTAACTTTATGTTATGATTTCTTTATCACCAAATTTAACTTATTTAATTCCATCCAAGAATAAAAACCCAATACCATGGTTTCTCATGATTATCATCATTTTTAGTATCTCATTTTTTCACTGATACTATAGGTTAAAAATTTTCTTATTGAACACCATTCTATAATGTTTTGTACTCTTGGATTCATTATAAGTTACCATAAATGGATAAAAAGTCAATAACAACTTCATGGTTCATGTATTGTGAATGGAATATAGGAAAAAAACAAACTCGACCATCCATAGTTAATGGAAATATCATTAAAAGTAAATAATCTTATCTTTCATAATAATAATGGGTATGTGTAACATCAACCAATTTCGTTAGACTAGATTCCATACCTCAATGCAAAATATATATTTCATTGAGTTCATCAACCATCACGGGTGAAATTAGTTCAAAAAACATAGCTCTCCCCAATTTTATCTCATCTACCTTCAACCATTCTAGGCTCAAATCATGTTTCCCTATAAGGTTCACATCAGGAAAAACCACATAGGAAAACAAGAAAACATTAAAGATAGATTAAACATGGAATACATGGAATAAAAAAAATATTATACCTTTATATGAAAATATGATCAATCATCACCAATAGTTTATCTTATTTAAATAGTAGTATCATTACGATAATGATATTTATGATTTATTAGTCGTAAGTTATAACCAAGGTAAATATAAGGAATCATCTACCAACATCTATGAAAATAAGGAATAATTTGTTATTATAAATCCATTTTTATATCAAATTCTAGAATAATGGAATCCAATTAATTAGAAAATCCCTTTGACATAAAGAGTGAGATATTCTTTTAAGACTTCAAATTTAATTCATTATCCAAAAAACATTAGCAATAGTATATTATTTAAAAAAACACAACCTATCTAATATGATCAACCATTTTATAAACAATCTCTTTAACAATGAATAAATATAGAGGGCACAATGTATAGGATGTATAGAATAGAATTGTTATGAATAGGGAAATACCATGAAATCTTTAAGGAAAATAGGCCACATATTTTTTTATTCTATTTTAATCATGGTTATATATAAATCCACAGTCACCTAAAATTTCCGAATGAAATAATAGGAGAAGAAACCAACACCCAACCTCATGTAAAAGTTCAATTTTATTCACATAGGAAAAGATGGTCAAGGACCAAAATCCACTAAAATAGTTGGATGGTTTTTTAGAACCTAACACTCAAAAACCATTCTCAAACCATGATCATCAACAACCGAAATATGTGGCTTTGGATTTATTTAAATTTAAAAAATTTAATATCAAATATGGAAAAAATATGGGAATTTTATCTTGAACAAAAAAATTAGATTCTGTAATAATAGGGGTTTCAAACTCATTTAGTTTGTCGGGAGAGGCCAATGGGAGTTATAACATATCAAATACAAAAAAAATATCCATCAAAGACGTTCTAAAGAAAGAGATAACTCAACCATGTTGTGTTTCATTGGATCATATAGAAAATGAAGGAATACTCAGTGGAGGGACATAGATCAATTAATATAGGATGAAATAGTAAAAAACTAGATTCATGACCCCCTTAATGTGAATGATTTTTTCTATTTAAATCTCCTCATGATGGGATGATATAGGTGACTGGTTCATCCCATTCAAATATAGATTTAATTACACTATGGATTCTACCATTAACTGACCATGTTCATGGATATTCTTCAAATAGTTATCCATAAACTACATACTCTGTGTATTTTTTCCTATATTAAATCAATTTTACAAACTTTATTTCCATCAATCGTCTTAAAATTCAATTTATAATAATGATGTTTGAGAATAGTGATCCTTAATGAAACAAAACCCGACACTACACCAATGATGGGTGTTTTTATTTATCTATTATAGACCATAGGAACACACCATTAACAAAATGGCCTAACATGATCTTGAGAAACCATGTAAATATCCTTACTACATAGAATCCAAAAGACAAAAACAAAACATCCTCCCCATCACTCATCACAATTGTTTGACTAACCATTAGAGTGTTAAAAACATATCTCTCCTTTATAAGTCCTCCAAAATACCTCTTGGAAGACCCCAACCATAAAACACCATATAGAAAGGCCAATATGTTTTTACCATTACAATAGATACCTCTCAAATGATTTTCATCCACGAGAATTTAAAAACAAATAGAAAGATAAGGAAAAGAAATATGGTAAAAAAAATAACCCCTCTATGAGAAATATCTCAAGAATCCCTCCAACATAGGATAACAACCATATTATTTATAAGAATTTGGAAAAAATATATAAAAAACCAAAAAAATCTCCCAAAGACTCTCCTAGGGTTGATTTAACTTAATTAATAGAATTTTCACCAAAAAATAATTGAATAAGATAAACAATTTCATAATCTAGATAAAAAACCAAATAAAACTTTTATATATGATATTGTAAACAAAAGACATCATGGAATACTAAGTGAGAATCAAGGACTCCAGTTCCTATATTCTCTTTCCCACTACTTTGTGTTTCTCCAAGTCATAAACCAAGGGGAATGTGTTCCCATGAAACAATGTATCCTCATATCACTATATCATCATCGGCTGCTCATAGATGGTCACATTATTTTACAAATCAATGTCATCAAAATAAAATATTTCAGAGTCACTATAAATATATGGTAGAATCTAGGAAAAATGTATGAAAATATATATTTATATCATGTGAATATTACGTTTTATCCAATATTCCACATCTTTAATATGATCCAATGCATTGAGATACCTAACAAAATGGAGCTAATGTTTATTACCATGATCAAACCTTAGATTCCCATTTTGAGGTTTCACTATCGAAAAAACATGTTCTCCAACATCAAACTACAATGGTATCCTTCTATGTTAAGCCTATGACATTTGAAAATATTCTATTTCCTACATCATCTTGTGAAAAACCTTAAACATCTCTTTACTAGTCTACACTTTTTTTAATCCAAAAAGTGATGACTCGATGAATCCAATATAGTAGAATGGTGAAATGAATGATCATCTATACAATTATTCATACAATCCTATACTAATGGTGAGTTTAAATATATTATTATTGGAAAATTCAACAAAAAGTATGTGCCTCACCCATGAACCTCCAAAATCTAGGACACAAGAGTGTAACATGTTCTTAGGAGTCAGGATAGTCCACTCTTTTTTACTGTCCATATATGGATGAAAAATAGTGATAAGTCACAAAAGAGACCCAAAAATAATATTAGATACATCTCCCCAAACTAGAGGGAAAATGAGGTTCATGAATAGAGTCTATTAACTTCATGACTTTATGGAGTCTCACCACCTCCTCTACATACATCTTCTAATAAACCTCCATTAAGATTGATTCCATAATCACAATATGTTTTATATTTTTCATCATGTTTTATACTACTAAAAAAAGAATCATTTACACATTTATACCAAGGTATAAAGTGACGAATTTAATAAAAATGGCTTCCCATGTCAAATGAATAATATCTAACATCTGGTAAAACCATTGGGAGTATTGTGTTTAAGACTCACCCTTTGAAAGGTCATACATCAATACATGGAAATTGAAAATGAATTCTCTATCCCATAGCACCAAAAATTACCACACAAACATGTCGTATATTTTTTACACCATTATGAACCGCTAACGGTGCATGATGTTTTCTTTCCTCAGACCAAATATCAGGGGAATAACTATAGAAAACTCGGTATTTATAGACCTCCAAATCAGAATCCCCCAGCCATGAATCCCTCACCTTCAATAAAAAATAGAATATAATCATATTTTTGAAATGGAATCCTCTACCACTAAAATCCCACATATCTAGGGGTATTTTATAGATATCATCCTTTACAAAGAAGGTTTCATCCAACTAACACATAGGATCACTATATGAATTTCTTCTTGACACATCAATTATAAAATTACAAATTCTTATATTATATGAAATATTGAATTCATAATACTATTATAATTACAAAAAACATAACTAGTTTTTGTATTATTCCTAGAAAATATACCTTCATCACTTGTGATCGGTGAAATCCACAAAACGATATCCATGAGACATTTTCACCACAAAAAATAGGTAAAAATCAATGTTTCATTCTCCATATAATGGGTGGAATACTTATATTCCTGTTTATTTAAATTCCGATACCCATAATAAATGACATATACCTACTATATCTAGACACAACCAAATCCATTACATTAATTATAATTTAGAACGTAAAACTAAACTCCATCTTTTGGAAAAATGTAGAATAATAAAATTGACCAGATTCTGCGACAAATTATAAAAAAACTAAAGTACAGTTGTTTGCCCAAAATAATACATGATAAAATCTGTTCACAAATATCAATAGAGTCACAATAATAAATAAATCATCTTTTAATCTCTTATTATGTGTTTTAATCCCCATAAAACTCCAAAACACCTAGAAATTTAAGGTTATTACAGATAAAAAAATACCTGAACATATGAATGTACACAACTACTTTACACTAGGACATGAAATTCCCCATGAAATGGTTTAAAAAAGCCTTAAACCCTCAATAAAAAATCTACAAGAACAACTAAATATGATGAATATATATGAAAACAACTGATTGATATTATCCAATACATTCCACTAACCATATGTAAACAATAATTTCATCAATTAATGGAACCATTCAGTGATCTTAGAACTTTCAAAACACCCAATTCATCAATCCCAAGAACATGGATGGAATGTTTTATTCACCTAATGTAATGAAAAAGAACATGTAATTCCCATAATGGCAT
Organism: Viscum album; assembly: GCA_963277665.1. Lineage (NCBI taxonomy): Eukaryota > Viridiplantae > Streptophyta > Magnoliopsida > Santalales > Viscaceae > Viscum > Viscum album. The sequence goes on from OY728128.1 coordinate 203,572,364, forward strand.
CGTCAAGTAGTATTATAATATACTCATTTCTAACAAGCATATGATGATATCCTGATAACATATTGATCATAGATAAGTCACAAGATCCTTTTATCTGATTGAATAATTCAAAAATCTATGTAATAGGGCAGTGGTTCCTCATTTTTAGCTGATCTATGTGGTGACAATTGATAAATATATCAAAACTTCCAATGAATCTCATTAAAACATTACTAGTTCACCACAAACTAACACACATTTCTAAAAATATCTCACGTTAAATGACCATCTATCAATAAACTCATATCATTTAACTCTAAAGGAGACATACTATATATGAAAATTAATATTGTAGAAGAAACCTACTATAGATCTATCCCAAATTTAATCTTAAACTGAGGGAATAATTACATAACCTTCTAAGGGAAGTCATTAGGGTTCTATTAAAAGTCCTTGGGAAACATGGTCAAATTATCCTCCAAAAACATTGAAACAACTTGGAAAAAACACAAGACAAGTATTGGGATTGGCTACGATGAATTAGAGGTTATAACTCACAAATGAACATGATACAATCTCCATCATCAATGTAGTAAAAAATCTATATCCTAATGAAATTAATGATATCATTCACTGAATAAATCATAGGGATTGGATGATGTCGTATGGCTCTCTAAATAGATAAGGTCTCCCAATGAGTGGTTCTACCCTTGTAGTATCTCATAGTCTATATATAATTCATATATATGAGATCAACCAAGAAATGACTTACTAAGTTCTAATGGAACTTGAATCCTATCAATATAGAGTTCTAATTAAAAAGCAATTGTAGGTGATATGAAGGAGTGCATTGAACCTGATTCAAATAATCCATGAACCCAATTAAAAACAACCAAAGAGTACCTCAAATTATTTCTCTATCACCTATTATTAGTAAATCTAAAGAAGGTAGTTGAGAATGAAAAGTACCATGACATGTATAACCCTGACGCTAACCATCACCATTAAATCACTCTGCATTATAGGGATAAGGAGAGTAATAAATGTATCCTATAAATAAAATTCTTCTATATCATAATTAAATATAGGTTAACCCAATTGTTTCTTCCTCGTATGGAAATGACATATTGGAAGAACATAAAAAAATACATCTTCATCCCACATCATTCATATAATTCTTGTATAGACTACCCACTAATGAACACATATTTGATAAGAAAAACAAGTTTATGATCCCAAGATATTATCATGAGAGTGTCCACTCTTATAGAAATGAATGATGATGGTTTGGACCTACACCCAATTTTTGAAAGGAACTACATTCCAAGAAAGAGGGAACCCTGAACCATAGCTCTTATATATGTTGAATCATGATGACTCCACTATTATGACAATATGGTTCTATCCAATGTTATCACAATGGAGTCTTCCTTTGCACGATTCATGAGTTATGTCTATAGAATATACAATGTGACCATGTGATAGATATCTTGATGTAAATCATCTTAAATGTACCTATACCTAGACTAACCATATGATAATATTTCAAAAAGATATCAGATAAGGTTCATTAAAAGGATGTTGAACTCCCTCATTCTTGAACACCCCTATCGATGTTTAAGAGAATTCAGGCAGCTGGCCACCTCTATAGTTTGGGAATGAAACTCATCCTAAATTTATTCTCTGAGATTTTTCAATTAGACTATTGCCTCATTTCAATACATGTGGTCCATGAACCACCGCTACCTCACATCCCGACATCTAATCATGCAAAAAATGAATCAAATTTCTCATTTTGTAAAGATAACAAAATGAATGTTTTATCAACATACTCAAACAACTCCACAATAATGAGGTCAACAATGGATCCCTCATACATAAAAAAACTATGGAACAAAAACATTGAAAAGTACTACTCTATTTATTAATGTCGTTGATATAGATTGTGAATCAATATTATGCAACATCCTTCACAACATATTCATCCTGAACATGATGAGGGATTTTATGATGATACATAACTACAAAAGATAAAATAATTACGGACTCTTAATCTAGGAATACGGAATAATTAATTATAATTAATTATTTTGTATTTATAGTTAATCTTAATACCTAGTTATAACCATTCCAAAAATAAATAAAAACATGAATGATGTCTGATTCAATTTTACGTATCTACACCAAAACAAGTGAAACATTTCATAGTAGTCTCAGAAAAGATAAAATTCCATCCATCAGATCATAGGGGAAGATATCATTATCCAAGCTAGCCCTAATTATTTACATCCCATACTAGGCTCAAATAACCACATTTCTATACCAAACCATACAATCCTGACATATATATATCTCTCTAAACTCAATATTATCCCTCAACATGAACATTTTATACCACTCCATCTTGTCCCCCTCCTCCCAAAGATACTCCTCCATGATATAAATTTATATAAGGGAGACAATGACACTCAAATCCTTCCTCATATAGGCCATGAGAGGGGGAAAATAACCAACGGTATTTCTTACACACAAATAGAGGGAAAGACCCTCTACGACTAATATAAGTAATGAAAAGTATGAAATTTTCCACATAAAACTTCTCTATGGAACAAATGTAAAGTTTGATAAAAAATAAATAAATTTAATTTCATACAAACTATATGAATTGAAAAATAATCTACAAGTATCAGTGTATATCCTTGATGTTGACCTTGAATCCAAAACAACATCTTAATAATGTAAATAAGAAATTATCATTCATCTTGAAAACCATGTACCTACTTGAGACCTAAAAAACAATATATATATGTTGGGTATTCATAACATGTATACTCAGTAGGATCCTCCCTAATGCCTCTCCTAAAAATTGAAAATAATAAATATTGAATCCTAGTGAATAAAAAGATAATATAACACATCACAAAATTGGTACTCTACATTACCACCCACACTATGGATCACTCACTATGTATTTCATATATGTTATCATATAATATAATATCAATAGAAGGTACCTTGAGGCCAATTCTCCTTTGGTTTTACATTATTCCCAAATCACGCATTCCCTGAGACATCTGTCTCCAAAAGGAATCCATCCTAATGAGACCTGGGATATTAAATCATAACATGAATATCTTACATCGCATCATATCATTACATACCAAGAACACCATACATCAAATCATCGACAAATATCATTAAAAATATACTGATAGAAATTGAGTAGGTTATATGAGACCCCAAAAACCGCACCTCATGAATAATAACTCAATTCATTATAACTCATACATTACACAACAATTATAATCCATAGAATACATTATATTGAGATACATATCTATGAAATAAATAAAAGTAATTAGATTCCTCTATACCCATATATGTGAATGGTTACCATCATGCATATCAGTATATAATATATCTATGGAAAAAAGGTCGACATGAGAGGGTATATACCTATCCATTCCTTGCCAACCTCGCTATTGGAGGAAATACCCTCCCAGAGTCCAATAGGTGTTAGTCACCCAACCAAAATGAGTAGGGTTTCATATGGAATCACATAACATATATAATATATAATATATCACAACCCCATTATGGAAATCTACATATTCATAGGCTCAACAGCTTCTTACTTCACGTGGACACCTAGTCACCACTATTAATGACTATTAATCCTATAAACACTAATTAGTTTGAGAAGAATTTATATTATCACATTACATTTAAAAATACTCATTATGTTAATTAAGTGAAATAAAAATTAACATTAAATTTTTATTACTTTATCACTAAAACAAACTGATTTCATACTATTCACTCATAAACAAACCCATCCCATTGTTTCTTATGATTATAATCATTTGAAGCATTTTGTTCGTGAACTGATTTCACTGGTCAAAAAATATTATATTATACCATTAAATAATTTTAGGTACTCTAGGATTCACCTTATGTTATCGTAAAAGACATGAATAACCATGATGAACCAGCTCCCTCAAGATGCAGGGAATAGATTGTAGGTAAACATGTAAATTGGCCATCCAAACATTAATGAAAATTAATTAATAATAAATAATATCATTTTTATAAAACAAATGGGGATGAATGGATTTTAACCAGTTAATCAATCCTAGTGAAACCCCTAAGACCTCCATGAATATCACCATTCATCTATCCACCATCACCATCACCATCACCAACTACTTCCACAAACTTATGCCTCCCAGGCCATGTATTCTCAAAAATAAACAATCTAAGGCACCAATCGCTTTGACCAACAAGAATGTAATATGTTAAAATCATCCATGGAATCAAGGAAACCAGAAAAGGAAGAATAAATAACTCATCTATAAATAAAAAATAAGACACTCTACCTTCACAAGAAAAATTGATCTCTCATCCCCAATCAATTTTCTATTTTAAGTAACTAGTTCCTTACCATTGTAAAATATTCAAATCGTTTATCATTGGTTATAACCATAGGTAATATCTGGAATTAACAACAAATAGATATTAATTATTTAATAATTCCTTAATTAGTAGATTATTGTTCCATAAAACTATAATGAAGTGTATTTCTAATTAATATTCTCTTTTTATTATTTAAATAATAACCATACCTAAATCCTGTTATTTATGAAATTCCTTAAATATAATGTAGATGTACTTATTTTAATCATGCCTCTTTAATTCACTAACAAAAAATCTATTTTATACCTTCTTGGACTATTTTCATCATAACCAATATCAGGAACCGTAGTATTAAAAAACAAGATATCAAATCAAAAATAAATATTTTACATAGTCTAGATAATCAAGTGGAAAACCATTATAACCATGGAAACACAAATGTTCACTAAAAAACATATATAATATCATTAAATTATTTAGTTTAAATAATTTTTAATTTTAATTACACCATCACTCAAAGGGAAAAATCATGATGACTTCATGATTTCACATAAAGTAAAGGTTAAATAAAAAAAATATCCTGCCATAATTAGATGTTCAACATTCTTTACAAAATAATGTATGATCGAGGTTCAGCAACCACTAAAACCATATGGAATATATAAAAAATCCTAACAAACACAATCCACTCTCAAACCATGCACATAAACACCCCATAAAATATGATTTTACATAAAGAAAACCCAAAAAAATGTTAAAAAATGCATAAAATAAGGGAAAAGTAAAATGAATAAATGTATTTGATTCTCTACAAAATATGTTTTTGAAACTAAATGAGTCATTCAAAGGTGTTCGAAATGGAGGATGAAAAAATATAACCCTAAAAACATTTTTAATGGTGATTCAATGTGAGATATCACTCAACCATACCCTAGGTTCATCGGAGCAGGAGGAAAATGATAGAACACTTAATGGATGGTGTAATATTGATTAATAGATGAATATATTATAGAAATATATATTACTGACGCAACATTAAGGTGAATAAATTTTCCTATTTCAATATGATCAAAATATGAGGAATAAGTCTTCTATTTCACCAATTTTTAAAGAAATAGTGAATGATACTATGGCATCCACCATAGCCTATTAATGGATGTTTTTGTTCTATATAACAAAAATCTTGAAATTGCATCCCATATTTCATGTTTTCCATATATAATAAATTTTCCCTTTTCCCTAACATGAAAAATGGATTAACATGATTATTTGATGTTAGATGTTTGGAACACGAGTTCCTTATAGACAACACACCCAACACCATTCACACAATGGGAATCTTATTTTCCCATTTTATATATAAATAACACACCATGACCGAAAAAACCAATGAAATGGATTGATAAGCTATGTTATTGGTTCTTTCGCTCCATCATTACATGAATAGGCACCACAAAAAGTTGATAGTTGTGATGGGATCCTATCCAATCACAAATAATCAAAGAATTAGTTTATTTGTGATCATATAGGATTCATTTCAAAAATTACAAAAAAAAGTTATGGCTTGTTTGATGATATATAGAATTCATCACAAATAATTTTCATGTGACTATGTGTAATTCTGTAGGAATGAGTTATTTTTAATGGCCATTCTTAAATGTATTAGAATTTTAATGTATAATTTTTTCACAAAATAATAGTATTTCTGATTGAAATATCATTTCTTCAAAATTAATCTATTGGAAAAGTAAGAAATAGTTATGTATTTTTTATTTCATTTTTGAAGGGAGATGAAATCTAACGCATAATCTATTAGAATATCTTAAACAACTATATATTTTTTGAACCATTTATGAAATAACATATCATAAATAATACCATTTTCAATGGGTTTCATCATAAATAATACCATTTACAATGTGATATATACCATATAGTTCATTTCAAATAAGCTATCTATATAATATTCCCTCCACAATCCATCTATCACATGTTCTATACTCATCTTTTGGTTTAGCCATGGGTTCTCTAAAAAAAATTAATATTTACTCAGACTTTCCACATAGATGTATTTTGGAAGGAATCAATATTTTCATTTTGATAAACAATTGTTTTTAATGTATTTATTTTTTTAAAAAAAAATAATGGTTTGTTTATTTAATTTATATCTAGTTTCACTCCTTATAATTTTATAGGGTGTGGAGCTTCTCCCATGTTTTCAGAAAAACCTATTTTGGATTAGTGTTTTAGGATAAAAAATGTACTTTTTTCTATCCATAGGGGTTATACATTCCACATAATTATATTACTCTATATACAATGGATGTAGTGTAGATTCCATGAGTCTAGTACATTATGTGAAAGGATTCCACAATATGTAATTAATTCATGTTTTTTATTGGAAATGATAGTTTTTTGTAAAAAGGAAACAATGTTATTAAATTTTAATCCTTCAAGGATTACATGGTGTTTAATGGAGTTACATTCCATGTAATTCATAAGAGTTGTGGTTTTTAGGGAGTTTTATGATTGATTTATTTATTCATTTTTTCATCGGCTCTTGTCTCACTAACTAGAGACTCATGGGAATATTTGGAGACATATGAAAATCAGGAATCATTTATTTCGACAAATGGTTGTTACCATGGTTCTATGCTGTTTTCTATATCTATCAAGAAATCTTGTTCTTGGGGCCTATACATTGTTTATTGTGGTGTGGAATGTGAGTTTGAAGAGGGCCTCAGTCATCATCATTATGTTCATCATCATTGATGGTTCACATTGTGGGAATATGTGACCAAAGAATCATGGATGTGGTTCTTTATCTATCTTATGTTGGTGAACTACATTTCACTATTTTTTATAAAAAAATACTAATGAAATGTTATTATTGAATGATTTTATTTGGGTGAGTGGAATTGAGATTTTAATAAAATAGGGATTTTCCCTTATTTTGGTAAAAGGAAATGGTATTTAAAATCCATTTACAAAACAATTTTCTAGAAGGGTTTTCAATGCATGGTTTTGATGAATTGGTTTGTAAAAATGCAGCACATGGGATTCCTTTAGTACTAATGTAGATGGAGTAGTAAATATCCTTGTCTATTTATAATATCAAGGTGTTCACTCATGGGGTATTATACTACTCCCTATTCCAGTGGTTCTAGAGACTTCATAGACACTATTTGGAGGTTCAATTTTTTCAGTTTCCCTCTGCTTCATAGATTTGATTCATATGTTTAGGTCCTTTATTCAAACATGATTTTTCTATATTGTACGGTATGGGTTTCCCAGATCTCCGAACCTAGTGTGATCCCTGGAATAAAGTTACCTATGATTTATCATATTTGTATTGTACTTTTTGAGAAATTACTTTTTTAAATTTGACATGATATATGAAGCTTGATTGTATTGATATGACTACTTTGACTTACATTAAATTCAATAAAAATCTTTTACAATTATTATTTTTTAAATTTGTACGAAGTTATAATTTAATGTTTTAGCATTATTTTGAAATAAAAATATCAAATTAAATATCATGCATTATTTTCATTCAATTTGAGAATTTTTAAAATTATTTATTATAACCTTATTATGGAACACTTGGGTGGGATCCTACTTTGCCCGTTAGATCACACACTATGGTCCCCTTCAGTGGAGTGTAAACCATTGTTTTTTACTTTGATGGAGGGAAATTCAAGGCATTCTCGTGACGCAGCTATATATAGGTAGTCAGTGGTCAGATGGTGATATATTTCTGATACTATCACTAAGAGTAGTCATTTTTTGTATTATTTTTCCCTTTATTATAGACATGGACATTGGTATTTTTATTCTATCTTTTTTTAGTTGTCTCACTTCTAAAAACATCTTTCAGTTATAGAATATATCTATTTCTTCTATTATTTCACTATATTATATATAAATGATATGTTATTTCATAGTATGGGACAAAAAATTACCTATTTGTATAGTGTGTCTCCTAGGTGATATTCATCCCTAGAGGGGATTATGAATTCCCTACAAGTATATGCCAATTACAGTCTGGTATAAGTTTTAGAGGGTATTTATATTAGGTTTTTTTAGTTTAGAATCAATAGTGGTATATCCTTACGATTCCTTGTCTTTGGAAATTTGGTAGACTAAAGATTGGATTATAGATACTTGAGGGGTTGGATCCAAGGTTCTCATGGCTAACTCATTCTATAAAAAGAGTCAATTTACCTGAGGATGTTGGGATGTCTGTCTCCAATGTTTAGTTTTTTATTTTGATATTATTTTTCTATTGTAGTTTTCTAGTTTAAACTATGATTATTCTATTATTTTATCCTTAATTAATTTTTGGTTTGTAGTATTATGCCTCCAATACATGTTTTATGGCCTCCTCATGAGGATTTTGTTATTGAGCCTCAATGGACGTTGCCTATAGATCAGAACCTTATCGGGGAAATCGTGCAGGAACATGTGTCGCCGATCAAAATGTACCAGAATTCATGAATGAATTATTTGAGGAATGGATATGATATTGAAGAGATGGGTATCATTCAGGGGAGATATTATGTAAAAAAACAATCTATTATGGTTGATAATAATCCCAATGAGGACAAGTATGAGGTTGATAAGATCAATCAGATATTTTACATCCTTGATACACCTAAGAGTATAAAGGTGAAGTTTGAAAAATTAAGACCTCAAGGTCCCATCATGAATTGGTGTTATTCTAAGATACAAGAGGATATAAATGTGGGAATGATTGGAAGGGCTTCAGGTCTTTCATCCACCAACAGTTTTGTACAGATTCATTGATGATAGTGATGTTTCTAGAGTTCCTATCATTAAAATATGGAGAGTATTCATTTTCAGAATACACGAGTTGGTTTAATGATCGAGTTCCTTTTTCATAATAGGATTCAAATATATACCAGCTGAAAGCTAAAATGTTATTCAATTGTTTTTTATGTGATATCATATTGCATATATTTATGATTATGGTTTCGACCTATGTAGAGATGGTAAATTGAGTTATGATGGGCGGAATGAATATTATAGGGAGTGTAGATTAATCATCCACTTAACTTCCACCTCGTGGAAAATTTAGTGGTGAAAAGGAGGAAAATATAATTCAGATGGTTTATCACCAGTGTGGTGGTGGAGGTTCTCAGTGTTAGGCCTCCTTTCCACCTTTAGTTACAACTAACAGTGTGCTTATTCCATTCTAACATTTTGGAATGTTTAGTCACACATTGTGATATTTTCCCTTCCCTATAAATACTTTTAATAGTTAAGGAATTTATGGTCATTTTCTGTGTTTCAATTAAGCTATATATACATATCAATGTGTTCATATATCATCAGAACTAAAGGCTAATTAGGTGAATTTAGATACATCAATGAATACATGACTCAAGCCACATGCACTGGAGAGAGGCACCTTTATGTAGTTCATGCGTTTCCTATGGCGATATTTATTTTTCCGGTAGTTGTGATAGGTACAAATTTTATTTCACCAACATTATAGAAGCCTTTATTTGACATTTTTTCTTCCCACTAATTTTAATGTTTTTTTACACCTCTTATTAAGATAAAATAGGTGGGGTTTTATATCCTTCATGTGAGTGATTGCTAGCTAATTCAGAGTTACTCTAGGATGTCCTCATTCTCATTCTAGATTTTTTTTAAATAATCATTAGGACGGATTGGATTGTTCCTCATCATGATGAGGTGGGATTTTATTGTTGATGTCTTATATTTCTTGTGTCCATTGAGATAAAATTGTTATTTCAAGGAGAGTGGTATCCAAGGTCATGTCATGTAGGACCTTCCCTCATAGATCTTCAGATTTTGTTTTCTTTTATAGTGGTTCTACATGTGGAAGTTTATTTTTTATTTCACCTTCCATCCATTATTAAATATTACCATAATGTGTTTATATAGGATTTATATGGTCATCCACCATAGAGGGAGAAAGTTTTTATTATTAACAATGTTCAAGGTATGAATCTGATTTTTAATAAAATCATATCATGTGGAACCAGCAGAGCAGAAAGAGCTCAGGATCCAGTTGTAAAACGTATTGTAAATTTTTTTGTTAACTATAATGTTTCATATTTGGAAGCCCAATTTATATTTTCAATGAATTTATATGGTTTAATCTGATTGTGATTTTATTATATGAAATTGAACTCAGTGGGGATTATGAATAAGTATCATTTTCCTCATGGGGTGAATGTTGTTTTTGAATATTGGACTTTGGTTGGGTTATCATTAACTTAGAGTTCGTGGGTATGATATACTGAATACTACTTCTAGGAGTAGGTATGGATATTATAATCATCGTTTGATGACTTTTGGTATGTTTAATTATACTATATTATTTATGAATTTGACGAATCCAACATTTCAAATGTATATGGATACTTTTTCAGTAGTTCTTGTTAATGAAATTTTTATTTAATTTTGTTTTGAGAACCATCACAAGCACCATATGAGTTTTGTTTTGGATATCCTAAAGAGAAACCATTTGAATGATGGAATTGAATGTGAAATTTCACGATCCAATAAGTGATGTTATTAGGATCTTCATTTCAAATTAGGTCTTATCAGTAGATATAGATGAAATTAACATTTTTTTCTTAGGATGAACCATGAAAGGTATTTGATATTCCGTGATTTATAGAATTTATTAATATTATCAACATATATTTGTGGAGTTTTCAAAATTGGTGTCACCAATGATTACTCATTACATGAAAGGGGTTAAATTCATATGATTTGTAATGTTTCAACCCTTATTTGACGATTTGAAATGGAATCTGACATAGGATCCCATTATGATCTTTCATCATCCCAAAAAGGTTATGTGTTTTTCTGTGATGCTTCTAGAGTAGTTTTGGGTTTTATTCATATGTAGGAGGATTATTTTCCTGCTTGTGGATCTTTCCAGCTTTAACTTCCTGAGAATAGTTACCTGGACCATGATTTAGAGATTTCCGTGGTTATGAATGCACTTAAAGGTTTGGGAAAATATCTTTTTAGGAAGTGGATCACTATCTTTTCTTACCATAAGAGTTTGATATATATCATTTTATCAGAAAATGATTTAATCATACATAGATTCAGTGGTTGTAATTCCTTTAGAAATGTGAATTTGACATCTCCAATACCCTAGGGAATGGTAATGTCATAACAGATGCTCTCGACATGAAAGTATTATCAGATCTGGTTTTGGAAATAAGGGAAGAGTTAAACCTTATGAGGATATTTTCTTAGTTTCACTTAGATGTGAATGGGGATGTTTTATCAATGGTTCTGATCAGTTATCATTTATCATCATCTATCCTTGACTATGTTTAATAGATTCTGTAGTAGGATGACATATTCATATGAATTCGAGAAACACATTATTGTGGGGAGACCAATTTTGTTTGGTATATCTCTTCAGATGGTACTCTGTGTTTTGGGGATTTATTTTTCATGATAAAATCTATGAGGAAATCTTGTTTTACTATTATTGATCATCATTGGTCATCCATAAATGCACTACGATGTTGTATTATGGCAAGAGATGGTGATTTCGGTGATTGGAGATGTTGTGTGACATTCCTAATTGTATGTCCCACTATTAAACCTTCAAATAGATAAAGGATGTGATTATGAATAATTAGGTTTTACTTCATACATTTATGGTTCTGGTTCATAATTTTTTTTAGTATTCCATGGAAATTATTGTCAGATTAGAAAAGACTCTTCAAGAGACGAATACTATCAAGTCGGTGATTTATTGGTTAAAAATTCGGCTCATTTTATTATGCTTAGGGACACTATAAAAGATAATGATAGATGGAAGTTTTTTAGAGGAAACTGTGAGGTTATATTGAGAAAATCTTGAAATTGTTCTAATAGAGATCCTAGGGCCACATCAAGTTTCTAGATAAGTATCTAATAGGTGATATGGAATCATGAAAGGATGCATACTACATACAATCCATAGAAAGAAGGTTAGATGGATCATGCAATTGAGATCTTGGAGGATATTCTCTTTTCCAATGTCTTGGATTTTGGTGGGTCATGGGATTTCCAAATAGGGTTGATTGAGTTTTATTATAACAATATTGATCAGTTTTCAATCAAAATGTATCCTTTTCAGGAATTTTAAGGTCTAATTTTCTCATATATTCATTATTGGGAAGAGGTGGGGAATGCCTCTTTGGTGGAGATAAATTTCATTCAGAAAAATCATTTATTATTTACGATATACATAAAAAATTAAAACTAAGACATGAGAAAAATATTATAAAAATCATCGACATTGTCCATTCAAGTTTTCCATAGGTGACTGGGTTTTTTTGAAATTTTCTCCTTGGGTGGTGGGTCAATGTTTACTTGGAAAATAAGGATATTTGGATTGAAGATATGTTTGACCTTGTGAGATCACATAGCAACTTGGGCATGTTACCTATTGGTTGGAATTTCCAGTTCAATTTATGGGATGTCATTATTTTTTCTAGGACTTTCATCTTGAAAAATACCATCTTGATACCTCTCACATTCTAATGTGGGAAGAGAATGAGATATAGGATGAAATTTTGATTATAGAGCATCAAGTAGATATTCCTTACTCCCATGTGAAATTCTTGCTTGGGATGTCAATTTTGTTGGTCAAAATGTTATAGATCTAGGAATCAGATTCTCTTGATATGTGGGAGCAAGATTAGTCGATGAGGGGGAAGTGGCCTCATATCATTTTTGGACATCATTCATCAAAAAGAATTAATGGGGATAGAAAGTCTTCGAATGAGGAGTTTGTAACATATGATTACTAAAATTTAGGTACATTACTATTTCTTTTCCTACTTTTTTTATTGGGTAAAGCATGAGACAATTATGGATAGAGTGGATTTTCATTGGAAAATGACCTAATTATTTGGGATATATTTTTATTTGAATTAATAGACTCCCCTTATAATGATTTAAAGGGTTTATGTGTACAACCAATATTCGGGGAACATCAAAGCTGGTTTAGAGTTTTCTTATGAAAATTATACATTTTATAGTTTAATGGGGAAATATACCCCATATAAATTTTTACAGGGCTTTTAATTGTGGTGGTGTAGATTTAATGATTCTAGTATAATATTGAAAGGATTTTATGTCGTGAATTTGATTCACATCTTGTATTTGTAATTCAAGGGTTATTTTAAAAAGGTGATTCCATTATTGGTGATTTCAACCTTCATGGATTACATGTTGTGTAATTGGGATACATACCACGTAACTCTCATGAGTTTTGGTTTTTATGGTGTTGTATGATTGATTTTATTATTTATTCATCCCCAAACTCTTAGATCATGACTATGATACTATCAGTGTATATTTTTTGATACCCCTTACCCTTAAATTGTTTTTCACTCAACTATTGGTCATTTTTCAGGTTGTGGTGCATTTCTTTGGATCAATCATGTGACTCTTTTCATGGGGTAGATCCATTGTTGGGTGTAAGGAAGCATGTGACATTATTGAGGGACTTTATTGGCATCATTGTGATCTTCCTTTTCATGGATCATGTTGTTTCCATGTGCGAATACAGTTTGATATAGGTGGTTCCATCTCAATATTTATCAATTAAATGTGTTTCTATGGTATTGATAAATTATTTAATAAATGTAATGAAATAATTTAATGAATTTATTTTTTCTTGTGGAAATGGTTTTTTGATAAAATATGGGTTTTTACTTAATTTGGAAAAAGTAAACCTATTTTTAAACCATTTAGAAATGGATTTTTCCCAAATAGTTTACAAATAATGGTTTTGATTAAATGGTTCGGAAAACATAGCACATGGGAATCCCTGGGTTCTTTGGTTGAATTAGTAGAAATTGGCCACATATGTTGTTATTGTTTGAGGGTTCACTCATGAGGTGTTCTCTTTTTCTATAGACCTATTGTTCTTGGGACTTAATATAATGTATTGGGAGGTTCACATAACGGGGGTCTCTTTTCTAACAAGATTAAATAAATATCTCCAGTAGCATACAACATGTGAAATTTTCCTTTGTTGGGGATACAACTGTTCTAGTTATCCTGACCTAGTATGATCCCTAATGTGATGTTACATGCGCTTTGGCGTCTTTGGCTATTACTGTTTTAGTCTATTCTTCTATTGATTTGATATTATTTTTTATGTATGTTTTTCCTGACATGAACTCTTTAAAATATATGATGTACATTGAAAATGTTTTTCCTTGATTATTTTTGGAAATGTGGAAAAATAGAAAATTAAATGTTTTTCTATTTTTTTGATATAAAACTACTAAAATATATATCCATACCGATTTTCATTGATGTTAAGATTTATTCAGATTATTGTACAGAGACTTGTTATGGTACACTATAGTGGGATCCCACTATGCCACTTATGTCACACCTTGAGTATCCCTTCAACGATATGATGAACCTTGTATGTCATTCGATGTAGGGAAAAGCAAGACGCTGCAGTAAGGTGGTGATGTTTTTTGTTTACTATGTCTATGAATTTAGTGGTGACATAGTGTTAGTTTTTCCAAGCTGTCACATGATGTAGTCAGCTTTAATTCATGTTTTCCTTTGATGTTATACCTGTACTTTGGGATTTTTTTGTGAATTTTTCTGAGTGGTAATGTTTCGGATGTCTTCTTTCACTTATGGAATGTATCTATATTTTATAATATTTCTCTCTATTATATATATATTCCTTGTTGTCGCTCTATTTAGGAAAAATCGATAAATATGGTTGGTGTGTGATGTTCAAGCACTAGTTGACATACTGTGGGGAATGGGAAGGCCCTTTGGTATGTGGAAATTCGAGCCGGGTACCAATTTTAGAGGGTATTTGGGTCGGGTTCTTCATAATTTTATATTTGTAATTTTTACAAATAATTAGTAGAAATTGGGGGTGCTTGATATTATTTATTGATAATTAGTAATATTTAGTAAAAATTATCTATAATTATTAAAAAATTTCCATTTTTATTTAATAATTACTAATAATTAGTACCTAATTTTTAATAAAAATAAACAATTAGTAATTATAACACATAATTAGTAATAATTATTAATAATTAATGAAAATGAAAATAACTAAAAATAATTAGCAATACATGTTATAATTTATAATAAAGTACTGACAAGAAATAATAATTATTGATTATAAGCGATAATTAGAAATAATTATTAACAATACGTAATCATTACGAGTAGATATAAATTATTCATAAAAAATTACAGTATTTTGTAATAATTTTAATAATTTAATAAATAATAATTATAAGTTATAATTTTCAATGAATAGTATTAACTATCAATAATTTAAAAAATTAAAAATTATTCTTAATTATTACTAATAACTAGTAATACTAGTAATAATTTTTAACACATACCAATAATATGTAATAGTTAGTAACAATGAGAAGTAAATAAAAATAATTAGTAATAATTATTAAAAATTAGTAATAACTTCAAATAATTACCTATAATTAGATATTTTTTCTAATAATAAATAAAAAAATTATCATTAATCAATAATAATTAGTACTATATTTTAATAATTATGAATAATTGTAAATAGGTAAGAATAATTAGTAAAAAATTGAAATAATAAATGAAAACTAGAAAATAACAATATAGATAAGTAATTAACAAAAACTATTATTAAATAAAAAAATAAAAATAGAAGTAATAAAGAAATCTTAACAATTAAACAAAATTACAAATTATTAGTAATAATTAGTAATAATTAATAATAATTAGAAATAAATACAAACAACCACCAATAATTAATTATAATTATAGATATTTTATAATAATTATTGATAATTTGTGATAATTTTTACTAATTTTTAATAAATAGTATTAATTTACAACAATTACCATTAATTACTAAAAAAATTTATCGATTATTAAAAATTACTAATAATCACCAATAATTAGTAATAATTAATATTTATTTTTAATAAATATAAATCATTAACAAAACTAATAATAATTACCAATAATATGTTATAATTATAAAAAAAATTAATAATAAGTCAAAATAGTATCTATTTAATATAAATACATATAAGTTGTAATAATAAACAAAAAATATTAATAATTACAAATAATAACCTATTTTAGTAATAATTATTAATTATTTGTACTAATTTCTAATAATAAAAAATATATACCTATTATTACAAATAATATGTAATAATATGTAGTAATTGGAAATTATTACAGATAATTATTAATAAATAGTGAAAATATACAATAATTTATAACAATGATCAATAATTACCAATATGTACCAAATATTACTATTAATTGAAAATAACTAGTTATAATTACCAATAACTATGAGTAATTAATAATAAATAATTATAATTAGGAATAATTAAAATTAATCCGAAATAATTAATCAAATTTATAATAATTAGCTCTAATTAGTTATAATTAGTAACAATTATAAATAGTTGTTGATAATTAGTAATAATTTGTTGTAATTTTTCATTATCAATGAAAATTCATAAATGTTAATGAAAACTAGTAAAATTTATTAAAATTATTAACTATTACATATAATTACCAATAATTGGAAATAATTAAAAATAATTTTCAATAAATATTAGTAATTACCAATAATTACAAAAAATTGTCAACAATTCTTAATAATTACTAGTAATCAAAGATAATATTTAATAATTAAAAATAATTACTAATAATTACTAATAATTGTAAAAAAATGTTAATAATTACTAATAATTTTAACTACTAATCTTAATTTACAAAAATAAGTAACAATAAATATAATTTGGAATAATTACAAAATATTATTATTAATTATTAACAATAATTGATAATTAGTAATAATTAGTGAAACTATGAAAATTAGTAACAATTAATTATAATTACCAATAATATGTAATAATTAGTAATACCAAGAGTGGTATAAGACATTGGTCAAAAACCATGGCCCTAGAAAACATATTAATAAAAAGTGTAGTACTAAAGAAATAATGACATGAGAATTCAAGGTTAAAAATTTGAACACAAATCAACACCACATTCAAAAGGAAATTCATAAGTCATGTTTTTAAATGTCATCACTTTCTTCTTTATTGCCATCATGAATTTTCGAGTATATTACCCTCTAAGGATATTTCATAGCTGGAAAATTATCAACATGAATATCCATACATGATAACATATTTTCCCCATTATGAGTCTCATTGACTTGTCCTCCTATGGAATCATTTTTTTAACAATAAAAAACCATGTTTATTAATGTTTTTGAAAATGTCAATATCTGAGGTTTTTTCATCAATTTTGTGAGGTACAAGGATCTTTCCATACTCATCATGAACACTTCCTTTTTATTAGATCTATGCAAATTATCACGAATGTTAAATTTTCACTTACTAGTATTGGTGTCTAGTGGAACGGTGGAAGCCTCCTCGCTTTCCACCTCCCATACGAGCTTCTCATTTTCAATAGCCATTTCCATGAATGCCACCCCAATAAGAGTATGCAATATCCTTTTTATACATCACCACTTGAACATCAGCAGTGTCATCATTGAGAATCTATTCTTGTTCATATACATTAACCATCATAGATGAAACATGCATATGCATAAGTGAAGGAGTCTTTGGTTTTCTAATAATGACCAACTAAAATCGTTCATCATCAACCAACATATATTTCCCTATCCTATTGGAAGTGATTCATAAATCATACCATATATCATGATAAACATATCCTTAAAGAGATGCATAATAGTCATACTATACCTTAGACTCCTCTTTAGCTATAATATCATCCTGTGATGAAGTTAGGCCAAACGATGTGACACAACCTACACTCATTCCAGCTTCGGTACTTTATGGTCCACCAGCAAGCTCACTTGAAGTGTTGTTTCCAATATCCTTCTCAAATCAACGTCACCAAAGTATACCGAATTCTTTTCTCCAAACCAACACCTATTAATTGGTAATCATTCCCTCTTGGAGTAGCCTTATTGATTGTATTGGCATTGGAAGTACCACCATTTCTCCCCAAATTGGACACTTAAGTCACATTCCCATCACTATCCTTCCCTAAACCTTGTTCTGGATATGAAAATGATAAATCTGTTACAAGATATTTCCCTGCACCTTTATATTTATTCTCCACTAATGGTCTTTCCTTGCAAGCTGAAGTAGTATTGTCATTATAATCCCCCATAAATTACCCGTGCTTATAGGAAATAGATAACTAAATATTTAGCCTATATAAATTCCCATTAACATTGGAAAAATAATCGTTATATATATACCCCTTCAAAATAGACTGTTCATAGACCTTCATACTACATTTCTAAGCTAAATACCCAACATATTTTTAAGATAGTAAATAATACATAAATTTCCCATATTCCACACTTATTTGAATATAATTAGTTAGATTATATAGAATAATAATATTAATTTGATTAGAGTTAACATAAATCTAAACTATAATTATCACAAAAATGTGTAATATCATGATTTTTCAAAAAGGATACAATATTTTTGATAGAATACATAATACTCCTTAAGAAAACAACTAAATATTATTTTTTTAAATGTTACATTGTAACTTAGATGTTAAAATAAAGGGAATGAATAGTATAAATTGATTTATACATGTGTAAAATTGATTTTTTTGGGAAAAATTGACTGTAAATAAAAATAAAACCTCATTTAAATAAAAGGAAATGTTTTTCTAAAAAAAAAATTAAATTCGATTAAGTGAGTTTATAAAACAATAAAATAATTATTGATGGATTTTATTAAAGAAATATATTTTTAATATATTCAATGTAATGTTTAATATTAATATGTTATTTTTTCTAGACATGATATAAGAAAAAATTCAATTATTCAGATAAAAGAATTATTTTAAAAAAAACACACATTTTCCCACCTTTTGATGGAGAACATATTTAAAATATTGTTTTGGGATAATTTATATGTTTTATTTGACAAAATAATCTTCTTCTTTGGAATCTAAGCATCAAAATTTAGTTTGGATAATTTTTTTGTATTTTTCTACTAATATTCATATTTTAATGAATAGTGAGCAATACTGTCACCGGAAAAATAATTTTTTATTAAAGGATGGTAATGAAACCCATAAAACGTATAGAATTGACACTCAAGGAGGTCTTATGTAATTAATCCCATGGGAATCTCCATGGAAGACCCTCTTATATTCATGCAGAAACGAACCTAAACAAGAATAAATGGTCAGATACTCCTCTGCTTCTCCTTTACGAGAAAGGGTGTCAACAGAATGATAAGATTATATATATATATGGCAAACATTGTGGCCTTGATTAGTATCCCTTGAAAATTTTCTAATAATATAAATCAGGTTTCTTGGGTATCTGGTTTCCTATGTAGAGATCACACTAGGACCTCCGAGTCTGAATCAACCTCAGATATCTGCAAGTCATACCTCTTGTACAACGTGATTCCTGTGTGAAAAGCTCTCACCTATGCATTCAAGGAGTTCCTAGGACCATAAAAATCACTTAAGAAATAAGAAAATAAAAAATTTAATCTCTCACAAAACCACCCCTCTCATTTTCCAATTTCTGAACAAGCCATCCACGTTTTTTTTGCTACCGACAGTAGGTAGAAGCCTTCTAACCCATCATCCTTCAGAAGATGGTTTGGAAACTTGCATGTTGAGATTGTTGCAAATCACGTGTGACCATTTTCAACCTTGGATAAGTGATCAACGGTCATATATAAGGACCATCAATCTCACCTATGGAAAAGAAACACAGATCCAGTTATCCAGTTCTCACTAGGTTCTACACCTACCATAATGTCCAGTAAACTATGATAAAAGTTATGTTGTGGACATTTATCTCTATATCCATCTATTCCAAGACCAAAGACCAATATGTAGTGATGTACTGTAAATAAATTCTCTCCGGACTGGAGGATCCCCACTATCCCATAGTAGACCAAAGACCAACCGACCAATCACTATGGACAAAAAGAAGAAACACCAACTCTAAGTGTAGATTGTCATAACAATAACATCGAGTGGCTAAAGAGATACCATTCAATTGAATATTATCCTCCTCTGGGATTTCCTGATTCCTCACTCTCCAGACCAAAAATGTTCATATTTTTTGGTATTTCATAGCACCATAATAGATATACCCATTAATCACTAACAAATGTAGCATGGGGAAAATCTCTACAATCATGGCCACTGAATTTTCCAAAAATCGACCCTGTGAAATAGCCTCTACCCACCTCTTTAGTCTATGAAATACTCTGAAAGATTTCCATTTTTTTCATTTCTCAAAATCACCTATAGCATAGGAGGATAATAAATATCTTCCTTAATGGACATATTAGGTAGCATATATCCCAATAAAAATAGTTTCTCACCGGCCCAGTTATCTCTCCAAAAATTGATGTCTCTTATCCATACCACCCTTCTAACAAGTTTTCTAGCATCGAATGTCAGTAAATATTATTATCACAATCATCCCAATTTATACCATATTGGTTCCTTAGAAATGTGTCCCACAATAATTCCCAATGATAAAATCCCATGCAAGGTGCACTTGTAAGGCCTACACAGATTATGTCACATCCCTTAAACCAATACATCCCTCCTTGACCGGAATAGGCAAGTGTCTCTAGGAAGACAAGTGATAGAATTCCATAGAATTGGAATCCCATAAGAAACTATTCATTATCTTCTCTATATTATTTGTAGTCCCATTTAGTGTGTTAATTGTTGAGAGGATATGCATCAAAATGGATGATATGACATTATTGATCAAGGTGAAACATCCGCCAAAAGACCAGAAACTACACTTCTAATTAAAAATTCTCCACAACATGTTGTTAAGTATATCATTAAAGAAGGGATTCTTGATTCAACCATTGGAAATGGGAGACCTAATATACATCATTGTAAACTATTTCCTCTGAATTCCATGAATATCCTGGACGTCCGTTCTTCTTCTACCTGAAAATTTATTTGAAATATAAACACTACTCTTCCTTGAACTAATTTTTTGGCCGCATAGATCACCATAGACTACCATAAACTTCAAAAATTTTTGAAGTGATGTCCTCCTACCATTAATTAATATTTGAATATCCTCAAAAAACATAATATGATAAATAAAACCATACTTATCATGATTTTGATATGGAAGAATCCTTATTTCACCCATACACCTATAAAGGTTTCAAGATAGGGCATCCAAATCTAGAATGAAAATAATGGGGGAAAATAATCCCCTTGTCACACACCCCTCATACTTTTGAAGAATCCAATCCCTTGTCTCATAAGAGAGATGGATAACCATGGTGAGGAGTAACACCTAAAGCAAAGGTCATAAACCCATTCATGGAAACAAAACTTTCTCCTAGATGAGATAATGAAACTCCATTCCAATCAATCATAGAATTTATCCATATCCACTTGGATGATGACATTAGACCCAATCACCATTTTATTAATGTCCTCCACCAACCCCATAGTAATTCCAATTTCCCCTTGTATGTTTTGGTATTTCACAAATCCTTGTTATTCCTGAGAACCAATACGAGGAATCACACCATTCAATCTCATCACAAGAAAACTAGCAATACTTTTATATGAAACATTACATAAGAAAATGGGATGATAGTGGTTAATGCATACAGGATCTTTGACCCTTGAAATAATAAACACCCTAGACACACATGTACATCGGTTTATAGATCCACCTAGAAGAAAATATTGAATAGATTTAATAATGTGTACCCCCACAAATTCCAATGTCGCCACATAGAATGCCCTTAAAATCCATCAGGCCCAAGAGCATTGTCTAGATACATGTTGTGAATTGATCCCCGGATCTCCTCTCTATACGGAATAGCCATTATAGATTCAATATTTGAATCCTTGTAAAGAATAGGTAAACACCCCATAAAAAAGCTTTCTTCCTCCGATAGCCTAGTATCACCTGTCCATCCTGTCAGAGATCCTACTAGATAATATTCAAAATGTTCAAGAGCCACCTTCCCTGCCACATTCACATTAGAAGAATAGGATCTATCTTCAAGCGTGAGATTGATTTTCATGTTTTCCTCTTCTTTAAGCAGGCGTAGAAGTATACATTGTTATGAACTCATTCAATAAGCTATCTAATTGTGGATATTTTCTAGTAGGATATCTCTATCTTCGACATTCGCTCAGATAGGAAATTGTGTTTATCACATAGCATCATGAAGATACCAACATTTCAACTATATTGCAGCTCCACTTTTATCCAATCAATATCAACATTCAAGGAATCCACTAGATTATCATAAATAGGGTTGTTCAGAAACCAATCATTGATGTCTGATTTGAGAGACCACAGTCACCTTGAAAGGAAAACCCATGCTTTACCACACTCTTTTTACTTTGATGTTCTCATCTTTTGGATAAATCTGTCAATATGATGATAATTTGTGAAGTACAAAAAAAGGTAAATTATCAAAGTAAATTCATTTCAACTCTACCAACAGCAGAGCATGGTTGAACAGGGGTGAGATAAATGAGAAACTACCACCCGTGAGAATGATTAAATACCTTGTAAATTAGAAATACAAATATCAAGACGGCTCCAAATGCGACTAGTACCCTTACGGTTATTGCACCAAGTTTATTTTCAACCATTAAAAAAATGGTCCAAGAGACCCTTACGCAAAATGAAGCTTCTATAATCAAACATACCATTATTAAAATCAATATACCCTCCTATATTTTCTGAAATATTCACAATAAAGTTGAAATCTCAACCTACAAGCCAATTTAGACCATGAATGTCAAAGGAATCCACATACTCCTAGAAGCCCATTCTTCCCTTCACGTCCCCACTACCTTAAATAAAGGAAAATAAAACATCCTTCTCATTGAAATAAATATTCATAGAAATACATTGATCCCTATAATGAATCACATCCACAATCATAGCCTTTTCCAGTACATCCATATGTGATTATTCTTAGGGTAAGTATGCAAGTGTAAACTAAAAACCATTTTATTAGAAAATGACTGATTATGTTGGGTTTTTTTAGGTTCAAAAATAAAAACCATGCATGAATTATATTTTATAGATTAATATTCAAATAAGTCAAACTTTTAATGTCCCCCAATTCCTCATGCATTGCACTAAATCATAGACAATTTTAAAATAAGGAAGCCTTGGCCCTCCGACCAGGAGTACCTATTCCTGGAAAAAATGAACTTTTGATAAATTCCATGGACATAGATTAGGTAATGGGTCTAGAAATGCCTTAGGGAGAAATATTATTCTTAAGATAAAGAATATTCTACTTAATAGGGTTGTATGTCACTTCTAATAAGTAAAGAATATTGACCGATGATGAAGGGGGTAAGCTTAGAAATGGTTCCTCTTGAAGCAGGGAGGCCGGAACAGTTCTCCGAGGTGAACTCTAGGTAACTCAGATTTCTCTCACCACCCCTTATATCACATGGCCATCAAGATTTAAATTTGATAAATTTGAAGAAGTCTCACCGCGGATCACCCCCATAACAGTTAAGGATAATAATTGACCCCTGGAGACAAAATAAATTATAGAAACATCCATATAACCCCCCTCACCATTCCCAACAGCATCTACCACACCAAAGGAGATAATATGTGGTCAAAACAACCCCTCATAGAGGAACGGTCCCCATGGTACCACGAATTTTTATCTTCCTCCCTCTAAAGAACTCAACTGAGTGACCTTGGTAGTTTCACAATGAGATGAACTTGGTCAGAGAATAAAAAACCAAGTGCTTCCACCATTTGAAACCATTAAGAGTCTTAATGAGAACTCGTGGAAGAAATTTCACAGAATGATTAAATGCGAAACAAATTCTATGGTTCACCATATCCTGAAGAAATTCTATTTTGGCATCCAAGAAAAGATAACTTCCCAAAAAGTCACCCAATATATCCAAGATCATTGGATTGTGCATATTAAATGTAAGTACTGGTGATATAATCTATACTAGTTTTATATTGGATTATTTTGCATTGTGACATTCCCAGGACCATTAAGAAAGGGTAAAATGCCAGGAAAAACATCACATGTCCTCCCTGACATATGCACAGATGATGTCATCTTTACTGAACAAATGAATATAGAAGGAAAACCTGGGAAGCTCAAACACAACTTTTAGTTGAAGATGACACTTTGAAGCAACCATAGATCTGAAAAAATTGAGAGGAGGTTTATCAGGACCAAAGAGATCCACTAGTGAAAGCATGTGATAAGTAGTAGCCTCATGAAGCTCCCTCTCCAAATTATCAACCACTGGAAATTAATCTTCCATCTCTGAGATTCTAGGGGTTAGTTGAATCAACGGAATAAATTTAAGAGAAGCGTCCCTAGAAGTTCGGCTGCCAGATACCGCATCATTCAAATATTTATGAACCTCACCTGAGGGAGAACCAACTACGCTACTGTCAGAACCAATAGTCCCCTGATTATCACCTGAATCCAATTCGGGAAGCACTCAAACCTGCGTAGGAGAACCATCCACCATAATTTAGGAACCAATATGGGCAGAAGTGCACTCCATCCAAAAAATAAACCATTTTAATTCAAAACTATTTTTTATGATAATTTATTTATATAATTAGATTATAAATTTAATTGATTTAAATTTATAATTAAATAATTTTTTATCATTTAATCCTATATCATTAATTTTAAGAAATTTCACATTGAAATTCAATATAAACAAATGTCAAACTTTTGATGGTTTTTACTTTTAAAGAAATTTTTTTCATGCTTTGTCAACGGAGATTAATTTTAAATTAAATAATACAACTACTTTGTATTAAATTTGGAATTATTCATTCCATATTTGTAATAAGTGGATCGAAAAAATGTTAATAGGTTATTTTGATTTTTTGGACATTATCAATATTAACTACTGTAAATTTTATTTGACACGGTTAAAGATAAATTATGTAAATTAGGGTTACAAACAATATGAAATGGTCAAAATATTACACTAACACATGTCGAAATAATATTGGATGAATAAATTTAGACCCTTAATAACAAAGGATAATAATTGATTCAATTAATTTACTTTTTTAAAGAATGTTATATAAATATTTCTAGAACAAAAGAAAGTTATAACATGTCACCTTCTTATTTATTATCAGTATAATAATTTTAATATAGTGATAAATATTATATAACATCAATAATTAATAGTCTCAAGAAATATAATGAAATTATATACATAATTATATTTTATTAAATAATTTTAAGGATTAACTAATTACCGTAAATGCAGACACAATAGTGATATATTAATTATGTCATTAAGAAAAATATCAAATAAATGATATGAAAATTATAAAAATATATAATTATAATTAATTAAGGTAATCTATGAATTTTATAGGATAATATGACATACTCTAATCTTATTAAATTGTTTTTTAAGTTATCTATTTGTTTGGATTTTATTTATATTTAATGAAATGAATAGTGTAAAAATTATCACTATTGATATTTCATAAAAATAAAATATTATTAAATTATTTCAAAATCATAAATATATTTTAAAATTAATAAGTGACTATTATAATGTGTAATAGTCTATAAAGTGTCCGTTTATGTGAATTTGATCCCATATAAGTAAAATTCATAGCCTCTTATTGTTTAAAATGTTTTTACCACAATTAAAATTAAAATAGATTAATTAAGGGTAACCCAAAATGATATGGAATAAAATAAAATTAAAACATATATATAAATTATTGGATGATAGGATTTAGAAAAATCCTTATATTTTTTTGTACATAACGCAATGTGGATTCATTTTGAGATAAAAATTAGTTTATATTAATTTAATATTTTAAGGGATTCAAAGGGTGCCCTTCTCCTATCCTATAAAAGGTTCCCACTCGTCTCTATTTATAGAACTTATGAACCCATTTTCTTCTTTCATGATTTGGGAAAGACCCTTCCTAAAATACATCCCCACATTCTTTATTCCTTAATTAAGGAAGAACACCCTCCTTAGTGGTTTTAAGTTTTTCTAAAAAGGTGATCAACCGAAGAAGAGGTAATGTGTTTATTTAAGTATTAATATGTTATTCCTTCTGCCACATCTTCCAATATACCTAAACCATGATGAAATAATTAATATATAATCCTAAATATACTACGATTTTATTTAGTTTATATCATCATATTAATCCATCTCTAAATTCATCAAATGGGTAATGAACACTTTGTTTATGTGTATAGTGGACTACCGTTTCACGAACTATTATAGCTAATTTTTCATCTCCATCTTTAAAGACTGGTTCTAATTATGGAATTAAATATTAATTATTAATATTCTTGAAATATTAATCATTAAATCATAATAATATATAAATTACATGATTAATTTCAATGCAACTAAAAGTAACAATTTTGTTCGTGCATACATGTGAACAATCACCTCCATGAAGCGATGTGATTCATATTTATACACTAAATCACATGTATGATATATATATAAGTATATTTAAATGAATAAAATTATATTAATTATTTTAATATTTTTTTAAAGATAACATCATACTTACCTTCTTTCTATTATTATCAATGAAAAATGGAAAACGTTACTCAGACGTACGTACAACCTACCGTCACTATGATTATAACATTGTTCATTTTTCATAAAAATACATAATAGTTTGAATTAAAAATATAATTAATTTATAAAAATGATAAAAATGTCATTAATATTATTCTTGAAGTGAGGGACTTATTATCCCAAGGAAAATTTACATCATATCTTGTTCATTTTCGACTCAAGTATCGAATATCGACAAAATGTCCGACATGAACATAAATAATTATGTAATTGTTATATCAAAGTAATAAGTTTTATAAAATTAATAAAGATGAAAAAGGTTCTAAATAAAGTTTAAATTAACCTACGTATATTATTCCAAAATACAATCATTGTACAAGACAAGTCGGACTCTGGGTAAGGGATTTCATCTCAATTTTCCTTCTATTGAGAATTATTTATTGTTATGCACCATTTCACTTTTATATAGTGTATATACTTCCCTTTGATATATTATATCATGAATCTCATTTTTATCAAGATATTAAATGTTTTATTAATTTTATTCGTTAATTTTTGTTATTAATGAGTTTCATAAGTGGTAAGGATCTCTTTTACTAATACATCATTTCAAATGATTTAAAGGTTTATTCTTCTGATTATTTATTATTTATGTCAAAGTTATCAAAATGGTTTTATAGGATTTATTTATATGAAGAGGAATATATTAAAGAGTTAATTCCTTTCAAATTATTTCAAATAGGTATGGGACACACTAATTCAAAAATATTATTTTCAAATATATTAATTTCATTTTTAAAATGGATTATTATTTTAATAACTTGGAAATTTTAACATATATGTCATAAACTAAATTTATGTATTTTATGTCACATTGAGGTTTTTACGATTAAATTAAAAGTTTATATATTTATTTTCAAATAAATTTTTTTCAATTTTGATGGTGAGGAATTTTAAAAATGAAATATGATTTGAAAGTGGAAATGTTATTTTTCATTTATGCATCTTTTATGTGTTATGATTATGGTGTCGTTCTTGGGTATTATTAATGTATATGTGTGGTTATATGATAAACATAGGGCATTTGAGACCATGATATCTCTCCAATGAATTGGTTAAGGAGACACGGTTAACATATTAGGTTACTCTTAAGAGATTTAGGGAATATACTATAATGTGTACTGCAAATGAAAACATGAAGGTTACTCCCATTGTAGCTGTGAAAGCTACAATGTAAGAATTATATCGATGTAAAAAGTTTTCTTTATGTTTTATGATTTATATGATGTTTTAATGTAATATTATAATTTCATGAGGTCATCTAGAATGTTTATGTTTTATTGGTGACAAGTATAACATTGTGAAAAAGTCTTCATGAGTTTATCAGTATTCCTTAACCAACAGTTTATTTATTAATTTTATATCCCTTAATGATATTTTTGGACTCATCCCATATTTTAAAATGTTTTCCAAATTCCTAAAAATAGGTGAAGAAATGGAATATTCCTTGATTAAAGTATTGATGATGTTTCATGAAAATAAATCATGTTTTCTTTTTAAAGGGTTTCCTTTGGTGAAAAAATGGATACTTAGTATAATTGTCCACTTAAAACGTACATGTTTACAATATAATTTTTTTTACCTAATTATCTAAAACTCAAAACTAAAAATATCCTATAATGTGAATTATAGTTCAAAAACACTAGAATAAGATACATTTAATTCTAGTTTCTTACAATTGGTATCATATGATGGTTTAGAAAACATTAGATATTAGGATGTCTTCTTAAGAGATAGGGTTTTCAAATGAGTTTATAATTTTAATGATGATCATAAGTCCAATGTATGAGAAATATATTTTAAGGATTTATGTTCTGAAATATTATAGTAATTAATAATATTTTTGGAGAAATTTATTATTGATTATTTTATCACATTTTTCAGAATCATAAAGAATTATAAAATTTTAGGAAAATAATAACCTCCATGAATGGTGGAAACATGTCGCATTGTATAAGGCTACAATAATTAAACCCACAGCCGAATTGCGACATGAATATATGGCATACCACTGTCCTATGTGAAGTCCCTAGTCAGTATGAATTTTTTAATTTAGAAAAAAAAATTGGATTAATAATAAGTTGATTTTGGTGACTTATATTTTATTATATAGATATCCTTGGTGTTGGAAAATGATTTTTGGGATTATGTAATGAATTTTCATTTGGAAGACGGCTTCAATTTTTTAAATCCTACATGATCAATGTAAAAAAAAGAATACTATGGGATTTTAATTGAAAATGTTGAATTATATTTTGGAAGAATACATGATTTAATTGAGGAATTATGTGGATTCTGGATATTTATGGAAATTATTAACCTATCATGGATAATATGTGATTGGGGTAATTACTTTTTGGTATAAGGCATTACAATTTTTTTATTTTAATTGACTAAAAATGTCAATTTTCTTCATGGAAGACTATGTGATAAAATTCTTCTGAATTTTGGGTTTCAAATATAGTTTGGATTATTTTGAGGGAATTTAATAATAGTTATTTTTTGAGCGATCTACATTGATATTTTGGAATTATACTGGAATTTTGAGATTAAAAGTAGTTTTTAATTAAAAAATGAATTTCTATTATTTGGAGAACTTTTTATATTGTACTAACCATTATGGTCTTGGTTAATGTTTCAAGACATGATAAACAAATAGTTAATCTTTTTTGGATTATGTCAATCTCTAGATGTCGACTCTAGTGTTTCAGACATGAAAAATTCATCTTAAATACACATCGTTTGGAAAAAAAGATCAGTTTGTGGTTGAAATTTAATAAAGGATGAAACTATACATTCAATATAAGTATAAATCCTTATTATTTTATTCCATGTAGTAATAGAATTCCTCAACTAGATGAAAATGATCTTACAACAATGGAATTATCTATTTATTTTTCATACTATGGATTGAATGAACTTTTAACCAATCACAAATTTATGGTTATTTGATTATTAACTTTCTCTGGATCATGTTTTCTATCACATTCCTTCCGATAATCATAGTTATTTTTTCTCTTATATCCAAGTTTTCTTACATTGAATCATAGTACGTGTTATCTCTTGTGACCATCACATTTCCCATTCTTTCTATAAACGTATAACTTTTATTAATTATTTTTTTGATGTGGGATAGCAATAAAGGTATTTTGAAAATTCATACCATAGTTACTAACCCTGAATTCAAATTGTAAGGATGAAATTTTTTAAAGAGGGGCAGAGTGTAACATCGTATATTTTTTAAAAAGACACACTATGTTCGATAGCGCATATAATATTCCTTAATTGGACAATTAAATATTATAATTTAAATGTTACCATATAACCAAACTATTAAAATGGTGGGAATTAATAATCTTAATGGATTTACATGTCTATCTAATTAATATTTTTGTGACCAGTTAGTTTTAAATTAAAATAAAACCCTTTTTAAATAACAGAAAATGTTTTTCTATAACTATTTTAAATCAATTATGTGAGCGTATAAAACAATAAAATCACTCAATATGAATTTTATTATTGAAATGTATTTTCAATATATTAATTTAATTGTTTAAAATTCATCTTATATTTTTCCTAAACATGATATAAGAACAAATTCAATTTTTCAGATAAATGAGGTATTTTGCCAAAAAAAGGATTTTTTCAGCCTTTTTAGGGAGAATTCATTTTAAATCAAATTTTTAAACATTTATATGTTTTATATGAAAAAATAATCTTCTTCTTTGGAAGTGGGATATAATAAAATTTAGTTTGGATGAATTTTTTATATTTTTCAGAAAATGCTCATTTTTTAATTTATTTTGAAACATAATGCATATTAATTCAAAACTTCTTTTTCATCTAATTAATTTATATAGTTATATTATCATTTTAATTATTTTTAAAGTATAATAAAATAATTTTCTATAATTTTATCTTATTTTTATTGGAATTAATTACAAATTTATATTTAATACAAACACATATCAATCTTTTGATGGTTTTTTCTGTTAAACAACCAATTTTCCAGTTTTTCAATAAGGATTAATTTTCAATTTATTACTAAAAATTATGTGTTCTAAATTTTGATTAATGGATTCAAAATTTGGAATAATTGGGTCAAAATTATAATAATCAGTGACTATTTTTATGGATATTATGAATAGTAACAATGATATTTTTTATTTAACGCGCTTAATGATAAATTAGGTTGTAATGTCCCAGATTTTTCCATGTATTATTTTAAAATTATATTCAAGACTAGGCTCTAAGACGGTGTGTAGCTCCGAGGCCCATTGAGCCTAGAACAAATGTTTGAATTTAATTTAATGATTAAATTACGCGTGCATGTTGTTTTTATGAAAAAGTGGAATAACTCCCGAACGGGTGCTCGGATCAGAAATTCAAGGGCACCGTTGCGTTCAGAACAACGATTTTACCTAAGGTGAGGCCTAACATCGGACGGTGCAGGTCGGTGGTGAAATTTGGTTTTTGGACGCAATAGTAATAAAATATTTAATTAAAATATTTTATTTAAATCTTGTTTCTGCGGCGAGATATTTTAAATACTGTATCTTTTGTTCCATTTAAATAAAGGCCCACGTAGGGGGTCCAGGGTTACAAACCTCAAACCCTGAAACCCTTGGCGGCTCTGGAGGCTCTGGAGAATACCTCCCAACGCGGCAACGATGATCTGGCGAGCGAATCTTCGCTAACAAATGCAGTGTATCCAGGTAGGATAATTTTTATTCATTTCTCCTTCCTCCGTTTTTGATTTCTATGACGAACGCGAACTAATCCACAAACAAATTAGCACACGGATCGATCGTTTTGCGGGCTGATGCGATTTGGGGTTTTATAGGGAGATCAAATACTTGAGATTTATAATATATTTAAGGTTGTGGTTTTGATCTAACGGTGATGAATCCGGATTATCAAGAACAATGATTGAGTTTCTTCCCCCTTGTTTAATTGTTGGTTCCTTTCTCCCCCGCATTATCCGTTGCGTTCTACGCGTTCTTGAAGGAAATCGATCGTTGCACATTCGTTTGTTGGCGCAACGATCCATGATTCAAGATCCAACCCCGAAGCAATGCCATAGAGGTGCGACGATGGTTTCGACAAGCGATTCGAAGCAGTTTGAGAGATTCAGGTTTTTGGGAGTTTCTCATCAGACAAAACGTTTGAGGTTTATGATCTGATTGGAAGACCAAAAACACATGTTTCAGTGTTCGTATGATAAGGCGAACCAAACCCTGAAGTATCGGGACGAACAGACGAGAAAACGAAGATCTGGAGGATCGGCCGATACGCGAGGAAGAAGACGACGTTTCTGGAAAAATACAGACTACATGGCTTGTGTTCGTCGGTAGGGTTACCTGGCGTGTACTCTGAGAGTACATGAGCACATGAAGGGTACACGACCAGGGACACTCCGTGTATACCCTTCCATGTCCAGACCCGTCCAGATACACGGGATACCCCATGTACTGGTAAATGGGCAGGCGACACAGACACGGGCAAAGTCCGTGTACGGGCACATGGCCAGCGTATATGGAGCGAGACCAGGTGCTCGAAAACGGTGTGTGATTTCCTCTACACGCAGAGTAGTTTCTTTCTATCTAACAAGCTGAAGGACCCTGGCCGTTTACACGGGCAGTACCCGGGGTCAAGGAACAGGACGTGTACATTACTACATGCCATGTGGTTTGGTTTTTCACGGCTTGAATGAAGGACATGGGCCGTTTATATGGGCAGTACCCGGGGTCAAGGAACACGGTGTGTAACCATACTACACGCCGTGTAACCTTTTCATCATGACTTGAGCGACTTGTCTTCTGTGACTTGGACTGGCCTTCTTAGGGTTCTTACCCTTTTTCTTTTTCCCTAAAGGTTCTGGTATCATTTCCTTTACACATGAGTCTGATCCCTTCAGTAGAACTCCCTGAATAGAGTTTTTGGAATCCCCTCTGTGAGACTTAGAGCTGGATCCTCTATTCATTCCTGACACCCTAGGTAGAGTTCTTGGTATCGACCTGACCTACCTTACCCGAGCGCCGATCCTCTGC
This sequence comes from Viscum album, assembly GCA_963277665.1. Lineage (NCBI taxonomy): Eukaryota > Viridiplantae > Streptophyta > Magnoliopsida > Santalales > Viscaceae > Viscum > Viscum album. The sequence goes on from OY728128.1 coordinate 203,605,531, forward strand.
CTAGCGGATTAGCTCAGACTGAGTTGTCAGAATCACCCCATGACTTGGTTGTGATCCTCATATGAGCATAATGTTCCCAAGGTACTTTTGGAGTGTGTTATCTCAGAACGAGTACTTCGTCTCTCTCTCTCTCTAGACCTAGGAGTGTGTTCTCCCAATGGTATACTTAGTGGAGTCTTAGAGCTGGATCCTAGTGGCGGTATCATGAAGGTCGTTTGTGTATGAGTATATCTAGATATTCTTGTTATATGTTCCATAGACATATACTTTGTAGAGCTGATTGTACCTTTCATTGTGATATTTTCCTTTGTTGTATTTTCTTTGTGGTTTTTGGGGTGTCCTACTGGGTATTGTTATACTCACCCCTACACAGGCTTTTCCAGCACATGTCGCGTCTTGTGCAGACGAGTGAGCCTATGACAGGATTCTAGGTGGACCAGGACCGGACGGTGTTAAGTGAGATCAGACAGGCCGAGGTGTGTTCCTTCGGTGACGGGTTGTAGTCCGAATACCTTTTTCTATAGGTTGGAATTTGTTGGAGACTTTCTTTTGGTGGTCTTGTACTTTTGGACCAGGGTTTTACATTAATGTACATCACTTCCCTGTCATACTCTGTTGGTTGGGTTTTTAGAGTATGCATTCTTTTTCCATATTTAGTAGTTTTTACTTTTTAGCTTTGTGGGCTTGGAGATGTGTGTGCGTGTGTACATGTTTATAGGAAATACCTCCCATGTTAGTAGCATGCCTACTCAGTGCTAGTCACTAGCCCCTGGCCTAATGGTGGCGGGCTTGGGGAGTTGCGGCTCGGGCCCCACCGGGACGAGTCGTGACAGAGTGGTATCAGAGGTGGTCGGTTCTACCTTAGGACCGAGAGTCTGTGAGTTGGTTTTGGGAAATAGTGTTAAGTGTTTCGAGTTCAGCTCTTAGGACAGGGACCCCAGTTTTGGTGCGGCGGCCGACATATCCATACACCAAGACTCTGATGACTTTTTTTTGACTCGGAACATGAAAACACTAGTTGAGTGGGGGGAAATAATAGTACATGAATCATATAATAATGGGTTGTGGTTTCCATGTCCTTCTTGAGTCAACTCTCCAGATATACACACTGACTGTGATACATCTTGTTTCTTAAACAGGATACCTTTGCGACGTTCACCGACTTGGATCCAGGAGCTCGATCACGAGGATGACCCTCTCAGTGATGAAGCTTCGATACAGGGACCAGATCCCCCAGTTCTACCACCAGGTGGTGTGCCAGTTATTCCACCACCTGTGGGGCAGTGTTTAGCTCTCGCTGTACCAGTGGAGGAGGAGCGCAGGCTGAGCGCACTCCATGAGTTTCAAAGACAGAGACCTCTCAGGTTTCAGAGATGAACCTGACCCTCAGGCAGCCGAGAACTAGTTTGAGGTGGTGGCCAGAGTCTTCCATTTGGTCAAGACACCAGCAGACCAGATGGTGATCCTGGCAGCAAGCCTTCGGCAGGGCTCAGCAGGTCGATGGTGGAGTTTGGTCATCCAGACACACGATAAGGCGACTCTTTCATGGTCGGAGTTTGAGCATCTCTTCAGAGAGGATTTTTCACCAGTTACCCTGAGAGCAGTATGCATACAGGAGATTCTTCAGTTCTAGAAGGGAACCATGTTGGTGGATGACTATTCATCGAGGTTTACCGACCTCTCACGGTACTCTATGGATATGGTCAGAGATCAGTACTTCAGAGCCCGGACTTTTGAGCGGGGATTGCGCAGAGATATCCAAGCTAGCATCATCCCTATGAGAATTCCTACTTATGCTGGGGTGCTCGAGCGGGCTTTGGTGGTCGAGAGAATCCTGACTGAGCAGGGACAGCCGATAGTTGTCAGTAGTGGTCGAGCTGGAGCAGAGACCTCAGCGGCAGGGAGCCGACGTCAGGGACCCAGGCGTGGGAGACATTTCAAGAGGAGATCCAAGGATAGGGGATCGGCCGTACAGGGTTCACAGGGCGCATCCATCCAGCCTCGAGAGAGGCGATGTTACTCATGTTATGGTAGGGGACATCTCGCTCAAGATTGTCCGACCCACCGTACTACTGACACGGGAGCAGTGGATGGACCACCGAGGAAGAGGCAATGTGTGGAGAAGGCAGATCCACGAGGCGGCGGATGTGGCAGAGTAGCTGGGAGAGAAGTTATAGGTGGTCGACATTTCGACCATTTAACACCACCACCCCCAAGAGGTCCCCCCCCAGGCTTAGGGAGCTGGTTGACAGAGGCAGGGGCAGCTGCAGGCGGCAGAGGCTTATGACCCAGGTACTCCAAGAATGATTAGAGGTACTATCTGTGTCTTTTCTACTTTGGATGGTGTATTGATAGACACAGGTGCTAGTCATTCCTTTCTGGCTGCTTATCTTTTTCGAGACCTTGAGATTCCAGTTGAGCCGTTGACTCGACCCTTACGCTTAGAAACACCGACTGGAGAAGATTCAGAGATCACAACCCTTTGCAGGCAGTGTGACATGACCCTTGGAGGTGAGAGTTTCGGTTGGAACCTCTTGGTGGTAGCGTCGAGGACTTAGGATGTCATTCTTGGAATGGATTGGCTATCCACAATTCCTGCCCAGATCGAGTGTTTTAGGTGAAGGATGCGGTGTGTCCGAAGTGATGGGACGCGGTTCTCATTTTTCGGTGAAAGAGAGACCCAATAATTGTAGGATAGAATCCTGCATAAGAGGTCACAACCGATTTCACATAAGTTGGCTAGCCTAGCCCTTGGTGCGAAAGATGTTATGAGTTTCCAGTTTCCAGCAGGGGTGGGTGAGTACGAGGACGTCTTTCCAGAGGATGTCCCCAGGCTACCTCCCCATCGGGAGATAGATTTCTGTATTGAGTTGCAACCCGGGACGACCCCGACATCAGCATCAGTTTATCGGATGGCTCCTAAAGAGCTTCGGGAGCTGAGGATGCAGCTGGACAACTAGCAGAATACGGGCTTTGTGAGACCCAGCGTTTCACCCTGGGCGGCCCTAGTGTTGCTTGCCAAGAAGGCGGATGGGAGCTTGAGGATGTGTGTAAATTACCGGCACTTAAATCAGGTGACCGTGAAGAACCGGTATCCACTACTGAGTATTGATGACCTCTTCGACTAGTTTAGAGTGGCACGATGGTTCTCAAAGGTTGATTTATGATCAGGCTATCACTAGTTGCGAGTACGGGAGGAGGATATACAGAAGGCGACTTTCAGATGTCGCTACGATCAGTATGAGTACTTGGTGATGCCCTTAGGCATGACGAACGCCCTGACAGTGTTCATGGGACTCATGAACCAGATCTCTCAGCCCTATCTAGACCAGTTTTTAGTGGTCTTAATCGATGATATCCTTGTGTACTCTGCGTCCGAGGAGGAGCACAAGAGACACCTAAGGATGGTTCTGGACAAACTCTAAGAGTACCAGTTGAATGGGAAACTCTCTAAGTGTCAGTTCTGGTTACAGTAGGTCCACTTTCTGGGGCACGTTATCTCAGCGGATGGGGTGGCAGTGGACCCAACAAAGGTGGAGGCAGTGCAATCATGGGAGCCACCCTGGAGCGTGACGGTGGTGCGAAGTTTCCTTGGGTTGGTAGGCTACTATCGGAGATTCATCCATGATTTCTCCAGGATTGCAGCACCCATGAAAGCTTTGACTCGAAAGGGACAACCTTTCGTGTGGACCGAGAGGTGCCAACAGGCTTTCCAACAGTTGAGACAGAGTCTGATGAGCACCCCGGTCTTGAGATTACCAGAGGAGGGTGTCGAGTACATAGTGTTCTGCGATGCCTCAGGAACCGGGCTGGGTTGTGTCCTGATGCAAAGGCAAGCGGTGATTGCCTATGGCTCACGTCAGTTGAGACCACATGAGCAGAACTACACGACCCATGATCTCGAGTGGTAGCGGTAGTCTTCGCATTGAAGATGTAGAGACACTACCTGATGGGCGAGCGGTTTACCTTATACTCTGATCAAAAGAGTCTCAGATATATCTTCTCTCAGAAGGATCTGAATTTGAGACAGAGGCGATGGATTGAGTTCCTCCAGGATTACGACTTTGAGGTCATTTATACTTCTGGGAAGGGGAACGTGGTGGCAGATGCTCTCAGTAGGAAATCCAGTTCGCAGTTGCTAGTTAAGGAAACAAGGCGGTTGGCCTCCTTGCAGTTGTCCTTCATGGATGGAGATGAGGGAGCTTATCTTAAGTCGATGGTTGTTTTTCCTCCACTCTAAAAGCGTGTCAGGGAAGCATAGCCGGAGGATTCTAGCTGTGAGGATCTACATGCTCAGATATCCACAGGTGATGCTGCTGATGTATATTCAAGAAGGTGGAGAGCACGTTTTCCTTTTTAGAGGGCGCACGGTAGTACCCGTGACGTTGCGGGAGGAGGTTCTGAGAGAGTTACATACATCCCATTTGGAGGTGCATCCAGGTGTGGCAATGATGTACCAGGAACTCCGACATCAGTTTTGGTGGCCAGGAATGAAGAAGAGTGTGGAAGAGTTTGTTTTTTGGTGGCTAACTTGTCAGCAAGTAAAGGCTGAGCACCAGGTTCGAGCAGGTTTGACTCGGCTCCTTGAAGTGCCAGAGTGGAAGTGGGACGGGATATCCATGGACTTCATGATGGGTTTACCACGTATGTCCAGGGGACACGATTCCATCTAGGTGATCATTGATCGACTCACCAAGTCGGCCCACTTCCTAGCCATACGGGAGCCGAGTTTATTAGAGAGCTTGGGACGCCTCTATGTGCAGGAGATAGTTCTACTTCATGGAGTACCATCCGGGATCATCTCAGATTGTGATTCTTATTTCACATCCCTATTGTGGAAGGGATTAAAGGAAGCTTTTGGGACTCAGTTATGGTTGAGCACAGTGTTTCATCCCCAAAAAGATGGTCAGATAGAGCGGACCACCTAGGTCTTGGAGGATATGCTACGAGCTTGCATACTTGACTTCGGTCATAGCAGGGAGGGTAACCTACCACTGGTGGAATTTTCTTATAACAACAATTATCATTAAACTATTGGTATGGAACCATTCGAGGCTCCACACAGGCGACCTTGCAGGTCACCACGTTGCTCGACTAACCCGGGAGAGTCAGCACTCATGGGCCCAGAGATGGTGAGAGCTACTAAAGAGAAGGTGGATGTCATCCAGGAGCAGATGAAGATTGCACAGATTCATAAAATGTCTTATGCCGACTGGAGGCGGAGGACCTTGGAGTTCGAGGAGGGAGACCATGTGTTCCTTTGGGTCTCACCTCGACGGGGATTGCAGAGGTTTGGCCGAGGCCGCAAGCTATCTCTGAGGTTATTTGTCCCTTTTCAGATTCTAAGTAGAGTTGGTGAGGTGGTGTATCACTTGGTTCTACCACATCATATGGAACAGGTTCACAATGTCTTCTATGTGTCGCAATTACGGAGGTACGTTCATGATCCATCGCACGTCATCGACTGGGGCGAGCTGGACATCGACGATGGATCCACCTTTACTGAGTACCCAGTTGAGATCGAGGATCTGCAGGAGAAGATCCTTTGTGGATGATCTATTCCCTTGGTGCATGTCCGGTGGAAGCACGGGAATATCTAGGAGAGCATGTGGGAGCGGGAGGCTCAGATTCTTGTGCTGTAACCACATCTTTTTGAGTAGCCCTTGTTTCGGCTTTTTGGGGACGTAAAATCCCTAAGGTGGTTGTGATGTAATGTCCCAGATATTTACAGGTATTATTTTAATATTATATGGGAATTAATTCGAGACCAGGCTCTGAGAGGTCGTACAGTTCCGAGGCCTAGTGAGCCCAGAAAAAATGTTTGAATTTAATTCAATGATTAAATTACACGCGCGTGCGGTTTTCTAGAAAAGTGGAATAACTCTCGAATGGGTGCTCGGATCAGAAATCCGAGGGCACCATTGTATTCAGAATAGAAATTTTACCTATGGAGAGGCCTACCATCAGAAGGCGCAGGTCAGTGGTGAAATCTGGTTTATAGACGCAAAAGTAATAAAATATTTAATTAAAATATTTTATTTAAAACTTGTTTCTGCGGCGAGATATTTTAAATCTTGTATATTTTGTTATTTTTAAATAAATTCCTGCACAAGGGGTCTAGGGTTACAAGCCTCAAACCCTGAAACCCTTGGCGACTCTAGAGGCTCTGGAGAAAACCTCCCAATGCAGCGACGACGACGTGGAGAGAAAATCATCGCCAACAAAGATAGTTAATCCAGGTTGGATAATTGTTATTTATTTCTCCTTCCCCCATTTTTGATTTCTATGACGAACACAAACTAATCCACGAACAGATTAGCCCTTTTATCGATCGTTTGGCGGGTGGGTGCGATTTGGGGTTTTATCGGGAGATCGAATACTTGAGATTTATAATCTATTGATTGTTGTGGTTTTGATCTAATGGTGACAAACCCGGATCGTCACGATCAATGATCGAGGTTCGTCCCCCATGTTTAATTCTTGTTTCTTTTCTCCCTCATGTTCTTCAATGTGTTCTACGCGTTATTGGAGGAAATAGATCATTGCACATTCAGTTGTTGGCACAATGATCCAAGATTTAATATCCAACCCTGAAGCAATGCCACAGAGGTGCGACGATGGTTTCGTCAAGCGATTCAGAGAGGTTTGGTAGATTACGGTTTTTGGGCGTTTTTATTTGGACGGATCGTTTGAGGTTTATGATTCGATTGGAAGACCAAAAACACCCATTTCGGAGTTCTTATGATAAGGCGAACCAAGCCCTGGAGTATTGGGACGAACGGTTGAGAAAATGTAGATCCGGAGGATCGGCCGAAGCGAAAGGAAGAAGACGAAGTTTCTGGAAAAATCTCGACTACACGCCATGTAGTATGGGCTAAATGACGTGGGTTTTTAGGTAGGGTTACTCAGCGTGAACTCCAAGAGTACACGGGCACAGGAAGGGTACACGGCCAGGGACACGCCATGTATACCGCTCCCCAGCCAGACCTGGCCAGATACACGGGATACCCCATGTACTTGTACAAGGGCAGGCGACACGGACACGGGCATAGACCGTGTATGGGCACATGGCCAGTGTACACGGAGCGAGCCTAGGTGCTCGAAAACGGCGTGTGATTTCTTCTACATGCATTGTAGTTTCTTTCTGTCTTACAATCTGAAGGATACATGCCATTTACACGGGCAGTACTCGGGGTCAAGGAACACGCCGTGTACTTTACTACACGCCGTCAAGTTTGGTTTTTCATAGCTTGAACGAAGGACACGGGCCGTTTACACGGGTAGTACCCAGGGTCAAGGAACACGGAGTGTAACCATACTACACGTCGTGTAACCTTTTCATCATTACTTGAGCCACTTTTCTTCTATGACTTGGACTAGCCTTCTTAGGGTTCGTACCTTTGGTCTTTTTCCCTGAAGGTTCTGGTATCATTTCCTTTACAGAGGAGTATGATCCCTTCAGCAGAACTCCCCGAATAGAGTTGTTGGAATACCCTCTGTGAGACTTAGAGTCGGATCCTCTATTCATTCCTGATACCCTATGTAGAGTTCTTGGTATCGACGTGACCTACCTTACCCGAGCGTCGATCCTCTGCCTAGCAGATTAGCTCCGACTGAGTTGTCAGAATCACCCCATGACTTGGTTGTGATCCTCATATGGGCATCATGTTCCCAAGGTACTTGTGGAGTGTGTTCTCCTAGAATGAGTACTTCATGTCTCTCTCTCTACAGACCTAGGTGTGTGTTCTCCCGATGGTATGCTTAGTGGAATAATCGAGCTGGCTTCTAGTGGCGGTATCGCGAAGTTCATTTGTGTATCAGTATATATGGATATTCTTGTTATATGTTATGTAGACATATACTATATAGATTTGACTGTAGCTTTCTTTGTGGTATTTTCCTTTGTTATATTTCCTTTGTGGTTTTCAGGGTGTCCTACTGGGTATTGTTATACTCACCCCTGCACGGGCATTGCCCGCACATGTCGTGTCTTGTGCATACGAGCGAGCCTTTGAAAGGATTCTAGGCGAACTAGGACCGGACAATGTTCAGTGTGATCAGACAGGCCGAGGTGTATTCCTTCGATGATGGGTTGCCGTCCTAGTACCTTTCTCTATAGGTTGGACTTTTTTGCAGACTTTTTTGGGGGGGCTTGTATGTTTGGCCCAGGGTTTTACTTTTCTGTACTTCACTTCCCTATCATACTCTGTTGGTCGGGTTTTTTGTGTATGCATGATTTTTCCATCTTTAGTAGTTTTTACTTTCTAGCTTTTTGGGCTTGGAGATGCATGTGAATGTGTACATATTTATAGGCAATGCCTCCCATGTTAGTAGCATGCCTACTCGGTGCTAGTCACCATCCCCTGGCCTATTGGAGGAGGGCTTGGGGAGTTATGGCTCGGGCCCCACCGGGACGAGTCGTGATAGGTAAAATCGCGTAACAAACATTATGATAAGAACAAGAGAATTACTATTACACATTAAAATATCCAATTTTATGATAAAAAAATTATCCCTAACACATAAGGATATTAATTGACACATTTAATGAATTAATTTCCATCGAAGTTATATAAATATTATTAAAACAATAGAAAGTTACAATATTTCACCCTTTTATTTTTTAACTATAATAATATTAATTTAGTGATATATATGATATAACATTGATAATAACTATTTTCACAAAATATAATGAAATTATCTACATCATGAGAATTTATATATAATATTTAGAGATTAAATGATTATTATAAATACCGAAACAATGGTGATATAGTAATAATTTTATAAATAAAAATATCAAATAAATAATACGAAAATTCTTAAAATAAATATAATTATAACTAATTAGGGTACTTAACAAATTATATAGTTTACTATGATATATTATAATCCGATTAAATGGTATGGTTGGATGTTCTATCTCGGTTTGGATATTATTTAAATCTAATAAAATGAATAGTATCAAAATTAATACTACTGATATTGTAAAAAATTAATATGTTATTAGATTATTGGAAAATTTTAAAAATATTTTAAAATTACAAAGTGACTATTATAATGTATAAATGTTCATAAAGTACCCATTTATGGGATATTGTCCCCATATAATTAAAATTCACAACCTCTAAATGTTTAAATTGTCGTTACCGCAATTAAAATGAAAATATATTAATTAAGGGTAAACTGAAAAGATAAGGATTAAAATAAAAACAATATATGTCTAAAAATCATTTTATTATAATATTTATAACTATACACATATTATATTGTATATAACTCAATTTGGAGTCATTTTGAATTAAAAATACATTGATATTAATTAATTATTTTAAGAGTTTCCAAGGTTTCCCCACCCCTGTCCTATAAATAGGTACACACTCTTCTCCATTACTCACACTTATAAAAACATTTTTGTCTAAAAATATCTATGAAAAAACACATCCTAAAATATATTCCCACATTCTTGAGGCCTTATTTAGGAAAAACATCCTCCATATAGGTGTTGTGGTGTTCTTCAAAGTTGAACAACTGTTGACGAGGTATGATTTTTATTTAAGTATTTCTATATTATTACTTCTTCCAATTCTATAAATACCTTTGAAAATGATGAAATAATAACTCAAATATCCTAAATATGATGATATTTTATTTTTTTAATACCATCACTTGAATAGATTTCCAATTTCATAAAATGTGAAATGATCTTTTCATTTGTGCATACAACATACTACCGCCTCGTGAACTGATATAGTTCGTTTTTCAACACCATCTTTAAAAAATGGTTCTAATAATGGAATTAAATGTTAATATGTTATATTATTGAAATAATACTCATTATTAGTTAATAATATATAAATTACATACTTACTTTCCTAGCACATAAAAATGATAGTGTCTTTTCTGCATACGTGTGAACTATCTCCTCCACAAAGCTATGTGATTCGTAATTATTCACCAAGTCACTTGTATGATATATAAAAGTATATATAAAATAAAAATTATTTTAATGATTTTATGATCATTTAAGAAATATAAAATAACATTTAACTTCTTTCTATAATTATCAATGAGAAAAGGAAAATGTTACTCACGCGTACGTACGGTCTACCATCTCCATGATTATAACACTGTTAATTTTTTATTACAATACAGAATAGGTTGACATAAAATTATAATTTATATATAAAAATGATAATAATGACTTTAATATTATTCTGGATGTTCTGAAATTATGTCTACATGGAAAATTTACATCATATCATGTTCATTTTGGACTCTAGTACCAAATATCGAAAAAAAACATTAGACATGAACTTAAATAATAAATGATTTGTTATGTCACAATAAAAAGCAATATAAAAAGAATGAATAACATGAATACTATTCTCAAGAAAGTATAAATTAAAATTAGTTTATCATTCAGTAATATAAATATTGTATGTGATGAGTTGGACTCAAGATAAGGGGTTTCATCTCAATTTACATTCCATTGAGACTTATTTGTTGTTATGCACCAATTCACTTCAATAAGTTTAATATACTAATATATTACAAATTGTATCATGAATATACATATTCACATGATATTATTGGTTTTTTTATTAAATTATTTTTATTCAATTATTTCTTAGGTGTTTGGGAAATCATTAACTAAAACATCATTTTAAATGTTTTAACCATTTATTCTTGTAAATAATTAATAATTATGTACTTGTTTTCCGAATGGTATTAAAGGATTTATTTATACTGAAATGAATATTTGAATTTTTTGATTCTATTAGGACAATTTAATGTGGTATGAGACACTTTAATTACAAAATATTATTTTAAAATATTTTAGGATTTTAAAAAAATTATTTATTATTTCAATAACATGGAATTTTTTTAACTTATACATTATGTACCAATTTTATACCTTTTATTTCTATTTGATGTTTTTGTTTTTACTCTATATGTTTATAATTTTATTTTTAAATAAATATTTTTAATTTATGACTACGTGGATTTGTAAAAAATGAAATGTCATTTTAATGTGGAAATGTTATTTTTCTTTTATGCATGTTTTATATGTTATGCTTATGTTATGGTTCTTGGGAGTTATTTATTTATATGGGTGGTTCTATGATAAATTTAATGTGGGTGAGCCCATGATAGCTCTCCAACACATTGGGCAATGAGACAATGTTAACTGGTTGGGTTTAACTAAAGAGATTTAGGGAATATACTATGATGGGTATTCCAAACATAACCATCAAAGGTACACCCTATGTAGTTGTGAAAGCTATAATGTAAGAATAATATAGATGCAATCAGTTACTATTTTGTTTTATGATTCCATTGATGTTTTATAAGAATCGTTTGATTTCATGAGGTAATCTAAATAGTTTATGTTTTATGGGTGAAAATTATAAATTTTTGAAATAGTTTCATGAGTTTATTGGTATTCATAGACTAACAGTATATTTATTTCTTTTATGTACCATAATGTGATTTTTTGTGCTCATCACAATTTTTAAAATTTCATTCACATGTTTAAAAATGGTTAGGAAAAAAGAATATTACTCGATGAAATTATTGAATATGGGTCATAAAAATAAATCAATTTTATTTTAAAAGGGTTTTGTTTGGTCAAAAAAATTGATACTGAGTGTAGGTGTCCACTTGTAATGTACTGATTTACTATGTAAGAATTTTATCCTAATTATAAAAAACTATGATCTAAAAATATCCTTTAATGTGAATTCAAGTTCGAAAACAATATAATAAGATATGTTTAATAATGGTTCCTTACAAAATATATCTAATTAAACTATCTTGTTTTCTTACCTAGATGAATTGAAACACTTATAGAAACAAAATTTTCATGTACAATTTTTAGATACTAAAAAATCCAATTGAGGGAAGGAATCCTAAACCATTACTATTTAACAAAATTTATTACATGTGAAAAATTAGTTTCCATCACATATTCATGGAGATATATCATTAAATGATTCAAAAACAGTAAACCAGAAGACTATGTTCAGATCCTGGGTTCATCCGAAAGAATGATATTGAAAAAAGGCCTTTGTCTAATGATATTCTCATATAATATGAGACCCCCATGGGAAATAAATTCAATTAAGTGAGTATTTAAAATACCCTTTAATCTAAACCATTTGGAGAAAAAACTAAGCGATTAATGTGTTCTTACCACTAAAAAGTCATTTTGGAAAAGCCTCCGGTTTTTCATTAACATAAACGGATGAACATTTCTTGAGAATTATACTCGAGTAGGATCACCTGAAAGATATCATAGGATTATCTACATTTTCACTTATTAGATTGAAAATTTCATCCAATTATCATTCTATAATCAGTGTCCCTTCAATTCCACATGGAGAATATTCTTAAATTGAAGGTGATATTCGAATGTTTAATGCATATAGATGCTTGGAACCTTGGTTGTGAAAAATATACATTTTGGATTCAATCCCTAGTCTCCATATTCATCACCTTCATAGAGGTTCCCCTAGATTCACTACTCCATCCAATTATTAGTAAAATTTAATGTAAAATTTTATTAATTAGTTTTAATTAATAATAATTACCAATATTTAGTAATATATAGTAATAATTATTGTAAATTTCCAATAACTATAAATAATTACTTATAATTAGAAAGAATTATTTGCATTTACAAATAATGAAAAATAATAATATTTTTTAATGATAATCCCATTATACCAATTACATAAATATTATAATGAAAATTTTGTGAATGTTTTATTATTTCACACATTATCATATAGTGAATAAAATACAGTTAATAGTGTGTTGTTTCAAGAAATGATCTCATCATAGAGAAAGTGATGATGACAGTTATGGAATGCAAGATGAAATAATTGATTTGTGTTATATATGACATAATTATGTAAAAAATATATATATCATTAGATTGATACTGTTGGAGTGTTTAAAATTCATTAATGCCAAGTAATCATTGAAATTAAATATTACAATATTATTAGAGAAAATAAACCATTTATACTGGCTTATAAAGAATATAAAATTTTTTATGAAAATTATTTTTATGCTTCAAGATATTAAATTGACTAGTTAAGCATTACAAAAATGATATTTTTAGGAAATTATTTTATTGAAATTGTAGGTATTTCTACATAACTACATGGAATTAAAAAATTTCAAGAGGAAACTCTAAATATTTCTTTTATATTAAGATAGAAAACAATTGATAATTTAACCCAACATATTCTATCCTATGGTGGTTAAAAAAATTGATGATGTAATAATGGATTTTAAAATTGAATGAAATAATAGAGATGAAAAAATTATGGAAATTAATGGTTCTAGGGATGAATATGGTGACATTGGAACAATCAAATATGAATATCGGAATAATAAAGAAGAATGATGTTGTTACATAATAGATATTGTCATAATTAATATACAATACAGTTATAATTTATTGGAATAAAAAATAATGTTTTATATTTATATAAATTAATTTTATGACATGTTATTCACTGTTGATGATTCTTTTCTTCCTAGTGATTAGTCTAATGCTTCATCATTTGGCCAATATGTTTCTTCTAGTTCATTGCCGAATCATAGGGGATGTGGTCTGGAGATATTAATTATTCCCGAATCTATTCTAGATTTATGTGCACCTCTTGAGTGAAATAAAAGAATATGGATGTCTGTTCATATTTTTTATTTTAGTTAATTTTTGATAACCATCATTATTTATCATTAATGAGTTAATTTAGACATTTTTATTACTTTGTATTTCCCATATTGTTTCATTTATAGATATCTAATATGGTTTCTGATTATACAAAGTTATTTTTCTGGAACATGGATGATGTGGGATAAGACACCCATTGATGTTCATCATCACATGATTGATCAATGGATTGTTTGTAAATAAATAATACATATTATATAAATTATTTAATTTTTAACATAATATTATTGAGTATTTGGTAGGGTTTTCGTAATCTAGTAAAACATAGTATACAATAAACTATTGAGGAGTCAAAGGAAATCTATATACGAGAGAATTTTTTCTCATTTTTGAACAGCCATTTAAATAGGGCCGTATAAAAAGATGGAACCATTGTTATTTATTTGTCATTATATATCAATATAACTAATTACATCCCATGTCATTTATGGTATTTATTTTTCTCGAACAAAATAAAATTTTCTTTTAGTGGATATCATCCTAAAGGAAGTAGAATAGAGGGAGACAATTGGTCACAGATATAAATGGTATTAAATCATTTAGAATTCATCAAATAAGTAATATATTTAATTTAATTTAATTATTTCTGGTTAATTCAAATTTAATATAATTACTTTATATTAATATAGGTAGTATAGAATATTTATGTTTTTGAATTTGTATGTTTTTAAGAATATGTACACTAATCCAGTAGTTGGAATGATTACTAGTGGAAAACAATATCATATTTTAGTCTGTATAAATTTTATCATTTTAAAAAATAAATAAAATAAATATGAATAATAAATTTAACTTTAGATAGGGAAAAATTTATATGGATGGATGTGGAAAATATAAACCATGTTTGTTTATTGATTTGAAAAATTCTGTTTTTTATCCTAAGTTGTGAGGTCAATGGCTTCACTCTCGACACCTCTTATTAGAACTGGAGGGATTGAGTTCAAATCGAATGAACATATTTAATTAAATTGTAAAATCTATGTGAAGTGGTTTTTGGAAACTATCGTTAGTGGTGGTTTTTCAAATTGTGTAAATTTTTCTTAATAATATTCTTTGTTTCATGATTTTGAAATGTTGATTTGGATATTTGAATTTTTTGATTCATGGAATTTTTTCGATAGAAGCCTTTTCAATTAAATAATTTTTTTAAAATGTCTTGAAATGTCCTGTTTCGAATGGTATTCAGCATAAATGGTTGGTGTGTGTTCATTATCATTTATGTGACCCTCTTTGATGGGCTGGATCCATTAGGGATCATTGTATATGGTTACCTTGTGATGACATGGTATATCCATGAGATACCCATCATGAGTATGGGACTGTCACATGGGCTTGAATGTTTGGATGTTTAGAATATAAAGGTTTGTTCCTAATGGACATGTGAATTGGTTTTACAAGTTTTTTTTTATTTTACAAGGAAAACATTTTTCGTAGAATTTTTTTCAGTTTTTATGTATACTATTTTAATTTGTTATATTTTTTTATATAAATGTAATAACATGTTATATCCTAGTGGTCTGAGTAGGGATTTCATTTGGGAAAATTTTACTGAGTTTTCTACTCAACCCTTTCGAGGAAAATTGTGTACATTTGAAGATTTTTAATATCAAGACATGAGTAATGGAATGGTATTCTAGTTTGTTAGTGAATCTTCATAATACCATAGACATGGGTTGTTGAGATGGATTTTTGATTATGATGGGATTTTCAGAAAAAAATTTGGTTAACTTTGGGATTTTTTGGTTTTTGTTTTACACTTTTTACCCTGATATGGTTCTTGGTTGTATTTTGGTATTTTTGTTAGCTGATATTACATTGAGTTGTATTGAATTGTACTTATGCATCATATAGTGGGTTTTTATGGTTTTTGTTGGTTTTTTTGTTTTATTTTTAAATATAAATCATCCCACAGTATTTATAATGCCCTTGGAATTTATTTCTAGCCTTTGGTGTCATGGGAATTTCACCTAAGGCTTAGTAGTAATTTCACATATTACCATGCTAATGGTGAATGGTAGCATGTTACAAATTGTATTAGTAATTGATAGTGAAAATATCATTTTGGGATAAATGGATTCAGTTTATTTGATCCTCTTTTTGAAAATCATTAGTTTTCAGTCCTTGAGTTGGATTGGTAGTTAAGAGATAGGATCATTGTATCAAAAAAGTATATCATAAAGAGGCATAACTGACCTATTCATTCAGATATTCATGTTATCATAGATATGGTTAAATGATTTTTTTGAGAAATTCTAATGAGTTGTAACAACACCTTCATGGGTTTAACTAATAGGAATATATTAATATGCATTGATATAAATGACTTCCTACTAAGAGTGCGTAATTTATTTTGATTATTTATTTATGATTTGGTGAAAAAAATATCATTTTTTAGACAGGTGAAATTAATTTGACATTCAATGATCATAGTGGTATTTTCAAAAAAAAATTGAAAGTAGAAAAAAAGATATATTCTGAAAAGATTTGTTGGGATATGTGTGATGTTCTAAATTCTATATTTTTATGACTTCAGTTTTGAGATAAAGATAAAATTCATTTTTCTTGTTGTCATATTAAATTTAAACTGGTAATAATCATAGAAACCAACCAGAAATTGAATATAATAATGTGGTTGCACCTGAGCCACAAGTGTTATAACAACTAGTTCAGAGAATAGTCCATGGATCACAAAATATATATAGAGGGAAGATAAGGGATGAACCCTGGAATGTGGATCAATCCATTCAATTCCTAAATTATAATCCACCCATCAATTAGGGTGATTCAGAATCAGAAAAAGAAGATGTGTGGCTCAATAGGATGAGTCAAATCTTTAATTTCTTACTCACAATAGCTAAACTGAAGTTCAATTAGGCAATGTGTATTATAGAGTATGAGTTTTGGCTAAATTGGACCATGGAATTTCAGGGGAGGTTTTTTAACAATTTTTATATACACAAATTTATCCTCTATCATTTAGGATTTCTAGATTTAAATAAATTTTCACCTTGAAGTAGGATAATCACTTAGAAAATGAGTATGTGGATAAATTTGTCAATTATGTTAACTTTGGACCTAATGTTCGTATAAGTTCTCCATTAAAGGAATATATTTTTTTAATCGGGGTTGACAGATGATATTCACTGAACAAATTCCTACTTTTAATAATGGATTATACAAAGATGGTTAATCAAGGGATAATAGAAGAAAGAGATATCTTGGGAACTGAGGGTCAATGAGGCATATTGATGCCTATGAGAATTGGTTTGATCTATAATGATGGGAGTAAGTGATAGAGGGAAAAATGATTACAAGATATTGGTTTGACTTAGAATATTATGGTTCTATCAATGAATCCTTCTACTAGAATCAATAATAATATGGCATGATTTTTATACAGTTATATTGATCACATGATGAGATATTTTATGTCACCACCTAGAGCATGTAACAATTGTAAATGAATTGGTAGTATTTGGCACTATTATCATAGTTATCCATGGTTGGGTGCTCTAGACACATCTCATGATTTGATGATTTTGTATTCTTTAATTTCATGAGGGAAGTATAAGAATTCTCATCAGAAAAAACCAGGAAGATATGGTGATTCTAGAAATACAATGACTCCTAAAGAGTGTCATCTCACCATGGTAATGATGAAAAAAGTGCAACAAATAAGATATTGTATAGAAATAAGAAAGTGATTGTGGATGATCAATCTATACTATTGAATTTAAGAAGTATGACTCATCTGAATTCTAACTATATGAAAGTATTTATTATTTTGGGTGCATCCCATTCATTTACTACTTCATGGTTTTTTGATCATCTAGGTTTTTAGTTTGAAATGATTCCTTCTATTTGGAATCATAAAAATCCTCTTAGTCAAAGAGACTATAAAGCCTTTATGTAAAAATCGTGTTCTATAACTATTGATGGTGATAAATTGATATGGTATTTCTTGGTTCAAGAGATGTATTACTTTGTAATAATCTATGTTATGGATTTTTTGACAATGTTAAAATAACATATCGATTGTTATACCCAAAATGTTAGGTTTAAAACTAATGATTTCATCCAACATATCATTATAGGATACTAGATTATAAAGGAAGATGTAGCAAGCTTGTTGGAACTATAGGTTGTAACTATATTGTACTAGTTAGTAGCTTTGACCTTATAATTTATGAATTAAATTGGGAATATTTGCTTTCTATGAGTAATTGATTGGTTTTTGTATGCTTTTTAATTATTTCTAAGGGTTTCCACCCACAAGAGAAGTTCAGATTTTAATTGATCTCTTAACCGAGAACACTCATATCTCAACGCTATCGTACCAGATGAAACAAATAGAAGTGATGGAATTAAGACAGTAGTTTGAATAGTTGGAATCCAAAGGTTTCTTTTGGCTTACTACTATTTTGTTTGTAGTGTTATTTTGTTTGTGAAAAAGGTTGACTATACTATTCATTAATGTGCGGATTAGTTTAAGGTTAATATAGTTAGGATAATGAATCAGTATCAACTTATAAACAATTATGATATGTTAGAATCATTTAGGGGAGCCAGGTGGTTTACTAAAATTGAATTTCATTCACGATATCTGAAATTTCATGTTTGCATGGAGGAAATTATGAAGATAACATTTAGGAGTGGATATAGACATTATGAGTATGTGGTTATGCCTTACAGTTGTATTAATTAATTAATGATATTTATGGAATTTATGAATCATATAATTAAATGGTATATATATATATTATTTTATGGTGTTGTTTTTTATTAAATATTATTTTATTCAAAGATAAAGGATGACAATGATCATCACTTTGCCACATTGTTGGTTATTGTGCAGGATCATCCTTTTTATGAAAAAAACATGGTTTCCTATTTTGATATAAAAGGTTCATTTACTTGTCCATGTAATCTCTAAAATAAGTTTTTCTATGTATTGATAATATAAATAGGCTTCTATATCATTGAAACAACCAAATAATGTCTTCAACATATTCATTTTTCCTAGTCTTGATAGATATTATCAACATTTTTTCCTGACTTTTCTTATCCCAAATCACTATTGAAATCTTTGAAAAGTAAAATGTTTTCATTACAATGACATTATGAATTTCATAAGGCTATTAAAGAGCATAATTTTCTCCTTAAATAATCACTAATCTTGAAATTACTAGAATCAGGATACGGATATGTGGTGTGTTGTGATTATTTTGGATATGTGTTGGGATGTGTCTTTATGTTGGGATATCACGTTATTTATTATGGCTCATTGAAGTTACTATTTCATGATAATAATAAACCAAATCCTGACTTGGAATAATATTTTGTATTCCATACTTCAAATAAATTTTGTTATTTCTTATTTTTTATAAATTTGTGGGGTTTATTGATCAGGGGATCTTGAAACACAATTTATCAAAAAATGGAATTGAATCAGAGACAAAGTAGTTTTTTGGAGTATTCTCAAATGTTTAACTTTCACACAATGTATAAAAAATGTAAATGGAATTCAATGGTGGATGTATTGACTAGGAATTCATTGATTCATTTGGCGAAAGAGTCTTGAGATTAGGGCCAGTTGGTCATGGTGATAGCTAAAATGTACATGGATTTTAATTACCTAGGTAGTTTTGTATTTTTTATCTTAGTTTATTTTGTTTTAAATTTAGTTGAGATCGTTAAAATGTCATATACTCCTGATTCTATTTTTATCTTTTTGGTAAAAACTCCATGGTGGGGAGACTATTGAGGCATTGAAACTAGATAGAAGTACGATTTTTTTGATTTGAGATCAGATTGTCATAGTAATAGATTTCTAGGAATAAATTATTAATATTATAACCTTTTATTAAGGTATATTCATCATGGAAAAAAATATGAAGAATTTAATTAATATAAAAATTAGGTTTTCATGGGAAGAAGAATAGCTGAGTTTATTTTTAGATGCTTCACATGTCATCAGGTTATTTTAGAGAGCCAATACGAGCCGGTTTGTTGCAGTCCTTACATATTCTTTATTCAAAATGGGAGAACATAGTCCTCAATATTTTGATGGGTTTCCCAAGGAATTATTAGAAACACAATTCCATATTGGTGATAATTGATAATATCACAAAGTCATCCCATTTCATCCTTACTCGTAAGTCTCATATGGTGAAGGACTTTTCTGAAATCTATATCGGATATGTCGTAAAGAGGTGTGGACTGCCAATTTCTATATCATAAGACCAATATATGAGGTTTACTTATGAGGAATATTATAGTGTATTTTTGGAGTTTTATGGTTTGATCTTGGTTATTAGAATCCTTAAAGTGAATCCATGATACTATGCAAAGGGAAACATTATACTCTTGGTATGTGCCTGATTAGGCACATTGTTTGGCCAAATCATGTGGTCACCAAGGAGGAACTGTGTAATATGGAACATATGGTTTTATTATGGTTGGGACAAAGTTTTTCTAACAATGTGACCCAAATATATGAGGTGTGTTTTGTGAATGTCACTAATGAATTACTAGCACATGGATTTTTTAACTATGTTCCTAAATAATGCTTCACTAAAAACAAGATCTGAAAATTGGAAATCTAATTTTGATAACCCCATTAATCCCACATTTTTTCCCTAGTTAGGACTTAAAATGATTTCTTTCCCTCTTAAATTATATGGATAACATTATTATTGATTTGAGAGAGAGCATTTTGGGAATCAATTTGATTTGAAGACCTATATATCTTGGTAAGTTATTGTTCTTGGTGGTTTCCCATAGTTTTCTTCTTCTCTCCTATCTTTAATTCACAGATACTATGTATTAGAGATATATCAATGATGTGTGATGTGAATCATGATGGAATATAGTTGTATTGATGATAGGTATCATGATCTTTGGAGGGTTTTAGAAGACCAAAACATGTTTAATTGATGGACATGTTCCTTTCGTTGTTTTATCCTATTTTGTGAGATAGGTGGATTCACTCTCATCTCCTTTTGTTATAACATTTATGATTTATTTCAAATTTATTGAATTTATTGAATTGAATTTTGAAATTAATGTGAAATGCTTATTGGAATATCTCTTAATAGATGGTTTATGAAATTGTTGTTTTTGTATAAAAAGTGCCTTGTTTCATGATTTTATAGTGATTATTTTAGAATATTACATTGTTTGATCTTTGTAAATTGTTTCTTATAATTTTTTTTATTAAAGGAAATAAATTAATCAATGGGATTTACATTTTTGGATTAACCTGGGATTTGGTATAAATGGTGTGAATGTGTTCATTTTCGTTGATGTGACCTAGAGAAAGGGTGGTGTGCCATTGTGGAACATGATATATGATCAACTTGTGATAAATTGTTATATTAGATAGATAAAACACATAAATATTGAACAATCACCCAGGCTTTCCAATTTTGATGTGTAGAATAGTTTGGATTCTTTCAAATGGTCTTGTTAATTGGTTTTAAAGACTTTTTTGATTATTTTCCATAAAAAAAATATTTTTCTTAGAAATAGTTTGAGTTTTGATTTAAATTATTTTAATTTTATTTAATAAATTTTTTTCTATAAATTCTATAATAGGTTAAATCCTAGTGGCATTAGTGGGGATGTAATTTGGGGGAATCCTACTAAGTTTTATACTCAACATTGCCTCGTATATTTTGTGAATTTGTAGATTTGTAATATCAAGACACATATAAATGAAATATATTCAAGTTTCTTAGTGATGCATCCTGATACCTTGGGAATAGATTTTTGAGTTCGATTTTGGATCAATTCGGGATTTTTCTACTAGATATATTAGATATATTTTCTCATTATGGGGTTTTTATTTCTGAATTTTATTTTGATGTGGTTTATGGTTGTATTTTTTAATTTTTTAAGTTTTTATTACATTGTGTTTTATAACATTGTACTCAGACATCATATAGTGAATTGTTTGTAATTATTTTCTTGGTTTTTTTATTTTTAAAGGTAATATCGTCCCTAACTATTTATGAATCCTGGGGAATTTATTTATAGACTTTGGTGTCTTGGGGATGTCACCTAAGGCCTAATATCACAATATATTACTCCAAAACCAATTTTGAAGGGTATATGTTACACTAAAACACATCTAAACCCCTTGGAATAATAAAAAACATTATATTGGCATTAATGAGGAATGAGAAAGTATAAGAGAAATGATATGATGCTATAAACCATTCAGGTATAATATAATTATTCCCAACAATGATATTTTTAATATAATTATAGTTAAAGAAAATTCTAATTCATCCATTTTTTAGTACTAAAAGGGTATGTGTACCACGTGATGACGAACCACGATAGATAAAACTCATATCCAAATTCTATATTAGATACTTCATTAATTCAGTTAATTCTACCAGATCCTTTATATATAGAATAATATATATATGCATCATCCAATGTATTACTTATATTGAAAATATTAAAACATGGTCTAGGATAAGGATATTCAATTACACCACATATACATTAGTATTTTTTCAAACCATAGGCATGTCATCAATAATTATTTCTACTATAAACATTTGAGATAGAAGTTCTTAACAGCTATATATTAGAACCCATATTAATGAATTTTCCACCAATATAAGTTAATGATTATTCTTATTTTGATATTTAATAATGGGGTGAAATTTCATATAATATTATATTATATTTGAATGACATTTAATATATTATTTATATAGGAAATGAGAATCCTTAAAAGAAAAATTATACTAATTTCATCAAAAGGAAAAATATTTATATCTTTAAGAAAAATCATCCCTTAAATCCAAATAATATAAAAATTATATATCTTAGATGAAATCATTTTTCCACTTGGTTATATTAAGGATAGCTTAATATGCATAAGTTTAGGTAGTGACTCAAAATTCCCAGAAAAGTTATGTGATATGAAAAAAATTATTATTCATTATAAAATAATGGAAAAATGATCTAGAATAGGGATTAAGTGTACCCCAAATCACTTCTTTAATAAAATATACATTACCAATATTGACTATAAATAACATTCTTTCTCCATTTTCTTGGGAGGCTCTACAGGCCTATTTTTTAATTAGAAATTGGTTTGATGAATTGATTTGTATCGTGTTTAATCGCCCTAAAAATGAAGCATTATAGTGTGGTAAGATAATTTGATGGAACCTTCCTATCCTATAATGTGTAAATTGGCCTCCTGTATTTACATTTGAAATTATAGGTTTGTGGGAATACATTACCACACTTAAAAAATTCCACCACCATTGAAGGCAACTACTAGGGAGCTTCTTCCCACACATTTTGCATATTGGGGGTTATGATTTCACCCCCATGTGATGTACCATTTATATTCCCTTAGTGTTTTACAATAATTTTACCCTATTCAAAGTATTATCATAACACATATTCCATATCCACATTTATTAAAACTCGACAAAATCATTATAAATTCTAAATTAACTTATGGAAAAATATTTTTTATTATGTGGGTTTAATCCATGGAAGAAATGATAAATATTAAATATATATCCAAGTAAAATGATTGGGGTATCATGAATGACTGATGATGTTTTCTTAATATGTTTTAATGGGTTTTCCACCTTTATATTTAATATGTGAATTCACTCTCTATCTATATGTCAAGTTATCATGGAAAATAATTTCAAAATAACACTATCTTAATCTCTTCATATTTAATTGGGATGTCATTTGGGGGAAACCATTACATTACACATCACAACCATTATCAAATTAGTTCATTTTTTCAAGAAATTACAATCATGAAAATGGAGTTAACATGAGTGATGATCAGTTAGAATTATAAGTGAATAATATCATAAATAGAATAAAACCATTCAATTCCATTCTCTTTTAAACCATCATGTATTTTTTTAATTATTTTTTTCAAATGATATCATTCATGTCTAAAATTTTCATTAGCATTTCTCATAATTCAAAACCTAGTCCCTTAATATAACCTATAAATCTAAACTTCATGATGGTTGGAAAAGATAATTCGATCAAAGAATGAATATTTCATAAGGTCACCCATCTACATGTGTGGTGATACCAATATTGTGAATGATGTGATGATTGAGTTAATAGGAAACATTCATTTTTTTATCCTACACCAAGGTATATTTATCCTCAAGATCGTATTGAATTATAGTATCCATATGTGGATTTAATTTCTATAGACACCCCATTACAAATAGTCTACCAAAATTTCATGAATTCTTTCTATCAATATAATCATGTATAGGGTTTTAATATAATTTTCATACACTTATTATAAAAAATAGATTCTTTAATGAACAAAAATAATGAAACCATTTATTTTATTGAAGCTATAGAGGCCAAAACTAATAATTTATTTCATTACATCATTTACATATTTTAGAAATTATATTACATAAATAATATTATAACAATAATTAAATGTTTTTATCTCTTTAGGGAGTAGTAACATTAAAATATTAATTTACAAAACTTGTTATCATTTTTCCTTTATAATAGAATAGTATACCAACATTCAAAGATCATATTAGTAAAAATCATTCCAAAAAATATGTGAATAAAAATGTATGAAATTTACAATGTAAAATGTTCACTAAGTGATGACTAAACTTTCCATTCAGGAAAAGTTCCAATTTTTTTTGGAAAACTTGATCTTAAGGGAGATACCATGACATCATGAGTGATAATTACATGGAATAATAGAGTATAAAATTAAATTTCCTAAGAATATGATGAAAGAAAAGATTATCTTGAAATTATAATATCTATAACATAGCTTATAAGAATTTAATATAAACCCATAATCACTAAAGTAAAATATCATAATGATGAAAATCCTTTAACTATGGAAGAAACATTATAATAGGGAATTATTACACTAATGTACCACACAATTAGGTCTTATACTTATTTTTAACTAAAACTTACTCATGAATATATATCTCCTGAGATATTAAATCCTTTCCAATTTATTTGAGGGTGATATATGACCCTAAATGTCATCATATATATATATATATTTGTGTCTGTGTGTGTAATAAATAAAATTAATTTAGTTTCAAAACTGTATTGAAACCATTGATACAAAAATGTGCTTTATAAATTATCCATAATGATTGAAGAACATCGTGAATAAAATAAATTGATATAGA
This sequence comes from Viscum album, assembly GCA_963277665.1. Lineage (NCBI taxonomy): Eukaryota > Viridiplantae > Streptophyta > Magnoliopsida > Santalales > Viscaceae > Viscum > Viscum album. The sequence continues at coordinate 203,630,479 of OY728128.1, forward strand.
AATATTGATTACCCAAAACAAATATATAATAAAAGAAAATTTTAGTTTTAAAGATGAATCAAAAGTGAATCATAGAAATATAATTAGAATTTAATAAAAACCAATTCATGGAATAATATTTAAAAAAACATATATTTTTTACTATATTAATGGTCATGGTTATGAGTCACTCTTCAAACCATTGCCTTTTTTTAAAAAATGATAATGAAGCCTTACATGGAAATGTATTTTTATGAAGAAATAATTTTCACTATAAATAAATGTTAGAACATTGTTTAAAATGGAATTTATTGGATGAATGATGTCCAATAATTTATTATATAATTGAATGAAAAGATTTTTAGTTACAAAGTATCAGATATTTACCCTTGATTTTCATAAAAGTTCATTAAAATAAAATATCATAATGATGAACAACATAATTACCTATTTTATAACCTAATTCAAAAAAATTTATCTTAAAATATTTCTTAATAAAAATTATATTCATCTATTAGATATTTTTATGACTTTTCTAAATCATTTTTATCACTTTTTGAAAGCTTTTGTTAATCATCATAAAATATTTAAACTAGGTTCATGATAGAGATGTTGGTTAAAAAATGTATTGTAATGTTATTTTTTTAAAATCATTATTATTACATGATTTTATATATTTTAAATAAATATAAAGTTATAGTTTTATTACATTGCTACTTTTTTTATGTTTCGTAATGATAAAAACAATAATGAACTCGTTTCATGTTATTCACTGACATCGATAGATTATATTATATCAATCAAATAATTTAATTTCCCATATAGAGAACCATATTTAGTATACAAATTACTAATATATATATCATATATACAATCATCCAATATAAAATAATACCATCAATTAATTTTTTTGGGAAAATTTTAATGCACCATTTCATCGAGTTGGTAGTCATAATATATGCACGTATGATAAATATCATTTTTTAAAGGATGGAAGAATGATATAATTTGGTATATCATGTGAAGAATATTAATATGATATATTTCATTAATTTTTTTTGAATTCCACTTTTGTGATTTCTAGGATATGTGGTGATGGAAAATTAAATATGCTTCATAATCGAGGTGTCAATCCACACATAAGAATGATTCATGTTTTATATTTACTTAAATAAATAGAGGATAGTTGTTAATTCTTAAAAAATAATTATAATTATATTCCGGTATAAAAATGATAAGTAATTAAAAATTTTAATTTTGATTAATGGAAAATGATGAAGAATAAGTGAACATAAATAAATATAAACATGAAATGAGTGGTTATACATTTATACATCACTTCTTGGATAATTTCCATTTCAGAAGTTCTTAATACAATGAGGGATGGTAAGATGGGAATAAAATAAAAAATTAATTTTTTACATGAATGTTGAGGAGATTGTTTAGTATTTTTTCAAGTCAAACTATATTGGTTATGGTGTGAAATAATGTGGGGATAATAGTATCACATTCATATGTGAAAAGGGATAAGAATTTTGTAAATAGCTAATTCTTTTAAATAATGGATGGTCATTGTAATGGAAATTACCTCAATAATTTTAAAATATTGTATTTTGGAAGGGATAAGGTTGATAAATTCCTAAACACCAATTTTCATAAATTTTCACTCACTGTTTTTGTATTTCCCTCTTTGTTAAAACCATTTAAACAGTTTTGATTTTTTCCGATGGAACTAGTACATAAAAAAGTAATTTATCATTTAATCCTGAAAATAAAGTAATTATTATTACATATTTTTGATTTAATTACTCCAATTTTATAATTTTTTATATATTAATTTTTATAAAGTGATAAAAATAATTTTTAAATTACTAAAAAATATCCAATTATTTTTTTTTGGAAAATATAACTTATAATCTAAAATATGAAATATGGGTTAATAAACAATTTTTTAAAATAATAACGTCACATATAAAATACATATTTTATCTTAGAAAATGGTTTCCTGAATTTAGATTCATAAATTTATACTAATAATGTAATTTAGTCATGGAATTTGTAAAAATGTAAATATTCACTATTCAGCTAATATAAATATTTTTTGAAAAATACCAAAAATTAAACTATTCATCATACTGTTTTGATATTCTAAAAATAAATTTAGTTTTTTCAAAATAAAAATTCTATAATTTATTAATTTACATTAAAATAAATTCATAAAATATTCTGAAAGCTATTTTTTATATGATATCATTAATTGGTATTTTGGTAATTCCTCAAAAATATGTGGTAACCAAAAATATATCAAACATATAAAATTTCCATTTTAAAAGATAAATTATATGCATAAATAAAATATATAATATTATTATATTATCTTCTTATAATGGTATTATATGGTTTCTTATTTCATAAGTTGGTTATTAGTATTTTTATCTACTAATTCCATATCTAAAAATTATTGAATAATATTTACATTAATAAAAATGGATATGGAATACTTTTTATTTATGTTCCCTTTAGAGAAATCTATAAAATAAAAATACATGAGGAATATATTACAAAAATCTTGGGTCGGTAGATGAGAGTTTAAATAAGATAAAAACAAATAAAAAATAATCAATGTTACATATTCCCTGAACATTTAATCTATTGTAGAAGGATTTAAATATTTGTTTTTTAACTATATAAATCCTCTTAGGGTATTATGAGACATAATATAAGTGAAAGGGAATGAGAATGGTCTTTGATAAGTGGATTGGAAGTGATTTTCCTGGGAAATGGATATGGGGTATTTATTCATGAGGAGGGGCTTATTTTTAGCTACATATAATGAATATTTTATTATTTTGGAAAGTTGATTATTAATAGTATTGATTCTAGTGAAATATTCTTATTGATGAAAAGAAAATGGGGGTTAATTTTAGCTTTAAACCATTAAAAAATAGAAATGTTCCCTTTGAATGATAAATTAATGAATAATAATCAGAAATAGTTTTCTAATATAATAAAATATAATATAGATTCAAAACCACCAAATATAGGACTTTGCTAACACTATATAATTCTAGTATTAATTTCTAATTAATTAAACACTATGTTATATATCAAGTAACACACAGAGCATAAATCTAAAAAAATATGATACCTTCAACTCAGATAAACTATTACAATCTAAGATAAATATTAAATCATTATAAGAATTTAATACATACATAATTAAGAAAATTATACGATGAATAAATCCATATTTAAATAAAAATACCATGAACATAAAATATTTTTCATTATATATCCACAATAATATTATCATTGATATTACCAATATATATGTAAGGAATAGAATGATAAATAAAATAAACATGTCGGAAGACACCAAAACAGGACAATCGATTTCTAGTTATATATAATAATAAAATTCAACCATTATTTATATGGCTATTGGAAATACCATATTTGGATATATGGTGAATGGTAACGCATGTATCAAATAGGTATATTGGATTTTTTGTATATTATGGTGATACATTAAAAATAAAATAAATATAAAATAATGTAAATAATATTTAATCACATAATTATATATATATAATGAATTATTTTAATTATTGAAAATTTTATATCAAATAATTATTTGATGTATTATCAAAACTTAATTAAAAATATTTCTTATTAAACAAGTTATCAGTCATAAATAATTATAAATAAAATCATATAGAGAAAAAATTCATTTTCTTAAAGAATTATAATTTTTCAATATATTGTGTACTTCAAAAACAATTTATCACTATTTAATACAATTGAATATATTAATGATATTTATATAAATAAATAGATTACATTTGAATATAATATTTTTACTTGAAATGGAATATGAATAAATTTTTTATCTATAATAATATATTTATTATAAAAATCTGGACTATATGTTGTATGCACTTATATAAACAAGTAACTATTTTCCAATCCAAAATGTTAGCCTAATCAAAATAGTTTATTGTTTCTTATCATAATATTCATATTTTCTAACAAATTCATTTTCATTTCTAATATGAAATAATTTTACAAAATCAAATATAAGTTTCCATGATAAGTTTATTATTATTTTGAGAATAGTTTTTATAAATTTTATCTAAAAAATGAAACCAATCTATTTTAAGTGATTATTGGAGTAGCATGATTAAAAATATATATATAAATACTTTAAAAATAAATTTACTAATTTTTTTAAACATTATTAAAAAATGTAATTTATAATAATTTGGTTTTTTATTGTATAATATATATTTATTTATTTAATTTAAACATATTTTTTATTATATTTAGTTATTTAATTGTAAGAAAATTTATTATAACCCTTTTATAATCATTTCAATGTTTTATAGATGATTCATAATATATGTTTAGTATAAAAAATACCATGGAAAATATTTCATCACAGTTATAAGGGTAAAAATTTATAACAAACAATATATCGAATTTTGTTATGTTTACCAGAAATATAGTCTATTTAGAACGATTTTTTATGTTTCAATGTCATTAATACATGCATTATACACCTATTCTCACATAACAATCATATCTCCCATGATATATTTTATGTACCACTCACCTAGCATTCAATCTAATAGAAAAGTATATCTTTTTAAATTCTAGAATGTGATCACTTTTACCCACATCAAGCCACAATTACCTTTTTATTACTCCTTGAAACCCAACCCATTTTAACTCCCTTGAAATTATTTTACACGTTTATAATACCTTGGGTTCCTAATAGTTTCTCAATTCCTCTATTTCCAATAGGCCTTTCAAGAGAAGTCTCAACCTCTCAACATATGTATTTTTGACTCATTAACATTCTATTCGTTATTTTTCTTAAAAACCCATCAATAAATACTATAATGATTCTTAAAGAATGATATATTTATTAGTATTATATTTAAATTCTATTATATTAATTGTAAATCTATTATCTTCTTTCCTCTAATCAATTCGAAAAATTTAAAAATTCACTCGATTTATGGGAGACCCACTACCTCCAAGAAAGACAACATTAATTTTTTAGCACAACCAATTATTTTTTGTTATAAAAATTATATATTAAAAAATATGATATTTAAAAATGATTATGATTTTTATGGATAAATTATCAATTATACTAATAATATTAACAATAAGCGATCAATTTAAATTTAACACTCTAAACAAAAATAATAAGAGGAAAATCATTTCTATATTCTATATAAGATCATTGTATAAATTAACCTCTTATTTTGACCCCAACCATTAATTAATTATTTAATTAATTTAACCCATATAAAAACATTATAATTCAGTAATAATGATATTTGAACTATATTGTTCAAAATACAACATATCCATTTATTATTGCATTTTTTATTTGGGTCGGTTTAACTACCCACATAAATAATTATAGAAATTTACAACATGGATAAATATGGAAAGATAATTAATGAAAAGATTTTTTATTTATAAATTAATTGTTTTATCATTCTGTAAATATATTTTATAATGATGATTTTTTATCATTATACATCCTTTTTCATTAAAATTACAAAATCAGTCTCATCATAGATGTCATCTTCATGAATCATATCTAGAACTCTAACATAATGAAAATAGTACATAAAAAATAATTATGTATAATTATTTATATAATCTATAAATTATTTTCATGGTATTAAAGAATGAGGGTCAACGTCTACATTAGATAACATGTGTGAAACAGCCAAAATCCCTAACAATAATTAATAAAATTACAAATAACTAAATAATAAATGTCAAATGAATTGTTATAATTAAATGTATATAAATGAAAATGAATATTAATATGGTTCTAAAAAATATATTTTGATTGTTATGTTCTTTATTCATATGGATAAACCGATTTCATCGATGTTAGGAGTTCATATAAGGTGTTTTTAAGACCATAGACCTATTCCTAGACATGGGTTCATGAGATCATGCATCGAATGGGAACCAATTTTTTGGGGAGGAAATTGGTAATAAATTATATATTCTCAATCATTTGGAATGTATAAAATGTTTAAAGGTTTAATAGAAGGTCGTGTAATGATTACCACATTACACCACCCCAATATTTAAAAATATGAACTTCATATTCGATAGTCTATGATACATAAAAAAATGATTTAAAGAAAATATAACTCCCTGAGACCATAAAATATATTTAATTTTAAATGAATTAAATCTCTTAAATAGATTTAATTACTCACTAAATTTTTTTATCATTCATTATACATGATACTATGTTTTGATTTTGATATATTCAACACTGAGTTTAGTTTGTGTTACACACAACACTGAGTTTAAATGAATGTTGAAATATTATTAAAATATTGATATATAATATAATTTTTTTAAAAGAAATTAAAATTTTGTAATCTATAGTACCAATTCATATAATAAAAATATAGTTATTTAATAAAAAATGAAATTTTTTATGAAATTTTTTTTTTATTTGGATTAGTCCATCATTGTGTACATAATTATAACTAAATATTACCACTTATAAAAAATATATTTGATAATATTAAAATAATTTTTGAAATCAGAATATCAAAATTATATTAGGGTTAATGTTTTTTTAAATTTTTCAAAAACATTTTATTTTTTGAATAACATTGAAATATATTTAATTTTAATATAAAACTAAATTTTCATTTAAATTATTTATAGATTTAAATTATATATTTTTTATTTTAATTTAAAATCAGATAAATATTATATCTTCTAATACAATTTATGTCATTGCTTTCGTTTTCAAAATTATTTTTTATTTGAAAACATTGTAATATTTTGAGAAATTTCTATTTAAAAATATTATTTCTAATCAAGTTTAATGGTTTATTTCAAAATTAAATGTTTCCACTTCAGTGAATTGAATTTTGAAAATTGGTTTTCAACTTTTTAATCTTAATTACTGATAATTCCTAATATTTTCATCATAATGTTTTTAACAAAATGAATAATGATGACAATAAATATTAGTTCTCACAATTAAGATAAAAATAGATTTACTAGTTGGTCAAACTAAGAAGATAATGGTACATATAATATACCCACTAAAAAAACAAAAATTTTATGGCCATAATTCAGAAATATACTTTCTTTTTCTGATAATAGTCTATAATATATTTCTTGTGGACAGATAAAAATGTGGTTATAATTGAATCATATCAAAAACTGTAAAGTGTCCCACTCACCTTACTTATAAAATTCCACTCCATATCATCTCTTCTCCACAACATTAAAGCAATTTTTTATCCAATAACTTCCAAAAAAACTCCCAAATTCCCTCATCATGTCCTAGAAGAATTAATTTGATCAGAAATAAAAACCAAGAATCCTTTGGGGAATACCCAAAAGGGATACCCAAAGAAGAGGTAGTGTTCTTCAACAAGAGTCATTATTTTATTTCATTCTCCATCACCTTAAATCCTTATTAAACATGATGAAAAACATAAATAGTTTTTACATAAATTGAGATGTTTTATAATTATTAAATGACTTACAACTATCTCCACATCAATCAAATGGGACACTAAATTAGTTTTCATTTATACCACAGACTGTCGCCTCAAAAAATGATGTCATTAATTCTTCCATTTTCACACTTCCTAGTTCAGTATTATGATTGATCTAGAGTATATATATTATTTATAAAATAATTATCCCAATATAATAATTATATCAAATATAAATTTCTTATATTCTATTCCTTATGAGATATAATAATGTTGCTCCAGTGTATGGTGGACTACTAGCTCAGGAAGCGATGTGATTTGTCATTCATTAACATATTACAGTGTAGGTGATAATTATGAAATTTATTATTATATGTCATATAAATTAATAAATAATTATATTAATTAAATATTAATAATTAGTTAAATATAATATATAATTTTATTTTTTACATTTTCACTCACTTAAAGATGTTATCATTGTTCGCGTACGTGTGGGCTACCACCCTCAGGAAGTGACATGACACTCTTTTCAAAACAACACCACATAGATGATATATATATATTTTATATAAAATTTTATTTTTTATTTTTTTATCATTATTTAAATATAAAATACTACTTATTGACTTTCCATAATTATCATTGAAAAATGAAAATGTTACTCATGCATACATATGAGCTACCTTTTTCATAATCGTAACATACTTTATATCTTAAAAACAGTGTGCATGATTTTTTTGAAAGTATAATTTTTGTAAACAAATGATAATTATTTCATTAATGTTTTTTTGGAGAATATATAACTATATAATTTATGTACGAACCATATCTTTCATGAAAAAACATGCACTTGAAAACATGGCAATTAACACCCAAAGTAAAGAAAATAATGAAAGACTATTAACAGAAGGGTGATAAGATGTTATAAAAGTGTATATATAATATTATTAATATTAATATGGTTCATTAGTATGTTTTTATAATTTTTAAATCCACTTTAATGGAGATTAACTCATGTTTAATCAAAACAAATCATGAGGTAAGGGACTTCGTCTCAATTTTCCTTATTCAATAAATATTTTATTTTGCTGAACATAATTTATTATATATAGTATACATACATCCCATTTGATATGCAATATAATGAAAAATTTTTAATTACTTTTATTCAAAGAATAAATTTTAATTATTTCATCTAATGGAGTTTTTCATTAACATTAGAAAATGGTAAATAATAACATAACTCAATTTCCATTCATTGGATTAAACTTTTAGGTTACTTATTATGTCATGAAAATATTATGTATGAAATAACCATTTATTATATGGTTTTTAATTTAAAATTTTTTATTTGAAATTGTATTTTATAGGAATAATAAATTCATTCATAAATCATCATGTCATTGATTTGATCATCGTATTGTATTTCATCTCAATATACGTTTAAATGTGACTTATTTTTTAATTATTCACCATTTCACTTTTATGTGGTGTATACAAATCCCCGTTGAAATGAAATGTAATGATTCATTCTTAAATCAAGTAATTTTATATTTTACATTGACTCATTTCTTCCAAGGTATTGGTTTTGGAAAATTACAATGTGGTAAATGTTATTGTACAATATCACTTCCTTCAGTGATTATTAACTTTATCTTGAAACATTCACTTTCTTATAATAATTTTTCATTAAAAATTAAATTTATCAAAAATATAGATAATAATTTATGATTTACATGACTGTATCCTATGAAATATACCATTTTTTACTTTCTATATTTACAATGAATGTAATTTGAATAACTGGGGAAATGTTGATAAATATGTACCCTTTACTCAATATGGATAATTGATGATAATACATATTATTAAAGAGTTAAATCAATTTTTTCATATATAATGAATTATTTGGAGATTAAAGATAGTTATGGTACCTGTTCATGGATATCCACTCTATGCATCAGTATTCAAATGAGGTTAATCATCAACCATGAATAAAATAATTTTTCCAAACAAAATGGGTTTGTACATAGTAGTTTTAATATTTTTTAGAGATTTATATTGACGGTAATGTTATAATGATGCATGAGATCATGTTGTCTAATAATTATTCCTTTGCTATATTAATAATTAATTTATCATTATCCCTAGGATATTCACATTGATATTATAAATGGATGCTAATCATTCTTAGTTTATTGATTAAATTTCATGTTTTTCTGTTATTTACCATTCAATATTTTTATGCCTTATCGGATTAAAATAAAACATTTATTGTTTACATGAAGTGTTTGTTCAGTTATTTACCATTCCATATTTATTATGATCCATTATATTTCTATATTGAGGTTATCTATTTACACACTTCCCTCTAATTTTATTGGCTACATGGGATATTTTTTTAGTCATTTATCTTTCCAAATTGATTTTTATTATTGAATCATGAGATCTTCCACTGTACTTAAACCTCTTTGACAATTTGATATCACCTTTATTTTTTTCCTTTTCCCCATGATTCCAATAAGTTTAACATTATTGATATGTAATAAAATTATAGATGGAGTAATGTTATTCTTGAAAAATGTGTTGTAAACTCTATATTCAAATGTAATTAAAGAGACTTGAATATAACTTGTTTACTGAGAATACTAAACTATTTGGTCATTCATGATGAAATTCCATGTATCTTAATTTAATTTAATAAAGCATACAATAGCCTCAAGATATTGGTGTAGGGGTCCTTATAGTTGTTATTAGAATAATATTAGTATAAACATTGGGAAATAGATTTAGGAAAAAATATATTAGGAAACATAAACCTAAGATAGAAATTGATGGTAATTTTAAAATAAAATCCTAATATTTTTTAAAGGGATAAATTATATATTTTTCCATAAAAAATATACATGTATGGGTGTTAAAATGGAATTTAGTTTTTACACAAAGTTTTCATGGGGTAATTACTCCAAATATAATACATTGGCATTGAACCAATCATCACATGGTCCATGATAATGGGATATACTACAAAAATGGTTTGACATTCCTAGAGGATATTCTTAGGATAATTCTAATTTTATTTATAAAATTTTATGATGTATTTGAATTTATGACATAAGTTAAACTAATAGTTCCTTAGATGGAAATTTTTTTCCCCAACAGAAGAAGAAAATCCTTTATGGGTGCAAATTAGTGGAATAAAGTAATGAATTTTTGTGAAAAAATGAAGAGTATGATGGAAGGAAATAAAAACCATTTTTCATTTTTCTAAATGTGAATAAACTTCTAATTTACCAAAAAAATTTTACCTTATGAAGGGTAATCCATTAACATTAAAAGAATCCATGTGGAAATAAAATTGAAGATGCATTTTTATATTGGGTTTTAATAATTAAATTTTATGTGTATTTTTTATATGTTCTATTTTGGTGATAAAAATAACGAAACATCAAAGGATTATTTTAAATTTTAGAATCATATGTTTCTTTATAAAATTATGTGTTTTGGACTCCATCATGTGTTATTGAGTATAATATTGATAATATGTTAAATTTATTAAACACTATTATTTTTTTTCTATGAAGAGTGTTTACCAATATTAAGGATATTTTAAGATATTATGTTGTCAAGTATATGTTTTACTGGAAATTTTATTTTATGAATAATGCATTTAAATTGTATAGACATATCTATGAAGCTATTAGTATCTTTTAGGGTAAATATGATCATTAATTAAATTTTAATAATATTCAAATGAGATTATTAGGATTTATAAAAAAGGGTTGTATTAAATATCCTATTGAGAAAGCTAGTTAATGAAAAAATTTATTTTTAGTATATCCATTATATATTTTTAGGAAAATAATTGGAATTATATTAATATTTTTAAGAAAAAGAACTAACTTTATATTGGGTGACAACCCATAACATTCAGAAAGGTTTTGGGGACTGAACCTGTGACCAAAGTAAAATAAGGGTTTAACACATACCAATGGATTACATGATTTCCATGTTAATATGTCATTTCATTTTGTTAAATAGTTTGAAAAAAAATATTAATGATGAATTAATAGTTTTATATTTTCATCTTAGAGACTAATGTATTAAATTGGATTACTTTTTCTAAACATATTTGGTTTGAAAATATTTATAAACCTTACAAAATTCTTTTCTAGCTTTCCTAGATCTTACCATTCATCAAAAGTGATTTTTAGTGCTTTAGGAATAGAAAATTCATATTTTTATATTCATTTCATGGTGTAAAGGGATATGTTGAAAACTAATCAAAGCATAATTATTGGATGGAATATTTATTATGAAATAGAAACCAATAATGTAATTATATTTACTTATATTCCTTAACAGTAAAATAATTCCTCAAATTATAGAAGATAATCTTGAAATAATGATTTTATACTATTAAATTTATCTCTGATGAATCCTAAGGTCTTTAAAATCATCTAATTTTTATGGTTTTTAGGCCCTTAAAATTTCATTGATAATTCACTTAATTGTGTTATTTTTTCACAATCACTCTCTATAATTAATCATTCTCTTCCTCTAAGTTTGTATCATCACATGACATCAACTCTCTCCCACATAGAAACCTAGTTATGTTTTTTTCTATATGAATTTTACCTTCCATTTATTTCATATTTGGTAGATATTTTTTCAACCCATTTACAATGTGGTTTTTTCAACAATGGTATTTCCAAAATTTAGACCCTTGATTCACAAGAGAACGTTTAAATTTTGACAACACCATTTATATAAGGTGGGGAGAATTTATCAACCTGATATTATAAAATAATAATAGTGTATTCGATAGCATATGCGACCCACAACATCAATCATAGAATAACATATAACAAATTCATACTTTTTGATATATGTAATTTTAAATAATTCAATCCCATTGATATCTTTAATTACATGAAACTTAAATTTTTTTCGTAAATTATTTCCAATACTATGTTCTGTTTATGTTTCATGCAATACTATGTTTATCGTGCGTTACATGAAACAAAATACAGTGACCTTTTATTTTCAAACATTAATATTACATAACATTTTTGGAATACATAAAAATTATAGAAAAAGATGCAAAAATATTTCAGTAGTCTAGTGCATTTGGAAATATGGAATACATAAACACTAATACATAAGTGAGCTACATTATCTCACACTAGGTTCATCTATACTAGCTCCCTTTTTATAAACCTCAGACATAATACATATCTTCATAACCTGGGGAAGGAAACATAAAAAGGGGTGAGCTCAAATGCTCAGTAAGGGTAAATAAGGGAGATATATAAGCATATACATGACCATAACGGTATGAGAATGTGATCATGAGAATATAATATCATACCCTACATATCAAAGATCGTGGCATAAAGATTGAATGATCAAAATACATGAATCATATTGAAATAAAGATATTAGGTCATGAAATCATGACATAGTAATAATACATGGAATTGTGGAAAAACATAATCATATACTAATTTACATAGTATCCAAGGAATCACTTACAAGGCCATCCAAGTGGAAAAAGTCCTTTACTGAACTATGAAACCCCTATTCCAACCCTGCATTACTAAACTGAGTGACCCTTATTCTAGTCCTGTATTACTATACTGAGTAACCTGTAATCCAACATTGTATTACTAAACCTAGTAACCCTCTTTTCATTATTGGTTTATCTCATGAGATATAAATCTTTACCTAATGAATTGGAGATAGATATAGGTTCCACCCGTCATAAAATAAAATCATACATACATGTGAAATAATATCAAAAACATATAATAACACATGAAATGAAAATGGTATCATAAACATGTAAACATATCGTAACCTCTGTAAAGATATAGGTTTCATAATCATTTCATCATAAACATAACCTGTGAAAAGAATCGTGTTTCAAATGGCTATAACCCATGAAAGAGAAATGAGTTTCATAATATCATGGAATCAAAAAAATATTCATTTAGGGAATGAATATTAATAAAAACAGTGAATAATTACTCCTTAAGGAAAGATTAACCCCAATGGATGTTAACTGAGATGGTAAATAATTTTAAAATATCTTTTAAAAACACTTCTTGAGGAAAAAATCCATTCTTCTATAAAAAATTATTTTTATTATATAAAACGTTTTGAAACCCATTTTCATTGAATATATAATTGAAAAATATTTAAATGAATCTTTTGAACTAATAAAAAAAATTAAAATCCATTTTTTTAGAAAATTATATTCAATGATATTTTGAAAACATTTTCGAAAACATTGTTTTTAATACAACAGATTTCTGACCAAAGAGAGAGGTGGTGTGATTTTACTAAAAAACTAATATTTAAGTACCAAAGAGTGAAAAAAATGGTACTAAAAAATGTTGATATATTTAATAAATTGAGTAGATGGAAAATAATTAATATTCTTGAGTTATAGATCATACTATTTCATCAAAGTACGCATAAATATAAACAATCGCAAAAAAATGACGAGATTGTCTCAATAAAGTTTTAGAACTTGGTGACTTGAGATCATACTCTCCATGTAAGAAAAAAAATTATATGAAACAAAATATATCATGAAAATAAGTTATTTTTATAATATTTAAAATGTAATTATATACACCTCAAAAAAGTGTTTAGGTTCATAAAAAAACATGAGTCTCAAAGAAAGAAAATTGAGAAAATATTGTTTTATTGATTTAGTAGATTTTAAAAGATAAACCCCATGAAAGAAGGATCATATAATATATATGTGAAATAAAATTAATTTATGTAAAAGATAAAAATAATATAATCATGTTCAGAACAAACACCACATGAAAAGAATGAGTGGAAAACATAGATTGTATCTCACAGAAAATAAAAAGTGAGAAAAAATATCATTACCTTCTGTCTTAACTATACCGGTACTCATAAAATATTCCTGTATAATAAAAATAATTTTATTATAAATATTTTAGTGAATCATATTATTATATATATTACTATATATTTCTTGATTATGACCTTATATTACCCTCTTCTTAACGAACCTATGTTAAGGATTCACTTTGGGTAATATGTGATTTTTTCTTTATATCTGCCTTAAATTGTTATATCATTGATCCATATACATATATCATGATTGCAGAATATAGAAGTTGATATAAATATCAGGTATATATATTATATTCATATTATAATAATTTATATCATAAATAAGTACTAAAACAAATACATCGTTTATGGAGACGTTAAGACATACGTGCGCATGAATGTTGTTTCCGTTTTTATTTCCATATTGAAAGAATGTATGTAAATTAAATATATATATATATATTAATGTATGTAAAATTATATAATTATAATTATTATGTTATATATATCATATAATTTCAATAAAACCATCCATAATACATTCCATGTGTTGTGTGAATGAATCACATCACTTTGAGGTGGCAGAAGTCCACACTTCCTCAAACGAGATTATCGTATTATGACCAAAAGGAAGGTAAAAATGTGAGTGTTGTAAAAGGAATAAAGAATCCTAAATATGTGATAAATATATTATATGACATATATAAATAGAGTTTCTAACATAATGGACACCATGATAGGTGGTAAACGAAAAATAAACACTCATCTTTTCGTGAGAGAGTAATTCGCCCTACGCAAAAACATTATATTAAATATCCATTAGATGTAGGTGTGTGTATTTTTAGGTCCTAAAAATTGCATAGAAACATCCTATTATATGGATGATACTGTTTTTTTCATACAATAATGGAATAAAGAGGGAATATGGGGTTAAGAAGGAAAATAAATTGAAGGACATTGAGAGAAGACATTATATCTAAATCGAATAACTCCTTTTGGATTATGCCAAAAGGCTTCCTTGAGAAGAGTTATACCAAAAGGCAGTATTCAATTTCGAAGGGAGTATTTTATTTGTGATGATATTGGACTAACATAATAGGTTTGAGGGGTGTGAGGAATGGTTAGAGATGGTGGCCTTTTATAGGGAAGGAAAAGGACTCATTTGGAATTTCATTAAACAAGTTAGGTGTGAGCATGTTATTACCTAAAAATGGTCATAAAAACTTAATAATTTAAGGTTTATGGATGAAATATTGATATAAAATCAGTTTTGGAAAAGTTTTTAGGTCCTTTGGGCCAATAAGTTTAAGGATTAGTATCTAATTAAGCTTAATTTGGCCAAAACTATTGTCATTAATTTTAATCACATTTATTAATCATTTTGGTAAAAAATAAATATGGACTTATTCAATTACAAATATTAGTTGGAATAAAATGGTGTATTTAAAATTTTATAAATTCAATTAATAGAAGTGAAAAAATTATGATGAGTGTTAATCCCATGGACAGGACAGAATAACTAGGTTTTAAAGTTGCAAAAAGATCAGACATTTATTATGATTTTAAATTCAGTTTCTAAGTGAATTTGATTCTAATGAATTAAATTTTATTAATTAATGTAATATTTATATAATGTGACCTTAAAACATATTTATAATTTTTTTTATCATTAATAATTAATTAGATAAAAGGTAGTTTTTAACTAAAAATCTGTATTTCTAACTATTCATAAAAAAATAAAGTTTCTCAGAAAAATCCCAAAAATTCACAATTTGCTAATATCAATAATCTAAATTCAAAAATTTAGTTTATTTTTCCAAATTAACTATCTGAATAATTCTAAAATTAATTTTATTATAAGTACATTAAAAATAGTATTTTTATACATAGAAGAACATTACCGAAACCCCTATATTTTATTTTCAATATTTTTTATTTATATAAAAAAATTATGAAAGATATTTTAAAATTTAGTAATTATATTCATATAACTATGTTTACTGGATAGGTTATAAATATATAATTAAAATAATTAAAATAATAAAAAGAGATGTTTCGAACAATGTTAGTGTTGCGTGTATCGTACGCCAACTCAGTGTTGTGTGCATCGTACGCCAATTCGGTGTTACATGTAACGTACACCAAGTATGTATTTAATATAACATATTCCATGTATGTGTTTCATGTAACATACACCAAGTCGGTGTTTCATGAAAAAGGAATTTTTGACTTAGTTCATTGTAATATATAAAAGAAAACTTTAATATATTTGAAAATAACATGTCCATAAAAAACTCGAGGTGCTACATTCTATGCCCCATAAAATTAATATCGCCCTCAGAATTTTTCACTTGGGTAAAAATAGGGATAATTCTACTTAATAATTTCCTAATGTCCTAACTTAGAATCCTCTAATCGGTGGTTTCTCCACAAAACCATGACCAAGAGAGTGGTCTTGTTTCGTAGAACATTCTCTGATCGGTCCAAAATTTCACTAAGTTGTTCCTCAAAAGATAGAACTTCTCCAGTGATATGACCTATGATTTCAATCGATGTGAAGTTTCAGGTATTTACTTCCATAGGAGCGATACATGGAACACGTCAGGAACTTTAGAGAGATTTAGAGAAAGTGACAAGCGATTGGCTACCATCCAAATATGATCATGAATCTCAAAGGGATCAATATAAATAGGGGTTAGTTTCACTTTATTTTTGAATCTCATACCTTATTCTAGGGTGAAATTTATAGAAACACCTTGTCTATAACTTCAAACTCTAGATCACATTGATGTTTATCAACATAACCTTTCAATGGACTTTGAGCTTCCTTTATATGCTGCTGAACAGTTCTAACATTCTCAAGAATTTATTCAATGATATTAGGTCCCAGTAGCTTTCTTTTTCCACCCTCATCCCAACATGTAGGAGATCTAATTTTCTTATGTAACATCTTGAAATTTCTGAGAAATTTATTTTTAAATGGAATTATTTTGAGACCAAAAAATTTGACAACATGTGATTCTGATGCACAGAGTGGCTGGAATGTTTTGTCGAAAAAATGTTAAGCATTAAATGGTGCTCATGAGCAGTTTTCATGAATAAGTGGAATTATAGTAAAACAGTTGCTTAGATCATAAATCTATGGGCATCATTACATTCAGTATGGCGGGTTTACATTAGGCGTGACTTAAAATTAATCGACGCATAACCCCAGTGAGAAAACCCAAAAATGGTATAACCGTAAATAAAATAATAAAATAGAATTATTTTTTACTTATAAGGCATATAACTCACAAATGGTGAATCAGATTAAAAATCTGATACCACCAATTAACTCAAGAGTGTATAATTTCCTTATATAGATATTACCATTAGACGGCGCAAGACGCTAGTGGAAGTTAGTTTTTGGATGTAAATAAAATAATTAAGTAACAATTATTTTATTTTAAAATCATTAAATTCAGAACAGAAACTCGGATTGAAAATATGAGAGTAATGTTGAGATATGGAGGTCGTTTTCCCCATAGGCGGAGCCTAATCTCGACTGACGCAGCTCGAGGGTGACTCTTAATAATTTTTTGAACTTTTTTTAATGTACGTTCAGTAAAAGTTTGGGTGTAAAATTCAATAATTTAAACCAATACTCTGATTAAAAAACATAGTGTTGGGACCACGATGCAACATCAAAACCATTTAATTTCATGACTGCTAATTTCTATAACCACACCATTGGGATAATTAAATGAACATGTAAACACACCATGGATATAATTAAAGTGGTTCCTTGGTTATACTCATTAATGAACCTCATTAATTTTTTTGTTGTGTTGATCCTCTCCTCCTCACTATTTAAATGAAGCTCGGGCATGGGTTTTCAGCACACAAAAGGGGAACCTCTAACGAAGTGTAGTGATGAATTCCACCGACCTAGAATTAAGCTTCGAGTGACAGACGTTGGAGGAATCAATAGGCAACGTCATGTTCCGATGAACACCTTAGGACATGGACACTTCTTCCACATCTACAACGCCTTTTAGCGATTACAAGGTATGGGGTTATATGTTTGATTCCTCCCCTTTTTACCCCATTATGAATATTATGAAGAACATGGGTCAACCATCTAACGGGTTGACCCATGTTTCACTCTTTAACACGGTAGGGTAATGCGAGTTTTAGTTATAGGAATTTTGATAATCTAATAATATTTCCCATGTTATAATGAAAATGTGGAGGGTGCGGGCCGAATAAACAAGGCTTGTACCCTCCGCTGAAAATTTTATGGTTGCGTTCTATGTGGCTGACCAGATGAAGCAGTGGCATGACGGTGGCACGTGGTGGGACTGGTGACTGAGGGAGGTGGCGACCAGCATCTGTTGACCGAAAATGAACAGTGGCGCCTGAAGGCACTACGGTGGACAAGGTGTGGTTGACCAATGTTAGCCGCGTTGAAGCAGCGTGATGCATTGTGGTGGAGGGACAAAGTGGAAGGATATCACATCAAGCCATGGAGGTGGGCGGACCTGCTCCTACGGGTCCGTAGCCGGCTGGTCCACACGGACCGACCAGGAGGTGTGGCGTCATTTGACACTGCTATTAAGCCTGGAGACACGCCAAAAAAAGGTAGCGATAGAGAGATGACTAGCACAAATAGTTCCCTAGTAGGCTAAGAGATGCTACACCACCTGGCATTGTGGCTTTGAATACCCAACCATCTTTGGTCGTTTGGGAGGGGAGCGGTCCCCCACAATCGGCCAACGGGCTGAGTGATTCTGCAGCCCGGCAGGCCATGCCCAACCGGGTGGGTCGGGCCGCACCTGTGGCCCAGTAGGCTGAGCCCGCAGCCCATAATGTCGGACTAGGCCTTGCCAAACAGGGTTGAGATGAGCCCCTTCGGTTCAGGCCCAACAGCCTGGGGTGGGTCGGTCCGACCGTGTTGGACTGGACCTGGACCCCCTTACGGCCCAGTTCTCTTTAGAGAGCATATCTCATAAACCGAACATCCATTTGACCAACTGTTTGTGGCCCATGAACCCTTAGGATGAGGCTGTACTTTTGAGATACTCCACGTGACTTTCGCATAATGTTGTATTTTGTCTATGTTAGATCCTATTCAAATCCAACCGGGCCCTTGACACTAAAATGCATATAACTTTCAGATCGGGTTTCTGGATGACACATCATCTGTTACATTGGAAACTTTATGACATGATGGATCAATAGGCTACTTTCTTGTGGAACTTTGTGGTGGTTGAGTTATGAACGATAACCTGAGGAGAAGAACCAGGGTGTTTCTTGTAGTGAGAGTTAGGATGGATACTCCCTTAATGACTCAAGGTGCATTCATTCTGTACTATTCTTATCTGGTAGAGAATGGACTCCCAATGTTATGAGTGTGGGTTCATTTTCCTATTAGACGGTTTTACAATCATTGGAGTCAGTACTCTCTTATTGGACTTGGTTGTGGGTCCTCCATACTTAACTCACTAAGATTCAGGTACTCCCCTGCTAGATAGGGTGCATGTCCTCTATTTTAGGAGTAGTTACTCCCCTATCAACCCAGGGTGCATTTACCCCTTATACAGTGCTACAGAAGAGTCGGTACTCCCATGTCATTCCAGGGTGCGGGTCCTCTAGACTGGGGTCAGAACTCCCCTGATGTACTAGGGAGCGGGTCCCCCACAGTGATCAAACTACCTGAGTTGTACTCCCCTAACATGTATGGTGCGGGTCCTTACATATGGAGTTATACTCCCCCATCTCTAAGTAGCGACAGGTAGTATGTCCTTCAGTGGGGTTGAAGCTCCCTCGACAATAGGACATAGTTACGAGGAGCGGGCCCCTCCACTTGATGTAATTGATACCCATGGTAGAAGTTTTTACTCCCTTGTCGGACAGAGATGCAGGCCCCTACGTACTAGGGAGACAATGATATCATGGGTTAGACTAGATTTGTTCTCCCCACAACTAAACTTAGTGTAGAGGAGTGGGCCTCTTCACTTGGTTTCTCTTGGTCTTGCCTCGGGCGCAATACTGGGACTGCGAGACCTCTAGTGTCATGCACTAGAGGAGGTTCTTGAATAAAGTTCATGATGGAGCACGTCCTTTCAAATTTTTCATTAAGAATGGTTGAGTTGTACCTGATGGAGTACATCTCTTAGATGGTTACCATCAGGGGTGTTCAGTTCATGGAGTGTGTACTCTTTATCCTTGAGTTACGCTTTGAGCCTTCTTTGGAAATCCAGAAAATGGCTTGAGGTTGAGGCCTTATTTTACATTGTGTTTGAGGCGAGTTTTTCTAGATGACCTAGGTATATTCAATGGCATATACCTGAGTAGAATTGAATATCAATAATATTTTTGGTTTACTTCATTGTTGTTTTGTGGTATTTTTCTTTTGTGGAATTCTAAGAGACCATCAAGGGTCTTGGGGTCCCCTACTGAGTACTATGGCACTCATCCCCACACCGGATTCACCTGGACGTGTTGTTTCTATTGAATATGTTCGATGTTTAGATATAGGTGTTCAGGGAGACGAGATAGATTCACACTACGAAGGTGGGCTTGGTGGCCTAGGACCAGGAGGGGTCCAGTAGGACCAGGCTGACATGACATACTACTTTGGCTTCGAGTAGCTTCACTACTCTAGCAATCATGTGGTATCTTTCGTATACACTCGTCGGTTCTCCCTTTGTACCTTACTATTTTTAGTTCTATTATTGGGCTTCTATACTGTCCCGGTTAAACCATTCAGTGATTTACTTGCTATAGTACTTTGGATTCCGATTACATTGTGTTCACCTATCAACATTGTGGTTTTTCTTTGTGAGTGCATGTGTGTACATGTATCGAGGAAAATGACTCCAACATGCAGGTTCACGCCTTTGGTGCTAGTTTCCACCCCCTGCCATTTGGGAGTGGGCTTGGGGTATGTCACAAGGGGACGGGTTGTTACAAAGTGGTATCAAAGCTTTTCAGTTCTACCTAAATTACCAAGTTGATATTGATTTTGTTGTGAGAAATAGTGTTAAGAGTATCGAGTTCATCTTTCAAGATAGGGACTCCATTATTGGTGTGACGGTTGACGTATCTGTACACCAGGACTCTAGACACCTATTAACAATCTCGGTACATGGAAACACTAGTTATAGGGAATTCAAATAAATATGCAACTTGTATTGGTGGTTGTGATTTTCAGATTCCTTATTGAGTCAGCTCTACAGATATATTTATCTAACCATGGTAAATAATGATCTATCTTAGGATTCATCCAAGTGGATGACTGGCCAGGGTACTGATACGAGGTCGTGATGATATACCGCCTAGTGAGGAGGCGCCGTTCAGGGACCAGTGATTCAGATGGCCCCACAGAGTGGTGCACCAGTGCTACCACCACTTGATGGTCAGTATCTACTATCGGTGGCTCCATCATAGGATTTCCATAGGCTCAGTTCCCTATATGAGTTCTATAGGTAGAGAGATCCCTGGTTCCTGGGTGACAGAGATCCTCAGGTAGTTGAGGATTGGCTTGATGCTGTTACATGTGTTTTCCACCTTGTGAGGACATCGCCCGACCAGACAGCAATCCTGGTTGCATTCCTTCATCAGGGCTCAGCAGGAAGATGGGGGAGTCTAACGATTTAGACTCATGCTGAGGTGTCCATCCCTTGGATAGAATTTGAGCACCTCTTCAGAGAGGAGTACTTTCTAGTGACTTTCTATACTATACACATACATGAGCTGTTGAACATGTTATAGGGAAGCCTGACGGTAGTAGAGTACTCTGAAAAATTCTAAAAACATTCTGTCTACTCCACAAATATCTTACGGGACCCTTACATCATGGCTCAGAAATTCGAGCAGGGACTGTGCTGGGAAATCAAGGAATCGGTTATACCACTTAGAATTCTGACTGATGTTGGGGTTCTAGAATGAGCCCTAGTGGTTGAGAGCTTCCAGGTGGAGGAGAATGTGGATATAACCTAAAACCATGTTCACAAAGTAGAGGTTTCTAATGGATCTAGTAGATGAATGACGACATGATCACTGCGTAGGAGGAATACCAATGCTCGGACACACACACGTGGGTCTGTGGCACAACAGCAGTGCCAAAGGGCAGATCAGCCACAAGAGAGGCAGTGTTACACTTGTAATGGCTGGGGGAATATAGATTGAGATTTACCTAGCCACCATACAGCTGAGAGAGAGCTGACAGACCAACCTCCATGGTAGATACAATGCTTGGAGCATGGAGTTCTGCAAGTTGGCAGACTGGGTAGAGGTGATGGACGGTCTATAGGGGTGGTCCTCGCCAGGAAAAGGGAGCTAGAGAACGTGGGAAAGGACAACTGTATGCAGTCGTGGCTCATGACCAAGAAACACTAGGATAAATTTGATGTACGAAGATGTTTTTTTTATTTTTCTGCCTTCCTAAATAGACACGGGAGCTAGTTTTTCTTTTTTTCATGAGTATTATTCAATATATTGAGGTTATAGTTGGACCGTGGACTTGACCCTCATGCATAGAGACTCCTGATGGATGAGACATACTAATAGTGTGACCTAGCTCTTAGAGGAGTGAGTTTCGATTGGGATCTCTTATTCATGGTTTTGAGACCTTATGGCATCAATCTGGGTATGGAATTCGGTCATTCATGCCTAGAAAGATGATATTAGGCAAGAAATACAGTATATCTGCAAGGTGGATAAGGTATTTCCTTTTCTAAAAAAGTTGAGAAGCCCTGGTGGCATGGTCTGGACACTCGTAAAGAGTCCCACATGAGCCGTTCTATAGTGGAGGAGTAATAACACAAGATGTTTTCATTGTGAGGAATGGTTCCTAGCCATCCATACTCAGTGGAGATTCCACAAGTAGTAGTGGTTGTGTCTTGTTTCGGCTATTGGTGAGGCCACTAGAGGTTATAGGTAGTGGGTCGCTAGACCCCACGATTGTTGATGTATCATGATGCTAAGTATTTTCACCACTAGTCGCAACTAAAGAAGAATGTGCTTTTTGTGGCATGATGTTGAACTTGCAAGAGCTGGACATAAGATTGGTTGATCTCAATATTCCCTCATGGCGCGTGCTTGGAAGCAGCGCAAGTATCTTTGTTGGACCCAGTTTCTTCCTGTGAGTTTGGACCTTGGCTTTTCAGGGATGAAATGTCTAAAGGTGGGTACAATGTAATGTCTCATAATTTATGTGTTACTTTTTTTATTTTTATGGTATTATTTCATTGTAGCGAAATCCAACAACAAGTCATTCCGATTCATGGATTACCCGGAATGATCCGTCGAAAAATGTTAAGCATTAAATAGAGTGCATGAGTTGTTTTCCTAAAAAGGAGGAATAACTCTTAAATGGGTGCCCATATCAGAAATCTGAGGGCACCATAGCTTTCAGGATGGCATGTTTATCCTAGGAATTACTTAACTTTAGCTAGTGCACGCCCCCAGTGAGAAAACACACCATAAATATAATAATTAAATAAAATTATTTTATTTTTATATTTCTTATAACTCACAAACGGTGACTCGTATTAAAAATTTTAGATCGTCACTAAACTCATGAGTTTAATCATTCCTTCGGTAGATACTAACATTGGTCGGAGTGGGCCTCCATTTGATGTTAGTTTTGGTCATAAATAAAAAAATTAAGTAAAAATTATTTTATTGAAAAATCATTAACATTTAAACGTCAACTCAGATTGAAAATTTAAGAGTCTCGTTGAGCTCGTGAGGTCGTTCTCCCCTTAGGCAGAAGCTAACCTCGACCGGCGCGGGTTGAGGGTGATTGTTAATAATTTTTTGAACTTTTTTTATGGTACATTCAGTAAACATGCGGGTAAGGAATTCTACGTTTGAAACTATTACTCAGATTAAAAATTTAAGGGCACCATTGAATCCGCAACGCTAGGATTCACTTAAGGGAAGCTTAAATTCGACCGGAAAGGGTCCAACGAAAAAGTTAATTTTTGGACTTTACAAAATAAATAATAAAATAAAATTTATTTATTTTTATTTTTTTTATTTGTGCAACCATTGGACAAACGGTGTTGGGACCGCAGTGCAACATCAAAACCATATAATGGCTCGAATAATAATTTTTGTAACCACACATTTGTGATATTTAAATGAATGTGTAACCACACTGTTGAGATAATTAAAGAGGTTCATTAATTATAGTCATTAATGAACCTCATTAATTTTTCGGTGGATTGATCTTCTCCCCCACAATATTTAAATGAATCACGGGCATGGGTTTTCGGCAAGCAAGAGGGGAGCCTCTGACGAAGTGCAGTGACGACTTCCACAAACCTAGAATGAAGCTTCAAGCGACAGACATTGGAGGAATTGACAGGCGACTACAAGCGTTGACGAACACCTTCGAACATTGTCACTTATTCCAAATCTGCAGCTCCTATCAAATTATTACAATGTAGGGGGTTATATGTTTGATTCATCCCCCTTTTAAACCAGTCTTGAATATTATGAAGAAAACGGGTCAACCGTCCAATGGGTTGAACCGCGATTCGCTCTTTAATGTGGGAGGATAAGGCGGGTTTTCATTATGGGAGCTTTAATAATCTAATAATCATTCCCATGTTATAATGCTAACTCGGAGGGTGTGGGCCAAATGAATAAGGCTAGAACCCTCCGCTGAACCCCGTTATTGTTGGGTTCTACATGGGCGATTGGAAAAAGAGGCAGCATGACGATGGAACCCCGTTGGACCAGCGACCGAGTGTGGTGGGAACCATCATCCGCCGGCCACAATGGAACAGTGGTTCCTGAAGGCACTGTGGCAGACAAGGGGAGGTCGGCCAACTCCGGCCATGTTGAAGTGGGGTGGAACTCTATGGCGGCACGGTACAGTGGTGCGCCATGGTGGACGGCCGCAACATCAAGCTGTGGTGGAGGGTGGATCCGCGCCTACAGGTCTATACCTGGCCGGTCCACATGGATTGTCCAGGAGGTGCGGTGCCATTAGGCACCGCTATTGAGCCAGGGAGTGTGCTACATTGGTATTCCATGGAGTAAGGCCATGGAATCGATCCATGACAGAGAGTGGACCAAGGCATGTGAGTTTGTAGTGGGCCAAGAGATGCGGCGCCACCTGGCATCACAGCTTTAAAGACCTGAATGACTTCGGTCGTTCGGGAGGGGAGCATTCCCCCGCGCTCTGCCATCGGGCTGAGTGATTCTATAGCCTGGTGGTCCATGCCCAGATGGGTGGGTCGGGCTGATCCTGTAGCCAAGCGGGCCGAGTCGGCGGCCCAGTGTGCCGGACCAGGCCCATCCAAACCGGACCCACTTACGTCCCAGTTCGCTTAAACTAGCGTATCTCCTAAAATGGATGTCCGTTTGACAAACCATCTGTGGTGTCGGAACCCATTGGATGAGGAGGAACTTTTACGATACTACACATGACTTTTTAAGAAATTTGGAGTTTTCCTGGGATTGATCGTACCCGAATCCAACCAATCCCTCACCACTAAAATGCCTATATCTTTCAGACCAGGTGACTGGTTGACGTGTCATCTATTGTGTCAGAACCCTTATGACATGACGAATCATTAGGTTACATACTTTTGGAAATTAGTGGTAGTTTATTTATGACTGATAACATGAGGAGAAGAACTTGGGTGTTTCCTATACTGAGAGTTAGGATGGAAACTCACTCGATGACTTAAGCCGTGGGTATTCCTTACTCCTCTGCTCTGGTAGAGATGGTACTCCATGCGTCATTAGTGAGGGTTATTTTTCCTCTGAGATGGTTTTACAATATTTTGAGTTAGTACTTCCCTATTGGACTAGAGATCGGGTCCTCCATACATAACAAACATAGAATTAGGTACTCCCCTACCGGGTAGGGTGCAGATACTCTATGTTAGGAGTAAGTACCCCCCTATCAACCCAGGGTGCGGCTTCCCCCTTATTCAGTGCTATAGTAGAGTCGGTACTCCCCTGTCATGTCAAGGTTCAAGTCCTCTAACCTAGGGTCAGTACTCCTCTGGCGTACTAGGGTGCAGGTTCCCCAAAGAGAAAATACTACAATAGTTGTACTCCCCTGCCAGGTAGGGTGTGGGTCCTCACATATGGAGTAGTACTCCCCTGTCTACGAGTAACAACAGGAAGCAGGTTCTTTAGTGGAGTTGGAGCTCCCTCCACTACAGGACACATTTACGAGGAGAGGGCCCCTCCACATGATGTAATTGATACTGACATTAGAATTTAGTACTCCCTCGATGGACTGAGTTGCGGGCAACTTCTTATAAGGGTGAATGTGATATCATGGGTTAGACTAGAGTAGTGTGCCCCCAACTGAACGTAGTGTAAAAAAGTGGGCCTCTTCACTTGGTTTCCTTTGGGCTTGCCTTGGGCGCAAGACTATGACTATGAAACCTCTACTGTTAGGAACTATAGATAGCTCTAGCATAAAGTTCTTGATGGAGTAGGTCCTTTCAGGAATTCCATTAGGAATGATTGTGTTGTACCTGATGGAGTAAATCTCTCATACGGGTGCCATCAGGGATGGACAGTTTATTGAGCGTGTACTCTTGATCCATGAGTTATGCTTTTATACTTATTTGGAAATTCATGAAATGGATTGAGGTCAGGGCCTTATGTTTCTTTGTTGTTGAGACGAGTATATCTGGATGACTTTGGTATATGAAGTGGCATATACCTGAGTAGAATTGACTATGTATAATATTTTTGGTTTACGTCATGGTTGTTTTGATGTATTTTTTCATTGTGGAATTATGAGAGACCATCGAGGGTCTCGAGGTCCCCTATTGAGTACATAGTTACTCAACCCCTGTACGGGATCTTCCTACACATGTTGTGCCTGGTGCAGATGTTTGATGTTTCGATAGGGGCGTTCAGGGAGACGGGACCAACATACGTTACGATAGTGTACTTGGTGACCTAGGGCCAGGATGGATCATTTAGGAATTGTTGGATATGACATAATACTTTGGTTTCCAATAGCTCTACTACTCTAGTGATCATGTGGGATCTTATGCAGACGATCATTGGTTCTCCCTTTGTACCTTTCTGTTTTCAGTTATTTTATTGGGCTTGTATATTGGCTCAGTTACACCACTTAGTGATTTACTTGATGTTGAACTCTGGTTTCCGATTACATAGTTTTCACCTTTCATATTTTTCATTTTTGATTGTGAGTTCATGTGCGTACAGGTATCCACGAAAATTCCACCCACTTACAGGTTGACGCCTTTGGCGCTAGTCGCCAACCCCTAGCCATCAGGAGGTGGGATTGGGGTATGTCACGACACATGCCCCGAGGGACGAGTCATGATATCTTTCTATAAAGGGCTTCATACGGTGACATATGAATTCATGATTTAATGTTATTGTTGTAAGAAAACTCAACTAGAGGATGTTGTTGATCCAAGCCTGCATTGAAATCTAGAGAACTAGATCTGAACATATCCTCAAGGGTTTAAATTTTTCTTTCAGACTGACCATATGTTTGATGATGATATGTCAAGTTGAACCTCAATTTTTTTTCAAGTACCTTCTAATGAATTCCCCAAAACATTGAGCCAATCCTTTGATACCAGTTTGATATAACGGAATGTGATGCTCCATTCTACCTTACCACTTCATTAATGTGTATACTGGAAAGCTATGTGCGAGGGAAATCTTCTCTAATAGAAATGAAGTGTGTTGACTTAGTAAGTGGATCAGGTACCTCCCATATAACATTAACCCCTTTAGAGGTTTTGGGTATTCCAATAAAAAAATCTATACTTATGTTCTCCCATTTCCATTATGGTATGGGTAATGGATACAACATCAATTTAGACTTTTTCCTTTAATCCTTAACTTGATAGAATACCAAATATAGAGTTAAAAACTCCATGATATCTTTCTTCATGTCATCCCACTAGAAGTATTATTTCAAGTCCCTATACATATTTGTACTTCCAGGATAAATCAACTATTAGGAAATATGAGCTTCCACTGACAGATCCTTCTTCAAATATGTCAAGGAAGGAACACTTACACAGTTCTTGATCCTAATTATTCCATCTTGATCAAGGTTATACTCAAGAACATTTCCTAACTTCTTTTTCAGATATTCATATTCTTTATATGCCTCCTTTATCATTACATTTATAAAAGGATGAGCATTCCATTGATAATGATTAGATTTCCCCATCCCTTTTGGACCACTATATCTATCCATTGAATATCAATAAATATTGAAACTTGTTTATCCTCATCATAGATAAGCTAGCATGGTCTTATTGAATCAAAGAATCATCCACCTTGTTCACTTTACAAGGGTGGTAATGTATTCAGTATTCATAATCCTTTATCAACTCAAACTATCTTTTATGGCACAAGTTCAACTCCTTATATGTGAATATATATTTCATACTTTTATAATCAGTATATATATAACACTTTTTCCCATAAAGATAACACATCCATATATTTAAGTAAAATATTACCACTACTAACTTAAAATTCGGATATGGGTAGTTTTGATCATGAATCATCAACTTTTATGATTCATAGGATATAACCATGTTATTTTTCATAAGAACACATCCTCATACATTCATGGATGCATCTCTGCCGATTATAAACCCTTATACACTATAGGGTAGTGTGATAACTAGTCAACTAACAAACCTTATATTCAGTTCCATGAAATTTTCCTCACATTCATCTATCCATAGGATCATGACACCCTTCTGAGTTAAATTAGTAATTGGATTAGACATTCATGAAAAATTACTCACAAACATTCGATAATATCCATCTAAACCAATAAATATAAAGATCTCAATCACTGTAGTTGGTCTAGGTTAGCTTTCAATATCCTTCATCATTGATTGATGTACTTCTATACCATCTATTGAGGTTATGTGACCCAAAAATGAAACCTTTTATAGCAAAAATTAAAAATATGTAAATTTTTCAAGAAACATCTCCTTTTATAGGGTCTTCAGGAAAATTCTAAATGGATTTTCATTCTCTTACTATATCTTTGAATAGATAATAATATTATCTTTAAAGACTACCAAAAACTATTTGAGCTAATCTCTAATGACAGTATTCGTTAAATACATGAAGATAGAAATGGAATTAGTTAGACCAAAAGGCATAACTATATATTCATAGTGACCATACGTTGTACAGAATGTCGTCTTGGGTATATCATCATTGAACCTCAATTGATGATATCCAAAACGATGGTAAATCTTGGAAAAGTATTAATTTTGATTCAGTTGATCAAACAAGTCATAAATATAGGGAAGAGGGTACTGGTTCTTGATATTGATCTTATTCAACTCCCGATAATCAATATAGAGAGGCATTGATCCATCTTTCTTTTTAAAAAAAAAATAACTGGTGCACTAAAAAGTTACATGCATGGCCGAATGAATCCCTTGTCAAGGTTTTCTTGGTGTTACTTCTTCAATTCCTGCAACTCAATTGGGTCCTTTCTATATGGAGTCTATGAAATTGGTGTGGAACCAGATTCAAGTTCTATTTAGATCTCATCTTCGGTTTTTGGTCTGAGACTAGGAAAATATTCTAGAAAGACATCCCCAAAATCCCAAAAAATAGGCATATCATTGATTTCAATCTTCTCCCAAACCATTTGAGATAAACAACCCATTTTAATGGAAATTAAGACTCATTATGTGGATGTAATCATCACAAGAATTTTACACCTATCATCACATTGATGGATGGTAATAGGATGGTTTGAAATATTGAAACTAAATTTCCTTCCTTGAAAATATATGTGGAATTTATGTATATAAATCTAATACATTCTTAATATTACATCAAATTCAACTAAAAGAATAATGAATGGATTTCAAGGAAGTATATTCCCATAAACGTCAACTATAGGGGAATCATACACTTTAGATGCAATGATCATACTATTAGGGGTTTTCACTACTAATTCCACCTCTAATTGTTTTGGAGGAATCTTAACACCCTTAACAAATTCATTAGAAATGAATGACTGGGAAAATCTAGAATCAATTATGTCATTATAATTTCTAGATTATATTGTATGTGTATGTTTCATCACGTCCTTATCCCACCATTCATTAGAAATAGAAATTTTATCATATTTCCCCTTTATCCCTTGTCTTAAGATGTTACTGACATCGATAATTGTCACCAACCCTTTGGTTTGTTCAACGGTTAACATAATTCCCATTGTCCATACACTTTATGCACTAAATCGTGAGAGGTTGATTATGTGAAGCATTCTATCCATTATAATTTTGAGTCAACTTTTTCCCATAAGCTCAGTAATAAATTTCTTGATGGCCTTCCCATCAACAACTAAAAAATTTATTAGACCCCTAATGAAATTACCTAAGTGATTATTCCCACAATTACAGCATAAAGGAAAAGTCGTATTTATTTATCCGAGGTGTATAGTGTTTCCTTTGAACTCCATATACCTCTTCCTGTCTGAGTCATGAGATTGATACATGATTCCAACCATTATTTCAACCATGATTTCACAACGGTCAATCTCTTCATAGAAACTATGGTCTCCTATGTCAAATTCCCATTATGAGAGATGGCTTTAAGAAACCGAGGAACCTATGAACATTACATTCAATTATGATGAAAATTCTTGAAGCATACCTTGAAACTCTAATGAAATTATCCT
Organism: Viscum album; assembly: GCA_963277665.1. Lineage (NCBI taxonomy): Eukaryota > Viridiplantae > Streptophyta > Magnoliopsida > Santalales > Viscaceae > Viscum > Viscum album. The sequence continues at coordinate 203,661,529 of OY728128.1, forward strand.
CATAGGTACTGACAGACTCACCATACCTTTGCTTCAACTCAAGGAAATATTTCTTCATTTGGTACGAAGAATTCAAGGAATTTACATATTGAAAAATAAGTTCTTGAACACATCCCAAACCATGGATTCAATCCCATTGTGTTAATTTATATTCTTGATTAGATTCTACCACTGATTTGCTTCACCTTATAATCGATAAACATCCAGAATGAATTTCTCATTCTCCAAACACTGAATATGGTATAACATATTTTTAGTGGTACTAATCAATCGTTCATCAACAATTGTATCAGAAGACCCTTCAAAAGAAGGTGGATGTTTCGTCATGAAAGAATCAATAGAAGTTTATTCCCTATGCCCATTTCGAAGTACACCATGACTCATATCTTGGGAAATCAGATTGATCATAACAACCAGACTTTTCTTTCCAACTCCCACAGCATTCGGTTTCACAGGAGGATAGTCGTTTCATTGTCTATCACACTCTCCATTAATATACTTCCGTTGTGTTTCAGCCATTGACTAAAGCCTAAATCATAATGTAATAAATAGTTATCATAATGAGAAAGCCCATAATAATAATAAAACAATTATAGGATATCTAACTTATAACACCTTCAATAATCAATGAAACCTTATTTTTATCCAAGGTTATTCATAGCCAACATAGGATTAAATCCTTCATAATGGTTTATGAAGAGTTTGTGAATTACCAATGCATATCCCCAAGGAGTGTTAAACCAGGTGTGGAAAAAGGCCTATTGTCGTGTCCCAGATTACCCTGAGTAAAGCCCAGAACTTCTTGTTAGTTTTTTTACCCCTAGTTACATATGTGCATGAACCACATCCACTTGAAGTATCCAGATCATGATATTTTCCTAGGAAATCAATCACACTATCCATCACCAAAATTCCAAGAAATTTTCTTATACTTTTATTCATCACTATTTTTATCCTTATAAATTTCCTTAGGGTTATCACCAAGGTTTTCTCATCCTAGTTTCCATAGAATAACTAAAATTTTCCTCTAATACCAAATATAGAAACCCTAAAGTTTAAAACATTAAAATTACATAACATTTTCATAATTATTAAAAATTATACAAACAGAAACCAGAAGACCATACTATTCTAGTGCCTTTAGAAACATTGAATACATAAACACTGATACATAATTGAGATACATTATCTCCCATTCTTATTTACGAGAAAGCTTCTTAGACACCTCAAACATCATATATATCTTCACTACCAGGGGAAGAAAACATAAAAATGGCTGAGATCAAATACTCATTAAAGGTAACCAGGGGAGGCATGTAAGAATAAACATGAGAATAAGGGTATTAGAATATGATCATGAAAATAGAAGATCATACCCTACATATCAAAGATCATGGAACAAATAATGGATGTTTATAAGAAATGAATCATAATGAAACAAAGAACACATACCATGAAATAATAAAATAGGAATAAGACATTGAATTGTGGAAACACATAAGCAAATAAAGATTTCCATAGTTTCCCAGACATCACCACCATGACCATCTTAGTGGAAAAAGTACTTTACTGAACCAGGTAACCCTAGTTCTAGCTTAATATCACTAAACCAAGTGAGAATTATTCTAGCCTAGTATTACTAAACTGAGTAACCCATATTCAACCCTATATTATTGAACAGAGTAACCCTATTTCCTTCCCAGTTTTATTTCATGAGATATAGATATTTTACCAATATATTGGAGGGAGATATAGGTCTCACCCATCACATAATGAAATCATACATAGATGATTCACAAGATCATAAACATATCATAACATATGAAATGAAATGGGTATCATACACAAGTAAACATATCATAACCTGTGGAAAGATACATGTTTCATAATAATTTCATCAATAACATAACCCATGAAAAGAAGTAGGTTTCGGAAGCATATAACTCGTGAAAGAGAAATAGGTTTCATAGTATCATGCCATCAAAACAAAATTCATTCAGAAAAATAATATGAATAAAGGCATTGAATAATTACATATAAATTCTAGATTACCACCAATGGATGTTATCTTATATGGGAAATAAATTTGAAATATCTTATAAAAAAACTTCTTGATGAAAATATTTTTTCATCATTGAAAATTTTTTTTTACATAAAACCTATTGAAAAAAAATTTCATATAAAATAGATTTGAAATAAATAAAGGAATATTTTAATAAAATGAAAAAAATTACTTTTACCTTGATAATTATCTTTATGTATCTTTTGAATACATTTTTGAAAACATGGTTTTTGAATACAATAGATTTACGACCAAAGAGAGAGGTGGTCATATTTTACTAAAAACATTATATTAAGTACCAAAGAGTGGTAAATGTTACTAAAAAATGATTATATCACGAATAAATAGAGTATAATGAAACTAATGAATATTATTGAACTATTGATCATAATATTTCATTAATGTAGGCCTAAGCATAAACAATCATGAAAAAATGAGGAGTTTGTCGCAATAAACTCCTATAAATTTGTGACATGAGATCATACTCTCCATGTAAGAAAAGGAAATTAAATAAAGATTAATATATAATTAAAAAAATTACATTAATAATAAAAAATTTAAAATGGAAGCTTATACACCTGAAAATAATTAGTTTTATAACAAAACTTTAGTCTCAAAGAAGACAAATTAAGACATTTTACCGATTTGGTATCTTTTGAAAGTTAAACCCCATGAAAGAAGGATAATAGAATGGATATGTGAATTCCCATTATTTTGAGTACCAGATATATTGAATATAATCACATGCAGTACATACACTGCACAAAAGGAATGAGTGCCGAACGTAGCTTGTATCTCGCTGAAATTAAAAGTGAGATGAAATCCCCTTACCTTGTGTCATGACTATCTCCATACTTAATAAAGATAAGTTTATTATAAATATTTTAGAGAAGAATATTATTATATCTATTACCATATATTCTATTATTATGACCTTATATTACCCTCTTGTTAATGAATCAATGTTAAGGTTTCACTTCAGGTAATATTCGCTTCGTTCTTTATAGATGTCTTCATTTCTTACATCATTGATACTTGTAGTGATATCATGATTCCAAAATGTAGAAAATGATATAAATATCAGGTATATAAAATATATTAATATTATAATAATTCATAGAATAAATAATTTTGAATTGGAATACACCTTTTATGGAGTTTGTAAGTCATAAGAACGCATGAATGTTGTTTTCATTTCTATAGTCGTATTGAATGAAATTATGTGAATGATATATATATATATATATATATATATATAAATTAGCATGAATATGATATATATATATATGATATAATTTCACTAAAACCATCCTTAATACATAAATTTTTGTGTTTGAACAAATCAAATCTCTTTGAGGGGGCGGCAATCCACACTTACTCCAACTAGATTGTCATGTTAACAGCAAATGTAAGGTAAAAATATGTGTGTTGAAAAAGGAATAAAGAATCTTAAATATATAATAAATATAATATAATAAATATATAAATAGATTATCTATCATAGTTTCCACCATGATTGGTGTTAAATGAAAAATAAACAATCATCATTTTGGAGGTATTAATTCACCAAACAGAGAAATATTATGTTTGATATCAATTAGATGGATGCATGTTTAAGTGTAAGCAAGACACTTTTCATAAAGAATCATATTATATGGAGGATACTGGTTTTTTCAAACAAAAATTGAATAATTAGAGTGGAGTGGGTGAAGAAAGAAAATAAATTGAAGGAACGTGAGAGAAGATGTTACCTCAAAATCGTGTACCTCCTTTTGGTTTGTGCCAAAATGCTTCATTATGATGTTTTCTTACCAAAGGGAGGATTCAATTTTGAAGGTTGTATTTTTGAGAGGCTACATGGTCATGTATTTGAAGAAATTAAATTGTTAGATAACTGTGATTAATGGGTAGACGTGGTGGCCTTTTATAGGAAAGGAAAATGAATCATTTTTAATTTTTAAAAATATGTTAGGTGTCCACATGTTATGACATAAAAAAGTCATAAAAAACAAAACAGAATCAATAATGGAAGGTGTAGGGATTTAATATGTACATAAAACGGGTTTTGGACAAGTTTATTTGTCATTTTAACCATTAATATTATGGTTCTGTTCTTAATTAAGCTTTATTTCACCTAAATTGTTATGATTAATTTTAAAAACTTTTACTAGTAATTTTGTTAAATAAGTTATCACGGTCTTATTAGACACTAAATATTAGACTGAATACAATGTTTTCTGTAGGATTTTTTACATTTAATCCATAATATCGGAAAAATTTATATTAGTGCTAATCATGTAGATGAGAGGAAAAACAGGGTTTTAATGTAGGAAAATTTTAAAGGATATTTAAGATTTTTTATATAGTTTAAAATTAAAATCGAATATAATTAATTAAATTATATTAATATATTTAATACTTATCTAATGTAACCTTAATAATATTTTTAATAACATTTATCATTAATAATTTATTAAGAAAAAAGGATGTTTTTAACTTAAAATCCGTATTTTTCACTATTCATCAATAAAAATAAAAATTCATAGAAAAATCCCAAAAATTCACTCTAAGATAATATCTAAATTAAATTTTAAAAAAATGAAGTTTATTTTTTCAATTTTAATTTACTAAATGCGTTTAAAATTAATTTTATTATAAGTACATTAAAAAATATTATTTTTAGACATATAAGGACTTTACCGAAAACCCTATCTTTTATTATCAATATGTATTATTTAAATATAAAAATTATGAAAAATATTGGAAAATTATTTAATACTGTTCTAATAACTATGATTCATGGATTGATTATAATTATATTAATTAAATAATTAATATAAATAAATATGTGTTTCATAGAAACTCACTGTTGCATGTATCGTATGCTAACTGAGTGTTGGGTTCATTGTACCCCACGACGGCGTTTCATGTAACATACAGCAAGTCGGTGTTCTGTGTAACATAATCCAAGTCATTGTTTCATATAACATACACTAATTTAGTGTTTTGTGAAAAAGGAATCTTTTACATATTACATTTCATGATATAAATGAAAATAAATATTTATTCCAAAAAAAGAGGTCAATAGAAAACTCGAGGTGTTACACAAAAAGTTCGAATGAAATGTGAAATATTATTATGATATTATTATTTAATATTTTACTTCTAAAAAACCAATTAAATTTGGGATTTTGATTATTACTAAATAAAATTTTAAAATTAAATTAATTTTACAAAATGTCAATAATATATAATTTCTAATAAGGTAAAATTAATTTTTGAAAAAATTGGATAGTGAAAACTATTAAAATTAATTACCATTGTTAAGGTAAAAAATTGATTTACGGTGGTTTAAAATAAGAATATATGGGTAAAAATGATATAAAAACTTTAATTAAACCACTTTAATATCAATATTTGGACTCTATATATTCTATTTTTAATAATGGATCATTTTTGTGTCACTTGGATTCATAAAAACGTGTGTTAGACTTGATGTTTTCAAAAAAAATGTTAAAGGTTTGAAACTCACTGAACTAATGAAAGGCCAGCTAATATGATATCATATTCACACCATGAAACCACATTGGAATGGAGAAGACCTAAGAAAATAAATTCCCAATATCCATCCTATCATCATATAATCCTTTTTTTTGAATAAATAAAAACATTGAAGGCTTCAGTGTAAAACTAATAAGGATGCCAAATAAGAGGTAATATTTTTCAATAAGCATCTTTATATTATTTAGTTCTCTAACACTATAAATTATAAAATATACATGATTATATAATGGTATTAGACTATTCCTTACACTAGAATGTTTTTATGTTAATTCCATTATGTAAAACCATATACACTTCTATTAATTGGGTTTTGAAATCATTGTTATTGTGTATAGAAGACTAACCCCAAACGAATCGATGCCATTCATTATTACATTACCTCCATTAACAGTTGGGTATGATGATATATATAAATAATATATTACTTATTTATAAATAAATTATATATAAGGGTCCATTATATTATATTATATTCCATAGCGGATACAAAAACTTCGCTAATATGTACCGCAGACTACAACCTCACGAAGTAAAGGGAATCGTCATTAAATAACATGTTACTTTGATGATTATAGGGACAATGTTAATAATTAAATTTTATATAAATTAAATAACAATAATATTTATGAAATATTTATCATTCTATAAAAATAATATTTCTTATTATTTCAAACCTTTTAAATCACTTAATATTGATAACATTGATTGTATACATGTGGACTACCGTACTCACGAAGAAATTAGACACTCATTTCAACATTACTACAGATGAATGATATATATAATTTATATAATATGTTATTTTAAATATTAGTATAATTTTATAAATATATAAAATTTCATGCCTCCATTCTATACTGACTATTGAAAAATTGAAATTTTACTTATGCATACATAGAACATACCATTTTGATGATCATGAAGTACTTCATTTCTCAAAATTACCATTCATGATTGGTTTTAAAAGTATAATTGTTGTAAAGTAATTATATTTATGTAATTAATATTATTATTTAGATGATATATATATATATAATATTTTTAGGAAACTGATCATTGATAATGAAATATAGATGGGAAAACAAGACAATTAATATATTAAATAATGAAAATAATGGAAGATTATTAGAATAAGGGTGATATAGTGTTATAAAAAGATCATATAAGATATCAAAATTATTAATCTTGTTCTTCAAAAATTCAATAGAATGTTCAAAAACCACTATATAGTAATTTTATTCACATTAAACCAAAAGAAATCATCAGGAAAGTTATTTCATCAGAAATTCATTCATTGATGCCTATTTTTTTGGTCTGAAACAAGTTTTTTATATATTATGTACATACATACCATTTAATATGTAATATAATAATTACTTAATAATTTATCTTATTTTAATATACAATTTTATTTACTCCACTCAAGTTAATTTTACATATAATTGATGAAGTTCTAAATAACTTCATAACTCAATTTCCATTCATTAGGTTAAAATTATACATCATTGATTATGTCATTATAAGAGTATGTGTGTAATGAACTCTGATTATTTCATGATGTATTTTCAATTTATAGGGGTAATTACAATTTATAAACATAATAAAATAATTGATTATTCCCCACTTCAATGTTATGATCATTGTACAGGATTTCATATAAATTTACATTTCATTGAGGCTTATTTGTTATTATGATCCCATTCACATTTATGGGGTATATACAGTTCCCTAGAGTCATGTGGTACCATGATTAATTCACACATTGGGTTATTTTATGTGTTACTTAGAATAATTTTATCCAAATGGATTTGAATAGAAATTTACAAAGTTGTAATCGTTATTATACAATTTCACTTTCTTCAATGATGGTTAACATTCCCTTGACACAATCCATTTATTTTGATCATTTTAGTTTGAAATTAAATTTCAATTAAATATCAATATTATTTTAGGATGGATATGATAATTTATGGAACCATGTTTATTTTTACATATGGGTTTAACATCGAATTTTATTTGATTAGTGGGGGATATTGATAAATATGTATCCTTTACTCAGTATAGATACATGATGATACAATAGATTTTTTATGAATTAATAAAATTATACAATATTTGATGAATTTTTTGGACATTCAAGAAATAGGTGGGGACTAGTTATAGATATACCGTTGATGCATCAATTGTTTGATGAGGAGGATCCATAAGGTAGAAGGAAATTAGTTCACCAAAACTGATGTGTTTATTCCCAGTAGTTTTAAACTATCCTATGAAAAGATCTTCATGGTAGAGGTATCATAATTCCTAAGATGACGGTGACCAATAATGAAGCAACATCTATGATAACAATTCAGTTGTTATTGTCAATGATACATTGGAGATGATTTTTTATCTTCATGAATTTCATTCTATCATTATTGATTAAATGGAATTTGTTTGCAATTGTTTTCCTTGAAAAATTATTAATGACTTCTGTAATGATGATATCCAAGTAATTTATTAAATGGAATGTGTGTTCATTTATTTACCATTATAACTTTATTATTATCCATTATATTTCTATATTGATATTATATATAGAATAACTAGAATCTTATTTTATTGATTACATGGGATATATGTTTAGTCATTTACCTTACCATATATATTATTCTTTTAGGTTCATCATAGATTACATTGTACATAGTCGTTATAGAGAATTTTCTCTCACAATTAATTTGTTTCTATAACTTAGGATTATAGGAAGATTACTATTATTGGTATTTAAGGATATGCTAGAGGGGATAATTGTATTATCAAAAAATGAATTGTAAATTTTATATTCAAATGTAATTCAATACTCATGTATGTATCTCATTTACCATGATAACTCAAATATTATGTTATTTGTGATGTGACTCAATAAATCATATGATAACATAATAAATCAGACACTGGCTATGGGTTTTGGGGTTTTGAGTCTCTAAAAACATTATTTCGATAATTTTTACACTAAAATTTAGGATATATATTTCCTCTTTATTTCCATAATGAATTGAATCATTTTTTTCAACATTAGTTGTTGTTTTACATCCTCCATAAATCTCTCAAGATTATAAATCTAATGGTTTCCACCTAATTGGGTATGATATATAATTCAAACGGATCATATGTATGTGGAATAATTAAAGGAAGGGCGTCATTTGGGACATTTCCAAATCAATGAGAATGGCATACAACTAATTTTATAGTAGTAAAATTCTACTTATAGATGAATCCAAAGCCCCACGGAGTGGGATATCAATTTATAGGTATAAAATAAGCTCCCTAATTGGATATTGTCTTATATAATTATGAAATATATAAATATTCTATTTCATTTTACTATGATCCATTATAGCTGTTGAGAAGGTATTTAAGCTGAATATATTTTGTCTAGCATGTGAATTATTTCATCCAATATTTATATTTTTTCATCCAATACAATCTTTTTTTCAGGCCTATTAAATATTCATATCAGGCGACATGTAAGTCCATTATGAAATACATCCTCTATGACCCCTTTTATTTTTCTATTACGTTCTTTTGAATATATGTTTTATGTTTCAATTTTATTCACATGTTTCTTTTTATAATGTAACACCCCAAAATTTGAAAAGAATGACATTTTATAATATATTTATTTCTTCACATAACAATGAGTTTATCATGAAATTCATTCATAACTAACTTTAGCTTTAATTTACCCACAACAATGAATTTCATCGATTTTCTATATTACACGAAAGACTAGGTTTTACTGAATAATATTAAAATTATTAATTAAAATAAAAATTAAATTTTATCATTTAAATTTTAGGTTATAAAAATGATTATCTAACTTATGAAATTATATGGTTTAATTCATTAGTTAAAAATATTATAAATCATTTTAATAACTAATTGAATATAAATTAAAAGCATTAATAAAAAACTATTTTATGCCCCAATGGTGTTTATATTTTTAAATTAAATTAATTACTATTATCTAATGATATTGATAAAACATATATACTATATATAAAATAAATTTAAATTATAGTCATACAATATATTTTATAATCCTAATATAATAACAAATCCAATTTATAGCACAAAATGCTATATTTCTAAAAATATAGTTTTTCTACCTTTTAAAGTAGTTATTTTAAAACTAAATTTTTACTCGTATATAAATTTTATTTGAATAATAAATTTCATCAATTATTGTATAAGGTAAAATTTTCTTATGGGGAATTTTTTTTATTTTTATGAGAAAGATCGTCTTATGATTAATATTGAACATACTTAATTTTAATTGAAAAATAGATTATTATCTAAAAAATATATAATGATGAATTAAATTTTAAAATTTTTTCAAGTAAAATATTATCATTTTTATATATATTAACCAAAATATATACTTTAAATCATATTTACATTTAACATTTATATAAATTCTTAATTAACATTTTTACATTTAAAATTTAAAAAATAGATTTTATATTCCCTCAATGGGATTATGTATTACATAATTTTTATCACATAAGTGAATTGAATTTTTATAAATGGATTAAAAATTTGGAATTATAATTATTTATAATTTATAAAAGTTTCAGAACAAAATTGATCATAATTATTAGTGAAAACAATTAATATTAATTACCATGATTAAGATAAAAACAAGATTACGAAGGGACTAAACATTCAACTTAAGGGAATATGACCTAAAAAAATGTCCCAATGTTTTCAAGGGAATATATACACCGTATACCTTATACTATCAAGTTTTTATAATTATTAGAGCCACATGATATGAAGAAAACATGGAATCCCACTATATTTTCAAAAAATACCAATTGTGTCCTCTCCCCTACATCTAATATTTTATCCATTTCCTTCCTACAATTAATTCATAAAACCAGTATGGTCCATCCAAACATGGACCAAATCTATCCAAAACATTCCTAACAACATCATATAAGCATAATTTTGGGTATAAATAATTCCTTTGATGGTTTTCATGCAAACTTAAGAAGGACACCCGGAGAAGAGGTAATGCTCTACTAAAAGCATTTTTGTTCTATTTACTTATCCACCTTATTCAAATCGTATTATAAAATGGTTATATTATAACCTCAGAATATTATATATAAATAGACTTTTTTTATGTTAAGGGTGATATTTAAAACTTCACACACTTCCAACAAATGGATTATGAATTCATCATTCGTGTGTACGGAAGACAACCACTTTTTGAACCGTAATAGTTTTATTTCTCATTACCACCTTCCATGGTTAGTAGTAACGATATATTTTTAGTTTATTTATTATATATATTATATTTATGATTTAATTTTTCTCTTATAATTAATATATCACACTTACATTCATTCTTTCCATTTTATGGGTCTACGATAAAATCGCTCATCTTTACTACGATCTACCGCCTCGCGAAGTAATGTGATTTGTTCACATTTTACATGGAATTTATTGAGAATGATTTTAATAAAAAAATGAGATATATATGACATAATAATGATACTGTAATGATTATATATATATATAATTTACTTTTATTTATTTCTATATGAGAAGATAATGGAAACAATTTTCATGTATATGTACAACATACCATCTCCTTGAACAATGCATTTCATTTCCTATCACCAATTTTTTTAGATTAAAATAATCACATGTATAATAAATTTATATGATATTAAAATAACGGATTAAATTATAGAGATGAATAAATCATGATCTATGTAAGAGGAAATAAAAAAACAAGTCAAAACATATATTGAAAACGAAGTAGTTGTTATCCAAAAATGATGAGGATAATGAATTATTAATAACGAATGTGTAATAATATTTTATAAAAGGTTCATATATGATATCATAAATATTAATATACTTCATTAATAAATTAATAATATTTTTAAAACCATTATAAAGGTTGATAAATTACATTAAAAAAAGGAATATTATGGTTAGGGATTTTATCTCAAATTAATTTCATTAAGTGATATTGTAATGTTGTGAACAAATTTACATTTATATGGTATATATATATCCCCTTTACATGTAATATAATTAATAAATTAAATTTCATTGTATTTTAAGTTTCAATTTTAATTATTTCATATAAGGCGATTTTAATGAAAAGTTATCAAGTGGAAAAGAATTTCATAACTCAATTCATTTTCCATGGGTTATATTTCATCCTCATCATCATTAATATTATATGATTATGTGTCTAATAATTTTCAATATCTATTATTTTATTTAAAAATTATTTTATGTTGATTTATAGATAACACACAAAATTTATTCATTTTTCAATTCTCACTTCAAAGTTATGATAATTTTTAGGCTTTATTTCACTATTTCATTCAAAACTAATTTTATTATTATTTAATTTACATTAATAGAAATTATACGATAATTGTTTGATAAAAATATTAATTTGAATATAATATAGTTATTAATTATATTTTTCAATTTCTATTTCTATTTTTAACTTTATGATGCTTTAAATTATTAATAAAACATTTTAATAAAATCTGACTTCATTTATCACCTCAATCAAAAACCCCTTTTGAGAAAAAACCTTATTTTCAAAATATTTGTAAATTTTTTCCTTTAAAAATTTAAAAATTATTTATTAAATGATTTCATTACATGTTTTTTTTCCTAAAACATTTCTTTAATTGAATCATTTTTTCACATTGCAAACATTCCTCTTTTATTACCATTTTACAGAGAAAAATGAATAATCATTATGGTATGTACGAAATTACCTATTGAAATGACCATAATTTCATTAAAGATTCAGTTTCAAATATATGTGGTTATTTCTAAATAAAATTTATCTAAATTTAAATTTCAATGAAAATGGCCTTTCAAGAACATTTCCAAATAAAAATGATTTTACTCAATACAAATGTATAGGTATTTCAATTAATCAATTAAAACAACCCTTTACCCATACTTCAATGGGTATTTATTATAATGATTTCATCCTTATTATTTTTCCAAATATATTTTTTTATGTTTGACTGAGATTCACTATTTTTGATACCACTCACTTTACTCTAGATAGTCAATGGTTAAGTAAATTAATTTGAGAATGTATTTATATTTTTATGATTTTTTTTAAAAATGTGTATATATATTATGTCTCGCCACATTAATATAAGGAATGGATTGGATTTGTATAAGATTGGTGGGGGCTGTTATATCACCTTGAAATATTGATAGGTTTCATGAGACAATGTAAATATGGTTTTAGCCATGGCCCCAGACATTTAATATATTTCTAGCATGAATCTCTCACATTATCATATTTTTTGGCATGAATGCTCAATAGTTAATTCATATATCAATCATTGTGAATTACATCATCAAAATTTTGTTATTAATATTCCAGGGGACTATTCAATTAGTTTAAATATATATGTTAATGTTTCATGATCAGGTGATTAATTATATGGAATTATTTTATCACCTTTTGTTCCATCCATATTAAGTTAAATATATTAATTTAAGAGATTGTGTTTGAGATATTTACCATTCAATTTTAATTATGAATTATTAATTTATCTCTTACATGGTACAGTTATCATTATAAGGATTTTGATCTCCTCCTTATTTTGTTTGGTTTCTAGAGGTTTCCAAGAAGTATACTATGACTGATTTTCATGCATATGCTTGATAATAAACAATTATCCTAAAAAATGGTGTTGTAAATTGTTTATTCAATTGTAATGAAATATTATTCTATATATCAATTGTACCTATATTACTTAACTATTTAATCAATTCATATGAAATTACCTTATTTCTTATAACAATGTAATTATAGTAGGCACATGCTCTAGGTCACCTGTGTTGAGGTCACTATAGTTTGTATCAAATAATGTTTATTTGAATCATTGGGAAATATAATTAGAAAACCATATTCTAAGTAAAATAACCCTATGATGTAATTTAATTGTAATTATTGTATAATTTCCCAAAGAAACCCATTTTTTATTATATGATTAGCTATGCATAAATCTTTTCAAATTATGATAAGCATTTCATTGTTTTCTGGAATATTCATTTTGTTTCAAAAATGTTTTATCTAATATATTGTTTTTATTCTGTTATAAATAGAACCTAGTAGAAGGTATGTGATCCTAAAAAATACATGTGATCTATAGAATAATAATGATGGTATTTTTTAGGTTTTTAAGACAATATTTCAAAGGGGAATGGTATCCAAAATATATTCATCATTTTTTGGATATAGAATCATGTGATAAAAAGATAGATAAATGGATATATAATTATTATGTATTTAGAGGGAAGTATGATAAGAAAAGGATAGTAGGGAAAATGATAGATAAAGGGAATAAGGGAAATAAGTAATTTCCAAAATGTTATAATTATTGGAAAAAAACCCTATGACTTGCTTAAATAAATTGAGAGTATTCCAAAAGAGAAGATGTAAATGACATTATGTATTTTATTTCATAGGAAAGAAAATATTTTTCTAGTTTACAATGCTACAACTATAGATATATTGGGAACAATGAAAATTAATTTCCTAAAATTTATAGAAATATACATCAAAATAAGTAAATGGACCACGCTCAAGCTTGTACTTCAACCAAAGTTGAAGATGAATGATTAATATATTTTTTGTTTAGATTAAATAATGAATTAATTTTAATATCAATGATGTAATGTTTATAAGAATTATGAAATTTATAAGGATTGTACTATAGAAATTTTTCATTAAAAATTTGAATGAATATTTTGAATTGCAATAATGACTAAGAAAATTGATTTAGTGGAAAGTATAAATTCTTGTAAAAAATATAATTGAAAAAATAATAACAATTATTATGTTATTTACGTTTAGATAATGATGTTGGGATAAATAGAGGATTTATATGGGAAAGAAAAATTGTATATTAATTACTACCATGGGAATGGTTGTGATTTTTTGGAAATTTGTTTTTCCTATCATTGAGGGGTTTAATATTTTTTTTGGATTTAAAGAATATATCTTATCATGTTTATTTTATATAGGATGTAAGTAATACTTCTTGTTTTCAATAATCTATTATAGTAATTCTTGTTATTACTCTATTTTTATAAAATACAAGATGATTGTATTCACATGTTTCATAGGTGATGATTAAGATCGATTTTATTTCATCTATGGAATCTAATTTTTATTTTGTAACCTTAAATCTAAATGTGTTCAATAATATTTTAGATGCACTTTAAGGTTAACTATTTATGGAATTTATTAAGTTGAAATTCAGGTGTTATTTGATAACATTTACTAACCATTTTTTTTAGTAAAGATAATAGGAATATCATGTTACACATTAATATATCGTATGATCTTTTGAAAGGGTAATTTAGAGCCTTGGGCCTAAAATTTGATTATTAGATATTAATTACGCGGTGAAGGGGTGGAATAGGAAATTGATCAAATAACAATTGTTTCTCCAAGTTCTCAACGTGTGGATTGCATCCACTCAACTATTTAATTATGGGGGATTTGTGTTGTGATCAATAATGAACATCATGATACCATATTTCTCTTATCAAAACCCATCAATAGTTTCCTCATCCATAACTAGGTATAGAACTACTTTTCATAGAAAGGTGACCACCTAGGATTTTAAGGCGAAGTACTCTTTAGGTATCACATTGGTTGATAATATGAGAGGTTTGGATCATCTCACCCTTTTGGGGGGAATTATTTCCTACTACAGGACTCTCTTATCAATTTAATATATTTTTTTAAATCTCTTCTTAATCCTGATAGAGGACTGGTGTCCCTAAAAAATGATCCAGGTTTAATTATTATTCAATTTTAAAGGACCTGGGACATTTAGTGAAACCATATGTATGTATCTTAGGTTATCCATAACTCTCCAGTAATGGGCGGTTACATATGTGTTGAAGGCGTATAACCAAGATCATTATAATGTACTAGAAAACAAGGAGGTATTTAATTTTCATTGAGTGGATTGATACATTATGAGATTTATATGTATCTAATTTATTGTAGGAATCAAAACTCAAGTAGTTTTTTTGACCCATGAATTTTAAATTCATGTAGACAATAACAATAATGGTGCTATGTAACTTCAGGTGTTCAAGATTGAGTGATGGAGGGGCATCCTATATATCCCAATTATGAAGTGAATTAGATTCTTCATAGTTCATTTGTTTGATGATTACACCATGAGGATTCATTTTTCAATGCTTTGAATTATTTTTATTTTGACAAGATTATATCAATTCCCCATGTCCACATGGGATATTGTTACTCTAAGAAACAAGGGATAGAAAATGATCATTTTCATTGCTAATTTTGTCGGAATAATGTACAAGAATAATCTTGAGTGGATTTATTATAGACCTCAGGACTCAGATAGACATCCTATATATCATAGTCATGGTAGGAAATAGAGTCATCATTGTTCATTTTATTTATAAGCTTGCTGATGGATGATGTAGAGTAATCAGCCCAGATGAATGATTGTGTCTCGAAGGTCAAAACTATCATTATCATAATTCAAGTATAGAAATTGATTTTTATATGTGCTAAAAACATTGGAATTGTTATTACATTCCAAGGTTATTATAGGAATCAATGTACTTATAGTTTAATCATTCCCTTTAGATTTTACCCATGGCAGGTGCCCATATTTTATGTTCATGTGTCATGCCACTCACTGCGGCATCACATATATACGTTTCCCTGGTTAGTGGAGACTTCTAATGTAAATGATATGATTATTGAAACTACCTAAACACACATGAGTTATTCTCTATGTGTGAAATAAAGAATGTAAATGATAAATGTCATTTCTTAGAGAGTGGGGGACTACATATTAGGACAACCATGTGGAGAACTAACCTTGAAGAGGTAGAATATGTATACTAAATAGTGTCAGAATCATATCCATAATAGTTCCTTTGGTTTGGGACTATAATCTATTGTTTTCTTGGCTATTGGGATATATCATGTTATGTTGTTGGTCAGGGTCTCAAGGTGTTTATGGGATCCCCTTGATTGTTTGACTGTGAGGGGATTATGTAATGAATAGTAAAGGACATTGGGTTACAATTTCTTCTCTTACTGAAAACTCCAAATTGTTCCCTCATACTTAACTAGGTACATACTATCTTTCCAATGGAAAAAAGGCCACCTGAGTTTTTAGGACCAAGGACTATTGGGGACTCCCATTGTTTGATAGGATAGGAGTTCGGGCTCATCGTACCATTTTGGTGTGAATTATTTATTACTCAGGGACTCTTTTAAAGATTTTGGATATGTTCATGAATATCTTTCTAATCACAATATGGGAATGGTTACCCTATCAAAATTATAATGGGTTATTTCTATTTTATGTGAAAAATATGGCGGGCACTTTAGTGAATCCATCCATATGTATTCGATGTTCTCTATCATTATCCTCTAATAGGAAGTTTATTCACTGCTAAGCTCATATAACAAACAGATTCAAAATTTCCTACCAGACAAGGAGGTAGTGATTATTAAAAGAAGGGTATTGGTACTTTGTGACGTGTCCTAGGTATCCATTTTATTGGAGGAATCAAACCCTATATAGTTATTTGGCCCCATTCAAATTAACGTCATGCGTAAATGATTTATATGTGTGTTCTGCGATAGAGGATGTTCATTCTCAAGTCCAGAAGAGACGTCCTACACATCTCGATTATGGAGAGAATCATACTTTTCATATATCATTTGACAGATTCTTACACACTAATGTTTTATTTTTCATCAAAGACGCGTGTGGTGTAGAAGAAATAATTATTATATTTCCATAATCCCACATTAGCTATGCTTAGTGTGAGAAACATGGGATGGAAAATTATCATTTTCACTACTCATGATGAATGACTTATGTACTGGGACTTCCCTGATAGAATTTAATTTGGAGCTCATGCCATAGGGAGATATCCTATGTATCCTGGTTATAGTAGGAATTAGAGTCACCATAGTTCAGTTCTTTTCTCAACCCATTGATGCTTGAGGTAGAGTAATCATCCCACCAGAATGATTTTATTTTGTTGGTGTAAAACGACATTTTTATAAGGATTATATCGAAATGGATGTTTATTTGAGCTCAAGACATTACAATGAATCATTAATATTCTATTTATTAGTGTATTCCGAGTCTCATAGTTCAATCACACACTAGTTATTGGACGGAATGTAGATTCCCATGTGTTCAGGCTAATGTGTCATTCCACTTATTGGGGTATTACATACATATATTTATTGGGTTAGTGGAAACTTGTGATACAAATGATATAATTATTGAAAATCATTAAGATCATGTGAGCTATGAAAAATGAGATAATAAATGATTGTAAAATGATCAATAACATTACTTAGAGATTGATGTACTTAAAAATTTTGGACATCCATGTTCAGATCAAGCTATGAAGAGGTGGAATATGTATCCTGAATATGGAAAAAATAATTTTCTTGGTTGTTCATTCTATAGGTGATTACACTAAAAGGATTCCATTACTATTGGGACTTATCATATAATGTCACTAGTTGGGTCTTACACTATGGGGTTTCCCTTATAACTATCTTACCTTCTTGGGATATATTTATTGTTGACTTGTCCTAATATATAAGAGAGTATCTTCCTCACATATCTGAATACAACTAAATGGTCCATTTTTCCTTTATAAAGTAATTTATGTCAACTAGGTGTCTTATTTGATGGTTGTCTCATGATCAAAGATGACATTCTAGAGGAAATTATAAGATCTAGGGGGTCTAACTTGGAAGCCACTAAATGTCCTAACTGGCTAGCCTAGAGTGTGTTGCATGATCCCACCAACTAGCCCCAATTTCATTCTCAATAGTTGAATTTCCAAATATCGAGGGTGTCATTAGAGTTTATAAGAAATTACTGG
Source organism: Viscum album (assembly GCA_963277665.1). Classification (NCBI taxonomy): domain Eukaryota; kingdom Viridiplantae; phylum Streptophyta; class Magnoliopsida; order Santalales; family Viscaceae; genus Viscum; species Viscum album. The sequence continues at coordinate 203,680,127 of OY728128.1, forward strand.
GAGGGTTTTTCATGTCTTTTCAAACATATTGGGAGGGAATCATGAGACCTTTTTGACATGTACGGGTGGCATCACGAGTCTTGGCTGACATTCCAATTGGGTATCCCTATAGTTTAGTTAATATTCAAAGATGTGTTTGTGATACTTCCCTAATATGATTTTGAACCATTATATGTGTTAGGAGATGTATCTGAGGGACCTCATGAGGCCTATGTGAAAGGCCCAGAGTGCTTCTTTAGACTAAAGTGGAGTTCCGAGGGGAACCATGTGACTATATATGACATGTCCAAAAGACATTGCATGTCCGGGATGGCATACTCAAGGAGGATTATGAGATCTATTTTACATGCCCTAATGCTATTTTGTGTCTTAGATGGATCCAGAAAAGAGTATTAGGGTCAATGGGAATGGTTTTCATTAATAAGTTCACCATTAGTACTTTTTATATCCCTTATGTTGATAATTCCATTGATTTATTCAGTATTTGTTTATTTTGAATCATGTTTGATTCGGAAGATGTGTTGCATGCTTTTCGCACATCTCTCCAGAAGTCCCTCTCATGATATATGAATGATCACATGAAATGATTTATTCATAGCACATGATCACCCCTAGTATTCACTAGAATATTACAAGATAAAAGGCTTGTCATCCCTGAGATCAACCGTGTTAAGAAATATGCTCTTGTGTTTGGATGTGATGAGGCTCCTGGATTTGAAAAATGAAACATCATATAAATCATCAAATTCATATAGTCAAGGTAGTTTTTAGTTCATTTCTTAATCTATTTTGGGAAATATATAGGCCTCTCCACCATATTTATTCACCAGTTTGTATAGAATATCTTGTGTAGATCTAGGATGGATTTAGCAAAGGGGTCTGGCTCAACATGTCTTCATGAAACTGTATCATGGATCGCTCTTAGGGTGTCACCTTATTTTCAGTAACAACGAGTCCCTCCCATCAATGCTTCAATTATTTGATAATTACCAACTAATCAGAAACCATTGACTCATGCGCTCATGCGGAAAGACTTTATTTTGTAATGAATATGTGTTTGAGGGCCTTCGTGAGATTAGAGTTACTATTGAATGGCCTTCGTGAGATGCTTTATAACTTATCTTGGACATTTCACAAGGCATGTATGGATTATCTCTGTGTACCCTTGAGATTAGTTCAGTATGTCCAGAAGTCTAATGGGACCATTATGTGGACTTCCATAGTGCATCGCTAGATTTTTACAACCACGAGAGGCTTCCTCCTCCTACATCTTCTACATACAATGTTTAATTTCCCAAATTTCGAGGTTCAGGCAGGATTTCATGAGTAATTTCAATGATAATTACTCTACCTCATGGTGTTTCATCATATGACCATAAAAGATCTTATGGGGGTGTGTGATAATTTATTGGAAAAATCCAACCATTTTTCCTTATGGAGCTAAAGGGGATGCTCATGAATTCCTAAACATAACTGGGGAACTTTGAGAAGAGAAAATTATAAGAAAAATGGCCTTCATGGGAAAAGGAAAACTTGTCATTGAACTCGAATAGTGTCTTGTAGGCCACTAGGGGCTGGTCGCATGTATGTTATGACCATGATTTATTCCTAGCTCATACCCTTTTATTTACATTATTTCATTTTACAAATGCTAGGGGGAAAATTTAATTTTCTTGAATTTTTTCAAGGAAAATCATCCATCCCTTATGTGACGAGTCGCATGATGTTCACAACTGCTATAGGCCTCCTCAATTTTCATATTTCCATCTTTATTTTCAAATGGTTTTTAGGCTGTATTTTTAGGTGCCTGATGCTTCCAAATTGTACGACCAGGGTGAGATTATCTGGCTACCGTCGCATTGTCATTGGTTATTGATCACCTTCTAAAGAGTATGAGGTCCTGTTGAAAGGGGTTTCATAGGATCCACTGCAAGTTATGAACTACATGTGGATTCTTCTTACTGGCTTTATAATGGTCACAATACAGAGAGTCCTTTAAAGACTAATTCAATCCATATCTCTCAACCACCTTCTTGTTCTATTTCTTTATGGGGAAAGTACAACTCATATTTAGGTAATTATCCCTTTTTGAATTTTTATAATTATAATTTGGCCTGCATCAACAAATAACCCCTCCCCCCCCCCTCAGAAGTGGAATCTATGTGGACAACATCTCGGTTATGAGGAAATTAAATGCCCTCTAGTGCCTTTCATTTGTGTCGTGAAGTGGTGTCTTGGGAGACATTTTTCCTAACATTAAATAATTATTATCCCATTGAAATTCTTAATATATAAGGGGACATAATAATACATTATACAAAACATAGGATACCTCTAGATCTCTCCCTCATTTCCTCTATTGAATATCCCCACCGCAAAACCATTCTATGAGTGATGGTCGCCTGGACTATTCGCGAGACCCAGTGATGAGACGCCATTTCATGAGAACTCCCAGCAAGACCACCTTAACATACGTGATTATCTAGTCAAAAAAAACCATCCTTGGGTAATTTTCTTTAACTTCAACTATGAGGTACTACAATTTTCTCGATGTTTTTACGAGATTCGCTGATTTGATCATCTAATCAAATGATTGTTATGTGATTTTTGTAAACATTTCCAAATCACGTGATTGAGAACATAAAAAGTGGTCATGTAATTTCATGATTCCTTGGGAGGTTTTCTGATTGCATGATGCCCTATTTGGTTTATGATACCCATGAGTCCTTCAATGGTCAGGTGATTTGTGAACCCTTTATATGGTTTGAAAATCCCTTACTGATTCATGTGATGTACCTGACACAGCCAGTTTATCTCTTCACTAGGACACGGTTTTTTTTCTTATTTATAACATATTCCATATACACATATTCATACGGACTCAAGTTCAAATCACAATTATCGTAATGTTTCGTAGAAAGAGGAAAATCATAAATAGATCATCGTGATGGTATACTAGAGAGTGTGGACCATACATGACTTCATGTTGGTGGGTCACCTCAAATATGTTTGATTAAGATGATGTGATCAAAGTTATCAAAATATCCCATATCATATTTATTCCCCCACTATGGTTTGGTCTCACTTACAATTTTTCCATTCCTTCGCAAAATTCATCATTTATATCATCTTCCTAGATTTGGAAGACTTAGAAAACTTTACGAGCAAATAAATATCCAAGGGGGGTTCATTGTCTCCTAGTGGGACCGTGAGGATGGTAACTTACTGATATTCATTCCCACATAAATTAATGGGAACTATCATGCACCTAATGAGGACACCCATAAGTATCGCTCGATAATACGAAAGTCCGCCTTGTATCATATGTTTGGGAAGATCTCCTAATCGGACTTCTAATCAGGGTATAGTAGTGGAGTGGTCTGGGGATGTCCATTCTTGGTTCAATATATTATTTTCAAATTTTCCAAATATTTGATGAAAATTTCAATGTATAAGGCCACTTAGAAATAAAATACATCTTCTTATTTCATGAAGGGTCTAACTACAAAGCTATTCAGTCATTCGGTCCAGAATAAGAAAACATTCCACTTCACACATGGTGAGGATGGCATCAGTCTTCATGATTTGGATTGTATTTTTAGTGAATATATACTCGGTGGTATGTATAATGAGTTATTTCCTCCACAATCCTCTTAGGATGGTGTGGTGCGGCTCCTCCGTTAACCTGGGAGCTAATTATTATGGTCGAGAATTCCCTTCCAATGGGGGATCTTCTAGGAGAATATATCATGTTCCAAACTTGGGATAAGTTCTTTATGGAGAATAAGAGCTTTGAAATAGAGGCTAAGAAACCAAAATCCTAGCTCATGAAGGATATCCGTAGTGCACTGGGTGATTACTTAACCATTGTTGAAGAAGGGATGTTTTGAGAATGGTGGTGAGAAATAATACTGGGTGATCATAGATTGGTCCAAATATCCAGATTTCATATCATGTACATGATTCGGTACCTACTTCCTATTATGGGGAATGGGAGTTTAGGGTCTTATATTTTAAGTTTGTGACTTTTATGGTTGGGGGATCGAAACGGGATTGGAATCCCTTTGTTAGAAAAACTCTATTGACTCTTGCACCATGTTTATAAGGGTGATGAACCTTATAGTATTGTGGGGCCCTTACAAGTGTTATGGGGTTAGATAGGGGATAAAATAGAAGGTTATGAATATCAAAATATTTGGAATATCCCACAAACTGATTCCATACTATCCCTTTAGTGTGTTAATGGGGTAATACCCATTAAATTGAACGATTTGGTTGTCACGGATTATGTTAGACATTATGAATGATTCTCTTTTAGAACATATGTATGAATTTAGAAAGGGTATTTTTTATGTGGGTATGGCCAATCGTGAGGTACAATATTACATAATTTAATTCTGTAACGGATTTATTTTTTACTTACATTGATGGGGATATCATTTGCGAGTGGTATATTCCATTCTCGTTCAGCAACCAATTTTTATGTGTCCAGTCAATGTGTATTGACTCTACTTATTTAGGTTTGAGGAGGACCTGATGGTAGCTCACTGGTTAAGGATAATTTTTACTAGGTAAGGTACAAGTGAGAAAATACACCTTTCTACTCATAATGTAGAAACCTACTTGTCTCATGGTTATACAAATATCTGGATTCACTCTTATTCGAAAGGACAATTATCTAATTTGGTATGTTTGGTTTAACAACCACTAGCTACTGAGTACAATCCCTAACTGGGAAGAAATATGGCTTATGAAGGGATGAAAGCCGCATAAGCACCTTGTATAGAATTTGGGCGATTACCATTTCCAGGAGAAGAACCTAGTAACATGAAAATAGAAAATTTAGTAACAGGGGATAGACTGTTTTAGTTTTCATATTCCATATCAAAATTCAATAGTGGGAATGTTGGATGGAGCAGAGATTAGAGGTAGAGCTCTAGGGTTTATTATATTTCTCAAATGTGATTTTGTATGGTCTTCCTAATATCACCTCCCCTTGTAGTATCACTATTAAATACCATTGTGGGGAGGTAAGGGCCTTTTTTCAAGACCATGATGTTTATTTAGAAAGCTTTAAGGGTCATTTATTTTTCTCCCTATAGGTTCACCAACAAGATGTCCTGAGAATAATTTTATTTTCTACGAATGAATAAGGTTACCATATTACTAAAGAAGCATTAAGACTGGGATTACAATGACTCTTCAAGCGTTATAGCTCATTTTCAACTACACTGACATAATTTATATATATTTACCTAGTGATAGGTTGTTAAAGACTATTTCCTCCGTCTATCACTTGAATATACTTCCAATGGTACACCATGGGAGAGGAATTTTTTTGTGACTATGAAACTGATGATGATGATTCCCTGGGACGACAGGCTCTAATGAGGGTAGTTATCACCACTTATAACGTGTAATTTTCAAAATAATTTCTTCTTGGGGGGGCCTTCCTCTGAATGGGAAAATAAAACAACAAGGAATCAATATAAATTGTCAAATCCTTCTCCTATATAAACCTAAATAAGGAGTTATTTCAATCTCTTTTTATCTAGGATCATTCTGGATGTACATTATAATATTTGAGAAATATGTTGTTTCCCATTGATACCTCTTAGAAAAGAGTTTTTTCTTATTCTAGGGCTCTAGGTGAGTATTTGGTTTCCTTGAAAAAACTATTTCTATCGGACTTGACAAGTCAAGAAGTAAATGTGGCTAAGGTTTCCATTCAATCATTTCTATTACCTAATTTAGTATTTTTAGTTTTATACACTTTTCTCTGGCATGGGTGGACTCACTTTTGGAGGATGCTGACACGTGTAGCTATTATTTAATTGTGTTATATCTAATTGAAGATATTTTTGATGAAGTTGAATACCTTTCCAGTACTAGACACTTTTATGTTCATTTCATATCACTTGATGTTACCATTTTTCTCATACAATCCTCAAGGATGATGAGTGTATACATTATTATAAAAAATAGCCATCAGTTCCTTCAAGCCTCTCATCATAAGGAATTTCTTTTTCCCCTAAGAATGGGGTTTTTTATGTGGACATCACCAGTTATGCGACCAAGATTGCTATGTTTCTATAGTGAGTCATATTTTTCAACTTCCTGGTAATACTGTATTATTCAACATTTAACTAACAATCCCTTCTGTGTTTTACAGCCAGGTCTTCGCACCCAATTTTAAGGGATTTAGTTTCTTCTCCAAATGGTGTTCCACTAGCAAGATCTAAGAATACATAGGACGGTTCACATACCTCATCATCAAACATTGTGGGTACAAATCTTTCCCTATGTGACCAGGTCCAGGCGTACATAATAATTTCAAAAATGGGATTAAAAAATTAGTAAAATCATATGGAGGGATTTCTAGGACTTAGTTTTGGAAACCCCCTTTGAGGTGTACAATGATCAGTTGTGTCACCTTATGTTTATGTTCCACACTCTTAGTATCTCATTGCTTCGATATTACATGAATCCCCAATACCAACAATCCATAGAATAACATCAATTAAACATAAATTTATAGATCTGAATATTTATATCGTAACATATTCCTTTCATGAAGTACATCGGAATTTCAACCAACATGATACTATATAATGATGATATATTCCAATTATCATAAGATCACCTAATTTTTATAAGGATTTATTGGGTAAAATATATGTCTCGGGGGGAGAATGGTCTATCTTTATCAAAAGATGATAGGATTGTCTAGTGTTTTTTGATTGTGCTAAGGCCATGTAATGGGACATACAATGTTTTTAGTCTAAATAAATACGATTCATTAGATTTTGGTATTTTATATATGATCTCATATTTCTTTTAGTTTAATATATTTCAGATTTTACTTTCCATTACTTTTATTTTAAGGGGATTCAACACAGAACTTTGGTGTTCTATAATTTAGGGTCCTTAAGCTTGTACCATTTGTGTGTTCTAGTTTTGGGTCTTTGATCTTGGACATTTGGTGTGCCATAGTATAGGGTCTATGATCTTGAATATTATATCGACATTCAGGGAATATGGTGGAAACCTACAAATAATTAGCTAAATGACACTAAATAGATAGATTTTTCCATCGTGTTATTAGGTCTCACGAGGATTAGAGTTCCCTTCATGCAAGGAAGAGATTCATATAGTTTGTGGGTTGAATCCCTTTTACATCGATATTCTTGCTAAAAATATAATATCCACTCTTTTCCAAGGTACATGTTACATTTATGGGAGGAAATATGATTGAAGGAGAAATACTTGTGATATTAGGCCCACCAGGATAGTTGGTATGTGGGTGAAATAAATCATAAACCCTAATCTTAGTATGTGGATATAGCATGGAGTGGACCTATCAGGTATTTCATGTAAAACTATATGATTTTCAATTCCACATAGGTGTCATTATGGCTTTCATGGAGGATATTTTGTTTTTTGGGGGTTCAATGCCCTTATACATTGATAGAATGGAATATAAAATCTATCCTCTACTTCTTTCTTGGGGAAATGAACTATTTGTGAAGACATAAATATAAAGATGATAAATTTGTGTATAGAAAGATTGCATTCTAGGAAGGGTTTCATCCTCCTAGTGTAGTTTATCTCTTGATTATAAATTTATATCCCTAGTACCTATGTTATTGAATCATGGGTGGTGATCCATCAAAGGTTTGGGAATTGGGTGTTTCATTATTTCCTAGAGAAAGGGTACAAAATACAATGATGTAATGTTGAGGATGTAAAATACACATGAATAGGATGGTTATGGGAATTTTAAATAATGGACAAGGAATATCTAATTAAACAGGGGAGAAAGTAAACTGGTGGGTTTAGGTCGATCGAGCCTCTACTTTTCCATGAGTACATGATGATACCTCCTGCTTAAAGGGGGTCTTCCTAAGATCAGATGATTAGTTCAGTAGAGAAAATCCCTGTTACAAGTTTGTTATAGGGAGGTTGCATTATCTCTTACATTAAAGGAATTAAGATGGTTTGTGAAATCTGTAATATTTATAAAGGGATTGAGTACCCTAAAAGTTGTGTTACCATCTATAGAAGATATTCTTATGGGGATGATATGCTGAAAAAACATTTCACTAACTTTTTCATCGACCAAGGTATTCACTGATCATGTCATGGTTTTTATTTGGTCCAAAAAGTGGACCCTTTGAGCTTTAGGCTTTAATATATTATGTTCAAAAAAATTCCTCAACATTGAAAAAGAAGTGTTTAGAGAGAGGAGACTTTATTTTTTCTCTAGTCTCCATTTTCATATTTTCTACCTGAAAAGTTTTGTGTCTCTTTTACTAGTAGATTAAGGTCATGCAATTTTGACCATTATAGGATAGATATTAATTTTATACTTCTTTAACCAAGTTTCACATAGTTTAAGGACATGAATCACATGTGTCTATTATGGGATATGTTACTCAATAGGATAATTAGGTTACCCACTGTCCAGAGAACTCCAACATCCTTCTAAGTGGGAGATGGAAATGCTGTAAATCATAGAATGAGTTTCTAAAGTCATGACTATGATATATGACATTCATATAGGAATAGTTATATACCACACTAAGGTGTTCGGTTCTTCCTTTTTGATTTCATGCTCACATGGATTGGAAAGCCCTTAATATTGGGCCACGATCTTCCAGGTTAGTGGGTCTCAAAAACTTCTCTATCAATAGCATTGCTGAAACGAGATATTATTTTTCTTTTCCAAGGGATATGAAAGTATTTCAAAAACATGAGGTACTCAAGAAATTATGTGTGGAATATGGATTAAATTACCCATGAAATAAGGAATAAGTAACTCATACTCTAGTTGAACAAGGTAAGCCTCTTTTGGTACATTGATATTGAAAGATAATGGGTGATGGTCAATAGATTTTATTGTCAGGTAGTGGGAATGTTTTTCAGGAAGGATAATGATGTGTAGTATAAGCATTTGATGTGATATTTTACTATCATGTGACCAATACCTTTTATTTGCAGTCTGATTTCATGTGATATGGATGTACTTATGTGATGTTTATTATATGGTGGTAATGGAATATTTTCATATAGTTTATCTTAATGCAGTAATAAAATATTCTCATTTTGTATAAATTCATTTGTTTAGAAAATATTTCCATGAAGTTTAATATCACATGGTAAGGATGAATTTTTATAATTTTTAACATCATGTGATATGGTTTTACTTCCATGCATTTCATTTCATGTGGTGAGGGCATGAGAACAAACATGAACATATAGAAATTTTGTAACTAGGCTCATGGATGGAAGTCTAGGAGTCCTCACATATATCATGATAATGAGAATCAAACCACACATAGTTCTGAAGGGTCATGATGTTAAAAATCATGCAATGAGGATGTGGATCCCCTGAGGTGAAATGGTCGTACTGTAGCTAATCCCATGAATGGAATTATGGATGTCACTATTTATTCCATAGTGATGGAACCATGCTACATGTATTTCATAATGAAGTTACATGCATAGGCCTGAATCATATTCAAATATGGGACTATTATTATATTTATTTGTTACAACTAGGCCAGGTTTTGGAAATTAAATTGTCTCTATGTATCCTATGAGGATAAGAATCAAGTCAAACATAATTATTCATTAGGAAATACTCTACATAGGTTCAGACCATACATAAAGGTGTGAATTGTTTCCATTAATTGTTATAGTTGGTGCTATGATTGAATACACATGTATTGCTGCATATAATGTGATGATATTAATCAATCCACATGTAGTTCCTATGGTATTGTTTAGTTTAACATCATGTGGAAAGGATAATTATTGACTGACATGAAAAAAGTGGTGATGTTGCGGATAGGTCTATTGGTAGAAGTATAAAAATTTCAACATATCTCTTTAATTTGAGAATCAATCCACACATAGTTCTTGAAGAAATGTGTAGTTTAAGGTCATGTAGAAAAAAAGTGGGCTCTGTGACATGAAGATATATAGAGTTTATAGAGGTGTGGTAGACGATAGACACCAATTATAGTGGTTTTATTAGGCAAGGTTCGTAGGAGTTTGCAGTTTCATGTCATGAAACGGGAATTAACTGTATAGTTTAACAACATTTAGTGAGGACTAATGGTATGCCTTTTATATTTTATCATTCAAGACTGAGATGGGTCTGTTGAATCATTTAATTCCTTTTTGTGTGTGGAATACCTTACTGATGCTCATAATCCCATGTGAGCAATGATTACAATGAGAAAAAATTAATGATAAGGGAACCTCTCACCTTGAAGAGGAATTTAAGAGAAGGAAAAGGGAATTTTGTATCATGTGGTGGTTGGAACAAGATATTTGATCAATGAATCCCTACATATCCCATTAGAAATGTGAACCAAGAAAAATATAATAACTCATGTAATTTAATTTCATGTGGTAAGGATGCAATGAATTGACTTGAAAATTGATGGGTATTATAGATCCATATAGTTTTATGATAAGAATGATATAGATCACCAGATGTGATAGAAAAGGGATGTTGTGGATTTGTGTTGTTTTATGTCATACGGTAAGGATATATTACTTATAGTTTGATTGTCCCGTTTTAAGGACATTGAGTCAACCAACATGAAAGAAAAGTAATATTATGGATGGGCCCATTAATAGAGTCCATGGTGTCACTACATATCATGTGATATAATGAGTCAAGCCATACATATTTCTTAAGGAATCATTCATTTTTATTCCATTTCGCTAGTAAAAACTCTATATAGTTTATCGCCATGTGGTTAGCCTAAATTTTTACAGTTTGAAGTCATGTAACCCAGATGAATGAAGGAGAATAAAATAATGTGGATGGATATTTGAATACAACCATGGAAGGTATTTCTTAAGCATTCTCACATTAGTGGGTGGTATGACACATTCCCCATCCATGGTGGCCAATGAGTAGGCTCCATTATGATAAACCTTATGTATCACATAAGGCCGTTCCCACATCGGTTCCATTTTTTTGGGATTCTTTCCCAATATCATTGGGGTTCTCAGAGACTTCAATAAATCCCCTTGGATGAATGAATGAAGGAGAAATTTTTTATTAATGGAATGTGCTATCTGAATTTGAAGGACTTCTTGGTGCGTATTTTTCATAATCAGTTCTTTTCTAGTCATTCTAATTCATCTATATGTTTTTGTGATTGATCATCATCTGAGATCTATAATAAAACAGATATTTGAAGTGAAGTAATATGGACCTATATTTGTAACACTACCTCAGTCCCAGACAGTAATGAGTATGGTGTTTACTATATGGAAGTATGAGTGGTGGTTTAGTAGGCCTATAAACAATGAAGGGGTTTTTTGAGACAAGAATTATTGTGATTGTTCTCTATGTTTTAGAGAATATTTGATAGGGTCTTATTAAAGGCCGATATCTGTATATTTTTTGTCTCATGATAGTGAGATGAGAGATTAGACTCGATATTATACTCCTGTTATAGCTTCATCAACTCTACACCACATAATTTTGTGTTATTGTCTATCAATATTGTGTGAGGGACTCTGATCCATGTGATCATATGTGTATTTATGATGTTAATGATATTATTCTTCTTGAATACCTTGAGGGGAATTTTGTCATACCATTTTGAAAATAAGTCAGCATTAGTAGGGGTATAATTGTATTTCATTGCTATAGTTGGGGGATATTTTCCCTCATCTTCCATCCCCCCAAATGGAAAATGGCCAGGATTATTTATCTGTATGTATAAATTTGAGGGTATGATGGATGAAGTCTTCATTTATCTGTCACACATGAAATTTCATGTTGAATTACACATATTAATGTATCATGGTTTTCTTGTAATATTCTATCTTCCTAATTTGGTAGGATCCTAGTCCCAGATTAATGGGTACCAAAAGAGTCTTCATGGACTTTATCCAAGATGGAGAGAATCTCCCATTATTCTATGTATCTGAGGTTGATTCCATAAATGCATTATTTTTAGATGGATTCCAACTCATTTGGACCATCATTAAGAGAGGAGTTTGTTTCCTGAGGAGATATGTTCCCTTAAGGGATGATTTTTCATTAGAATCACATTTTGGAGATAGCCAATTATGGGATACATCCATCTAGGGTTGGTCAAAGTCCTATCATGCATTGGGGAGGTGGTAAACAGATTGATTTCTTCCATATTGTATATGATGATGGATGAGACCAATGTTAAATGGGTGGTGTGGATGATTGCTTCCTCCTGATTAGGGTTTGTATGGATGGAGACCACATTATCCAATGCATCAATGTGAGGATTCTGTCATCAGGTAACATGATGCAATGTAGGATCAAAAGGGAACTCTGCCATCAATCCACTAATATAGCTAGTAAGGGGGAAGGTTCTTCCTTTTTATAGAAAATTCATAATTTTATCAGATTAATAAACAATTCTACATCTGCTTTGATATTTAGGTTGGCTATGTGTAGCTGTATGGATAGATTAAATCCATTGATGAGGGCATGATATTTGACATCGTTATTTATGTAGCCTTCGAATAGTGATAAATAGTACGGAAAATAAATTTATCTAGAGAGAAAAATAAAATCTCCAGAACTACCCAAATGAGCATTGGATTTTCCATCTATATATCTACCAGTCTCCAGGAGGCTCCGTCAAACTACATATCCCATGTCCATGGAGTGTCAATAGCATAGAATCCCTCTTTATCTTGTATCTCAGTGTCTTTCTGCGTATTTTTTGGGGTAAGATATGATGTGAGGTAATCAAGAAGGGCATGTTCATTCAATAGATTATTTTATTTGAACTAAATGTCATATTTCATCTAAATAAATTCTTATTGTGCCAATTATATATTAAACATAGGTTGTACAATGATTTTCTTGAGCTGATCAATAAAAGAGACCAGATGGACATTGTGGTTCTGGCATCTTCTGAATGACATAGTGGATGCTATTATCACATCAAAAATAATATTTCAATTTGAGGAGGGTTCCCAGTGAGAGATTCATGGTGGACACATATAAGATGAGTGGCCTTCATTTTACCAAAGTTATCAAACTAGTTGGTTCATCATGTACTAGCGGAGACTTTCGAATGATTTTTTTCATCAGAGGGGTGCATATTTTTAGCTTCCAATTTGAAGCCTCAATTCCCATTGGGTAGAATGAGATGGTTTGTATCCACATCTAGTATAATTATAGGATTTTATTTAGTTCTTGGTGAATACATATCGAAACTATATTATAAATGTAATTTACATCACTTTCCCTTATAGGGGCATGATAAAATTAATCAGAGTAGGTTGCAGGTCTTCTTCTATTCCATGATTTAATTTTCTGATCTCTTCAATGGGGGTGGAGATATGTTCATCAAATACTATAGCGGAAATAATGAGATTATCCTCAACTTCCCCCAATTCTGATTCCACAGAGGCATTTTTAGGGGAAGCTATGAATCTAGGGTCTTCTTCTTCACTATTAGGGTGAGGGAGGATATTAGAAGATACATCATCATCCCTTTCCCTATGAGTCGCCAAAGATAGTTTTTGGAGCTGATTGATGACTACACTACCATAGAGGAAATTATGGGATCTGGCCTCTAGGATTAGAGCTTCTATGTTTACCATACTTATGGGGTGCACATATTATCTTTGGAGCATATTCCAGGGGTTTGTAGGGGCAGCCCCCTAGGACATTAGGTGATTCAATATTTATATCATAATACACCATTAGTTTCTTAAACCCCTTATTACAGAAATATAACTCTATATATGTGATGTTATAGGTCTCAAATGGGTAGATGTATAATTTCCATATATCGACCTTCCCATCTTATGCTGACTATGTTTCCCAGAGACTGAGATGTCCCACAGTTTATAATCTTATGATCAGAACGGCTTCCATGTATTTTACCATCATGAAGTAAGGACGTGAATATGGGTGGATGAACCATGATATAGAATCCATGAATCCCTATATATTTCATTAGGATGATATTCATGCCATATGATTTTTTATGAAACCTTGTGCAGTTTAATTTCCTATGGAAGGGACATGGGCCTTGTAGCTTAATGCAATGCGGTAAGGACATGAATAATGGTGGTTGGGCCAAGATATAGAATCCTTCCATCCCTAATAATATCATTAGGATGATAATAAATCCATATTTATTTTTAGAATAAATTTATAGTAGGAGACCAACACCATCAATGGTGGTCCCCTTAGGCGAGGTCTATAGGAACGTATAGTTTTACGTCTTGTAAGGGACATCAACTATGCATTTTTACATCATGCATAATGGAGTCAAGGTATTAATTTAATCTTCATGTATTCAGGACCATAATGGTCTTATCACAAACCTCTATTCCTTTTTTGTGTTGTGAATCCCATACATAGACTCCTATGGCCATTTGAGTTATTCTCTGTGTGATAAATAAAGAAGGACAAGGGTTAAATTCACCATGCATAGGAAATAAGGGATAATATAAGAGTTTTTTTTCATCTTTTGGTGGATGGATCAATATATAGGATTAATTAATCCATATGTATCTCTATAAAAATGAGAATCAAGTGATACATAGTTCTAAGAAGATATATGTAGTTTAATTTCATGCAAAAAGGACATGATCCATGTAGTTTAACTTCTTAAGATGAAGATATATGTCTGATAGTTAAATGTCTTGTATTTGGGAAATCATAAATAAATGTATTTAAGTAAGGATATTATCCATGATATTTAATATATTTTGGTATGAACTACCACCATGTAGTTTATCACATTATGTTAAAAGAAATATTAGTGCAGTTTAATGTCTTACGGTATGGATGATAGTGAATTGCCTATTAGAATGGTATCTCATCTAATAGATCTTTGATTGATATTAAGAATATTGTATGAGTTTCAATATCATTCAACTATATCATGATTATAGATACATGTTCCACCAACAAATGTTTGAAAACAATGTATATTTCTATTAAGTTCTTGAGACATCGATGGTAGGGAAATGGTTGTCATGGAAAATAAATTATGCCTCTATCTTCTTCCTCATAGTGGTAGATTCATCAAAACATTTTCCATGTTGCAATAAAATTTCATAAGGACATGATTTGGTGGAAAGGAATATGTTTTTTCAATATTTCATTGAATTGTGGGTGTTTCTCCCTAGATGGTAGGTGTTTCATACTCTACTATACAATCGCTAAAACTTATTCAGAGTGATTATAAAACTGGAGTAGGGATTTAGGTGTCATTAGTTCCAATATCCCTATGGCCATCTGCAGTTGAGGATAGTCTTTAAAGGAATATAAACCTTCAATCATGTTCCTGATATGTTGATGGTAGGGGAAATGATTTTCAACACCAACTAACAATGCCTCACACGGATTTATTATTACCAAGCACACTCTCGAACTATTCTCCATGTCATATTTGAAATATATAGTATCATTTTTGGCTTGGAAGGAATATACATTTGGATTTATTTCTTCATGATTTATGTGATCAGGATACTTCTCTCGCATGATTTATATGACACAGTTGGTGTGGTTGCATGGTTTCGTCTAGATTCATGGGTACAAAGTCTGGGTATTTATTAGTATGGGGTAGGTGTGGTAGCATTGGGGTTCCTGGATGTAATAGATGATTACCATTGATTAAAATTTCACAACACTCCAAAAGGGTTATTTCTGACTCTAGAGGACATATGGTTTCTAGAATATCCTCATTTAGGAGTTGGAAAATATTAAAATTCCCATATCCTATGGGTTGGGGTTTTGGGGAATAATATTTGGATTTCTCCTCATGATAGGATGGAAAATATGAATATTCGTCCAGCCCAATAGGCTGGTGTACTTCACTTCAATGCAATATTCCGTAGTCAGGTAGTAGTACATCATCTTAACGTATATATCTCAAAATTATTCCCAAAACTATATCCTAGATATCCCTATAATCTTATTGGAGTTGAAAAATTTGTTCTTCTGTAGAAATTTCCATTTCATCATCAAGGGGATAGCTAGCAGGATCTAGGAAAACACCCTTTCCTCTGGAGGTGGTAGGGTGAGTGGGTGATGATTTGAGTTTGGATGTAGACCACAGAGACCGAATACCCTATTTCTACTATCTATATGTTCCATTATTATTACACTCTTAAATACCAACATGGTCGATAGCACGATTTCTAAATGCCTGTTTGATACTGCTGATCATTTCTTCTCTTAATCTTGTAGAAAAAAGATGGGCCAAACTATTATAAAATAGATAATTGTATGAGGGTATGATAGTTTCTTTTAGTATTATACATAACTATGACTGATGAGGTGTATTTAGATCTAACTGATAAAATATAGATAGAGACACATGCTAGCTAGTGCTCTACCTTGATAGAGCATCCTATTTGGTGGGTCAGTACCCGATGTACCATTTTAGGGGTCGATTCCCATGATTCAGATGATAGAAGGGTAAAATATATTCAAAATGATCATACCTAGATAGATGGGTCATTACCTAGGATTCCATAGACACTCAGGCTAGCTTTGATGAAATCATAGGATCCTTGATAACAATGATCTAGGATTGAATTTGGGCCATAGTTAGGACACAATGTTGGACCTCATAAAGATTTGAACTAACAAGGATATAAACCCACTCTGATGTTTCATGGTGTGGATACACCTAGAGGGCTCTCTTTTTGGATTCCACAACATGGATATTTGTAGTAGGTACAACTTCATATGCATCTCCTTATGAAATCATGGTCACATGACAGTGAGGATGAATAAAACTGATAGGATCCCTCCTAGGAATATTTCGAGTGATTGATTTGATCAAATGATTTTCCTCGTCCACTTTATTATGGTAGGGAAGGTGTAAACTACTATAATCTAGGGGCATGCTCCCAATATTGTGGAAATTTTAAATAGGGGCCACGTCTTCTCCTATGGCATGTCCTCAGAGAGACATCTAGTGAGAAATAATCCTCCAAAGGACTTCATGGTCTAGTTCCAGAGATGGGATGGATAAATTTATGTGTTATTCCTAGCCCAAAACATTCACCACTCGATAATAGTAGTGGTGTATTTGTCACAATAGATGTTTAGGCCGCATGGGAAAAAACGCTTCTCCAAAAATCTCAGTATCTATTGGATCATTTGTGGTTGTCATTCCAATTGGAGGGAATATGAATGTCCTGATAAATAAACAAATAACCTTGTTAGTGTTTCATCATATATAATAGTGCATATTTGATCAAAAACATTAACAGTTAAAAGATAATGTTATAGTCCATTATTTTTACAAATGGTTCAGGATGCTTAAAAGAAACACGTAGTTTTCACTATTTTATTGTGAAATCAGAAAAAAATAAACTAGCCTGGTAAGAACTAGGAAATTTTTCATTTCAGAACTATGTAATGGGTGACACAATTAATGTATTTAATGCTGGGTTTACCATTTTTGTTTATTTGAGGTCATGAGGAGTGGATGGGATCCATCTGACAATTTTATTGAGGGTGATTTTTGTTGTGCACAATCATGAACATCGGGTTACCATTGTTTAACAGACTAGAATATCCCAATGGTTCTGTAGTCCATAACTGGGTATGGACTAAATTTCTAAAGTTATGTGATCTCTTGGATTTTAAGACCAATGACTCTTAGGGAATCACATTGGTCTAGAACATGGGAGCTCAAGATCATCACACCCTTTGGGGGGGATGATTTCATACATCAAAAAAATCTTATAGATTTAATATATGTTCACAAATAACCTCATAATACTGATACGGGATAGGTTACCCAAAACAATTGATCATGGGTTAATTATATTTGATGAGGAAAATTCTGGATAAATTTATTGAATCCATCTATATGTAGCTGAGGTTCTCTGCCGTTCTCCTATAATGGGTAGATGCTTATGTGATGAATCTATATAAATAATATTTTTACAATCTACCACCATGAATTGAGGTTGTTAATATTTTGAGGAGTGGATTGAACAATTATGAGTCGTCCTACATATCCTAGTTATTGAAGGAATAAAAATCCTCATAGTTCTTTAGACCCATGTAGTTAATGTAAAGATGAAAGGTATTATAGGGGTTCTCTGGGACACCAGGTGTTCATCATCAAGTCTTGGAGGGATTTCATAAATATCCAAATTGTGGAGAGAATCATAGTTGTCATAATTTATTTGTTTTAGGGTTATACATTAAGTTTTCCTTTATTACTATAGAGACTTATGATACATATGAAATGATTATTGTTGTTCCCTAAGACCATGTGATCTATGTTCAGTGTGATAAACAAGGGATGGAAAATAATCATTTAGATTGGCCATGATGTAGGGATTATGTGTTGGGACAACCCTAAGAGGATTTATTATGGAGATCGGTACTCAGGGAGATGTTTTATGTATCCTTGTTATGGTAGGAATAACAATTATCATAGTTCAGTTTATTTCTCAGCCCACTAATGGATTAAGTGGAGTAATGAACCCATATGAATGATTAGGTATTGACAGTCGAAGAAATATTCATAAGGGTTGCATCGAAATGGATGTATATTTGATCTTAGGACATAGGAAGGTGTCTTTTGTGTCCTAGTTATTGTAGTAATCAATATTCTCACTGTTTAATCATTCACTTTGTATTTTCCCCAATGTATATTCCCTTTTGTTGAGGATAATGTTCATACCATTAATTGAGGATTTACATAGGCCCTGGTCGGCGGAGACACGTGATGCGAATTATATTATTATTTAACCTCCCTATGATCACATGATATATCCTCGATGTGAGATACAAGGTATGGAAAATGATAATTATTATTTCATGGAAAGTTATGGACATATGTTTTGGGATATGCATTTGGAGTTATAACCATGAAGTGTAAGCCTAATTATCCTTAATATAGAAGGAACAATATTTTTTGTAGATCCTTTGGTTGGGGATTGAACTGTGAGTTTTCCCTAGTTATTGAGACATATCTTCTAATGTCACTGCTTGAGGTCTACACTCTGAGGTATCCCTTGTAACCTTCTTTCCTGCCTGACATGCATTGATTGTCTGCTAGTCTTAATATGTAGGAGAGTATCTAACTGGCATATAGGAAGACAACTAAATGATCTATTTTTCCTTTATAATATACGTCGTGTTACATGGGTTTCAAATTTTAAGGGTTTTCCATGATAAAATATGACTATATTGAGGACATCATAAGATCTAGGTGGTCTATCATGGATGGAATAGCATTTACTAGGTGCCTTGTCTAGATGTTGTCGAATAATCCATCAAAATTTCCAAGGTGTCATTTGTAAGAGTTTGATTGAAATTTTTGGAGGGATTCATGAGAGTTGATATGATAAGTCTCCGAGCAAGTCACATGATTTGGATAACATCCCTGGAGTGCATCGTGAGACTTGGAACCATTACATGACTAAGTTGATGTATGTGAAGGACATCACGAGGCATGGGAGATAGGCATAGAGGGCTTCGTGAGACAAATCTGTCATGTCTAGGGGGGACTGTGCGACATTCTATGATATGTATGAAATACATAGCATGACATGGGTGGAATACTAATTGAATTTCATGAGATCGGAGTGACATGTCTTGGTGATGTCATGTGTCTTGTACGGATCAAGAAAACCACATATGGGTGATCAGTCATGTGTTGATTAAGTCGTTTACCTTTAGTCTTTATTCAATCCCTTATCATGAGAATACCTTATATTTATTAACAATATATTTATTTTGAGTGGTCTGTGTTCTGGAAGATGTGTGGCATGTTCATCGCACATTTTTCGTGAGGTTCTTCACATGATATATGAATTATTATGTGAAGTTATTTATTCATGGAACATGATCACTCAAATTATTCTTCGTCATATTACATGACCAAATACTGTTTGGTTAGGATATCAACTACTTTGAGAAATATGATCTAGTATTTGTGTGTGTTCATGAACTAGGATGTGAAAAATCCAACATTCATCTGGAGAATCATATACTTATGGTCATGGTTAGTATCATTTAAATTTTCATTGTTGTGTGGGGAATTTATAGGCCTCACCAACTCAGTTGTTCACTGGTTAGTGTAGCGTATCTTTTTTGGAACCAGGATGGAGTCGGAAAAGGGGTCTACAACCACACATCGTTGCAATAAATTTTCAGTGATCGCTCTAAGGGTGTTGCATAATTTTAATAAATAATGAGTCACTCTAATCAATCCATACATTATTGGATTATTTTTGATTAATTTGGAATCATTTACTCGTAATGGCATGCCTGAGGACTTCATATTGTCATGTTGACATGTCCAAGGGCCTTCGTGAGATCAAAGTTCCAATTGAAATGCCTTCGTGAGATGCTTGATTCCTTCTTTGGGAAATTTGATGAGGTGTAGATGGATTTTTTGGGGTCCATACGTGATCAAGGTGGCTTGTTGATGATTCACATGGGACTACACTATGGACATCCTTACAATTTCAAAAGCATTTTATGACCGTGAGAGGATACCATCACCCCCTATTTTATTTCCATTTCTTATTTTATAATGTTTGAGGGTCATGTGCGATTTCATGATTAATGTTAAAGATTATTACTTGGCCATTTTGTGACGTGTCACATGACTAGAAAATGTACTATGGGAGTGTGAGAGAATTTTTTGGACAAATCTTTTCATTTTTCCTTAGTGTGAAAAATGGTAGGTTCATTTCTTTTCCTTGACATAATTGGGGATTTTTGCGAGGAGAAGATGATAAGACAAAAGACATTCACAATATGAGGCGAACATGTCCCTATAGTCTGGTAGTGTCTTATAGGATGCCAAGGGAATGTCACAAGTCTTTTACAACCATAAAATTTTCTCACTTCCTCCCCTTGTATTTTCATTTTTTCATATTACAATGGCACATGGGTCATGATAATTTTCTCAATTGTTTTGAAGGACAATCATCCATCCCTTCGATAATGAGTCTCATGATGTTCACAAAAAATATTTGCCTCCAAACTTTGGGTATTTTCTTCCTTACTATCAATGGATTATCTGGTTGGATATTCATATGATTGTTATTGAAAATATCATGGATTATGGGAGCTTATTCATCTATCACCGCATAGCCACTGGTTGTCTAAATTGCCTTCACAAGAGTAGGATAGCATGCTGAAAGTGGTCTTTTGGGATCTGTGGTGGGTTAAGCACTATTAATGAAGTCATCACATGACTGTATATTGGTCATGCCATCATGAGTATATTAAAGACTCATGCGATCTCTAGGTTTCACCCACCATCATCTCCATTTTCCATTGTGGGGAAAATGATTTCAAAAATCAATTTTTTTTATTGAAATCCAATTTGAGGGTATGTGGGAACCTATAGAACATCCTCCATCAACAAGTCCCACTAATAAAAAACACACATAATAGAGTTAAAATTTCAAAAAATAAAACATATCCATTCACCATGAATAGATATCCTATTTCAAATTTCAACATATATCATCATCACATAAAATCCTACAAATCATGAATGTCGACCAAGGAATAAATGCCACCAGAGAAACCTACCATTGAGGATCACATCATTTCAATCATCATGTCACTTAAAAATAATTATCACAAAAAACAAGTCATCCCATCACTGAGGTCACCCTAATTTAATCCTTGTCATTGTCCTCTCTCTAACATCCATCGCATGAACAATACATCATCATCACCATCACCACCTCCCAAAAAAAACTGTCATCAACAGCAAACCGAAACCACCAACATTGTCATCATTCAAACATTTTCGAGTGAGGATCATGAATCCTTGAATACTAATATCAACTCAAAAAAACCTACCAAACCTCTAGGGAACACCCCCTCTCCAAAATGACCTAGGGAGGAGTGATGGTACACGAAGCTAGGGAAGAGTAACATAAGAGAAGAGCCTTCATAGAGAGATAAGATCATCTCCAACAATGCCCAACCAGACTGATATCCCACTATCGCCTGAATACAGGCTCAGCTGCCTGGAACATCCCATCATAATGCACAACCTAACCCAAATCCTCTTAGAATATAACAGACCTAACTGACTAGGAAGAGAGTTATGGACTCAGAGGCGAGATTCAAGTACGAGTGGGAAAACCTCCAACATAAGCCATGACTGAGAAATCACCAACACACACATCAAAAAACTGTAACAAAAAACCATCACCAACAAAATATAGACCACCAATACTTCAAAAATCCCTAATAGAAAGAGATCTACATCTCATAACCACCATGAAATGATAAAAAATGAAAATACAATGAATCACTAATCAAACATGTAACAGAAACCCAAAACAAAAACAGTGATGAAACCATAATCACAAAAGGAATCAAACATGAGGGAATGAAACCCTAATATACATAACATGTTACTATATTTATTTATATTCATAGATATTGAAAAAAAATTAACTCTATGAAAATGGTGTTGAATCAAAATTTTCGTCCTATTATCATCATTTTTTATCATATCAATGACCTTTTTCAATCATATTATTTTTTTAATTTTTGTTCATTAACTTTCTCATTAACATGTTCTCTATCTCTCTCCCCTAGTATTTAGGTGTTAGTTTTCATTCCCATGTCCATGTTTAAATTTAACACTTAATTTCCCCTATATAGAAACATAGTAATGTGATTATTACAAATTACATTTCTACATCCCTTTATATCTTATTAAGAGGTTATTTTATTAAATCTTTTTCGATATGGGGTTTTCAAAAATAGTATTTTCAAATGTCAAACCCTTGATTACCAAGATCAAATCTGAATTGTAATCACAGAAAATTCTTATAGTAGTGAGAATTTAACACCATGAAATTATAAAAGAAAAACTATTAATTAAATAGATTACGTTACATTCAACATTTATTTTATGTTTAAATTCATGAAGCATTGAGTTTTTCTTTCATTATCTACAATAATTAAAGTCTTTGACGTATCGTGCTACACAGAATACCGATTATTACCGAATTATATTAATATTATTATTTAAAATTACAATTGCCTTCATGATATTAAATTGTAGGTTATAAATAGGAAATAAAATGGTATAAATATATTAGTGAATTCATTAGTTTTCATAAGTTATAAATTAATATAAAGTAAAATTAAATATTAAGAAAATGTTTTATAAAAAAATCTATTTTTCGGTGACAAAGGTGTTTTATGTTAAATAGTTATTATAATTAATAATAGTGTATGATGCTAATGAAACATATATATTAAATATTCAATAATGTTTTTATTAATACAATATATTTTATAGACATATTTTAGGAACAAATCCAAATTTTAAAACAAAAATTTATATTTTTCCGAAGGCAATTTTTTGTTTTTTTAATGGAGCACTTGTTATAAATATAAATTTTTATAATTTTTTAAATTTTATTTGACAATAAAAAATTCAATTTTGATATAGTAAGGTAAAACTTTTCCTAAGGTGATTTTTTATTTATTTTCTAAAAAGTTTCATTTTTTAATGATGAAAAAAATAGTGAATTTTAATTGAAAACTAACTTTTCAAATCAAAATTTATAATTATAATTTTTATTTTAAATTGGTTTTAAAGTAAAATTTTATAAGTTATACGTATATGAAAAAAATTATATAATTTAAATCATTTTTAGTGGAATTTAGATATAAAAACATAGTGATATTTTGAACAGTTTCACTTGAAAAATCTTCTTTTTTATTCCACTTACATGATTAATTTTTTAATTATTTTTTCATCTTCTGTGAATGTAATTTGTAAAAATTGAATTAATATTTTGAATTATAATTATTCATAATATATAAATGGTCAAACATAATTTTTTCCATAATTATTACTGAAATCATTTTAAATTTATCACTATGATTAAGAGAAAAGAAAGTTTAATAAGGGACAAAACTTTAAACATAAGGTGGAAAATGACAGAGAAACATGCCCAGAACCAATTTTATTGAAATAAATTTCACTTATCAACTAATATATATATATATATATATCCATTATTAGTGTCATTTTACAAGAAAAATTAGTGGAATAACTAAATTCCTTTTAAAAAATACAAATTGTGTCCTCTCCCCCACTTATAAAAATCTGTCCCTTATCTCCCTCTTTTCACACATTCAAAATAATTTTGTTAATTCCAATACATAACTAAATAAATCCCCAACTTGACTAACCTAATACTATATTCATTATTTTTTGATAAAAAAGCATGTATGGTTTTAGTGAAAACCTAATGAGGATACCCGAAGAATAGGCAAGGTTCTTCTTTTTTTATTTCATTTCATTCTCCACATCCTCAAATTATTATTATAAAATATTATATAATTACTTAATTTTATTAAATATACTTAATTTATTTTATTTTATTTTTATAATCTAAAACTCCACAAAAATCAATATAATGGTTTATTAAATCATCATTCGTAGGTACAGCAGACTACCACCTTACGTAACGATGTCATTCCTTATCCTATTTCCAAAATTTTAAGGTTTATAATCATGATGGAAATATCGTTAATATATGATATGTATGATATTTTTTCTGTTATTATTATTATTTCATTATTATATCACACATTCCATAATGATTTCTATTCTATGGTAATATGATAACGTCACTTGTTTATTTGGAGGACTACCGCCTCGTGTAGTGATGTGATCTGTTCCTAAGATACAAGGAATGTATTAAATATGGTATTAATAAACATATGGGATATTTATTACAAAATAATGATACTATAATGTCATTGTATTTATGTAAAATATATTATTATATCTTTTAATACGATAAGAAAATGGAACCAGTGTTTATGATTACGTATAGCCTACCATGTCCATGAATGATGCATTTTATTTCCAATCACAAAAAAATTAAGCAATAAAATAAATAAATAAATAATAAATATAGATATAATGTAAATATTGTTATCTATTATTGATATTATGAATTAATGATTCATATAAGAGGAACAAAAAAATAGAAAGTCAAAGAAACTCGAAAAAAATCAGTTATTACGCAAAATGATGAAAATAAGGAATGATTATTAATGAATGGGAAATAATATCTCATAAAAGGATTGTATATGATATCTCAAATATTAATATTGTTATAAAATATCCTGAGAAATATGTTGAAAACTGGTTATTTAATTATTATATAAGACTCATGTATGAATCTATTTTACCAAGACAACAAAACTATTTGTGATTTTTTAATGTGATTTCCATATTTATTATTCCAATGTAATATTTGTAGCCACGTGATCTTGGCTCTTAGGGTTGGGGTAGCTACATATATGGTGAATATACAAATTATTGGAAATATTATTCTAGGAATATATATATAATCATGGATTTATGTACCATTTCCTTTTTTATATTTCAAGATCATTTGATTAAGATAATAACAATTCCATATGGGGTTTTCTCTCTCAACCCCATTCATTGATTTATAAAATTTAATTTTGATCATTTTATAATATTTTTTGTTTCTCTAATATAATGGATTGATTATATTAAAAAATTATCATTATATCTAGGGAAATTTCAATATTATATTATGGATTATTTCTTGATGTATTTATATCTCATAAATTCATAATGTTGTAAAGATTAATTCTCTCCCACCATAAATTATACTTTTTAAAAATCCTATTTATTTATTTTCCAAAAAATCATTAGATATTCACATTCTTATTACCACATTCCAAAAATAATCTTTATTACTCCTCTTACAATATGGGTTTAAACAAAATTGTTTTAAATTATTAATTATTTTTCTATACATGATAACATATTATATCTTCCACTCCAAATTCCCCTAAAGAGAACATTTATATAATTTCAAAGGATTCAATATTTTCATATATTTATAAATAATGTAAAAAAAGTTTTTTCCTATAAAACTATTGAAATAAAAATTCATAACATACCTTTATCTTCATTTGTTGATAATTTCAAAAAATATTTATGAAAAAAATTACTTTTCTCCCATTTTCGTCATAACCACTAATATTTCAATCCCTTATGTAGTAATGTTTCATGATTAACCAAATAAATTATCTTTATAAATAAACCTTTTGGGTGATATAATATTTTGGTATCAGCAATTCTAACTATCCCTATCATTTTATGAGACACAATTTCAAAATGATATAAAACAATTATTTCATTCAATGGGGTCATTACGATACAATGAATAATTAAATTATTTTGTCACACATTAGCATTGATGATTATTATAGGATATCTGGGTCCTATATTTCTCTCCAAATAATTGTTTAATGATTTATAAAATGATATAAAAAGTGTTTCCATGTAGTATCCAAATACCAACATGGTACGACTATTGGTATCCCAAGTCCGAGAGGGAATATGGGTATGTAGAAATAGTCCAAGTTTGTACACAAGATATTAGACCAAGACCAACATGTTACATCGGTTTTTATCCAAATACAAAAAATTTATAGGAATAAACATATAAATCTTTTCCCATTAGGTTTTTATTCAAAATACTTATTCCAAGAATACATTTATATGTTTTAAAACTATGTTATAATCTCTGGATTATATTTATTATTTAATGTTATCCATATTATTCCATTGTATATGTATGATAATTATATTTTCAAAATAAATAAATCATTATTAATATATAAATATTAATATTCTAATTTTCTTCCATGCTTTCCCCTATTCATCTAAGCTTTCATATTAACGACATGTTAAATATTTTTCACCTACCTAGTGTTTGAGATTACCCAAATCATACTTTCAACATTGTCAATGTTATATGGATGCATATGAATAAGAAGATATCTGAAAGTTGATGTAGTATGGAATGATTTAAAAATAATTTTTATGTTTTATGTTGACCTTACGTAAATTCATAAAAAATGATCATCACTACTCCCTAGGTTTGGAACTCCTAGGTTATTTTAGTTCGTGATTCAGATGCTATATAGGAACAATTATGATATATTCATATGAATTTTTTTGATGGGATATATAATAATCAAGGTTAGAGAACCTTATACAAATGCAACCATGTATAAAATATATAAAAAATTGTCTCATGGGTGTCCATGTGATTAGGAAAATGGAATAAATAATGTTAAACAAGAAACATTTCAAAAATAATCTGTTTAGAAGTTAGGGGAATTTTATAATCGAACTGGGAGATGATTTATATTTGGTAATGTTGGTCATCAAGTAGGAAAGATTTAAAGAAAAATAATGGGTTTTGTTTATAAGATTGAAGGAAAATGTTGTTCTATGCAAGGAACACATATTAATTAAATTATTCAAATATAGATACTTGGGGAATTATAGAAATAAATTTCAAAACCTAAGTGATTATAATGATAATAGATATCAGAAAAATCCTAGTAAAATGGAATAAAAAAGAGTTTTCATTATGACTAACATAGAAGAGGATATTAACAATTATGATATTTTTATTCTCAAATACTTTTATATGATTGTCTTATTAGATTTAAATTATAGCCACACTAGTGTAACTAGAAAGCATATTATGGGATTGAAAAGAAAAATTAAATTATTCAATAATGAATTACAAGAGAAATATTCTACTTTTATTATTATTATAATCCTAATTTAGGTTTTTTCAGATTTTCTTGTACATTCTATAAATTAATGTGAGGTTATTTTGGGAATGGATTTACAACCTCAATATATTATCAACATTAATTATAATAAAAGAATCAAAATAAATCTTCCAAATCAACCAATGTTTAACTATCACTGAAATGTTGACTCTAAACTCCTACGATCAAATTAAATCCACTATTTGCATCATTATACCTAATTGGTAGGGGTATTAAGATAAAATTATTTGAGATATAATTGAGTGTTTTTTATATATTCATTATAATGGAGAATATTAGTTTCTTTGAAGTTATTAAGATAGTAAGGTTGATATTCCATTATAGAAAATATCATGGATCATCAATATTTTATTGGTACCGTTACAAAAATTATTATTTAACAATAATTAAAATTTTGACGATGTAATTTATATAGAAGGATGAGATAAATAATCACTTATATTTTAGTATCAGTTTGAAATTTAATAAATTTTACTTCAAATAATTTTCTATGTAAAGAAATCCAATCTAAAACAAATTGTGATACATTTTTTTGAGATAAAAATTATATATTGTAAAATAAAAAATAAAACATTTTATGATTGAAATATGGAACATAATTATAACAATAACATGGTGAATAAAGTAATCGGTAAAAAAATGTACATTGACCATAAAACCATTACCCTCATGTTTTTAAGTGAATCTCATGACCATTATTGTAATAGTGTATACAAGGAATATAATTTGAAATATAATAGATATGTGGAATCATAAGAAAATAGGATAAATTATTATAGTTTATATATATAAATAAAATATGAAATTTATTAATATTCTTCATAGAAGTATGGTCATTGGATGTATTCTCATTGGTTAGGAATTTATTGAATTGGTATATTTTATCTGTTTAAACTGTTGTAAAAAATTTAAAATGACATTATAATATAATTAAAGAAAAATATAATATTCAGTTATAACATTTTCATATAAACATAAATTTTTATTTATTGCATATTATTATAGTAATGATTTATTATGAATATATTAGTATATTTATTGAAATAAATTAAAGATTTTAATACCAATGTATTGATAAAATTTAACTTCTTATTATTAAACTAGTAACCAATCTTATATAGTTAAGATTATAACAAATTAGTGAAACAATATCGCTTTTTAAATGAATTGTACTTTTTCTATGTGTTCTCTATTTTTAAAATAATTGATCACTATTTGATAATGATAAAAATATTAATAAGATATATTTTAAAAAATTAATTTTCATTTGAATATTATCAATTTCCAGGGAAGTTGAATGAATTATTTTTATGTTTTAAAATACATTTTGTTCAAAAAATAGTTTTCAAGTGTTATGTGCACTTATATGAAAAAAATTATCAAATTTAGAAATAGTGTGTTATAGATTCATTTTCATATGATTAATATTATATTAAAAAAATCACTGAATTAATATTCATTTTTAATATAAAAATAATTTATCGATGTAGAAAATACTTACCAAGGAAAAATATTTATTTTTTAAAGAATTTTTTTTACATTTTTTATTATTTTTTTAAAATAAATTAAATAAATACCATTAAAAAATTATATATAATATTATTTCTAAAAATATGCTGTAATATATTACGCCCTCTTTCATATATAAATTTATAGGAAAAATGAATAAAAATACATAATGCATTAAATTTTTTCTTCTAGAAAACTATTTTTTCAATATAATAGATTTAAATTAAAATATTTATTAACTCAAATGTAGAAATTAAATAATATAAAATCAATAAAAAATTTATAGTCTCAAAATCAAAAAAATTTATGGGTATTTATCTTATTATTTTAGAATTAAAACAAATACTTTGTTAAATATTTATTCAAGGTTATATGAGTAATAAAAGTGTACCTTAAAGTGGGTCAAATTTTATTAATTGTACATGAAATGTAGAACATATATTTACCAATAATTAGTTTTAAATTTTATACAAACATCTCTTAAAGAACCTTTCTTAGCTAAATCCCTTGTTTTTTCAACTTTATCCCTCATCTAATAGTCATGTCCATCTAAAAGACCCCATAATCACTTATAAACAGAGCTTGTTCAACCCCCTTTGGGATACACATACCCAATGAATGTAAAATGAATCTTAGAAAAAAATTATATTTGAATCATATTAAACATTTTTTATCCCTTGGTTATAATAATGAGTTCGAATCCTTCTATTCTTGAGAGGTACATCAAGAAAATACTCAAACACTCAACTTGAGTATTTTCCAATCCTGAACTTTTTGATTTTTATTTTTCATCATCCACTCTCCACTAAAGCTATTTTAACCATTGAAATATTATAATATAAGTATAATTAGTAATTTTAAATGGTTTTTTATTAATGTAACAACCATTTTCTATATTCCTTCTATCTATTTGATGAATGAAATAGTCGCTCACGTTACATGTGGAATACCTCCCCAAAGAATAATGTATTTCCATTTTCACAGCTACCTTTCTTAAAATGTTCTAAAAATTTGTTTAATTAAAAAGTATAATATCAATTAAATGTGTATGATTTCTAAAATATATATTATGAATAATATAAATAAAATTAATAACATGTGATTATTGCAAACATAACCACCTAAAATGAGCATACCAAGAGGAATAACTATCATTCCATTATATGTAATAGATTCTAACAAATTACTGTCTTATTATTACTATTAATTATTATGATGTTCCAAATTAATTAAAATTTTATTATTTTATTAATATTAATTAATAATAATATTTTAACCAAATAACTTTATAATCATACGTATGTGTCAATTGTTGCATGTTATTGTTTGAGTCGGTTTAACCACCGACATGAATGATGAAAAAATTTCCCTCATTGTTGTCTTTGGAAAAGAAATTAATGGTAATATTAGATATTAATGAGTAAGTTATTATTATTTTTAGTTCATTAATTGAATAATTAATATCCAAACACATTATAAATATAATACCTTTCATTTATTAAAATTTTAGAAACAAGCTCATTTTTTACTTCATCTTCACAAATCATAACAAAAGTTGTAATAGAATGAAATTTTAATATTATTTATCATTATGGAAAATGTATTCTAACATCATATATAATATATGAATAATGAAATTAAATCATATAATGATAATAAATAATATATTATAAATAATGTGTAAACCAAACATAGACACTAATATCTAGTAATATTTGAAAATGATAACTAATAAATGATGTTTTATTAATGATTGTATATAATGTTTATAAAAGGTAAAATTTATGGTTTTGGTTATGAAATATGTTATTAGTGTGATTATTTTAATTATATATTAGTTTAAATTTCTATCATGGATGTTGAAAATTAATGTAAGTGTTTTTCATATAAAAATATACTATTTTTGGATAAGATTCATATTATACACCATTGTAATTTTGTATGGTTTATAAACTGAATATTTTACATATTATATCATGAATATATGTATATAAAATTTTTTAATTTCGAATTTCAAGTCAACTATTTTTGGATAATTCAATTAAAATGTTACCACAACTATAAGAGTTTTTTTCTCAACTCCCTTTCAGAAATTCCTATGTCTTATTGTTAAACATCATTCATCAATTTTTGGTCAATTCCATATCATATTTTATTATTTTTTACATTATATCTATCATTTTGCGAAATTAAAGTTTTCATTAAATGCATCTTCTGTGATTAATTTATACCACATAAAATAATAACAATATCATAAATAATTCTCAGCTGCAATGAAGATAATTTTTATTAAAAAATCATATTATATAATACCACATGTGATTTATTTTATTATTTTAAAATTTAAATTTTTATTAAATAGTAATATATTCATATTATTAATTAAAATATTTGAAATCATGATTTTTATTGTTTTTATAATGTGGGATACAATAATGTGATTTATAAAACAAATGGTTATTCCTTCCATGGTTTTATGTCTTATATTCCACTCCACATTTCCATTAGATATCTTTTATGTATTTTTCATAGACAAATTGTGGATATTTCATTCACAATATAATTTTAAGGGATTTTAAATTCTATATTATCAGAAAAAAGTATTTTGAAACTAACAGGTAAATTCATTTTCTTTGATAATGTTAAATATGTTTTATGAAAATAAATTTTATTATTTCACAATTGTAATTATATTTACCTATAATACAATTATATCCACTAGATTAATGTTTCATTAATGAAGCCCCAAATTTCCTTACTATTTTTTTGTTTCAATTGAATTAATTCCTAAAGTTATATATTATGTTAACATATAGAAATGTTTTAAAACTCATTTATCATTAAATGGGTTATTTAATATTTTATGGATGATTGATTTTATCTTGAACATTTATATATATAAATTAATTATTTGATAGTATGGCTCCTATATATACCATTAATGTGTTACTTAAAATTTTATATCTCAGATTATCTAATGTATTCATGTCTTGTAGCCCATACCCAAGAGGATATGTGAGTTTTTAGACAATCCCCAAGATGGTGAACATGCCTTTTTCCTAATCCTAAAAGGGTACATGGGTTTTTATCTAAAGAACAATAGGTTACATGAGTTCTTAACAAAAGGATAATATGTGATAGGAATATGGTAGTGATTCCTACTCCACTAGGTTGTGATTTTAAATAATTATTCTAATGAAATATATATATATTATATGATTAAATTATACTTCATTGATCATGATTAATGTATCATGTTTATAAAAAAATATTCCATTGTATTTTTTTATCATTTAATGTGAGAGTTCTTATATCATACTTTTTTATATAGGTCTTATTATTCTCTATTTCTCATATTTTATCTTCTATTCTTCTGATTTTTCTTTTTATTTAAGTATTGGTATATTTTTCCTTAATAAGACTTTTATTTCACTAATTTATAATATATTCCATTCCCCAATTAATCACGATGAGTATAACCAAGAATATCTCTATAAGGAAATCAAATTTGAGGTGATTATTATGAAATTTTCACAAAAATATATTTATAGAGTTAATCTCTAGTGATACCAATCCATTATGTTAATGGAATATATGATTATTTAAATAATTAATGCTTAAATTACTATAATATATTCTGGTTTTTCTTGAGTCATATTAGTTTCCTTCAAATACATTTTTATTCAATTTTAAACATTAAATATGGTATGGCGGTGTAAAGACCTGGAAATTCCGTGGAAACTTTTTTCAACAGAATATTCTGGTCTTTACATATGCTTCCAAATACAATTTTCCTAATAAGTTAAATTAATTACTATTAGTGAATGATATTAATTGTATTTATAAAATATATATTACATGAAATATTTTTTGAATTCATCTATTATATTTTATATGTATAAGATAAGAACAAATCCTATTTTATGCATAAAAGCCATATTTTTCTAGTAGATGTTTTGTTGACTTTTAATGGTGTGACTATTTTAAATAAATTTTTATCATTTATAAATTTTATATGAAGAAATATAATTTATTTTCGGATGAGTAATTAAAAACTTATCTTAGGTTTAATTTTTGATATTTTTCATAGAATTTTTTTTTGATGAATACAGAAAAGTACAAAATTTTAATTGAAAACTGATTTCTATTCTAAAAAAATGTTGTTAAATTATATTTTTATTTGTTTTTAAAGTATAAATAGATAAATTAAACATAAATTAATACAATTTAGTTCATTGTATTAAATTTTACATTTAAATTGGATATATAAACATTTCAAACTTTTAAACATTTTAACTTTAAAACCCCACTTTTTCTTTCCAACTGCAAGATTAGTTTTAAATTAATTTATATAAATTTTGTGAGTTGAATGTGAAAAAATAGATTAAATATTTGAGATAATAGTGTTTCATAATTTCTAATAAGATAAATATTTTTTATCAAAAAAATAATTGAAAAAAAATTAAATTAATGAAATAAATTATGGTTAAAACATGTTTACTTAGTGGTTAAACATTAATCAAAGGTGGCCAAATGACCTAAAGACTTATAAAAATCTATTTTATGGAAATATTTATAGCTTATCCTTAAGTAGGTCTAATTGGACTCAATATTGTAGGGATATTATGTAAGGGATATCTCCCAATTGGGTTTACCTTTTTATATTTAAAAGAATGCCACTCCCCCTACACAATAAAAATTCACTCACCCCCTCACTACATCACACCTATAAATCCAACTATATTGTACAACACATTACAAAATAATCTCCCAGCATCCCTAGACTAATCCTTTAATAATCACTTTGGGAAGATAGAGTACCAATGAAGGATTCTATTATATACCAAAAGGAGTTACTTGACGAAAATGCAACATTCTTCAACAAGCTCTTTATTTTTATTTCTTTATACACATAGTAAACCATTAATATATATAGTTTTCCTAATGATCTTAGTATAATTAATATAATTATATATTTTTTTATTTTGGGTATCACCTATACCTGCACAAACATCCATCAAATGAGATATGAAATCATCATTGAGGCATATTGTATTATTATAAATGAAATTTCATTTGAATGGTGTTCATATTTCCACTTAACATGTAAAACAATGAATAATTAACACATACTATTACATTATGTTTAAATTTGAATAATTTAATTTGAGAGGATTTTAATAAACAATTACCAAGTGGTAATGAATTTCATGACCTAATTATTTTCATTGGGTTATATTACTTCCTCAATGCCATTAATATTATAGGATGTGATTATAATGACTCTTGAATATCTATTTATGTATTTAAACTTTTTATGTTGTTTTTTATTTAATTGAGATAATCTATTTATTTTTTAATTTTCAATTCAACGTTACAGTCATTTTAATAGTGTATTTGAAAATATCATTATATTTGAGATTATTAATTACTGAATTTAAATTAAAACAATTATATGAAAAATGATCAATAAAACCTTAAATTTCATTCTCCTCTAGTTAGTTATAATATTTTTAATTAAAATTAGCATTTTTTCACTATTTGGTACACAAAATGGTTTAGGTAATATTTTTAAAGAAAACCATACTTCATTTCTTATTTTAGGGGGAATTTTATTATCTCTCAAAACCATGTTTTATGAAAAAATGTTAAAAATTATTTTGAACCGATTAAAATTATTTATAAAAAAAATACACCCTTCTTTTCTTATATTTTTTTTCAATTTAATCATTTTTTTCATTATAGAAAGGTACTTTTTTATCATTTTATATTCCAAAAAAAATATTTTTATTACATTGTATGAATTTACCATCCATCATTTATTTTAATATTCTGAGGCAGATTTATGATGTTATTTTTAAATAAAATGTTTTTAAAAAGTTATTTTGAAAGAAATAAATTTTCAGAATAAAATCAAAATGATATAGTTATTTTCCTCAAAATTATTTTTTAGGATCTTTTTTATTCCATTAACGACAACAACCCTTATCCTTATTCTAATGATTATATCATATTGATATCATCCTTATTTATACTCTGGATGGATTATGATTATTTTAGAAAAGAATAGTATTGGAATTCACTTATTTTAATCATTTTTTATTCATTAACTCCCCCATTAGTTGTTCACTTTCTAGTGACCATTTAACGTTAAATTTCCCCTCAATAACATATCATTTTTCATGGATATGTTTATTTCATAAACTCTATATCTTTTTTACATACAATTATTACATTGAAATTATTATGTTTGAGTGGGGAAATATCTATAAATTTATATCCTTTACTCAATATGTATATTTGATAATGAAGATTATTTATTAATGAAATTGAATATTCTATATATGAGAAATTATTTAGATATTAAATACATGGGTTAGTGACTGGTTAATTCAAGCCCCTGGATGCGTAGGTAGTGTAATGATACAAATTAGTTGGTTAGCTTCAACTAAGGGGTTTTTACATAGTATGTTTTAAATTTTATTGATGATAGATCTTAACAATATATGTATCATGTTCCTAGGAAACATAACATCTGGTAATTAAGAATTTCCTTCATTTTGATTCAGTTATTATTATCCATGATATTTTTATTATTCCAAAATTTATTGATGAATTTAATTCTCAGTTTGTTTATTTAATGGTATGATTTTAAATTATTTATCATGACTTGTTGATTATGAATTATCCTAATATTCCAATTTATTGTGTTATCAGGTATACAACTTATAATATTTAAAATTATTACTGATTTTTTAATCATTCCACTATAATTAAACCTTACTCAGCATTTTATCTCTCCCTTATTTATTTTATTTTCCTATGATTCCATAAAGTCTTCAAAGAAAGTACTGAAATGATATAATTGATGGAATGAAATCATTATTATCGAAAAACTTATGTTTTTATTTCTATATTCATGTATAAAACAAGACTCATTTAAGTATCTAGTTTACTAAGAATACTAGAATGTTTATTAATTTGGACCTAATTTCATTATATCATATTTGAATGTAATGGTAGCACGTCACTGGATTTGGGCTTACTATGGTTGGGTCAAAACATTATCAGGGGAATAAGAATGTGTGATGGGATTATTGTAGAGGATATTTGTTCATATTTTCAGGTAAATTTCGAATGATAGGAGTATATCTAAAATCTTGTTTGTGACCCCCATTTATAATCTAAGAAAATAGAAATTTGGGAAACACCGTTTATAGTTTTTATAATTCTACGACACCATTAGAGGGTAAATCCATATAATTTATCAAAATAATAGACTGCAGGTGTTTATGGATCACAATAAAATCACAAAAGTATTTTTACATATGTTTTAGACATTGGGTTTTTACTATTATATTCTATCATTTTACACTTTCACATCCTAAATAAGTATCATTTTTTTATTATGTTATTTTATATTTTAATAAAAACATAATCATAACTCATATTATAAAATTCCAGTGTTTTCAAACTAATGTGATCCAATATTTAATTCTATTAAAGATATATATATATATATATATCATTTAAATTAAATTTGGTAATTCATTGAAAAATATTTTTAGTATAAAAAGAAATTTTTAAATGTATGGATTCATAAAATTATAAAATATTTATTTCCAATTAAAAATTTTTTTGTATAATTTTTTATGTGTGCATACAGAATATAATATTCCCTATTTAAAGATTTCTATTTTAATTTATTTTGTTCATATTACATGATATTAATAAAATAATAATTTAAAAAAATATTTTCTTAACATTATCGTTGTAATTAACATAAATCCTAATAATATAAATTTTATAACATAAAATAAGATTATATAAAGTAAATATTTTTTAAAATTTTATATAAAATATAATAATATGTTTCTCTTTTTAGAATTCTAAGTTTGGCGTAATTAATCTTAATGTTAGCGCATGTATCACACAAATGCATTTTTAAAAAAATTGGGTTTTTATGAAAAAAGGTTATGTATAGGAAAAATCATAAATAAATATGATTATACTGATATAAATAATCCTTTTAATTTTCAAAATGGATTTTTGTAAATTATAAATCCAAAAACCTAATTTCCCTATGCGTAAATTTAATTAGAATATTTGATGTGAAATACTTTACATTGAATATTGCTTATTTTTTATAAAATGATATTCATGGTTATTATAAATTGAAATATTATTTTTCAAATATTTGTTATATATTATAAAAATATATTGTGTATATGAAAAATATTTCAAAATATGACATTTTATAAAATAGTGATAATGCTAGAAAATAGTAATTCTTCATTATTCACCTAAAAATTGATTATTTTAGGAAAATATAATAAATTAAAATTATGTGGGATTTTATATTCTAAATTTAAAATTTTAGTTCATTATATTTGTTTTAATGTCTAAACTTCAATTATAATTGTTAATATTTAATGGATTATTTCACATAACAACAATTTAATGGAAAAAGTAATTATATATGTATAATGTGAATGAATTATTATTT
Organism: Viscum album; assembly: GCA_963277665.1. Taxonomy (NCBI): domain Eukaryota; kingdom Viridiplantae; phylum Streptophyta; class Magnoliopsida; order Santalales; family Viscaceae; genus Viscum; species Viscum album. The sequence goes on from OY728128.1 coordinate 203,717,803, forward strand.
AGTGTCTATAAATATCTATTGGATTGATGATAAATTATTTTTATGTATATTAAATTAATATATAAAATTGATTTATTTTCATTCTAATAAATCAAAGAATAACTCATGAAACAAAAGTTATAAAGCATAAAATTAATTTTATATTGATACTCTCATTAGAACATATAAATAATCGTTAGAAATTAATATTAGGATAGTTTATACATAAAAAAACTTTTATAACCTCTACCTAAGATATAGTTGTATGGTAACAAGAAATTACATTAAAAGTGGTAATTTAGCTAGCATAGAATTCGTAGAGAGTTCTAAAATCTTATTCTTTTCATTCAAATGATTTCACTCAAATAATAATTAGTACTGTTAAGCATGGTATATGAAACAAGCTATATAATATATTATTTATTTAAGGGAAATATGAATGAAAATATTTTTTCATTGAAATAAACTTTCTCAATGGTGTTTGACATGATTATCAGCACTATTTTCCAACCCATGGGGAGCATTAACACCATTATAGAATTTCTACAGGCCGACATAGATTCCCAGATTAGTGGGGGACCTGGTTGGTCTAGGAAAAAGTGTGAATTTCGTATCCATCAAGATTAATATAGAGAGGTGGAGTTCTAATACACTACATGAATTAGTTGGATATCTCAAAAATAATAATATAATAATCATTTCAATGTAAGGTAATATAACTATGGAATTTTCATATAATAATAATACGTAATGAAAAAAGGAAAATTATAAAAATATAGAATACCAAATATCAAAAAAAATATAAACCATCAATGAATAATTGACTCCTCTCAAAAAATAAATAAGGGTTATAGTATAAGCACCTCATCATTATTCCTTCACCATAATTATAATACATACATACTCTGAGGGGAAGCCTGAAATCCATGATAGTAGGAAAAATGGTAAAAATAATTATATGAAATATCCAAATATATAATGTGTAAGAGGAAGAATTCATATATATGTATATTGTTCAATGACTCAAATAATCCTAGATCATGAATAATACATCAAAGTATCATATTGATACAACATATTTAATTAATCACATGATAGATTATTGTTTTTATCTTACTCATTTAAATTATAATCAATTTTTGAAATAATTTTTAACTGAAATTTCTTTATAATTATAATACTATTCATGCTAAAAGTATCAATCAACCCTTTTTTCATTATAAAAAATTAATTCTATGTACTCATTACCCATTAATCCTCATTACCAAGAAGTCATTAAATATTTTACACTATAGAAATAGGATTTTATAATTATTTTTTGTAGATTTTAACTTTATCAATGATTATCTTAATTACTATACCCTTACATTACTCAGTAAAAATTATTGATAAAAACTCCATAAAATACAAAAAATTATAAGATAATCAAAAAGGTATTTACAACTATCCTAAAACTACACAACTCTAACACACTAAAGTATATTATTTTTTTAAACTAATTATATGACCATATTTTCACTAACATCAATATAACTTACAGAAAAATGACTATAAGATGACAATCCCACAAATATTATTGATCATGGACAAAATATATGAATGATAAAATAGGTAAAATTAAAAATAATACATGCATCCTACCAAAAAATTATTTATAGTAACTCCAATGAGGATACAAGGATATAGAGGATCATATAAATTTAAGGAAAATGTAGAAGAATGGAAGTTAAAAAACAAAATTAAATGACCTAAAATAATGGAATCTTATTCTAAAATTTTCTTACATTAAATTATATGGTTGGATATCTATTTTTGATAACCTCCCATATATTAGTTATCACCAAAACATTATGAACCAAAAATTATGTTCCATACATGATTGAAAAGTCATATAAAAATGAATTATATAATATGTAAAATTAGTTTAATATGAAATTGATCAATCAAAACTTTACTATCCACTAAACCCAATCATTAAAATTCTAGAAATGAAAAACATTAATCAAAGGACTAGAATTTTTAATTTACCTATAATTCATTTTAATTCTTCATGAAAGAAATAATGTATCATTAAATATTTCAAAAGATTAATTTTTTATGTTTTTTTATTTTAAAATTATATGTGTTAATTTATAATTAATTTTATTTTTTAATGAAACTAATCTTAAATTTATATATATATATTTGCCAACTATTTTGCTCCATTAACTTGTTTTTGTATAAAATTTTATTTCAAGAATAAAATATTTTAATATATTAAAATATTTGAATATAATACCTATAATTGTATTCACGATTATTTATACATATATAGTTATTTTTATAGCTAAATTAATTTTAATATATGATTCATTTTGATAAAAATATGTTAATTAATTCATTTTAATATTATTCTTACCAAAGTATGATACAATTAGTCTAGAAAAAATTATATCAATAACCATTGAATGTAAAATAATTTTGAAATTTATGAGCCACATATATTGATGGTTAAATATAATTTTTAAAATAATGTAATGATTTATAATGCATTTTATAATTAAAAATATAGTTAAATTAGTTTATAAATGTTAATTTTCAAATTCTATTTATATTTTATATTAAAAAAATATGCATTGAAAACATTAGGTATAATGCTTTTTAATAATATAAAATTATGATATATTTACAAATTAAATTTCAAAATGTAGTACCTAATAAATAGATGGGCTTATTATCCTAAAATGATTATACTATTCTAATAATTTACTATTTAGGAATGTAAAATAGTCAATAATATGAAAATTAACTAGCCGTGTATAATGTTTGATACAATAAAATATTAGCCTCAATTTTATATTTACAATAAAAATTATTCTAAATATAAAAAATAATTTCATAAAATGTAAGTTTTTATACATTAAAAAATTCATTATCAATTATATAGTTATTTAAAAATATTAGAAATATAAGTATATTCACTCATATTAAAATAAATTATTTTTATTTTAGATAAATTATTTTTCCATGAATTATTGGATTTAACTTAGAAGATATGGTTTTTAATTAGAATTTTAATTTCACAACTGGGCTTCCTTTTTATAATCATCATGTTAAAATTATATTCTAGTGTAGTTCTTCAATTTATGTCAAAAATTTAATTTATTGTTTGATAGAATAGAACAATAATTTTATAAAAAAACTTTTAATACCTCCTAAGGAATTAAGAATGAAATTAATATTTATAAAAAAACAATTCTTCACCAAATACATTTATACGGAGTAAAATTTATCATCTATAAGTAATAAACTGAATTTAGAACTACAGCACCCCAGAAAATCATGTAAAGACCCGGAGATATCGTGGAAAATTTTTCCACAAAATTTCCGGGTCTTTACATTGCACTATCTAATGGGATAACATTTTACCATGTACTCTGATCACAGGAGTCTCAGGTATATCTTCTCTCATAAGGACCTGAACCTCAGACAACGATGATGGCTTGAGTTCCTTCAGAACAATAACTTCGAGATAGTCTATACTCCTGGAAAGGGGAACGTTGTTGCTGATGCACTCAGCAGGAGGACTGGTATGCAGCTGCTAGGAGAGGCGACAGAGCAGCTGGCTTCTTTACAGATAGCTTTTGTGGATAGAGAAGGAGCAGCCTCCCTGTAGTTTCTTATGGTCACTCCCACTCATCTTCATCGAGTTAGGGAGGCACAACATGGGGACGTTGGATGTGAGACACGACGTGCTCAGATATCCACAGAGCAGGCACCTGATGGATTTTCTGAAGGTGGGGAGCACATCATCCTCTTTAGGGGATGTACCTTGGTACCAGTGGAACTTCAGGAGGGATTGTTGAGGGAGATCCACACATCCCCTATAGCGGTACATCCAGAAGTGGCGAAGATGTACTAGTATCATCGATGACAGCACTAGTGTCCAGGTAAGAAGAAGACGGTTCCAGATTTTGTCTCTCGATGCCACACTTGTCAGCAAGTGAAGGCGGAGCCCCAGGTACCAGCAGGCTTGGTTCAGCCTTTAGAGGTCCCAGAGTGGATGTCGAATGGTATATCCATGGACTTCATGATGGGTCTTCCCCATACATCCATTGGTCATGACTCGATTTGGTTGATCATTGACTGAGTCACCAAATTGTCCCACTTCATACCGATCAGATAGCAGGGTTCAGTAGAGAGCTTGGGACGCCTCTATGTGCATGAGATTGTTCGTTTACATGGATTACCTTCTTCTTTTGTCTCCGACCATGATGCACGGTTTACATACCAGTTATGTACGGGGTCGCATTAGGATTTCGGGACAGAGCTTTGCTTAAGCCCCACCTTCCATCCTCATACTGATGGTCAGACTGAGCGGACCATTCAGACCCTCGAGGACATGCTTCGTCCTTGTGTCCTCGACTTTGGTCGTAGCTGGGTGGATCACTTTCCATTGGTGGTGTTTGTATACAACAATAGCTGTCACTCCACCATCGGTATGGCACCTTTTGAGGCGTTGTATGGGAAACCTTGAAGATCTCCCTTGTGCTGGAATGACCCTGGAGAGTTAGAACTAGTGGGACTAGAGATGGTGCGAGCTACCATAGAGATTGTTCAGATCATCCAAGAGCAGATGAAGACTGCACAGAGCATACAGAAGTCGTATGTTGACAGAATATGGAGACCTCCGATGTTTTTGGATGGCGACCACGTCTTTCTATGGGTCTCACCTCGACGAGGTCTACAGAGATTTGGTCTAGGCGGAAAGTTATCTCTGAGGTTCATCGTACCTTTTCAGGTCCTCAATAGAGTTGGCGAGGTGGCTTACCACTTCACTCTTCCACCTCAGTTGCACCTGGTGCACGACGACTTCCACATATCTCAGCTGAGGAGATACGTGCATGACCCTTCCCACATCATCAACCATAGAGAGATGGACGTCGATGATGGGGCAACGTTCACGGAGGATCTAGTGGAGACTGAGGATCGACAGGATCAGGTCCTTCGTGGACGGTCGATATCTCTGGTGCGCATTCACTGGTAGCACGGGAACCTCTAAGAGAGAACTTGGGAGCGGGAGGCTCAGATGTGTGCTATGTATCCCCATTATCTCCCTTAATTCTAGTTGTAGATTACGGGGACATAAATCCCTAAGGTGGGGAGATTGTAAATACTTGAAAATTATGTGAAATGTTTTTGACCATTGAGATACTTCTTCATGGAACTTCGTGACAGTTGGAGTATTTCCCAGTAGCTCGCGAAGCAGATTCTTTCATTGATGAGCAGAAAGAGTGCGGAGACCTAGTAGATGGCAGACCTGAGGACTTCTTGGCCAATTTGACTCGGAGTAATTTGACTAGCCCAGTGGGGAGAGCCTGGTAGTTTGCAGCAGACCCACGGCGAAGGAGCACCTGGTAGTTGGCGGCAAACCCATGGTACTCGACAGGAGGAGTACCTCAGCAGGCTATTAGTGGGAGCACCTGGTGGTGGGAGGCTAACCCACAATGGAGGAGCGCCTGGTAGTTATCAGCGGACCCTTGGTACTCGACAGGAGGAGTACCTCACCTGTCCAAGGTTCATGAGAAGTGCCTTAGTGTCGCAACAAGCCCACTATACTCAACAGAGGATGAGTTCTCCTATAGTCGTGGTTTCGATAATGAAAATCCTGGTTTGAGATGAGACTATGTATTTTGTGTTTTCTTCATGATTGAGATGGGTTACTAGATAACTAATGTATATGTATGGGCATATACCTAAGTAATGGTTATCTGTTGATTTCATACTTTCTGGTTTATCCTTGTTGGATTTTGTGAGACCTTGAGGATCTTGGGGTCCCTACTGAGTATCATTATTGTCACAACCCCCTCCCCACAATGTGTACCCATCCTGGTCTGGCAATGTGAGAAGAGAGATAATGATCCCCGAGTCCCGCCTCCATTAGGCCCCGGGTTGGTGACTAGCACCGAGGGTATAATAAACACACAAATGGGAGGCATTACCCTCTAAGAGAACACATGCGGAAGAGAGAGATAGAATAGACACCAACCAACTCCAAATCAAAACAAAAATATAAAAGAAAAATCAAGTGCACATATGTAATTTCATGTAATATTACTACAACAGAAAGGGGAAACTACAAGTACCCAAAAGAAAGGAAAAGACAGTAGCAACTACAAGCCCAAATAGCTCTTGCAACCAAAAGATAGTTGTAACCAGCCTCATCTCCATCCTACTCCAAGTGACCTAAAAAATAGTTTATATAGACGTGGGGTGAGTATAACAGTATACTTTGTAGGATCCTCCCCAAAGCCTCTCATGAAAAATTAAAGAAAGCATGATAAAGCACAGTGAAAAACAAGTGAAACTAACTCGTCACCAAAATATATATAGTAAGTTCCCAACCTCACCATGTATACTCTCACCAAGTAATGCATACAATAATATATCATATAATAAATAATATCAAGGGTACCCCGCTACTACTTCCCCACTGGTTTTCTGCTTTTCCCCAAGGACATACGTCCTGTGCATCTCTCTCTAAAGGCTTGCCCGCAGACACTTGTGCTAAGCTCCACAATCTGGACCTCATGCACCACAAAGGCATTCCCACAGACACCTGGTCTAAGAACCACACCATCCTCACAAAAAAAGGAAACCAAGTAGTTTCTGGGAGCCACCGCAGCCCACATAACGTGTATCATACGTCGGGTATTATACCTCTATCTATCACAACCCATACGTCGAGTAAGGATCCTCAAGCCATCACAGCCTATACATGTTACCCCTATATTAGTCCATTGGATACTATATCCAGAATATATGTGTGTGAATAACCACAAGCCATTACAGCCCTCTACACCCATACATGGGGAAAACTAACTGTTGTTCCTACTTGCACAAGTATCTACCAAAAGAAGAGAGTAGGGTCAAAGGGGGTAGTCCTCCATTCATCCTCCCACCAGAATGGTGGGGAAACACCCCCAAGGCTCAGAATCCCCTGGGTGTTAATTGCCGTTACTGACAGGGTGGAGTATCGTATAGAAACACAAAAAGTACAAAATATATAATAACTCACAACCACACTATGGGCATAACATAGTCTTAGACACAACTACAGCTAACATATCTCGGACTCTGGGCTGCCACTTCTAAGACTAGGTAACCTATAAGAACACAACCATTTAATGAGATTAATTATATTACATCATTCCCTTTCAATCAATTCCACTGTACGTTAATTAATTCTTTACAAATTAATTAACCATGAAAAATTTAACAATAAACTTCATTAGCATCACACCCAAAGTAAAATGTTCCTTCAAAAGATCACAAACTCATCCATAAATTCAAGTGTCTCCATCTCCGTGGATTATCACCATTTAATCAATCTTTCATTACAAAATTACTTTCCCATATTCCCAGGAATTCTAGAAAATCATCCAATGCTACTAAACACAAGGGGGATCAACATGGTGGGTAGATATACTACTCGTCGATTCATTTACACCTATAGAAAGAGCGTAGAACCACTCTCTCTCGAGAGGATAAACACGAAAAGCACATGACATACACCATATGTCTTTGCCTATTTCGGATTAAGGGTAAGAAAAACAAGATGCCTTGAGAAGTGGGGAAATGTAAAGCAGATAAACAACCAATCAAACCACCAAACATTCAGCCAACACATCCACCCCATACCATCATCCCTAGTGTCCTCCCAGACACCCACATGCATAATCTGATGCATCTCCCCACTCTAGGCGCCATCCGCTACCACAACCACAAGGCCTCCCTGCCTCCACATATCACGACACCCCTATAGGGTCACATCACAACACAAGAAATGGGAAAACAAAATTCACATCAATTTGGGCTCTTGGCCCATTAACAAGGCATCCAACCTTCAAACATAATGAGCACTCATGGCTCCAAACCAAAAGGCATTCAGCCTTACATGCAAGAGGGTAACTCAAAACCCTATCAGGCAATATATTTTATCAAAAACAAGTTCTTTAATCCCTCTTGAGTTAACCAATTCACTATTGGTAGGTTCTAACAACGTGCACCCTAACTAAAAAGCTATCATAGCTATCACAATTTAATTAAATAATTAACTTGACATGCCTTTAAACAACAAGAACCAACAACAAAAACCGGATTTTTTCACATGACTCTTTATCTGTAGCCAATTAATTATCAATTAATTCTGGCTTTATGTTATTTATCCATTCATCAAGAACAACATGCTAACAAGAAAGACATAGATATCACACTATCTAGAAAAACAAGAGGCAAACCGTTATCACAGTACAAACAAAGACATGCAATCAAAACAATTCTTTTAATCCAGTTCAAGTATTTAATTAGGTCATTTTCATTTGTGATCCAAAGGGATAAATCATGATAACTCTACGATTGCACATAAAAAATAAGAGATGCCACGAATCCCCTACCTCAAAAATTATTGACATTCTTTACCCACACAACAGGTACCAATCCTCCTCTCGCAAAAACTACATCCACCGGAGGATGCCACGGTACGACAACACCAACCAAACCCCATGAAGAAGCCATTAGAATCTTAGAGATTACATGGTATAATATAGAACAGAGAAACATGAGCATATGATCCCCAGTGGAACGTCGATAAAACATAACTTATCTGGAAGATTGACTGACAGAACTCAGTTGCATCCAAAATAGAGCGGAACCAATCGATGGATTAGGGTTTGATTGTGAAACTCATACAGGAAGGACTGAAAGGTTATAGCATCTCCTAGACGAGAGCAAAGATGAAGAACAAGGGAGGATGATATCTTGTCCCTTTTAAAGATTTATTGGGGCGACTGTTTAATATCCTCTTAGTTATCCATTGAAAACGGATTGCATTAACCCACGCGGTATGACCATGTAAAAACATCCCGGCCTTAGGTATAATTAATATAGGATTTATGGCCTTTGAATCAGCCTTAATGTCCTTAAAATAAGGCTTTAAATGTATTTTACACCAAAGGAAATGTCAAAGGGGTGAAACTGTAGGAAGCTGGAAAAACTGTTCACATACTCAAAATTTGGAAAAAGAATGAAAAGGTCACCGATGGACCTCACCTTTAAAGGTTACCGATAGAACCTTACCGACAGAAACACTGTTCAAGTCTACCGATAAATGGTCACCGATTGAACCTCACCGAGAGAAACATTGTTCTTGTCTACCGATTGAAGGCCACCAATAAAACCTCACCGATAGAAATTTATACAAGCCTACCGTTATGGAAACATTGTATGCCTACCGATCTAGAAACACTATATAAGTCTACCGATCTGGAAACACTGTACAAGTCTACCGATCTGGAAACACTGTACAAGTCTATCGATCTGGAATCACTCTACAAGTCTACTGATCTGGAAACACTGTACAAGTGTGCCGATAGAAGGTCAATGATAGGAACCTCACCGATAGAAACATTTTTCAAGTCTACCGATAGAAGGTCACCTATAGAACCACATCAAAAGAAACATTGTTCAAGTCTACCGATAGAAGGCCACTGATAGAACCTCACCGATAGAAACATTGTTCACCTACCGTTACTGTTCATAAAACTGGAAACACTGTACAAGCCTACCAATAGACCTCACCGATAGAAACAATGTTCACTGAACATCACTGATAGAAACACTGTTCACCTACCGATACTATTCATAAAACTGGAAACACTGTTCACAGAACTGGAAATTTGGCAAAGTTTTGGGGATAAGTCACCTTGACCTCCCGGAACACTTCCAACACCACATTTTCATAAAGTAATGGACCGAAGAGGTCCGGGCCATTACATTTATACTCACCCCTGCATAGGCTATTCCCGCACCTCATTGTGTTGGTTGCAGATGACGGAAAACACTGACTGAGGTAGAGAGTAGCAGGACTGGACGATACCCACAGCTGGACCACTCGGAGTGACAGTATACAGAGCAGACGGACGGATGTGGAGTGCTGAGGAGGCTATCTGTTCCTACCCTTTAGGTAGGAACCTCGGAGGATGACCCAGTAGCTGCTTTAAATTTCTTCAGTTGTACTTTCTTTTCAGTTGTACTTGTACTTTCCTATTGGGCTTGTATTTCCGACCAATTTTACTTTCCAAAACTTCCTTTGTGTAAAGTTTTACTTAGTGTTTTGCTTCCAGTTGTGTGCTCTGTTGTGTTTTTTTTAGTTATCAAGGAAATGCCTTCCTAGTTTAGGTATTTTCTCCTTTGGTGCAAGTTTCCAGCCCCTGGCCTATGGATGGCGGGCTTGGTGTAGTCACGATACGGGCCCCGGGGGACGAGTTGTGACAAATTGGTATCAGAGGAGTCGATTCTACCACAAAACTTAGAACTCTGATCTTTCTTTTCTGTGATTCAATAGTGTTAAGGGTTCTAAGTGTGGTTTTTAGTTCAGGGAATCCAGTGTTGGTGCGGGCGACTGATGTATCCATACACTAGGACCTAGACTACTGATTTCCAACTCAGTGCATGAAAACACAGATTACTTGTGTGTTTTAAATAGTTTTCTTTCAGTCAGCTCAACCAGATCAGCTCACCAGGTATAATCTTTGGATAGTGTTTCATCTGTTTCTTTTAGAATGCCTCTGCACAGATGACCAGTTAGATCCCCACGATTCATACGTACTGACAACCCACCAAGCGATGAGGCCTTAGTGCATGGCCCTTTTCCAGTGGAGGCACCATCGATACAACTCCCCATTGGGCCACCGATTCCACCAGCCCCAACAACAAATGATGCACGCCACTTGAGCGTGTTTCACAAGTTCCAGTGCCAGAGGCCACCCAGGTTCAGGGGAGATATGGACCCACAGGCAGCTGATGATTGGATGGAGGCTGTGGTGAGAGTCTTTAGGCTAACAGGGACACCAACATACATCATGGTGATCCTTGCTGCAAGCCTCTATCAGGAAGCAGTAGGAAGATGGTGGAGCCTGATTCTCCAGGTGCATGACGAGGTGACGCTACTATGGATATACTTTGAGATCCTGTTTCAGGATGATTTTGTCCCAGCCACCATTCAAGTGGTGCGGATACTGGAGATACTGCATCTACAACATGGTAGCATGATTGTAATATAGTACTCAACGAGGATCACCACCCTCTCATGCTACTACAAAAATATGGTATGAGACCCATTATTCAAGTCCCATACCTTTGATCAGGGACTCAGGCGAGAGATCATAGCTCCATTGATCTCACTTAGCATCCTGGTGTAGGAAGGGGTGCTAGAGAGAGCCCTCCTAGTTGAGTGTTTCCTTGCTAAGCAGTCTCCAGCAGCAAGACCCACCACTAGATGACACACAATAGAGTCTTCTGCACCTAGAAGTTGACATATGTCACAGAGGTCCAAGAGGACCATACCTATAGGTGGCCGAATGCATGAATCTGAATCAGTTATGTGAGGCACCCGGAGTGGAGACCGAGCCAGTCATGCGTGGAGCGGGTAGTGTTACTCATGCGGTGGGCATGGTCACATGGCTAGTGACTGTCTGACCCGCCGTTTTGATGATCACAAGACAGTTGAGGGACCTCCCAGGAAGAGGCAGAGGTTCGATCGAGGTGGTCCTTAGGGAGGAGGCAGACATGGCAGAGGAGATGGATGTGTAGCTTGTGGTGAAAGCTGTTATGAGCTGTTACCACCACCACCAGTAGGTCCACCCCGACTGCAGGGAGCAGGTGGATAGGGGAGAGCTCAGCTCCAGGAAGCTGAGGCATATGATCATGGTGCTCCATAGATGATACGAGGTATTATCAGTTTCAATTCCACATTAGCTGCAGTTCTTATAGACACATGTTCCAGACACTCTTTTATTTCCACATCCCTCGTTCGGATCTCGGAGATTCCTAAGGAGCCTTTAGTTCCATCCTTATAGCTAGAGACTTCTACGGGAGATGATTCAATGATTACGCACTAGTTCCGTCAGTTTGAGCTTACTCTGGGAGGAGATATCTTCAGTTGGGATCTCCTAGTAGTGGCGTCAAGTCCTTATGATGACATCATGGGTATGGACTGGTTATCTACAGTCCATGCTCAGACTGACTGTATTATGTGAAAAGTGCGGTGTTTCCGCACGAATGGGACCAGGTTTACCTTCACCGGTGAGAAGGGAACCTTTTCTGCACATGAAAGACATACTCAGAGGAGGTTGCATCCAATCACTCATCAGTTGTCTTGCATTACCCTCAGAGCAGTTGAGGTGGAGAGTCTGACTTATCCTGTAGTGGTGGACCAGTACGTGGATGTTTTTCCTGACGATGTTCCAGGACTACCTCCTTGTAATGAGGTGGAATTCTACATTGACCTATACCACAATATGGCACCGATATCTACTCCAGCATATCAGATGGCTCTCACTGAGCTTCACGAACTGTGCGTACAACTAGAGGACTTGAAGGGAAAGGGATTCATCTGGCCCAGTGTTTCTCCCGGGGAAACCCCGACTCTATTCCTAAAGAAGGCAGATGGGAGCTTGAGGCTATGTGTTGACTATAGTCGCCGGAACCAATTGACCATGAAGAAAAAGTACCCACTCCCGAGTATTGAAGACCTCTTTGATCTCCTAAAGGGAGCTTGCCGGTTCTCAAAGATAGACCTCAGATCAGGCTACCAATAACTCAGAGTTCGAGACGAGGATGTGTAGAAGATGGCCTTCAGGTGTCGTTATGGCCACTACGAGTTATTGGATATGACTTTTGGCCTAACCAATTCTCTATCAGTGTTTATGAGTATCATTAACAGGATCCTCCAGCCTTACCTTGATCGCTTTGTCGTAGGCTTCATCGATGACATTCTGATCTACTCGACTACTGAGGAGGAGCCTGTCAACCATTTGCTGGTAGTACTAGAAACACTCTGAGAGCACTAGCTTTATGGAAAGTTCTCAAAGTGAAAAGTTTCGATACGAGAGGTTCAATTCATGGTACACATCATCTCGAAGGCTGGAGTTTCAGTAGATCCAGTGAAAATTGAAGCGGTACTTGCTTGTGATCCACCTAGGAGTGTGACGGAGGTACGGAGTTTCTTTGGTTTGGATGGGTAATATCAGAGCTTAGTTCCAGACATCTCTAGTGTTGCAGCACCACTATCCACCATGACAAAGAAGGGGCAACCCTTTGTGGGGTAGGAGATATTCCAATAGAGATTTCAGGAACTGAGGTATAGGATGACTAGTGCACCGATTTTGAGGCTTCTAGAGGAGGGCGTAGGATACGTAGTTTACAGCGACGCTTCAGGGACCGGACATGGGTGTGTCCTGATGCAGGATCAAGCACTGATCGGATATGGTTCTCAACAGCAAAGAAGTCATGAGTAGAACTACGCTACCCATGACCTGGAGTTAGTAGCAGTGGTCTTTGCCTTGAAGATGTGGAGGCACTATCTGATTTGAGAAGGTTTTACCATGTACTCTGATCATATGAGTCTCTGCTATATCTTCTCTCAGAAGGACCTGAACCTGAGACATCGGCAATGACTCATGTTCCTTCTGTACTATGACTTCGAGATAGTCTATACTCCTGGAAAGGGGACCATTGTTGCTGATGCACTCAGCATGAGGACTGGTATACAGCTGCTAGGAGTGGCGACAGGGCAGCTGGCTTCTTTACAGATTTCCATTGCGGATAGAGATGGAGCAGCATTCCTACAGTCTCTTACAGTCACTCCCCCTCTTTTTCAGTGAGTCAGGTAGGCACAACATGGGGTCACTGACTATTAGACATGACATGCTCTGATATCCAAAGGGCATGCACCTGATGGATTTTCTGAAGGTGGGGAGCACATCATCCTATTCAGAGGACGTACCTTGGTACCAGTGGCACTTCAGAAGAATGTATTAAGGGATTTCCACACATCCCGTATAGCGGTACATCTAGGAGTGGCAAAGATGTACCAGGATCTTCGACGACAGCACTGGTGGACAGGTATGAAGAAGGCAGTTGCAGAGTTTGTCTCTTAATGCCTCACTTGTCAGCAAGTCAATGCGGGGCAACAGGTACCAGCAGGCTTGGTTCAGCCTTTAGAGGTCCAAGAGTGGAAGTGGGATGGTATATAAAGGGACTTCGTGATGGGTCATCCAAGTACATCCAAGGGTCACAATTGAATTTGGGTGATCGTTGACGGACTCACTAAATTGGCCCACATCCTACCGATCAGAGAGAAGGGTTCCGTTGAGTGATTGAGATGCCTCTATGTGCAGGAGATTGTGTGTTTACATGGAGTACCTTCTTCTTTTTTCTCCTACCATGACGCACGGTTTACTTCATGGCTATGAAAGGGGTTCCAGGAGGCTTTTGGGAAACATCTTTGCTTGAGAACCACCTTCCATCCTCTGATAGATGGTCAGACTGAACGGACCATTTAGACCCTCGAGGACATGCTTCGTGCATGTTTCCTCAACTTCGGTCACATCTGGGAGGATCAGTTGCCTTTGGTGGAGTTTGCATACAATAATAGTTATCACTCCACCATCAGTATGGCACATTTTGAGGGGTTGTATAGGAGACCTTGTAGATCAACCTTATGATGGACTAACCCTGGGGAGTCCATAATAGTGAGACCAAAGATGGTGCAAGCTACCCCGGAGAAGGTGCAGATCATCCAGGAGCGGATGAAGACTGCACAGAGAAGACATAAGTCATATGATGACAGGAGAAAGAGACCTCTAGAGTTCAAGGATGGCGACCACGTCTTTCTATAGGACTCACCTCGACGAGGTCTATGGATATTTGGCATAGGCGTAAAGTTAGCTTCGAGGCTCATTGGACCTTTTCTGGTCCTCAGCAGATTTGGAGAGTTGGCTTACTTCTTAGCTCTTCCACCTCAGTTTCATCGGGTGCACAATGTCTTCAACGTATCTCAGCTGAGGAGATACATGCATGACCCTTCCCACATCATCGACTATGGAGAGCTGGATGTCGATGATAAGGTGACTTTCCTAGAGGTTCCAGTGGATATTGATGATCGACAGGAGCAGGTCCTTCGTGGACAGACGATACCTCTGGTGCACATTCGCTGGCAGCACAGGAATCTCTAGGAGAGCACATGGGAGCAGGAAACTCAGATGCATGCTCAGTATCCCCATTTGTTCCCTTAGATCGAGTTGTAGCTTACAGGGACGTAAAGCCCTCAGGTGGGGAGATTGTAATGACTCGGAAATTCCGTGGAAATTTTTTTCTTAAATACATGGGGTTTTTTACGAGTCCACAAAATTTTACTGTGCTTGATTCCAAGGCCCGGTGTGCCCGGAATCTATTTCTGAAGTTTTGTTCGGGTACATTTAGAAAACGTACGAGCTGGTTTTTATAAAAATTGAACCGGCGCTCGGAACTGAAATATGAGGGCATCGTTGAACTCACATCGCCAGTTTTCGCTTCAAAAGACTTTCACCTCGATGACAGTTGGTCGAAAATAAAAGTTAGTTTTTGGTTTTTTATAAAAAAAATATTAAAATAAAGTGTAAAACACATTATTTTATTTTAAGCTTCCATGTGAGTGTGTTGGTTGAAAACTCCATTTTGGAGATGGAGGTGTGACTGTGATACCCTAATCTCCCATGATAGGTTATTGTTGTGGGGCCCACCCGAGCATAACCTCTCGTGAGAGGTTATGATGTGGGGACCACACGAGGCATAACCCCCAATTAATGGAGGAGGATAAAACCTACTCAACTGCCCATTTAATGGGGAGAAACCTCTTGAACTCCCCCTTTAATTAAATGGATCCAACCCCCTTTAATTAATATTCCAACCTCTCGTGGATTAATTGGAGGAGCCTACATAATTAATTCACCTTTTTGAAATTTGTTCCAATGATTAAAATAATAGACAAAATATTATTTTTGGGCACTTTCATTTGGTGGAGCATGGGAGAAAAGAGAATTCTCTCCAACGAAGAATGCTCTCCCGATGAAGAATGTTGATGTGGGTCGCCTTCTACTATGAATAACGAGCCCCTCTTACCTACTTCTTCGGACTCCTTAGACATGGGATGTGTTCGTCAACCATGGATCGACGACCCTCTTTCCATGATGTCAACGAATGATGAGCGGAGAATCAACGATAGGGGTTTAGTTTATTTTAAGCATCATGTTATTCCTTTCTTTTAAAAACAAAGAATGATGATATTTATCTTTACAGGTGGAATGTTACGCTTCTTTCTTCAGAACCAATTGCTATCGCCCTAATCGCGGAGGGTGCAGGAAAACCTAACATGGCCTGACATCCTCTATCGATCTCTCTTCTTTTGAAGTTCTACGGCATGACGTTAAGGTGGTGATGAAGAAGGTGACAATGATGAAAGCCACGCTACCCACAGCCTCCATGAATCGCACTGGCCCCGCGGCATACCGATGCACCCGGCCAAACACTGTCGGTCTGAGCGGCACCTGAACCACCTACCCGTGACCTTCCGGCACCCTTCCGGCATGCGGCCCCACTAGCCCACACCCTCCCTGCACCCAGCCAGCATGCGGCCCACCTGCCCATGGCCTGCTCGGCCATTGTCGTGCCCTGGCCAGTGCCCTCGCGCCCGGCCGCGCCCTACCCGGTGCCCCCGTGGCCTGCCCAGCTGCTGTCGCGCCCTGCCCGATGCCCCCGCGACCAGCCTGGCACCGTAATGGAGCCCCTGTAGCCTGTATGGTGCCATTCCATGCCCTACCAGTCACCCCCAATCCGGCCTCCGTGCGTGCCACCCCGAACTGACCGCCCTAGAGCTGCCCTTCGTGCGACTCGCGCGCTCTCGGCCGAGGTGGCGAACCGGCTCCCTCGCGCCTTACAGGCCATGCTCTCGCAATGCTCCGAGACGAACTAGCCCCGAGCCTAGGAAAAACCACCCCCATAGTCCACTGGGCCCGGCCCAGTGCACTAGGCGAAACATAGCAGGCTGACCCACCCAACGGGCCGGATCAGACCCAGCGGGTCTGTCCGGGTCGACCCAAATGAGGTTGGCCCAGTCCCGATTGGGCCAGGATGGTCCGACTAGGTCGGACCATGCCTAGGCCCATTACCGACCCCTTTGTTTTTTGTTGGCTATATCTTTGGCACCGGATGACCGTTTGAAGAACAGTCAGCGTCACTGGTATTCATGGAGCGAAGCTGTCCCTTAGAGAATACCCCACTATATTTTGGGCTATGTTTGAGTTACTATCAGGTTGGATCATACACAAATCTAACTGAGGCCCCGAGACTAAAAGGATAATAACTAACAGACCAGATGTCTGATTGACACGTTTTTTATTGCGTTGAGACCCATATGACGTGGAGGACCTTTGAGATACATTTTAGTGGCCCTTCGCGACAGTTTCAGTATTTCCCAAAATCATGTGGAGAGGATCCTTCTAGTGACGAGCAGACAGAGTGCAGAGACCTAGTATCTAGCAGACCTGAAGACTACATGAATGATTCGACTCGGAGTGATTCGATTAGCCCAGTGGGGAGCACCTGGTAGTCGGCGGCAGTCCCACGGCGGAGGAGCACCTAGTAGTTGGCGGCAGACCCGCGGTACTCGACAGGAGGAGTACCTCTGTAGGCTATTAGGGGGAGCGCGTAGTAGTTGGCCATAGAACCACAGGGGAGGAGCACCTGGTAGTTGGCAGCAGACCCGCGGTACTCGACAGGAGGAGTGCCTCAGCAGTCCAAGGTTAGTGAGAAGCACCTTGGTGTCGTGACAGGCCCACTGTACTTGATAGAGGAAGAGTTCTCCATCAGCCGTGGTTTCGATAATGAAAATCCTGGTTTGAGCTAAGTCATTGACTTTTGTGTTTTCCTCATGATTTAGATGGGTTACTAGATAACTTAGGTATATGTATGGGAATATACCTATGTAATGGTTATCCGTTGATTTCATACATTGTGGATTATCCTTGATAGATTTTGTGAGACCTTGAGGGTCTCGGGGTCCCTATTGAGTATAGTTATACTCATCCCTACATGGGCTATGCCTGAACCACATTGTGTTGGTTGTAGATGACGGACAGTGCTGACTGATGCAGAGAGTAGCAGGACTGGACGATACCCGGAGGTGGACCACTCGGAGTTATGGTAAACGGAGTAGACAGATGGACGAAGAGTGCTAAGGAGGCCATCTGTACCTACCCTTCAGGTAGGAACCCCGGTGGATGACCCTGTAGCTGCTTTACTTTTCTTCAGTTGTAATTTCTTTTTAGTTTTACTTGTACTTTCATGATGGGTATGTATTTCCAGCCCCTTTTACATTCCAGCAGTTCTTTTTTGTACAGTTTTACATAGTTTTTTGCTTCCAGTTGTGTATACTGTTGTGTTTGTTTAATGTTATCAAGGCAATGCCTTCCTAGTTTATGGATTTACGCCTTTGGTGCTAGTCGCCAGCCCCTGGCCTTTGGAAGGCGGGCATGGGGTAGTCACGATACGGGCCCCGAGGGACGGGTCGTAACATCATAAAAATGTTCATTATAAAAATAATTTATATATATTCAATTGGTTATTATATTTAATTATATTTAATTACTTTCCAAATAATTAAAAAAATATTTTCACATGATATTTATTATTTTTATCATTCTAAAACTTAATTTATAGGATACATTTTATAATGATAATATTAATAGTACTTGGTAAAACGTCGCCTTACATGTAAAGAAATCCTTTGAAGGAACATGTTGCTGTGTGTAACTCAAAATAAACTCAGTATTCCATGTAGATAAATATATATAATAAAGTAATTTTTTAATATATCATTTAATATTAGTATGTTATATTACCTTATATGCGTGGGGTTTTGTTCGATACATGATATCGAAGAGAATTTTATTCTTTCAAAATTTTAAGGGGTTACATTCTTCCCACATTAAATAAATTGTTTCATCAAAATTAAAGCTTCAACATGGTAATATAGGGTTTTATATTTTGAATATCATTTGTGTAAAATTCTTCATCGTAAGAGATTTTATAAAATATCATTTTTAAAAGATATTATTAGATGTAAAAAGTTCACATGGAATAACATATAATTAGGTATCTAAGTGGGATAACATTAGTGGAATGAGATGAGATGGACTTGGAGGAAATGAAAAAATAATTATAGTGAGAGATTTAGTTAATTGATCATACATAATTACATGATGAATAAAAATTTGGGGCCTATAAATCATTAATTTATGATTATTTAAAAGACTATTGGTTTTATAAAATTAATGTATTAGGATTACATTTTTTTCAGAACATTTTTCTAATATGAAGTCCTTATTTTACATCATAACTATATAAGGGAAAATAATTAAATTATATATTTCTATATACACAATTCTATACAATATTTGGGATTCGATCAATTTCCAATTCATAAATTACCTAATGATATGAATAAACAAAATATTAATTTTTTTAATGCCTGAAGCTCTAAAATTTACTTATTACAAATCGTAAGAGCCACATATGAGTGAAATGTCTTTCCATAAATCTCTAAATATTTGTCATAAATAATATGGCTAAAATTTTATTCTCTAAATCAAAATTTAATACTACTAGTTCATCATTATTATTTATTAATAAAAGTTTTTAACCATAAATAAGGTCATAATAAATTGGGAATCATGTAGGAAAGGGGTAGGCATGAAACCCTTGTTGTCCTTCATTCATAGGTTCAAGCCCCACTACCTTAACCGACTTGATTGGTTTTCACCAGTCATACAGGTTTTAGTTTTTCTAAAAATTACTAGTATGTATCCAAAAATAATTATAGTGGGAATACATGAAATAAGGCTAATCAATAAATGACCTTTTCTTAATGGTTTTTAATGTAATTTGTTTACTTTGCCTGTTTATCTTATTTGAATATAATTTCATTAATGATGATATCCACCATAACAGTTGTCAATAACTTTAAAGTCATGTTTATAAAATTTAATTTTATTATTCTTCAAATAAATTTTCCTCTAAATCTTCTACATTATATTAATTTATCCAAATGTTCTTTAATGTTGGAAGAATATAAAAACATAAAAAATAAAAGTGATGTTTCTGATATAGAATTTTTTATCATAATTATTGTCATAATCCTGTAATAGTATACACTACTCATAAGTTAATGAAAACACATTTGATTCAAAAATTTTATAGTACCCTTTGATATTTCAAGATATTTGACCTAAAATACTCATGGAAAAAAATTCAACAATTTATTTCCTGAATCCTAATACATAAGTACTTCATCCATTTTATTTCAACAAAGGTTCATTTATGATCGTGGGGTTAACTTTTATAAATATGAATTTACTTGGTTAATTCCTTGGTTTCCCATATTTATGGAAATAAAATATAAATATAACCTCATGATTAAATTTATTTCCTTCAATCATACTCTTCATTTTTTCATGGAATTTTATTTATTTATGAAATTCTTTTCCACACACAAAATAATTTCCATATTCCATTGAGATAGCTTCTTTGGTGTCTCCTCAATTATTTCATACATGATGGAAATATATCCTTATTTTATCCTTGGTCCGCACAAATCATGCTCTTGTCCAAATCCATCCTTCTCTTATTTATTATGAATTTATATTGGTTGAGGTATATATTTTTATTCATATTTTGGGGAAAATGAGTAGTATAAAAATTTTATCCTCCACTCCTATCAAATTCCCATTTGGCCTCTCAATTTCATAACCATATTTTTCATCATATTCAATTTTAAAATGATCTATTTGTGTTCCAACAACTTATTTAAATAAAAAATAATATTTTGAGAAACAATTATCATAGTGGGAAGACCACATAATCATTTATAAGGTGTCTAAATCTTGAAAAATTATTTTAAATCTAAAATAAATTTAGATTAACCTACGATATTAATTTTCATTATATATTCAAATCCATTATAATAATTTGTTAATAAAATAATAATTATTCTATGAATATCCCCTTGGATTGTCAAACTGGGTGAGCAGAAAGGCATGTTGTCATGTACCAGGTTACAGTCAATTCAAGCTCTACATTACCTTTTCAGAGTTGTCACCCCTAGGAATGTCTTTTCCAAAATGAATTCCACTTGTAGTATCCACTAATAGATGTATTTCTATGAATACCTACATAATATCTACCTTGTCAAAACACTAATAGGTTCTTCTATAATTATCCTAAAACTCAATTAGAGGGATATGTTACCTAATCTATGTTTTCCTAAATCAAGTTCCCAAGGATTATACAAACATCCTTTGATACCAGTTGTAGTTAACTAACCATAGTAAACCTAGATACGGTGTTGTACTTCCAATACATTACCATAAGATACAAGTATATTTTAACTCAAAGGAAATAACAATTTAGTCTCCTTTGTAAACTAGATTCTCATAACAGTGTTGTATTACAAATGAATGCACAAATTATATCACGAATATGTTAAAATAATAAAACTGCATTCTATCTAGTATATCATTGAATATCTTTCTAAGTAAACTTCATGGAATCCTGGGAATAGAAAAAAAATATGGGTGAGATCAAATTCTTAGTAAGGGTTAAGAATATGGGAAGAAATAATGAATGAATAATCAATTTGGGAATGTAAATAACTGAGAAAAAATCCATTTAAATAAATTTATAATGAATAATAAATATGGAATTCTAAATATCTATAAATAATGAAATCTAGTTATAAAACTGAGAATAAAATTCCTCTATAGAATTTTTCAAAGTGAAATATCTTAGATAATAATAACTGAATAAAAATGATGGAAATTCTTAATTATATGATGTCATGTTTTCGATGAACATGATACATTAACCATCAAGATATATCCTTAAGATAATTTTTAACTTATTGGATAAAAACTCATTACATGAGGCTAGCCAACTGAATCTTCCCATGATACTACCAATTAATTGAGTGGATTCAATTATATATTCCCCTTCCCATGTCTTTCATGTCTATATCAATCCTCGTATATTGAATAATCTATTTATTTAATTAAAAACATGCCTCATTAAATATAAATAATGAAAATGGATATAAATTTATCAATATTTCTATATTGAAAAAAAATTAAAAGTAAAAAAAACTTATTTAATAATTGTATATGGTTTATCCAATAATAATTTCAATCATAAATGATATAGATATTTATGAGAAATTTAATGTTTAATGGTCTTTAGAATGTGAATAAATTTTGAGGAAGATAATTAATACATAAAATGGTCCATGTAACTTAATATAAATACTACCCTTGGTAAAAAATATTCAAAATCCATCCAAAGGATGAATAATGATGGTATCAACATGAAATATACCCATTGGAGTATGAACAAGGGTTTTTATTGTTGATGAAAAATATGATCTTAAAAAATAGTCTTCAGGAAAATATCCTTTTCATTTTGAAAATATTTTTCATTATAAATCACTTTTAAAAAAAATTATTTAAAAATATGGTCCTAAAAATTCAAATGAATCTTAAAATAAATAAGGATGGGTAATTCCATACATGGTAAAAATAAAATTCCTTTTTAATTGTAAAATGATAGATACGTTAATTTCTTTAAAAGAAAATGAGAATCCTTTAAATTCATATGTAAAAGAAAAAATGGGTAATCATTTATTTAATAAATAATTTTTAATGAGATAAAATCATTTAAGAAAACATTTTCATAATACATGGTTTTCAGAGAAAATTGGTTCCCAACTGAATGGAGAAATGAAGTCTTGTTTTCTTAAAAACCATTTCCAAAAACTTTTGAGGACCAAAAAGTGACAAATAGTAATATATCATTAATGATATCATGAATTTGTATAATATAATAATATTCAATGGTTTATAGAACATTGATTAAATAATACTCTTCAACAAATATTCTAGAATAAACAATTGTAAATAGAGTGAGATTGTGAAATAATCCCTTAAAATGGTCATAATGTGGAAGTGAGAATTAATAAATGAATAAATAATGTGTATCAACTTTAAATAAAAATAAAAAAGAGTATATAAATCAATATATAGTAAAACAATTCATTGTGCATGTAATCCAATAATAATAATTACATCAGGAAGTAATATAAACCAATGAATGGAATTGGGTTTTGAAATTCTTTACAAAATGGGAACCTTTTTAATTCAGATCCCCAAAATTTGAATAATTCAAATTGAAATGTAAAATATTTTTAATTTTAATTAATTCATGATATTACCTTTAATGGTTCATTATATAAATCATTTAAAATAAAATAGGTTCATAATTATACAATACACCTCAATAAATTGAAATTGAGACGAAATCATTTACCTTATGCTCCGTTTTGGTTGAACACTATTTATAATCAGGTATAATTTTTATAAGAATGATATTAATTTATAATATAACCATATTAATATTTATTATATCATATATAATCTTTTTATAAAATTTCATTACCCATTTGTAAATAATCATTTATTATTTGTACTATTTTAGGTGTTAGTTGCCTTAATTTTCGAGTGTGTTTTGACTTGTTAATTTTCATTCAAATTAGATATATTATTATTTAATCATATCTATAATATAATTAAGTTATTAAATAATATAAATATTCAGTATAAATTTATTTATACTAATCCATAAAATTTGGATATAGCAAGTAAAATACACCTTTTATGGAGATGACTGGTTATACGAACACTTGAACGTTGTTTTCATTTTCTTGTATTATTAAATAAATGATTAATATATGATATATATTCATGTTATAAAAAATTTATAATATTTATTTTATATATATCAAATATATTTATTAAAATCATATTTCATACATTCCATGTAATGTGTGAATTAAACACATCACTTTGAGGTGGTGGTAGTCTATACGTTGATAAACTATGTTATCGTATTACCAAAGAATGGATAGGATAAATGTATGTGTTATATAATAATTAAAAAATTATTAAAAAATTATTAATATCATATGTACATTTTATTAACAAAATCCATTATTATTAAAAACCTTGAATGGTGTTAATGGAAGAATGAGCAACATCGGCTGGTGAGGCGGTAGTCCGCCTTACACAAGAACGATGATTGTGAAACAAATTCGATGGAAGTGTTTCTATGGATAGGTTGTAACCATAACATAAAAAAAACTATTTATATTTATTATACTTATGATAACAAATAAACAATATATAAGAATAATCTACTTTGTTTAATATGAAATCAAACTATTGTGCTTGCAGAAGAACATTACCTCTTCTTCGGGAAACTGATTTTGGTTTATACAAAATATATTATTTGTTTTCATTTAATCCCAAATAGATTATTCTAGGATGATGGTAGGGATGTTTTAATATTATTTGGGAAGGTTTTTTATGATAAAAATTCCATTAGAGGTGTGAATATGTAAGTGGGGTGAGTTCTTTTTTATAGTCAATGAGTGAAATTCTAGTAAATATAAAAAGGTAAACAATATTAGAAGGACTACCTTACATCATGTGACTTGAATATGCCAAAAATTATAAAAAAGGTGGATATGGTTTAAATATTTACCTAAAATAATATTAAATAATTTTATAGTTTATTTTTCCACTTAATATTGTTGTCTATCACTAAGTAAACTCATTTCCACCTTAATAGGTATAATCAATTTTAATTCATTAAAATAATTATTTTAGAATAAAAACTAATTTTACACTACTAGAAATTTTATATAATTATTATACCAAATATTTAATCAATTTATAAAAATTATACTAACAAAAGTAGAAGAAATTAATTTAAAATTAACCATAAATATGAGAAGACATTTGGGGTTTCTAAAGTAAAAGAGTTCAATATATTAAAATATTTTTTTATCCAATATAAATGTGAAATTGTTAGAGTGACCGAAATTGGATTAAATTATATCTAATTTATATATATATATATTAAAATAAATAAAAAAATCTAATAATAAAAATATTTTGATTAAAAATATTTTTTCAATTAAAATTTAGTAATTTTCTCTATTCATCAAAAAACTAAACATCTAAAAATATCAAAAAACCAAAAATAAAATAATTTTTGATTTCCTATATAAAAATTTAAATTTATCTTATCATTTAAAATTTATAAAATTTTTTAAAAATAGTTTTAAATAGGTTCACCATAATAGGCAGTAATACTTCCTTTAGAAAAATATATATTTTTTATACATAAAAGTGGATTTGTTCTTATGTTACGCTTATCAAATATATTAGATAAATGTAAAAAAATATTATTGAATATAAATTACATATACTTCATTAATATAATTAAATTATATTAAATAATTTAATTTTATTGGATTATTTCCTCTGGATGCATAAAAGTCTTTCTTTATAAAAACAATTCCTATATATTCAATCGTTTTGTAAATTATTTTAAATTAAATTTGTAACTAATGGACTCAATAGTATAATTTCAAAATATACATAATAAAATTTAAAACATCCAATTTAATTAATGGGATATAGTTTTTTAATTATAATATTAATATTATTTCGTGAAACTATGTCTTGTGTATAATGGAAGCCTTCGATGGAACTCACTATTGCATGTAATGTAAGAAAAACTCATTGTTCCATGTAAACAAGTTACACCATAAGTTGAATTTATTTAATATATCATAATTCCTCAAGTTTTTATATTACCAAATATTATTGTCGATTCATTTCATATAGGATATTTGAAAAAAAATTTATTCTTTATAATTTCAGGGTGTTATAAAAATAGTTTGTTATCCAAATGCCTTCAAATCCTAGCTGTTTTCTAAGGAATTGTCAATTCTGAAACTTAGGTGTTATATCCTTATTATGTTTTTATCAATTATATTACTATTAAATATCAAAAATATATATATATATATATAATGAAATCAGTTTCATTATTATATTGAGATGTTAATATATAAATATAATAACCATTATTTATTCCACTCTATCTGCTAAGAAAAACCAAAGTGTCGTTAGTGTGTTGAGTTTTCTATAACATGCATGTTTTTTCTATCTTAAATTAAATTAATGAAAGATAAAAGTATTAAATTAATAAATATGATATATATAATATATCTATGATTCTAAAATGGAAAATTGGTATATTAAGTTTTTCAGGTAACATTTAGGGTGAAATGGAAACATCAGTCATGCATACAAGTGATCTGTCACCCATACCAAAAAAAAATTCATTTTTAATCAAAAAAATAATTGATAGTATTAAAAATATATTTACTACATTAAGATTTTATATATTACAATATTAATATTATGTATATTACGAAATAATTTTTCAATGGTTTCTACCAAAGTCAATATACATAAAGAGTTACGAAAAA
Source organism: Viscum album (assembly GCA_963277665.1). Lineage (NCBI taxonomy): Eukaryota > Viridiplantae > Streptophyta > Magnoliopsida > Santalales > Viscaceae > Viscum > Viscum album. The sequence goes on from OY728128.1 coordinate 203,744,084, forward strand.
TGTTACTTAATATCATCAAGTAAATACGTATCAAAGAAAATTATACTATAAATAAGTAAATAATTCTAATTAAAAGATAATTTAATATGAAATATATATGAATAATGTTTTTGGTTATATATCTAATAAATGTTTGAAAATTATTCAAGAAGATCAGTGTAACTATAGATCTCATTCAGACACAACTAAGTGTTTTCATATCAATTTATCTTCATTGAGACCTGTTTTAATGACAAAAGACAACCTTTTTTATTTATGATCAATATACTACCGACGAATGTATAATAAAATAAAATATTTATATAATTCATATAATTTATAAAACCATTTTATTTTTAACCATCAAAATACTTTTTTGGAATTTTAAATAAGACATAAGGGTTTTATCTAAAAAACCATTCTTAGGGAAATATTTTATTTTTTGCTCCAAATATAATTTAAATGGTGTATACATCTCCATATGGGAATATAATATCATGAATCTTATTTATTAATGGAATTTTAACATCAATGACTTTATTTCCCTCTTTTTTGGGGATTTTATAGAATGATTATTTGGTTGTAATGGCTCCTTTTTCAAATTCCATTCCATTGAGACATATTTTTATGTATGAACTAATTTAAATTTAAATTTTAAATGTGCTTCATATTTATCATATATATAAATAAATATACTCTATTCATTGTATTTTATGTTCACTTTTATTATTTCTTACTTTCATGGGTTTTGATTTAAATCATATGCAAGCCTTAAGGGATCTTTGTGACCACCATCATGAGTTTCTATTTACACATTCTATATATTTTTATCCCATTTTGGAATGTAATTATAATGTAACTATAAAAAAATTTATTTATGTCCCTTAAATATATTCAAATTAAATATCATTTTCCATTCATGGGTAATGGGGGTTTTCGTTCCAATAAGAATTTCCAATATAAAATATATATTATTCTAGGAAATATTCCAATTCCATATCATGTTGAGAATCAACCCCATCAAATTTTTATAAACATGAATATATTATTTAAAAACAAATTATTTATTGGGTAATACTTTTGGTTCAATTTGGGTTTTATGAAAAACCATAACATATTTCCTTCTTGAAAAATATACTTGAATTATTTCAAAATGGACCCCCCCAATATATAAATTTTATTCATTCTTCACCTAGATCATTCTCCTTAATTTAATACCACATATCTCCATGTTCAAATGCCTATTTCCCTTTTCAAATTTTTAATTTTTAAATGATTCATTTAATTCTATCTTGGGAATATTCATAATTTAACATTCAATTTATCCTTGAATAAAAATTAAAAAACTCACTTCCTCTTCATGGGTTTGATCAAGATTATTTCTTATGTATGTTTTATTTTTCTGTGTGGATCACATATGTATGATTTTAACATAAGTTATGGGTGTGAAAAAATTAAATATCCCTAAACTGTGTTGGGTAAATATTTATATCTTTAATTTTTTTATATATGGTATTACATAGTAAAAATAATTCTACCATGGTACATTTTCCAATTATGATGATGGTATTTTGAGTTTCTCTAGTCTAATGTTTATGATATCATGTTATATATTTTTGAGACGAGTTTATGAACATCTGACATTATTTCCTTACATCCTGTCTCTACTCTTCTGATAATCATCACCATGATATAATTTTATGACTCTTAACTCTGATTCTATTCTTTATTCCAATGTTTATGCCCATAAAGGGATTTATTGACCACCCTTTTCAATATATATTTTCAAAATGATTTCATATATAGATTTAGAATATATATCGATGTAATGAGAAAAATATGGCATCTTGGTTTATTATTATATTTAATTTTAATGTTTATATATTATTGTTTATAATATTCCATGGACTCTACACCTCTCGATCATCACTGTATATATGACATGAAACAATGTCCTGAATTATGAGATATTATGTGATTAATCTATGTATTTTTACAATATATCGCGATATGATGATAATAAACATGATAGTTACACTTTTATGAATTTAATGAATATTCAATAAATTTTATGTACATACAATCAAAATAAACAATTTTAATAAATAAATGAAACCAAATAATCCATAACACACAACCAATAAAAATCATGTTAAAATTAGAATTACTTAACCAAAATCCAAATATAAATAAAGGAAATAATATTCATGGAATTACCACTATACCTAAAATAAAAACTGAATACTAACTTCTACATGTTGGGGAACCTAAACTGAATAAAAAATATTAAATAGGAATTAGCATAAAAGCCTTGTAGGTATCCTCGTGACTCTATATTTGAATAACCTTTTAAATAAAATCCTTGTAATGCAAGGATAAAAAATATATTTATAAAAAATATATTTAAATTTTTATAAGAAATATCATTAGATTTTATCCTTTGAATTACTTTTCATTGAAAGTTAAAAATTTAAATGTTCATTCAAAAATGAACATGAATTACTTTTCTGGATGGTTAACATGTCAAATTGAATGATATTTAATAAAAACCATGATTCTATATATTTACCAAATTTTATATGTGAATGAAAATTATCAATTTATTAATTCATTTCTCTAAAATCTCACCAATATAAATCAAGGAAAAATGAATTAATTAATTATATGATAATAAAATTAGGAAAAATATCATCCAATTAGGTAATATAAAAAATTATAAATGTAGTTGACTAGATAATGTGGAAGTAATGTATAAAATATTAAATACAAATAACTAAATGTAAATGGAAATAATATTTATGAAAATAAATTAGAAAAAAATTACTATAATGAAATCAAGGGATTATATCTGAGGGATACTAACATTAACGTGTGTTAGTTCCCTATAATATAATAATGATCAATCCAAACATAATAAACTATGAACCACTACTAGTGATATTAATATCAAGGATTATATAGAAGAGACCTCCATAAGAAGTGACACATGACACAAATTATCATAATGTTTCATTAGTTTTTTATAGTAGTCTAAAGTGAGGGTATGACTCACAATTCCATGTAATACTACCTTAGTCTCCCGTAGATAAGTTCATTTGTTTCCCAAGATTAATTAAAAGGTGGTGTGTGGGAGGAGTGATAAAATCCAGAACAATAAGACCAACCATTTATCAAAAGTACCCACTCACCTCCACTCCAAGACATCTCTTACCCAAAAATTATTATATTCCTGAAAAAATTATAATATAAAAACACACACACACCCTCACATAAAATGATAAACTCATTGAAGACTATTAAAAAAATATCCAACCATGCCTTGCAGAAATTATTTAAGAATTAAAAAATATTAATTTAGATAAATAACAATAAATCCTTAATAATAGATGTTGATAATCACTTGAAATTAACTCATTGTTTTATAAAGTAAAAAAATAGAAAATTACAATTACAATTTAATTACCTATAAAACACATCGAAACCATTAAAACAAAAGTCATCAATAAATATTCCCATGATAATCCCCAAATTATAAATTTAATTTTATAGAAAAATTAGTTACCTTTGACAAAAATAATTAATATTCAACACACAGAAAATTAAAATCTGATTCCATGTAAAATCAATTGAAACAAGCTAACTCATACCTACCATAATCTTGGAAATCTTGTAGTAATTTATATAGTGTGTTCTTGATCCCTGTAGTCCCAAAACTTGTTTTGGGTATTAATGGAATCTATGGTATTTTGTATTTCTCTTGTAAAATTGATAGTAAATATTTTAGATCATATTTAATATATGTTAAGACTTTCCTTCATGTGGTATGGACACACAAACAAAATAATTAATTTCAATAAAAAAACAAGAAATTCATAATTAAGAAAAAATAATTAATACATAATAAAATAGTATATAACTAACCAATCACCAAAAGATAATAATGGTAATACTCTACATGGAACTACAATCATACATATACTGAAAAATGAAGACCAACATCTATAGCCTACTAGAAAAAAACGAACCTTAAATATAAAATATTTGTGACCATAAAAAATATTAGGTATCCCCCAACTTCACCACAAGAATACCCATTTTAGAAAAAAAAAATTCATCATAGTTTGGAAAATGTAACTATTATAATATTATAATGTCATATTTTCATGAATAATCATATATGCTCATTCGTTGATTCATTTTCTTTGATGGAGAATAGTTTACCACTTCAATCTAAACCATGTTAAAACATTTTCAATGGGATTAAAATTTAAAATTAATTTTCTTACAAATAATTGTATTTCTATAAAATATCAACATCTATGTTATTAAATAAAATATCCCATTTCTTAATTGATGTTACTAAAGTACCACCTATAGAGTTATAAATATAACAAATTGAATCAAGTCACTAATTGAAAATAAAACTAGGAAACAATAACATTATCTCAAGTAAAAAAATTAAAATAATATAAAAACTGAATAATGAATTAGTTATATGTAAATTGAAAATGAAAATAATGGAATATATATGAGAAAAATGATAGAGATGAAAAATGGGAGTTTCAACAAGGGAAACTATGGGAATTTTATGTTATAATATCTTACCATCTCAGTGATAAATCCAAACAAAACCAATTTTCTCCCACCAGTAGGGGATGAAATCACATGTCTATGTAATAAGAGTCTACTCCATCACTTAAATATCGACCCATATGATCAAAATGATTTATCAGTAGTGTAGTGCAGTCCAATGGATAAGTATGACACACCATGGGTAATAATGATTCCATGTCTTTCGTTCATTGTCTCTTGAGTTTACCATTATCAAATAAAACATATGTGATCTCCCAAAGTCATAACATCCATCACATAACATCAAAATAATATCAATAGGTCCCTCTGTCACACCCACCTTTTCATGTTTTGGTTTATGATCTGGTTTGTTTGTGAATCCTTTTATTTTTCTTTGGTCTCATGTGTGATAGGGGGTTGAGTTTCTTAGTGTTTCCATTATATAATATTTCAATCTTGGTTGTCCTTGGATTGGGTAGGGAGAAAGTGGAATTTTGGAATGTTTTGGACACCCATGGTGTCAATTTATTGTGTTTAAATCATTCATGGCTCTTTGGGTGTGATTCCATAGTGTATGGGGTGTCATTTTTGGTTTTTTGGCCATCTTTTCAGGACACACAGTTTTATCACAATTTTCCCAAACTGTGATATCTAACAATGTGATGTTGCAGGATTTTTTCCAGCACTATCTTCATGGTTTTTTCATGGTTTGAAAAACTATTTAGCCAAATCTTACATCCTCTTATGGGCTTAATAAATTTTTACGTTGAGCTACAATTTAAGGGATTCCACCTCTCATTTTGAGCCCTACTTAATGGAAATCTACCAGAGGGACCCTCTGTTAGTTCCTCTTAATTTTGGGCCACATTATGGCTGATTGTTTACCAAAGGTATGTGATTATTCTTTAAATCCTTCAATTTCCTCTTCTCATTTCTTCCCTCTTCCTTCTTCTTCCAATTTTCCATTCTTTTCTCTCCTCCAATCCTCATGATCAACCTAGGGTTATGTTTTCCATAGGTATTTATGGAATTTTTATTCTATTAGGGCTGGTATTTGTAGATCTAGGGTTTCTGAACCAGTAGTGGGAGTTTCCAGGTGTGTGTTTCTGTTCCACCATGGATTTGAGGTAGGTTTCCCTTTGCACTTGCCTTTTTAATTAAATATTCACTCATTTCATCACTTTGGAACCTCTTATGATTAATAAATAATGATATATGATCCTTGGTTTCATCATTTGGTGTGAAAAGTTGTTTTTTATACCTTGATATGTGATAAATAGAATTTTCTTGTTAAATATTTCACACCATGTGTCTGATTAAATCCCTTGTTGGAATTTGTGAGTAATTTGTTGTATGTAAAGAATAGTATGGACATTTTAATAATTAAGTGGCTTGTGAAATGATGATATTAGGTTTCTTAAAATATTTTTCAATGGTTTGAAGTCATTTTAAAGGTGTAGTTATATTTTGAAAATCATTTGGTTGTGTGAAGATGAATTGTGGCACGGTTGGCACTTTTATAGAAAAAATGGTTTTTGTTTGAAAGTTGGATGGAAGTGTTTTAAGAAGAATTTTAAAAATATTTTGATATGTAAATGGTGTGATTGCTACCTTTTTTGAAATATGGGATGCATTTTTGCTAAAGGATATTTTTGTGAGAATTGTTTAACAGCCCGTTTGGTAACTTTCTGAAAACGATTAAAAGTGTTTGTTATAAAAAAAAACTCTGTTGTATGTTTCTCATTACTTGATGACATTGAATGGTTGGGATTTTCATATTGAGGAATCATTGGGTTACCTTATAAGGGTTTCTAGGTTGGATCCCTTTTTAATCTATTTATTCTACGATATGAGATCAATCCTTGGAGAGTCTCAGGGTTAGGCATGTTGTGGATAATTGTATATATATATATATAATTTGTGGCTGGATTCTCAGCTAGCGTCGCTTGGCTCACCCCCATTAAATACTTGAGACATGGGAACCTAGCATATTAAGATAATTTTATAAAAATGATTTTTGTACTAGTAGGTTATGGTACTGACCAGTGGGCCATAGTACGTGGATACAGTACTACAAAAATGGGAAAGGGAAGTTCCACCCTTTATCAGCTCTTTTTTAAGTAGCGCTAATAAATCATGGTTTTATCATCGCGCATTTTCCTAGCGCTAACAAATATAAATACTTAAAAAATATATATTGATATATAAGTTTATTTATATCAATATCAATATAGTAAATATTATTTAAAATAGGTTTTATATCAATTTAATATGTCGTAGACCCAAAATGGACACCCCTGAGTTGAAATTTTGGTCATTTGTTGGGATTAAGTACCTTTTAGTACCTTTAAGAATATGATAAGGTGTTAAAATGGTCTCCATAGAGTAGGTCTGGTAGTAATATTCTATTTGATATGTGGTTGAGGCAAAACAGACACCCGGAAAAGAAGTTATGGAAAAACGGCCCCCCGGAGCCAAACTTATGACCATTCAAAAGGTTTTTTTGTTCATTTTGAACCTCAAAGAACATGAGATGAGGTTTTTGTTATCACAAGAGTGTTTAAACATTAAAAATATTCGATTTGATATGTGGTAGAGCCAAAACGGACACTCTTAGAAGAAGTTATTGTCGTTTGAAATTTTGAAACTCTCATATCTCTTAAAAACAAAAGAAAGCATCAACTCACTAATACGTGCATAACTTCTGCTCTGTTTTTTCATTTGATTACCCCGACTAGCCAAATCGAAACTCTTCAAACTGGTGACGACCATTTTTAGTCTAGCCTATTAGAAGATCAGAGGAACGAAAGATATATCAGTTATATCCCTAAAAAAAGTCCAACTTCAAATGGACATAAGTTTCCATGTCCGGACACATATCAAATTTTTCTTAAAATAGTCATAACATCTGATCTGGGTTTTTATTCTACCTTCGGCACCTATTTATTGTATTTTGTTCCATGATCTTCAGTTCGACAGTTAACAGATCTAAAACAGACACCTGGATAAAAAGTTATGTCTTTTCTAGTGACTCTGCGATTTGTTAGGATTTTTGAGACCCCATTTCTGGCACTTTTGTATATACATATTGATATATAATATTTCTAAATATATAAAAATATGTATAATTATACCTAAATATATACATATAATATATATTTTTGTGTTTTTATGTTGTACATAAGTATGTATGTATATATGTATGTATTTATTTATTTATAAAAACACACATAAGAAAACATATTTTATAAATGTATGTAAACTAATCTTATAAATATATATTTATATATATGAATATACAAATAAATATACAGATAAAAAATTATAACTATATATATATATTGATATAAATATATGTTAATATACGGATATATATATATTAATATAATTAAATATATGTATATATTAATATGACTAAATATATATGTATATATTAATATTACTATAAATATATATATGTTAATATATATATATATATATTAATATATGGATATATATTAATATAACTAAATATTCATATATATTAATATATGAGTAAATATAAATATAACTATATATATATAAATAGATATATTAATAAATGAAAAGAAAAGTAATATAGTGGAGTGGTAAAGGCTTAGGCACTTAGGCAAGAGGTCTTGAGTTCGAATACTGGGGGAGTCGGGTCACGCTTGTAGGTGTGGGGAATTACCTAGCACTGTTAAAGGGGGGTGGGGCTAGGTGGAGTTGGCCTGGGGCGTGCGTGGGATACCAAGGGCGGTGGGCACTATTAAAGGGGGGATTCAAGTGTTTTTGAAGCCCCCCATAATTGAAAAAAAAATTATTTTTTAAGCTTTTATCAGTGTTTTTTTAGCACTGATAAAAGGGACCTTCATCTGTTCTTTTCTAAGCACTGATAAAAGGGAACCCATATATTCTCCTCGATTAAAAATGCTTTTTTAGTGCTATTAATTAAATTTTCTAGCTTTGATAAAGTATATATTTTTTGTAGGGATATCAATAGTAGAAATTGGACATATAACAATGGTTTTAGCCAAACCATTGGTAAAGGTCACTCATTTGGACCTATACCAATGGTTTGGCCAAAACCATTGGTATTGGTCACTTATATGGAACTATACAAATTGTTGGACCTATACCAATGGTTTGGGAAACACTATTGGTATAGGTCCAATATAGTGACCTTATAACAATGATTTTTTCCAAACAATTGGTATAGGGTGGACCTATACCAACGGTTTGTCCAAAACCATTGGTATAGATCAAAAAATAAAATCACATATACCAATGGTTCTCAAATCCATTGTTATAGGTACATACATTCTTTTATGGAATCGTTCATTAAAGAACATTAAATAAATCAAATTTTAAAATAGTTTTTAATATACATACATATATATATATATAAAATTATATTCATAAAATTCATGCTAGGTTAGTGGTTAGGTCATTGGATTATAAATGGGAGGTGTTGGGATCAAAACCAAGCAATGTTAATTTTCTTGAATTACCTACACCAACGGTTTTATGAAACCGTTAGTCTTGGTTCTTCATATGACCTATACAAATGGTTTTTCAAACCGTTTATATAGGTCTATACCAACGGTTTTCCTAGAACCGTTGGTATAGACCTATACCCTTACCAAACAAGCCAATAGTTCTCCAAACTGTTGGTATAGGCTATACCAATTGTTCTAATACCTTTACCAATGGTTCAAAACTGTTGGTATAGAGAATTTTTCATTTAGTGATATATTGGGTTTATTACTCTCGGATTTTCCCTCTGTTTTCCTGAGAAAGGATGGTCGAGTGTATTGTTCTAATTTCATCATGTGTGTCATGTCAACAAGGATGAGGTCCTAGGTATTGGTGGCTTCTAGATTATTATTGATCCCCTAGGTTCACCCATGATTATTGGATTTTAGCTTCATGAAATGTTGAATATGATCCATGTGTGTATATTTACATTGGCCATATTGTGTGATCACTGTTGTTCCTTGTCGTTTATGGTTTTCCTTAGAAAGTGATGGTATGATTTTAACATGGTTTGTGAAAATGGGTTCCAAAATAAAGTGTTTTATCCTCCTTGTACAAATATGAAAAATGTAAGCATCACTTTCCTCTTGAAAAATATAATAGTACACTAGTGAAATGAATATAGTTTTTAAAATGAATAACGGAAAGGGGACATACTTTGTTTTGAGTAAACATGTAGAAAACCTTACTTTTATATATTATAGTTCGAACTTGAAAATGATGTTTCTTTAATTTTAAAGGATGTGCGTTGGGAATAAATTATCATTCTAGACTACATAGTTTTAATACTCACGCCTATAGTTCTTTTCTATTTTACCCCTAGTGCACGTTTCTTCTTGAGTTCGATCACCTTGAAAAAATTGCGATCATTTTTTTGTAGAGTAACCAGAAGGTTCACATGGAGTTAGTTGGATTTCTAATTCATTTGGTTTATTTTTCTAGTTCAGTTTTATTTTCCATTTCTTATACAAATGTTTTTCAATAAAATTTTTATATAAATGTTTAATTGGGATGTCTGTGTCTTTCCACTATTTGTTTACATGATTATATATGGGTGAAATTATTACCTTGTCTACTCTGATGATGCGTGAAACTAGTTTCCAGCTCGTGGGGATTGGGAATGCCCATTGGTCCATGCTATGGATCATATCGTGTTCCCAGTTCTGTTTCAACCTGGTCTGGTTCATGATAAAATGTATCAGAGGATATTGGTTCTTATCTGACATTTCTTTTCAGAGTTCCCTTTTGTTATTTCGCGATGTCAATGTAGATAGAGTAGAATTTTCGGTACATGTTGGGTAGGTGCGGGAAGAGTGTTGTGAAATATTTCTTATTCTGATCCTCAAGATTCCATGGGTAGTCCGGTTTTCATAGTTTCAGGGTCTTTAGGTGTTGTTTGGTGATTTGGATACAGTAAGGGCAGTTGTACAAGTGGTCTTAATGAGCTCTTAGGGCTTGGAAAGCCATGTAGGACTAGGGAATGGTCCTAAGAAGGCTCTCTGTATTGGTTGTGTGTTTGAAAGATGGATTCCAACCATATGGTCAAGCCACCCACCAACACAAATTCCCTCTTGTGGGTCTCTTGGACCTTTCTAGAATTCTGAAAATTATTTTTGAGAATCCTTGTGTGATAATTGTCCAAGTGGGTTTTAAAAGAATTGTTGGATTTTGAAAAGTGAAAAGTGGGTTTTCAAAATTTAATTTGGGAAAGGTTTTTAGGATGTTGGGTCTTTGTGAATAAATTCGTGTGGATAAAGGGTAAATGATTTTGCAAGATGGAATTTCCTTAATTTAAACTTATTGTTCGTTGAAATGAAATTTTTGGAAAGCCTGGATAATTTTAATGTGATTCTGGGTTTTGTTTCAAATGGGGTGTTTTTGGATTTTGAAAAGTTTTTGAATCAAATGAACTATATTTGGAAATTGGTTTTGATTGGTTGGTGCTTTTCCGGAAAGGGTTTGGACCTTCGTGGTTGTTGGATTACAAAAAGAGACCATGCTGAATTTTGAAAGATGGGTTTTGACACGATGGTTAGTGTGCCTTAATAAGGTTCGTCATTTTTAAAATGGTTTGAATGATTTATTTTGAGAAATATAATGTTTTATTTTAACCTTGGTGTTCTTATGGGTACTTACATGCATGGTGGTTTATGGTAATGTTAATGGATTCCTAGTATGGGATAGTGGATGGGTGCCCTTGGTGGCATGAAAACACGCATATGAGTGAGGCTATAATGAATATCAATGTCAAGTGATCAACCCACCAAATTTGTTTTAATTTAAATATGTTTTAAAAAAATTGATGATGTGGTATCTTTTTTTCTTATGTTCAAATATTTTCACCTTTGTGGTGTTTCTTTTTGAAGATTTTTGTTTTTGAGCTGGAATTGAATTAGTTTTTGAATTTTATTTATGCAGTAGTTATCCCCATAATGCTTAAAAGGGTGATTATAGTGTGGTTATGTTTGGTTCCCCATTATAGGGTTTTTTAGTTGATCAACCTTGGGATTTTGTTATTGAGTTTAAGAAGCCATATCCACTTCTCTTTTATGGACAAGCGGATCTTCTCGAAGAAAAAGAGTGGATGTGAAAGATTGAAAGGAACTTTACCCTCATCGATTTTCCAATGTTGTTGAAAGTTAAGTTTGTGAAATTCAAGCTTGAATGTTAACTGTAGAAGTGGTGGAAGTCAGTGTCTCGGAACAAGCCTCATGAAGAGATAACTTAAGAGTTTTTTTAAGGCTTCATTCATTGGATAATATTTCTTTGCGAGATAAAGGGTGAGAAAGGGGGTGGATATGGGATTTTTATAGTAGTGTGATACATCGATGTTAGGTTATTTCCATTGCATTGTAGTCTTAGTACCTTATCACTCAAGGTATGTCGCAGATGACTCCATGAAGGCTCAGCATTTCAAGGTGGGGCTTCATCCTGATCTGCAATCGAAGGTGTTAAAACTCAATCTAACATCTTTTTCCAATGTGGTGAGGCAATACATTTAGGTTGATACCATGATGGAGTGTTTTCTCAATGTTTTTCTCCCTACTTTAATTAGTGGTAGTGGTGGTGAATTTTTTATCAAGGAAATGAGGAAATGGTAGAATGTTGATGGAGTGGTCATGGAATCAAAATTCCCAGAGATATCTCATCATCCTCTATTGTACAAGATTCTTTTCTATGCTATCAGTATGGAAATAAAGGTAAAAAGAGAATTTCATGTTCAATTACTACTTATCCCTACCATTCTTGTGGATTCATGGGTCACTTACAGTGATTCTGTCAAGGCATTGCAAGAAATCCTCATGGAGGCAAGTCCCAGAAGTGATTTGTTGTTGTGGAGTTTTTTAAAGTTTCTTTTTGTATGTTTCCTTCTAGATTAAGGGATATTTCTTCATGGTGGTTATGTCGATGGTGTTTTTAATTTTTTTCATGTAAGGGATGTTGAGGTTCTTTCATGTACTCTTACATTCAATGGAAGTGTGGCTTCTATTCTATAAGTTTCCAATGTTTCTCTTTTATATAAACATATGATGTATGTTCCAGTTTGGGATTAGTAGTTCCTAACAATGAGGCAGTCGATGCTTAATCCATCAGTGCTCTATACATATGTTTTGGAGTGAAGCTAGCATGTGGTTAGAAATATTATAGGTTTAAGGAGTTTGTTTAGGCTTGTGCAACCACACTTTTTGTATCGAGTTTTAATCTATGCAGAAATTGTTGGCCTAGTTATTGCCCCCTTCGTGCGGAAGTGGGATGTTTATGTAATCATGATGTTTTCCTATTATCTTGGGTTCATAGGATATTGTGGGAGAGTTTCGTTGGGCCTGTGTGGGAGATACCCATTCTTAGTTCATGTTGAGTTCTCGTTTGGTCGTTGATAATTGGTTCCTAATGGTGGGGAGAACCACCACAGTTCTTGTAGAGTTTCCTACTAGGAATCTATTGAGTTATAGTTGTTTCTTAATGGTGGGGAGTCCATTATAGACTCCCCTGGATTATGTGGTTTTTTTGAGTTCTTGTTGGTCTGGAGTATTCTTGTGTTCATGGGGAGAAGGTCCAACAATCTAGTTCTTGGCTTAGTTATGAAGTTATTGACTCTATCTTTCTGTTTTTTCTTAGTATGTGGTTGTGAGTTGGAGTTTTGTTTGTGGAAGAGGATTAAGCTCTATTAATGGGGGATGAGATGTACATGGATTGAGAGGTTGGATCATGTTCATACGGAATCCTTAGGTGTTCATCAATTATATAGAAAGTGGTATGGATTTTTAGGGGTGGAAAGCATTAATGGTGGGGAGAATTGACATGCCCAGTTTTTCAACTTTTGGTTTATGATTCAGTTTTTTTGGAATCCCAATGTTTTTCCTTGGTCCCGAGTAGGATAGGGGTTGTGTTGTGAAGTGTTTTCATTGTGTAATATTTCAATCATGATTTTCCTTGGTTTTTGTTGGGAGAAAGTTTCATGTTAGAGATTTTTAGACACCCATGGTGTCAATTTATTGTGTTTGAATCATTCATGGATATTTGGGTTGGATTCCCTAGTGTTTGTGGTGTCATTTGAGTGTTTTGGACAATTTTTCCGACTGCACGATTTGAGCTTGGTTTTCCAAAACCGTGAAACCTAACCATGTGATGTTTCAGGAGGTTTCGCAACACATTCTGTACGGATTTCACATGGTTTGACAAACCATGCAACCACTTACAGGAAATTTAACATGGATCTTCGATTTGGGTTATTCAACCTCCCATTTGAATCCCTAATTGTTCGCTATCAACTAGAGGGTTCCCCCCTTGCAATGTTCTTCCTCATTTTGGGCCATTTTTTGGCTGATTTTTCACCAATGGTATGTGATTTTTCCACAAATCATTCAATTTTCTATTCTCCTCTCTTCCCTCTTCCTTCTTCTTCAAATTTTTCGTGGTTTTCTCTTATCCTATGGTCATGATAGCCCTAGGGTTATGTTTTCCCAAGGTTTTTGATGGGGGTTTTGTTTTTTTAGGGCTTGTCATTGTAGGTCTATGATTTTAAAACCCACAGCGGAATTTTTCGGGTGCGCGTTTCCATTCTTTTGTAGATTTGAGGTAATTTTCCCTTTGTACTTTATATTTTAATTAATGATTAATTCATTTCATGATTTTTTTCACCTATTATGATTACTAGATTTTGATGTATGATCCTAGGATTCATTTTTTGGTGTGAAAAGTTATTTTTCCTACCATGAAAAGTGATAAATAGAATTTTCTTATTAAATATTGCATGCCATGTGTTTAATAAAATTCCTAGTTGGATTTTATGAGTAATTTTTTGTAGGTAAAGAATGGTTTTGATATGATAATAATTAAGTGGCACATTAAATAATACTTTTAGTTTTTTTAAAAGTGTTTTCAATTTTTTGTAGTCAATTGAAATGTGTTCATGGATTTTGTAAATCGTTTGGTTGTGTGACGATGAATTGTGCACTGGTTGGCACTTTCATATAAAAATGATTTTGGTTTGAAATTTTGATTGAATTGTTTTAAGATGAATTTTAAAAAAATATGTGTAAATGGTGTTATTGATACCTTTTTTGAAATATGGGATGCATTTTTGTTAATGTTTAGTTTTGTGAAAAATGTTTAAGGGCCATTTGGCCACTTTGTGAAAATGTTGAAATGTGTTTATTTTAAAAACCTATGTTGGATGTTTCTCATGCCTTGTTGATATGGAATATTTGGGATTTCCTTGTTGGGGAATCCATAGGATCCATTTTAAGGGTTTCTCTGTTGGATCCCTTTGTAATGTATTTATTTTAAGGCATGATATCAATCCTTGTGGATACATGGTGTGAGGCTTGTTGTGGATAATTGTATATACATATGTGTGTGTGTGTTGTTATTGGATGCTTTTCTGGCATCTGTTGGCCCACCCCATTAAATACTTGAGTCATGGGAACCTGGTACATTTATAGAACTATCTAAGAATGATTGGTTCATTGGTAGGTTATGGAACTGACTAGTGGCCCTCATTTGGTGGATATATTAGGTTTATTACTATAGGATTTTCCCTCTACGTGCCTGAGAAAGGAAGGTCGGGTGTATTCTGTGTTTTTCCATCATGTGTGACATGTCAACAAGGATGAGTTTTCATGTATTTATGTATTTTGGATTATTCTCGATCTCCTTGGTTCAACAATTTCTGTTGTCTTTGAGTTTCATGCAGTGTTGAATATGATGCATGTGTGTATATTTACATTGCCCCTATGGTGTGATCACCATTATGCCTTCTTGTGTATTTTGTCCTTGGAATGTGATTGTCTTATTTTAATGAGGTTTATGAAAATTGTTTCCAAATGAATGTGTTTAATCCTCCTTATACGAATATGAAAATTGTAAGCATCACTTTCCCCTTGAAAATGCTAATGCAATACTAGTGAAATAAATCCAGTTTTGGAAATGAATAAGGGTAATGGATTATACTCGGTTTTGAGTAAACTTGTAGAAAACCTTACTTTTATATATTAATTCTCAAACATGAAAATGAAGTTTCTTTTATTTTAAAGGATGTGCATTGGGAATAGATTATCAGGATAGACTACTGAGTTTTAATACTCACACCTCTATTTCTTTTCTGTTTTAGTACTTGTGCATGTTTCAACTTGAGTTTGATCGCTTTGCGAGACATGGGATAATTGTTTTAGAGAGTGACCAGGAGGGTCACATGGAGTTAGTTGGTTGTCTGATTCAGTTTTTTGAGTTTTCTAATTCAGTAATATTTCTAGTTTCTTGTACAAATGTTGTTCAATTTAATTTTTATATAAATGTTTAATTGGGATGTATGTTTTTTTCCTCTGTTTTTTTAATTGCTTGTATTTGGGTGAAATCATTCCCTTGTCTACTCTAATGAGGCCTGGAACTAGTTTCTAGCTTATAGGGATCATCATCGCCCTTTGTTCCATGCCACGGATCGGCTTGTGTGCCCAATTTAGGTTCGAACCAGGCTAGTTCATGACACCCTATCACCTCATCATTATACAATCACATAACCAATCATCACAAGAAGAAAAAATATATAACACACACACGTTAAAATAAAATTATAAATTTTTTTAAATATCATTAATAAAGTTATAATCACGTATATGTGAAATTCTCTACGAACAATAAAATAATTAAATTAGTTTATTAAGAGTCAAACCAAGAAAACCATCATTGTATATTGAAAATACCTCATTATTTTATAATTTCCAATGATAGAAAAGTATTCATAGAAAAAATTAAATTTGAATAAAATAACTCAAAATCATTAAAATGTATGAAATCATTAATGATATATTTAAAAATTTCTAAATTATCCATTTTAATTTTAATAAAAATATTTGTTTTATACCTTAAATTAATTAGATATCAACATACTCACATTCAAAATTGATTCCTTATATAGCCAAAGTTTTTTATTAAATGTACGTATTCCAGAGAAAAACAGTTCTCAACATATAGACTCTTTATAATCACATCGAAAATACCTTGAATAAATAAATAATTTAAAGATAGTATAATTATAAAATATTAGTATTATTTATTATAAATTATATTCATAAAATTAAGAGAATAAATAAATAGAAGTCCTTAAATTTAAATATTATTCATGGAGCCACCTACCAAAAGAGATAATTCTCAAACATCTCCCACTCTTAGATAAAATGTTTTGTAATCCCTGAGGACATATCCCAACTATAAAAAACACTAAAATGAATAAACCAATAACCCAAAAATTAGGACTCTCAATGGAATATTCTATGTAAATATCCAAGGATGACCAAATGACATGAAATAACAAACAAAATAGATGTTGTATATTCTATATTTACACCCAAAACTATTCTACCTTAATGAAAAATATAATTCCCTTGAACTAGTGTTTAATTAAAGTAAATATTAGAGAATACCATAAATAAATATGTAAGAATAAATAACTCATTGAGAATAAATATTTATTGACTGGAAAACCCAATCCTGGACCACTTCTATATGGGTCAACCAAAAATCGATTATATAAAATGTGAAATTCAAATATAATTTTATATTTACCATATAATTTGATTCATTTGAATATAAACCTATATATTACATTCTACATGTCAGTATGAATGAAATACCAATGATTTCATACAAACATGATCAATGTGGGAAAGTATACTTTTAATCGAATATATTATTAAAATAAAGGTTGTAGTTGAAGGAGGTGATGGAGATATAGGAGGGGTAGAAATATTGTTATTTATTCTATTTATAGGTCACACGTGGTGAGTATATGAAGGGAAATTTATGTGTGATGAAATAGGTGATAATGAAGGTAGGGGTTCAGTCTATGGTGGATGTTGATGCACATAGTGGTATAGTATAAAATAGTGGGTCCTTTTTGTAGCATAATATAAACCTTTGGAAAAGATATTCATTTTATGCCATATTTCCTCCAGTCCACTAAATTATAAGGCTTAGATTGGTTTCAACGATATCATGGGGGGAAGGATATGATACAAAGCATGTTTACTAAGTGTTGTGCATATTTATTTTTTTCATGTATCCTCTAAGACCATAAATTGTATTCACTATGTGATAACATGAATAAACCTCCTTCTTATTTTTATCAAACCCTCATTGACCTATATAAGTTTTCAACACCATATTTATGAAGATATATATTCTTCCATTTCATTAATCCCATATTTTACAATATCCATTAAACATTAAATAATAATAAAAATAATATCTTATTTTTATTAATATTGAATTAATAAATTTTCTTAAAATATTTTTTATTAAAATTATATATTAAATAAATATCTTCCCATAATTTATTTTTTTCAATATCTAAAATGATAACATCACTATAAATATTTTTGATATCGAAGAACAAATTGATAAATATCAAAAATATATTTTATTGATTATTTATTTAGAAAATATTAAAAAGAACATTTAATTTTAAATCAATAACATTTTCAAAAATATTTTTTCACAACTAGTAATGATAAACTTCCTTAAAAATACAATTTTTTGGTAAAAATACTTAAATGGGAAGTTGTTTGGTTGACACTAAAGCTAAAAGTGTAAAAATGTGGAAGACTGGGATTCCACTAGCTAATGTATTGAGGGACACTAACAAGTATAATATGATTATTTTCAATATCTCCACTTTTTTCTTATTTTTTTATTTTGAGATCATTTTTCTACTATCAAATAATTGAAAAACTACACGTTATTGAATTCATGAAAATTTATGTGATCATTTTATATCACTCTATATGATGAACTAGTACAAACTAACGTAAATAATTTTTTTAATATTAAACATAAATATAGGCCATTCTAGTATTTTAGTTTATTCCAAAAAAATGAATTAAATTATTTTCATAAGACAATGGAGAACAACTCAATAGTTATCTCAAGTCCTTGGTACCACTCTCCAAACACTGATCAAGAAATTTTATTGAGATTAATCAGGTTTAGTATAGACATATGAATGAGTTGATTCATGATATTTTATTTATAGTTCATGTTTTAATTAATTAAACTATAATTATACCATTTGGCCTATGTTGTAATACCATAAAATATATTGAATTTTTTTTATTGATCTATATGGTCTTAAAAAATGAACAACCAAATATTAAAAATAATAATAATTTAAGAAATGTGATCAGTAATGGGAACAAAAATAGGGTAAAAACCCATATAAAGGATTCCTGAAATAAAGCTTATTGTTTAATCTATAATATTACAGCACTTATGGATTTGTAAATTGTCTGTGCATAAAATTAAATGGATACAAATAATGTAATAAAAAACATTTTATTATAAAAAAATCCATGTTTCACTCATCAGACACACAAGCCTACAAATATATTTCATACATTCCTTGTTACACCATGTATATGAGCCTAATCTTTATCAAGGGAACCAATGAGATAATAAAACTTTTATTAAAAAATTATGCACTCGGTTCGCATATTCATATTAAGAAAGGTTAAATTTTAAGTATAAATTAACCACAATTCAATATTTTCATTTTTAGGTAATTTTATGATCCTATGAAATTATTTCCATTAGTTTTATTAGGTTTATTTTATTATCTTACAAGATTATTTAATATCAAAATCCTTCACCTTGGATCCATTATAAATTAATGGTGGGGTATGATTGTGAGTTTTCAAAACAATTATTGATCATTTATCCTTCTTAAATTCTACTAAATATATTTTTTATCTATAGCTAGAAAAGGTAATATTCTCTTGTTTGAATGGGATTCACTCATTATTAAGATATATAAGATGACGTGAGGAGAAAACCACATATACGTCACACACATCAAGGAGATTTATAACCATGTTCTGAATCGATATCCATTGAAATGGTAATGGAATAATCCCAAATTTCCAATGAATACCCATCAAGTATAAACATCCTTATAGAACAAAAATTCAATCATGTTCTAATAGTATACCCTTGGTTTTGTGAATTAATATTCATAAATTTAAGTATTAATCATATATGGAAGACATTATAAATAGATTCCTTATATATACTCTTATTTTCACTTATATATATTTAGGATAATACTTGAAATTTTTCATATCAAAACTATTATTTGGATTTAAGTACATTTAATGTTATAATCCATTATATCATGGTCATCCTCAAGGTAAATATACAATTCCTTTTACTCAAGATCTCTCAAAAAATATATGCATGTGTTAATTCTTGTGAAAAGAAAATATTATTCAATAAAGTACATTATATTATAAAATGAAAAATAAAAAAATTCGGACCAGTATAATTATGAACCACAATTACATTGAACTAAACAAAGGCTCAAAAACTAATGAGATTAAATTAATAAATAAATGTTTTTTAGTGAGTTCTCTAAGTAAATCAATGAAAATCAAGATAAGTCAATATTTTATAATTGAGTTTTCTTCCTAGATGATTTTTTATATATCCAATGCACACAACCACTCAACCACTAAGATAAACTACTACAATACCTTATAAACACCCAACAACCAATCTTTCTCCTCTCTAATCATTCTAATTACAATAAACTATATTATTTTTTGTTTTATCCAAAATTAATTTAGAAACAAACAAATATTAGACTAAATAACCTACTATATATTGATAAAACTAGTGTGAAATATAATATAGGGTCTTATGATACATATCCATATATTTTTCTTCATGTCTAACCACTAAATGTGAAATATATTCTTCTCAAATAGTGAGACTCCCCTATATAAATTCATAGAGAGATCAATAATTAAAAGCACATCCACTTAAGAATACGAGGAGATGGTTGGGCCTTCGGGCCTCCGGTTTAGGCCTATGGGTCTTTAGGGCCTTTGGGTCATCAATGGCCTTCAGGCCACAGTGCCTTTAGGTCACGTAGACCATGGAGTAGCCTAGTTCACAAAGAATAGGCCCCAGAAGAGGATCAGAGCAACATGAGTAGCATTACATGAACCAGATAAAATACATCATAAAAAGGGAAACAATGGCCTTAAATGGGCCCAAAATCCAAATAGAAGACGAACATCATAACAGGAACAAGCCAAAAGTCTCTTTTCCCCTCTATCAAAAAATACAACAATGAGTTCAATCAAAGATGTTGTGTTACCCCCTCTACCAGGAGATGTGTCATGATGGAGACAAAATAAGGAAGAACACTCCTTCATCCCACAATGAATGAGGGAGGAGGACCGGAAGATAGGTTCCATCACACCTATCACTCTTTTGAGTCCCCACCCGATGTTTCAAATGAGGAACTAACTACACTTTCCACTTGATGCGCTACAAAATTAGACGAAAATCACCATATAAAGACCACAATAGGGTACCCATCCTTCCAACAACTAAGGATAAGTGATTAATGATGGGTGTCATAACACCCATTCCACTTTCGAGGTCACTCACTAGAAATAAATTTTAAAAACCCAAAGAAATCCAACCAAATTCAAAGATAAAATGGAAATATACAACCACAACATATACACCTCATTATATTTTCAGATATAAAACCAAAAGAACAGAAACATGACATCCAAAAAATCTGAACACTATCATCTTATTCTTCTGGAAAGGGCCAGATCAACAAAACAAAACCAAGGAGGACTGTCATTAGATCATAGAAAAACTATCAGTTCCCAAAAAGTAGGGATCCAGAATAGCTTCTATCCACCACTTGTGATACTGTTGGCACCTTTGACCCACCATACTCCACTGCACGAACCCTAATGAAAACCTCGTGTCATTATCTTCTGAGCCAGGATCCCTACAATATTGACATGAACTGCCTCAAAATAATATAGTAATTCCAAATTCCCCACCATCACATCTTACCACATGAACAAGTGACGACAATACAGGGAAGACCACATCAAAGAAGATCTGGTGTAGGGGGTCATGCAGAAGAAAACGAGGGTTGTCGGAGAATTCAAGACCACTGAGTAGGAGTGAAGAAGAGTAAAACCATCATATAAGTGTAGATCGCATCGCCAGAAAGGCTATAATGAGAAACTGATGATATGTGAGATGTCGTTCAGGGAATCCGGGGCTAGAATGAGGTACTGACACCCTTGTGAGGGATCCGTAGATCGTGGAACCCTAAGGTCTCTACTCTCTAGGAGATTAGGGTTCCATCCAAGAAAAAATAACCATAAAACACTAGAAATTATATTTACAGTGTATTGTAATGAGTATAATTTACATCACCTTAAACTATTTCAGATTCATTAACTCTTGAAATAATTGATTCAATAATGTTTCTCAACATTTCATATTTTTTGTTAGGGTTAACCTATGGGGTAGTGGAATCCTTTTATATATCCCATGGACACAAAATTATAGTCATCTAAAATATAGATGATAGATTCCCCATTTTCTATTATCTTTAGAACCTATGTATTTTTTTCAAAAAGTTAATGTTATCATCTGCAATATTAATACCATTATAAACAATAGTTGAAATATAAATGTATATTCCTATAGGGTGGAGCTTACTCTATCTAGAAATTATATAATATAATTATTTTCTATTCTCAATATTCATAACTTCAAGGTTGAATATTTTTTTTCCAATTCTATTTTTTCAACCATTTTAGTCAGTGAATTGAGAATAAAAATATAAAAATGACGAAGGGTTTGAACAATGAGTTATTAATATTCTATATGACCCTACATTGATCCATTCTATCGTGTATAAATTTTGGATCACTCTAAAGTTATAAAAGGTTTAACTTGAGTGCCAAAATTCATTATCACCATAGTATGAACCTCTTCTACCATATCCTCTAAGACAATAAATTTGTTAAAATTTTATTCTGGGGTTATAAATATAAAATAAACATTTATAAAATATGTTCAATGGAATACTTCTATCTGGTCCAATCAAAATAGCCTTATGGGAAAAGAAATTATTTTTTTCATTCAATAGAAAGATTTAGTACCTATGTTTCACAAGATTTTATACTCTATATTATTTAATCTATATTTAATTGTATGATAATAAATATTTATATAGGTAATTGAAAATAATGTAATCATATTTAATTGAAATATAATTATTATCCTCACAAGAATAACTAACCATATCATCTAATATTGATAATCTATGTCCCTATATTATAGTTAAACTTCCATATCCACATTGGATAATATCATTATTCTACCAGGAAAAGACTATATTCACCAATTTCCAATAAATCCAATGTAGTTTGGGTGGCCTATTTTTTAGAATCATAATTAGGGACCACCTTTGTAGGGGATATGTCCACTAGTTACTATTATTGAAAGAATTAAATAGTCAAATAATGATCTAGAAGAAATGACGAAACCAAAAAAGAATTTACATTTTTAAATAAATTTTCATAGTACTCATCCATATTTCAAATCTTCCACTTCCATATTATTTATAGATATAATTTTTTCTTTGTCCCCTCTATCACATACAACACTTATAGCCCCAATAATCTCCTCTATGAACTTCCAGAAATGAATTCCAAAAAAATGAAAAACACTCAATCATGAATAACTACAAATATGAAGGCCTATTGAATAAGAATGTTTTTCTAAAACTCAGATTAATGTGATATATTAGAGTCCCTATAGTGACAACACATTCTCAACATTTATGAGTTCAAACAAAATATAAAGAATGTTCTAGAGGACTTTAATTGAATAGTTTCCTATTAAAGTATCAAATTAATTTCATGTGAAAAAAATGATTCACCGATATGAATACCTAAGAGAATTGAAGGATAGTTCACCCAATGTTTTTTTAAAAGAACTCATCAACAACTGAAACTTAGTAAAAATTAGAAGAACATTGTTTTGTTCCTTCCCTTAGAAATTTATAAATTTTTTCCTCCCTCACAGGTGTTTCATGATGTATGTCTACCTCTTTCCATCACCATTATACCTGAAGTGTGTGAATTTTTTTTTTCAGGTTTTAGTGGAGCCACTAAATTTTTAGGTTCCAATTATTATGAAATTATGGCCCATTTTGGATATTTATTTTTGAACTAAATATAATATTTTGTTGAAAATTTTTATACATTTTAAAATGGTGTTTTGAGGTGTAGATTAGTGTCTAAATGACCTATTGGGAATATTGATGGGTTTAATTATTTTAATGGTGGAAGGTGGTGTAAGAAGGAGGCCATTGGGTACCCAGTCTAGTGAAACTTGGTACCTAGTACAGTCTTAAGGGATGATGTGCCTCTTATTGGGCTATCAGGTGGTTGCATCCACTGTATTAGGAACCTGATTTTGAAAAAATGTATGATTCATGTTACATGTATAATTGGTAGGGAAAGTTAATTTTTTAGAATGGGGACATGTTTGAAAATTAAATGATTCTATTTTGAACCCCCTCCCCCTTGGGATTCATCATCTTCCAATGATTGAACAAGTGAAATTTGACCCTCCCAACAAAATATTTTTTCCAAATTCCATCCACGAATCATTGAATATGGGTTTTACCATCCATTTATGGAAGTTATTTGTTTCTCATTATTATTCTACCACAATATATCTATCATTTTCACCTATCAGAAGTTGATTTGTATAATGGATTTTAACATGATTCCTTTAAATAATAGTAAATTCGTTTCAATTGAAAACTAATTATTTTTCTAGTTTGAGGAGGAGTCTTATGAATGAATAATAGACATATTATTTCATTGTTTCATTTTTTATAGGTTTCAACATTTATGGATTTTTTAATTTCATTAATATTATGAATTTTTCATAGGATTTGGTAATAGATATTATGTACTTTCCTGATAGAGTGTTTTTGGATGTGTCGTGACTTGATCATAACCAATTGAATGAGACTATGATGATTTCATGGCTACCCAAGAATGAATTAAAATATCATTCAAACATAAAATAATTTTTAATATATTATTATATATTATTATAAAATTATATGATTATATAAGATGATAACTTTGAGGGTGGGGATATTAATGATTCCTTGGTAATAGAATATGTCTTGTTCAGTAGTAATATATGCACCATTGTGGTGATAAACCTGTAATCAGTGCATGTGCATCCTATTATTTAAAATTATATTTTTTTATTTTAGGTGATGTATAATTTTTGGTTATATAAGTGTTTGGAGTGTTCTAAAACAAAATAAATCTATGTTCCCTTTCTAGAATAGAGACGTGTTAGGGAAATCTAGCTTATAATATGTCCTCTATCACTCCCACGTCATGTAAATTTTGGCTAATAGACATGTCACATATGGGAAGTGGGGTGTCAAAAATGAATATTAACAATGTGAGGTGTGCATGTATATTTTATGATATAATTATCAGAGTGAATTTTTTACGATAATTCTATTATAATGGCAGTTATGGGTCAGAAATATGGTATGTGTAAATTGTCCTTATCATGTATTTTTTGAATTTTTTGAGTTAATTTTTTTTGATTCCTATAATATGATTATTTTACTATGATATTATTTGTTATTAATAAGGTGATATATTTTTCTATTATTGGATAAATATGGAATGATAAATAATTCACATTATTTATTTAAACTGTGATAAGTAATTAACTATTCTTTATTGTTTAATAGATTAATTCCATTCACCCTTAAGATGTTTGTGGAAAATGAACACCAATATTTAAATAGATAGTGATACACTATTCTCCAATATAGTTTTTAAAATGTTTCATCATGAACCCATTTCTTACTAGTGTAAGTGATGAATCATTTACATTGAGTACTTGTTCTGTTGATATATCATTCATCTTTTATATGTGTTGGGTAAATGTCCTTCATGGTTACATTGCAGTGTTTTTAGGTTGACTGTGTTTATTAAAAAACAGAGTTTCTGATGTCATTTGTGGTGTTCCAAAGATATTTTTTACATGTTATGTTGATAAATATCTATGAAAATGAAATGGATTCCCCAGAAGTTGTACATAAAGTTATGTGTACAAGGAGGCATTGTTTACCAGTGTCTTTGAAATGTATGGGGTCCAAAAGTTGGAGGATATATCATTCATCATAGAAGTTAAATTTAGATTAATTCATCATAAAAATATGGCAAATTAATGAATTTCATAAAGAATGGGTTTCATGTATGGATATTGATGAAGGTGTGGATCATCACGAATGAACGAATGTTTAACGGTAAAGCAATTTAACTATAAGAAGCATCACGAATGGGAAATATTCCTAGTGATTTATGGAGATAGGTAGAATTATGAATAAGTACAATGAAATTAAAATAAATGTGGTGAATAGGATGGAATATCCTAGAACATGATACAACACCAATAAAAAGACATCTACCATCCCCACCTTATTTCAATGATATAGCCTTAATGAAAATCCAATTACTCTAACTTTGACAAGGTTATTCTAGAAGGTTGTTCTTAAAAAAATATTATAAATATATTAAAATTTCAATGTCTATATTGGATGACCAAAATTTGAAAACATAGAGAAAAAAAATGAATTTTATGAAGGATATAAAAAGATGAATGAATGTTGTGAGCTTCACGGAGGCTATTTGGGATTTGTGAAATTTGTGTGCTTCATGAAGGATATGTGAGTTTTGTAGAAGGAGTTTTATCCTAGAAAACTATTTGAGCTTCGCGAAATAGGTTAGATTTGTGAATGTTATGGGGTTTTTGAGAGATAAAAATTCTTGTGAATAATTGGGTAGTTTCCAAAAGGTTTTCAGAGCTTCACAAAGGAAGTGAGCATTGAAAAAGTGTTCAAATAATATTTTGTACTTAATATGTGGTAAATTGGTATTCATTTGGTGGATGATAATGAAATTTAATAATGATGAAAATTATGTGTAAAAAATATTGATTAATGTGATCAAAATAGGATTCTTTTGAATTATTAGTAATCACAATTCAGTTGAGATAGAATTAATATTTCATATTTTTATTGGCTGTAAAAAAGTGGGACAATGTCATTACTCCAAAAAATGTAAAGGTAGTATTTATAGGAATTATAGGGATCTACCCTGAACCTTATTTTAGCAGTGAGGATTAGTGTATTTCGTACATCAACACATTATCATTGTATTATATATTAATGTTTCCCATTAAAGTTGAACCAAGTAAAAAATATGTGTATTGTACATGCTTTCATTTTTGTTCATACATAATAATGGGTAAGGGAGAATAGATTAATTCGTTTAATAAAGTAATAGGACCCAAAGGGATAGTTGATTTAATATATCATACCCTTATTCACCTACCTCTCAGGGTATTAAGCCTAGATGTTATAACAACAACTATCTGGGGAAAGGTTAATTTCATCTTTTATCTCAATGGGGTTTAATGGTGGGTTTCACTCATAAATGGAATAAAATATTTTATGTATAAAATTTTCAATTATGGAATAAATACATGAAACACTACTTCTAATCAATAGGAATAGATGTATTTACTGCAGTGATTCATGATAATTTAACCATGGTGGATAGTGGTACATTATCTAATGTCGACAATAGGGAATTGCATATTGATTCCAAAGGAATCAATGATTTATGGGATATGTATTGATGTAAATTTATACAATAGTGATGTTGAGTAAGTAATGACATGATACATGGGAAAAATTAGAAATAATTATGAGGGTGACTGAAATTTCAGAAAAGAAAAGATGCAAGTTCATTGGAATATGTTTTAGGATCTCAGAATGCACCCAAATGAGTATGTTGATAAATTCATTGGCTGGGTGAATTATGATGTGAATTACATGCATGGTCTCGAAGAAATAATTAATGATGAAAATATTTGTAAATGAGTCTTTAGAATAATTTCAAATTCGTTAAATCTAAAAGTTTCTATTTTGTAATATTAATATCCAAGAGAGTTTGGATTATATTTGTTGCACAACAATCTTTTTTCATACGAGATAAGAAATGATGATAATGAGTTTTGAAAAAAGATAAGTCTAATAAAGTGAGATTCAAGGCCATGAATACTTTCACTATTGAAGATGGTAAGTAATAATAAGATACATATGAAGTGAAGTTATACACTTCATCAAATTTACAAAGAGGAAAAGTAATGTTCAAAGGTAATCTCCAACATGAAGTCTTTCATTGTGGAATGGTTGGAAATATTACAACATGGTTCCCACAAAAATTATGAAGTGGTTGATGAGGATGTTGTTAAAATACCCAAGAATAAATAGTTACCCTATGTGAAAGGAAAGATAAATTATAAATTAAACTTATCCAAAGATAAGAATCTATTTTCACTAGAAAATGAATGTTCATAAGAATATAAGTAATAAGTGATGGAGATTTGTAAAGACCATGGATAAAATGTTATAGTGGAAGTTGTATGTAGCACCTAGAAAAAGGAATAAAGTGAAAATGATGAAAAATAAGTCAATGGAAGTGTTGATAATTAGGAGAAATTAGAAACATCTCTTGAGGAGATATATTTTTTGAGATCCAAAAAGAATTAATCCAACAAAGTTTTCCATTATGCCAAACTATTTTTGCAATAGTTTGAAGAAGTCTGAGACAATTGATTAAATTGAAAATACTATGTCTTTAAGGGAAGAGTACTCTAAAATGATTATTTAGTACATGTTCAATATTATAGAAAATAAAATGGTGATCGATGGATTAAATAAAATATTAAAAGACAACAAAAAATCATCTAAAATATTAAGGAGGAGTTTTTTAGCTTGTGAGAAAAAGTGAACGATCAGATGAAAATAACGAGTCCAAAAAATCTGGTCACAATGTTAACATGTAATTGAAAAGTAGAATTCACTATTCTAGTGAAACATAAAAATTAATTTACATAATAGAAAATGATAGATCCAAAAGATATAGATTTTGTAGTTCTTGGTCAAAAAGATAAAACAATAATGGTTGAAGTAAGATGACAAGAAGACACTCTGAAAATGAATATTGATTTGGGTACAAATCATAACAATCAGATTCAGTGAACATTATGTAAACCTAGTAGTGTAGTATTGACAAAGGAATAGACCCTATTATAGATGTTATTGTGGTAGAAATATGGGATACTCATTAAATGTATGTTCCATAGACTTATTGTAATGAAAAGACAATGACCATATAGACATCCATATGGAGTTCATTATTATTGGATATCATTCAATTGTCGATATTTCTTGTATGGAGGATTCAAACACATGTAATGATATTTATCATCAATAATGAAGAGGAATGTACCAAAGCAGACTGAATGGGTTCACATTAAGTGTCTCAATGTATCATAAAACGAGTTGAAAATTCAAAATCAATTTCAATATCTTCTTGAAGAAGATATTCCATCATCCTCAGAGAATATTTAGATTTTCAATACATACCTGTAATGATGTAAAATAAATAGATAAAAAATAAGAGTAAAAAAAGAAGTGGTTGCTGAAAATTCCCATAATGTATCAAATTGTTATGTTATAAGGACCCTTAAAAGTAGATGCACATCCCATATAAAAGGTAAGAATGATCTTGTATCAAGATTAAAATTTAAAAATAATTTTTCTGTTATATTTGGAAATGATGAATTACTAAAGATTATTGGATCAGGAAAAGACAAATTTTGAGGGAATGAAATGAGATGTGCTAACGTATTATTTGTAGAAGGTATCAGCCAATACATTATTAGTGTCAGTCAACAATGCGACTATGGGTATGATATAAGACTTTCTATGTATATTTGTATCATTAAATGGGTGATGTTATAATTATTCTACATGGAAAAAAGTAAAAATATTAATATCTAACTTATAATAGGAAAATAATATATTCTTTTTTATCTTGAAAAGAATAAAATAGGTTGTGGCATAAACGACATGGCCATCTATTCAATCCATAATAGGAAGATATGGTCAACTGTGTAGTAGCTCAAGATTCCCCTAAGATATCATGGGATAATAACCTTCTATGAAATTATTTTCAACAAGTGATGATTATTAGAAAGACATAATAGGAAAATGGATGAAAATAAACCAGAGTTCTTTAGTTGGGGAATAAATATGTATGTGGGCCTAGTTCACCATGATACCTTGATGAGAATAGTTATAACATTCCATTAAATGATTATTTTACAGGGATAGAAAATTTATTTTTCATTTCCCACAATTATGATGTGTTTATTCACATAATATATTATTAGAGAAAATATGAAAGGTTTATTGGTTAGAATATTCTAATGTTTTTTACTTATAATTTTAAGAAAATAAAATATAGTCAAGTTCAATATTATCATTAGAAACGTGAGATAAATATTCATTATTATTTCGTGATAACTCCCCAACAAAATTTAGTGGTCGAGAGTAGAAATATGATAATGAACAATATAGATAGAACAATGCCTATTGAAAATGAACTACGAAATTATTTCTAGAAGGATGTAGTCCTGACAATTGTGTATATATTCAACATGGATCTATTCTTTTCTATGGAAGAAAATCCACCACATGAGTAGTGGTATGGGAAGAAACCAACATTGAAATAATTTCAAATAATTGAAATACTATTTTTTATTATCAATAAGGTTAAACACATGAAATTTGAATCACATGGATATGAGGGTATATTTCCTGGATATGCAAGAAAACATAATGAAAATTAATGTTCTAGCAAGGGGATTAGAAAGTTAGTAAAAATAAATGATGTAAATATAGTATAGAATTAACTGAATCTTCAATAACATGACTAATAATTCCATGATGAAATTGATGAGGAGGTAAGAACCACAAAGGGAGTTTAAGTGGAAAATTTATATTTAGGGGAAAATAATGATGATTCATAGGTGGATATAGAATCTATATCTATATGAAAATCAATGTTACAAGATGTAATTGATAAAAAAACGTCATTGGTGATGAGGTAGAGTCATTATAGTTGGAATCCATCAAATCTCATGTAGATCAAAAATATTTTGATGAAGAATCTGGAGATGAGAACTAGGTTTAGACTATGAATTAAGAGCTTGGAAAATTTGAGAAGAATTTGAAATGAGATATTGTGTCGAGAACAACAAATAAGAATGTGATTGGGGATAAATGGTTCTTTCACGTCAATCTTAATGAAGAAAAAACTAGGATTCAAAAAAAATAATAAATATTGTGAAAATGGTAATCACATATATAGGGAATCAATATTAATGAAAAATTTTATCCAAATTTGATGATAGAGAGAATAATATTATTCTTGGCCATTAAAGTGAAATGAAGGTTCAATGTTTTCCATAAGGATTTCATGTCATAATTTTTTAATGAAATTATGTAAAAAAGTGTATATTGAGCATCTATAATGTTTTATCATTCAAGAAGATGAGAAAATAATTTTTCAACTGATAAAGACATAATATGGATTGAAGCAATCCCTAAGTGTTTGGTATTCAATATTGTATAAGTTTTTGATGAATCTTTGTTTTAAACATGATGGAGTTGATTAATATCTGTAATTCAACAATGATAGTAATCAATGGATGATGGTTCTCATGTATGTCGATGAAATAATTTTTTAGGGATTAGATGAAGTGTGGTGTAGACAGCTGGCCGAATTCATGATAAGTTGGTTCAACATAAAAATGATTGGTGAACATACATTTTAACATGGATTAAATGTGACCTAAGGAAGGAGTGATACATTTTTTTCACAATCCAAATATGATAAGGATGTTTTGAGAATATTAATAATAAATAATTACCATTAGATGAAGACTCTAGTTACTACCAAGATGAAAGTATCATTAGAAGATGAAGGAAAAGTGGATAATTTCAAATAATATAGGAATACCATTGGAATATTTTTTACTTAATAGTGACCCTACCAAGTAGTTTTTCTTCCATAATAAATGTAGCATGGTATCAATGAAATCCCCTGTAAATCCACTTAAATGTAGTAAAAACAATACTTTGGTATATTAAGGGTTGGTGGATTTCATTTTTCTATATAATGAAAAATATTAGTAGGAGTTGTTGGGATATGAAAATGAATATTTTTTAGGATCAACATATGATACAAAATCAACATCATGTGGTGCATTATATCTTAGAGGATTGTTTACATAATTTCAATTAATGAAATAAGGATATATTTCATTGATAAAGAATGAATCATAATATATTACAGCTGTTCAATATTTCACTTAGTTATTGTGGATGATGCATCACCATAATGATATCAGAGTTGAAGTAATGACTTTGATTAGAATCCATTAACAAAATTCAAGTTCTATAAATATTAAAAAAAATATGTCCCATCACTCCAGGACAAAGAATATTGAATTAAAGTACCATTTAAACAATGATAATATAGATCATGGGTGTGTGAAGTTAGACTATGTTCCAATAGAACTACATGTTCAAGAAATTTTAATGAAGGCATTACAAAAAGAGGCATTTGAATGTAGTCGATTAGATCATAGAGATCATTTTAATTCCCACACCTGAGTAAGTGTATATGTGGAAATCCCACTCCAGAGGTATAGTGTGTTTTTTCATAATTTGAAGATACGTGTTCTTTACCCTATTGAATACAACAAAAGAGTCAATTTCATATTCATTGACAAAGTGGGAGAATTTATGGATCTCAATGGGGGAAACTATATTAATAATAAAATGGGGAGAAAACTAAGGTTCTAAAAATTTTGGAATAGATGAGGCATCAAAGTACGATATTGAATAGGCTAGTTATATTATACTGTGTGGAAAGGTGGAGACAAAAAAGGTCATCTGAGAGGGAATTTTTTAGTTTTACCAATTTCTTCACCCCTATGGCATGGATCCAAGATTTGGAATGTCTATGAATCATGGATTCTTGGTGAGGTGCGGTTTTTTAAGTTTTTTCATATCCATTTATTAGTTTTATAATATTTTTGTAATAGAGTTCTCTATAGACTTTGAAAGAGGTTTTACATGAGGAGTTTTGACATTGTCTTTTCCATTATGTTGTAGTTTCCCCTATGTCAGCTATTTTTGTGTTTTGTGTTAGAACCAGGGCATGAAGAGGAATTTTTTGGGCCTAGGAATTAAATACTTTTATCACTAGAGTGGTGGTAATTGTTGTATTTGATGATCTGATCCTCGGTATGGTCTGATATTCTGACGTGACCTAAACACAGAATGAAAATTAAATCTAA
The DNA here is from genome assembly GCA_963277665.1 of Viscum album. Classification (NCBI taxonomy): domain Eukaryota; kingdom Viridiplantae; phylum Streptophyta; class Magnoliopsida; order Santalales; family Viscaceae; genus Viscum; species Viscum album. Next base: position 203,776,823 of record OY728128.1, read on the forward strand.
ACAAATGAATTGTTCTAATTGAAGAACAGTCATCAATACCTCGATATTGGAAACTATTACTCAAAGGATCCAAGGACAAACACCTTAGTATCATCCACACAGAATTCATGAATCAGTACACATGTCATTCATTGAATATTGGGGGATAGTGTGGAGCACTGACTATCACATCAACGTCACATTGATCACCACAACTCTGTGCCTTCAAACTACAAAGGTGATCTTGGATATTTATCTAATAGAAAGACACTATCTCTCTAGAATGTGTGAGGGGAAAGAATCACTCATTCTAAATGAATTAATAGTTATAGGTATGATCTTATTCTCTTGTATTAATAGTGTATGATTTAAATACCTAGAAATAATTCCTCGACCCTTGTATATTTGACATCCACTAAATTATAATAATATAACAATTATCCTGAACTAACTATGTCATAATTTTTATTTATATTTTATCATTTAGATTTAATATATATTAAATATATTATGTGATAAACCCAACCCATTAACTCAACATGTAATGCCTTCTAATATTAAAAAACCATCAATATTAAAATAATATTTATTCATATAATTCTGTTCTTTATATTTAATTAATCACTTGTAAATAAATTTAATATATAAATTCAGCCAAATTATTATAAACCAAAATAGTAATGAATTTATTTATTTTTTAGGGATCCATATATCTTAGACAATCCTCATTCACTTTTATGGGTTTCACCATATCCTATGTACATATTGAGTTGAATATGGAAGATTATTGAATGCACTATTGGGTGTGAACCACTAGGTAATTATCTCTATTATTGTGAATAGTATTCATATACTAAGAACATAGTCATGGAAACCATAAATTCCCCTATAGAGATAAGTAATTTTCACAGAAATAACAATCATCCTATGAACACATAGTATGTTATATAATGTATTTTTCTTTCAATATATCATAAATAAGGACACACACTTGTGTCATCTTCATATATATTTGTATTTTTTAATCAAAATAGGAATATTTACCTTCAATTACCTTCTATAGGGATTTATGAATGTACTACCATCCTGATCACATAGTAAAAAGATATTACTTAGTAAACTCATATGTGAAAAAATATCTATTGACCATTCAACTAATTCCATACCACCAATGACGCACCCAACACAAATCACCTCACTATAAAATAATTTTCACGGTTTTTCCTCGCATCAATGTACACTATTAAATGGAAAACATCGGTAATGATATTATGTTAATATATGAACACACATTTTCAATGATAAGAACAACCAATGAAACCTAAAACATATGGTGTTCCAATTATCTTGTTTTTTCACATAATCACATATTCTAGAGATCATTGTGTCTGAACATCACAAGATAATTTCTCAATGATTATGATACCCAATCATATGATAGTTTGATATCAACTATGTCCACTCGATATTATGTATCTAGAGGTTAAGGCATATGTTTAATATTAATGTCATAGTACCTCTAGTTTTTCAATAATGATTGGAAACTCATATAAAATTTTGATTTAATAAATAATATAAGGAAATTACCATTTAAATAGTGAATAAAAATATTTCTACACTATAATGGTAAGTGAAAGACATGAGTTTATCACTATATTCATGAAATGGTTATCATAAAGTGTTATTTAGTTGGGTTTAGGAAAACCCACTATTACAACAATCTAACTTGTAGTTGATCCAACTTGATAACCATCCATGTTACCTCAAACATTATTAGGATAATGTTTTTATTGAGTCATATCTTTAGTTCATTGATCTTTCAACACTCTTCTACATGGATATAATGCTTTGTGCATCGTCATCTCATTATGAATAACTTATTAAAAGTTATAATCCTCATGAGTATTCCTTTAGTTATATGTCCAAATGAGACATCATTTCTAGTACCAACAATATAATTATAATCATGGTAAAACCTTACATACTAGGATGAGTTCCAAGAACTAGAACAACTCTATGAATTTAATACCCTACTTATTATCAGCCTTAGAAGACATAAAGCACTCTGTATTGGTATATAAGTCTACCATTTTCTTGTATGAGCCTATATAGCTCCTTACCATATCTTGAATGTGATATTAGATCACATTAATCTAAATGACGATTAATCTTTATGTAACACCCTAGTACTTTTTAGTATTTCACTTTTAGAATAATTATTTTGATAATAGAATTATTGGTAAAAATTACCCTGTTAAACTTATGTTGAACATGACATAATTTTTATCCTTATCTACATGGAACACCAAATTTATCTTATATTATATACAGGAATGACTTTCCTTGATGGATTGCGTAACATAGAATGTCGTGTTTTACTGAACAATACTATATTATTAAAAATATTACTATTTAATATAATAAGATATAATATATCTATTAAATTTATGGTTATGAATTGAATAATGAAGATATATAGATAAATTAATTAATTTCTTAACTATTAATTATAAATGAATATATAAAACAAATGAATATAAAAGGAATGATTTTATACAAGACTATTTTTATGTTCAAAAGTAAATTTTTATTAATAATTTCAAGTAATTACTACTAATATATTATATTAGTTAAACTTATCTGTTATATATTCATGGAAATATTTTTGACAATTTTAAAATAGATTATATATATATATATGAATTAACACAACATTAAATATAAAAACAAATATATTTATAAAACTATATTTATAGCCTCTTAATGGAACACCTATTATAAATACTGATTTTGGAAAATATATATATATATATTGGAAAAAAAAATTCATTTATGAAATAAAATCATCAAAATTAGGTTGTGATGAATTTTTTTATTCTTCTAAGAAGATTCATTTTTTATGAATGGGGAAAATAATGAATTTTATTTCAAAACTATAATTTCATCTAACTTATTTATAGGGAAAAATTAAAATTTTAATTTGTTTCAAACTCATGTTATATCAATTATACAAAAATAAATCAAATATAGGTCATTTTATTATATTTCACATTAATATTGGATATAAAAACATAACAATATTTTAAGCATTTTTATGTTAAAAACAAACATTATCATCCTGTATGTGGGATTAATTTTGAGTTATTTTAGGTCACTTATGTGAATGAATTTTTAAAATTGATTCCATATTTGGAATAAAATTATTTTTTAATGTATAAAAATTTAAAATTATTTTTTTACCAAAATTATTATTTAAAATAATTAAAATTAATATCAACGATTAAGAGTAAAATTATTTTCACAAAGGATGAAACCTTAATATTAAGGCCCATAATGACCTATAAATTTATCCCAAAGGAATTTTAAATCTATATATTGAACCTATCATTACTTTTATCCAATATTAACCATTATTGGAGCCACATTACAAGGTGAAACATGGGTGGAATTCCTTTCTAAAAATTGTAAAAGAATGTCACTCCTCCTCCACCATAAAAAGACACTCCGCCCTCCCACTTATTCACACCAATCCAGCCCATTTGAACACCAAAACTCTACTTGAACAGAATACTAATATACCTCAGATAATTATATAATACTCACCCTGTTCATAAAGGAAACTGAGGAATCACTTTGAACAAACAAATAAGAGTTTCCCAAAAAAGAGGTAACATTATTCAATACATGTTTATGTTTTATTTGTTGCTCCACAGCTTCATTTCTTATTATTACATGATTATATTATTAAAAAATAATATTAAATATAAAAATATCTTTTTAGTTGAAGGTTTATACCTACACCAATAATCTCTTCCATCAAATGGGTAACAAATTTACCATTTGTGTACGGCGAACTGCCGCCTCACGAAACGATGATTCTTCATTTTTCCTTTACTACCACTAATAGTAGGAATTATGATGGAAACTCAGTTTTTATATGATATTAATGATATTTATGAAGTATTTATTTTTCTTGAAATTTTATATAAAAAATATCATTATGTCTTCCATTTGGTGTAAATATGTTAACTTCATTTGTTGATGTGTGTACAACAACCTCCTAAAAGTGATGTGATAAGTTCACACATTACACGAAATATATTAAGGGTAGTATTAATTAAACATGTGTGAATTAAAATACATATATATTATATTAATTAAATTATTACTATTCTATAAAAAAATATATCATTTTATTTATAACCCTACTCACACACTAAAAAACTGATAACATCATTCGTGGATGTGTGGACTACCTTTTCCTTGATGAAATATGACTCCTTTTACATCTCAATAATTCAATATATAAGTACCTATGATTATAATTCATTGTTTTAATGATATTATGATCTATGTAAATTTATTTTGTTACTTACCTTTTTTACATAACAATCGTTGAAAATGGGACGGTTACCCATGTGTACGTATGACCTACCATCTCCCTGAATGTTATATTAGTTCATTTTTCAGAACCATATTCAATGATTTATTATAAATATAATTTTTTTTATATATATGATAGTTATATCAATATTATCATTATTCTTGTTATCGCTATATAATGACCCCTTTGTCCATTATCGACCTATCAAAGTCCTTTATAACATAAGAACAAAATTTGGTCAAAAAAAAAACCAACTTAAACTTAATTGATTAAGTAATTATACAAAACACAATAATAAGTGAACTAAAATTTATAATTAACATTAATTTTTTTAAAAATTAAATATTTAATATATGGTTATTATTCATGGAGGTAAATACACCTATGACAAGTCTGCCTTAATGTAAGGGATTCATATTTCACATTTCTTTCTGAAAGTCATACACCATTTTCACCAATTACTTATTTTATGTAGTGTATCTACTACATATTTTGATGTATTATGTCATGAATTATTTTTTCTTCATAGATTTTAAATCTTTCAATTAATTTTATTCCTAAATGAGGATTATGATTCCAATATTTCTAAGTGGTATGAGAATCTAGGAAATCTGTAAAGATTATTTTCCTCATGAATAATATTAGTAGTCTTTCAATGGTACTTCTGATCATAAAATGCAACAAACCATGTTCTCACTAATCCTCTTCTGGAGAATTATTAATAAATCCATATTATTTATTCGGTATGGATATTATATGATCAGGAATGTTTTTCACTAACAAAATCGGTTATTCGATATATGAGGAATTATTTCGATATACAAGACATGGGATGGGGACCATTTAAAGTAACCCCCTTGATAAACTGATCATCTCATGGGATTAATTTAGTTGGAAAACCCTTTAGTGTTTATAACCATTATGTTTTAAACTATCTTTTGTAAGGTATTAACTGTAATTGTTCCTTGTACCTAATAAATATTGTATCCAATAATTAAGAATTTTCATTATTGACAATTCAGATAACACTATTATTATTTTCCATGTGATTTTTTCTTTACCATTATCTATATATTCATTTAATAATCAATATATTGATTAAATGGAATGTGTTTTAGTTATTTAAAATTCAATATATATTATGGATTTTCTAGTTATAAAAATAGAATATATCCTTAGTTATTTACCTTTCCATGTTGATTATTCTCATATATCCATTACTTATTCTATTATACTTACCCTTACAAATAATTTGACATCACTGTTATTCTATTTCCATTCCCTAGGATAAAAAGGTTAATTATTGGAATGAATTTATGGGATTTATTTTATTAGTCCTTGTTATTTATTATGTTTTATTTTCTATTTCCAAATGAAATATGTGTATTTTGTTTGTAATCATGTTTTCAAAAAAAAAACTAATCCAATTATTCCTTAAATATTTTTTTCCTAGTAACCATTCCAATTTAATAAAGTAATTCATTGAATTTAAGATTATAGGGTTGGGGCATTACATTTGGTATGAGGGGAAGTTTAAAAGTAACCTTGGAAACTATATTTATAAAACATATATTAGGGAATATGTACCTAAGGTAGACATTGAGGATAAGTATATAAAAACATCCTAACATTTTAGTATGGCTGAGATTATGTGGTTCTACTTAGAAAAAAATCCATATATGGATTCTAGAAGTGTGTGTGGTTCTATAAAAAATTTACCTAAGGGTAACAACTCTAAAAAGGTGTTTTGGACCTGACTCGAGAAAAATTTGGTACACAATAACAAGCTTTACTACAAAATTGGTTTGAAACACCAAGGGGACATTCTTAGGATAATTCACCTTTTCATTACAAATCATTATGAAGGATTTAAAATTAATGATACCACCAAAGATACCATGTTCATGATTATGAGACTAAATGTGAAGAAAATTTTCAATTTATGTAATGTTTTAATCTATTTTAGAATTAAAAAAACCTAATAATTTTATGATATAAACTATTATATTTTTTTGTTTAGGAATGGAACCTAGAATAAAGAAGTTTATCAATAGTCACTGAAAATGTAGAGGTTTCCCTATTGAGATACTCAATTCCACTTGTATTGGAACAGAACATGTTATGGATATATTATGAAAGCGTAATAAAGTTATAATTCATAAACTCTTATATATTTAGCTATATGATCCAGAAAAATACTCTCCTATGTTTGATATCTTTATACAATAGAGGACCATAACATTTACTAGGACTACTAATCCAATGGAAGATGAGTAATTGATTATGTATTTGTAGAAGATATGTATGTCTTTGTAATGCAATGAAAAGGAAAAGGTTACAGTACTGGTGTATTGTCTCAACGGTTATGTTGATCAATGGTGGTCTCAAATCCAAATTACTATGGAGGGTGAAGAATTATAACTCATTTAATGGAAATCATTTATTGAGACATTATTCGATAAATATTTCCCTTGGGAGAATCAAACGGAGATGAAGGGGAAGTTTTCCATCATAATGTAAAAGGATAAATAATGTATGCAAAGTATAAATCTACCATTAAAAGGGTATATATTTATTCTAATAATTATATAAATCACACAGAGTCCAAGAATAGTCACTTTTTTATTGGGATTAATGAAAGTCTCAAAAGTTAAATTATCTCCCAAAAATTTTCCCCATATGATGAGTTGATTTTTTTGCTATATAGGATGATAATGAATTATCTTTGTATTATGTATTCTAAGGTAATCCAGAGAATATGGGGAATGTAGATCTGAAAATGGATAAGTGAAATAAAAAAATGTATTATTTTCATGCATGTTATAATAGTGGGAAGAAACACCCTGATGTATGCTTCAAGGGAATGGTAGTTTGTTTTATGTGTGGATAAAAAGGCCAAAATGTTCATGGTTTCATTGGAATTAAAGAAAAATGAAATTTTAAATGCTTCCACTATAAAGATATTCTGCACTACATAAATTAATTCCCCAAACATAATGGGAATATATGTCAGAAGAACCCAAGGGACCGAGGTCATATTTATATTATTGATATTATCGAGGTGTATTGATTAAAGTGAATATGTATTTTTATCCTTGGGAATTGATGTATAAGTATTTTATCCATGATTTATTGGTTATATGAATATGAAATATGTAAGGAATATAATATATTACTATTTCAATTAGGATTTGTGATCATATATCAAATCATACCGAGAAAAGTTATTTTGTAGAAGGTTAATCATTTTGAAAAAAAATACACAGTTGGGGGAAAGATAACCCTTAATATGTTTCTAATTTCTATACAATGATGCTTTGATAAATATATTATTGATACTGATAATGTAAATTGTATACTATTAACATACACGGAACTGATTCAAAAGTTTTGTATGAGAATACATGGAAGGTTCTAAAGGATAACCACTTAATGAAATGGTTTAATTTGACATTTAGATGATGTTTTAGAGATTATTATGTCACTTAACTATATGATATATCATGTTCTAAGAGTTGATAAATAAATAGTTCAAGGAATTATGATAGGAAATATTATGTTTATAGAAACAAATTATTACTTATATTCATAGAGGGAGAAAGAATTATGAATCTCTAGAAAAGGGGAATTAAAATTAAAATTTTATCCTATTACATTCTTACATGATGTATAAAATTTTCCCATTGATCATCTCATATTTATAGTTTCGAGGTAGTTAACATTCCATTGATCACTTACTTTATTGTGAAAAATGATTATAATTATTTAGGCTTTTCTTTAAAGGATATGTTTTTATTTCCCACTTATGTTCTCCAATATGGGAACCTTGTTAAGTTACCTTTATACTTACCTATATGTCTTACTAAGAATATGTGTTATCAATCCTATTTAGGAAGTGGTTTTTTATAATAATAGTGTTTAAAAATATCAAACCCTAGATTACTGAGAACAAGATTAAATTATGAGGAATCAATTTAATAAAGGTAGGGTGAATGTGGCATGCCAAAAGATTACAATATTTTTATTTCATAATAAAATTAATTTTTCCATGATTTATTTATACAGAAAGGCTTGTTAAAATTTAAATATTATCATTAAATATAAGGAACATCGAGATTAGATTGCATTATATGCAATAATGACATTCCTTGATGGCTTGGGTAGCACAGAAGATAGTGTATTACCTAAGAAAATATATTAATAAAAAACTATTATTTAATACAATAATATATTAACTATCCATTAAATTGATGTTTATCAATATTTTTATTAAAATAGAAAGATTAATTAATTTCTTACAAATAAATTATAAATGAATGTAGAAGCCAATTGAATATAAAGTGAATGATTTTATAAAAGACTGTTTTTATGAAAAAAAGGAAATTTATAATTATAAGTTAAATTAATTAATATTATTAGATTATTTTAGTCTATTTTATATATTATATATTCAATCAAATATTTATGACACCTATCCAATTGATTTTACCGGTATATTAAAAAACCCAATATTACCAGTAAAATCATATATTTTATAAAAGTAGTTTTATAGCCTTTTAATGGTGTTCCTCTTTTAAATATGAACTATTACAATTTTAGAAATATAAAATAAAAAAATAAACTTCATTTCTTAAATATGAACATAAAAATTGGTCAGGTTTATTATTTGGTTTCTTTTATGAGATGTTTTATATTTCGATGAATAGTGAATAATACTAAATATTAATTCAAAACATCTTTTTAATTTTTATTTATTTATAATCATAAATTATATTTTTAATTAGTTTTAATGTAACATTTTGTACATTATTAAAAAATAAATCCAATATAAGACATTTTAATCAATTTCACTTCAAAATGGGATAAATAAAACTTATCAAAATTTAGATCATTTTTTTCTTTAGAAACATGAATTGTCATCCCTTCTACGAAATGAATTTAAATTATTTTTTCCACTTATATGATTTGAATTTAGAAAAAATGATTCCATATTTTTAGTAAAAATAATTAAAATTTCTAATACGATATATTTTGTTTATTACCAAATAAATTATTGAAAGTGATTAAAATTAATTATAATAATTAAGAAAAAAATATCTTAGTAAAGGAAAAAACATTAATTATAAGGCCTAAAATGACCTAGAAATTTTTCCAAAATCCATTTTATATCCATATTTAGAACCTATCCTATAATATAGATAATTTAGAACATTATTGTATCCACATTATAGAGGAAAACATTTTTGGAATTCCCTTTCAAAAAATTACTAGAATGTGAATCCTCCTCTACTATTAATAGGTACTCAACCCTCCCACATATTCACAACTATCAAGACCTTTGTATTGGACAAAATATACTCCAATAGACTACCAAAATCCCTTAAATATCATATAATACTATACTTTGAATAAACAAAAACAAGGAATCCCATTTTTGCAAACCAAAATGAGTTACCTAAAAATGAGGCAATGTTATTCTATGTGCATTTATATTTTATTTATTTATCCATCACTAAATTTATTATTATTATTGAATGTATAATAAAAACCCTATATAAAACATACTTAAATCTTTTCATTTTATGTTTTCTAACTAAACCTACACATACTTCCATCTAATGGGTAAACAATTTAATGTTTGTGTGTGACGAACTACAACCTCGTCAAATAATGATTGTTCGTTTTTCTTCAGTACTAACTCTCATGGTGGGAACCATAATGCAAAACTAGTTTTTATATTATATATATAATGAATATATTTTCATTATGATTCATTAATTTTCATGTTACACATACCATCAGGTTCTCCATTTGGTGTAAATATGATAAATTTGTTAGTTGACTTGAGGAAGACCACCTCCTCAAAGCGATGTTATATGTTAAAAAAGTACATAGAATGTATTCATGATGGTTTTAATGAAATATTTGTCACATTAATGACATGTATATGATAATAATTTCACAATTATGTTTCTAGAAAAATAATATATCATCCTTTTAATAAACTAAAAAACTTGATAATGTCATTCGTGTGTGTGTGGACTACTGCCTCTTTGATGAGATGTGAGTTCATTTACATTAAAATTTATATATATATATATAATCATATATTATTAAATAAAATTATATTTATTATTTGGTTATCATTATGGAAAGATAAAATATTACTTACCTTATTTCCATAATGACCATTAAAAAATGGGAACGTTACTCATGCGTATATACGACATACCGTCTCTATGATTGTGACCTTAGTGTATTTTTCATATCCACATTTCTTGATTTTTTTTAAAAGTATATTGGATTTATTCATATTATATTTATTTAATTATAATTATTCTATATATTTTTATATAATGACCCATGTTTTCATAGTCAACCAACCAAATTTTTTTTAATACATGAACCAAATTTGGTCAAAACTGCAGATGTAAACATAATTGTTTATATAATAGTATAAAAAATTTTAATAAGTGAATGAAAAGTTATAACAAAATGGAAAAGTTTTTATGAATTTAAATATTTAAAATAATTATATTATTCATGAATATTATGACACATGTGACAAGTTAGACTCATGGAAAGGGATTCTCATCTAAATTTTCTTTCCCTAAGGCATACGTCATTTTCACCACTTAAAAATTTTGTATGGTGTATCTACTTCACCATTAAATATATTATATCTAGAATATATTGATGGTATTTAAAACACATAGTTAATGTAATTATTTTATGATGATTATGATTCAAATGTGTCAAAGTGGTATGGTACACATTGTAATGTATAGAAATTATTTTCCTCAAGAATAATTTTATCAATCTTTCAATGGTGTTTCCATTCATTAATGTTTTGAACCCTTGTTGATACTCTACTAAATAATTATTGGAAAATTAGTAATATTTATTCAGTATGGATATTTTATGATAAGGTATATTTTTTTATTAATTAAATCTATTATTCTACATTTGAGGAATTCTTTTGACATGGAAGACACGGGTTGTGGACTAACTATGTATGCCCATCGATTCACTGATAGTTTCATGGGAATAATGTAGTTGAAAAAACTATTTATGTTTGTAACCATTATGTTTTAAACCATATTTGGAATGGTCTTGATAGTAATGTTTCCACATACCTATGAAAAATTTAATCCAATAGTTAAACATTTTATTTTTTTTTGAATTCAGTTGTTATTATTAATTTTATCAATGAGATTTTTTCTTTTTCATTTTCTATAGATTAATTCCATTATTAGTTTATAGAGTAAATGTCTTATGTTTCTATTATTTAATATTCCATATTGAATATGACTTATCAAATTATATAAATGGAATGTGTGCACAATTATTTACCTTTATATTTTGATTATTCTCATTGATTCAATATTCCTTCTTTTGTAATTACCCTTCCTAATATTTTTTATCACCATTATTTTTTTCTCTTCCCCGTTATATGAAGATGATTTCTTGGAATGAATTAAAAGCATGGAGTTTATTAGGCCATTTTTTATAATGTTTTATTTTCTATTTCCTAGTGTAATATGTGTATCATGTATGTAATATTGATTTCTAAAGTACTGAATAGTTTTGTCCTTTGGGATTTGATTCCTTGAAATCGTGCCAAATTAATAATGTAATTCACTGGATTTGGGCTTCAGGGGCCAGGGTGTTACATTTTTTTCCTAAATAACCAGTATCCCTCTATCTAAACATTCTAGGTATATATAACCTTTGTAATTTCTATTGTTCAATGTGATAGGTCATATTTCTTCCCTTATAGTTCTCCTGGATATAACTGATAATTTTTTACCATGTTGTATATCTTAGAAAAATAAAATCTTGCACATATCATGGAATATGTGATTTATCAACCGATGTATAGAATCTAATTCTCTATGATACATTAATCAGTTCATAGGATCATGTATGTTTTCTTTGAGGTAGTTAATCCAGGTGACCTTAGAAATAAATTTCACCCAAAATGCTCAAAATATTATTTTTTTTAATACATTGTCAGTACATGTAATTTTGGGTGGGTATAAGAAACTATCTTATCTACATCATTAGATGCTTATCCAAATAAATAATGGTGATACAAGGATATAATTAATCTTGTCTTAAAAAACTATAAGACCAATAGATGTTTTCAATTTTTTATCATACATATTGGATGTGGAAAACTATAGTTCTCCCATTGACCTCTACTATACCAAAAAAAGATTCATTCCAGATAAATGATCTATGATCTTGTTACATATTTTAATCCTAGACTAGATTTTAGTAGTTCTAAACATTATTGGGATTATATGGTGTCACAAACCCATTCTTGTTGTGTCATATAGACACATTCCATAAGTTTTAGTATTGATATCCAATTACTAATAAAATCATCGTAGAAAATAGCTATGATATGTAATATTCTAATGGATACTGTCTTAATTACTTCTTTTAAAAAATTCATCCTTAATGGTATCACAATATAAGATCCATTTATTATCTCACTTGAACACCCACCACATTATTCAAAATAATATATCCCCTATAATTTGATACACGGATTCAATTATTGAATTTTAATTGATCTTATCAATTTTAGCTAATTTACACATACTGCCTACTTTTTGGGATTATTTTTCAAAATGAATAATATATCACCATAAAAGGGGAATATATGACCATCACTATGGTTTTATCCTTCCTATTTAGTATGTTTCTATGGATCATTATTTTTCCACAAGGTTGGGTGGAACTTATTCTTATGTCATCTATTGGTGAATATCTAACATTGACTACAACCATGTCAATCATTCTACCACTATCTCAAATATATATGTGACCTATTTTATAGAAATATAGTCTACAGTATAACTGTATATTTTATTTCATAGGTTTTTATGTAATATCCTTTGGATCCTTTATTATAATTACAATAGATTCAAATTGTGTATTGTTTAATGTCTATTTATTTATACCCTTAAAAACCTCTTTTCATATTCACACATTTTCTTATGAAATAATAGACTTCAATTACATAGTAACTCATATGTTATCCATTTTTCAAGATTATTTCACATATGGTTATTGTATAAAATAGTTATTTACAGTTCATGTCTTAAAAATAATGTATGTTTCTTCAATTCATGAATTTTAACAAGGATGATACATTTAATTACATCATGAATTTGATGTTTATAAGGAAATTTTCATTTAGTAATTACTCCATGCTATATTATTTTGATAAATGTTTACATGTAAGAATCATCATTTATTTTACTTATTAGAATAATATCTATGATGTGGATAGTGTAATGTTAATTTTGGAATTACTCCAAGTTGCATTGTATTGTTCGATGAATTCTTGGTGAAGATATTCTTCAGCACACCAACATGAATTTTCTAATATCTTTTGACCTTGAATATAACATAATTAACTTTTAGGTTCTCTCAAAACTTAATGTAATCTTATGAAGAATACTTACCACTAGCTTTCCCTTGGAATAGTTCACACTCCCTAACCAGACTAGTTACAACATCAGTGTAGATTTCGTTTTTTCTAAATGGTTATTTGTAATTATAAATGTACATAAGTGTATTTATATTCCTAATGTATTTAAATATAATGATTATAAAATGATACATTATATATCCTTTAAAATTACATATATTTTCTTGAAAAATTATTATCTTTTTGGGACATGGTATATAATTCTTAAACTTTATATTCATCATGTATTTCCAATAATTCCATCATAAATGGAAAACTTGTTTAGTTCCAACCACCACAAACAAAATTAATTCCATAACTATAATAATGTATAATTATATACGATTGATATGTGAGATAAATTTTTTAGTAATACATAAAAAATCATCTAGATTCATTAAAGTGGAATTTAATATTTGTGTGATTATCATCGCAGACTTAGGAACCAACCATTCTCAGCTGCTTGAAGAACACACCATACTTATAGTACTGTTTTTTTAAGTCATGGTTACTATATTTAAATACAAATATGTGAAATTAATATATTATTAAATACCAAAAATAAAATTATAAACATTACTTAACATTTATGAATACATGTAAAGAAGTAGTGATTAATTTTTTCTTTAACTAATTTCATTACATTTGAACACCCATTAAACTATTTCATGATATATGAATAAAAAACCTCCTGTTTAATAAAAATTTCTTTAAAGGATGTTTTGATGGTCCTTTTAAGGTCACATATTTCATTTGACCTTTAACCGTTTCTTTCAAATTGTTTTCCATAAGAACTAATGATTAATCTTTCTTCAATGATCTTATTTGTTAGTAAACCTTACATAGAAGGTGATGAATTTTTTTCTACACTCTATTCCTTTTTCAATCTTATAAGAAACAAAATTAAATATGTTAAAATGATGTGATAATGAGACTTATTTAAAGATAATGATACATTATTCATTTTATACATATCCAGTGTAATCACAGATGTTCATATTAGTGCATCAATTTATGCTTTTAAACTTCTCAGATATCAGACTAAATGTAATATAACTCATATCCTAATATAATAAAAAAACATACATCTTACATTGATGATTAAATTATGAAAAACCAATTATATTTATAATAAATTAGTCTCCTTTAGCATTTATAACACCCATTCTTTTGAGGTGGTTTAATAGGTATTGGGGATTGCAGTACCTTGAATTTTTGATAGCGTATTACATTGTACAAGCATATATCGTACCTATATGAAAAATATTTCATGTATATATAATTATAAAATAATTCATATTCTCATTAAATCATGAAATAAAGCCTCAATATATGGTTCCAATACAAAATATTACCACTACTATGGTAAATTTGACAGGGATTGATAATTTAAATGTTTTCTAGAATCATGTGTACTCATAAATGATTCTAGTTATCCCTAATCTAGGAGTGATGCCATAAAATATATATTTCGAATGAATTTTCATCATTACTAAAATCTCTATTAACTAGAATATTCACTAATCCGTTCCTAGTTGATAGAACATACCAAAAGATTTCAATTGTATTAAAATATAGGATCAGTCCATTATTTGGAGTATTTAATCAATATAAGGGTATCATATAAGACACTAGATAATTATTGATTTCACAACCAATTATTTTGAAATTTTTTTGGTCTTAGATGTAATAAATTATAATATGATGTTTGTAATATAAATAACCATGTGTTTCCTCAAAATCGGTATGTTCTCCAATCTAGGATAATAAGGAATCACAAACATTTACTATATAAATGATTATCAATAAGTTAGATATTAAGAAAGAAAACAGTGGTGTATAATATGGAGAAAATGTTAAATGTTCCTTAAATACACACATATTCAAGAAAGGATTGTTTATAACTGTGTCCATGTTCCACACAAACTACTCCTATGTGATCTAGAATATTTTAGAGAAAACAATATATGAAAAATGTTATTTTATTTGGTTAATGAGTTTGAGTAACCTGAATGACAATTGTGTATAAGTGAATTTATATAAAAAATATTTTTTAATTCATTATTATTTTAATTGATATAGGTACATACATTTATGTATAATTATTTATATATCAATTCATAAAATATATTTTTGTTTCACCTCACATGTCTATGAGGATTCATATAGACAATTTGTATTGATTTCCTCAAAATTTAAAAAAATTCTCACTAAAATAATAGATTTTTAATGAAGTAATACATTATCATTAAATAGTTCTAGTGCCCTTCAGATGGTTAATAGAATTTTTAGTGAATTTTGAGGTAATTTAGTAAGTGTGTATGTGTCATTTTACTTCCATGAACCATAGAACTAGTTGAAATTATATGACCATATCCAAGTATCATGTAGTTATTGTTTTATTTTAATTTTCCATTTCATGAGAGTATGTGACCCACATATATATCCATTATTATATGTGACATGACAATATTACTATGGTAAAGTCTCCATATAATTTTTTATGTTAGGTGTAAGGTAATATTTTCCTATAAAAAGGGTAATAAGACCAATAGTTAGAAAATAAGTCCTAAAAGAGATATAATTCCAAATGTGAGAGAGTAATTAGCCACCAAACATAGAAAATTTTTATAACATGAAATCATAATGAAACTCTAGTATCCATATAACTATTGGAAACCAAAAAATGATATATAATATTATAACAAGGGGGTTTATTTTATATGAAAATAACTACAGTTTTAAAACCAATTAAGTATAATTTCAATGGAAGATAATATATTATAATCGAATTAATTTAAATTAGAATTATACAAAAATAATGGAAACATAATGTAGTCGAAATTATGTATATTAATATTAAAAATATTAACTGATACCAATAAGTTTAAAAATAGTCAATTTACAAAAAACATTATAATGATTCAGAGTGTATGTTTTCAATGACTCAAATGAACCTAATGGATCTCAATTTCCATACCAAAATATAGTAAAATAAAACGTAAATTATGGACCAAAACACTAGTTGGTTCCTAAAATAGTCCATGGTATCCAACTTCCCCAAGGAATGGTAACATTACATGTAATCTCATCATATAGTTTCAATTCACTATAGAAATTCACTTCATCTTCATATCAACAAAATTAATTGATAAAATAAATCAAAAAGATAAACATTAAAAATATTAAATCCTAAGATCATGAAGATAAAATAATCTCATTGGATTAAATATCAGAAAATGAAATATGATTTATTCAGAAAAAGACACAACAAAACCATCATTTTATATTGAATGATATTTAGTGAATTTTCATAAAGAACAGGATTTGGAGATAAAACAAACAGTTCACTAGAAAATGAAATTGAAGAAAATAAATATACACTAAAATAAAAACTGAAAATAACTAACAAGAAGATATATTAAAAACACATATATATTAATATTAATTTAAAACCTCGGGATTAAATATATTCGTTAACATAATAATATCCTTATTTTTTAAAATCACAAGTCCCAATGAAAAAAAATCTAATGTCACTTCTCATAAGAACATAATGAAAGGAAATATATATTATTGATTCATATTAGATTAACCTCCCACATGATGAAATGTCTATGAAATTAAAAATTGAATAGGGTTAAATGGATGATTAAAAATTTTCCACTTATAATAGTGGTAAAAAATGACTATAATTTTTTCTAAAAATATCCCATTTGATTATATGAAAAAGTTAGCAAATTGTATCATTTTTAGAAATAAAAAATAAATTTATCCCCCTTTTCAATAATAACAAATTACATGACATTTTCCCCATTTTAAAATTACATATATACCTCAAAAAATTATCCATCAAATTCTTCCCCATTGTAATATTGAAAATCAAATAATAGGAAAGGGAAGAAATATATTAGAATTATAATAAAAAAATATCTAATAATTACTCAATAAAAAATAATCAGTGAATGATAAGTTTACATAGGACAAAAGTTTTCAAAGTACTATTTTTATACATGTAGATGATCTTCGTTAAACTAAGATGATTATAGACACTGTTCAAAAATAATATTTTTATCCTCTAAAAAATTTAAGAGTAATCTCTAACGAAAAACAAAAGAAGATCCAGTATCCCAAGGAGTTGGTTAGAAAAAGGGAGGAGATAAATAAATAATAATAATTAGTTGTAAAATATTAGAGTATAAGGGTATTAAGAGTTATATATGTGATTTAACACTATTTTTGTTAGTAAATAAGATCATACATCATAATATATATTACACTATAAATATTTTTAATACATCAGATCAAAAATAAGAATAATAAAAAAGATTGATTAGTGAAAATTAATATTCAAAAAACTATAGTATAAAAAGGAAATATAATACCAAAACATAGAGAATATAATTTTTATCATCAACATAATTTTATAATGATTTAAATAAAACGTTAAAAGATTAAATGATATTAAACATACAAGAAGATACAACTTCTAATTAGTGTGGTCCAAATAATCAACTCTCCATGTGATGTACAATTCCTTTAAAAAAAGATATTATAATTGTAATTCACATAATTTCCTTCCCTGTAATGACCCAAAAAACCATTAATTAAAATTCCTCTGGGTGAATTTAATTGTCTTCTTATGGTTATGTAAAATTTATGCACTTATTGGGTTCCATGTTCTAGATTTTAAAATGCCGTTAGGAATTGTGACTCTTGCTAATATAGTTGTTTAATATTGATCTGATAATTAGTATAAATATAGGGCTTTAACAAATCCAATTTACTCAGATAATGGAAGTGATGGCCTCATATAGAAGACTGTCCCCATATGAAGCCCATTTGTCAGAGCTTGGAAAGGAGCTGGCATCATTGTGCTTCGCTCTTGACCAACCCCAATCCGAGCTTGAACTCGTTATGCTTGAGTAGAACCAACTACGGGAGAAGTGGAAGTTAATAGAGATTAAGCGATGTTATCTAAGCCACCCCAAGAGTATGTCACCATTGCACACCTTACACTTTGGTCTTATGCATGTGTTATAATGGGTTATGTAATGAGACCCTAGCACTATGACTATATACATTATTATTGTATAGTGAATATACATTATTTATATTATTACTTTGTAAATAGTTTTTAAAGAAAAAATAGTAATTTTAGTTAATATTCATCAAATAAATATATTTTGATGAATTAATGGAATTTTTAATTAAATAGTATTTTAATAAAATATAATTAATAAATTAATTTTTATTAAATATAAATTATCGTACAATTTTTATGAATACAATTTTAATTTTTATTAAGGTCTGAAAGCTGTTTTTGTCAAAACCCATGAATTTTCGATAATTGCCGGTTTTTATTTTAAAAGTAAGAAATTCACAGATTTATAAAGTCATTTATAAAAAATATATATTATTTTTGGAATCAGGATGTTGAAATTATCCAATGGTGAACTTTTCATAATTTTCTGAGACAGTCGAATTTTTGGG
The DNA here is from genome assembly GCA_963277665.1 of Viscum album. Lineage (NCBI taxonomy): Eukaryota > Viridiplantae > Streptophyta > Magnoliopsida > Santalales > Viscaceae > Viscum > Viscum album. Next base: position 203,796,163 of record OY728128.1, read on the forward strand.
TAAAAATTAAATACCGTTTAAATATATAATGTGTTTTATGACATCATAATGACCCAATAGTGATGTAATAAAATACTATAAACATTATTTTCAGACAATATATGTTTTACCATTAAAATAATGTGATTTTGGGTTTGTTTTATTTATTTTACAAAGCTTCAGTGGACCCTTTCAGGCTTATAAAACATTTTCTCTTTTTAAATTGTTTTCCTTGACAGTGCGACTCACCTCCACAAAAGCAACCCTATTATTATAAAATTTTATGCTATTGGACTTATAAAATATTGTTTTCTAATCCCCTTTGAAAAACCCATGGGAAAAAACCATGAGCTGGATTGTAGTTTTGATTAGTTTAATGTGAGGTGTCGCAAACCTAAATAAAAGAGAATTTCCTCTTCTTTCCTATATAAACCCACCCAATCTCCCACTTCCTCTTCACTCAAAGCCTTTGTAGTTCGAACAACCTCTTCCCTATTCTCTCTAGAATCCTCCCACGGTTCCCCAAGATCCTAGGAAGCCTCTCTCAATCCACTCCCACGATTTTGGGATCACACTTCCAAGTAATGGAATTATTCCTTTCTCATTTTTGTCCATCTTTCATTAGGTTGTTATGCCCTTTTATTTTAAAATAAAAAATTTTGGGTATGATTTTACACCTACCCATACTTACCATTTATTTTTTGATGATGGGAGACCCGTTTATTTCTCATTATTTCTTCCCATGTACACTCGTTACCATGCTGAAATTCTTTGAGGGATTTCTCTCCCCTATTTTACATACAAGTAATTATTTTTTATTATGCTTCTAAATTCAGTTATGTTTGTTGGGACATGTATCTATATGACCCCCTTAATGTCCATTTAATTTAAATATTATTAAACACCCATTTTTCTCTCATCATTCATTTTCATGAATCCTTATGCCACGACGTTATGCTGCCAAAATATCAACACATTGTTTCAAGCCAAGATAATTGTGTAGTGAATACCATACCCATGTCCCTATCAATGGTATTCACCTTTATTCACATATACATATTGAATGGTACTTTCATGTATTTATTCCAAATTACTTAATCTTGTAATAACTTATGATGTTGATTAATTCCATGTTATATGATCCATGTGGCACAAATATGCATGAAATGAAATGTTTAAGAAGGGTGTTCCCTGATCGCACTCCAATGCATTGGGTAAATTATAGCATCATGATATGTCATTTGAAATGAGTGTTGACTCATGATAATTCAAGTGAAACAAGGGTTTACTCATGATCCATGCGTAATGAGGGTTTACTCATGCTCTATGTGCACTGAGCCTTGGATCATGCTAAATTTCATGTTAAGTATTGTTGCCACATTTCCTTGTTAGGAATATCATGCATTATCATGCGTTTATATCCATGTTTTTCTTATGCTCTATTAATATGACTATTTTATAACATGTATTTTAATCTTAATGTTATTCCTTGTTTACACTCTTACTGGGATTTATAGCTCACCCTTTTCTTATGCATGTCCTCAGGTTATCACATACAATTCTAAGTACGAGGGAATATAGTGGTCATGTAAAGGAAGTTTTCAATAAGACGTTGTGTTATATGTTTTCTGTTGTCATGTAATGTTCCCAATACCCAAATACACTAGAACTCTCAATATTTTATGTTTTTATCATGTTATGTTTTGTGTAATAAATCATGTTTAAGTATAAAATAAATAGAGGAGTGGTCACAATTAGTATCAGAGGATAGGTTTCGTTATTATTGGGATTAGGATTAGAAAAACATAGTGATTCCTTAGGGATAAGAATAAGTATAATAAAAACATCCCTTAGTTTTGGTGAGTATTGAGAAAGTTTTTTATCAGAAAAATACATCCATGTATGGATATGAGCAGGTAGAGGTGGCTCTGGAACCAATGTACCTAGGGGTGAAAACCCTGACAAGGAGTTTCGGGCTTGACCCGGGGTATCCTAGTACACGACAATAGGACATGCTACACTCTTGGTTACAAAACACCTTGTGGATATGCATTGGTAAATTCTCAAGCTTAGTATGAACCATTGTTAAGGGAATAAATAAATCCCTAAATAATATATGTTAGAAAGTAGATCATGAATAACATAGATTTAATCCTATAGATTCATAAGTTAAGGAAATAAATTATATTTATAAGTCTTCTGTTTTTCGATTACCCTTTATGTGTTACCGCTAAATTTTCTTTTTTTCCATCAAATGGATAGTAATAGGAGGACTTGGGGTAACAAAGGATGTGAAGACCAATGTGATTAATGTGCTAATGGGATGCCAAATCCTATGGGAGCAGGAATCGCGAACTTTGTCATGATTCTCTCCCAATTAACTCAATATTTGAATAGAAACATGGGCCAAGAGGAATGTTCAACCCCCCTAAGAAAGAAAAAGTCACTATTGAGAGCTTAATGAGATAAATGCCTCCTATTTTTAATGCATCATATGATCCCTCAATTGCTGAACAGTGGATCAACTCCATTGAAAAAATCTTCTACATCCTTTAATGTTACGAACAATAGAAGGTTCATATGGATTCTTATCGTATAGAGGGTGAAGCAGATTGATGGTGGACATTGATCAAAAATACGGAGCTTGGGGAGTATATCGAGGCGTTGGAATGGAAGGATTTCTCGAAGACATTTTTTTATAAATATTTTGTGCGCATTCTCCGGCTTAAGATGAAAATGGACTTCTTTTCCCTAAAGTAAAAAATATAATGAATCTGTTAGACCGTATGAGGAAAACGTCACAAGGATTATATGATATGCTTCTGGCTTTGTCATTACCCCCGAATGCACAATTGACCTCTTATTTGGTGGGCAGAAACCTGGCCTGCAAAAAGCCCTGGCGATATGCGACTTCGACAGCTATGAGGAAATTTTATGATGTTCCCTCAAGGTCGAAATGGAGATCAAAAAATATCATGGGTATCATGGGGATAATAAGCATAAGGTGGAATTCAATTCTGGTGGTCCAACAGATAAAACCAATAGTGCTTATAAAATACAGCACCCCACTAGCCAAAGATCTGAAAGAAGCACCCCACAAATTTCCTGAAGGGGATGAGGAAATGATTTGGGTGTGGAAGAGATGGGCACCTAGCCATTAACTACCGACAAGAAAAACATGTGGTTGTGACTGAGGAGGGGAACACTAATTTTAAATCTCAACGTGTTGTTCATTGCTTCAACTGCAATGAACCAGGGCATCCTGTGAATTATTTCCCTAATCCAAGTGTTTTTTGAGGCAACCAACAACCTCCAAGGCAGCAGGGGTGAGCTTTTGTCATCACTACTGCAAAAGTGAACCCCAACAACGAAGTGGTGATAGGCACGCTTGTTATTCATTCAAGAATGGAGAACATACTTTCTAATTTACGTTCAACTCATTCTTTTATATCTTGAATGTTTAGTAGAATAATCCCAACACCACCACAAATCATTGAAGTAAAGATGTCGGTGAGTACGATAAATGGGGTAATCATTGCATCCCATGAATATAACTCATCCCCTATTTGAAGTGGTTGATTTTACTTCTCGGTGAACCTATTCATACTCCCTCTGGTGGAATTTGATGTAATTCTTAGCATGGATTGACTTTCCTTATATAGAGCCAACATAAATTGCATTGAGAGGGAAATCACTCTCCATGTGGAGAATCGACCCTCGATTCTCTACAAGTGCAAGGAGGAAGATGAATCTTATTTAGCTACACCATCTCAAGCATGGATATTACTACTCTATGAGCACACGTATATGGCTCAAATGATTGAGTCTAAGGAGGCAACCATCCTTGAAGACATGCCTATTGTGAAGGAATTAGCTAAAGTGTTTCCCGATGAATTTCCTGGTCTTCCTCTTAGAAACGATGTTGAATTTTTAATTGATCTTGCACCTGGGGCATTTCCAATATCCAAGATTCTATATAGCATGGATGTTGTGGAGCTTGAGGAGATAAAGAAATAACTACATGATAATATGGATAAAGGGTTTATACGCCCTAGTGCTTCACCATGGGGTGAACCAATCCTATTCATCAAGAAGAAGTATGGGCCAATGTGCCTTTGCATCGATTATCGTGAGCTTAACAAAATCATGATAAAGAACAAATATCCTCTCCAACAAATTGATGGCTTGTTTGATCAGCTATGTGGAGAAGAATACTTCTACAAGGTATATTTCCAATCAAGATATTATCAAGTAAGGGTGAAGAAGGAAGATATCCCCAAGACTTCTTTTCATACATGATACGAGCACTATGAATTCATTGTAAGGCCTTTTGGACTCACTAATGCTTCAGAAATCTTCATGTACATTATGAATAGAGTCTTTAGAGATTACCTTGATAAATTTTTTCTAGTCTTTATAGATGATATTCTAATATATTCCAAAACCAAGGAGGATCATGTTGAGAATCTAAGAACTATACTAGAGACCTTGAGAAAGGATAAGCTCTATGAAAATTATAGAAAGTGTGAGTTCTGGTTGAAGGAGGTCTCATTCTTGGGTCATATCATCACAACCAATGGGGTATATATTTATCCCTCCAAGATTGCAGCAATAGAGGGATAGCCAAGGCCAACATCGGTAACAGATATCCGTAGCTTTTTGGGGATAGCTGGATATTATTTACAATTTGTGAGAAATTTCTCACGGTTTTCCAACCCTCTTACCAAGCTAACTCGTAAGGGAGTAATGTTTTCCTGGAGTGATGAATGTGAAGAAAGATTCAAGGAGTTGAAAAAGAGTCTTATCAATGTGCTCGTTCTCACTTTACCCACAATTGGAGAACTTCTTTTAGTATTCAGTGATGCTTCGAAGAAGGGTCTGGGCTATGTGTTTATGAAAAATAAAAAAGTCATTGCCTATGATTCAAGGCAATTGAATGTTCATGAGCAGAATTATCGAACACATTATCTATAGTTGATTGTGGTGATATTTACTTTAAAATTTTGGCAGCATTATCTATTTGGGGATAAGTGTGAAATATATACAGACCACAAAATCCTCAAGTTTATATTCACACAGAGAGAGTTGAACATGAACCAACACAGATGGTTAGAGCTGATCCAATACTATGACCTCTCAATCCATTACCACCCTGGGAATGTGAACAAGGTGGAGGATTATCTAAGTAGAAAGGACCCAGTGATTCTATCATTGATGAGAATTGAGAAGGATCCAACCTTCTTATATTTGATGAAGATATAAATGGGAATCATAATGAAGGGAACATCATCAATCCTTTCTGAAATTATTGCTCAACCATCTCTTTTAGAAAGGTTAACATATGATCAAAAGGATGATGTGGGAATTCAGAAGAAAGTGGAAGCTATTAGAAAAGTGAAATCCTTGAATTTCAATGTTAATGAAAAAGGAATTGTGAGATTTGGGAAAACACTATGTGTTCCATTAGGTCAAGAGTTGAAGAAGGAACTTTTGGATTATTCAAATAGATAAAATTTCATTATTCACCCAGGAAACACAAAGATGTATCGAGATCTCAAGGATAATTATTTGTGGGATAATATGAAAAAGGGATATTGCTGAATATACAAAAATGTTCTTGGTGTGTTAGAAAATGAAGTGAGAGAGGTAGAAGTCTAAGGGGATGATGAAAAAATTTCACATACCTACATGGAAATGGGAGAACATCACCATGGACATGGTCACTGGACTTTTGAAGACATCCAAAGAAAACAATGCATGTTCTGTTATTGTGCATCATCTAACAATGTATGCACACTTGATTGCAATTCAGGAGATTTTCTCATTGGATCAAATGGAACATATATATATCAGGGAAGTGGTAAGGCTGCATGGAGTAACACTATCTATTGTATCTGATCGAGATCCAAGATTCACCTCTAAGTTTTGTAAGAGTCTTCAACATGTTCTCGATAATGAACTGAACTTCAGTATGGCCTATAATCCTCAAGATGATGGCCAATCTGGGTGAACTATTCATACACTAGAGGATATGTTAAGATCATGTTCAATGGACTTTAAAGGAGGATATGATCAACATCTTCCTCTGGTTGAATTCTCCTATAATAACAGTTTCCACTCAAGCATCCAAATAGAACCTTGTGAATCCCTGTATGGGAAGAGGTGCATAACACCAACATTTTGGGATAAAGTCGGTGATCGTAAGCTCTTAGGACCATAAATGCTCTAAGAAATGGTGGAGAAGGTGAAAACCATTAAACATCTTATCAAGGCAGCCGAGAGTCAACAGAAGAGTTATGCAGATAACCATCGACGAGATCTTGAGTTTAAAGTTGGAGACATAGTATCTAAAAGCATATCTACGTGGAATATGGTCATGATGTTTAGAAAGAAAGGAATGTTAAGTCCTAGGTACATCGTCCCATTTGAGATTCTTGATTATGTTGGGGATGTGGCATAACGAATACCACTTCCACCTATCGTGGCCAAAGGACATGATGTATTTCATGTATACCTCTTAATGAAGTACATACCAGACCCTTCACATGCACTCCCTTCAGAGGTAGTACAGTTAGAGGATGATCATTCTTATGAGGAGAAACCAGTGAAGATCTTAGATCGTAGAGAAAAAGTTCTATGAAATAATACAATGACCCTCATCTAGGTGTTCTGAAAAAACCACAAGTTTGATGAAGCGATGTGGGAATCAGAGGAAGTGATAAAGAAAAGTTACCGACATCTATTTTAGTGTGGGAAAATAAAATTTTGTGGCCAAAATTTCTTAAGGGGGGAAGATTGTAATGAACCAAAAATTCATTTATGAAAACTCCTCTTGGACTATTTAAATGACTTATTATGGTTATGTAAAATGTATGCACTTATTTGGTTCTATGTTTTGGATTTTATAATATCATTATGAATTGTGACTATTGCTAATAAATCCATTGAAAAGTGATCATGTGATTAGTATAAATACAGTTCTTTAACAAATCCAATTTACTCAGACAAAGGATCAGATGGCCTCATCCAATAGGTATTCCCCATACAAAGCCCATTTTTTAGATCTTGGAAAGGATGTGGCGTCATTGGGCTTGGCTCTTGACGAAGCCCAATCCAAGCATGAACACGTTAAGCTTGAGCGGAACCGACTACGTGAGAAGTGGATGTTAATAGAGATTACCACCCGAGTGATGTTATTTGATCCACCTCAAAAGTTATTCACCATGACACACTTTACCCTTCGGTTTGATGTGGGTTTTATAATAGGTTATGTAATGAGACCCTATCACGATGAATATGTACATTATTCTTGTATAGAGAATATACATTATTTTTTTTGTTATTTTGAAAATTGTTTTTAAAGAGAAAATTTTATTTTTAGTTAATATTCAACTAAGAAATCTATTATGATGAATTAATGGAATTTTGAATTAAATAATATTTTTTTAATAATTATTAATAAATTAATTTTTATTAAATATAAATGATAATACAATTTTTATGAATACAATTGAAATTATTATTATGGTCTGAAAGTTGTTTTCGTTAAAACCCATGAATTTTCGATAAATGTCGATTTTTATTTTAGATGTAAAAAATTCACATATTTAGAAAATTATTTAGATAAAATGGATGTTGTGTTTTGAATCAGGAAGTCAAAATTATCCAATGGTGAACTGTTCATAATTTTATGAGACAGTCGAATTTTTGCGTAAAAATTAAATACCATTTAAATATATAATGTGTTTTATGACATCATAATTACCAATCAGTGATGTAATAAAATCATATAAACATTATTTTAGGCCAATATATGTTTTACCATAAAAAATTGTGATTTTGGGTTTGTTTGATTTATTTTACAAATCTTTGGTTGACCCTTCAAGGCTTATAAAACATTTTTTCTTTCTAAATTGTTTTCCTTGAGAGTGTAACTCACCTCCACATAAGAAACCCAATTATTTTAAGATTTATTTCCTTTATAATTATTAAACATTTTTTCCCACTCCCCATTGGAAAAAACCAAGGGTAAAACCATGGGCTAGATTGTGGTTTTTATTTGTTTAATGTGAGGTGTCCCAAACCTAAATAATGAAGAATTACCTCCCCTTTCCTATATAAACCCAACCAATCTCCCCCTTAATCTTCACTAAAATCCTTTTTAGTTAGACCAAACCATTCCCTACTCTCCCTATAATCCTTTCCATGTGCCCCAAGCTCCCAATAGGCTTCTCTCAAGATGCTCCCAAGCTTTTGGGATCACAATTCCATATAAGGGATTTCTTATTTTCCTATTTTTGTCAAATTTTCTTTAAGGTGTTATGCCCTTTTTTTAAATTAAAAATGTGGGGGTATGATTTTTCACCCCCCCCATTTTTCCTTATTTATTTTTGGATGGTGGGATACCCCTTTCTCCCTCATTATTTCCTCCCATTTACAGTTGTTACTATGACAAAATTTTGTGGCAGATTTCTCTCTTCTCTTTTATATCCAAGTAATTCTTTTGTATTATGCATCTAAATTCCATTAAATTTGATGGGAAAAGTATCTATAGGACCCCGTTACAATCCAATTCATTATAATATTATGATACACCAGTTTCTCTTTCATCAAGAATTTTCATGAATCCTTATGTCACGTTGTTACGCTGCCGAAATTGCACCACATTTTTTCAAGCCAAGATCATTGTGCAGTGAATAACATACCCAAGTCTCTATCAAGGGTATTCACATTTATGAACATATACATATTTAATGGTACTTTTAACGTATTTATTCCACATTAATTAATCGTGGAATAACTTGTGATGTTGATTAATTCCAGGGTATATGATCCATGTGGCGCACTTATGCATGAAATGAAATGTTTAAGAAGGGTGCGCCCTAATAGCGCTCCAATGAATTGGGTAAAGTATACTATCATGATATTTCATGTGAAAGGAGTGTTTATTCATTATAATTCTAGTTCAATTATGGTTTACTAATTCTTCTTGTGCAATGAGTGTTTACTCATGCCCCATGTGTAATGAGCCTTGTCTCATGATAAATTCCATGTTATGTGTTGTTTCCACATTTCCATGTTCTGATTATCATGCTTTAGCATGCCTTTGTGTTCATGTTTCTCTTGTGATCCATTTATATGACTACTTCCTAACATGTACTGTAGTATTAATGTTATTCTTTTTTTACTCCCTTACTGGGCTTTAAAGCTCACCATTTTCTTATGCAGATCCTCATGTTATCTCATACAATGATAAGTAGGAGGGAATGTAGTGGTCATGTAAAGGAATGTTTCAATAAGATGTTGAATTATTTGTTTTAAGTTTTTATGTAATGTTCCTAAGCTCCAAAGACACTATAACTCTCAATATTCTATGTTGTATCAAGTGAAGGTTTTATGTAAAAAATCATGTTTAATATGAAATAAAGAGCAGAGTTGTCACATTCCCCATCCTCGAGGTGTTTTTAAATTTGAAGTGTTATTTTAATCATGAATGGTAAATTATGATCACTTTTAATGGATCTTACACAAATTATTTTTTATATCTTCAAATTATTCATAATTTAATTTTTTTTTAATATGTCTATGAAAATATTATCAATTTTAATTAACATGATAGTAATATTTTTTATATGTTTGGTCCCAAAGAAATATGTCTCCTCTGACTATGTAACTCACATGAGAGTTTTTTGGTTGGGATATTATCAAAATATAAATTAAAAGTGATCCTACTAATAATATGAGTTTGATAAAAATAGTTTCATAATATAGGAGTGTGTGATACATCCCCATCAACTATGAAAAACACCTTTCTACCACAACATATTCAACTACTATGTCGGAATGTGAAACATATATTTTTTTCATGTTGGTGGAAGAAAATAAGGATTCATCTATGAAATTAAGTGTTATAAATATTTTCTTATGATCAATGAGACTATTTTAGAATATAGCATCAGAATCAATAATATATGAAAATTCATTTTCATATGAATAGAGTATTTCAAGTTCATGGGAAAAATAATGATTATGGAATATATTCCTTTCAAAATAAAGATGTGAGTCATATGAATTTTAATAGAATATTATGGATAATCATAGAAAAAATATAATTCTCATTCAAATATCATTTAATTAGTGTTATATTTTGATCATCCCTACAAATTAATTTTATTAGCTAGTTTCCTGGATATATCACGAACTAATTTAAATTGGGAAACTATATATGTAATTATAATAGAGGAATTATCAATACAAAAAAATTATGTATATATATTAAACACATATTTTGAGTTAATATAACTCAATATAGTTTATTATTTATTGTTAAAACATCAAATAAATTATGTTATCCTATCATTATCATCTCAAACTCACTATGAATTTTTTTTGAGAATGTTCCAATCAAGAATTTATTTCTGGTGAACCATATATAATTTCAATAACATAAACATAAAAAATTATAGTATAATTAATACTATTATTAATAAAGGTATTTTGATTAACATCCATTAAAAAATTATTTTGAATATGGAAACTTGAAAAATTATTATAGTACACTATCAAAGAGTGTTTATGTTGGTAAAAAACATTTTTATGTTTAATAAACACATTCTAATAAATTTAAATTTACAAAAACAATATGTTTTTATACATAATATACCTCCTATATATTCCCATTTGGGAAAGATATTTTATCATCCTTATGATATAGATTAATTTTAAGAGGGGATAAAAATGAATGAAGTATTTAGATTGACTCAATTCTAGTTATTGAATAATATTTTTATAAATAAAAATTTATCTTTATTGTGAATAGAACATATTAATTTTCTATCCTTATTCTAAAATATAATAAACTTTTCATCCAATTGATTCTAAAATTTAAATTCTACACATTTAATGAGAAAATAATTCATATAATCAAATATATTCCGAAACACGGTCTTTTAAAATTGATTATGCTCTTCTTGTATCATTTTTATCCAAACTCCTTCACCAAGGGTTTAATCTTCTACTTTACATTTATTAAAAGACAGCAATAAAAGATTATCGTATTCATTTTGAAATGCATTTTTTAACTTTGTGTCTTACATAACCATTTATTTTCTAAGTAGGATTATTCTTTATATCTAATCAATTTTTAATAAAGGGGGAACATTGAAATTAATTTATTGATAGATTGAATTCAACTAATATAAATTCAAGTGGTTCTACGTTGGGTTGCAATAATTACGGAATATTAATTTCAGATTGACGTGATATAACATTTGGTAACAAAATATTAGTATTTTCAAAATAATAATCTATACATATATCTTATGAATATATTAATATTTATATTTTAATCAAATATGGAATTTACTACTTCATCAATAGTTTTTTGTCACTTTTTTGGAAACTAGGATTGTCATACAAGTTTTGGAATAACAAAGAAATATTCAATAAACATCATTTATATTGTATTTATTATGATTATATTTAGTTTAATAAATATATAATTTTTTCCCAAAAACAAGGAAGTAACAATTTTTAGTTTTTCTTTTGGTTAAAAATTCCTAATTTGATTTATTAATCACCAAAAGAAATAAATCATTGATTATATTATATAAGGATTTTATCATGTATTATAACAAAACAAATTGCAACATAAAATTCACTCAAAAATGCCTTTGAAATATCTATAGGGGTTTTATTAATTTCATGAATTATAATATTATTTTGAATATTTCTAGTTGCTGAATTTTTTTTCATTTATCCTTTTGTACATGAAATGATTTTATATTTTTTAACAAACATTCCAAACTAATCACTATGAATTATTATGTAACACCTTGATATTAGATTCCCTAAGCTTGTGCATTATTTCATTATAATGATTATTAGGAATCAAATATCAAAGGATTTAATAGTTTAGTAGTTTCTGGAAATCCAATTTATATACATGATAACCATAATAAATTGGAGAAAGTAAATAAATAATGATATAAATTAAAATGAAATGAACTATATCATTAAAATCTCATTCAATGATTTCATCTTTATATCATGGTGAGTGGAAACAAAATAAGGGTGAGAAAAAAATTAATAAGGATGATTAAAATGGTTGAAATAATGAGTCAATAATAATGGAATGGTAGATAACTAATAACACATACCACTCAAATTACTAGATAAGGTATAATCAATAAGTCAAAGTAAATAACTAAAATACCTTCTATAGATATGTTAAAGTATAAAAATGTCTTATATAATAATAATAATAAATGATTTTCCATTAAAGGAAATAATTATTTATTGGACTTAATGTTTCCCAAGAACATGATAACTTTACTGTCAGGATTTATTTTCCTGATAGTATAATATATTTTTATTTTTCCAAACGATCAGTCTCCCGATACTACTGATGCATAATGGGGCTTGCATTTACTCGTACCCAACTCAAAGGTCTTTAGTTAAATGGTCCCCATATTTATCAATAATTCCTATGTCAATAAGATAACTATCCATGTGAAAAAAGGTTGTAAGATTAATATATGACTGTTTAAATAATAATATCCATTGAATTAGAGTATGGATATGAAATTTATAATTTAAATTATGATAGGTAAGTGATTGTTTCAAGAGAAAGTTAACAATCACAAAAGCTAGTAAGAATGCAACGATATCTTATACCATATAGTAATTTTCAATTAAAAACTTCATGTATAATATAATTCAATGTAAAAAAATAAATTTCAGGAATATAAAAGTACTAATGAAGTAATATATCCAAAGGGATAGTAGATACACCGCACAAAATAAGTAATTTGTGAATGTGATATTTATCTAAGAGATGTAAAAAGTGAGATGAAAATATCTTACCTTATCCTTCCTTTTTATTATCTGGGGTTTAATCTCTTGTATATTGGATTAAAATATGTTAATAACTTATACCATAATAATATTAATTTTTGAAATATCATATATTAACTTATTATAATATCTTATCACCCATTTTTTAACAATAATTCGTTATTTTAATTATTTTTTCTTTTAATTAACTTGATTTCAAGTATGTTTGGACGTATTGATTGTTGTTATTCATATATAGATCATAATTTTGTCATATATAGAATTTATGAAATTATTTAATAATAATATATACCAAGTCTATATTTATTTATGACAATCCATAATATTTGGAAATATGAAAGTAAATTCATTGTTCATGGAAATGGTAGGTCGTACGTACGCATGAACGCCACTTCCATTTCACTGTATTATTTAAAATAATTGAATGTAAATGATAAATATGTATAATATAATAATATTATCATATTAATTTCATATTTATCACATATTTTTATGAAAATAATCCTTAATAAGTTCCATGTATAGCGTGAACGAATCACTTCTCGTTGAGGAGGAAAGAGTCCACACTTCCACAAACGATGTTATCATATTTACACAAACTAGAATATATATAGGTATGTGTTATAAATTAATTAAAAAAATTAAATAAATAATAAATAACTTATATATCAAATATTTAGGGTTTTTATATCATAATTATTAACCATGGATGGTGGTAATGAAAAAAACGGCCTCATTTCGTGAGGTGGTACTTTATCGTACGTCAACGCAATGTCCGTCACCCATTGGACTGAAGTATCTGAAGGTGTATGTAAAACCCCTAAAATAACAACATTTAATTATTTTTTGGATATTATTATTATTATATAATCATAAATTAAGATTAATTGAATGGAATGAAAAAGAAATAAACATAAGTGATCGTTGAAGAATGTTACCTAATTTTCAGGTAACTCCTTTTAGTTTATACCAAAATACGGCTTTGTTTGGATTTATATCCAAGGTGAGGGTTCTAGGATTAGGAGTGGATTTTGGGAGATTTTTTTAGTAGATATTGCGTGACACAATGGACTTGAGATGTTTGAAAAAGTATGACTTGTGAGTGCATTTTTATAGTGGAGGATGAGTGGTATTCCTATAAATTTATAAAAAGGTTATTCCACCCAAATTTTTTCATTTTCAAATTCCAAAAATAATAAAAAACATTAGTTAAAAGGGATTATAGGTTCGAAATATGTACATCCAATTTATTTTGGACAAGTTTCTAGGTCATTTTCTTCTTAAGGTTAAGGTTTAGTCCCTTGTTATACTAATTTTCCTCTTAATTATTGTAATTAATTTTAATCACTTTCACTTCTATTTTTGGTAAAAAATAATTTGAAATAATTAGAAATTATAAATTATATGATTCTAAATACTTATCTCATTTTTAGGAATTCAAGTCACAAAATTGGTATAAATTAATTTGAAATCAACCTGGTAGAGGGGATGAGAAAGTGGGGTTTAAATAAAAAAACATAAAAATATTTCTACAATATTATATCTTATTTCAAAGTAAAATTTTATATAATGAACCAAATTTAGTTAATTTATGAATATTAATATTAATATACATTAAAAATAAATAAAAATATTATTAGCCCTTATAATTAAATTAGAAAAAAGTGGGTTTGAATTTAAATTCCCTATTTTTCACTATTAATCATAAAATAAAACATGAGAGATAAATACCCAAAAATTCACCATAACATTATTTTATGAATTTAAATTTCAAATATGAATTTTATTTTTTCATATTAAATTTATAAAATTTTCAACATTTATATTCAGCAGCGGAGTGCCACTAAAAGGTGGTAAAATTTTCATTATAAAATGTTGTGTTTTTTGTGTAAAACTGGGGTTTTCCTTATCTTATGCATATAATATATTTTGGATGGATATAAAAAATATTTTATTGAATATACTATATATATATTTTATTATAATCATTTACTAATACTATTAATATAATTTATTAAGATAGAATTCATTTAGAACATAAAAATTGTTTCTTATAAAATCATTCCCTTTATATTAATTTGGTGTCTATACTCATTTATAATAAATTGTAACCAATTAATTGAAATATATATTTTAATAAGACTTTTATAACAATTCATAACATTAATTTAAATACTATAATATAAGATACATTTTAAATAATAATATTTTTCATTTTTATTAAAATTTGGTCTTGCATGTAATGCAAACTATCGAACAAGTTAGTTCGTGTTTGTAACACAAGATAACTTAGTGTTGCATGAATTAAAAATTATATTATATGTTAATTTTAAATATTTAATATATATTAAATCATAGCAATGTTATATTCCTTTCAATGCTCTATGTTTCATGTCATGCACATTATTAAATACAATGTTCATACTTTAGAATTCTTGGGTGTAAAATTCTACACACCTTAATTAAATTTTTTCATCAAAATTTATACATGATCTCAATAATTGGGGGTTTTTTATTTTAAAATACTATTATTCAAAAATATTGATCATAAATATTGATAATAACAAATCATCTTAATAATACGGAAATGGAAATTCAATGGTCACCTCAACATTAGGCTCTATAATAGGAGAACATTAGTTAAAAAATTAATACAGAAGAAAAATTAAACTATCAACATTTGATGGAGAGTGATAGAGAAAACATACCTGAATATATTTTTGAACCCAAATTCATAAACTTGGGGTGTGAATAAAGGTCCTTAATATCATAAAAAATGTCGATTATAGTGTAAGTTTGTTATTTCATGAAATTTTTCATAGATTTAAGGCATTATTTAACTATATAAGACTATAATAAAATATATTTAATTTATATGTTTATATTTAATAAGAATAATATAATAAATTGGATTTTCCTTGAACTATTTGTACTATATTTCATAGAAAAAAATTTCATGGTGAAGCAATACATTAACCTCCAAAACCTCATCCAAAGATCAAAAAAATATTTTTTATAAATGGTTAAGTTTTCCTAAATATTAAATTCCAACGCTTTATAAGTAAGGTAACTAAATTTTAAAAATAAACATATCATTATCCATTAATAAATATTAATTATCCCATTATCCATCACATACTGAGCATTTGAAATATTTCACCATGTACTCTCTTGAAATATGTTAATAACATTAATTTCCAAAAAACCATATTAGAAACATGAATTTTTCCTTATTACTATAGTAAGACTCATGTAATTAGATGTATTTAGTAAATCTAAAAGTGTTTTAAAATCTATCAATGATGGCATAAAACATCATTTAAACAAACAATTAATCAGTTCCAAGGTAGAATGTACAATCCAATTTACCTTATCTAAATAAATCATCTCTTTATTACAACATCATTGTATCAGTTTCAAGAACATTTAACTCTTATCTTTCCCTTAACAATGTGTATTCCAAAAAAAATAAATTTCTTCTGAATCACATTTATTGGTTACTTTCAACATATGATCTCAAATATTTAATGAAAATGTAATTCATTACAATCCTTATATATAACATAATTCTTATCATGAGAACATCGCTAATGAAATAATTTTGAAACATATTTATTATATCCAAATATAGAAATACATTAATTATTCCACTTCAGTTGTTTCAACAACATATGATTCACATTGACACCTTATCTTCTCTGTAGTTATATTCCCTTGATTATTGGGAAATTTGTTCACAAAGTTCTCCATTTCCTTTAAATTTTAACACTTAATAGTATCATTTTTCTTCTTCCCTTTTCAATACATTTCTTAGTGACCCATTTCTCTGCACTTATAAAAAACTCTAAGTCATTTTAATCATTTACCATGGGGATTTTTTCCATAGTAATCTCATGTGAGAAAATCATTCTTTCCTTTCATCATGTAATCTATAATGTTCACTTTCTTTATCTTTTTCTATTTCATCTCATTAAATACAAAATCCATCAATAATTAAATCTCTTTCATGATTTCATATAAAAACATTTCATTATATGAAGAAATGGTTTGAGAAACAAGTGCCCTTTAGAGACTTGGATTAAGTAAATAAATGAAATAGTCTATCATTAATTCCATGTTATGTATGAAATACATAAAAACATTGGTATCCTTGTAATGGTATCTTCATACTCTATAACACATTATTCCTTCTATTTTTTAACCTATGGAATTTTATCTTCATATTAGGTTTTTCCTCATGAGGGAATTATTTTTCAAAATAATGTGTCCATAAAAGCATTTCATTCCATTAACTAGTCCCCAACCCACAAAGGTTACATTAAATAGTTCCCAAACCATTTATTTAATTTAAAAATAATTCTTCCTTTATCTAATAATATATTTAATTAATAAACAATGTTCCTTTTAAAATATCTATATTGGATAAAAAATATGGATTTATCAATAAATCCCATGTTAATCAAATAATTTTCAAAGTGAACACCATATATAAAAATGGTATGAGGGTTAAGAAATAATTATATCCATTTAATAATAGTATTTTAATATAATTTACACAAAAAATGAAAACAAGTAAGTGATTTTTTGAAGAGAAAATTAACAATTAAAAAAAGTGATATCTCAAAGATAAATTTTACCACTTGTAATGTCAAAGTGAAATAACCTTGGATAAGATAATTAAAATTAAAAAAATAAATACCATTTAGATAAAAGGATACATTATATTATATAGCAAAATTGGAATAATATACACCACACAATATTATTATGTGGTGAATGTGACATTTATGTCATAGATGTAAAAAGTTTGATGAAAATCTATCACAATGTCCGTCATTTTTATTGTGTGATATTTAACCTCTTATTTTGGTTTAAAATATGTTAATATCTTATGCCTGAACCATAATAAATTTCATAATATCGTATATTGACTTCTTATAATGACTTATTACCCATTTGTTATCAATCGTTCATTTTTTTCACCATTTCAGGTGTTAATTGCCTTATTTTTTAAGTAAGTTTTGACTTGTAACTTGTTTTTATTATTATGTAGATTGGGATTTCATAATCTCCAGAATTTAAACCAAGATTAAATTTTTATATATATCCATAGTATATTTTCTTATAATAATATATTATATTTATAGATAATAAATTAAATTCACCATTCATGGAGATGGTAGACCGTACGTATGCATGAATGTCACTTCCATTTCATTGTCGTATTTAAATGAACGGAAATTAAATGATAAATATGTATATTAAAATTATAGTATAATTTTAATGTAATATATGTCACATTTTTTTATTAAAATAATCCTCAATATGTTCCATGTATATCCGGAATGAATTACATTGCTATGTGGACGCGGTAGTCCACATATCCACAAATGATTTTATCATATTTAAATAAAATAGAATTTATAATGGTATGTGTTATAAAATAATTACCAAATAATAAAAAAATAATATATATCATATATATTAAATAATAATATTTTTCCCATCATAATTTCCATCCATTATAGGTGGTAATGTAAAAAACAAACAACATTGTTTCATGAGGCGGCAGTTCGATGTACACGAACTATATGTTTGTGACCCATTTGATGGAAGTGTATGTAGTTGTAGGTATAACCCTTAACATAACAACATATTAGTAAATTTTTTAAATTTTTTTATTATATAATCATAGAATAATATGAATTTAATGGTTTGAGAAAGGAATAAAATAAAAGTGAACCTTGAAGAATGTTACCTTGCTTTTGGGTAACTCCTTTTGGTGTATTCAAAAAACATCCTTGGTTTTCTTTATACCCATGGGGAGGAATCTATGTCGAGTTCATGAAATGTGATAGATTATTTGATCACAAGTTTTTCAAGACAAATGTATTAAGAGTTATTAATTATTTGGTGGGATGAGGGCCTTTTTATAGTTGAGGAGGATGGCGATCTAGATAATTTTCGAAATGGGAATTCAACCTGTATTTTTCAATTCTCCTGTGGATAAAGTAATGTAAAAAGTTATAGAAAATGGATTATAGGGTCTATATATGGAAATAAAATGGATTTCGGATAAGTTTATAGGTAAATTTTTCCCTTAATTTTAAGGTTTAGTCCTTTAGTAAGCTATTTTTTCACTAAATCATTGTAATTAATATTAATAACTTCTATTAACTTTTTTAGTTATTTTTTTTTGCATATTAGAAATTATATATTATTTTTATTTAAAATATTCAAACTATTTTTAAAAATAAAAATATAAAATGTGTGAGTAATTAATTTTTAATTAATCTCGTAAATGGGACAAGAATGTGCTATTTTAATGTAAAATGTTCAACAGTTTGCTAAGTTTTTATATCAAATTTCAATATGAAACTAATTCTAATGAAATTTTTTTTATTAAAATATTAGTAATTTATATAATTATAATTTAAAAAATATATAAAAATAATTTATCCTTAAATTTAAATGATACAAAAAATGAGTTATGAATTAAAATTCAGTATTTTTCATAATTCATCATAAAATGAAATTGCTTAAAAAATTAAAAAAAATCAGATGAACCTAATTTTACCTTTATATTTTAAAAATGAGTATTTATTTTTTAATATAAAATATATAAAAGTGTAAAAAAATCTATTTAATATAGGTTCTCCATTAAAATTCGATGAAACTACATTTTAAAAAATATAGGTTTGTATACGTAAAATAGGGGTCATTCTTATATTATGCCCACAAAATCTATTGGATTAATATCAAGAATATTTTGTTGAATATATAATGTTTATATTTCATTAATATAATTCTTTAATAGTAATTAATTTATTTTATTTTTATAAAACTCTTTTGGAGCATAAAAATATGTTTTTATAGCATCATTCCCTTTATATTAATTTTTTTCAATATCAGTTTTTAATTTATTAATATCCAATTAATTAAACTATAAATTTTAATAAGTTATTATGTCCTATTCATACCCAAAATTAAATGACTAGGATATAATCTTTATTCTTAATAATAATATTATAAGTATTATGTATGAATCAGTCATGTCTGGAATACAAGCTATCGAACAAGGTCATTATTACATTTAATGAAAGCTAACATAGTGTTGAATGCATTACACTCTGTAGATTAGATTTATTTAAAATATTAAATATGTCATAAAGTATCAATATGTTATACTTTAACTAAACTTAACATCTCATGTCACAATTACTATTAAATAAAATGTTTATACTTTATAATTATGGGGTGTTAAAACCTAATAATGACATTATTTTGGTTATGAAAATGAGAAAAAATAAATTTGAAAATATAATGTTCATTCTATTTAGGTTCTAAAAAATAATTCCACATATATCCAACCTAATAATGTACCTGAAAACACATGAAGTGAAATCTTCATTTACTTTCTATTTATGTAGGACCACAAATACCCTTTTTAATAAAAAATATGAAATATAAATTGGGACTCCACCAATGGATCTAAATATTTAATTTAGTTTGATATAATATTTAAATAAATTATAGACCATAGTGGTATTAAATTTAGGTTCCCACTAATCTCGGAATAATCTTTCCCTATGTTGATTATTGATCATCTAGGCATTATAATGTAGAAATTTTCAATACTAAAACTAAGAAATTTCCTCTACCAAAGTATGAATAGGAAATTAAAATTGATAGGGACTTCAATATTAATTTTATATAAACAAACCTAAAAATATGTTGATAAAGTGTACACTCTCTTATATTGTAATAGAAGATTTGTCATTTCAAACCTTCATGGAGAAACCATGACCGTATAGTTGACCGGTGCTAGTGAGGCTTTGTTTAAGTATTGGAATGTAAATATTATTATTAATTAATTTCATAGAAACAATAAAAACATAACATATATAATATATTCAAACATAATCATTGTCTTTAAATTTGAACCTTTTTCTTGTTAAATTTTTAAGCTATTGTATATTAAATTTCTTTCAATCCATACATTGAGTATAATAGTGGCCCATCTACCAAATATACCATTTATTGAAAATTAACATATCTTCATGTAAAATTCAGGTCTATGAGTTTTTAACCCAAAATTTCTAAGGCCCCATAGTTTTAGGAAATATTTATTTAGGAAACCACACCTTTCTTATATTTATATATTGTATGGTTGTGGGCTCTTTAGTATGATAAGAATTATGACGTCCAAAACATCGAAATTTAATAATGTGAATTATTTTATCTAGTTTCTTAATGTATGATATATATAATATAAGCATATAAAAATATGAATGAATAAATTATTTTTTATAACATTTATAGATAGTTTTATGATGAATGATAGATGTATATATTTTGGGTTTCAAATTATTATATAATTTCTCAAAATTTTTTCATTTAGTAGTAATGATAATAAAAATATTTCTCAAAATTTAAATTGGTAATAAAAAAATATTGATTTCTTTTTTATCGTTCGATTAAATTACTGAGGATGAATTAGTTTTAATTTCAATATTTTACACATACATTTTTTTAGATTTACAAAACTCGTTATGTGGTTTACTAATCTAATTTATTACTTAAATGATTTTAACATCTTCATTATTATGATGATAATTTCCTTTTCAAACATATTAAAAAATAAATCCAATCTTATCTTCCACGTTAGCTACACCATCCTTAAAAGAATGTAGGTATTTCGAAAAAAATTATACTTTTTCCCCAAAAATCCCTAGATCATGACATTTTTTATAATAAGTTCCATCACCTACATCTTATTATGAAGTATAATTCCCATAATATGATAAATCTGAAATATTTTAAATCAGTTATAATTGTTAAATAATAATATAAGTTAACATAAATATTATATATATGTCATTATGAGGTTTATTTGATTATAAAGAAACCATATTCCTAATATCATCCAATGAATTAATTTTAATGTTGGGAGATAAATATATATTAGACACTAATAATATCATTCATAGAAAGGAAATACTTACTTTCATTAATTAAAAATTATTTACCATCATTTTTACTTTTCCAAAACCAAGGAAAATCTAGTACAATATCCATAGGCTTCATAAATTCATAGAAAATAGTTTCCAAAAACTCATTAATTTTATATTTGTATTTTATGTTATTCAGATTAAAATAAAAAAAAAATATTCCTCCCAATAATATTATTATTTATCTACATATGATGTTCAAATTCTCTATTACTCTAAGAAAAATTTATAACATTCACTTTTAATTTATATTTCTTCTTCAAAAAATTAAAAATGGTGTTTTCAGTGATGGAATATGAATCAATAATATTTTAAGTAAATGAAATAGTAATTTCTCTCTTCCCCTTTCCATTATCTCTCTTCATCCAAATCTCAAAATCCATTAAATTTTTAGTGATTTCACAAATAATTGGCTTCGTTACTTTTTTGGTTTCATCAATAGACACATAATAATATTTTAATTCCTCAGGTAAAATATAAAAAAAATCTTAACATTATGTTCATTAGATATTTCTTTCACTCAAAAATACTGAAGTCATTTATAGTTTTCTTTAATCAATGATGAATATGAGAAACTTATTCAATATGAATGCAATAAAAATCATGATTTTCATTAAATATATTTCATATTTCAAGGACATTGGATATTAAAAATTATGTTATCTTCATCTTCATCCGTAATCCATCATAAATATTCCCATATAAAATTTCAATATAGATATTTTGAGTTGTTGTACAATTAAATATATTTACATTTTCTTTACTTCACTGATACTCAAGTATTTCATTATGAGTAAAGATAAAAAATATGTATACTTATTTGTGTATATTTCAATCATCGTAATAGTGTTATTATTTTATTTATTCATAATGAATGTCTTCATTATATCATGCTAAAATTTATAGTCTTCAACATTAAGAAGTGTTGTGTGGTAAATATTAATATTCTATAATGTCCCTACTATATTTCCAACCAGATATTCAACATGATAGAGTAAAAAAATTTAATATGATTTATTAAATAAAAATATTTGAAAAATTTCAAAGTTATATATGGGCATAGATCAGTAGACAAAAATATTTAACTATTGAAATATAATGATTCAGTCAAGGTGATGAGAAAATATATGATTTTGTGTGCAATTCTTGTAAAATAAAATATAGAACACTAAAAGTGTGTGTGTGAAATATAGTCAAAAACACATAAGAAATATTCATCCCACTTATGTGTAATTTAATTAGATAATAAGATATTCTTACAAAATTTATAAAATCAGTCTAAAACTGTAACACCCCAAGAGTTTTCAAATAAATATTGAATGCATAAAACACTAAGTCTCTACAAAATAACACTTTGTTATAACCTAACCCATAAACATAATTATTTCACTTTTGTGATTTAAATTTTGAAAAACTGACATACACGATTGCATTTAGCAAGATATTTAGAGTCTGATATGATCAAATTACATTTTTGGTGAATAGTAACTAAACCCTTATCATTAGTAAAACAACCTTATAAAAAGTAATGAATATTAAATTGTCCAAAAAATAGAAACTTTTCTCATGAATTAATAAATAAAATTTTGACATCTTATAAGTTAAAAAATTATATATCCTATAAATTGGTATTTTTTTAGTCATAGATATTTTAATTACTATTTTATGATTAATTTAATAATTTAACATGTAAATTTATTTTCATAAAATTTAATCATAAATTGTTATTTAATTCAAAATATGGATTTTATTTCTGAATTATACACATTGAAAAATGGTTGGGTGGTTTTTGGGGATTTTTCTAAAATACTTGAATCTTTAATGAATTGTGAAATACGGAAATTTCCCGTATATATACATTATGAGTTAAATACATTGTTCATATCATCATCACTAATTTAAGCACCCTTGGTTAGAAATTACGTGCACTTATTACTATTTTTTTCATGGAATAATAACTATTCCTTATATTATGGAAAAACAATAAACTAATGATAAAAATTTAATAAAACCCTTCTCTCCTCCACTATAAAAACCACCCACACTCCACTCTTCTATTCACTCTTATCCAGAATTTTTCCTTGTCTATATTCTACTGAAATATGCTCCCAAAATACTCCCCCACTTATATAATCCATTGGTCTCATAAAAATACCAACTCCTCTCCCTTAAAGAAGCTCTCAATGAAGATTAATTCAAGAGGTAAATTCCTCTTTTTAATTCATTTACTTTCTTTTCATGTTCCTTTGTTTTCTTTTCTATCCTCACCTCTCCTAATCCAAATATTATGAAAAATCTAGTACCTTAAATATATTACAATGTTTTATTGATTATGGAATAAGTAATCATCATCTCCCATTTACCCTTATTTTATGCTAGTAGTTAAAAACACTATCTGATATGTGCTAATTTATCACATTCAAGGACGATGGGTTTTCAATTTCTATTACCATCTTCAATTATGGTCACGAAACAATTATTATGGTTATACCAGACTATAATTTCTATATTATATCTCATATATGGTTCTGAATTCTTTTTTTACACATGGTTTTAATTTATAACAAAATGAATGTTGTGTCCAAAAATCACCAATTAAACCAAAAAGTTATCATTAAATAATTTATATAATGATTCATCTTCACTCCATGTAAAAAAAATGAAATTTAAAACCATGTAACCTTCTTGAGGTTCACTAATAACACATAAAATTAATTCTAGAAAACCATTATCAATCTATATTACTCTCTATTCATGTGTATAAGTATACCAATCATGAACTAAATAGACCCGAACAATGAAATTGAAACTCTTAACCCATTAAAAATTCCATGAATGAACTTAATAAGGTTATACTAAATTGAATAAATTTATAGGATATTCTAGAATGATTAATTAATTAAACTAAAATTTATTGTTCTAGTAATTAAGATCATGTGAAGAATACCATTGGGCTTAAGGTAGGGGGTTTCCTCATCTCACTTCCATTTTTGTGAGATATTCCTTTTTCACTACTATTACTAGTCTATGGTGTATTTATAATTCCTATTGATTTATCAAATCATGAATCTATTTATTATCATGGTATTCAATGTATCATTTTAATGTTACTAATTTTGGGGCATGTGAACTGATTGATTACAAAGTGGTAAGGGATTTCTACCCGAACATCTATTCTCATTCTGGTTACTCTTATTCTCTACTTACCTCAATGAAAATTGTATTTATTATTATTTACTCCACATAAATTATTTTTTAATGTTTTTTATATGTTTTCTAACCAGAATAATTCTTTATTTTATGGGTATTTACATGTTTTTAAAGGATCATTCAAATTTTTATCCCAACAAGCAAACCTGATTCAAGGGAAGTTCTCGAAGTCTTACACATTTTCACGTGAAAATTAGAATATATTTTAATTCACCTTTATTCCTATAAAACCGCTCATTTTATCATGAAAATGATATTGTATCATTTTTAGATTTAAGAGAACAACCATGTCTTTCCATGTTAAAATTCTATTAAATTATTTCCTTAAAATGCTCAAAAATATTATTTCTAAAGATTCTTAAGAACTCATTTTACATGATTTCAATTAAGTGGGACCTCATTTATGCCTGAAATATAATTTCAATGTCTTGGAATTTTATTTTTTTGGATATAAATTTTAACAATCTGGTTTCCTAGAAAATAAAAATTATTTTCCAAAATTACACTTATTTCAAATATAAAAAGGATTTTTATCATCTCACATTAGATTTTACGAAATATATACCTTGTTCACCACTCATTAAATGAATGTGGTGTATGTACTCCATTTGGAATATTATTTCAAAATTATCCTTATTCCCATGTATTATAAAGGATTGTGATTTGAATATTTAATGGGGGAATAGCACACATCAGAATGGTTAAGGATTATTTCCTAAATGATTTCTCAAAGATCTCATTTAAAATAATCTTCATCCATGTTAATATCCCTTGTAGAATCTACTACTTCATTGAGTTCTATATCTTGTGATATCATCTATAATATGTTGTTGAAGGGTTTCTGATTATTTTGTCTATGGATGTTCTATCATGACACCACTCACCATTTTACTTAGAATGGCTAGTGTTTATGTTAAATGATAGGGGAAATTTATTTACATTTCAATTGTTAGTTTCAATATGAATGTTTATGTTGATTATGTTCACCCATTTCATATCAGGAATGCATTGGACATAGTATGTGATGGGTGGGGTCTGCTACATCCTCTCGATGCATATTTATATCTGATTAGACAAATAGATATAGACTTGGCTGAGGACTTTCCCATTTTTAGATATGGTTATGGCTGAGGCCTTAATAATTTTTAGATTTCTTGGTCGAGGCCTTGAAGATATGTTTTAGAATTTCTAGCATATTAATTTCCCACATTATGAAACTAGTAATTAAAATTTCATGTAATTATTAGACTATTAAAATATCAATGATTATGCTCTATTGTTGCATTATTAACTTATCTCTTATTACTACCAAAATTCATTCATGTATATTTTTAAAGGAATGTGTTTTAGTTATTCCCTATGCCTAATGTTTAGGGTTAGGATATCTTCCACTATATTGATTACCCATACTGAGCATCTGATCTCACCTCTTTCTTATGTTTCATTTTATCAGGACATTAATAAGTTTATTATGAATGACCTACATGGATAAACATAGAGTTGTGGATGTTCCCAATAAAACATATATGATTTATTTCATTTCAAGTTATAATATTGAACCTATTTAAGTATCTGGTCATCCAAAACTACTAAAATACTAGGTCCTTTGGGATGTGGATTTCTTATAAGAATTCAAATGAAATGAAATAATGCACCAGATCCGGTGAACTGGGGTTAGGGTGTTACATTTCGTATCAAAAGATGTTTAGTGGAAACTTAGAAACTAGATTTAGAAAATGGATATTAGAGAAAAAAACTCTAAGATAGTATTTAATGATAAGTATACATAAACATTATAGAACTTTGGTAAGGGAGAGATTATGTGGATACTTCTAGAAAATAGATTCCTACCTAGACCCTATATGTGGATGTGGTTCTGGCACAGATGTACCTAGGAGTAACAACTCTGATAAGAAGTTTCGGGCTTGACTCGGGGTATCCTAGTACATGAAAATGAACCTTACTACACACAATATTTGAAACTCTCCGGTGATATGCTTAGGATAATTTATATTTTCATTACCCACCATTATGAAAGATTTATTCATCCAAAGTAACCAAAGAATATGGTTGTAGGATATACGATTCAATAATTTATTCAATGATTCAAGTTACAAGGATTTCATTATTTTGTGAGCTAATATATAATATGGAATTGATTAGAAATAGAGCCCAATATAAGGAATGAGAACATAAACAATGCACATCAGGAAAAGTGTAATAAGGATCATATTTTTTATGGTCTTAAGCCATCATTTTTAAGGAAGATAGCCTCCCAAATATCCTCATCATATGAAGAAATAGTATCACGTGTTAACAAGATATGTACAAATTCAATGATTCCTATGTCTTTGATAAGAATTGATTATCCACTGAATGAGGATAATATTCATTATTAATATATATAATATTAATTTTCTTTATTATTCATAATCACTACTTTAGTGCATTTTACACTTTGAACATTAATTCACAATATGATTTTAATTCCCTCTTAAAATACACTATTACATGGAACATTTTTGAACACCTCATAAAATAAAAAATGATCTTGATTTTATTTTCATATTTTATTTTAATTTATCACATCATATATATAATAATTGATTATTTTTTTCTAGCACTTGAATATACACGTTGAAAGACCAACAAAATGGGATTTCATGCCAACACGTTGTGGGCAAAGTAAACTAGACATCAGCCTAATAGAGTGACTTTATCGGCCAAGATAAAATAAAAGTGATATTAAATATTGAACTAAAGATATATGAATTCATGGGTAACATCTGATAAAATATTTAAAAGAGCTAATTCTGATGTATTAATGGAGTTCTAGGTGGCCCATGTGGAGGATGAAATTCTGGGCGAGATTCTATGGTCCGAAAAAACAACCCACCAATTTAGTCATATCTGAGAAACCACAAATTATTTTGCACTGATAATTTTCATCGAGTTAGACGAAATCCGGAGAATCATTTTTCTATTCTATGGCCCACTCTAATTCGGAAATATAGAAGGTCATATAGGCACCTCTATTTGGTGGATGCAAGCTGGCTGCAACTTCTGGTCAAAAATGGAAAAGTCTCCTCTCCCTTAAATTCCACCACCCTAGGAATACCACCATGGATTTAGGAGACTTGTACATATGGTGGATTGACCCAAGGCTCCCAAATTTCCTATTTAAGCAGTTTTATTTGATAATTTAAAGATCTTTGATCTTTTTTTCACTGTAATGTGATTATGCCGATTTGTCTTTGTAACATTCTTCTTTCTCATGTAACTTGTTCAAATCACCATAGTTCTTAATAAAATTCCTTTGTATCCTCATATTCTGTTTTTATTACTATAGCATTGATTCTGTTACCTTAAGGTGTGAATTTATTCACACCATACCTTGTGATATTCTTCACACAAGTGTGGGGTGATTTCTTTATTTTTGTTGTCTTTTTTACTTCTCTGATTCCTCCCCCAGGAGTCAACATTCTGCTTCCATTGAAACCATAGAATCAATAGTGGTCTAAATCATTGATGGGTTGATACAACGGAATATCAATGGTCTGGATTGGATGTTATTTCTCAATATCTAAATGTTATTGATTTCTTTTACTTGAGTTTCTTTTATTCATGTATTTTCTATCTTCCTCTTCCTTATTGAATTTTATCACCCCTCTTTTATGTGCTAATAACATACTTTACCTTGGAGTGCTCCTGGAAATGATCCTAAAAGTGTATAGGTGATTAGAATGTGTTTTTGAATGTGTTTAACAAGTAAGTAATGGGGTTAGTTTTAATTGTTTAAATAAATCCATCTTTAGTTAATGAAATTGAAATTGTTAAAAAGGAATTCATCCAATCCACCCTAATTGAGAACCTAGGATCAAATCATAATTTTTTTTTGAATTCACTTAAGTCTCTTAGAGTTCAGTTAAACCCATCTAAAATCAACCCAATTTGGCCACTTCATAGTAAAAATATCCCATACAATGTATGTGTCTACAGTTTCCTTCTTAGGTCTCTGAGGATTCAACAACCCAAGATAAACTACAAGCGACCTCTTAAACCTGAAAACATGGGTAAATTTTGGAGAGACCAGGAAGTAAGAAAAGAAGAGGATATCAAAGAAAAATACTCATAATGGTAATAATGGGAATAAGGGTTTTCCTACTTGTGATTAATGTGGAAAGAATAACACTAGTAAATTCTTAAAATGAATGGCAGATTTTTATAAGTGCGGAGAAAAAGGACACAAATTTCATGATTGAAATGGAATGAAAAAGGATTCCAATTTACAATGCTTCAATTACAAGGAGATGAGACACTATGTGAATCAATGTCCTAATAATCAAAGGAATATACCCCAAATTATTTTATTGGATAATGATAAATTAATGATATTGTCATAGATGAAGTGGAATGATTAATATGCCTCATCAAGAATCATGTCAATTGAATGTTTTATCAGAAATGTGTTGATTATAATAATTATAGAATATATGTGTTTTGTACTATAGTACTATTTCATTATGCATTTGAGGATATGTGATGATTTGTAACAAATATAATTGACTTAGTAGAAAGTTGATATCATGGGAAAGAATATGTTTTAGGGAAAGACAACCCTAAATATAATCCTCATGATTTGGATAATGATGAATAAATTATGTACTTGGATAAGTACTGACTACCTCAAAAATGATTATTGACTTGTTTAAAAGTGTTCTATGCTATAATTTATGTATTTTACAACATTTTTGGATATAAGGAATATGTAAAACATCATTTCTAAGGATTAATTCCTGTTTCTTATTAGTTTTTATTGTAATATGGGATTTTACTATATTTCAAGAGGACAGATGATGAAAATATTCCCATGTATGAAATGTGAAAATTTAGGGCTGCATCATATTTAATAAAGAAAAGAAGGTATCATATGAATTATGTAGGAGAACTCATTGAGTTAAAACCAAATATGGTCTTCAAAGGACCATGTGTACATGGATCTAGATAGAATTGATATGGGAATGATTCTAATGTATTGGGTCATGATCGTTTGAAATGTTAATCCATTTAAGAAAAAATTTAAGTTGATCCTTGTATGAGATTTTAGAGCTTAATGTCACCACATTTTGTAACTTCGGCTAAGAGATGAAGTACAGATTGTTGATGGAAGAAACAAAGGATAAGATTGTGTTTATGAAATAAAAAAGTTTATTTATATGCTTATAGAGTGGAATAATTCCTCAACACTATGAAATGATTCTTAAATAAAAATATTGTTCTACTATCATATATTGTTTCATGATATCAATGATTTTTTTCTTACATATTGTTTTTTTCTAATGATCTTTCATCTGATCATGTTCTCTATCAGTTTCCATCAGAACAAGATGGTTTGATAATTCCTATATTACCATGTTGTCCAATTAGAATGTTTATTTTGGTAGTAACAAATGAATTTCCCTATCCCTCTTATTAAGAGGATATTTTAACTATATTCTGGATTTGGGATTTCTATAAGGGAATTTTCAAGTATCAAACATTAACTTTTGAAGTTAAAATTCAAATTTCAATTGTGAAATTTTTGTATGTAGGAGAAAATATTACACCAAATGTTTTTAAAAATAAATATTGAATGCATAAAACATTAAGTCTCTACAAAACAACATTTTGTTATAACCTAGCTAATAAACTTAATTTTTTCACTTCTATGATTTGGGTAAGAACTCGGCTCTTATTCTTGAGGTACGAGTTTCTTCTTTTCCTTTTCCTTATGTGTTTTTGAGAAAGCATGCGAAATGTGGGGAAAATCACAAATTTATGGGTACACGCCGTGTACTTTGGCTGTGTGTGATGAGAATATAGGGCATGTAGGCTTGGGTGTAAAACGTAACTACATGCCATGTACTTTTGTACACACTCCATGTACTTTGGATGTGTGGGCAGAGAATACAGGGCGTGTAGGATTCTCGGCAATTAAGGTTGTAAAAAATAACTACACACCGTGTATTTAGTAATACACACTGTGTAATCAGTCGGCAGATGAACAGTGAGGTTGTGGAATATAACTACCAAAGAAACAGTTAAAAAAATAGTACATACCATTTACTTGAGAGTACATGTCATGTAGTTATTTTTTCTAATTAAAAACATACAGTAGCCTCTTCATTCGGCAGAGGAGGTAGAGGGCGCACCAGGAGCAGCGGGAGAGGAGGCCGAGACTTGGAGGAGCTCCCAATCACTCATTGGGACTCCGATTCTTCTGCAATTGATCTCGTTTAAACCTCGCAGGTAAGGTCTTACCTCTTATTGAATTTTACCTTCCAATTAGTTCCTTAAGGGATGTTATTTAGGTTAGAACGGGTAATCATTTATCTCAGATCTATGTCATTCCTGGTTGTTTCAGGAGGCGCTTTTCACATATATCGATCAGAGGAGATCGAGGTAGGTGGTCTTGTATTTAATTCCAACTTTCGAGTTGATTTTGTGTACCTTAGTGCCATGCGCCCATCTTCAGGGTGTCATATGGTTGAGACTTTGACTGTTGAGATACCCTAAATTTCATAGGTAATCTAATGAATCAGTATAAAATACTATTTGGGATCATTTCATTGATCCATGGACACCCTGAGGGTGTGGTTCCCTTGATTATCCGTTTGCCTTGGATACCCATGGGTATGCCGTGATTATACCATGTTTTGGGTTTTCTTGAGAGGAAACGTATATAAATTGCTTGCTTATGCGTTGGTCTCGGCCCAGATACTATCTTTTCTTATGGAACTCCTGATGGAAGTGTGATGTTTAGCCTGATGGAAAGGTTTTGTTTATCCTGAGGGAAATGTTTCTTATGCTTGATGGTAGTATCTTATGTTCCTGAGGGTGATATCTTGTATGCCTGATGGAAATATTCATTATTCTTGAGGGCAGTCACCTGAGGGTTTCATTTCTGTTTTCCTGAGGGTAAGGATTTTCTTGTATGAGGACAATGTTTAATTTGAATATTCACTATGGGGATTTCTTATGTTGTACCTGCCAAGAGAAAGCACATGTTTGGTATTATTATTATCTGTTACTTGTTAGATATCCTGCTATGCTTTCTACTGTGGCACTGGTATAAGAGATTGTTGGTCGAGGCCGAGTCTCGAAAAACTTGGAATTCAATTATATCATACCATTAAATAATTATTAAAAGGGAAATATAATTGGTAGGAATGGTTACTTTTGAGTATTTCCTATTTTACTACATTTCATTATTGCACACTGTTGTTGCACGTTTTACCTGATAGTTGGGCACGAGCCTTTGGTGGTTTCCTACTAAGATTTATTTCTCACACCCTATTTTGGTCATGTCTTGGGCCCAAACAGATTATGTTGATGCAGGTGTTGATAAGGGAAAGTGTCCCTACACAGGTACATGATTGTTGTAGAGGAGTAGGATAGCATGGGACCTAGCTTAGGATTGCGATGTTGTTTCATTCCTGTTGCACTAATTTGGTTTTGTTTTGTTTTAATTTGTACCTTGTGCTGTATTGTATCAGATTGCAGTGTATCCTATTTTGGATGCTTTCTTAGAATTAGAGACATGATTCATCATCATATATATGATTGTTGGTTATCTTTTACTTCATTTTCGTTGTCTATTTCTGGTCTATATTTCTTACTGCTTCTGCTTTTTTATGATTATATTTTTTTTGATACACTACACATTGACAAATGAGGGCATAGTTTCTCCACTACCAGTCCTAGGCCCCCGCTACAAGTTGGAAGCCTCTTGAATTTGGGGAAATTCACTTCAGTTCTTGTGACCATCCGGGTTCGGGGCACATGTTGTATGGCACCCAGATTCGGGACGTTACAAAGTGGTATCAGAGGATTTTATTTTTTTTGAATTACTATTTGGAGCCTATAGCCAGGTATAGTATTGAATTGGTACTTGGTAATAAGTTGTTCCCAGGAGTAGCTAACCCATGTATAGGGAAAATCCAATTTACCTCAAGTTGCAATTTGCTAGTTTTGCAACTATTACAGTTGATTTGATTTCATCATTGGGTGACACGCTTGTGGTGTGCTATTTATATTTTATACTTCGGTTCTATTAAGTTTCAACCTGATGGAATGAGGGTATTCCATCTCAATCATCATTTAGGAACATGTTAGAGTCACATGTCATGAATAGTTCCATTCTAGCTAGGTGCCTTATAAATTTCATGTTGTTGTGATAGATGTTGTGCTAGAAAATGAATTTTGTTGTGATTGATTCCTTGATAAAAATACATATTGTTTGATGGGGTATTGTTTGTAAGAGATTTTTTCTGAATGAATGCCAAACTTGGGTTCTTGAGGTGTTATGTTCCCTCAATGACCAGAATTTGGTAGATTATTGACTTGTTTACATTGTTATGACATGTATAAGATTCTAGGATTTTATTCGTGGGGAGTATGGGCCCTCACGAATTGGAATTTGGCACTTTGGTGTTCGTTTTAGTGTTTTTCTGGGCTCCAGAGTAGTTGGTGAGGATTACTGTCTAGAAAAACCCAGAATATATGCCGTATAGTTTTGACTACATGCCTTGTGTTCTTCTATTTGGGAAGAAACTGTTTTTCTTAAGTAAATGTCGTGTACCTTATATACACGCCTTGTAGTCTCTAACCATGTTATAGACTATGTGGGCAGAAACGCAGGACAAGGAAACTTTTATGGGAACATGCCATGTACTGGTTGTACACACCATGTCGTGTTGACCCTATGTCCACCACTATGACTAACAACATGGATGGAGAAATCATAGGTGATACACGTCGTATAAGTTATAAACATTCCATGTAGTGTAATCTTGTAATTCGGCCGTGTAACTAACAAAATGTGTCATTGTTATCCTTTTTCGTAAATTTCATATCCGTCTGGAACACACTGTGTAGTGTGAGCGAGTATCCAGCCGTTTCATAAACAACACAAGTCGGTGAGGTTCGACTAGTACATGTCGTGTACTAGTGGGACACGCTGTGTAGTCTTGACCGGTGAGAGACTGTGTGGACTTGGCTGTGTGTCTGGGGAAATATGTGGTGTGCACGTCTTGTGTGGGTGTAACACACCGTGAACCTAGGGTTGAGACACGCCCAGGCTGGCATCAGAACTCGACCATGTAAGGGCTTAAGGGTACACTCCATGTAGATCTTATACACGCCGTATAGTCTCTTTTTTCCAGTTGTTATGGATCTTTTCCTTTTTTGCTGGCACTCTTAACTGGATAAAATAAACCTCAACAATAAATTAAACTAATGCGTGTGTTTGAACTTGTAGTTTCATGCCACTGAGATGACCACGAGTTGTTCTCCAATAGAGTGGTGACAATTATACTCTAGAAATGGTAGGCCATGGGCTACTGATGGATCATCCAGCAGTGCCATATGTGGTGTCAGCCATTATATCAGATGCAGGAATGGATGCGCAGTTCAATGAAGGCTTCATGCGGTTCATGAAGCCTTCCAGGTAGCACCGCTAGTTGCCACATTTATGGAAGATCTGACACATATATTTTAGCTATAGCATCCGCCTACGTTTTCAAGGGATGGAAGACCACAGACTGCAAGATCATGGTTGGGATCTATGCAGATGATCTTTGAGAATTTGGAGACGCCTCCTGGGAGGAGGTTCAAGCTCGCAACTTACAAGTTGCGTGATTCTACCAAGATATTGTGGGATGTTACCACCCAGACTGAGCATCACTGATCCATGGCGTGGGATGATATTTAGATGGTCTTCGATGAATTTTTATTTCTAGAGATTCTAAGGGTAGATCGAGCTCGATAGTTCATGAATTTTCAGCAGGGCTCCATGTCAGTGATGGACTATTCAACCTGATTCACCAACTACAGTGTTTTCCACCTATTCTGGTGGGTGATGAGACATTGAGGGCTAGACACTTGGAGGATGGTCTTCGATATGATATCCGAGCATTGTTGAATGTTTTTAGGTTGCCTACAGTGCTTTTTACTGTCAACCAGGCATTGATTACTGAGCGAAACCAATAGGAAGCTAGTGGTACGGACCAGGGCGGTTTGGCACCAGACTCTAGTACTATTTCTACCAGCAAGAGGAAGAGGGATATGGACTTCTCTCATGGTGGTAGTACTGGCTAGAAGAATTCATTAGGTGGCCAAGTAATGTGCTACCAGTGTGGTAAAGAGGGACATAAGAGACCTCAGTGTCCACATGACCCATGGAGGTCCGATCTTGTGGCAAGATGGGTCATCTTTAGCATTTAGAGTCTGATATAACCAAATTGCATTTTTTTAGTGAATATTAACTTGAACATAATGAATAGTAATATACCCTTATGAATAGTAATGAATATTAAATCAGCTGAAAAAATATAAACATCTCCCATAAATGTACAAATAAAATTTAGACATCCTATAAATGACAAAATGAACATAACATAAGTATTGGTATATTTTTATGTCATTAATATTTTAATAACAATGTTATTATTAAATTAATAATTTAAAATGGAAATATATTTTCATAAATTTTAATCATAAATTGTTATTTGACACAAAAAATGGATTTCATTTTTGAATTTTACACATTGAAAAATAGTTGGGGTGAATTTTTTGGATTTTTCTAAAATACATGAATTTTTTATGAATAGTGAAATATGATAATTTATGTATATATATATTGTGAGTTAAATACACTATTCCAAGCATCCTTGTTGATGTAATAACCCTTGGTTCAAACTCACATGAACTTATTATTATCGTTGGTCAGTGAATCATCTCTATTTCATGTCTTATGGAAAAATACTAAACTAATGACTAAAAAATTAAGAAAACCCTCCTATCCTCCAAAATAAAAACCACCCAAACCCCCCTATTCCCTTCACTCCTCTCAAGCCTTGTGACTTTTCTAAATTATTCTCCAATATTTACACAACCTCCCCTCTTGCTTCCATCAGCCCTTAGTCACATAAAAACACCAAATCCTATCCCTTAAAGACTCTCTCAAGGAAGATTAATTCAAGAGGTAAATTCCTCTTTTCAATTCTTTTACTTTCTTTTAAAGTTACATTGTTTTCTTTTATATGATAAAATCTCCTAATACAAATGTTATGACATCTCTAGTACCTTAAAATTACTTTAAATTTTTTATAATAATGTAATAATTTATTATCATCCCCCCTTTACCATTCATTTATTCTTGTAGTAAAAAAAATTATCTGAGATGTGAAAATTTACCACATTCAAGGATGATGGGTTTTCAGTTTCTATTACCAACATCAATTATGGTCATTAAAAAATTATTATGGTTGAACCAGACTATAAATTTTTTATTATGTCTCATTTATAGTTCTGGAATCTTCTTATACTCATGGATTTTATTTATAAATAAAAATTATTTTGTTGGGTTCAAAAACCGCTAATTAACCCAAATGGTTATCATTAGATAATTTATATATTGATTCATCTTCATCTCAAGTAACCAAGTGAAATTGAAAACCATGTATCCTTCTGTATCTTCACTAATAAAATATAACTTCAATTCTGGTCAACCATCCTCATTTTTTAGGATTATCTATTCTTGTGTATAAGTAAACAGATCTGGAAACCAAGGGACCCAAACAATGAAAACGAACCACTTAACCCATCAAAAAGTCCATGAATGAAATTAATAAGGATATAATAAATCAATTAAATATAGAGGAGGTTATTAACTTATTAATTAATGAACCTAAATTTGATTATTCTGGTCAATAAGATCATGTTAAGAACACCATCGGACATAAGGTAAGGGGTTTCCTTGTCTCACTTCCATTTTTTATGAGATATTCATTATTCACTACTATTAATTATGTATGGTGTATGTTTACATACCATTGATTTATGATATCATGAATCTATTTATATTCAGGGTAATAAATGTATCATTTGACGATTATTAATTTTGAGGCATACAAACTAATTGATTACAAACTGGTAAAGGATTTCTACCCGACCTCTTTTTTCCTTCGGGTTAATATTTTTCTCAACATACAATAAGGAAATTATTATTTATTCTTATTTAATCCACATAAATTCTTTTTAATTTTCTATATATTATTACTAACAAGAATCCTTTTTATTTTATGTTGATTTACATGTTTTAAGGGGATCATTCAAAATTTTATCCCAATAAGAAACCCGATTCAAGGGAACTTCTCAAATTCTTACCTATTTTCAAATGCATACCATAATATGTTTTAATCCACAATTATTATTCTAAAACCACTCATTTTATCATGAAAAATGGTTTTGTATCATTTCTATTTTTATGATAAAAACATGCCTTTGCACATTAAAATTCCCTTTCATATTTTCCTTAAAATTCCCTAAAATGTTTTATTTCTAAATATTTTTAAGAACTATTATTACATTATTTCACTTAATTGGGACCTAATTTATGCCTCAAATATAATT
Source organism: Viscum album (assembly GCA_963277665.1). Taxonomy (NCBI): domain Eukaryota; kingdom Viridiplantae; phylum Streptophyta; class Magnoliopsida; order Santalales; family Viscaceae; genus Viscum; species Viscum album. The sequence continues at coordinate 203,833,671 of OY728128.1, forward strand.
TAAATGTCATATAATTTTATTTTTTGGGATATACATGTTTAAAATCTGATTTCATGGAAAATAAAAATGATTTTCTCTAAGAACTCATCTTTCCAAAGTAAAAAAGATTTTTCTCATCTCACATGAACTTTTATGAAATATATAGATTGTTCACCACTCATTAAATTCATGTGTTTTATGTACTTACCTTTGGTGTATCATATCAAAAGTATCCTTATTTTCATATATTCTAAGAGATTATTATTTGAATGTTTCAAGGTGGAATGGGACTCTTTTGAATGCTTAAGTATTATTTCTTAAATAATTTTTCAATGGTCTCATTTTAATGTATCTTAATATATGTCAACATCCCTTGTTGAATATTTCACTTCATTGAGGTATATCTATTATGATATAATCTATAACATATTGTTGAAGGGTTTCTGATTATTTTAACTATGGATATGCTATCTTGATACCATTCATAGCTATACTCAAAATGGATAGTGTTTTTGTTAAATGATTGGGGAATGTTATTTACATTTCAATTACTAGTTTAAATAGGAATTTTATATTGATTATTTTCACCGCTTTCATATGAGGAATGTGTTGGACTTAGTAAGTGATGTTGGGGGCCCACTACAGCCTCTCGATGTGTTTTTTGGTCTCATGAGACAAATAGATATGGACTTGGTTGAGGAATTGACAATTTTTAGATATATTTTTGGATACGGCCTTAATTATTTTTAGATGTCTTGGTCGAGGCCTTGATGATATGTTTCAGAGTGTCCAGTATATGCATTTTCCTCATTATGAAACAATTGATTATAATTTTATGTGTTTATTCGACTAGTAGAATAACCATGATTATTCTTTATAAATGTGTTATTTATTCATCTCTTATTCCCACAATAATGTGTTCATGTTTATTTTTAATGGGGTGTATTTCAGTTATTCACCATGCCTAATGATTACGTTTATAATATCTTCCACTGTATTTATTTCCCTTACTGAGAATCTGAGCTCACCTCTTTCTTATGTTTTATTTTCTCAGTACATGAAGAAGTTTATTATGAATGACCTGCATGGATAAACATAAAGTTGTGGATGTTCCCTATAAAACATATATTTTTTTTGTTCATTTCAAGTTTTAATGTTGAACCTATGAATGTATCACGTTATCCGAAACTACTAAAAAATCATACTTTAAGGATATTACTTTATTATAATAATTCCCATGTAATGAAAAAATGCACTGGTTCTGGGCAACTGGGGTTGGAGCATTACAAAATCATAATTCATAGAATCATTAATAATTTGAAATGAAATTTAGACAGCCAAATTAAAAACCAATAAAAATTAGCATGTGCATCAAATAATTAATCGATCTAATAATAACTAATTTTATGTGAAATAAATATTAATATTATTAATTAATCAAAAAATGTGAAGTAATTAATGGATGATTATTTAGATATATTATATTTGTTAAAAATATCTTGTAGTAAAAGTCAATGAATATGCTAAAGGTTAATATTCCAATGGTTTTCCAATATGAAGCCTACCAGAAGTTTGTATTTCTAATTGGGGAACCATATGATGTTGGAAAAAAATATATGAAGACCAAATATTTTAAATAGAAGATGTAAGGATCAGGTGACCTGAGGTATGGAGGATGAGTTAAAAGTGAATGTTTTTTGACTATTAGAGACAAATATAATAATGTTATCAGAAGAAGAATATATATTATTGTTGGGGAACTAATATCCATGTAAATAGAAAAGTGATAAATAATTATGGAAAATTATATAAAATAATTACAATAAGTGGATAATAAAATTAACTATTTTTTCTCACATTTGGAAGTGGAGATAACAAATGGAAAAATTGAAGACACATTTAAAGAGACTGGGGATCTGAGGTAATTTGAAATGTAATGAGTAGATAAAAACTTATAAAATGAACTTCTATGAATAAAAAAATATATTTAAAATTAATATAATATATGAATGAAATCATGTGTAGTCCATTCCACTGTAGTGTATGACTAATCATCATAAGATACAAGGAAAAAATAGATCAAAATACCTTGAAAATATTAGGTTGCAATGTAACGTTAGTATGTAGAAAAAATATAAAGGCTTTATCTGTAAATAAGAGTATTGAATTATATGTTCACTATGAAGTGTTAAAAAATATAGAATATCATATGTTTTATGATTTTTAAAATAAGAAAGGAAATAAAATAAGTGTATCAACTAGAAGCTAATGTTGTAGTTGTAGAGGAACCCATGGTTCAGGGATGTCAGTTATACTAATAAAGTAATTGTTATAAATTAAAAGAATCCGAGAAATGGAATAATAATTGAATTATCCGTAGTATATAGTTGATAGATAGTAAAGAAATTTATCTTATGTTGTATTATTAATTTCCCAATGATATATTGTAACACCCCATCCCAACCCACTGGGTCTGTTTTGGGTGTGTCACATTAAATCATACATGCATCCCCATATAAAATAATATTCCAATTAGTCATGAGGGCCTATATAATTTTGTAGGGGGAAAATACCCTTATAAAAAACAGAACATCATATTATAAAAATAAAGATACCAAAATATTAATAATAAGGAATATAAAAATATCCATCAGATTATTGGTATATAAAAATATAACCAATGTAGTATTAGTGTGAAAAACATGATATCAATCGTCCACCATAGGGTAATTTCACTACACTAGATCCCTAAGAATGAAATCTAGTAGAAAAAAATACCTAGTAGGGTGTGATTACAAGACTCAATAGTATGCCCCCAATGAATCATATCATTAGTGAATAACATATATATGTTCCTCAAATAATATAAAATGGTACTTCTATGTTAAAAATATATCCCACAAGTCCAAAACATATATTTTTTAGTTATAGATGAACTCATCCTACTTTGGATCCACATCATAAGGAATGTCGATCATCCACCTAAAATATCCTCCCTAAAAAATGGATATAACTAAAAAAGGTGATACAACCCTTCTTAAAGGAATAGTCTATTGCATGTTGACTATATTCTGAACATGTACCTATTAGGATGTATTCCATTATGCTAGACATATATGATCAGCTTCATAAGATTGAAAAATAACACACGTGATACATGATGCAAATGATTCATCAAACAACAAGTCATGTGAAGCAGTACCATCATAAAAATAATCCATATATAGGTAATATAAGTATAGTTCATGACTACACATGAACTCATCATGTGATCAAAAATTATACATAAGATTATTTGGGATATAATTTCCGTCCAATAGTCATGATAATAACCCATATGGAACATGTGAAAAATATAAGGGCTTTCAACCTGACATGAAATAATGAAAATCAAGTAAAGGGTCACCATCCAAGAACATATGTGACACTAGATCCAAATAAGATCATCATTCAACAATGATCATAGTCCAAGAATTATACATAGTCCAAATTATTGAATCCAGATATAGATTCAATCAATGAAAATTAAATACCTCATTAGATATACCAAACACCACAGATGATACTAGAACGTTGATGGCCTAATTTTTATTGATCAAGGATAAGATGAGTGCATTTGTCACAATTTAAGAATATGTTTTCATATTGGATGCACATAATTGAATGGCCATCCAGACATCAAATTTGTGAGTTGGAAGGTGAGATAAGAGCCCAAAATATCCTAGATTGAGACTTGGGTTTGGATCAATAGGACGAGTGATTGATAGGAAATTATAAATTTGTTTGGTCCCCCAAATTACCTGATCCATCCATATTAAAATCATGAATAAAGTATTAACATTGTGAATTAGTGGTAAAACTGATCAACTGAAAAACACATCCCCTTAGTTTAAATAGAAAAAACACATTAAAATTAGGAATTCAAATTTCATTTTCAAAATTCTTTTCATTTCATGGTGTTCACTATAGAATTAATTCATCCCAAAATTGCCAATTCACATAATTAACTTCTCAAATATCCAATTTCTATCATTATCCAATTTCCTTATCTGAGCACCCCTAAAACATTGGATAATTTAATTTCACCCAAAATGATGTGAAAAACTATAAAAATATATACAACAAGAGATTGGGGATGCTAAAAATATCTCATTATGTTGATATATCATCCTCGAGAAGTGTCCCCAAATGTCTGACAAAACAATTTGGTCCACTACAACTACATGTATGCACCCAATCCAACATGTATTTCAAAAAATAGATATTATAACATAGGACTTGAACAAGTGGAATAGTCTATTCATATTCCATATCCACACTTCATAACATAATAAAAACAGGTCTCCTCACAAAAGATTCTTCTAGATCCATCTCAACATCAACATATTTGAGAACCTTTCAATGATAGGGATCGTACATCTAATATTGATACACAGGGAATACATTATGCATTCCATGATATCTCTATAAAGATTATAACTGCTAGGGCTCCATAGTATTTATTTGATTAACATGAATGGAACTAAATATAGTGGTCCATGTTTCCATTCCCTCATGATACATCTATTCACTAATTGAGGTGGAACCCATAAGAAAAACCAATCACCAAAAAAACATAATGGGTCATCTCATTTGGTCATTATATGACCATTTATTATTCTAAGTAGAGAACAATTATTTCTATGACTTCATCACCAACACAAGGGTCTCATATAACATACTGATTCTATCATATAAAGAATCACCTTCCACATGCTAAATGAACTGTAAATGATAATTACACCCTTATATAGACTGAAAATGATCCATTTAAATCTAAAACTGAAAGATTTTATTAATGGAAAACTCCACTATATCTGGGTGATTATCCCAATCATGTCAATATCAAAAATACATAGAAAAATCATATCCATTAATATCAGGATTTTTATTTCATAAAACCCATCACATTGAGAATGAAATTCTATACTCATCTTTAAATTATTACCCAATGACTTTTATAATCCATTCGAAAACTACAAGGAGATCGAGGAATCTATATTTAAAAGAATTAATGAATGAAATAAAAAAATTCACACTATCACTCAAACATGGAGATTTCATAGCTCATCCACTATTCATATATAGTATTGGTACTGAATGATCCTCCATAGTCAATTGATCACCAACCACCTAAGATACATCATGTTGGTCATGTATAGAATCAATAATACACTATAAATTTTATTTATTTTGATTCTCATAAATACCCTTTATTGTTTTATTAATGATTTTACATTATGTTTATTTTAAGAAATTAATATTCATTGATATATTTATAATGAAATTATATTAATTCTTTAAATTCATAATTAATATTCATTAATGTGATCATAATATGTTTTATTGTATTCTAGATGCACTTTTCATTCCTTACGTTGATAAACATAAGGTAATAAAAAACCCTACATTTAGAAAAGTTCATAACGAATGAATCCTATGTTCATAATAGTATGTATGGATCATCAACCCTATATTATTAGAAAATAATGTTTAAAGAACAATACATTTGGATGGAACCATACATTTTTCATGAGAAGAAAGTATTGTTATGGAACCCAATGTAAGTAGAGAACCTTGAATTTGAGAGAAAAATGTATGGATATGCAACCTTACATGTATGATCAAAATTATGTTATCAAACATAAATTCAAAGAATGATCTCTACATTTATCAACCCTACATTTGGTATTTCTTTCATTTTGTGAAGGAACCCTATGTTTGACTATGCGACATCGAAGATTTAAATCTAGAATTCTGTCCAAGATTTCTTCAACAGTCTTGACATTAATTATAGAGGATTAAAGGATTCTTTACTATGTATTTAAATATTTTTATGATCAATTAAAATAACTATATTCAATGGATAAAATTACCCATATTCTTTAAAGAGGTTACAACTTCCTGGGATTATTTTGAATTTGATTATCCCCGATCTATCAAGATATTTTCTTGGATCTGCAATATTGTATCAAGAAGTATATACAATATATTCTTCCTATGTATATTTTCTAGATAGTGTGATAAAATTTACGACATTCTTATATATGAAAATATACTTGTGAATATCCTTTACATATCATCCGCAATAAAATATTGACTCTGTTATTTGCAGAAGAGGCTTCTCTTTCGATATATACATATTTCAAACGAGTACTTATATAATAATTATACTTATTTTTTGTGTGTGTTACTCTTACTATTGAATATCATTTTAAACAAGGATCACGTCACAACTATTCTTTCATGATGAAATTCATTTCGGAAGAAGAATATTCATCTTCTGCCAATTGCTACTAATATGATTGTGAAGATCAAGCTGAACCATCAACCAATAAAACTCTTATGATATATTGGGTTATTAACTACTCATTCATAGTTGTGTTTTAATTATTAATTTATTCTACTAAGATTTGGATAACTGGTTACCTATTAAAGTACTAGAAGGATCTTTTTATCCTTGATTCTAAATGTGTCAACTACCAACACAGAGTTTTGGATTTGAAGGTCTAGGTATAATATGAAAATTTTAGTGGAATCATACATGATCGTAGATATAGTGTTGGTGGAGTGTACTAGGAGATCTTTGTGCCCCAAAACACAATAAAAATTGATGTGTTCATTCTTTCTATTTATGCACTACTTGTATTTCTTATAGAAGAAAATGATGCATATTTGAATTAATCTCAAACCAAAATTTACATTGATATTTGAAAAGATAAAATTCACCCCCCCCCCTCTTGTGTTATATTTAAGATATTATGACCTAAAAATTGTTATCCATGGATAGATTTTGTGATAAATCTATAGAAAGCTGAATAGAGAAAGTTCTATACAATGTAGATGGCATTGAATGATCCAAGACAAATAATATATATTTTTAATGATCTATAATTTATTGAAAAAAATTTGGTATGGGGGAAATATAGAATTATTATCTATTATATGAATCTTGGAATCAAATTCTATTCAAAGGTCATTACTCCCAATGTAATTCTCAAATATAGTGTCAATTCAAAAGAAATGAATCCTATTATATTCTAACTTAGTCTTGAAGAATTTAATCATGTATCACAATGTCCTGCTACCTATGATATGTGGAAGAAAATTATTGTCACATATGAAGGACAAAATAACATCATACAGATGAGATATTCTACTTTCAAACTATATTTTGAAACTTTTAGAATGTTTCATATTGAAATCATCACACTAATGAGTAGATGGTTAACAAGGATTGTTAACAACATTACTTCCTTGGGATATCATATCAATCAATATGTTAAAACACTAGAAGTACTCAGAGTACTACCCCACAAATGGAATGGAATATCGGTAACTATTTGGTGATCATCACCTACCAAGAATTTGACAATTAAAGAACTCATTGCAACATTGATGATGTATGAAGAACAAATGAATGATGAAGATCAAAAGAATGTATAAAAAAGGCAAAATAATTCTCTCAAAGTGACATCTCAGAAGAATAATCAATAAGTGTAACAAGAAGTCAAAATAGACACAAATTCAGACTCCTCAAATTCTAAAATAGAACTGCCTCCACTAGACATAAATTTTAAAAAAATAACATAATGAAAAGAGGCTTAAAAATATCCATCAAAAATGATGAAGGAGAACCCTATTAAATTTGATGATATGAATGAAAAAATCTAGGGAACAACAGACCTAATTTCCATCAATTAAATGATGTAAGAAAAGGTCCATAAAAATATCCAACGAACTATGAGTGTGAGTATAACGGAAAAAGATCCATGAAATCCATGTGGATTTTATTTGATGAATCCAACAGGTCGTCAAAATCTGATTTGAAGAAAGAGACAAAAAATTTAAAATCCAATATTTGCATTATGGCTAATTAAGTATAAGACATAAAAACTTATTAGTATTCTTCTTATGACATTGATAGTTTCTAAAATGATAAATTGGTTACTTACTATTCAATATTAGAAGACAAATATGATTCTTTATTTAAAAATATAAATTATTCCAAAATATTCAAAAAACAATAGGTGAAAGATAAAAAATGCTAAAAGAAATTCAAGAATTAATTAAAAGTTTAAAATCATCTCAATCACACTGTATAGATCATAAAAAAATAATAAATTAATTACATGATGAATTAGAATCCTATAAAATTTTATATCTTGTTCTTATTAATTGAGAAAAGACTCGAAATAAGATTCTTGGAATGAATTTTATTAAAAGGGAATGATTTGGAATATTAATGTAAGAACCCAGATCTTCTTTTTAGGTGTGTTTTTTATTTTTCTGGAGTTTTTGAGAAAAATGAACTTTCTGGAAATTTTTGAAGTACACGCCGTGTACTCCCTTTTCCTCTCGAAGTTGTGTGTTGGTCATGTTCGGGCTACACACACAGTGTGTAAGGGTGAGGTGGAGGCCGGTTAATTCGGAGTATGGAAAACTGAAGTACAGGCCGTGTACTCAAGAAGTACACACCATGCAATTTCTTTTGTTTCATTAAATGAACCAGGGTCATGCCTCTTCATGATATTTGTCTTCTTCTAGGTCCGGTTCGACCAAGAGTGCCCCGTACGAAAAAATCTTACCTGAGCTCCCGCCTCTCTGTCCGACCTCCATTCCAGCCACCGTCGATTGCGTTAGAATTGCAGCGGTGAGTTCTTCCTTCTGCTTGAGCCTTGTTTCTTGATTCCTCCTCATTTCAATGTTATTGAAGGTTGAGTGTTTTGTGCATTTTCTTAGATCTTCGTTGTTCTAAGAGGAATCTGTCATCGAGGTTCACGTATATCGATCTCCTAGGATCGAGGTAGCTGGTTTGTGCCTTTCTGTAGAAAGTCTGTGAATATTTTGTGCAAATTCCACCAATTCCCTCGAATGGGGAATTGGGGGTTTCTTGTTTTTTCCCTATTGTTTTCCTGCTTTTCTTGATTGCTTTAGTAGAGGTTATTGCTTGTGATTAGAGTAATCTATTTTGTTCTTAGTTTTCTTTTCCATGATTGTTTTTCCTGTTTGGAATTTTTTCAGTTGCCATACCTTATTGTATGATAGTGGAACTATCTCTTTGATATGCTATTGAGCCTTAGTTGGTAGCCAAGTAGTTCTTGAGGTTTACTTGGACGATGCACGAGCGTTGAGCATGTTTTACTTTTCCACATAGGACTGTGAGAGCCTAATGTAGTAGACCATAGAGAGAATTGACGTAAGGGCTTCTCCAGAGTGTCTTTTAATACGATGCGAGACCACGGGATGAATTGACAATGAGTGCTTCCTCAGAGAGGCTGTAGTTCCTCGACGCGGGCCATAGGGGAATGAGACGTTGAGTGCTTCCCCAGGGAGCCTTTAGTATGATATGAGACTATAGGGCGAATTGACGGTGAGTACATCCCCAGAGAGTCTACCTTTTAGCTGAACTAGAGGGGTGAGATTGGGTGTGCCTCCCTGAGGGTTGCTAGTGCTTTGTAGGTTGAACCATAGGGGATAGGCTGTGAGAGATACCCAGAGGGTTACTTGTTTACTTCGTGTTTTGGCTGTTACTTGTGTAAATAACATGTTAGAACTGTGGGTTGTAGCTGCTTGTGCTATCTTGTTTACTACTTCTTGTTTTATTACTGCCATGTATTCATTGACTGTTAGGCACAGATCTTTGGGTGATTGCCTACCGGGATTGTATCTCACACCCTGTTTGGGCCATGCTTTTGGGCCCAAGAAGACTATGTTGCTGCATGTATAGATAAGGGCAAGCGCCCTTCTACTTAAGGTTCTTGATTGCACTAGAGCTGGGGAGCATGGGACCGAGCCGTGGCTCGCAATGCTGAGGAGATTTATTTGTTTTCTTTTTCACTTGGTTTCAGTTGTATTTCAGCACGTTGTTGTGTTTTCTTCTTTCCTTAGATACTTGTACCTGCTACATCATTATCATCATTACTATATGTATTCATTGCTTCTGCTGTTGGGTTTCAGTTCTTATGGATGTTGTTATTGATTCCGCTATTGATTGTTGTTTTACTTACCTTTTATACTTTACGAAATGAGGGCATAGTTTCCCCACTGACTCACCAAGGCCCTCACTGCTATTTGGCAGCCTCTGGCATTTGGGGAAATGCGCTTGAGGTCATGTGGCAAACTGGGTACGGGGCACCAGTGGAGGGGCTCTGGATTCGGGTCATCACAAAGTGGTATCAGAGGAGTTATTTTCTCTTTATTTACTGTTTGGAGACCTTATCCATGGATTGGACGGATTCGGTACTTGGTATTAAGTTGTGCTCAGGAGTATCTAACCCGTGTATAGGGAAAATACATACTACCTTGTTAATTGTAGTTTGCTGGTTTTGAGACTTTATAGTTGATCTGATTTCACCTAGAGTGATTCACATGACTTGTGCTATTACTGTCTTGATATTGTGGTTCTATTTCTGTCGCAACCCGATGAGATGAGGGTGTGTTGTCTCATGCATCATATAGGCATTTGTAGAAATCACATGCAATGCATTCTTTCCATGCCATCTAGGATGTATTAATGATTGCATGCTGTTGTGATAGATTTTGTGTAGATTATGCATGCCGTTGTGATAAATGCTTGATATATTCTCTGTTGTCATGTTAGAAAATGGTTTGTTTTGTTTTTTTATTAAATTGAAAGCCAGTTTTTGGTTCTTGAGGTGTTATGGTCCCTCACGGATCTAAACTTGTCTCCTCTTTCCCTTGTTTTTAGTGTTTCTGGAATTATTTGCAGTTTTTGAGCTACTTCCCAGAAAAACACAGAATACACGACGTGTACTTTTGGGAACACGCCGTGTAGTTTCAAGTCCATGTCACTGACCATGTGGGCAGAACACGGTGTCGTGAAAGTAACTTCTGGAAAACGCCGTGTACGGTGGGTGCACGCTGTGTATGTTCGGAGCCGTGTACCCGGCCATGTCACCAACAACACGGGTCGGGGAAGCTCAGGTAGAACACGCCGTGTCCATAGGGAACATGTCGTGTAGTCTTGTCCAGGTACCCGGCCGTGTCACGAACAACACGGGCCAATATTACGTTCCTTTCCACACACCTTGTTTTTGTGAAACATGCTGTGTAGTCTTTCCCATGTATCTAGCCGTGTCCTAAACAACACGAGACGGTGTCTCCTTCACCTATATACACCATGTTTGTTCGGAACATGACGTGTAAGGTCCATCTGTGTAGTAGGCCGTGTGCTCAACAACACAGGCCGCTGAAGCCTTGTCTAGTACACGCCGTGTCTGTTTAGAACACACCATGTAGTCTCAGGTTAAGTTGGACCGTGTGGGTTAGCTGTGTAAAGAGACTCGGGCAGGGGAATAGTTTTCTTGTACACGTCGTGTGTTGGGGTTAACAGGCCGTGTAGTTTTACGTGTTACACGACTTGTAGGGAAAGAGTACACGCCCATGTCAGTGGCTTAAGAAGACATGTCGTGTAGTTTTTATACACACCGTGTAGTCATGCTTTGCAATATTTTGTGTTTTTCTTTCCCTGTTCCCATTTTGTACTCTTGTGTTCTCTATCCTTGTTTTCCTGTTCTAAGGTTTGCTTTGGATCCTTCCGAGTTATGCCTCCGAGATGTCCTCTGGTCATACGTCTGTCGTCAGGCAGTGATCTGACGCCCGATATGGCTGATCAGGGACTTCCTGTCGATCCCCCAGTCGATCCAGCCTTGGCACCGGCTGTCATACCAGTTGTAGGCACTGATGCGCAGTTCAGGGAGGGCTTCTTAAGGATGATGCAGACCATAATGACCTGAAATTTTGAATAAATATTGTTTCCTAATTTTTTGTGTTATTTTATATTTTTTTATACTCAAAAAAACTGTTTCATTAGATAACATGAGTATAATAAAAATGAGATTGTTGGGTTTTGACTGTTATATGACCATTGGTCAATATGACCGCTAGAAACTAAACATTTCGATATTTGTCTCTAAATACTTGTGATCTTGGTTAATTAATATAGAAAGAATATTTGATTGCCTCACCCAGTAGTCTTGGACCTATAGAATCCCATCTAACAGAACATGGGAAGGAGGAAGCACCAATGGGCTTTGCTCTGGACCAAACCCAAGCTGAACTTCATCGTATGAAGCTAGAATGGAATCACATTTGTGAGAAGTTCAAACTGATAGAAATTACTACTCGTGTGATGTTGGCCGAGCCTCCCTCGGATTCCCTCACCTTAGCACACCTTACACTTAGGTCCTATGCTGGTATGATAAGGGGCTATGTAAGGAGACCGTAACTAACTTGTGTAATCCTTTGTTTTAAATAAAAAATTTTATTTCTTCTTATGATGAAGTTTTTGAATTTTAAAATGCCCGGATAAATATAGTATGCATATTTTTGGTGAATTTTAGAGAAAGGATATTTTAAAAAATTGTTTATGTAAACCTTAAATAATTTAAAATGTGTAATGATTTTCAAAAAATGGTCTTCTACAATTATGTTCAATAAGAAATTTAGAGTCTAATAAGATCAACATAATTTTTGATGAATAGTAAACTATGAATAGTGATTTTATGCTTAAGATTAGTAATGTGACCAAATGGATTAGTAATCTCACTTAAATAAATCATTAATATAATCTAGGCACCTTGATTAAGTAATGTGATTCAATAAAATGGTTAAATAATGGTTTCATAAATTATTAATCAAGTATTAGTTTTTCGGGTGAATAGAGTTTTTTAATTAAAAAATAAATTAAAAATATTTAGAAAATTATTTTTATAAAATGTATTTCATTTTTAAACTCAGAGAATCGATATTATGTTAAGGTAATTTTGGTGGATTTTTCTGAAAAAAATGAATTTTCGGTGCATAGTGTATTTATTTAAAAATTAAATTAAAAATATTTAGAAAATTATTTTTTTAAAATGGAGTTCATTTTTGAAATTAGATCATCGATATTTGGTTAAGCGGAAATTTTGGGATTTTTCTGAGAAAGTTGAATTTTTGATGAATAGTGAAAATACAGTTTTTAAGTTACAGGTGTTTAATGACATCATTAAATGATGTATTAAGTATGTAATCAATATGGTCGACTTATGAATAGTAATATAAGGTATGAGGTGTCCCAAGTTCCAAATACCATTGGAAAATACCATGGGAAAGCCCATGGTTTTTCCAAAACCACCAATGAGGTGTCCCTTGGCCATTAATGCCTTGTCCCCTCACATTCACTATAAATACCAAGCCATCCTCTCATCCATTCGACTCCAAGATCATCCTCAACGAAGTTCTGGTATCCTTACCTCCCAAGGAGTCCTCCCAAGGTTCCCCCAAGCCCTCAAGGTCCCAACCTTTGTGTTTTAAGAGTTATGTTTAAGGTAAGGGATCCAAACTCTCTCTTTCTTTTCAAATACTCTCTTTTAAGTCATTTCCATTATGCTCCATGTTCTTATGTTAGAGGATGTTATTTTATATTACTATTACTGACCTATTCATGTTCATGTGATGAGATATCCCCTATTACTCTCATCATTTGGTTTTATGAATGCTTATGTTGCGTCATTAGGCTGCCGAAATTCTTGTAACAGATTCTTTCTCCCTTCTCTTTTTTCAGGATCTATTTTCATGTAAAGTCTTTCAAGTTCCTTTTTATTATGTTGGGGTTATGATATCTATATCTATCATACTGATATTTTATGATCATATTATGAGAGACCCCATTTGATCTCTTCAATTCAGTATTTTTATGTTTTAAGTGGCACTATCAGGCTGCCGAATTTTTAAGTGGTTCTTTCACCCTTCTCGTTTTCAACTTCTACTTTCATGTAAAGTATTTCAAGTTTCTTTTTGTTATGTTGGGGTACGATCTCTATATCTATCATATTTATTTTTCATGATCATATGATGAGAGACCCCATTTGATCTCTTCAATTCAGTATTTTGATGTTTTAAGTGGCGCCGTTAGGCTGCTGAATTTTTAAGTGGTTCTTTCACCCTTCTCGTTTTCAAGTTCTACTTTCATGTCAAGTCTTTCAAGTTCCGTTTTATTATGTTGGGGTATTATATATCTACCTATCATATTGATATTTTATGTTCATATGATGAGAGACCCTATTTTATCTCATCAATTCATTTTTGGTTGAAGTTTAAGTGACGTCGTTAGGCTTCCGGATTTTCATAAGAGAAATCAAATTTTTTTCTTCCTTCCATGTTTTTCATTTCAAATTTTTTGTCCTTAAAATTTCATTACCATGTTCATATATCCTTCATATTCGTCCCCTCTACTGTTTTATGGGTCATTTATGATTGTTTGACCCATGTCCCCTCTCTTTTCAATTTTTTCTAAAACCCCAAAACATAGCCGTTATGCTGCAGAATTTCCGTCTCAAAATGCCTCTCTCTTTTTCTAAAGTTCATTTATTTTACCAAGTGAATACTCAATGCTCTATCTCCTATAATGTTATTCACATATATACCATGTTTTTCTATTTTTAAATTCTGGGATTTACATACATGAGACCCGCTCTCCCTTTCCGTGGGTTTAAAGTGACTTAAAGATCATGTCTTTAAATAAGTTTTTAAACGTTATGATTGTGAAATGAAACCCATTCCTCTTATGCTATATAGGTTGTTTATGAAATGATTGATGATGATATATGTGGCTCACATGATAATAAAGACATGTCAAGGTTCTGCCCTGATAGCGCTCCAATGCATTGGGTAAAGACATAATCTCTATAGATGACCTTTTAGACTGATACATTGGTGAATAACCTTGGTAATTTTTAATGACACCTTGGGGATAGACCTTGGTGAAATGAAATGATTTTCAATATTAAATGTTTTAGCCACATCTTCAAGTTATGAAAAAGGTTATTTTTATTATGATATGCCTCATGATTTCATTCTCATGCCTTAAAGTTCTTTTCATGACTTTATTTGTGTATCTCAAGTTCACATGTTAAATGTTTCCCTTGTTTCCCTTACTAGGCCATCTGCTCACCCTTTCTTTTGATGTATGTACCCAGGTTATTAGATGCATTAATGAACCTAGGATTAACATAAGGATAATCCTTTCAAGTGTTTAAGAAGAATGTTTTTTTGTTTCATGTATTAAGTTCATAGTTTCCAAGACACTAAACCTTAAAGATCCGCAGTTTTGTATTGTGAAATGAAAGTTTATGTGACAAAAAGGCAGGATGATATAGTTGGTATCAAAGTATGGTTTAGTTATTTGTGGAAATTAGGATATGAAAACTCTAGGAAGAACCCTATATAAAAGTTTAAATATAGGAAATATTCCTGGTATTTTGGTGAGTATTGAGTAAGGGGTTTCCAAGCAAATACATCCATGTCTAGATACGAGCAGGTAGAGGTGGCTCTAGCATAGATGTACATAGGTGTAAAACCCAAAAACACCGATTTGAGCTAGACTCGAACAAGAACTGGTACACGACAACAGGCCTTGCTGCACTCTTGGTTACGACACTCCCGGGGGATATGATTTGGTAAATTCATAATCTTAGTATGAACCATTATTAAAGGAACAAAGATAAAATAAAGATTCACATAAGAATATATGATCCTGAATAACCTAGATTGGAACCTAGGGGATCACAAGTTAGGATATACATTTCTTCTACAATTTTATCCTTTTATGCTTAAATTTTCCTTTTCATGATTATTGGATAAATATTTAATCCCCCTAATTATATGTTCTTTTCTTAGTTAATGGCGGGAAATTGAAGAGCATTTCCCAACAACCAATGTGATAGGAAATGTGATGATTTCCCTATTAATGTGATAGAGATGATGAGAGATCAAGTTGAACATATTGTGATTATGCCAAACCAGCTATCAAAAATCAAAATTAATAATTTGTACCTAGTTGAATGCCCAAATTCATCAAGGAAGTAGAAGACAAAGTCTCAAGGATGATCATCTGATAATGTTGATAAGGGAAAGAAGACCCAATTTTTTTTTTTGAAAAAAGTGTGGGAAGTGGAACCAAGGAGAATGTCACAAAGGAACCAGGAGATTTTTTGAGTGTAGGAAGATAGGGCATAAAGTAGCCAATTTCTTTAAAAAAATGGATAATGTGATGAATGTAGATAAGGTTCGATCTAATGTACCTTATACTTTTCAATGTCATAAATGTGGAGAAGTTAGACATTATCCAAGGAAATTACCTCTTGGAATGGGTGAGAAGCATGATGAGCATCAACAATCTTAGAGCACAAGGGAACAATTCAAGTCCTATGCTGAGATGTATCATGATGACTGAAGTACATGTAACTTCTTCGCAATAATTTTCTATTTCATGTTGTATTTTGGTCCGTTCTCTATGAGCATATCTTTTATGTTTTCTAAGATCTTCGAGTCACTACCTAAGATGATTTTAAATCATTAAGGAAAACATCTATTGTTATGTACCACATGTTTATATGGTGAAGCTGTTCTTCATAAAAAAGGTGATTAGGAGATTAAAAGATGATTATTATTTTGGAAGATGTTCACTATTTTGGGAACCCTATTTGATTGAGGTAAATAGATTACTACGGTATTTTCTTTGAGGAGTAAAGGTTCAACTATATTTGGAAGAATCGATGAATATAAGGTGGACTTATAGTAATTTAGGTTACTTAAGAAAATGATTAACCTATCTTGGGGAAAATAATTTTAGGTTAGCTACTTTTGTTATAAGATGTTAGGAGTGGTTGATGTTGTTTGGAGATGGATGATGAAGTTTATTTTGGAAGACTATGTTAACAAATCCATCTTGTATTTGGGTTTCAATCTTAGTTTGGTTTATTTTGAGGAATTTTAAGGACAGTTAATTATGGAATGGTCTATTATGAACTTTAGGTAGTATCGTGGAATTTTGAAGATTTAAAGAAGTTTCCCTTCTTATGGGATTCTTTCTTTTTGAAGAGTTGTTTTATCATACCCTTTCTATTTTTGGGATAATAGAAGAAATAGATAGTTAATCCTTGGTGGATTATGTGATTCTCTAGAAGATGATTCTTGTGATTTGATGAGACCAAGTAGTTTTGAATGCTCATCGTTTGGAGAAAATATTAGTTTTGTTAGAAACTTATTAAAGTATGAAACTCTACTTGAAGGTAGGTATATTTCCCTGTGTTTTATTCTATGTAGTAAATTAATTTCTCAAAACTATGAAAACTAACGTAAAACAAAAACGTTCTCTGTTAACATTTCCTACTAGGAAATCAAATACCGTTTGACCCATTATAAGTTTGTGATTTTCTTGTTGTTAATTTTATCCTAATCATGTTTTATATCACTCTCCCTTATAATGTGACCCTTTGTTTTTTTTCATCCATGTCCATGTTTTCCTACATGGAATCCTAGTATGGGTTAGCTTGGGTGACCTTTTTAATTCTCTTTATTTCTTTTAATGTAGTAGTTTTACTTAGTCCTTTTCCGGTGTGGGACTTTCAATGAAATTTCAAAACCCAGTTTTAAAAATTTCGAGGATGCAATTTCTTAAGGGGGGAAGATTGTAACGACCCAAAATTTTGAATAAATCTTGTTTCCTAATTTTGTGTGTTATTTTATAATTTTTTTTATACTCAACAAAACTGTTTCATTTGATAACATGAGTATAATTAAAATGAGACCGTTGGGTTTTAACTGTTATATGATCATTGGTCAATATGACCGCTAGAAACTAAACATTTTGATATTTGTCTCTAAATACAAGTGATATTTGTTAATTAATATAGAAAGAAGATTTGATGGCCTCACCCAGTAGTCTTGGACCGATCGAATCCCATATAACAGAACTTGGGAAGGAGGTAGCACCAATGGGCTATGCTCTGGACCAAACCCAAGCTGAACTTCATCGTATGAAGCTAGAACGGAATCGTCATCACGAGAAGTTCAAACTGATAGAAATTACTACTCGTGCGATGTTGGCCGAGCCTCCCTCGGATTCTCTCACCATAGCACACCTTACACTTAGGTCCTATGCTGGTGTGATAAAGGGCTATGTAAGGAGACCGTAACTGCCTTGTGTAATCCTTCGTTTTAAATAAAAATTTTGATTTCTTCTTATGATGAAGTTTGTGAATTTTTAAATGCCCGGATAAATATAGTATACATATTTTTGGTGAATTTTAGAGAAAGGATATTTTAAAAAAATGTTTATGTAAACCTTAAATAATTTAAAATGTGTAATGATTTTCAAAGAATGGTCTTCTACAATTATGTTCAGTACGAAATTTAGAGTCTAATAAGATTAACATAATTTTTGATGAATAGTAAATTATGAATAGTGATTTTATGCTTAGGATTAGTAATGTGACCAAATGGATTAGTAATCTCACTTAAATAAAGTATTAATATAATTTAGGCACCTTGATTAAGTAATGTGATTCAATAAAATGGTTAAATAACGGTTTCATAAATTATTTATCAAGTATTAGTTTTTCGGGTGAATAGTTTTTTTAATTAAAATTAAATTAAAAAGATTTAGAAAATTATTTTTAAAAAATCGATTTCATTTTTGAACTCAGAGCATCGATATTATGTTAAGGTAATTTTTGGGGATTTTTCTGAAAAAAATAAATTTTCAGTGAATAGTGTATTTACTTAAAAATTAAATTAAAAATATTTAGAAAAATATTTTTATAAAATGGAGTTCATTTTTGAAATCAGAGCATCGATATTTGGTTATGGGGAAATTTTGGGGTTTTTCTAAGAAAGTTGAATTTTTGACGAATAGTGAAAATACAGTTTTTAAGTTACGAGTGTTTAATGACATCATTAAATGATGTGTTAAGTATGTATTCAATATGGTCGACTTATGAATATTAAGATAAGGTATGAGGTATCCCATGTGGCGAATACCATGGGCAAATACCATGGTCAAGCCCACGGTTTTTTCAAAACCACCAATGAGGTGTCCCTTGGCCATTACTGCCTTGTCCCCTCACATTCCCTATAAATACCAAGCCATACTCTCATCCATTCGACTCCAAAATCATCCTCGACTATGTTCTGGTCTCCTTACCTCCAAAAGAGTCCTCCCAAGTTGCCCCCAAGCCCTCAAGGTCCCAACCTTTGAGTTTTAAGAGTTACGATTAAGGTAAGGGGTCCAAACTCTCTCTTTCTTTTCAAATACTCTCTTTTAAGTCATTTCCTTTATGATCCATGTTATTATGTTGGAGTATGTTCTTTTATATTCCTTTTTCTGCCATTTTCATGTTCATTTGATGATATATCCCCTCTTACTCTCGTCATTTGGTTTTATGAATGTTTAAGTGGCGTCGTTAGGCTGCTGAAATTTTGTAACAGATTCTTTCTCCCTTCAATTTTTTCAAGATCTATTTTCATGTAAAGTCTTTCAAGTTAATTTTTATTATGTTGGGGGTATGATCTATATATCTGTCATACTGATCTTTTATGATCATATTATGAGAGACCCCATTTTATCTCTTCAATTCAGTATTTTGAAGTTTTAAGGGGCACTGTTAGGCTGCCGAACTTTTAAGTGGTTCATTCACCCTTCTCGTTTTCAAGTTCTACTTTCATGTAAAGTCTTTCAATTTCCTTTTTATTGTGTTGGGGTATGATCACTATATCTATCATATTTATCTTTTATGATCATATGATGAGAAACCCCATTTTATCTCTTCAATTCAGTATTTTGAAGTTTTAATTGGCGCCGTTAGGCTGCCGAATTTTTAAGTGGTTCTTTTACCCTTCTCATTTTCACGTTCTAATTTCATGTCAAGTATTTAAAGTTACTTTTTATTATGTTTTGGTATGATATCTCTATCTATCATACTGATATTATATGTTCATATGATGAGAGACCCTATTTTATCTCATCAATTCATTTTTGGTTGAAGTTTAAGTGACGTCGTTAGGCTGCCAGATTTTCATAAGGGAAATCTAATTTTTGTCCTCCTTCCATGTTTTTCATTTCAAATGCTATTTCATTAAAATTTCATTACCATGTTCATATATCCTTCATATTAGGTCCCTCTACTGTTTTATGGTTCATTTATGATTGTTTGACCCATGTCCCCTCTCTTTTCAATGTTTTCTAAAACCCCAAAACATAGCCGTTATGCTGCAGAATTTCCGTCTCAAAATGCCTCTCTCTTTTTCTAAAGTTCTTTTATTTTACTAAGTGAATACTCAATGCTCTATATCCTATAAGGGTATTCACATATATACCAAGTTGTTCTATTTTTAAATTCTTGGATTTACATACATGAGACCCACTCTCCCTTTCCATGGGTTTAAAGTGACGTAAAGATCATGTCTTTAAATAAGTTCTTAAACGTTATGATTGTGAAATGAAACCCATTCCTCTTATGCTATATAGGTTGTTTATGAAATTATTTATGATGATATATGTGGCTCACATGATAATAAAGACATGTCAAGGGTGTGCCCTGATAGCGCTCCAATGCATTGGGTAAAGACTTAATCTCTAGAGATGACCTTTTAGACTGATACCTTGGTGAATAACCTTGGTAATTTTTAATGACACCTTAGGGATAGGCCTTGGTGAAACAAAATTATTTTCAATATTAAATGTTGTAGCCACATCTTCAAGTTATGAAAAAGGTTACTTTTATTATGATATTCCTCATGATTTCATTCTAATGCCTTAAAGTTCTTTTCATGACATTATTGGTGTATCTCAAGTTCACATGTTAAATGTTTCCCTTGTTTCCCTTACTGGGCCTTCTGCTCACCCTTTCTTTTGATGTATGTACCCAGGTTATGAGATGCAATAATGAACCTAGGATGAACATAAGGAGAAGCCTTTCAAGTGTTTAAGAAGAATGTTTTTTTTTGTTTCATGTATTATGTTCTTGGTTTCCAAGACACTAATCCTTAAAGATCCTCAGTTTTGTATAATGTAATGAAAGTGTATGTGACAAAAAGGAGGGATGCTATATAGACCTTCTAGGGAGAACCACCTCATGCCTTGTCTATGGCAGACCTGACGCAGGTTTTCCAACAGCAGCAGCATCCCACATTCTCGGGGGAGGGAGGACCTCAGGCTGTAGAGTCATCGCTGGAAGCCATGCTGACTATCTTTGAGCATCTGGAGACGCCTCCAGACAGGCGGGTCAAGATTTCCGCCTACATGCTACGAGACTCCGCCAAGAGGTGGTGGGACGTTATATCTCAGGCAGGTCAACAGCAGGCAATGACTTGGGAGGAGTTCCAGCGCGTGTTCTACGTCTACTTCCACCCAGAGACCCTGAGGGCTGATCGAGACTGGGAGCTCATAAGCTTAGAGTATGGTACTTTATTTTTCATGGATTATTCCTCTCGTTTCACCGAGCTGCAGCATTTTACACCCCTTCAAGATGGGAGTGTGGTGTTCTTAGTGAGGGAGATTGAGGAGGGACTTTGGCGAGAGATCTGCTCGTAGGTGAACATCTTCCAGTTGACTTCCATCACTTCCATCGTCAACCAAGCAATGATTGCATTGCACAATCTGAGCTCTAGAGCTGTGAACCAGGGCGGTTCTGCTTCCAAAGTTGGCTTTCCTCCAGATGACTGCAAGAAGCGACGTATGGAGTCTACACGCGGTGATTTGAGGAAGCGAGACACATCGTCAAGCAGCCAGGTGACATCCTACCAGTGTGGCTGGATAGGGCACACAAGGCCGCAGTGCCAGAGAGACCCCATGGAGTGCCGATCTTATGGAAAGATGGGTCGCCTTAAGGGTTTCTGTCAGGTTTTCTCACCAGAAGCTAGTGACTGGGGTTCTTCCATGACTCCTCTTTCAGGAGCAGCCCCACCAGTTTCTCACCAGTCGGGAAACTGGAGTTCTTCCGGCCATTCGGGCCGAGGTGGAGGTCGAGGTCATGGCAGTCAGCCACCAGTTCCTCATCACTAGTAGGGAGCTTCAACTCAGAGTGGTCAGCCAGGGGCGCAGGGCTGCGGTACAGGCCAGTCTTTCGCCATGGAGCAGAATTATCAGGAGCAGGATCCCGGCCCTACTACTGTTCGAGGTACGAATTTAGTACCCTCAGTTTTATCTTCAGCCCTTTTCGATACTGGTACTACACATAGCTTTATCTATGTTGATGTTGTGGAGATCCTTGGACTCTGCATCTTTTCTTCTACTGATTCATTGACACTAAACACACCTTTGGGAATGAGGACATCTTCTGTACGCCAGTGTAGAGAGTGCCCTCTTGAGGTTGCAGGGTATCGATTCTTATGGGATCTCTATGTCCTAGAGATGACAGGATATGATGTCATCCTCAACATGGACTGGTTGATTACCCTCTAGGTAGTCATTGACTATTATCACCGCAGAGTTAGTTTCATTTCACTAGAGGGTGAATCTTTTTTTCATAGAGGTGAATGTGACATTCGGGTGAGTCGGGCGGGACTCGAGCATCTTGGGCTAGGAGGAGTGATGGCTTAGATTGATAGTATTTATCTGGATGATCAGGGGACTCCACAGTTGGACATTCCTCCAGTGGTGGATCACTTCAGGGATGTCTTTCCAGAGGACTTTTTGGGGTTACCTCCGGAGCGTGAGGTAGACTTCTCTATTGATCTCATGCCAAGAGCGGCACTGGTGTCCATTCCTCCCTATAGGATGGCCACATCTGAGTTGCAGGAGCTCAAGAAGCAGCTGTAGGAGCTACTGGTTAAGGTTTTCATCTGACCCAGTACTTCTCCTTGGGGTTCGCCTATTCTGTTTGTGAAGAAGGCAGATGGTACACTTCGGCTTTGTGTGGATTATCGGAAGCTGAACCAGTTGACGGTCAAGAACTGATATCCCTTACCAAGGAATGATGACCTTTTCGATCATCTTCGAGGAGCCCGGGTGTTCTCAAAGATCGACTTGAGGAACGGTTATCATCAGTTGCGCATTAGACCATTAGATATACCTCTGATATCCTTTAGGAGCAGATATGGTCTATATGAGTATATAGTCAAGTCGTTCGGTCTCATGAACGCACCTGCAGTTTTCATGGCCCTGATGAACCGAGTGTTCCATCCTCACATGGACTCCTTCGTTGTGGTCTTCGTGGAAGATATCATGATGTACTCTCACACTATACATGACCATGACACAGATCTTGGGATCATTCTGAGTAAACTAAGAGAGATTCTACTTTATTCTAAACTCTCAAAGTGCCACTTCTGGATGGATCAAATTCACTTTTTGGGTCACGTAATCTCAGAGGAAGGGGTGTCAGTGGACCCAGAAAAAGTGAGAGCTATAGTTTCTTGGGAGCAGCCGAAGAACATCTTTGAGGTACAGAGCTTCCTAGGGATGGTTGGATACTACCAACGCTTCATTCGAGACTTTTCTCGTCAAGAAGCACCTTTGACGGGTCTGACTAAGAAGGAGGCGAAGTTCTTATGGTCAGATTATTGTGATTCATCCTTTTAGGAGCTGAAAGGGAGGTTGACATCGGCCCCCATATTAGTCTTTCCAGAGCCAATAAAGAACTATATAGTCTATCATGATGCTTCAGGTATCAGTCTAGGAGTTGTGCTTATGATGGGAGATGGAGTCATTGTGTACGGGTCTCGGTAGTTAAGGCCACATGAGAGGAACTACCCTACACACGATCTGGAGTTTGAAGCTGTTGTTCATACCATGCGCTGTTGGAGACACTATCTTCTGGGAGAGAACTTTGTGGTCTTCACTGACCACAAGAGTCTCAAGTATATCTTCACTCAGCATGATCTGAATCTAAGGTAGCGTAGGTGGGTCGAGTATCTTCAGTCTTTTGATTTCGAGCTTGCCTATATGATGGGAAAGGGCAATGCTCTGGAAGATGCGTTGAGCAGGAGAACTCGGATTCAGGACGTTCAGGAGGAAAGTAGTGAGTGGCAGTTGATGGCTCTGTTCTCTTAGATGCATCTGGAGGTGCATGACTGACGGGGACAGACTTTTCAATCTTCTGTAGCTGGTACCTCCACGCTACTTGATCGGGTACGGATGAGGCAGCTATCAGACTCAAAAGGCTTAGTCCTGCGGGAGAGTGTGTTAGGAGAGGACCCTATTCCTAGATGGACAGTGGGTAAGGATGAGATATTGCATTTCTAGGGACGCGTATGGGTGCCAGCAGACATACGTGAGGATCTGATGTGGGATTTCCATTCCTCTGTTTGGGAAGCTCATCCCGGCGTCACCAAGATGTATCGGGACCTTCATCGCCAATACTGGTGGTCAGGTATGAAGAAGGATGTTGCTGGTTTTGTCATGAGATGTTCTACTTATCAATAGGTGAAAGCAGAGCATCAACAACCAGTGGGGATTTTATAGCAGCTACCCATTCCGGAGTGGAAGTGGAACGATGTTGCAATGGACTTCATGACCGGGTGGCCGAGATCTCCTCGGGGGAACGATGTTGTTTGGGTTGTCATCGATAGGCTCACGAAGGTTTCTCACTTCTTGCCGATCAAGAATAAATTCAGTGTCGATGATCTGGGATGAAATTACATCAGAGAGATCATTCGTCTACATGGAGTTCCATGCTCTATTGTTTCAGACAAGGATACATGCTTTACCTCTCGGTTCTGGAAAAGACTTTAGAAGGCCTTGGGTACACAGGTACTTCTGAGTACAATATACCATCCCCAGACTGATGGCTAGTCCAAGCGCACAATCCAGGATCTTAAGGATATGCTCCGAGCTTGCATTCTATACTTTGGTGGTTCTTGGGAGAAGCATATTCCTCCAGTGGAGTTCGCATACAATAACAGTTTTCAGGCGACCATTCAGATGGCACCATTCGAGGCTTTGTACTGTAGGCCATGCCAATCACCCTTATGTTAGATGGAGGTAGGAGAGGCATCTTTGTTGGGACCTCGTATTGTATAGGAGACTTCAAAGTAGATAGAGATGATTCGGAAGAGGATGGCTACAGCACAGTCTCAGCAGAAGTCTTATACTGATCAGTGGAGACGACCTCTGGAGTTTGAGGCCGGAGATCAGGTTTTCCTATGTGTCGCACCGAGGATGGGACACAAAAGGATTCGAAGACAGGGTAAGCTTTCACTGTGTTATGTCAGGCCATTTGAGGTCTTGGAGAGAGTTGGACCGGTCGCCTATCAGTTGCAGCTACCTCAGAGGTATCGGCCCATGAACGACATCTTCCATGTCTCTCAGCTTCGACGTTACTTTTCAGACCCGTCTCATCTCTTCCATCCTGAGGAAGTTGAGCTTGAAGCGGATGCGTCATTCATGGATCATCCTATCCGGATTTTCGATCATAGTACGAAGGTCCTCTGCAGGTGGTATGTTCCTCTGGTACAAGTGCTATGGCAGCACGGATTAGTACAGGACGAGACCTGGGAGAGGGAGACCAATGTACGATCATTGTGGCCAGAGCTGATTGGGGTTTCTCCATCTCCGCCTCATTAGGGAAATTCGTGAATCAATTTCTTTAAGGGGGGAAGTTTGTAAGAACTCGGATCTTCTTTTCAGGTATGTTTTTCCTTTTTCTGGAGTTTTTGAGAAAAATGTACTTTCAGGAAATTTTTGAAGTACACGCCATGTACTTTTTGAGTACACGCCAGGTACTCCCTTTTCCACTCGAAGCCGGGTGCTGGCCGTGTCCGGACAACACACACGGTGTGTAAGGGTGAGGTGGAGGCCGGTTAATTCGGAGTACGGAAAACTAAGGTACACACCGTGTACTCATGAAGTACACGCCGTGTAATTTCATTTTTTTCATTAAACGGACCGAGGTCATGCCTCGTCGCGAAATTTTTCTTCTTCTAAGTCAGGTTCGACCGAGAGCGACCCGTATGGCCGAATCTTCCCCGAGCTCCCACCTCTCCATCCGACCTCCGTTCCAGCCGCCGTCGATTGTGTTGGAATCGTAGCGGTGAGTTCTTCCTTCTTCTTGAGCCTTTTTTCTTGATTCATCTTTGTTTCCAAGTTATCGAAGGTTGAGAATTTTGTGCGTTTTCTCAGATCTTCATCATTCAAATAGGAATCTGTCGTCGAGGTTCTCGTATATCGATCTCCTAGGATCGAGGTAGGTTGTTTGTGCCTTTCCGTAGAAAGTCTATGAATATTTTGTGCAAATTCCACCAATTCCCTCAAACGGGTAATTGGGGGTTTCCTGATTTTTCCCTACTGTTTGCCTACTTTGCTTGATTAATTTAGTAGAGATTATTCCTTGTGATTAGTGTAATTTATTTTGTGCTCAGGTTGCTTTTCCATGCTTGTATTTATCTATTGGGCGTTTTTCCAGTTTCCATACCTTGTTGTAGGATAGTGGAAATGTCTCTTTGATATGTTGTTGAGCCTTAGTTGATAGCCAAGTAGTTCTTGAGGTTTACTAAGACGATGCACGTGCGCTGAGCATGTTTCACTTTTAAACACAGGACTCTGAGAGCCTAGCGTAGTAGGCCATAGGGAGAATTGACGTAGGGGTTCTCTAGAGTGTCTTTTAATACGATGTGAGACCACATGGGGAATTGACGATGAGTGCTTCCTTAGAGAGTCTGTAGTTCCTCGATGCGGGCCACAGGGTGAATGAGACATTGAGTGCTTCCCTATAGATCCTTTAGTACGATACGAGACTATAGGGGGAATTGACAGTGAGTGCTTCCCCAGAGCGTCTACCTTTTAGTTGAACTAGAGGGGTGAGACTGTGTGTGCCTCCCCGAGGGTTGCTAGTGCTTTGTAGGTTGAACCATATGGGTTAGGCTGTGAGATCTACCCAGAGGGTTACCTGTTTACTTCTTGTTTTGGATATTACTTGTGTACTTTACATGTTAGAACTGTGGGTTGTAGTTTCTTGTGCTATCTTGTTTATTTCTTCTTGTTTTATTACTTCCATGTACTCAATGAATGTTAGGAATAGATCTTTGGGTGATTTCCTACTAGGATTGTATCTCACACCCTGTTTGGGCCATGCTTTTGGGCCCAAGTACACTATGTTGCTGCAGGTATAGATAAGGGCAAGCGCCCTTCTACTTCAGGTTCTTGATTGCACTGGAGCTGGGGAGTATGGGACCGAGCCGTGGCTCACGATGCTGAGGAGATTTCTTTGTTTTTTTTCACATGGTTTCGGTTTTATTTCAGTACATTGTTCTGTTTTCTTCTTTCCTTAAATACGTGTACCTACTGCATCATTATCATCATTTCTATATGTATTCATTGCTTCTGTTGTTGGGTTCCAGTGGTTATGTATGTTGTTATTGCTTCCGCACTTGATTGTTGTTTTCCTTACCTTGTATACTTTACCGAATGTGGGCACAGTTTCCCCACTGACTCACCAAGGCCCTCGCTACTAGTCGGCAGCCTCTGGCATTTGGGGAAACACTCTTGAGGTCATGTGGTGAACCGGGTACGGGGAACCAGTGGAGGGGCACCGGATTTGGGTTGTTACAATTAAGCAAGGCTTAAAACTATAAATAACATAAGAATTATTTTTTCCCAATTCAATAAATTTTACTTGTTAGTATTGTGGAATAAAAGGTTATTTCAGTAACAACTATTATTTAATAAATCCTAAAATTAGTGGTATTAAAAAGGAATTTATTTATAATTGTATGTATGAAAGAATAGATATAAATTTTTTCAAGATAAGACCTTTATGGATTCTAATATCATTTTTTTCTAATATCACTAGAGCCAAGAAAATATGGGGACCAATACAAACAAATGTCTATATATTTTTTGTAGGAAAGAGGCCATATGAACATGAATGTTATATGGTATATGGACAATGTTTTTTCCATTAACATGAGGGAAGATTCATCAAATTTCCACACATTGAATCAAATAAATGGAGGACTAGTCATTTTTTTTGACAATTCAAAAAGATAAATTATTGTATTTGGAAGGTTGTAGATCCAAAGACTATCTTAGTCAATAGAGTATTGTATGTGCAAGTTCTAATGCACAACCTTATAAGTATCTCTCAAATCATTGATGATATCTTATATGTTTATTTTTCTAAAAATTCATGCCCTATGTTCAATAATAAATTACATATATTTAGATCACAATGAACAGAAAATGTCAATAAATTTGATTTAAATTCCTTGTGTAAACCGAAATTGAAATTTTTAAATACTAAGAAAAATTGGTCACGGAAATATATCGAAGACTTGGTTATTTTAATATATATATTTTATATAAAATAATCTAAGAAACAATTAGTTTCTAATTTTCCTTGTCTTATATTTGAAAATAATAGATTCTATGATACATGAAAAATTGGAAAAAAACACAAATCTTCATTCAAATATATTAATAAAATTTCAACATCTAAACATTTTGAACTCATCCATGTGGATTTATTTGGAAAATTCAGAGTATCAAGTTTGGATGGTAAATTATATGTCTATATTTTAGTTGATTACTCTTGATTTACTTGGGTATATTTTCTCAAACAAAAAAGTGATTTTTAACTGTTTTGGAAATCTTTTTCTAAAAAAATTAAAATGGATAAATTTTTAAAATAATTTCATTTAGAAGTGATCATGGTGGAGAACTTGGGAATCAAGAATTTAAATAGTTTTTCTCAAATGTGTGTATTAAAAACACATAATCTACACCATGATCACCTTGAAAAAATAGAATTATAGAAATATGAAATTGAACTATACATGAAATTTCAAGTATTGTGCTGAATGAATACAGTATACCTACATATTTTTTGGTCGAAGCTATAAGTACATCTTTTTATATTAAGAATATAGTTTTATTAATTAATATTTGTAAAATGAAACCCTAGGAACTTTAGAATAATAAAAAACCAAAATTAAAGTAATTTTATGTATTTGGATGCAAGGGGTATATCATGAATACTAAGGATAAACTTGTTAAGTTTGATCAAAAATCAAATGATGTAATATTTTTGGGATATTTTTCTACTTATAATGTAGGATCGAAATATGATATGAGATGCTCAATATACAAGAGGGGGGGTGAATTGTATACTTTAAAAATTCCTTTGGAACCTTTAAAGTTAGTTATGAACAACTAAAGTTTCCTTAAGAAAAGGAGAGGACTATGTTTAACAAAGTTAAACTAAGTAGATTCACAACACCTCTAACACCGAACTGAACTTAACAAAAGTTACAATATAAGATTCTACCTTAAAGCGTATAGAATCTAAACTAATCAGAGTAAGTAAGGAAGTATAAGAAAGTTATACTTTCCTTAAGATACAAATTGCAGCGGAATAACAACAAGTAGTAAAACTACTAGTCACAAGATAATAGTCTTTTAACCCAAAGAGAAGGGTATCCAAAAACCTTGGATAAAGGTCCCTTGATTTATACTTTCAAGCAAGTCTGTCTTACCCACACCAGGGTAAGCCCTCGATACGATGATCGGAGTCTCTGTCTTGCTATCCCCGCAAGCCCTCAACTTTAAGGTAGTTGGCAACCTCTGTCTTTCTCAGCAAGAAAGCCCTCGATCTTTAAGGTAGTCGGTACCTCTGTCTTCCTATCCCCGGAAGCCCTCGAATGTAATCACCAACATTCGGAGTCGCACGAAGCTTTGAGAGTTAATAAGAGACTCTCTCTCTAGAAATCACTTCAACAGCATGTAAGTACTTTTTCAGCAATCAGCATATGCATCAGCACCGAGCTCTTTCAAATGAGCTCCTATTTATAGGTAAGGTCGGCTCCTCTCCAACGGTCATATTTCCCTTAAAGTTCAGAGGGACCTGTACACGTGTCACTTAGACAACGGTTAGTTTATAACAAAATGGACGACATCGTTTTATAACAAAACAAGTGTAACAGAAAGTACGACATCGTTTTAAACTCTAACATAAAATTTCGGAATAGAATTTTCGGAGTGAAAGTTCGGAGTGAATAAATTCAGAGTGTATAAAACAATGATAATCAGATTCTGTTTAATAGGTGAATTCGGAATGAGAATTCGGAATAGGAATTCGGAATAGGAATTCGTCATCAGAAATTGTAATGAGAATTCGTCATTAGAATTCGTAATGAGAATTCATCATCAGAATTAGTAATGAGAATTCATCATCAGAATTCGTAATGAGATTTCATCATCAGAATTCGTAATGAGAAATCGTCATCAGAATTCGTAATGAGAATTCTTTATCAGAATTCGTAATGAGAATTCGGAATGAGATTTCTTCATTAGAATTCGTAATGAGAATTTTTCATTGGAATTCATAATGAGAATTCTTCTTCAGAATTCGTAATGAGAATTCGGAATGGGACTTCTTCATTAGAATTCGTAATGAGAATTATTCTTCATAATTCGTATCCTGAATCTGGAATAGAACTAGGTCAGAATTCATATCCTGAATTCGGAATGAAACTTCCTTATAGTTCTTGTCCAGAACCGAATCCTAAAAACAGAATACTTTTATATCAAAGTTTTTATGATTCCGAGAAAGTGAATCCGAATTTCATACTTAGGAAAAATATTAATGAAAATATGATAAGGATAAATTTTTCTTATAAAAGCGTTTTTCCTTAAGAAAGCATTTTTCCTTATAAAAGCAATTTTCCTTAAGAAAGCATTTTTCCTTACAAAAGCGATTTTCCTTAAAGATAAGGTGTTTGTGATTTTCAAAACAAGAAGGAATGGAAAAGTCATAAGGAAAACCTTATTGACTCAACAATCTCCCCCTTTTTGGAAAGCACAAACATCCTTACGAAAAAGCTATTCTAAGAAGAAAGAAACATATTAAATCTTATCTCCCTTGGTTTAAGAATATAGATGAATACGACTAACTCCCCCTTAGGCTTTGAGTCTCTAAGGATCGTATTCATATTTCCGGAGTGATGTTTCTTTAAGAAAAACTCCCCCTTAAACAAACTCTTATTAGAGTTCTATCTCCTTGGGTATTTTTCTTTCTCCCCCTTTGATAAGCACTTATTAGATTTCCTCTTTTTCTTAAGGATCTTTTCCTTCTCCCCCTTTGTGATTTTCAAAAAGAATTGGAGGGAATGGAAAAAAATAACAAAGTACCTGAAAAAAATTAGTAACGACAGCAATAGAAACAACAAGCACAATTTTCATTATATTTGAAATGTCAGCAACAAAAACAGATTACAACAAAAAGATCGGATTGGTCATTTCGGATCTTTCTCCTTCGACATGAGCCCCTTGAGAATTGTCTTGATCTTCTTGAGATCCTTATGATCTTCCTCTGCTTTCTTTTCTAAGGCAACTATTCTTGCTGACTGAGCATGAATGATTTCTTCCTGAGCCTTCAACTTTTCTTCCTGAGCTTCCATTTTCTCTTCCTGAGACTTTATCCTTTCTAGAAAATTTATCTGATGATCCCTTTCAAATTTCCAACTTTGATTAACAGAGTTGAGCTTTCCATTCAGATCTATTACTTCCTGACTCCGAATGTTCTTTTCCTCTGTCAATTTCTCATCGAATGATGCAGACATCTCATGAAACTTCTTGTCCTCTGTTTGAAAAGCATCCTTAACATTCTCCTGAAACTCATCCAGCAACCTCATCTCTTCCACATTTTTCTTCGACCAGCTAGTCATCCTTTTGCACGATCTTTTATGGGCTTCGTAACCAATAAAGAAATTTTTGAACTGGGCTTCTATCTCAACACATTTATCCATAACCATGGATACGGAGTCGGTTTTCTGATTCATTGTATGTTGGAGCATCTGGCACCGAGAGTCAATACTGGAGAAGGTCGGAATTGTTCCCACCAACTTCTTCAAGGATTGTACAACAAAATCGTGCCCCAATGATGATGACTCCGAATCAGAAATCTTGCTAGGAGAATTTTCTTCCTCAATAAGCTCCAACTTCCTCTTAGAAGAGCTACCAGCTTCCTCAAACTTTTTTCTGAACTCGGGGTATCAGCAAGAATTTGCTTTCCCTTTTGTTTTTCCGGAATTGAAACCTGTTCCGGAGATCTGTTCTCACTATCGGAGACTTGAACAATTTTATCTTCCTCATCAGCAACTTCTTGAACATTGGCTTCCACATTTCCCATCTGAGCAGCTACAAGTAAAATATGTTCTTGACAAGTAACTTCTTCTTCTCCCTTTTCTTCTTCCATTACAGGAGTAGCAAGCTTTGAAGATTGAGCTTCAGATGTTCGGAGCGAAAGGTGTTCCGAAGGAGTTCCCTTATATTCATCTACTTGTTTGAGCACATCTCCTGTCTCACCACTTCCTTCAGCCGCTTCTTCAACCTCTTCCACTAGCTCTACTTCCTCAGTAGGAATAGCCTCTTCCGGAGTTACAAGATTTCTTCCTGGAGTCTCAGGTAGAGATTCCAGAGAAAAAGATCTCGGAACGGGAATGGTTGCTGAAACCATTTCATTAAACTTCAACAAAGCTTGCACAGCCTCAGCTTCTGACAACTTCTTCTTCAGCTTCTTTTCCTTAGCTTGCTTCTCAAGCTCATCAGCAGCCTTTTCTTTCAGAGCCTTAGCCTCTGCAGGATCCAATCCGAACTGCGGATCTCCTTCCTTCCTCTTTTCCTTGTCAGCTCTCCACTTCGCTGCAACCTCATCATTATATGTCTTCTTCTTCTTAGGGTTAGGAGGTGCGGAATGGACTTCCTTAGACTAGGTTTCCTCAGCTTCACCTACCACTTCTTTCTGTTTCCTCTTCCTTACCGGCTTTGATGATTCCGGATCAGCCACTTTCGGAGTCACTTCTGCTTGAGGCGGTAGATCAATGAATTTCCCTGACTCCTTTTTAAAAGCTATATTCATCCTTTTAAGAGTTGCATCACTGAGCAACATGATCTTGCAAACTTTCGGCTTAGAACTACAAGCAACCTTGAAGGATTCTAGGCACCGAACTATCAGCTTCGATAATATTGCCGGGTACATCACTATCTGAGCTCTCAGATTCCCCTTCTTCAAATTATCAATGTTGAGAAGAATATGCTTCATCAGGTTGAACTTTCTTAGATTTATCAGAAAATCCAAGATGTATATCTCACTCTTCTTCAATCTGTCCTTGTCTCCTTTTCTCGGTACGATAAGCTCTTGCACCCATAACTCCAGAATCCGGAAGTTTGTAGATAGGGTTGCAATTTTCGGAGCCTTATCATCATCCAGTCCAAGAATTTCTAAGGCTTTCTCCTTGTTGAAACTACCCAAGGAGTCTGGCAGAACGTGCGAGATAAACTCAGCTTCCCCTTCATAACTCATCCCTACCAAGCTTGCAGCCTTGGTGTAAGATAGCTTATATGTCTTTCCATACGATTTGAAAGAAAATTTTTCTCTATTGTATTCCACGAAGAAAGCAACTGTCTCATAAAACTCGACAAGCAAGTCTGAGTAGACTTCATCTTGGTTGCCGGTTTTTGATATCGCAACATCCTCCCAGCCATTTAACTTGATATTCTTCGAAATGATAGAATCATAGTTGCTGAAGAAATTCCGATGAACTAACCGCTCTCTGTAGACTAACCACTATGAAATGGGCTTGGTTGAAGACATCTCTTGAGAAGCTAACTCTGCAGACATTCGGATCTGAAATCTCTGAGAAGTTCGGAACTGAGAAGACTGAAGTTCGGAATGGCCTTAAATCAGAGAGTCAGAGCTTCAGCATGCAAAAGCTTGAAATCGATGTGGGACGAGAAAAAAGGGTCCCCTTTATATAGGCAATGGAATGACGGTTCGACTTCCACGGTTGATCTAACGGTTTAGAACGATCTGAGATCAGATCTAACGGTTGAAAGCTTGAATCCGATCTTTTTGAGGTTTTATTAAAGTAAAGATTTAAGAAATTCAAAAACTAAAAACAAACTATAAGAAATTGCCAGCAAGTAAAATATGATTACGAAAACTTCAGTAAGGAAATCATACCTTTCGGAATTTCTTAGGAAAGTTATTCGTAATGGGTAATATAAAGATGACTACAAAAATCTCAATACGAAAAACTAAATACGAAAACCTTAATGCGAAAAAGTCAATACGAAAGACTCAATACGAAAAACTCAATACGAAAAGGTAAACACGAAAAGTCAATACGAAAGACTCAGTACGAAAGTTCCGTTATGAAAATACCAGTACGAAAGTTTTCCATTCCGGAAATTTTCAATACGAATACTTCCATTCCAGAAGTATTCTGTGCGAAAATATCCTTTCTGGAAAATTGTTGTTCCGGAAATTCCATTCCGGAAATTTTCGTTCCGAAATGTTTGAAAACAAAATTTGAAAAACTTTGTTAGATAATCAAACAAATGTACTCCCCCTATGAAAAGGAGTTTTATTACTGTAAGGAGATTTTTCAACAGAAAGTTAATTGAGGAAGATTACCTTACGGTTATCATTCCTAACTTCTGTTTAATATATTCAAATCTATCAGAAGGTAAAGATTTTGTGAAGATATCAGCAAGTTGATCTTGCGTTCCGATAAACTGAAGAATAATATCTCCTTTAAGTGTGTGATCCCTAAGAAAGTGATGCCTAATATCTATGTGTTTTGCACGGGAGTGATGTGCAGGGTTTTTACTTAGGGCAATGGCACTTGTGTTATCACACAAAATTTGAGTTTTAGTAAAACTCAAGCCATAGTCTGTGAGTGTGTGTTGCATCCACAACACTTGTGCACAACAACTTCCAGCTGCTACATATTCAGCTTCAGCAGTGGAGAGTGCAACAGAATGTTGCTTCTTGCATGACCAAGAAACTAATGAATCTCCTAAGAAATGACAAGTTCCGGATGTACTTTTCCTATCCATTCTACATCCACCAAAGTCAGCATCAGAAAATCTTTTTAGAACAAAATCATTTCCAGAAGTATAAAATAATCCTAGATCCATGGTTCCTTTAAGGTAGCGAAAAATTCTTTTTACTGCCTTTAAATGAGATTCCTTAGGATTGGATTGATATCTTGCACACAAGCATACAGAAAACATTAAGTCTGGTCGACTAGCTGTTAAGTAAAGTAGACTTCCGATCATACCTCTAAAAGATGTTTGATCTACTGGTTTCCCAGCTTCATCAAGATCTAAAGAGTTTGAGGTACCAATGGGAGAACTTATACTTTTAGTGTTGTCATAACCATACTTTTTAAGAAGATCTTTAATATACTTATGTTGGGATATGTAGGTTCCTTCTGGTTTTTGAGAATTTTGAAAACCAAGGAAAAATGTTAACTCACCCATCATACTCATTTCAAACTCAGATTTCATTAGACTAGAAAAAGAGTCAGTCAAAGATTGCTGAGTTGAACCAAATATAATGTCATCAACATAAATTTGAACAATCAAAACATTTTTCTTATCTTTCTTTATAAAAAGGGTTGGATCTGCATTTCCCTTAACATAGTTATTTTGAAGCAAAAATCCAGTAAGTCTATCATACCATGCTCGTGGGGCTTGTTTAAGGCCATACAAAGCTTTGGTAAGTCTAAAAACATGATCAGGATGTTTTGTATCTTCAAAGCCAGGAGGTTGTTCAACGAAAACTTCCTCTTGAACATAACCGTTAAGAAAAGCACATTTCACATCCATTTGAAATAGTTTGAAATTAAAGAATGCTGCAAAGGCAAGTAGAATACGGATAGATTCAAGTCTAGCTACTGGAGCATAGGTTTCTTCATAGTTTATTCCTTCTTGCTGATTATAGCCTTTTGCAACAAGTCTAGCTTTATTTCTAACAATGACTCCATTCTCATCACATTTATTCCTGAAAACCCATTTTACTCCAATAACAGAAGTTTCCTTAGGTCTCTCAACCAAGGTCCAGACTTTATTCCTTTCGAATTCATTTAGTTCATCTTGCATTGCTTTGATCCAATCATCATCACCTAAAGCTTCATCAGTGCTTTTAGGCTCTAATTGGGAAAGAAATGCTAGATGTTCTACTTCATTTCTTAAGGAACTTCTAGTCCTTACAGGTTGATTTACATCACCAATGATACTATCACTGGGATGATTCTTAAGAAACACCTGATTTGGGTTTTGTAAAACCTGTTCATCAACATAAGGTAGAAAGTCTTCTGGGGTAAATGTTTCAGAATTATCTTCTAGAACAATTTCCTTATCAGAAGGTTCTTCTATCAACGGTTGATAATCAATTTTTGAAAACACATCCGAGGATGTAGGTTGGGAGGTTTTAAAAACAAAAGGGTCTGACTCATCAAATTTTATATGTACTGTTTCCTCAACAGTACAAGTATTTTTATTAAAAACTCTATAAGCCTTAGAGGTTGTGGAATAACCTAAGAAAATTCCTTCATCAGACTTTGGTGCGAATTTATGTAAGTTATCTTTAGTATTCAAAATGAATACTTTGCAGCCAAAAACCTTGAAGTAGGAAAGTCTAGGTTTTCTACCATTCCATAACTCATAAGGTGTTTTATTAAGAAAAGGTCTAATTAAAACTCGATTTATAGTATAACAAGCAGTACTTACAGCTTCAGCCCAGAAATGTCTAGCAATAGAATATTCACTCAACATGGTTCTAGTTATCTCTTGAAGAATTCTATTTCTTCTTTCAACTACACCATTCTGTTGAGGAGTTCTAGGTGCTGAAAAGTTGTGAGTAATACCTTTCTTACTACAAAAAGTTTCAAAATCAGAATTTTGAAATTCTCCTCCATGATCACTATGAATAGTTTTCAATGGAAGGTCTTTCTCATTTTTAACTTGGGCTCTAAAACTTTTGAAATAAGAAAAAACTTCAGATTTCCTTGCTAGAAAATAGACCCATGTAAATCTAGTGTAATCATCAACAAGAACAAACACATAGTATTTGCCTCCAATACTTCCAGTTTGTGTTGGACCAAAAAGATCCATATGCACCAACTGTAATGCATCGGTTGTTGAGACTTCACCGATTGACTTAAAACTAGATTTATGTTGCTTGCCATATTGACAAGGATCACAAACTTTAGAAGAATCAAATCTAAGCTCCGGTAGATCCTTAACAAGTTTCTTCTTAGAGAGTTTACATAGGTTCCTAAAATTACAGTGTCCTAATCTTCTATTCCATAACCAAGAGTGGTCATCCATTGCACTTAGGCAAGGTAAATCTTGGCTTCTTAGGTCTTCTAAGTTTAAGGTGTAAACATTCTCTTGCCTATTGGCTGAGAGAATAAATTCTTCCTTGGAATTGTGAACTAAGCATTTATCATTCCTAAAATTCACAAGGTAACCTTCATCACATAACTGACTTATACTAATGAGGTTGTGCTTAAGACCTTTAACAAAAAGAACATTTGAAATCAAAGTTTTACCTAAAAGAACAATATTACCAATACCAACAATCTCTCCCTTAGCATTGTCTCCGAAAGATACCTTTACTCCTTTCGTTTTGATAATCTTTTCAAAAAAACTTTTGTTACCAGTCATATGCCGGGAACATCCACTATCCATGTACCAAATATTGTTGCTGGAACTTTCTTTATTTTCCTGAAATTAAGAACAAAGTTAGACTTTCGGAATCCAAACTTGTTTGGATCCGAGATTTTCGGACAATAAAATTTTTGGTATCCACATTTTCTTAGAAAAGTAAGCTTTATGAAAACCTAAGGATTGGGTTTTGTTTAAGGAACAATTTCTTGCCCAGTGACCACCACATTGACATTTAGTGCAAAATGGGGCACTTTGAGGAACAAAATAATTGTTGCTGAAAACAGGTTTTGCTTGGGTATAACCAAATCCGGATTTATTTCTTAAAGGTCGTATTTGAGAATACATCTTATCAAAATTTTCCTTACCATGGGTAAAGTTTGATAAACACTTCTTTAAGGAAAAAATTTCGGACTTGAGTTTTACAACCATGTTTTTATCCTCAAAATCATTAGTTTTTGAACTAGAGTTAGGCTCGAAAACATTTTTATTAGAAATTACTTTTTCTAATTCTTTAGAAAGTTTGTTCTTCTCAGAACTTACTTCCTCAAGATTTTTTGAAATATTTTCAAAATCAGCGTTTTTCTTATCAAGATCTTTAGAAAGATCTGATATCTCTTTAGTAAGAATAGAATTCCTAGAATTTGCCTTATCAAGTTTCTTGTTGAGTTTGGAATTCTCAATCTCAAGAAGTTCAGCAAACCTAGAGACTTCTTCATAAGTAGGTAATGTATTTTCCTCATCAGAAGATGATTCTTCATCAGAAGAGTTATAATACTTACTATCATTAGAATTTAAAGAAACATTGGTCAATGATTCAGCATTTCGTACCTTAGCCATAAGACAATGATTTTCAATGGGTAATCTGGCTATAAGACCAAGATTCTTCTGTCCTGAAGATTCATATTCAGAAGATTCATCTGAAGAGTCACCACCACTGGCACTCCAGGTGTCATTAGCTTTCAGAACTTTCTTAGCTTTGGCTTTGTAATACTTCTTCCTGTTCTTTTCTGAATGTCTTTCCTTCATTTCTTTCTTTCTGAGCATAGGGCAATCTGGTCTAATATGTCCAGCTCTTTTACATTCATAACAAGTTACTTCTCCATCTTTCTTATCTTTCCTATCCTTTTTCTTATACTTGGATTGAAAGTTTCTTTGCCCAGCTATCTTGTTCATCCTTCGAGCAAGATTGGCTAATTCATTTTCTGAAACTTCACTCTCACTAGATTCGGATTGGAAAATGACTTTCTTAGATTTGGATCTGGTTACTCTCTCAGGAGTCTTAGCTTTCATCTGATTCGAAGTTGTAGTAAAAGCAACTGTTCCATTTCCATTCTTCTTCTTAATGTTGTCAGCATCTCTCTTCATTCTTGTCTCATGTTGTAGAAGAGTTCCAAATAGTTCATCAAGAGTAATTTGAGTAACCTTCCTGTTCTCATCTATAGCTGTTCTCTTGGATTCCCACTCATTGGGCATAATATCAATTATCTTGTCCACAAGAGCTTCATCATCTAAACCTTTCTCTCCCATAGATTGTAGACTGTTGACAATTGTCATAAATCTTTGTTGAACTTTACAGATAGGTTCTCCATAAGGAAAATTGAAGCCATGATATTCAGCTCTAAGCATAGCTCTTCTAGTCTCAATCACCTTAGAAGTCCCAAAGTGTGTAACCTCTAGCTTCTTCCATATACAGTTAGCTGCTTCACAAGAAGAAATTTGGCTATATATATTTCTAGTCATTGAACATAATAAAGTATTGCGTACCTTATAGTTGAGTTGATATTCTTGCTTTTCCTGGTTAGTAAAGGTTCTGACTTCCTTGTCAGGAATTTTATAGTCACCAGTAAGCATGACAAAGTTGTCTACTCCAGTATTGATAACAAAAGTCTTCATACGATCTCTCCAGTATTCATAGTCATTACCATCGAAGATTGGTGGCCTTGTAGGATTCAGATTGTCAATAGATCCAACATTCATTCCTGCCATACTAAAAATAACTTTGCACACAAACTAGTTATTAGCAAAAGTTCGTAATCAAAATGTTCGGAATGAGAAAAGTTCGGAATGGATAATCCGGAATGACAAAGTTCGGAATGGAAAAATGAGCAAGAAAAACTTGTATGTGAGTACAAGTATTTCAGTAACCTTGGCTCTGATACCAAATGTAAGAATGGTATAGAGTAAGAGGTTTCCAACCTCTGATACCAATTGTAGGATCGAAATATGATATGAGATGCTCAATATACAAGAGGGGGGGTGAATTGTATACTTTAAAAATTCCATTGGAACCTTTAAAGTTAGTTATGAACAACTAAAGTTTCCTTAAGAAAAGGAAAGGACTAAGTTTAACAAAGTTAAACTAAGTAGATTCACAACACCTCTAACACCGAACTGAACTTAACAAAAGTTACAATATAAGATTCTACCTTAAAGCGTATAGAATCTAAACTAATCAGAGTAAGTAAAGAAGTATAAGAAAGTTATACTTTCCTTAAGATACAAATTGCTGCGGAATAACAACAAGTAGTAAAACTACTAGTAACAAGATAATAGTCTTTTAACCCAAAGAGAAGGGTATCCAACAACCTTGGATAAAGGTCCCTTGATTTATACTTTCAAGCAAGTCTGTCTTACCCACACCAGGGTAAGCCCTCGATACGAAGATCGGAGTCTCTGTCTTGCTATCCCCGCAAGCCCTCAACTTTAAGGTAGTTGGCAACCTCTGTCTTTCTCAGCAAGAAAGCCCTCGATCTTTAAGGTAGTCGGCACCTCTGTCTTCCTATCCCCGGAAGCCCTCGAATGTAATCACCAACATTTGGAGTCGCACGAAGCTTTGAGAGTTAATAAGAGACTCTCTCTCTAGAAATCACTTCAACAGCATGTAAGTACTTTTTCAGCAATCAGCATATGCATCAGCACCGAGCTCTTTCAAATGAGCTCCTATTTATAGGTAAGGTCGGCTCCTCTCCAACGGTCATATTTCCCTTAAAGTTCGGAGGGACCTGTACACGTGTCACTTAGACAACGGTTAGTTTATAACAAAATGGACGACATCGTTTTATAACAAAACAAGTGTAACAGAAAGTACGACATCGTTTTAAACTCTAACATAAAAGTTCGGAATAGAATTTTCGGAGTGAAAGTTCGGAGTGAATAAATTCAGAGTGTATAAAACAATGATAATCAGATTCTGTTTAATAGGTGAATTCGGAATGAGAATTCGGAATAGGAATTCGGAATAGGAATTCGTCATCAGAAATCGTAATGAGAATTCGTCATTAGAATTCGTAATGAGAATTCATCATCAGAATTAGTAATGAGAATTCATCATCAGAATTCGTAATGAGATTTCATCATCAGAATTCGTAATGAGAAATCGTCATCAGAATTCGTAATGATAATTCTTTATCAGAATTCGTAATGAGAATTCGGAATGAGATTTCTTCATTAGAATTCGTAATGAGAATTTTTCATTGGAATTCATAATGAGAATTCTTCTTCAGAATTCGTAATGAGAATTCGGAATGGGATTTCTTCATTAGAATTCGTAATGAGAATTCTTCTTCAGAATTCGTATCCTGAATCTGGAATAGAACTAGGTCAGAATTCATATCCTGAATTCGGAATGAAACTTCCTTATAGTTCTTGTCCAGAACCGAATCCTAAAAACAGAATACTTTTATATCAAAGTTTTTATGATTCCGAGAAAGTGAATCCGAATTTCATACTTAAGAAAAATATTAATGAAAATATGATAAGGATAAATTTTTCTTATAAAAGCGTTTTCCTTAAGAAAGCATTTTTCCTTATAAAAGCAATTTTCCTTAAGAAAGCATTTTTCCTTACAAAAGCGATTTTCCTTAAAGATAAGGTGTTTGTGATTTTCAAAACAAGAAGGAATGGAAAAGTCATAAGGAAAACCTTATTGACTCAACATATAATTCCAATAGAGTTTTTATAAAAAATTCAAGGAATTTTTAAGAATCATTTCATGTGAATTTTGATTAAACTAACCCATTTATTGAAGAGAAATATCAAATAGATGAAACTACTGACTCATTTGACAACATGATACATGAATTATATAAATTTGGTTTTAAAAATGACATGAATAAAATTCAATCCAACTCAGAATAAAATGAAATTGAAGACCCTAAAAGTATCATACCAGGATATTTTATAACATAAAAGAACCATCCTTTAGAAACTATTATAGGAGACTATTAAATAGGACTTAGGACTAGAAGAAATGAAGGAAAAAAGCATAATTCTCTGCCTTTCTATCTCAGCTAGAACCTAAATCTATTGAAGAAGAATTATAAGATGAGAGTTAGATATTAGTTATGAAACACGAAGTAAACCAATTCAGAATAAGTGTATTTTGTGATTTAGTAGAAAGACCATTAAATTATCCAATAAAATAAACTAAGTGAATGTTTAGAAATAAAATGGATGGTGAAGGGATCATATCCAGACAAAAAGATTGATTAGTAGTTAATGGATATAATCCGGAAGAAGGTACAGATTATGATGAAAAAATTTCCCCAGTATCTATATTAGAATTAATTATAATCATTCCAGCTTATAAATCACATATGAATTTTAAATTATATTATATGGATGTAAAATCTCCATTTTTTAAGGGATATTTAATCGAGGAAATTCATATTGAACAACCTCTTGGTTTTGAGATCCCTCAGAAACTAAATTCTATTTTTAAACTTACAAAATATCCTTATGGACTTAAACAAGCACATAGAGCTTGGTATAAAATATTAAGTTCTTATCTTTTGAAAAATTGATTTACTATTGGATTGGTAAATCCAACAATTTTTAAAAAAACTATTTGTTCTAATATTTTATTAGTAAAAATTTATGTTGATGGTGTAATTTTAGGTTCAATAATCAAAAACATTTTAAATGGTTTTTCAAACCTAACAAAAAATGAATTTTAAAGGAGTATAATGGGAGAGTTATATTTTTTTATGATTTTAAATTTATCAAAAAGATTATGTAATTTTTTTAAATAAAAGTAATTATATTGTTGATTTATTGAAAAATTATAGACATAAAAATGTAAGACTTATGAAACTCTTATGTGAAGTAATATAAATCAGAATTTGTAAGAAGCCTAAGAACAAGTTGAAAAAATTTATATAGAGGTATAATGGATAGATTATTATATATTACCACTAGGAGACCAGAAAACATGTTTTATTTATGTTTATGTACTAGATTTCAGTCAAATCCAAAAGAGTCACATCTTAATTCTATTAAAACAATTTTTAGATATTTAAATAGTATTAATTTTCAATCTATTTATTACCTGAAATTATATGATTTTAATTTAATTTCATATTCATGTGCTGACTTTGGAGGATGTTGATTAGATAGAAAAATAACCATAAGAGCGTGTTACTTTTAAAGAAAAATCATTAGTATCATGGTCATGTAATAAATAACACTCAATTTACATATCAACAGTCAAAAAAGAATATCTTTCTCCAGTAAGTTGTTGTGCACAAGTATTGTTGATGAAAAATACACTACTTGTCATTAGACTATATTTGAATAGTAACCTATTTTATTTGATAACACTAGTGTTATAAACATTTCAAAAAAATACTATAAGTAATTCAAGGACTAATAATATTGATATCAGGAACCATTTTCTAAGAGATCATGTTCTTAAAAAGGGAATATCCTTAGAATTTGTTAATACTGATTATCAATTAGCAGATATTTTCACTAAACCACTACCCACTACATGTTTTTCTTTTATAAATGGGGACATAGGATTATTTAATTTTTAAATAAACGTTTACCAATTTATTTCATCTAATAAATTTATGTTAAATTTTTTTAAATTTATTTTGGTTAAATTTATTTATTATTTTTATTATATTTTAAATATAATTTATTTTAATATGTTAATTTCACTATTTATATATATAAATATATTTCTACTCATTTTTATTTTACAACTATGTATTTAAAAATATTTATACCCTACATAATCGGCATGAGAAACCATTCTGCATTATCCATCCATAATAAAACCCTTCATCATTCCTTTCCATTTTGTTTTCGAACCATTTTTCCTCCTAGAACCATCGTCTTTCTCCTAAATTGTAGAATTATAAATCCTCCAACCTTTAAATTATCAAAATGTATGAAGACCAACTGAATAGATGAATGTGATCCATGAAATCTGAATCATCAATGTGTCCTATCAAGAAATATTCTTCAAGGAAAAGTCATATATTTTGAATGAATGTATAAAATAAACTTCTACTCATATAGGATATTGCGTTTCAAGGATTGGAGTTTCTATTAAATGATGAATATTAATAGTTTCTTTATGAGTAATAACTGAAGAACTTTTATAGTAGTGTATAGTTTAGT
This sequence comes from Viscum album, assembly GCA_963277665.1. Classification (NCBI taxonomy): domain Eukaryota; kingdom Viridiplantae; phylum Streptophyta; class Magnoliopsida; order Santalales; family Viscaceae; genus Viscum; species Viscum album. The sequence goes on from OY728128.1 coordinate 203,877,334, forward strand.
TTTAGTGAATAAAAAGACAAAATATCCTCTCAAATATAAGATAATAAATTTTCAATATCTTCAGTTGAAATTGGGTAGATTTTAAAATATCCTCAAGAAGGAGTATTCCATTTTGATCTTCGACTGAATGGAAATCAAGATAAAAAATTAGAGTAAATCATGTCATTTTTTTTTGTTCAAAAAATATAAGAAAATGTTTATAAAGGATCTTGAGTTAGACCAAAATATTTTAGTAAGGTTCATTCAAATTGTTATTTCTCCAAGGGTTTCAGGTTGGGTAAATTTTTATTTCTAAACTTGTATATCATGTATCTATTTATTAGTGACATGAAGATGAATTTTATATGATTTATTCTGAGATATCTAAGTTAATGTTTCCATTCAAGGGAAATAATGTCATTCAATATTTATGGAAGGGTCATATCTCTTATTATTTTTAGAAAATATTAGATTCAACATTTATATTCTTGAGTTAATTATCATCAAAATAATGTATTAATTTCTAGGACTCTAAGGAAATTTCGTTTCTTTTGGAGTGTAATAATTGGTTAGTTGATTCTTATTGGTTCTGATGACCAAAACAATATGGTTATTTTTCTCTGGTGGGGAGAAATGTAAATTAAGGAATGATGAAGTTAGAGAATCCATAATAGATTGTGTTCCTCCACATATGGAGAGAAATATTGGATATGATGATACAAATCTTTCTGAAGAAGTTTAAAATGAACATCATGGGGAACATGATTTAAAAAAAGGAACATAGAGAACCCTCAGCACGTGGATCCAGTGTTAGGATTTGGGGAGGTAACTTATTAAATTAATTTGTAAGAACCAAAACATGTTGAGGATCAACTAGTAATAATTCAGGCTCTAGAGATATAGGTTGTTCTTCAACCAGATCATCAGGAAGAAGTTTCTCAATATGTTTAGTAGGTTCCAAAATCATTCACTCCTCCACTAAGATCATTTAAAATGAAGTTGTCTCTACCCTTGGTCCTTCTATAGACAGAAATATATCAGTTATAGAAAATAGAAATAGGTCCTTTATGATATATATTATTCAAGTGATAATTTTATGTATAAGTCTCATATAATCCCTAAGTAGTTGTGGAGGTATATACTCCGTCATAGAATACAGATGAAGGAACATGTGACACTTAGAAAAATAAAATTGAAGACCTAGTTATAATGTTCAACAAATATCTGGAAGATAATTTATGTATTCAATAAGAATTATAATATTAAATAACATATATTAATAATTTAATAAATTATTTTATTCCAATTATATAATAAGATTATATTTAGTCTCAACTTCAACAAATATAAGTGGATTATATGTCAAAAATAGATTTTGATGCATTTAAAAGAGAGTTGATTGATCTGATTGGGAAGCTCAAATTAGAATCTTCATATCAAATAGATTTTTCCAATTTGAAATGGTACTTGGGAATAAAATTTGATTCTATCAAGGGGAGTGTCTATTAAGAAGGATATTCTACCTCTACCCCTCCAACTTCACTAGATCTGATCAGATGGTTTCAATCCATCACATCATTAATGGCTGGTATAATTGACATTCTTCAAAATCATCAATGTAATAGTGCTCCATATTAAGTTCTGTTAGATAATCTGATATATATTTTCAATAAACTAACTTCCATTGATCCCAGCATCATGTTATTTCTCAAATAGATCACTGAAATCTAATTTTCATTTCTGCTGATAGAGGATAATTTTCCAGACTTTTTGAATGTAAATTTGATTGAAAATATAAAATTCAATCATGATATGAGGATCTTGATAAGGATGTTGGTAGATAATCTAACAATAATATTATGATATTAGTTGGAATAACTGAAAGAAGTTTTTTAAGTGGCTCAAGCTTCACCAAAACCATCACTAAAACCCGCACCTGACCAACTCTTTCACCTTCTATCAGACCTACTATATAACCATTTTCACAAGCCAAAACCTATAAATTATATATACAGGTTTTTTATAATAAAATCTCATTATGTGGTTGATTTCTATATTTTATTATATATTTATCTCCATTTCCAAAAGCTATATCTTATTTATTAAAATAGGTCACAATCAACATTCAATAATTGTTTTGAGAAAAATTGATATTTTTATAATCATTTTTCATCAACTTTCTTTTTGATATCACAAAAAGGAGGAGAAAATTGGGTAAACACAGCATTTTATTCTCTATTTCATTAAAATATATTTCTAATTGAAATAGTACTGTGAAACTAAAATCATGAGTTTTTATTATCATTAAATGTGATTATAAAATCCTATATTTTATATTAGTTATTTTATGGTTTTTGTGATCATAAAAAGGGGGTTTTGTTGGGTATGATGTTTATCAAAAATAATATATAAATTTTATTGATTTTGATACTCACAAATACCCATGTTTTATTACTAATGATATTACTTTATCTATATTTATGTAAATTAATATTCATTGAAATATTCATTATGTAATTATATAGATTCGTTTAATTTGCAAGGAATATTCATTAAAGTGTTCGGAATGTGTTTTACTGTATTATGTTAACACTGTTCTTACCCAAAATTGATAAATGGATGTTAAGGAACAATACCTACTCTTATAAAAGTGTGTAAAGAATAATCCCTTTTTTCAGAATAATATGTATGTATCATCAACTCTACGTTATCAGAAAGTTATAGTTAAATAATCATATGTTTGGATGGGACCTTATGTGTGTCAAGAGAAGAAATTATGGTTAAGAAAAACTACGTAATTAAGGAACAATATTTTCAGAGAAAAATGTTTGGATCATCAACCATACATTTATGGTCAACCATATGTTTTCAACCTTATGTTAGATGAATGAATTCTATGTTGATGAACCTTGCGTTTGGTATTTTATAAATTTGTGCATGAACCCTATGTTTTACTATTCAACGTCAGAGATTTAAATTCACAATTTTTCCCAATATTTCTACAAAGATATTGATTGAATTTTAGGATGATTAAAGGAATGTTTATAAATGATTAAAATCTAGTTATATTCTATTCAAAGAACAGTATTCAACGAAGAAAATTGAACCTATTCTTAAGGGAAGTTACGACTCCCATGGATTATTTTGAATTTTAATATGAATGATCTATCAAGTTATTTTTTTAGATCTGGAATACCATATAAATTATTTTATGCTATATATTCAACCTATATATCATTGAAATATAGTGTGATAAAATATACAACATTCATACATTCAAATGTATGCTTCTGAATATCCTTTACAGATCTACCACAATAAATGACCGACACTTTTATATGTAGAAGAGGTTACTTTTTGGAGATATACATATTTAAAACGCATACTTCTATAAGTTTTTTACTTCTAATACTATGTGTTTTTGTTTTTATTGAAGATCATTTTCAATCAGGGTCACATTAGAACTATTCTTTCAGGAGGAAATTCATTTCTGAAGAAGAAGAACTATCTACATCAAATTGTTTCTACTGCAATTTTGAACATCAACCCAGACCATAAGCATTAAAAATCTTTTTATTTATTGGATTATCAACTACTCATGCTCCATTTTGGTTTAAGTATCAGGTTGTTATAAAAATATGTGGATAACCAGTTCCCTATTAATGAACTAGAAGGACTTATTTAGCCTTCATTGTAAAGGTGTCAACTTCCTACACACACCTGTCGATTTAAGGTCTAGTTAGAAGAGGACCTTTCTAGTGAAATTCAACAAGCTCACAGATAGAGTTTTAGTAATGGGGAATTTGGAATCTATGTTCACCAAACCACTATAAAATTGGTGTATTCATTCTTTCTTTCTATCCACAACTTGTATTTCTTACAGAAGAAAAAGATACATATTTTCATTAAATCTCAAACCAGAATCTACTGAGATTTTTGAAAAGACACAATTCACCCACCCCACTCTTTTTTTATCTCTCTATTATTCCAACCTAACTCATACCTTAATATTAGGGTCCTATGAAGCCCTATTATGAAGTATATGGTTACATTATCCAACTATTTTTTAGGCATTGGAAGTGGCTGGAGTGACACCCTAGTCTCTGATGTTCATCCTTGACTCTCTGACTAGTCTAAAAATATAATAAAATATTAAAAATATTTCCCATTAATTCGGGCCACCATAAATAAAAAATAACACTATGATATATATTGGTAGACCCAAGGTTCACTTCTGACTACAAATCATGGTAGGATCTCATCAAATCCACTATAATTGAATATATAACCATCACCCCACAATAAACTAGGTATACAAAATGTCTCCTAAAATCCAATCCTAAAATAGAACTATTTTATACATTCCTCCCATCCATCACCATATACAATAATTCCATCTCTAGACTGACCTTCACATATTCTACAAATGAGAACATTATTACAATCTATTCCAAAATGGTTTCCCCAAGAGCATTAGATATTTCTACCATCCAGTCAACCAATAAATCCATAAGAATCCTTCTATATTATGACATCTATTCCCCCATTTCCTTTATTTTTATGCTTTGTTAATCTACAACTACATTAACCCTAATTGAATAATATTTCTTCTTGACAGAAAAACTTTTAAAATACTATACCCAATGCCTCTGACATAGAATCAATTCATTTTACTATAATATTATTCAAAAAAATTGTAGTCTGTTTACATAATAAATCTTTCACCAAGTAAGTAGTGTCACCTATATTTCATAAAAATCTACACCACTACAAAATCCAACTCATTAGTAGGTTAATTAGAAAAATGGGGTCATAGATAATGAGATCCACAAGATATTCCCTTAACAACATTAATTTGAAATGATACAATGATAATTCCGTAAAAATATCATTACACTGTATATCGAATTCCAGGATTAGGGGGAATCATGAATGGAGTCGAATTTATCCAAATATTTAGCAAAAATAATATATCTACACATTCATATGACCATAAGAATATGATCACCTTATTAGTGAGGATGGACATGGTAACTGTCTAGTAGGTAGAAATATTGAATGAATATCGTGTAGCACCCAGCTAATCAATGAAAAATATGAATCTCAAAAAAAATTCTTTGTCATTACAAAGACATTATATTATAAACTGTCTCTAGATAAACTAATATTTAGGATTTTGAATCCAAATTCTTAAGAAATAATACCTCTTATATTGAAATATCACACTTTTTTACTTTTTATAATCATGATGTTCTCAATGAATACTCATCACAAAATCAAGGTGACATTCATGTTATTCTGACATCTTGGAATATATAAGGATTTAATCAATGAACAAAACAATGAAGGAATATATGTCTTGGTGATAATATTTTCCATGATATCCATGAAGAATACTAGATTGATCGTAAGTACAAGGGAAATAATGAGATTCTCAAAAATCTTGTACCTTCTATAAAACACTATCATTCTATTCTATTCATCTCTTAACTGATGCTGATGATATCCAAAACAAAATTCAATTATAGAGGACCACTGAGATCCACTATTCTAAAAAAACAATTCATATATTCTTTATAATTGTTATCATTTTTCACTATTATATGAATTAAATTATATTATTCCACACAAAACAGAGGAATATCATCCACCATCTTATTGTATAACATCATATCACCCCAAGGATAAGTGCTCTGGATGATGAATCCTTTTGGTTCCAGATCATCTAGTATAAACATCAACTCTTTAAACATGACTACTACCCTTTGATATAGTGGGATCGATATTGGTGGTTCTATAAATAACATCTATATCTAAAATTTAACTCCACATTGTTGAGGTAACTTCAATAATTTCACTCAAAATATATCCTGATATAGGTTTTCTACGAGAGAGTAAATTAGGGAGCCACTCCCTTGTTCACTATAAATATCATACCAACTACCTATTCTGACAGGACACCAATACATTCAGTTTATAGAACCAATCATATTGTATTAACATACCATTCAACAGTTATAAAAATCTAGTCTCTATTGGGAGATAAAAACTTCACTCATCTCTGATAATAATCAATATGTGAAAGGAATCTAGTCACCCGATTCATGCCAAGAATCACATCCAAACAATTCACCTCTAGAATTGTCAACCTTCAAAGATGATAAAAATTAGACACCACTTTTATTTTGTCTAAATATATATGAAGGTAATATACATTCATTCCTTGGGGTATGTCTAGGTAATATATCTCTGAAGATTATTTAGTTGATTAATCCAACCAATATACTAAATATGCTAAAATAAATTAATGTGTTATTCCATTGTAAAACAAATTAACAAATATAGTAAAGGAAATTATGACCACACATTGTACTATATATTATCCCCCTCAACCATTTTTTAAGCTTGTTCAACAATATAATCCAGAAAATCTAACACACCATTAAGATATAAATGATCATGAGACACATAGTTCACTAACCCTTCTAGGGTCTGTATATATTTGTTTGGTCCTATGCCTTATTTATCATATATCATCCACAAATCCTTATCATATAATCGACTTATTTTCCCTATCATTCTAAATTAGTGAATATTAATTATAAAAATGAAAAATCATTGAGAACATATCTCTTTATCACATAGTTATATCATCTAAAAATGTCCCTCCCCAGATAATGTTTTAAAAAATATTGTTTATTCATTGACTTCTAATAACCACACCAACATCCCTACTATGACTTCCACTTAAGTCTATGAGAATGAAAAAATAGGTCCTTGTTGGAGAAGGAACCTTCCACTAAAAGTAGAAATAACATCTAAAAAAATTATTCATTAAAGCCCATATCAATCATCAGTACTTTACAAATCACTACAGAATAGGTTGTCATATTGATGTTCCTTACCTTCTATTTAAGCACTATGTGGAGGTTAAACTAAAACATCATATCCTTATAAGATTTATTTTCCCAAAACATATGAGAATGTTGAACAATCTATATAAATCACGAAAAGTATGAAGACACTATTATCATCCCCTTTTGGAGGTCTAATTACACTTGAGCATGGTAAGTATTCAATTATTATGGAATGAATTCATAGAAGGATCAATACCTGAAGACCTTCCAATTCAACCCTTCTCATTTGTCGACTTATAGCATCATATCCCACAATCATCCAGCTGAAACATTCTAGAAACCTATGATTATAATACATATATATTACATCATTTATTATGAAAATTATTACATTACGCAAAAACATGAACGAGGATCGAAAATGTATAGTTCCTTTAGAATCATGGAAACAAAAAAAGGTTCATAACTATTCTACATCATATCCCACTATAATCATCAGATCTCGAACCCTTCTTATAAACATCATAAATAATATTATTATTCATAACATAGGGAAATTAAATAAAATAAAATGAATGTCCAAAATCTCATTAATTGTAAAAAATGGAGAAACATTAGTACAACATATACATAAGGGTATGGGAACATGTTCATGGAATTTGAAAACCATACCATGAATATCATAGATCATAAGATAAAGTAATTTCATAAATATTGGATGTTAATAAAGCATGAATCATAATATAATCAAAGAAAAAGATCCATGATAACATAAAATTGGAATAAGACATATATTTTCAGCATACACATAATCATACTAAATCATTTTCATAATAGTCGAGGTTTATGGAAAAGATATAATAGTGGAATGGGATCACTCTAAGAAGAATCATATTAATAAAGGTTCAATTATAATAACTTAATAATTGAAAATATTCCAAAACAAATAGGGTTCGCTCCCTCTACTAGTCCTCTCTACATAATGAGATATAAATCTTTACCCAAAGCATTGGGGCTCATTTATGTCCCACCATCCACATAATGAAAACAATATAAATGTGTGCGATGAGATCATAAATCATTAATCATATAATAACCCATTAAATGAAATGGGTTTCATAAAAATTTACTCATATAATAACATATATAAAATAGATAGGTTTCATAATCATTACATCATTTATTCATTACATAACCCATCGATAAAACAGCAGGTTTCATAATAATTTAAACATGTTATAACCCATGAAATATAAATAGGATCCATAGTTGTAGATTCATTATAAACAATTAAATTAATTAATAATAATGGTATCCTTGGTTAAAAACATTTAGAATCATAAATTACATCATGGTACGTCATCTAGTAAGGATAATTAATTTTAAATATAAATCACTCGGAATGTTTCCTGAAGAAGTTAACATTTCATTGAAAATATTTTTTTTATAAATAAAAATTTATAAAAATTTTGAAAATAATTTTATTTGAATATAACCATGAAATGTTATAAGGGATGATTAAAATAAAATACTTTTAATGAAAGAGGAAAATTTTGTTCATCCCATCCATATTTAAACAAGGATTACATTCTCATCATTGAAAAAAATAAAAATAAGGATTAATTTGAAAACAACATGAAGATTAATTTATAATATTTTTTGTATATAGACTTAAATGTGCAAAAATGTATTAATAAATCATTTCAAAAATGTCAATAAAATTGAAAAAACTCTTAGAAAACATAGTTCTTGTAAAAAAAATGGGTTTTTGAATATAGAGATAAATAGAGATGCTTTTCTTCTTAAAAAAATATTTTCTACTCTTTAGTAAATAAATAGAGAAAATATAGGGAACAATATATTCTCCTGACATAAATACTGTATAATATTGGTCATGATATTCATGGAAAATATATCATTATATTTTATCCTCATAATTATAATCATAAACAATTTATATAGATAAAGAGATTGTGATATAAAATATTTATCATGTTGGTTCTTTCAAATTATAACCACCTGTAAATATTTTATGATATTCCTTGACCCCTATTTGAATAATTCTTTGGTGGGTTTCATTTAATGTTTTTTCGAGTGAAATTTCTTAAAATTTTGGATGTTCTTGTGATGTGCATGGTTGGTGAACTATTTTCCCAAAACCGTGTTGCCTTCTATGGAAACCCATGAAAACATTGATAGTTTGGGTTTTCATAATTGGTGTAAGGTTTTACAAAGTATTATCCCACCATAGAGAAACTATGACACCATATAGAAGGGGATTCATAGTTAGGTTGCACAATTTATCTAACCTTCCAGCTCTTCTGAGTAATACATGCATACAAGAGTTAATTAAACTGAAAATTGGTTTTCAAATACTAAAACACTCATTTTAAGTGCCCAATGGGCCTATATGACCCTTATAATATTTCTTCTACTTTGAGGATACCAAGAGGTAATTTTGGAACCTCCAATCCCATCTAGATACATATTTCATCTTGGTGAACAAATTTAATGTCATCCCCGTTGGTTTCCTCACCCCATTCTCTTACTCAAAATATTTAAACTTTTTTCCCTCTGGTTATATATATATATATATATATGTTGTTAGAGGATATAATATCTAATATATATTTTCTTTAATATTATTTTATTATTGGATCATAAATGTCAGTTTTCTTCATTGGAGTTTCCCAATTATAGATTTGTGACTAGTGAACCCATGATCCTGATGTAGGTGGTTCCATTTAAGATTTTCTAATTTAATTACCCCTAAATTTATTGGTTTGATTTAATTTATTTGAATTATATTTCCAAAACATATTTTTTAGTAAATTATGTATTTTAATTATAATTAGCATAACATTGGGAAAATCCCACAATTTTAGTGATTTTGAGTGTGACATAGATTTGATGAAAATTGATTTCAAATTTTTAAATTTAAATTATGAAAATTGAATTGTGAAATTTGAATTGTGAAATTTTTTTGGAATGAAAAGATTTGAAATTGTATTTAGGAAAAATTTCTTAAAATGGTTCTGATAGAAACCCAATAGTATTTATCTTAGAAAAATATAATTTTGATTGAAAATTGTGTACAGGTTTTTGAAGTGAAATTATATTATTCAAAAGAAAAAAATGGGATGAATTTTATTTTAAATAGATTTTAAAATAAATTCCCACTTTTTTTGTTTTTAGAGAACATGAATGCCTCGGTACTTAGTGAGTTTTTTGGATAATAATCGTTTTTTTCTTTATAATAGATAAAAAAATCATTGTGTAGTAGGTCACAACCCCAATGGGATAGTGATCAGTCCTATTTGACCAATTTTTATGGGTTTTGTGTATAAATATATTATTGTGATTCACCATCGGTTGTGTGAGGATCCGGTAGCCTGAAGTAATTTTAGCTCATGGAAGATGACTATATTTATTATTGTAAATGTTTTGATATATATTCCATTTTTTAAACTATTTTAAATATTCCTAGTGAGTTTATATTAATTATTTTATATAAATTGTTTATTAGTACATTTTTAAGAAATTTTTCCAATATTTGAAATGTATAGCAGAATTTGTTTTAAATATTCTTATAAAATTCCAGGCATGTTTTTTTAAAGTTTAAATCCTTCTTTTATTGATTAAATGTGGAATCATATTATTGAATACTTTGTAAGACCCTTCTAGTATTTTAGCTCAAACCCTATATATGTCTTTAGTCATTTGTATATTTTATTCTTTTAGGTTTGATAAATGGGGAAGTACCACTAATATTTGGTAGTTTCTGATGTTCATTGGGAATTGAGATGCAGTTTCGATTGATACATGATTGGGTATTCTATTTTTTGGTACATTGTGGTTGTACAATGTATATTTTACATGTATTTGACTTTGGGTATAGTTATCCATGTGGTGTTTTTCATGTTTTAATACTGAATTGTTTATCATTTTCCAACTGTGTTTGTGAAAAATTAATTACCACATTCATATTTTATGATTCCAACTCCTAGTCAACAACCCATAAAGAGTGGGAAATCACATAGGGATATTCTTGTTCCATCTAGGTTATCAGGTTACTAGGGTATCCAGGATGGTTCATGAAAAATTGGTATAAAATTTGTAGGTTGTCCAACATGCCTTGATTTTACTATGTAGTTTTGTAATTTTGGCCGGACATAGGAGGATATTGGGATTGAGTGCCTAGACATCTCCCATTGAAATGAACCTTAGGTAACCATGGGATATTTAGGAAATATTTCTTAAGGATTGGTTCTAGTCTTTTCCTTTATTTTGATTTGGATAGGATGTGATCCAAATATTATGTTCTTATTTGTTTGGATTAATTTCCCTTGTCTACCTATTATAAATTTAATCTGATTTCTTCAATTTTTTCTGCTAATTTTTTAGCCTATTTGTTCCAAGAAGATGTTTCAATCAGATCCATAAGTAATCTACTATTGAAACACAATGATAAAATCATATTGTGGGCCCAAGTTTTCTTGATGTGAATGTGTGTATTTTCTAATCTATGAGAAAGGTACCACAACCAGTTTTGATTTAGGCCTCATAAATGTAACTATATAAAGATGTTCTAAAGAATCATTCTCCGGAGTTCCTTTACCATAATCCACCGTCATTCAAAGGATTCAATGATCTGTAAGAGGAGTAGGAATGGTTTAGTAATATTTATCATTTGTTTGAGTTCTTAGAGAAACCTTATGAAATCATAATGAAGTGTTCCACCTTCGAGCTAGAGGTACCAACTAGAAGATAGTGGTACATGATGGTGACGACAAAGAAACACATGTTATTAGGGTGTAAATACATTAAATATCTTCTTACTGACTTGTTATTTCTAGAATTGATTATGTTAGACAATGATATTGTGGATTTCAAACTCGAGTCTGCTGGTAGGACTGTCGTTGTATATTAAAACTGTTTTCCTAAGCTTTTTGGCCTCCACCAGAAATTTTGTTGAATGAAAGTTTGAATACTTGATTGATCGAGATGGGACTTTGATCTAATCTTCTCTCTCAGGTTTTCTGGATGAATATTCCTTTTTTATGATGTGTTAGATATAAAAATGACTGTGGAAATTTACTCAGATTGGATGTTAGGTTTTTTGAAAATTTCCTTTTATCAAACTATTAGTGTGAGTTCATCTAATGGATAGAGTAAATGTTATTATTATTACAAAATTTCCTGATATAACGTTTTTTCTACAGCTCTTGTAGTTACTATAAGATGCCCTTTGATTTTCTTCTAATGTGGTAATATTATGAATTTTAATGGGTTTTCACTGAGAAACCCATGATATGTGGTTCATTAGGACACCCAAGCCACTTTTAGATGTTTTACTATGTCAATGCTACTCCACATAGTAGAACAATATCATTATCACCTGTTAAAACTATAGTGAAATAAGATGCTTCAATGTCAATGGAATTTTATTTATAAGCATCCATAATGAAGTTCCTTCCTGGAGTGGAATAATATCTATAGTGATCAGATAAAGGTTTGGTGATTATGAGATTTACCATAACTATAGCTCCTTCTTTAGTGATATATTTATTTGATATTGATTTATCTCATTCCTTCATTTCAACCCATAATGTGAATATTAATAATCTTCATTTATTTCTTTTATCTTCTATGATGTATATTACTACACCCCTTGGAATTAAGGGAGATCATGGTCTCCACAGTCCCACATTTGTTTTATTATTATCAGTTATATAGTTTTTTTGGATTTTCTTGTTCTCGATATAAAACCTCTTGACATTATTTTTGGGTTGAATTTTCCTATTTACAAAAAATCCAAGATTGATTGTTTCCTTTGACAGGTCCTATTCACTACACACGATGGAGCACACCACATAGTTAAAAGAGAATAGTTCCCAAGATTGACATGAGTTGGAACTTATTATCAAATCTTTGGGAAAGTAATATCTATGTATTCTTTTAATCTAGAGTGAAAATCATTCAGTGATGATACCCCTCTAGTTTTAATTAAGTATCCTGAAATTTTTCTTTTTATTTCTTTATTTTTTTCAAAGGTATTTGAGGTAGAGTTTTCTATTGACTTATTTCTTGATAATCAACATGTATTTATCCCTTATTACAATAATGAACCTTCATAATTAAAAGAGTTGAAGGCTCAGTTTGATAATATTTTAATGAAAGTAATTATACACCTCATTTGTTTCACCATATGTGGCACCAATTCTCATTGAAAAGAATCATTATGGGTCATTTCTCATTTTTGATTATTACCATAAACTCAATAGATTTATGTTAAAAAAATTATCTATTTTAATAGATCGAAGATCAATTTGACTAGTTTATAGATCAAAAGTTGTTATTGATGAAATATATTCAATCTGGTTACTGTTAGTTCTGAATAAAAGAACCTAACATTCAGAAAATTTCCTTCTAGAGTAGGTATGGTCATTATGAGTTTGTTGGAATTATTTTTTGTCTAACCAATTATATTAATCTATTTATATATTTAATGAACCAATTTTTCAATGAGTAACTTCACACATTTGAGGTGGTATTTGCGAATGAAATCCTTCTTTACACTGTGTTTGAAAAGGATCATGTGTACCATCTGAGAGATATTATGGATTTGTTGAGAAATCACTAAATTTATACGAAGATTTTGAAATTTGATTTCTAAATTCAATAATTGGCTTTCTTGGTACATGTGTTTTCATAACCTGGTATTTTAGTTGATCCTGAACGGTGAAATATTATATGGCATAGGAACAACATGAAAATGGTTTCAAGATTGAGAACTTCTTAGGATTAGATGGATATTACCATTTTTTTGTTAAGGACTTATCAAAAATGGAAACATTGATGAATTCTCTAACTCAAAATGTTTAAATTATTCTTTGGATGAAAAATTTAAGTGATTTTTTGAGATATAATTTATTTTGGATGTTGCACTGGTGTTGACTCTTATAGAGGTAGGGTTAGGATATTTGGTCTTCTATAATGAATCAATTTTTGGGTTTGGAATTTTTATTATATTGGATTATCATGTCATTGATTATAGTTCTCATCCACATAGGCTATATTAGAAAAATTACCCAACTAATGACCTTGAACTTGCAGCTCGGATACACACACATAATAGTTGGAAGCATTATCTATCCGGTGAATGGTTTACCATGTATTCCGAACAAAATATTTTGAGTTATATCTTCTCACAAAAATATCGACATATATACCTAAGGAATTAGGTTGAATTCCTATAATATATTGACTTTGAAATCTCTTATACCCCCATGCAAAGGGAATTTCATTGTATATTTTTTTAGAATAAAACTTTAAACTGATGCCATGAATGAATCATCAGAATTGGGGAACTTGGTGGATCTACTATCGTAGTTTCGTATTAGAGTCTGAGAGTTAGGGGATGAGGTATCCTTAGAAATTTTTTAGTTGAAATATTCTCTCCTAAATAAGATCCTTAAAGAAAATTATTTTGATTATGAATTTAATATAATTAGTGACTCCTTTAATGGTTGGGATTCCATCGTCTATTTTTTATTCTCAACTGAGGGAATTCTATATTATCAAAATTGTTTTTTTACTCTTTAGTGGAGAGGAAATATGTAATCATGAATTTAAATAATTCATAGTGGGAAGTGAACTTGGAAAACATGAGTATGTTCTATGACATGCATCACAGATTTTGGTGTCCATGTATGGGATGAGGAAATGATGATTTAGTCTCTCATTTTTATATGTTCCAACAGGTTAAGGAAGATCAATGTAGACCTTTAGGTTTTCTTCAGCCAATTCTACTTCCAACATGTATGTGGGATGGTATATCTGTGAAAAGTATGGTTCATATTCCATGTACCGAGAGAAAGAAGAATGTGATATGGGTTTTGATCAATCGACATACTAAATCATCTCACTTTATACCTTTTAATGATACAACCAATATTGAAAAGCTGAGAAATCTATATGTGAAAGATATTTTTTTTTCAAAAAATTTCAAATGTTATAGTCTCTAATAAGGTTCCTTGTTTCACTTCTAGTTTTTGGAGTTCCTTTTAGGTGGCACTATGTTCTTAGGTCTGTTTTTGTATGTCATACCATCTACAGTCAGATGGATAGATAGAATGATCTATAGGGATTCTTGAGGATATAATTATAACCAATGTTTAGGATTTTGGTGGGTCTTGGGATGACTATCTAGGTATAGATGAGTTTTATTATAACTATATTTACCAATATGGGATCATAATGGATCATTTAAAGGCATTGTATACAAGACATGAAAATATCCACCCTATTGGTCGAAGATTTGGGATTGTTCCTTGGTCAGACGAAGCATGGTTCAATAGATGATAATAATGATTTAGTTGATACATCAATGAATGTTAACAACATAGGGATGGTATAAGTCTTATTTAGACCCTCATTTAAAAACAATGGACTTTTCATTTGGTGATGTATCACCCTGTTTGGGTCATTGATGGCTTGGGAGGTAGAAGAAACTTACTCCTCATTTTGTGGTACATTTTGATGTTTTTGAAAATGTGTGGAAAGTTTCATTTCATTTAGAAATTCCCCCATAGATGATATAGATATATAATATATTCCATGTATTGAAGATATAGATGAATATTTTTGATCCATCTCATCTTTTGAGCTAGAAAAATCTTAAGGTCGAACCTAATTTATCTATAACTGAGAATCTAGATAGGATTGTTAATTATAAATACATCATACCTCATGGAAGTATTATACCACAATTTTGAGGGTTATAAAAGCATGGTTATTATTATCATGATACTTGGGAGAGGATGGCACTGATTAGAGAGCAACGATCTCATATTTCTGACATGGAAGCTTCATAAAATGATTTCAGGGGATTTAGTTTTTCTATAGTGGGGAGGTTTTCACATCCAATTACTATTTTATGGTATTTATAAACCCATATTTTTATAATTTTTTTTATGGCCTTGTTTAATTGTTCTTTGGGTGAACTTTTTGAAAAACATTGAAGGTCTTGGGTTGTATATGGTTGGCACACAATTTTACCAAATAATTCTCTTTAATAGGGAAAACTATAAAAATCCAGAAAATGAGGGTTTTCATGGTTGGTGAAAGTTTTAAAAAACTATGCATTCACTTAGGAGATACCACATGGGGTGCATAGTTTTTTTAAACAAGAGTCCTTACCCAGTTAACCATGCATATGTGAATTAATTAAACTTAAAATTTGTTTTAAAATTCTAAAACACTCAGTTTAAGTTCTCAATGGGCACGTACAACCCTAACATAGTTTAAGATTCCTTAGGCTCTAAATAAGAGATTTTAGACCCTCTACACCACTCGAGTTGTGGATCAAAGCTAGGAAAGTGATATTCCATCACTTCCCAGTATGTTTCATCTTCTTGTTCTCTTTATCCTAACATATATTATCTCCTCTATAATGTTTAATTGATATCCATTCTGTTATAGGATACAATATCAACTATTATTGATCTTGAATATTTGTTTAATTCTTAGATATTTGTTTCTGATTCTCTTCGTTGGATATTCCTGTTTAGGGGATTGTGATACACGATCCTATGATCTCGAGGTAGGTGGTTCTCTTTATGATTTTCCAATTTATTTAACCCTAAATTTCTTGACATAATTTAACATATTTTAATTATACTTTGAAACCCTTATTTGTTATAAATTTGATATTTTAATTGGATTTTTCATGAAATTAGGGAAAACCCCTAATTTTGGTGAATTGTTGTGTGATTTTGTTTTGATAAAATTGGTGGAAAGTTGTGAAATTCAATTAGAATGAATTTATTTGAAATTGAATTTTGTAAAAATGGATTAAAATTGTTTTTATATAAACTAAATGGTTTTTGTCTTGGAAAAAAACATGTTTTGATTAAAAACCCATGTATTGGTTTTTATAGAGAAATCGACATATTGAAATGGAAAAATGGGTTGAATTTTATTTTGAAAAGTTTCGAAATTAATTTCCAAATATTTATTGTTGTTAGAGAACATATATTCCAAGGAAGTTAATGAGTTATTGGTATAGAACTCTTTCGATGATTTACAAAAGAAACAAAACCTAGTTCACCTGGTCACATCCATAATGGGGTGATAATGAGTCCTCTTTGATCATTGTATAAGGGACATGTGTATAATAATATTACCATGATTAACTATCATGTTTGGGAGTTTTTCTTTTTTCATAACTATTTTTCATTTTTTAAGATGACCATTGTTCTCATTTTAAATTTTTTTGATATATATTATACTGTTTGTAATCTATTTTACACATGCCTAATGAATTTAATTAAACTATTTTATTAAATTTTTTATTAATCCATTTTTAAAAATGTTTTCATAATTTTAATTATAAATACTTATTTTTATAAATATGCTTCTGAAATTATATTCTTTTTTAAAAATTGAAATATTTATTTTATTAATTATATGTAGATTCATATTATGGAATCCTTGATGTGATCCTATTTGGAGTTTAGCTCAACCCTACTTCTAGCATTGAGAGTTTATATATTTCCTCATGTGAGGTTCTACCAAAGGGGAATAACAACTTGTTGGTGTTATTTTCTATTGATATTTGGACTTTGAGATTCTGTTTCCATTGATACTTGGGTAGTTATTCTCTTTTCATTTACTTTGGGTTTGTACATTGGGTTGTATAAACCTATTTCACTTCTCATATAGTTCTCCTTGAGAAGCATATATTTTATGAATATTGAGTTTTTAATGTTTATTCTATTCTATATATGGAAAATAAAATCCCACATTCATATTGAATGATTTTAGGTGCTAGTCGCCCACCTATGTTGATCGGGAACATGCCTTCCAGTCTATGTCAGGACCGACCTAGTTATTAGGGTACCAGGGTATCCAGTTTGTATTGTGACATTAATAATAAACCCAATGAATTAATAGTGTTAAATTAAACATAAAATATCCTAAAAATGAATATATTCATGACATTAATGTTCAAAGGTTCTTTATATACACCTCATAACTGTATATAGAGTCCTAACATAACATATGTATTAAGGAATGAAAATTGTGACAAAAATAAATTAACTTGATTCTAAAATCCTTAATAGAAATTCAAACCACATATATAATAAATATATGTTTATTATAAATATAATATAGAACTATAATCATATAAATAATAACATATATGACTTTCTTATGACAATCCATTACACGTTATTAACAATTCAATGTTAAAGACACATTTTGGGAAATAAGTGCATCATTTTATCGTGTATGTTTTGAGATTTTTATACTCATACATGTATAATTTTTCTAACATAACCATAATTATTCCCATTGTATTTATATAATATATATTATGTATATTTGAATTTATAATAATCCATAAAAGTTATAGATAGAAAATGTAATACACCGTTCGTGGAGACGGTAAGCCATAAGTAGACATAATAATTGTTTCTGTTTTCATGAAGGATTAAATGAATGAATGTTTAATAATGTATTACCAATTAAGAATAATTTATAATTCATATATATCAAATATTATCATTAATATCATCCCTATTACATTCCTTATAAATCATGAATGAAAAACATCACTTCATGAGGTGGTAGTCTATCATACGCACGAGTGATGTTATCATATTATTACAGAATAAAAATTATGAAGGTATATGGGATATAATAATAATAAAATTAACATAATATCATAATTATCATATATAAAAATGTAGTTCATCATTATAAAAAAAAATTATAGGTGTTAATGTAAAAGAAAATGATATCAATTTACGACTTTGTAGTTCATAGTGCTTATAAAAAATGATTTCATAACATATTTGATGGTAGTGGAGAAGATCTTAGGTATTTACCTGATAATTAAACAATATTAGTATTTCTAAGATACTAAAACTATTATTCAATTATTTTGAAAACATAATTTATGAAGATGGAGAAAGAAATAATATAAAACTCTTTATGAAGAACATTACCTCTTCCTCGGGTATCCTCCATATGTTTTCACCAAAATATTACCAAAGCTGGATTTGTGAAAACAAATAATGATTATAGGATGAGTGGATGGATTATTTTATTTTATTTTGGAAGGTAAATTAAAAAAGTGTTTTAAGATGTGTAGAAGAGAGGAGAGTGGCTATCCCTTTATAAGTGAGATGAGTGGCAGACATGAAATATTTTGAAAAGAAAAAGCATACCCAGGTTTTATCATTATTAAAGGATCCAAAATGGGGTATTATAGAGATATATACAATATTTGGTCCTTATATGGTAAGATAAATGATATTATAAATGTTTTTATTTCATTTTAACTCTTATATTTTTAGATTAAGTCCCATGTAAACCCATCTTTTTCTTAACTGTAGTAATTAATTTTTATAGCTTTCACTATCAATTTTTTCCAAATAATATATAGACATTATTATACAGAATTAATAATTATTATTATAAATTTTAAATCTATTTTTCCAAATTCCATTCATATAATTCGAAAATTTTAATTTAAAATTAATACTGCATATGAAATGAGAGATTGGGATTTCAAAGGGGAAATGTTGAAATGATTACATTTTTTTGAGGAAAAATACTTAAGAAAATGATTAAAATGAATAAAATGGAATTAATATATATATATATATATATATAATTAAAAAAATATAATTTAATTCATCTTTGTAAAACAATGTAAATGAAATGGCGGTTTTCAATTCAAATTTACTATTTATCACTATTCATTAAAAAATTAATCTTTTCATAAGATTATCATAAAATAAACCTATTATAATTTTGGTATGGTTATTTAATAATTGAAGTTTATTTGTAAATATATATTTTATACTAGCATCAAAAAGTTACATTATTATTGTTCACAATCAACATTTATGGTGAATGTAGTGTTTTTGAAACATATAAAGAGAGTAGAAAAATTACGTACTTTTTTCTCCAAATGATATCTTTATATAAACACATTATTCTTAATATTTCATAACTACTTATTAATATTAATATATCATATATTATCAACTTAATTATAAAATTTTAATAAGAATAATAACAATAATATTTCATAGTTTTGTTAAAACTTTTCATCTTGTGTAACTCAAGATAATTCCAGGGTTTTGTATAAAAAAATACATAACATGGTGTTGTGTATAATGAAATATATAAATGAAATGTATTTATTCAAGAAATAATAATTATTAAAAACAAAGTTGGTGACACTTCCCCTGCTAAAATTAATTTCCCCTTTAGATTCATCACTCTAATATGAATAAATAAGGATACTTATATATCATCATCTCCTTAGGTTCCCACATTGATTACATAAATTTTTTGTTTCAACAAAAATACTTGATCAGGTGAGTGCTGTTATTTTGTACAATATTCTTTGTATAATCTAGAATCTACACCATTTTTTTCATAATAAAGATCTTTCTCCAATGGTATGGCCTATAACTTCAATAAATGTGAAGGGTCAACTATACACTTCCTCGTTAGAGATTCATGAACAAATAGTAGACTAGAGAGAGGCTAGTTGGAGATCTAAAAAATAGGATACCATCCAAATTAAATAATGAATTTAAAGCCGAATGATATACCTAGGTCTTAGTTTCTCTTTCTTCCTAACTCTCGTAACCTTATTCGGTGGATAAATTCTTAGAAACACATTATCACCAACACCAAATTCTTGATCACACTGGTGAATATTAGTATAACTTTTATTCCAACTATGAGATACCGTGATGTGTTTTTAAATGTCTCTAAGATTATGTTCCATTTCAATAGATATCTCAAGTCCCAATATATTTATTTCTCCAAATTTATTCAATCATGTTAGCAATGTATTTTTATTTCCCTATTGGGCTTTATAAGGATCCCTCATAATGCCTTAGTGAAGTATATTATTGTATGAAATGAAGTAAGAGGAATGTGTTTATCCCATCCACCTTTAATATCCATATAATAAGATATCAACATATCTAGTAGGGTTTTAATAGTTCTCTTAGACTTACCATATATCTGTGCAAGATATATAGTGATAAAACTCCACTATATATCATGATCTTGTTGAAGAATCATTGAGATAATTGAGGTAAACCTTTGGTACTGAACATACACAATAGAATGGGGTAATCCATGCTACCTTACCACTTATTAAATGTATATCCTTGAAATATGATCTAGAGAGAAATATTATCTGATAGATATGAAGTATAATGACATTTTATGGAGATTGTCTAGAACACATTATTATTATGGCCTATAGATATTTTAGGGTGCCCCATGAAAAAAATACATGGTGATGATTTCCAATTTCAATTATAGTTGGAGTATTTTAAGTCACATCCCATTATTCTATTGTCTCTCAAACTTGACATGATATCATACCTTTCACTGAAATAGAAACTCTCTTGCATCTCTCTTTATACCATCCCATAAATATTATTCATTGAAATATCAATAAATATTCATACATCTAAGATAAATAGATAAAAAAAATAACTATGAGATTATTATAACAATGAATTCTTCAAATATGGTATGTGTTGAACACATAAATGGGGTTTTATCCATATATTTCTATCATGATCAAATTTAAAGTCATGAATGTTTCAAACCTTATTTTACATCTCAACATCTTCCTTCTGTGCATCTTTAATAATCACATAGATATTTGGTTGAACATTCAATTGAAAAAGATAATACTTCACCACTGTATCAGGATTTAAAGATTTATCATTTTAAAATATAGAAATATTTGATCTTTTGTTATCCTTATCATGCATAATCTAGAAATATCCTTTTGACTAAAGTCATCATCTAACTGGTTTATATTCCTAGGGTGGTAATGTATTGAGTATTCATAATCTTTAATAATCTCTAACCATCTTCTTTGGGGAATATTATAATCATTCTATGATAATTTATACATTAAATATTTTTGATCAATATATATATTTATATCAAAATTTTCTCCATAAATATGACTCCTTCATTTCAATAATTAAAAAATTACAATAGATAAATCCAAATCATGATATGGTAAATTTTTGTTATGAAACCTTAATTATTGTGAGGTATTATCTATAACCATGACATTATTCAAGATAACACATCCCAATACCTTCTGGGATACAAAAATATATATTAAAACCCCTTAAAAATGTAGGTTAATGTATGTACAGGTTCACTAATTAATATTCAATTCAGTTTCAAGAAATTATCTTCACATTCATCTATCTAAGGGAATATGTCTCCCTTCCAACTTAACATGGTGTGTGTATTATATAGTCTTGTCTTATTATCGAAAAACTATCAATGATATCTTGAAAAATGATGAATACTATCTTTGTTAGTCACTATGGTCAGTATGGGCTAATATTCTATGCCCTCTATCTTTGATGGATGTATTAATATTACATCTTTCAAGAATAGATGACACAAAATGAATCTTATTCAAAAAAAATTGTAATTTTGTAAATTTTTCATATGTATTCTCCTTCCCTAAGGTGATTTGTACAATTATAAAGTTATCATTATTCTCTTAATTAATATTTGAATAGATAGAAATATCTTTTATAAATTCTACTAAAAATTGAATTACTGTAATTTCTAAAGACTCTATTTCATAAATCATTCAAGATAGTATTGGAATTAGTAATAATGAATCACATCACTATGTATTCATAGTTTCCATACATTATACTAAATGATGAGTTAGCTATATACTCATTCTTGACCAAAAATTGATGATATCCATAGGAATGTTTAATCCTATAAAATTATTCACCTATACAAAATTGATCAAATAAGTCATCAATACGGGGTAGATGATAATTTTTTTGTATTATGATCACATTCAAATCTTCATAATAAATATGAAGTGGATTTGATATATATATATTTTTATCAAAAATAATTTGTGCACCCAATGGAGACACACTTGGACGAATGAATCCCTTTTATAGTCTCAGTTGGAGTGGAATCATCAATTATTTCAACTCAATAAGGGCCATTCTATAGGGATTCTTTGAATTTTTTGTGACACTAGGTATGAGTTATATTGAGAACTCAACATCATTTTTTGGGGTAATTTTAGGATACTAATTTGGAGAGACATAAAAAAACTCCCAAAACGTAAGAATATCAGGGTTTTTGAGTTGTTCGAAAATCATCTAAGATAAACAACACTCTTAAAAAGGAATCAAAAAACCATAAAATGGTTGTGATTTCCACGGTAAATATGTATTAAAACCCAATCCATGACTAAGATAACATCATATTGAAAAATATGATGAATGACTTGATTTTCATAAACCATATTCCCCACAATGACTATCAAAGTGTAATCATAGTCATTATTTGAGATCATCATAACATTAGGGGTTTTAATAAATATTTCTACATAAAATAATATTGGGGTAATCATGATACAATTAGAGAATGTATCCGATATTAATGATTGGGTAGATCCAGATTCAAAGAAGATATCAGTTGTTCTAGAGTGGATGGTATGTGTACCTTTCACCATGTCATTACCTCACCAATCGTCAAAAATAGAGAATGGTTGATATTTTCCTTGGTCCATCAAAATAAGAGGTTATTAATGTCCATCATCATTATTGGATATCATATTTGGACACTTTTAATCATTGTTCCCATTTTCATTGCATTTGAGTCACTGGAGTTTGGGTGGTGAATTCTATGAACCTTTCTCCCTATTCGTATCGCTGTGAATATCTTCCCATCACATTGGTAATCAATTTCTCAAATTCATTCAATTATATACTAAAAAATTATAGTACTCTCATTAGGATAATTGAATCCTTGTTTCCTCCCAAACATTCATCATAATGGATACCTCGTCTTATTTATAACATGGTTTTTAGATTTTCTTTTTAATTACATTTTCTCCTGTAATAAAAACCATTATATTGGAATGTAACTCAAACCTGGATTTCTACCTTAATATCACATGGAAGAATATATTTAGAGATACTAAATCTAATGATATATAACACACTTCAAGGAATTTATATTATTCCATAGTGAAAAAAATTATCCACATATTCAGGTTGGATAATGCTATTATAATCATAACTTGCAAGTCATTTAAAATATCCCTTATAGTTACCAAAATCTTCATCATGGTATTTCAATATCTCAAGGAACACCTTATCTATATTTGTACGATGATTATGAGGAAAGAACTTTATGGTAAATATTTTCTTGAAATTTTCCTGATCTATGTTGAATATTTCGTCATATTCACTATTATTTTTGATAATATCCCTCCATTAATCATCATTAACATCCAAATGGTAGACATTCATAATTAATTTCTAATATTTAAAACACTAGAGAATGGAAAATATCTTTTCAGTAGTGCTAATCCATTTTCTAGAAACAAGTGGATTAAAAGACCCATTAAATGATGGAAGAAGTTTCCTCATAGGGTAACTAATATAATGTTGTTTCCACCATTTTTAATTTATTTGTCTAGTTTTATTTATAGAATGAGAAATTTTTATGATCACAATAATGATATTTTTCTTCCAACTCCAATATTATGTGGATTATAAAGAGGAAAATAATTCCATTTTCTATTTCGTTAATCATTATCATTTCCCTTGGGTTCCATCGATTGGGTAATACCAATAACCATAGTGTAAGAAATAATAAAAATAGTGGGGAAGAATATAATCCCAAAAAAAAATTACTTATAGGTTTTCTATATCATGAAACCATATTTTTTACTCTTTTACACCATAGGTTTATCCTAGTTCATTCATAGACATTATATAAAAACCTCATGATGTTTTTTAATGTGTTTTTGAATTTACAAAGAATATTCTTAGGGACTGTCAAACTAGGTGTGCAACAGAGACAGTTATCATGAACTAGGTGATGATCGATTCTAACCCAATGACCCATTTTTAGAGCTATAACACATAGGTACCACTATGCTAGATCCACATCAACTCTTAGAATCCATACATGGATGTAATTTCATTGAAACCACTCACTCGATTATTTACCAAAATTTTAGGCCATTTTCATATACATTCACTCATCTGTATACATATCCTTATATATATCCCTATACATATTCAAATAAATACCTATAGGGGTCTCACTATTGTTTCTCATTCTATTTACAAAGTTTAACTAAACCTATCATATGATTCAAAATATAGAAACCTAAGCTTATCATAGATATATATTATATCATTTTTATTAAAATTTATTATATTACACAAGAACCCACCTGAGGATCATAATGGTATTGTTCCATTGGAGAAAAAGAAACCCAAACAACCGGTTCATAGCTTAACTACATCATCTCCTACTATAATCTTCAATACAATCACACTTATTAGACACATCATACACAATAAATATCATCATAACCTTGTTTAAAGAATCATATGAAAGGTTTATATCAGAGGATCTACAAGGGTAACATAGGGATATGTGTAATCATAACATGAACATAATTGTATGAGAAAATTATAATCACTCTCGAAACACATTCCTTTCATATCAATGATCATAATATGGAGTCATGGCACAAATATTTTATGTTCATAATAAATGAATAATAATATAATAATTGTAAATGTTCAATGAGAGCTTAACATGGGAAAATAAAATATAGTAGTAGCATACACATATGCATTGAATATATTTAAATAGTAGTAATGGTTCAATTACAAGTCTGTCACAGTTGATTTGGTTTGTTCCACAAACCATAATATAGGTCAAGGTTCACTCCTATAAACATATTAAGGAATAATATCCCTTACATAAATGGGTCCATTGCCCATTCCATTCCATTCCTACCTATCTCATTAGGTATAAATTTTTACCCAATGAATTTGAGGGAGATATATGAATCACCCATCACATAATGAAAATCATACATATGTGTTCCATGATCTCAAAAAATCATCATATCAATACCCATGAAATGAAATGGTATTCATA
The DNA here is from genome assembly GCA_963277665.1 of Viscum album. Taxonomy (NCBI): domain Eukaryota; kingdom Viridiplantae; phylum Streptophyta; class Magnoliopsida; order Santalales; family Viscaceae; genus Viscum; species Viscum album. The sequence continues at coordinate 203,903,196 of OY728128.1, forward strand.
AACATTTTATCATATCATAACCTATGAAAAATAGACATGATTCATAATCATTTCATCAATTCATCATAGCATAACTCATAGAGAAAGAAGCGAGTATCAAAATAATTTTATCATGGAATAAACCATATATTAGAAATGGGTTTCATAAATATATTCTCATCATAAAATATTAAAATAAATAATTATAATGGTATAATTGTTTCACATACCCAAAAAATAATATATTTCATTATTGAATTTTATCTTATATGTAGAATGGTTTTAAAAGATAATCCACTTGGAGTGTATCATTAGGAAGATAATTTTTTTTGAAAACCATATTTTATAACTAATAAATTATAAAAAAATTGATTTTTTTTAAACTAATTTGAAATAATTATAATGGAAAATTAAAAAAAATTATATTCATGCTGGATAAAAAATTTTTTCATGTCAAACAACATAAAACAAAGAATACATACACATTATTGGAAAATCCAATTAAAATCACTGTTTTGAAATTAAAATGAAGATCACTATCAATTGTTTTTGAAAATTAACTTTTTAGTAAAAATGTTTTTCAAAAATAATTTTGAATAATGTTGAATATTTTTATGAAAACATTTTTAGAAAACATTTTTTAAGAATAGAAATGGTTCTTCTACATAAGAGATAAATAAAGAATATTTTCATTCCTAAAAATGTTATTTTCAACTCATCAGTGTGTAATGAGAAGAAAATAAATGAAAAAAATATATATTATAATGAAAAAACTAATGGACACGAATTTTCATTGGATTATTTTGAAATGAATCCTAATAATTCATCCTAAGAAATATAATCATAAACAATCTCGATAAACGATGAGTTTGTAATTAAAAATTATTTCCACTTAGGTAAAATTGAATTTAATGTCCCATTAATGAATAAAATTAAATAAAACATCAAATATCATGAGAATTAAAAAATTCATGATACTAAATTTAAAATGGTTTTTATATGCACCTCATATAATATTATTATTTTATAACATAACATATGTCTTAATGAATGAAAATTGAGTCAAAAATACCTTACCTTAAGTCACTAAATACATTATACATGTTTTAACCTCAGTTTATTAAATATAGTTTTATTAAGAAACTATTAAAACCCATAATCATATTTATTTATCAAACCATATATGACTATCTTATGACCTTCTATTACCAGTTTATTAAAAATTCCATGACAATGTCAGGTTTAGTGAAATAACTACTTTGTTATTTTATTTATAGGTTTTAATATATTATTTTAAGTCATATTACTTTTATCATTATTACATAATATCCATAATGATAAAAATGAGATATATATTTTATAAATTAATTATATATTTATGTATATTAATCCATAAGATTTAGAGATATAAAATAAAATAGACCGTTCATGGAGATGGTATGTCATATGTATACAGGAACTCTCCATCCATTATCATGAAAGACTGAGAGAAAGAAATTTAAATAATAAATTAAAATTAAAAAATATTTTTTATGTCATATATATCATATATTTTCAGTAAAACCAACCATCTTACCTTTCATATAAACTATGAATGAATAACATCGTTTCCTGAGACAGTGTTCTACTGTACGCACGAGCAGTGTAATCGTATTCACACGTAATAGAATGAATGATAATATGTGTGATATAATAATTAAAAGGTATAATAATATTATAAATATCATATATAAAAATTTAATACATCATTATAACTTGCTTTGACGGGTGGTAATGTAAAAATACTTGATATCTTGATAGAAGGCGGTAGTCCTATATAATCAGGAATGATGATCTTATAACAGATTTGATGGTTGTGGAGATGGTTGTAGGTCACAACCATTATATAAAAACATATGAGTAAATTTTATATAATTTGGATAATATTTTATCATTGTTTAATAAAAATTGAAAATGTTGAGGATGAAATAAAATAAAAATGTTCGATGAAGAAAAATACCTCTTCCCTGAGTAACCTCTTTAGGTTTTCAAAAAAAAGCCTTGAAATATTTGATTTTGGACCTAATAAGGATTCTTGAAATATATGAGTGAATTTTATAATTGATATGGGTAGGTCTCGAAAGAATCAAAACGTTTTTATAGTGTGAAGAACAGAGGAAAGTTGGTGACCTTTTTTCTAAGTGAGGTGAGTGGAATACGTGTATTTTATTCCAATGAGAAATGTGTTTCTATGTTTTAAAAATTAAAAAATGATTCAAAAAAAGAATTCATATCTAGAATTAGAAATTAAATAGTCTCAAATGTTAATAAAATTTATTTTATAAATTTTTTTAGGTATTTTATCCCTGATATATTTTGTTTTACCACTAGTATACCAATTTTTACCTTAAATGTGGTAAAAAATTTGTTTCCTCTAAAACGAATTTTGGTGAAAAATTATGTTTAAAAAATTATATATTATAAATTAAAAATATTCCAAATTTTTAATCCATATTTCCATATTCTTTTTATAAAATTTGAAAATTAAAATTTAAAATTAATCCAATAGATGCGATGAGATAATGAGTTTTCTGAAAAAAAATATTCCAAGTTTACAATGTTTTTATATGAAAAGTCAAAATATAAATGATTACAATAAAAAATATTTTATTAATATATATATGTAACTAAACTAAACTTTTTTTAAATATAATTTTATATATAATTTATGTTTAGAAATAATTTAAATGAAAAGACCGTTTTCAAGTATAAATTATTATTTTCACTATTAATAAAAAAAATTAATTTCAAAAAAATATAAAATATTAAGCATAAGATAATTTCAATATGATTATATAAAAATAAATTTTATTTTATAAAATAAATTTTCCAAAATAATAAAAAATTATTTTTATCATTTTTCATAAATATATTTTTTGCAGAAAATAGTATTTTTGAAACATATAAAGACAATGGAAAAAATGTAATTTTTAATCAACATAATTTTCCTATATAAAACCACTATACTTATTATTTAATAATAAGGTATTAAAATTTGTATAAATACATTTCAAGGATTAGTTTTAATGGTTTGATTTGAATTTTATTAAAAATATTTGATAATTTTATAAATTCTCAGTGTCGTGTGTATTGCAATCTAGACCCAACATTGTGTATATCATAAGAATAACTCAGTGTTTTTTATAATAGAACCTATCAAATAAATTTAATTTATTCAAGAATAAAAATTAATAAAATCTCATGTTGTAAAAACCATTAAGTGCGAAGTTTGCAAGATTATCCTTCCAATACTCTGGGGTCTCTACCAAGTTAAAATTCCTCTTTATGACTCATAGGTATTTATCAATGTTCTAAGGACCTCATGTTCCATGTAAGTATGATATAACATGATATTAAAATCATGTGATGATACTAAAATCCTCATCCCTCCATTATGGGCTAGTCCACTCTTGAACAGTACAAACGGAAGGAGTCCTATTTGGACAAGATCTATAGCATGACCCACTATAGAAACCAAGGGAACCTATTTAGTCACATTAGGATGCAAAAAAGGGTAGAAACTCGATACATTATATTTATATATAGAGTAATTTCCTAACATTTAGAATAACCCTTAGATATTTCAAACTACTAACATATGAGAAATGATAACCGAACATAGGTACAAACAATGGTTCACAAAAAGTTTCAACCTAATAGGATTACCCAAAGAATAAGTAATAACCCCTAAACACTATCAAATACCCATGTCAATCCTTTTGATCCTACACATTATTCATAGACACAAATACATACCCTCAAAAATAGAATAAAAAAATTATCATATAAGGAATTCAAGAAAATAAGACACCAAAGAATATATAACAATTTCATCTAATATTTAATAATTTCAGCTCAGTTTAATGTAAGAAATATGTTTATCTTGATTTTGAAACTATGTTCCTTGAATGATGCATTATTGTGCCCCAATTAGCAAAAATAAATATATTAATATCATGAGGAAAACCTATTTTGAATTTAATCTATAGTGCCATGAAATAGAAAAATGTAATTCCCCGTTTTAAATCAACTTGGAGGTCCACTATAATGTGTGGGCTAGAAACTGACATAGTTCCCCTTACTAGGTCCTAATAGTCCTATCACTTTTCTACCGAGTTAAAAATCAAGAGAAATATGAGAAAAAGTTCGTTATACCAGTAATTTGATACCATTTTGTAACACCCTTCCACAAATCATCGAGTCTAATATGGGGGAGAAATATAACCATAGGCATACCTCCTAATACAAATGAATTTGTTACTTAGTGGAACGGTCTTACAAAACAACATGGGTAGACTATACATCAAGTACCAAGTGAACATCAGAGCATATAAACCTAGTGATAATGATATTTAATAAATAACATATAATCCAATATCTATTAGAGTCACATATTTTTCAAAATATATCCCATAAAATATTAGTATGGAATGAAATATACAAAACCAAAAACTAAAAAAGGAATCCAAGGTGATCTTGGGATTCGTTCTCCTTGTTGTGGCGGAATGATGCGGGCTTCCACGACTCTGCTGGTCTGATCTGCGGGCATAAGACTGGGTTGTTCAATGACATACTCTACGGATCATTCAAGGGTTTTCTCTCGGTTCTGAGTTTTTGTCCTGCAGTGGTCTCCCAGCATGTGGAGGTATCACCTGATTTGTTGTGGCAGAGTACTCTAAGGGTCTGCGAGGGTTTTTCTTTGGCGGTTGGGGTGGCTATATCAGGGTTTTCCATTGTTTATTTTCAATGTTCTGTTTGATTCTTGTTGTGAAATGGTGATTCTGACCAGTATCTGGGCTGGTGGTTGTTGAGTTCGGCAACGGCGAGGAACGCCGGTGAATGTTTTGATGTGGTTGGTCTACGATAGTTTTTGGTGATCGGCGTAGTGTTCGTTGATGATGGAGGAGTTGATGAAGGTTTTTTATCGACGACGACAGACTCTAAAGGAAGGGCTCTCCAGTGATCTGGAAATTGAACGGGGACGAAGATCATGATGATGACGACGTGGACTCCTATTTAAAGATGGCGAAGTTGGATCGTCGGCGTTGTGATGATGGGAGGCGTATGGTCTGGACGTTCGACGCAATGTGTGTACGATTCGAGGCAGGCACTTGGCTCGAGATGACAGAAAGGTGATGATGAAGTTTGAATTTTGAAATTTGAATTCATGGACGCGCTATTGTTTTTTGTTCGATCCTGGAAATGTTTAGTTTTATCTTATCCTTAAAGCGACTTTTTTGAAAATGCAAAATTTGATTTGCTGGAAATATACTGGCACACCAATATAGGAGAGTAATGTGTGATTATATGACTCATTACAACACCAAAAATGACCTTTAACAAAATTTTATAACAAATTTGATTGAATACCATGAATATAGATAGGGTAAATATATCACAATGATATATACAACAAGTCCAAAACATATGTTTGGTCCTCAACACCCGATTCAACCCACATATTCTTTATACTAGATGGAATGTTGGTCATCCACCTAACACATCCCAATGAACAATGGATAGTCCTACACATGGATGAAACATCTATTCATTAATTGGTAGTATAATTCAATCATAACTCTTCCCTATCTCATCCCACTCTTGGGATAGTCCACTAGGCTCGACCAACACACTTAGCTAATGAAGAAAGAAGAATGAAACATGATATTTAATGACACTGAAAGTTCAAATATAATTTACATTTAAGAAGAATCATCTTCATAAAAATCAATATACCAGCAGCATAAGCATATTTCAGGCCTAAATATTCACACCTTTTGTGAATGAGCATCATAGATATGTTTCAAAGGGAAACACATAATTGAAGTAAATCATTTCAATAACCACTATAAGTTATTTTTTAAAGTTAAGGGATTATAACCTTAGGTTAAAAATTAATACAAGGAAAGGGTCAAAATACAAGTACAAATGCACCCATAGATTGGATGATTATATTATACCAAAAATAAACTAGGTCCATTAATTATGTAGAAATAAAAGCAATGAATATAGATAACAATTCTATCAATGATCAACAACAAAAAATATAAGAAGAAGAATGAACACTTAGATCTAACCGGAATATCGAAGAACTAATTTCTTTTGTTCAAATAGAAGAGTATAGAATATATTAAAAACAAATAAGAACATACTATAGTGGATTTTCAGGATCTAAGGGGAGTTCAGGAATTGAATATAGGAGATGGAAGGGTAGAGAATATCCTAAAATCACATAGATGGAGATCCTAGAGATCAATGAAGATATAATAAAGATAAAAGTGAAAATAAAAATTCAATGGGTTATTCGAATTTCTATAATCATTTAAATTCAGGATGTGAATAAATTATTCATGTCATGAACTGTCAAGGAAATTTATATGTTGAAAAATGTGTCACCGTGACGTAAACTATCACAAAAAAAATCATTTCATGAAGTTTAAATTCACATCCAATATTTGTTTCATGTCCTAAAATAGTTTCAATGGGTTTTTTTTCATGAATAAATTCTTATTGTGATTTTTTATTTCTAGAAGGAATTTATCATGTAGTGATATTCCATCCTATAGATGTTTCCTTCTCCAAAAACCCATAAAAATATATAGAACACTTAATTACTCCATTAAGTATTTTACAGACAAGAAAATATGTATCTTGATATTTATGATGTAACAAAGATAAAATGGAGAAATTCCAATAGTTTTTTAAGTAGAGGTTGATCAGATTCATAGGTGATTAGAATAATGAAGTACAATATTTTCTTTTAATGGATTTTGAATAACACTGGTTGGGAATTACCAATTGCGAAGTTACTTGAAGTTGAATTTCTGATATCTAATACAAAATTAAATGAATGAATCTTTTAGGTGGAAGATAATATTACAATGTAGTGCGAGATAGATGTTAAAAAATTATCCATGAGATGATGGACCATATGTTCCAAGTGCCAGAAATTTTAATGACCATGATTGATGTTAATATTAAATTTTATGGGAAAAGAATAGAAACTAACATTTTCAATGAATAATGAGGAATCTAAAATGTAAAAAAATATGAGAGAATAATATTTTGGGGGATGAGTGATGAAAATGATATAATGACCTGGAGTTGTCATGATCAGTATAGGTTACTTCAACCCAAAGAATGGGAAAATGAAGGTGCACTGTATATTGAGTACCGAATGGACAAATTTATTTAAAATCCATTTGATGTAATAATGGTTATATACTATTAAGTTGATCTAAAGTATAGTCATAACTAGATGATTCATAGAGTGAGGACAATATAAATTCAATCATTGAATGTTTCCTAGTGATTTCATATGAAAAAATTTATGTAAATACCATAGTGATGAAATGGATATGGATGGTCAATGATAAATTTCCATGATGGAAAAAAATTATTTTCAATTATATTTTCAATTATATTTTCAATTAAGATAAATTTGGGATTGATAATATCTTAGATGATTTCTAATTAAATTAGAACTTGTATTTTAAAGAAGTATTTGACCCAATCATTATTGAAAATGAATCAAACTTTAAAATTATTATGTTTTTCTACTTCTACTATAAAGTGGCCATCATGGTCAAACCCATAGGGAAGGATGAAAAACTGGGGTTTTATTTTCAAAAAAACTAACCCATTGGTGTCAATAGCGAGGGGAGAATACTTTTTTTACATATTTTTTAATTTTTTTTATTTTTTTATAATGAATAATGAGAAAACAAAATTTTGACTAAGAAGATGAACCTTAAACTAGATTAATGATGAAATTATAGGAATAGTAGAGAAATTATAACATAAAAAATCCGGAATGCTCTCAGGAATTCAAAAACTAATGCCTAAAAAGGATGACTTCTTCAATACTCTTTATTGAATCAAAAATCAATGGAAACTGGAAGAATATCCCTCCCCACGAAATTCAATAAACAGAAGATTGAATCTTGCAGTTTTCCACTCCAAAAATCACTCAAATTTCTTAAAAATTTGATAAGGAAAATAGTAGGAATAAAACATACTATAAAATATTAATGTTTATGAAATTAAAGCACCTATAAATGGATTCATGATCAATATATCCTATTGATATTGATGTTTAGAATTTAAAATTTTTTATATGTGAACAATTAAAAGATAATCATAACCAATCTCGTTTGTTGATTGTGATTTCATAAAAAGGAATGAGTATGAAGATATCTTGAAAAAATAAGCCAGTCAGATTTAAAATTCATTAGATAAGAGTTTTATCCTATGATCATATCAATTATAGATATTGAAAACATTTTATTAAAAGAATAGAGATTTAAAACCAAAGAGGATGAAGAAAATCCCTCCCATGTTGCTCTGCTCCTGGGCTCTTTCGACTCTAGGTCTCTGTCTCCTACTCCTGGATCTTTTCTTCTGTCATGGTCTCATCAGAAAAATGAGTGTTGAATGGTGAATGAAGGTTCAATCATTTAGATTTCTCTCCCCTACTTATAATTTCTATTTTTAAATTATCTATCTTATATAGAAATTCACATATATCCTCCACAGACTTCGATATGTCCTCCTCAAATTCACCGTACACATGCATTTTTGTTTGACAAGCCTCTTATAATTTTAGAACCCTTTTAACTCACATTACTCCAGTTAGTTAGGATACAACAAGATGGAATTTAGGCTTTTCCATGTATATGAAAAATAGAGGATAAAATAATATAGTTTAAACATAATAAGAAAATTTTATTTTACTTATTTAATTAATAATTAAAATGAAAAAAAATATTACAGTAAAAGTTAGTTTATTAATTCATTATTTTAAATTATTATGTGAATTAATTTATAGTCATTTAAAGTTAATTATAAATAATGTTTATTAATTACTTTTATTGTTTTATTTTATTTAAAAACATTTATTGATTAAATTATTTATTTAAAATTATTAAAGTTAAAATTTCAATAACATGATATTATCATTTTAAGTTTAAAATTTATTGTTTTACAAAGTTAATTAATTAATTTTTTTTATAAATTTAATAGGTTGTATTACTATAATAATTATTAATATATATTATATTTTAATATGATTATATTAGTTTATTTTAATTTTATTTTTAAATTATTATTAATTCTTTAGTTTTAACACATTTTATTTAATTAAATAGTTTTACATTTAATTTTGTTATTGTTAGTTATTTTATTTTTATTTTTATTTTTGTTTTGGTTTTAATTTTATATATTTAATTATTATTTTTATTTATTGATTGTATTATATATTATCTTTTATTTAATTATTTTTATTTTTATTTTTAGTCTCCTCCCCCCTTCTTCTGCGGCACGCATAGGGGGTCTCTGGTTTCTTGGAGGAACCACCACTGTGGCAGCATAAGGCGGGTATGGGCGGCTTGAGGGTTCATGACCGATAGTGATGGCTTGCTCATCACTTCTCATGATTGCGTGACATAGTGTTTTAGGTGGGTCTTCAGGCCGCGGCAACGACACATCGTGTTCCACATAGCGATGAATAGGGAATACACCTCCTCGATGCCGGCCCTCTTCCCCATGGAGTTAGAAGTGGTTTTTGAATATATGGTAGTGGTGTACGTCCATGTTGATCTGTAGTGGAATCAAATATTGGATCTGGTTAAATATGTAGATATTTATTTTCATAGGGTTTGATTCGATATAATGTGTCACAGTTGGGTTTCCAACACCGACTCTATTTAACTGTCAGTAGGTGGTAAGGGATCGATGACTTATTTTTTTTGCATAAAAGATAAAAACAATGCTTTAATTGAAAGTTAAATATAATTAAAAAATCAAAATAAAATAAAAATACTAATTAAAAAAAACAACATTTCAATATTAAAAAATTAAACAAGTTACGGTTTGAATTAAATAAAAAATTAATTAATTTAAAAAAAAAATCTTAAAAATAGAAATATGTAAAAATTAAAAGCAAACATGAATTAAAAAAATTAAAATTTATTATACATAGAGATTAAAACATTTGAAATATAATCATTCAATTAAAATAAATAAATAAATCAAAATGAGTTAAATTAGTTATTGGAATTACCCAAGATATTATAATTGAATTAATAATGTTTAATTAACTTAAAAAAACATAAAAGATAAAATATAAAGTAGATATTTGAGTTTATTAAAATTAAAACAGTTGATTAATTAAATTATTATTAAAGATAACTACATATAATTATAATGACAAGATGAAAATGAACATAAGAGTAAAATTAATGAACCAAAAATGTAAGTAAGAGAAAAATAAAAAATTAAAAGACATAATATATAATATTAATTAAGATAAATGATTAAATAATATATTTTAATATAAAATTAGAAAAGTTTATTTATCAAAAAAAAATTCAAATATAATTAATTAAATTATTAAAAATCAATTAAACATATGTGGAAAATTAAGTAAAATTTTGGCCCCATTAGTACCATAATTTAGTGACCAATAATTACTATGAATTATATGAAATGTATTTTTTTAATGTATCCATTCTCATGATGTTTTTGGGTGTGAAATATAATATAGAAAATTATTACTAATAAATAATATGTATAATTGGAGTTTCTAACCCACGTTAATTACATGATCCAATGGTTCAATGTTATTAAAATATGGAAAAATCTTATTTTGGGGATGTTAATTTAGATAACTAGATTCAAAAAATGGAAGGAGTATAGTAAGATCAGCATCAGGAAATGACATATAGAACAATTGAATAAAAAGAGTTGTAGAGTTAGTACAAATCATTCTAGATATGATTCGTGGTTACTACTAACTATACGAGACATAGGTAGAGGGAAAGTGGAACTCGAACAGTTTGTTAAACCGTGAAGACAGAGGCTCACACCCATGAGATGACCTCTATAGGTTTTCATAGTGTTATGATACATAGTTTATGCATGGTTATTTTATTCATGAACACTAACCATGCGAGGTAACCATCATTATAGTGAAGTGTGAAGATTTGGCACACAGGTTGGTGAACTGTGCTGCCAAACAATGTGGTCCAGTATTTTTAGAAAATACTAACATTTTCCCATGAAAATATGTCATAAAAATATTTATATTTTCATTATCCCCCACAGATATCAGCACACAAATTGGATAGATTTTATTGAATCATATATTAGGTTTTTTCACTGGTTCTTTTTCCAAACTAATAATTGAGTGAAATCTGTCTCTTTGGATTCACACCAGTGAATACTCATTTTCTTCTATGTATTTATTTGTTTATATTGTTATAAAAAAAGTTATTTTGTTTCAATATAATATTCCCTCTTTTCATGTTCTTCATCTATCCTTTTTTTCTTGATCTATGTCAAATCATAAGTTGATACATGATGATTGCTCTATTACGGACCTATAATAGGTGGTTTATACATATCCCCAGTGGTTTGGTGCTTTTTAGAGATAGTTTTTTTGGTTCTTCCCAATCAACATTATTTTATATCACTATGAATGAATTGAATAAATAAATTGAAAGTTGTGAAACTCTTTAGGGTTTTCCAGTAGTTCATAGAGACGTATTAGAGGTTTTTTCCACAACCAAGGTCACCCATGTGGTGTACCTTTGAGGTTTCCCCAGTTTTATTCCACTGATTGGATGCATGTTTTTATTTCCTAGTTAGAGATATCTTGTAATGACCTGAATTTAATTTAATTGAATTTTATGATAAGGATATTTACTCCTTTTATTGTTGATGCTTCTGATTAAATGGTTTATTTGGATTTGTATATGAGTGGGTATACTCGTGGAATTTTAATGCTTGTGAACTCGTGAATGGAATGAGATGTGAATAGAAATGGTAGTGGATATCTCTGATGGTATACCATGGATCTTGATTCCACTTAGATTCCATGGAAATTTAACTCATGGTTCTTCATTTATGGTAGAAGATAACTTGGGCTTATATAATCCTTATATTTTGATTCTGTAGGATTCCAAGGGCACTTATACACCTTGTATCTGTCTTACTAGACTTGCATTGGACATTACTTGTTAATATAATCCTTGGACTTGATCAAGGGAATTACGGAATGTCCATTGAGATGCTCTAGGGACATGATGAGGAAACCATGGTCTTCTATACATTGGATCTACCCCTATGTGGTCTAACAGTTATGATTATATGGAATGACCATAGTAAATGTGTCATGTTTGATTATATTCCACAACTATGATTGATATGAGATATGATTTGTATAGTTTATCCAAGGGGGATATAATATATTTTGTATATGTCATGTACAAGGTATTTATTTCTTTTTATTACTTTAATAATGCCTTGTTACATGATCTTGACACTTGTTTTGCATGGAGCCTTGTATAGACGTATAGGATCACTTTTTTTTACTTTTTACATTGGCACATTAATTTTAGTACTTCCATACCTATATATTATGCACCATTCTATAGATTGTATTTCACAAAAGGAATTTGTATAGACGCCTTGGGTGGTGACCTACTTTGATTGTTTCTCACACCCTATTCTGGCCACTAATGGGTACCCTAACAGACTCTATATATGTTGGAAGGGATCGGGGAAAGAATACACAATATGATTATTTACTTCGTTCCATGCATAGTAGATTGGGATCACATGACAAATATGAGGCTTGTGATGCTAGAAGATATAGATACTTTTATGTATTTTTGGTATTTTGATACATGTAATGTACTTATGTATGTAGACCTATTTTGGAAGATTTTTAGATAAGAGAAATGATCATTTTGTATATGGGTATAATTCTGGTATGGGTTCTTTATTCTAGATATAGATCCATTATTATACTGCTCATTATATTTATCTTAATGACTAATACCTCAATGTTACTCTCTGATAAGATGTAATAGTATACCCATAGACACACCCTAGGCCCTTACTGCTAGTCAGAATCCTCTGTCTTTTGGGGAGAAGCACTTCCTTCCATGTGACCAAAAATTCTTGGTTCACCATTCAATGGAATCCTAGTTTGGGATAGTACAATATGAACTCATAATTTTATGTCACATGCTTCATTTTAGGTATGAATAGTAATGTAGGTTTTTGGTGAGTAGTTGTAATGAAAATACATTTCCATATTTTAGTATTTTAAATAAAATTTAATGGAACATAATAAAAATTTTAAAATTTTAAATGATTCTAATTATGGTGATTTAAAATGAATAAATAGATTTTTAATGGGAAACATTATTTATGAGTGTGTTTTCCACTTTGTAATCCATGGCCCAAATGAGTGATGGTTTATGTCAGTGATATTTCCTTAGTTTTGACCATGTGGTAGAGTATAGGTTCTGGATTGTTAAAGAATTATAGGATTCCCTCTTCTATAAATGTGATAATGATTTTTTTGTGTCCTAAGATCTATTTTTGGATTTTTAGATATGTGGATCCATGATGAATATTTATGATAGGATTCCATGTGGACATATATTTAAATGTGTGTCTAAGAGTGTATATAGAGACTATAATTTATTTGAGTGAGGTAGAAGGAGATAATTTTTATAATAACCTTTTTTTATTTATGGAGTTTATGAAAGGAGTCCTAGGGTGGGCTATGTGGAATATGTATGAACTGAAATGGGAGTTCAAGTTGTTGTACACTCCTACCTTCAATAAAGAATGCGTACTTGAGGAAGGTGAGTGCTAGATTGAGTTTATCCTGGTGAGAACAACCCTATTTTAAAAATATATGTAAAGTTTCTTCTTCAGTTCCGAATTTTTCGGTGGTATCATGTCAGTTGGAGTATGAGTATCCATCTCTATTGGATGAATCTCTCCCATGGATGCATTCTAGAAATTCTCACCACCCCCATATTTTTTTCAAGGATGCTCTTATTGGCTCTTCTTAGAATCCAGCTCCATTCCTACTTGATGTTTATTTAGAGATACCCATTGGTTCTTGGAATGGAAATTCTCATGTGCTTGATATCCCAACAAAAGTGTCAAATGAAGTTTCAGACCTTCTACACTAGACTCTGATAGTTCACTTTTGTGATGACAATCCATTGCTTTAAATATTTTTTGAGTTTGATACATCTTGGGTTTTCGCATCTCAGGACCACATTTCCACCATGAATTGGAAGTAATTATATAGCACTCTAGAGTCTTAGAATGAATTTATCAAGTCCTGGTGTAATTCCCATAGAGAATTTTGAAAGTGGTGTTTTAATCTATCCCATTGGGTGATGGAAATGCATCAAGGGAGGGAGCCCCTCTCTATTGTGCTGTGGATCAATATTCCTACTCCCCCCCTTACCTTTCATAATGGTGAATTCTTATTAGACATTGGTAACTCCCTGGGGACCTTTGTCTTCATTTATGATCATAATATTTATATGTAAGAGTCTACAACGGCATGAATCTATGTAGAAATGGACATATCACAGTCTTTGCAAGATCGGATCACTCTCAATGTTTAGGATTCTTCTTCATGGATCCAGTCTGTAGTGTTTTCATCCCCTCCAATGTTTTGTTCAATTTTTCAACTTCAATGACACACCATTACAGTTTATGGAAGGAGACTAAGATATATTGTGAGGGATCTATGAAATCATCTCCTCATAAGAAAATTATCTTATTTGCTGATCCAACAGAGTAAGAACACAATCTATCTAGGTCAAGGTATTTCTTGTCGGGATTTGATCCCTAAGATACATCCCCCTTTGGATCTCAATAGGAGATAGTTTTTTCTGACCACCTATGATTCTGTTGTTCCCCCTTTTATTGACATGGTGTCTTTATCACTACTTGATATGATTCTGAGTTGGTCTGAAGGGTCTTTAATTATGAGTGTATCAGACCAGATTTATGAAAAGATTTTATTTTCATCCCTTTGTAAAAGGTTCTCCTTCACCGTGATCTAGGTCCCTTAGAGTCTTGTGCCTTATATACCCCTATTACTATCAATGGTGTCCTTACTTATTATGATAAATTCCCTCTTGTTCATATCAGTATCTCCTAGAACTCACTTAATCCCTTTTCTTTTGGGGGTGTTGTTACTGCCACCTCTAATTGAAGTTGATACATGCCTCTCTCTAGTTAAGGTTCAAGTCAAACCTCTTTATAAATCCCCTATCAAGGTTTCAAGTAAAGAATATTCTTCCAACTGGGCTCTTTCCTCTGTCCCCTTGGAATACTCTCTTCTATCGCCCAATTGATTTTACATAATGGAAAGAATGAAGGTAATTCGGGAATTCTATCCTTCCTCCTCAAAGTCCAAAGGGGCTTCTTCATCTAGGGATAAAACTAGTTTATTTAGTTTCAATGTTTAACTTCATATCATGGAAAAATCATGGAATGGGGTCATGGGTTAAATTTTATTATTAATCCACTAAAATTAAAAAAACATAAGGTATCACTTATGGTAGTATTGGAGTCCAAGAAACAATTCTCTAAGATAGAGAAATATGGACATCATATTACGATTTGTGGCTTCCATCATTCATGTTCATGAAACTCGCATATATTTATTTTCTAGAGCATGTCTTTATTGGTGGAGTTGGTATGTGCATCATATCAACATATGATTATGAAGGTCTCATGCATCTCCCATAGTTTATTCTTCTCATTTTTGTATGGAAGTTAAGAGGAAGTTGTTAAAGACTCAGTATGGCATTATCCTTTGATCCTAGAAATGTTGCATTGTTAGTGGTGGGTGATATTAACATTTTTTTGATCCGTTGTAAAATAAAGGTAGAAGAGCATTCCCAAGAATGGATAGCAAAGTATTTGCCTCTTTAATGGCTTGTAAAGGCTTCATGGACATGGTCTTTGTTAATGATCATATTACCTAGTGTAACAAAAGAATACGTAATCAATGGGCCTAGTTCCATCTAGATTTTTGTCTAGAAAATGAACATAAAATATCATCCTTCCCTGAATAAAAGAATACACATATTACTAGAGGAATGTCATATATTTATCTACTCCTTGTTTCCCTATCATATATGTAGGGAAAAGATGGTCACTTCTCATTTTCCCATCTCTGGGAACAAATTACTTGATATTATAATAATATCAAGGACTCTTGGAACAAACTAGTCCAAGGGTAATTATGATTCAAATTACATAATAAGTTGTGACGTGTCTTAAAGAAGACATAAATATGAGGTTATCTTCATAACCACAATGTTTTCAATATGTGGATAAAATTATGTCATACATTGAAAGGATTTAGGCATCCCTGGAAGAGAAGTAAGATAAACATATCTTTATTGAAATTTCTACTATAAAGAATATATTGGTAGATAGGGTCCTCATCCATGAACAACTATCCCATGAGAATTAAAAGAGAAGATAGATTCATGAGGGTGAATTTAACATGGCCTATTTCTATGCCTATATCAAAGTGAAAAAGAGGTATGAATTGTTAAATATATTTCGTAGGGATGGATCATACACAAACAACCCAAAGAACTTTTGGGACATGGATTTTTCTCACTTTAGTGAACATACGGCTGGTCACAACCTCCACATTCCCAATAGATATTTGGGTAGAGTTGATGATTTTATCGGTTTTGTCCCCCATGTTGTTTCCAGTGCTGATAATGTGGTGTTTGAAGTGATTCCGAATGAGACAGATATTTTTGAGGTATTTAAAAAGATTAACGCAAAAAATTCTATGGGCCTTGATGAGTTCATAGGGTCATTCTTCAAAATTTCATGGAGTGTGGTGGGCCCTAGCCTGGTTGATGTAGTGAAATACTTCTTCTGTGGTGGAAATATTCCTCATGTTACCTTTGGAACCTCATTAGTGATCATACCAAAGGTTAAATATACCACATACATCCTCCATTATAAACTGGTTATCATGTCCAACATCACTTACAAGGTGTTGGAGAGTGTCATTTATAATTGGATCTCTACTTATGTTCATCACTAGATATCTAAGGAGAAACATAGAATTATCAATGGATGGTCTATTCAAGGGGAAATTTCTTTGGAACGAGACCTGATTAGTGAAATTAATTATAAAGTTCATGGGTCAAATATGCTGATGAAACATGATATGGATAAAGCATATGAATTAATTGAATGGAACTTGATTCTTAGAGCTTTGGAACGCATGGTATTCTCCTCCTGGGGTATATATACAATCTTTATATGATTCATTTCTTCTTGACTTTTTATGTAATTTTTGGGGAAGAGACACAATTTCTTCATGGATTAGTGAGTCCTTCAGAAAGGGGACCCACTATCCCCAACTGTCTTCATAATTGCACAGATTTCACTCATCCACAAAATAAACAGAAGCTTATTCAGGGGAATCATTTTTGATTAAAGGTTTGATGAAACACAATAGTATATTTCATATTATGTATGAAAAAGGGAAAAACATTTCCTTGAATTATAATAAGAGTTTGACTAGGGGCATCATCGAGGTCCATAAAGAATAAAAAAAGTGGATCTTGGAAGTCATTAACCACACAAAGAGTATTATTTATATCTACAGCATGTGTTCAGACTCTCATGCTTTCTCTACAGTTAAATAGATGGACATGTAGTGTGGACAACTACTGATGGAATATTTTGGGACCACTTTCTCTCCAATGAGGCTTCAAATCCAACATTTTGATCAACTTCTGATCATGATCTCAAGCGGAATATTAAACTAAAAAAACATGTATCTATAATTTAGTGGTAAATTGCCCTCATTAATAGCATCTTGGCTTCCATCCCATTGCATGAATTATCAGTTTTTTGGGTACCTATATGGGTAAACCATAACACAGATAGTATTTTGGCCTCATTATTATGGGACGCTCAATTTAAAGGAAAACACCACATGAATTCAAGGGAAAGGGTAGAAAATTGATTAATGATGGAATAATTGGGGTGATGAATATGAAGGACACCCTAAGAGGAATGCATGAAAATATTTCCTTGGAAAATATGAAAGAATAGTCTCTTTAGGGGATACATATGAAGTAAAAATGTGAATAATATATAAGTGTTTTTGGGGGAACTTGACAACTATTTTTCATGTGGTCTATCCATATATTCAGGTTATTCAAGAGAATTTGCATTGGATCATGGGAGGGGTGACATATATTTATGGTTTCAAGATTGGGTAGGATCTATCATCTAATTCCCAACATTCCATGTCTCATACATAACTTTCTAATAGTCCTAAAATTATCCAAATTTCATTGATTTGATTCGTAACCCAGATCACTGATGCCTATACGACTAAATTGAGATCCAAATAGAAAAAGATAAATTTGTATTTACAGCTTCCACTTCTGGATTTTTTCTATGAAGGATTAATCAAAAGTGTTCCCTCCTTCTATAATCAAGGATTATTTAGGGGAGACCCTATAGAGGAAGAAGATTCTAGGTATGTTCAATTTCTTACTATGGAGAATCAAGAACCATGTAGTATCTACCGATTAGAACGTTCAACACATAGACATTAATTTTAAATCTAGATTCCCATGTATCAAAAAAATGTAGGGAGGAGACAATTAATCATCTATTTTTTATGGTGAGTGGCCTTTTACAATTTACTGATACTTCAGATATTTTATATTTTTTTCTTCCCTAGAGCTTATGAGTTGCAATATTCTCAATTGATGGTTCCATGGTGCTGATTATACAGATACCAAAAGGAAGGTGCATTCTTTTATTTTAATTACATGATGTTGATTTATTTTGATGGAAAGGAACTATACTCATTTTGATGAGGTCTGGAACTAGTAAGAAGTACTGATCAACCACACCAAATTCTTGTAACTCGATATGATTAATCTTTTGAAGAACTGAGAGGATGTACCCACTCTTAGGCCACTTTGTGAACGTGTATTTCCTCCCCCTCTCAGTAAATGTGGTGGAAAAGTTCATTGGGTTCACTGGAACTGTAAGAACCCAGCTATTCATATAAGGTATGGTTTTCTTCATTTCCTTTTCTTAGGTGTTTTTTTTTGAGAAAATAAGGATAAACTGGGAAAATGTTATGTTTTAGTAGTACATGTTGTGTAATCCTATGTACACACCATGTAGTATTTCCATATAGGATGGGGATGCACGATGTGTGCTTTTATTGGCCAGAAAGAGAATTAAAATCCACTACACACTGTTTACTACATAGTACATGCCATGTAGTGATGTCAGCAAGGTCTGTGTGATCCATATAAAGTAGGTTGTTGAATTTAAAAATAGTAAATTGATACACACACCATTTATATGAACTTACAAGTTGTATACTACTAAATTTCAGCTTAAAATGGGTAGTAGCTTCGATTTCTATTCTCCATGACAGAATAGTCATTGGGTGAAGAACAAAGAGCCATGTTAGTTGATTCATCTCCTGTTTCATCGTCCAGAACCCGATTCAAGTACATTCAGTCTCGATGGATCCCTCTCACTAATAGATTTCATATCCTTGAGACGTTATTGATAATTATTGTTCTTGAGAAAGTTATTCAAGGTTTAATGATTTTCCTCTTTTATTAGATCTGTGTCATTCTAGGCTGATTCAAGGGTCAATTCCAGATTAAATCTGTTATACAACATCGAGGTTGGTGGCCCTATGCCTTTCGTTAAATTTCGAGTTGATTATATTTTCCAAAATTATATGATACCATTTTTGGGTATTTCTTTTCTCTATAATGGAATCATATTAATACCCAATGATGTTTAGGTAATTGATTATATGAAATTGAAGCATGTGATTATTGATTGTTTAATTTAAGGACACCCCATGGGTGTGTTTCCATTGGATAGTCATTTGGAAAGAGTTCATTTGAGGCTTGTGAATGTTTTACCTTTTTCGGGTTAATTAGAATCATATATTGTTATATGAAACTCCAATGTGAGTTGTTTTGATTAAAACCATGCAATAGTTTAATTTTTTTGTCTTTTCGGCAATATGAATTACTTGCATGAGTTGTTATGTTTAAATCCATGTGATTTTTTAATTCACATTTATTTCTTTTGAAATAAAATATTAAATGACTAAAAGATGTAATTAGTCATGGGAACGACATAGCCTCGGTTAAAAGACATGGTCTTGCTCATGTGATTAATTACACCTTGCTTGCCTTGGGTGAACCATTGTCTTAGTTAAAAGGAAATGGATAGACTCAAGAGGTTAATTATTTATGAACTGATAGTGAGCCACAGTTTTGGTGTTCAGGCTTACTGAGTCTTCTTTGTAAATGCTGATCGAATCCTTGGTCCATTGAGCGATACCTAGGATGAGCTCTATTGGAAACTGAGAAAAATGATTAAATACAGAAATGTTGATATTCTTAAATGAGAAATCATTATGTCACGAGTTGACTGTTACATTGGTATGGGGGTCAACGAGACTAGGATGGACTTTGAGACATTTGAAAAGTTCACAAAACTTATTAAATGAAATCGAATGACTTATGATGTATCTACCAAGCCAGAGCACAAGCTTAGATTCGGTCTTTATTTTTTATCTAGATGGTCTTCTGAGACCTCTATTGTTTTTAATTCTATACGAGGGATTGGAAGGATAAGGATGAATGACAAGATAGTTTCACCTAAATGAAATTTAATTGCAAAAGAACATAAACAGAATAAATGGATAGTTACTTGAGAACTTTCTAGTTTCTATTTTCCCTTACTAATGTTAAATATATTCACGGACTATTAGGCATAGATCTTTTGTGGTTGCCAACTGGGATTAGTCTCAAACCATGTTTGGGTAATGCTTTTGGGACCAAGAAGATTATATGATTGTAGGTGTTGACAACGGAAATAACCCTTATACCAATACTTGAATGCTGCCTAGGAGCAGGAGAACATGGGAACAAGCCAAGGCTTGTGATGCTTCTGAGTTTTTTTTTCTGTACTTGTATTGTATTTTTATCTGATAGCAGTGTATCATATTTTTTCTATTTTATTAGAACATATAACATGCTTCATTAAATTTTGTATGTTTTGAGACTTGGATATTTATCTATCATCCTTCCGTGGTTTTTTTCAGTCGTATATTGTTTACTGATTCCTCTTTTGTACCATTTGGTATTCCATTTTCTTATACATTTCTAATGAGGGACTATTTTCCCCACTATCACACCCAAGACCCTCTCTACTAGTCGGCATCCTTTGGTGTTTGTGGAAATTCACTTGAGTCCATGTGGCCAACTTGGTACATGGCACCTTTTAGTGGAACCCAGATCCAGGACATTATAAAGTGGTATCAGAGGCTTTTCTTTTCTTCTTTGTCTTATTTTTTGGATCTTATATATAGGGATAGGAATGAATTGGTGTTTGGTAATTAGCTGTGCTCAGGAGTAGCAAGCCCGTGTATAGGGAAAAGCCAAATTACCACAAAATGACTTGTGATATTTAGATTTTGAGCTATTACAGTTGATTCAACTTCACCATTGGGTGACACACATGATTTTTTCTATTACCATTGATGCAATTGTGGGTTCCATTTTAGTTGCAACCCAATTAGATGAAGGTTTTTCACCTCATGCATCATATAGGCACTTTTTCAAATCACATGCCATGAATTATCCCATACCATGTAGGATGAATTAGTTATCGCGTGTTGTTGTGATAGATGATGTGATAGATATGCCTGCTGCTTTGATAGGTGTATTGGTATGTGCAATGGTTTCGATGAAATGGATTCTAGACTTTGGTTTATATGGTATATATGACCTCTTATACTGGAATTTAGTGGATCATGAGTTCATTTTTTCAATAATTGTATTATGATATGTTTATCTTGTGTTCCAAACATTGATTCGTGGGGAGTATGGTCCCTTACATATCCGAATTTGGTATCCCGTTAGTTGGTTTTTTTGTAGAAAATGGGTTTTATGGGAAATTTGGTGTTCCTACCCTGAAAAAACCCATTATACATAGTGTGTAGTCTATCCCAACATGTTGTGTGTTCTTCCTATTCGTGGAAGAATGTGTTCGAAAATTTTTAAGGAGAAAACACTATGTATCCCATGTATAAGACGTGTAGTACTAGACCATGTAACATGCCATGTGAGGAGGGAACACGGTTTGTCGAGGTTTGAGTAGGACATGCCATGTACTTTGTGTACACACCGTGTAAAAGTCAATGTTGTATCTGGTTGTGTGAATAACAACACGGGTGGATCGAAATTTTTATGTACACACCATGTCTAGGTTGAACATGTCATGTAGTCTTACAAGGAAAAAATTGTGTTGTTCTGACCATGTGGAAGTACTTGGGCAGGAAGGACACTCAAGTACACATCGTGTCTCTTGGGGAACACACCATGTACATGGGGTGTTACACTACCATGTTGTGCAGAATTACAAACCCATGTAAAGGCCTAGGGGGACACGCCGTGTAAGGGGTTATACACACTATGTACTCTTATTTTGAAAAACATCAGTGTTTTTGCTTCTCTATCCCTCTGTTCACTTCTGAGTTGTATTTTTCTATTCGCTAAACTTTTTCTGAGGTGTGTGTGGTAGACATTACAGAAAAATTCCACCATGACGACCTCGAGCAGTGCGTCCGGAGAGTGGTGGGGAGTATATACTAGAGGTGGTATGCCATGTGCTACCAATAGATCCTCCTGTTGTGCTAGCTACGACACCAACCGTCATACCAGATCCAGGTGCAGACACACAGTACTGAGAATGATTTTTGAGGTCATACAGACCTTCCAAGGAGCATTGTAGGCTTCCACATCTATGGCAGAGATGACGCTTATATTCCAGCAATAGCTTCTGCCTAATTTTTCAGTGGATGGTAGACCATAGGCTGTGGAATCCTGGATGGAATCAGTGCTAACAATCTTTGAGCATCATGAGACACCTCTTGAGAGGAGGGTCAAGCTCACGACTTATATGATATGAGATTCTTCCAAGAGGTTGTGGGATATTATCATGCAGATAGAGTTCCATCAGAACATGTCATAGGGAGACTTCCATATATTCTTCTATGACTACTTCTTTCCTGAGACCCTTAGGACCGATCGACCCCAGGTGTTAATGAATATGGATCATGGAACTATATTAGTGATGAACTATTCGTCCCTCTTTACAGAGCTTCATCGATTCACACCAGTTCTAATGGGTGACGAGGCATTGAAAGCTAGGCTAATTGAGGATGGTCTTCGGTATGACATCCAAGATTAGGTGAATGTTTTTAGGTTTCCTTCCATGAATTCCATTTTTAATTAGGTGTTGATTACCGAGTGATGCCTACATGAATCTATGGGTGTGAGCCAGGGATGTTCGACACCGATATCTGGTACTATCTCGACCAGAAGCAAGAAGCGTCTTATAGACATTTATTGCAGGGATACGAGCATTTTGAACCTTTATTCTAGTATCCAGGTGAGGTGTTATCAGTGTATAAGATTTTGGTTTACTAGACCACATTGCATGAAGGACCCAATTGAGTGTTAAGCTTGCTGAAAGATGGGCCATCTACAACAATTCTTCAGGACGTTTCCACTAGTAGCTAGTGAGAGAGTTTCTGTACAGACTCTATGTGCAAGAGCAGGGTTAGTATCTTCTCACCGGTCTTGAAACTGGAATACATCAGTGAATGTAGGCCAAGGTAGTGGGTGTGGCCGTTGTATCCAAACCATAGGATCTCAGCGAAAAATTGTGTGGGTCAGCTCAGGGAAGCTAGGTTGTTTCACAGGTCCACGGTATATGTCAGACATATGCAGTGAAACAAACCCAATAGAAGCAGGATCCCAGACCTTCTACTGTCAGAGTTACTATGCTAGTCACCTCTATTTTATCTTCTTTACTTTTTGATACTAGTGCAACACATATTCTAATATCTATTGTCGAAGTGGAAAGTCATGGTCTCTATGTTTCTACTTCTTCTGATGTTATGATGCTAAAAACTCTGTTAGCGATTAGAATGACATGTGTGCATCAGCGGAAGGAGTGCCCCTTGAGATTGGTGGATGTCACTTTTTTTGGGATCTCTACATCTTAGAGATGATGGGGTCTGATATCATCCTCGGAATGGATTGGCCAGTATCCAATCAGGCCTTTGTTGACTTCTATCACTGAATGGTGAGTTTTACATCACTAAAGGGAAGTAGTTTATATATAAAGGTGAATGGGAGGTTCAGGTGAGCCAAGATGGACTCGAGCATCATGGGATAGGAAGGATGACAACCTATATTGCAAGTTTATATCTAGATGATTAGGGAACTTGTTTGGAATATTTACCTCTAGTGGTTGATCATTTCAAGGATTTTTTCTTAGATGTATTCTCAGGATTACCTCCAGTAAGAGATGTGGATTTCAATATCGAGCCAGTGCCAGGAGCTACATTGGTGTCCATTCCTCCTTACAGGATGGCTACGGCGGAGTTTCAAGGGATCAAGAGGTAGTTGGAAGATTTGGAAGCTAAGGGTTTTATTCGACCTAGTACTTCTCTATGGGGTTCACCGGTCCTTTTGGGAAAAATGTGGATAGAAACCTTTGGCTTCTCATGGACTATCGAAAACTAAACCAGTTGATGGTTAAAAACTGATATCCCTTTCCAATGATAGATGGCCTATTTAACCAAATTCATGGAGCTCAGGTGTTCTTGAAGATTGACTTAAGGTCAAGATATCACCAGGTACGTGTTTGAACAACAGACATACCTCGTACAACTTTTCGTAGAAGGTATGGTCTCATTGAGTATTTGTTTATGCTGTTTGGTCTCAAAAAAATGCCAGTAGTTTTGATGGCACTGATGAACTGAGTGTTCCATACTTACCTAGATTTTTTTGGTTCATTTTCATGGATGATATCTTGGTGTATTCGCACAATCAATACGACCATTCCAAACACCATTATATTGTTTTGAATACACTGAGAGAACATTATTTATATGCCAATATTGGAAAATGCCACTTCTGGATCGATCAGATTCACTTCTTGGCTCATGTCATCTCAGAGAATGGAGTATCAGTGGACCTAGAGAAGGTGAAAGCAGTAGTTACCTGGGAGAATCCCAAGAACGTTTTTGAAGTATTATGTTTATTGGGGATAGCTGGTTTATACAAGAATTTTATACAGGAGTTCTCATGCATATAAGTGCCAATGAAGATCTTGAATAAGAATGGTGTGAAGTTTGAATGGTCAGATTCTTGTGACGTAGCCTTTCAGAAGCTAAAGGGACGTTTGACATCATCATTGAAACTGATATTTCCAGAGCCAGTCAAAATTTACACTGCATATTGTGAAGCATCATTTAATGGGCTAGGAGCAGTGCTTATGTTGGGGGATTGAGTTGTTGTGTACAAGTACTGGAAGTTAAGGCCACATGAGGGGAACTACTCGACAAACGATCTCGAATTACCAGCAGGTGTGCATGCCTTGTGATATTGGAGACACTATCTTTTGGAAAGAATTACGTGGTATAGATACACCAAAAATGCCTATAGTATATCTGTATGCAACGTGACTTGAACTTGAGACTGTGGAGGTGGTTTAAGTACCTACAGTCCTTTGACTTTGAGCTTCCCTACACACCTAGAAAAGGTAATTCAGTGTCTAACACACTGAGTTGGAGGACTCAGATACAGGCAGCGCAAAAGGCCATCAGTGAGTGGATGCTTGTGTATTTTTTCTCTGAGATGCATTTAGAGGTTCACAACAATTTTGGACAGAATTATCTTTCATCTTTGGATATTACCTCTAACTAACTGAATAAATTAAGGATGAGGAAGCTATCAGATTCTGAAAGCCTAGTTCTACGGGAGAGTGTAGTAGGTGAGGACCTTCCTCCTGGATAGACGATAGGAGAGGATGAAGTTATGTGTGTCCATGGACGTGTGTGGGTTATAGGGGATATACCTGAGAAGCATATGTGGGAGTTTCATGCTTCATCTTGGTAAATACATCTCGGAGTCACCATGATGTACCATGACTTCCACCGTCAGTACTGGTGGCCGGGTATGAAGTGAGAAGTAGCTCGTTTTGTTACGAGGCGTTCCACATGTCAGGAAGTGAAGGCAAAACATCAGTGTCCAGCTGGAATTTTATAGCAGCTATCCATTCTTGAGTAGTAATGGGATGATGTTGTGATGGATTTCATGATTGGGTTACCGAGGTCACCTGGAGGAAAAGATGTTGTGTGGGTTGTAGTTTACAGTCTTACAAAGGTCTCTCACTTCCTTCCAATCAAGGAGACATTTTTATTAGCTCAGGTAGATTTATATTTGGTAGGTGGTAAAAATTTATGGGGTTCCTTGTTCTATCATTTTAGATAGGGATGCTCGCTTTAAATCTCATTTCTGGTAGTGTTTTTAGAGGGTGTTGGGTACAGAAATGCATCTGAGCCATGTATACCACCCTTAGATCGATGGCCAGTCAGAGCGTACGATATAGGTGTTAAAGGATATGTTGCATAAATTCCTCCAAGACATTGGGGGATATTGGGAGAATCATGTACCCCTGGTTAAGTTTTCCTATAATAATATCTTCTAGGATACTATTCAGATGGAACCATATGAGGCTTTGTACGGTAGGCCATACTGATCACTCATGTGTTGGATGGAGGTAGGAGAGGCTGGTATGATGGGACCTCGTCTTTTCTAGGAGACAACTGAGCAGGTTCACTTGATTCAGGTATGGATGGCTACTACGTAGTCCTGTCAGAAATCTTATGATGATCACTGTAGACGTCCCTTGGAGTTTGAGGTTGGGGATCGAGTTTTCCTATGTGTTGCATCGATATTGGGACACAAGAGGTTTAGGAGCTAGGGTAAGCTTTCACGGAGATATGTCAGACTGTTTGAGATTCTGGAATGAGTTGGGACGGTTTCTTATCGGTTATAGTTACATCAGAGGTACTGATTTATGAACAACATTTTCCATGTATCTTAGATACACTACTACCACTCAGACTCATATCACGTTTTTTCAACCTGAGGAGGTTGAGATTTAGGTTGATTCATCATTTGAGTAGAATCTGATTCATATAGTTGGAAAAAGCACAAAGTATCTTTGAGGCACGTTAGCTTCTCTTGAACGAGTGATATGGCAGCACGGTCGAGTACATGACGATTCTTGGGAGAGGAAGGCCGAAGTACATGCTTAGTGGCCGTAGATATTTTCAGATATTCCTTCACCACCCTTTGACGTTAAATTTGGGGATGAATTTCTTTAAGGGGGAAGTTTGTAAGAACCTAGTTCCTTTTATGAGGTATGGTTTTCTTCGTTTTCTTTTCCTTTGTGTTTTTTTGAGAAAACAACGAAAAACTGGAAAAAGGAAAAGTTTTAGTTGTAAACACCACGTAATCCTAGGTACACGCAATGTAGTCTAGTTGTGTACAATGGGGATGCCTGGTGTGTGCTTTTTTTTGCCAGGAATAGAAGAAAAACCCAATACCTGTAGTGTAATTCCTAGTACATGCCATGTAGTGATGTCAGCCTGGTCGGTGGAGGCCGCGTAAAGTTGCTCAGTAAATTTATGAACTGTTAAAAGATACACACACCATGTATATGAACATACACACTATGTAAAACTAAATTACGGATTAAAATAGGTACTAGCCTCGTTTTCTCTTCTCCTAGACAGAACTGTCTGTAGGTGAAGAACAAGGAGCTGCGAAATTTGATTCTTCTCCCGTTTTGTTATCCAGAACCCGATTCAAGTACCTTCAGTCTTGTTGGATTCCACTCAGTAAGATATTTCGTCTCCGTAGATAGTTCTTGAATATTTCTATTCATGAGACAGTTATTCAAGGTTGAATGATTTACCACTCCAAGAAAACAGTGTTTTAGAGGCAGTTTTTTCACAGTGGTTTTCAAAACGATCGCTAATTTTTTTCGATTAAACATATATGATTGGTTTTTAAAATCACCGTGAAAAAACCACAGAACATTTTTTAAATATATTCTAAATAAAAAAATCCATTTCATAGCGGGGATTTTTTTTTAAACTGTCACGAAATACCAGAGGTTTTTTCAAAACCGCATGAATAATTTAGAAATTTTTTAAAAACATATTTATTTATTATTTATTATTTATTATTTATTATTTATTACTTATTATTTATTATTTACAATCAAATATAGTTTATTATTTATAATTTTGAATATTTTTAATGTGTTTATTAATTAATATTAATAATTATTAGTTAATAATATTTTTAATCTGAAAACAAATCTTCAATAAGTAGAAGAACAGACTTCGACATCAAATGACCATAACTTCTGATCTGAGAGTCCATTTCATCTTTAAAACCAGTCAAATCAAAGTTTATCAAATGAGAAAAAACCAAGTGATATTTAAATCATGTGATAATCAAAAGAAAAATATATATTCAAATGTCAAAAGTTGAAAATAGAACTCGAACTTCAAACCGCCATAACATTTTATTCGGCTGTCCGTTTCGGCTCTACCACATATCAAATAGAAGCCTATGAAAATCTCTACACTGCTTAGGTCTGGTACCAACTTTTTTACTATTGTACCCCTTTTTATTCGTCCAGAAGGGCCCAGAACACCTCCAAAACAGAGGTTTTAGTTGCAAACACTGATTTCTTATAATTCAAACCGTTATAACTTTCGATACAGGTGTCTGTTTGGCCAGTACCATATATCACATCGAAGCACAATTCACGATCTTTGATTTGAATGGTCGTGGCACTGAAAAGAGAGTATTGAATCATATTTTATGGACATTTCAGTGTTTTTAGGGTTTTCAAAAGTTCTTAAAGATTGTTTATTTTTATTTATTTATTTATTTATTTACATATTTAATATTTATTTATTTATTTATTACTTATTTATGAATTATTAATTAATTAATTAATTTTCTATCCATTATTTATTATTTATTTAATTATTTATTTTTTAATATTTATTTTTTATTTATTATTTAGTTATTATGTCAACATTGATTATTAATTTATTTTTAATTTAATTATATATTATTAGTTTATTAATCATTTATTATTTATTTATTTATTTATTTATTTATTTGTTATTCATTATTTATTAATTAATTATTAATTAATTATTAATTATTCATAAAATATTGAATTTTGAATGTCAAAAATTAGATATTAATTATTTATTATTAATTATTAATAATCAATTATTAATCATTAGTTATTAGTTATTATTAATTATTAATTTGTTTTTTTATTTATCTATTGATATGTTTATTTATTTATTTATTTATTTATTTATGATTCATTATTTATTCTTTATTCTTTATTCTTTATTCTTTATTTTTTATTTTTATTAATTTATTTTTAATTTAATAAATATTAATTTATTAGTAGTTTATTATTCATTTATTATTTAATTATTTACTATTTATTTATTATTTATTGATTCTTTATTAATTAAATATTAAATATTTATTAAATATTAAATATTTACTATTTAATATTAATAATTAGTTATTATGAATTATTATTTATTTATTATTATTATTATTTATTTATTTATCTTTTTATTTATTTATTTATCTGTTTATTTATTTATTTATTATTTAGTCTTTATTATTTAGTATGTATTATTTTATTTTTAATTTACTAAATATTAATTTATTAATATTTTTATTATTCATTTATTATTTATTTATTATTTATATATTTATTTAATATTAATTATTTAATAATTTTATATTATTTAATTATTAATTATTTTTTAATAATTAATAATTAATAATTAATTATTTATAAATTTCAAAATATTAAATATTAAATTTTAATTATTACTTCTTAATCAACAATTGTTAATTATTAGTTATTATTAATTATTAATTATTAATTATTTTTTATTTTTTATTTATTATTTATTATTTACTATTTATTATTTATAATTTATAAATTATAATTTATTATTAAATATTAATTATTGATTATTGATTATTAACTATTTATTATTTATAATTTATAATTAATTATTTCTTATTTCTTATTTCTTATTTATTATTTCTTATTTTTTATTAATCATTTATTTATTATTTTTTTATTTATCTGTTATTTAGTAATTTATTATTAATTTTTTATTTATTAATCATATATTCAATTACATTATATTCAATTTATTATTTTTACATTACTTATATATTATATGTTATATATTATATATTAATTATTATATATTATATGTTATATATTATATATTATATATTATATGTTATATATTAATGATTATATATTCTATATTATGCAATATACAACATACAATATATATTATGTATTATGTATTATGAATTATGTGTTATATATTATGTATTATATATTATGTATTATATATTATGTCTTGTATATTCTATGTTATATATTATATATTATATATTATATATTATTAATTGTTAATTGTTAATTATTGATTATTGATTAATCATTGTTGATTAATAATTATTGATTAATAATTATTTAGTGTGTATCTATTTCGCATGTATTACTTGTATTTTCAATTAATATATATGTGTATAAATATATTAAATTCGATTTATTGACCACCTGAAGAGCCTGTTGGAGTGGTAAAGTATTTGGAGAATGAGCATAAGGGGTCCAAATCTCACCCAATGCAGAATTTCTATATATTTTATGGGCATGTGAATGGACATAGAATTGTGCATGGAGATGTGCATGACCATGGTAATAAGAAATAAATAATAAATAATAAATAAATAATAAATAATAAATAAATAATAAATTAATTAATTAATAATAACTAAATAAATAACAACTAAATAAATAAATTAATAAATTAAATAAATAAATAAATATAAAAAAAATAAAAAATAAAAAATAAAAAATAAATAATAAATCAAATAAATAAATAATAAATATATAAATAATAAATAGTAAATCAAAAAATAAATACATACATACATACATACATACATAAATTATGAAAATATAAATAAATAAATAATGAAAATATAAAAAAATAAACAAATTAAAAATGCCTTAGCGACAGTTTTAACCGCCTCTAAAAAACTGCAGCAAAATCATTCTATGACGGTTTTAAAAAAACCATCGCTAATTATTTCCCAATACGTGATTAGGGGACGGTTTTCCAAAACATTGATAGAATGATTTAGTAATGGTTTAAACCACTGCTAAACGAAAAAAAAAACCACCACGAAATAAAAATTTTGGCGTAGTGTACGTCTATTCTTTGATCTATGCCATTCTAGTCCGATTCAAGGGTCGGTGTTAGATTATATCAATTATATGACATCGAGGTAAGTGGTCATGTGCCTTTCTTTAAATGTCGATTTGATTATATGTGCCAAAATTGTATGAGGCATTTTTTACGTATTGTTTTGCTATAGAATTGAAACTTGTCGATACATAATGATATTTAGGTATTTGATTATATGAAATTGATGCATGTGATTGCTGATTGTTTGATTTAGGGATACCACATGGGTGTGTTTCCCACGGTTATCTGTTTAGTAAGAGCTCTGTTGAGGATTGTGAATGTTTTCCATTTTTGGGGTTGATTAGAATCATATATTGTTATATGAAATTCCCATGTGAGTTGTTATGATTAAATCCATGTAATAGATTAATTTTTCATGTGTTTTCTACTATGTTAATTCCCCACATGAGTTGTTATGTTTAAATCCATGTGATAGTGAATTCACATGTACCAATTTTGAAATGGAATGTTAAATGATTAATAGAGGTAATTATCTATGGGTGTGCTATAGTCTTGGTTAAAAGAAAAGGTTAGGCTCATTTGACTAATTACACCTTACTTTCCTTGGGTGGACCATTGTCTCAGTTAAAAGGAAATGGAAAAACTCAAGTGGTTAATTATTTAAGGGTCGTGAGTGGGCTACAGTTTTGGTGGTGGGGCTTACTGAGTCTTCTTTGTAAATGTCGAGCGAATCCTTGGTCCATTAAGGGATACCTAGGACAGGCTCTATGGGAGAGTAAACAAATGATTAAATGCGGAAATTCTTATATTATTAAATGAGAAATGGTTATGTCACGAGTTGATGATTACATTGGTACAGGGGGTAGATGGACCTAGGCCAGAATTGGAGACCTTTTTAATGTTCACAGAACTTGTTAAATGAAATGGAATAACTTATGATGTGTCTGCAAAGCCAAAAAACAAGCTTGGATTCGATCTTCATTTTTTTATCTAGATGGTCTTCTGAGACATCTGCTATGTTTACTTCTATACGGGGGATTGTTAGGCTAAGTCTGAATATTATGATAGTTCCACCTAAATGAAATTGAATTTCTAAAGAACATAATTAGAATAAATGGATAGTTACTTGAGAACTTCATAGTTATTGTTTTCCCTTACTTTTGTTCCATATATTCACTGACTATTAGGTTCAAATATTTAGTAGTTTCCTACAGGTATTAGTCTCACACCCTATTTGGTCCATTCTATTGGGCCCAAACAGATTATATGATTTTAGGTGTTGACAAGGTCAAGTTCCCTTGTACATGTACTTGATTACAGCTTAGGAGCTGGAGAGCATGGGACCTACCCGAGGATTCTGATGCTTCTGAGTAATATTTCTGTTTTTTTACATGTATTTTATTTGTATCTGATTGTAGTGTATCCTTTTTTTTCTACTTTATTAGAACATATAAAATGCTGCATTATCATTTGAATGGTTTGAGATGTGGATATTTATCTATTAGACTTAAACTATTTTGTTTCAATCGTATACTATTTACTACTTTTGCTTCTATATCTTTTTGTATTCTGTTGTGTTATACTCTTACAATGAGGGCATTGTTTCCCCACTATCACACCAAAGACCCTCCCTACTAGTCGGAATCCTCTAGCATTTGGGTAAATGCACTTGAGTCCATGTGTCCAACTGGGTACGAGGAACCTTTTAGTGGAATTGGGATCTGGGATGTTATAGGAACCCCCATCCTTTGGGTCATAAACTGAATATTTTCAGTTCCAACATCTCGAGATGGCCTGTAGAGGTGCTGTTATTTGGGACTTAACTGTCTCTTTCGTTTTTGTGTTCATTTATTCCTTTAGACATTATCATTCTCTCTAAGTAGATGCTTTATCCCTCATCACATGCCTCTAGGTTTGTCATCAAGAATAATGTATTCTTGGTATAGTTATATATCGACTCAATCCTCCTCTATGAATCATTAATATATAATGGAAGGATTCCCTCATCTATCTCATATACCATTAGAAGGTTTTAATGGTTTATTAATAACCAGGTAAGTGTCCCCAATACATGGAGGGAGGCCTTCATGGTTGTGGATTTCCTTTCATCTCTGATGTCTCACACTAAAAACATGATATTACTCTATAGATTTCAATCACTACCTCTATAGGGGGTGAACATCATTAGGGGGGATGCACTTGGATTACATTATTTTAGGCCTCCCTAATAGGTTCCTGTGTCATCATGTTTCTTTTCCATTAATAATAAAAATATAAATATTGCGGTTATGTGGACAAGAAAAGCGTTGGTGGGATATTGAGTCACGCGATTGGAAGATGGGGAAAATAGTATATAAAGAAATCAATTAGAATTTCCTAGAATTCATTCACGAATAGATTCTTAGGAAAGAGAGGGAAGATGAGTTTATATGATTGACCCATTATAGTATGTCTGTGATGGAATATATTGGTCGATTCACTAATTTGTAGTTCATTGTCCCTTTGATGGTAGGATAAGAGGCTACTGTAGTGAACCATTTACAAGATAGACTAATGTGTGGGATTATGTCCCAAGATAATATATTTTTACTAAAAACATTTCTAAAGTTATGAATTGGGCTCTACATGTTGAGGGGAACTTGAAGGAGTATTCTACAGTTTTCTAGGTGGTTTCATTTCATCGAACAGGAGGTACGGATTCATAGAGTAATAATCTGCATTATAATAACATCAACAAGGGGAATAGAAAATAAATTGTCCATGGAGAAGGATTAGTTACTTAGAGATGAAAACAAATATTCTTCCACTAGTTTGGTAGGTTAAGACACATTCATAAATAGTGGTGAGGACCACTAGTGGAGTTTTGATCTGATTGCATAATGGATCACATACAGAGGTATTGTAGGAACCCTCAACAGATGGGTAGTCATGAAAGAACCATGATGAATTACAGTGTTATAAGGAGGTACTCTTCCACATATCATTCTGGTAGTTGGAGTTATTATGGTAAAGGTGGTAGTGTTAGTGGATGTTGTACATTAGAGAAGTAGAACTTGTATCAGTTGATTATTGAAGAACATGGGACTCCAACTAAAGAACTTGGTAGAGTGGTAGGATAATTTCATGTAGCTTATCCTACAATGCTGGAGTTCAAGTCTAGACCATCGATAATTAGACGTATTATTCTTGTATCTTATAAACCAGTTAGAGTTTTTTTGATAAATGGGCCTCTTACTCTTTTATATCTTCTCATGTTTTGAATAGTTGGGGTATGATGATGGAGTTTCTCAGGGGATTTTTGATGATCTACAAACCATTGGGAGTACAATTGAGAGAAATATATTTATTAAAGTGGTATTGTCTTGATACTGGGGTGATTCATTTATATTGGTATATCTGTATACATTAAATGTTTGTTTTTTACATGATCATGGGTATGGACTGTCTAGTATCATACTGATCCCATATAAATTGTTACAAAAGTATAGTTACTTATACATCTCATGACATTAAAAATTATGTTCATAGTGGAGAGTGGGATACCCAAGAAGGTTTTGTATGTATAATACATTAGGAACAAGGATAGATCAACCCCATGATTCATGTCTTTTTCTGGATGATGGGGGTGTAAATCATGAATTCCTTCCACCTATAGTGGACCACTTCCATGACGTGTTACCCAAGGAATTATCAGGACATCCACATGAGATATATGTTATGTTATAAATTGATATATTTCCTAGAGCATAAATATTTTATATTCCACCTTATACAATGAAACTAATAGAGCTTCAGGATCTTAATATTTAGATTTATGTATTGATAGACAAGGGATTTATCCATCCGATTGTGTCTCATTGTGGTCCCCAAGTATTTTTCTTAGAATCATGTTGGGATGTTGTGTTTGTGTGTTGGTTACCAAAAGCTTAACTAGATGAACGTGATGAAATAGTATCCACATCTGCGTATCGAAGAAATATTTCACTAGTCGGGTGAATCTTTTGTTTTCTCGAATATTGACTTGAGGTCAGTGTATCATTAGTTGATAGATAGACCACATGATATATCAGAGACTTATTTTAAATTTTTGCATGGCCTACAAGTGTTTTTCACAATTTTTTTAGGATGACAAATTATCTTGTTGTTTTTGTGGTCCTGATTAACTAAATCATTCACCTTTACCTATATCATTTTGTAAATTTTACCTATATGATATCTTGGTGTACTCTAAAACATAAGAAGATATTTTTCAATAGCATTACATCATCTTGATTATATAGAGAGAACCTAATATATATATATATATATATATCAATCTATGAAAGTGTCAATTATGGATTGAAAGGGTAAATTTCCTTGGTCACATCACCTCCAAGGAAGGTGTGTAAGTAGATCCAGATAAGGTTAAAGAAGTAGTTTATTAGGAGCAATGTAGGTTCATTCTGGATATCTAAATCTTTCTGGGGTTTGATGGTTATTATCATAGGTTATATAGAACTTTTCCTATTTCTTATCACCATGGTTCATCTTGAAAAATAATGGTATTATGTTTTAATGCTCTTGATATTTTTAGATTCTTTTCCAAGAATTGAATAAGAATTTTACTTCGGAACTAATCTTGTTCCAAATTGATCTAAGGGAGAATGATTTCTTATTTTATAACACATTCGAGATTAAACAAGGAGGAGTGTGGATTCTATGATATTTATTTGTGGATTATGGGTTTCAAATGATGATGCAAAATAAAAGGATTTACCATATGTGTGATCATAGTTTAGCTTTGTTGGTTTATTCTTTATGTCATTTGTGACATTATATATGGAGTGAAAAGTTTACTATGTACATTGATCACAAAATATTAAAGTATATATTTTCATATATATATTTTTATATTTCAATATCTAGCACCAGAGATGGTTTGATACGTAAAAGTGTTTCGAAATTGATCTATAATATAAATATGACAAGGTAAATGATCATTCAGATTATTTATGTTGGAAGACATAGACTCATGAAGTTAATGAGTCTCGTTTTTAGTTGAAGATGGCGAAGTTTCTATTTGAGATACATATTGAGGATCAGTATGGTCATGAGAAGATGAGTCTTGTATCCTTATCTATTAATTCCACACTTGAGACCTGGAGTATGGAGAGGGAGTATGAGGTTCTTGAGTGTTTTTCCTTTAGGGAAGACATAAAGTTAGGGAGTCACATTCTAATTGGAATATAGATGAGGATAACAACATCTATGTATAGAACTGTGTTTTTATACCTACATGTATGCATGAGGAGCTGATGTGTGAGCAACACTCTACTTGGTGGGTGGTACATATTAGTTTTACAAAAATGTACCATGAACTATATTGATAGTATTGGTTGATGAGCATGAAAATTAGGATTATAGGGTTCATGACACAGTGTTTCACCTATCATCTGGTGAAGGTCGAGCATCAATGACATAGAGGTTTACTATATCAATTTTCCATTATAGAATAGAAGTTTTTTAACATTAGAATGGACATCATTGTAGTTATTCTAAGTGAACCTTAGAAGAGATATTATACATGGGTGATTGTGGACCGACTATAGAATCTACCCCATTTATTTCCTTTTCAGAAGACTCTTACTATGGTTATGTTGGGGGATTTTTACATTTTATTGATAGTTTATTTTCATTGGGAACCTTGGTGTATTGATTATTATCACAATCAGTGATATAAGTCATTCTTATGTCATATAAAAGTCATTGGGTACACATTCTTTTTCTAAGTAAGGACTTCCACCAGCATACAGATGGGAAGTCAAAATGTACAATACTTGTATAGGAGGATAAGCTACGAATGTTTGTGATAGACTTTAACAGGTCTTCAATGTAAAGACCTGGAATTTCCATGTAATTTTCTTTAATTATATATGAATTTTACGAGTCCGTGAAAATTGACGGTGCGTTATTCGGAGGCCTGGCATGCCCGAAATGAATTTCTGAACTTTTTTACAGGTATGTTCAGTAAACATGCGAGTGGGTTTTTGTAACTTTTGAACCGGTGCTCGGAATTGAAATCTGAGGACACCGTTGAACTTTTAGTGACGATATTCACTTAAGGAAACTTTCACCTCGACCACAGTTGGTTGAAGGTGAAATGTAGTTTTCGTGATTTTCATGGACTAAGAAAAATAAAATGTTTAACATTTTTATTTTTATTTTTTAATCCTCTCTACATGGGTTATGGAGGTCTGGACCACCCGAACTAGAATCCCTCCCCCCCAAATTAAATTCTAGTTGTGGGGACTACCCGAACCCCCCTTTAATGGGATATAACTCTTGGAATTCCTCCCATAAATTAATTAGGCCAACTCCCGCATTTAATTTTTGGATCCATCTAAAAATTATTTAAATGTTTCATCATTTTAATTGTGCCAACATAATTGATCTACATAATTTAAATTGTATTGGAACCTCTTTCTTTTGGGAGGATTTGGTTGGAAAAGAAGAAGGGGAGAACATTTGGAGGAGCACTCTCTCCAACGAAGAACACCTCCCAACAAAGATCTTATTCAATGAAGAATGCACCATCTTCTACAACGAAGAATGTGACACCTACAACATGGGACATCTTCAACAACGGCGAACCAATGTATGTCCTTCCCTTCTCGTCGATGTCAACAAACCTCCGAGGTTGGGATATTGTTATTCCTCATGTTTTACGTTGAATTAATCCTCATGTTCTGGATACTACCGAACTAATATGGATGGAGTGGGCTAGATGAACATGGCTCGATCCCTCCGTCGTTCATCATGGATGGAGTGTTCTTAGCGATGGATGAGGACGTCAACCGGCACCGGTGGGGCATGGGAACGGCAGCTGAAACCACTACCAACAATGACGAAGGTGGCCGCTCGATCGCACCACCGGAGAAAGGTCGCGGCCCATCGGCCACGGAAGAGAAAAGGCAGCAGCAGACCGCATGATGGGGACGGCGGCACGCGTTCGCGCCGCCCGACGAGGAAGTGTCGTGACTTGTGCTGCAGAGACGAAGGGAGGACGGCCAGCCGAGCCGGCCGCTGGTGAAGGCACGACGCATGACCGTGACACACAGAGAGGACGGTTGTCCATCCATCCATCCACAGTGGACCACCGTGCCATGAACAAACTGCCATACCGCGGTCACCCTGCCACACCGTGGAAACCCCGCTCTGCGGGCTGCCCAGGCTGGGCCTCCTAGTGTGGGTCGGGCCGCCCAGCGTGGGCTGGGCCGTCCAACGTGGGTCAGGCCACCCTGTGTGGGTCAGGCCATACACAGCAAGCTAGGCCGCACCATGGGTCGTGTCACACCGTGGGTAGGGTTGGAACCAGCGGGTCATGCCAGGATGACCCAAACTGGATCGGGCTGGGTCGGACCGGACCCAGACCAGTTTCGACCCATCTCATACTTTTGTCCATAACATTGGCATCAGATGTTCGTTTGACGAACCGTCTTTGGCGCCAAAAACCATAGTGGGAGACGGTCCTTATGGTATACCACACTTGAGATTTAGATAAATTTGGGGTATGGTCGGGTTGAATCGAGAATGAATCCAACCGGGGCCTTGGTACTAAAAGTATAATAACTTACAGACCGGGAGTCCTATAAACACACTGTCTATTGTGTTGAGACCCCTATTACATTACAGTCCAATGGGATAATTATTTATTGGTCTTCGTGGTAGTTGGAGTATCGACCAGTGGCTTGAGGAGTGGACCCTCCAAGAGACAAGCGAGCTTAGTGCGGGAAACCTGTAGCTGGATGTGACGTGGTACTAGGATTCTGTGTGGGTATGACGATGTACTACGATCTTGTGTGGGTCTGAAGATGTACTAGTATCCTTTGTGGGTCTGAAGATGTACTAGGATCCTGTGTTGGTCTAACAATGTACTAGGATCCTGTGTGGGTCTGACGAGGTACTATGATCATGTGTGGGTCTGAAAATGTACTATGATCCTCTGTGGGTCTGATGATGATTTAAGATCCTACGCAGGACTTCCTCTTAACTGAGTAATATGAATTAGTAGTTACATCTAATCACCTCTACTAATATACCTAAGTTATTCCTGGTGTGAGCTGAGTTTGTACCTTTGTGGTCTATACCTTCTTGGTGATACCTTGGTGGTATTTTTCTGTGTGGGGTACTATTCCTTCATAGTAATAACTTGGTGGTATTCTTCTATGTGGTGTACCTTTGTGGTAATTACCATCGTGGTAATCCTTCATTTGTGGAACAGATGAGCTTTGGGCTTTTCAGTTGGACCTTGTGTTTCATCATGATTGAGAGGGGCTTACTTGATAACTTAGGTATATGTATGAGAATATACCTATGTAGGGTTTTCAGTTGAATTCTTACTGTGTGGTTTATCCTTTGTTGATTTTGTGAGACCTTGAGGGTATCAGGGTCCCTAATGAGTATCATTATACTCACCCCTAGACGGGTTATGCCTGCACCCTATTGTGTTTGGTGCAGACAACGGACAATGCTGACTGAGGAAGAGGGTACTGGGACTGCAGGTAGCTTGGAGGTGGACCATAGTTGAGGTGTACCGCAGTGACGACAGTTCGAGAGTTGTACCTACCCTTTTGGTGGGATCCATGGCTGGTGTTCACAGGAGCTATTCAGTTTACTTGTACTTTCCAGTTTCCCTTGTACTTTCTAGTTGGGCTTGTATTCTGACCCATTTGCTTACTGTACGCTCTCCTTTCACTATACAGTTTTCTTGTGTTCATTTCTTGTTGTATTCTTGGTTATGTGTACTTACAGGTTATAGGTTCAATTATTTCCTAGTTTTAGGTAATACACCTTTCGTTGATAGTCGTCAGCCCCATGCCAATGGAAGGCGGGCTTGGGGTAGTCATAGCACCGGCCCTGGGGGATGGGTCCTAGAAAATTTGTATCAGAAGAGTCGGTTCTACCATAGAACATTGGACTCTAATATTTTTAATGGAAATAATGTTAAGTTTAGTGACTGTGGTTATCAGTTTAGGGAATCCGGTGTTGGTGCGGCAACCGACGTATCCATACACCAGCACCCTGACTTCTAATTTCTGACTCACTACATGAAAAAAATGATTGTGTGTGTGTTTTGACATGTTTTCTTTATGAACTACTTGAGTCAGCTCACCAAGTATAAATTATTGACCGTGGCACACCTTTTTCTTTTCGAGATTCCTCCACACAGACAACCATCTAGGGTTCCAGGTCTAGTACACACTAATAGCCCACCGAGCGATGAGGCCTCGATTCATGGACCTCTTCCAGTAGAGGCACCAGTGGAGGAACCAGCGGCACCATTACCCGTTGGGCCACAGATTCCACCATCCCTAGTAGAAGAGAGTGCACATCTCTTGAGCGTGGTTCATGAGTTCCAGTGCCAGTGGACACCTTGGTTCTGGGGAGAGACAGACCCACAGATGGCTGAGGATTGGTTAGAGGCCATAGTGAGAGTCTTATGACTGGTAGGGACACCATCTGATCTCTTGGTGATCCTTGCCTCTAGTCTTTTACAGGATGTTTTAGGAAGATGGTGGAGCTTGATGATCCAGGTTCACGACGAGGTGAAACTTCTCTAAGAATATTTGGAGAGCATGTTTCAGGTAGAGTTTTTCCCAATGACTCTTCGTGCAGAGTGCATACATGATCTTCTTCATCTGTAGTAGGGGCAGCATGACTGTGGCTCAGTAATTAGTCAGCTTCACCGACCACTCACGCTACTACACTTATATGGTATGAGACATG
The DNA here is from genome assembly GCA_963277665.1 of Viscum album. Lineage (NCBI taxonomy): Eukaryota > Viridiplantae > Streptophyta > Magnoliopsida > Santalales > Viscaceae > Viscum > Viscum album. Next base: position 203,944,072 of record OY728128.1, read on the forward strand.
TTATTCAGGGCTCAGACCTTCATGCAGGGACTCATGCCGGAGATCAGGGCCTCGATGATTTATCTTAGCATCTCGATGGAGGTAGGGGTGTTAGAGTGAGCCCTCTTAGTGGAGAGTTTTCTTGCTAAGAAGTCACCATCAGCGAGACCCACCACCGAACATCATGTAACAGAGTATTCTGCAGCTAGTAGTAGATAGATTTCACTTAGGTTCAAGAGGACCTGACCTACAGGTGGACAACCGCATGACTCAGGATCAGTTGTGAGGGGCACCGGAGACAGAGTCAGTCATGCATGGAACATGCAGTGCTTCACATACAGTGGGCATGGTCACATGACTCATGACTATCCGACCTGCCATACAGATGATCAGAAGACTGTCGAGGGACCGCCCAGGTAGAGATAGAGGTTCAACCAAGGAGGTCCGCAGGGAGCAGGCAGACATGGTAGAGGAGCCGTTCGTGCATCTGGAGGTGGGCGAAGATTCCAGATGTTACCTCCACCACCACCAGGTGGTCCACCCAGACCACAAGGAGCAGCTGGATAGGGGCGATCTTAGCTCTAGGTAGGTGATCCCTATGACCATGGCTCTTTGGAGATGATACAAGGTATGATCTTTGTCTACTCCACCTTATATTCAGTACTTATAGACACAAGTTCTAGTCATTATTTTATTGCCACTGCCCTTGTTTGGAGCTCAGAGATTCCAACGGAGCCATTGGATCGATCCTTATGTCTAGAGACTCCTATGGGAGTGGATTCGATGATTGTGTACTAGTTTCGGCAGTGTGAGCATACTCTTGGAGGCGAGAGATTTGGATGGGATCTCCCAGAAGCGGCGTCAAGGCCTTACAAAATCATCTAGGGTATGGACTGGTTATCTACAGTTCGTGATCATATTGACTATATTAGGCACAAATTGCGGTGTCCCTGCATGGATGGGACAAGGTTTACCTTCGCTGGTGGGAAGGGAGACATTGCAGCATAGGATGGACTTACCCAGAGGAGATTAGATGATCACTCATTAGGTGGCTAGCCTTACCCTCAGAGCAGTTGATGTGGAGAGTCTGAGCTATCCTATAGTGGTGGACCAGTACACATATATCTTCCCTTATGATGTTTTGGTTCTACCTCCTCACAGATAGGTGGAATTCAACATTGACTTGTACTCCAAGATGGCACTGATATCCACACAAGCATATCGGATGACTCTCGTGGAGCTTCGCGAGTTGTGGGTACAGTTGGAAGACTTACAGGGGAAAGGGTGCATTCGGCCCAGTGTTTCTCCTTGGGCAGCCCCGATTTTGTTCACCAAGAAGGAGGATGGGAGCTTGAGGCTTTTTTTGACTATCAGTGCCTTAACCAGGTGACCGTGAAGAAAAGGTACTCACTACAATGATTGAAAACCTCTTTGATCAGGTGAAGGGAGCACGGTGGTTCTCGAAGATAGACCTCAGATAAGGTTATCACCAGCTCAAAGTGCGATACAAGGATGTGTAGAAGATGGCTTTCAGATGTCAGTACGACCACTACGAGTTCTTGGTTATGCCATTCGGCATGACCAATTCCCCAGTAGTTTTCATGGGACTCATGAACAAGATCGTTCATCCATACCTTGATCGCTTTGTAGTAGTCTTCATTGATGACATTCTGATCTACTCGAATACTAAGGTGGAGAATCCCTATTATTTGAAGATAGTTCTGGACACACTCTGAGAGTACCATATTTATGGTAAGTTCATGAAGTGCTAGTTCTAGATCTGAGAAGTTCACTTTCTAGGACATGTCATCTCAGAGGCTGGATTTGCAGTGGATCCAACGATGATTGAGGCGGTACTTTCATGGGAGCCACCCAGAAGTGTGATGGTGGTACAATGTTTTCTGGGTTTATTCAGATACTACCAGAGGTTTGGGAAATATTTCTCCAGAGTTGAAGCACCATTATCAGTTTTAATGAAGAAGGGGAACCCTTCGTGTGGTCGGAGAGGTGAGAATAGAGTTTTTAGGAGCTGAGGAAGACGATCACCAGTGCCCCTATCTTGAGGCTCACAAAGGAGGGCGTAATGTACATAGTCTAATACGACCCATCAGGGACTGGGCTCAGATGTGTTCTGATGCAGGAGTGAGTAGTGATCAGATCTAGTTCTCGACAGTAGTGAAAGAATGAACAAAACTATGCTACCCATGACCTGGAGTTAGTAGTAGTTGTCTTGTCCTTGAAGATTTGGCGACATTACTTGATGAGCGAGCATTCTAGAGTCTACTCGGATCATAAGAGTCTTAGGTATATATTCTCACAGAAGGACTTGAACTGGAGAAAACGATGTTTTCTTGAGTTTCTCTAGGACTATGACTTCAAGATAGTCTATACTCCTGGGAAGGGTAATTTTGTAGTAGTTGTACTCAGCAGGAGATCTAGTATATAGCTGCTAGGTAAGGCGACAGAGCAGTTGGCTGCTTTGCAGATATCCTTTGTGGATCGAGATGGATATGCTTTTATTTAGCCTCTTATAGTCACTCCCCCAATTTTTTAGTGAGTCATGGAGGCGCAGCGTGGGGATACTAACTGTGAGGCTCGACGTGCTCAGATATCCACAGGAATGACACCTGATGGATTTTCTGAAGGTGGGGAGCACTTCATTCTCTTCAGATGACATACCATGGTACCCGTGTCTCTTTGAGAGGAAGTGTGGAGTTATTTCCACATATCCCTTCTAGAGGTACATCAAGGAGTGATGAAGATGTACCAGGACCTTCAACGAAAGCACTATTGGCTGGGAATGATGAATGAAGTAGCAAAGTTTGTCTCTCGATGCCTCAGTTGTCAGCAAGTGAAGGTAAAGCATCAGGTACCAACAGGCTTGGTTCATCCTTTAGAGGTCCCATAGTGGAAGTGGGATGGTATATCCATGGACTTCATGATAGGACTTCTACGTACATCTAGGGGTCATTATTATATTTGGGTGATTGTCAATCGAGTCACCAAGTCTTCCCACTTCCTACTGATCAGAGAGCAGGGTTCAGTAAAGAACTTGGGACGCCTCTATGTGCAGGAGATTGTGTGGATACATGGAGTACCATCGACGATTGTCTCCAATCATGATACACATTTCACTTCACAGTTATGGAAGGGGTTGTGGGAGGATTTAGGGACGCAGCTTCGTTTGAGGACCGCCTTCCATCCTCAGACGGATGGCTAGACTGAGCGGACCATTCAGACCCTCGAGGACTTGATACTTACTTGCGTCCTTGACTTCAATTGCAGTTGGGAGGATCACATGCCATTGGTGGAGTTCACATACAATAACAGCTATCACTCCACCACTGGGATTTCACCTTTTGAGGCTTTGTACAGCCGACCTTGCAGGTCACTTTTGTGTTTGACTGACCCAGGAGAGTCAGCACTCATGGGACCAGAGATGGTACAGGTTACCACAGATAAGGTGCATATCATCCAGGAGAGGATGGAAAGTGCACAAAGAAGGCAGAAGTCTTATACTAACAGGATACAGAGACCTCTGGAGTTCGAGGATGGCGACTTTGTCTTTCTACGAGTCTCGCCTCGAGGATGTTTGCGGAGATTTGGAAGGGGTGAAAAGTTATCTTTGAGGTTTATTGGATCCTTCTAGGTCCTCAGCATAGTTTGCGAGGTGGATTAACGTCTAGCACTTACCCTTCAGTTGCACCGAATGCATGATGTCTTCGACGTATCCCAACTGAGGAGAAACGTACACAATCCTTCTCACATAATCGACCACAGAGAGTTAGATGTCAACGATGGGGCGACATTTATGAAGGTTCCAATATATATTGAGGATTGACATGAGTGGGTCCTTTGTGTACAGTCGATACCTCCAGTGTTCATTCTCTTGTAGCATGGGAACCTCTAAGAGAGCACATGGGAGCGGGAGGGTCATATTCGTGCTCAATACCACCGCTTGTTTTTCTAGTTTTGTGATGTGGCTTTCAGGGATGCAAAGCCCTAAGGTGGGGAGAATGTAAAGACCTAGAATTTCAATGTAATTTGATTAATTATATTATAATTTTATGAGTCCGCGAAAACTGACGGAACATGATTCTGAGGCCCGTTGTGCTCGGAATGAATTGCTGAACTTTTTTTCAGGTACGTTCAGTAAATGTTAGAGCAGGTTTTTGTAACTTTTGAACCGGTGCTTGTAATTGAAATCCAAGGACACTGCTGAACTCGCAGCACCGGTATTCTCTTAAGGAGACTTTCACCTCAATCGCAGTTGGTCGAGGGTGAAAGTTAGTTTATGTGATTTCCATGGAATAAGAAAAATAAAATGTTTAACATTTTATTTTTTTCTTTTTGAATCCTCTCTACATGTATTATGGAGGAGGGGACCACCGGTACTAGAAAACCCCCCAAAATTAAATTCTAGTCGTGGGGACCACCCAAACCCCCCTTTAATGGGAGATAACTCTTGGAATTACTCCCATATATTAATTAGGGCAACTCCCCATTTAATTTCTGTATCCAACAAATAATTAATGAAATGTGTCTTCATTTTAATTGTGCCAACATAATTGATCAACTTAATTTAAATTATATTTGAACCTCTTTCCTTTGGGAGGATTTTGTTGGTAAAGGAGAGGGGGAGAACATGTAGAGGAACAATCTCTCCAATGAAGAACACCTCCCAACAAAGATCTTCTTCAACGAAGAACGCACCATATTCTCCAAAGAAGAACATGTAACCTCCAACATGGGACATCTTCAACAACAACGCACCGGTGTCCGCCCTTCCCTCCTCATCGACGTCAACAAACCTCCGAGGTAGGGGTTTGGTTATTCTTCGTGTTTTAATTTGAATTAATCCTCATGATCTTCCTGCTACCGAACTAATGCAGAGGTCGTGGGCCAAACGAACACAGCCTGATCCCTTCGCCGTTATTCATGGTTGGTGTGTTCTTGGTGATGGAGGAGGACGTCAACTGACACAGGAGGGGCACAGGAACAGCTGCCAGCACCATGACCGGCCACGACGAAGGCGATAGTGCGACCACGCCACCAAGGAAGGGTCGTGGCCCGTCGGCTGAGGTGGATCGAAGTCGGCAGCTGGCCGCACGACGACGATGGCTACACACATCGGCGTCACCCGGCAAGGAAGGGCCACAACATGTGTCCCGATGAAGATGGTAAGACGGCCAGCTGAGCTAGATGCCTGCAAAGGTGCGACGCGTGACTATGCCAAGCGGAGATGATGGATCGCCATCCGTCCATCCATGGTGGATAGCGGCCACCTCGCCACACCACCGCCGCCCCACTCCGCGGCCCTGCCAGGCTGAGCCACCGAGCACGGGTCGGGTCAGGTCCGTCTGACTGGGAAGGACCGGACCCAGACCAGTTTTGACCCATCCCATACTATTGTCCACAACTTTGGAAAAATGTGTATATTTGATGAACCGTCTGCGAAGCTAGAAACCTTGGAGCATGATGGTCCTTTTGGTATACCCCACTTGAGATTTGGATAAAGTAGCGGTACAGTCGAGTGGGATCGAGCACGAATCCAACTGAGCCCTCGGGACTAAAAGGATAATAACTTACAGACTGGGCGTCCGATTGACGCACCGTCTTTTGCGTTGATACCCTTATCACATGGCGGTCCTCTGGGATAATTTTTCATGGGACTTCATGGATGTTGGAGTATTGACCAGTGGCTTGAGGAGCGAACCCTTCCGGAAACAAGCGAGCTTTGTGTGGGAACCCTGTAGCTGGCTGTGACGAGGTACTAGGATCTTGTGTGGGTCTGACAATGTATTAGGATCATATGTGGGTCTAAAGATGTACTAGGATCTTGTGTGGGTCTGACGATGTATGAGGATCCTGTGTGGGTCTAACGAGGTACTAGGATCTTGTGTGGGTCTGACGATTCACTACGATCCTCTATGGGTCTGATGATGATTTAGGATCCTACGTGGGTCTGCCTCTTCACAAAGTAAGATGAATTAGTTGTTACATCAAATCGCCTCCACTACTGTACCCTACTTATACCTTGTGTGAGCCGAGTCTGTAATTTTGTGGTCTATACCATCATGGTGATACCTTGGTGGTGTGATTCTGTGTGGCGTACCTATGTGGTACTTTTATATCCATGTAATACCTTGGTGGTATTATTCTGTGTGGCATACCTGTGTGATACATACCATCGTATTAATCATTCCTTTGTCGAACAGATGATCTTTGGGCTTTTGAGTTGGACCTTGTGTTTCCTCATGATTGAGATGGGCTTACTTGATAACTTAGTTATCTGTATGGGCATATACTAAATTAGGGTTGTCAGTTGAATTATGGCTATGTGGTTTATCCATTGTTGGTTTTGTTAGAAAATGAGGGTCTCAGGGTCCCTGCTGAGTATTTTTATACTCACTCCTACATGGACTATGCATGTACCATGATTTGTTTGGTGCAGAAGACGGACAGCGCTGACTGAGAAAGAGGGTATCGGGACTGGAGGTAGCATGGAGGTGGACCTTAGACCAGGCGTACCGTAGAGATGACCATTCAAGAGTTGTGCCTACCATTCAGGTAGGATCCTTAGCAGGTGTTCACATGATCTCTTTAGTTTACTTTTACTTTCCAGTTGGGCTTGTATTCTGGCCCCATTTATTACTGTACACACTCCTTTTACTATATAGTTTTCCTGTGTTCTAATCTTGTTGTGTGCTTGGTTACATGTGTTTAAAAGCTATTAAGGCATTGCCTTCCCAGTTTTAGGGAATACTCCTTTCGGTGCTAGTTTCCAGCCCATGGCCTATGGAAGGCGGGCTTGGGGTAGTCACGGCACGGGCCCAAGGGGATGGGTCATGACATTCAAAGAAGCACATAACACATTTTGAGTTCTCCAATAACACATATTTATTAAGATACAATTAAAATATCAAAATATGATGCATTTTATGGTTGGAAATGGATATCACCTATATGCTAGATAGAGGAGGTTGAGTCAAATCTTTAGGGACCTAGTCTCGTGCAAGGGTCCTCGAAAGAGGTTTAGTAGATTTATGAATATTTTTATGTGACATGTAGTAGGTATAAGTTTTAAGATAATAGATATAGAATATCCCACAACATTATATTGGGTGATTATGTTCCTTCGGGTGTCGCCTAGATTGGGTCATTGTAGGATTCAGAGGTAGGGCAAGTTGGCACATGGGTTTGTTCGACCATTTGATATTGGAGAGAGAATTGGTCTTATGTCATATTGATTGGATCTTCCACCAAGGTATATTGGTATGGGTGATGTTTTCCACATGTCACAACTTCAAAAATATCACATCGACCCTTATCATGTGATCTATATGGACGAAGTTAAAATTGAGACTAATGCACCCTTTGAGGAGAATCTACTTCTTATTATTGATCACCATGAGAAAGTGTTTTGGGGAAAGTACATGATAAAATTAAGAGAGTTGTTGAACCATCATAATGTTCAAGAGGAAACATGGGCATGGGAAGAATATATAAAGGATCATTAGATAAATCATTTTTACCTCCAAATCATAGTGATTCCTCGAATTATTGATTGAGTATGAGATGTTATATGGTGTTTATATTTTATGTTTATGATCATTATAGAGATTTGTCATGATTTTTTTAGGCATTCTTTTACCATTTTTTAGTTATAAATTTTTTGAGATTTATTTTGGGGTTGTATCGAAGAAAATCATGTAATTTGTAACCTCATCAGGATATTCACAATATATGCTTGGTTAGGGAAGACTGTGTTATTTTACATTGGAAATCATGTTCCTATTTTTAGTGGCATATGTGGTGGCACACATTTAAAAAATAGAAAAAACATACGACCTCCCTCCACAATCTATTAAACCTCAAATAGAGTTTATTTTCATTTTGAAAACATGTTTTTTCAAATTATGTGCTACCTTGGAAAACCTTTTCACCCCGTGAGTAGGGGCACATGGTTTGGAAAACTAGGTTCCTCCACCCAAGAAACAATGCACATGGTTTTTAAACCGCATAAAATTTTATTAAAATTTCCAAACCATCGCTTTTTATCTTTATTCACAACATATTTTCCCTTATAAAATTCCTTCTATTTTTGAAACTACTAATATAATTTTGAGCCCCAACCAACCCCTTTCTTAGAAAATCAATGATTTTGTTAAAGGACCTGCTCTGCGTTGGAAAGTGTTTTCTTCCCCATTTGGTTTTCTCTATTTTCTAACTCTTTTTTCTAATTGAGAGGGATGATTTTCCTCTATTGGTGAAGGTTTAGATATAATTTTTTATTGATAATGTTCCATTATATCATCATACTAGGTTCTCATCTAACATCCTCAATGTCGTTGTGATATTAATTATTCCACATCAACTTGGGGATTTGGATTTAGGGAATTGTATTCAATTACATTGAGGTAGGTGGTCTATTTTTCCATTACCAAAGTATTTATTATAATTATTTGTATTTAAATGTGAACTTTATGTTTCCACATTGTAAAATATCATTCAAAATTGAATTAATTAATTGATTTCCCATGTGATTGTTAAACCCTTCACTAGTCTGATTGCACATGTTGATGTTTTTTAGACCAGACATGATGGAAACCCATGGGTTATGCCATTATAATTGAAATTATGATTTATAAATTATGCATGTTTTATAAATTTGATTTTGAGTATGGTTTATAAATAAATTTATGATATATTTTGAGTAATAAATTATATAAATGTTTGATAAATGGGTTGTGAACATTGAACCATGTGAAGTGATTTTTTATAGAGTTTTAGGATTTGGACCGATACACAAAATACCCATGGGGTTATAGACTTAAAATATACAGACCAAATATATATTTATGTATTTCATGTGATCATAGAGTTTTGGGAGAGGGAATACCACTCATAATACCCATGGGGTTCCAGACAGCTTCTTTAAGACCAAATTTTATCATTGTGGAATTGGAACTAAATGATAAATGTAAACCCATGATTGAATGAAATGTAACATGAATTTGGTTGATGGATTTGAATTTGGGATGGTCCAAAGTAGGTATTATTGGTTTGGGTGTCACCATGACCCTAATGATTTTGTGAATAATTAATAAATATTTTAATGTGAAAACTATTTAACTTATATTTTGTTCATTTTTCTTTTTAAAACTGAATACACTTTTATAGAGAGAATTTTCTGTATCTCATTGGTGGTCGACTACTGTGTTGTACTCACACACTACTCGGGCTACCTGATTGATACACAAATATACTTCATGTTTGTAGGAAAGGATAAGGGCCAGAGACCTATGTCAGATGGATGAGTTGGGATGTGGGATGTAGTATGGATGTGCAAACAAGACATGTTGTTGTGAACCAACTTGGTTGTTTTTAGTGTGAATTATTTTATATTTTCCTTTGATACATGACACATATATATAATTAAATATCTAATAATTCAGTTTATGATAATTTATCCATGCTTTTGGACTATTGTGTGATGTTGGTACTGTTGATTATGGTATAATCTTGGTTCTTTTTTATTATCAATTAGATATTGTTTATTTATTTCTACTATATTTATTATTTGATAAAGATGGTATAGTCCCCTAATGTTATATATTAGACCAACGCTACTATTCAGTAGCCTTTGGAATATAGGGAGATGAACCTAAGGTCAAGTGACTAATTGGTTAAGGGAATAATCATGTGGCACCCATCTCGGGATTTTAAACTTATTGACCACACAATCAAAATTTAACCATTAATAGGATTTTGAAGGAAATAGTTGTTACATGTTTCCACACCATAAATCATTTAATACTTTTGAATCCATATTGAACATTCATCAAAATATCATAGGTCTAAAATAAGTGAATAAAAATATTATATCAGAGGCCATATTTTCTCCAAATCAAAAAATCCTTATTAAAATATCAGTATATTCCACTCAGCCTCACCATTCATCATATACATATATCCCCAATAAAATTCCAATGCCTTATATCAATAATTTATGTCACCCAAACTCCTTACAACTATTATAAATCCAACTTATATTCATTTTAATATCATGTATGTACAAGGAAACATCTAAAATTTAGAATGGTTAAAATATATAATATTAATATTTTAAATAATAACCACTACGTAGTATAATCGATTAGATAAAATTATTAAAAAATGACTATTTATAATAAATCTACCCTAATTATAACCCCACTTTATGAAATATTTTGGTTTTATACATGCCTAACAATCCACCCAAATTATAATCTAAACATCATTTTATATGAATTTTTTTTACATGAAATGACTTCAAATTTCAAAATTAATGTTAATTTAATTTCAAAAAATATTTAAATTTTTCTAACCAATATCATTTATAAATAACTAAAAAAATATATGATCTACTTAAAATATATTTCCTTTTTCCAAAACCCAATGGTTTTTTTAAAATCATTTGAATTGAAGTATTGTATAAGAAAACATTGTTTCTTCATATTCATTCAAAAGAAGACCCCTATTATAAAATTATCACTTTTTAAACCCCATTTTTCATTAAATTTTTTTATCATAATACAAGAGTAAAAAATTTATAACATTATTGGTGTTTAATTATTTGCGTGAAAAAAATTTCCTACTAGATAAAGTATATGATGCTCAATCAATGATATACAATTGAAATGAAAATTATCATTTTTACCAATAGACCATAATGAAATGACACCATCATGACCACTGTTAATGTTTATGAAAAATTCATGGAAATAAAACTATTCATGAAATGTGTATCATGATTTTTATATAAACACGAATCGAAGGAAAATATCATTCTTCATAGAAAAAAAGTAAACATGTAAAAAATTAAAATTCATTATCAATAATACGGAACATGTCATAGTTAACATGCTTATAAATTTAACATATATTATATTAATAAATTAAATTACAATAGATGGAGATAAATTATCAATTATAACACATGTAAGTTATAATATTCCTTGATTTAATTAGATAGCATCACATAAAGTGTACATGAAAGAAGTAATTAAATTATGTCTTATTATTTAATTAAATAAGGAAGCTCATTTATCATAATATTTATAATGAATCTAAAAAAGTCCTAATTTTCCACTATAAGGTATAATTCATGATCTGATATAAGGACCAAATCCCAGTTAAACTCAAGAAACACAATTAATTTTTTATCAATTTCCTTTTAAAAGTAAGTAGTTTAAAAAATCACTCATAACAATAACTCTATACCAATCACCCAAACATACTAGGTAAATAGTGTTTAAATTATGATGAAAAAGGATATAAATGTACATAGAGTACCACAATAATTCTCGACATCTAATATAATCTCTATAAATTGAATTAACAAAGCCTATAGAACCTGAAAACACTAATAAGATACCTTTTAATTATGGAGACCTGATTACATAAATGTAACTACTTCAATTCACCAAAAGGCCTTAGTTTCACCTATTAATATAGTATTCAATTAATAATGTTGTATTATTAAGAATATTCTAGTGCAATAAAATATATTGGGTCAATATATGAAATTAATAAAAACATTTTATTTATAATGGTGTATATTCTCATCAGTCAATATGGATAATAAACAATGTAAATGTTGTGTGAAACATTTCACAATTACCAATCTTGTAAAAAATCCCATATAATGTATACAAAAATTGATGATTGGAAAAGAACCCATTATCCAAGAAAAGATAAACTATACATGTAATTATGGTTCCAAAATTCGTTGTTTTTCTTATTAAGATATTCTGAGATAAAAACCATTGACCATTTCTAGAAATCCTACTCCAAAATCCCATTAAGAACTCAAATATTAATTCCTTATAATTGTGAAGACACCAATAGAAATGGTATTTGAGGTTAATATATAAAAACCAATGTTGGGACATCTCATTACTATCAATGATCCTAAAATGAATCTGGTGAAGCTTATTTTCTATTGAAGTTTCTATCAATAGTTTTAGTACATACAAACATTTTATATCATCACCAAAAATTCTCAACGAAAAATTAAATAACCATGTGTATGAATTAACATATGAACCATTTAATTTAAATATTAGAGGAAAAAAGTCACATATATAGAAAAATAGTAGAATTGAAATGGAAATTGAGAACTATTAGATTTATATGTTGATAGTTATAACCAGTAACTCCCTATATCAGGATTGTCCTCACATATACAAAAAGCACTGGGTCAAACCATGGATAAATTTCAAGTATAGTTGAAGATAAATAATACATCCAATGTTCTCCAAAAGTAACATATACTATAGTTATTTTCTAATATGTCACCTGGAATTTTTAATGTGTATATTATATCAAGTATGAATCCCATTCTACAGAATATGGGATGTGGTATATATAGTTGAACTGTTGCGATTCATTTCCAACACTAATTACTAATATTTTTGTACCAACATATCATTAATATAATTAAAAAATATATACATAAACCTAATTTCATTCTCAAATATATCAAGTAATAAATATGATACCAATGTTAGATAAGAAAATATCCACCACACATCTTAATATGGAATATAGAATTTATTCTCAATAATAAAATAACTATTTTAATAAATTTTTAATAATATATATAATTTCTATTAATTATATATCATAAGATCCAAATAACTATATAGTTTATAATTAAATCATAGTCAATTATGTGAAATATCTATTAAAATTCATTAGTATCAAATATAGAATATGGTATAACTAATATTATATGTTTCATTGATACCACTACAATATTGACACAAGGTATAATAAAATTTTGAATGGTTGATATTAAGTACAAACAATATTGGGGATTTGACATAAAAATAAAAATAATACCAAAATATTAGGGAAAAACAAAGTATAATTTCAAATATAATACAAAAATTGTGTTACAAAATTAAAAGTAATGTTCTTTGAAAAATGGTTTTTCATATTTGAAATCATTTTTTAAAGGGTTTATCGTTATTTTGTGAAATATTAATTAAAATTTATTATTTAAAAACATATACCATACAATTTAATAGACAAATTAGCCTTATTGGAAATAGTTTTTGATTTATAAAAACATAATAAATATTTTTTTAATCATATTTGAATATTTATATTTTCTATAAAAATGTAAATATTTTGAAAACAATAATATTTCAGGATTTAAGATGAAGTGTAATTTAAATCAAATAGAATATATTGAAAATTTTGTTAAATAAAAATAATGTGTTTAACATTAAGTTAAATATTATTTTATTGATTTCTTTTAAGAAATAACTATTATTTGGGTGAAAATATGGTCTATGAAACTAAGAATTTATACATGACAATTCCCATCAACAACCTATATATCCTAATTTTTACATCTACAATGGTGAAAATAATAATTGATGAATAAAATTTATCAATGAATTCTAAATAATTTAGGCTATTGTGAAATTAAGGTAAAATATAAAAAATTATAATATGTGAATAATGAGGCACAAATTAATAGAAAATAATTCATTTATTCAACTTATAATTTCATCATTATAACATATTCACAACTATAACATATGAAAACTAATAATGGTAAACACTATTTATTAATTACATCCAATAAATAATCTAATAACATGCCATAGAAAGAATGTTCTTCAAAAATGTCACAGAAAGGATTGAATAATCAAGGAATGTTTTTAATAATATAAAAAATTAAAAAATAATGAAATGATAATAACATAATAAAAATTATAAAAATGTTGTGGTATATTACTAAATGTAAACAAGGAAGGATTTTAAAATTCATACTTTATAAAAATACATTTTGTAATGAATCTATATACCATAGGTTTAAGGAATGAATTGAAATCAATTTCAAAACATCACATGGGATTCAAAAAATCACTATAGTATATAAAATAGATTGAAAACAACATTTATAACTCCAAAATAATATTTCAGTTTTATCAATGAAATTTGAAAAAACAATGGATGTCATGTTCTATGAATACATAGGAAATTCACAAACAGTTTGAGAACACCATAACTAAATCATCAACAAGGTTCAACATCTAATAGATCTTCATGATACTTTCTATAGATCACTATACAACCCTTGTGAAAATATATACCAAACCCCATAAAAATATGATTCTATTAAACAAATTTCTATGATTAATTAATAATAATCCATAATGAATGAATAATAGTAATTCATTCAAAATCGATTAAATACTATGTAAACATAATACCCCCAAATAGATTCACCAAATAAAAAAATCTGACAAAAATAATTAGATCCCTAGGTCTACTCCCACTAATTTCATATTACATAAAAATAGTGTATAAAAATTATAAAATTACACCTATTTGACTCATTTATGAAATAAGTTTGGAAGAATAAAAATTATATAATATTTCACCATGTACAATTGAAACCAAAAATAAAAATCTCAAAGATAATTTACAGAAAACAAAGTTGAAAAGAGAAGATAAAAATAGGATATAATTTATATTCAACTATATCCATGAAACCCCTTTGGATTACGCATTGATCAGGAACTAGTAATTGGGGAGATACATAAATGGAGAATATTTAAGAGGGGTCATGGACAGTGAATATTAGATGGGGGTAAATGTTACCCTTCTATAGAGAATAAAATATTTAATTTTATTTCTTAAAAATAACCCCATATTTTAATAATATTGATTGGGCCTCTTAGGTACCAGGTAGTGGGCCAGCCATTACCCAGTGTCACCACCATGGAATGATAGCCTATTCTAATCTCATAAAGAGATCGATTTTATCTATAAAAATATATTTATAATACACCCTCATCCAACATTCCTAACCCCCATTCTCATATATGAGGCATTAAACTGTGTCTATAAATACCTAAGATTCTATCCTTAAAAATAAAATTCAATGAACCAATACGAGAATTAAAACTAATACCTCATAAAATTCCACCATAAATAAAATACATATGGGAATATATGTTATATTTTTTCATAGGTAATATTGTAATGTACATTAATATTTAGTATGATTATGATATTGTATTTTTGGATTTTTCATGTTTTTTATTTGATACTTTTAGATTCTTGTGAATATTTATTATTGTTATTCTTTATAATTTATTACATTGACCATAACATTCTATTTAAATATTATTTAAATATAATATCCTTAATTATTGTTGATTCAAACATTTGGAAATTTACAATATATCATATTATTTAACTCATACAATTTAATTTTTTCTTCATAGATATTATTATTCATTGTATCATTATTCTAACATCTCATTACCTTGATCAGGTATGTTTTTTCCTCTGTCATAGTTCCCTTTCGGGTGTAGATATTTTAATGCAGGTTTTAAGATTTTTCTGACTACAAGAGATTTACACGATGGGTAACTAGGTTTCACATCGTGTAATGGTTATTTGGTGCATGTCCTGAGAAGGATTCACACTGTGAAAGGTTTCATAATGTGACAAATATTTACACATCATGAGTTTATTAAAGACATTATTTTAAACTTAGGAAATGGTTTTCAAGGACTTTTATTGAATTATGAAAATGATTACAAGGGTTACCTTGTGTACTTAGGTGGATGGTTTATCTTACGACCAACTTCCATATTTTTGTGATTATTGTGAGGTTTTATCATAGGGATTTCCTCTATTTCCTAGGCCCATTGTTATAGGGGACTATTATGAAAATTATTATGGGGGTTTTCTCATAGGGTATTCCTCTACTTCATAGGATTATGTTCTATGAACTGGATTATGAACATGATTGATTGTGGTACGAGTAGTCTACTAGTCTGACCTCTTATGATCCTTGGTGTTGATACCCATGCTTCTATTTTTTTCATGGATTTTATTTTTTAGCCTTAATATGCATTTTTATGCTTATGAAATATGATATGGAAAATATTATTTGAAATTGATATACATTCTTTTTTATAACTATGAAAAAGGGAATTGTTTACCATGTTTTCTATAAAATTTCTTTACTAAGTATCATTCCATGTTTTATTGAAATGAGTATACACTAATTTTTATACAGAGGTTTGTTATAGAACACATGGGTGGGATCCTATTGAGATTTTTATCTCACACCCTAAACACCCCTTCGATGGTTTTCAGACCTATTTATGTCTTCCAATACAAGGAACCACAAGATACCATAGTAAGGAGATGAGGTTTTGTGTCAACTTTGTTGGATAGCTGGGGATGAGATGGTTGTAATTCATCCACATTATCACAAAAAGTATATATTTGATTTTTCTTTTATAGTTAAACATTTTTCTTGGGTATTTTGGATACTTTTATAGTTTTTTTGGTTTCCTATATCTTCTTAATGTAATGGAATAAATTTATTAGATTTTCATCTTTACTTCCTACTCCATGTATATATATGCCACGTGTTTTTCATGTTGGTAGAAATTGGTCCCTTTTTGTTGTTGTTCAGTGCTTGGGTTATTGTATCCAACCTGTGGGGATAGGGAACTTCCATTGGGTATGTGATTGAATGGGTCAGGTGCTAGGGTTGAGGGTAACTTGGGTCAGTTCATTACAATTGTGTTATCATTACATTAACCTTTCAAAATCACTGGTGATTTTTTCCTTATTTTTTGGGTATTTTTCATCCATTCTTCCTATTTGAATTACTAACATTATGTACATTACAATTTTTATCTAAACAGTTTTATTTTCATAATATTTTTATGTTACACCTTCTAATTGATGTATGATTGTTTGTGCATGCGATTGAATTTTTTTATAGTAAATTGATTATTGTTTAATAAAACTTATTATTTTTGTTATTTGATTAAAATTTCCCTCATGCATGTATAATATTATAATGTGTTACTTTTTTTTGTTACAAACCATTTTTTATAAAAGTAACACTTATAATTTTATGTGAATACCACTTATGACTAACACACATTATTTTAATTATATTTAAATTTATAGTGATCTAAATTTTATAATTTCAATTTCATATGAAAGATAATAATTTTATATAACTTTTATTCGACTATAAATAAATCCAAATAATATATATTATGTTCAATTTTTTATTCGAACATACTGTATCTTTCTTTTTTCTACCCAAATATTTGGTTTTTAATTTTTTAATGTTTTCCATAGTTATTTTATTAGAACATGACTTATAAAGATTTAATTCTCATTAAACTAGTTCTTTTAGACAGAAAATTTAACATCCCAGGTAATTATAGAATAATACTTTTTCAAATCTATTATTATTTATGAATTAGATATTAATATTACTTTAAAAGGGAATCTATGCCTGATAACATACTCAAAATACAACAATGTGTTTCTCTAAAATCATATGTTTCAAACAAGATAGAGTTATACCGAAAAATAATATATTGTTAATATATTTATTTTAAATGGTATTTATCACCTAGATCTTGTATTGGTAGGAATGAAAAAAATGACTATATTAATTTTACACATGTTTATTAAATGTTTTTACATTCATCTAATAAATTTTACGGGCTTAAAATAAGAATAAATCCAATTATAAGCATAAAAAGATCTAATATTTTTAAAAGGTAGTTTTACCACCCATTGATGAAGAACCCCTTTTAATTATAAATTTTGAATGTATTAAAAATTTTATATGAAAATTAATATTATTCTTTGGAAATGGGATATAAAAATTTAATATGGTTGATATTTTAGTATTTTCTTATAATATTCATCTTTTGATGAATATTGAAAAATATTTCATTTTAATTCAAAAATGGTTTTTCATCTAATTAATTTATATAGTTAGGTTATCATTTTAATTAGTTTAAATTTATAATTAAATGATTTTTTTATCATTTAATCCAATGTTGGTCATTAGAATCAATTTTACGTTGAAATTGGATAAAACAACTTTGTGAACTTCTGAACATTTTTAATTCAAAAACCTATTTTCTCGATCCGTTTATAGGATTAACATTAAATTAATTTAACCAGTTCAATGTGTTTAATTTTAAAAATAATACATTAATGGTTTTAATAAGTTTGAAAAAAATAATCTAATATGATCAAAAAAAATTGGTGAATAGTAAACTTTAGTATTTTATTTACCACGGTTAATGGTAAATATGGTAATTAATGGTAAAATTAATATAATAATATTATAAAATTATCCTAACACATTTTATAACCTTATTGGAAAAGTTATTATCTACAATGAACAACATTGGGCTGAAATTGTGACCTTTGGAAGCCACTTGGTTGTGATTTTGACATTTATAACATTTAATTTTATGTAAAGGAAAATATGTCATAAAAATGTCTCTCCTTAATAACACAATTTTAATATATGGTCATATAATTGATATATTAGACTTTGAATAGTTCATATAAATTTAAAAATATTACCAACGTCATTGTAATTTATTTATAATTTTAAAGAAATAAATAATTTAATTAAATATTGACATATTGATAATGGAGTAATTGATTTATTAAAGAAAGAATCAAATACATAATATTAATAATATTAAAATAAATTTAAATTGAAATATTTTATGCCATCTGCAAATTTTCTGGATGACTGTGACATATTAGGATTTATATGATGTATTTTTTTATGAAATCAAGTCGTTATGATTTTCGAAAAATGTCATGTAATGAATTTTATCAAAATTGACATAATTATTATCATAAATTATATAATATATAATTAAATGATATAAAATTTATAAAAATCCATTTTTTGTCCAAGAAGTTGATATAACTCAATAAAATTCAAAAATGACTCGTTAATTAGTCTTTTTTAATTATTTGGTAAATAGTTTAACTATCAAAGTGTAAATTACATCATAAAAAGGTAAGAGTTAAAAAGGTTAAAAGAAAAAGATAAGAATTATGAATTAATTAAAAAATCCAATTCTCATTGTATGAATATATTTCGACCCCTCCTTGTTATATATTCAATCTAAATCAACTTTTACCCATTTGGAATTGAAATTGAATTTATATTTATTTAATACTTTAAATAATTTCATGTGTCCCCCTCCCCTATCCAATAAAATGGCACACATTCCTCTCAATTACTCACACTTCAATTCCATTTGGATTGGAAAATATCGACCCAAACCCCTTCCTAAAATCCGTCCCCACATTATTGTGGCATTATTTTTGGCATAACACACTTTTTAGAGGTGTTAAGGTGTTATGAAATGTGATTATCTGAAGAAAGGGTAATGTTTTTATTTAATTGTTTCTATTTTATTTATTTATCCACTTTCATAAAATATCATTTATTCATGAGGAAATAATAAATCCACTACATTAAATATAATGAGATGTTATTATGTCAATATCATCATCCAAATCTATCTTCAATTTCATCAATTGTGAAATGAACTTTTTGTTCGTGTGTACGACGAACTACCACCTCACAGTCTGATATTGTTCTTTTTTCATTACTGTCTCTCAACACCACACATAATGATGAAATTAATGTTTTTATATTATGTTAATGAAATACATATCATTATATGAAAATAATATATAAATTATATTCTTACATTCAATGCACATAAAAATGATAATGTTGTTCGTGCATACATGTGAACTATGGCCTCCACAAGGTGAAGTGAATTTTTATTCACCGCATCACTTGAATGTTATACATATGTATATTTAAACTATAATTATGATGTTAATTATATAATGATCCTTATGAAAGGATAAAATAATAAATACCTTATTTCAATAATTATCCATGAAAAATGGAAAGGTCACTCATGTGTACATATGACCTACCATCTCCATGATTATAATGTTGTTTAATTTTCATAATATAAAAAACTGGTTTAAATTAAAAATATAATTGATGTATAAATTTTATTATCATGTTGTGAATATTATTTTTGAGATAATGGACTTATGACCACATGGACTATTGATATCAATCCATGTACATTTTCAACTCATGTACCGAATATCGACAAAAATATAGGATATGAACATAAATAGTTATGTAATTGTTATGACATGGTAACAAGTGATATAAAAGGAATATTAAACTTGAAAAATGTACAGGAGAAAGTAAAAAAAATTAACCGAAGTTTATTATTTTGGAAGATAAATAATGTATGAGACAATTTGGACTCGATGTAAGGGATTTAGTCTCAATCTCTTTTCATTGAGGAAATTTTTTCATGTTATACACCACCTTCTTTTATATGGTGTATAATCAACACCTTTTACTTTTATTTTCAATCAATGCCCTTAAAAAGGAATATTTTTATACGAATCATTTTTCAAAATGACAGATGGAATATTTTTTTAACGCATATGACGACAACAACCTTTCCTTCGTCCTGACCATTATTTGATATTTGGATTCCTCTAATAACAATAATGTTTTTTAAAATGAAAATAAATACCATATTCCATTTTTAGGTATTTTGGTATTTAAAATAGTTTTTAGAATGGATTGATTATATCAATATCATGGAATTTTTTCTAGTGAATTAAATGTGGAAATGTTATTTTTCATTTACGCATGATTTATGTTTTGTGCTTATGATTTGGTTATTGAGTATTGCTTATGTATATGGATCATTCCATGATAAACTGAGGGTAGGTGAGCCCATTATATCTCTCTCATGAATTCGGTAATGATACAGAGTTAAACAAAATGGTTTTTCCTAATAGATTCAGGGAATATATTGTGATGGGTATTTTAAATGTAACCATGAAGGTTACTCCCTATATAGCTTTGAAAGCTACAATGTAAGTATAATATGGATGATTCAAGTGTAATGTCACAGAATTTCCATGGAAATTTTTTTCCTTAAAAACATGGGAATATTACGAGTCCGAGAAAATTGATTGTGCATGATTCCGAGGCCTGGTGGGCCTGGAATCGTTTTCTGAAGTTTTGTTTGGGTACATTCAGTAAACGTATGAGCGTTTTTTATAACTCTTGAACCGGTTCTCAGAATTGAAATCTGAGGACACCATTGAACTCGTAGCATCGGTATTCTCTTAGGAAGACTATCATCTTGACGACAGTTGGTTGAGATTAGAAGATAATTTTTAGGTTTTTAGAGAATGAATTAAATTAAAATTAAGTGTGTGGTTTAATTTTTATTTGTTGGTTAAAACCTTCTCACGGGAGTTGGAGGTAGTAAGACCACACCTTAACCACCCATGAGAGGTTATAGTGGTGGGCCCCACCCAAACCTAACCTCCCGCAAGAGGTTACGACATGGGGACCACACGGAACTAAACCCCCTATTAATTGTGGGAGAGGAAAACCTCTCAACTCCCCTCATTAATGAGAGAGATTCTCTCCACACCCCCACCCTCATTTATTGGTGCCAAATCCCCTAATTTAATGGTCCCAAATCCTCCACATTAATTAGGTGCATCCAATGAAATTAATTCATCAAATTTGAATATTGTTCCAACGAATTTATAGGATATCACAATCTATTATTATTTTGGTTGGCAATGTTCATTTTGGTGGCAGATTTGAGAGGAGGATTATTGAGAGAAAGCTCCCAACGAAGAACGCCTTCGACTATGAAGAATGCTGACCTTCTTCGACTTCTTCCTCGGAGCATCTACCGATGTGGGACGTCTTCAACTGACCTTCCCTCCACATCGTCATCAACGAGCCGACACATGAGCTTGATATTGAAAGTGTGTGGCGGACGCGACGAACAACGATCTCCTACGTCTTCTTCCCTACGACACTTTCGAAGACCAACAATCAAGGTATGTGTTGTTTTCTTTTAAGTTCCATGTTCTTCTTTTATTTCAAAATGAAGAACTAGGATATGTTTCCTTTTTTGGGTGATTTTTTGTTCATCATTCTCATACTTTGAAGAACTAATTTCTATCACCCTAAACGTGGAGGGTACGGGCCAAACTAATATGGCATGACACCCACCGTAGAACTCTTTTGTGATGTCCTTTGGCATGGTGATGAAGCAACGAGGAAACAAATGTGGTGAAGAAAAAGTTCGCGCTACCTATGGCCTATGTGATCCATGCCACCCTAGAGGCGTTCCGCACCGCCACCAGACAAACCGGCCCCGACCGAGCCCCCGCCGGAAGTGCCGCTCGGGGAGCCAGGCCACTGACCAAGCCGGCCTTGCTGCCCGCCGTCCCGCCTGGTGCCCTTCTCGACTGCCCGCCGGCCCACCTGGGGCCCTTCCTGGCTTCCTATCAGCCCGCCAGGTGCCCGACCACCTGATGGACTGGCCTCCTCCACCCTGGTCGCCCGCCGGCCCGCCCGCCGGCCTGCCCGGCAGCCTTCTGGTCAGGTCGCGCCCCGCCGGTTGGCCCGGCCACCCCCAATGCGCCTCGCCGAACCATGCCGGCCCGCATTCCCCACGGGCCTCATGTCGCCCGGGCCGCGCCCCTCGCAGCGCTGTCCAAACCGATCTCGGCCATCCGGGCCGAGACGTCGAGTCGTGCCCCACACGGTCCAGGCTGAACCAGCCCCGAGCCCCGGCCGAACCACCCACGCAGCTTAGTGGGCAGGGCTATACGGGTCGGGCCGAACCTAACAGGCTGGCCCGCCCAATGTGTCAGTCCAGACCCAACAGGTCTAACTGGGTCGACCCAGACTGGGTCGGACCAGACCCGGTCCCACTACAGACCATTTACATTCTTTTGGCCATATATTTGGAACTAGACGTCCATTTGACGAACTGTCACCAGCGCTGGTAATAATGAAGTGACACGGTCCCTTTGAGTATACCCCGCTAGTGTTCAGGGTTTAGTTGAGATATGGTCAGGTTGGATCGTGCACGATTCCAACTGGACCCCAAGGAATAAAATACTAATAACTCAGAGAATGGGCATCCGACTGACGCACCATCTGTAGCAATGAGACCCTAATGACGTGGCAGGCTTTTGGGATACTTTTTCATAGGACTTTGTGGCAGTTGGAGTATTGACTAGTAGCCCATTGAGAGTATCCTCCCAGAGACTAGTGTGCATAGTGCGGAGACATAGTAGTTGGTTGTGACCTGAAGACTACAGATCATTTTTACTCGGAGTGACTCTACTAGGCCAGCGGGAAATGCCATGGTGTCACGGCAGACCTATAGTGGGGAGCGCCTTGGTGTTGCGGCAGACCCACGGTACTCGACAAGAGGAGTACCTCAGCAGGCTACGAGGGGGAGTGCCTTGGTGACATCGAATACCCACGGTGGGGAGCTCTTTGGTGATGCAGCTGACCCACAATACTCGACAGGAGGATTACCTCAGTAGTCCAAGGTTAGTGGAATGAATCTTGGTGTCACTACAGGCCCACTGTACTCGATTGAGTAGGAGTTCTCTAGTAGCCATGGTTTCAAAAATGTGAATAAAAGTCCAGGTTGAGCAGAGTCAGTAACTTTTTTGTTTTCCTCATGATTGAGATGGATTACTTGATAACTTATGTATATGTACGGTCATATACCTAAGTAGTGTTATCTTTTTATTTCATACTTTGTGGTTTATCCTTGTTGGATTTGTGAGACCTTGAGGGTCTCAGGGTCCCTCCTGAGTATCGTTGTACTCACCCCTGCACGAGCTATGCCCGCACCTCATTGTTTTGGATGTAGATGACAGACAACGCTGACCGAGGCTGAGTGTAACAGTATTGGACGGTACCCAGAGGTAAACCACATAGTGTGACGGTACACAGAAAAGATGGACAGACGTGGAGTGCTGTGGAGGCTGTCTGTACCTGACCTTCAGGTAGGATTTCCTAGTGGACGAACCAGAAACCATTTTCCCTTTTTACAGTACTTGTACTCTTAGTTTTCTTGTACTTTCCTATTGGGCATGTATTTTGGCCCCTCTAATTTCAGCACTATTTTGTATATAGATTTAATTAGTGTTTTGATTCCATCTCGTACTCTATTGTGTGCATTTTAGGTTATAAAGGAAATGCCTTCCCAGTTTTTAGGAATTACACCCTTAGTACCAGTTTTGGATCTGAGAGGTTCACATCTTGGGACACATCATCTCGGAGGTTGGAGTTGCAGTGGATCCAGCGAATATTGAGGCAGTACATTCTTGGGAGCCACCTAGGAGTGTGACGGAGGTACGACGTTTCCTGGGTTTGGCTGTTTAGTACCGGAGGTTCGTTCCAGACTTCTCTCGAGTTGCAGAACCACTAACAGCCTTGATGAAGAAGGGGTAACCCTTTGTGTGGTCGTAGAGATTCCAGAAGAGCTTTCAAGAGCTAAGGTAGATGCTTACAAGTACCCCCATCTCAAGGATTCTAGAGGAAGGCGTAGGGTACTTAGTCTACTGGGACGCATCACGGACCAAACACGGGTTTGTACTGATGTAGGAGTGAGTAGTGATTGCGTATGGTTCTCAGTAGCTGAGGCAACATGAGCAGAACTACGCTACCCATCACCTAGATTTAGAAGCAGTGGTCTTCTCCTTGAAGATATGGAGACACTATCTGATGGGAGACTATTTTACCGTGTACTCTAATCACAAGAGTATCATGTATATCTTCTCTCAGAAGGACCTAAACCTGAGACATCAGCGATGGAATGAGTTCCTCTAGGACTTTCACTTCAAAATAGTCTATACTCTTGGGAAGGGGAACATTGTAGCAGATGCACTCAACAGGAGATCTGGTATACAGCTACTACGTGAGGCGACGAAGCAGCTGGCCGCTTTGTAGATATCTTTTGTGGATAGAGATGGAGCAGCTTTCCTTTAGTCCCTTACAGTCACCCCCCGATTGTTTAGTGAGTTAGGGAGGCACAACATGAAGACGCTGACTGTGAGACACGACGTGCTCAAATATCTACAGGGCAGGCACCTGATGGATTTTCTAAAGGTGGGGAGCACGTCATCATCTTCAGAGTACGGACTATGGTACCAGTGTCACTTTGAGTGGAAGTGTTTAGGGAGTTCCACACATCCCCTTTAGCGGTACATCCAAGAGTGGCGAAGATGTACGAGGACCTTCAACGATAGCATTGGGGGCCGGATATGAAGAAGGTAGTAATAGAGTTTGTCTCTTGATGCCTCACTTGTCAACAAGTGGGGGCAGAGCACTAGGTACCAGCAGGCTTGGTTTATCCTTTAGAGGTCCCATAGTGGATGTGGGATGGGATATCCATGGACTTCCTGACAAGACATCCACGTACATCCAGGGGTCATGACTCGGTTTGGGTGATCATTGATTGACTCACCAAGTCAGCCCACTTCCTACCGATAAGAGAGCAAGGTTTAGTAGAGAGATTGGGACGCCCTTATGTTCAGAAGATTGTGCGGCTACATAGAGTACCATAGACGATTGTCTCTAATCGCGAAGCACAGTTTTCTTCCCGGCTATGGAATGGGTTGTTGGAGGCTTTTGGGACGTATCTTTGTCTGAGCACTGACTTCCATCCTCAGACGGATGGCTAGACTGAGCAGACCTTTCAGACCCTTGTGAACAAGATGCGTGCTTGTTTTCTTGACTTCAGTTGTAGATGGGAGGATAACTTACCTTTGGTGGAGTTTTCATAGAAAAACATCTATCACTCCACCATAGTGATGGCACCTTTTGAGGCGTTATATAGACAACCTTGAAGATCATCTTTATGATCGACTGACCCTAGGGAGTCAGCACTAGTGGGACCAATGATTTTATAGGCTACCACAGAGAAGGTGTTGATCATCCAGGAGTCGATGAAGACTGAATAGAGTAGACAGAAGTCATATTATGACAGGATATACAGCCCTCTAGAATTCAAGGATGGCGACCATGTCTTTCTACTAGTCTCACCTCGATTAGGACTACAGATATTTCGCTGAGGCGGTAAGTTATCTTCTAGATTCATCGGACCATTCTAGGTCTACAGTAGGGTTGGAAAGGTGGAATACCGCTTAGCTCTTCCACCTCAGTTTCACCGGGTGCACGACGTATTCCACGTATCCCAGCTGAGGATATACATGCAGGACCCTTATCACATTATCGACCATGGAGAGATGGACATCGATGAGGGGGCGAATCTTACGGAGGATCCAGTGGAGATTGATGATCGATAGGAGCGGGTCCTGCATGGAGAATTGATACCTATGTTGCACGTTCACTGGTAGCATGGGAACCTCCAGGAGAGCACATGGTTGTGGGAGGTTCAAACGCATGCTCAGTACCCCCACTTGTTCTCTTAGATTGAGTTATTGCCTATGGGGATGTAAATCCCTGATGTGGGGAGAATATAAAGACCTAGAATTTCCATTGATATTTTATTCATAAATACATGGGAATTTAACGAGTCCGTAATAATTTATGGTGCATGATTCTGAGGCCCGGTGTTCCTGGAATCATTTTCTGAAGTTTTTTTCAAGTAAGTTTAGTAAATGTACGAGCCAGTTTTTATAACTTTTTAACCGGTGCTCACAATTGAAATCAGAGGACAACGTTGAACTCATTGTACCAGAATTAGCTTAAGAATACTATCATCTCGATGGCATTGGGTCGAGATTAAAAGATAGTTTTTGGGTTTTTAGATAATGAATTAAATAAAAATTAAGTGTGTGGCTTAATTTTTATTTGTTGTTTAAAACCTCATAATGGGAGTTGGAGGTGGGGCCACCACACCTTAACAACCCATGAGAGGTTATGGTGGTGGGGCCCACCCGAACCTAACCTCCCGCGAGAGGTTACGACGTGGGGACCACACATGAATTAAGCCCCACTATTAATGATGGGACAGGAAAACATATCAACTCCCCTCATTAATGAGGGAGAGTCTCTCCACATCTGCCTCCTTTATTGGTCCCAACTCCCCTAATATAATGGTGCCAAATCCTCCACATTAATTAGGTAGATCCAATTAAATTAATTCATCCAATTTGAATGTTTTTCCAATGAATTAATAGGATATCATAATCTATTATTATTTTGGTTGGCATTTTTCATTTAGGTGGCAGATTTGAGAAGAGGATTATTGGGAGAAAGCTCCCAATGAAGAATGCCTTCGACTACGAAGAACGCCGACCTTCTTCGACTTCTTCCTCAGAGCTTCTACCGACGTGGGACATCTTCAACTGAACTTCCCTCCACATATTCATTAATTATCTGACGCACGTTCTCGATATTCAAAGTGTGTGGAGGATGGGACTAACAATGATCCCCTCTGTCTTCTTTCCCATGACTCCGTCAATGACCAACGATCAAGGTAGGGGTTTTTTTCTTTAAAGTACCATGTTCTTCTTTTCCTTCAAAACAAAGAATGAGGATATGTTTCCTTTTGCAGGTGAGTTGTTGTTCATCATTATCTTACCTTGAAGAAACAATTCCTATCACCATAAACGCTAAGGGTGCGGGCCAAACTAACATGGTCTGACACCCACCGTCGAACACTTTTGTGATATCTTTTGACATGGTGACGAAGCAAAGAGGCAATGATGGTGGCAAAGAAAAAGGCCGCGCTACCCAAAGCCTCCATGATTAACGTCACCCCCGTGGCGTTTCGCATCGCCACTGGCCGAACCGGCCCCGAACGACCCTAGCCGGCCGCGCTGATCACAGAGCCGAGCCACTGCCCCGAGCCGGCCCGCGCCCCACCAGTATGCTCGCCCGCCTCCCGGATGCCTGCCCGGCCATCTGGAACCCTATTCGGCCGCCCACCGGCCCACCTGGCGCCCTCCCTAGCCACTTATCGGCCTACCCGGCTGCCCGTTGGCCCACCAGGGGCCCTACCCGGCCATGGGCCACCCCGCCTGGTGCCCTGCCCGGTAGCCCGCCCGCCCGACCATAGGCCTGCCTGGCCGCCTGCTGGCCTAGCCATGCCCAGCTGGCCTGCCCGCTGGCCTGCCCGGCTGCCTCCCATGCGCTCAGCCGAAACGCA
Source organism: Viscum album (assembly GCA_963277665.1). NCBI lineage: Eukaryota > Viridiplantae > Streptophyta > Magnoliopsida > Santalales > Viscaceae > Viscum > Viscum album. The sequence continues at coordinate 203,971,935 of OY728128.1, forward strand.
CAGGCCGACGTGACCCGGGCCTCCTGAGCCACACCCCTCGCGGCACTGGTCGAACCTGTCTCAGCCATCTGGGTCGAGATGCCGAGCCACACCCCATGTGCTCCAGGCCGAACCAGCCCCGAGCTCGGGCCAAACCACACACGCGGCCAACTGGGCAGGGCCCAGCGGCCCGAGCCGAACCTGACAGGCTGGCCTGCCCAATGGGCTGGGCCAGACCCAATAGGTTTGATCGGGTCAACCCAGACCGGGCAGGACCGGACCCGGTCCAACTACAAACCCTTTACATTATTTCAACATATCTTTGGCACCGGACATCCGTTAGACGAACTGTCAGGGGAACTAGTGATCATGAAGCAAGACAGTCCTTTTGAGTATACCCCACTAAATTTTAGGGGTTTTGTTGAGATATCGTCAGGTTGGATCGTGCACAAATCCAATCAGGCCCCCAGGACTAAAAGGCTAATAACTCTTAGACCAGGCGTCTGATTGACGGGTCTTGTGTTGAGATGAGACCCCTATGACGTGGTGGACCTTTTGGATACTTTCTTCTTGGGACTTCGTGATAGTTGGATTATCAACTAGTAGCTCGTCGAGCGAATCCTCTCGAAGATGAGAATGCATAGTGTGGAGACCTCGTAGCTGGATGAGACCTGACGAATTCTGATTGTTTTGACTTGGAGTGACTCTACTAGCCTAGCAGGGAGGTCCATGGTGTCATGGAACACCCATAGTGGGGAGCTCCTTGGTGTCGCAGCAGACCCACGGTACTCGACAGGAGGAGTACCTCAGTAGGGTATGGGGGGGAGCACCTTGGTGTCACAACAGATCCACGGTGGGGACCACTTGGGTGATGCAGCAGACCCACGGTACTCGACAGGAGGAGTACCTCAATAGTCCATGGTTAGTGGGAAGAGACTTGGTGTCCCAGCAGGGCCACTGTACTCAATTGAGAAGAAGTTCTCTACCAGCTGTGGTTTCGATAATGTGAATAGAAATTGTGGTTGAGCTGAGTCAGTAACTTTTGCGTTTTCCTCAAGATTGAGATGATTACTTGATAACTTTGGTATATTTATGGTCACATAACTATTTAGGGTTATCTATTGATTTCATACTTTTTGGTTTATTCTGGTTGGATTTGTGAGACCGTGAGGGTCTCGGGGTCCTACTGAGTATCGTTATACTCACCCCCTACACTGGCTATGCCCGCACCTCGTTGTGTTGGATGTAGAAGACGGACATCGCTGACCGAGGCTGAGTGTACCCGGACTGAACAGTACCCAGTGGTGGACCACACGGTGTGACGGTACATGGAGGAGACGAACAAACGTGGAGTGATGTGGAGGCTGTTTTTACATACACTTCAGTTAGGATTTCCCGGTGGGCATACCATGAGTCGTTTTCCCTTTTTCCAGTACTTTTACTTTCAGTTTTCTTGTACTTTCCTGTTGGGATTATATTCCGGCCCCTCTATATTCATCACTCTTTTGAATACAGTTTTACATTTTGTTTTTCATCTAGCTCATACTCTGTTGTGTGTGTTTTCAGGTTATAAAGGCAATGCCTTCCCAAATTTAGGGAATTACGCCTTTGATACTAGTTGACAGCCTTGGCCTATGAATGGTGGGATTGGGGTAGTCACAGTACGAGCCCTAGGGGATGGGTCGTGACATCAATTTCCCTTTATGATTTATGATTTATGTGTAGTTTTTTAGGAATATAATAATTTCATGAGGTATGTTAAATAACTTTTGTTTTATAGGTGAAAGTTGTGATTTTTTTAAAATTATTTCATGAGTTTAAAATATTCATAGACTAACGGTTTCATTCCATATTTATATACCTTAATAAGATTTTTGTTCTCATCCTATGTTTTTGAAAAAATTTCCATAGGGTATAAGGATTGTAAAGAGAAAGGAAGAATATAAAATAAATTTTATGTATAATTTTATCAAGAAAAAGAATTCATGTTTTATTTTAAAATGATTTATATTATAAAAAAATTGTTAGCATGTAGACTTGTTTACTTTATAATATTTTAGATGCTATATAATAGTTATAGCCTAATTCTCTAAAAATATAAACCTAAAAATATCCTCAATGTGAATGAATGTAAATTCCTGACATAACTCAAGATTATTTAATGTTTATGGTTGGTGCCGTATAGTTTGTATCAAAGGTATGTTTAGATAACTCTAGGGGGTAGAATATTGTTAATAGAATATAATTAAATTATTTTTACTTTTTGGTCAAATTTAAATGATATAGAATTTGAATATTACCATGATTTATTGTCTATGATATTTTTGTTCAGAATAAATTTCCATAGAATTAACAGCACAGCTGTGGTGGGACGACATCCTGAGGAAAAAAACCATCCAAATCGGTAACCTGAGATGGTCTGAATCAGTACTAAATAGTTTGTTGAATGGGCTACATAGTTGAATTAGGCTATAAAAGGAGGTTGAATCCATCCATGAGATCATCTAGATCAACCTTATTGGAACATTTAGGTAGTGGATCATTTCAATAGGCTACACCCCCATCATTTAGTGGATCATATGACCTTATTCTAGAAAAAGGGTGGATTGAATCCCCAGAAAATATTTTTTATGTCATGTGGTGTTCAAATAATCAAAAGGTTAGTCTTTCTATTTATGTTTTTAAGTTGATGGTTATCAGTAGTGTTCAATGGTTAATAATATTAGGGATAGTGAGGAGATTGATTCTCTTGGATGGGATAAATTCAAAAATATATTTCTCAATAAATATTTCCTTATGGAAGTTAGACTTAGGATGGAAAAATAAAAGTTGGAAATGAAGTTAGATGAGGATTCAGGGTTACATAAGAAGAAAAATTCACTCGACTGACATGGTACATAAAAAATTTCATTTGGGATCCTGATAGTAAAATCAATCATTTTTACTTAGGATTAATTCCAATGTTTCAAAGGGCATTGGCTTCTCGATATTTCTAATGTTAATAAAAACTTTTTGGATGAGAAGAAAGGGCGGAAATTTATTTTTATGATGATCATGTGTTCTTTGAAAAACATTATAATAAGAGGTCGATGTGGCAAGATAAATGGATGAATTCTTTAAAAAAGTATTATGGTAAGAAAATTAAGTATATTGTTTGTGAAAATTTGGTAAAAACACACTAGAAAATTTCTTCTAAATTATGGTATGTGATTCTGATGTGATAAAATGGGACATAAGTCTAGTAACTTCACTAAAAAATATAAATGTAGTGGTGAGAAGAAATATCATTAATCGTCATTAAATTTTTTTTATGTGTAATGAGATGTTTCATTATGAAAAGGAGTTTCCAATGAATAATTTATTGATGGGAAGAAACTATAATATATGTATAAAGGTGTGGTGAAATTATATATAACTACTTTAATAGATATTGTGAAATAAAATGAAGTTCTATCAGGTACATTGTTTGTTTATTCAGATTATACCAATGTGTTTTTTGATTTAGGGTCTACACATTCTTTCATTTAAGAAATTTTTTTGGTCAATTAGAAATTACACCTTAGTAAATGAATACAAAAAATATGTTATGAAAGACTGGGGGAAATGTTGAGGTAAAAAATAAATTATAAGAAACATTTTATTCTTATTTGTGGAAATAATTTTCCTGAAAACCTTGTTTTTTTTCATCTAGTAGAGTATTAAGTTATTCTATCCATTGATTGTCTTTCTGTTTACCATGCTAAGATTTACTGTTGAGCTAAAGAGGTTTCTCTTTAGAAATAATTTCAGTTTTTTACAAGAATAAACACATACCATTGATAACATATCAAGAATCTGAGAAACTATCAAAATATAGAAATTATTGTTACCTTTCACATATCATTGAGAATAAAGGGATTGTTCAAATTAATGATGTTATAGTTGTAAATGAGTATCTTAATGTCTATCTAGATGAGTTTCCTAGTATTATACATGATCAAGAAGTTTAATTTACTATTTATTTAGTTCATGATGGTATTCTAATTTCAAAACCCCCTTATCGAATGGCTCAAATTGAAATTTTAGAGTTTAAGAAGCAATTGCACGAGTTATTAGATAAAGGTTTCATTCAACCTAGTACATCACCATGGGGTGATCCTATCTTTTTTGTTTAAAATAATGATGGTTCAATGAGACAATTCATTTATTATAGTGCCTTGAATAATATGACTATTGAGAAAAAGTATCCATTTACTAGTATTGATGATTTGTTTGATCATCTCTAAGGAGAATAATATTTTTTCAATGGTTTGATTGAGGTTAGGGTACCATTAATTGAATGTAAAGGAATAATACCTTCTAAAGACAAAATGTTTTACTAGATATGTCCATTAAGAATTTTTAGTTATGCTATTGGTAATAACTAATTCACCTACTATATTCAGGGATCTTATGAATAGAATATTCCATGATTTCTTTGATATGTTTTTTGTTGTTTTTATTGATGACATTTTTGTATACACTAAAAGTAAACAGGTGCATGAAAGTAATATAATTGTTATTTTGAAAACATTAAATGAAAATATATAGAATGGTAAATTTAGAAAAAATGAATTTTGGTTGTAAAAAAATTATCTCATTGGTCACATTTTTTCTAAAGATGGCATAACTATTGATCCTACTAAAATGAGAGTTGTTGAAGAATGGAGAAGACCCAAAAATTTAATTGTGATTTGTAGTTTTCTATGTTTAGCAATCTATTACCAGAGGTTTTTTGAAAAACTTTCATGGTTCTCTACCCACTATCTATGTTAACATGAAAAGGTATTAAGTTAATCTGGACTAAAGAATGTGATTATTTTTTTTGTAATAAAAAATAATATTGGTGAATGCTCCAATTCTGGCCCTACCATCTAGAAATGGTGAATGTTTCATCCATTATTATTCTTTATTGAAATGACTTGGTGGTGTCCCATTGACGAATGATTAGGTGATTTCTTATTCATTATACTAGTTGAAACCTCATGAGTTAAATTACCCTACAAATGATTTGAATTTATATTCTTTTGTTTTTCCTTTAAGAATTTAGAGGCATCATCTATATGGAGTAAAGTTGAAATATATATTGACCAAAAAAGATTGATGTATATATTCACTTATAAATAATTGAATAAGAGATAAAGAATATGGTTGTAACTAATCAAAGATTATGATTTCATGAATTATTACCATCCTAGAAAACAAAATAAGGTGTGTGGTGCTTTGAGTCAAAAAAGTAATGCTACATTAACCATGTTATGTTTTGAAAGTGATCCATTGGTTAATGATTTTATAAAAATTGTAATAGAATTATTTGATGTTGGAATATCCTCTGTTTTATTTTAGGGTTCAATTGAATCATCTCTATTTGAAAAAATTATGTAAGTCCAAAAGGAAGAAAGTGAATTTAAAGAGTGGAAGAATTGGTCCAAAAGGGTAAGTTTCAGAAATTTAATAATGATAATGATTTGGTTTTTTATATTTGGGGAGAGATTATGTTTTTCTTATGATTTAAAATTTATGAAAGATTTGTTATGTGAATATCATAATTCACTTTTATAGTTTATCTATGTAGTACTAAGATGTATAGAGACCATTGGGAGTATTACTGGTGGGATGGAATAAAAAGAGATATTGCTGAATTTACTATGAAGTGTTTGACTTGTTAGAAGGTTAAAGTTGAGCCTTAACTTCTAAAGGGGAGGCTTTAGCCTTTTCTAGTACCAAAGTGGAAATGGTAAAATATTTCCATGGATTTTTTAGTGAGATTACCAAATACTTCATGACGTAATAATGCGATTTGGGTTACTGTAGAGATATTGAATAAATCTTCTCATTTTCTTCCTATTCAAGATACACTATCTCTAGATAAACTTTTTCAGTTGTATCTTAATGAGATAAGAAGATTAAAAAGATTTATTTTCCCTATTGTATCTGATTTTTATCCTATTTTCACTTATAACCTTGTGTACTAAATTAACATTCAGTACATCTTTCCATCCACAATCTGATGGTCAGACAGAATGAACAATTATAACCTTATATGATATTCTACATGCTTTTTCAATGGATTACCATGGATATTGGTATTAACATAATTATTTGGCTGAGTTTTCTTATAATAATAGTTATCATTCAAGTATACAAATGGAACTATTTGAGGCATTATATGGAAAGCGATGCCGAACTACAACATTTTGGGATGATGTCGAAGAAAGTAAGCTGAGGGGACCATAGTTGGTAGAAGAGATAATAGAAAATGTTAAGAAGATTTAGAGACAGATGAGGACAGCTCATAGTATGAAGAAATTTTATGTGGATAACCGGAGGAAGGATATTTCTTTTGAGGTAGGTGATCATGTATTTCTCAAAGTTTCTCCATAGAATAGTGTGATATGTTTTTGGTAATAATCGGAAGATAAGTCCACAGCTCATTAGACCTTATGAATCCTCGATAATGTTGGATTTTTTTCCTATAGAGTGGATTTACCTTTGATTTTTCCCAGGTAAAAAATGATTTTCATGTTTCAATGTTATGAATTTATATGTCGGATCCATCTCATATTTTGAGTCCAGAAGTAGTTCAGTTCAAAGAGAATCTTTCTTATGAGGAATACATAGTCTAGATTCTTGACCATAGAGAGAAAGTGCAGTGGAATAAGATGATTCATCTAGTTACATTTTTGTGGGAAACCCATATGTTTTAAGAGGTAATAGTGGAATCAGAAAATGCTATGAGGGAGAAATACCACCTCTTATTCGATAATTAAATAAAATTGTGAGGATGCAATTTCCCAAAGGGGGGAATCATGTAACATCCCCGGTAACTCTAGAATAATATATTTTCATATCTACTAATATTTATGAATTAGATATTAATTTTAAATTAAAGTGGACTATATGTTCGATACAATACTGAACACGCAATAATGGGTTTCTCTGAAATCTTATGTTACACCTAAGACTGAGTTATACTATAAAATAATGTATTATTAATATTATTATTTTAAATGGAAGTTATTTCCTAGTAATTTTATTCGGATGAATGAATATTAAAAACTATATTATATTTACACATGTTTATTAAATGTTTTTACTTTCTTCCAATAAATTTTATGGGCTTAAAATAAGAATAAATCCAAATTTAAGCACAACAACCTTTAATATTTTTAAAATGTAGTTTTACCACCTATTAATAAGGAACCATTTTTAATTATAAATATTAATTTTTTAAAAATATATATGAATAATTAAAATTATTACTTAGACTTGGGACATAAAAAATTATTTGGTTCAACTTTTGGTATTTTTCTAATAATATTCATTTTTAATGAATAGTGAAAATACTACATTTTAATTCGAAATCGGTTTTTCATCTAATTTATTAATATAGGTAGGTTATAATATTAATTTTTTTAAAAGTATAATTAAAAAAAATTTATCATTTCATCCAATTTAAGTTATTTCAATCCATTTAACAATGAAATTGGATTTAAAAACTTTGTAAACTTTTGAACATTTTCACTTAAAAAACTCATTTTCTTGATCCATCAACATGATTAACTATAAATTTATTTAACCATTATTGTGAATTGAATTTTCAAAAATTTACATACATAGTTGTAATATGGAAGAAAATTTTGGTCTAATAGTATCAAACTAAATTTAGGTGAATGATAACTATTGTTTTTTCATTACAATGGTTTTTGGTAAATAGGTGGGGTAGCTCGTGCCTACATCGGCTACAACATGGATGCCCTATCCCGGAGAACCTCGAGGCTCTGGACCCATCCACCAAGGTGGGGAAAGGGGGGTATTATCCCTTCTTCCTCAATGGCTGACCCTTCATCCACTTCACGAACCCAGCTTACCTTCCTCCTTTCCCGTTGATACCTATTTTCCCTAAGGTCCCCAACCATCACGAAGTCTCACCCCCTCTTACGATTCCTACATAGAAGTTGAACACTGCTTTTAAACATCACATATCGACGCTTGTTGTTCGATTTAGGGGTCTCCGTCCATCGGTTGATGCTTTTGAATGATTTGTGTTCGATTCTTGGGGTCTTCAAAACTGAGTGGTGGTGGGTCTTCTCGATCATCATCAAATGAGGATTTGCTTCTCGTCGGAAGAGGATTGGGAATTGTCTAGTCCAGTGCTCCACAAGTGTTCGATGGATGATTTTTTTTCCTCCAGCTATGGTCATTTGATTTCAACGTGAATAGAGATCCACCTTCGACTGTAGTGTGGGTATGTTTCCCATACTTTCCTCTACCTTTCCAGAATCCTTCCAATATATGTATGCTCAGTAATTTGGTTGGAAGTTTTCTATGTTATGATAACCGCACATCCGTAGTTTTTCACCCCATTATGCCTCTATTATGTGTTGAGGTTCATGTTTAAAAACCTCTTACAGAGTAGATGTGGATTTTGGTCTGAGAAGTGCTATGATGGAAGAAAAGGGTGGTGTTTGAATCATGGTCAGTATTCTGCTCGGGATGCAATAGGCTAGGCCATTTGACCTCTGTATTTCATCACATGAATCGGGTCAGGCCAGCTGTGGTATAGGTAGATCCAGTGGTAGAATAACAGTTGCGGGATAGTGTTGTTTTGGGTGGGGATTGCAGTGGATTATTTTAGATTCTCTTCAAGTAATGGAATGAACACCATTATATATTCTGAAGGATTTATCAACCATACCTGAAGAACACACCCATGAAAAGACAATTCCAACTTACCCAGTCCTCTAGTAACGAGGTCCAAAAGTAATGTTCAACCTCCTTCCAAGACATGTAATGGTGCTGGAAAGATCACGGGGGATTACGTATCTCAATAAGAGGTCATTTAGGTGCACCTTGTGACTGCTGACCCTCACCCAGTTGGGGTTGCACATCCGTCTGGTCTGTAGAGTGAGGATGTGTGAGCTGCACTGCCTCTTGGGTAGCCGTGAGAGGCAGATACTCTTGTTGACTATTAGAAATAGATTTCTTCAGTGATGAATCACATGTATCTTCTTCTTTACTCAGTTGAAGAAATGGTGGATAAAATCTTGGATATTAAGGCTCTGTAGGAAGTTACCATCTAAATAGTGGGGAGAATTCTTAGAGCTAGGATGAAAAAGGGGCAAGGTAAATGGATTGATAGGAAAAACTGCATCATGGTTAGAGGATTCAACATGGGGAAGATTAACTTAGAGGAATATATATAGTCTTGGGACATCTTGGCAAACCATTATGAAGACATCTTGAGGGACGATCCTGGAACTTAAATAAACTCTATTCCCTGGATAATGTTCAGAGAGTTTGATTCTAATCAGATCAAATTGATCTTTAACAAAAAATTCATTTATGCTGTGTCTTAAACTACCTGATGTGAGGGTTTTGACATCCCCTTTAAAGTGTTTTGAAATAATAATAAATTTTATTGTGGGTTAAAGGTAAATAGGGTAATTAAAGGTGAAATTAATATTCTAATATTATAAAAGTACCCTAAAACTTGTTATAATTTTATTAGATTAGTTATTATTGACCATCAACACTATTGGTCTGAAATTTGGACCTTTGGAATCCATTTGGGAGTGATTATGACATTTATAACATTTACTTTAAAGTAAAGGAAAATATATCATAAATATGTCTCTCCTTAACAAAACAATTTTAATATAGGGATATATAATTTATATGTTATACTATGAATATTCCATACAAATCTAAAAAGAATACCTAAATCATTGTAATTTATTTTTATTTATGAAATAAATAATTAAATTAAATAGTGACATAATGATGATGCATTAATTGATTTATTAAATAATAAACCAAATAAATGTTATTAATAATATTAAAATAAAAATAATTTTAAATATATTTTTTCATAAAATAATTTTATTGATTACTATGACATTTTATGATTGATTTAATGTTATTGTTTTTAATGAATTACGTTGTTATGATTTATAAAAATATTTCATGAAATGAATAGTGTCAAAACTGGCATAATTCATAACATAAATTATAAAATATCTAATTAAATGATATAAAATCTATAAAAATCCAATATTCTACTAAAAATTTGAGATAAATCTAAAATTTTCATTATTGACTCATTAATTAGTCAATTGGCATGATTTTAGTAATTAGGATATCTATTGAAGTGTAAATTACTTGATAAAACATTAAGAGTTAAAAAGGCCAAAAAAATATAAGGATTAAAAATTATTAAAAACTCCTTTAATTCATGTTATATGATTATATTTCTACATATATTCATCCTATATTTGAACTGAATCAACTTGGACACATTTTTAATTCAAATTTAATTTATATTAATTCAATACTTTTAATAATTCTAAAGGTTCCCCTACCCTCTCCTATAAAAAGTCACTCATTCCTATCTATTAATCACATTTCAAAAACCTTTTGGTTCGGTCAATATCTTATCAAAACACTTCTGATAATCCCTTACAACATTATTTAGTCCTTATTTTAGGTAGATCACTCTTCTTAGAGGTGTTAAGGTTTTAATAAAGGTGATCATCTTAAGGAAATGTAATGTTTTTCTTTTAGTGTTTTTATTTTATTTCTTCTTCCACATCCTTTAAATATTGTTCATCCATGAGGAAATAATAACTATCGTATACTAAATATACTGATATGGTATTATGATAATTACATCACCCAAATCCATCTCTAATTTTATCAAATGGGAAATGAATATTTCATTCATGTATATGGTGGGATACCGCCTCACGAACCAATATAGTTCATTTTTCATTACTGTCTCTCAATACTAGTCATAATGATGGAATTAATGTTTTTATTTGATTTTCATGGCATACTTATTATTATATGAGAATAATATATCAATTATTTACTTACTTTCCATTCACATTGTACCGTGTTTTTATATCAAAATTCAATATTAAAATAATTATAATAAATTAAATTAAAAAAATTGATATAAAATTGAAGTAATTTTCCTTTTAAGACAATTGAAACTATTATTTAACAATATAAAATATTTAAACAAAATGGTACTTTTCAATTAAAATTTCTTAATTTTTACTATTCATCAAAAAATGAAACCATTCTAAAAAATCATAAAAAATACACTAAGTAAATTTTCATATCTTGTTTTCAATAATGAATTTTATGTTCTGATATATATTATATAAAATTGTGAAAAATTATTTTAATCTATGTTCACAATGTACTATTAAACTTTATTTTTGGAAATATTTTGTTTCTTCAAAAAGATTTTTATTTTCATTTAAATTATTCATATTTTATTTATAATATATATATATAACCACAATTTGATATTTTTCCTGTACAATTTATACCCCCCAATTTATCAGTGAGGTAAAAACAATCATATTAATTATTAATATTTTAATAATATGCAATGTTTCATTTAAACTCACTTGTGCGTTTAACATAGCATAAACCCATTGTTCCATGTAACACAAGATAAACATAGTGTTTAATGTAATCCTTACAATTGAAGAGATTGAATTTATTTAATAATAAATATATCATCATTTTTTAGGTGATATAATTTCTTTTAAGCATGGTGTTACATTTCATACACAATATAAAATTCAATGTTCTTATTTTAGAATTTTGAGGTGTTATAAAAAACGCATGAATCATCATTTTTAGTGTTGAATTCATAAGGATTACCTTCCATTATTTAATAGATAATATTTTAAAGATTACAATCCTTATTTTTTTCCTTGATCATATCTTCAATATATTTTTTTGAAATTGTTTTTGAAATTTTTGATGTTTTCTCCTACATTATGATTTCTAAATCCATGTTATATGCATCCATGAAGATAAAATATGTATTAATCGTCAATATTAATAGTGTGAAATGTCTTTTCTACAAAGGGAAGAACCAGGCTTATATATATCTATTATATGGTTGTGATTTTAGTTATAATCTTCCTTTATAAACTATAATTGTATTTATTAACACGTGTTTAGCTCATTCAGTGAGAATTTACACATCACACATATATGAAGATTATTGACATCACAATTCCATCTATCGAGTTATCACCTCAAAATAATTAACTCAATTATCATAATTGAAAATATCATATCATTTATTGAGTATTTATGGTTATAGATCATTAATTATCATATATTATATGAATTCAATTTTTATGTTTCTATGAGTGTACGATGTAAGGAATTCATTAGACCATTAGTGGATATCAAAAAAAACATTCACTGTATGAGGGGATTATGAGAACTAGTTTAGTTTCTAAATTATTCATAAGATCCATCATGATTCCTTTAATTCCTATATCCTTTCATACTTGACCACATATTTTTCTTGAAAAAAATCTTTACAAACTTTTGAGATATTTCACACAAAGGGCCATTAGTAACTATCTAATCCATGAAAAATTATGTCTTACATATGAAAATTGGTTAAGTAAATTCTTAAAAAAATTGTCTATTTCTATTTCTTTCCTCAATAATTATCACATATATCAATAATTTTAATTTTCAAAAAAAATCACACTTGATGAACATTGTGTAAGGTTTTTATTTATTAGTTTCACTAAAATAATCCATAGATACACTTCATTTTCATCCTTTCCCTTGAAGTAAGTGAGATTTTTGTTGTAAATAAATTTAAATTTTTATTGACATAGTCTATAAGGACATTATTCATCATATTAATAAAATTTTAAATGGAATTTATAGGTATTATAGGTCTCACAAAAAACTCTTAATGTCTATATCTGACATGAAAGGTTGAATTTTCAATAGATTCTCTCATCAACATCGGATGATGATAATAAAAATTTAGTTTCAATTTTAAAAAATAATGATCTATTTCAAGTTAATAAATGTATAATTCAATCTTAGATTGTAGATACTTTATTTTTCGGTTCTAATTGAGTTCCAGATATGTGAACCACAACAACAATGACCCAACCTTTTTAGTGGCATAAAGAACTTGTTCATCTCATGGTTATAAATTTTCATCTATGAACCCTTTTCATAAATTATATATAAGTTTCAATTTTAACTCCCCAAATTTAACTTTGGATTTTATATAGAGAATATTTTATATAGGTTTTTCCTCATGAATCATTTCAATTGAGAAGTCTACTTCTGGATCTTAGGGATGGAAAGATAAATCATTTATAAATACATCAATATAAAACCCCACAATGGGATTGTTCTCAATGATTTTTATTTCATTTAGTGAAACCATTTGTGAATTATATAATTATTTATTGTATATCAACTGCCATACCAATGAAATATTTTCTTAATGGGATTCAGAATCATCCTTTCTTATGTATAGGATCCATGGACTGATCAAGAAAATAAAGGGATTTCCATTTATTGAAAGATTATATGAGATCTATACAATGATTAATAATCCATTCCCTAAAGTATCCAATTATACCAAATTATTTATTATGAGATTCACTAGAATAATCTTTTAATATACTCTATCTATAGAAGAGTCCAACACATGTGTGGAAATGATTTTCCCACTAGGTTTTTTCATAGATTTAACTACTTCCAAATATTAAGGATGCAACTCAAACCATATAAATGGGACTGGAAAAAAATATGACGTAAGTTAAATATAGAATATTGTAAACCTTGGTATTCTATTAAATAGAAGTGCACACACAAAATTTTCCACTTTTATGTTTGTTCAAAAAAATTATTTTGATATAGATTGAGAAATGAGAATTTAAATGTAACATCCCAGGTATTTATAGAATAATAAATTTTCATATATAAAACTATTTTTTAATTTAATGTTGATTTTCATTTAAATGGGACACTATGTTTGATAGCGTACCAGACACACAACAACAGGTTTCTATGAAATCTTACGGTGCACACAACACTGAGTTATATAGAAAAATAACACTACAAAAATATTATTATTTTAAATGGTAATTAATGCCTATAAATTTATTGAAAAGAATGAATAAAATTAACTATATTATGGTTTTTCATATTTTAAAAAAAATTACAGTAATACAATAAATTTTAGACGATTAAAATAAGAATGAATCCAATTTTAAGAATAAAATAATCTAATATTTTTAAAAGGTTTTTTTTGACTTTTGAGGGAGAACCCGTTTTTAAAATAGTTTTTTCACTTTTATATTTTCTATTTTATAAAATAAACTTCTTTATAAACAAGACATAAAAATTGACTTCAGTTGAAATTTTGGTATTTTTCTGATAAAATCCATATTTTTATGAATAGTGAAAAATACTAGATTTTAATTCAAAACTGCCTTTTAATCTAATTTATATATACATTTAGATATTAATTTTAATTGGTTTTAAAGTTTAATTGGATTATTATTTAAAAATTTAATCAAATTATGTTCATTAGAAGAAATTTTAAATTTAAATTGTACATAAACAAATGTCGATATTTTGATAGTTCTTATATCTTAAAAACCTGTTTTCTGGTTTTAACAATGGGAATTAATTTTAAATTAATTTTTTCCAATTATTTGTTTTGAATTTGGAAAGGTGGATTCCATATTTGGAATCATAAGGTCCATATTATTTAAGTACTCACATTTTATTTTTTAACATTAGGAATAGTAACTTGAGTAATTATTTTTATTTACTATGGTTAAATGGAAAATCTGGTAAATAAGGGTAAAGAAATAATATTATAATAATATAAAACAATGATAACATGTATCTTAATCCTATTGGATGAGATATTTCCAACCATGAGAAAACTTGGGTTGAATTGAGGACCCCATGGAGCCACGTGGGTGTGATAATGACCTTTTATAATATAAAATTTAATGAAAAGGGAAATATAACGTAAACATGTATCTCCTAACTAAAAATTTTTAATTTTGTTTAAATAAATAATGTCTTTAACTATAAATATTCATTATAAAGATAAAAATATTTCCTACACCATGGTATTTTATTTAATATTGATTGACATTAAATAAATATATATATTTATGAAACAATGATGATGCAGCAATTGCCTTATTAATGAAATATTCAAATAAATGATATAATAAATATTCAAATAAAAGTAATTTTAACATTTTGATTACATAAAAGAGTTTTTTTGGATGATATTTAAATTTTAGTGATGATTTAATTCATTTGTTTTTGAAGGAATCAGTTTTTTTTTACTTTACCAAAAAATAATTTATAAATAGTGTCAAAATTGACATAAATGAGTTTTTAAAACAATTACTATTTTATTAAATGATATAATAGTCCTAAAAATATAATATACATAAAAATAAATTATATAATGTTTAAAATTTTAATAATGATCCAATATTCATTATATTGTCATTTTATAGTAACCATTGTTACCATATATTTTGAAAATACAAGAAGACATGTTGAGAGTTAATGTTTTTAACAAAGCGTTAAAGCTAAATGATGAAGTTTATTTCATGGAAAAAACTTGTCTAAACCCTCTTAGTTGAGATTATTTAGAACCATCCCCATACTATCCTTGAAATTTATCACTTTGTAACTATTATAATTCTACAATCAATTTATAATAATATAATGTTTCAAGACTTTCCTAAAGTTCCCCTTATCCCTCTTATAAAAGGCTACCACCTATACCAACTTACTCACAACTATCAAGCCCCTTGTATTATCCAAATTCTACTCAAATAATCTCCAAACATACCTCCCTTCCTCCTAGAATGTATTCCTTGGGAATTAGTCAATTCAAGAAATCCTTGTGGTTAAAATCAAAAAGAGTTACCCGATTTAGAGGTAATGTCTTCTCTCAAGCTCCTTTCATTTATTTTCCTCATCCAACCCGCAAACCTATATTTATTAAAGTATTTTACAAAAATTAAAATATAATATATTTTCTAGTATGCTTTTATGCTACGTTTTATACCTACACTTACACATACCTCCATATAATGGATATAGAATATATTGTTTCTGTGTACGGAGAACTACTGCCACACAAAAAGATGATTGTTCAATTTTATCTTATCACCTATCATGGTGTCCATTATGATAGATCTGTATTTATATATGATATAATATATATATTTTTTATCTATTATTCTATTATTTTTATTTACAACATACCTTTATTCTTTCCACAGTGTGTAAATACGATAATTTCATTTGATGACGTGTGGACTACCGCCCCCTCAAAGTGATATAACTCATTCATGCCATACATGGAATGTATAAAGGCAGGAGTTAATGAACTTATGTAACATATATAACATATATATTATAATATAATTATAATATACATATGTATTTTTTATTTTTTTATTTCTTTAATATAACAATGAAATAAAATTTACATTCATGCATACGTACGGCCTACCGTCTCCATGAATAGTGAATTTAATTTCTTATATTCAAAAGTTATAGTCTATTATAATTACATATATACTGGATATATATGATATTTAAATCATATATAATATTATAGAGATAATGGACTTATGAAAACATGGATAATTTGCATCAAAAAAAGTTCATTTTTTACTCAAATACAGAACATCGACAAAGCATCTGATATGAAATCAAATAATTAACTAATTTATATAACATAGTAATAAGTGAAATAAAATGAATAATAAAAATAAAAAAAATTATATAGAAGGTATAAATTAATATAAGTTTATTATTTTGGAAATTATAGAACAAATGAAACAATTCAGACTCAAGGTAAGGGACTTTGTCTCAATCTCCTTTCATTGAGATATTTCTTAATAATATGCCCATTTTTTCTTTTATAAGGTGTATATATAGCAACTATGACATTTTATAACCATATTTTATATATATTAATGTAATTTATTAAATCATGGAGATTAATATTTAAATTTTTAAACCGGTATGGGACACCTTGAACATTTAAAGATTTAATTATTAGATATTTTTCTTTCTGATATTAAATTAAATATTTATTTATATGGTTATAAAAGGAATATAAAAGAAATTTTATGTCAATATTGAATTTATGTAAAAATTTTCAAAAGGAAAATTTTTATATAAATGATTTTACTTTCTTTACAAAATGAAAAAAGGAATGTTTTTTAATGTATACGGCGACGACTTCTTCACCTCCATAATCATTATTTAATATTTGGATTCCTCTAAAAGACATATTGTCTATTAAAAAAATCCCTTATTCATTTATTTTTGTATCTTTGTATTCAAAATGGTTTCTTAAATGAAAATGGTATTTTTATATAGAAATTGTTTTCACATGGGATTAGAATAAGTTTTCAAAAAAGGGTTTTGTGACGAACATGTTTTATCCATGAAATGTAACATGGGAGTAATATGAAACAGGTGATCCCAATATAGCTTATATGATGGGTTAAACCCCATTATATCTCATGGGTGATCCTGAAAATACTTATATAAAGGGATGATCCCCATTATAGCTCACAGGTGAGCCCGATATAGCTCATAAAAACGATGATCCCAATTGTAGATATCTAATTTGGAAGTCAACCATATGATTATTCCAATTGGAATATGTTTGAAAGGGTTTTATATTTATGAATCTCTTAGTCACCTAAAGGATTTGTAATTACTTTCAATTCGTTTCAGTGTTTTTTATTGAACAAAAGTATGAGTTTTATTCATGTGAAAATGTTTTATTTCATCCGCTAAAAGAAAATTTAATGGGTTATCATGTTTTAACTAGACAAATGGTTTTTCTTTATTTTTATGTATATTAATGATATTTTTTTCCTCATACTATGTTTTTAAATGTTTTTATATGATTTAATAGAGAATATAGTCAAGGATGGAATCAAGTAAAAGTTATGATGAGTAAACAAGACATGAAACCATATTTACTTTTAAATTTTTTTATGTTATTGAAGAAACAGATACCGTTGTAATTGACCACTTTGTATTTCTAGGATTTTTTATGTAATAGTTAGGGACTAATTCTCTAAATCTGCAAACCTCAAAAGATCCTCAAGGTGAATTATTGACTTAACTGATGATTATGTAACGTTTAAGGTTGGTGTATTATAGTTAGTATCAGAGGTAAGATTAGGTAACTTTAGAGGTTAGGATGGTATTATTTTCATTCAATTAGAGGATTTTTCTTTATAGTTAACTTGATATGATGTATCATTTTAATATTACTTGTTGATTCATCTAAACAATGTTTATTTTGAATGTTTTTCTGCAGTGTAAATAAGAAATCTCTAATGGGATGTCATTGAGAGGAAAACAACCTTTCAAATCTACAACATGAGGTGGTGAGAATTAGAACTGAACAGTTTGTTGTAGTGATGGATCAGTTGACTCGGGGTATAAATTGTTGTGGTATCCATGCATGAGATTATCCTGATCAACCATAGAATAATACGTTAGTAATGGAACATTTTATGAGGAAATATCCCCCATCATTCAATGGATCATATAACCTAGTGGTAGCTGAAGGATGTATCAATACCCTGGTGAATATATTGGAAGTCATGGAATGTTTGGAGCATCAAAAGGAAACTCTTTCCATATATCATTTTGAAGGTGAAGCAAGTCAATGGTAGTAATTAGTTAATAATACTAGAGAGAAAATTGATCTTGATTCCATGGAATGGTAATAATTTAAGGATAATTTCCTTGAGAAATATTTCCCTATGGTTTTTCGGCAAAGGATGGAGAAACAATTCTTGGAATTAAAGAAAAAGGACGATGACTCGATTGATTTATATGAAGCAAATTCAAAACATTGTCCAATAATGTTCTGGATTTTATTTGAGACATTGACAATAAAATTAATAGATTTTACTTCAGATTGAATCCAGGGCTACAAAGTGCTTTGGAATCCCAATAATTTAAAATTTATGAAAAAGGGGTTCTTTGTACTATAAAAGTTGAAATGGAGTCTTCCAACACTTATGTTCCAAGATATGATACGATTAAAGAAACGGTCAGGGTGCTAGTAAATCGAGAGGAAAAAAACTAATAATTCTAGAGGTAATCTAAAAACTTGTTCTACGTGTGGAAAAATACATTTTTGGGAATATATGTCAGGATTTGTAAAGTGTAACCAGTGTGGTTAGTTTGGTCACATGGTTCATGACTGCAAATAAAAGGGTCCTGAATAGTTCAATAATGAGCTAACAGATAGCGAGTCTATATTAAGATTCATTAGCTGTAAAGAGTTGGTACATTATGCAAGTAAGTTTCCGATGTTAATTACATAGGGAAGAAATCAGTATGATCATAAACAAAAAGGTTTAGGAAAGTCTTTTTCTACTATAATAGTTGATGTTGAGATATCTGGTGAAGTAATGGAATCTCCAAGGGTCTGGTCTTTTTCAAAGGATAACCATAAGTTCAAGATTTTAGACACACCATCTGAGGTTTTATGTGATGTAATAATAAGTTATTAAGGACCTTTCTAGGATATGTTTTGTGGGGTTATGTTTATGTATGGGGATTTTTATGTGGAAGTATGCCTTTACTTTTGGACCTCAGTTTTAAGATATTTATATCCTTTATAGTTTTTCTGATCTTTTATACTTAAGGTTATACTTAGGGATGTACATCATATTCTGGGAATATTATGAGGATGAAATTGTGCTTATAAAATAGAAATACATCAAGTAATTATGTTTCCTTATGTTCTTATTCTATGAAGTAAATTATTTCCGCAACTCTATCAAAATAATCTTAATAAACATTATTCATTTACATTTCTCAATTTCCTTTTGACCCATCACATAACTATGGTTTTGGATGGGTAACTTCAAATGACTATCTTCTATATCACTCCCTATTAGTCTTTGAGAGTTAATTTTATCATTTTTGTCAATGTTTTCCTACAGGGAAACCTAGAATATGATATCTCAGTGGACCTTTGTACTTCTCTTTCTTTTAAAATGATATTTTTATTGACTCTATTTTCGGATGTGTTATTTTCAATGAAGTTTCTGACCCCAATTTTAAAATTGTGAGGACGCAATTTCCAAAAGGGGGGAACGATGTAACATCCCAGGTATTTATAGAATAATACATTTTCATAACTATTAATATTTTTGTTTTTAATATTTATTTTATTTTAAAATGGACACTATGTATGATAGTGTACCCGACATACAACGACAAATTTCTTTGAAATATTTGGTTTCACACAACACTGATTACATAGAAAAATAATACAACAACAATATTATTATTTTAAATGGTAGTTAATGCCTTGAAATTGTATTGGATGGAATGAAAATAATTACATATATTATGTTTTTAAATTTTTTTTAAATTTTTTACTTTTATCTAATGGATTTTAGAGGCCTCAAATGAGAATGAATCCAATTTTAAGCATAAAATACTCTAATATTTTTAAAAGTTTGTTTTAACGCCTTTTGATGGAGAACCATTTTTAAAAATACTTTTTTTTCACTTTTATATGTTATATTTGATAAAATAAACTTATTATTTATAAGTGGGACATCAAAATTTAATTTGGTTGAATTTGTTTTATTTTTCTGAGAAAACCCATATTTTTGTTAATAGTGAAAAATAATGCATTTTAATTCAAAAATTCCTTTTCATATAATTTATTTATATAGTTATATTATCATTATAATTGGTTTTAAAGTGTAATTGTATTATGTTTTTATAATTTAATCCAATTATGGTCTTTATAGAAGTAATTAAAAATAAAAATTGGACATAAACACATGTCAATATTTTGATGGTTTTTACTTCTTAAAACCCCATTTTCTGGTTTTGACAACAAGAATTTATTTTAAATTAATTTCATCCAATACTGTGTTTTGAATTTAGAAAATTGAATTATATATGTGGAATAATATGATCTAAATTATGTAAATAGTTACTTTTTAGTTTTCGACATTATGAAGAGTAACTTCAATAATTATTTTTATTTACCATGGTTAAAGGGTAAATCAGGTAAATAAGGGTAAAAAATAATATTATAATAATATAAAACTATACTAAAAAGTGTCTTAATCCAATTAGATGAGATATTTATGAACCTTAGCATCCTTGGGTCGAATTGAAGACCCCATGGAGCCACTTGGGTGTGATAATGACCTTTGATAACATTTAATTTAATGAAAAGGGAAATATAACATAAACATGTATCTCTTGACTAAAATAATTTTAATTTGGTTTATAAAAATGGTCTCTTCAAATATAAATATTAATTATTAAGATAAAAATATTTCCTGCATCATGGTATTTTATTTATAATTTTTAGACATTAAAAAATATATATTTAAGACACAATGATGATATAGAAATTACATTATTAATGAAATATTCAAATAAATGATATTATAAATATAAAAATAAATGTAGTTTGAACATTTTTATGCCATAAAGGAATTTTTTTGGATTCCATTGACATATTAGGGGTGATTTAATGACTTTGTTTCTAATCAATCAATTTTTTATGAATTTAACAAAAATCAATTTCTAATTAGTGTCAAAATTGAAATAAATTAGTTTTAAAAAAAATACTATTTTATTAAATGATATAATAGACATAAAAATAAATATTCTTCCAAATGACTTATATAATGTTAAAAATTTCATTAAAAATTTACAAGTTGATCTATTTTCATTTTATAGTAACTATAGAAACCATATATTATGAAAATACAACAAGACATGCTAATAGTTACTGTTTTTATCTACGGGTTAAAGCTAAAAGATAGGGTTAATTTTGTAAACTAAAATTGTCTAAAACCAATTAGTTGAGATGATTTCAACCCATAATCATATTATCCTTGAAATGTATCAATTTTTGACTATTATAATTTGAAAATGAATTTAAAATAAAACAATATTTCAAGATCATCCTAAAGTGCCCCTCCTCCCTCTTATTAAAGGCCACCACATCTACCCACTTACTGAAACCTATCAATCCCATTGGATTATCCAAATTATACTAAAATAAGATCCAAACATCCATATCTTCTTTCAATAATCCTTAACTTTGGAATATGGAAATTAAAGAAAGCCTTTTGGAAAAAATCAAAAGGAGTTACTCAATTTAGATGTAACGACTTCTCTCAAGCTCTTTTCATTTATTTTCCTCATCCAACACCCAATACTATCTTTGTTCAATTATTTTATAAAAACAAAATTCTACTAAATATACTATTATTTTGTTATGATAACGGTTAAACTAAACATACACACACCTCCATCTAATGGATATAGAACATATTGTTTCTCGGTACGACGAAATACTTCTTAACGAAACGATGATTGTTCAATTTTCTGCTACCACCACTCATGGTGTCCATTATGATAGAACAATATTTATATATGATATATATTATATTCATATTTTCTATATGCTTATGTAATTTTTATTTACAACATACCATTATGCTTTCCATAGTGTGTAAATTCGGTAATTTCATTTGAGGAAGTGTTGACTACCACCCCCTCAAAGTGATATGAATCATTCATGCCATATATAGAATTTATAAAGGATGGAGTTAATTAAATTATGTAACATATATAACATATATATTATTATATATTTATAATATACCTATGTAACTTTTAATTTTTTTATTTTCTATTCCTTTAATAAAACAAGGAAATGAAATTAGTGTTCATGTGTATGTACGGCCTATTGTCCCCATGAACAGAGTATTTCATTTCTTATCTCAAAATGTTATGGACTTATAGAAATACATATATAGAGTATATATATTATATTTATATCATGAATAATATTCTAGAGATAATGGAATTATTACCACAAGGATAATTTTCACAAAACAATTTCATTTCTGACTCAAATACTAAACATCGATAAAACATCTGATATAAACTCAAATAACTAACTAAATGATATAACATGGTAATAAGTGATGTAAAATTAATAATACACTTTAAAATGGTTCTAAAGATATTATAAATTAACCTAATATTATTATTCTGAAAATTAAAGAAATAACGAGACAAGTTGGACTCAATGTAAGGGACATCATCTCAATCTCTATTCGTTGAGGCATTTCTTGATAATATGGACCTTTTTTATTTTATAAGGTGTATATACAACCACTATGACATTTAATAACCCTATTTTATCTATAAAAATGTTTTTTATTAAATCATTGATATTGGCATTTAAATGTTAAACGTTTTATGGGACACATTGATTGTTTATTTAAATGTTATGACATTTCATAACCATATTTTATTTTTCTTCTTGATATTAAATTTTAGATTTATTTATAAGGATATAAAAGGAATATATAGGAAATTTTTATTCAGTATTTAATTTCATAAAAAATTTTCAAAATGGACCTTTTTATATTAAGCATTTTACTTTCTTTACAAAATAATAAAAGTAGTTTTTTAACGTATACGACGATAATTAATTCTTCATTGTCGTAACTGTTATTTAATATTTGGCTTCTTATAAAAGCCTTAATATATTTTAAAATGAAAATAAATGCATTATTACTTTATTTGTGTATCTTGGTATTGAAAATGGTTTCTTAAATGAAAATGGTATTTTTATATGGAATTGTTTTTCATATGGAATTAAAAGAAGCTTTCAAAAAAGGGGTTTTGTGATGCATGTGTTTTATTCTTGAAATGTACACGAACATTATATGAAATAGGTGAGCCTGATATATCTTATATGATGGTTTAAGCCCCATTATATCTCATGGGAGTTCCCAAAACATCTTATACGAAGGGTTGATCCCCATTATAGCTCACGGTTGAGCCCAATATAGCTTATATGTAGGGTGATCCCCATTATTGACCTCCAATTTGGAATTCAACCATATTGTTATTCCAATTTGAATGTGTTTGAAAGGGTTTTATGTATATTATGTTCTAAGTAACATAAAAGTGTTTTAATTTCTTTATATTGGTTTTAGATTTTTTCATTGAGAAAATATTATGAGTGTTATTCATGTGAAAATGTTTTGATTCATACGCTCAAAGAACATTAAATCAGTTATCAACATTCGACTAGAATAATGGGTTTTATTTATTTTTATGTCTCTTGCTGAGATTTTGGTGTTTATCCCATGTTTTTAAATATTTTAATGGGATTAAGGGAGAATAGATTCAAGGATGCAATTAAATAATTTAATTTATTTGGTATAACAACTAAATCATTAAAATTTATCTATCCTCCCCTTCTATGATAACATAGAGAAATTACCCGTCCATGTGATGGAAAATATAGAATTTTGGGGAGAAGGAATAAATTTCATAAATTATACAAAATTAAAGGAAATAGATAATATAATCTGCAATATCATTCTTATCCAGCACGTCCCATCTCCAACATTGGTTTTTTGAATCCCCTGTGTCCTTGTGTTTATAGTAAAAAAATAAACTATGGTTAGATTTAATCAACTATAATTGTATCAATAAATTCCATGTGATTCATTATTAGGGTAAAATATAATAACCATGATAAAATTAATATAATAGGTTCATTAGATTGATGATTTATGAAATAGAAATTTCAATCCATGGTGATTCAGGACATGACACATTGTGTCACACCTATTAAATTTGATGAATCCCCATGAGTATGATATTTGACTTCCAATATTCATTTCATTAATTAACATGGAAATTAACATTTTTAATAGACCATTCATGATGTTAATAATGATTTTTTATCAAATTCCACTCATCTTTGGATAAATTAAATAATTTTACACCTTGTAAACATTCCATGTACACTTGCAATTGGGAATGTATTCCCTTGATGAAAATATGATTCTACATTTCTCTTCATTACAATTTATATAATTTTGATGTTTTCTTACACCAATGAATAAAACAATCCACTTTTTGAATGATTTATCAATTCTAATGAATATTTATAGTGTTTTGTAACAAAATATTTATTTATAAAATTATTCTTTCAAACCATCAACACATAAAACATTATTTTTCTCATGTATGTTATCTCAAAAATGTCTCAAAATAATTTATTTCTAAAAATATATCAATATAAATATTAATAATAGAAAACTCATGTCAATTGAAACTAAATATTGTAATGTCAAAAAAAATTATCCAACTCCTCACTTTTTGTAGAAATAAATATAGTCTTATATTTTTCTTTTTTTATTTTAGAATATCAATTATTATCCTTAAATTAACATATATTTATTAATTAATCATTTTCATTCATTCCACGTGAAACCTAAATAAAATTAAATTATTTTCACGGATCAGTAATGTCATTAAAATGTATTAGTGTTGGGCTCATACCTCTATTTTATATCCCTTAACATAGGTTTGTGAGGTATTTATCATTACCACTCTTTGGAAATATAAATCAAAATTAAGAAGGAGTACTTTTCATCATGGTTCAGATGTCTCTATGTATTATAGGAGGTAGGAAATAAATAAAACAATTCTCAAAAAAGTTATTTTACGTTAACTAATAATGTGTGACATGAAATAAAATGATGATGAAATACTCTATCAATAGTGGTTATGTCATATCCCAAACCCAAATTCCCATAGTGGGACCAAAATATATATACTCATAAATAAAAAATCATCCTCTCTAGTTACTCATGTATTCCCAATTAAATTTTTACTTATTAAAAAATAAGGACAAGATTCCCTTTTAATTGTAAATTTTTACATGTTGAAGATTAACCATGGGAACCTTCCCCATGAACAAGTAAAATATATTACACTCTTTCAACCTATTTATAAATGAATAACCACCATGATGTATCCTTCATTATCATATGATTTTATGAGTTAGTACATTTTAATTCAAGTTAAAAAGATAATCATTTTGAATGCATTAAAAACACTACATTATTTAATTATAGGGGAGGAAATCATAGTTTGGACAAGTATTCCTATATGCCTTTTAAATTTTTCATTTTTTTGGTGGAGCAATCCATGTTAACCATATGATCTTTTAGGAGGTGACCTATATTTTTTAGAATTATTTCACTCTTCCCATTATCAATTTAAGAATAATTGAATATTCCTATACATTCACTACTTTTTATTCTTAATTATAAATCCATCAACAAGGAATAAGGCATCATGGTGAAATTTAATATGTTTTACACGATTCATGCAATAAAAGGTGATTTTATTTCATGAAATACTATAGAAAAGTTATTATATGAATAGAACATTATAGGAAGAAACAATGAAAAAAAAGTGATTCATGCTAAAATAGGAGAAGGATGTAATTAATGAGTATTTCTTTCTACCTCCTCATATTCTATAAAATAAATATTTGACAT
This sequence comes from Viscum album, assembly GCA_963277665.1. NCBI lineage: Eukaryota > Viridiplantae > Streptophyta > Magnoliopsida > Santalales > Viscaceae > Viscum > Viscum album. The sequence goes on from OY728128.1 coordinate 203,998,187, forward strand.
TTTTTACACTACTAATCTCATTTCCCACTTTGAAAACATGTACTCTTGTGTCGACCATGGAGATATGCTCATGTATAGAATAATCGTTACAATTGATTTTATATTTAACCATTTCTACGATTAGATATGTGAAATAGAAAATTAATGAGTAATATTTGGATGAGGGGTTGAATTTTAAAAATCATGATTCTAGAAAATGAGAATATTTGGTTGATAAAATTCTTATTAGATATTGAATGTACTGAATTTCAAAATTTTATATTGATTTATTTTGTAATAATTAAATTTTTATAATACTGTGTTTGTATTAATTAACGTATTTATTAAAAAATAATTAAATTTCATTATAAAGTATAAGTCATGAGATACTTAGACATTTTTTCTTTTGAAACATGCCTCACATATTTATATAATCTATAATGATGTTTACCTTGCATAATATTGAGTCTGGATTTATATAATAGTCTATTATCTCTAGAGTGGAAGATCCATGGTTTAAATAAATTTTCAATTGAAATATTTTTTCATTGATCGTACATCATCTAATTTACAAAATCCCCTATACTTATTCATTATAACTATTATAACTTAAATCATTTCCCTTTCACAATTTTTTCATTGTCTAGATTCATCTCTCCTCCATCCAAGTATAATTTTTGTTGTAATTCCATTTACAGGAGGTATAATTTCCCCAAAAATATTTTATATGGGGTAATTCCTATTGTGGAATTATATGAAGTACTACAATCCCAAATGATATCTTACAACCCTTGGTTCAAATAAAATATGATTTCTTTGATGAACCTCTATAAAATTCAATTAGTTACTCTAATTGAAACTTCGTATTTTCTATTAGTTTGTTTTATGCACCCTCTTTAAATAAAAATAAATGAATGATGATGATGGTTTATTTTTTAACTACCAAATTTGAAACATAATCTTATGTAAGAATAAGATATGAAGAGAGGGTACCTGATATGTGACTAAATAATTCAATATGTTGAAAATTTCATGATAGTTTAACTTCTATAATTATAGTTTCTATCATGGTAGTTGGGAGTATAGTATGTACATATCTAGAATATATGGTTAATATTTGTTGGGAAGTATTATTATATGATCTACAACCATATTTTCAGTTCCCGTATTATCATTGAAAAATAAATAAACTCCAAAAATATTAGCATACATTTTACCAAAAATTTATTAGCATCATCCTTCTTCATCAAGTACTTAGGGGTTTCTTAATGATAAAATAAAACTAAATTATTTCCAAGAAAATAAGATATTAATTTTTAGAGAGAAATTACAATTGAAATTAAATAATTTTTAGTGGTTGTTTATTTCATCTGAGTATTATAACATTTCACTGAGTTATGTGAAATTAATGTTTTACTTAATTCGATACTTTTATAGAGAGAAGATCCCACTTCATGGTTTGATGCATCAATAAGTATCTCAATTGTATGTTCTCAATTAGGAGAATGTATTATTGGTGGGGTAATCATCACTTGTATCAGCTAATCAATTTCATTCCTAAAAAGATATTAAAAATAAATTCATCTTGTTTTTTAATTAATATGGAATGTGTGATAGAAATTAATATAAAATTCATGGTTAATATTCTATAGAACCATGAATTTACTAGGAATGATATACCATGGTTTAGTCAAGTGGGATATGTTAAATAATTTAATCTGTGGATTTAGCTACCTTAATTACTTTTTGGGAAATGATTCATCCAATTATTATCCCATTATAAACTATAAAATTAAAATATTTATAATACAGAATATTATTTTCATTAAACAATATTTTCTAAAAATTTATCCTTATTTTTCAATAAACAATCAAATAAATTTCCAAAAACATTAATTTCATCTTGTAATACCTCTATGTAGTGTTGTATATTATCGTAAAATATTAATACCATGATAATTTAAAATGAACCTAGGGAATTACACTACCCAAAATGAATCCTATTTTATAAAAATTTAAAAAATGACATGCATTGTTGATTTTTTTCTTTCTATTTGAGAGCAATGGGAACATAAAATATCTCAAGAATCCATCTATAAATCATTGATGAGTTAATCCTTTTGAACAATGAATATTTTATTCAATTAATGGAATTATAAGTTCTATTCTATAGTAAAATCATTCATATTTATATAATAAATATACACTCTTCCACTATGTTGAAATTTCATGGGAATTGGTTAATTATATTTATCCTTATCAATGGTCAAACCAGTGTTCAACTATGTAGATTAGGCTGACACATTATGAATCAAATATCGGGTAAATGATATCAAATGATAATAACATCATTATCTCATAATTAAATACAACTATTATAGTAGTATTATATCTTATTTAGTCTATATAACTAGTTTTTAATCCCATTATAAAAATATTGCATGTGAGATTATTTTGGTGTAAATTCTAGGGATATCCCAAAAACATCATAATATGGAAAAAAAATTTCCATTAATATGGTAAATATGATATTTTTCATGGGTTTTATATAGGTAATTGGAACTGATGGCTGGTAAGCTTTCACATTCAATGATGTAGAAGTATATTAAATCACATTGTAGTGTATTTAATTCCATATTCAGTGGTTATAAAAGATAATATATTGAATTTTGATCACCCAAATAGAATTCAGGATTCTCCTATGCATAAGAAGTCAAACCAGCATCATCATAAACTAATAAATCAACAAAAAAATATGATTTTACCTCTTATTACAACATAAAATTGAAATTTATAGGTTTATTGATACTCAGGAATTCTATGGTATTATGAAGTAGTAAGTTCTATCATAATTCTATGAATTCATAGTGTATACCTAAATAATCTAATAGTTATATACCTTATTTATGGGATATTGAAAACTTAAATAGTTTCTTGATGTATGATTCTTGTAGATAAGGTTATTGTAGTGTCTCTTGATTCATCAAAATCCATGGTAAATGTTCCTTCGGGTAATATGATGATTGTATTTTCCATTTTAAGGAAAGGTATTCCCAGAATAATTAATTAATGTCCATGTGATTATTCTTCTACCATGGTGAGAATAAAGAAATTAGAAGAAAAATAATCCATTCACTCCTATGAGCACCTATTTAAAAACCATCACATGAAAATTGTGGATTATTCAGTAGTTGAAAACTACTAATGTGGGATTAAATTTTTCTATTTTCAAATATGAAAACACAGAGTGGTGAATAAAATTTATGGAAGAATAAAAATCACATAATGTACTAGAAAAATTTGATGATCTTCTGGTAATTGGAATGAATAATTTTCCTACATCTTGAAATTTTTGTATCATTTTTTTTGTGATAAGTGTTTAGACATTTCTTCCTACTATTATTATTTCATTGATATAATTTATTATCCATTTATTTTAAGTATTATTTAGAAATTTTGAATTATTTGGTGTTCATCAGATGGATTTCAAGTGAGATATGTTGATTTAAACATTTTAAAATGTTTCTTAAATCTATACTTGATTTTATTCATTATCAATAATCAATGAATATAAAAACATAGATGGTAATGTTGGTTGGATTCACTTATTTTCCATTTGATTAATTTTTAATGGAGTTCCAAGTCATTCCTTCCGAAACTAGGTCTTTACTTAGCCATTCAACTTGTAATACTCTATTTATAAATAGGTTATTCACCAATAGTTTATTCTGGATCTATATCCCTTTTTCATTTAGATTTATATTGAAAATTATTTGGTTTAGGATGATGGATCTCTTTTCCAATCAATGTTTTAATCATTCTTACATTATCCATTGGGTTTTGGAATGATTTGGATGTGTGTTTCTATGTATTCTTAGTGTGTATTTGAAATAGAATATCAACTAGGAAAAGTAGCATATCCATATTTTCTTCTTGTCCCACAATATCTAAACATAGATATTTCACTTCATGGGCTCATGAACATGTACAAGGATTCCTAGAAGTCTTTTTTTGAAAAGGTAGTGGATGGTGAAATTTCAACTGGTAGGGTTGTTTTAATGGATTTTTAAGTGATGGGGGTTATGTAATTGTTGTTCATATAGTTATTTATTTGGGTATTTCTTTTAATATAATCATCTATATTGTTTTTTTGTCCCAGTATCTAGGTTGTGCTTATGTTTTATAATTTCATGTTTTAAGTTCATGATATTTACTTGTGTAAAATGATTCAAAAAAACTTTTTATTAACCACGCACCAAGACAATGGTCCATATAATGATTGGGTGAAGAAAAAAACAAATAAATATAACATGGATTTTTTTCACTAACCTTCCTCACAACCATTATTCTCACTAAACTGGTTAGTTCCTCAACTTTGGTTTCAATTAATTATGATGAATTGGGTGCTCAACATTGTGAATCCTTATAATGATAGTAAATATTTTTCTTAATTGATGTGATTTTTGATAATTATTTTCAATTTATGATCTGGTATATAGTAGATAATTTTATATCAATGAACCTCTTGACAAGGTGATGATAAGGTTTCGGTCATTATCAACTAGGCATTTGAAATTAACAAAATTATCTCTCCTTAACTTATTTATGAGGGAACCTAGAGGTGTGAATGAAGTTTTTTAAAAAGAAACTTTTTAGATAATCAATATTTTTCACTTCTCTTAGTTTTAGGTTCTATAGCCATTCCTTAATAGCTCCTTCATGTAAAAAGTGTAATTACCTCCTCATGAGATATACTTTAGAGATTCTTAAATCCTTGAATATCTATAATAAATATGAAATATTAAATATGTATATTCATGTATTTTCCTAAAATATCATGAATTTTTTTTGCTCTATAATCAAATTAATAAACAATTAAAAATATTTTTCCAAAGCAGGAATAAAAATTTAATTTATTAGTATAAAATTATAGTGTAAAGAGATATCTTATGGTTTTTTTGATACATCTAGTAATTTCATTATGTTCATAGTGAATATAAAGAGTTTACCTTGATTTTTAAAGCTTTACTTTCTAAAGGCAATTTTTTAGTTAATGTTACTGAATTTTGTTATCCTTTATTCAATTTCAATATAAAATTAAAATAATTATTTATTAATACATTGCATCATTCCATTTTGAAATTATTGTTTGTGAAACTGACTCTCTAGAAATGATACTAGGTTTGACACACACAATATCATGGGGTGCGGTACAAAAATTACTACCTAGGTTAAATATTGTACAAAGGAAACAATGGTAGTATACCAAAGAATAGTTCACATGAATCATTTGATACATTTAAATTAAATTAAGAAAATGGTTTTGATATGGTTCAATAATTGATAATTTTGAAAGAAATTAAAATTTGATTATATAAAACAATATGATGAAATATTTATTAGGTTGTGTGGATAGAACAATCACGATTGTATCATTATTCCATAATTGAAATAATTATTATTCTTAGTCTAGTAAAATAGATACCTTATGAACACATCATCTCTATACATTTTCAATGTTCTTATAGTTAGAATGTTTATAACTAGGATCTTGTGTTGGCTTACAATCCTTCCTATATGATTGATAATTACAGTGGGACCTCATGATTGATTTAGTCAATCCTTGGTCATGATTTTTGGTTCTTAAATAAATAACAGTTAAAACCATTACACCACACATGTTATGAATATCATTGACCACTTCACCATATAATCTATCTTTATTTCAGAATATATATACTAGAAAAATTTTTAGTGATCAAATTGATCATCTACTAGTGAAAAAACAATTAATGAAATAAAAAATAAATTACAAGAAAATAAGATAATAAAAACTAAAAATTTAGAATTATTTCAATCGTGTAATAAGAAATAATTTGTTTATAAATAGTTAATAACAATAAAAAAAATAATTACAATTGAACAATCCACCCTGTAATGGCCCAGAACTCTCCAGCCCATTCCTTTGTCAAAAGAAGTTCAAGAAGTTTTCTGGAGGGTAAAATGGGCTTTTCCCACACTTTCCAGAATTTTGAAACTACACGCCGTGTAGTTGGGGTGCACGCTGTGTGTCCAGTTCTACATGTCGTGTAGTCCATCCCCACGTACACGTTACCAGTCAACGGTCGTGTACCATGTTGGGACCGTGTCCTTTCCGTGTTCAATAAATGAGTACACGCCGTGTGTCTAAACTACACGTCGTGTAGTCTTTCCCCACGTATGCGTTACCCTCAAACTGTGTGTTGACCAGTCAACGGCTGCGGAGCTGTATTGGAAGCCGCATGGAGACCGTGTAAAATAACTGAGTACACGTCGTGTACCATAAAGTACACGCCATGTACCATAAAGTACACGCTGTGTACTTTTCCTTTTCTCGCCTATAAAATGAGGGATCCCCACCTCCTTTCAATTCACTCCTCCTCCCCTTTCCTCTGAGAAGAGCTCTCCCAAGAGACTCTAAGGATCATTTTTCTTCCATAACTTCTTCGTCCAAGATCCAATTTAAGATCCGTCAGCGGGCACGGGATCGTAATTACGAGGCGGAACTTATGATCCTGGGTCCGTTGTCTTTCCTTCGGCCTTTCCTTTCCAAATTCCACCCGAGGATATTTTTCCGGGACCCGACAGAAGTGACGGACGCCGATGGACTTCTTCCTAATATTGATCCGGGGGAGCGCTGTGATCAGAACCTGTTGAGGTAGGTATCTTACCTTCATCTCTCTAATTTGCGCATCATGCGGGGTGGGTATCCGCATGTCTTCATGAGAAATAGTTGAACCATTAAATGAAGATAATAACTGGTTAAAGAACGGGATTGGGAAGTTTTTGATTGATGTTACTTTATATCCTGTGATATTACGTTATGAATTGAATGAGCTTCTACCTACTGAAAATCACGGTCGTTTTGGGCCTTTTCTTATGAAATTAAATATTTCCCTCTCCTTCTAGATTTTCTTATGGATGGAAACTTTGTGGAATGTGGAAATTGGTTAATCACGTAAAGTTGGCTGCTTAAAATCTGGAACCCTTGTGTGATCACCCAGGTTAAACAAAATGGAATAATGACCATGTGAGTGTTGTCTTGGATACGTGGCATGTGATGGGGGTGTTTTGTGGATTGTTGTGGATAGGGTGAGCAGCAGGGCTGCGGTTTAATTGGTTGTGGGTTGGTGTAAATGTTATGTTGGTGACGGGCAGCAGGGCTGTGATAAGTGGTATTAAAGGGATAATGATGTATGGGTTTCGGTGCGGTTGTGGTTATGGTGGTTACCAGCGGGGCTGCGGGGATGGGTTGAATGTGAATGGACTTTGGTTTGTGAATAATAAATAAAAAGTGGAAGAGTTAATGAATGGTGGGGAGTGGTAATGAAATGGAATTAATAATCAATGGGTTGGTTGGTTGATAAGAAGGACTTGGTTGTGTTGCTTGTGTTTTCCTAACTTAATTTTTGGTTGGCAGGGATATGTTTTACGAACGATCGATGTGGTTGGTTGTGGATAGTTTCCCAGTAGTTAAGAAACTAAATAAACTAATTCTGCTGAAATGTGAAAACCTAAATGGGGTTGGGGTTGTTTTTTGTATGCATGCTTCGTAGTAGTAGTGTCGAGGCACATGCCCAGTTTCTATTTTTAGAAGTCGTAGGTTGGGCTGTGTGGTTGGTATATATATATATATGTATCTTTTGTGTTTTATCGCACCCCACCCATGTTGAGCACTTAGTGCCGAACACTCTCATTTCATGGGAGAGGGTGTTTTTCCCTTAGTTACTAGCTCCTTCCTGCTCCTTCTCCCCTAGGATGTGATGGCTTGAGGCAAGCTTACACCTAAGACTCTTCGGGTAGGTTTCGATTGGGGTGCCTTTAGCCCTAGACTCTTCGGGAAGGTTCTACCATTTCCCAAGAATCTTCAGGATGTGGCCCAGGTGTTTGCATGCGGGATACGTGGTTGTGAGGCCCAGGTGTGTGTGGGCGGGATACGTGGTTGTGAAGCCCAGGTGTGTGCGGGCGGGATACGTGGTTGTGAGGACCATGTGTGTGCGGGTGGGATACGTGGTTGTGAGGCCCATGTGTGTGCGGGTGGGATACGTGCTTGTGAGGCCCAGGTGTGTGCGGGCGGGGAGAGTGTTGCAGCATTAGGACGTTCGCCGTTAGGAAGAGTAGATAACCAAAGGGAAATGGTGCGGGGTACCCAACACTCTTGTTTCTTATATACTACTACCTGTTGTGCTTCTGTTTTGGTGAGTGTGGATAGTGAGGTTGGGTGGATAGAATTCCTTTCTAGGTTTCTTCTGTTGTTCTCACGGGACATTAGGATGTCTCCCCACTTGTGCATGAGAGATTTAGGTTTCCCTACTGAGTATACTTGTTTGCTCACCCTACGTTTACTTCCAGGTTTTCAGGAGGACTACCAGGGTCGTGCGGGACCCTACTAGTCGGACAGTTGGAGTTGTTGCAGTTGTTGTTCTCTTTTTTTCTTTTGGTATTGTACTTTGAGCTTTCTTGTACTTGTACCTTGTTATAAAATTACTTAAACATGCATGTGGGCTTGGTTTGGGTTTATTTATATACACTTGTTCTTTTCCTTTTTGGTGGTTGACTTGTCCTATTTCCTAATCCTAAATAAATAAAAAGGGTAATGCCTCCCATATTTGTGAAAATTCATACCCTTGGTGCTAGTCGCCACCCCGGGACCTACTGGAGGCGGGACTCGGGGGTCATTATCTCCCTTTCACCATTTCCAGCTCAGGAGGGCATCTTTGGTGGGAGGGGGTCATGATAGAATGGTATCAGAGCAATGGTTGAGAGATAGGATGGAGTCTGGAGTTAGGCACAGTGAGGATTTCATGGGGATGGTAGGGAAATAGTGTTAGTTAATCTTGGTGCATGACATAGTCCAGGGAAGACCGGCTAGGACACGGGATTTTAGGGCCCCCCGTGATCCGATGCAAGGACTCTCAGCCAACCGAACGACCAAGTGAGGATACATTGATTTCAGGATAGAGACCCTAGGGAAGGTACATGCATCATCATGATTGTGTTTTACTTGATTTGGGTGTTCTGGGAAAGAAATTGAAATAAAATGATATAAAATAAAACCTTGAGTTTTCCTTACTACTTGGGATTAGGCGATCCTTGTTTACCATACAACTATGGCACCTGGATGTCATCCCCGAGTGGATCAGACGTCCAAGGCCAAGCAGATTCAGGCGGTCGATCAGTTGAGTATTGACCGAGAGGAGGAAGATATCCAGTGGCAAAAGACTCTTAGTTCTTTCCAGCGGTAGACCCTCAAGAAGTACGAGGGTAGTACTTTGGATACAGAGACAGAGGGGTGTATTGAGGAGCTAGGGATCGCTTTTACCTTGATCTGTGCTCTGAGGGAGTACTGGGTTCCCCTAGCAGTCAGTCAGCTGAGAGGCACGGCGTGAAAGTGGTGGAAACTCTACCTTGGAGAGAGGATAGAGGTAGAGGTTCCTTGGGCCGACTTTGAGAAGGAATTCCGAGAGGAATTCCTTTCTTCCATGATCAAGGCGGAGAAGCGGCGGGAGTTAATCTCCCTTCAGCAGGGGATTATGTCGGTACAAGAGTTGGGGATCAAGTTCAAGGATCTTCTGCTCTTTGCTTCGGATCTCTTTCTGGATGAGGAGTCTCGGGCGAGACGTTTGGAGGAGGTGCTTCATCCTTCGCTTCAGTATGTTTTCACCCCGTTCACCCTTCCGACGTACTTGGCAGTACAGAAGAAGGCAGAGGTTGTATAGAGGATGCACTCGCTGGGAGGTGCACCCCGTGAGGGGAACCAGCCAGGCTCGTTGAAGGGGAAAGAAGTCAGCAGCAGGTCTCATGCGACGGGACCTTCCAGGTTCAGGCCAGTGGGGAGCAGGCCCCAGCAGTTCCAGTTCAGATCTTCAGGTCCTCGTCCCATTATCACGAGCCCAGGACCGAAGTGTTTTTCTTGTGGAGGTTTCGGGCACGTTCAGAGTTGGTGCCTGACCCGAGATCAGTACGGTGGAAGTGGGCAGGTTCAGTTCCCACCTCAGCAGCACCAGTTTCCGGCGAGGCCCTTCCAGAAGCAGCAAGACCATGCTCCTCCGAGGGCAGACTTTGCGAGAGGAGGCCGACCTCAGGGTGTTCCTCAGGAACCTCGACCAGGGCGTGGTCGTAGAGGTGGACGACATCAGGGAGGGAGATGATCTAGGTGTGGAAAGTTGCACACATCAGATTTGACAGCTCCAGCAGGACCAGAGGTGGTGCGAGCTATGATTTGTTTGTTCAGCACTCTCGTTTCTGCTTTTTTCGATTCAGGAGCCTTGCACTCCTTTGTTGCACCTGGTCTAGCCCATCCTTTGGGACTAGATGTAGAGATAATTTCCGTACCACTAGTACTGAGTACACCAGTTGGAGGCCAGACCAGCATATCTTGTGTTTTCCGGGGATGTGGGCTGACGTTGGGACCACATCGATCTAGTGGGGACCTTCTTCTGTTACAGATGCAGCCATACGATGTCATCCTAGGCATCGACTGGTTGTTTTCTGTTAGTTCCGTTATCAACTGCTTCTGGAGAAGATTCGTTTTCTCCGACGCGGACGGGCATTGTGTAGCTTTTTTTGGCGAGAGGAGCTATCAGGTGGGAAGACGGCTTGTGGAGCCTCTCCTTTCCTTGTTAGGTGGTCCATCAGTGGTTACAGCTGATACAAAGATGATGTATGTCCCGGAAGTTGTTGGGGATTTCCTAGATGTTTTTCCTAAGGAGGATGTGACTCTACCCCCACCCCCCCGACGTGACATTGAGTTTGGGAAGGGCTTATAGCCTGGTGCCCATCCAATTTCGATGGCCCCTTATCGGATGGCACCTTCGGAGTTTCAGGAGTTACGGATTCAGATTGATGATCTGATGGAGAAGGGTTTTGTTCGACCCAGCATATCCCCATGGGGTGCTTCGGTTTTGTTCGTGAAGAAGGAAGATGGTGGTCTCAGCCTATTCATAGACTACCGAAGGTTGAACCAGGTAACGGTCAAGAACCGCAACCCCCTCCCCAGGATAGATTATCTCTTCGACCAACTGAGGGGAGTAGCTTGGTTTTCCCAGATTGATCTATGATCTGGATATCATCAGCTGAGGGTAATGGACAGCAACATCTCAAAGATGGATTTCAGGTGTAGGTATGGGCACTTCGAGTTTGTGGTGATGCCGTTTGGAGTTACGAATGCACCGACAGTGGTCATGGGACTTATGAACTTTGTCTTCCGGGAGTTTCTGGACAGGTTCATCGTTGTGTTTATCAATGACATCCTGATCTACTCAAGTTCAGAGGAGGAGCACGTTGAGCATCTCAGGGCAGTCTTGGAAGTCCTTCGACACCACCAGCTTTATGGGAAATTGTCGAAGTGTAAGTTCTTGACATAAGAAGTACACTTCCATGGGCACGTAGTGTCTCATCATGGAGTGTCAGTGGACCCGTCGAAGGTGGAGGCAGTTTTTTCTTGGGAAGCACCCAAGATCATGGCAGAAGTTTGTAGTTTCCTGGGGTTAGCAGGTTACTATCGAAGGTTTGTTTCGGACTTCTCTCGAGTTGTTTCTCCATTGAAAGCTTTGACTAGGAAAAACCAGGTATTCCTATGGAGTGAGCAGTGCCCGAAAGCATTTGACTACCTGAATGAGAAGTTGGTCAGTGCTCCCGTACTCAGGTTACCAGAGGAAGGGTTGTTATATGAGGAGTTTTGTGATGCTTCTGGCCTTGGTCTGGGGTGCGTGCTAATGCAGAAGAATGGAGTGATCTGCTATGGGTCTAGGCAGTTACGCCCTCACGAGCGAAACTATGCCACCCATAACATAGAGCTTGCAGCAGTAGTGTTCTCACTGAAGTTGTGGCGACATTACCTCTTTGGGGAGCGCATTTTAGTCTTCTCAGATCACAAGATCCGGCGTTATATCTTCTCCCAGCGTGACATGAACTTATGGCAGCAGAGATGGGTCGAGTTTCTCCAAAACTATGACTTTGAGATCTCTTACACTGATGTTAAGGGAAATTTTTTGGCTGATGCCCTGATCAGGAAGTCGCATCAGGAAGTAGTTCATGAATCCACTGATTCTTGGAAGGCGATAGGAGAGTTGGCTGCCTTGCACTTGGATGCCAGGGTAGAAGGTATTAGAGGCTGTTTGTTTCAGATGACGGTGCAGTCCTCCTTGTTGCAGCAGATGGAAGAGTCCTAGTGGGGGGACTCTGAGGCAGAAGTGATGCGGGATCGTGTCGATTAGGGGAACGCTCCAGAGGGATGGTCAGAGGACAGGCGACATCAGATGCTTTTCCATGGAAGGTTGTTTGTTCCAGAGGCAATGCGTGAGGGAGTTCTCCGTGAGTTCCATAACTCATCCTTGGTAGTACATCCAGGAGTTTCAAAAATGTACCAAGGCCTGAGGGAACAATTTTGGTGGACCGGGGTGAAACGGGCAGTGGCAGAGTTTTTGGATAAATTCTTAGTGTGGTAGCAAGTGAAGGTTGAACACCGTGTTCCTAGTGGTTTGTTGCATCCTTTAGATGTCCACGAGTGGAAGTGGGATGACATCTTAATGGACTTCGTCACAGGACTACCCAGATCTCAGGGTGGTTATGATACTATCTTGGTAGTGGTGGATTGACTGACGAAATCATCTCACTCTTTAGCAATTAAGGAGTTAGGCCCGGTGAGTACCTTATCACAGAGGTACGTAGATGAGGTGGTGCTTTTTCATGGATTCCTGAAGAATATCATCTCAGATCGTGATACTTGGTTTACCTTACGAGTCTGGAGGGGGTTACAGCATGATTTTGGCACCCAGCTACGCCTTAGCACTACTTTCCACCCCCAGACCGATGGGCAGACGGAGCGGACTATCCAGACGTTGGAGGACATGTTGCGAGCATGCGTTCCGGATTTTGGAGGATCATGGGTACGCCACTTTCCTTTTGTAGAGTTTTCCTACAACAATAACTTCCACTCTACTATTGGCATGGAACCATTTAAGGCTTTGTATGGAAGACCATGTCTTTCACCCATTTTCTGGGAAGAGGTTGGTGAGATAGGTGCTCTTCAGCTAGAGGTAGTACAGAGCACCATAGAGAAATTCCATCTTATATGTGAGAGGATGCAAGCCGCTCAGGACCGACAAAAGTCTTATGCTAATCGTTGGAGGAGGCCCTTGGAGTTCGAGGTGGGAGATCATGTGTTCTTGATGGTTTCCCCTCGACGGGGGTAGTGGAGGTTTGGGAAAGTCATAAAGATCTCACCTAGGCTCATCGGACATTTTGAGGTGTTGAGGCGAGGTGGCTAGGTGGCATATCAGCTGGCCCTGCCACCTCAGTTGGAGAAGGTTTATGACGTCTTTCACATCTCCCAACTTCATCGGTACTTACACGACGACTCCCACATTATCGACTGGGGAGAGTTAGATATGGGAGACGACGCGACCTTCAAGGAACGACCAGTCAGGATCGAGGATTGTAAAGAGAAGGTGCTCCGTGGATGAACCATTCTGTTGGATTGTGTGTTGTGGAGGCATGGCGGCCTCGAGGAGAGAACTTGGGAGCGAGAGACCCAGATGCACGCTCAGTACCCAGAGTTGTTTTGACTTGTTTTTTCCCTTGTTCTTCTGAGCTTTGTGTTGATGTTGTACTATGTACCTTTGATATATGGAATTCTTGGTTTGTCAGTTGTGAGACCTTTTTGTTTCCTTGTTCCCTGGTAGTGTGTAGCATGTCTGGATGTGTGGAGAAAGGGAAAAGCCTGATCCTTAATTGAGACACATTAATGCGGATGCGATTGAACCCGTGTGGGCGTGTCAGTGCCACCTAAAGCGAATAATATCTCGATGTAGGAGAAGGAATTTTTCCCCAAACCACATGTTCGGGCAGTGTGCTGGTTGTGTGGTGTTGGGGGGTAGTACGAGTTGAAAAAAAATCCTAATGTATGAAAGTGGGAAGACCCAATTCTTAATCGAGACGCATTAATGAGAATGTGATTGAACCCGTGCAGGCGAGTCCGTTCTGCCTAAAGCGGATAATATCTCGACATAGGAGAAGGAATTCCTATCACATATGATTAGGGTTGTTATTTGGGTTCCTGTTATAATGAGAACCCTAAGAGGTATCTTATTGGGTTCCTCTGGGTTGGTTTTTGAATTCTCAGGGATGAGAATGTTTTAAGAGGTATCTGATGTAATGGCCCAGACCTCTCCGGCTCATTCCTTTGTCAATAGAAGTTCAAGAAGTTTTTGGAGGGTAAAATGTACTTTTCCCACACTTTCCAGAATTTTGAAACTACGCGTCCTGTAGTTTTGGTGCACGCCGTGTGTCCAGTTCTACACGCCATGTAGTCCTTCCCCACGTACGCGTTACCAGCCAACGGCCGTGTACCGTGTGGGAACCATGTCCTTGCCATGTGAAATAAATGAGTACACGTCGTGTGTCTAAACTACTTGTCATGTAGTCTTTCCCCATATATGTGTTACCCTCAAACCGTGTGTTGACCAGTCAACGGCCGCGGAGCCGTGTTGGAAGCCGCGTGGAGACCGTGTAAAATAACTGAGTACACGCCGTGTATCATAAAGTACATGCCGTGTACTTTAACTTTTCTCGCCTATAAAAGGAGGGGTCCCCTCCTCCTTTCAATTCAATCCTCCTCCCCTTTCCTCTGAGCAGAGCTCTCCCAAGATACTTGAAGGATCCTTTTTCTTCCATAACTTCTTCGTTCGATCTCCGATTTACGATCCGTCAACGGCCAAGGGATCGTAACGATGAGGCGAAACTTCTGAGCCTAGGTCTGTTGTCTTTCCTTTGGCCTTTCCTTTCCGACTTCCACCCGAGGAGATTTTTCCCGGACCCGACAGAAGTGACGGACGCCGACAGACTTCTTCTAATGTTGATCTGGGGGAGAGCTGTGATCAGAACCTGTTGAGGTAGGGATCTTACCTTCATCTATCTAATTTTTGCATCATGTGGGGTGGTTATCCGCTTGTCTTCTTGAGGAGCAGTTGAACCATTAAATGAAGATAATAACTGGTTAAATAAGGGGGTTGGGAAGTTTGTGATTGTTGTTACTTTATATCCTGTGATATTACGTTGTTATTTGAATGAGCTTTTACCTACTGAAAATCACTGTCGTTGGGGGCCTTTGCTTACGCAATTAAATTTTTCCCTCTCCTTCTGGATTTTCTTATGCATGGAAACTTTATGGAATGTGGAAATTGGTTAATCAGGTAAAGTTGGATGCTTAAAATCTGGAACCCTTGTGTGATCACCCCGGTTAAATAAAATGGAATAATGAACATCTGGGTGTTTTCTTGGATACATGGCATGTGATGGGGGTGTTTTGTGGGTTGTTGTGGATAGGGTGAGCAGTGGGGCTGCGGTTGACTTGGTTGTGGGTTGGTGTAAATGTTATGTTGGTGACTGGCAGAAGGGCTATGATAAGTGGTATTAAAGGGATAGTGATGTACGGGTTTCAGTGCGGTTGTGGTTATGGTGGTTGGTAGCGGGGCTACGGGGATGGGTTGAATGTGAACGGACTTTGGGTTGTGAATAATAAATAAAAAGTGGAAGAGTTAATGAATGGTGGGGCATGGTAATGAAATGGAATTAATAATCAATGGGTTGGTTGGTTGATAAGAAGGAGTTAGTTGTGTTGCTTGTGTTTTCCTAACTTGATTTGTGGGTGGCAGGGATATGTTTTTTGAACGATCGATGTGGTTGGTTGTGGATAGTTACCCAGTAGTTAAGGAACTAAATAAAGTAATTCTGCTAAAATGTGAAAAACTAAATGGGGTTGGGGTTGTTTGTTGTATGCATGCTTCGTAGTAGCAGTGCCGAGGAACGTGCTCAGTTTCTCTGTTTAGAAGCCATAGGTTGGGCTGTGTGGTTGGTATATATATATCTGTATCATTTTTGTTTTATCGCACGACACCCATGTTGAGCACTTAGTGCCGAACACTCCCATTTCATGGGAGAGGGTGTTTTTCCCTTAGTTACTAGCTCCTTCCTGGTCCTTCTCCCCTAGGCTGTGATGGCTTGAGGCGACCTCACACCTATGACTCTTTTGGTAGGTTTCGATTGGGGTGGCTTTATCCCAAGACTCTTCAGGCAGGTTCTACTGTTTCCCAAGAATCTTCGGGATGAGGCCCAGGTGTGTGCGGGCGGGATACATGGTTGTGAGGCCCAGGTGTGTGTGGATGGGATAAGTGGTTGTGAGGCCCAGGTGTGTGTGGATGGGATAAGTGGTTGTGAGGCCTAGGTGTGTGTGTGCGGGATACGTGGTTGTGAGGCCCAGGTGTGTGCGGGTGGGGAGAGTGTGGCAGCGTCAGGAAGTTCACCATTAGGAAAAGCAGCTAACCAAAGGGAAATGGTGCGGGGTACCCAATACTCTTGTTTCTTATATACTACTACCTATTGTGCTTGTTTTTTGGTGAGTGTGGCTCATGAGGTTGGGTGGATAGAATTCCTTGCTAGGTTTCTTCTGTTGTTCTCACGATACATTAGGATGTCTCCCCACATGTGCACCAGAGCTTTAGGTTTCCCTAATGAGTATACTTTTATGCTCACCCTAAGATTACTTTCAGGTTTCTAGGAGGACTACCAGGGGCATGTGGGACCCTACTAGTCGGACAGTTGGAGTTGTTGCAGTTGATGTTCACTTGTTTTCTTTTGGTATTGTACTTTGAGCTTTCTTGTACTTGTACCATGTTATAAAATTATTTAAACATGCATGTGGGCTTGGTTTGGGTTTATTTATATACACTCGTTCTTTTCCTTTTTGGTGGTTGAATTATCCTATTTCCCGATCCTAAATAAATAAAAAGGGTAATGCCTCTCATATTTGTGAAAATTCATACCCTTGGTGCTAGTCGCCACCCCGGGGCCTACTGGAGGCGGGACTCGGGGGTCATTATCTCCCTTTCACCATTACCAGCTCAGGAGGGGCATCTTTGGTGGGAGGGGGTCGTGACACACCCTGTCACCTTTAACATAGTTTTTTACCCCTGCATGTAATGTGTAATTGAGAATATATGGAAGATGGAGGAGACAAAATAACTAAACTAAAAGAAAAGAAAAATAAAATGAGAAACTTTTTATGTTACTCATAGAGGTAATAACTTAACTATGATCTATTTCATGGATCCCCACTTATCATTATATATTTTTTTGGAAAAAATCATTCTATGGTTGGATTTAACCATATGTAAATCTATCCAAAAAAATCATTCTGATTCAATCCTGAAGGATCATGAGGGTACCATATCAATATAACCATGTTACGTTCATGTTTTTTGAATAATTAAAAACAACATATTTCTTGTCTGAATGATTCATGGTGCGACACATGGTGTCTGAATCAAAAAAGTTTAGTGCCCCCCCTAGTGTGGGTTTTCATGTCCCAAAATCAAATAACTGAACCACATCGACAGTCATGAAATTATTAGACCATTTGGAACACAAATTATTATCAAATATAAATCATGTGAACATTCCATTATCACACCATTTTTATAAAATACTTATTTTGATGAAAATATGGATTAACTTTTCCCATTTTTATTGCTTTACAACATTTTTTTGTATCCATCAACCAATGAATAAAATAATAAAACATAAGAAAGACTAGCCAATTAAAATAAAAAAACTACATTTGAGATTAGAAAAAATATACATAAATTTTTTTAAGATAGTTTTCAATAGTAATTGAAAAAATTCTTGTTATACAGGAATGAGTATAATAAAAATCAAATAAAACTTTATCCATTAATACTTGAGTTACCAATGTTCATTGTACTTTGTACTTTTCTTTCTCAATAGTAGCAATGATGATGGAGTAATTGTAACATCCCAAGTAATTATAGAATAATAATTTTTCATATTAATTAATAATTATGAATTATATAGTAAATTTACTTTGGAAATCATGCAATGTTTGATATCATACCCGACACACAACAATGGGTTTCTCTGAAATATTACGTTGTACACAAGATTGGGTTATACCGAAAACTAATATATTATTAATGTTTTTAATTTAAGTTATAGTTATCAAATAACTATTAGAATTTATGGAATTAATGATATTAAATAAATTATTAAAACAGGTTTTACACATGTTTATATAATGATTCATTGGTTAGATAATTAATTAGAAATGAAAATAAAAACAAATTGAATATAAATGATGTGTTTTTATGAAAAACTATTTAATTAAATATGATGCTTGATGGAAAACCCTTTTTAAATAATTTTTTTGTCACTATTATATGTTATATTTGAAAAAATAATCATCTTATTTGAAATAAGGACATGAAAATTTACTTCTTATAAATTTTTTTTACTTTTTATGACAAAATAAATATTTTAATGAATAGTGGAAAATAATGCATTTTAATTCAAAACTGCCTTTTCATGTGATTTATTTATATTGGTATATTACCCTTTTACATGGTTTTAAGTTATAGTGAGATTAATTTTTTATATTTTAATATAATTTAGTTCATTGGGTTCTTTTTTTAATTTAAATTAAATAGAAAAACTGTATGAACTTTTGAAAGCTTTACATAAAAAACGTGTTTTCTCGATCCGTCAACGAGATTAGTGTTAACCCTAACTGTAAATCTTCTGTGAATTGAATTTTCAAAAATGTAAATACATTTTCATACTTAGAATGAAAATTTTGGTCTAATAAGATCAATATAATGTTTGGCAGAAAACAAACTATTGTATTTTATTTATCACGTTTAATGGTAAATTGGGTAATTAAAGGTAAAATTAATATTCTAATATTATAAAATTACCATAAAAATTTACTAATATTACCAGATGATTTTTTATCAACTATAACCGTCCTTGTGCTGATATTGTGACTTTTTTAATCCACTTGGGTGTGATTATGACATTTATAACATTTAATTTAAAAGTAAAGGAAAATATGTGAGAAATATGTCTCTTCTTACTAAAAAAAATTTAATATGGGGTTATAAAAGTGATATATTAGACTATGAATAGTACTTATAAAGCTACAAATATTAACTACATTATAGTAATTTATTTATAATTTTTAGGAAATAAATAATTAAATTAAATTGTGACAAAATTATGATGAAGTAACTTATTTATTCAACATTAAATAAAATAAATGATACTAATATTATTAATATAAATATAATTTCAAATATTTTATGAAATTAAATAATTTTATGGATGAATATTACTTTATAGTATTTAGTTAATTTTGTTTTTTTTGAATGAATCAAGTTTTTATGACTTATTAAAAAAGTCTTGAAATGAATAGTGTCAAAATTGACACATTTCATATCTTAAATTATAAAATACCTAATTAAATGATATAAAATTTATAAAAATCTAGTATTATACCAAAAAGATTATTTAACTTTAAAATTTTCATTAATGACTCATTAGTTGGTTTTTTTTATGATTTGGTAATTATTTTAATTCTCAAATTGTAAATTACTTGATAAAACGGTAAGATTTAAAAAGGTTAAAACAAAAACGATAAGGATTTAAAATTATTTAAAAAATGTAAAATTATAATTGGATGATTATATTTAGACACCTAATAATTATATATTATATATAAATCATCTTGGACCCATTTTGAATTGAAATTAATTTTTTATTAATTTAATACTTTTACTAATTCCAAGGGTGCCCCTCCCCTCTCCTATAAAAGGTACCCATTCCACTCTATTACTCACACATCCAAAATATTTTGATTCTACAAAGATATTACAGACCCCTTAAAATAATACCTCACCACATTATTGAGTGCTTATTTTTTTTATAACACCCTTATTAGAGGTGTTATGATGTTATGAAATGCGATTATCTGAAGGAAATGTAATGTTTTTATTTAAGTGTTTTTATTTTATTTCTTCCTCCACTTCCTTTAAATATCCTTCATACATGAGGAACTAGTAAATACAGTATCCTATAAGGAGTAATGATTTACCACATGAACCTTTTTTATTTTTATAATGCATCATATTTGAGAGAAACGAATCCCTATAGTAGTTTAGGTAATAATGATCATAAAGGTAATCATATTTGTCAACATATGTGGCAAGGATGAGGAAAGAAACACCTAGAAATTTTTATTAATGGGATGTGAAGGTGTTATAGATGTGGTAATGAATTTAATAAATAAATAACCTTCCATGTAAATAGGAAGTGTTTAATTGACTCCAAGAAAAGGAAATAAGTAAATTCGAAGTTATCAATTGAATGTTTAAATGTGAAGAGTATTGTAATTATTAAAATATATTTCCTATGAAGTAGGATCGGGAATAGGATCATCAAGTTTGTGAAAATATATGGTTAGAAATATGTAATTCCCTTAAAATTAAATATTAGGAAACTAAAATTGATATATTAATGTTATGGATTATTTCATGACTCATGTTTTAACATTATTGAATCTTAGGACACAATGCATGTTTTTGTTTATTGAAAATAAGTATTAAATAATAAGATGTAAAATTGTTGATAAGGGAACATGAATAATTTTGAATGATTAAGAATTCTACAAATAATGGATGTAAGAGTAATTTTATATCTATGGATGAGGAAATGCTTAAAAGTATTAATGCTCATGTCATAATGGGATTACTTTGGAAGACTTTTTCTATTATGTGTATCCCGAATGTTTTTTAGGTGAAAATTTCATACAAGTAAGAATTATCTTTTCTTATATGGAAAAAAATTATACAGGTAAGAATAATATTTGGGGTTTATATGATATTTATTTTTAGTTAATTATAGTATAATATATTTTGGGATGAAAAATGAAAGGTATGAGATAGTGTTTTAGGTTAAAATATGTTCTGGTTATTTTTGAGGAATTTATCTTATTTTGGGAATGTTATAAGATTTATAATAATTATATAGTTTTATAAGAAGTATAAAACACAAGAACGGTGATAATCCATTACGTCAGATATGACTTCAAGAATCAAACCCACAACCGAAGGGCGAAAAAGATTTATCATCTACCACAAGCCTATGCGGTGTCCCTAGTGAGTAATAATTTTTCTTTTGAGTCAAAAAGTTGATGCAATAAGAATAAGTTGATTTTGGTAACTTATGTTTTATCAAATTTATTTACTTGGTATAGGAAATTTATTTGTGGATAGAGTGATTGAAGTAGTTTTTTAAGACGTCACTATTTTGGGAACTTTATATTATTAAGGTAAATAGAATACTCTGGAGATTTATTTTAGGAGTAATGGGTGAATTATATTTTATAAGAATATATGACCTTTTATTTTTTACTTATGGGGAATTGGGTTATTTATTGAAATGATTAACCTATCATGGAGAATATTTTATTATGAAATTATTTTTTGGAATGACACATTAAGAGTGAATTATATTATTTGGAGATAAATGTTGAAGCTTATCCTAGAATTCTATGTGATAAAATCATTATAAATTTTAGGATTCAATCTTACGTTGGATTTATAAGGAATTTTGTGAAAACTTATTTGATGAATGGACTATGTTGAACTTTTTATATTATAGTTGAATTTTGGAGATTAAAAGTAGTTCTTTATCATCCAATGGTTTATTCTTTGAAGATAATTGTTTTATCTTATCCTAACCATATTGGTTTTAGTTTATGGCTTAAGACAAGATAAATATTTAGTTAATTATTTATCTATTATATGATTCTCTATATATTAATTCCAGTTATTTATGCATGAAAAAGCATCTTAAATACTCATTGTCTGGACAAAAACATGAGTTTATGTTATAAATTGAAAAAAGGATGAAACTTTACTTCTCAAGTAAGTATATTTCATTATGTGTTTATTATAAGTAGTTAAATAATTCTTTAACATTATGAAAATGATCTTAAATAAAAAAAATTTCTATATACTTTTCCGACAACTAAATGATATACAATTTAAACAATCATAATTCTGTGGTTTTTAGATTGTCAACTTTCTGCTGGTCATGTTTTCTATCAATTTCTATCAGAACAAAATGGTTTATTTTTCTTCCATATATATATTCTCTTACATGGAATCCTACAATTTTTTTTCTAGGGTGACCTTTGTACATCACTTTATTTCTTTTAAATTGGATGTTTTAATGAATCTTTTTTCTAATGTGGGATTTCAATAATGTATTTTTAAAACTGAAACCTTAGTTTCCGAGCCCAAATTTAAAATTTGGAGGATCCAATTTCCAAAAGGGGAAGGATGTACCATCATAGGTAATTATAGAATAAGAATTTTTCATATTTATTAATAATTATTAATTAGATAGTAATTTTACAATAGAAATGATGATATGTTAGATAGTGTACCTGACACTCAACAATGGGTTTCTCCAAAATATTACATTTCACACACGATTGAGTTATACTGAATAATAATATATTATTAATATTATTAGTTTAAGTTGTAGTTATCGCATATTAATTAGAATGGAGGTAATTAATGATATTAACTAAATTATGATAACATGGTTTACACATATTTATATAACGAATCATTTGTCTGAAAATTAATTATAAATGAAAATAAAATACAGTTTGAATATAAAGGATGTGTTTTTATTATAAACTATTTATGTGTTTCTATTTCTGTTTATAAAATAATATAATCAATATTAATGTATTATATTAATGAAATAAATATTAAATATTATGTTTAAAATTCATCTAATGTGTGTTCTAGACATAATAGATGAAGAAATTCAATTTTATGAATAAAATAAGTATTTTTCAAAAAAGTCACTCTTACCACCTTTTTAATGGAGAACCATTTTTATATCTATTTATTGTCATTTTTATAGGTTATATTTGAAAAAATAAACTTATTATTTGGAATTGGGACATAAAAACTAACTATTATTGATTTTTTGATATTTTTTGATAAAATACATATTTTAATGAATTTTGACAAATACTGCATTTTAATTCAAAACATATTTTTCATTAAATTTATTTATATTATTAGATTATCATTTTACTCAGTATTAAGTTACAATTAGATAAATTTTTTATCATTTAATACAATATAGTTCATTAGATTAATTTTCAAAATTAAAATATAATAGAAAAACTATTTGAACTTTTGAACATTTTACTAAGAAAAACCAGTTTTCTCCACCCATCAATTGGATTGCTGTTATACCTAATTTAACAAAATATGTGAATTTAATTTTAAAATAAAACATAAATGGTTATACTCATTATTAAAAATTTGGTCTAATATGATCAAAATAATTTTTTCTGAAGACTAACTTTAGTATTATATTTACCATGATTAAAGGTAAATACGGTAATTAAAGGTAAAATTAATAATATAATATACTAACATTACCCAAAAACATTTACTAATATTATTTTATGAGTTATTAGCAACCATAACCATCTTTTTACCCAAAATTTGTCATTTGGTAGCCACATGGGTGTGATTATGGCATTTATTACTTTTAATTTAAAGTAATAGAAAATATGTCATAAATATGTCTCTACATACTAAAATAATTTTAACACAGGGTTATAAAAGTGATATATTAAATTATAAATAGTCCTTATAAATCTAAAAATAATACGTACATTATGATAATTTATTTATAATTTTTAGAAAATAAATAATAAAATTACATTATCACACAATGATGATGTGGTAATTGATTTATTAAAGAATGAATCAAATAAATGATATTTATAATATTAAAATTAATTTAATTTGAAATATTTTATGCCATAAACCAACTTTATCTATGATAATGACATGTTTTTATTTAGTTAATGTATTTTTATATTAGTAATAAAGTTGTTATTATTTTTAAAAAAGTCATGTAATGAATATTGTCAAAATTGACATAATTCATAACTTAAATTATAAAATACCTAACTAAATGATATTAAATTTTAAAAAATAAAATGTTATAAAAAAAACGTTTATATAACTCCATAAATATCATTAATGACTCGTTAATCAGTTGTTTTTCATGATTTTGAAATTTTTTTGACTCTCAAATTGTAAATTACTTGATAAAATGGTACGAGTTAAAAAGCCTAAAACAAAACTATAAAGATTATAAATTATTGAAAACATGTATAAATATCATTTTATGATTATATTTAGTCCCATAATCATACTATATTATAACTAAATAAACTTGTACCCATTTTAAATTTAAATTGAATTTATATTAATTTTATACTTTTAATATTTCCAAGGGTGACCCTCCCCTCTCCTATAAAAACGAACCCATTCATCTCTATTAATCACATCTAAAAAACCATTTTGGTTGGAAAATATCTTCCCAAACCCCTTAATTGAAATACTCCCCACATTCATGAGGAATTTTTTTATTGATAACACCATTTTTATAGGTGTTAGGGTGTTAAGATAGATGATCATATCAAGGAAATGTAATGTTTTTATTTATGTGCTTTTATTTTATTTCTTCTTCCACATCCATTAAATATCATTTATCCAAGATAAAATAATAAATCTAGTATCCTAAATATAATGAGATGTTATTCTGTTAATATCATCACCTAAAAACATTACACTTCCATTAAATGGGAATTAAATTAATTGTCTATGCGTACTTGTGAACTATAACCTCCACGAACCGATCTTATTTGTGTTTTGATAACCATATCTCATGAATAGTTATAATAGTTAAATTAATGTTCATATGAGATATTAATTACATAATAATTATTCTAATATAATAATATATCGATTAATTTCTTACTTTCTATTCCCATAAAAATGATAATGTTGTTCGTGCGTTTGTGTGAACTATCGCCTCCATGAAGCGATGTGACTCATTTTTAATCATTACATCACTTGTGAGATATATATAAGTATATTTAAATTTTTAATATAATATTAATGATTTGATTTTCATTATTTAAATAGAAAATAAAACATAACATCTTTCTATAACAATCAATGAAAAATAGAAAACATTACTCATGCGTACGTACGACTTACATTCTCCATGATTACAACATAGATCGTTTTTCATAACCATACATAATGGATTGATTAAAAAGTATAATTTATGTACTAAAATTATAATAATTTTATGAATATTATTCTGTATATTAAGTTCTTATTACCACATGGACTACTGACATCAAACCAAGTTCATTTTTGACTCAAGTACTTAATATTGGAAAAAGTATGATATGAACTTAAATAATTATGTAATTTTCATAACATGGTAATAAGTGACATAAAAGAAATAATAAACTTGAAAAGGTTTCTAAAGAATGAATAAATTATCCTATGTTCATTATTCAGGAATATAAAAATTTTATGTGACGAGTCAGACTCACAGTAAGGGACTTCGTCTCAATCTTCTTTCATTGAGCCGTATTTTGATAATATATACCACATTCTTTTATACGGTGCATAATTAACCCCTTTGAATTTTAATTTAATTAAAAGGTTTTCTAAAGTAATATTTTTATATAAATCATTTTAATAAATGAAAAAAGGAATGTTTTTAACATATACAACGATGATAGCTTTTCCACCATCGTGTCCATTATTTGATATTTGGATTCCTTTATAAGCCTTTATTTTTAAAAGGAAAATAAATAACATATTCTATTTTTATGTATTTTTTTATTGAAAATTGTTTTGATGAGGGATTTATTATGTCAATATCTTGAAATGATATATTTTTATTGCAATGTCGAAATTTTATTTTTCCTTTATCCTTGTTAATGTATTATGATTTTTTTATGGTTCTTGGGAATTTCTTATGTATATAGGTGGTTCCATGATAAATTGAGGGTGGGTGAGCATGTGATAGCTCTCCAATGCACGGGGTAATGAGATTGAGTTAAACTATATGGTTTCTCATAATATATTTAGGTAATATACTTTGATGTGTATTCCAAAATGTAACCATGAAGGCTACTCCCTATGTTGCTGTGAAATCTAAAATATAATATAATATAGATGCCACAAGTTCCCTTTATAATTTATTATTTCAAAGAGGTTTTTTATGAATATTATTATTTCATGAGGTATGTTATATAGTTTATGTTTTAAGGGTGAAATGTATGATTTTTTAAAAATGTTTTCATGAGATAAAATTATTCCGGGACTAATGGTTTCATTACTTAT
Organism: Viscum album; assembly: GCA_963277665.1. Taxonomy (NCBI): domain Eukaryota; kingdom Viridiplantae; phylum Streptophyta; class Magnoliopsida; order Santalales; family Viscaceae; genus Viscum; species Viscum album. Next base: position 204,024,310 of record OY728128.1, read on the forward strand.
TTTATATCCCTTACTGAAATTTTTAGGCACATCCCATGTTTTTGAAGTGTTTTTCACAGGGCATAACGATGAGTAAGATAAATGAAGAAGTTAAAAAGGAATGTTATGAATATTTTTATCATGAAAAATAAATCATGATTTATTTAAAAAAATAGAATATGAAAAATAGATATTGAGTAGACTTGAATACTTTCTAATATTTGAGTTGTTATGTAATAGTTATGGATTAATTCTCTAAAACTCTAAACCTAAAAATATCCTCAATGTAAAATCTTGATTTAACTCAATATTATGAAATATTAGGGGATGAGGCCTTATATTAATATTTCCCATTCTCCATAAGAATACAAAGTTATGGATGTTTATTACCCTTAAAGACCCTTGGTTTGGTGTTGTAGTTTGTATAGATTGAAATTAACTTATACATTAAGCATTGGCATCTGGGTATTATATTGAAATATTCCTTCTATTCACCTCCACATTTAATATATTTTTCATATATGTTATACATTTTTCAAATTAATTCCATTATATTTCACACTTGAATCACTTTAAAAATCCATATGGAAATTTTTTGGGGCTTCTTGCCAAATAATTGACATGTACATGGATTGGTCTTGTTGCAACATCTATCATTTGACCATCTATAATGAAACTATATTATTAACATATTATCAATTTAATTAAGGGACCATTACTTATCATCCATTTATACTTTTATATCATATCAAACCACTCATATATAACTCAATGTATTGAATAAATAGATATTTTTAAATTTTTTTATTTAATAAATTAAAAATGTGCATATTTTACAACCATTAGAAATAAAAAACCGAAGCTCTACTTTGAAAACATTTTTGAAATTTTCTATGCATGTATTGATAGATTCACTCATATTTTTTCAATTCTTTATAAAGTCTCCAACTATATTGTTACCAAGAGTCTGAGGGAATAATTAGTTTTAAAATAACATTATAAATTATCCCCATTACATTTATTCTAAATAATACTTTGTGTTCTTATATTTAATTGATTTTTAAAATTGATATACTTCTCTTTAAAAATATAATAAATTGATTTTAACATTCCCATATAAGGAAGAATAAATAATGAAATAGATATTTCCATTATATTGATCTATTTTTCTGTAATAAGTGGATCGAAAGGTCCCCTAAATGTTCATAGTTTTCGATTTGTAATGGAATAGAAGGATAATTACCCCTTCTGGGGTGAATTAATAAATTCCACATGGTTTAGGATATTATTAATATACTTTAACAACTAGTTAGGAATATCTATGAGGTTCTAAATACAACCTCCCATTAAAATAGTAATTTTATTTAGTAAATCTATGAATTTTCCATCAGAATGATTATTATTTAGGGTTCTATAGGTTTCCAAAATTTTCTAAAAAATAGAATTTTATAAAAAAAAAAATTTCAATAAGATATGATTAGATAACTTATTCAAATGTTTAAATAAATTATAAAGTCCTCATCTAGGAGATTCTAAATTTTACCACTGGTTATATATAACTTACATAATTACTAAGTTTACTAACACATAATTTGATACTAACTATAATGATTCACATTTATCAAATAATACTAGTACATCATTGTTAGCATATGACGAAATTATAATAATAGTTTTAATAATTTAATGTTTTATTGTATTCATAAAATTTTGTTTGTAATACATAATCAAACCTAAACTATTAATTTTTTAATTCCATGATCATTTTTATCGTATAAGAGTTTGTATTATTTATATAATATGTAATCAATTAATTAATTACATAAATTAATGGGTGATGTAAAGGAATGATAAGGGAAAAATAACAGAAAAGAAACACAAGTCATGGATCGACATTGTACATGTGTGTGAATAATAATGTTCATTTATTAAAATCAAATGATAATCATTATATTTGTGAGTTAATCCTTTAAATGTTGCATGGAATGTTTCAAATTCATAATAAATAAATTATATAATATTTTGTATAAAGAACACACATAAGATATTAATAATTATATCATTATGTTCACAAAAAACCAATGTGTACAAATAATGAAATCATAAATTATGAACAATTCTAGCATGACATTTATGCATAATAATCATAATCTAATGAAAAATTTCACATTAAAAAATAGAATTGATGTTATATATTATATTGATAACTCATACAAAATAGTAATAATCTCATAATATTTAATCCCTTGTGGAATATGAAATGTACACCTATCATAATCCTGATATGATTCAATTATAAAACAATGGGTTCCATATTGATGTCACAAATCATTTGAAAAATAATACAAATTGAGGTTCCAAATATTTGGTGGAATAGAATTACTTTTCCCATTAAATATAATTATAATAAAATAATATACCATAAATATCTAAGATAAGATATATAAAAAGAAAATAGTTGAAGAGGGATTTTAAATGAAATATTTTTTATTGAAAAATAAAGAAGGTGTCTGGTAATTAATCTAAAATGATTTATGAACATTCATATACTAAGATGAAAATATTAAATAAATGAATATGGGAATTATAAGGGATTTATTTGAATCATATATAAAATAATGTAAAATAGGAAATAAAGAGAAATGGAAATAGTTGTGTTCGAGATTCCCCATATATTAGGACTTACTCTAATTCATCATGTAAATGCCTATTGTAAAATAATTTTATATTTTTTAGATTAATTATATATTAGTTTATTATTTAAATTAACCTAATTCACGATCTATTGTTATAACTGAAAAGTATCATTATAGTTAAATAAGTAATGGATTTATTAAACAGTTTCCTTAAATTACAATATTTTCATTTCAATTTCATGGTTTGGATTATTTTGAATTTATCAATTTTCCAAATTATATAATAGACAAGTAAATTAAATTAAAATAAATTAACAAATATAATAGATATTCTACTCAAAAAAACTATGAAGGAATATTTTTTATAAATTATTAAAAATTTACTCATATGTAGATGAAACTGTTTGTTGTTGATATTCACCAAAAAAGAGGGTGTATTGAGTGTATATATACATTAAATGGATTGAAATATTTATTTCATATCATGATAATGGTATTTTGTGTGTGTGTATATATATATATATATATATATTAATTTTATAGTTAAGAAGAAATAAAATGATATGATATTCCTAGAGTATAATGAACAAGTGAAAAAAATATAAATAATGGATCTCTAGATAACCACTGTATTTAATCTTACTCATTTTATATGTCATTATAGACTCGATAGCTTTGGTTTAGGTGATAGAAAAAAATAACTAGGTCTTAAAAAGGCATAATGGGAGGAAATTTGGTAAGTCGTTGGATTTAATAAGTGGATAATATTTTTTCCAAGGGATTGAAGAGGGGTATTAAAAAAGATTTATGTTTATTAAAAAATTTAAATGTGCTAAGGGTGATATATGTGATTTATTGAAAAATGGGGTGTGGTACACAGACTGATGTTTGAAATACAAATGGGTTCTATCAACAATGTTCTAGAACCAAATGGATGCATTTACTTGTTATTATTATTATATGGGACAAGGACTGATTCTCCAAATACCAATGGGGTGTGAGACACATATTGTTGCTAAAAATACCCTTGGGGTGGTATACATGATGTTATACTCCTAATAAATTATTATTAAAATATGTTCCATAATGGCTATGAGAGGAATTTAATTCAGATAAGAAATGATAACTGTGATATTGTTATATGTGATATCCCATGGTGATAATTCAAACTCCGGCACAGGTCGAAGAGGTATTGATGGAAAGGGTGTCCTTATGAGCCTGAGTATTTTTGTGGTTAAATAAAGAATAATTTAATATGTAAACCATTTATGTTTATTTTTTATTTTTTAATTTATTATTCATAAAATTACATACAATTTTATTAACTAAACATTATTTTATACATCCTTGGTAGTGGCTCACTAAGTTGTACTCACACCTTACTCGGGCTTCCTGATTGATACCTGAATTGAATTCATGTTTATAAGGTAGGATAAGGGAATGAGTCATTTTTAGAAGGATTATTTGGAATGAATCTTTGATGATGGAACCAAACATGGTGTCGGGACCCACTAGGGAGTTGTTAGTGCCCTTATTTTTTGTTTTTTCACTAGAAACTTGACACGTATATAGAATGGAATATCACCTTCTTTTGGGATACTGTATTTCAGTTTTTATCATTCGGTGATAATGGTATTAGTCCCATCATGGATATTTTCATTGGGATATTTTTTATTTACTTACACTATTTTTTATACTTTGATAAAGAGGAAATAGTATCCCAATAATCAGTATTAGACCCTCACTTCTAGTCAGTAGCCTCTTGCATATGGGGAGGTACACATGAGGTCATGTGAATGACTGGCTTGGGACACCAGGGTGTGGAATCTGAATTGGGACATTATAAGCGTTGTCAAAGGGTTTTTATTTTAATTTATTTTTTCTTAATATTTGGGGATGGTAGATTAGAGAATGGGAAGAGTCGGACCTTTGACATGATCACATTCATGGGAGTAGAAAACCCATGTGTGGGGGATAAAACCAAGTACCGGTGTGTGGGAATTGATGTTATTAATGTTTTAAGATTCAATTGAATGTTATTTCAACTCTAGTGATTCAATTATTGTGTATTTTGATTACTATTTATCATTTATATGATATTTTACTCATGGACCATGATTTAACGAGGGTTGAGTAACAATGAATCATAATAGGTACTCATGAATAATTGCGGAATGCAACAGTTTAGGCACACACATGAAAATAGGTTATGGTATGAGTAGGTTATATGAAAGTCATATTCTTAATTTTGTAAGTATCAATAGAAAAATCTTACTTATATGAATTGAAAATGTAAAATGGTGAAAAAAAAGGAAATTGGGTGTCTAATGAGAAACTAGAATATGAGAATGTGTTTACCCTTCGTTAACCATGACATAGTTGATGGATGGTTAAGGGTGGTGATAGTTCCTTAGTTTTGACCTTCTGGAGAGGTTTATGGGATGACTTTATGTGGTTTTATTTGAATCCCTTTAATTGTGTAAATGTTTTGAAATGGATCCTAAGACATTTGTTTGTAATTATAGAGATATTCCTCCATGATGATTCTTGTTGAGAGGGAGATAGGTGGTTATTTCTAGAGATGATCCCCCAGAAGGGAAAACTGAGGCACCAATAATTCCTAGTGATGAATTAGGACATGAGTTCCAAGAGAAAATCACTCTATTTGGGTAGTTTATGGAAAGAGACCTAGGTTGGGTTATGAAGAGTATGTATAACATAACGTTTGGGTTTCAGTTATAGCACCCTCTAAATTTCACCAGATAGTGTGGACCTCATGAAGTTGTGTTTTGGATTGAGTCTCACTAGATTATTATTGACCACATGGAGACTCCTGGTATGAAGAGATTCAAACCAACATCATATATGTTGTGAGGATCAACACATATATAGTGGGATATCCAGATTCCAGATGGATAACTGGAAAACAGGGTATGGAAGGACATCCATAAGAATAACCTAGAGAACACGTATCCAGAGATTCCAAGGCATGAGATGGAAACATAGTTTTTGAGGGTGACCTAGGGGATTATATTTGTGAGGATCTATGCTAATCAATTTACAAACATTCAGGGCCCTACTCCATAACTAGAAGAAGATTAGAAAGCTAAAGAAATCTTTTTTTAGTATGGTATTGAATCTGAAGTTAATTATGAGGATAAAATATTTAATTTAACAATGTTTTCTTATGTATTTAACCAGTATCTATAATATGAGTGGAACCTAAAGGATTATTCTATTGGAGGACAGGTGGTTCTTATAAGATGATTATGTGGTATGTCTTTAAAAAGTAGAATCCATTTCTATTAGAATGTCTATCTGAGTTGTGAAATGTATAGTGGATAGGGGGAAGGATTTGTTAGTAATGATCATACTTGAGTGCTCTACCACTTGTGTGGAAGGTTGGGTCACTTTCGTAGGCATTTTACAAACCACCAGTAAAGTGTCGAGCTTGTGAATAGATGGGATATCTATATAGGTTCTATAGAAACCCACAATATATGGGTCATGATTGAGGATATATAAAAAACCAAAGTATGGGAAGGGTGTCTTCAAAACTATATAAGTCTCGAGGATGGAGTTCTTATGGTCAAGGAATTAGAGGTAGTGGGTGAGGTACTTTGGGGAAAGAGCACTCATATAAGTAGGGTGGTGTAGCTCATGGGACTCAGACTTCATCACATGGAAGAGGGTAGGATAGTTTCTTGCAGTTCAACCTACACTTGTTGATAGTGAGGGTATACTATTAATACGTAAAGGTAAAATTCATTTATATTTTATGCTATTTAGTACCTTATTTTATACTGGTTCCTCTCAATCATTTATATATTTAAAATTGATGAACAGGATGAGTCGGACTATGATGTTTTTGAGTGGGGTGATGACAATCTATACACTGTAGGGTGTAAAATCGAGAGATATCTACTTATTCAAGTAATGTTATCTCAATTTTGGGTAGTATATTTTCCATTTGAATCCTTACATTTTGGATATGAAATGTTTTTTTACTTGATTCAAGGTATGGACTGGTTAGTGTCTTACTGACCCCACATATATTATTACCACATGAGACTTACTTTTAAATTTCCTAAGGGTGAAAAATATATTCATTGTGGAGAGTGGGATATCATGGAGGGCCATGCAGGGCTAGTTCACAATAAACTAAGTGATCTCACCACACATGTTTCTATTCTATTGTTGGATGATGGGGGTCTAATAAATGATGTATTTCCACCCATAGAGGGTAGGTTCTAGGATGTGTTTCTTAGGGAATTCTCAATTCCTTTACCTGTGAGACATGGGATTTATAATTCATCTCATATTAAGGGATAATAATGTTTATATTCCATCATATATAATGGAGCCAAAAGAGTTTGAAGAGTTTAGTACTCAACTAGAATAGTTTATAGATAAGGGTTTTATACATCTGAGTACATTTCCTTGGGGTTCTCAAGTTTTGATTTCAAAGAAGGATGATAGGAGATTGCGATTATATGTTGACTAATGGATGTTGAACGATATGACAGTGAAGAACTGATATCCTCTTCCAAATATCAATCATCTATTTTACTAGTTAAGGGGGTATTGTGTCATCCCAATGATTTATTTGAGATCGGGGAGTCATTATTTGAGAGATAGACCTTCAGATATACCACATACAACTTTGAAAAGAATGTATGGACAATATGAGTTCATTGTGATGTTGTTCAGGCTGAGCTGTATTTGTGGTATTGATGAATAGAATCTTCCACCCATACTTGGATTAGTTTTTGGTAGTGTTTTTGGATGAAATATTAGTGTACTACAAGACTCATGATGATCATTCCCAATATCTTGACACTGTTTTGACTAAACTTAGAGACATTCAGTTATATTCCATGATATCAAAGTTCCAATTATGGATTAATCAGTTAAATTTCATGGGTCACATCATCTCAGAAGAAGGCATGTAAGTGGATCTAAATAATCTTCAAACTGTTATTTATTTGGATTAGCCCAAGAATATGTTTGATATCGACTATTTTCTGGGGATAGCCGGTTTTTATTAGAAGTTCATCCATGAATTCTCCCATCTAGAAGCATAACTTTTGGTCTTGAACATGTCGGAAGAAATATTGAATGGCCTGGAGAATTTGAGAATTATTTATGTGATTTGAATAAGAAATTGAAAAAGGAATAAATCCCAATCCTTCCCAATCCTGGTTAGGATTATATAGTTGTTTGTGACGCTTCTAGGATTGGTTATTGAGAAGGGTTGGTGTAAAGAGATTGAGATATGATGTGTGGGTCTCAGTAGTTGAGGCCACATGAACTAAATTACCATATGAATGACATCGAGTTTCCTATAATGGTTTAGGATTTAATGTTTTGTAATCATTATTTGTTTTGAGAATAGTTCACTTTGTATAATGATCATAATGGATTAAAGTATTCCATTTCTCTAGGATAATTGAATCTATATCAGTGGAGATGGGTTGAGTTTATGTTGTCATTTGAATTTGATCTATAATATATTCCCAAGAAAAGAAATAGTGTTACTAATGATTTGACTAATAAAACACACTCTCTAGGTGTTTAGGAGTCCAGATCTATGTAGAAGATGATAAATATCTAGCTAAGATGCATGTTGTAGTTCAAGAGGGACAAGAGAATATGACCCTCATATCAATATCTGTGGACTCTGCACTTTTTTATTGGATTAGGGAGACAAATTATCATGAAATACAGTATTATTATACTAGTGAAAGACTTTGAGATGGGGATTCAAATTCATATTGAACTATAGCTGAGGAATTGGGCATCCATGTCGAGAATTGGGTTATTGTTCCTACTAGTATGAGGGTGGAACTCCTGCATGAATTTCATGCCTCTAAGTGGGTGGTGCATCCAGGTTCAACCAAAATGTATGGTGAGATATGTTGATAGTAGTGATGCATGTTCATGAAAATCAAGATTACAAGGTTTGTGACACAATGATACACCTATCAATAGGTGATGATCGACATCAATTATATGGGGGTTTACTAAAACCATTGCCCATCCTAAAATGGAAATGGGATGATGTTACCATGGATTTCATAGTGGGTCTCCCAAGTATTCCTTGTAAGAATGATGCTAATTGGGTGATTCAGTATTTATTGATGAATATTGTGCATTTATTTCATATACGGGTGACATTCTTAGTGGACCAGTTGGGAGATATGTACAATCAAGAGATTTTTTATCTGCATAGTGTACCACATAGCATAGTTTCTATAAATGAATCATGTTTTACTTCATGGTTCTAGAAGGGAAGGAAAAAGGTTCTTGGTACATAGGTTTTACTATGTACAATATTCCACCTATAGAAATATGTAGGTTTGTAGCTTACTATATAGTTATTGAGGATATTCTTTGGGTGTGTGCCCTAGAATTTGGTGCTTCTTGGGAGAAGAACCTAACATTTTTGGAGTTCACTAATAATAAAATTTATTAAGAAAATATACAAATGACACCATATGAGTCTCTTTATAGTCGGTCAGGTAGATGACTGCTATGTTGGATGGTTCTAGGTGATTCATAGTTCCCTGGATAGAGTCTTGTGTAGGAGACATCAAAGTAGGTTCAGCTGACTCAATTGTATATAGATACGGATCATAGTTTTCATCATTCGTATGCTGATAGACATCAACAACATATATAGTTTACATATGGAAATAATGTGTTCCATCATGCAACATCTAGATTGTGTCTCCATTTGCGTTAGAGGAAGAGCATGTAGGTACCTAGGTTTGATGGACTATTTTTAGGTTGTCGAGAGAATTGGGTCAGTGGCATACCGATAGGATCTCCCATAGAGGTATAAGGAAATTCATGAAGTTTTTCATGTGCCATAACATCTATGGTATCACCTTTACATTTCTCATGTGATCTATGTGGATGATATTAAGCTTGAGACTGTTGTTTCCTTTGAGGGTCATCTGATATGTGTGTTGGATCACATTGAAAAAGTGTTTTCAGAAAAAAAAAAGTATAGATAGTTCGTGTATTGGGGAAATATGGGAATGTTCAGGAGAAAACATGAGAGAGATAATTTAATTTGATTGATTAGTGGCTTGTTCATTTCACCTCATAATCTACAAAATTGTTTAAAGCACATATCGAGAATGAGCTATTAAAAGGGGGGGATATTTTAAGATCCCAACATTTTTTAGAGATGTTTTGGACTGTTTTTAGGTAATATTTTTATATTTTTATGGTATATCTTTCATGGGTAATTTTTTTGGTTAGTTTATTATGAAAAAAAGAGAATTTTTTTGGAAGAGGAGAAGGTCACAGTTATCAAAAGGGCTTCCCATACTTTGTGCCTACCCCTAAAAAACATGCGTACACAAATTGTGGTAACTCACATGATTTGTGTATGATTTTTCTTACGATTTTCCATCCTAGTAGTGATCATGAAGACTCTAAGAGGAGGTTCTTGATTAGTTTCATTTTTAGGGAAATTGTGCAACCCAAATAAGAAACAATGAATTTTGGATTTTAGTCCCCTCAAAAAAATTTAAAAAAAAATATGGAACCCCATTGAATTAACCCTTAACAGCCTCCACCTGGACGTAAGCTCATTATGGTGTATATCTATTCCTCTAGTAGGATTCCATGTCCTTATAAAATATATTCATGGTGAATTAATTAATGGATTGATGAATCTTCATCTCTCCCTATAACCAATTCTCATCCCTATTGGTTTCCCTCCTCTATAAATTCTTTCACTCATCTTTTGAAGGGATTATTTCCACAGTTGGTGATGGGTTAGATGTTGGTTTTCATAGAATTATTACGTTTGATCTTGGATCTATAATTATGTTCTAGATCTCATTATTCCTTATGAAATTGGAAAATCTATTTCAAGTTTTGATTTCCATTGGTGAGTGTCCATCAATTATCTTGATGTTGGTGGTCTAAATTGAAAATCACATAGTCTAGATTTAATTATGTGTATGTAATTTTGAAATTTCAGTCTCTATGATTGGGAAATTTCATGAGAGATTGAATTTATTAATTCAAATTTCCATGTGATAATTAATTGGGATAAGCTTAGGGAAATTGAAATTTGTTGAACAATGATCATGAAATTGATGGGTTAATAGGATTATGTAATTGGTTAATTAATAGAATATTGAATTTATTGATAATGGGTTAATCATGAAGTGTAACACCCTGAGATTTTATGAGATATATTATTTTTAATTTCTTTGATGTCTTCTATTATACACTACACCAAGATTAGTTTGTGATATACACAACATCGTATTAGCTTGCAGTATACGCACCACTATTCTTGTCTTGTGTTACACACAATTTCAAGTTCGTTTTGTGGAAATTATTCTACGCAACATTAAGTATGGATTTTGTTTAATGTATAAAGGAAAAAGGTTTTGATTATGTTATACGCAACACAAAACGGAGCTTTCACTACATGCAGCCCTGACATGGCTTGCATTACACGCAATCAAGACCTCCCTCGATAGCGCGTGTAGAATGCAATACCGAGTTTCACTAAACGATATATTATTATAATATTATTATGAACTAGCCATTAATAATAGTAATACCCACTTTTTGAAATTTTATAAATTTTATCTTTCAAAATGGACTTCATTTTTGGATTTGGAATATCGAAATTAGCCTAGGGTGAATTTTTGGTATTTTTCTAAAAATTTCAATATTTGATGAATAGTAAAAACATTGGGTTGCTATTTAAAAACCGACTTTTTATTTAAATAATTATTTATTTTATTTCAATTTACTTTAGGTAAAAATTGATCCATAATACCTATATAAGTTCAATGAAATTCATTAGAGTCGTTTTATAATAATTTTAGATATATAAATATTTTACTAAACTTTTCACCGTCTTTTACCCACCTCAAAGAAGAATTTAAAAATTTACATGAAACTTAATTTTATCACTTCTGTGAGTGGAATTTTGAAAATCTAAGAGACATGGTTAATATCAAGGAGTAAAATGTTGTTCAATAAGATAAAAATAATTTTTGGTGAATAGTACCTTTTTTACTTTTTTTACCATGGTTAAAAGTAAATTGGGTAATTAAGGGAAAAATGATATTATTATTACCCAAACACATGTCCTAATTCTATTGGATAAGTTTAATTCGACCAGAAATAACCTTAGGAATAAAATATTACCCTTTAGGTCCAGTTGGATAAGATTAGGACATTTATTATTATTTTATTTAAAGAAGAGTTAAAATAGTTAAAATCAAAGTTTAATAACTAAAACATGTTTAATATAGGGTTATACATAAGATAAATTAGACTATAAATATTAATTATAAATCTAAAAATATTTCCTACATAATGGTATTTTATTTATAATTTTTATACATTAAATAATTTAATTTATTTATGACAGAATGATGATGCAGTAATTACCTGATTAATGAAATATTAACATAATTGATGTTATAAATACCCAAATAAAGGTAATTCGAGACTTTTTATAAATTACACTAATTTTTTAGGTTAATATGACATGTTATTATTTATTAAATTAACTTTTTTCGAACTAATCATTCTGTTATAACTTTCACAAAAATCAATTACCAAATAGTGTCAAAATTGACATAAAATAGTTTTTAAAAAAAATATTATATTATTAATTGTTATTCTATTTCTAAAAATATAAGGTTTGTCCAAATCACTTATATAAGGTCATATATATTAATAATTAACCACTTGGGGTTCGTTTGTCTTGTTATAGTAAGCTTATTAACAACATAGTGTAAGAAATCAAGAAGACACGGTAAAAGATAAATTATTTAACTTACAGTTAAATCTAAGTGATAAGGTTAAAATAGTAACCTAAACTTGTATAAAACCTATTTGTTGAGAAACGTTCTACCCATACCCACTTTATCTTTTAAATAAGTCACTTTGGAGATATTATAATCCGATTATGACTTTATTATAAAATAATATTTTATATTTTTCCTAAGTTGCCCCTCTCCTCCCTTATAAAAGGGAACCTCCTATCTCTCCTCTTCATACCATTTTGAGCCTTAAATCTCAGAAAAACTCTTCCCATTTCACTTCCCCACTTCCTTAGAAACTTTATAGAGGTACTGGTCTTATCAAAATACCAACTCTAGTGCCCTAAGAGTATGTTGAAAGGAGGCACTTCAAGGAAGATGTAATACCTTCAACCGATTCTTTCAAGTTTCTTTCTTCTTCTACTTCCTATTCTTTAGTGGTTTCATTATGAAGTAATAACATCAGTATCCCTCATATACTAATATTTTATTATAAATATGAAAAAACCCATTTCACATTCTATCCATCCTACTGAAAACGAAATCACCACGCGTGCGTACGTACGGAATACCGTCTCCACGCCGTGGTGTAATCTGTTTTTCCACCACCACCTTATTTGGATGGGTATAATTGTGTAAATAATAACTATATATGATTATTATAATATCATACTTATTATTAGATATTATATCATCCACTCCAATTCCATTCAATAATCACGGGAACGATATCATCGCTCATGCGTACGTACGGATTACCTTCTCCACGACACGATGAGATTCATTCTCCATGTTAACCAGTCAAGAATGATTATAAAGTAAATATAATGAATAATAATAAAATATATGCCATAATGAAGCTACTGGATTTATGTATATATATATATATCATCTACTTACTTCCATTCAAGTCAATAAGGAAAGGAAACAGTGTTCATGCGTACGTACGGCCTACCATCTCCATGAACGGTGTATTTCATTTCATTCATCTATATTATATATATATATATATATATATATTCTGAATATATATGATATATAAATCATGATTTACATTCTGGATGTAAGTAAATCATGATATAAGTAATAATAATATCAATAACAACAAATCGAAACACGTACGATAAATGAAACGATTTTACCCAAAATGTTGCTTTAATGTGAAATTTACAAAAGAATCATAATTGAACCATATATGATATAATAACAATGAATATGATTCTTTAATAAGTCAATGAATTTTTTTAAATCCTTATATAGGAGGTTCAGATACGTACGAAGCATATCGGACTGGTGATAAGGGATAACTTTTCCAATCTCGTTTTTATCTGATATTGATTATTCGTAAATATTTACTGGGGTTATATTTATCATCCATGTCCCTGTTTTCTAAAAATGGTTTCATGTATGTTTATAGTCATTTTTACCCATTTTTTAATTTTACTACATGGTATGTAAGGAATCTATCTTTTTTTACATTACGAGGTACTTTTTTGAATTGTCTGTAAAAATTACGAGAAGAATGTTTTTTTAACTTATACGGTATGAACATATTTTTACGGTTTCATAATGCCTTATTTTCATGAAGATTACTCTAATATATTTAATGATTATTTTCAAAAAAATCATTTTCTTTTATAATTTAATTTCATTTTTTTTAAAATAAAATTATTTTGAAAAAGAAAGGATATTTTCCTCAAGAATTCATTTCAAGTGTTTTATCAAAACCATTTTACATATAAGATGTTATTATTTCATATTGTATGTTTCAAGTATAATGTCTCTATGATTTACAAGGTTCCAATTTTCTTATGATGAAATTATATCCATTTGTTTTATATGGATTATGATGGGATAATTTTTATGAAACCCATTTTATTATTTGGGTTATGATGAATGATTAAAGTTTATATTGTGGCACACATAAGAATGATTTAATTATGAGATGGGTGGGACCTATATATCCCTCCAATTCATTGGGTAAAGATTTATATCTCATGAGATAAACATGTCTAGAACGGTAAGTTAATCCTATTCAGTGATACAAGACTGGAATGATGAGTGAACTCAATTCAGAAAGGGACTTTGTCCACTAAGATGGTATTGGCAGCAATGTGTTGGCTAATATGAAAATCATATCATGTGCTTAATGGTTTTCCACAATTACTTGTTCTCTTCCCATGCTATTTTATCATGATAGATGTTCCATTATGATATATGTCTTACGTACTTCCAATATTTATGTCTTTGCTCAAGATTTTGATGTTTAGATTTTATGTTCATGTTTTTGCATTCAAATGTTTATAGATTGTTTTATGTTCTCTATGTTTACCGTTACTGAGCATTTTAGCTCACCATTTTTATGATATCTTTTCCCCAGGATATAATGAAAGTTTTTAGGTAAGGAAACAAAAGGGGGAGATCTTAATGGGTGATGTTGAAGATATTTCACCAAGATTAGAAGATTATGTTCCAAGTTTCCAAATACACTAAACTATTATGGTATTTTGGTTTCTGTTTTTTTATGTATTAAGTATTCCTCAAATGTAATGTAATGTCTATGTATGTCCAGCTTTGGGTCTCTAAAGTTGGTATCAGAGGAATGGTTTAATTAATCTTTTGAAACAAGGATGTGAAAACTATAGTGAGATCCCTAGAGATATTTCTATGGTATGTCTAGGGATGTCCCTAGGGTTAAGTATAAGTATAGGTTATAGTCCTAGAATTATGATAACCATCTAAGAATTTAACCTAAGATGTTTGATATTAAAGGTACACCCCCTTGATTATGATTTTTGCCTCTCAGAATATTCTTTTTGGGTTTTAGAAAATGGATTAAAATATGAAGATTCATGATAATGAAGGATATAATGGACAATAGAATGATATTCTTCATGAGAAACCAAATGAAATTGGATATAGAAGTCCAAATATCGTTATTATGCCTAATCAGCAATCTAAAAATATGATCAATAATCTCAGCTTTGGTATGTTTCTGGACTCATCTAATAAGAGAAAGATGGAGTTTCATGATTATCATAGAGGAAAGAAAGTTAAATTTCCCTCATGTAAATCATGTGGAAAGAGGCATCAGGAAGAATGATTCAAGGGAACTAGAAGATGCTTTGGGTGTGGAAACGAAGGACACAAAGCCAATAATTTCAAAGGAAAAGGTTCAGTTAACACTATGGGAAAGGATAATGGTATTTCTAAGACATCAAAAATGGTTAAATGTTTTAAATGTGGAATGTACAGGCATTATGCAAACCAATTACATAAGGTAAAGTCTCTTGAAGAGAATCATCATGGTCGTATGGGTAGTATTTATATTGATGATGATGAAGAGACTACAAATGATATGTGAGATGAACGAATTGTTCAAGCTCGCTGAATGATTTAATAAGGTAGTGGTATGATTTATTTTTATCAGGAGTTATGTTGTATAGGTAATGGTGCTATGGAATAAAGACACATCTAAGGATTGTTGCACTATTTTTTTCCTAAAGTATTTGAAAGTATATGTTGAATGGTACCGGTAACCTTGAAAGGTTATTCAGATATTTTTTGGAAGTAGATGATATGCGCATAATGAAGGGATAAAGAGATAATGATATGTTTGACAGTATTAATGAAATCATGATTAATAAAAGGAATAAGTGATATCATGGTTTGAGTATATAGAATTTTTTGGATTTTGGTATCTGGAAAGTGTTAACTTTTAACTGCTTTCATGTTTTCACTAAGGTTCAATGGGTATTCATTTTTCAAGATAATACATGATTAATGAATTTTAATGTTTGTAATGTGACCAACAAGACATATCTTATGATATATGGGGATAAAGGAAGGTTTTTACAAGCTTGGTAGACGACCTCTCAATCAATATTTTTCCTTATACTGTGAGTTTGGGTAAGCCTAAAGATTATAATAGATTAAGTTAGACATCAAATAGTATTTTTTAAGGATAGAACATTTTGATATTATTTTTGGATATTATAATAGTATAGTTTTAGAAAATGGACAACCCGTAGAACGGGTGACAACCCATCGCGTCGGACAAGGATGTGGGAATCAAACCCACAACTGAAGTATGATAGGACTTTATCACCAACCACTAGTCTACAGGAAGTCCCTCGTTGTTAGAAACTAGTTTTATTTTATGAAGCGGTATGATAGATGAAGTATAAGTCCATTTTTGGAACCATATTCAATTAATCTCACCATATATGGACTTATGTATATTTAATAACTTTTGTTAACCTTGTGTTTGAGACAGATCGAATGACCTATCATTCTATCAAATAATCTACTAACACTTCACGAATGACAAATTCAACTTCATTTCCTTAAGAGAGGAAGTGGAAATTGTTCAAGACATGAACAATGGTAAGATTTTTCAAAAATCAATAAAGTATTTCATTTAATTCAAAAAATTCTTCAACATTTGGGAAATGATCTTGAAAACCAAAAATGTTTTCCTAGTGACCTCATATCTGATGAATCAGATGGTACTTTAGATCATCACAAATTTATGGCTTTGTGATTGTTGGATTTTTAATAGCCATGTTCTCTACCACTCTTCATCAGAACATGATGGTTCGATTTCTCCTCTATATCAATATTTTCACCTATATTCTCCTACATGGAAACCCAGTGATGAGTTACATTGGATCACCGTTACATTTCTTACTTCACTTTTTATAAATTATGTTTTAGTATTCCTTTTTACGATGTGGGTTTCTTTGAAAGAAACATTCAAGTAGTAATCCATTTATAACCCTGATGAATTTCGAGGGCGAAATTCCTTTTAAGGGGGGTAGAATGTAACAGCCCGAGATTTTATGAGATATATTATTTTTAATTTCTTTGATGTCTTCTATTATACACTACACCAAGATTAGTTTGTACTATACGCAACATCGTATTAGCTTTTAGTATACACAATACTATTCTTGGCATGTGTTACACACAATTTCAATTTAGTTTTGTGGAAATTATTCTACGCAACATTAAGTATAGATTTTGTTTAATGTATAAATGAAATAAGTTTTGACTATGTTATACGCAACACCAAACAGAGCTTTCACTACACATAGCCCTGACTAGGCTTGCATTACACACAATCAAGACCTTCCTCGATAGCGTGTGTAGTACGCAATACCGAGTTTCACTAAATGAGATATTATTATAATATTATTATGAACTTTCCATTATGAATAGTAATACACACTTTTTGAAATTTTATAAATTTTATCTTTCAAAATGGACTTCATTTTTTGGATTCAGAATATTGAAATTATCCTAGGGTGATTTTTTGGTATTTTTCTGAAAACTTTCAATTTTTGATAAATACTGAAAACACTGAGTTAATATTTAAAAACCGAATTTTTATTTAAATAATTATTTATTTTATATAAATTTACTTTAGGTAAAAATTGATATGTAATACATATATAATTTCAATGTAATTCATTAATGTAATTTTATAATAATTTTAGATATATAAAAATTTTATTTAACTTTCCACCGTCTTTTACCCACCTTCTAGAAGAATTTAAAAATTTACAAAAAACTTAATTTTATCACTTCTGTGAGTGGAATTTAGAAAATCCAAGAGACACGGTTAATATCAAGGAGTAAAATGTGGTTCAATAAGATAAAAATAATTTTTGGTGAATAGTAACGTTTTACTTTTATTTACCATGGTTAAAAGTAAATAGGGTAATTAAGGGTAAAAATGATATTATTATTACCCTAAAACATGTCCTAATTCTATTGGATAAGTGTAATTAGTCCAAAAACAAACTTAGGAATAAAATATTACCCTTTAGGTCCACTTGGATTTGATTAGGATATTTATTATTATTTTATTTAAAGAAGAGTTAAAATAGTTAAAATCAATGTTTAATAACTAAAACATTTTTAATATAGGGTTATACATAAGATAAATTCGACTATAAATATTCATTATAAATATAAAAATATTTCCTACATAAGGGTATTTTATTTATAAATTTTATACATTAAATAAGTTAATTTATTTAGGACACAATGATGGAGTAATTAACTGATTAATGAAATATTAACGTAATTCATGTTATAAATACCCAAATAAAGGTAATTTGAGACTTTTTATAAATTACACTAAATTTTTAGGTTAATATGACATGTTATAATTGATTCAATTAACATTTTTCGAACTAATCACACTGTTACAAGTTTCTAAAAAATCTATTACCAAATAGTGTTAAAATTCACATAAAATAGTGTTTAAAACAAATATTATATTATTAATTGTTATTCTATTCCTAAAAATATAATTTTCGGCCAAATGACTTAGATAAGGTCATATATATTAATAATTAACCACTTGGGGTTCGTTTTTCTTGTTATAGTATGTTTATTAACCACATAGTGTAAGAAAACCAGAAGACACGGTAAATGTTAAATTATTTAACTTAGAGTTAAATCTAAATGATAAGGTTAAAATAGTAACCTAAACTTTTATAAAACCTATTGGTTGAAAATATTTAGACCCATCCCCACTTTATCTTCTAAATGAGTCACTTTGGAGCTATTATAAACCTAATATGACATTATTATAAAATAATATTTTAAGTTTTTCCTAAGGTGGCCCTCTCCTCCCTTATAAAAGGGAACCTCCTTCCTCTCCTCCTAACACAATTTTTAGCCTTGAAGATAGAAAAAACTCTACCCATTTCCCTTCCCCACTTCCCTATAAACCTTATAGAGGTACTGGTTTTCTCAAAATACCAACTCTAGTGCCCTAAGAGGATGATCAAAGGAGGCACTTCAAGGAAGAGGTAATACCTTCAACCGATTCTTTCAAGTTTCTTTCTTCTTCTACTTCCACTCCTTTAGTGGTTTCATTATGAAGTAATAACATAAGTATCCCTTATATACTTATATGTTATTATAAATATGAAACAACCCCATTTCTCATTCTATCCATCCAGTGGAAAATGAAATCACCGCGTGTGCGTACGTACGGAATACCGTCTCCACGTCGTGGTGTAATCTGTTTTTCCACCACCATTTTACATGGATGGGTATAATGGTGTAAAGAATAACTATATATGGTTATTATAATATAATAATAATTCTTATATATTATATCATCCACTCCAATTCCATTCAATAATCATGGGAACGATATAATCGCTCGTGCGTACGTACGGATTACCGTCTCCACAATGCGATGAGATTCATTCTCCATGTTAACCATTCAAGAATGATTATAAGGTATATATAATGAATAATAAATAAATATATGATATAATTAAGCTACTGTATTTATGTATATATATATATATATATATGTCTTCTACATACTTCCATTCAAGTCAATATGGAAAGGAAAACAACGTTCATGCGTACGTATGGCCTACCGTCTCCATGAACGGTGTATTTCATTTCATTAATCTATCTATTTTATATATATATACTGAATATATATGATATATAAATCATGATTTACATTCTGGAAGTAATTAAATCAGGATATAAGTAATAATAATATCAAGAACAACAAATCGAAACATGTACGATAAATGAAACAATTTTACCCAAAACACTTCTTTAATGTGGAATTTACAAAAGAACAGGTAATATAAAGTCATAAGTGAACCATATATGATATCATAATAATGAATATGATTCTGTAATATGTCAATGATATTATTTAAATCATTATACAGGAGGTTCAGATACGTACGAAGCATGTCGGACCAAAGGTAAGGGATAACTTTTCCAATCTCGTTTTTATCTGAGATTGTTTATTCGTAATTATTTACTAAGGTTATATTTATCATCCATGTACCTGTTTTATAAAAATGGTT
This sequence comes from Viscum album, assembly GCA_963277665.1. Taxonomy (NCBI): domain Eukaryota; kingdom Viridiplantae; phylum Streptophyta; class Magnoliopsida; order Santalales; family Viscaceae; genus Viscum; species Viscum album. Next base: position 204,044,596 of record OY728128.1, read on the forward strand.
TCATGTATTTTTATAGTCCTTTTTACCCATTTTTGACTTTTACTACATGGTATGTAAGGAATCTTGCTTTTTTTAACATTACGAGGTACTTTCTTGACTTTTCCGACAAAAGTACGAGAAGAATGTTTTTTTAAATTATACGGCATGAACCGATTGTTATGGTTTCATAACGCATTATTTTCATGAAGATTAATCTACAAGATTTAATTACTATTTTCAAAAAATCATTTTCTTTTAAAATTTCATTTCATTTTTTTGAAAAGAAAATGATTTTGAAAAAGAACGGATATTTTCCTCAAGAATTCATTTCAAGTGTTTTATCAAAACCATTTTCCATATAAGATGGAATTATTCCATATGTGTATGTTTCAAGTATAATTTCTCTATAATTTACATGGTTTCACTTTTCTTATGATGAAATAATATCCATTTTTTTATATGGATTATGATGGGATGATGTTTATGAAACCCATTTTATTATTTGGGTTGTGATGAAAGATTTAAGTTTATGTTGTAGAAAACGTATGAATGATTTCATTTTGAGATGGGTGGGACCTATATCTCCCTCCAATTCATTGGGTAAAGATTTATATCTGATGAGATAGACTTGGATGGAATGGTAAGTTAATCTAGTTCAGTGATACATGACTGGAACGAGGAGTGAACTTGATTCAGAAAGGGACTTTGTCCGCAAAGATGGTCTTGGAAGAATGTCTTGGATAATATGGAAATCATATCATGTTATTAATGGGTTTCCACAATTAAATGTTTTCTTCCCATGCTATTTTATTATGATTCATGTTCCATTATGATATATGCCTTATGTACTTCCAAGATTTATGTCTTTGCTCAAGATTTTGATGTTTAGATTTTATGTTCAGGTTTTTGCATTCAAATGTTTATGGATTGTTTTATGTTCTCTATGTTTACACTTACTGAGAATTTGAGTTCACCAATTTTATGTTTTCTTTTCCCCAGGATATAAAGAAAGGTTTTAGGTAAGAAAACAAAATTTGAAGATCTTTATGGGTGATGTTGAAGATCTTTCACCAAGATTACCAGATTATGTTCCAAGTTTCCAAAGACACTAAACTATTACGGTCCTTTTGTGTCTGTTTTTTGTTATGTATTAAGTAATCTAGAGTGTAATTTAATGTCTATATATTTGAAGATTTGGGTCTCTACATTAAGGGTTAATTTTTTTTGGGAATAATTGTTTATAGATGGTTTATTAAAGAATTGTTCATATTATTCAATATGATTAAATTGATGAATTGTGACTAAATTGGTAAATGAAATTGTATGACATGATTTGAATTGTTTATTAGACTATTAGTGATGATAATACTTGTTAAATGTGATATACATGACATATGTGGTTGATTAAGAATGGGGTGAGGGACACATAATGATTTTTAAAATACCCATGAGGTGCTATCCTTGATGTTCAGACCCATGTGCTTGCATGTGATTATTATTTTATCATACAAGGACGAATTCTACAAATAATCATAGGATGTAGTACATGGGATGATGATTCAAATTCTTACGGGTTGTGAAACACAATGTTATATGCCCATGATATTGGAAATGGACAATGGTTCTAAATGGACAAGGTATAAATTGAATTTAAAGGATAAATGATAACCATGGAATAATAAAATTTGATATCCCATGGGGATAGTTTAGACTGTGGAATTATTTGATGTATGTATTTAATTTATTGGAGTCATTATGATCTAGGTGTTATATATGAATAAATAAATAATAATTTAATATTTAAAATGTTTAATTTATTTTTTGTACATTATTTTATTTAAAATTTAATTTTTTATTATGGATTGGATATTGTTTTAGACACTTTTGGTGGTGGATTACTATGTTGTACTCACTCCATATTCGAGCTACCTGATTAGTACTCAAATAGACTTTATGTTTGCAAAACCAGATATGGGAAAGAGACCTATGATAGATGGTTGATTTGGGATGAAGCACAGATGAGGGAACTCACCATAGATTCTAGACAATCTTAGGTGTTTTAAGAGTCTTTTATTTACTTCTGAAATTGTGCTACAATGATAAAGAGGGTATAACATCCCCATGATTGATAGCAGACCCTTGCTACTAGTAAGAAGCCTTTGGTGTATGAGGAGATGCACCAGAGGTTATGTGACCAACCAGATCTAGGAATTGGTGTGTGACACCTTGGTTGGAATGTTACACCTTTCATCTTATATCCCTCATATTTTAATGTTTTTATTTATAAATACTCATTCAAGTTATGTAATATATTAAACCTGGGTTTATATTTACCTCAATGAAATTAATCATCACTAAAAATATAATTAATCATAGTGATAAATTGATATATAATATTATTATTTAGTGAACTTCACCAAAATATAGTGAATTAAATTTAGATATTAACAGGACATGTCATACTTATCCTGACTATAAATATCTCTAACAAAATTTCCCTATCAGTGAATTAATTTTCACCGATCTTAAAAATATATATGTATATCCAACTATCCAATGGATTGTAGATAACTTAAAATCAAATCATATTTTGACCTGAAGGTTTATTTCAACCATAATAGGTTATTCATTCTAAATCCCGGTGAAAGATTTATGGCACCTCAAAATTCACATCACATAAAATCATAATGAAAGAATAATTTCTTAAAATCATTCCAATATTCTCATTAAATCTCAAAATGTGGTAGAAATCACCAAATATCACATAATTTTCATTTTTATCAAATCAGTAACCAATTATATGTTCATCAATACTATTAAATTTACATTATCATCTCTTCATCAAAGAAAAACATTATTGTTTCGAAATAAATAACATATTAGGGGTTATATTTCCCTCAATCATGTTCTGAAAAAACAAATAATTTACAACTAATTATGTTTTCAAATCCTTAGTGAAAAACTATTTAAGATTAATATTTAGATGTTTATTTATTCTTATAATTGAAATATCATTTATTTAACACCTCCAAGATATGATTATTGAATCCCAATACATAAACCCTTCAATACTCTCACTTCAATGATTAACATAGAACAGGTCATTCCTTAGAGAATGATTTAACCATTATATTTTTTCATTGGAAGAGATAATTCCCATATTCTCAACACATAATACATTGTTATTTAAATGGTTAATTATAATTATCATTATACACCACCATAAAAATCATCATCATTCCTCTATAATTACTTGCTCATTTCCCTTCTTTTCCTCACCAAAAAAATTTTCTCATTCCTCTAATACATTTTCCCGAGTTCTTATTCCTATGTTCTTGACATGAAGGAAGTTGAATCTTATTTATTACAATTATTTTATGAAACTTCATATTTATATTATTAGGTATGTTGGTAATATCATCATGGTTTGTATTTTTAATCATATAACAATAAAAAAGATTAGGAATATTCAAAATGTTTTTATTTCAATTTACCATTTCATTTGGTTTCTTATATAGAAAATAATTTAGTTTTCCATCACATTTATCATTAACATGAATCCTCATAGTTCTATCTAATGACCAATACCAAAAATTATAGTGTGGAGAACAATAGTCATAGTGATATATCAGATAATCATGAAAACCCATTAATATGATGCCATTATCATGTATTATTCATTATAATCTAATATAACATAGGATTAACCTATTAAAAACTTAATTATCATTTATTCTAATAATTAATAGTGGTTCAAAAGGAAAATGTGATTTAACCCAAGTATAACCACCAAGAGTGTCAAATAGAGTTTGTTTAAAAGGAACCCTTGCCGTGAATGAGAATAATGGTCATGATATACTTGAAAAATTATATTTGAGGTTCTTACCACTAGATGTATCTATTCCAAAACCACATAAACATATATAACTTAGAAATGTATTTATTTCTTGGAATAAAAATAATTTCTACATTAATAAATTATTATGATGTTATATAATTCATAAAATTATACCGTTTGTTTTTAAAAAAGTTCTATTATAATATTCTCTGATGAATGTGTAAACACTTCTATGATACCATTTATAGATACCTAATCCTTCAATAAGTAAATATATATATATATATATATCTTTAAATTAACATTCAGTACCTAAAATTACAATCATTGTGGTAACCTAAAACGTTTATTGTACCTAGATACTAGATGCATTAAGAAATTATTTATGAACTTGTTTCATCATCTATAAAAATGTTATAGTTATATTTTACCCATCCTGGCATATATGTTGAGTCAAAACATATTTCGACTTTCCCATCAATCATTTGGTTTGAAAATAAAAAATCACACATATCATAATCACATATATTTTTTTATCATGTATGGTGTTTTAAAATCGTAATCACTCGCATTTTTTTTCATACATGTTGTTTTCTTATCATAATCATGTATGTTATTTCAAAAAGTAACCTGATATATTGTTTTATAATCGTAATCACACACTTTGTTTTGCATTGTAATCAAGTATCGTAACTAGGTTATGTATCTTAACCAGGTCATGTATCGTAACCCGGTTATGTATCGTAACTAGGTCATGCATCATAACGAGGTTATGTATCGTAACCCGATTATGTATTGTAACCCGGTCATGCATCGTAACCAAGTCATGTAACGTAACCAGGATACATATCATGATCATAATATGTATCTTAACCAAGCATCATAACCATGTTATGTATCATACTCACATTATGCATTTCTTTTCAAGAATCATAACCCAATTAAATATAATGCATCGTAACCATGCTAAAAATCGCAACCATGTTAAGAATCGCAACAAGGTTATGTATCATATTTGTATTAAGAATTGTGACCAGGTTATAAATTCTAATCACGATGTGAATTGTTTTCATGATAATCCTAGTAACAAAGTTACGTATTGTATTTATGAAATTCATTAATCTCATATTTTATTTCAATATCGTTTACATGTTTCTCATACTCATTGTTTCATACTTTTGTACTTACTATTTTCTATCCAAAACGATGTCTTTGAATTGGTTATTTACCAATAAAAATGATTTCATGTATTCTATTTGTTTTGATTGTTGTAATTATAGGTGTCGATGTCCCTCTGATTTTTTTGGAGTAATATGACTATTGGACGAAATATAATCGTTTTAACTTGAGGCCTATAAATAGGAGTTCATTCGAACCCAAATACACAAATTTTTCTTTCATCAAGTTCTAGAGAGAGATGATGTGACTTCTCTCTTGCTTTGTGAGAAAGCCTTGAAGATACAAGAATTGAATCGCTTGTTCCAAGTTCTTATATTTCTATAAGTGCTTTGTTTTTCTTTGTGCGATCGATAATTGTGATAACAATCAAGGGCTTCTGGGGATAGAAAGTCGTGTTGTCGATCATCGTATCGAGGGACTTCAATTGATTGAAAGATAGAGGTTCCAATTAACTTCATAATCAAGGGATTTTAGGGAAAGGAATATATCTGTACTGATCATCATATTGAAGTCTTACCAAGGTGGTGGTAAGGAATACCTTTTATACTAGTTGAAAGTACACCCTACTCTTTGGGATAAAAGAATTGAAATACCATTACTTTTCGACTATTTTTTGTAATTGAAATGGAATCACTTTGTTTCTTATTTTTATTCATATTATTTTACTATTGTAATTGTTTCAATTATGCTTCATTCATTACATATTTTATTAATAGATTTTATACACTGTATGGTAGAATCATTTAAATTTGTATTACTCTGATCATTGTATTCAATTAAAATACAATTGTTTTTTCATTACGTGTGGTATTACATCATATTATATCTATCGGATCCCAGACCTATATGGTCATTTTTATTGGTTATAAATTGTAATAGTTTACAATCTCTTAAAATAACTTCATTCTTAATTGTTTAAATACAAATTTTTTAAACCTAAAATTCACCCCTATTGTATTGTTCCATATAATATACACTTACATCTATATTATTATCCAACAATTAGTATTAGAGGGGGTTTCCACTAATTTGATTACTTTCTTTATTTCAATCTATAAGAAAATTTTATTTCTTTTACAAATATATTTTTTATAACTACATACAACACTAACATGTGGAGTGGAAATGTTTTGTTTTATAAGATGGAAGGAATGAATATAGGATCAATTGAAAATATAAACCCAACTAGACCACCTCTTTTTGGTTGAAATGATTATGTGTATTGGATCATCGAATGATGACTTTTATAATTAATACTGGAGTGGGAAACTTTGTCATGATTAATGGAGAATACAAAATACCATACAATGAAATCAGAACCTTCACCAACTAAGAGAATTTAGAATATCAACTGAATTACAAGGTAAGCAATACATTGTTATGTTCTATGAATTGAAATATATATAGTCTGTTATCATCATGTGAATCAGACAATTGTATCTAGAAGAAATTGGAATTCACACATTTTGGTGCATCCAAAGTTATAGAAACAAGAAGATCCATGCTTTGAGAAGAATATCAAGGGATTGTCTTTCCTTATAGTGAATTCATATACAAGGTGAAACAAATATTTATGAAAATTGTAAATAGTCTTCAAACCATGGGTGAAAAAGGTTTTGAAGATGAAGTGCTTATAGACAAGATAATTGATATAATGAAAATTGAGTGGGAATTAAAAAGGACTGATATCGTTGAGAATAAGAATGTTACTCAAATGACTCTTGCTGAATTATTTGGTACTCTCTTACAGCATAACACAAGAATGAAAATTGATGCTGATTTCAATAAGAAAAAGAATGGTAATGTAATTGTAGCTTTTACTACAACATCCAAATCCAAGACACCAGAAAGGGTAAGAATATCCAAAGCTAAGAAAGCAGTTTTTTATCAGAATCAAGTGATATTGATCACTTAGAGAATGAATTATCCATTCTTTCTCGAAGGATGAATATGATTTTTGGAAATAAAAAACTTCAATACAAATTCAAAAAGAAATATATAAAGGACAAGAAAGACTCATAAGTAACATTTTATGAATGTAAAAGAGAAGGTCATAATAGACTATATTTTCCATCGCTAAAATGAAAAGATAATAAGGATAAACATTCTAAAAGAAAGAATAAAAATTATTACAATACAAATACAAAGAAAGTATTGAAGGAAAATGTTACCTGGAGTGAATGTGGTGGTGATTAATCAGACGAATCCTCAGAATATGAATCTTTGGGTCAGAAGAATTTAGAACTTATAGCCAGATTACCTATTGAAAATAATTGTTCCATGGACAAGGTACCCAATGATAAATCTCTTAGAAATTCATCCTAAAATAAAAATTACACTGATGATAAACATTCTTACTCTTCGAATGAATAATCTTCCTCATCCGAGGAAAATTCTCCTTCTTTTGAAGAAGTTTTCAGATATTCTAAATTACATGAGAATGAAAATTACAAACTCAAAATGAATCTTGATAAGGAAAATTCTATAATATATATTCTTACAAAATATGTATCAGATCTTTCAAAAGATCTTGATCATAAAACTCTTGATTTTGAAAATATTTTGAAAAACCTTATGGAAATAAATTCTAAGAAGTATAAACTTTCCAAGGACTTTGAAAAACTTCTTTTAATGAAAAATGTATTTGAAACAAAAAACAATTCCAAAACAATTTCTTGTGAGAATGATAATTTAGTCATTATCCCAAAATCTGAAATCTTTTCTCTTAAAAAACTTTTTCAAACTTCACTACATGAAGGAAAGAATTTGACAAAATGTATTCTCAACTTTTACCTCATAGGAATAGTTCTGGAATTGGTTACACTCACTCAAAACCATTTTTTAGTCATAACTATTTTGTTCCCCAAAATGCTCAATGATTCACTAAATGTCAATGTGGTGGACATTGGGAATGCAATTTTTCACTTAATAAAACTTAATATTTAGGATTTTGTAAAGCTTATTTTGCAAAACAAATGTGGATTCCTAAAATTCTTTTATATAACATTTATAGATCCAAACTATTTTGGGTTATAAAAACCAATTGTTTCTTTTTCAGGTAAAAAAGAAGTGTACCAACAACAAGAAAATTTGGTCCATAGATAGTGGTTTTTCTCAATATATGACTGGAAATAAATATTTCTTTGAAAATATAATTGAAATGAATGGTGGATGTTTGACCTTCAGAGATAACGCTTTGGTAAAGATCATTGGTTTAAGTAATATTGTTCTTTTTGGAAATGTTTTAATTTCAAATGTTTTTTTTTTCTAAAGGTATTAAGGACATCCTTTTAAGAATAATTCAATTATGTGATAAATCTTACCTTGTGAATTTTAGTAATGATAAATGTTTAGTTCACAATTCCAAGGATGAATTCATTATTTTTGCCCATAGGCATGAGAATGCTTACACACTTAACTTAGAAGACCTTAGGACCCAAGACTTACCTTGATTAAGTGAAATATAAGACCATTCTTGGTTATGGAATAGAAGGTTAGGACATTTTAATCTTAGGATCCTTTGTATACTCTCAAAGAAAAGACTTGTTAAGGATCTACCAGATCTTAGGTATAATTCTTTAAAAGATTGTGTTCCTTTTCAAAATAGACTGCAATATAAAACTAGATTTAAATAAATCAACGAAGATTATACTAATAATTCATTACAGTTAGTGCACATGGATCTTTTTGGTCCTATACAAACTGGAAGCATTAGAGGAAAGTACTGTGAATTTGTTTTAGTTGATGACTACATTATATTTACATGGGTCTATTTTCTAGCAATGAATTATGAAGCCTTTTTCTATTTTAAAACATTTAGATACAAAGTTAAAAATATGAAATACCTACCACTAATAACTATTCATAGTTATCATGGTGGAGAATTTCAAAATTCAGATTTTAAAACTTTTTGTAGTAAGAAAGGTATTACTCACAACATCTCAGGTCCAAGAATCCCTCAGCAAAATGGTGTTATTGAAAGAAGAAATAATATTCTTTAGGAGATGACAAGAACCATGTTGATTGAATACTCAATTGCTAATAATTTTTAGGATGAATTTTTTAGTAATGCATGTTATACAATAAATCTTGTTTTAACTAGACCTTTTATTAATAAAAACACCTTATGAATTGTAGACTGGCCGAAAACCTAATGTTTATTACTTCATAGCGTTCGGATGAAACATATTCATATTGAATATTAAATATAATATATATAAATTCACACCCAAATATGATAAAGGAATCTTTCTAGGTTATTCGACAACTTCTAAGGCTTATAAAGTTTTTAACAAAAACTCTTGCAATGCTGAGGAAATAGTGCATGTCAAATTTGATGAAACAGCCCCCTTAATTTTCAAACAATCCTTACCTACATCATCTGATGTGTTTTAACAAACTGATTATCATTATTTGATTGAAAACTCTTCTGAAAAGTGAAATACTCAAGAAAATGTTTATGAAACATTTTCCCCAGAAGACTTTCAATCCTATGTTGATGAATATGTTTTACAAAACACAAATCATTTTATTCTTTGGAATAATCCCAATGGTAATATCATTGGTGATGTTAATAAACCTATTAGGACCAGAAATTCCTTGAGAAATGAAATAGAACATCTTTCTTTTCTATCTCAATTCGAACATAAAACTTCTAATGATGCCTTAGGTGATGAAGATTAGATTAAAACAATGCAAGATGAACTAAATTAAGTTAAAAGAACTCAAGTATGGACCTTGGTTGAAAGTCCAAAAGAAACAACTATAATTATTGTAAAATGGGTTTTCGGAAACAAATGTGATGAAAATGGAGTCATCATAATAAATAAAGTAAAAATTGTTGCTAAGGGATATAATAAAAAAGAGGGAATAGACTATAAAGAAACCTCTCCACCATTAGCTATACATGAATCTATTCGAATACAATTATCCTTTTCAGCATACTTCAATTTCAAACTTTTTCAAAGGGATGTAAAATTTGATTTTCATAGTGGTTTCATACTAGAGGAAGTTTTTGAAGAACAACATCCAGGTTTTGTAAATTAAAAACTTCCTAATAATGTTTTTAAGATTACAAAATTTTATAAAGTCATAAATGAGCCTCTGGATCATGGTATGATAAACCAACATGATTCCTTTTGAAAAAAAATTATGAAAAAGGTTATGAAGACACAACTCCTTTTATAATAATGAAAAAAAAACATTTTTATTGTTCAAATCAATGTTGATGATATTATATTTTGATCAACTCAGAAATCTCTAACTGATTCTTTTGTGAATCTAATGAAATATGAGTTTGAAATCAGCATGATGGGTGATTTAACATTATTTTTAGGGTTTCAAATATCTCAAAAACCAAAAGGAACCTATATATCCCAGCCTAAGTATATCAAATACATACTCAAAAAAGTATGGATATGAAAACACTAAAAGTATTATCACTCTAATTGGCACCTCAAATACACTTGATCTTGATGAAGTTGGGAAACCAGTCGATCAAACAACTTTTAGAGGTATGATAGGAAGTTTGTTATACTTGATAGATAGTTGTCCAGAATTAATGTTTTCATTTTGATTATGTGCAAGATACCAATTTAATCTCAAAGAATATCAAATAAAATCAGTGAAAAGAATTTTTTTCTACTTAAAGGGAAGTATGGATTTAGGACTATTCTATTCATCTGGAAATGATTTTGTTTTGAAAAGTTTCTCAGATTCTAATGTTGGAAGTTTTATAATGGATTGAAAAAGTATATCCATAACATGTCATTTATTAAGAGATTATTTGGTTTCTTGGTCATGCAAGAAGCAACGTTCAGTAGCACTTTCCACTGCTGAAGCTAAATATGTTACAGCTAGAAGTTATTGTGCTCAAGTGTTGTGGATGCTACACACACTTACGGACTATGGCATGAATTTTTCCAAAACTCAAATACTACGTGATAATACTAGTCCCATTTCTCTTATTAAAAAACCTACACATCACTCACGTGAAAAACACATTGATATTAGGCAGTACTTTCTTAGAGATCACATACAAAAAGGATATATTATTTTAAAATTCATCGGAATGTGGGATAAACTTGCTGATATTTTCACAAAACCATTATCCTATGATAGATTTGAATATATTAAACAAAAACTAGGAATGATCACTGTAATGTAATCATTCACATATATTTCTTATTTAAATAAGCTCCTTACATTGAGTTTCTCGTTCTTAAAGGGGGAGAAAACATATCTCTAATTAGTTTTACATTTTTTTAGTTTCGCTATAATCGGTTTCATTATAATCGATTTCACTATAATCGGTTTCACTCTAATATGTTTCACTATAATCGGTTTCACAATAATAAGTATCAATATAATTATAATAGGTTTATTTTTATTGGATTCATGTTATTATCGGGTTCATGTTTTTTCAGTTTCATGATACAGCTTCAAAATTAATCAGTACTTGATTAGACTATCAGTATTAGATTACTTTTTTAGTACATGACTATTTGTATTGGATTATTCTATCGGTACTAGATTATCAGTGACAGCCTATTTTATTTTATCAGTTTTATAATTTTTATCAATTTTACATTCTTGATTGTTTTTCATTTTTTTCATAATAACAATACACTAAAACCAATATGTCTATTTGGATACTCCGACAGGTACAATTTATAAAGCATTATTTTTTTTGTTTAAAAAAAATTCTCAATTTTTTCTTTTAAATTTTAATTAGTTTTAGTCTGAATACGATTTTATTCCAAGGAAAACCTCAAGTGTACAAAATCATTATTGTCTGTTGGATCATCTGGATTTAATCCTAACCGTCAATTTCTTTTTTAGATAACCCCTTTCTACATATCCCAAATCAAACTCATCTATTTTTCTCTCAAGACCAGTTGCTCTATAAATAGTCAGCATGGTTTGTAATCGGTTCTTACCTCAATTTTCATAATTGGAAATATACTCAAATTTCATAATGAGAAAATTTTCATGGTTAAGTTATTATTTCATTTCTAAGTCTAATGCCTTATCTCCAAATGATATGTCTCTTAAAGATTTCACTGCAATGACCTTTCAAGGTGAAAGGTTAGTCTCCCGATACTTTTATGAAATGTTTGACTCATCCTTGAAAATGATTATAAGTTTCCAAGGCCAGGAATCTATTTTTTTTGAAAGACCAAATTCTGATTAGGATATTGTGTATCTTGATGAGGTGCTTCAATTATATAAATCAGTAGAGATAGAAGAGGCTCTTATGATTTCTTTCATGATGTATGATAAGATGTATAAAACATATATAAAATAAGAAACTAAGTTTCTAGGTGTTCTATTTTAGTGTTATTCTCTTTGTCCTTCTCATAAATTACCGGAATCTGATGGAACTTTTAACAAGGTTAAATTTGAAGAATCACTTTTTGAGATTCATGAGGACAAGAGAAAGGTGAGTCATTTATCAGGAGATAATAGACTTATTGACCTATGGATGTAATGGTTTGTAGTGTCGAGAAGGGATGATAAGGAATATTTAAAAGCTTCAGATGCGTATGTGCTTAACTATTTGGTGAACATGAGAAAGTTCAGCCTTAGGGGATTCATCTTCCTGAAAATTAAGAGGCTCAAATATAGTGCTATAAAATTTCAGTTGATCATGTTTCTGAATTTTTTTAGTAAGTTTCTGAAATAATTCTTGACCTTGTGTAATATTTCAATCACGTCAGATCCAACATCTTTCAAGGATCCCTTAAGTAGTAAGGATACAATAAATAGGCTCAAGTTACAATTCAATCCTAAATTGAATTTTTTTTAGAAAGATATGGATGCTGATAAAGAAAATGAAATAATTTAACATAGTGATAAACCATCTAATCCATCAAAGACAACATTAGTTAAAAGAAAGGTAGTTAATACTACAAATCCAAAGGCATAAAAGAAACAAAAAGGTTGTATCTGATGTGGTTGCAGCAGAGTGGAGAAAGAAAAAGTAATAAAGAAAAGAAGGGTATCCTCTATTTGGTTTGGATCTAGCTGAAGAACATTCTCTAAAAATAAGATCATAAGAGGCATTGAAAGAATAAGAAATAAATAAAAGGATGAAGATGGGAAAGGATCAAGCAATTTTCATTAATACTCTACTCAAAATAGATGAGAAAGAAAAAATTGGAATTATAATAAGGGAGCCACCCGTTCAGACTTAATCAGAACCAGTAGGAGAAGGAAAATAATTACAATTTTCTTAACAATCGACTACACAATATCTTGCTAAAGAATGTGAAGAAGAATAATAAGAATAAGGGAATGAAAACCAAGACTGAGAAGAAGAAGGGTAAGAATAATATGGTTAAGAGAAATAGAAGTGGAAGAGGAAAAAGATACAAATAAAAGAAGTCATACCACACAATCCTTAGAAGTAACATCATTTAAATTTCCATATCTGGATCCTCATCCTTCTAAGAATGATTCTCAAAATATTTCCTCAAAGAAATTTATTCAGATTTCAGATAAAGAGTATGAATAATCTGATAAGAATCGGAATCAGCCATCTCAAGTGATCGGCACTGAGACACATTTTAGTGATCTCCCATAATACACTGAAGACACATATTCTGAAAGAAATGTCACTGTGAAAAGAATTCATTACACGGAAAAAACCTTGAATATAAGAAAGAACATGATGTTTTTCATTTAAAATTTTGAAGCCAGATTATAAATCCTCTCAAATGATCATAATGTTAAAACAGACTCTGTCAAAGTTCTGATGGATTGGTTTCTAAGTCTTAAATCTGATTTCAAGATTTTCAAGGAATGTACAGCTGAGCACAGTATGTCTTGTAATAAGGATGTGAATTAGTCATAAAATTATGATGATAGTCTCAAGAATCATCTATACAAATAGGATGAATTAGTACATCGGGTAAATGTTCTCAATTCTATGTATCAAAACATGGCTGTTGAGTTGAATGAAAAACATGAAGTCCTTCAAAGACCCGATACCTCTCATGAAATAGTCCTTAAAAACCTTTTTGGTCTAAAGGAAAAAATTTTAAATGATAGTAATGAGGTTGTTTCACTCTCAAATATGGTTTTTATCCTAGAGAGGGCCTACTGACTCAGGTTGGATGACTTCAATAACCATTAAGAAAGGATTAAAGCTTAGGATGAAAATAATCGGCTTCATAAAGATATGCTCTGGAAGCAAGAAATTATTATTTCTAAACAAGATGAGAAGATAAAGGCTCAGCAAGAATATCTAGAAAAACTCTGGGAAGACAGAAAGGAGTTCAAAAAGATGAAGCTTACGATGTTAAATATTTTGGAAAAACAAAAGGGGAATGAATGATTTTTGAAATCTTATTGTAATATAAACCTATTTCATTCAATGAAATGTCTATTGTTTCAATTCTCTATTTCTCTAAACTTTTGTATGAAATGTATACATTCTATTATTCTTTTTGAAAATCAAAAAGGGGGAGAATGGTATTAAAAAGAAAATTTTTGATGAATACCTTATTAAGGGGGAGAAATCTCAAGAAAAAGTAAATAGAATATGATCCAAAGTGAGTTATTTAAACCAAGGGTGGAATTAGTCATATTCACTATTACTTTTAGAAGATTTATTAAACTCAGGGGGAGATAAGACTTTATTGTTTGTTTTGTTTTGTCCTTTACAAAATAGGGGATATTGTTGAGTCAAAACGTGTTTCGATTTTCCCATCAATAATATTTTTTGAAATCAAAAATCACACATACCATAATCACATATATTTTTTATCATGTATATTTTTTTTCAACCGTAATCACTAAATTTTTTTTTCATACGTGTTGTTTTCTTATCCTAATCAGGTATGATGTTTCACAACGTAACCTGGTATGTTATTTTCTAATCGTAATCGCACAATTTGTTTTACATCGTAACCATATGCATCGTAATCATGTATCATAACCAGGTTATGTATCATAACCAGGTCATGTATCATAACCAGGTTATGTATCATAACCAGGTCATGCATCATAACTAGGTCATGTATCATAACCCAGATATGTATTGTAACCGAGAATCGTAACTAGGTTATGTGTCATACTCATATTATTCATTATTTTTTAATCATCTTAGCCTAAGTAAATATCGTGCATCGTCACCATGCTAAGAATTATAACAAGGTTATGTATCATATTTGTATTAATAATCATAACCAGGTTAAATTGTAATCACGATGTGCATTGTAATAATGATAAGACAAGTAACCAAGTTATGTATTGTTTTTATGAAATACATTACAGTCATATTTTACTTCAATACCATTTATATGTTTCTCATACTCATTATTTCATACTTTTTTACTGACTATTTTCTAGCTAAAAAAATTTTCTTGAGTTAGTTATTTACTGATAAAAATGTTCTCGTGTATTCTTTTTGTTTTGACCATTGTAATGATAGGTGTCCAAGTCCCTCTTATTTTTTAGAGAAATATGACCCTTGAAACCTGAGGCCTATAAGTAGGAGGTTATTCAAACTAGAAAATACAACTTTTTCATTCATCTAGTTCTATAGATAGATGCTGTGACTTCTCTCTTTCTTCACATGAAATCCTTGAAGATACAAGATGTGAACCACTTGTTCCAAGTTCTTGTATTTATATTAGTTATTTGTTTATCTTTGTACAACTGATAATTTTGATAACGATTGAGGGTTTCCATGGATAGAATGAGGTGCTGCCAATCATCATATCAAGGTCTTTCAATTGTTTGAAAGATAGAGGTACTAATTACCATCTTAATCAAGGGATTTCAGGGATAGTAAGACATTCATGTCGATCATCGTATCGAAGGCTTACCAAGGTGGTGGTAAGACATACCTTTTATCCCACGTGAAAGGATACACTACTCTTTAGGATTAAGTATTCATAATACCTTTACTTTTTCAATGATATTTGAAATAAAAAGGGAATTAATTTTTCTTCTTCTTTCTATTCATATTCTTTTACTATTGTAATTGTTTCAATTATGATTCCTTAATTGCATATTGTATTAATAGATTCTATACCATGTATGGTAGAATCATTTACATTTTTATTACTCTAATCATTTTATTCAATTCAAATACAATTATTTTGTCATTACTTGTGGTGTTACATCATATCATGTACATCTGATCCAATACTTATATGGTCATTTATATTGGTTATGAATTTTAATAGTTTAAGATCTCTTAAAATAAGTTCATTCTTAAGTGTTTAAATACAACATTTTTAAACTGACAATTCACTCCCCTATATTATTGTTCCATATAATATACACTTAAATATATATTACAATCCAATAATATCCTACATAAAACAATGTTTCGTGATATATTGAAAGGACACATAATTAATTTTGAGCTCATATTATTATTAAGGTTATATGGGTGATAAATTAATGAATAAATAATCATTACCTGAGCATACATGTATGGGGTCATAAGAAAAACATTTGATATTATATATCCAACATATCATAGGTTATAATCATGAATCATAAAATAATGCATAGTAGTTCCAAAGATATGAATAGAAAATAAACCAAACAAAAAGAATCATGAGATAATAACAATATCATAAGAACTATGTTTATGACATACAAATAATCATATAATATCATTTTCTTATCCAAGGATCACACCCAAGATGATCATATAGGTTTTAGAAGACTCCTCATTCCATCATATCCTTAGTAAAGGATCACTCCAAATACTATAATAGTGGACAATGTCCCTTTTGGAATTAGGATCACTCCCCATGATAATTCTTATTATCACCTGATAAATCTAATATTTCCCAATGCATATGAAGGATATGAATTTCAACCCCACCAATAACATAATAGTAATATATTAAAATGTGTTACATGTGATCATAAATCATTCTTCATATATCATAACCCATTTAAATGAAATTTGTTTCATAAGAATTTCAACATTTTGTCATAGTAAAACCCATTTAAGATAAAAATGGGTTTAAATGGTTTCAGCATAAAAAAACACATGGGAATGAAATGAGTTTCCTAGAGTTATATAGAAATAACTATCATCAAAATAAATCCATGAAATTAATGTGGATTGTATCATTGGATAATATCCACATTAAATCTTAAGTAACACCATGATTGTTTTTATAGATGAGAATCACCTTTAAAAGATCACTAGGATTTTTTTAGGAAGTGTACTCATTTCACATTGAAAGAACTTGTATAAAATCAAAAAGAAACCAAAATATAAAATATTAAATTTAATTTGAAATATATATTCATATTTGTAATGGAATATTGAATTCATTTAGTGGTTGTGAAGGTGGAAAATCTGATTCATGTCGTGTGTTTTAAAAATCTAATTCTATCACATTTTTAGTAATAAATAGGAATGGGTGTGTGGCAATTGATGTTGTATTTTCATGTTAGATCAAGATCCATAGTGATGGAGTTGTGGTCCTTTCTCAAGGGGTGAAATAAGTCCCATACATTATATAGATTCCTCAATAGGTCGGTTGTTGTGCCATGGTAACCAGGTCATTGGGTGAAATGGTCTCCTCCCCAAATAGGATTAAAACTGAATGTGGATGGTCCCTAGGTGAATGGAAAGATGAAAGGAGGGGGTTTAGTCAAAGATACCAGGGGTTAGTCATGCTAGCCTTTAGCACTTTTTTCAGCAAGGACAGTTCCTTGGCGGCGCAGGTCAGAGCTCTCCATTTAGGTCTTTAATTATGGAAAAAGTTTTAGTATCCAGATAAAGGATGTGGAATCTTATTCCTATGTGTTTGTGAAAATTATTTATGAGAAATTTTTCATTCCCAAGGACCATGTGTATCTTGTTTAGGGATGTTTGAAGGGATTGTCTAATGGGACGTTGGTGAGGCATGTTTGGAGGGAATGAAATTTCACAGTGGATGAATTAGCTAGAGGAGGTCTTCAGGGTAATCCTCTCATCATCTATAATGTCGTGGGTTCTCTTACAATTCATTGAAAATGTGTTATTTTATGGGACTCCCTCGGTCTTCCTTATTTTCATCCTCCCTAGAGCCTTTGTGTGTATAGGATTATGGGTTGTCACATATTTTAATAAAATATTAATTTTCAGTTTTTCAGTTAACATAAAAATAAGAACCCTTAGATAATATTAAAAAAATTATTTATTTTTTTTAGAAAATATGGGTGTGGAAGGAAAATTATTTTCCACTGTAGTGAGATATAATGTCGATGTTCCTTAAAAACATTATTTTGGAATCGTGTATTATTAATGGGTATAAAATTATTAGAAAACAAATATATCAAAAATAAATATTGTAAAGTAAAAAATCATGATATCATATAGATATTGTTCATAAAATTTATTCATCAGAAATATAATCATAACCAATTTCAATGTATAATGATATTGAAAAATAAATCTCATACCACATTGGTAACATTTGAATCAAAGCCTAATTAAAGAGAAAAACTTATTTGGAAATTTAAATCCACAAAGTTTTCATGAAAAACATCAGAATTATTTTCATTAGAATTATATTCACCATAAGAAATAAACAATTTTTGATTATGTAATGTTCCTCACAAAAATAAAAATGAGAAAAACAATTCGTTAACTCAAGTAACATGTGATTCATATGTCCTCTAAACTACTATATAATAATTTTTAATTTATTATACTTATATACCATATTCATTTTCATAGGTATGATGTCATATATTTTCCACTTATAACTATTCAATAATCATTTCATAAAAAAATTATGTATTAAAATCAATGTTTTCGAGTGTTAAATATTTTGTTTGTGAAGTGTGTTTTAGATTGGTAGTTCTGGTACTCATAATTTGATAATGGTTCCATAATATCAATAATTATTAAAATTAAAAAAAATATAATAAATATTAATTATTTATATACATATATTTATATCCATAAATAAATGGTTTAAATAAGAAAATGAATTACATAGTTCATGATTATGGTTCCCTCATATCTGTAACAATGACGTATCAGGGCCTCTGAGTGGTGACATTTTCTTCCTATCTCTTGCTATGTTTCTTTTTCCTTCGGTTTTGTTCCATCTCCTCCTCCGATGTGGCGTGGCATGGGTCGGCAACGATGGCCTCAGCTTGCCGTCGACGAGCTATGGTGAAGGCTGGCGAGGCTCTGTTCGACCGTGCCGGCTCAGGGAGGGTTAAGGCGATGCTTTGATTTTCCAGAAGCATTGCCTCGGCGGAGGGTCGGGCAAGGCTTCGTCCACTCATGAGAAGGCTCTAGCAGCATGTATTAGGCTTTGGATACCCTTCTCGGCATGTTGGAGGTGCTTGTTTCACGTTGGTTCTCGGATTGGCGTCGGCGGGCGATGGCTTCTGCCTGGCTGGTTTCTTTTCGGGTGTGGCTTGGTGCTGGAACCGGTGTAGCGCGGAGGGGGAGGGGCTCTAGGTTCTGGCTTCTAGCATCCTACATCATCCTCATAGGTATGATTTCAGTTTATTTCTGGTTTTTTATTGATTGAGTTGTTGTGGTGGTTGAATTGGTGTCTTGCCTAGGTGTTTCTGCTCCTCGGTATGAATGTTGTTGCATTTGGCTTGCTTCTGCGCCAGTGTTCAGCTGCACTTATTGAATTTTATATACAAGGGATTGATTATTTTTATGTATTATTATGGAATGTTGGTATGTTGGGATGTGCAGGATGGTTTGGCGATGATGCTGAAGGAGGAATTGTGGTCTATGGTCAAGGTGGAACTTCTGAGTTGTATGCGGATCAGGGTGCTACGGCGTCAGGATCTGGTCATCTTCATTTTGGTTTATTTATCATCCATTGTGGATGGATTCTTCCTGGAGTTCCATTTCATTTTTCTTGAAGGCTGGGTGAATTCTTCTGGAGTTTTCCAATTGGAGGATTTGGGCCGGTGTCGATGGTTGCGCCGGGGGATGTTCAAGGTATCCCTTCTGAGGTTTGACCAGCATTTCTAATGTTCTTGTGCCCTGGTTCGTGTTCTCTTGGACATTTCCATTGGTTTTTTATGTTTTTGTGTAATGGTGAAAGTGGTTTTATTTGAATCATGTAGTGGGGTACCGGGAACCCTTAAACCGGCTATTGAAAATGGAAAAAAATGATTATCAGCAGAGTTACACAGTTCATGGAGAAGGTTGGCCGTACGTATGGATGGATGCTAAATTAATTTTTCAAAGGATGGAATAAAATAATGAAAAATAACAATTCACCATTATAGGAAATTTTTTATATAAAATTAATATATATATATATATATATATTAAATTTATCCTTACAAAAATCTATGTAAAGTAGAGAGGAAAAACATATCACATCAATTGGTGGAATGGTAGTCCTTACATACACTTGAGTAACATTATCACTTCCCATCAGATTGTATGGTAAAAAGGTAGGCATGATATTATTGTTAAATATTAATTAATATTTCATAAATATCATTTATAAATTTTAAACATCTCAAAATAACCATCCGTGAATGATGAAGATGGAAAATGATTTATAGCACTACATGGAAACGGTATGTCGTAAGTACGCCTGAGTGATGTTTTCACAATTTGTTGAGTAGAAAGATTGAGGATAATGGTTATTAGATGGTCATAAAAAAATTTAATATATTTCAAATACCGAATTAATTTTTATATAAAAGGATTCCATGGATTTATAGATGGTTGATGAATAAATAATATCAAAATGATTGGTTAATTGTTACACCTCCTCATTAAGAAACATATTTTGTAATTCACTAGAGTAAATTAAGTAATTTTCTTTTAGATAGGAAAATAATATATAGTTTTGATAATACTTAATGATGACATTAGGTAAGTGATTTTATGAGATATAATGATAAAAAAGTGTGAGGAAGGGAGGAGAAGAGGTGCCCTATTATATAGGACAGGATGGGAAACCTTGAGATTAAATAAATTATAAAATTAATATAAATTAATATTCCTATAAAAATATATAACAATTGAGATAAAAATAATATAATATGATAATGAGTTCAAATACATTCTTAAAAAAATTGAATAATTCATTATCATTTTTTTCACTTTATATCTTATTTTAAACACTTTTTACCTTTTTGATCATTACTACAATATCATAGTTTCCAACTCTTTAAGTGTTAAGGGAGATACCTATAATAGGGATAATTACACATAAATGAAACAGAGTTGATATTTTCAACCATATAACATTAAAATTTAAAAAATATGGATTTTTTTTTCAATTTTAAAACTTTTAATAAAATATTGTTTTTTATAATATATTAATAATGTCATTATTTAAAATACATGAAACATTATAATATTAAATTTTTATAATTAAAGTAAAATGGTTCCAAAAATACATGTATTCAAATATGAAAAATATATGAACATAATATAATTGTTAAAAGTTTTTAGTTTAAGATATCATTGTAAACCATATCATTTTGAAAAACTCTTTGATTATCCGATTTTAACATTAATTGTGGTAATGTTTTTTTCAATATTAGTGTCTTATAAAATTACTTATAAAGTGAAAATTGGATAATAAAATTTATATGGATGACATTTTAGATCCATTATCATCCAAATTTTCATATTTTATAAATTTTATGTTTTTTATATAATATGATAAAATATATTTAACAAAATATACTATTAATATCATTTTAATAACTAATCACATTATTTTACTTTGAAAAAATATAAAAAAATTGTATTTGCAATAGAAACATTTTAAAAAAATTATAATATGTTATATTTGTCTTTATAATTGATGAATTTAAATCACCGAAAAACTTTTACTTTTATTGTTTTTAAAATTAATTTCTTTATTTTTTATCTTTATGCGCAACCACTATGTGGAAATTTTATATAAATTTATGGAAATAATTTCACCACTATAATTATTTTAAAAAATATCATGATTAAAAAATATCCTTCATATATCATAAAAGAATTTACATCTAAAAATAATATTTTTATCATTATCAAAAAATATTATATATATTAAAATCAATAAATATATATTTTTTCATTATAAAAATCAATATTAAATATATAAATGGTCTTTTTTTGAATTTTTGGTGATTATGGATGAAATATAGTTATAAAAGTAAATAAATTCATGTTTTTAAGGAATTTAAAGCTCATCAAAAAATTATTAATGTTAATTAACCCATTTAACCTTTGTAGTGGTAATAACAATTTACCCGCTTTCTATTAATAATGGAAAAAATAGATTTGATTTATTTAATAAATATTGAAAAAATTACTCCAAATATATTATATATTTTCTATAATGCAATTTATAAAAGTGGGATAAATTCATTTAAGATAATAATTGAAAACACGTTGAAAACAATTTCTTCATAAAATTCCATCATATTTATAAAAAAACCATAAAATTGATTCCATTAAACAAAATTAAATTACTCATAATATTATATAAATAATATCATGTAACAACTTGGACCCTAGTATCCTGAAGTTGGTTCCATCCTTTATTACAATGGAATTTATAAAATGGTTCGAATCTTTAAGGACTGACCACTTTAGTATTTTTGGAAAACTAGATACATACATCATAATTATTTTACATTGGGAAAAAAAATAAAACATAAAAAGTAAAATGATCATCATCGTCAAAACTCATTCAAGGGATCATCTCCATAACCTGGGTAATGGAACCAAAATAAGGGAATCTAAAATGCTCAATAAGGGGTATGTACAACAGATGTTATCATGAATATATATACATAATCATTATGTAAAGTTAAATAACTAAAAACACATTACACTTTAATAATATAATAAGTAATAATCAATATGGAAAGGTAAAAACTAAACACACGTTCCATTTAATCAATGAACTGAGAATGCAATTCTATCAGAGATAATATTAGTTTAAATATTTCATCGATAATAAAAACATAATTCTGACTGATGGAAAATTGTTATTATCATATTCCATGTTTCCTAGGAACATGATACGATTACCATCATGAATATCGTCAATAAATTTAAAAATATACTGGGTTAAACCCATCATATTTGTCCATTTGATTCGTCTCATGAGACACCCAATGCATCAAGGTGCTTTGATTAACTGTTACCCAACACATGTATTGAATTTAGAAATAATTCCTCACATAAAGAATAAAATATTTAATTAATATTCAATGTCACTTATCAAATATATTGTTTGAGTAAAGGATTTATATTTATCCATATTTCTGTAATTAATTAAATAAAATTCAATATAAAAACCATATACAAAAATGGAATACATTTTAGGAATATAATATCAATCATAGAAGAATATGGATATATGAGATAATTTTATATCCAATAAAAAATAATTACATGAATTTTATTGTTTCATGATAAAGTTAACAGTAACAAACGAATGTGAGATTTCACAATAATACATACAATCTAGTAATTTTCAATTCAAATAAACATATATGAAATAATTCCAACTATAACTCCATTAATAATGAAATATTAATGATATTAAATGTTAAATGAGATTTATATATAGTAAATAAAGTAATTTGTTTCATAATAACAGTTAAGTCTCATTGGAATTTTAATTTTTAAAAATTACCTTACCTCATGCTTCATTTTGGATAAAGATGATTTAACCTCATATATAGTTATTTTAAATAAGTTATTAACCTATCACATGACTATATTAATGTTTATAATATCATATAGTATTATTTAATAACTTCTTTTCACCCACTGTTTAATAATATTTTACAATTTTAGTTGATCAGGGTGATAATTGTCTTGTTTTCTTCATTCATGTTTTATCATGATCTATCCATTTTGTTAGAATATTATAAAGTTTATTCATATTAAAAATAATATTAATTACATAATTATCATATTTGCACAAAAATTATTTTTATATGACCAGTCATTAATTACGATTATGGAAAATGATGTACGTTATTATCATAGAGATAGTAGGTCATGCGTATGCATTATTAACTTTTTCATTTATTAATTTTCATTATATAAATAAGTTAAGCATTATTATTGCATTACTATATGATAATAATCTCATATATTCCATATTATATACTTTTATATATCTTCCATGTGATTTGGTGATGAAAATAGAATCACATCTCTTCATGAAAGTGACAACCCACATTTATACGGATGGTGTTATCATCTTTACATCAGTGAAAATGATGGAAAGAAAATGATATATATTATATTCATTTAATAAAAAATATTCCAATAATAACACAATTATTTCAATTCATTCACATAAAATCAGTAAATTTATCCTTATCTCTTTCCACGTGAATCGTTAGTGAATGAAAAATCCAATCGCTTTGTTAGGCAATTATTCATCGTACACGCAAATGATGTTATCCTCTCTTCTACAGAATGGAATGTAAAAATATATACATGATATTTTGAAAAAAGAGTTATAAAAACGTTATAAATATCATATATTTACTTCATATACATCATAATACCCAACCTTCAAAGGTGGAAATTGAAAAAACAACATCAGTTCATGAGGCAGCAGTCCTCCGTAAACCCAAATGTTGATTTCATATCAAATTTAATGGAAGTGGATATGGTTTTAGGTTGTGATTATATTATAAGACCATATAAATATATTAAATATGACTGTTCTATTATATCATAATGGTTTGATAATAATTTATGGATGTGGTGAGATAAGTAATATTAAAATGCTCGTTGATCAATGTTACCTATTCTTCATGTATCCCTACTAGGATGGAACGAAAGCCTTCATAAAATGAATATGTTTCTTGATATAAGTATTCTAGGATGAGATTAATTAAGATCCATAGTGATTTGGGTTGGTATTCTCTAAACAAAAGTGTATTCAATGTGTGATGAAGTGATGGGAGTGAGTTCCCTTTTATAATTAAGGAGTGAAATTTTTGTGATTACCCAAAAGTAAACACTATTGGGAGGTCAATATTACCTAATGTGGCTCCATGATTAAACATAAATGGGTTTTATGGATTATATTTTCCCTCCACACCTCCACCACAAAATAAATCAAATCTTTTAATCATTTTGTCACTTATATTCCATGTTTTCTAATTTTTACCATTTTGGTTTTTCACTATGGTAAGTAGTCTTATTCACCAGGATAATATATATGTTTAGACTAAAATAAAATGATAATTATAACGTAATTTGTAACCATTTATTATAAAAATGATATTTAATTTATAAAATAAAACTATTCTTCTTGTCACAAATCATTTTTAACACAAGCACACGTAACGTGAGAAAACAGAGTTTTATCATTAACAATAGTAGAATATTTGTAAATATATAAGGGTCAACAATTCCATAATAATTGAAAAAATTATCCATTAATGGTACATATATGATATTTAATATAAATAATAGAAAAATAAAAATATATTTTATTTTTATTAATTTTCAATCATTTAATAAAATTTCATTTGTTCTAAAACAACTTTAAAGTCAATATTGAAATTATTCATCTAATTTGAATTTAAAAAATACCAATAAAATTATGGAATTAGAATATATTATTTTCACACCTGTGTATCTTGATATATTCATTTAAAAAATAATTTAAGTATATTAATTTACTCTATTTACCCTAGTTATTATAATTTTCGTATCAGTTTTTTGATATATAATCATCTAAATAATTACTACATTGGAATTTCATTACAATATTAAGTAATTAATTTTTATATAGAAACTAATGATAAATTATTATGACAAAATAACTAGTTAAATTTTAAAAAATATACTGACCATAATTTTTTCCCCAATAAAAAATATTTATAGATGTTAAATATAAGGGGGATTCTTTTTTAGCTTTTTCATTACATAACTTATTATATGGATAGTTTTAAAAGGAATATAGAAATAAGTTGATATATGTTATAGTATTTAATTTAAATTGATGTAATATTCTCATAAAATAAATATAAGATATTAGTTTATTTCATTTCACTCTTATAATTTTTTTAACCCCCCATTAACCAATTATTAACTTAATCATGGTAATTCACACAAAATATGAATTTAATTAATAAAATTAAGGAGAACATGATAGCGAGAAATATAATGGTGCCCTATATAATTGGATACCTAGAGATTCCCAAATAACATTATCCACACTACCTAGTTGGAGGGAACCAGTTATAGAAAAAATTGTGTGAGGTAACTCTTAGTAAGAATTTGAGGCCCGAATGTAATCCACATTATCACCTTCATGAGACATATGATGAAACATTATACAATGGATAATGATGGAATTTAATTTTTTGATTAGATAAATGATCATATAAAGAGTATAAGTGAGGCCCTTTAGTGGATCCATATGATCTTTGAGTATGTCTCCACTGTAGTCATTGAAATTTTTTTTGGGTGATATAATTAATTATCATTAAGGATTTCATTAGCTTCTACCCTAAGAGTGTCTCCATTCCCATAAAATTTGGTAAAGGAAAATATCATAGAACTTGTTGAGTAACAACCCCCCCCCCCCAAACAGACATGGACCCATAATTACAAGGACCATCCACATTATGTTTAATAACATATATATTGTGAATCCATCTCACTGAGTGTCCCACATGTGAGTACATTGGATTAGGTGAGGCATGGCTTTGTACTAGACAATACTTAAAGAAGGTGACTCATCTCAATTTTTAAGATTTATTAAAGATCCATGGTGATACAATGGGTCCTCAAGACCAAGGTAGTTCCTGATGAGTAGCTACCATTATTATTGATCATGTTCCTCAACACCCATATTCACCAGATATTAGCTGCGAGAATTATCAAGTGATCCATCATTTCATGAGCACTACTAGTAAAAAAATGGTAATTATTTTTTAATTCATTAACTTTTCATTTTTTATAAAATTAATTTGACCTTATAAATTATTCTAATTCCAAATATGAAATAATTATTTTAAATTCAATTTTTGGAAGTGTTAACATATAATTTAAAATTAATTCTGAAGACAAGACAAGCTATTGGGTTTTTAAATGGACAATTTTCAAAACAATACAATTTTTTTATATCTAAATTTAATGTAAAAATTTTTACAATAAAATAAATTTGATTAATTGATAGATAATTGAACTAATGTAATTTTAAAAACAATTGAATATATAATTTAACATTACAAAATTTTAAAAAAAAATATAGCTTTCAATTAAAATTCATTTTTTATCTATTAATCAAAAAAATTGAAAATTTTTAGAAAAATACTAAAAATTTAAACTATTATATATATGGTATTCCTAATTAAAAAGATAAATTAGTTTTATAAAATAAATTTTATAAAATTTCTAGAAATTAATTTTTAAATATGTGCGCAAAGTGTAACTAAACTTTCGTTTAGAAAATACAATTTTTTTAGAATACAATTCTTTTTCATCCAAAGGGTTCTTATTTTCATTTATTATAAATAGATGTAAAATTCAAATGTTTAAAATACATATTTTAATAATATAGTTAATTTTAATAATAACTTCCATTCCAATAGTCGTGTGATAATTCACATATTAAGTAACAATATTAATAGTATAATTTTTAGTAATACTCGTTCATGTGTGTAACACAAGATTTCAATGAAATTTTTCTGCTGTGTGCAATGCAAGTTAAACTCAGTTTTTCATGTTAAACACACTATTGAATAAAATATTCTTCTTTTTGAATTTCTAGGTATTACATTCTCCCCACCATAAATAAATTTCATCACCACAATTTAATCATGATATTGAAAATAAGGGGTTTGGCATTTGAAAATACTAATATAGATTAACCCAAATCATTGAAAGAGTTAATAAAACATCCAATTAATGAGACAGAATGTGAATTTTTCAAGTTATATTGAATAATCACATAACTAGGTTTCCATGTTTCAAAACATTTTTGGGAAATGTCAACTTAGATATAGATGAAATTATTAATCACCAAGGAAAAATATTAAGTGATATATGTTTTTAATTACAAGAATGTATGTGATCTAGGTATGTTTAACAGCTACAAAAACATAAATAAAATTGGTGTGAAAAGTTCATTAATATCACAAGAAAATATGATAATATTACAACATTTTCCTTTCATGATCGTTTTCATGGATTTTTGTAATTCAATTACTCTCTAAGAATATATGGAAATATTCTGACATGATGTATTTCTATTTCATAGTAACAATTTCATCCATCGGTTTTGCCTTAAAAAAATTAAAATTCATCAATAAATGTATGGAATGATTATTCAAGAATGAATTAATTATTCCTTAGTCAATATAATTCAATTTTAATTGATTTTAATATCCATACAAGAGTATAAATTCTTTAAATATTCCATAACTATTTTAAAAAAAACAATATCTTTATGACAAGCTATCCAACATGCATAAATATTTGTATGGTGAATTAAAAAATTAATCACTAAAACCTTGTCCAAATTTTAATTTAAAAAATTTATTAAATGCTTAATCTTTCCAAAATATTATAATCCATCTATTTAGAAATAGGGTCACAGAATTTCAAAAATGAATATACAATCAATCCAAAAAACATGTATTTTATCTTAGTCACCACAAACCAAACGTTTGAATACGTTAATAATGTATTCTCTTGAAATGTGGTAATAACATGAATTACCACAAAACCTTTTTGAAATCTTTCATGATTCATAATTCAATTAATTAATAAATTATTATTGGATGTATTAGTTACAACCAAAAATCCTTAAAACTCCATCAATGAAATCATAAAAATATTTGTCAATGAATCATTAATATGTTCTGATGTTGTCAATACTATACAATTTACATTATCTATATCAACCGTATCTTTATCCTAGAATCATTATATCAACATTAGTATCATGTTATGTTTTATATTTATAATAATCATAAGTTTTCTAATAATTTCAAATATCCATTTAATAAATTTTCTTGCAACCATTAAATAATTAATTTCAAATCCTATATGAAATAGTAGTATATTAAAATTTTTATACATTTCATAATTCTAATAACTAGGATATCATTAATAAATTATTCATATGGAATAATTCTAGGATAAAACTATGATAACATTAACCCTTCCTCTTCATCTATTCTAATAGCGTAATCTTGACCTTGATCCATTAGATTATTTTTTTTGTATTCTTTTGAGGCATGGGGAATTCATTTTCATAGTGACCCATCTCATTGTAGTCAATTCATTGTAAATTTTAATACTTTTTATTTCCCTTGAAATCATGATCATGGTCATATTTTTCTCACACATGAATCAAACTCCATTCCCTTTAAATCATGTACAGAGGTGTTTTCATCCACACATATCACATGTTTTAAAATAATATTTATATTCTTCCCATTATAAATATTTTTCACTATATCCACTCATTTAATTTCATTCATTAGATTCCACAATACAAAGATAATTCATTTTTTATCTTGTTATTACGGGATACTATGTCCTCAGATGATGGGAATGTTTTGGATACAATTTCTATTTGAATGATTGGATGAATCCCATAAAATACATTATTATTCAAAATAATTATGTCACATTAATTGGTGGGGACCACATTCCTTCTAATAGTTATAATTTATAAATTATTAGATGCACTAGATCAAATCATATCATTTTGAAACATAATTTATTATCACAAAACTAGTGACATAATTGACATAAATTGAATATTTTTATGAATATCTAATCTCATAAAAATAAACATGGTTTCTATTGCGATATATCTATTTTCAAATCATTCAAAAATGGATTATAAATAAAATGTGATTAATCCTATGAATATCACCTTGGAGTGTCAAATTAGGTGATTATTAAGCCTCATTTTCATTACCTATGTGATTATTAGGTCTATTACAATATTCCCAATTATGAGTTATTACCACTAGGTTCAATTTTTCTAGAACCACTTCCACATATAGTATCCAAACATAAATGTATTTATAGAAAAAACCACCTAATAAGTAACATACCAAAATATTGGGATGTTATTCTCTAATTATACCCAAATTTCAATCATAGGTTTATATTCAATAATTAAGTGTTACGAAATCTATTTCTAAAGGTTTTTAGTAAACTTCCTCTTATACCCATTGTAATGACCCCAACCCTAGTACCTCATAATTGGTGACATACATTCTAACATTGGCATAGATACAGTGGGTTGAATCCTAAAGGACCAATAATATTATTAGTTTTTTGAAAATATACATATGCATGAAATCAATTTTATGTTGGGAAAAAATTAAAAATATCAAAATAAAATGATCACTATCCAAGAAACTCATTCAAAGGATTCATATTCATAACTTAGGGAAATGGAAAAAATAAGAGTGACCTAAGCTTCTCAATAAGGATAATTTCAAATGGAAGATATCATGAATATATAAGAATAATAATTATGATAAGGTAAATAACTGAACACACCTTCCATATAAATTACTCAATAAGGATAATCAATATTGCATGGTAAAAATTAAAAACACAATCTATTTAATCAATAAACTGAGAATGATCTACATCTAGAGACAATATCATTGTGAAAATTTCATGTAAAATAATAATATATTTATAATTGAATGAAATTAATAATTATTAGACATCATGTTTCCTTAGAACATGTTACATTTACTATCAAGATATATCATCAAAAATGTTTAAAACATGCTATGTAAAAGCCCATCTAATGTGGCCAACTGATTCATCTTATGAGACAATTGATACATCAATAAGATTATCTTATCTATCCCCAACACATGGATTTCATTTTTAAATAAGTCCCCATATCTCAAATAATTTATTTAGTTAAAAAAATATACACTATCAAATATCTATTTTGATTAAAGGGTATGGATTTATCAATATTTATCTAGTTACTCAAATGTCATTCAAACTATGCACCATAAGTAAAAAATGGTACATGGCATAGGAAATAATAATATCCATCACACGAGATTATTTTTATATAAGAGAAATATAATTTCTAATGAGAAATATTACATAAAAGTGATTTTTTCATGAAAATTTTAACAATAACAAAATAAAGTGAGATTTCATAATAACACATACCATTTTGTAATTTTCAAGTAAAATCGAATTGGATGAAATAATTCGAATTAAAAAATTATATAGTGAATTATTCAAGATATTACATGTCAACTGAGAATAATATACATCACATTATAGTGAATTGGTTCATAATAAAAAATAACTCTCAATGAATTGTAAATTCAGATGAAATCCATTACCGCATGAATTCTTTTGGTTGAAAATGAAATAAACAAAAATATAGTGGTTTAAAAAAATGTATTAACTTATACCATAATTTAATAAATATTTATATTATATTATATTATTCTTTTATTTCATATTATAACCAATTATTTAATAATATTTTGTTATATTCATGGATTCGAGTGATAATTTCCTTGTTTATGTCTTGCATGTTTTGTCTTTAATGTTCTTTTTCTTGAAAATATTATATTTTTTCATCATATAAATAATAATATTCATGAAATAATTCTCATATTTATACATCAAATATAATTTCATGACCAATAATTAATTAATGTTATGAAAAATTAATTATGTTATGATCATGGAGATTGAAGGTTGTACATACACGTGAGTTATGTATCCATATTTCCAATGATAATTATTGAAAAGAGATAGTTGATGTTTTACCTTAACATAATGATAATTGTAGAAGAGTAATTCTCCTTACATAAAGGTATGGCTGAGGCATTCTTTTATAAATTGAGAAAATGGAATACATATAAGAGTATTTCGATGTGGGACTCAGAAATACCCAGAATAATAAAAACTAGGTGTTAACACTCCCCATAAAGCTGTAAATGCCCATATTGGACCATAAGTCCCACAAAAAAATGACATTAGAATATACTAGATAGACTCCCCCTCAAGGCGGGTTGCTAATGTTGTGGATGCCTAGCTTGGAACTTAACGAGGTCACAAGAGCCCCTGGGAGGCCTTTGGTGAAGATGTCAGAAAGCTGGTCCACTATCAAGATGTGACTAAATCTAACATGATTGTGCTCTAGGTGGTGGAGAAGAAAGTGGCAGTCCACCTCGATATGCTTTTTGCATTCCTGGAAGACAGTATTTGAAGCAATCATGGTGGCTGCCTGATTGTCACACCAAAGATGAGCAGATGTCTGCGAAGGGAATCCATGCTCATGGAGGAGATGATGAAGCCAAAGGATCTCTGTAGTGACTGTTGTTATAGCACGGTACTCAAACTCTACATTGGATTAGGAGATGAAACTTTGTTTCTTATTGTGCCAAGATATGAGGTTTCCTGCCAAGAACCCAGAAAACCCAGAAGTATATTTCTGGGTGGCAAGGAAAATAGCATAGTAAACATCACAGAAGGACTAAATATTCTAATGAGAATGGTGGGAGTAGATAAGACCATGTTCAAGGTCTCTTTTGATGTATTTTACGATGTAGAGTACAACATCCCACTAAGAGGTGGTCAGATGCTCCATAAATAGGCTAACTTTTCCTTCATCATAGGCAATGTCTAGATGAGTTATGGTGAGATAATTGAGTTTTCCCACCAGTCTACGGCACTGATCTAGATGTGAATACGGGTCGGAGGAGTCATAGATAGACCATTCCTCAGGTTCAGGAGGAGTGTCAATGGTGGTAGCCTGTGTTAGCCCAGCATGATGCAGAATATCCAACACATATTTTCGTTTGTAAAAGAATATGGTGTATGGATAATGGGAGACCTTGATGCTAAGGAATTATGTGAGATGGCTGAGATCTTTAGTGTGGAATTAATGGTGAAGATTCCCCTTGATGTGGGTGATTCCAGTAGATTCACTGCCGGTGATGATGATATCATCCACATATATAATTAATAGGTTGCAGTTAGTGGATGTAGTCCTATAGAACTAGGTTTGGTCCTTCATACTATGAGAGAGTCAAAAGTTGGTGATGATGGTGCTGAATTGGTCAAACCAAGCATGAGGAGACTACTTGAGACCATATAGAGAGCGTCATAATTGATAGACTTGGGACTCGAAGGAGGAGGTGCAAAATCCCGGGGGCTACTTCAGATAAACCTCTTCCTTAAGAAAGCAACAGTGGAAGGCATTATTGACATCCAGTTGATGAACCAGCCAGTGATGATGAGCAGCCAAAGAGATGGATAAACATACAGATTCCATCATGGAAACTGGAGAGAAGGTGTCAATGTAGTCGATACCATATGTCTAAGAAAATTCCTTGGCCACAAGTCAGGCTTTGAGTTGATGGAGAGTGCATCAGTGTTTAGATGGACCATGTAAATCCATTTTCTATCGAACGCCTATTTACCTACAGAGAGGGGAACCATATCCCTAGTATTTTTGTCTTCTAGAGCCTTCAATTCATCTCACATCGCTTTCAACCACCCAGGATGAGATTTTTCTTCGCCAATAGTGCGGGGAATAGATATCGTCTCTAGAGATGACATACCTATGTATGAAGATGTAAATAGAGGATTGTTCTAGAAATAATGAGTACCTTTCAATAGTGCAATGGTTAGGTCGTCTGGTGGCGGTGCAGGAGCATCAAACGAAGCTGGAAAAATGGTTTACTCGGCCTATACGGGGGGGAACATTCGATGGGTGATAGGAGTAGACAGTAGAAAATGGGTGATCAACATGGAACAACACCGATTTAGGATGGATGATGAGTGGAAGATATTCATTGATATCAGTATCTGGATGGAGATAGGGAATTTAGAATGGTGATCTCTCAACAAACAAGATGTCAACTGAGGTGACATACTACCAGAGGTCTGGGGAGAAGTAGCAATATCCGCGCTGAGTTCGTGAATAGCTGAGGAATATGCAATGGAGGGATTTGGCAGAGTGTTTGGAGTGGACAGGTCGAGTTTCATGAACATAGAGGCATCAAAACACCAAATTTATAAGAGATTGAGGTGGGAAAGAGGGGAACTAAGTATGAAAATGAGTATCCCCCTGAAGGATAGAAAAAGGAAGGTCGTTGATAAGGTAAGTAGCAGTAAGGATTGCATCTCCCCAAAAGAGCAGAGGCACCTGCCGGTGGAAGAGGAGGGCACAAGAAATCTCAAGAATATGTCTGGTTTTCCACTCAGCCACTCCATTCTGCTGGGGTGTATCATGATAGGAGGTTTGATTAATGATGCCTTGTGACTATAAAAATTGTTGAAAATTAGTGGATACGTACTTGTTCCCATTGTATGAGCGGAGACATTTAACTTAGAGGGAGAACAGGTTATGAATTTCATTGTAAAATTTCTAGAAAGTAGAGAACACGACATATCGTTCTCTAAGGTGGTACAACTAGCTCATTCATGAAAAATCATCAGTAAAAGATATATAGTACGTATACCCCAAATGACTCAAGATGGTACAAGGACCCCAAACATCTTAATAAACCAGATCAAAAGGTTTTGAGGCCCGTGTATCCACTCAAATAATGTATGTAGTGCGATGATGATTTGAAAATTTATAAGACTCACAATTAAAAGTAATATGATGATGAATATCTAGAAACATCTGATTAATGGTGGTGGTGGGAGGATATCTCAACTAGGAATGGAGTTCTAATGTATGAGAAAAGATAGAAGTGCAGGTGAAAATTGTAAGTTTATCGAACATGTAGACCCCATCCTATAGCTGGCCTCTACCAAGATCTATGTTCGTCATCCCCTCCTGAAAGATTACAAAAGAAGCTGTTAGGACTAATGGTGCATCGTGGATAGCAGGATGTTGTGATGAGAGGATTCAAGAGGGTGGGGTAAGTTTAAGCTGGGAAGCCGCAGGTCAGACGGGCAACACCACTGGGAGGGGTATGGGGCCACTTCGAGAGGGGGCCATAGTAGGAGGTCCACTAAAGGGAGATGATGCTGGAGGGTGCCGTCAAAGAGGGTGGTGATCAGGATTCCACGTGGGGTGGGGATGATCTCACCTGTACGAGGAATCCGATGGTGGTTCGTCATTGCCGAGACTGTTGGGGGAGAGCGTCGTTGGGTGTTCGGTCGACAGGAGGCTGCCGAGCAGGAGGGCCAGCGAGGGTGGTTGACGGGAGGATACCAGTCATGGGGGTGAACAAGGGCGTTCAATGAGATACTATCGATCATGAGGGCCGGTGAGGTCACAAGGCTAGTGGGGATGGTCGATAGGGTTCACTGGGAAAGTTGTAGAGGAGCCGGAGGCCCGCGAACGTGAGGAGCCACGAGAGGGATGGACGCCGTAGGGGAGGAACGTCGTCCATCGAGGCGGAGTGCAGCCGATGGGTGGGAGGGAAGTTATCCATCAGGAGGGATGGGGTGCACCAGGTTGCGTCGCAATGGAAGGGCACAGGAATCCAGGAGTGGCGCAAATCGGGATCTTGGGTGATAGGATACAACGCGACAGAGTTGAGAGGGTCGCCTAATTGAGGCGGGATCGATCACGCTGGGACAATGTCGAAGGGAGCATCGTGATGAGAGACAGATATGGGAGCATCGTGGAGAGGGAGTCGTGGAAGGCAGGAGCCAGGAACATCATCAGGATGGATCCACCGGGATGGGAGCCACGGAAGGTGGGAGTTGGGGGGGCCGTGCAGGCTAGAGCCGAGAGGGGGGTGACCCTGTCGGGCAGACCTGGGAGGGAGGCACGTAGGGCAGGTCCGTGAGGGGGAATCCATCAGGTATGGGGAAAAATAAAAATATAATGGAATTTTACCTTTGATACCATGTATATGATGAATTCTCCTTAGCTCATGGTGAGGCGGAGGCATTCTTTTATAGATTGAGAAAATGGAATACATATAGGGGTATTCTGATGTGGGACTCAGAAATACAAAGAATAATTAAAAACTGGGTTTTATAATAACAATACCATAGATACCATATTATATATTTACATAAATCACACATGTGGTATGGTGATGAAAAGAGAGTCACATCGCTTTGTGAAGGAGGTAGTCCACACGTACAGAAATGATGTTATCACCATTACATGAGTGAAAAATAATGAAATGAAATGATATATATTATCATTCCAAAATGATAAATATTACTTTAATAATATAATAATGTCATTTATATCATAAATAATCATTAAATTTATCACTATCACCATCCATATGAAGTCTTAGTGAAAGATAAATCACATTGCTTCGCAAGAAGTTAGTTCCCCGTACATATGAGTGATGTTATCATATCTCCTATGGAATTGAAGTTAAAAAATATATATGATATAGTGACTCCATAGGTATAAATATGTTATAAACAACATACATATATATATATATATATATATTATTTTTATCATCATACCCAACATTGAGATGGGAAATTTGAAAAGGAAACGATGTGGGACCTTGAGGATGTAGTTCATGGTACACATAAACGATGATATGACAACCTATTTGATGGAAGTGG
This sequence comes from Viscum album, assembly GCA_963277665.1. Classification (NCBI taxonomy): domain Eukaryota; kingdom Viridiplantae; phylum Streptophyta; class Magnoliopsida; order Santalales; family Viscaceae; genus Viscum; species Viscum album. The sequence continues at coordinate 204,081,072 of OY728128.1, forward strand.
AGATAGATTCCGGAAATTAGTTTATTATAACAACTTCACATTATATGTAATATTCATATGTTGTTATATCATCATGTCTTAATAAAAATTTATGCGGTGGAGAAAAAAAATAAAACGCCCATTGATGAAGGTTACCTAATCTTCGGGAATCCTCCGTAGCATTTCTCTAAAGACTTCTTATGTTGGATTAATGAACAATATAAGGAATCTATAATGATTTTAAGGAATTTGGGAAGAGATTTTAGAATGGATTGGCCTATCCAATGTGGTTTTAAGATTGAAGAAGTTAGGGGAATTAGTTCCCTAATATATAAGTGGGTAGGAGTTGCAATTTTTTAAATACCCAAAAGTTGTCATGATCCAACCCAAGCCAGGACTCGAGATGAAAATACCCCAATACCGCCTCCATAGGCTATGGGTTCTGATAAGAACCGAAGGAACAACTAACATGCGGAGGCCTTTTCCTATGTGTCTGTACACACACACACAACCAACTCAATAAAAAGGTGCATATGGAAATAAATAAATGATGCAACACTGCTATAAATATACCAATAAAGAATGGACCCCTAAATAGTATGAAGTATGGTAATGATAGGACGCAAGATGGTGGGGTTGGTTTATGCTGGGAATCCACAGGTTGGACGGGAAACACCACTGGGAGGGGGATGGGGCCACATCGAGAGAGGACCGCAGAAGGAGGTCCACCGAAGGGAGATGTTGATGGAGGGTGCCGTCGGAGAGGGTGGTGATCGGGAGTCTACATGGGGTGGGTCTGATCGCTCCTGTACGAGGAAGACGCGGGTGGTTTGTCATCACCGAGACTGCTGGGGGAGAGCATCATTGGGTGTTCAGTCGATGAGAGGTTGCTGAGTAGGGGGGCCAGCGAGGGTGGATGACGGGAGGCTACGGGTCATGAGGGCTAACAAGGGAGGTTTATGGGAGGTTGTCGATCATGAGGGCCAGTGAGGTTGCAGGGCTAGTGGGGTTAGTCGATAGTGGTCACTGGGAAAATTTTATAGGAGCCCGATGGTCATGGATGTGATGAGCCGTGAGAGGGAGAGATGTTGTAGGGGGGGAATGTCGTCCATCGAGGCGGAGCATAGCTGATGGGAGGGAGGGTGGTTCTCCATTGAGAGTGATGGGTTTCACCAGGTTTCATCACAAAGGAGGGGTGTAAGAAGCTAGGAGTGGTGCAAATCAGGAGTTGGGGTGACAGGATACGACGCGACAGAGGGGAGAGGGTCGCCTGATGGAGGCGGGGTCAATCGCGCTGGGACGATGGTAGAGGGAGAAGAATTACGAGGGAGGTTTCTGAGAGTGTCATGGAGAGGGAGTCATAGAAGGAAGGATCCAGAAACATCATCTGGAGGGATCCACCTTGATGGGAGCCATGGAAGGCAGGAGTTGGGGGCCACGCAGGCCAGAGCCGAGAGGGGGGGTGGCCCTATAGGGCAGACCTGGGAGGGAGGCGCGTAGGGAAGGTCCGAGAGGGGGAATCCTCCAGGTAGGGGGGGAAATAAAAATCTAATTGGATTTCCCCTTTTATACCATGTAGAGGATGAATTCTCCTTAGCTCAAGGTGAGGCGGAGGCATTCTTTTATAGATTGAAAAAACAGAATACATATAAGAGTATTCCGACGTGGGACTCAAAAATACCCAGAATAATAAAAAACTGGGTTTAATAATAACAATACAATATATACCATATTATATATTTATATAAATCATACCTTTGGTATGGTGATGAAAAGAGTGTCACATTGCTTCATGGAGGAGGTAGTCCTCACGTACAGAAATTATGTTATCATTATTACGTGAGTGAAAAGGAATGAAATGAATTGATATATATTATCATTACATAATGATAAATATTACATTAATATTATAATTATGTCATTTATATCATAAATTATCATTAAATTTATCACTATCTCCTTCCATGTGAAGTCGTAGTGAAAGATGAATCACATCGCTTTGTGAGAAGTTAGTTCCCCGTACATTCGGGTGACGTTATCGTGTCTCCTATGGAATGGAAGGTAAAAAATATATATGATATAGTGACTCCATAGGTATAAATATGGTATAAACAACATATATATATATATATATTATTTCTATCATCATAACCAACATTGAGATTTGAAATTTGAAAAAGAAACGATACCGGACCTTGAGGATGTAGTTCACCGTACACAGAAACGATGATGTAATAACCTATTTGATGGAAGTGAATATAGTTTTAGGTAATTAATTTATTATAAAAACATCCCATTATATGTAATATACATAGGTTTTTATATCATCATGTATTAATAAAAATTTATGTGGTGGAGAAAAAAAATTAAACGCCCATTGAAGAAAGATACCTAATCTTCTGGAATCCTCCATAGCATTGCACTAAAGACATCCTATGTTGGATTAATGAACAATATAAGGAATATAGGAATTGTTTAAGGAAATTTGGAAAAGATTTTAGAGTGTATTGGACAATCCAAAGTGGATTGAAGCTGTTAAGAAGTTTGGGGAATGAGTTCCCTAATATATAATTGGGTTGGAGTTGCAATTTTTTAAATACCCAAAAGTTGTCATGATCCAACCCAAGTCGGGGCTCAAGATGAAACTACCCCAGGACCGCCTCCATAGTCCTGGGGTGGTGATAAGCACCAAAGGAATAACTAACTTGGGGAGGCCTTTTCCTAAGTGTCTATACACACACAGACAACCAACTCAATAAAAAGGTGCATATGGAAATAAGTAAAAGATGCAACACTACTATACATATACCAAGCATTCATGGACCTTTGAATAGTATGAAGTATGATAATTAAAACTAAAAAGTTCATGGGAAAAATACATGCCCATCCAGGAATGTGTCCCTACCTAAGAGAAAACTGGAAAAGTAAAACAGTTGTGAGAGCCCATCTATTGAATCCTTAAGTTTGACCACCATCTATGGTATAAGCCCACCATATCCCTAAGCTCCTCTAAAGTAATGATCAACCTGTCAGTTATCTTCAAAATACATGACTTGTGTAGGGTTAAGCCCATGCATGGGTGAGTATAAACATACCCAGTATAATTCCCCAAAAAGGGTAAAGGGGGGTAATAAGAAATATAATTGAAGAGGAAAGCAGTATATGGAACAATGTATAGTAAAAGAGTATAGATCAACCCAAAAAGTGGGTGAAATTATACTCATCCAAACATAAGGAGCTCTAAATGGTGAGAAGATGAACTTATCATCGAGTCTTTACTACCTATAGCAGGAGAGTAGACTCATCTAACCATTAGAAGCTAGACACAGAAAGCACATGGTATACACCACACGTCTTTTCCTCTCCTAGAAGGAGAGTTAAAAAAACCAAGGAGTGGGTACCGATGAAGGATATGTATATATGCTCAGTCAATGAATCTAAAATGAGAGGGTAATGTGATCTCTATCTTATAGTTCAGCCCAAGAAGAGTAGTCAATAGTTCAACTGTCCATCTATGATGCCCAGGACCTCATGTGTCTACCCTGAACACACAATTTTAAGGGACTCAATCACCACACCTTGATATTATCTGATTTGGGAGTCACTAACTTGCCCTCATAGCCTTATTTCGCATCACGAAAATGCATCTTGGTGGGAAAAAAATCTCTCTTCCTCGTGACTCCAAAGCAACACCATAACATGTCTCTTCACTGTGCCTTATAGTCAAGGATGGTACAATATCCAAGTAGAGGACCCACACCCTATAATGATAGAGGGATTCCACTCTTTGTCTATAAAACAAGTATATAGAATCTACTCCCTAGTACGACAGTGGAGTATCTTCTCAATGGATAGAGTACTCATGCCATGATGTGATAGGGTAGTACCATCTCAATCTGTAGGACGATTATGGAGGACATGTGACCTAATTTGATAGGGGAGTATGATCTCCATTGATAAAGGATCCGCATCCTCGTGCCACAGGGGTGTATTGTCTCTATCTATTGAACAAGTATGGGGGACTTATGCCCTGATGTGACATGGGAGTAAGGTCTCCAAGGATAGAGGACTCTCACGCTGATATGAAAATAGAGCAATGTCTCTACCTCCATAAGAAAATGTGGAGGACTTGTATGCTAATATGACAATGGAGTACCGTCTCTATGTATAAAGGACCCACACGCTGAAATGATAGCGAAGTACCGTATTTATCTGACCTCTCTGGTGATCCTACCCGATCACCTCAATCATCAAGAGAACCTAAAGAAATGTCATGCTCAGAACATATCACTTCATATCTCAAAATCCACTACAAAATCCACCATCACATTATATGATAAAAAACACTTAGGATAGACTACTCGAGGGTTGATATACAAGTCCAAATAAAGAAGATAAGAGAATTTGATGATTTATAATGGAGTACATGACAAGTATGGAACCCACATGACATGTTGTCCCACTCTACTATTGGGATGTGTCCTTTCTATCACATAGATTGATGGCCATTTAGCAATACACAACATACAAGGGTACTACATGACATGTCTTGACCAAAAGCTTGACGAACGCACAAGACTCATCCTCCGTCTGAGGGAAAAAAAGTAAATTCACTAAGATTTCACTTCAAAGAGCCTCATTTGGTCAAACAAATCACACTATTGTGATCCTCATGAAAAACACTCAAGATAAGATATTCACTTGTCTCAATTGGACATCGGGTAAAAAAGGTGCATTTCACTGCATCATGCACGAATGGGGCTTCATGGTCCTGAGTCACATGTCCAAAATAAGTACCTTATATTGGTATTCAAAAGTTTGCCTCAATTTTAAGGTTAGAACATCATCGATGGTTCATCAAACAGACCTCATACAGAGAAGATATTTCTTTTACAATATTCCACAATAAGAATAAAATAATAAAATAATTATTATTCTTTGAAATTTATTGTACCTGATCCATGAGACAAAATTATGTATCAAACATTAATCTTAAAATGACCATCACCATAGGGGTCATGGTATCGCTGATAGGGCATAAATTCAAAATTTTGAATAAAAGTTATAACTTAAATAAGGTTTTCTTAGTAATAATAATATTATTATAATATATTTAGATATAAGTGAGTCTATTCTCTAGAAATATCACTAATACAAGAATGGGAATGGGAAGCCCCACCTTTTATCAGTGCTAAGCAAAAAAAAACACTGATAAAGAAGCCCTTTATCAGCTCTATAAAAGTGTGGATAAAGAAGTCGTGTATCGGCGCTAAAATTTTATCATTGATAGAAGAATTATTTATCATCACTTTTCATGCGCTGATAAAGAAGCCGTGTATTAGCGCTAAAATTTTAGCACTCATAAAGGGTAACCTTTATCAACGCTAAAAAATCCCTGATAAAGCCTTCCTTTATTAGTGCTTAAATTTTAGCATTGATAAAGGTAGCCTTTATCAGTGCTTTTTTAGCGTTGATAACACTGTAGTCCCATATTTTATAAAATCAGTCGAACAGTGTCCTCTTTTTATCGCGCACTAAAGCACTCGTGGTACTATACCCCTGTTACAACTCCCATCCCCCCCCCCAATCTTCACGTTGCCAGACCTCCTCCACTATCCCTACCCCTTATCCTCCCCCTCGAACCCCATCCGTGGATCCTCCTCCCCGCAAACCCTAATTCTCCTCATCTCTGCTCGAACCTACTCCCCGCGAACCCTACTTCTCCCTTTCTCAATGGTTGGTGGATCCTCTTGTGCACCTCCCCCTCTGGCAGTTCCACCTTCCCCTCCCGACGTAGCACAGAAGGCTCCCTAATTCTACTCCTCTAAGGTGAATTTCTTTTCCCTTCTTCTTGATTCATGTATTGAACTTTCTTCTTATGAAGGATGTGACAACAATGTTGATTCGGTTTTTGTGTTTTTTTGTTATGGTTTTAATGGTTAAAGGTTATACATAGGACTTTTAGATTACCGTCATGTGTTAAGTCATGTTTCATTTTACTATTCTTCTCATTCTTATGAAATATTTGTTAAATCTTTAGTTGAGGTTGGGGAAATAAAATTTCTCCTTATTTATTATGTGTAAATTGTTTAATTATCATGTTATTTTTTTCCATTGGATGGATAGTACTGATTAACCTAAATACTATAACGAATTTCACTAAAGTAAATTAAAGTGAAGAGGGAGTTTTTCATGTGATTTATGAAGTTCTATAATATTTCTTATATATTTATGGATTTATTGGTGTTGTTGCTAAGTGATTTGTTCTTGATGTTGTGAAAGAAATTTCTTACTACTAATAATATGTTATAATCACCTTTCATAATTTTCTAGTCACTTAAGGTTGGTAATGATTTGGTTTTTGGAAATCTGTAATTAAAGTGTTATATTTAAACTATAAATTCTACTTTAATATGAAATAATGTTTAAGTGGGAGTTTTTAGTGTGAATTTATTATATGTTTTCCCTTTCATGCTACTATGTAATGGGTTATTTATCACTATGATTATAAGGGTGATGGTTGATTGATGTGGTTGGGAGCATTTGGTGTGGTAATTAATACAGTAGTGATGGATGGATTATTGTGTGGTTATGATAGAAATGATATGGCTATTTAGGTAGAAAATAAGTGGTTTTATGGATTTTAGAATGTGTTTAGTGGTATTTTTATGTCATTAAAATTTAGTTGTTATTGGGTGGTGTTATAGTTTCTTTTTGGCATGGAATATGGTTGGAATAAATGAAAATAGTAATGGGTGATTTGTTGGAAATGAAAAATAATGGTTTTTTTAATGATTAATGATAATGATTGGAATAATTATGTTTAATAAATGGTTAAAGATAGAATAAATGTTATTAATCATTAATGAATGTATTATAGTGGGTAGTGATTTAATGATTAGTTTTACATTAAAATGGTTAACAATTTGAATTCATATGGTAATAAAAATCCAAGAAATTATAATGTTAAATGAAATGAGAAGTTGGTAATGTTGATATGGATGCTAATGTGATTTTTTGGGGATTATTTGTGGCATTATAATAAAATTGGTTATTAGAGGGTGGTAGTATCAAGGAAATGGTTGACGAGGGTGTTTGTAGTGTTAGTTTTGTGTAAACCCTTAGGAAAGTTTTATGTGTGACTATGTACTTACTATATTTTCTTATTATTTCTTGAGAACCACCACTTGAGCTGAGTAACCTGATTGAAATCCATATGGGTACTTTGTTTCTGAGTGTTTTTCTCAATATCTAGGTTATATAGGGAACACATATAGAACCACTCCCTCTTCCCTTCTCCCCCTTCACACTTAGTATGAGTTGTAATGGCTCACAATGGTTATCTATATAAGAACTATAAAAATTTTATATTTTGGTGTATATATATTATTGTTGAGATGATTATTTGTATTTGGTGTGGATACATAGTGGGGGTTGTGCATTGTAGTAGGAGAGTGTGACGTTTATGTCCTTAATGTTCATGATATCATACTGTGATGAGGATGTGATGTGTGGTTGTGTTGTGGATATGATTTTTTATGTGTTTGTGACATGTGTATGTGTGGATATATGGTTATGATATTGTATAGAAGGGGTTTAAGCATAAGAAATATTCCATTAGAGTGTGAGAATGACCAGATTAGTGGGGAAGTAGATGTGGGGTAATTTATTAATATATATTCTTTTGATATTACATATAAGGTAGAGTAAGGAATTATACACTCATGAGGATGGAATGGGATGATAGGTCAATAATATTTGTTAAAATTTTCATATGGAATCACATGGGAGACCAGCTGTGACACAAATGATTATCCCCCTCTATGATTTAAAGTAAGCAACTTGAGATTTCAAAAATATTAGGCATGATGATATTGAATGTAGGGCAGAGACCTAGGAGTGGTAGATGTATCATTCTTGATTATTCTTATGTTTGGACTTGGGTGATTTTAGGAAACTATAATGAATCTAAAGTAATTATATTTAATTAATTCCATATTGTAGAGATTATGAGAATCCTTTCTTTACTTATAGAGATGGCTACTAGTTTTCATCCATATGTATTTTAGGTTGGTGAGGTATAAAAGGATGGACAAGTTTCCCATAGAAGGGATGACCCGATAGAGGAGGATGAGCCATAGAGGATGATGTCGTGTGAGATTTACCATCTATATCACAATTGATTATCCCCCGAACCAGATTGTGTTTGGAAACTGTGCTGATTTTGATGGGGGTCTATCCTGGTTCTGTTGATTTCCAGATCTTTATTAGAAATGGTTAATATCTATTAATCACTATTGTTATAAGGAAGTTTTTCTCTTGTACTGTATTTGGAAGTCTTATTTTGTGTATTGTAACCATAAATACTAATATTTTATATTCAAATAGGATGGAGATGAATAAAGATTGGATGGATGATAATCGTTTGACAATAGAGTATGAGAATGGTGTGAAAGAGTTCATCAAGTTTGAAAAGGATCACAAAAATATCCTTCTCAAATCCTTTTCCCCAGTTTACATTGTTGTTATTCTAGACTAATTACTCCAGAGGAGTTTTAAGAACATTTGATATGTCACAAAATAGACCGGAGTTATAAATGTTGGAATAAACGTGGGGAAAAAAAGAATGTAGCAACTGGGTGGGATAAAACTGTGTTTTATGGACCATCAGATATGAATACAAATATGGATAATAAAGAATACCATATGGAGGATGTGATTATAGATGTCAATGATGGTGAAGATCGTATTGAGGAAATGACATGTAAATTGAAGATGAACTCCAGGATTGCCCAAAATTGTTTGAGAAGTTAAAGAGTTGTGAAAAGACACCATTGTAAGCTGGTGGCACTAAATATACATCATTTTCAGGTGTATTGAAGTTGTATAAATTGAAAGTAGGAAATGGATGGAGTGATTTATGTATTATGGAACTACTTTATCTCTTTAATTACATGCTCCCGAAAGATAATGAGCTCCCAAGACAGATATATGAAGCTCAACGAATGCTACGCTCGATGGGTATGATTTCTGAAAGAGTACATGTCTTCCCGAAATATGGTATATTATTTCACAAGGAGAAAAAATCACTTACTGAATGCCAAAAGGGTGGTGCTTCATGATACAAGAAAGATGATTCCATTCCTACGAAAGTGGTATGGTACATTCCAATAATTCCAAGGTTTAGGCATCTATATGGAAGTGAATAAACTGCAAGACAATTTTCGTGGAATGCAGATAAAAGAAATAAAGATGGAAAATTACATCATCCATTTGACACTCTTCAATGGAAGAAAATTGATCACGATTATCCTGAATTTTGAAAAGTGATGAGAATCTTTTGTCTTGCATTATCTACAGATAGAGTGAATCCTTTTTGTTTTCAAACCAGCACTCACAGTACATGGCCTATTATTTTGGTACATTATAACATGCCACCCTGGTTATGCATAAATCATAAATTAATCATGTTATATATGCTTATATCAGGACCAAAACAACCAGGTAACTTAATTGATGTTTATCTGGCTCCTTTGATCGAGGATTTGAAGTTATTGTGGGATTCAGGTGTTAGGTTGTATGATGCTTTAAAAAGTGAATACTTCACATTGAGAGTTATATTTTATGAAACAATAAATTATTTCCCTACTTATTGAAAATTTTCAGGATATATCATTAATGGAACTCAAGGGTGTCCCATGTGTAAAGAAGATACAGAATCAATTGGGTTGAAACATTAATCGAAATTTGTGTTTCTAGGACATCGTAGATTTCTACCTCGTCAACATAAGTACTGATCTTGGACGAAATAATTCAATGGATGTTCAAAAAAACGTTCAACACCATATCCACTAACAATTGATCAGCTGTTTGGGAATGTAAAAGATGTGAAGACTGTTTTTGGTAAACCATTTTCGAAAAACCTTATGAAAATCATTTGAAAAAAGAGATCATTTTTTTTCAAATTACCATACTAGAATTGTTTGTACATCAGACATTTTCTTGATGTGATGCATGTGGAAAAAAAATTATGTGACAGTGTTATCATAACATTGCTAAATTCCCCTGAAAAAACAAAGGATGGAATTAAGGCAAGGTCGGACATGCTTGACATGGGAATACGAGAAGAGTTGCCTCCCGTGAAGGGTGAAAATCGAATGTTTCTTTCTCCAGCTGCTTACACTCTTTATAGGGAGGAGAGATATCAGTTTTACAGCTTCTTCAATGTTGTAAAGGTTCTATAGGGGTATTCATCTATATGTAGCAATGTTTTAGACTTGGAAAAATTTCCAGCTATGGAAAAAGAAATTGTCATCATATTATGTGAATTAGAAATGTTCTTCCCACCAACATTATCTGATATGATGGTTCATTTGATGATTCACTTGGTGAGAGAGATTAGACTTTGTGGTCCTATGCAATGTAGATGGATGTACCCCTTTGAATGGTATATGATGATTTTGAAATGGTATGTGAAAAATTAAAGTCGTCCAGAGGGTTGTATAGTGGAGAGATATATTTTTGAGGAAGACATTGAATTTTGTACCAAATACCTATCTGAATTGTAAAGCATTGGCCTCCCAAAATCTCATCACACTGGATGCATTGAGGGTGAGGGAAGTTTTGGAAGAGATGTTGTGACAATCAGTATTAAAAATCAGGAGCATGTCCACCTTTATGTTTTGAATAATAGTTGGGAGGTTGCTCCATATATTGAAACTGACAAATAAATTATTAGGCAGTTGAATCCATCAGGGGATGAAAATTGGACATCAAATACACATAATCACCAGTTTATAGGATGGTTTCAGGACCATATTTTTAAGGAGTTGGATGAATATATGAATTCAATTTCATAATTACTTCGATGGCTAGCATCCGGACCAAGTGTGAAGGTATTATATTACAATGGTTATGTAATTAATGGTTATACATTCTATATAGAATAACATGATGAAGATAATACCATGAAAAATAGTGGATTTACACTTGTGGTTGAATTGATGCATGTTTCTGGTAGTATGGATAGAAATCCAATTTATGAAAATATGTCATACTTGGGCATTATCAAAAAAATATGGGAGTTGGATTATACAACACTCCAATTGTCGATTTTTCAATGAAAATGGGTTTATAACAATAGTGGTGTTAAAATAGATGAATGGGGATTTTTGAAAGTTGATTTTAGTAAAGAATGGTACAAAGATGAATAGTTTATATTGGCATCACAAGTGGTACAAGCTGTTTTTGTTCCAAATCCCACAAAATGAAAGTGGTCGATTGTTCTGTTATCGTCCAAAACTACAAAAGGATCTGATGAAAATTCAGTTGAGGACGATCCTTTTAGTGGTACGTCGCAATCATTTCGTAGAGGTCCCAATATAGATGATGTTTTTTATGTTAGAGGAGACCACAATGAATGGATTTGGATAATCTATAGAGGTATAAAATCCCTTCATCCTTTGAAAAAAAGAAATAGATTTCAATAAACATTATTTATTTTGTGTGTAATATATATCTTGTTATCTCTTGTTATTATCTTATCATTACTAAATTAATGTAATCTAAATTAACAGTTCAACCACTTTTGCAGATAATGACTTCTAAATGTTTTGGTGCTCCTAACCTTGAGGCTGAACAAGTCTCTCAAGCTGCTACTGCTGCTGCTCAAAATGGAGAGCATCAAGAAGTTTTTGAACCAGTTGCTACTCCTAGTGTTGAGGTCCAACAACCATCAACACAAGTTGTTGCTACCATTTAAAATGAACATATAGATGATGTGGATATCGATGAAATAGTCAGGGATGAATGACCGACGTCACAGAAAACACAACTGCGTCGTAGTTTGACCGTGTTAGCCGATGTTCTTAAGGAAAAAAGCAAAGGCATCAAATTTGATGTCGGATGGAATGCACGAGGCAAAGATGTGAATCCCAACAAGACTATGTTTAGTAGTTAAATTGGAGTTTTCACTCGGAAATGTGTGCTGATTGACATAGATTCATGGCACCATGTGGTGTCCAGGATGAAGGCAGTGATCTGGGAAGAAATTATGGTAACATTGTGATATTGTTTCTTTAATTGACTAAAAAATAAAATAATGAAACTGTATCTTACTCTTTTTAATCTCTTGTCGAGTACATTTATAGTAGATGATTCACACATGAATTATGTACTAAGTCTTGTAGGAATGATTCATCGAGGGTTTCATACTATTTTAACAAAATGTCACCTTAAAGATTCCAAAGTTAAAATAAACCCACACCCACCCATTATCTACGCTCACCTGATATCCCAAGAAGCTTGGGATGGATTTATTGTCGTCGTGAGAATGAGAAATTTCAAGTACATTTTTGGTGATAATACGTTGTTTGAGGATACTTGTATTCATCAATTTTATTGTTAATATTTCATTTATGAAACATCAAATCAGTACTAAAAATAAGGAATGTGCATCAAAACCAACATACCCCTATCATAAATTAAGGATGGGGTACGCTTCACTTGAAAAGAAAATGGTATGTATTTTAAATTTATTGTAATCTTGTTAGGTTCCAATAAACAACATCATAATTATCTTTCTATATTTATATGTAGATTGATGAGTCTAAAACCAAAGACACTTCCATCCAACGTCATGTGCTATGGATGGAGGCATGTGTTAATAAAGAAGGGGGGCTAGTAGAGGAATACACACAACAAGTGTGGGAAATATGTGTAAGTATGACCCAAAAATAAAAATATTTGTTTTAAATGGATATTACATAAAAATAATTAGTTATTTTCCAATATAAGACAGTCATAGGAATCAGCTACTCATGTAGCGGATGCATACCTGTTATCGACGGATTAGAAGCAGCCAGAACAATACTTTCATGTCAGAGGTGCGAGGTTTGGGGTGACACTATGAGTATATTTTGAGAAAAAAAAATAAATAGATGATAGAGATGAAAAATTGAAACAAATGAGCGAAAGACTATAAACTCATGAAGAACAATTTCAATGTTAAAAAGATTTTCTAGTAACTTTTATGGGTGGGGAGCAATGAGAAGACACAACTCAGGAACAACCAGCGCGTAAAGATCTCACCCCACCCCCAACATCTTTGAGGTGAGCCATTCCCCTCAAAGAGCTGTCTTAGTCGTGGTAATCAATATTATAATAATTGTTCTCATGAAATGTGAATCAGACAAACACTGATACTTTTCCTATACTGATCTTCAATAGGGTGATAATGAATGTGATTTTTATCTTTCAAAACCCACCTATAACCTTGTAGCGAGGGCTACAGTGTTCAACATCCCAGAAGACAAGCTGCATAATAGACCACTTCCGAAAGATCATCTGAAAGTTATGATTACTATAGATCATGATCCAAATGTAGAGCTACCTATTCCACTTGATGAAAATGATATTCATTTGGTCGAAAAAGCTATTGTGGCATTCATTTCATGGCCTTCACAACTTGTAAGAGTACATGAGGACAAAGAGGTATTTATTTCCATTATTTTCAAGCTAAAAAGTTAACAATTAATGAAAAAAGGTTCTGAACCAATGAATGTTATTATAGACAGAGAATGGGAAGGGGGTGACAAACGTCAGCGCAAAACCATCTATGGGATCGACCAACCGATCCCAAAGATCTACTTAAACCACAATAAAACAACTTGTTCTCTATCCACATTTACTAGCACTGAATAATCATATAGATATGAAGCTAAGAGGTTGTAGTATTCATATAGTGGTTTTAGAAAAGAATATATACATAGAGGAAAGTCAATATTTTGTTGCTACTGAAAATGTAAATGACATCCTTGAAAATTGTTGGCTAGGCATCACAGTTGTATATATATATATATATATATGAGGTATGTATTCATGAATTAATTTTCAAAAAGCTAAAAAAATGTGAAAATTATGACTAAATGCATGTTATATTATTGAGAGACGTATATATGAAAAAAGTTGAAGGAATTTTCCCATGATCCAAAATTTGGACTCATTAGTCCTTATTCCACATCAACAAATCTAACGAAATTAGAGCTATAAAAAGGGATGAAATAGTGAACGGATTGCTGAAAACATTTTAAAGTAAGATTACAAATGACATAATCTTCCTAATACCAACCATGTAGGTGTAAAACTCTATGATTAAATCATATCAATTATATTTTCACTTCTTTTATTACTTATTCCTTTTTGTGTTTTTAGGAAACATTGGCTGCTAATTGCGGTGAACTTGGATACTCCAATGATTTATTTTCTGGATTCAAAGCAAGGATATCCAAAAAACTGACCACACATGATGGAGTTTGTGAATCTGTAAGACACTACATCCTACATTTTAGGTCTAAAAATCAAGTAATATAATTTATATTATCTTTTACCGAGGATTCTGTTATGATAGGGTGGCGTATCATTATCGTCTAAAAAGGAATGAGGAATGGGGTTAAGCATAAGGAGGCGAGCAAGTACTAACTATGGACAAATATCAGGGTATATATAAAAAAATTTCACTATCCAAACACATATCACACAAGTTAGTTATTTTCCTAATGATAAAATTTTTTGCAGTGTCCAAAACAAACAAACAACAATGATTGCAGTTATTATGTTTGTAAATTTATGAAAGAGATCATTTTTCGTCAACAAAATAGCATCCCTTAAGAGGTATTTTCAAAAACAATTACTATTTCATTTAATTTATTTATTAATTATTTATTGTTATATATTGTAGTACTACTCTGGCTGCCAAAAATCCTCTTTCCCACAAAAAGATATAGATTTGATCAAAAATGAGTGGGTCTCATACTTGATGGCAGATTGTACAAAAATAACATGAATATCTGACTTGGGGATGCGTACAATTGGTGGTCAATTTTGAGAGGGGATAAGGGGATCAAAAGATGAAACATTGTTATATGTTAATGTTCAGAAGAAAATTGCAATATTTATTAAAAAAATCATTTCTCCAATGATTCATTTTCCCATTTTAAAATATGAAATGCACTGGCAGTATGAAAGAATGATGAAACACTCAAAGTTTCTCTCTTTTGTTTAAAATGGAAAATATTTTATGTGAAAACAAAAAATGGACTACGGAAATCTAACCAAAAAAATTCATATTGTGTGGATACATTAGGAGAACGATCCACGGGTGTGTTGGTGATGTGTACGAGTCAACCCCGCCTCAATCCGAGGCACGGTGTGGCCAGTATCACTCAAAGGGTCTCTCTTTTGATTAAAATGGACAGAATTTCAAGTGAAAACAACAACTACCTACAGAAATCTGAACAAACATATTCGTATTGTGTTGATAATTTAGGATTATGATCCATGGGTCATTTGTGATTTGTAAGAGAAAAACCTCTCCTCAATCGGAGGCACGGTGTGGCTGGTATCACTCAAAGTGTCTCTCTTTTGTTTAAAATGGACAGAACTTTAAATGAAAACAACATCTGACCTATGGAAATATGACCGAAGGAATTTTGATTGGGCTGATCCTTTAGGAGAATGATCCATGGATATTTTTTTACTTGTAAGATTCAACCCTGCATTAATCTAAGGCACGATGTGGTCGTTATCAATCAAAGTGTATCTCTTTTGTTTAAAATAGACAGAATTTTAAGTGAAAACAACAACTAACCTACGGAAATATGACCAAACACATTCAGATTGTGTTGATATATTATGATAATGATACTTGGGTCATTATGGATGTTTAAAAGTCAATACCACTTCAATCTGTGTCATGGTGTGGCCAGTATCACTCAAAGTGTCTCTCTTTTGTTTGAAATGGACTGAATTTTAAGTGAAAACAAAAACTGACCTACAAAAATCTGACCAAACACAATAGGATTGTGTTTATACTTTAGGAGAACGATCCATGGGTCATTTTTGACATATAAGAGTCAACCCCACCCCAATACAAGGCACGGTGTGGCTGGTATCACTAAAAGTGTCTCTCTTTTGTTTAAAATGTACAGAATTTTAAGTGAAATCAAGAGCAGACTTACAAAAATCCAACCAAAACACATTCAGAATTTGTTGATCCATTATTATAATGATCCATGGTTCATTTTTAAAATTTAAGTGTCAAACTTGCCTCAATATGAGGCATGGTGTGGCCGGAATCACTCAAAGTGTCTCTCTTTTGTTTAAAATGGACAGAAGTTTAAGCGAAAACAACAAATGACCTACGAAAATCTGACCAAAAGAATTATTATTGTGTTGATCCTTTAAGATAAAAATACTTTGGGTGATTTGGTGACATGTACGAGTCAACCCCGTCTCAATATGAGGCACAATGTGGCCGGTATCACTCAAAGTGTCTCTCTTTTGTTTAAAATGGATAGAATTTTAAGTGAAAACAACAACTGACCTATGGAAATCCAACCAAATGCATTAGTATTATGTTTCTCCTTTAGGAGAACGATCCTTTGGGTGATTTGGTGACATTTAAGAGTGAAACCCACCTCAATCTGAGGCACGATGTGACCGGTATCACTCAAAGTGTCTCTCTTTTGTTTAAAATGGATAGAATTTTAAGTGGAAACAAAAACTAACCTACACAAATCCAACCAAACACATTTTTATTGTGTTGATACTTTTGTAGAACGATCCTTTGGGTGATTTGGTGATGTTTACAAGTCAACCCCAACTCAAGCCAAGGTACGGTGTGGCTGGTATCACTCAAAGTGTCTCCCTTTTATTTAAAATGGACAGAATTTTAAGTGAAAACAACAACTGACCTACGGAAATCCAACCAAACACATTTGGATTGTGTTTATCCTTTAGGATAATGATCCATGGGTCATTTAAGTTGTGTAAAATACATCCCTTCCTCATTCCAAGGCATGGTGTTGTTGGTATCACATAGAGTGTCTCTATTTTGTTTAAAATGGACAGAATTTTAAGTGAAAACAAAAAATGACGTACAGAAATCCAACCAAACTCATTTTTATTTTGTTGATCCATTTTTAGAATGATCCATGGGTAATTTTTGACGTGTATGAGTCAACCCCACCTCAATCCGAGGCACGGTGTGACAGGTATCACTCAAAGTGTCTCTCTTTTGTTATAAATGGACAGAATTTTAACTGAAAACAACAACTGACCTACGGATATCCAACCAAATGCATTATTATTGTGTTTATCCTTTAGTAGAATGATCCATGGGTAATTTTAAATTTGTATGAGTCAACCCCGCCTCGATTCGAGGCACGGTGTGTCCGGTATCACTCAAAGTGTCTCTCTTTTTGTTTAAAATGGATAGAATTTTAAGTGAAAAAAACCACATACCTACAGAAATCTGACCAAAATCCTTAGGATTTTGTTGATCCATTAAGAGAATGATCCATGGGTCATTTTTTATGTGTAAAAGTCAACCCCGCCTCAATGCGAGACATGGTGTGGCGGGTATCACTCAAAGTGTCTCTCTTTTGATTAAAATGGACAGAATTTTAAGTGAAAACAACAACTGACCTATGGAAATCCAACCAAACGCATAAGGATTTTGTCGATCCTTTAGGATAATGATACATGAACCATTTTTTACGTGTAAAATTCAACACTTCCTCAATCCGTGGCACGGTGTGGCTGGTATCAGTCAAAGTGTCTCTCTTTTGTTTAAAATAGACAGAATTTAAAGTGAAAACAACAACTGACCTATGGAAATCTAACCAAAAGAATTCGGATTATGTTGATCCTTTAAGAGAACGATCATGTGGGTTTTTTTGATGTGTTCTAGTCATCCCCTAATCAATCCGAGTCACAGTGTGGCCGGTATCACTCAAAGTATCTCTCGTTTGTTTAAAATGGAAAGAATTTTAAGTGAAAACAACAACTGACCTACGGAAATCTGACCAAACAAATTCGTATTGTGTTGATCCTCTAGGAGAAATATCCATGGGTCATCTGAGATGTGTACGAGTCAACCCCACCTCAATCTGAGGCACGGTGTGGCTGGTATAACTCCAAGTATCTGTCTTTTGTTTACAATGGACAGAAATTTAAGTGAAAACAACAACTAACCTACAGAAATATGACCAAACACATTTGTATTGTGTTGGTCATTTAGGAGAATGATACATGGGTCATTTGTGATGTGTAAAAGTCTACCTCACCTCAATATGAGGCATGGGGTGGCCGGTATCACTCAAAGTGTCTCTCTTTTGTTTAAAATGGACAGAATTTAAAGTAAAAAAAAACAACTAAGCAATGGAAATCTGACCAAACGCATTCGCATTGTGTTGTTACTTTTTTAGAATAGTACATGAGTCATTTTTGACATGTACGAGTCAACCACGCCTCAATCTGAGGCACAGTGTGGCCGTTATCACTCAAAGTGTATCTCTTTTGTTTAAAATGGACAAAATTATAAGTGAATACAACAACTGACCTATAAGAATATGACCAAACGCATTCAGATTGTGTTGATCCTTTAGGAGAACAATCCATGGGTCATTTGTGACGTTTACAAGTCAATCTCGCCTCAATCCGAGGCATGGTGTGGCCGGTATCACTCAATGTGTCTCTCTTTTGTTTAAAATAGATATAATTTTAAGTGAAAACAACAAATGACCCACGAAAATCCGACAACATGCATTTGGATTGTGTTGATACATTAGGATAATTATTCATGGGTCATTTTTAATGTGTATGAGTCCACCACGTGTCAATACAAGTCACAGTGAGGCCAATATCAATCAAAGTGTCTCTCTTTTGTTTAAAATGGACAGAATTTTAAGTGAAAAAAACAACTGACCTACAGAAATCCAACCAAAGACATTCATATTGTCTTGATCTTTTAGTAAAACTATACATGGGTCATTTTTGATGTGTACGAGTCCACACCACCTCAATACGAGGCACAATGTGGCTGGTATCACTCAAAGTGTCTCTCTACTGTTTAAAATGGACAGAATTTTAAGTGAAAACAACAACTGACCTACAAAAATATGACCAAATGCATTCGGATTGTGTTGATCCATTAGGATAACGGTCCATAGACGTCCCCCGAACCCCTTGGATGGCCCTACCCCTTGGACGCCCCCACCCCCTAGACACCACCCCACAACCTGGACACCACCCCCACCCCCTCGACACCCCCACGCCCATGGACAGCCACCCTCACCCCTTGGACACCCCCACCCCCTTGGATAGCCCCACCAACCCCCTGGACCACCCCCCACCCCTAGACACCACCCAACCACCTAGACACCCCCACCCCAGGAATGTCCCCCAACCCGCTGGACACCCCCACCCCCTAGACACACCCATGGACACCCCCCCCCCTAAACACCCCCCACCCATGGACAGCCACCCCCACCCTCTTGGACACCACCCCATCCTCCTTGGATAGCCCCACCAACCCCCTGGAATGCCCCACCCCCTGGACACCACCTCACCCCCTGGACAACCCCAACCCCTGTAAAGCCCCCCCTAACACCCTGGACACCATCCCACCCTCTGGATACCCCCATGGACAGCCCCCCCCCCACCCCCTGGACACCCCACGACTCCCTGGATGCCCCCCAACCTGGACACCCCCACCTTGAAACTCCCTGAGACACCACCCCACCACCTAGACACCCCCACCCAGACACCCCCACCCCTTGGACACCCCCACCCTCATGGACAGCCCTCCCCCACCCCCTATACACCACCCCACCCCCCTTTGATAGCCCCCAACCTCATGAACCATCCCACCCCCCTAGACACCCCCTATCCCCCTGGACACCCCATCCCCCTAGACACCCTCTACCCCCCTGGACAGCCACCCCAAACCCCTGAAGAACCCCCAACCCCCTGAATTCTGAATTTGAATCCTTTGTGTATTTAATTAACTTATGAATTATGTTTTATTTGTGTATGGGTGTACTAGTTGTATGGGTATACTTGGTGTAATTACCTTATGAATTATGTGTTAATTTTGTATGGGTATACTTGTTGAGATGCAGAATTTTTTGTTGGTGTTGTTTGGGTGTGTTGCTGTAGAATTTTTTGTTGTAGCAGACAAGGCATTTATCAGCGCTAAAAAAGCGCTGATAAAGGATCAGTTTATCAGCACTAAAAGATTGCTGATAAAAAAACACATGTATCTGCGCTTTTTTAGCGATGATAAAGGAATCCTTTATCAGCACTTTTTTAGCGCTGATAAATGAGTCTTTTATCAGTTTCTTTTTAGCGATGATAAAGGTATCCATTATCAGTGAATTTTGAGTGCTTATAAAGGAGACCCCCCTTATTAGCGATGAGTTTTACAGTGCTTTTTAGCGCTGTTAAATCCCGTTTTCAGCGCTGATAAAGAACGTTTTTGTAGTAGGGTATCCTCCATGTTGGATGAGATCCCTCCTCCCTTTTAATGCAAATGCCAAGACCATTTGGTCACATTTAACTTTATTAATTTTCTTGCGTCATTATAATAATAATAATAATATTACATTGAGCAAGTATATACCCCATTTTACATGCACTACGTATGCGGCACATCTTCCCCACACCTCCAATTTTTATTCTTTTCTATTTATTTTGTTTTTATTTTATTTCCTTTATATTTCCTCTTCTTTCTCCAATCAATTTCCTTGCACAGTTATCTTCCTCCATTTTCACGCTGCACCCCTAATTGAATCGCCTAATACACCCGCACTGCCTCCTCAATTCCTTCAGATCTATTTTGCAATGTTTCCAAAAATCATGGATCTCAAGCCATGTGAGCCCATTTATCACCGTTGCTCAGATTCTGGCCATTTCCACTGCTTGGGATTTGGCCGTTGTCGCACCTCTCAACTACCGCTTGCCAAAATAGAACTACCTGCCTTCAATCCGATCTCATTCACCCTCCATATTAATGCATCAATATTCATCACTATATCTCAAATCTGGACCCATAGAAATAATTAGTTTTTCCAATGTTTGAACACACGATAAATTATTTACGAGTATTCAAAAAAGGGAGTCAACAATAGGAATCAAATAAATCCAGGAAATATCAATTCCTATACAGTATAAAGATAAATCAATTACCCGAATCAAACGATCAATCCGTGAATTAATTTGTTAGGTGATTAATTCATATTCATTGTGTTTAATGAAAATGAGATAAATCCAAAAAACAAACATTGTAACTCATGATTGAATCATTTATGGATGAATAATGCACTTGCAAATGGAGGAGAAGATCCATTGATTCACCTCGTCGATCCTAGGATTTGTCATCGTTCTCCAAAGGGAAGTGGTAGGAACTATCATCCATCGATTCAAGAAATTATGAGACTACAATGGAAATTTTTTTCGATGGTGATATATTTATAAATATATATATTGCATTGAAACATTAACTAAATAAATAAATAAATCATTCATTAAACGCACCGCCAACGAGTTAAGTGTTTGAAATTCCAGGCCGAATCATTTTATGTCGCACCTAGGGTAAAACTGCATTATAGACCCAACCATGGTCTCATGTTTCTAATCTGATCAACCATTTGAGAGTTATATCATTTTCTTTAATTAACAACATGCATGCAATATAAAATATTTTTAATATTTTTATAAAATTAATTATGGTCACACCGGGTCTCTAAATCATGCAACAGCTTAGCACCTGGATCTGAAACAATTCCTAGAAATATTCTAAAGACTTACATGACAAAAGAAGAGTCTCTACATTAATCCCTTCTTCAATGTTATCATCATTAAAAAATACAACTTAGAAAAAATATGGGGATATTAAACCCACATCTGGTTATTCCGTACATCTTCCCTACACTGAGATATACAACGAAAAACGAAGTGTGAAACTCCCTAATCACCTCCTCTTGTAACGTGACTGATATCACCAGCAGTCCCTAAAGAAGCATGACATACCCTTCTTCAGAAAAACTATCAAGTGAAACCCATAAGGATATCTGGTCATGGAAGATCTCGTAGTTGATGTCACCCAAAAGGTAGTGACTTCACATCCTCAAATTGAATACTATCGCAGCCTACACTAGGTAGTGAGTCACGTAGTTCGGTTTAAATGGTCTCAACTACCTCAATTCGTATGTGATAACTCTCTGTCACTGCATCATGGTTGACGTCGAGCACAGAAGGGTACCGATGAGAAAGGTAGGTGAGTAGACTCATCAAACCATGAGAAGCAAGACACAAAAATCACTTGACATACCTAGCACGTCTTCACCTCTCTTGGATGGAGAGTAACCCTGAACCCGAAACTCTGCCACACCCACTAGTGGCATCCCAAGAAAAAAGGGTCAAGCAGAAAACACACCACTAGAAATGTCAGGTCCTTATTCGACACACCATCACATAACCTCACCTTGAATGCACAACTCAGAAGGACTCATCAAACACACCTCGATACAATCCTCTTTGGGTGGACACTACCACAAAATTGGGCAAGGTTAGTGCGTCTTTTTATCAGTATTAAGTAGAAAGTACTGATAAAGGGGGCCCTTTATCAGCACTAGTCATAGCGCTAATAATTTTTTTTTAAATATATTCAATTGTTATATTTATATTCAAAAATAATGTATATTTGTATATATTAAATAAATACGGAATGTTTATAATTGATATATATTTTTTAATAATTAAAATATATATATAAAATGTATAAAAAATATAATATTTTAATTAAATATATATGTGTTTCTAATGATTTTGTTCAATTAATATATTGATCGTGCGTGCATATATGTTATGTATCATCATGAATGATCATCTATACATTACACTTCTTATTATTCATGTTTTCTAATGATGACTCATTTTTTTATTATGGATATTTTACTAGGTATATATGATTAATTCATGTTATCCATATATATATAATATTATGTTCTCAAAACTTATAAAATTACATTAAATATATTTATAGAATAAATATATTGATTATAATTATAATTATTAAATTTTAAGTAGATACAAATAATTTTTAAATATATTTACTTATAATTATAATTATATCTATATATATTTAAATAATTATAAAATAACAACAAAAAAATATATTATAATTTTATAAATATATATATATATATTCACAAGAAATTACAAATATATTTATTGAGAGTTATAATTATAAATATAAATAAATATATACATGCAAAAAATTATAAAATTATAGTAAATATATTTATTATACTAATTATAAAGTTATAAATATATAGTTAAATAAATATATTTATAAATATATACAAATATATATAAATAAATACAAATATTTATAATTATAATTCCTAAACAAATATAGATATATTTAAATAATTAAAAAATAATAATAAATATATTTATTATATATATATTTATATACAAATGTCTATAAATAAATCCTAATAGTTATAAATATAATTCTAAATAAATGTAGATATATTTTAATAATTAAATAATTGTAATAAATAAATAAATCATTTATATATTTATTAAATTATAAATATATTAGTTATAAATATAAATTATATATATATAATTACAACTATAAATAATTATTTATTATAATTTTTAGTTACAAATAAATATAGATTTATTTATTAGTTATAAATATAAAGAAATAAATATTTATTTAAATAATTATTAATTCATTAAAATTATATTTATTATTTTCATAGATAATTAAATAAATATATAGAAATATTGAGAAATCAATACAAATATTTTTTATTTATAGTTATAAAAAAATACCGAAATATTTAAATAATTATAAAATTATAATAAAGATATAAAATATAAATTGTAATAAAATTATAAATATTAGAATTAATATTTTGTTATCATTTTATAATTATTTAAATAAATAAATAAATATTATTATAAATAATAATAAAATTAGTAGAAATATTGTTATATACATCTATAATCTTTTAAATATATATAATTAATATATATAATATATACATTTCTAAGATTATAATTATTGTAAGTATATTTCGTATAATTTTATAATTATTTAAATTATAATTTTATAAATTTAAATATATATTTATCATGTATATAAATTTATAAATATATATATAAATTATTAACATTATATCTTTATCAGCACTAAAAAAACACTAATAAAGAATGTCTTTATCAGCGCTATATTTTTAGCACTGTTAAAAAGTTCATAAAGTTTTATAAAAAACTCGTAACTTTTTCCTCCTTCCTCGCGCCCCTCAAGATATCTAGGAAGTCGATCGATGTCGTCATGCCTCTTCCTCCTCCTCCCCCCATCCTCCTCCTCTCCCCTGCCTCTCCTCTGTCGCGAACCACACATCCACCGTGTGCCTCTCATCTGTTGTGAACCAGACCATCGTGCGCCACACCTCGTCCATGCATGAACCAACCTTACACCTCTCCTACCCCTATGCGCCACACCTCCAATGTGCGCGCCCAACTCTGTCTTCCAACTCTCCTCCACCGCGCGCCTCTCCTCTATCAGGTGTCACTCATCCGCTGGGGGACTCCACCACTGCGCGCCTCTCCTCCACCGCAAACACAACTCTGTCGCGTGATGAAAGACACCTCTATGGTGAGTTTTCTCATCATTCTATTTGTTTGATGGTGATGTTATGAATTATAAGGGGGGCTAAACACCCTGCCAAAAATCATGGTCGTTGGTGGTCTTTGTTTGCACACGAAATGAATTGCACATTGGTTGGTTTTTGAAAAGAAATTGGTGGTCCTCTAGTGAAACAAGATCATATATTATTAGAACCACTTTCTAATTCACTCTAAGTGTTTGTGTAAATTTCTTATAGGCCCTTTTCATGCACTTATATTTTTAAAATGGTTTTCAAGCCACCTAATGACTTTGAAGCATTTTCTATAAGTAGTAAATTAAGAATTCTACTTTATTTCTTAATTAAATGTCTCTTTTTGAAGGGTATTGGTTTTTTTTTAGAATTGATGTTCTATTGTTATCATTTTATGAATATTATATATTAATATGATTTAGTAATATGTAATGATATATTATATGATTTTTGGACACCCCGTTATGTATGTTTGATATATTTATATTGGAATTTAATTCATTTATTATTTAAAAAAGTTGTTCATAATGTTTTGAATCATGTTTGGTCTCAAAAAAGGATTTTATGTGTTCAACTTGGGTGAAATATTTAAGGATCGTTTGGAAAATTCTTAAAAATAATTTCATGTTTTAGTTATCAATGAATTCTCAAAGTCCTTGTTGGAACATTCTAAAAAGGATTTTTGATTTGGGAACATTTTCTCTATATTATATTTGGATTTTGATCGTTATATAAATAGGGTTGATTTTCTTTTGGATAGGGTAATAGATGGGTAAAAAGGGGTTGTTTTAGTGAAGGGTGTTAGGAGGTGAGATGAATAGTTTTGTTATGTCATTTAGATGTTATGTGATTGACATCATGATTGATTTTTGATCTCCTCCATTTCATTTATTATGAGAACTCTAATAACATAGGTGTAACCTAGGACATGTGCTTGCTAGACATTGATATGATCTCCCTATTATGGGATTATATCCCCACACTTAATAGAAATCAATATTCTCTCCCTAGATATGGATCAAAACACTTCACTTTCTATGTATTGATATATTTTCATCGAGAACCACTATTTCCCCAAAACCTTGACCAATCATACTCCTTGATCCCTTCCTATCCTAGACCTCCCCATTTAATGATCAACATCATTGAGGCATGTCACGAATCAACCTGGGTCATCCCTGAACTGGTCACCTGAGCCAATCTGCGACAAGGCCCAAGAGGCATTCTTAATCCTCTTGGGTTGGAAAAAAGTGCCAGGGAATCAATATAGAATGAATGGGAATGAATTTTTTCAATGAAAATAAATAAAGCAGTAAAAAAGTAGAACAACTCAAAGTGAATAAATGACACAAAAAGAAAGAACGACCAACAAAAACACACTAACCTAACCCTGACCAAAACTACACGTGATCCCGAGAGTCACTCTCCAAACCACAACCAACTATCTCGCACAACTAACAAGTTTGAATCAAACCTGCAAAAAAAACTAAAAACAATAAAACACTATAGGAATTAGTATTAAAACTCACTAAGAATTCCCCACAATCTATTCCCCAAACACTACCATTAAAATTTTTTTTTTACAAATTTCATGTTTTAACTACATTATATAAAATATGATTTTTTTTCACACACGAACATGAGCCTCATCCCAGTTGGTGAGGACTCCAAAAGTTCATCCAGGAAACCCGGGATCAAATCCAAGCATAGGATTAATTTCTGGGCACTGTAGCAGGACTGCAACGGGAACTATAGCAGGTACTGTTTGGCACTGTAGTTTTCAGGACTATTCCCCTGTTTGGGCCTTCGGGCCACCGATTTGGTCCCCGAGTCATTTAAGGCCTTCGGAACACCATCACATTTGAGTCATTAAGGCCTTCGGGCCACATCAAGACCTTTGGGACACTTTAAGGCCTTTGGACCACCTTAAGGCCTTTGGGACACCTTAAGGCCTTTGAGCCACCTTTAGTACAGATGCAAACCAGACATCCTACAAGGAACAAGCTCTACAAAAATGATGAGCAAGGATATTTCACCATAATAGAAGCTAAATGGATTACAAGAATGAGAGGGGTGACACCTGCCATCGTGACGAGCATGTGCATGCACATGAAAGCCTAACTGAATAGCCATGCAAAGGTGGAGAGATGATTTAATGATGAAGATGCTGGGGAGGAGAAGTTCCAAGTAGTTCATCTGGGTTGTATGTAATGTTTGAAGCCTATGGGAAATAAATTCCTATAAAGACTATGGTCCATGTAATACTTACATATATGGGACTCTTAAGGGTTCCACCTCACCCCATAAAAGGTGGATTATCAAAAATCAATAAAAAATTATGGCCTTTGGGCCTTTGGAGTTTTCACACACACATTCATTTCTAATGAAAATAAGAGTCTATTGCCCTTTTAAATTTCAAAAAAAAAATTATTTTTTGAAGGAAAAGGTGCATTTCATTTTAAAAACTTTTTTGTGAACGATTTAAAATCCTAAATTAAAAAATTAAACAAGAAGGAAAATCATACGCAACATACAACAAACAACACACAACAAGGGAAATGGAAAAGTAGAACATGGGGTCCAACAACCAACTAAGCACATCAATCATCCTCCACATACAAATAAGTGCTAAAGAAAACATGGGTCGAACCTAGGAGCTTGTGAACATTCCAGAACGTACTATACATATGACTCATCCTGAAGGGAAGCCCTAATCAATGACGTCATAACACCCAAATGCCTGATCGTCACCCTATCTAGCCTAGTAGAGGGGCCCAAACCCATAGAAATAATAATAACAGAGTATCACCTACTATGGGTCACTAACTAGTGCATAATCAAAACTAGTGAAATAATCGTTCATAGAAAATTCACTTACTATGCTAGGTTCCCATGGTGAGTACTAAGTTGAAAGAGGGGTGAGTCACCAATTTCAATCAAGTAACCAATCACAATGCACAAAAATCACACACAACATCTCAAAAAACCAACGTACACAGAAATATCACCCCTAAGTCACCCCAAAAAGAGTTTTCAAAATAATTTATTTTACTAAAGTTCCAAACAAGCCTTAACTGACTCTTCAACACCAACCCATTTTCAAAAGAATCAACGCATGCAACTTTTAACAAAAAAAACCAGTGTGACACCCATTTAAGAAAACAAAATCACCATTTTATAACTAATAAACAATTATAAAGGCTAATGGGAAATTTTTTCAACACTTAGTATGCACATTTAATAAGAATGTTTAGACAATTCAAGCACAAAGAGGAAACAACTCTCATTCACAAAAAGCATTAATTCTAAACCTAATTATTTAATATTATTTAACATTAATTTATAACCAATGAAATATAAAGAAATTAATAAATTCTAAATATAATGGTATGTGAAGTGGGGGACCTACCTCGACTCGCAGCTCGAACATGATGACGCGAAACGCCTCGCACGAGCGCACAAGCACGCACAAGCCGATGACTGCAGTATCACGAACATTCCTTGATGACACGATTCAAACGAAAAAATAACTAAAAAAAATTAACACAGACTTATAATAATTCAAACAAAAGATCATCTCATAACCCACCTCTGTGCAGAGACGCGCTCGACCAGTAGGGCCACACAAAAGGGTGAACTGTCCCGTGTGGAGGTTTTCTCGATCAGCGGGTTCACGCGGCTGTCGGAAAGGGGCAGAGCACACCAACATGGAAAGTGCATGGTCATGCAGAGGGAGCGTGGTCGCTGAAAGGTTATGGCAGGATAGTGCACAGCCGGTCAGAGGGCTTGCAATGCCTAGAGCATGGCGGCCTGAGTCTCGATGGCTGGTTTAAGTGTGCTGAAAAGGGGGTCACAGCTAGTCAGTGGGCGTGCAGTAGCCGTAGGGCACCGGCCAGAGGGTGTGTAGTGTATGGATGGAAGATCCGGCACTGGTGGGGGGGGGGGGTTACATGGTGGACGAACAATAGGTACCGATAGGGAGGCACGGGTGGCGGCCGGACGGTGGGCTAGATGGCGGGTGATAGTTGGACGGTTAGTGCCAGCTGGGTGACGTGGGCAGCTGGATGATGCACATACAATGGGTGTGTGGAGGCTGAATGACGTGCGAACGATGGGTGTGGGGAGGAAGGAAGATGCCTGATCGGTAGGTGCGGGGTGAACATAAGGTGCGACAGGTAGTGAAAGCGGCGCCATGGCTGGGAGAGGAGAGCAGTGCTAGGATATGAGGAGGAGGCACGAAGGTGTGGTGGTGCGATCAGGGAGAGGCGGACGACTACTGGTTGCGTGGAGAAGGAGAAAACGCAGGGTGGTCTAGGTGCTATGTGAGGAAGAAAAAAGGGAAATAGGGGGGGGGGGGGTTGCAGCACTTCATGCTGAGGGGTAAAACCCTAATACAAAAAAATTGTGATAAATAAAAATAATAAAAAAATAAAAAAATAAAAATAAAAAAAAAATAACCTACATGTAATATTATTAATAATAATATTTATAAATCCTTAATAATAATGATCAAACATTAATACTAATAATAATAATAAGGAAAAAATTAACAATTTTAATTTTTCACCTAAAATAAAAACACTAAAATTTCTCATTAACAATAAATTTTTTAAAAGACACAATAACTAACAAAATTTATTCATATTAATTTTTCGAAGACAGGAGGGTCATGTCATTGCCTAGGTGATGTCTGGGGTTTTCAAGAAATGCTCCACCCTCGCACCCAATGATGTATACAAAAAAATGCACACTTTTTTGACAAAACTCAAAAATCTTATTCGGGATTCAATCCGAACCTCGACAAAAAAAATTAGAAGCCAAAGAAATAATAAAATAAAATAATTAGATAGGTCGGGGTGTAAAAAATCTTCCAACCATAATTATTTTTGCCCCCAGAAATCCACAACAAGATCTAGACCCAAAGATAAAAAATCTTAAATGTCACCCTCCTCTAAATGTTTAAGCGCCTCCAGTTGATCGATCAAAATAGAAAAAGAAATCCCATGAGTTACAACTCATCCTCAAAACAAAAACACCTTAACCACTACCAAACAAAACCCAGACCATCAATTTCAACCAAATAATGAACAAACATAAACCTCCTCCGACATGTATTCACATAATCTTAGTCCAATTGAATCGTTGGGTGTACTCCAATCCCAACATTTACTCAGGAGGAAGAACTTAAAATTAGGTGGTTCTACATGAGACCACCCACCACCCAAAACTATACCCAAAAAAACTTTAATACTAACATGAGGAGGCCCGAATGGACTCCCCACCATAACTATCGGTCCAACACTAAATTACTTTAGGTGTATCTTTGTGAGACCCATTGTGGGTCTCCCCACCATAAGAACTGACAAAGATTAACTAAACTTGAAAACATCCCACACAGACCAAAAACCCCGACCACGAGGGGGGAGAAGGGAAGGGATGAACTGATAGAGCTTCAAAACTACCTACCTTGCTATATCAACAATGCCACACCCTCGGAAGAACACAAAACATTCCACAATAAGGACAAAGATCAAACCAAGGCCCTTTTACACAACTGGGGTTCTCCTGACTACGCGCCAGCTTCACACCGAGATGTATGGCTGGAGTTTCGAAGATTGAAGCATCTCCTTCCTCACAGTCAGGCTTCGGAAATTCTCAAACAAAACACACGAACCAGAATTTTTCCAAACACACATCCATTAAAATAAATGTTTCAAATAGGTTCGACAATAACCATTCTTACAACTGAAGGAAAAGAAACACCACAAAACGCTACAAGAGACGACCACCACATCGAGGTAAAACTATAAAGAGAAAACCCAAAAATGATACCAAACATTTTCCTACTCCTGCTGATGGGCTAAGGTGACCTTTAACGAGTCGGGACTAGCTTTAGTGTGCTTCTTGGAAACAGCTCAGAAAAACCACTGCAAGTGACCCAAGCACCCACAAGTGTGGTAGGGTTTCAGAGCACTCGAGAACATCATCTTCTTATGACCCTGCTTATCATAATGATGACATACCATAACAATACATTATGTAGATGTTGACTGTAGGTCAAAAGGACTCTTAATTTCTCTACCAGTACCACCATCATCAGGCAGCTTCCCAATCTTCTTATCTCTGTCCTCTGCACTGCTTCCCAAGGCTAGAGCAAGATTCCCCATCTTAAGTCCCCTTGCTAACTCAGCTTCAATGAGGAAGGATTGTCTCACCACATCGGAGAAGGTAGTTAGGTTGAGTTCTTCCACATTACACTGCAACTCAGGCTGGATCCCAAACTCAAATTTTTGAGCCTTCTCAGGATCATTTGCAACAAACCATTGGTCATATGGAATTAGGTCTTAGATGTACCGATAGAATTCTAGTAATGACCCAACAACCTGCTGAAGACAACACAAATCCATGTTCTTCCTCAGATATGTCACCTCAAAGAAATATTGTTGGATGAATGACCACTTGAAGAAATCACGAGTGACATCTTCTCCATGCATGCTTCGAGACACGAAATACCACCATTTCTAGGCTGGACCCTCAAGCATAAAGGTAGTAAAATTCACCTCCAATGACTCAGGTGGCGTGAGAAAACCAAAGTTCTCCTCAATCTTCCATAGCCACTCCTCTACCTAAAGAGGATATGCTTGTCCATAAAAGAGAAGAGGGTTCAATTTCCAAAACTCGAGGACGTAGTCTATGGGATGATCAACTGGAGGATTGGATAGGGGTACACCACCTGAAGCTACACCTTGGTCATCCATCAAACCATTGTGGGGGAGAACAATAAGGAAAAAGGAAACAAAGAGCTGGGTCAAAACATGGTCATTACAATTTTAATTTCAACATTTCACAATTTCCAAAAAAAATTACAAAACAATTCATAGAATCAATGAAGACCCAAATGATCCATAAGGGGAAATTAGTACCAACGGGTGACTCGGACATATGGTTGGCGGCCATACGCTAGTCACACCACCATCACAGAGAGTAGTCTATGAAAATTTCTCTGGCTCCACATGGGTTTCTAGGCCCTGCAATCTCATGAGTCTAATTTTTGAACACCCTTTTCATTTCCCGACATAAAAAAATTTAATGAAACCAAAAAAGACACAAAAAACCTGGACATCCCATGGTAACATGAGGTTTGGAGCGAGCAAGGGTTTATGAAGTCCTTCCCATCCCTATGCCTCGAGTCCTGAAAATTATACTCTTTTTACCATGACAACCCCAAATAACGATGGGCACTTTGAAAAGAAAGGTCCACTCAAGAGTCAACCTGCTCTGATACCATTTTATCACGAACCAACCTAGGTCGACCCAAAACTGGTCACCCAATCCGATACATAGAAAGGCCCAAGAGGTGTTCCCAATACTCCCAGGTGGGATACAAGCACCAGAGAATCAATAGAGAACGGATGTGAATGATTTCACCCAATAAAAATAAATAAATCATCAGAAAAACTAGAACAACACAAAGTGAATAAAATACATGAAAAAGAAAGAATGACCAACACCAACACACAAACCTGACCATGATCAAAACTCCACGTGACCCCGAGATTCAATCTCCAAACCAAAACCAACTCTCGCCCATTGTGAAAAAGTTCGAGTCAAAACTGCAACAAAAAATAAAAATGGAAAATATTATAGGCATGAGTATTAAAACTCAGTAGGTGTGGCCAAAAATCTATTCTCAAAATGATACCATTAAATCAAGAATTTTACTAATTTCATGTTTCAACTACATTATATAAAATATGATTTTTCACACACACTTTAAATTATAAAGAAAATAATAGTCTATTTCCCTTTTCAATTTGAAAACATGATTAAGGTTTGAAGGAAAAGGTGCATTACATTGTAAATAAAAATTTGTGAATGATTTAAAATACAAAATGTAGTTGTTAAACAAGAGGGAAATCCATACATAACAGAAAACACACAACAAGGGAAATATAAAAGTAGCACATGGGGGCCAATAACCAACTAAGCACCTCAATCATAAACCACAAACAAATAAGCACTAAAGAAAACATGGGTTGAACCTAGCAGATCATGAAAAATCCAGAACCTACTATACATGTGACTTATCCTGGAGGCATTCCCAACACAATGACATCATAACACCTTAACTCCTGACCATCACCCTACCTGGTCTGGTTGAGAGACCCAATTCCATAGAAATAATAATAATAGAGTATCCACTGCTATTGACCACTAACCAATGCATAATCTAAACTAGTGCAACAATAATTCATAGAAAATTTACTTACTATGTTCGGTTCCCATGGCGAGTACTAAGTGGAAAGAGTGGTGAGTCAGTAATGTCAATCAAGTAACAAATCACAGTACAAGAACATGACACACAAAAAATCACACAACCAACATACATAACAAGATCACCCCTGAGTCATCTCAAAGAGAGTTTTCAAAATAATTTATTTTATTAATGTTCCAAACGTGCCTTAACTAACTGTTCAACACCAACCCATTTTCATAACAATCAACACATGCCACTTTTAATTCCAAAAGCCACTGAGACACCCATTTAAGAAAACAAAATCACCATTTTATTACAATGACACAATTACAAAGGATAATGGAGCATTTTGTCAACACTTAGTATGCACATTTAATAAGCATTTTCAGACAATTCAGGCAGAAAGATGAAACTACTATCTTTCACAACAAACATTAATTCTAAAACTAGTTATTTAATATTATTTACCGTTAATTTAAAATCAATCAAATATCAAAAAATTAATAAATTTTAAATATAATCGAAACCGCAGTAGGGGATCTACCTTGACTCACAGCTGGAACATGATGACGCAACATGCCTTGTATGTGTGCACAAGCACGCACAAGACAATGACCAAATTATCGTGGGAATTCCTTGCTGACATGCTGCAACTACAGATATTACTAAAAACACAACAACAAAGACTTAAAATAATTCAAAAGAAATAATAGCGCATAACCCACCTTAGGAGACACGCTCGACCAACATGGCCACACGAAAGGGTGAATGGTCCGACTTGGTAGTGCACTCGATCATTGGGGTTGCACGACAGTTGGAAATGGGTGGTACACAATGGCAGGGAGGATCTGCGGCCGGGCAAAGGGTGAGTGGTGCACTCGATCAGTGGGGTTGCACGATAGTTGGAAATGGGTGGTACACAATGGCAGGGAGGATGTGCGGCCGGGCAAAGGGTGAGTGGTGGCCGAAAGGCACCGCCAGGTGGGCGCGCGGCTAGTTGAAGGGTGCACAACATCCGGAGTGCACCAGCAGGGAGGCACACGGTGGCTGAAGCCGCACCGGCCGGTCGCGGCCGGTCGGAGGGTCGCGACTGATCGGAGGGTGCAAGTTGGCCAGAGGGTGCTATCCGGTGGGTTCATGGTGGCTAGAATGGAGATCCGGAACCGGCGGGGTGGACGGGAGGCGGCTGGATGGCAGGAGTTGGCTAGGAGGCGCGGTAGGTAGCCAGATGGCAGTTGTCGGCTCGTTGGCGCAGGCGGCTGGATGACGCGCCGATGGTGGGTGTGGGGTGGCTATAGCCTATATGGCGCACAAACGGTGGGTGCAGGGCGAGCATAAGGTGCTTTACCGGGAGGTGTAGGGCGGCTGGAAGGCATTTAAGGAGGTAGAGGCGGCGTTGAGGCCAGGGGAGGAGAGCATCACTTGGATAGGGGGAGGAGGAGGCGCGGAGGGGTGGTGGTGCGAGCAGGGAGAGGTGGGCGGATGCTGGTTGCACGCAGGAGGAGAAAACGTAGGGTGGTCCAGGTGCTACATGAGGAGGATTTTTTTTTACGTTTTTCTTAAAAAATATTTCTGAAAAACGGCCTAGGTCAATTTTTTTTTTTTAAAATACGCTACAAAGGCGGCATCTGCGATGCCGCCTTTCTTTTAGCGCACAAAGGCCGCATCTGCGATGCCGCCTTTGCTCCCCCGCGCCGCCATTGGCCCGAATCGATGACATGGCAAAGGCGGCCGGGAGGAGGCCGCCTTTCGCCTCAGGGTAAGGCGAAAGGCGGCATCGCGGAAGCCGCCTTTGGCCATACGCAGAGGCGAAAGGCGTCTTCCGCGATGCCGCCTTCGCCTGAACTCCTTATAAAAGGGCGGTCCCCCCCTCTCCTCACTTGTTCATTGCAACTTCATCTCTCCTATTTTATCTCTCTCTCTAAAAAATTCCTTTGCTGTGCGAGCTTTTACGAAGCTTCATTTAGAGGTATGTTTCTTTTTTTAATTTAATGTTTTTATTTAATTAATTTAATTTTGTTTAGTTTTAAATCATTCATTTGTTAAGCAGTTTAGGTATTTCTTAATATTTGGTTATTTAGTTTTTGTAATTAGTTATATATAGTTTTAAATAATTACTGTTAGGTAGTATAGATTAGGTATAGATTAACTTAAGATTAAATATTTAGAAATTTTGGTAGCTTAAAGATTATGTGGTTATCTACGCAATTAAATTCCTGTCTGGATACAAACAAGTGGATGTGGCTCTGGCACAGATGTACATAGGGGTAAAACCCGAAAACACCGCTTAGAGCTAGACTCGAACGGGAACTGGTGCACGATAACGGGCCTCGCTGCATCCTGGTTTGACACTCCCGGGGAATATGCTTAAGATGATTCATATTTTCTTTATAAACTACTAAAATTTCTAGGAGAAGAAAAAGAAAATCAGTATATTTATCAATGATAAATGATAAATATAATTTTATAGAATGAAATAAGGACATAAGAATTAACGAATTAAAGTTATTATTAGTTAATTATAAAATAATAGAATAATTAATGATTAGTTGTTATTAGTTAATTTTAGAATAATTAATAAATAACATAGGATTAAAACATGAATTTATATAATGATTAGCTAACGATACTAATGATCAGTATATTTATCAATGATAAATGATAAATATAATATTATATAATCAAATAAGGACATAAGAATTAACAAATTAAAGTTATTATTAGTTAATTATAGAATAATATAATAATTAACGATTAGTTATTATTATTTAATTTTAGAATAATTAATAAATAACATAGGATTAAAACATGAATTCATATAATGATTAGCTAATGATACTAATGAACATATAAAGTGAAATGAAGAAGAACAAACAAACTAAAAAAAAGGTGCTCTAAAATTACATTCTAATAAATATCATATGGTCAAACATCAGTAGCATAGTTTATGGTATAGAAAGGCGCAATAAAATTACATTATAATAAACATCATATCGTCAATCATAATTGTTAATATTTTGTTACACTATCATAATTTTGATGAAAGAAACATTTTTGACGTAGAGAGCCATGTTTTCCTATGTGTACTGTTATGGGGAGATTATTCAAACTGAGCAAGGAGCTTCTTACAGTACACAACCAATTACGGTGGTTAGTACAGTTGATTGTGTTACCATAAGTGACCTTCAAGAGAGAATTCATGTTTCCTTAAATCTGGGACCCGATCAATAGATAATGTCTATGAGCTATAGACATTTGCAATTTCCAACAACACTGTGGCATATAGCTTGTCCATTGGTTGCTCATGCGCAGTGGGTCCAAGCAATTAATTTATTTTCTCAACGGTTAGATGGTACCATGATGGAGTTATACGTTGTTGTTGCTACTGTACAACAACAACGTCCACTTGTACAAAGACGTAGAAATACAAGAGTGGTTGAAGACAGTCTACCCCATGACATTGAGCCTATTCCAAATGATGCAGCAGAAGAGGACAACCTAGATGATCTTCCGGATATACATGTCAATCCGACTTCTGATGAGGAGTTTCGTAGTGATGGATCAGATGGCGACAACAGTGCTGATGAGGAGGTACCAACAAAAGATAGAGAGGAGGTTTTGAGAAATGCAATTGTTGTACATCAACCTCGGTCAATAAATCATCCACCATTATTTTCATATTGTTCAGAAGCAATGAAACACGTGCCTGAATTCGATAATACTGTTCTCACACCGACAACTGAGTTCCCTGGAGTTGTACTAGATAGGTTTAGTGAGGTGGACAAAACCTTATATATTGGAAAGAATTTTCACAGTAAGGATGCCTTAAAAAGCACGTTAAAGAGATTTCATATTGAGAGAAACTTCAACTATGTAGTTCACGAATCATGCCGTAGTAAAAATGTTATACGGTGCGTGAATTATGGGGATGATTGTAGATTTCACTTAAGGGCTATTCCAGACATTACATTTGGAGGTTGGAGAATCTCACGGATTGAGGCGGCTAATACTTGCGTTCAGCCAAGTCTCACACAAGATCATACTTCATTGGATGCAGAATTTGTGTCATCTATTGTTGTTGAGATGATTAGGACATGCCAAGATGTTCCAATATCCCTTGTGCAAGAGAGGATTCTACAGACATTCGGTTATAAGATTTCCTATAATAAGGCATGGATGGTGAAACAGAAGGCAATTGTGAAGGTATATGGTGATTGGGATGACTCATATCGAGTATTGCCGCAATTGCTAGCTATAATGAGGCATCATAACCAAGTTGTCTTCCATCTGGATACAAACGAACATGTGTCTCCTGATAATTGACTTGATCCATCTTGTGTTCAATTTCATCGGTTGTTCTGGGCATTCCTTCCTTGTATCTCTGCATTTCGTTTTTGCAATCAATTTATTCAGATTGATGGAACATTTCTGTATGGAAAATACAAGGGCGTATTGTTGATTGCGGCAACCCAAGATGGAAACCGTTCACCTCTTCCACTTTCCTTTTCCATTGTAGAGAAAGAAAACTATGAATCATGGAGTTGGTTTCTGGCATGTATCAGCAACCATTTCACCAACATTCAGGGAGTTTGTTTGATATCTGATCGCCATCGAGCAATTAATGAGGCAATAAATGCAGATCCTGATACATGTAGATACCCAAATGCACATCATCGGTTCTACATTAGACACATTGCTAGCAATGTACATAAAAAATTCCACAACGAACCGATGAAGAAGGAAATCACGAGGCTTGGTACGTATTTTATTCATTCTATTTTACTGTTTCAATATAAATATAAAACCAATTTATGTGAAATATCATCTACGTTTTGTAGCATATGAGTCGGACCAACGACGATTTGAAGAATGTTTTGAACAAATTCGTCAGGCTAATCAAAAAGTTTCTGATTATATGATGCGGATTCCAAAAGAGAAATGGACATTGGAATACGACGGAGGAAAGAGGTACGGACACATGACGACAAACATTGTGGAGTGCATCAATGGTATCATCAAAGGACTTCGCAAGCTACCTATAACCGCATTAGTTCAGGAGACATTATATCGATGCGTGAAGTACTTTGTGGATAGACAAAAACTAGCATCAGACAGAATACATCAAGGGATAAGATATGGAATACACTTTCAACGAGAGATTCAAAAAAATATTGAAGAAGCTTCTGGTTATCACGTATGTCTCTTTCGAAGAGAAGACTCCCAATTTGAAGTTCAAGAGCGTTTAGACCCCATCACAAATCACGTCGTTGAAAAATTGGTGGTATTACTGGAAACAAGGCAATGCCAATGTGGAAAATTTTAGGCCTTACGGTTTCCATGTACACACGTCATCGCAGCATGTGCCTCTGTGAACATCTCATGGGAAGTATATGTTGATCCAGTGTACCAGATGGATATCATTGCCAACTGTTATGCTGCACCATGGACACCTATTGGGGAGTATCGTTATTTCCCAATGCCTGAAGGCCAGCCGATAGTGATACCTGACATGAATCGGTTACGTCCTCGTGGGAGACCAAAGGCGAGTAGGATGCATAATGAGATGGACTGGCCTCAAGAACAAGGGCAGAGTTTGCGATGCACAATATGTCATAAAGAAGGTCCTAACCGGAAGCGATGCCCTAACGTTGTTGGGTCGACTTCACAGTCTCATTCATAATGATGTATTGTCTTCATTGTGACATTCTCATATTGTAAACTAAATGTTGTTATCTCTTTTTTATTCCTTGGTTTTCTAAACCCCAAACATCTGAGATAAGTTTTCATATTAATATTCATGCTTTCAAGAAATAACTTTAAATATGAAATAATAGAATTTATTTCAAAACTCTGAAAGCGGAACACTTAACCCATATTGAAAAGTGTATGTCAGTTAACCCATTAACATGTTTCCTGGACGTTAATATTAAAAATTTTAACCCTAAACCCTCCAACCTAAACCCCAATCTAAACATGCAGGATATTTTAGAAAACTGTTCTATAACAAATTTATAGTATCATAATAATTAGCATAAGATATTGAATACATACAATTAGATAAATTCAAAAAACATCATTACTAATTGACATGGTTTATCTTAATCCAATCTATAAGTAGTTAATCACAAAGCTCCCCCAAAATATGTGTAACCAAATTCAAGACTCAATATTTTAGATAACATAACTTATTTCATATTAATATTCATGCTTTCAAGAAATAACTTTGAATATGAAATAATAGAATTTATTTCAAAACTCTAAAAGCGGAACACTTAACCCGTATTGAAAAGTGTATGTCAGTTAACCCATTAACATGTTTCCTGGACGTTAATATTAAAAATTTTAACCCTAAACCCTCCAACCTAAACCCCAATCTAAACATGCAGGATATTTTAGCAAACT
Source organism: Viscum album (assembly GCA_963277665.1). Lineage (NCBI taxonomy): Eukaryota > Viridiplantae > Streptophyta > Magnoliopsida > Santalales > Viscaceae > Viscum > Viscum album. Next base: position 204,120,231 of record OY728128.1, read on the forward strand.
GTTCTATAAAAAATTTATAGTATCATAATAATTAGCATAAGATATTGAATACATACAATTAGATAAATTCTAAAAACATCATTACTAATTGACATGGTTTATCTTAATCCAATCCATAAGTAGTAAATCACAAAGCTCCCCCAAAATATGTGTAACCAAATTCAAGACTCAATATTTTAGATAACAAAACTTATTTCATATTAATATTCATGCTTTCAAGAAATAACTTTGAATATGAAATAATAGAATTTATTTCAAAACTCCGAAAGCGGAACACTTAACCCATATTGAAATGTGTATGTCAGTTAACCCATTAACATGTTTCCTGGATGTTAATATTAAAAATTTTAACCCTTAACCCTCCATCCTAAACCCCAATCTAAACATGCAGGATATTTTAGCAAACTGTTCTATAACAAATTTATAGTATCATAATAATTAGCATAAGATATTGAATACATACAATTAGATAAATTCTAAAAACATCATTTCTAATTGACATGGTTTATCTTAATCCAATCCATAAGTAGTTAATCACAAAGCTCCCCCAAAATATGTGTAACCAAATTCAAGACTCAATATTTTAGATAACATAACTTATTTCATATTAATATTCATGCTTTAAAGAAATAACTTTGAATATGAAATAATAGAATTTATTTCAAAACTCCGAAAGTGGAACACTTAACCCATATTGAAATGTGTATGTCAGTTAACCCATTAACATGTTTCCTGGACGTTAATATTAAAAATTTTAACCCTAAACCCTCCAACCTAAACCCCAATCTAAACATGCAGGATATTTTAGGAAACTGTTCTATAACAAATTTATAGTATCATAATAATTAGCATAAGATATTGAATACATACAATTAGATAAATTCTAAAAACATCATTACTAATTGACATGGTTTATCTTAATCCAATCCATAAGTAGTTAATCACAAAGCTCCCCCAAAATATGTGTAACCAAATTCAAAACTCAATATTTTAGATAACATAACATATTTCATATTAATATTCATGCTTTCAAGAAATAACTTTGAATATGAAATAATAGAATTTATTTCAAAACTCCTAAAGCGGAACACTTAACCCATATTGAAATGTGTATGTCAGTTAACCCATTAACATGTTTCCTGGATGTTAATATTAAAAATTTTAACCCTAAACCCTCCAACCTAAACCCCAATCTAAACATGCAGGATATTTTAGCAAACTGTTCTATAACAAATTTATAGTATCATAATAATTAGCATAAGATATTGAATACATACAATTAGATAAATTCTAAAAACATCATTACTAATTGACATGGTTTATCTTAATCCAATCCATAAGTAGTTAATCACAAAGCTCCCCCAAATTATGTGTAACCAAATTCAAGACTCAATATTTTAGATAACATAACTTATTTCATATTAATATTCATGCTTTCAAGAAATAACTTTGAATATGAAATAATAGAATTTATTTCAAAACTCCGAAAGCGGAACACTTAACCCATATTGAAATGTGTATGTCAGTTAACCCATTAACATGTTTCCTGGACGTGAATATTAAAAATTTTAACCCTAAACCCTCCAACCTAAACCCCAATCTAAACATGCAGGATATTTTAGCAAATTGTTCTATAACAAATTTATAGTATCATAATAATTAGCATAAGATATTGAATACATACAATTAGATATATTCTAAAAACATCATTACTAATTGACATGGTTTATCTTAATCCAATCCATAAGTAGTTAATCACAAAGCTCCCCCAAAATATGTGTATCCAAATTCAAGACTCAATATTTTAGATAACATAACTTATTTCATATTAATATTCATGCTTTCAAGAAATAACTTTGAATATGAAATAATAGAATTTATTTCAAAACTCCGAAAGCGGAACACTTATCCCATATTGAAATGTGTATGTCAGTTAACCCATTAACATGTTTCTTGGACGTTAATATTAAAAATTTTAACCCTAAACCCTCCAACCTAAACCCCAATCTAAACATGCAGGATATTTTAGCAAACTGTTCTATAACAAATTTATAGTATCATAATAATTAGCATAAGATATTGAATACATACAATTAGATAAATTCTAGAAACATCATTACTAATTGACATGGTTTATCTTAATCCAATCCATAAGTAGTTAATCACAGAGCTCCCCCAAAATATGTTTAACTAAATTCAAGACTCAATATTTTAGATAACATAACTTATTTCATATTAATATTCATGATTTCAAGAAAAAACATTAAATATGAAATAATAGAATTTATTTCAAAACTCTGAAAGCGGAACACTTAACCCATTTTGAAAAGTGTATGTCAGTTAACCCATTAACATGTTTCCTGGACGTTAATATTAAAAATTTTAACCCTAAACCCTCCAACCTAAACCCCAATCTAAACATGCAAGATATTTTAGAAAACTGTTCTATAACAAATTTATAGTATCATAATAATTAGCATAAGATATTGAATACATACAATTAGATAAATTCTAAAAACATCATTACTAATTGACATGGTTTATCTTAATCCAATCCATAAGTAGTTAATCACAAAGCTCCCCCAAAATATGTGTAACCAAATTCAAGACTCAATATTTTAGATAACATAACTTATTTCATATTAATATTCATGCTTTCAAGAAATAACTTTAAATATGAAATAATACAATTTATTTCAAAACTCTGAAAGCGGAACACTTAACCCATTTTGAAAAGTGTATGTCAGTTAACCCATTAATGTTATATTTACATTTTACACTTACGACTCATTTTCTTTGTTTATATGCAGATGGATGATACCATACTACTCACTCAGCAGCCTACCCATATTTCACAGGCCGTGTTAGAGGGTCATCCAGATCGATTTGTGAAGGTGCGTCGAGTGCACCATTTTCATCACATGGAGCCTCCACATGCCATTAGACCTTACTTGCGCCGTGCTGGCTTCTATGGCCTTGCCGTATCAGATTTCACATTTGTAGATCATTACCTACTTGCTGCCCTCGTTGAGAGATGGAGACCAGAGACACACACATTCCACTTGCCTGAGGGGGAGATGACCATCACCCTCGAGGATGTCGCAGTTCTTCTCGGTCTTCCTATCCGGGGGAGACCCGTTATTGGACCCACTCGTGCAGCTTGGCCAGACCTTGCTCAACGCTTGTTAGGCATTGATATTTTGTCCGACCGTAGGGCTACAGATGGATCGTCCATATCTATGCGTTGGTTGGAGTCGCATATTCCACATTTACAGGATGATGATGATGAGCAGACCGTCATGCGTTACGCCCGTGCATATATCTTACGACTCATTGGTGGGACCATGTGTACTGATCACTCAGGGATGCACGTGCATATGATGTATCTACCCCTACTAGAGGACTTTGATCGGGCTGGGACGTACAGTTGGGGATCAGCCTGCTTGGCATACACATACAGATCATTATGCAGACTATCCCATAGGGACCGTACAGGTCTTGGAGGATGCGTCATCCTTATTCAGATGTGGGCATGGGAGCGCATCCCATCATTCCGCCCTGACCTTGCTGGTCCACCGGTCGAGATGGAGGTGCTGCATGACACTCCGCGTGGACGCTGGTATGATAAGTCATTTCTATTGGTTTTTTATTCTACTATGAGTTATTGACTATAATTTCTCATTATTTGTCATTATCGTTATATTTTACAGGTGGTGTCAGCGACACAATTTTGACGTGGTTCTGAGACAGCATTTGGGCGTATATCGGCTACAGTTGGACTGTCTCTTACCTGATCAGGTAGGTATATACAATCTATCACTGTCTAACATTTTTAACAATAACATCAATTTTGGTTTTTAGTTGGGTGTTTTTTTGACAAAATCACTTGTCATTTCAGATTTCATGTCTTCCATACTTGAGTATTATGGACCAGTTGCCAGCATACTGCACTGTTGGTCTTGAGGATGCTATGGCTGTAGTGCCCCTCATTCACTTTCATATTATTGAGTGGTAGCATCCTGACAGGGTCATGCGCCAATTTTTTTCGTACTCAGCCGATTCCATTACCATCTAGACAGACAGACAAGCTTCATGGGATGAAGCTGACAGGGAGGCAGGATGATGACTGGTCCCAAGTACATGCGAGTTTTATCGACTGCTAGCACAGATGTTCAGAGTTACGTATTCAAGGTGTTCCTACAAATCGATTCTCTCTTTCAGAGCAGGTTGACTATGCGCCCTGGTATAGACTAAAGTCTATACTGTATCTTACCCAAGCTGGCATAGAGATGCAGAGGATGGTAAGTTAATAAATTCCTATTACTTTGTTTATTGAATTATTTTCTAATTCCATTTGAATCTACTTACAGGTAAGTCGCACAGAGCAGCTTGTTCGCATGAGCGATGAAGAGGAGGAGGGGGTCTTTAGCCGGGCAGCCGTCCATGCTACAACGCTGGAGGCGAGGGAATATTTTCATGCGCTTTCCGAGAGCATCTTCACGCGTCTGGCTCGGAGACAGGAGGTTCCTGCCCCAGAGGAACATCCTGCAGCTGCTGCTGGTGCTGAGGAGCCACGACCACGACGACGTAGACAACGTCGTGCTGCACGTGAGGCATCGCCTGTTCCACAGGCAGAGGTCGGGCCTCTAGTAGTCCAGGATCATCCTATTCAGGATGTGCCTCAGGTGGCATGGGATCCATCTTTCCTGACAGGATATCCGCAGTTCTCTCCATCTGGGGTTCCAGATCCTTCACAACCTTGGATTCTAGAGCCGTCGTCGTCTTGGGTATAGCTCCATCACAGGCTTCGTTCCCCTCTGCGATGGAGGCAGGTCCTTCTACCACCCTAGTGGGAGAAAGATCCGAATGGCAGTACGAGATGCAGTTGACAGCTCCTCCAACTGACACACAGATGGAGGATGCGACAGTCGACGTTTCAGTGCCCGAGGATCAGCCTTCTCCAGGTCATCAGACTCCACTGCGCACTAGACGCGGACGTCCTATTCGCAGACCACCATGTGGGATGGAATCTCCTCGCCACAGACATATGCATTGATTGTACATTATTGTTTACATGTTTTTTGTGTACTGAAATCAAAATACTATTTTTACTTGTTGGTCAGAGTGGAATCTCAGGAGGGGGTAAATTAGGTTTTATTTATATATATTTATATAACCATACGAACATAATAATAAAACATTAATAATTACTAATTACCTAATTAAAAATTATATAATTAATAATTCTATTACTAATTAACTATTTAATTAGTATATAATTAATATTTATATTACAAAATAACTAATTAATTAGTATATAATTTGTAATTTGGTAATTAGTGTTTATTAATCATTAATTGTATAATAACTAATTAGTTAATTAGTAATAGAATTATCAATTATATAATACTTAATTATTACATATATAATAAATATTTAGTTAATTAGAAATATAATTAATAATTATAACTAATTAATTAGTAATTGGAAATTATTAATTAGTTAATCAGTAATATAAATATTTATTATAATTATTCATTATAAGAGGGTTTGCCCTGAAAATCATTCTGCATTTTCGATGTGGGATTCAGGTTCTACCTTTACTGTGCAGTAGATTCTGCATTTCCGATGTGGGATTCTGTTTCAAGTACGTGACTTTGAAATACAATAAAAGATAAACTATAAGGCCAATATAAATGAAATTTTAAAAATTGATTAAAAATATAATAAATAGTTGAAAACAAAAAGAATTTCCTCAAAAATGTGGATGAAAAATAATCTATAATCTTTCAAAACCACCTACTTGAAACTTAAAAATGTTTCAAGTACGTGAATTTGAAAGACTGTAAAATATAAACTATAAAACGAATATAATTGAAACTTTAAAAATTGATTAAACATATAATAAATAGTTGAAAACAAAAGAAATTTCCAAAAAAAAGTTGATGAAAAGTAATTTATAAGCTTTCAAAACCACATACTTGAAACTTAAAATTTTTCAAGTACGTGACTTTGAAAGACCATAAAACATAAAATAGAAGACCAATATAAATGAAACTTAAAACATGGATTAAACATATAAAAAATAGTTTAAAACAAAAGCAATTTACAAAAAAATGTTAATGAAAAATAATTTATAAGCTTTCAAAACCGCCTACTTGAAACTTAAAAATGTTTCAAGTACGTGACTTTGAAATATTATAATTATATTACTAATTAACTAATTAATTATTATATAATTAATAGTTATATTAATAATTAACTAATTATTTATTATATAAGTAATAATTAATGAGTAATAATTAATAATTAATAATTTAATGAATAGCTATAATTAATATTTATATTACTAATTAACTAATTAATAATTACTAATTACTTATTAATAATTATTAATTACTAATTACTAATTATAATGAATAATTATAATAAATATTTATATTACTAATTAGCTAATTAATAATTAATAATTACTAATTAATTAGTTATAATTATTAATTGTATTTCTAATTAACTAAATATTTATTATATATGTAATAATTATATTAATAATTAATTATTATATAATTAATGATAATATTACTAATTAACTAATTAATTATAACATATTTAATTAGTAATAATTAATAATTAAAAATTAAAAATTATAATGAATAAATGTAATTAAAAATTATATTACTAATTTACTAATTAATTGTTATATAATTAATAATTATATAACTAATGAACTAACTAACTATTATATAATTAATTATTAATAATTACTAATTAATAATTATAATGACTAATTATAATTAATATTTATATTACTAATTAACTAATTAATAATTACTAATTACTAATTACTAATTACTAATTACTAATAATTAGTAAGTGAAACCGAAAGCTTATAAATTATTTTTTATCATCATTTTTTATGATTTTTTTTTGTTTTCAACTATTTTTTATATGTTTAATCCATGTTTTAAGTTTCATTTATATTGGCCTTATAGTTTATATTTTATAGTCTTTTAAAGTCACGTACTTGAAAAATTTTAAGTTTCAAGTATGTGGTTTTGAAAGCTTATAAATTACTTTTCATCAACATTTTTTTTGTAAATTTCTTTTGTTTTCAACTATTTATTATATTTTTAATCAATGTTTAAAGTTTGAATTATATTCGTTTTATAGTTTATATTTTACGGTCTTTCAAAGTCACGTACTTGAAACATTTTTAAGTTTCAAGTAGGCGGTTTTGAAATCTTATAAATTATTTTTCATTAACATTTTTTTGTAAATTGATTTTGTTTTAAACTATTTTTTATATGTTTAATCCATGTTTTAAGTTTCATTTATATTGGTCTTCTATTTTATGTTTTATGGTCTTTCAAAGTCACATACTTGAAACATTTTTAAGTTTCAATTAGGCGGTTTTGAAAGATTATAAATTATTTTTCATTAACATTTTTTTGTAAATTGCTTTTGTTTTAAACTATTGTTTATAAGTTTAATCCATGTTTTAATTTTCATTTATATTGGCCTTCTATTTTATGTTTTATGGTCTTTCAAAGTCACGTACTTGAAAAATTTTAAGTTTCAAGTATGCGGTTTTGAATGCTTATAAATTACTTTTCATCAACATTTTTTTGGAAATTTCATTTGTTTTAAACTATTTATTATATTTTTAATCAATTTTTAAAGTTTTAATTATATTAGTTTTGTAGTTTATATTTTACAGTCTTTCAAATTCACTTATTTGAAACATTTTTAAGTTTCAAGTAGGCGGTTTTGAAAGGTTATAGATTATTTTTCGTCAACATTTTTGAGGAAATTCTTTTTGTTTTCAACTATTTTTTATATGTTTAATCAATGTTTAAAATTTCATTTATATTGGCCTTATAGTTTATATTTTATTGTATTTCAAAGTCACGTACTTGTAACAGAATCCCACATCGGAAATGCAGAATCTACTGCACAGTAAATGTAGAACCTGAATCCCAAATCGAAAATGCAGAATGATTTTCCGGGAAAACCCTCTTATAAAAGGGAGGCCTGGGTAAGAGTTTCTGTCAGAATCCAGACTGCTGTAAAGGCTGTAGTGCTGGATCTTTAATAGCAGAGAAATTCTGCTGAATTTTTTTTGTTTATATATATATATATATAAACAAAACAAAACAAAACAAAAAAAATAAAAATAAAAATTTTCAAAAAAATTATTTTTTTAGAAGAAAGGAGGCATCGCGGATGCCGCCTTGCCCCCGAAATGCAAAGGCGGCATCCCGGATGCCGCCTTTAAGGTGCATTTTTAAAAAAAAAATTGCCGGAAGCGTTTTCTGGAATTTTTTTTTAAAAAAACGTTAAAAAAAAATCCTACATGAGGAAGAAGAAATAGAAATAGTGGGGCTGCAGCGCAACACATAGAGGGGTAAAACCTTAATAAAAAATTGTAATAAATAAAAATAAAGAAAAGAAATAAAAATAATCTAAATGTAATATTAATATTAATAATATTTATAAAGCCTTGATTATAATAATCCAACTTTATTACTAATAATAATAATAAGGATAAAATTAACAATTTTAATTTTTCACCTAAAATAAAAATAATTAAATTTCTTAATAACATTAAAAATTTTAAAAGACATAATAACTTACAAAATTTATTCATTTTAACTTTTCAAAGACAGGTAGATTGTGTAGTTGGATTGGCGAAGCTTTGCGGGGTATCCAAGATATGCTTCGCCCTCACGCCTAATGACGTCTACTCAAAAAAGCATACTTTTTGACAAAACTCAAAAATATCGTTCGAGATTCAATCTGAACCTCAAAAAAAAATTAAAATCTAAATAAATAATAAAATAAAATAATTATATTGGTTGGGGTGTGACAAGGCATGTCCTTCTTCCCACATGGATCCATATTCTCTTAGACACACCTTTAAAAAAATTCTAATGCTTTCATCTCATGGTTTCCCATTCTACATAACACCTCGCTTCGGACTAATTCTAAATCAATGTTACTTTTGAACTCTCTAAGAGTAGGAAGGCCATTTTCTCCTAAAGTTTGAATCCTCCACCATTTAATATCAATCCAAACCATACGCATTTCAATGTAACCACCACTTTTCCACTAAATAATACTAAACCACATCACTAGAGGAAACCCATTAGTCTTGAAACTATGAATTTCTATTGAGTCTTGTTAAAAATAATTATCATATGTTATGTAACCATATATTAATAGCACTTTTTGTTAATTGATATTAGAATAAGAAAAGGAGTTGATACTACTAGTTGGATTTGGTATAAATCAACAATCCTAATGTTAAATCTCCAAAACATAAATTAAACCCCCAAAACTTGCATATAGCGAAAGAAATTCCAGAACATACCGGAATTGAAACAAATATCAAAACCTGATATACCATAACAATGAATTAAATATATATCTAAGTCACAACATCAAATCTCAACCTTCTTTTTCTATTAACATCATTGTTTTGAAAATACCTCCTCCAGAGGAAAATGAGAAATAAAGGATAAACACATGACATATATGGAATATGAACACCACATGAAATTTATGTTGTTTGGATGAACACCCTACATCATAGGGGAATAAATTTATATTTTTATTAAGGGGTAAATTCAGTTATAAGGGAAAAAAAACTTTTGTTATCCCTACCTATCAAAATCAACATGAGACAATTTTTGGACACCCTAGTCAAATATCCATAACAACACATGTAATGAATCCTTCCTCTTGAATGAACATTATGGTGAATCCCCACAATGGAAAAAATGATATAATTCGAGTGATTATAAAATCATATTTTCTTATTAGAAAAATTTTATATGTAAATATATAAATTATTATTTTATTAAAAATTTAACAAATTTTATTAAATAATTTTTAACTATTGATATTCAATGATATGATGTGGCTGTGAAATTTGGGTTGATGCATCCATCACAGGTACAAAACTTATATTTTATTTAATAAATTTTATTTAAAAGGCTGTAGACTATTTTGGGACTTGATGTTGTTAACCCCATGAATGATTTTTAGAGAGGTAAGAATTATCTTGAGACTTTTAATGAAACTCTCATTAATTTGATTCTGAAGGTTACTGATATGAGTTCAGTTAATAATTCTAGAATGTCTAGTCTTTGTAATGTCATTTATAAATTCTTATTAAAGATTTTAGAATATAGACTATGAAAAATCACACCATCTATTAGTTTCGTACCATTTTTATTTTCTTATTTTGACTTGAGACATGATTTACTTATATGTATTGGGATATCAACATAGTTTCTTCTAGTGATGAGTGTCATAAAGAAATTCTTTTTGTGAATGGAATGACACTTGAGAAATTTTTAATTATGTAATGGGTCCATGCTTAATTTTTTTTCATATGTGTATTTGTAAAGGAAGGATACAATAGTACTTCGTGTGAGAGATATATACATTGTTCTTAGGGTGTACAACCAATTGATTTTGTGTGATGCAAGGATCATTGGGATAATGTTGTGTTTGTAGTAAACTAAAACATTATTGTTTCATGGTTGCGAGTGTGGTCACTGACTATGGAACATATACATTGGGACTCTGGTGTTGTGGTGATTGATAATTGATATAAATGGATTATGGAAGCATGGATAAGGTATATCCAATGGTGGAAAGCACAATATAAAATGATTATAGAAATTATTATTATTACACCTACCTTTGGAATAATGTAATGAATTAAACAACACTTATTGATTTGGGATGAATCGAGGTATTTTCTATATATCTTTTATAACGTGTCTCTATTGGGATCTATGTCTTTGTGAAAATTCCATAGGGGTTATTTTAATACGATTCAAGTGTTTTTAAATGTTTCTTATAGTGATGTCTCTCATTTTAAATGATTAATATTGCTGGGTCATGAAGAAGTCTTAAATGCTTTAAAAAAGACTTGTGGTTTTGCTAAAGAGTGTTTGAAATTGATAGATTTATTTTAAAAAGGGTGTGTTATTTTGAAGAGGAATGTATGTAAATGGTTGGGGTTTTAATGGGTTTTCATGTGTGATTTTTTAAATATATTTCTAAGGACATTTGAAATGTAGTTTTTACAAAGTCTTTAAATATTATATTTTTATAGAATTAGGAAAACCAATACATTATATCAATATTTTGTTCATTTATTTTGTTAAATACTAATATCACCTAATAAAATAGAATGGATATGAATAACGAATTGATAGATTAAAATCATATGATAAGAGAGTTTGAAGACGGAGTGAAAGAGTTCATCATGTTTACAAAAGATCAGGCATATGACCCTTCTCAAATCCTTTTTCCATGTTTAAATTGTTGTTATTCAAGAAAATTTAGTCCAGAGGATTTGGAAGAACACTTGAACTGTCATAGAATAGATCGAAGTTATAAATGATGGAATAAACACAGGGAAAAAGAGAATGTAGCTAGTGTCTGAGAAAACAATGTGTTTTATGGATCATCTGATGTGATTAAAAGTGTTTACAATGAAGAATACAGTATCAAGGACATGATTATAGATATGAATGATGATGAAGATCATATTAAAGAAATGAAAATGACAATTGAATATGATCTTTGTGATATCCCTAAATTGATTGTGCAGTTAAAGACTTATAAAAAGACGCCTTTGTATGGTGGTTTCACTAAATATACACAATTGTTATCCCTACCGAAGCTATATAAATTGAAAGTATGAAACAAATGAAGTGACTCTAGTTTTATAGAATTACATTCTCTCTTGAATGACATGATCCCAAAAGATAATGAGCTCCCAAGACATACATACAATTCAAAATGAATGCTATGTTAGATGGGTATGATCTTTGAATAAATAAACGCCGGCCCAAATGACTGTATACTATTTCTCAAAGACAAAATATCACTTTTAGAATTACCAAAGTGTGGTGATTCTCGATATAAGAAAGATGGATCTGGTACAATGAAAGTTGTATGGTAATTTCCAATCATTTGATGGTTTAGATACCTATATGGAAGTGATGAGACCATAGGGAAATTGATGTGGCACCCAGATATAAGAAATAAATATGGGAAAATATGTCACTCAGAAGTCTCTCCTTAGTAGAAGAGAATAAATCATGAGTATCCTAATTTTTGAAATGAGTTGAGAAACCTTTGTCTTGCCTTATCTACAGATGGAGTGAATCCTTTTTCTCTTCAAAGAAGCACTCATAGTAAATGGCCAGTTATGTTAGTTAATTATAACATTCCACCATGTTTATGCAGGAAATGAAAACACATCATGTTATCTATGCTTATATCATGATAAAAACAACCGGGTAATGATATTGATGTTTATTTGGATCCATTGATCAAGGTTTTGAAATTATTGTGGGATTCTGGCCCTACGTTGTATGATACATACAGAAATTACGATTTCACATTGAGATCCATGTTGTATGGGATGATAAATGACTTTCCTGCTTATGGAAATTTGTCAGGATATATCATTAAAGTAAGTCATGGGTGTCCTATCTATGAACAAGGTACAAAATAAATAAGGTTGGAACATTCATCGAAAACCATGTTTCTTGGACAACGCAGATTTCTACCCAGATGAAATAAATACCGATCTTGGAAGACATCATTCAGTGGAAGTTAAGAAGAAAGTAAAACACCATCTCCACTAATATGTGATCAATTGTTAGATAAAGTAAAAGATGTGGAAACTTCTTTTGGTAAATTTCTTTCGAAAAACCTTACAAAAACCAGTTAGAAGAAGAGATCAGTTTTTTTAATTACCATACTGAAATTGTTTGTACGTCAGACACTTTCTTGATGTTATACATGTTGAAAGAAATGTATGTGACAGTTTCATTAACATGTTTCTAAATTCACCCAGAAAAATAGAGGATGAAATTAAATCTTGGTTGGACATGGTTGACATGGGAATACAAGAAGAGTTGGTTCTTATGAAGAGTGAAAAATGAACATTATTTCCTCTAGCTTGTTACAATCTTTCCCGCCATGAGAGATTTCATTTTTTCAACATATTTAATTATATTATGGTTCCCTAGGGGTATTCATTGAATATCAAGAACATAATATCAATAAATGATTTAAAGTTAAAGGGTCTTAAATCAAATGACTGCCACATTTTTATGATAGATCTAATTTCTATAGCTTTACATTGAATTTTTTCAATGAATGTCTATTATACATTAACAAAGCTTTGTTTCATCTTCAAATCTATATGTAGAAAAGTTATATACCTGATGACATTTCCAATTATAGAATGAGAAATTTCCATCATTTTATGTAAATTTGAAATGTTCTTCCCACTGACATTTTTTTATATGATGGTTCACTTAGTGAGAGAGATTCGACTATCTGGTCCTGAACACTATAGATAGATGTACCCCATTGAACGATATATGAAGGTTTTGAAAGGGTATGTCAAAAATCAATTTCATCCCGAGGGTTGTATTACGTAGTGATATATTGTTAAGAAATCCATTGAATTCTGTACTGAATACCTGTCCTCTGTAGAAAGCATTAGTCTAATGGAATCTCATCACATTGGGAATCTTGCGAGTGATGGAATTTCTAGAAGAGAGGTGGTCATAATCAATATTATAGATCAAGAGTAGTCCCTCCTTAAAATTTTTCATAATAGTTTGGAGATTTACCCATATGTCGAGTCCACAAAGAAATTATACGACATTTGTATCCATAAAGGGATGAAAAATGGATATCATATACACATAATCGATAGTTTATAGCATGGATTCGAGACCATTTATTTAAGGAGTTAGATAAAAATACAAACTCATTTTCATAATGACTTCAATGGATAGCTGTAGGACCAAGTGTGTATGTATTATCTTATAATTCTTATGTAATTAATAGCTATACATTCAATACTAATGAACCCGATGAAGACAATACCATGAAGAATAGTAGAGTTACACATGTCGCTGAAGCGATGCATGTTTCTAGTGCTAAGAACAGGAATCCAATTTATACAAATTTTTCATACTTTGGAATCATCAAGCAAATATGGTTGTTCAATTATAGAAACTTCAATATGCCAAATTTACAATTAATGTGGGTTGATAAAAGGAGTGTTATTAAAATAGATGATTAGGGATTCGTGAAATTTTATTTTAGTAATGAAGGGTACAAAGACGAATTGTTTATATTGGATTCACAGGTAGTACCATTATTTTATGTTACAAATCTCAAAAACCAAAAGTGGTAAGTTGTTCTGTAATTGACCAAAACCACTGAAGGGTTAAATGAAATATCAACGGAGGATGACCGTTTGATTGGGATGTCACAATCATTTCAGAATAGTCCCAATGTAGATGGTGTTTTGTATTTCAGATTAGACAACAATGAAGGGATTTGTATATTTGATAGAGGGGTCAAATCCCTTCACCCATTAAAAAAAGAGAGATCAACAATCAGGTTATATATTTTTTAATATAAATCATGTTACCTTATCTTATTATATTTTCACTACTATTTTTATGTAATCTAAATTAAATGTTAAACCACTTCTATAGATAATTTATTTTTCACATGATGATGATATCAATACCAAGGAACAAAAGATCTCACAACCTATTGTTTCTCATAGTGTAGAGGAACATCAAGTCTCTCAACCTTCAATTCCTCAAAGTGCAGAGGACCAATAGGTTTCTCAACAGGTTGCTGCTGGTACTCCTAGTGCAAAGGTACAACCACTATCTTCACATGATGATGATATCACTCCAGAGTAACATATTGATGATGTTGAAACTGAGGAAGTGGTATTCAAAGAAACACTAGTGACACAGAAAAAATAACAGTGTCTTAGTTTGACGGTGTTAAAAAAATACATAAAGAAAATGTAAAAGGCATAAAATATGAGTTCAGATGGAATAAGTGGGGCTAGCATGTTAACCACAATAAGGCCATGTTCAGTAGTTACAATGGAATCATCAACCGAAAATTCATGTTGATTGATGTACAGCTGTGGAATGATGTTGTTATTGGGCTTAAGACACTTATGTATGGAGATATTATGGTAACATTACAATATCATTTCATTAATTTACTGAAATATAAAATAATGAAACATCGACTAACTCTTCATCGTCACTTGTAGATTGCATTTATATTTGATGAATTTCACAGGGAATATGTATTAAGGGTTTTTGGAATGATTCACATATGCTTTCACACAATTTTAATGAGATGTTATCTTAAATATGATTAAGGGAAAATAAACCTGCACCCACCTTCTATTTATGCACACATGATAACCCAAGGAGCATGGGATCCATTTACTAGCCATCATGTGAAGTAGTATTTTCAGGTATATTTTTTTGGGTAATATGTTGTTTGAAGATATGTGTATTCATCACTTTTATTGATTTTTTTATGAAACATCAATTGAGTGATCAAAATATTGAAAGAGTAGAAAAACTATTTTAATAAAACAACACCAAACCTATGTTTCTTTGTTTATAATTATATTTAAGAATATAAATCCAATGTAACTTCCATCCCATGCCATGTGATATATAAGGAGGAACATGTAAACAAAAATGGGATACTAATAGATGAAAACCCACAAAAAGTGTGGGAAACATGTATAAGTATGTCATAATAAATATTTGTTTTGATTTAAATTGATATTACATAACAATGATTACTTATTTTATTAAATTTTCCATCTGATATAGTCATAGGAATCATCTACATCAGAAATGAATGTAGAAATACTTTCAGGGGCCTTGAAGAACGCATAAAATTATGGCCACGTTAGAGTTGTGGGTTTCAGGGTGACATCCAAAACATTTTTTGAGAAAAAAAAACACGAGGAGGATCAATGTGAAGATATCAAAATGATGGGAGAAATATTTTCTATGCTTGAAGTACATATCCAATTGAAGATATATTTTATGGATAATTTTACGGGGGGGGGGGGGGGAAGAGAAGAAACAACTTAAGAACAACCATCACGTGAAGATCTGACCCCACCGCCACTAGATTTGAGGCAAGCCATTCCCCTCAAAACCTATCTTAAATGAGGTAATCAATGTTCTAATAATTGTTTCTATGAATTGTGAATCAGATAGACACTGATACTTTTCCAGTAATGATATTTTATAAGGATAAAATTACTATGATTTGTATGTATCAACACACACCCATTTCATTATAGCAGGGGCTACGATGTTCAATATCCAGAATACCATGCTACACAACATACCAATTTCAACAGGTCATTTAAAAGTGTTGATTAACCTATATTATGGGTCGAGCATGAAGCTACATATTCCAATTGATGATGAAGATATTCATAAGGTCGAACAAGCTCTTGGAACATTCATTTCATGGCCATCATAGTTTTTAAAAAGACATGTTGACAAGGAGGTATTCATTTCAAATTCATTTTTCAAGATAAAACTTTAACATTTAATGAAAAATAACTAAACTGATGAATGTTATTACAGATAGACACATGAAAGGGGGTGAAAAGAAAGAATGACTCAAAACCATCTCAAGGATCAACCATCTGATTGAAATGATCTACTGAAAGCACCATAAACTCAACCATTCATTATCCACATTTATTATCATTACAGGCTCATGTGAATATGAATAAAAAAGATAATGGTACTCACATAATTATTTTTGATGAAAATATGAACAAAGGGGACGATCTAGATTTCATTAGTTTGGAAAATCTATGTGAAATCATAGAGTATGATTGTCAAAGCGGCTAATTATTAAATGTATACATGAGAAATGTTTTCATGATTTGATTTTCCAAAAGATGATATATTATGATAATTATGACTAAATACATTTTATATTTTTCACATGCATATATATGAAAAAAAAATTAATGGATTTCCCCATGAACAAAAATTTGGACTCGTTAGTCCTCACATCACCTCTACAAAAAATAATAGAATCTATGAATGGGGGTGAAATAGTGTTAGGCCTGCCCAAATCGTTTTAAAAAAAAATTACATATGACCGACTAGTCTTAATACCAACTATTCAGAGGTAAAACTCTACAATTTAATCATATTTAATATATTTTAATTTCTTTCATTACATGTTCTTTTTGTGCTTTTATACAGCATTAGATGATCATTGCAGTCAATTTAGATACTCCAAAGATTTATTTCTTGGATTAAATGCTTGGTTATCCAAAAAACCAACCACACATGATGGAAATTTTCAATTTTTAATACAGTATATCCAACATTTTTGAACTAAACAGCTTGTTATATAATTTATATTATCTTTTAATAAGGATTCAGTTATGATAGAGTGATGCATGAATATTTTCCACATCATGGAATGTGGGCAAGGGAAATGGAAAAGGAACATCACATGTTCTATGATTGGATAATTATTAGGGTATATATAATAAGATTTCACTATCCAAACACATATAAAGAAATTACTTATTTTTCTCAATTTTTCAGCAGTTCCCAAAATAAACAAACAAAAAAGATTATGGTTATAATT
The DNA here is from genome assembly GCA_963277665.1 of Viscum album. Classification (NCBI taxonomy): domain Eukaryota; kingdom Viridiplantae; phylum Streptophyta; class Magnoliopsida; order Santalales; family Viscaceae; genus Viscum; species Viscum album. The sequence goes on from OY728128.1 coordinate 204,137,751, forward strand.
GTTGTAAATTTATGAAATAGGTCTTATTCCATGAATAAACCAGCATCCCTAAAGAGGTATTTTCAAAGATAATTACTATTTCTTTTAAAATATTTATCAATACTTTCTATATTTTTATTTTTTCATTACTACCATGTTTTCGAAGATACTCCTATTCACAAGATGATATAGATTTGTTTGGAAACAAATTGGTAGAATACATGATAGAAGAATGTACACAAATTTCTTGAAAATGTGACCAGTATGACTCAAAGTGTCAATTTATATTTAAAATTGTTAGTATTTTTAGTAAAAAGAACAAATTACATACTCAAAACTGATAAAACACATTAGTATTGATTGGATACTTTAGGAAAATGATCCATAAGCTATTTATGACATGTAGGAATCAACATCACCTAAATTTGGAACATGGTGTGACTAATATGACTTTTTGTGTGTATTTTTATATTAAGTTAATAATAAATTTAGAAAAAAGAACAAGTGACATACTAAAAACTGAGAAAACACATTTGTATTGCTTTTATACTTTAGGAAAATGATCCATCAGCCATTTGTGACGTATAGGAATAAACCACACCTCAATCTGATGAATGGTGTGACCGATATGACTAAAAGTGTCCATTATAAGTTTAAAATTTACATTTTAGCTCAAAATGTACCCCCACTAAAAACCCAGAAAAATCACTCCAATTGTATTCATAATTTTGAAAAACAATTTGTAAGTTCTCTTTGACATGTATGAAGTATTCTCTTGTCCAATTGACACACGATTCAACTGTTATGACTACAAATGTGTGTTTCGAGTTTGAAATGATATTTTAGAAAAAAACCGATATACTATAAACTGAGAAAACACATTGATATTATTTTTATAGTTTACTAAATTAGATCTATAAGTCATTTGTGACGTGTATGAATAAACCATAACTCAATCTAACTCACAGTGATACCAGTATGACTCAAAGTGTCTCTTTTTATTGGAAATTGGCATTAATTTTAGCAAAAAAAACACAACTAGCATACTGAAAATAGAGAAAACCAATTCATATTGTTTTTATAATTGAGTAAAACAATCACTGAGTCATTTGTGATGTGTAAGAATCAACCCCACCTCAATACAACACACTATGTGATCGTTATAAATCCAAATGTGTCATTTTATTTAATATTGACATTAATTTAAGTAAAAAAGAAAAACTGACATACCGAAAACAAAAAAAAATTCATTCGTATTGTATTGATAATTTAGTAAAATGATACATGAGTAATTTTTGACATGTAGGAATTAATCTAACCTCAATATGATGCATGGTGTGATTGGTATGACTAAAAGTGTCCGTTATCAGTTTAAAATTTACATTTTAGTTCAAAACGTGTCACTTGCTAAAAACAAAGAATACACTTTATGATTGTCATCATAATTTTGGAAAATTATTATTAAGTCCTTTTCTAAGTGTATAAAGTAGTATCTCATCAAATCGACATACAATGTGAACAGTATGACTCAAAAAGTGTGTTTCTGGTTTGAAGTTTTATTTTAGTAAAAAACAAAATAGACCTACTGAAAACCAAGAGAACATATTTGGATCATTTTTAACCTTAGAACAATGATCCATGAGTCATTTGTGATGTTTAGTAATTAAAAACACCTCAATCTGACAAACAATGTGACCCGTATAAATCCAAATGTGTTTTTATTTTAAATTGACATTAATTTAAGTAAAAAGAACAAGTGACATACTAAAAAATGAGCAAAAACATTCATATTGTTTTGATACTTTATGAAAATGATCTATGAGTCATTTGTGATGTGTAGGAATCAACCACACCTCAATACGACACAGAGTGTGACCATTATGACTAAAAGTGTCTATTATCAGTTTAAAATTGACAATTTAGATCAATACTATTCAGTCACTAAAAACCAAGAAAATGCCCTATGATTGTCTTTATAATTTAGGAGAGCTATTTATAAGCCCTTTGTGACTTGTATGAAGAAGTCTCACCTCAAACCGATGCACGATGCGACCGGTATGACTCAAAATGGGTGTTTCCAGTTTGAAATGACATTTTAGTAAAAAAACAACAATTGTCATACTGAAAACTGAGCAATTCCTTTAGGATTGTTTTGATACTTTAGAACAGTGATCCATGAGTCATTTTTGACAGGTAGTAATCAACCACACCTCAATCCGATGAATCTTGTGAGCAGTATAAATCCAAATATTTCATTTAAATTTGATATTAATTTTAGTAAAAAACAAAGGACATACTCAAAACTAAGAAAACCCATTTGAAATATATTGATATTTTAGGAAAACTATCTATAACTCATTTGAGACATGTAGGAATCATCCCCACCTCAATATGACACACGGTGTGACCTATAAAACTATAAATGTGTCCTATTTATTAAAAATTGGAATTCTATTAATGTATTCATTCGTATTAATGTTAAATGTATTTCTTTATAGTATTACTAACAAAATATTTGTTTTCATATATAGTTGGAACCTTTTTCTTTAGTTGGGATGATTATTTTAGCAACTAATAACATGGGTGGACATTTTTAAGAGGGGAAGAAGAATGTCAAAGGATGAAATATTGATGTTTTTAACTATTTGTTCTATAATTTTAAATGTAATTATATAAAACATTGTTTGAAATATATATATAATTGTTTACCAAACCCTTGTGATCGATGATTTGTTATTGTGTGAACTTTGTAGGTGGTGTGTGTGTTTGTGGTGTAGGTGTGGGTGGGTATTATATTTTATAAACAACACATCACATTCATTTAGGACTTTATCAGTGTTATTTCGAGTGCTGATAAAATACCCCATTATTAGCTCTATTTAGAGCGCTGATAAAGTCCCTCTTTATCAGCGCTATTTTGAGTGCTGATAGAAAGTGTCCATTATCCGTGCTAAAATAGTACTGATATAAGGTTGATCTTTATCATAGTTTTTTTTCATAGATAATGGAAACCATTTATTAGATCTTTTTAGGGCTTTTAAAGGGAACCCCCTTATCTTTTTTGAGACTAACAATGCTTTTATAGCACTTATAAAAGCACTATCTGTAGTAGTGGGAACTGACTCACTATCATGGTTTTTTCCATGTCTCAATAAAACATCTCAGTGCAGGAAGAACCCATCTTCCTCATTCATTTGGATATACATCAAACAAAACTGACACATGGTTACACTAACACCTGACATCACCACTTTTGATCCTAGAGAAAGAAGTGGATAGAATTGTGTATGTCACAATAGTTTCTAAAAATTTATACAAAAGAAGGAAGAAATGATATATAAATAACCTCTTATCATCTTTTTCATTGTGGGGTCATAAGCCTCTATTGAACACAACTTTCGGTGGCCCTAATCACCATATCCCTAAGCCCGATGTGGGTTGATCGGTAGTACTGGTGGAAGGATCACATAGCAGCATCAACCAACTATAGATCTTCCTTCTCCACTTCCACATCCTCCTCCCTAGGGACCAACATTCTCTCTCCTAGAAGATCCCTAATAAAGGCATTTTCTATGTTTTAGAGCCCATCACCTATTTTCCCACACTCCTTAGAACATCTGGTCGGGCAGTCACGCACCATGTGACTTCACCCATCACAAGAATATCACCAACCCTCTCTACGAATCCTCTATGCTTTGAATTTTTCATACACTACAAGACCACATGACTATGTCTAGTCAGGGGTACACCTCCTGTTCGTCGTCTCCTATTGCCTTCCAGCCACTATAGATGACTCATTGATAAGATTCCTATAGACAACTCCTACTATACAACGTCCCTCTGATAAAATTCTCTTTCTCACTAGTCCCTGCTCCAGTACCCCGACATAGGTGGGATGAACAAGGGTATTATTATAGAATAGATATATTTATGGAGTCCCTTCTCATACTTCTATGATCAAGAGTATCCATTGTGGTTAATATCAAGATAGTATCATGTAAGTTCCATGATTATAAATACATACTCGGCCACTGTCATCCCTCTCTAATGAAGCTTTAGAAGCTACTTGATCTGAACTAAAGGTAATAAGGTGGGGTAGTAATCGTCATAGAATAGCTACTAGATTTTTTGCCACAAGATTCTAGACTCATCGTGTATCTGAGCTACTGAGATCCACCGATGCTCGACTTCTCCATGTAAAAGGATAACAACAAAAGCCACTATCTTATCCATAGAGGTATGAATAAGCCTGAAGATAGGAAACACCGACTCTAGCCAGTCCTCTACTGCCAGATGATCTAGTTCACCGAAGAAACTCAACAGTCTCTACTGTTGGAACTCGTAGAGTGTGCTTAGCAAGCACACGTCCTCATCCTGCTCTATTGGGATGATTATCTTCTCAACATGTGGAGGTGTTTTTACCTTCCCACTTGGGTGAAGGGGATCACTAGACGCAACCTGAACAAATGCCTTGTCTCTCATAGAGTTTTCATCAGGAACTGAAGCTGGTATCTTGGTTGGCTGTCATTGTAGAGGCATCTTGAAAGTTATCAAGGAGTACCATAGTCTGATGAGAATATATATATATATATATATATCAAAAAATGGGGAGATTACACAAAAAGGACAGTAAAAGACTCAATACTATATAATTTAAGTACCATTAATCCCTACATTAAATGTCTCAGTATGTCAAGTTGAAAAGAAGATATTCAGGGTCCCGGGGAATGGATACGTCAGCCGCCCACACCAGCACTGGACTTCCTAGCATAAGAGACACATTGAAGACACTTTGACACTATTTCCCTAAACCCAACCAATCCTCTAAAGGGGAAATGTCCAAACAATGTCCAAATGAATGAACATTCTTTGATATAAATCGGTCACGACACGACCCAAGTTGGGGATCAAGGAACAACTACTCGAAGCACACCTCTATAGGCCAGGGGTGGTGACAAGCACAGAAGGCATAATAAACTTGGGAAGGCCTTTTCCTAAGTACCTGTACACACACACACAACCAACATAATGCAAATGAATAGAGGGAAATAATTAAAAAATGCAACACCACTATAAATAATCCAAATATTTGTGGACCTCTATGTAGTAAAAAGTATGGTAGTGTAAAGTGAAATGTAAAGAAAAAAAATTACATTCCCAAACAAGAATATGTCCCATCCTGGGAAAATACTGGAAAATTAAAACAGATGAGAGATCTCATCTCCTAAATCACAAGCTACGACCACTATATGCTGTCTAAGAACCACATATCCCTAAGATCCTTTGAATTCACGGTCAACCTATTCGTTGTCTGCAAAATACACAACATGTGTTGGAAGAAGACAATGCAGGGGTGAGAATATAAATTCCCTGTAGAATTCCTAGAAAAGTATGAATGAGGGAAGTAAGAGATACAAATAGAAATGAAAGAAGAAGATAGAACAAGGTATAATAAAATAGTAAAGATCAACCCAAAAAGAGAGTGAAAGTAAACTCATCCAAACAAAATGAGCTCGAAACGGTGAGAAGATGACCTTATTTTTGAGTATTCCCTACATATTATAGAGAGTAGGCTCATCCAACTATAAGAAGCTAGATAGAACGAAAGAGGCATTCCCAGTGCATCTTCACCTCTACTAGAAAGAGATTAACCAAAACCAAATGAATGGGTACCGAAAAATGATATGTATATATGATCAGTCAAGGAATCCAACACAAGAGAGTAATGGGATCTCCATCTCCTAGACCATCCCAAGAAGAAGAGTAGACAATAGTTACAAGGTCCATATATGATGCCCATAACCTCATGCATCATTCCTGAGCACACAGAACTCAATAACCACACCTTGATATTATCCTCTTTAGTCGGTACTGAGTCCCTCTCACAGTTTTAGGTCACATGACAAAAGCATGCATCGGTGGAGAAAGGGCCCCTCTTCCTCATGAGTCCAATGTTATTCCATTCCCCTTCTCTTCACATTGAAACATAGTCATGGAGGGTACAATTTTCATGTAGAGGAACCATTCCTGATACCAATTGGGGGATTACACTATGTGCCTATACAATAATTATGGAGGACCCACACCTTGGTATGATAGGGGAGAATAATCCCCATGGATAGAGGACTTGTGCCACTGTGTGACTAGGTATAACCATATATACCTATAGAACAAGTATGGAGGACTCGTTCCCTAAACAATAGGGGAGTACTTTTTGCATGGATAGAGGACTCACGCCCTAGTTCCAAAGAGGACTACTGTCAGTAACTGTATAATGAGTATGGAGGAATCATTCCCAGATGTGATAGGGGAGTACCGTATCCTTGGATAGAGGATTATCACACTAATGAAATATCAGAGTAACATCTCCAACTCGATTATAAATTTTTTTGGACATGAATGATGAAATGACAACATAGTGTTTTCACCATTGAAAGAGGACCTGCGCGCAGAAACGATTGTGGTGTACCGTCTCTATCTAAACTCAATGAAGATCCAGCTCAATCACTTCCACCATCAAGTGACAACTAAATGAGATCCATGCTTAGAAAATATAACTCCACATCTCAAAATCCATTAAAAATTTCCCCATCACATTATATGTGGAAAACCCTCAGGAAAGGCTACTCGCGGGACAAAATACAAGTCCCAATGAAGGAGATATGGGTGTTTGAAGATTCATAAAGGAGTACACAGAAAGTAGGGGACCCACACAACATGTGTTACCACTTTTATGTTAGGTCATGTCCTTTCCAGCACACCAATTTAGGACCATGTAGTACTACATGGAATATAAGGGTACTACATGACATGATTCGGCCAAAAGCTTGATAAACAAAAGAGACTCATTGTCAGTTAGAGAGAAAAATGTAAATTCACTTAGATGCCACATCAAATTTCCACATATGAAAAATTGGATCACACTATTACCATCCTTATGGAATAATGCTCGAGATAGACTATTCACTTCCCTCAATCAGAAAACCAGTGAGAAAGTCACATTTCACTACATCATGCGTGAACAGTGATTTAGGGGCTGGAGCCAGAAGACAAAAATAAGTACCTAATATAGGTCTAAAAATTTCCGCCTCAATTTTAGGGTGAATTGTCTGCTAACGTTTCATAAAATGTACATCATACGGAGAATATATGTTAGTTATAGCATTACAAAATAAAAATATAATAAGAATATAATTATTATTCTTTGGTATTTGGTGTACCCATACCACATGCCCGAATTAAGTATCCGATATTGGTATAGAAATGACTATCTCAGCATCAGGATCATGTTGTTGAGCATTAATATGACATGTTGATTAGAAGTTATAACTGAAAAAAGGTTTTCCCAAAAAGAATAATATTATGATTAATAAAATTATTATAATATATTAAGATATGAGTGAGTGTATCTACAGAAAATATCCTCCACATCAGATGATATCCCCCCTCACTTTTAATGATCATGCCAATCCCATTTTGGGCTCTTTTACCTTTATTAATTTTCATGCATCATTATTATTATAATAGTATTATCTTTAATGAGTATTTCCCCCATTTTCACTCACTGCTTATCCGAAACTTCTTCCCCAATCCTCCTATTTTTATTCTTCTCTATTTATTTTTATTTTATTTTATTTCCTTTCCTTTACATTCCATATTCTACCTCAAATCAACCTATTTACACAAATATATTCCTCCATTTTTCACATAGCAACCCTAACTGAATCGCCTAATACACCTGCACGAACTCCTTGATTCCTTCTAATATATTTTATAATGTTTCAAAAATCACGAGTCTAATCTATTGGAGCCTGTTCATAGAAATAATTCATTTTTCCAATGTTTAAACTCATGTCAAATTATTTCTTGGTATTCCAAAAAAAGATGACGGTGATCATTTGGGTGAGAAAACCACAATGGAATTGTAAACAAACCACATCCATTTTCTGATTGGCCATTAATAGTTAGAACAAAAATTGGAAATAAATAAGTCACTTCCATATCAATTTCAATACCACAGGAGGATAAATCAATTTCCTAAATCAAACAGTCGATCTGTGAGTTATTTTTTTAGGTGATTAATTCGCGTTCATCATGAGTAATGAAAATGAGATAAATCAACAAAAACATCCTACGTCAAGATGAAATCATTTTCTGATGAATAATGTGTTTTCCAAGAGAGGATTAAATCCATTGATTCATCGCACTTCAATTTTTCTTGATCCAATGGTTCGTCGACGATCTAAGGATTGCTGTCAATCATCAAAGGGAAGAAGGAGAAACTCTCATCGATGGATTCAAGAAAATATGAGACAACCATAACATGGTTTTCTAGAGAAATATATTTATAAATCTATCCTATTCACTAAAACCATAACTAATTAATAAATTAAAATATTAATTCCGAGCTCATCGGGCCTCAGAATCACGTACCGTTTCAGCAGCTGATCCTATAAATAATTCTAGGAATATTTCAAAGGCTTACTTAAAAAAACTAAAGTCTGTAAAAAAAGTATTCACTATCAGGAGGTCAATCGTACCTCATATGGTTCCATTGTTGATTATTAATGTGGTGGATGGATGATATGGTATAGACACACCTCCAACACACAATAAAACACATTTTTAAAAAAATTACTTCCTTAACTTATATGTTTCCATATTTTTACTATTTTTGTTTTTTCAAAATGGTTACTAGTATTTTCAACCTTGGTAATTTATCCTTTATGAATAAAATAATTTTAGAATTATTAGGTAATTTGTTTCCAAATATAATAAATAATTTATTTAACTAAAAAATATATTTTATTTGTGGAATTTTTTTAACATAAATGAACTATATTTGAAAAAACAGCATTTGAACCTTTAACGTGGTAACATTTGTTTTTACTATTTAACGGTCAACATAAAAATTATTATATAACAATTGGTCCATTAATGAGACATATTTTAATTTTTTATAATTCAAAAGTCATTATAAGAATATAGGATTTTTATGAATTTTTTCACTTATAAGAATATAAGAATATTATAAATTTTATATCATTTTAAAAAATATAATTTATTATAAAATATAATTACTTTCAATGTTGACATTATTAGTTTAATTTAAATTTTAAAAAATATAATAAAATATTTGAATTTGGATATATTATTTTTGAACTGAGTTTACATGATATAATAATCTAAAATAATAATTTATGAACATAATTAATTAAATTTACTTCACTTTTTATATTTTTAGTATGATTCATATAATTTTTTATCAAGAAAATAAATATTTTCATTTTCATTATGTAATCATTTTATGCAATTGTTTCACGTCTAAAAAATAACTATATATTATTATGATAATTAAAAATCATTTATATTTAGAAATAGTATCGAGAACTAAAATTATGTTGTTTTTATCCCTATCCTAATACATGATTGATATTAAAATCATGGAGGGTACTTTTTTCCTTTTTTTTTAATTAACATATTATATGGATCATATTTATTGGAAGGTGGAAATAAATTGAAATATTTTTGTGATATTAATTTTAATGGTAGAAATAGAAACATAATATAAAACTAAAATAATATTTTTGGCCATTATGACCATTATCATTTTAATTTGAACCCCTTGTATACACATTTTAACCTTAAGCACGATAATTAATTTTTACTATTTTCACTATTCATTTTTTTTAGAAATTAATTTAATATTATTATACATTATAAATGATCATGATTATAAATATAGAATCTATTTTTCCAAATTAAATTCACATAAGTGAAAATTTTTATCATAATATTAACCCAACAGACATGATGAGAAAGTGGATTTTTAAGGACAAATAGTTCAAAAGAATATCATGTTTTTATATCTAAATTAAAAATGAAAATGATTCCAATGACCTAAATTGTATTAATTGAAATTTAATTAAACTAAAGTATCTTTAAAACAAATTCAGATTAAAATTTAACATTCTTATATTTTTAAATGGAAAGGCAATTTTCAATTATAATTTATTATTTTTTACTATTCAAAAAAATGAATCTTTTTAGAAAAATACCATAAATAAAACTGTAGAAAATTCTTTAACCCTAATTAGAAAAATTAATTTTATTTTTTAAGATAAATTTTAGGAAATATTTAAAAATGTATTTAATATTATGTGCGCAGATAATGACTAAAATATCTTTTAGAAAAATATTGTTTTTTCTGAAAACATTTCTTTTTCTTCAAAATGATTCTTATTTTCATTTATTATCAATAGATGAAAAATGTAAATGTGTAAAATAAATATTTTTTTATTTTCCTTAATTCTGTTTTTAACTTCCATTCAAACTACCAGGTGATTATTCTCACAGTAAATAATAATTATTATCGTATATTTTTGTTCGGTAAAACATAGTCTTGCATATAACACTATCTTTCGAAGAAATATTTTGTTGCATGTAACAAAAATAAAAAAGTGTTTCATTTTGAAAACACTATCAAATAAAATTTTATTGTTTTTTAATTTTATTTTTTAAAATTTTATGTTGAAAGATTTTTTTAAAAAAATTGTATTTTGTGGAAAAAATTTAATTTTCACTAAAAATCACTATTTTTTCACTATTCACTAGTAAATAAATAATCTCAAAAATATCCATAATTGTTACCCTTGTTGGAATTTTAATATTATTAGTTATAAAATGATATTATGTTATAAAATACAATATCTCAATGTTCGGTAATATTATTATAATATTCCCTCATCAAGAGTAAATAAAACTATTTTTTTAAAATAATTTTTTGAAGAATAAAAAGACATCGTAAAAAATTAAATTATTATTTCTAGAAGAAACTTTTAATACATTTCTGTTGTTTTTCCATTTAAATATTTCTCATATCTTGATTACTTCTATTTATTACTTCATATTGAACAAAAATGTTACAATAGTACAAAAATATAAATTTTTTTGTTCGTTTATGGTATATGTTGCGCATTGTATACACTATCAAAAATAGTGGTTTTTAGAATAATAAGGTGTTAAATTAAAAAATTATTAAATTAAATAACTAGAAATGTATTAATATTTTTATTTTAAATAATATTTTTAGTTTAGAGTGTTAGATAATTATTTTTTCACTCTTACATAACTAACCCCTACATTAAAAAGTGGAGACATCCACTTTGTAACTATTTTTTCAAAATTATAAAACTTGTAGAAATGAATTTTTTTTCAATAAACATATTTATGAATTTCAAATGTAATTATACTTTTCTCTTATACATCCTAAAAACCCAGTGATTTTTTTAGATAGTGTATTAGATCCAAAATATCATTAAAGGACATACGAAAATAATGAAATAAATATGTTAATCGTTGAATACAGAAAAAAAAAATCATGTTTTAAAAAAATTGAAATAAAATATAAATAATTTCATATAGAATATATAAAATTGACTTCTATAATCATTTAATAGAGATTTTAAAATGAAATCATAATAGAAAAATAAAATTCACAAATATTTTTTTCACTAATGATCAATTCATGAAAAAATTTTCTAAAATTTATACATTTCACTATAAATCGGTATCATAAACATTCCTTTAAATACCTAATATCATTTCATTAACCTATGAAATAAAAAAAATTACATATTAATCATATTAAGCATTGATAAATCATGTTGGTAGCTCTGGACAACATCTTCTTCTCACTCTTATAATAACTCTTACAAATCGAATAACCTACCATGTTAATTTTACTAATCTCATAGTAGAATTCTATAACTAGTTAACTCCATCTATTTAACCAATGAATTAGAGATATAAGTCATTCTCATCCCTCAAAATTGGATATATAAGTATCACTAATCATTATAATAAATTTCCCACAAATTATTATATAATTATAAAAAATTATATATTATCTAACATCTCAGACCCAAATCACTAACAAGTAAACAAAAACTCTAGAAACATCTATAAAATCCTAAGGAATTAAAATCAGAACATATTAATTTTCATAAGATATAATTTAAATATTACTTACCTTTGATAAAATATGTGGTGTTACAACCTTTTCTAATTAGTATATCTCATCCCCAAGTTTCCCTTATGAAGGTAATAAAACACCATCTAGGAAATTATTAAGAAATCAGGCATATATATAGGACAATATATCCTAGGTCTCATATTTCATAAGAACCTAATGAAATAATACCTAGAATAATGGGAGTGATATTTTTTGGAGATCCTTAATGCTTTGATCCATGATACTATTAGTTTTCTCCTCAAAATATGCATGAACATCTAAATCCACATCATCAGGTTGGAAAAAATGAGACAAATCTTAATAGTATCGATATTGATAAGAACTATGAAATATATATTGAATAGATATGTATCACTCATGGACATATATCTGATAAATAAGTTGTACAACCCTTTCCAAAAATCTAAAAGGTCCAATAAAACAATGTCACATTTTCCCTTAACTCAAAAACTATTGTTACCCCTATCTAGTTAAAACACTTAAAAATACCCAATCACTTACCTCAAACTCTATAGGTTATTGACAGTGATCAGTACATGACTACTACCTACACTGTGATATATCCATTCTCTTCTTTATTATATGATCATGAATCGATGAATCTTGAATGAGAGAAGGTCAAAGCAGTTCTTCCTATCCTTCCTCTAACTAGTAAATTAGAGAATGAAATGGGCTACCATTTAAGGCCTCATAAGGAGGAATCTATTTCATCTCCTAAAAGATGTTATTTTATGTGAAATAAAATAGTGGTATATAAAACTACCATGAAACACCATAATCAAAGAAGAATTCTTTTATAATTTCTTCTAACAATTGCTTTTCCTTCATGGATTTCCCTTTGATTTTAGGGTGGTATGTTATACTCAAAATTACATATTTACTTAATTCCCTCTACATCCCTTTCTGAATTAGGGAAGTAAAATATGAATCGATGTCTGATATAATAGTATGTAGGACTCTTTTAATTCACCTAATATCTTCTATATATATCCTAATAAACACATCCATAGAAAATGTCTCTTTAATAGAAAAAAGTTTATAGTATTTCATGAGTCTGTAGATGATCACCCATACTACATAATTTCCTTTAGGGGATATTGGGAATATAGTCATAATATCCATAGTGACATCATACCATTTCCACTCAATAATTTAAAATGGATATAAAATACCCATTGGTCGATGGTGTTCTACCTCTGCCTATTGATAGGTGAAACAACGAGTAACTAAGAAAACTATATCCATTTTTATTATAGGCTAAAAATATTGTTGATGTAAGTCATGATATATTTTCATAAATAGTATGTATTGTCAAAATTAAATTATGAGACACTCACAAAAATCCATCTCAGATTCCATTAGGAACCTAGACACATTGATGGCTAAGGAATTCCTATTCCACATCAGTGATCTAAATATGTAGCGGATCATCACTTGAAATAATCTCCCCTAGGACTAATCCAATGTGGTCTAAAATCTATCCTGTCTTCACTCTCTCTATAAGATTAGAGGTCACTGATAAAGCTTTAAAGAAATGATACCTACGATTCCCATGGTCCTCTATGTGAATCTCAAAAAATGGAGTGATCAACTACCACACCCTAATGGAATCTTGTACAACATGTGTCTCAGTTCCATGGATCAAATAATTAGATGCAACACTACACTTCACACACATATAGGAAAGATCAAAATCAATGCACTGTAGGTATTCAAACCATATTCTATTCATGAATTTCATGTCACACTATGTAATTTTATACCAGATACTTTTACTATCTATATACATAAAAAACACTCTCCAAACAAGTAGTGACTCTAATAATGAATTGAAAGAACTATGAATAACATATCAAGATAGTGAATCGAGAAATTACTCTCATACATCCTCAAATGATGAGACCCATATTCCATGACTTGATCTTTTAAAATCAGAAACTCCACTAAATCTATGGATGATGAATAAAAATAAACTAAATACGTTCTTCCAGGAATTGGAATAATCAGTATTGGTGCAAAATTCATCTCTCTTTTCTCTCAGGAATTGATATCTCAGTTTCCTCATACCATGTAAACATTAAAACATTATTTTTTAAGTGTTTGAGTAGTTCATCAAGATGTGAAAAATTCTAAATAAAATTCTTATAATAGCCAAGAATCAACATGAGGCTATTTATGTTAATGAAATCATGGGTTTCTTCTATGAAACTACAATACTCACTTCTTATGGGTCAATATAAACTCCCAATTTTGAAATAATATGTCCCAATAATTGAACCATGGCTATTCAAAAGTATACATTCGTGACCATAACATAAAAGTAGAGACTTCTTAGTTTATTATGTATAATCTCATGATATTTTACATGATCATTATGAGTATGCAAATACACCAAGATATCATCCATAAAGACCACCACAAATGATTCTAGACACTAGTGAAACCTTGATTTATCAAATCATTGAGAATAGAGGGTGTGTTCATAAGACCAAAAAGAATTACCATATTACCATGAAGGCCAAAAATACTATGAAACATAGTACATGGTGTGTCTGAAGGTCTATTATAATCATGTTGATATCCTAAACTGAATTTGATCTTTGAGAAAAACTGAGCTTCACAAATTTGATCAAGGTGGTAAAATATACAATGTAAAGGATATCAATTCTTCAGAATCAGTTGGTTTAGTTTCTAATAATCTATTCAATTATTGAGGTTCCCATCCACCTTCATCGTGAAAATATTGGATGAAATCCTTGTATAATTATTGGGTCATAAAAAACTCATCGCTTTTAATTCCTCCAATTGTCTCTTGAGCTCTTATAAAATGTTAGTGGCCATTCTATTGGATAATAGATACTAGTGCATCTCTTGGAACTAGATATAAGAGGAATTATACCACTCAATACAATATTTAATCCATATAATTCTTCATAGAATAAGTCCCTAAAAAGATATACTAATGCATGAAATTCATCCTAACACATTCCCTAATTATCCAAAAAAGGCTAACAATCTTGGATTCCAGTCCATCCAACCCATGATTATCTAGTCTAGATCTACATTCCTATAATTCGCATTCACATTTGAAAATATATCTTCCACCATATAGTTATGTAAATGATACCCTATATTGATTGTAGTCCACATGTTCATGATAGAGGACCAAATAATCCTCCCCTAGAATTATGTCAAAACCTGTCATCTCAATGATGAATTGGTTGC
Organism: Viscum album; assembly: GCA_963277665.1. Lineage (NCBI taxonomy): Eukaryota > Viridiplantae > Streptophyta > Magnoliopsida > Santalales > Viscaceae > Viscum > Viscum album. The sequence goes on from OY728128.1 coordinate 204,152,989, forward strand.
ATAAAAAGTTATATACGTTTATCAAAAGAGACAATCCTTGCACTACAATACCCACTCCAATTAAATTACCATAAAAGTATCAGGTCTCATCACACCATAGAAATACTATATCATGAGGTCAAGGATCTCTATAGTCTCCACATATATAATGGACCGAAAAGTGACTGTATCAAATAAACATTATTACATGATTGATTCTAATAATATTGTATGTCAAACTATATATTTTTTGGGAATATTATTCCTCAATATAGTCCTCACATCATAAATATTTTTTTATCCAAAACCCTTAGATATATCCTAACTACATTGAGCAATGCTGCTTTGCTAGTGCTGCACCACTAGTGTTTGGACACCATGACAATGACTACCCACTTGTCTTGATTGGCCAATAACACTCTAACTCCCTACCTAATATGGAGCTATTGAACCCTCTTTGAGAATAAAATTCAGTTCATGTACTCTATCAGTATCCTCTAGGGGAATAATTTTTGGAAATCTCTATAAATTATTCATCCATCCATAGGATTGGCACTCAATTGAGGATCTATCAATATGAGTTTTACATTACCTTTCATTCAAACCATATGAAAGACTATAAAACATCCACCATGGGTATTATAATCGGTACATACCTTATTATATGACTTTAAATGATTCTTCCGACCCCCAGATACTATACTACAAGGTTGAGTAGTTGTTCAAATCTAATTCGTGACACCATATTCAATCATGTTACATTGGGTAATAAGATATTTACTTCCTATTTATGACATTATAGTAAATTGAAATATGTAAACCTATGATTGAATAGAACTCCTGAGCACATATTTAATGAATATCACAATAAATTTCACATTATTGGTATTAATTATCCCAAATCATTGATGCTATATGAAGTGAGTTGAGTAATCCATCATAGATCAAGTTTCCTGCTCTAGGGACCCAAACTCCATTGTTCCATCAATTTTCATGGTATTAGGGAAATAGTAGTCATAAAATCCATTTTTAAATTCCATCTAAATTATTACTATATGATGATCTCCTAGGTTCTATATATCCCACCATCATTTATACGATTCATGAAGCATATACATTGTTAATTTGGGAAACCATTCTAGAGGCATATCAAGATGCATGAATATTAAAATGATAGACTCAATAAATAACTCTACAAATTAGGGGAAACCATCCATTTATAATGTTGGTGGGTTTTCCTGAAGAAACTCTCACATAAACAAATCAATATAAAGTAATGGTCTTACAGATCTCTTCATAGTATTCATATAAAATATGAAAACCTATCAAAACTAGGCATCATCATCTCTGTTAGAAATATAAAGAGATTCCATAGGTGGAACTAATAGAGGAAAAATTGGGGGATCTTGTCTCCCACCTTGGAAGTATGGTCTTCACCACCATCTTAGTGAAAAAAATGAGCACATTATGGGGGCATAGATCAAAAATGTAAACAACACACCATAAATAGGATTTGAAATCAAAGGAAAAAAATATAAAAGATAGGACATGTACAATCCTTCTTATATTTAAGTCAAACACATATTCCTTCTCCAAAATCTAGTTCTAAGGGATGTGTTAAATTATAAAAAGACACCAGGGATGGTTACTAATTTACACTACTATGGTTGAGTGTGGGAAACTCTAAATTTTTTATTTAGTGGTCTCGGTATATGGACTGTCAATTTCATGTTATAGGGGAAAACCCTTGGAAGTTGAAATTGGAAACCCCATTTAATGGTGACCACATTAGAATCAATATTTTTCAATTCTTACATTTATATCATTTACTAATAAAAATATGTACCATTAAAAATTTATAGAAGTAAATTATATATAAATTAAAATTGGTAAAAAATGTAACTTCATCCCATCCTTTACATGAAATAAAATATTGTAACATGTAATAAAATATTATTTTAAAAGATGAATCATAATTAGAAAATATATAGAGGTACATTAAGTCTTTAATTTAGAAATTAAATTAATGTATTTAAAATATATTCACATTTCATTATATAAAACCATAGTTAATAACCAAAACATCTCATATTTGGTTAGTTAAGGTTCCATTATCAAACTACATGGGAAACAGGTTGATGTAGGAACATTAATGACAAATTATTTAATACCATTTTCCTAAAAAACATTAGATTCATTGAAAATATTTCACTCAAGGAATATATAACAAGTTTAATGTAGTCAGGCAATGAAACCTATATGGAATAAAATAATGAATGACATATTAATCCTCTTAGGTCCCTATAACTATGCATGATCAATGATTTCATTACATACTAGGGAAAGGATAATTTTGAGGTAATAATAATAAATATAAACATTTCATGTCATGTGCATCACTAAATGGCGATGTCAATACAACCGTAATATGAACAATCCAAAACATCAATACACATCCTAGTTCATTTTGATATTTCCCCTCATAAAGTTTAGCTACCCTTTGGAATATGGTCATTAAAAAATCATGACATATCCTACTCTCATGTCTACAAACACCAAATAGTAAGTAAAAGGAAAATAAACATCTGATACTAATCTTTAACATCTCGGTCTTGGTTCACTCATAAGTAACAAAACCTAATTGGTCACATGGCCTCAAGCATGCCTCCCTGTATGCCTGAAGATTTTATATAGAAGTGTGGTTATCGGGTGGTAAAGTGGGGAAACTATACCATAATGAAATGAGTTTCACATAAATGATAATACATGTATATATTGTTGAATAATAATAATATCAAAAATAGGACCAGATTTATATCATATAGAGAGTAGTAATAATCTATCTAAAATAAGAGTCAGGTAAAAAATGATTATCATGTAATGGAGATATAAAAAAACCATACATGGATGTAAGCATACAATATAATAAATGGATAAAAAAGTAAAAAAATAAAAAAATTATCTCCAATAGCGTCATGAGGTAAGGCTTGGTCACATGCTCGCCATATCATATGTTATAAGTTAATTAGGAACCCATGACCAGGTGATTTCCCTTATCCATACACGCATCCATTAAGTCAATATGTGTACTAATAAAATGTTTGAACAAGGTGTGAGATATACTAAGTAGGACACCACTAACAATGTTTATAAGAAATAAAACCTCTTTATAAAATAATAAGCATGTGATGGTATGAAATGTAATGCAGTAATATGGAATTCCTATATAAAAAATCCATAAAGTGGTAATGTTATAATGATTATGTGATAAGTGATGATTTTCAATGCATAACAACAAAGCCTGAAAGTAACTACTAGATTTTTAATATGTTGTATAGGTAAATGTATCCATCCTACATAGGCCTATTCATAAGGCTATAGACTAGGGTAACATCCTTCATTCCAAGGAGTGTTTCCATGGTATGCACAGAATCGTATCAGACCTATATGGCATAAGAACCTAGGTCCAAAGGATGAGGCATCATAATATATGGAGATATAATTATACATGGTGTTCATAGGTTCCATTCCACGGTCCCCCTCATCAGTTTCATTTGGTAATAATGATTAGTTCCATACCATAATAATGATCAATGCCATACTGCAATAATGACCCATTTCATACAATTAATCAATATCGATGCAATATTGTAGTAACAAAAATAAATAAATAAAATATATGTCTAGTCTATGTTAGCATCCATATATTGGTATAATCATACATCACATTAGAATATCCTTATTATTCCAGTCGTTAAGTCATTTAATTTATTTATGGATTCAAATAATGCATGGAAGGCTCATGAAACAAAAGGGTGGTTCTCCACATAGGAAGACAAATAAACCCCCAATTGGAGGTGTTTCATGTTTAGGATTCCATGATCCAACCATATCAATGTGTTTCTTGGGAATCCCATTAATTCTTAAAAAAATTTAAGGCATTGATTAATTTTGGTGCATAATCTAAAATTACTAATTCAAAAATAAATGGTGATAATTTGATAATTTTAATTTTTTTTTGGAAAAAGGTATATACCACCTACCTTATAGAAGTATAGTAGAACTAATAAATTATTGGACATATGTTTATCCTAAATGAGAATAAAATTGAAGAATAGAAAAATATCATAATAATAAGAGATATTTTTTCACACCAAATTAGTGTTAAAGATGAAGAGATAATCCAAGAAAAAAATATGACCGATTAAGGCTCTTATCATTGGTGATCCAACATGATAAATGGAACTAGATTCAGAATCCATAAATGGTTGAAACCTCAAATCCTATATTGGAGAGCCTGGGGAGCTTCAATGAAAGAAAGGGGCACTTCACAATCTATTGATGATGAAATAGGGGTTTAAACAGATTATCAATGAAGGTAAAATCATAAATTCTACCAACAATAAGATATCACATGGTTTGGACATAGTGTTGGTCAAACCATGCACTAATTGTGTGATAGGAATTATCCAAGGAACCCCTCACATAGGATAGTGAAATAGTTATTATAACTATGCATAACCTGTTCAAATAACCCCTATAACAAGACATAAAATATTTCCATGATCATGTGGTATATACTACAAAGGGATAAAAAACCTTGTATCCCTATTCTATGCACTGAATCACCATATATAGTTCAATCAAAAACTGCAGACTGAAGGAAATAGTTTATGATAATTGTGTTGCCCACCTTTTTCCACCACAACTTGGAGCTCTAGGCTCCGAACAAGCCCTAAACACCCTTAAAACCTATACAACCCCATTGGGAATACATATTTGGATAAAACCAAAGAATTAAAATTTATTTAAAAAATTCATTACCTGAAATAAAACCCAGGGAGTTACATCTTGATTTCCATCATATTAATTATAAGAATATTCATTTCACCCATAATAAAAACATTTTTGGATATCAAAATATTAATTCCATTTAAATCCTTTTTTGAAAATAAATAGAACAATAATAAAAATGGGTTTCTTTGTAGAAAACATGAAATATTATATATGAAGAATTTTATAAAATAACGAATATTGAAATGTGAAAAACAATCGACATCATAAACTCTAAAAAGAACATTCCATTTATCATTTTTTTCAAATGATTCATATAATGTAATTAAAATGATTTGCATTGAAAAATATAAAATTTTTGTAAAGTTCAATAAAAAATTTATTTCATAATTCATTTATTACAATAAAAATACATCAAAAAAATAATTTTAGAAATATGGGAATAAAATAAAAAGTTTTAGAAAATAAATCTTCAAAAAATATAAAATGAGATTTTTAAGGTAATCTGTCCCTTACCTCAATCATGAATGATCACATATCTTTCTTATATCCAATATAATAATGTAATTTTAGTTAAGTAATTTTATAATATAATTTTCTAGTTTCAACACATCATTAAACCATTAATATCAATTATCTCAATAGTGTATTTAATTACATAATCGGTTAAGACTATGTTAGGATTTTTGATGCAATTCAACTCATCGGTCTTAAATGATTTTAGTAGATTGATAATAGTCAAAGAGGTAATTATTAAACTCTATATAAAATAGTAATCATGATATAATTATAATTTTTATAAATAAATTATTATTTTCAATCCAAACATTCAAGATGATTATGGAAATTAATTACATAACAATCATGTAAAGGTCATGCCATAAATATGAATGAGTAACCTTTTTATTTTTTAAAGGGAATGAGAGATAAAAGATTTGTATCATTTTATCATTAAATAATAATTATTATATCATTAATAACATATTATATATTTAAATAAACCTAAATAAATCAGTGATGTTATATACATATGAATTATGTTTCAAATAACTTCATGCATCATGGTATTATATGTTTTTATTTGAATTATTTCAACCTAGGTTATTTGACTTGAATGTTACCATTAGGTAAATAATTTCATGATTAATTATTGGGTTATATTACATCTTCACTATATTTGATATTATAATATTAATTTTTAAATGAATTTTAATTATTTTATTATTTATTTTCAATTATTTTAAATGGATTAAAATTTGATACAACACTCAATTAACAGGTTAATTTTCACTCCAATGGTATGATTTTTTTGTGTTTCTCATCCCAAATTTGATTCTTCAAAACATATGTTATGTTATACACCTGTATTCATATATGAGGTGTATCTACTACCCATTTTATTTGTTATATCACAAAAATCCTTATGATTAAGACACATAATGTTTAATATGAAGTTGTTATTTAATGGGGCTTACAATATAAATGATTAATAATGTGGAAAAGTATTTACATTAAAACCCCTATTCATTCAAGATTTTTTATACAAAGGGTTCATTTGGAAGAAATTATATGAACTAATTTTCCTATTTTTGATACTAATATTGTATATATTGATATTAGGATCAAAAGAATAAGTTCTTGATGGCTAAATTACAAGATAAGGGGGTGAATTGTAGATTTAAAAAACTTAATAAAAGACTTTATAATAAACCAATTCAAAAACCTATTTAAATAAAAATATCAGCTTCCAAATTATGTCTTAGTCCAATTAAAAGAATATATTGTAATTAAAAGTAAATAATGGTAATATTAGAGTGTTGAAATTGTAATAAAACAATATTTGATTAAATCTGAGTTAAAAAGATCATAATTAGAGAATATTTTAGATTTAAAAAAGATCCAATTAAGTTCTAATTGTTTTTATCATATTTAGAATAATTATGAAAAAACTAATTCACATAATAAAAAAAGAATTAAATACTTATAAGAATCAATTAATACAATAGTAACAATATAAGTTAGACTTATATCTATTTAAAGTAAATGATCTATGTTATCCTTAACAATAAGGAAGCCACATACCTTGGATTAAGGTATCCATTGTTTTTACATACAAGAAACTCTATCTTTACTCACTACGGAATTCACTTGATATGATGAACCGATTTATTCAATCTACCTATCCACATATATCCTAGATTTGACGGATCAACTATATTTTTCTATTCCTATAAGACCTTGATCAGAAGATAAAATTCTATGTCTTGCTATCCCTATAAGGCCCTCAATCATAAACATAGATCAGACAAAAGATTAAAAAGAAAATTTTCATAAGTAAACAACCCTGACAATGTTTCCTTAGAAGTATAGAACTGTAAGAAAATTACAAAAATAAGGAACAAATCATTCTCATTGTGTAATCTAGAGAGATCTCATATAATGAGAATTTTAAAGTGAAATCAATCAATTATCAGCTGCTTCAAACACATAGAATGACCTGAAATTTATAGCAAACCTTCCAAATAGTAATATTTTCTCTCAATGGTTATATTTTCTCTGAGGTTTCTGCAACAACTTGGACACCTAGTATCTAAAATAGAAAGTCAGATGTCATATTATTTTACACTATTACAGTCTAAAAAAAATTCAATACATTTGAAAAATGTTTACTGTATTCTGATTATAACATTAAGTAAGCCTAATGGACTACCTTACCATTGCTAATATGATTATCATAATCTGATTAAATCCTGTTTTCTCAGAATTAATATTATTCCCATGAAAACGATTTTTTTAGTACAAAGACAATATAAATTCTATCATACGTCTGATAAAAACATGAGTCCAATGAATTCAATTCTAATTCATTACGATTTCAATTATGATGATGTATAATTTTGCAAACATAATACATTATAATTTAATATATTTATGGAATAAAAATAATTTTTTCTTTAATTTTTTTTAAAATAATTTATATATAATATTTTAGTAAGGTAAGTTTAATGATAGTTTTTTAGATTTCCATAACAAAAGGAATAGAAAATATAGAAGTATAACTTCTAACCCAACAATATCCATAATTTTGGAAAGAAAAATCCCTAAAATATGAATGGAATCAAAATTTATAAACATATAGTACTTTTATTTTAAAATAACTCCATATTCATAATTTAACTGTTAATACTTAACTTAAGAGGAATTAAAAATTATTATAAATGAAATGAAGATAATTATGAATACAATAAAAGTATCATCTTCCCCTATGAAATATATCCTCACTTTTTCTATAAAAAAATATATCATTATAGAAATATCTTCCCCTTTGTGTTTAAAAAAAAGAAGTAGTTATTAAATTATAACGTAACTAAAAAATTTGTGAATGGAAAAGTATAACAAACAATATAATGAATTATATAATCATTCAAAAAATTATTAAATATTATTTAGTTAATTGTATTGGATAAATTTTTAGATATTCATATTTACATAGAAGAGTAATTAATTTATAAGAAATGTTCCAAACTTTTATCAAAATACAAATTACTAGAAGAGTTAAAACTGAATTCATCTTTCTTCAAAAGTGGATACACATTTCACTTAATCGTTATGAATTCATTTAGATATTTTTTAACTGTATTTGATCTTTTAGACTCTAATTCTTTGATATGAGTTTTTTTTTCCTAAAAAAACTCTTTATTTTGATCATTGAGAATGGAAAAATCATATTCAAAAAAATATATTCTATAAATTTATATCTTCAAGTATCATACATTTACTTTGAGACCATCCATTTATTTAGTCGGGTAATTAGATTATTCAGTGAACTATTCAACAAAATTTAACTTGTCATCCAAATCCTTCGATAATAGATTAAAGGATTCCTCTAATTCAAACATAAAATTCTATAATTCTTGAATTTGATCATTGTGGGACCTAACATCAGCATCACCATTATTTTAATATTTCTCCATTAAATTTCAAGACTTTATGTGATCAATAAAACATTATTTTAATGTTTTCAAATCATCCTGAATATGAATTAATGATTCAGTAATAATTTTAATAAATTCCATTTTATTAGAAAGTTTATCCTAAATAAATTGACATATTTATTCCAATCTCAAGAAGTAAGGTATAATACCTTGTAATATTTTTAATCAACAAAGGATTTAATAAAAACCCTTCTCAGAAATGGTTCATGCAGACTCCAATGAATCTGGATCAGGTTGAGGAAGCTTAGATCGGCTAGTTCAAAATATAAAAATACACCCCTTTCTTCTAATCTTCATTTACAAATTTGTTAAAAACTTGATCAATATTATGGTAAAAAACTTTATCATCCAATATCTCCATAATTACAACATTTTAGGAATTTGTTTTTATATGTTTTGGTCTCTGAAACGTTATCTTCACAATTCTTCTTTGATGAATACTCTTTCATATACTGATGATGATTCTTCTTCTGGACATTCTAATTCTCCATAATTGTCTATTTTTATAGGCAAGTAATATGAGGATGATATGAGGAGGACGAATCAAATTATTTTTAATATTGAGTTTCTTCATATTAAATTTCTTCTTTATCTTTTTGTTAAAAATATTTTTCATTATTTTTTTCACTATCTTCAACTTCAACTTCTTCTTTAACGTATTCATATTCTACATCTTCTTATTCCTATTTATATTATTCTTTTAATTTTTTATCTTCATTTTCATCACCATATTTAACTTTAAAAATATTATCATCAACATTATTAGGTATTTATTTTTTAATTTACATAAAACAAAAAATAAACTTCTTTTTTTAGTTCATCTTTATGCTTTCAAGTTTTCTGAGAATTTATTTTCTTTCGGAAACCTGTACAGATTCATCCGGAATAGATAGAGGTGTTGATTGTTTTTAATGTGTCTCAACGGGAACTAATTATTTTATAGGTGGATCTAATTTTTAAAGAAATAGTTTTCCTTTTCCATATTCTTTAACATATGGAAGATTACCAAGAAAAAGTGAAGTTTCTTAAAATACATACCCAACATCCAGGTTTTCTTTTCAAAATATATTATAGGAAAATTATACTCCTTTAATCAGATTTTTATAGAGAACAACATCTGAAAGTAGCTTACATTCTTTCTTATTTTAAACATATTCCTAAATATTTTCAACACCATGCACCACTATGGCCTTATCCTCAGTATGGCCTAATACCAATTAAGAAGGCTAAGATTCTTATCAACATTAAGCCTCATTTATTACACATAAATATCATTAGGAACCTTATTTGACTCCTTTTATTTCTTTTCTTATTTATGAGGTTATATTTAGTCCTCTCTTTAATTATTATTCTTTTTCTCTAAATTTCTTAATGGATCTTCCTCTGATGTATCAACCCCATGTTTATCAAAAACATTTTGGATTTCTCATCAAACAAAAACTTCATTCTTTTTATCATATCTTTTGTAATGAATGATATTTTTTCCTTCATTGAACATGACTTTTCATCAAATATGATAAAATTCAAACACTAAACAATAATATTACTAAATATGAATGGAAACATAAAATATTCAATTTTTTAGAATTTTTTTTATGTTTTATATGGTAAAAGAAAAAAAATTACAAGGTTAATCATTATTATGTAAACTTAATTGTCTATTGTGAAGATATATACTAATTTGAGCTAATATTGGTCCTATTTACATGGGATTAAGAAACCATTCATCCATAAAGAAATGAGATGATTATCTGGGGTAGGATAAGAAATTTTTTTGGATTTTCTATAATGAGAAAACAACAATTCTTCGGCTTTTAGTTTATAAAACATTCTAAGTGTATCAAGATGTTTATATGATGGAAAATATAAATCAACTCCTTATGGTACTCCAACCAATTACGTAAATTTTCTTGGTGAGATTTTATATCATTTTCTATACAACAAGAAATAAAATATATTATCTTATTTGATAAATTTCAAGGATGAATAAAATTATTGAAAAGTTCAGGATAGTACTTATCAACTTCTTGATCTTATTTCTCTACACAAACTGATTTCCAACCTTGGAATGAGAGATCCATCTTAAGAGTAGAATTTATATATCAAATATGTCTCTTTTAACAAACCATTCTCTAAAAATATAAAATTCTTCACAATATTTTTTAGTTTCCATAAGATTGAAGTTAAATATGATGAAGTGTACTGAAAGGAATATTTTTGGACTGATCAATTTGTAGGTAGTAGTAATATGGTTAAAAAACTCATGAGAAACCATTATGCGGAAGGGGATTCCCTACTTTATATTGGGCATGGAAGTGTTAGTTAAAATTTCAAATTGATATCAATGGTTGAGATGATGAACTATTTGATCTAACGACTAATAATTACTTAAAGAATGTTCCAAGGTATTTTCAAAATGTTGAGTTAAAAAAAAGAATGTATCATATTAATAGTGAATATAAATAGAAATTTTTTTTATGAAAACTAAATGAAATATAATAATAAAAAAGATAAAAATTTGTAATGAAATTTTACATAAAAAATTAAAAGATAAGAAGAATAAATTTCAGAGTCGAAAATTAGGATCAGTTTGGATAACATCTTATTCACGATTTTTTTAAACTACTTATATTATAAAAGTTTTTTAAAAAATAAAACATAATAAAATATTTTATAAATAAAATTTAATTAAAAAAATATTTTTTGTAATTGGATGTTTTATGAAGACATGCATCTAATACATTTTTTGAGTTTGTTGCTTATTTTAAAAAATAATATTTGAAAAAATTATAAAAAAATATGTGTTTGGAAAATACATTACGATAAAATTTTGAAAATTTAGAAATTTAAAAATCCTAAATTACTGAAATGAAATCCAACATATATACTCCCCCTATTAAAAATATTTTATTAATGTAATTATATAGGGAAAAAATTAATTATATATGAAAGATCACTTTATGTTCACTATTCCTAGTTTATGTTTAATGTATTCAAATCTATCGGAAGGAAATGTTTTTTGTAAAAATACAAGCATATTCATCTTGAATTATGATAAAATATAAAATTATTTCTCATTTGAGTGTGTGATCCCTAATAAAGTGATTCCTAATATCTATGTGTTTTTAAAATGAGTGATGTGCATGGTTCTTACATAAATCAATTGAATTAGAATTGTCACGTAGTATTTTATAATTATTTAAACTGATTCCATAGTTCATGAATGTGTGTTTCATCCACAACACATGAGCAGATAAACTTCAAGCTACCACATATTCGGCTTCAACAATGGAAAGTGACACTAAGTGTTTTTTTGCACGACCAAGAAACTAATTAATCTATTATGAAATGAAATGTTATTGGGGAAGATTTTAAATCCATTCTACAACCACCAAAGTAAACATCTAAAAACAATTCATGGTCAAATACATTTCGAGAAAAATAGAGAACCCATAAATACATAGTTCACTTAAGATAATCAAAAATTAGTTTTTCAGCCTTAAGGTGGGATTCCTTTGGATACGCTTAATGTATTACACATAAGAATATAGAAAACATTAAATCTAGATAACTTGTTTTCATGTAATGTTGACTTACAATCATGAATCTAAAAATATTTTGATCGACCGATTAATCAACCGCATCATGATCTAAGGTATTTGAGGTACTAATAGTAGTACTAATATTTTTAGTGTTATAATATTGATACTTTTTATAAATATCATTTATATATATATTTTGAGATAAAAAAGTACATTCTGGTTTTTCTGAAATTTGATAAACAATGTTTTTTGTTAACTCACCCATCATACTCATTTCATGTGTTAACATTATAATATTTCAAAAGGAACATATTAATGAATTTTGAGTTGATACTAATATAGTGTCACCAACAAAAATTAGTACAGTCTTGATTTTTTTGATAAACTAAATTATAAAAAGATTTGGATCAACATTTCCTTTAACATATTTTTTTTGTAACAAAAATCGTGTTAATTTATGATACGAAGATGTATAGGCTTTTCTAAATCCATATAATGATTTTGTATGTTTATAAACCTATTAAAGATTATTTTAATCTACAAAATTAGGGGATTTTCAATATAAACATCCCATATAGATATCCATAGTGAAAATAACACATCACATCCATTTCAAAATGTTTTATATTAATGAATGGTGAAATGGCTAATAGAATACGAATAGATTGAAGTCTAGCTACAAGTTCATAGGATTATTAATAGTATATGTCTTTTGGTTGGTTATAACCATTATAAAAATCCATTATTTAAACATAAGGTAAAATCCACCTTAAGGAATAATATTAGGAAAATTTCTTGAGTAGTTTCATTATAAGAGGAATTTTCTAACAATGGTTGAAAATCAATTTTTAGATGATGTTGGTTGATGTTGTTTAAAAACAGGAGGATCCATTTCATCAAATTTAACATGTAAGGTTTCCTTAATAGTATAGAAATGTTTATTTAAAACTATATATTCCATAGATGTAGGGGAATAACCTAAAAATATTACTTTTTTAGATTTGGATTCAAATTTATTTATGTTATATTTCATATTTACGATGAATTCTTTGTAACGAAAAACTCTGATGTAAGAAAAATTTGGTTTTCAACATGTCCACAAATCATTTGGAGTATTATTAATAAATGGTAGAATTATATATTTATTTTTAGTTTATTATCTTGTAAAACCTACTTCTACCTAAAAATATTTATCAATTGAGTATTCACACAACATGGTTCTTGTTATTTAATGATGAATATAGTTTCTTCTTTCAACAACTATATTTTTCTGAGGAGTTATTGTTATTGAAAAGTTAGGTTCTACAAAATTCTTAATATTTTTTTTCATAATCTTAATTTAAAACTTCAACACCCTGATAATTAATAATATTTTTCAAGGTAAGGTGTTTTCACTTTTAACCATAGACACAATAGTTTTAAAATGAAAAAAACATCATATTTTATTATAAAAAAATTAGAAAAAAGTTTGTCTAGTGTAATCATTAACCAAGATATATACAAAGTGTTTCCCCCCAGTGCATACAATTTATGTAAGACATAATAAATCCATGTGGACTAACTATAATTCATCTGTTTATGAGACATCACTAATAGATTTAAAACTAGTCTTATGTTTCTTACCACATTGACAAGGATCATGGACTTTTGAATAATAAAACCCATGATATGATAGATCTTTATCACATCTTTTCTTAGTCTGCATACATATGTTTCTAAGGATACCAATACTTAACAATCTAATCCATTACCATGAATAATCTTCCATTACAATAAGGTAAGGTAATTCTTTGATCCTATATTCTTCTATGATATGTGTGTAAACATTATCTTGCCTATTATCAGAAAGAATTTACTCATTCTTGGATTTTTGTACTACACATTTATCATTACTAAAATTCACAAGGTAACCTTCATCACTTAAATAAAATTTTCTTATAAGGTTTTTCTTAAGGAATTTAAAAAATTAATCATTTTAAATTTATTATTTTCCAAGAAAAATTTTGTTATCTATTCCATCAATCTCTCCTTGATCATTATCCTTGAAAGTAACTTTTCCACATTTCATCATGATGGTGTTTAAAAAAAAATATTTTGTTACTAGTCATATTCTTGGAAAAAACACAATCTATTTAACATGTATTTTTATTGTTAGTACTTTCTTTATTTTCCAAAAAATAAAAACATGAGTCATTTTGAAACCAAACCTTATTTGGTCTTAAAATGATAGAAAACAAACATTTGGAATCCACATTTTTTTATAAAAATATTCTTTATGAAATTCTAAGTACTGAAATTTATTAAGTGAAAAATTCTTTTTCCTATTCCCACAACATTAGAATTTTTTGCAAAAGGGGTGCACCCTTTGGAACAAAATAATTGTTAGTAAAAGATATTTTTTATTAGTATATCCCATTCTGTACCATGTACCATGAGGCCTGATTTGTTTTTACATTTAATAAAAAAATTCATTACCAGTGATAATGTTTCATAAAAGTTTCTTTAAAGAGAAAATTTCATGTTTTAGTTTTATAGCTTAATTTTTTTCCTCAGGAGTAATAGTTTCAGAATTGAGTTTATCAAAACTAGTGTATAAAATATCGTTTTTGGAATGAAAATTTTCCAAATTCTTTGAATCATTTACCATTCTAAAAGATTTCTTATTAGGATATTTAGATAGATCTGATAATTATTTAGTTAAAACATGAATCCTTCAGTTAGCCTTAGCAAGATCAGCATTGGCATTAAATTTGTTTTTACAGAAACTACAATTTCATTTTTCAAAAAGTTTTTCAAATCATGAAACTTATTAATAATATGTTAAACTATTATTTTAAATATTTGATAAAGATTATTCTTCTACATATTTATGATTTTTATAATTATCAGAATTTGGATAATTTGTAATTAAAGATATGTTTTTAAGGTTCTCAGTAGTGCGTACCTTATCCATTAAACAATGATTTTTTAGGTATTTTGGAAATAAGACAATTGTTCGTCTATCCAAAAATATTATTAATAGAATATTTATACGAGGAAAATCATCTAATTTAACTGTAGAAATAATTATATTTAAATACATTCCTATATTTTGACTTATATAACATTTTTTTATTTTTAAAATAATTTATATAGTTCCTATATTTCTTTTTTAACATTAGATAATCTAGTATAATATATTTAGGTTTCTTGAATTCATAATAAGTAACTTCATACTCATTATTATCACTTATTTCCTTATTACCTTTTATTTACTAATATTGGAAAAATTTATTTCCAAAAATCTTTTTTATCCGTTGAATAGGATTAGCTAGTTCATTATCAAAATTTTCTTTTGAACATGAGTATGATTGTATAATTTTTTATTTATTTCTGGATGATTTCACTGCACAATCAACAGACTGAACTTTAGGGGGTAATGTGGATGTAATGGAAAAGGAAACAAAACCATTTCTATTTTTCTCTTTCTCAGCATCTCTTTTCAATATTCCCTTATACTATATATTATTTCCAACTAGATCATCAACACTAATATTTTTTAACCTTCTTGAATCATCAACGACTTCTCTTTTAGACTCCCATCCATTTGGTAATGATATCTATTATCTTATCCACTTTAATTTCATCATCTAATAATTTTTCCATTAGAGATTGTAAAATATCTATGATAGTCATAATCCTTTGGTGAATCATGGAGATGGAATCTCCATGTATGAATTAAAAATCCTGATAGTTGTCACATAGAATAACTCTCCTAGTTTTAGTAACCTTAGAAGTAGAAAGATGAATAACCTCTATCTTTTTCCAAATATTATTCGCTACTAGAAAAGATGATATTTGACTGGAGATTCTTCTTTTCATGGAACATAAAAAAGTGTTAATTAATCTATAGTTTAGTTTATATTCCTGTTTGTATTGATGATTTAATATTGTAACATACTTATCAGGTAGTTTGTAATCACTAGTCAACATTAATAAATTATCAACCCTAGTCTTGATAATATTGGTCTTCATTCTATCTCTCAAATATTAATAGTTATCTCAATAAATAATACGAGGTCTATTGGGATTGATAATGTCTATAGATCCAATATTTAAACCTTCTATATTAATAAAAAACATTAGTTTCACAAACATGGTATTGTAGAAATGATTTATAAATAATAAGTTTGTAAAAAACATAAAAAAACATTCAGTTGTAATGATTGTAAAAACTCAAAAATTATTTGAGAAGTGGAATACTGCTATGATAAAAAAATTTAGATATCAATATTAGATATATTGATATCAAGATAGATAGAATATACACTTGATGAATCAATTACATGGGGGTGAATTTTTGTTTTAATTTTTTTTATAAAATATTTTAAATCAAACCAATTCACAAAACTCTTTAATTAAGAATTTCATATTTGGAGTTTTCCATTAGTCCAATAAAAACAATGTTTTTTAATCAGAGTGATTATGATAATATCAAAATATTTAAATTGTAATCAAATAATATTTCATTAAATAAAAAATGAAAAAATAATAATCAAAATGATTCATAATCATAGAAGATCTAATTATGTTCTAATTCTGTTTATCATATTTACATGCATTATGATAAAACTAATTCACATAATCACATTCAAATGAAAGAATTGTTATAAAAAGGTAATATAATAACAAAAATACATGAATGGATTATAGTTATTTAAAAGAAATGATATATTTTATCCTTAAGAGTAAGGTATTAATAAAATTCGGCTAATTGAATCTCTTTTCTTATATATACTAGCAAGTAAGCCATTCCTCGGCATGTAAAGCCCTTGATATGATGATCATACTTATTCTGTCCACATATCCCAGACTGTCCTCGATCAAATGGATCAGCTTTATCTTATCATTCTTGTAAGACCATGATTAGAAGATTATATTCCCTATCATGTTAACCCTATAAGACCTATATCTTAATCATAGATTGGAACATGATTACAAAAAATTAGATTGTAAGGTGAAAACCCTAAAAAGGTTTCCTTAGAACTATATAGCTCTATGAAAATTAAAAAATCTAGGAAAAAAAATGTGTGACTATATAATCTACAGAACTCTCTCACAATAATAATTTTCAATTAAAATCTATAAAAAATCATCAGCTTCAAGCTCCTCGAATGACCTAGTATGTATAAGAAACCTTCAAAACGATCATATTTTTTCCCAAAGGTAATATTTTATCTTTGTTTTTGGCAGTGACATAGACACATAGAATTTGAAACATTAAGTCCAAAATCATATTAGTTTACACAATTACAATGTAAAAACGATTATTTACCTTAGAAACAAGTTTATTGTATTTTGATTATAATCTTATGTCAGTCCAATGGACTTCATTACAATTGGAAACATAATTTTTTTAATAAGAGTAAATCTAGTTTTATAAATTTTAATATCAGTCTGATGAAGAAAACTTTTTCTATTACAATGACAAGACAATGTCATTCATATGTCTAATTAAAGGTTAATCCTATGAATTGAATTCAAACTCATAATGATTACTATAATAAAGAAATATAATTTTATAAAAATAAAACTTTTTAACTTTTGTTGTATGGTTGAAAAATAGTGTTTTCTATAAGAACATTTCAAAATAATGTAGAAATATAATTCTTGTAATGTAAGTTTAAAGATAGTGTTTGTGATTTACAAAACAAAAGGAATGGAAAAAATAGAAGTAAAACTTCTTAAAAATCATCTTGATCCCCATATAATTCTTCTATATAGGTTTTGAATGATGTTAAATTTTTTTATTTCTATTTCCTTCCTTATTGATTCAATAAAAAGTAGGAATTTCATTTGTAAGTGATTGTGATCTTGTAATTTTGTTTAGATTAGTTATCCTTCTCATCTAAATCCATGAATTACCAAATGATTTAAAAACATATCTCTATAATGTTAAATTATTTTCCAAAGATAATTTAAAGGTTCATTGAACTTATTTTAAATTTTTTAAAAGTAATTTTTTTTCAAGATGAGTATCGTTTGAATCCATTTTACAAAATATTCCCAAAATAATGTTCTTTATAAAAATTTTAGTACGAATGTATTTTAATTTTTTTTAAAAGGTGATTCCTTGGCCCAGAATGACCAAAGCATAAATATTATTAAAATAATGTTTATAGGATTTGAAAATACGAGATCATATTATAATCGTTTTGATGAATGGAAATGAGATCAGTAGGGAGGTCTACAAACTAGGAAATGTCTAGATCTACTCCCAGGTTTTCTAGGCCATCTGCAACCGTGTTTGCTTCTTAATAAGCATTTGTGATGATATAGTTAATATCGATGAGAGAACGATTTCATTTGATCTATCTTGTAGTAATCAGCCATGTGAGATGAGTTACTCCATTCCAGACCGCTTAAAAGATGGTCGTCGAGTCACTTTGAATCCAGAGGTTATTCTATTAATAGAGCTTGGAAAAATAAATGGCATGTATCAAACTCCGCATCTCAACTTCAAGGGAAGTCTTAATGCCACAATTACCCAGGAAAAATCCAATAATCAGATGGAAGTGATTCCTGGTGGCAAAACCACACCCTGTAGGGCCCGAGTTTCCCTTAATGTCACCATCAATATTGATTTTGATCCATCCAGGGAGAGGGGATCTTTGTAACACCTCTAGAGTACGATTCGGTGGACAAAAATTATTTTTAATCCATAGACGCTTCAGGATTATTAAGTTTTTCATGGTGTTGTGAATGTATTTTTACACTAACATTTGAATTATTTTACTTAATGATTCATTTATATGATTCCAAAATCATTTTTGATGAAATTTTTTATCATAGTATTTTGTAATTTTTTATTTTTTTAAAAGTGGTTTTAAATATAAAAGATGGTATTTTCGTCATTAAATTTTTTAATAAAATTTTATTGGTATTTTTATTCCCCAATAAAAATAAAACTTGATGATACTTATACTATTATTGGGATATTTGTTTATGATACCATCCTTATTCTTTAGTTGGATGAATGAAACTTTTTTCAATGAGATTGTTAAGGAACTTATTTATTTTCCATGGGAAAATCATGTTTTAATGAGATTATTATAGAAATCATTTCTTTTCCAAAGGTTAATCATGCTATGAAATAACTTTGATTATTCCCATGATTTAAAAACTAAAGGCTTCATAATTGTTTATTCATAAATAATACAATGAGGTTATTAATGATGAACTTGTGATTTAGATACATCGTATATGAATGGTTTGGCCGAATTATAGCTCACATGTGAGCCAAATATATATTATATGATGGATTCTACCATATAGTATAGGGTGATAATATTATATCTTATATGATGGGTTGGTCCAGATAGTGCTTCGTGACCATGATATAACATATAATATGTGTGTACCAAGATAACACTTTACTGAATTTGGTAATGTTCCTTGTCTTAATAAATCAAAATGTGGGATCTATGGAAATTGGGAAAGTAGTTGAAGCACTATTTTACAGCCTTCATTGTTTTGTAACAATTGAAACAATTTCCTAAAAAATTATTTCCTGATATATATTCTATAAAAATGAAAAATCTGGGAATTGGAATCAATGGTGCTGAAATTTTGATGAAAATATGCTTATGGTATATTTTCTCTAACTTGAGAAGGTAATGAGATATTTCTATTAGGCATTGGAAAATAATTTTCATAATCAATTATGGATCAAGAAATCAGAAGTGGATGGGTTGAAAATGTACCATATTAACTTATACTGTAAAAAAATCTTGTATTACATGAGTTTTGAGGGTTTGTTTTTCAAGGATTATTAGGAAAAATGGGAAACGATGGTGGAAAATAATTAAATAATCCTAAAACAATAGTATATTTTTTTATCACCAAATTCTATAATTTCAATGGAGAGTAATTATTGAGGAGAATAAATTAATATTCCAAGAAAGTATTTATAATGTATTTTTTACTAGGAGAATCAAATTTAAGTAACTGGTGATCATTATTAAATCAATGAAGGAATAAATTGTAACAACCTAATATTTTTATGAGATATAGATTTTTTTAATTTTCTTTTATGTCTTTTATTTTACGCTACAACAAGATTAGCTTGCGTAATACGTAACACCGACTTAGCTTCTAATATACACAACACTATGCTTGGATAGTGTTACAAAAAATTTCATGTTTTTTATATACGTACTTTCACACAATACCGATTATAAGTGAACAAATAAATATTATTATGTTACCTTATATCCTAGTCATTATAATGGCGGGTATGAATAGTATTAACTTTCTTCTAAAAAACTATTTAAATGAAAACAAGCAAGTTTATTAAATAATAAAATCACTCTTTATGTAATTTATTAATTAAATATATGTTTAATATTTTTAAAATATTTTTTAAAATTCATTTTATATATTTTCTATACATGATATAAGAATAAATTCAATTTTTCTTATAAAAGAAGTATTTTTTAAATAAATGTAGTTTTACCACCTTTTGATGGAGAAACCATTTTAAATCTAGTTTTTGAAACATATTTATATTATCTACTAAAAAATAAACATCTTCTTTGAAATTTGATTACCAAAATTTACTTTGGTTGAAATTATCGTATTTTTTGGATAAGTTTTGTTTTTTATTTTTTTTATAAATAGTGAAATGCATATTTTTATTAAAAATTGTATTTTTTGTTAAGGATTTTACAAGGTCAAATTATATTCTAGATTAGTTTTGAAATTTTCATTAGTTAATTTTGATCCAATTATGGTTTTTCAAATGTTTTTTTACATGAATTTATTATTAAAACATTTTCTGTTTTAATAGGGGAGTTTTACAAAAAACTATTTTTCATGACATTTAAACATTTTTATTTTAAATTTAATTCTACAACTTCTGTTAATTGAATTTTCAAAAATTGATGTTAAATTTTAATTTATAAGGTCTAATTTTTTTAATTATATACCTTTTTTCCAATATGAATAGTAACTATGGTAAATTTTGTTACAATAATAAATGTAAAATTAGGTAATTAATGTTAAAAATAAAATTATAAAGTCTATAAAAAGAATCTCAAAATTGGTAAAATTTTATTTTATGAATGAAACTATATACTTAACAATTTATGTTATAAATTATGTCATTTAATTGACACTTTTCATTGAAAATGAATTCAATAATATTTAAATCAAAGAAAGACAAAAAGTGTCATTTTCTTTGTCTTTAATATATATTATGTGTCCAGAAAGGGACAAATTTCTATTATGGATGAATATAAATGAAAATTGTTAATTTAATAAATATATACTCACATAAAAAATTTATTTTTGACGTTTTGGGCCACTTGGTTGAAATTATGATATTTATATTGTTTCATTTATTAGAATTTTAAAGATTTCACATTCCTGTTTTAATTAACATATAATTTTTAATATATGCTAAGATAAAAGATTAATTAAACTATAAGGACTCATTATAAAGTTAATTTTTTTATCATGGTAATTTATTTTTAATTTTTAAGAAATATATAATTACCATACTGTCTTATACATTGATGATGAAAAAATTATTTAATTGATGAATAATCAATAATTTTTTTATTAAAATGATAATAAATATTAAAAGGCCAAAAAAATAACCAATATCATTGGTAAATTATTTATCGACCATAATCATCCAAGGGAAAAATTATTTAACATTTAGACCTATATGCAATAGATTATGAAATGTATAATATTTTATCTACTGTAATGTTAAAGTTGTCATATTCATGTTTTAAAAAATACAACATTTTCAATGTGGGATTTTCCAAAATCTATATTTTACTATAAGTAATCCTAAGAAATATAGTATATTCATATTAATCATAGTATTTTATTTTTAATCATTACCAAAAAAATAAGTATCTTAAATAATTTCACAAAACTAATGTAGTAATTATTTTATAAATAGAAATATCAAATAAATGTTTCTAAAATAATTAAATTAAATATATTTAAGGATAATTAATATATCCAATTATTTTTATATAATTACTTGACCCCATATAAACATAATGGAATATTTTTTTTGGGATGAAGTCTTATATTGAGATTTTTTAAAATCCCCAAATTAAATAGTCTCAAAATTGACACTATTTATTATTTATAAAAATATTTTTTGGAAATTATTTAAAAATAATAAAACATTTCTAAAAATTTATAACAATTATTATATTATTTAAAACGTTCTAATGTTTTAATTTATTATCTAATTGACATCATATAAGTAGAAATTACAATATTTTAATATTGAACTATTTATTACCTGAGTTAAAAATAACATAGAATAACTAAGAGTTAATTGAAATGATAAGGCTTAAATTGACATAAAAACATGGATAAAAATAATAGGATTATGATATTAAACCTTATATCATGTCATATTCTAAACTAATACATTTTCAGGTTTTCAGATGGGTTTTTATTATATTATAAATTAATATTTGGGAGATTCCAAATGTGCCCCTCACCTAAATTATAAAAGGGAACCCCCCACCTCATTTCTTAACAAATAATTGATCCTTAAATTTCATCCATCCCCTAACCATATCACTTTTCAACTTCCATAGTAACATTCTAGAGGTTCTGAAGACCAACTCTAGTGCTCTAATAGGAGATTTAGAGGAAGTACGTCGAAGAAGAGATAATTTCCTCTATCGATTATTTCAAACATAGTTCTTCTTATACTTCCTCTTCATGAGTTTTTTATTATTATAAATTAATAAATAAATTATCACTAATATAATGAGATTTTATTATAATTATGAAACAACCATATTCCACCTTATATCCATCCAACAAAAAATGAAATCCTCATGTGTGCGTACGAATGACTTACCATCTCTACGCCGTGGTGTAATTTGTTTTTAACCACTATATTACTTGGATAGGTATAATGATGGATATAATAACTATATATGATTATTATAACATGATATTATTTATTAAATATTATTAACCATCCAATTCAATGCCATTCAAAAAATATGGGAATGATATCATTACTCGTGCATACGTACAACCTACCATCTCCAAGATGCAATGGGATTCATTATAAGTGATCTTCATTAAAGCATGATTATATAAATGTACGGAATGAGTAAATATGGTATATAATATGTTAATATCATTTTATAATGATATAAATATGACATATGAAAGAGAACCATAACTTATTCTATAAAACATGCATAAGAAAATAAACAAGGTAATACCTAAATAACAAGTAATAATGAAATACTGTCAACAAACAGATGATAATATGATCATATATGATATCATTAATATGACTATTATTCTTAAAAAATTCAATGACATTATTTAAATAATTATATAGGAGGTTAAGATACAAACAATGGAAATTAGACCTAAGGTAAGGGATAATTTCACAATATCATTATTATCTGAGATTGTTTATACGTAAATATTTATTGGGGTATATTTATCATCCACATCCATGTTTCCCAAGTATGTAATATTATTTCTATTCTTATAAAATTTTTAAAGTTAATTTTACCCTTTTTTTAATTTTTATTAAATGGTATTAATGGAATCTTTTGTCGTTATTCGATATGAGTATCTTTATGACTTTTCTGGAAAATGCTTGAGAAAAATATTTTTTTACTTATACAACATGAACGAATTTTTTGTTTTTCATAAGGCCTTATTTCCATGAATCTTATATTACAAAATATTATTTTTATTTTAAAATAATTTCGTTTCCTTTAAAATTTCACAACATTTTGAGAAAATAAAACATTTTTGAAGAAAAATGGATATTTTACTCAAAAATTAATTTCAACAGTTTTATGAGTATTATTTTCCATATAAGATTAAGGATATGTTTCAAGTATAATATAAATATTATTATTATGGTCAATTTTTTTTATTATGGAATTATATTTATGAAATCAATTTGTTTTACATGGATTATGTTATGAAGTAATAATGTTTAAGAAACCCATTTAATTGCTTATGTTATGCTATGATGAATGATTGTGTTTTTATGGAAACAATATGTATGGGATCCATTATGTGATAGGTGAGACCATTATCTCCCTCCAATGTATTGGTAAATGATTTATATCTCATGAGATAGTCATGGATGGAGCGACAAGTAAATCTGATTCAGTAATGTAGCACTAGAATACCAGTAAATATGATTCAGTAATAAATGGATGGAATGGAAGTAAACATGGTTTAGTAATTGAATTTTTCTAGTATAATGTTCATGGAAATAATCCTTGGATAATATGTAAATAATTTTTTATGTTTATGTTTTTTTCAAAATTCCATGTTTTATGACAATGCTATTTTTTCATTTTTCGTGTTCCTATTTGATTTATGCCTTAGGAACTGCCATGATTTATTTAATGACTCAATATTTTGATATTTTTTATAGATTGTATGATTTTCAAAATTTATGTTCATGTTTTAACATTCTTATGTTTATTTTTTTAATGATAGTTTCTATTCTAACCCATACTGATCATTTGATATCACACTTTTTATATCTTTTCTTTTCCCTAGGATATAAAGAAATGTTTCAGGTAGGAAAACTAAAAGGGAAGGTCCTTATAGGAGATGTTAATGATATTTCACCATTTTAGAAGAGTGTGTTCCCAATTTCCAAAGTCACTAATCTAATATGATCTTTATGCATGTTTCTATGTAATGTATTAATTATTTCTCAAAATTAATGTAATACCCATATAATTCAATATTGGGTCTCTAAAGTTGGTATTAAAGAGAAGGTTTAGTCCACCATTGGAAACTAGGATTCAAAAACTTTAGTGAGATCTCTAGAGATATTTATAAGGTATGTCTAGGGTTTTCCTATGGATAAGTATAATTATAGGTTACCGACCTATAATTATGGTAACGATGATGAATAACCTAGGATTAAAAGTATGATATTAGATATTGAGAGTATTTTCCCTTGATTAAGTGGGTTCTATATTATGATTATTATTACTGACACTTTTCCTTTGGGGTTTTAGAAAATGTCTTGAAATAAGTGGATTCCTATTAATGGAGAAAATAATGGATAGTGGAATGATATTACTTATGTGAAACCAAATGAAATGGGATATGAAAGGAAAAATATCATTATTATACCTAATGCAAAATCTCATAATTTGATCAATAATATAATATTTTGTGAGTTTACTAAACCACATAATAGGAAAATGATAGAGTTTTATGGTGACTGTAGTGGAATGAGGGTTCAATTTTCCTCATGTAAATCATTTGGGAAGAGGATTCAATGAGAATGTCTCAAAGTAACTAGAAGTTTCTTTGGGTGCGGAAAAGAAGTACACAAAGCTAATAATTGAAAAGGAAAAGGTTCCGTTAAGGATAATGGTATTTCTAAGGCATCAATGGTGATTACATGTTTTAAATGTAAAATTTATAGGCATTATGAAAATCTATACCCTTGGGTAATATCTCATGAATAGAATTAGCATGGTCATAAAAGTATTATTTATGTTACTGATGATGAAGAGACAATGAATGGAATATGAGATGTAAGAATTGGTAAGGAATATAATGATGAATCTTGGTTAATGGATTGATAAGATAGTGGTTTTAATCCATGTTTATCAAGAATAATGTTATATAAATAATTTTATGGCATTATAGAATAAAGAAACCTATAAGGATTGTTATACTATCATTTTTTCACAGGTATTTGATAGTATTATCTGAATGGTTTAGGTAACCATGAAATGTGATTGGGGTAATAAGTTGAAAAAGACATGATTAAGGGAAGGATGACCCTTAATATGGCCATGATGATGAGATAATGAAATGTTGGTTCTGAATAAGTAAAATGGATGGTAAATAATTTCTTAGAACTGATTAAAGTTTTTTTTTAAATTGGTTTATGCTATCATGGATGAATCTTACATCTTCTTGGATATAAAAATAAGGAAACATGCATGTTTTAAATATGGATATATGGAAATTCAGGTTATTATCAAGAGATTAAATTATGAAGGTGTTCACATGATTATAATGTGACCAAAAAGAGATACCTTATGATATATGGGAGATAAATGTTAAGATGATTTAGTTCACCTCTTTATATTGTTTTGGATTTTTTGATTTTAGAAGGATGGTAAGGTTATAAATTAATGGAAATTATAAGTTAAACCTTGGGTGAATTTTTAATGAATAAGTATTATATCACTATAGGTGGACTTATGCTTTTTTGATATCATGTTTTAAACATTTTGTTGTGATAGAGACATATGGAATGAACTATCATTCTATTTATGGATATCATGATCTACTAAAACTTTAAGAATGAAAAAGTCAACCTTGTTTCACAGAATAAGAGATGAAGTAGAAATTGATCATGGAATAAGGAATGGATTTGATTATACATAATCATGTAAGTATTTATTCTCAATATTGAACTCCATGGAATGTGTCATAAACCAAAAATGTTACCCTAGTGCCTTCATTTCTGATGAATTAAATGGACCCTTAAGTCATCATAGGATTATGGCTTTCTGATTGAAAAATTTATCCTAACCTTGTTCTCTATCACTCTCTATCAGAACATGATAGTTATATTTTTCTTCTATATCCATGTTTTAGCTTCCTAGTTATGTTCTTATATGTGGAAACCCAGTGAGGAGTAACTTTGGGTAATCGTTAAGTGTCTAACTTTCCATTTTTAATATGATGATTTAGCATTCCTTTTTTGGATGTGGGTTTCTATGAAAGAAACTTTAAAGTAGTAAACCTTTTATAAACCCAAATAATTTCAATGGTTAAATTCATTTTAATGGGGTTATAATGTAAAATCCAAATATTTTTATGATATATATACGTATTTTGATTTTCTTTGATTTCTTGTGTTTTACACAACACCATGATAAGCGTACACAATACGGAACACCGACTATGGTTTTGGTATATGTAACACTATACATGGCTTCTGTTACACATAATTTCATGTTATTTTGATATAATTCATTTCACCCAATAATTAGTATAAGTGAGAAAATAAATATTATAATGTTACCTTCTAACCTAGTCATTATAATGGTGTGTATGAATAATATTATCTTTCTTCTGAAAAAACCATTTAAATGAAAAAAAGTGATTTTATAAAATAATATAATCAGTCTTGGTGGATTTTATTAATGAAATTTATGTTTAATATAATTAATATAATGTTTAAAATTCATATTATATTTATTCTAGGCATTATATAAGAAACGAATCATTTTTTCGGATAAAAGAAGTATTTTTGAAAAAAATACAATTTTACAACCTTTTGACGGTGCACCAATTTTAAATATAGTTTTGAAAAAATTTTATATTCTATTTTACAAAATAAACATATTATTTGAAATCAATGTATAAAAATTTACTTTCGATAAATTTTTGGTATTTGTTTGATAATTTTTTTTTGATAAATAGTGGAATGCATATTTTTATTAAAACCCGTATTTTCTATTAAGGTATTTACAATGTCAATTTTTTTGGATTAGTTTTATATTTTAGTTAGTTAATTTTTATCAAATTATTATTTTGAAATGGTGTTTATACATGAATTTTTTATAAAAATATTTTCTTTTTCAAATGGAAAATTTTCCAAAAGACTATTTTTCATGACATTTCACCAGTTTTTTTTAAATTTAATTCTACATCTACTGAGTATTGAATGTTTGAAAATGGATGTAAAATTTTGATTCTATATATCTATATTTGGAAAGTAGTACCCTTTTATTTTTGGTCAATATGAATTGTAACCCTAGTAAATTTTGTTACCACGATAATGAGTAATTTAGATTAAAAAAAAATTATAAATTTGATAAAATGACCCTAAAAAATAGTAAAATTTTATTTTATGAATAAAACTAGACCCTTAATAGTTTAGGATCTAAATTATGTCATTTTATGGACACCATTCCATGAAAATGAATTAAATAATATTTAAATCACAAAAAGAAACAAGGTGTCATTTTCTTTGTCTCTAATATCTATTATGTGTCCACAAGGTAAATTTATTTATTATGAATGAATATAAATAAAAATATTTCACTTAAGAAACAATTATCATTGTTAAAAAATTATTTTTGACGTTTTGGGCCCCTTTGGTGGAATTATGATATTTATATTGTTTTATTTATTAGAATTTTAGAGATACCACATTCTTTCTTTAATAAACATATAATTTTTTATATAGAAGCTAGATTCAACAAAAAAACTCATTATAAAGATATTTTTTTTATTTATCTTCCTAATTTATATGTATATTTTAAGGAATAAATAATTAATGTATTGACTTATACAAAGATGATGCAGAAATTATTTAATTGATGAAAAATCAAGAAAATATTTTTTTATTAAAATTATTTTAAATATTAAAATAACAAAAAACATTACCCAATATTAATGTTCAAGTATATATCGACTATAATCATCCAAGGTTATAATTATTGACCATTTGGAGCAACATGGAATAGATTATAACATTTATAATATTTTATCTAAATTAATTTTAAAGTTTCCATATTCATGTTTTAATAAAAATAATATTTTTAATGTTGGATTTTAAAAAAATTATACTAGACTATAAGTTTTATAATTAAATATAATATATTTATCTTCATCATAGTATTTTGTATTTAATTTTTACCTAATAAATATTTATCTTAAATAATTATACAAAACTAATGTCGTAATTATTTTATTAATCTACTTATCAAATAAATGTTACTAAAAATATTAAAATAAATATAATTTGGGATAATTAATATATATAATTAATTTTATAGAATTACTTGACCCCATAGAGATATAATAAAATATTTTTTAGTGATAAAATCTTATATCGATATTTTAAAAATCCACGAATTAAATAGTGTCAAAATCGAAAGTATTGATTTTTTATCAAAATAATTTTTTAGTAAATTATTTAAAAATCATAAGACATTCATAAAAATACAGAATAATTATTATATTATTTTAATTTTTCTAAGTTATTGATTTATAGTCTAATTTATATCAAATATGTAGAAACTAAAATAGTTTAATATTGAATTTTATTTACCTTAGTTAAAAATAGAAATTAATAACAATGGTTTAATTTAAATGATAAGGTCTAAATTGAAATATAAATTAACTAAAAATTATTTTTTATGATATTAAAACCTTATCTCATATCATATTCTCAAATAAGTCATTTTATATATTTTTTATGGGTTTTTATTTTATTATAAATTAATATTTTCAGAGATTCCAAATGAGCCCCTCACCTCAATTATAAAGGGATCCTCCTCTCTCGTTTCTTCAAAACTCATTAAGCCCTAAAGTTCATCCATCCCATGGAATTATTCGTTATCAAATTCCCTAGCTATATTATAGAGGTTTTGGTCTTTTTCAAAGATAAACTCTAGTGCTCTAAGATGAGATTTAGAGGAAGCACATCGAAGAAGAGGTAATCTCTTCTACCGATTCTTTCAAACTTATTTCTTCTTCTACTTCCTCATCATGATTTGTTTCATTGTAAAGGAATAACTAAAGTAACACATATATAGTAATATGTTATCATAATTATGAAACAACTATATTCCACATTCTATCCATCCTATGAAAAACAAAATCACCACACGTGAATTCGTACGACTTACCATTTCCATTCCATGGTGTAATATGATTTTCACCACCACCTTACATTGATGGGTATAATTATGGAAATAATAACTATATATGATTATTATAACATGATATTATTTATGAAATATTATACACTGACATTAAATAAATATGGAAATAATATCATCGTTCGTGCGTACGTATGACCTACTATGTCCACAATGAGATGCAATTCATTCTACATTATCTTCATTAAGGAATGATTATATAAATGTATAGAATGAATAAATAGGGCATATAATATGTTAATATCATTTTTAATGATATAAATATGTATTATGAAAGATTACCAGAACATTTTCTACCAAACATGCATAAGCAAATGAAGTAGTTAATACCCGAATAACAAGAAATAATGAAATGTTGTTAATAAAAAGATGATAATATGTTCATATATTATATCATAAAAATGAGTATGATATTGAAATAAGTCAATGACATTATTTAAATCATTATATAGGAGGTTAAGATACATACACAATAAATCAAAACAATGGTAACAGATAATTTTGCAATCCAATTATTATCCGAGATTGTTTATACATAAGTATTTATTGTGGTATATTTATCAGCCACATCCATGTTTCCTAAAAATGTAATATTATTTATATTATTCTAATTTTTTATCATAAATTCTACTCTTCTTTGAATCTTTATTAAATGTTATGAATAAAATATTTTTTCATTATTCAATATGAGGTACATATTGAATTTTCCAGTAAATGTACGTGAAGAGTGTTTTTCTTTAATTATACGACATGAATAGATTTTTAAATTTTCATAATGCCTTATTTACATGTATCTTACATTACACTATTTCAATTTTATTTTCAAATATATTCTTTTCTTTTAAAATTCTGTGGCATTTTGAGGAAATAAAACATTTTTGAATAAATAAATATATTTTAATAAAAAATTAATTTCAAGTGTTTTATCAAAATTATTTTCAATTTAAGATTTAGGATATGTTTGAAGTATACTATCCCTATTATTATTATGGATAATTATGTTTATGATGGAATTATATTGTGGAAATCCATATGTTTTACATGGATTATGTTATTATTGAATGATGTTTAAGAAACCCATTTTATTCTTTATGTTATGTTGTGATGAATGAAATTGTTTTTGTGACACAAATTTGTACAATTTTCATTGTGTGATGTGTGGGACCTATATCTCAATCCAATGAAATGTTTAAAGATTTATATCTCATGATATAGGCATGGATGAAATGACAAGTAAATCCAGTTCAGTAACACGGGGCTGTAATGTCAATTAAACCAGGTTCAATAATATAAGGCTAGAATGGTAAGTAAAATTAGTTCAGTAATGGACTTTGTCCAATGTGATGAACATGGAAATGAGCCTTGGATAATATAGAAATGTTTTCAATGCTTATGTGTTTTCCACAATGCCATGTTTTTTTCCAATTTTATTTTATCATGGATCATGTTCGTTTATTATTTATGCCTTTTGAACTTCGATGATTTATTTAATTACTTAATATTTTGATATTTGTTATAGATGGTATGAGTTTAAAAATTTATTTTCATGTTTTTACATTATTATGATTAGGTTTTATATGATAATTTCTATTATTACCCTTACTGATCATTTGAGATCACCCATTAGATATGTTTTCTTTTCCCTAGAATATAAATAATGGTTTTATAGGTTCCGAGTGCAGCGGAAGCACAATTGGGCTGACACCCAACTTTAATTTTCACCATCATCAATGATTATTCTGGGATCAATAAGATGATGAACACCAATCTCCACAGAATGGAATAAAATATTTTGATAAAGAAGAATGATGCCCGAAACCTTTAGAGAGGACCTTGCACATCATGTTTATAATTAACATAATTAATTTTATAATGAAAAGAATACATGTATCTTCGGTATTTTCTTTTTTAATGTTGTTGATCATCCGGAATTACCCTTCCAGATTATCTCGTTGCACTTGAGAGGATCCGAAATAGAATCCCTCTAGTGGTGATCCATAGGTGCTCTAATGGCCTCCGATTGACCCCACTCATTCTCCGTCTATAAGCGCGATGAAGTGAGTGTCTTGTGTTGGTCATTATTGACCACTTGTTCTTCATCCTTGAATAACTTCTCTCTATATTGAGATGGTTGGGAACATTATTTGATAGAAAAATTGTTTAGCTCAACAATTCTCAATTCTCCAGCAGTGTAGTCCAATAAATGGCACAACAGACGTATGTGTCTATTTATTGATATGGGGAATCAATTAGAACTTTTAATTGTGAAACAACAATTAAACACATTCAAAGACTTATAGAAAACCCATTCTATTAATAATAATACTACGTCATTTTTTATGGTGTGCAAACATACACACAATAGAATTATAAATAAAATTTTGTGTCAAAATATAAAAGCAGTGTTATTTTAATTTTTGCAAACTAGTTAAACAGTTATTTATCGCCATGCAAATAATTATTTTACTATCAAACTATCCATGGTCCGCATGAAACTTACTTCCATTTATTAAACACCCGAATAAATAAATAAATAATTTATTCTATTAAATAAATAGTTAATTTACAATCTAGTGAATAAATATTTATTAAATGTTTAATAAAATAAATAAATATATTTTACCCACATTCTTGTGAATACATATTCATTTAATTTATGAAATCATTTTAACGAGAATAAAATTATTCCACTTTCTTGTGAATAATATTTATTAATTAATTTCAAATAGAATTTAATCGACACGACCAAAAACACTTAGTGTGTGACCCTCTAGGATTCTTTCTCATTGGCATTAGACTGTCTTTCCTAATGTCCATGTGTACTATCTATTAATTGGTCAAGGCACCCAAGAGAAAGAACTTAACATCATAACAATGACATCCACATATGAATTCTCACTATGTATTACAATCCCTTTGTCACAATATCTCATCAAGCAGGCTTCATGATTGTGCAATCAACTTTTATGCTTGATACGTCGTTATTTAACTACCTGAAATAAACTCGTTGTTATAACATGGAAATGAAATTTTGTGTGATAGTTCTATTTCAATAAAAAGGATGAGATGTCAACTTCCATAATTGGAAGGGATAAATTCTTCCTCGACTTATCCATTAATAACATGCCACTCATGACACACCCAATGTACCCTACTTCCTACCAACTATCTGTGTGATGGTTTTTGTTAGTAAATCAAATAGTGTGGGTCATGACATGTATTAATGATAATCTTAAAGTCTAAGGATCATTACAAAATCTCGCAAATAGTAATATTCGATGACACTAGAAATGCAGAATTCTTACTGGAAGGTCTGTTCTAATAATCTCCTATCTTAGAGACTACTAAGTGTGAACTTTATGAGAGGAAGTCTCATCTTCTTATGAGTACTCACCCCTAATGATCTACATGCTATGTTTCTCATCATAGTATATTAGCCAACTGTAGAACTATAATTTAGAATATTTTTATTTCATTTCTATGTTCTCATTATAACGGGGAACTACCATGACCTTATCAATGCAAAAAATAATCTTGGACATTATTACATCATAGTCATGAAGAACAATGAATAGTATGTAATACGATTTTAAATATTTAAATACATTAAATATCCTTGTAATCAATTTACAAATAGTTGGTTCTAGGACACCAACTCTTACCGGTTTTAGGTAGGAAAACTAAAGGGGATGGTCTTTATGGGATATGTTGACGATCTTTCACCAAGTTAGCAGAATGTATTCCCAGTTTCCAAATACACTAAACTAATATGGTATTTGGGAGTCTTTTTGTTTATTGTATTAATTATTTCAAAAAATTAATGTATTCTTTATGTAATTCATGATTGGGTCTCTACATTAACCAACTAGGAATATCACTAATAACATTAATAAATCCTAAAACAGTTACTTAAAATTATGATACCTCTAAAACAATAAAAAATTTATATTGGAATGACATGTATGAAGATAATGAAACCCTATGAATACTTATGAAATCTTATACTATTATAGATTTTTTACCAAAAAAGAATATATTGGATGAGTTAAATCCCATTAAATAGATAATTTATTTGATAATGAATTGTGCTTAAAATCTATCAATTTTATTTAATTGATGAAAAAATATTTTTATTAATGAGGGATAATTTTGAAGGAGGGCCTCACAATTTTTTAGGTAGTGGAATACATGCATAAAAATGCAACAAAATAAGACAAATTTTCATATTATATCGTACATTAAACTAAAAAAATCTATACATTTAATTCTCAATGATAGTGATAATATAAATCGATATGTATCATCCCAAACTATATCACTCTATAGTAACTTGATAACATAACCAATAGGCCTTATGTGTTCTTCCTTGTATATGAGATTCTATCGACTAGAAATGATTTTAAAATATATGATAGTGGAGAGTCTTTACCCAATTAAGTTAAATAATTATAATTAAATTATAGAAAGATAATCAAACTATAATAATATAAACATAAATATACAATATACTTATGGTAAGGAATATAACATCCAAATAGTCATGCTTGTTATAAAAAAGTTTATAGGATCGCTTGAAGACAAATTATATGAAAACATATAAAAAATGAACAAAAACCTCAACATTGGGAAACCACAATGCCCATTCCCAATACCAAAACATCCATTATGTGCTAAAAATACACCCCAATCTCAATTAATCATCTAAAATTAATGAATTTTTTTATCTATACCATAAACTATAATGTATACAAACATCTTAGAGGCCCCCTACAAGGATTGAGTATAGAATTCATAGGCTACTACTAATGAAATAACAATCTAATATCCATAATTATTGAAATTTATATAAATAGATAAAAATGATAACTAAAACACATTACACACTAGCTCCTCTTGAGTTCATTTAACTTTTAGTGATCATTTACCTACATTGTCCACTCTAAGAGTAAAATGATATATTTATAATTTATCATACTATATGTTCTCTCAACCATAAAACTAATCCCTTATTACATGAAATCCCTATTACTATAAATACACAACATCCTAATGATATGTCCTTAAACCATGTAAAATTAACAATTATTTTTTAAACCATTTTCCATCTATCAGCTAAATTTCCAAATGAAACCCAATGCATGATAAAAAACTATCTCCCATTAAATATGACTTATTAAGCCAAATTTATTTCATTTCCAAGGAGATAATTACAATCTTATTCAATTGAATCACACTATAAACTATTGTCTTGTAAAGTGCATCATTCCTCTCTAACAATTCTCAATTCCATCACTTCTAGGGTATTAAATATTTAAAGGGTTACACCCATGATGAGTTGAATGAAAAACCTCATGGGTCCTATATTGTTTTTATATGACCCCAAAAGGATCATCTCTATAACAATAAACATAACCTATATCCAAGACACACCATAGAGAACCTCCAGCACAACTTATGTATAAGTTCAATAGAATAAACTCCAATAAGTAGAAATTAATTTCCCCATTCATAAAGATCAAAATCACTCAATTTTTTTAAAATTCATAACAATACCAATGTGTCATTATGAAAAACACATTTCATGAATTACTACTTTACAAAACATGAAATCATTCCAATAAAATCCTAAAACAATACAACCAATCCATACTTGGATAAAACCATAATTTCCTACATGAAACTAACTATAAGTATCCCTTTGAAGTATCAAAATCCTAAACTGGTTCCATTATCGACCACTGAAACAACCATATCATACCCCAAATTATCACTCTCATGAACCAACCTGGGTTGACCATAAATTGGTCACCCTAGTTGATTCGTGGTAAGGCCTAGAAGGCATTCCCAATCCTCATGGGCTTGCAACTAGTGTCGTGGAATCATTTGAGAGACAAAGGAACAATTTATCCCAATATAAACAATAAAATTAAAATATAAAATAATCAGAGAAACCCAATATAAATATATAAACTAAACATTTGTTTTAAAAAATATGAAAATACAACAACTGAACAACAAAACCAAACCAAACTGAACCTAACAACCAAAACATATCCACATGACCCCAACGACCACTATCTGATACCAAGACTAACCATAAACCATTATTATCTAAACAAAGATGATACCTGCACCATAGGCTCAAAAAAATAAAGTAGTATAGGCGTGAGTATTAAAACATTGTAGGCATGACCATCTTTTCACAATGTACTTTTTTTAAATAAATTAAACTCCAACCTTGGTTTTGAAATACAATATATATATATATGTAATCATTTCCATAGATTCTACGCTTTAAAACAAAACATGATCCATTACCCATTTTCTATTTAAATAATATTCTTTCTCAAGTGATAACCAATAGAATTTAAAAGAGAAAAGAATATTCTTTCTTTTTTAAAATAGAAGAAAAAGTGTGCATAATCATTTCCACAACATTTTCTATAATGCTTTGAAATCCAATTCACATCTTTTTACCCAAGATGCACACCATGAAAGTAAGCTATATCAATGATCACATTATTTGGGTGATGAAAATAAGATCACAAAGATTACCAACCAACTTTTCAAATCAATAATCCGATGTAGAAAACTACGTGACAATAGACTTGGGAGAACCTAGGACTGCATGAAATAATCCAGAACATACAATACATCTTGACTTATCCTGGAAAGCATACGTCACTCGATGATGTAAAATTTCTCCCCCATGCTCAACCACACCCTAAATATTTTGACCGAGGGGCACTATCCCATATCAATAATAAACTAAGAATATCCAATTTCTTAATATGGATAACTATTAAAAGCATAATCTAGAATAGTGCATTAATTATTCTCAGAAAATTCACTAGATAAGCCGGGTTCCCATGTCAAGATAATAAAGGGGATGAAGAACTAATTCCAATCGAGCATCCAATCACAATCACATATATCTTATATAAAAAATTCACACAATAATAATCACCCTGATTCAACAAAAGGATTAATCTCTTGCCTCAAAACTCATAGACCTCGAAGGACTCCACACAAACGATATCCCATTCTAATCAATGTAAAAGGGTCCCGAGGGGTCCACAATGAGGATACCCCACCCATTAATCATAATATATCCTTAGTATTCCAAAATGAAGATTTAACATCCATTAAATATATACATGGAAATAAGATCATCCAAAGAGGGTTTTTATAATAATCATTTTCACCAATTTCACAAAATTTCCAAATAAGCGTTAAACACCTTTCATTAAACCAACCTTTTCAAATAACCAAGTACCCATTTTTAGAAATGTCAAAACACAACATTTCACATTTCACAACCATTTTGAAAAATCTCATTTTCATAATTTCACCACTTGTGCAATCCACAAAAACATTCATTAATATTCCAAATGGGCACACATCATCATAACATGCCACACCATTTTCAAGAGCCAAATCCATGACACTTTCTAGTATGAAACCATTTATAAATCCATTTGAGAAATCCCAAAACCACCATTTAAATGTCACTACAACATTCAAAAATCTAAACCATGCTTTAAAATCCAAAAAACACATGAAAAATCCAATAAGTTATTTTATTAAACACTTGTTGTGAAAATTTTAACAAAACAATTCCATTCACTTCAAAATAGGTAATAAATAACCACTTTTCATACCAAAAAATTATTCCAATGATCATGCATCACTATTTAATATTTAAGGAAGGCCTTAAAAGAAATAAATCAATGATTCATAAATAAGAAGGTATTTGAAAAGGGAAACCTACCTCAATATCATGGTACTTAAACAACGCACACATGAAACAACCATGTGAAGGCTCAATGGAGAATGAAAATACACAAGGAACATTAAAGACACCAAAAACCAAACATAAAACATAGTAATTACAAAAACTAGATCTATAAGACCAAGGGATTGGAAGATATTGAGGGAAAATTAAATCATATTGAAGAGGAAGATGAGAAGAGAATATTACCTTGATGTTTTTTACAAATTCCATATTGAAACCCTATATCCACAACATGGGAATGGAGGATAATATTTGAGAATAAGAGAGAGGATCCCCTTGGGTCTCTTGAACAAGGATATGGATGAAATGGATATTTTAGGTCTAAAATCATGAGATGGTAGAAGATTCATTTTAAAATTGTTATGACCTGTGTATCGTGTACAGTTAGGCCTCCCAGTTTTCTAAACTACGTGACAACCATGCACCACTCAGTGAACACACACTGCGCACCCACACGGTTTAACTATATGGTTTTTTTGACCATGCATCAACCATGAGAAATGGTTATACTAAGAGAAAAAGCCTCCCACACGCTTACCACAAAGTCTTACCAACTTTTCCCTAGTAATACACCAAGCCGCATGGTTTCCTGGGATAGGTCACACATTTTCCTCTAACTATGCACCAACCATGATCCGCTTGTTATAAATCTCGAAAACTCAACATTTAAAAAAAACACCTGGAGGAACTAATGGATATGCATGGGACAATAAATAAAAAATAATCACCAAAAAACTTAATTCATATCACACTCGGAACTCAGGTGAAAAACCAATATCAAAAGGATGAACCCGAACAAAGGTTGAATATAAAAAATAGGGTGTGAAGATTCTTCCTACCATTAACACTTTCTTCTCCCAGAAATCCACAAAATTTTCTAGTTGATCAATCATGGGAAAATGATTTCCACAATCGCATAATAAATCCTCTCAATTAAATAACTCATATAATGCCACAAAAAGAAATATTACCTATTATCTTGAACAAACCAGTGATCCCAAAATTATTCTAAAAAAACATGAAATTCAAACTATATCCTGCACAACATGTCCATGGACAAGCTCATCGGGTGCGCTCCAAAATCCTAATGTTCCCCCAAATATATAGAAACTCAAAATTCAACAACATCTGAATTAAACCATCTCTTACTAGAACACACGTGAAATTAAACCGAATTACCAACATTTGAGGTCCAAACAAGCTCCCCAGTACTAGGAATAAAATATCACGTACAAACCATCATAAACTAACATAGAAAATCCCACCCTGGGATAAACCATAACTCTCCACAACGATAAAAAAATACCACCATATGGGGCCCTGACATAATAAAATCCAAACCAATAAATGAATTCTAAGTCAAATTATAAAGGAAAGACACACATGGACCACTGATTTAGAGGTACTCATCTGAAAAGGTACCACTACTAGAATTTCAAGAAAATGGAACCACATCACCTCCTTATAACCAAAGATGAACTTTTCATTACACAAGTAATACATCAATGAAACATGGTAACTACTATTATAAAAAAATGGATCTTTAAGATGAAGAATCGTGAACATGGAGACTTAAACTATCCCCATTCCAACGCTAAAGATAAGACTAGACTAGGGTCTCTCACATGCTTGGGATTATTGACAATGCGCCTGATTTACTTCAAGGCCTATGGATGGATCCCTGATGTCTGAAGCATCAAATACCTTATAGTTAAGAACTTTTAAATGTTAGTAATAATACCTTTTTTCTGATAAATAGGTATTTATAAGATGAATACACATAATCCCTTTTCACTTCAAATACGAAATGGTAAAAAAAGACACTCAATGAGTCACACCTCTATCCAAGACAACAAAATTCATAATTTATTAAAGAAAAACACATTACCATTGGAACAAAGATTCTATGGATTTTCAATACATAAAAATGCAACATATAAATTGAAAACAACACCGTAAGGCACCACCAAATGCAACAATTATAATCAAAGATGAATTCATGGAAAGTGACTTTAAAATGAGCCACAACATCAGCCTACTCCCACACAATGGATCCAAGTTGCTTCCAAAAAACACCCTGATAGAACCGTTGTAAGTTCCCTAGGCACTGAGAGGAACAAAAGGTATTTATATCACATGGACATGACACATTATTATGAAATGGATTACCACACTGATGACACAACCTGATCTTATTATTATATGAATATGAAGAAATATCAAGTGATCCTTTAATTCTATAATCAACACCATCTGATTCCGGGTTCATCCCCATACCCTAACAATAGTTCCTATAACCAGTTTTACATATTGAAGGAATGTTATCCTCCTAAATAACTCATTCTAATACATCTTCAACCTAATTAACATTCCTCAAAACATAGGTAAAGTAGGTTAAGCCGAAATCTAACACCTTTGACTCCATTTTAGGATGAATCCCTCTCTAAAAATTTAATGCTTTTATGGAATCATCCACATCCATCAATGGATGATAAAAAACTAGTTCCAAAAATAGACAAAATAATTAAAACACTGATCAATCAACTTACAGCAAAAAACCCATATCTATTACCTTTCTTCACCTTCACTACTTATGATAAATATTTATAGATGAATGAATCCTTGAATAATTCCTAGGTAAGATATTTTTGAGGATTGGTTTGAGATATTTACTTCCACCGCTAATAGGTTATAACATCAAGTATAATGGTATAAAAAATTACCTTTAACAACTATAGAAACTCAAGGAGACTAAAAATACTTTCTATTATCTACATCCACTCTTTCACATCAAGATGATCTACTTGACCATAAAATAAATGAGGATTTAACTTTTAAAACTCAATAAGGAAATATTTATATTTATTAAATGGAAGTCCTAATAATGGTAAACCACCCATAGTCATAGCCATACATAGAATATCCATCAATCCTTTAGTGGGGGGTGGGGATACTAACAAAAATAAAACCCTAGTGCTTAATCAAATCCAACTCATCAACAAGAGTTCTCATACCCAAAAATCTACATAAGAAACCTTCCCAAACCATATGACAACAAAACATGTAACCATAGGCTGTAAAAACATATAAATTTTCCTCTAATTTCTTTTAAATGAATAAAGCTTAGTGGGTTGCACAATCACAAATGGTATCCCTTGGATCCTCACTCACATGAACATTTTTGTGCTATCCCAGGAACCCATCCACTCATGCCAATCCCAAAACTCATCCACCCATGCCATCAACCATCTAAATTTCCCACACATATCCATTCATGTGGTTAGTCATGGAAATACCATAGTTCAAAACAAAACATTTACATTTTGTTCAAAACAAAACATTCAACCCATGTTTTCACATTCTCAGCCAACATACCATTTCAAAATTCTAGGAACAATTTAAAAGGCTCATTATCCAGTAATGGAAAACAATTTTCAAAATATACACTTCAATATATTTTATCTTGTTCAAAACAAATTAACATGATATCCATCCAAAATCCAATTCACAGCATTAAAATATGTTTCATTAGCTCCAAAATTATCATTTCATCAGAAATAATTTTATTAAAATATCATTTACTCTTATTTGGAACTAACTTCCCAAACACTCGTTAAATAACATTTCTATTTTATAAAAAAAATTTCATTCATCTCAATTTGTTTTATGAAATCCAATCTTGTTAAACTATTTACATTTTACACCATAGATCATTTCAAAAATTCCACTTTCTAATTATTTCTAAAAAAATAATTAGGAAAACTATTTTTTCATATTCCAAAAACCAGAGCCATTTACTATTTAATATAGTTTTAACAATTCCAAAAAACAATTTATTGAAAATTTTAAGATTCAATGGAGATCCAAAAAACTCAAGAGGGGGACACATGTATCTATGGGTGACTTCGCTAAATGGTGGGAACACATATTACAAACACACCATTGATAAGAAGGGTCTTCTATAACTATTTCCCTAGCCCAACATGAAATTAAAAGATCTATAATTTGACTGAGATCCTTAATTGAAATCTCATTTCATTTCCCAAACACAAAAAACACCAAGAAGACCAAAAAACAAAAGAAACTAAACTTCCCCTAGAAACTTGAGGTTCTTTCTAGAAAGTGTTGGCCAGACACTCCCACAAACCATCACCACAATTTTCAACAGTAAAAATCCATCTACATTCACATCCCACATAATAAAGGGTTATTTTAATTTAGGTCCTATAAAATACAAACCTCATGTGATACATTTTGGTCAGAAACCAACTCAGGTCGACCCCAAACCAGTCATAGAGGCCAATTCATGGAAAGGACCAAATGGCATTCCTGATCCTCATAGTCTGGAAACTAGTTTGAGGGAATCATCAAAGAGACAAGGTAACAATATCTCCCAATACAAATAAAGAAACTGAAAAAAAGAAAAATATGTAGCATCCCAATATAAATAAATAAAATTAACATTGTTTTACAAAATATAAAATTACAACAACTAAAGAACAAAACACAATTGAACCAGATATCCAAGACTTCTCCACATGATGATGAGGGCCACTCTCTGATACCATGACTAACCATCATCCCTGATGATCAAAACCTAGAATAGACCTTCACCAAAGGATAAAAACAAGAAAGAACTACAGGTGTTATTATTAAAACTCTATAGGTGTTACTTAACAAAATCGATTACCTATGAAATTCCTTTAAATAAAATCAGAATCAACATTGGGGTTGAAATGAAATATATAAAAGTAATCACTTATAAAAATTATCCACTTTAAAACAAAACATGTTCTATTTCCCATATTCCATTTACAAATACATTCTTTCCCAAGAGGGAACCAATAAAATTTAAAAGAGAAAGAAATATGTTTATTTTTATAAAGGAACAAATAATTGTGAAAAATATTTTACAAAACTTTTTACATAAACCATAAAATCTAAAAAACACCTTTTACCCTAGATACACACCATGCAAGTATGTTGTAATACTGATCACATAATAAGGGTGATTGAAACAACCACACTAGATAACCAACCAAAAATGCATCTCAATCATCTACTATAGACAACTATGTTCCAATAGACATAGTATAACCTAGGATCCTATGAAATAATTTTGAACATACTATACATATTCACTAATCCAGGAAAGAATTCCTCTCTTGATGACAAAAAATTTCTCCCACATGCTTGATCTCACCCAAAATGGTCTAAAATAGGGGCACCATATCATTTCAATAATATAAAAAACAAATCCAATTCCCTTCTATGGAACACTCGTTAGAGTGTAATCCTGTGTAGTACAACAATAATTCTCACAAAAATTCACTATCTATGTCAGGTTTCCATGTGAAGAGTATAAAGGGGGTGAACCAACTGATGCCAACCGAGCATCTAATCACATGAAAAATATATGACATATAATTAATTCACACAACCGGAATCACCCTAAGTAACCTCAAGGATTAATATACTTCCTTAAAACTCATATATCTTGAAGGAGTCCACACTAAGTATCTCCCATTCTACAAAAAGTAAATGGGTCACGAGTAGTCCACAATGAGCATATCCCACCCATTCAACAATATTGATCTTTAGTATTCTATAATGAGAATTTTCGATATATTCAATATAAACAAGGAATGAAGATTATCAAAGGTTGCTTTTCATAAAAATCATTTTCAACAATTCCACAACAGTGCCAATAAAATCCTTAAAACCTTTCATAAAACCACTCTTTTTCAAAGATCTAAATCCACCATTCCAAATAGGTTCAATGAGACCATATTCCATTTTACAACC
Organism: Viscum album; assembly: GCA_963277665.1. NCBI lineage: Eukaryota > Viridiplantae > Streptophyta > Magnoliopsida > Santalales > Viscaceae > Viscum > Viscum album. The sequence continues at coordinate 204,196,625 of OY728128.1, forward strand.
ATTTTAAAAAATATAATTTAATTACATTCAGCCCATGTGAAAACCAGAATAACATCAACTAAAATACCAAATTGGCAACAAATCATCATCACATGCCACACCATTTTCAAGATCAAAAAACACAGCATTTTCAAGTATAAAAAAATTTATACATCAATTTGAGAAATGACATAACGTACGTTTAGATGTCACAATCACATCAAAAAATCCAAACCATTCATTGTAATACAAAAATCACATGAAATGGAAACCAATAATTTTATCAGACATCTGGTGTGCATTATTTGAGAAAAAAATTATATTCACATCATAAGAAGGAAAAAATCACCAAAATTCACACCAAAAAATTATACCAAAGATCATGCATAACTATTTAACATATAAGAATGTTTTGATAATAGAGAAACAAATTATTCTTAAATAAAATGGAATGTGGAAAGGGAATCCTACCACAATCTCATGGTGATTCTACAATTCACACCCAAAACAACCTTGAGAAGGCTCAAGAGAGAAAGAATATCCAAGAGAAACCTTAGAATCACCAAAGCCCCGACAAGGAAAAGTTGTATTAATAAAATTATATGCAAAAGGACATGGTATAAGATGAAATCAAGATAAAATGAATTAATACTGAAGAGTAAGAAGATAATATAGGATTACATCAATTTTTAGCAAAAATACTTGAAGAAACACTAGATCAAAACCCTGAGAAATGAGGAGAAGCTTGAAAAAAAAGGAAATGATCCCTTTGGGTTGGATGAGCATGGAGAGGGATATAAATTGAATTTTGGTGCTAAAAACATAAGACAGTAGAAGAGTCATCAAACAACTTTTGAGACCTGGGAACTGTACAAGGTTAGGACAGACGGTTTCCCAAACCATACGCCTACTATGATCCCCTCACTAGACACACCGTGTGAACCCACATGGTTTGGACACACTATTTGGTTAACCATGCACCGACCATAAAAAAATGGTTCTTACAAGAGAAAAATCCTCCCTGCATACTTACTGCATGGTTTGAGAAGCCTTGCTCAATTCATTCCCCAATCCCCAAACACCAAACCTAAAGCCACGCAGAGTCTTAGGTCAGGCTGCATGGTTTCATTTTATAATGTTCCAACCATTATCCACCAGATTTCAAACTCAAAACTCCACATTTCTATAAAAACTACTAGAGGAACTAAGTAATAATCATGGGATGGAGAATATAAAAAGGATAACCTAAAAACTCAAAACACATCACACCCGAAACTCAGGATAAAAACCATGATCAATAGGATGGACTAGTACAATGATCGAATATAAAAACATAGGCGTGACAATATTAATATGGATAAATAATATACAAAACATGAAATTTATATGTAATACCTACACATAGTATGCAAGAATAAAAAAATTGAAAAATAATAGTAGATATGTGATAATTGACATTGAATAATGAAATATCGAAGAATATATCTGTTAGGGGAAAAAATAGAGTCTAAATTATAGTGAGAAAAAATTGTATTAATCCAAAATTAATTTCCACCAATACCCATGGATACAATTAGAAAAAAAAACTCTAATTAGGATAGAATCTATCAAGTTCTCACACAAATATGTAAGAATGTGTGGAGAGTTCTTAAATTTGGCCCAAACATTATTCAATAGTCAAAATGGTCCCATTTCCATTTTATAATATATTTCTCCATTTAATACCTAATTTAAATTAATTTTGGAAAATATATACAAATTAACAATAATATTTTTTGGAAAAATATTACCCTCAAATATGGGACCCTTATATATAACCCCTTAGTGATATTTACAATTCATAGTTCCCCCAATAAAAGTCAATTCCTATCAACCCTAAGGAACATTACATATCATAGTTATTTTGAAAAATTTAAAAAATTTCAAAGGTAAAGACCCGAACATATTAAAGGAATAATATTAAAAATGATATTTACATGTACTTTACCATAACATATCCTAGGGATCACTCTCAATAGTACATATTTTTAATCTATGGATTTTGATGTATTGGGAAGATGCTCTTACTTATTCCCTTTTTGATGAATTTATATTCACCTAAATATGGTTACTATAAAATTATTCTAACATATTGAAGGGCCCATTTATATAACTTAATAAAAAAATACTCTTATATATGGAGAGTTTAAATTTATGTATGGATATTATATTTTTAAACAATACATTCCTTACATTTGGTACATGTTTTCGACATCTCAATAATGATGTAACATTCATTTTAAAGATAAATTGATAATTTTTCATTATGTTGTGTTGAAATAATTATTCCCTGATTATTTTCAAACAATTTGGTCTTTTAGTGATAAATTGATCAAATGATCATTTCATTAACATTAGTATATTTTGATATTAAATATTATAGTTTCTTGTTATCAATTAAAGTTGAGATACTATTTTTTGAATGTTTTAATTGACTAGAATTTTGGTTTGATTATTATCTATGTTTCATGATTTTATTATTTATTTTATATGAATAATATTTTATATTATTTGTTGATGTTTTAAAATGTTGGTTTTTTTCTAATATGAAAATATTTTCCCAATATCATTCAATTAATTTCATCAAATATTCATAAGTATATTTTTTTTAATTTTATTTTTACAGAAGAGTGACGTAAAATCTGTTTGTAAGATGTTGTGTAAGTTTCTTCTTGATGGACTATATAAATGTATCCCCATATATGAAATAAATGTCAGTGTAAGATAGTTTTAACAAAATACTATCATTGTGACTTCAATTACTCATGTAATAGTCATGTAATCGTTAAGGTATATGTATTGATAACTATCCAACATAAATAAGGTTTCTATTGATGTTCAACCACACTATGTAAACATTATTAATGATGTTTAGTGAAATTTAAAAGCATATATTGACCTACATTAGGTCCATATGTACATGTTTAACAGAAATCTTATCACCCTAAAAGATTAAATATGAGAAATATCTAAAAGTATCCACTCACAACTATGTGAATGTATTTTTTTATAGATTTTAAGGGAGATATATAAAAATTATTTCCTTATGGTAGGAAATATCACTATAACCTCAACCTGCAAGAATTTATATAACTATTATAATCTTTTAATATGTTTTTCTATAAATTTTTAAAATGTATAGGTAGACCAAAATTATCAAGATCAAGTGGGGTCTTGATTCATCAAAGCATAAGTAGAACATGAATCATATATAAATAATAAATATTACATTGGTTATGATTTTTGAGAGGGGAGATTATTCCTATCAACTAGTAAGAATATGATAAATAGTTACATATTCAATGTAAAGGATTTTTTTTATAAATAGTGGTTTTTTTTCAATATGTCAATATGTGTATGTATATAATTATTAGAGAAGATATTTCTAGAGTTTTGTATGAAAAATTCTGTATGGATGATATGTAATTTTCTTTACGAGGTTTAAGGAATTTTCATTATAGTGTGTAGGAATGATTCATTATGATGTTAGATGATGCAATATTAATATGTATATACTGAATATCTTGATGATATTATAGATTAATAATTGAGTCCAATGGTGGAGGTTGTCATTATAAGACTGATGGTAATAGAAAAAGGCTATGAGTAATATATTATAGGATATATGTGATTAAATGATGATTTAGAAGATGCATAGACTTCTAGTTGTAAAATGTCATTAGCTTGAGAAAAAATTATGTTACATTATGAAGCATTATAAAGATTTTTATGTCTCTTATTTTTCTAGGGGTATGAAAAAATGTAAGAAATATAGAACATTGAAAAAATAATTACAATGTAGGAGAATTAAAATGTTTAAGAACAATGAGTTGGAATGAATTATTGAAAATCAAAACAAGTTAGATTAATGTTTGACCAATGATCTTCTGATGTTGTAAACATAATCTACCATTTAGGTTTGAGGACCATTGTCTTGAATTTACCATGGAAATGAGTAAGTATCTATTATTCTATCTATCAGATATACATGTATCATAAGATTATATGGCCGAACATAGGACTATTATACATTATTTTATGAATGGATGTGCATATTTTAATTGATATATAGGAAGAACATCGAATGAATGGTATTATGAAGGCCTCTTGATATTGAAATGAGATGTCATTGAAATAAAACATAATAAGTAAATTATATTAAGTTTTCCTGACAATAAGAAACCCAATAATAGTCTATTGGATGAAAAATTTATTGGATTCCATCAGATAGAGGGAGATATAGTTATTTCATCTGACATATGTGTTTTGAAGATATTTACATAAACTATGAAATTTATTTCACATTGATGATTCGTAGATAAATTTTTTTGATTTTTTATCTATCATGGTAAATAAACTATGAATAAGTTCCAGGAAACAAACATAATGAAGGTTGAGGGAATTTTATAACACCTCAAATATTCTATGTATCATGATTATGTGAGATGATTTAAGAAGAATCCATTGAAATATAATTAGGCATGATGTCTAAAATTGTATTTTCATTGATTGGGAAAATAATTTTGAGTTCCCTATGTAACTTCTGAGAAAATAAACTATAAAAAATATTGATTATATGTTCATAAAATTGATATAAATTAGCCACATGAATAGGAGAGGAATTGAAAACTGTTCTTTCTAAGAGGACCTCGCCAATGATCCTTCATTGTTTATTTACAGTTCTAATATATTGTGTTTCATTAGATAGACCATAAATTTAATAAGAATGATAATATTAATACGATGAGAGAGAATTGTGATAGTTTTTGGTTTTATGTCAACTTAGTCAAACATGATTCACCATATAAGCTTCATTAGATGAATAAGGTGGAAAATCAGATAGAAAAAAGTTTCATTATATAATGAATAATCAGACCAAGAACAACCAACATAGGTGTATCCATCATAGAACATTAATTTGAATCATATTGTGTGGAGGATAATTAGATAGAGACCCATCATATTGAGTGACAGTAGAAAGTCGGAAAACTATATGGAGTTGATATGACAAATGATACAATTGATAATTTCTAGAAATGTTCTAGAGTAGTTGATATTTTTCATATGCATGTAATTTTAATATCAATAATATATTTTAAGACCAACACACTCTTACAATTTTTTTTGAAAATAAATATGATTGTATACAAAATAAGGTGATCTAACAGGTTCATTGATGTAGATAATATCCTCTTATAGTAGATTAAAATATAAGATATAAATACCCCGTAGTTAGTGGGTATGACTAGAGACTGAAAAGGTTTCTTGCTTGGAGGGTCTAACTGGTTGCAAATAATGTGTATACAATTAGTATAGATGGGGTATCAACCAAATATGGAAGAAGAGATGATTTATTTGATGTAAACCCAATGTTAGGTAGAGGAACAATTACATGGTAGTATATTCAGTTGCTCAATGTGCCTCTATAATCATAAAAGACGTTAATAAAATAATATATGTTGGGGGGATAACAAACATGAAAAAGAGAATGTTATTATTTTAAACCATACACATATTGAGTTCCCATCTCTCATTATATTTATCTTCATACAGAATCTACATTTTAGATTTATACTTTAGTGGATCATAACTCCAAAAAAATTAATAGGATCCAAAAATATTATTTAATATGTTCAAAAAAATCCGTCTTAAAAAAATTTATCATATATTCGAAATATAACCTTCTCACTGACCATACATTGATGTAGGGAACATAAATTTATGTAAGATGGTTTATTCCCTCTGAAATATCCAACTATCAACTATGTATGGGAAAATGGAAAGTTACTCCTAAGAATAAAAATATAGAGATTTTTTCCAAGACACAAGGAAATAATAATAAAATAGATTTCATGATGTTGAATAAGAAACCAAATTTAAATATAGTGACACCTCCAACTATAATTAATATTAATTTTATAGGATGAATTTTCTTATTATAATTACTCTAAAGAAGCCTACTCAAGAATTGATCAAGTTGAACTACTCAGTTTTTTTAATTAACTCAGGGATTATCTAGAGAATATTCCAAATGAAGAGTTAAATTATATTACTAGAAATATCAAGGTTCTTGTGAATGAATTAATATAGTTTGAATAAAAGGTGAATTCTATGTTAAAGTCTTTGACTAAAATTTATGGCGTTTGAAAAAGACTCATAAAAATATTCAATAAAAATGATGAAAATTTAATAATTCTTAAATAAATATATATTTAAATATTTTTTTATTGGAAAGATATACTATTGTGAAGGTATTAATTTTTATTTAATTTACATATAAATTACATGTACTTGAATAATTTCACAAAGACTCTTTTACTTTTAATGTTTCTCAATTTTAGGATAATGAATATAGGGTAATGCATCCTCATAATTAATTACAAATATAAATAAAATTATATGAATAAAAAATAATGAAGCCATATATGGATAAGAAAGATAATACAAGATTATATTATGATTACATGAATCCATTTATATGAGGTGTTTAATGATGGTGGTGAGATTGATGAATTAAGAATAACCAAAAACTAGATCATCAAATGTTCCTGAACAAAAGGAATTTTCCAAACATTTTATCATTGACACTACTAAAAAATTAATATATATATCCATTGTTTATAACTATGTATATTGAAACTAAATCCATGGCTATAGGAAATATCTATAGTATGTATGGCCTTGGCTCCTACTATAATGGAAATAGGACCAATGGTATTTCCCCAATTTCCGCCGAGTTAACACACCTATAGCCACAATTTAAAATAATGTATATTAATAATCAAAATTATCTTTATTTTCATGGATTGATGTAAGAACCTGGTTTTTGCTGTTAAAGACTTTGGAATATTTTTTATGATATTCCAGAGCAGCGCCTTCACACGGTGTGCGATTCCGAGCCCCAGAGTGGCTGGAATTAAATTTTCAGTGCGTTCACACTAGAAATGCTAAATAAATGGGATAACTCCTAAACAGTGATTCAGATCAGATATCTGAGTGTATGGATGGGTCCGGAATGGGGTGTTTACCATAATAACGACATAAAACTTGTCGGCACGGGACGTTTGGACCCCTCGCTCTCTTTCAAAACGTTGAACGAATAAATAAATAAATTAATTAATTTGTTTAATGGTTAAACTCGAGTATCTCTTAAACGGTGGCTCAGATTGGAAAACTGAGGGCATCTTTAAGTTCGGAGTGTGTCGTTTACCCTAGGAGGGGTATAAGTTTCACGGGCGCGGGCCGTTTGTGAAAAATGGTCCCAGGGGTGTTTTCGTAATTTTGCGGCCTCAAGTGCTAAGTTTAATAAATTTTGAATGGAAGATTGAAATCAAATTCCGAGACCACCGTTGTGCTTGTGAGGTGGTGTTTACCCAAGGGGAGGATAAATTTCGACCTCAACAAAAGTTTCAGATGCGGGTTAAAATTGAGGATTAAATTAATTAAAATTTAATTAATTTAATTTTTTTCTTTTTAAACCCTTAAACAACCCTTCCCCTTCCTCCCCACTTCCCCCATGGCGCCAACAGCTCCCAACAATAGTGGAGGGAGATCTCCTCCATCACCTCCTCCTCTTCGGCGAGGCGTGACTCCGACAGATCGCGGCGAAGCTTCGGGCGAAGCCCATCGAGGTAGGGTTCTTGTGAATTTTTTCACCATCGTTAATTCCTGGAGTTTTCATCAATTTTCATCATTTTTTTAATTTCTTTAATTCTGGAATTTGGGGCGATGGTCGAACAAACACGGCCATCACCTGAGCCCCGTCCCATTTCCTGTTCTTGGCGTTCCTCGTCCGAATTTCAGGCATGTCAAGTTCTGGTCGGATCGTTGATCGGGGTAGGCGCTGCGAATGCCTTGCCCCAGGGATCCCAAAACCATGTTCGATTTTGTTTATGGGTCACCAGAGCGGTGGGGGCGGCCGTCGGAAGTCCCGGCTCCGGCAAGGGCGGTGGCCGGAGCTCGGGGTGGCGCAGTGGGGGGTTCAGATGAGGTGCCGACGTCGGGTGCGGCCGGCACGGACGAGCAGATTCGGGGAGGAGTCGAGACAGCCGGTGCAGTAGGCTCAAGAGCGGCCGACAGGGGTGGTCGACACATTTTAGCAGGGGACCGAGGGCGCTGGCTTGATGCGAGGAAGCAGGCGATCGCGACGTCGTGCGGCGCGGGGTCCAGCGTAGAGCGGCAGTGCAGCAGGGGAGCCGGGTGACCGGGGAGGTGCCGGCCTGGACGGCACGGCGGGGTCGCGCTGCAGGAGCAGAGACGCTGAGGGCACCGATTGTTCGCGGTCTGGGCGGAAGACCCGAGGTCACGCTGACCTCGGGAGGGGAGCGCGAACAAGGACCTGCCCTTTTGCGGGTCCTGTTGGCGGCGTGGAACAAAGACCATCCAATTGGCCGGTCTGTTAGAGGAAGCTGGACCCAAGGGGTACGGTGGGTTTCAGGTGGGCCGTGGCCAGTGGGCCGTAGTGGGTTGGACCGGACCGGCGGTCGAGACAGGGCCGACCGGTCTGGACCGGCCCATTCTGGGCCCCCTTGCATTCGGGGGGCCGTTCCTCCTAAACGGCACGTCCGTTTGACGCGCCGTCAGTGGATGTGGGACCATGTCGGTGATGCAGCTCTTTTAATGTGTTTTTTGGGGTTTTTTGGTTATGCGGCTGAAGGCGGGTAGCCCGAACGCATTAATTTAATAATATTAAATTATTATTAATGTTTGCAACAGACGCACTTCGCAAGTCGGACATCCATTTGACGTGCCTTCAGAGGCGTTGTGGCCCTGGAGTTGAGGCGGACCTTCCGAAGATGTTTCAGAACCTTTGTGGTTTGGTTTCGTTTATCGGAGGCATGAAACGCGTAATGCGGATAATTAATTAATTAATTAATTAATTATTCTTGCGTCGGACCTAACTCCTGTTTGGGATGTCTGATTGACGCGCCGTCAACGGAAGTGTGATCCTAGTCGTCGTGCATACTTTTGAGATGCCCCTTTCAGTATTCGGGTAAGAGATAGGGAGCAGGCCCCACAGGGCCCGGTTTACACGTTTTACGGTGAAACGCCACGTTTTGACCCGAAATCCGATTGAGGTGATTGAGCACTGCTTTCTGTGTGTTTTTCCGAGGGGATTGCAGTAGTACATCATGCCCGCCTAAACTGGATTTGAGGCGTGGGCCCCACGGGTCGTCCTTTAAGCTGTGTGCAGTGTACCGCCACTTTTTCACCAGACGTCCAATCAGGGCGTATGAATAGTCGTTTTGGTGTGTTTTCCCGCGAGCATCGCGGTGGCCCAATTCGCCCGAAATTTCTCGGGATCGTGGTGTGGGCCCCACACGGGCTGGATATGGTGAATAGTATATTTTTGACCGGTTGACCGTTTTGGGTGAGTAAATAGTCTATCTCGCCTTTTTTTCTGTGATGATGGCGACGGTGTAATATGTTTGGGCATGCAGAGCCACTTTTGAGATCTTATTAAATGTGGAGCATGAAGGGTCCTCAGGCGGTGGTTCTTCCTACCTTGTTTGTAGCGGACCCTTGGCGTGTGATCACGCACTCTTGGGAGAGTGATATAAATGATTCATAGGATTTGGTTGGCCGTGCCTGGGCCTTTGATGGGGAGTTGTTACGTCACCCCTTGGCGTTGACGTAGGGTGCCATGTGCACGATAGCCTTTGGGCTGGAACGTGGTATACTCTGGGAGTATACGGGAGCGATTGGTGGTACATGTGGTTTGTACCTGAGACTGTTTGTGCGTTCGGTTGGGGTTGACTTGGGGCCACATGTCATGTGGGTCCCATGTGTGTTCCATGCTCTACTTTGCGTACTTTGACCTCTCGCGACGTAGAGGGTCCCTCTATGCTCGTTTGTTTGACCATCATGGTGGAGTTTTTCCCCTGGCTCGGTGCTCGTTGGTTTGACCAGTAGGGTTGAGTGGTCTCCCCCTTGCTTCGTTCTCGATGGATCGGCCAGTAGCAGTGCCAGTGATTCCCAATGATGGAGTAGGCGCTGAACCTCTTTCTGGTGAGTTGTTCTAGAGTTGGGTGGTTGCGCGATACCCACTCTTTGTTTGGTTGGCTAGAGCAGTTCTGAGTTCTACCCTCCAGCAGGGCTGGGTAGTGGGTTACTCATCGACTTCTTCGGGTTTACCCTACAGCAGGGCTGGGCAGTGGGTTTATCACTGACTTCTAGGGTCTACCCTCCAGCAGAGACTGGGCAGTGGGTCAACCGACGACCTCTTAGGGTCTACCCTCCAGCAGGGCTGGGCAGTGGGTCGCCCGTCATCTAGTTCCAGGTCTACCCTCCATTGGGGCTGGGCAGTGGGTCGCCTGATAATGTATTATGGTCTACCCTCTAGCGGGGTTGGGCAGTGGGTCGCCTGATGATGTATTATGGTTTACCCTCCAGCAGGGCTGGGTAGTGGGTCACCCGATATCCTTTTATGAAATACCCTCCAGCAGGGCTGGGCAGTGGGACACGTGTTGGCATTCCAGGATCAGTCCTTTCTACTAGGCTAGTATGTGGCTTTCCTCCGTGATCACCGTAACGGGACCCTTGGTTGTACGAGTCAGTGATAGAACGACTTTGACTTTGAAAAGACCTCTCGACTGCAGGGCAGTGACGAGGTGTGGTTCGACTTTCCCTAGAAATCTCAAGTATGAAGGGAACTTTCCCCACAGAGACACATTCTAGTGACGCGATCTAAAACTGTGTGGGTGAGTCAGTGCCACCCAAAGAGGATAGTGTCGAGGTGTGGTGATTGAGACCTTTGTCTTGCGGTTCGGGGAAGACGTACGAGATGTTGGGCATCGATGGTGTTACTTCTGGGACTGTTGGCGACTCTTTTCTTGGGCTGAGATATGGGATGAAGATCCCCTTACGAGCTTGTTCGGGATTCTTGTTGAGATTACAGAGATGTATATACCTTGTTTCCGGTACCCACTTCTTTGGTTTGGTTACTCTCCTTCCAGGAGAGGCGAAGACGCGCAGGGTATGCCACGTGCTTTTCGTGTCTAGCTTCTCATGGTTGGACGAGTCTACTCTCCTACTATAGGTAGCGAAGAATCGACGAGAAGTTAGTCTTCTCACCATTTCCAGCTCCTTGTGTCTGGATGAGTCTACATTCATTCCTCTTGTTGGGTTGAGCTAGACTCTCTGATGTTACTCTTTACTGCACCCTCGTTTGGACTCCTTTACACTCCCTGTTCACACTACTGCTCACCCTTTGGTACCTCCTTTGTGATCCCTCAAACCTTCGGGGTATCCGACTGAGTATTTTTATACTCACCCCTACTTGGGCTTTGCCCGCACTTGGTGTGCCCTTGCAGACGACAGACAGGTTGGTCGGGACGTCAGAGGAGCTTAGGAGCTCAGGAGCTTGGACCGCGTGCAGTGGTTGGAGTTGGGTTCCATGTGGGGGATCCTACCAGCTGTTTTCTTTTGTTTACCTATTTCCGGGTTGTGGTACTTTTCTGATTGGGCGCGTGTTTTTTCCCTTTTTCCTTTTCCGCACTTTACTTGTACTGCGTATAGGTCGATATACTTGTGGGTTATACATATAGCAGTTGTTCTTTTTTCTCTGCTTTTCTTTTATTTTACTCTACACTTTTTCATTGAGTGTGTTGCGTGTGTGTGTACTGGTACATAGGCAAAGGGCTCCCCGAGTTATTCTGCCTTCAGCCCTGGTCACCAGCCCCTGGCCAATGGAGGCGGGCCTGTGGTAGTTGCGGCTCGAGCAAAGGTAGGGTCGGGTCGTGACAAAGTGGTATCAATGGTGGTTCGTTCCTTGGGGCGTTGTGCGGACGTCCCTAAAAAGGAATTGGTTGGGATTTAGGGAAACAGTGTCGACGTGTCTCGAGAGTGGCTCTCAGGCCAGGGAGTCCAGTGATGGTGCGGCGGCTGACATATCCATTCACCAGGGCCATGATAACCCCCTTGTCGACTCGGAATGCTGAGACACTTGTTGCAGGGAAATTTTTTTTGTGCATCACATAGGACTGAGTCTTGACTGTCCTTCTTGAGTCAGCTCCCCATCTTTGATGTTTTTGGCACATACATATATGATCATCTGACCGCGACACTCCTTGATGATATTCAGGATGTCTCCACGAAGACAGCCATCCAAGATACCAGTTTGGGTGCGTGATGACGACCCTGTGAGCTACGAGGCCTCAGTCTAGGACCCATCATGCGATCTGTTTTCTCCGAGTGGGCCTGTAGCAGCACCCCCACCTATTGACCGGCAGACAGTTTCAGCAGAGCGAGATGAGATTGAGCGCAGGTTGAGCGCGCTCCATGAGTTCCAGCAGCATAGACCACTAAGGTTCAGTGGTGAGCCAGACCCTCAGGCAACAGAGGTTTGGCTAGCAACAGTGGTTTGCCTTTTCAGGCTTGTGCAGACGCCGGCAGATCACATGGTGGCTTTGGTAGCCAACCTTTTTCGTGGATCAGCTTAGCGTTGGTAGTGTCTGGTGACTCAGTTTCTAGATTAGTCGCCGATTTCATTGGGCGACTTTTAGTTGTTGTTCCGTGAGGTGTTTTTCCCCTCCTGCTTGCGCTCCATTCGGATTCAGGAGCTCCTACAGTTTCAGCATGGAGGGATGATGCTGGCTGAGTACGCGGCTAGTTTCGCAGACCGTGCATGCTTTTACCCATACTTGGTCCACGACGATAGCATCCGAGCACGGAAGTTTGAGCAGGCTCTCCGCTAGGAGATTCGTGTTGTCATAGTAACCTTGGGAATTTCCACATGTGTCGGGGTGCCAGAGAAGGCGTTGGTGACAAAGAGCTTCCTGCCATGTTTTGCGGTTGGTAGTGGTAGTGGGAATGATGGAGCCGGGACGTCTCCCGTAGCTGGCAGGAACCAGAGGACAGGACCTCAACGTAGGTGGCCTTTCCATGGCCGGTTTCAGGGACGTGTTCATATACCACTATGGTAGAAAAGTGCAGGGCCTCAGCCAAGGGTGCCCTTCTATGAGTGGGCTCCGGGCCGTGGTCGTACACCACAGTGGCACTGGAGGGCCCCATGACAGCTCAAGGAGCGGCGGTTCTATTCTTGTGATGGGCAAGATCACTTGGCACGAGACTAACAGGCCCGATTTGCTGAGAGCTTTAGGCAGGCAGTAGGTGCACCACCACGATAGAGGCAGCGCCGTGATCGGAGTAGTGCCCAGAGAGGTGGTTCTAGCATAGGAGCGGGAGGAGCTGGTGATGGGGGACGACTTTACGAGATCTTCCCATCACCACTAGGCGGTCCACGTCAGGCTCCGAGAGTTGACAGTTGGGACCACGGACAACCACGATCTTTGGATGTCTACGATCCTGCAGAGCATGAGGTGATAAGAGGTACACTCTACAGCTCTTCAACTTTTTGCAGTAGAATTGTTAGACTCTATGTGTGGAATGCTTTCCTCCCTTATTTTTGTTTGATGTGTTACTAGGGTGACACAGGGCGTCCGGTGTAACCCTGTGTTGGTATGGTAAAAGGCATAGGACCCTTTTCTCTAGTCGATGGTGTCGACTCCTTCACTTTCCGAGCGTTTAAGAGAGCCTTGGTTGTGGGACATCGACTGTGGAAACTTTCTTGACTAGATATCCTTGGGTGTTTCACCATATGGATATTCTGAAAGAGGGAATCACCGGGCCTTGTTCAAGGTGCGGGCGGTGATTCCAGTGGCAGTGTGTGACGCAGATGTTCGACTGGGGAGGTGAGCTACCCCTGAGGGCCTTCGGGCCGTTTGAGACCGTGCAGAGGGATGGCAAGGTTGTCTACCGCCTCTCCCTAACCCCAAAGTCTATAGTGGGTGCACGACATCAGCGAGGGCCAACCTCGCGTGAACGGATCAATCCTTTGGTCAGTGTGCGGCAACGGAGAGCTGTGCGTGGGTTCTTCTGGGTATGGGAAAGCCATGTGTGGGCTTAGTACCCTGTGTTGCTCCCTAGTTTTACTTTTTGAGGGCAAAAATCTTGAAGGAGGGAATGATGTAAGAACCCGATTTTTTCTGTGAAAGACTTTGGAATATTCTTGATGATATTCTATAGCAGCGCCTTCAGAAGACATGCGACTCCGAGCCCCGGAGTGGCTGGAATTAAATTTTCAGTGCGTTCACACTGGAAACGCTAAATAAATGGGATAACTCCTAAACGGTGATTCAGATCAGATATCCGAGTGTAGGGATGGGTCTGGAATGAGGTGTTTACTCTAGGAACGACATAAAACTTTTCGGCGCGGGATGTTTGGACCCCTCGCTCGCTTTCGAAGCATTAAACGGATAAATTAATTAAATAATTTATTCTTTTAATGGTTAAACATGAGTATCTCATAAACGGAGGCTCAGATTGAATAACCGAGGGCATCATTGAGTTCGGAGCGTGCCGTTTACCCTAGGAGGGGTATAAGTTTCATGGGTGCGGACCGTTTGTGAAAAATGGCCCCAGGGGCGTTTTCGTAATTTGGAGGCCTCGGGCGCTAAGTTTAATAACTTTTGAACGGAAGCTCGGAATCAAATTACGAGACCACCGTTGTTCTCTGGAGGTGGTTTTTACCCAAGGGGAGGTTAAATTTTGACCTCTCCAAAAGTTTTGGATACAGGTTAAAATTGAGGATTAAATTAATTAAAATTTAATTAATTTAATTTTTTTATTTTTAAACCATTAAACACCCCTTCCCCTTCCTCCCCTATTCTCCCCTGGCACTAGCAGCTCCCAACAATGGAGGACAGAGCTATCCTCTATCACCTCCTCCTCTCCGGTGACGCGCGGCTCCGATGGATCGCGACGAAGCTTCGGGTGAAGCCCATCGAGGTAGGGTTCTTGTGAATTTATGCGCCATCGTCAATTCCCAGAGTTTTCATCAATTTTAATCATTTTTTTAATTTCTATAATTGTGGAATTTGGGAAGATGGTCGAACAAACAAGACCATCGCCCGAGCCCCGTCCCATTTCCTGTTCTTGGCGTTCCTCGTCCGAATTTCGGGCGAGTCAAGTTCTGGTCAGAACGTTGTTCGGGGGTAGGCGCTGCGAAGGCCTTTCCCCGAGGATCCCAAAACCATGTTTGGTTTCATTTTTGGGTCACCGAAGCAGTGGCGACGGCCGTCGGAAGTCCTGACTTCGGCAAGGGCGGTGGCCAGAGCTCAGGGTGGCGCAGTGGGGGGTTCAGATGAGGTGACGACATCGGGTGCGGCCGACACGGATGAGAAACTTCGGGGAGGAGTCGAGGTAGTCGGTGCAGCAGGCTCGAGAGTGGCTAGAAGGGGTGGCCGGCATGATTGAGCAGGGGACCGAGGGCGCTGGCTTAAGGCGAGGAAGCCGGCAATCGCGGCGTCGTGCGACGCGGGGTCCGACGTAGAGCGACAGTGCAGCAGGGGAGATGGGTGACCGGGGAGGTGCCGGCCTAGATGGAATGGAGGGGTTGCGCTGTAGGAGCGGAGTCGCCAAGGGCGCCGGTTGGTCGCGGTCTATGAGAAAGACTCGAGGTCACGCTGACCTCGGGAGGGGAGCGCGAACAAGGACCCGCTCTTTATGGGTCCTGTTGGCGGCGTGGAACGAAGACCGGACAGTTGGCCGGTCTGTTTGACGAAGCTGGTCCCTAGGGGTCCGGCGGGTTTCAGGTGGGCCGCGGCCAGTGGGCTGTGGCGGGTCGGACCGGACCGGCGGTCGAGAACGGGCCGGCTGGTCTGGACTGGCCCATTCTTGGCCCCCTTGCATTCGGGGGGCCGTTCCTCCTAAACAGAGTGTCCGTTTAACGTGCCGTCAGTGGCTGTTGGATCGTGTCGATGAGAAGGATCTTTTAAAGTGTGTTTTGGTGTTTTTTCGGTGATGCGGCCAAAGGCAGGTAGCCCGAACGCATTAATTTAATAATATTAAATTATTATTAATGTTTGAAACAGACACACTTCGCAAGCCGAACGTCCGTTTGACGTGCCGTCAGAGGAGTTGTGGCCCAGGAGTCAAGGAGGACCTTCTGAATTTGTTTCAGAACCTTTTTGGCTTGGTTTTGTTGCTCAGAGGCACGAAACGCGTAAGGCGGATAATTAATTAATTAATTAATTAATTAATTATTCTTGCGTCGGACCTAACTCCTGTTTGGGATGTCCGATTGACGCGCCGTCAGTGGCAGCATGATCCTATTCCTTGTGCGGACTTTTGAGATGCCCCTTTCAGTATTCGGGTCAGAGATAGGGTGCGGTCCCCACACGGCCCGGTTTTCACGTTTTACAGTGAAACGCCACATTTTCACCCGAAATCCTATTGAGGTGTTTGAGCACTGCTTTCTACGCATTTTTCCGAGGGGATTGCATCGGTACATCCGGACCACCTAAACTGGAGTTGAGGTGTGGGCCCCACAGGTTGTATTTTAAGCTGTGTGTAGTGTACCGTCAATTTTTCACCAGACGTCCAATAGGGCGTACGAATAGTCTTTTTGGTGTGTTTTTCCACGAGCATCGCGGTGGCACAGTTCGACCAAACTCTCTCGGGATCGTGGTGTGGGCCCACATGGGCTGGCTATGGTGAATAGTATCTTTTTCACCAGTTGACCGTTTTGGGTGAGTAAATAGTCTATCTCGCGTGTTTTTCTGTGAGGATTGCGACGGTGTAATCCATTTAGTCATGTGGAGCCTCGTTTGTGATCTTATTAAATGTGGAGCATGAAGGGTGCTCCGGTGGTGGTTCGTCCTTCCTTGTTTGTAGTGGACCCTTGGCCTGTGATCGCACACTCTTGGGAGAGTGATAGAAATTATTCAAAATATTTGGTTGGTCGTGCCTGGGCCTTTGAGGTGGAGTTGTTATGTCATTCCTTCGCGTTGACGCTGGGTGCCGTGTGCACGATATCCTTTGGGCTGGAACGTGGTATACTCTAGGAGTATACGGGAGTACTTGGTGGTATGTTTGGTTTGTACCTGAGACTGTTTGTGTGTTCGGTTGGGGTTGACATGGGGCCACACATCGTGTGGGTTCCATGTGCATGCCATGCTGTACTTTTCGTACTTTGACATATCACGACGTAGAGGGTCCCTCTGTGCTCGTTTGTTTGACTAGCAGGGTGGAGTTTTTCCCCTAGGTCGGTGCTCGTTGGTTTGACCAGCAGGGTTGATTGGACTCCCCCTGGCATCGTTCTCGATGGATCAGCCAGTAGCGGTGCTAGTGACGCCCAGTGATGGAGCAGGCACTGAACCTCTTTTGGGTGAGTTGTTCTGGAGTTGGGTGGTTGCGCGATACCCACTTCGTGTTCGGTTGGCAAGAGCAGTTCTGAGTTCTACCCTCTAGTGAGGCTGGGAAGTGGGTTACTCATCGACTTCTTATGGTTTACCCTCCAGCAGGGCTGGGCAGTGGGTTGCTCACTGACTTCTAGGGTCTACCCTCCAGTAGAGACTGGGCAGTGGGTCACCTGATGCACTTAGGGTCTGCCCTCTAGCAGAGACTGGGCAGTGGTTCACCTGATGACCTCTTAGGGTCTACCCTCCAGTAGGGCTTGGTAGTGTGTTTCCCGTCGTCTAGTTCTAGGTCTACCCTCCAGCGGGGCTGGGAAGTGGGTCACCTTATGATGTATTAAGGTCTACCCTCCAGCGGGGCTGGGTAGTGGGTCTCCTGATGATGTATTATGGTTTACCCTCCAGTAGGGCTAGGCAGTGGGTCACCCGATATCCTATTATGAATTACCCTCCAGCAGGGCTGGGTAGTGGAACACCTATTGGCATTCTAGGCTCAATCCTTTCTACTAGGCTAGTCTGTGGCTTTCCTCCGTGATCACTGGAGCGAGACCCTTGGTTGTACGGGTCAGTGATATAATGACTTTGACTTTGAGGAGACCTCTCGACTACAAGGTAGTGACGAGGTGTGGTTTGACATTCCCTAGAACTCTCAAGTATGAGGGGCACTTTCCCCACTGAGTCGCATTCTAGTGACGCGATCTAAAACCGTGCGGGCGAGTCAGTGCCGCCCAAACCGGATAGTGTCGAGGTGTGGTGATTGATCCCCTTGGCTTGCGGTTCGGGGCAGACATGCGGGACGTAGGGCATCGATGGTGTTACTTCTGGGACTGTTGGCGACTCTTTTCTTGGGCTGAGCTCTGGGATGAATATCCCCTTACGATCTTGTTCGGGATTCTTGTTGAGCTTACAGATATGTATATACCTTGTTTCCGGTACACACTTCTTGGGTTTGGTTACTCTCCTTCCAGGAGAGGCGAAGACGCACGGGGTATGCCACATTCTTTCCGTGTCTAGCTTCTCGTGGTTGGAAGAGTCTACTCTCCTGCTATAGGTAGCGAAGACTCGACAAGAAGTTCGTATTCTCAACGTTTCCCACTCCTTGTGTCTGGACGAGTCTACCTTCTTTCCTATTGTTGGGTTGAGCAGGACTCTCTGCTGTTACTCTTTACTTCACCCTCGGTTGGACTCCTTTACTTTCCCTATTCTCTCTACTGCTCACCCTTTGGTACCTCCTTTGTTACTCCCTCGAGCCTTCGGGGTATCCTACTGAGTATTTTTATACTCACCCCTGCTTGGCCTTTGCCCGCACATGGTCTGCCCTTGCAGATGATGAAGAGTTTGGTCGTGATGTTAGATGAGCTTGGGAGCCTGCGAGCTTGGACCGCATGCGGTGGTCGGAGTCGGGCTCCAGTTGGGGGATCCTACCAGCTGTATTCTTTTGTTTAACTGTTTCCAGGTTATGGCACTTTTCTGATTGGGTGCGTGTTTTTCCCCCTTTTCCTTTTCTGCACTTTACTTGTACTGCGTAGAGGTCGATGTAGTTGTGGGTTATACATATAGAAGTTGTTCTTTTTTTCTCTTCTTTTATTTTCTTTTACTCTGCACTTTTTCATTGAGTGTGTTGCGTGTGTGTGTACAGGTACTTCGGAAAAGGCCTCCCCAAGTTATTGTGCCTTCGGCGCTGGTTTCCAGCCCCAGGCCTATGGAGGCGGGCCTTGGGTAGTTGCGGCTCGAGCCGGGGTAGGGTCGGGTTGTGACAATTGAAATCATGGAAATAAGTAAATATCCATGGTTCCCACCATTTAAATAATCTTATAGCCACAATTTCTACTTTTGGATATTTCATTATTCATGAAAAACCATATCCATGGTGACAAACTATGGTTATAGGAATGGACAGAATAAGTATAAAGACACAATTCATAACCATGGATATATCATTTATATACTATAAATAAAATCATCACCTTACAACACATAAATCACTACCATGACTACAATTCATAAACTAACTTTCTATACTTAAATCCTTACCCTTCTAGAAGCACTCAATCAGAACTCAAACCTTACAACATACAATAGAAAAAAAATGATAAAATATAATTATAACTCAAATAAGATACAATATATACCACAATAATTCAATCACATAAATCACTATGAAGAATATAGTGTATAAAAAAATTGTTTCTCATAAATTTCTACATTTTAAGAAACAATTAAACATACCTCAAACCTTTCTGCTTAAACACAATAAGAAAACAAAAAAAATATTAAACATAACTAAAATAGAGCACAATATATATCCAAATATTTCAAATAATATCAAGTATGGAAAAAAATATAAATATAAATATCATTAAAATAAAACAAAACTATATGATAAAATTACATGTATAACCCAAGAATAAAATTTACATCATAAATATACCACAACATCAATATTAGCAGAACCATATGATACCACATACATATTTTTAGAACCATAAGATTTTTACTCATTCTTTCGATGATGCACTGTGTTGGATATTAACTAGTTTGGAATAGTGATATTAACTATTGATGTAAAAAATAAAAAATTTAGAAATACAAAATATAAATTAGGTATTTCTATTATTTTAGTGATGGTAGAGATAGTCAAAATTATGATGTGAAAGCTGTTAGGAATTTAGAGTCAGTCGAGACAAAATAGTTATATATAGAAAATATCAAATTCAATTATGGAAAATATCATGGATGAGGATAAACTCATATCACTCATCTAATAACTGGTGTTTATGAGTATGTATAGGGTAGAGTCATGGGTTTTTGGAATTTCACTCTTTTGGATGTTATAAAATCATGAAAAAACCATTGATTGATTTAGAGGTTTCAATGTAAAAATGATTTTAGAAGATGAAATTGTTCTATGGATTTTGGTGCAAAAACGTCTCAAGGATGAGATGTATATTGATGGGAATTTTTTGATATCCTATAGAGTTTTGTGTTAGTAAACTAAGATGAGGGTCATATTTTCACTTACTATGTGGATGGTTGTGTAAATAAATTAGGATTCAATATGGATAATGGATATTCTCAATATCTTTTGAAGTATAATCCGGTTGTTGTTGTGTTATTTCGGTTGATGAAAAAAATAACCCACAGGTTTTGTTGTTGGTGGATGAAACTATGTTTGTTGAATGGTAGAATGAGGACACCAAAACCATAGTTTTAGTCCACCAGAGGTCTTGTTGGACAGATAATGGTGTTACACAACATTCATTTCCCCCAAAATATTAGGGGAATCCACCAATACACTAGTGGTAGTTTGTGTAATTTTTTAAACTGGAGAAATAGGGAAAACCCCCGTTTATTTGGAACCCCTATTATGGTTCTTCCCTTCTAGTTGGTGCTTAATGTGGTGGAGGCTAACTCTACTAACCCCTATTATATCCAGGTATTTCATTGAATAATGAATGTTTCCTATGTTTGGTATATATTTTGACTATGTTTCCACATGGTGGATCATCTTTTGTTGGAATTATACCTATGGTGATAACTTATTCAACATGGAAATGACATGTTTTGAAATATCATGTTTTTAACGAGTAGTCATTAATTTTAATTATCATAATTAGGTTGATATATCATTCAAATTTTGTATTTTACCTTTGGTATAATGTAAATGGAAATAATAAAATGGTATCCACTACTATATATTAAAATTAATATAAATATGTATTGATAGGAATTATAAAAATTTCATTGGAAGTAAATTCTCATACTAATTACAAAATATCATAGTATAATTTTCTTGAATTAACAGAAATAAAATTAAATAGAAATTACATTTACTATCCTCCATTGAAAGGGTTAATGTAAAATGAATATAACTCAACAATAACATGATCATACACATACAAATATTCTTAAAATTCCTTTATATATTAAAATTTCATTTAATTATTATAGAATATAATATTATTTCATAAGAAATGTCGATGAAAAATTTATAAAGAATTAAAAAAAACCTAAAATAATATATCTCATGAATTTAACCACTATTTACACATAAAAAGTCTTAATAATATTGAAAATTTCTAAATTTTGAAAATATAACAAAAAATGATAATTTAGATTTTTCATAAAAAATATATTTGTGTTAATTTAATAATTAATCCCCAATAATTATACATGTATAATTAAATACCTCATTTAAATAAAAATATTTCTTAAAATATTGAATTACATGTCACACTATCATGTATCATAGTACATGAGAACCTAATGTAGAAAATAATAAATCATGGGATCATGAAAATTAATTTTTGTACCCTGGTAAATAAATATTATTTTATGGAATATTGTAATAAGTAGTTATTAAAAAGATATATAAATCTATAAAAATTGTAATAAATGGTTATGGTTCATGGAATATCCTACTGGATTATTATAATCAACCAAATTTATTAACACTCCAAGGAGAAATCATAGTCTATTTCGATTAATTTTTTTTCATATGGATTAAATAATTTAATTTTTTCTCTAATAAAATGATTATTATTTTTGGATTATAGAATCCCTATTTCATAGATTTTCGGTATCATATTATTATTGTAATGATTTTTCTACGTATTTATGACTTATAAAGATTTTATTTTCTATTTATCATTTAGTAAATTTGTATGTTATGTGAAAAATAATATCCAAAATGGTGTGTGAGACCATTGTTTTAGTCCCCGGTCATTGAAATTCTATGGAACATGTCTAGTGTTAGTGGTAGTCAGGAACATGGATTGATAATTATGTTGTCTAGTCTATTAAAACATCATTATAAAAAGGTAATTATTAGGATACTGATGACATTAATCCCACTAAAACATTATCCTAGTTACTCAATCCATCAATTACATACTTGATTACATTATTAATGTTTGATTTTTATGAATTGGTAAACTCATAATTCATAGTTATTTTATTATAATTAATTTCAAATGTGATAAAAAATTATAATAATCATTTAATCTTTACATTAAGACCAATAAGAAGTGAATATAATAGTTATGTTAGGAAGAACCATTTAATGTGTAGGTTATACGTTGGAAAATATTAATGTTTTTATGTAAATGATTGTACTCATTTGATTTTTGATTACTTAAATGGGTATTTCCTTTATGAATTTAATATTACATCAAATAATTCAACATAAAATGTTGTCTTTTATCAATTTCTATTCCATTATATATCAATGAATATTGGAAATGATGTCAAATACTAGTCCAATTATTAACAGGACATGACTAATAATGAAGATCTTACTTATCTATCATTTTATTGATGAAAAAGACCACATCCAAAGAGTGGGCCAGATAGAATAAACATCCATTAGTGTAATGAAATATACAATGGACTTGTGTTTAAAATTTAATGTTAATTAAACTATTATTCATCCATATCCAACTTCCCCCACCTCCAAAATAGAAAAAATACAAGAAAATTGTAGATAAATAATTCATCAACGATCCTATAGTAGTTATTTAGTTCTATAAATTTCCTTAAATTTTACATTTATTAATTCTTCCTGGATGATAAAAGTGAATGAAAATATAATCACGATTAATATTCATACTTAGTTTTATTAAATTAGTATGATGTGATCACTACCCGTGGATATTGGAAGATCACATTATATTTTCTGAACTATATCCTTCTTCTCAATAAAAATATTATGTTGTTTAAGTTAAAAAACAATAAATGTAAATAAAAAGACAAAATTTAAATACTAAACTCATTAATGATGAAAAGTAACAATATATGTTAGATGCAAAACTAAAAATAATACCCACTGTAGATAAAATAGTGACACACCAAATCTAATTATTTCATTAAACACATATGTTTTGTCTATTTTTATAAAACCGAAATAGTGAATCAATGTTCAATTGAATAAGCCTTGAAATAATAATGGGAAATAAAAACAAAACAAAAATTCAAGAGAAGATAATTTAAGGTTCTTAATACATTAAAATAAACCATGGGATCAATAAATATGAATGAAATAAGAAAAAATAAAAAATAAACGAATATTATGATTAATAATAGGATTTTTCAATAAAATTAACTATTCTTTAAAAAATAATTTTTATGAAGGAAGTATATTGAATATAAGGATCAATATGAGTATTGTTTTTTGAATTGTAAGGGGCTGACTATTACTTTTCTTGATTGGGGAAGGTCTCGACATGTTCACTCACGCATCGTCTAATCATAGAAGTAAAAGGTTTAGGAAGATGCATCGAATATAAGGGGAATGTGTGATGAAGTTGATGGAGAATGGGAGGAATCTGTGATGAAGTAGCTGGGAGGGATTGTGTAAGGGTTGGAGGAACATAATATAGAAGATTGTGACGCTATGTTGATAGTGAATGGATTGGATGGGCGATGATCGAAGAAGGGAGGTAGGATTGAGGTAAGGGATTGTGAATGTGGGATGGTAGGTGAGGAAATAGGTGAGGGATGATAAAAAAATTTAGAACCTTATGGCCATGGGAAGATTTTCCCTTGGATTTAGAATACATATATCCATTTAATATAAATTACCATGGATATACATCGAGATTTATCCATGGAACAATTAAACCGTTGATAAAGGTTATTTTTCAAGTAGTTTGAGATTCATGTCTCAAGAAGATTCATGTTTATTGAAACATGATCTTGAGATCATTATATTATCATGATGAAAAATCATCTAATTAGAAGGAATCCCATAACTAAAAAACTATTGATTGTAATAATTATTCTTTGATTATTAGTACTTGATTCAAAATAATTTCAACGATTTTTTGGATGGTAAAAAATAATTTTGAACCCATAAAATTAATGGTGGATGAGAAAATATCAAGGAAGACCCATAACCCATGATGTATCCAAAATTACGGTGTTTTCAATCAATAAAATAATTATAGACAACATATGATACTAAATATAATACATCAGAATAGAAGAGAAAAAATACATAAAATAATTCTGATGTTGTGGAGTTTTCATGAATAGTGAATACTCATGTTGGTGCAACATTTATTTACCCAGAAAGAGGTATTGATAATTGAGGATCTATAATGATAATATAAGAAAAATATTTAGATGAATTTTAGATGAAAAAGTAAATAATTTTAAGAAGGTGACAAATTTTAATACTTCATGAGAGAATATTAAGAAGAATAAAAATTTTGAGAAAAAATGAGTTCAATAAATATTAGTAAAATAATATTGTTTACTAAGGTATGAACATTGATCAATGAAATAATTATTTCATAGTTATTTTTCTAGATCAAAATGTTCGTGGATATTAAGATTGAGGAAACAAAAAATAATTTTGTTGGAAAAAGTGATAAAGCATGGTTTGAAGATAAAAACATAGTTGATAAATAAATTTCCAATAGACTATAGTATGAATTATAAATAATGTGAATGATATTTGATAAGTATTATCGTGTTATTAATAAATTAAAGAAAATATTATAATTTTAAATGGAATGAATAAAAATGATATTATAGACCCAATAAAAAAATCATGTTATGAATGTGGGAGAGAAGATGTTAGCTTCATTTGTTGAATATATAGAAACGATAAATGAATGTAATTTCAATGAAAAATATTTGAAATTTAGGAAGAATTTGTTGGGAGAATACTCTAAGCTAGATCAATACATGAAAGGAACACTGCGGTTCCTCTATATTCCAAATATACTTTTTTATTTTAAAAACCATTTAGGTAATTAAAGGAGAAAAACTAATGAATATAGCTATATATTATAGAAGTTTTATATAAATAATAAATGTACACCATGGAATATTTTATAATAATGGATATCAATAGGGTTATTCACATTAGGGGCAACAAATCATATAGATAAGGTATGAGTATTTTACTTTTCATAAAAATGTGGTGCTGATGTTATGAATGATGAGATGTTGGGGGAAATTTTTTTTCTTCAACTAAAATATGTAGATATGTTTGTTAATAAGAATTCATGTTATTCCTTATAATTTTCTTATATATTTCCCAAAATATAATAATATTGGGATAATCTAGGAGAAATAATACATGAAATAAGTGTTATAGAAAACTATGAAAACCATGATTATACCATATTGTTTTCTACATCGTGTTCACCCAGATAAAATTAAAGATGTTTAACTAATAGTTCTTTGTCAAGATTTTCATGTGATAGTTATTTCTTCTTAGATAATTTTTTCATGATTATAAGGAAATAATATGTTTTTATATGACGAACATGTTAACTTTTTATTTTATTTTTACTTAGGGGAAGAAGTAACAAAGATAGAGTTGAAAAAATCATAAAAATCATGGTCATGCATATTGAATTTGTTTATGATTGGAGTTATGTTGGGGTTATTGACCATAAAACAATAGGGGATATTATTGTTCCGTATTGAGTTTTGTTGGATTTTTTTTCATATTTCAATGTGGGTTTCTATACAATGATGACAGAATATATTTCCAGTGTTTTGTAGAAAACATTACATATGGAGGTCAATTTAGGGAGCTATAGGAGTGGTTCAAGAAATGGTTACTAGCATCAACAACATGACCATCGGGGGATATCTGGTGGTTAAGCTAGACATGAGAAAGGAATATGACTGGGTGGAATGAGGTTTCATCCTCAGAGTCTTAACTTGCATGGGGTTTTTGAGGTGGACTAGTGACCAGATTTTCTGTTGTTTCAACTCATCGTGGAATGCTACTTATTTTATGGGTAAGCAATTTGGTTTTTTCAAGACTTGTTGTGACCTTCGACAAGGTGATCCTTTTTCCCCCACTATCTTAATTCTCTCTCTAAATGTTTTCAGCTGTTTTATTAACCAAGGACTCAGTATGGGTAAAGTTCTTCCTTACCAGAATAGGGATTCTACAAGAGGTATATCTCACTTAATGTTTGGTGGATGACACTATTGTTTTTATCAATGGTAGTATATTTTCTATCTAGTGGTTGATCAGGAATCTTGGCGAATAATGTAAGTGGAGTGGACAAGTGGTGAATAAAGAGAAAATATCTTTTTACATAACCAGACATTTATCTGATTCAAGGGTTAGGGATGTGGGGGCTTTTTTGAGTAAGGGCAGGGGTTCCACTCCCATGAAGTTCCTTGGGGCCCTGGTGAGTCCCTCCTCTCTTAGGGTCCATCATTTTGATAAACTCATAGGCATGATCTGTAGGAGAATTTTGAATTAGAAAAATAGGTTTCTATCCTTTAGTAGTCGTATAACTTTAGTTAATAGTGTATTGGTCTCCATTACCATGCATATTCTTTCTACTCTAAAGATTCTTAAAACTGTGATTGTCAAACTGGACAAGATTATGGCTGCCTTTATTTTGGATGGGCATATGGATGGTAGGCATCATCGGGCTTTGGGGAAATGTCTTTCTAGACCACTATCTAAATGAGGTATTGACCTGCGGAGTGTTTTCTCAACAATGAAGGGGCTGCATGCAATGATGGTGTGGGAAGCTTTAGGAGGTCAGTCTCTTTGGAGCAGGACAATGCAAGGCATATATGGTTAGGATTTTAGTGATATGAGATTGAGTTTCTTCCAAGTTATGGAAGATGATTCACCCCTTTATTGAGGTTCCACATCATCATTCTCGGTGGTTAGTGGGATCAAGGAATATTAATTTCTGGCAGCATGATTGGTGGGCTGGTAAGCTATATTTCCCAGGTTGTCCAACTCTAGGCAAGTCCTTTAGGGAGGCTAGTGGTTATCCCATATTTCTTCAGGCTATTCTAAATGAAAATAAACTCACTGTTTATAATAAAATTGTCACTAGTGACGATCCAGATAAACTTATTTTTACTGGTGCATCTTTGAGCATCTTTTCTTTTAAGGATTTCGGACATGTGAGAAGTGTTGTGAGAAATGATGATCCATGGGGAGTGATGCTGTGGTGTAAGGAGATTCCCTCCAAATTTAATTTTCTCTTGTGGCATGTAAGGAATAGAGCATTACCTACTGATGATAATTTACAACATGTGGGTGTGAATATAGTATTCAGATGCTGGTGTTACATGTCACCTAATATAGAGTCAGCGGGTCATCTTTTTTATTAAAGTGAATGGGCTAGAGGAATCTGGAAGTTTTTAGGGCCTTTTTTTGGCTTGGATGAATCTGGAGAGGTCCAAGATGAATTTGTTAGTTCATAGTTCAGGGGCACAGATAAAAATGGAATAAAGTGGAAGGCTAGGACAGTAATCCTTGTGGCTGGTTGCTAGACTATATGGAAGGCTTGGAATGAGGTGTGTCAAAACCAAGGTAGGAGTTCTAAGGTCATTGTTTTATTCAGAATAAAAAATACAGTTATGGATTTTCCTCATCTGTGTCCTGAATTCAAAGAATCACCTTCAATGAATCAGGTTTTTCCACATCTTGCACGCGAGCACCAGGCCAGTATACAAAGGCAGGGAGAGTGGGTTCGATGCACGGCGCCAAGTCAGGGTTTCACGCTCAATACGGATGGGTCTCTCCTCATGGGGGAGATGCATGGGGGTGGGGTCGTACGATATTTTTTTTTGGTTTGGTGATTTCTGGTTTTACAACGGCGTATGGAAGAGGCGACACTCTACAAGAAGAGGCTTTGGAAATGTCTTCTGGTTTAGAGATCTGCAATCAGAAGAATATCACCCTAAGGATAGGGGAGACTGATTCCATTGTTTTGTATAATGCTTTGTTAGGAAAGGGAAGTATCCCTTGGAACATTACATATATTATATAGAGATGAAAATTACTCATGAGGACGCACACAGAGGTCACTCATACTTAGAGAAAAGGGAATATGGTTGAATATTTTTTGGCTTCTATGTCATCTTCGAATCAAGGTATGCTTTCTTTTCTTTCCTTGGGTTCTTTTCCAAAGAAGGGGATGAAATTTGTGGTCAATGATGCTTTGGTTTTTCATTATTTTATTCCACCATGAGTTTATTATCGAGATTTTATGTACGGTGAACTTTGAAATCAATAAAAATATTATTTTTCAGTCAGCATGAGTCAATATAGAGAGATTGAGGTTACTAAACTTATGAAAATGGATCAAGGCTACTAGATGAAAATCAATAGATAAATGTGATCATATAGAGTTAAAAAAAGGTATGAGGTTATAGTTTCAGAATTTTATACAACAAAATAAGAATGATGTTTTTCAATAAAGGTTTACTAGGACACTCACAACATCAATTTTTGCAAAAATTCTATTCAATGAGATAAAATAGATGACTTTTTTTGAATTAGTGAAATTATTGAGAAGTTAAATATGTGTGATTTTTTTGATTTAATGAATCTGTAAAGATAAAACGAGTTGTAGATAAAAGTTCCAGACTTGATATATTGAAGGTGTGAATTTGATTAGTCATATAGGTTGAAGTACCATCAGAATGAGTTTAACAAGAAAAGTAGTAAGTGTCGATAATTTTTTCCATCATATGGACATGTTTTATATAATTAGATAAATATACATTGAAATGAGATACATGATTTTATCTGATAGAAAAAAATTATTGAAAGGTTTAATAAAAAGTTTACCAGTTAGAGAAAAGTGTGAAGGTCCACAAGATAATGATATGAGATATTATTGGAGAAACATATGCTAAGTACCCTAGATAAAAATTTCAGAACAATGGTTTACTGAATGAATGTCCATCAAATTATGAACGTCTCTAAGTCCATCATACAGAGGGATAGGGAGTTGTTTCATGATTTATATGACTTCCAAGGATAATGATAAAAACTATTTAAGGTCCTTAGAAATGAAATTAATGATAATAACATTAAAATTTTAATTATCTAGAGAGTATTTGGATATTCGAGTATGTTTTTTTAAATCTCAAATTATCCATGAAGTCCCATAGAGATTTCTAAAGATATGAGAAACATCTAGTGAATTTTAATTCACTGGGATGTCTAAAAAATGAGTTTAATTGATAGGGAAAATACATTTTTTTCCTACCCAATCATATGAGACTTTAACAATTGATAAGGGGGTGTTTGTATGGTATCCAAAAGTATATAAACTATTCATGTGAAAATGAGAATATGTTTTGATTATTTTTTCCATCGTAATAAAAAAATGGTATTTTACTAGTTTAAGAAGAGTTAAAATGAATAGATATAATGTTTTATTTGAACTAGAATAATCATATGATGATTTATAAATGTGAGAGTTTTAAATTGAGTTCCTACTCAGTAAGAGAAGATTCATAAAGGCGATTTTTTCAGACTAAGAAGGGTGTGTTTCAGAACAAAATGATTCATCAGAAAAAGAAGCATAAAGATGAAAAAAATGTATATAGGTGTATAAAACATACAAAATAGACAAAAGATTAGTAATTTATGGATCATATATTGGAAATCAATTGGATGAAGGGTTTACCATACATAGTTGATCAGACAGACACTGTTAAGGAATTTTTTTAAACAATTTCTTGAAAATGGAGACTGATAATATTTAGGTTTTTTGAAGTTCATGATGAATTTTATGATAAAATGAATGCTAAAAGACAGTTTTGAGGATCTCGGAGACTATGTAAAGGTCAATATAATCCAACATGAATGTAGTGAAAGAGAACATGATTCTATATTTGATCAAAAAAGAATAAGTAAGGATCATGTAGCTTGGAGTTATAACCTATTACTAAAAAGGATTGTGGATGGGTGATCTGAATGTCAATATTGATGGAAAATAAAATTATGAGGTTTGGGGGTATAAATAACAATTGTAGTGTAGAATATTATTTATCATATAATAGGGATAAGTAGATGAGTGAGTAAAAGGGGTTCTAACAAGTAACAACCTATGCCTTTTTAATTCTAAAATAAGAAAAAGAATCAATATTGGGGGGAATAACAAAAATTTAAATGAGTACTTCTTGGTATTTGACATTGTATATATTGTGTGATGAAATATCATTATATTTATTTAATATTAATGTTGAGGTTAAGATTTATATTTTCATGGATCATAACATTAACATGTTTAAGAGGCCAAAACAGTGTCCATAAAATGCCAAAAAAATATTTGAGTAAAATATATGTGATTACTATTTAGCCCCTCCCCCTCTCGGTGGTCAATTGTTGATACAGAGAACATGATACGCCAATTATTTAATCTAGAGTAACAATACATGATTTTATTTCTTGTATTTGATTAATGATTCATTTAATAAGCAGGATATTTATCATTCACTAGAACCTTTTAAAAATTTTCATGTACTAAGGTGGACATGGAAAAGTGGATAATAATGAATGAGTTTTAGGAGAATTAAGAAGTGAGAAGTGATATTGAATAGTGTATAGGTGACTTTATATAGAAGATCCATAAAACCCATTTTTATATTTTATATCTTATTATTTATTATTTTTGGGAAAATCATATATACCAGTCATATAAAAATAAATTTATTCTAAAAATAGTTGAGTAAAATTTATTAACCTATTATATATAATTTACTTTTTTCTTAATGAATTTTCTAACACAATCACTTCATCAATAAATTTTCCTTAGAAGTAATTAATTTTTTTAAACCGTTATGTTCAATGGAAATCATATCGGTTGACATTTAATTACTATTTGGGAATACTTATCCCTGTAAACAACTATATTAGTGGTTTCATAATAACATGTGTAATTTTCCAGGAGTGAATGAAAATTGTTTCACTAAATCCAGTCGAAACATTATTAATTAGGGAAAATAAAATTAAAATCAATGATATAAAATATAATTTCAATTATTTAATCAATTACTAATCATCCATGATTTATTACTATGTTTATTGGGTAACTATTACTATAAATTGTTTCACATATGCACTATATTACATAATTTAACATTCATTCCTTCACTACTTCTTCATTTTTGGTTATTATTTTTCAATTTTATATATACAAATAGTCTATATTCTATTAGACCATCCCTATGTGATTGAACCTGATTGTTACATTACTAGTTTTATGTATAAACATATGTAAATAATTTGATAAGTCCAATGACATGCTGGAATATTTTTGCATCATATTTTGGTATGTATTAATGGAATGGTAAAAAATATAAACATAAATAAATCATAATCTATCAAAAAAATTCTACAAAAATTAAAATATGTTTTGTGATTCTTATACCATTAATTGAATTTTTTTATATGTACTCTAATTTAATATAAATTAACCAAAAAAAATCACCAATATCATAGAATATTATAATCAAATGGATTGAAATGTAAAATTTGATAAAGATAGAGAGATAGATAGATCAAGGAGTTATTGAAAATATTTACAAGAAAGAATAGAAATATCTACGATGAATGAACTTCAACTTATTAAAGAGTTAATAAAGCCATCATCTCTTAATATAACTAAAATACCCAACAATTATGAGCTTAAATAGTCTCAACTATGACTTCCACCAAAATTGTAATGAATTGGTCTAGGTCCTCCCATTGAATGATGGTCGAACTGTACCTTGTCACAAATGTTGTTCTTGATCCACATGGGATAACAAATAGTTAATGGGATTCAAAGGAACACACATGGGAATGATTATTTCTAATAATCCTTATATAATAAAAAAACATGAATATCTTATAAATATTGAATGAACTGTCCATACATCGAATGTCTAGGCCAAAAAAAATCTATATCCTCATATTAAAAATAGGAAATCATTAAACAAAAGTACACACCAAAAACCTCCAGCGCTTGCCGTTATCCCAATAATATAGGGAAAATATTCCCCTAACAAGGATTTTTTTCTCCATATAATAGTTTTTGTTAACGTCCATAAGTAGATAAGAATAATAACAACCTAATTTTCCAATATAAACCAAAAATGTCCACACACCTGACATTCTATGAAAAATAAATCCAAGCCTTATAAAATAATGTAAAATGAAACATATGCCATATGAAAATAAAATAAAAACAATAGTAAATAAGTAAATTCTTTATGAGTGATATAAATAAGAATCATTAACTTTAAAATAAGATAATAATATTGGAATGAGAACATATTCATTCACTAGGCCTCCACAACCCTCTATAACTAAAAATTAACATTCATATTACATCCTAAGCATGTTAAATTGAAAAACAAATAGAAAATTAATTATTTTATATAAGGGTCTAAATGATATAAAAACACCCCAAATGTTCTCTAAAATCAATTTTAGAATGTGTTTTCTATATGAGAAGAATGAAATGGAAATCAATTTTACCCTACCTAAACAACTATGGAAAAATAGAATTTTAATTCAGACATTTAAATAAAAACATTACAACATATTTTAGAAATACCAATTTCAAAACACATTTTTTTTGAATTTTCATAACTATGTTCTTAATGACAATTAAAAACCATCCATATATATATGACTAGGTACAATACACTGAATCCATTTCAAAATTCATACACTAATGGATTTTAAAAACAAACCATTTCTCACTATTCTTGAAAGATAATACCTTTACAAATCATTCATAAATAAATGTTTGAAGCACTTAAAAATAAAGAATTAATTTTCATTATTTAAAAATATTTCGTAATCCCTTATTAAATAATTTGAAGATAAGAAAACACTATGAAAGAAGAAATCATTCCATCAGACAACACTATGTCATGTAATAAAATAAGAAGAAGGAAATGACAAGTAAATATGTGCAAAGAAATAATCCAATAAGTAGGGGACACAATTGAACCACAAGTCAAATCCCATAAAATATTCCTAAATGATTTTAAAATAATAGGATCTACCCTAGGTCATAATTGTAAATGATACAAGACTATGATTAATAGAAAAACCTACCTATATATAAATTGTGTCCTAATCCATTTCATCGGACTATCCTATACCCAGCATCATCAGAATGGAACACATCATCCTGGCCTACCACTAACTAGAGGGTAAAGTAGTATTTTTTAGTTCCCTAGTGTTTATTATTTCTAGAATATAACATATAAATCATTTATACAATGACTATAAAAAATAGTGCTGAGAAAAATCAATCAATCATTCATTCATGGATAATTGTTTTTAAAAACACACACACATCTCTTCTTACTCTCAAAAAAGTTGCTGCATAATAAAAAAATAAAAAAGTATATACATCGCATCAAAATAAACCCTCCCTCATTTGTTCACAAGTCACCACATGAATAAAAAAATAATGGGGTAAATTGGGTCTCACATTATTTATAAAAAGTTATTTGCATAAAATTCCAAATGGGATATCACATTAATACAAAACATAGTTGAAATTACAAGACATTTTTAAAAAATAAATTTAAATCCAAATTTTTTAATAACATTTTCATTTTTTAAATCAACTTTGAATATTTTTTACACAAAAAAAGTTTCAAAAATAACAAAATAGTGTTAAATCATCCATTTAGAATAAAACTACCTATATTTAAATATTTCAACACTTTCAAAAATACAAAAACATTTTTTAAATCTATTAAATCCCTGAACACTTCTTAAAAATTTGGACACTTCGTCACACTACCTTAAAATCCAATTTTGTTCATTAAAAATCATACCAGAAAATTCTCAAACCCATAGTATGGAACATCATCCCATGATATGGTTTTAATAAACTTAATTTAGAATTTTCCCATCATCAATTATACGTATTAAAAAAAAATTAAAATCACCATCAAATAGTCAAAAAATTAATAAAATATTATTTTAAGTGAAGGTAAAGAAAAACCTAACTCGATCTTAAGGAAATAAAGCTTTAAGAACATAACAAAAAGATGAAATTTTCACCTTAAAAGTATATTTCTCCAACAAGAAATAAAAAAATACTAAATCTACTAATCAATTAGAAAATTAATTTGAGAACTATCCTTAACCATAGACTAAAACCAATTGTGATTTGGGTTCACAAAACCAAGAAAATCAGGGGGATAAGTAAATTAATTAAGTAAAGAGAATATTAACCATCATAATAACATTATAAAAACTACATAAATATTAGGTGAAAGAAGTCCAAATGGTGGAGGTTGGAACCTTGCAAAGGAAAGGAAGGAGAAACTAGTGGAGCCACATGTAAGGAAGGTTTCTTGGGGTTTTTGTGTTAAATAGATTGTATATGGGGGTGGGTGATTAATTTTTAATTAAAAATAATTTATATTGAAAAAAATAATTAAAAATAATAAAAAATGAGATAAACTATATGGCCTTTCCACGCTATTTATCTAATAGTGTAGAAATTGTGTTCAAGGAATAACCAAGAAAAAACCCTCCGAGTACTGTTTCTATAAGGATCCACTTGGATGAATACTATTCCAAACCACAATATAAAACAATATGTATGTTCCATATACATTTCACATAGTTTACCTAACCATGTTAATGTTGTTCTACGCAAACCATGATCAGAAAAATCCTCCCTAGTAACTCATTTCTCTATCCCTATTTTGAAATAATCGTGTGAAGCCCATGGATCCCCAACCATGAGAGATCAACATGAACTTATCGTATGGTGGCCACACTATTTTCATTCAAACAACACACCATAATTTTAAATAGAAGGAATCCCTATAAAAATTGATTTTTTGGCCAAAAATACATGTAAAATTAAAAAGAACAACCTTTATTATAAAATGAAAATAAAATAAAAACCCCAGTGAAACTGTGGGGGTCCTAAAATAATCACAATAAAACTTTATTGAACTATAAATTATAAATCCCAAGTATATTTTCAAACGGAAATAGATTCTATGGTATATGAAAAGAAAGAAGTTGTTCTCAAACATCGAAACATCCTCATACAAACCTGATCGACAATTGATCAACAAAATAAAAGAAAAAATAGATGGAGATAGAGCATCAATATCCCTTTCATTTATAAATAAACTATATTGGTGGAACAACCATCAAACGCTTTCCATAAAAAAATAAATTCAATGATAAAAAACCTTAATGAAATCTCCAAAAGGATTTCAGAAAACAAGACTGGCATATGAAAACCACATGAAATTGTATCAAAACTATAAACAGAGAACTACTTCCAAAAACATCACAATGGGTAAAAATACAATATATCTAAACAATTCATTACAAACTAGATTCTAAAATAACAATGACATATCCTATGAATAAATTACATATATCTAACCAAATGTTGAAAAAATATATATAAAGGTGTTTACATGATCTCCCCATAACAATATCCCATGGTAATTATGATGGAAAACACAACCTAGCTTTATCCACATCATTACCACACTAACCTAGTATATATGATTGAATCCTCAGTTATACTTGGGTCTAAATTAGTGAAAAACAACAGCCCATGGTCTATACTAGAAGATGATATAATCAATAACAAGAATCAAGAAACACGTCAGGAATAAACTCCTAAATGGAACACCATCCGAAATAGTTAACCAAATAAGAAACAAAGTAGCATTTGGCCTCAAATTCTTTAAGATAAAGATTCACTATTGTAAATGATCATATATCCCAAAAGGTACTTTCTTCCAAAATAGAAACAAAAAAACACCCTAATTATAAACCAAATGATAGCCACTCACGCACAAAAACTCAACATATATATTACTATAGATGGTCTAAAAAGAAATTATCCTCACTAATCCATTAATTAATTGAAATTTAGAGGAGGAAACCACCAAAAAATACAAAATCAAAAGGAAGCATCAAATAAACACTACCCCAGATCAATCCGTTGAATGAAACACCGATAATGAAGCTACACCTTCCGCTACAATTAGATATTGGGAAGCATAATGTTGATGGTTGATGGATACGTAAGGTGAATACTCTACATGCATGATAGTCATTTTTGGGGTGTAGGGTGCCACACCAAACAACAAAAGGAATATTAAATTTCTTGGTCATGTCCCTAACATCTCATCATGATTTCAACAAACACACATCTACGAAAAAATAAAATTTTCACTAAAAAAGAAATTTTTGAACCAAAAACCCATTTTTATAATCAATAAACAACTATAAATTGTGACTACTTTATTTTAAAACCAATGAAATCAATTACATAAATTAAAACCCCAAGCACTAAATTGGATCATCTAATATTTAAGCATTTAAAAAAATAATTTCAAAAAATAGCAGTTTTTATAAAACCTAAACACCTTTTTAGATTTTAAATTTATAAAAATGGATTCATTTTTTAAAAAATATTCAAATTACATTCATTTTTTATATGTTCTGATAATAGTTAAAATTCAAATTAGGAAAATAACTTCCCTTATAATAAGAAACCCACCTTTTAAAATAAAAATATCTTGATTATAAAAATCCAACTACATGGAACACATTTCCCAATTTTCAGAATAAAAAAACACATTTTAATTTTTTTGAAGACAAAATAATATTTAAAAAAAATAAGTCATTGTATTAAAAATTAATAATTAAATTGTGAATCATATTCACCCACAAAAATAAATTTTACATCACTTGAAAAAAAGAATAGAATAATGAAATAATAATATCATTAATAAAAAATTTCATACAAAGATGCTGACATATCATTAGACTATCTGTGACCTATTTATTGTTTCACTCACCAAAACTAGGAAATACAATGGTCAATTGGTCTAAATATAAAAATAAACTATGATCCAGAACCATTCTAAACATGGATAAAGTGTTGATTCCAACATGAAAACAGAAAATTGGTCCATATAACATTTTATGCATTTATTTTTTTTGTTTTAATATTTTTTTTCAGGACTTACAAGCTAACCTCACACTATGATTCTCAACTTTCCATTACCATCTCAACATCAAAAAATGATCCCCCCACATAATCTCTAGAAAATATATTGAGGATCAAAACACCACATCGATTGATATCAATTAAACATCAAATTTTTTTTCCAACATCCCATGGAAACTCATCGATCATGTAATAAAAGAACTCATGCCTGTCTCCCTGAACCCTCCTCCCTTGTCCCAAAAACACTATTTACAATCTACAAACATCATAAATAAAAAAGGGCATTCTAAACTATTAGGGTTTTACAGAAAATAAAAACCAATGTTCTAATAACATTCATAATGAACCAGTATTGGTCATCCCCCTAACCATCACCCTAAACAACCTTTGCCTAGACCAAAGGGAGTTTTTGATCCCCATAGGATAACATCTACTACCTAGGAATCACACGAACACAACTAAGAATGGTTTCAAATAATTATAAGAGTAAAATATAGCATAAAGATTATAATAACAATCCATCATGAACCATCTGTAATATGGATGTATGCACTAGATAAAAATATACAAAATTTTAATTTAATATCAAAATTAGGAAAGAGATAAACCGTATCAAGAACCAGTTTACATCACTCACCTTCTGATATCCCTCCACATCAAGGGAAAGACATCCCTTTAAGGACTATTATTTTCCCACCAGAATCAATAAGTACCCTACATACAAAGAAATAAATAAATTCATAATTGGATAATATATATCTAGTAAAGGTAAAAACATAAAAAATTCAATGAAAAAATAAATCTCTAACAAAATAATGTAGAACCAAACACATTATATAAGTGGAAATATAAAATCTAACCTCAATGAATCAACTCTCAATGAGAAGTCTGAGGAAGAATTAGGAAACTATGACTGATATAATAATAAATGTGTGAGCATATAATCACTCAGTAAGACACAACAATCTGCCGAAACTAAGAATATTCTTTTATATTAAATATTTTTCAAGCTAGATTGAAATAAAATATAAATTTGATTATATTATGTATATATTTAAATGAAACAGAAAACACACCACACATTGAACTCTTTTTACAAAATCCAATTTAAAAAATACATTTTTCAAATGTAAATTAGGTTTCGAATTTTATACTTTGTTTTCTAAAAGAAGATAAAAAACCAACAATATATATTACCAGGAACAATATCCTAATACCCACTTTAAAATGCACACACACGTAGTGTTTTAAAACAAACCATTTAATATATTTCTCGTAAGGGAATAATATTAAAACTCATTTAAAAAAACTTCTTTTAAAATAATTCAATTTCATGATTTCATGTAACTTCATTAAGAATATTTCAAAATAAATTATTATTGTATTTTAAAATAAAAACTCACAATGAAGGAATAAAGAAGAAAAACATGCACCAATTTGACAAGTCATTAAATACAAATAAATAAAATTAGATGATAATATGTCCAAATAAACAATCCTTGATATAGGGGATATAATTGAAGAACAAGTTAAATCCCATAAAATGTACCTAAAGGATCCTAGTTTCATGTGTTGTACCATAGGTCCATACCTGAGAAATTCACAGACATAACTAAATGGACCTACATGCCAGCATAAGTTGGGTCCCAATATGACCCATTAGAATAACCTATACCATGCCTCACTAGAATGACCCACAAATTCTAACCATATCACCAAATATAGTGAAAATATGTAGTGTGATTCTCCATAGTTTATCAAAAGTATAGAATCTATCATAGTTATATGGTTTCACATGACCAATTTAGATATAGGTTATCATAATAAAACATTTTTTCACTCTAGGATTAAAAAAAAATTGCATCACCTCATACACTCACAAAATAGTCCCTATAGTGAAAAAACATAAAAACATATACAATTAAAGAAAATAAGCATTCCCCCATTTGATCACAAGCTACCACTAGCACAAAAAAATCATAGGAGGCTCATGAGTGTCTCACATTATTTATTAGAACACATTTTCGTAAATTATAAAATTATACATCATTATATATCAAAATTTTATTAAAAATTTATTCAATTTCAATAAAATATATTTTAATCCAAAATGAGAACTTATTCATTCCTTTTTAAAGAACCTATGAAAAAAATTAGTCAATGTAAATTGTTTCAAAAAAATAATGGGGTTTACACACAACATTAAAATTAAACAATAGATGTTTTAAGATTTAAAAAATTTAAAAATCTTAAACTCATTTTTTAAAATCAAGTCAAATAATTGAACACTTTTTGAATAAATAATAATGTGATATTCAAATATTTAAAAACAATGTGTGTTCTTTTAAAAGAAAACTGGGTATTTTCTAAAACCCTTGTCTTGGTATATCATAAAGTTCCTAGGATTAAAACCACATTTATAACAATTTTAGCACCTCATTAGCTATACACATGAGAATAATTATAAATAAAAACCATCCCCAAAAATTAAAACAATTAATATATTATATAATGAAATGATTGAATTGATGAAACTACCTAAGAATACTGGGAATCAAGACGAAAGCACTCCATAGTTAGCCGAGTCATAATGCCTTTGAATGAGAAGGATACCATAAGAAAGAAAACATATCCCAAAGGACTAAAACCCCAAAATAAGAATATTGGAACTATCCCTTATCATAACTACAACCCAAATAGATATTATAATTCATAAAATATGCCAAATAAAATAGTGAAGAGTGGGGATATAGGAAGTAGAGGATTCCTGATAAAAATAAAAATAGATGAAATTCTACAATATGATGCGGAAAGTGGATAAATGGTGGAGGGTGGAACTACCTAAGGGGGATGTGGGATTAGGCTAGGGGTGGGGGGACTCCATGAATTCTAGGAGGGAGTCTAGGGTTCAGGGAGGGTTGAATTCCATGAGAGGAAGACATGGTGAGGTTGAAGGGGTGTGTTTAAATTTTAATGGTTTCAATTAAAAATAATTAAAATAAAAACAAGAATCTATAATTATAAAATAAAAATTGAATAATCTACATTGTTAGGGAACAGGGATTACCAAAGAGAGTGAAAAACATATTCAAGGAACAACCTAGCCAAAACCCACCATGCATAGTTTATCTTAGGAGCTGCATGTATGGAAATATTATTTTCTAACCATTCCCGATGGAACAATGAAACTCTAAGGCCAATACTCACACATTTCACATAGTTTACCTAATTTTTTGAAAGCTCTGTGATGCACACCAGTCTCACCAAAATTCTACATGGTTACTCCTAGTACTATGATAGTTTAGGCTTAACCAAGAACAGCCTATATGACTAAAAATATACTTTTTTAAATGATCTGCACATAGGGTATTAGAATGGTATTCCATTAAATTTTTATAAAAACTATGTACAAAAGGAAAAACTAAAAATTTTCTATTATTCAAGAAGAAACTACCTAAAAAATTCAAATAACCACCAAATAACTAAAAAATAAAATAATACAAACCATAGTAATATAGTGGTTGTAATATATTTTTAAGGATATTCTAAATGAACTCCTATTAATTATTATTTGATATTTATATAATGTTGGGTGGTATAATCAGTTATAAGGGATCAAAAAAATGGAACAAGAAATAAGGGTATGTCTTTTATTCTAAATTATTAATTCTAGGAACAGTTTTTTAATTACGTAAAAATATCTTTTAATATTGTAAATATGTTAATAATTATTTCATAATGTTGTTATACTAACATATATTAAATTTATAAATTAAAATTAAACATACTATTTTCTATTATGAAGAAAGAGAGGCATTATGTGAGGCCCATTAAAGATTTAGAGACTCGCACAAGAATTTATCCCACTATAAGATATATACCTAGGTCCACATGGTTTTCATTTATGAATGATTATCTTATTCAGTATAGAACATTGATTACTAGTAATCATGTGAAAATTACAGACATATAACTAATGAGGATATAAGATGCAATTATAACACCCTTGTACATAATTACCAACATAATGATTCTAGGATAATAATATCTAATGGAAAATATTTTAGTAGCCAATTAATGGAATAAATGATCATAAATATATCTAAAATAAAAGGCTCACTTAATTCTGTTATGTATGATTTTTTTTTAATTTTTTTAATCAAGTGTTCCATCAAAAACAGTGTCAAACATATATTGATTAATGTTTCATGTTCTGTATTAGTGGTTATACAAAGAATTATTAATCAATCATTGAAGTTGTTAACCAAAAAAATTAATATAAATTTTGTGGGTTATATACCTATAATGAAACCAAATATTGATGTTTTATCCAAAAAAAACAAACCTCTCTATAGGAAACATCACATCTATTCATATAAATTGTGATTAATATTTTTATAACCTATCTCTATATTCCTACAACATCCCTAGACATAATTCCAAAACCATAATTTTCTTGGAAACATTATTATTCATTGAAAAGAAATTAATTTTCAGAAGTTTTTAGGTAAATTTGATTCATAAACATATTAACTTGATTAAAATAATAATTTTTAAAAATTCAATAATAAATATCATGATGTTGTATGTCGATATGCCAGCTAATGGAATGAACAATATGGACATTTTAAGATAACCAGTGTAATAAAAGTTAACTCTATTGATGTTTCTATGGTTTTTACCAAGAATAGTGGCATGAAGTTACTTGAGAATGATATATAATATCCTCGGGATATTTAAATAGAATTTATAAATGATTATAGAATCCCAAATATGGAATTAATAGATATTGAATCCTAGAAAAGAATATTGAGACTAATTTAAATCATGTATTTCCATAATAAAATCATGGGATAAAACCTAGAAAGAAAAGAAAAAAATGTAAGAATATTTTTCATTATTATATAGAGGAGATGCCCACTATATTGAAGAAGATATCCCCTCCCATTATCGTCAAACCAATTGTAAAAAAATGAATGATGGTATTGATTATCTGATATTATCTGATATATTTAATAATTAAATCATGACTATGACCTCTATGGATGCCTTAAAAATTACTTCCTATATCAAATTTTCAATGTGGTTTGTAGATAATAAAAGGGACTAATAGTATATTTCAACCATAGATTAATGGGGAACCCCATTTTTTCCTCCAAAGGATGTTGAACTCAATAGTTCACACCTCAAGGATATTTTTCATACCATGTAGATTAGGAGAATGGAAGTAGAAGTATATCTTTCTTTATATGATATCTATTTTAAAAGAGAATACATTCTAATAATTTCAAAATTTTGTTCTGTTAGAGAAACATAATTCTTTTATTTCACTACTACTAGATGATAGGACTTATACACAAACTATAGTAAGGGTTTATTAGCTTTTCATTAATGTATATAAGCTTACACATCCTACTAATTCCAATATTATTATCATATTTTGTAAAAAACGTGGTCCAATAATTTTTTAAAATTCACTCTTAGATACATGATGTGATACTACATATGTGTTTGTGTGAAAATAGAATTCATATTATTCATGAAAAAGAACTTCTTTTTTATGATTTACATACTAGGGTTGAATGTAAAATTAATGATGTGAATAATGATATTTTTTGATATTATATATTGATTTATAGTGGTGGACCTTTTATTAATATAATTGAATGAAATGTTGATGAATATCATATAGTTATGTTTTTTGAATTTGAATCCACACTAGAATATTATTTATTAAGGATAATTGGGACTAGAATCATGGAACATATCGATAATTATCATTATGGTCCATTCATGACCAAAGATATTTTGTTACTAATTCTTCTCAATCAGGGAATCTATAATCACAATCATATCATTATAGAAGGATTTACTCCCTTGTGCACAATTAGTATTCAATTCTTTATTTTATTCAATATTATAACTGCATGTTTGTTTCAATTGTATTACTAAATTAAAAATAATTATTGGGGGAGGTTTGGTTTGAGGGATATTATACCTTTTTTAATATAATTATAGGTTTAAAACCATATTAAGGGTGTTAAATAAAAGATTCATGAATGTTTCCCAGAAATATATAGTAATTATTTTCCTTCTGAGATGCTCTGTTTGATGTTTTTTGTTATAATGAGTGAGATAATGAAATTGAAATGACATCATAAGGACAACTATCCTTCTTTTGATATGGTAAAAACTTATAAAAGTAAAGGTTTTTATTTCTAATATTGTGAGAAGGGTTTTTATTTTATATCCATATGAATATAAGTGTTTAAATTTATTATGTTTTAATGACTATTATGTGTCTGTTGTCTTCCATTTATATAGTTTTTATAGTATATTTCCATTATCTTTTTCAATATTTAGGATATTTTGGAAATTGAATATAAAAAAATTAGATCCTTAGTCCAATTTATATAAATCAATTAATGAAATTATTAATACATTTTGGTTCTTTAGAAATTTTAAGATAATAAGTTAATGGTTCCCTAATAAAATAGTAAAAAATAAATTATTGAAATATCATG
This sequence comes from Viscum album, assembly GCA_963277665.1. Taxonomy (NCBI): domain Eukaryota; kingdom Viridiplantae; phylum Streptophyta; class Magnoliopsida; order Santalales; family Viscaceae; genus Viscum; species Viscum album. The sequence continues at coordinate 204,240,110 of OY728128.1, forward strand.
CCATTTGAGTGATCATGGTTAATTGTTTTCATGGAAAAATCTATATTTACACTCCAAAAATATAATTATATGGGAAATAATTTTTTTTAATGTATTTCCTTTTTTCCCTATCATATAAATGATATTCAATAAGAGTTTGTGCATTCCCAATTTCTTCCATGAGGGAGTCTACTACTCACCAATTTTCATTTACTAACTGAGCCAACAATGGATTGATGTTTGATTTAACTCTAACCTACTTTAGTATTTTATATTTTCTTAATAAATTATAAAAATGTCACAGATTTTATGTTTTACTCTTCTAGGTACTGGAATATAAATGGTAAACTAGATTTGGAATTCATAAAGGATGATGAAGTTATTTCAACATTTTAAAATCAGGGAAACTATAAAGGTAGTAACTTTATAAATTTTCCCATCATGAATTTAAATGATTATACTGGTATCAACTATTGAATAATCCTCAAAGATTCCATTCAAAATTATGATGAATATTTTCATATAAAATATATTTAGTGGATGAACATGTGTATAGGGAAAATTTTCATAAATTTGAATCTTAGTATAGCACTAAATCCATATTGATTTTTCTGGGAGTTTTTATACGTTAATTTTACACTATTGAAAAACATTTGGAGAACAAATATATGTAATTAATTTTCACCTTGAAAATAAATTTGGAATAAAATTAATATATGTTTTTAATTCCATTTCATGGAATACTAATTGATATATTTTATTGAGAATTTGTATTTTTAATTAAAAAGTAAAATAATATTCAATTGAAAATATATTTAGGAAATATTTTAGGAAAATTGCGTAAAAATTTAAACTAGAATGTCATTGAACCCTTTAGTATATTTAATTTTAAGAAATGGAACATAAATTGGTTCTTCCACAATGATTGTAACGACCCAAAATTTTGAATTAATTTTGTTTCCTAAATTCTGTGTGTTATTTTATTTTATACTCAAAAAAACTATTTCATTTAATAAAATGAACATAATTAAAATAAGACCGTTGGGTTTTGGCTATTATATGACCGTTGGTTAATATGACCATTGGAATTTAAATGTTTCGATTATTGTCTATAAATACAAGTTATCTTGATTAATTAATATAGAAAAAAGATATAATGGCCCCATCCAGTAGTCTCGGGAAGATTGAAGCCCATCTAATGGAACTCGAGACGGAGGTAGCACCTTTGGGATTTTCTCTGGCCAAACCCAAGTTGAACTTCATTGTGTGAAGCTAGAACAGAATAACCTTAGAGAGAAGTTCAAGTTGATAGAAATCACTACTCGGGAAATCTTGGCTGAGCCACCCCAAGATTCCATCACCCAAGCACACCTTACTCTTAGGTCCTATGCTGGTTTTAAAAGGGGTTATGTAAGGAGACCATAACTACCTAGTGCAATCCAATGATTTCAATAAAAATTGTGATGTCGACTTATGGTGAAGTTTGTGAATTTTCAAATGTCTAGATAAATATAGTATACATATTATTTATGACTTCTAGAAAAAGTATATTTTAAAATATTTATGTTAACCTTAAATAATTAATAATGTGTAATGATTTTCAAAAAATGGTCATCTACAGTTGTGTGCATTATGAAATTTGGAGTCTAATAAGATCAAATTAATTTATGATGAATAGTAAATTATGAATAGTGATTTTATGCTTTGAATCAGTAATCTGATCAAATGGATTAAGTGACCTCACTTAAGAAGGTTTTAATATAATCTAGGCACCTTGATTAAGTAATGTGAATCAATAAAATAGATAAATAACTATTCTAGAAAGTATTGGTTAAGTATTAGTTTTTTCGAGTGAATAGTTTGTTTTATTTTAAAATTAAATTTAAAATATTTAGAAAATTATTTTTATAAAATTGAGTTCATTTTTGAATTCAGAGCATCGATTTTAGGTTAAAGTGAATTTTTGGGAATTTTCTGAAACAGTTGAATTTTCAGTGAATAGTGTTTTTATTTAAAAATTAAATTAAAATTATTTAGAAAATTATTTTCATAAAATGGAGTTCATTTTTGATATCAAACATCAATATTTTGTTAAGTTCAATTTTTGGGATTTTTCTGAGAAAGTAGAATTTTCGGTGAATAGTTAAAATATAGTTTTTGAGTATCGGGTGTTTAATGACATCATTATGGATGTAATAATTATGAAATAATTCTTGTCGACCAAATGAATAGTAAGATAAGGTATGAGGTCTCCCAAGTGGCCAATACCATGGTAAAATACCATGGGCAAGCCCATGGTTTTTCCAATACCACCAATGAGGTGTCTCTTTGCCATTAATGTCTTATCCCCTCACTTCCCCTATAAATATCAAGCCATTCTATCATCATTTCCATTCCAAAATCCTCCTCAACGAAGATATGGTCTCCTTACCAGCCAAGGAGTCCTCCCATGGTTCTCTCAAGCCTCCCAAGGTCCCAAACATCATGATTTCGAAGTTACTCTTCAAGGTAAGGGATCCTACCTCTCTCATTCATTTCAAGTACTCTCGTTTATGTCATTTCTTTTGAGCCCCATGTTCTTATGTTGGGGGTGTTATTTTATATTAATAGTAATATCCATTTAATTTTCATATGATGAGTTACCCCTCTTTCTCTCATCATTTCATTTTATGAATGTTTAAGTTGCACCATTAAGCTGCCGAATTTTTGTAAGGGATTCTTTCACTCTTCCCATTTTCAATGTTCTATTTTCATGTCACGTCTTTCATGTTCCTTTTTCAATGTTGAGGTATGATATCTATATTAATCATACTATCCTTATATGATCAAATTATTAGATACCCAATTTAATCTCATCAATTCATTTTTTTGAAATTTTATTTGATGTTGTTTGGCTGCTGAATTCTCATAGGAGAAGTCTTATTTTTGTCTTCCTTTCAAGTTTTTCAGTTCATATGGTATTCCCATAAAATATCATAACCATGTTCTTATATCCTTTATATTCTATACCTATACTATTTTATGGATCATTTATGAGTGGGTGACCCATGTCCCCTCTCTTTTCAGTGTATTATAAAACCCTGCAACATAGCCTCTATGATGCCGAATTTTCGTCTCAAAATGTCTCTCTTTTTTTCTCAAATTCATTTATTTTATTAAGTGAATACTCAAACCTATTTATTCTATAGGCATATTCACATATATATCATAATTTTCAATTCTAAATTCTGGGATTTACATACATGAAACCTGCTTTCCTTTTCTGTGTGTTTAAAGTGACATAAAGATCGCGTCTTTAAAGTAGTTTTTAAAATGTTATGATTATGAAAAAAACCCTTTTATTTTATGCTATGTGGGTTATTTTGTGAACTTTTGATGATGATATATGTGGATCACATTATAATAAAGACAAATTAAGGGTGCTCTTTGATATCACTTCAATGCATTGGGTAAAGGCTTAATCCCTAGAGATGACCATTTTAACGATAAATTGGTGAATAACATTGGTAATTTTTTAATGACACCATGGGGATAGACCATGGTGATACAGAAATGATTTTCTATGTTAAATGTTGTATCCACATCTTCATGTTATATAACACTTTATTTTTATTACGATATTTCTCAGGATATCTTTTTCATGCCTTAACGTAATTTATCATTACTTTATGGATGTATCTCAAGTTCACAAGTAAAATGTTTCTCTTATTTCCCTTACTGGCCCTTCTACTCACCCTTTACGTTGATGTATGTCTCCAGGATATGAGATGCAGTATTTTTACATAGGATCAACATATGATGAAGCCTTACAAGTTGATTAGAAGAATATTTTATGTGATTTTCATGTTCTATGTCCCTAATTTCCAAGACACAGACTTTAAAGATCCTCTGTTTGTAAATTGTAATGAAAAGTTATGTTATAAAAAGGTGGGATGTTATAGTTGGTATCAAAGGATATTTTAGTTATTTATGGAAATGAGGATACGAAAACATTAGTGAGAACCCTATAGAAAAGTTTAAATATAGAAAATATTCCTGGTATTTTGGGGAGTATTGAGTAAGTGGTTTATCAAAAAAAAATACATCCATGTCAGGATACGACTAGGTAGAGGTGGCTCTGGCACAGATGTACATAGGGGTAAAAACCAAAAACACCAATTTTAGCTAGGCTGTAATGGGAACTGAAACATAAGAACCGGCCTTGATGCAATTTTGGTTATGACACTCCTAAGGGATATGTTTGGTTAATTACAAGCTTTTTATGAATCATTGTGGAGGAATTATAGAAAAATTTAATGGTCCAAGAATGAAGTTTTAAGAAATATAATAATTTAGTTAAAAGATTCCAAAATAAAATAAGTTTCTCATGAAGGATTTATTATTTTAGAAAATTCCCCCATAGTCAAGGAATATGTTGTCCTCTTTCCTAAAGAGTTGCCCGGACCTCCTCCAGAAAGAGAGGTACAGTTCTCCATTGAACTCATACCTGGATCTCCTCCGATGTCAAAGACCCCCTATAGGATGGAAAATTTGGTGCTATAGGATTTCAAGAAACAATACCATGATATTTTGGAGAATGGGTTTATCTAACCAAGTGTGTCTCCTTTGGGAGCACCAGATCTCTTTGTGAAGAAGAATGATGGATCGATGCAGCTATGCATTGATTATAGAGAACTGAATGGGATCACAGTGAAGAAGAAATAAACTCTTCCAAGATTTGATGGATTATTTGACCAAATTCATGGGACTAAATTCTTTTATAAGTTTGATCATCATTCTGGTTATCATTAATTGAGGGTGAAGAATGATGATATTTAAAAAATTGCCTTCCAATCAAGATATGGGCATTATGAGTTTGTTGTCATGCCCTTCAGACCGACTAATGCACCTACTATTTTTGTGGATCAAGAATAAATTGATTTTGAAAACTTATGTTTTATCAAATGACTATCCTTTGTATAGGAAAATTATTTTGTGATTAAATGATAAAGGTTATTTATGATGATGTTTTATCTTTTAGAGTACTATATGCCTGAGGAAAATAAAATACTACATGATTTTGTTTATGGAGGAATGGTTGAAATTTTTATTTTGTAAGAATCTATGTATTTATTGTGGACATATGGTGATTTGGGTTATTTCTAGAAAATGATTAACCAAGAATGGAGAATATGTGATTAGGGTAATTTCACTTTATTATGATACTTTAAGAGTAGTCGATGTTATTTGGAGATAAATGTTAAGATTTATTGTGGAAGAATGTGTCATTAAATCCTTCTGAGTTTTGGGTTTCAATCTTCATTTGGATTATTTTGATTAATTTTAAAGAAGTTTTCGTATTGAATGGTCTTTCTTGAACTTATGGTACTATTTGTTGAATTTTGGAGATTAATAATAGTATTGTTTTATAAAGGATTATCCTTTTTTGTGGATTATATGATCTTGTAATAACCATTTTGGTTTTAGTGATGTTTAAATACACGAGAAATATATAGTTCTCCTTCGAGGGATTATGTGATTCTCTAGAAGATGATTCTTGTGCTTTTGTTATGACCTAGTCTTTTTGAATGCTCATCGTTTAGGGAGAAGATTAGTTTTAGTAAAAACATATTAATGGATGAAACTCCACTTAAGGGTAAGTATACTTCCTTATATTTTTATTCTATGTAGTAAATGAATTCCTCAAAATTATGAAAAGGAACGTAAAACAAAAACGTTGTTGGTTTATATTTCCTATAGGGTAATTAATTTCCATTTACACACATCATAAGTTTGTGATTTTCTTGTGGTTAACTTTATCCTAATCACGTTTTCTATCACTCTCCATCAGAACATGACCCTTTGTTTTCTCTTCCATATCCTTGTTTCCCTAAATGGAATCCTAGTATGGGTTAACACGGGTGACCTTTGTAATTCCATTTCTTTCTTTTAATGTAATAGTTTTACTGATTATTTTTCTGATGTGGGACATTCAATGAAATTTCCAAGACCAATTTTATTTAAATTGTGAGGAAACAATTTCTTAAGGGGGGAATAATGTAATAACCCGAAATTTTGAATAAATTTTGTTTCCTAACATTGTGTGTTATTTTATTTTATACTCAACAAAACTATATCATTTAATAAAATCAGTCTAATTAAAGTAAGATCATTGGGTTTCTACTATTATATGATCGTTGGTCAATATGACTGTTGGAAACTAAATTTTGCGATTATTGTCTATAAACACAAGTGATCTTGATTAATTAAAATAGAAAGAAGATTTGATGGCCCCATCCAGTAGTCTCAGGACGATCGAAGCCCATCTGACGAAACTCAAAAAGAGGTAGCACCTTTGGGCATTGATCTGGACTAAACCAAATCCGAACATCATCATGTGAAGCTGGAATAGTATCGCCTTTCTGATAATTTTAAGCTGATAGAAATCACTACTCTGGCAATGTTGGCCGAGCCACCCCAAGATTCTATCACCCTAGAACACCTTACTCTTAGGTCATATGCTGGTGTTATAAGGGGTTATGTAACGAGAACGTAACTTCCTCGTGTAATATATTGATTTAAATTAAAATTTTGATGTCTTCTTATGGTGAAGTTTGTGAATTTTCAAATTTCCAGATAAATATAGTATGCATATTATTGATTAATTCTAGAAAAAAGAATATTTTAAAATATTTATGTAAACCTTAAATAATTAATAATGTGTAATGATTTTTAAAAAATGGTCTTCTATAGCTGTGTTCAGTATGAAATTTGGAGTCTAATAAAATCAACATAATTTTTGATGAATAGTAAATTATGAATATTGATTTTATGCTTATGATTTGTAAAGTGATCAAATGGATTAAGTAACCTCACTTAAGAAGGTATTAATATAATCTAGGCACCTTGATTAAGTAATGTGATTCAATAAAATAGACAAATAACTATTCCAGAAAGTATTGGTTAAGTATTAGTTTTTTCGGGTGAATAGTGTCTTTTATTTTAAAATTAAATTAAAAATATTTAGAAAATTATTTTAATAAAATAGAGTTCATTTTTGAATTCATAACATCGATATTAAGTTATGGAGAATTTTTCAGAATTTTCTGAAACAGTTGAATTTTCAGTGAATAGTGTTTCTATTTAAAAATTAAATTGAAAATATTTAGAAACATATATTCATAAAATGGAGTTCATTTTCGAAATCAGATCATCGATATTTGGTTAAGGTGAAATTTTGGGATTTTTCTAAGAAAGTTGAATTTTCAGTGAATAGTGAAAAATACAGTTTTTGAGTTCTTGGTGTTTAATGACATCATTAAGGATGTAATAATTATGAAATAATTCTGGTCGACCTATGAATAGTAATATAAGGTACGAGATGTCCCACATGGCCAATACCATGAGAATATACCATGGGAAAGCCCGTGGTTTTGCCAATACCACCAATGAGGTGACCCTTGGCCATTAATGCCTTATCCCCTCACTTCCTCAATAAATACCGAGCCATTCTCTCATCCTTTCCATTAAAAAATCCTTCTCAACAATGTTCTGGTTTCCTTACCTCCCAAGGAGTCCTCCCAAGATTCCCTCAAGCCTCCCAAGGTCCCTAACATTAAGATTTCGAAGTTACTCTTCAAGGTAACAGATTCTACCTCTCTCTTTCTTTTCAAATACTCTCGTTTATGTCATTCTTTTAAGCCCCATGTTCTTATTTTGGGGGAGTTATTTTATATTAATATTTGTCTCCTTTTAATGTTAATATGTTGAGATACCCCCTCTTTCTCTCATCATTTCATTTTATGAATTATTAAGTGGCACTGTTAGGCTGCCTAATTTTTGTAAGGGATTCTTTCACTCTTCTGATTTTCAAAGTTCTATTTTCATGTCAAGTCTTTCAAGTTCTTTTTCCATGTTGAGGTATCATCTCTCTATTAATCATACTTTCCATTTATTTTCACATGATTATATAACCCATTTAATGTCATCAATTAATTTGTTTTGGTTTTAATTGATGTCGTTAGGCTGCTGAATTTTCATAAGAGAAATCTTATTTTTGTCTTCCTTTCAAGTATTTCATTTCATATGGTATGCCATTAAAATTTCATTAACATGTTCTTATATCATTTATATTCTGTCCCTCTACTATTTTATGGATCATTTATGAGTGGTTGACCCATTTCCCCTCCATTTTTAGTGTTTTCTAAAACCCTGCAACATAGTCGTTATGCTGCCGAATTTCCATCTCAGAATGTCTCTCTTTATTTCTCAAATACTATTATTTTATTAAGTGAATACTAAAAGATCTTTATTCTACAGGTTTATTCACATATATATCAAAATGATCTATTTTAAATTCTGGTATTTACATACATGAAACCCTATTTCCTTTTCTGTGGGTTTAAAGTGACATAAAGATCACGTCTTTAAAGCAGTTTTTAAAATGTTATGATTATGAAAAGAAACCCATTTCATTAATTATATATGGGTTATTTATGAAATTTTTATGTTGATATATGTGGATCACATGATAATAAATAAAAATTATGTTTTCACCCTGACAGCACTCCAATGCATTGGATAAAGACTTAATCTCTAGAGATGACCATTTTAACGATACCTTGGTGAATAACCTTGGTAATTCTTTAATGACACCTTGAGGATGGACCTTGGTGATACAGAAATAATTTTCTATGTTAAATGTTGTAACCACATCTTAAAGTTATGAAACATGTTATATTTATTATTATATGCCTCATTATCTATTTCTCATGCGTTAAAGTTATTTATCATGACTTTATGGATGTATCTCAAGTTCATAGTAAAATGTCTCTATTGTTTCCCTTACTTGGACTTCTGCTCACCCTTTACTTTGATGTATGTCTCCAGGATATGAGATTCAGTATTTTTACATATAATGAACATATGATGAAGCCTTACGAGTGGATTAGAGGAATTTTTATGTGTTTTTCATGTTCTATGTCCTTGATTTCCAAGACACTAGACTTTAAAGATCCTCTGTTTGTAAATTTTAATGAAAAGTTATGTTATAAAAAGGCGGGATGTTATAATGTTGTTCAATATTGTGGATAATGTTTTGTTTTACCTATGAGGGATATATCATTTAATTTTATAAATAATATTTCATTATGTTTATGTCAAAATAACCTATATTTATTTATATTAGGAAATTTTTCATTTAGTATATTTATCCATTGTTAATTTACCCTAAATTTAAGGGATGTTTTCTACTTTGAGTTACTAATAGTTTCCATTATACCACAAATTCATCCAAGTATATTTTTGTCATCTTCAAAATATTCTTTTGCTGATATCTTCAGAGAATATTAATAAATTCAATTATATTTTTATTTTATGACTCGATACGATATAATTACAACTAAATTCAATTGACCTTGAAATGTAATATAAAAACTAGGTTGTGGTCATATACATGAATTTAAAATTGGTTGATTTATTGTTAATTATTCATTCTTATTTATAAAAAACACCAATCCATTCTGTTCGGTCTAATTATTATATGTTAATTATGGGTATCTGTTCACATGGGTTAACAAATGAAATTTAAGTGGAAAAATCAATATAAAGTTATATTTTCATTAATAATTTTAAATTTTTGATGCTCAAGAATCTTTGTAATATTGTAGAAAAAAATTTCACTATACTATTTATTCTGAAAATAGGAATAAAAATTTATCACTTGGGAACATCCAAAATTGAAAATATATTTCAAATATAACTCATTATTTTAATTTCATCAGTCATTTATTTAATATTAATTGGCTTCGATTTAATTCAATTAATTTATTTCTTGATGAAAATCAATGAGATAAGTGTGGGGGAATTTGATGTGGAAGGATTTTGACACATGTTTTCCATATATCACTAATGAAATAATTTTATTATTTTTCTAAATAATATATCTAAATGATAGATTAATGAATCTTTCTCCTTTTGTGTTGAAATTTCCTTTTGATAATTTTTTTAATAAAAGTACTTTTTGGGGGGGTAAATTGATCACATGGCCTTTGTGTTAACTGTCATATTTTTTATAATCAACTACAATATTTTATTATAGTGAATTTATATAGAAATATTGTTTCTAAAAATATTTTAAATATATTGGATTTATGGATTAAATTTTTAAATGTATATTTATTTTATGGGTTATTTTTTTTGGAAAAATATACATTTATATTTATAAAATTAATGAAATTTAAAGCTCATTTTGTTATGAGAATATTTTTCTCACACTAATTTTTTTCATTTAATAAAATTTCATATATTTTATATTCATTTTTTTTGGCTTATGTGTGATCTTAAAAAGATGTGTAGAAATCACTGTAATGGATATATCAAACAACATGGGATATTTTTTCTTCATAGATATAAGATGCATCTGGGTATATTTTATAATATATAAGGGTATCACTATAGATTGAATAACTCACTTAAGGGGGTTTTTAGGGTTGAAGGGATTGAAAATGGCCACTATAGAAATCCTATAAGAATTCCACCAAATTATATTTACTTTTTTAAAGACATCTATAATGATCTGACATGGATGCCACTAAATCAGTGCCCCCATATACTTCATTACGCAACCTCAAGGGAATCTCTTGACACACTATATTATGCTGACTAGTAGTGGGGTCTAGGATGTGGGTGTCGAGAGACAATGTCCCCATATTAGATTACATAATAGTAGAAATAAATTGATATCATAGAAGCTTTAAATAAATTGATTTTTGAAGTTAAAAAAACAAAAATAGAACATGTTGTAATAATAAAAGAAATTCCATAAAAATGCATATAACTATGTCATACAAACAACAGTAGTTAGCCACTAGTCCGACCATGCATTTAAGAGTACATAAAAATAAATTGAAATAAAACTAAATGGCTCTACTACTATCCGTGAACTGGACCTAAGACCGGATCTCTGAGACACTATCGAGCTGCAACAACCCAATCATAAGAACCCATGCGATTGTCTAAACTTGACATGGAAAAACTGGGCCTCAACCTTATCTACCATGAATTCCATGATCAAATTGAAGAGTATAAAAATGGTTTGCACACACAACAAGGTGAACATACTAGGGTGATAATGTAATCATATAAGGGCACACCAAATATGAACCTAAAAATATGATTTCATAAGAGTAGGATCATGAAATATTCTCTGCCTAGTGGATACACAACTAGAATGATATATAAATCAATGAATTAATGTGTAATCATAGTTAATCCAGGGTTATGTGATCCATTTCAATTTCTCAAGGTTCTATTTATATGGGTATATATATATTCATATACAAATATATATATTCACACACATAAATATGATTATCCATGCTTAAGGGGGATGAAATAACATAAAAATAGAAATCAGTCCTAGGTCTGTGTTCCTGATCATCTAGAAATGATTTGAAAAGGGTAGTAAGCAAGATGTCATACCACTCAAAGAATATATAATTAAGATGACCCCTAGGTCCATAATTCAAATCAACAATACCTTCTTCTGATCGTTCCATAATTTCACTGAGTAAGAAACTTAACCACATTTTTATACTATTTTAAACCCTTAGATCACCCATACTCACCTATAATCACTGTAATATTGGATTACATGAAATTAAATAATGACATCCTATGAATGGCCTAGAGATGGATTCTATGTCTATCATGCCATGTAAATCTAGTTCAATGTTGGATCCCTAGGCCCCGATCCATAAGATATCATGAAATTGTGTCTCAGATTAACCCAAAGGGTTTAACCCTAGGGATAACTATAATGAGATATCATTATTGAGAAGTTTTTCCCACCGCAAGAGGTTTCCAATCATGGAACGTGGAATCATCCCCATCACTTGAGAGATAATAATCTTCCACAATTATCCAATGATGGGAAACACAATGTCCAACATAGTGGTCTCGTAATCTATCAAGGAGATCATAATCATCCCTATCGCCTGGGAGAGAATATTTTTCCATGAGTATAATCATATCAAGGAGATAATTATATTCCCCATCACATGATAATCAGTTTTGTGTAGAATCATCCTCAATATATAGAAATTATAGGAGAGTAAAGTCATCCTCCTCACTTGAGATAAAGAAATCATCCACGAGTATCATTATTAGGGAATAACGGACCATATATCATAATATCATGATATATGATGGATCCTAGGATTCACCTATATAAATTCCAATTATATAATAATCATACTATATAGGCATATCAATAAGGCCCCAAGTAATACCTATGTTTATGTCAACAAAAATAAGAAATAACATGTCTCACAAATTGGATCTCATGAAATACATCTGGGTATCTCAATAATGAATAATCCAGATCCCATGAATTACATTAGGGTATCCCAAAGCGAAAGAAAGATTCATAACTTCGGGCTCATTATCAATAAACCAAGAAGTAGCTAAGGTGATCATCACTTAATCATCATCAAACAAGTGAATATATAACTAATTTTGTAATGGTGGCCTAAAATCTAACCCACAAAAACTATCATATCATCATGGGAATAAACATATTATAGAGGTCCTAAGGTGACACCCCCAACATAAACACCCAAAACTGACATACTGTATTACGGTCAGTTAAACATCAAGGAACACATTAGGTCCCGTAAGTCATAACACAAGGTAGGATTTATTTTATGGATCCTTGTCATAGATGTTAGACAGAGTAATCCTACTTGGGATACTTTAATGATATGTAAGAAGAGGAATTCTACACAGGATCCTCAAAATGGTACATAATAAAGAGTTCCCTATAGGGGAACCTCAATAATATAGTTCTGGATTGGGGAATCCTACATGGGATATTCATAACAATATAATGGTAAATGGATCCCAACCATAATTCCCTAAGTCATCATTAAGATATGTAATCCCTTAATATACCCTTGGTAACTTGAATACTATAGATTTATTCTACATGGAATACCTTAGGTCCAAATTCATAAAGTGGAATCATACAAGGGATCATTGGAAACTTATTAGTGGGCTTGTTTCAAATATATATACTCTTCTATGTTTTTTTAGAAAACAATGAAATGCTATGGTTTCTATTTAATGTGAGTTAACTTCCAAATGTAATTTGTATGTGTTCCTTATAAATTGGAATGTGAAGACCCATATAACAAAACCATTATTGATGTGCTTTATATACTTGAAAAATATGGTATAAATATTAAAGCAATTAAAATTTCCATTTATCCAAAATATGTTGGATGTGGTAAAATGGGAACAAAGTTCCTATTAGTAGAGTGTGTGAGAGCTTCATGAACTGGAAAATGGTGAACCATATTATCTAAACCCTATATATGAAACATTTTTAATTTTTATGGAAATCCTAAATTTTGAAGAGTTTTAATTTTATTTAACCTGGATAACATGATTACAGTTTGATAGGAGGCTCCCCTAACATTTAAAGTGTATGGGAGCATTATATATGTAGGGTGGTAACCCATAAAGCCTAATCATTCATTATTAAACTTTCCTTGAGAATTGATGTGTAATACAAAATATTTTTTCCATTGATGTTTAAATTGTCCCATTGAGGATCATACCAATTTTACATTGGATTAAGGACCTGTATGACAAATTTCTAAATGAAAAAATGAGCCATAAAAGGTCAGTTTGGGCATGTCATTTATGAAATAAACTACAAGGGTGTTTTAAATGTTTCATATTTAAAAATGAAAGATTTTATCTTAATTGAACCCTAGAAGGCTCAACAAGACCCTAGTTGGATACCTTTTCATTTAAATTCCTAGTTCCAATCCCTATGGGGGTATGTTATACTATATCGTGGTGGTCATTGAAGGTGTCTACTTTTTGGATCATTTTTACTGTACAAAACCCCCCTTAAATTAATCAAATACCCTTCTTGATCTCCATTGAGTGGATTTGTGTGAGACATTATAATAAGATAAATATTTTTTTAAAATGGGAATAACATGATGAAATGGCCTAATTATAATAGGATTTCACAAAATAACAATGCATATAAAGCCGGTTCCATATGACGTTCCTATTTTACCTTATGGATAGATTTTGTTTTTCTTCAAAACTTTCCTTGAAATGTTTAATGAATTAAATGATTTTTGGTTTAGTGCTGTAATAAGGAACCTTAGGTGGAGTTTCAACCTAACCCTTATGTATGGTTATTTTAAATCCTTCCTTATTTCCTTACACCTTAAAAAGGGTCTATGAGGGTTACCATAGTACTCTTTCCTATATCTTGGGTTTAATTGATATTTCATTTCTAAGCATAGAGACCTTATCTTTCATGATCCCTTGGCAGGGTGAAAAAATTCTATTTTTTGGGTTATCCATTATTGGTAGATCCCAAAGACTTTGTAATTATCTTATTGAATTATAAAAACATTTCCTCTTGTGTGGTACTATTCAGGTTCCATAGTTTGATGTAGGACTCTGAGTTTCTAGAACCACACCCTTGTTTTGACGAGTGAATGTGTATTTTTGACCATTTATCTGAGTGTGATCAATTTAAATGCTATGTTCTAGAAGGGTAAACATGCTAAGGGTTTTTTGACCTCTTAATATGTTTTTTAGTACCTATCTCTTTCCTTCCAATGTGGGAATCTCGAAATTTATTCATCTTGTTCTATTGACTTATGAGTGAAGTGACTCTTGGTTTAATCCTCGATAGGGACAATCAAATACTTAAATGAAAATTGCTGATGATACTATGAATTTTCTCTAGGATGTGTATTTTTTTCATGTAGTATTAGGGCTGCATGAATTAATATACATGGTACCCGTTGTCTTATTAAATGGTACATCAAACTATATGTATTCAAGTTTTAACATTTAAAATGTAATCTTTACACTTTGAATGCCGGTTAGCTCTAGAATTGAGTGACATGTGCATCTAGAGATATCAAACACATCCCCATGATTTAAATGAAGTTATAATAGGATTAGGTGTCTGGCACATTGGTTATACATTTCGACTTTTACACCTAATGATATGGTACGAACGAATGTAACATAGGATGGGTGTTACACATAATTCTAAGAGTGAATGTAACCTAGAACCTTTGAGTTATTAGTTATCTCTATCTTCTCAGTTAAACACTTTTTAATGCCTGATGTCCAACACTGGGACCAAAATCAATGGTTGATGGGGTGTGTGATGTGGAATGGGATTCATTTTACTGTAAAATCTGATGTTTAGGA
The DNA here is from genome assembly GCA_963277665.1 of Viscum album. Lineage (NCBI taxonomy): Eukaryota > Viridiplantae > Streptophyta > Magnoliopsida > Santalales > Viscaceae > Viscum > Viscum album. The sequence goes on from OY728128.1 coordinate 204,255,323, forward strand.
CACTACTAAGTCTGGTAGTGTAGAGAAGACTCTGGTAAAATGTGTCCTTATGAGTAGAGGGAGAATGATCTGGAGAAACTTTTTTTCAAAATGGTCGGACTCAATCAAAGTTCAACTTTGCTAGTAATCCATATTTTAATTAAGTGGTTGATCAAGAACATGGTGATGATGTGATTTTCTATATCCACAACCTGTGAAGACCCTTTTGGTGAAGGAAATACTTAAGTGGTTAAGTTAGAGCCATTATGGGATGCCCTGTGTAGTATGGGCATGGTTATCAGTTAATGGAAATGTGTTGATGGGGTTATCTGTGCTCTTTGGAGGAAGTAGACCAGAGGAATTTAGACTATCCTTCTCTTTGTGATGATGGTTATGAATGGTTTAGAACATTAATAATATTTTTTTCATTAATGTGAAGAAGCTGTCTCAGATCAATTTTGGATATTGATTAAATCATCTTCGTATACCATCAACTTAGAGTTGACCATGTCCGTTATATTGGTGTATTCTAGGTACATTATGAGGGCATTGGTCTTAAGAAATTCTAAAATTTTAAAATATATTGGCATTTTGGGTGGTTTAGATCAAAGCTGCACTCTAGAAGTGTGGTTGTTCTTAGATGAATGGTTATTGACAATTGATACCTGGTTTTCAAATTATGAAATCCTTCAATGGAGTTAAGGATGCCATATATTTATCCTTAACATAAACACCAGTCAGATATCATTTTTGGGTTAGTCATCATTCATGAAATGTGGACTTTTATCTGTACACTAGTGTTTAACCTATAAATAGATTTCTTAGATTCCCTTGAATATTCTCCTTGGAACCTAGTTCTTGACTCTACAGTTTCCAAAATGTTGGTCAAGAATAGTTGGGGTTTATAAACTGTGATGAACCAAATGTTCCAAAGTGAGAAATGTTATTATGTACATGTTAAGTAATGATGGTCTAAATATTATTTATTCTAGAAATGTCTGTGGAAGCGGGTTATAGGATTCGGTGAGAATTCTTGTTGTAAATCTCAAGTCTAATCAATGTAGTGCACACACCTTATAGTATGGTTGTGTGAGGGTTGTCAAATATAAGTGGCTCGACTTGATATCCATCTATCTAGTTATGTAGTAAGTGTGGAACCACTTAAAAACTATTTTAAAGTTGTTTCTGTGTTGTTAAATAGACTGAGTTGCTCATGAAAATCTATCATGGATGTTCTTTAATGTTAATATGTTCATAGTTAAAATGAAGTGGTCATGCTCATATCAATCTTCCAGGTAGGGGGGTCCTATTTTGGAGTTATCCATAAAAATATAGATATTGATGGAAGTACCATAGACTATATATTAAAGAATATGATGACATGATCATTTCTCAGGAAAGAAGGGATCAAGGATGTGTCATCATAGAGTTTCGGTTCAGTAAGCGAAGGTTGGCTTGAGTTCCTACATATTAAGTGTTGTAAGATAAACTGATTCTTGAAGGTGTGTTGAATTTTTGGAAATGGAGAACATTCATTTGAATGAGAATCCTCAAACTGATTAGGTCGAGTTATTTTCTCATTGTTTTCCCAAAGGCATATTAAGGATGATATGTTTTAATATGGATAGATTTTAACATCCTATGTTTTTTGACTGGAAGAAATGCCCAAGGTTTATGATTTTTTTTCATCTCATGGATGATCTGTTTTATAAAACAAGATTTGAAATGATATTTTAAGAGTTGGAACATATTTATGTGCTTTTTAGACTTAGTTAAAGGAAAAATGGGTTTCCTAAGTGTCTCATTTCATTTTGGAAGCACTAAAACCTGAAAATCACAAGTTAGTAGGGTCAGTATTGGGTAAACGGTTTTTAAAAAACCATGTTTCCCCTAACAACAAACCTTGAATCCTATTTTAAAGGAGCTAAAGTTGTCACATGGGCTATACACAGTCTTCCCAAAATATACACCTAGATTTCACGGTTAGTGCCCCTCAAGTAGTACTCTCTCACTATTCATAATAGGGTTTACACATAGTTTGGGAAAACTATGCAGGATAACTATGCGAGGTGGGTTTCTAAATAGTAGGATCCACACAGGTGGGGTACAATTTTGTTATCCATGCATCCAAAACATGTATCTGAGTTTTTAGGGTGAAATTAGAAAATTTCCCTTAATGATCATAAATTTCAAACCCTTCTGTTCCTTTATCTTATTATCCAGTGGGCTCCTCCTCCCTCCACGTATGAAGCTCCCTTTTCCTCTTATCTATTGATCAAGCCTCCTCTTTCATTTCTAATCCATTTTAGTCCCCATTAATAGAATTAGATCCAAAATTGTTTTCTCTTATATCCTCTATAATCTATTTCAAGGATCCTCTTCCATACGTTGTGATATTTTTCTGTGATGTTTTTTTAATATTTTTCTGGTGTCTGAATAATCATTTGATTTTATTAATTATATTCCCAATCAAGAGTCAACAATGGATGACTGGACCACTACTACATCTAGGTCAGTTTACTTGGATCTTTCCAATATTTTTTTAATTTGAAATGGGACAACATTATGCCATGTGTGGTCCTTTCAAGTGACAGTTCAATGTATATTAATAAATTAATTAAAATGGATTTCCATATCCAATGAGACTTCTCCTTATAGAGAAAACCATATGTGGGATGTTCTCTTGGTAATTGGCCAACCCTTTGGTTGTTCCCTCTATTAGTGTCCATTTTTTCCATTCAATTAATTGTTAAATCACCATGTTTGAGTTGATCCTTTATTAAATGACTTAATCATTAATGTTTAATTAAAATAATTCATGGCCATGAGATTAGACCTTGATATTAATGCCTCAAAATTTATAATTTAATTTAGTTGGATTGGTGTTTCACTATAGAATAAAAAACTCTCTTTAATTGTGTTTTCTAAAATGACTCTTTTGGATTATTACCACCCTATAATGTTCCTAGAGTAATTAATTGACTTGAATTAGGTGTTGAACCATGCGTTAAACCCTTTACCAATACCTTATATGAACTAGTTGAATGAAAATAATGGGGAAATTTCATAATACATATGACACATAATTTGAGTGCTCCCTTAAAATTGAAATGTCTAGATTAAAATGACTTGTATTTTATAAATTCATGAACTGATAATTTCGTCCCTCATTCTTTGATTATTACAAATGCATTGCTTGTATAGTAAATCATTTTAGTAATGGGGTTATATGAGGGATTTTGACTTTAAGTACCCATTTTGAGGAATATCTATACTTATTGTTTAGGTTGCTTATGGTTTTTAAAAACTTTGGGGGAGAAATTAGATATTCCTAGGATGGGGTTACTGAGAATCATCTATTTCTCGACATTAGATGACTGACACTAGTTCCCAAGTGGAGGCCCCTTGGACATCATATAAGGCATGATGGTTGTACCCTGACTCGAGTGAGACTTGTGGCCCTATGTGTGGTACCAGGAACATACTTAGAGGCTAGTACATGACTATGCATACCATGCTTGTACTAACAGATGTAACTTCATCCTCCCGTCTCCATGGATGGAATTAATGGAAATTGTTATAAATCATTCACCTTGAGAGATATGAGGAATGTACTAATAGATTGAAATGGATGGGATCTGGGTTTCTCGATTCTAATCATAATTTTTCTATCAAATAAATGTATTGAAAAGGTAAATGATCAATTTTTAAAAAGTATTAATCCCATCGGTATTGAAGAATTTGGGACCATTCCTCTAAGAAAAATCACAATCTTGGGTTCAACCCTCCTCCTGTCATATTATAATCGCCAATTTACCATTATAGGTCCCTTGTATTCAGACACACTGGCTTTGGCTAAAGTATGTAATTGAAGGGGTGTCCAAGTGGAACCCAGTATAATGAATTTTCTTTTATTTATTTATTTATGACTTTTATTTACATAAAATGGAAAAGTAGTTATTTATATTTCCCGAAATGGATAGGTATACACACATTGTATGTCGGCCTAATGAGATTATTTTTACAAAAATTTATAATATTTATGTCTCTCTATGCGTGATATATATAGTTATATTTATTTTAATATGTTATTTATTAATGTTAATTTATATATATTATAATATTAATATAAATATATATCCATTTATTAATACAGAGAAAAATTTATATATAAACATTATATATAAATATTTATTTATAAATTTATATAGTATAAAACATTGTTCGATACTTTAAATACTATTTTTTATAATATGTCAATATATTATATATTTATATATTAAATTTATACAATACATATATATTTATTTGTATATATATATTTTTTCATATTAATATATAATTTTGTATTTACATATAATTTTTTATAATTTATTTATAAATGTTTATTACAAAATACATTTGTATACTATATTTAATGATAGTGATTTATTTATGAAAATACATCTATATATGATGTATATACATAATATTGACACAAAAACAAATATTTACACACACAAGTATATATTTATATTTCTCACATACACATAAAAATATTTACACACACACACACATATATATATAATTATTTAAATATATTATAATATACATATCAATATATATTTGTTTATTAACAAATCAATGTTTATATAAAAATATTATTTGTATTGTAATATATATAAATATAAATTTAATTTTATAATGTAATTATATTGGATAGTTTTTATTATAATTAAAATAATAATTATTATATATTTCAATTAGGATAATACATTTTAAAATATATATTTTTTAATAAGTTTAAATATATGTATTTATAAAATAGATTTGTTATATGTAATAAAAGAAATGATGCATATATTTAGTCGTAAACAAAACTAAAATATTAAAAATGATAAAATTTTCAAATCCCTAATACCATTATTAATGTAAGAAATGGGAATAAAAATTTTCCCCACTCAAAATTTTCATGAATAATCTCTTAAATGAAAATGAAACACTATTGAATATTTAAAAATTAGGGTATCTGATCTAAAAAATCTATTTTTGAGGCCTTTAATCACTTTTTTTACATTGAAAATATAGAAAATAGATTTTACCCATCCAAAAAAATCATATATATCTTTGTATTCTTTGATTTGATACGTGTCTGAACTCAAATGGATACCCAAATCAAATGATATGTCTATTTATAGTTCATGCCATATTTTTAACATATCTTAGACCGTCCATTAGTTTTTTGAATTTGTATATCATCCAATTGTTGTTAAATAATATTTCTCAATAATAATTAGTATATTTGTTATTTAATATTATTTTATAAATTAATTTATAATCTATTTTTACTAAATATAATATATATTAACTATAAAGGCGTACTTAGATTTATATAAATCATTCATAATAAAATATACTGTATATATATTGATATAAATATATAAATATATAAATATATTATTTTTAATGATTTATAAATTTTTATGATATTTACCCTTTATGAGGGCTCGTAAAAAAGAATTGATAAGGGAAGGTCTTAATCGGCGCTACTAGAAATGTTCTATTAAAGCCACCTCTTTACCTGTGCTTTTTTACTAACATAGATAAAGACCATATTTATCATTAGTAATTTTATGACACTTATAAATGTGGCCTTTAATAGAATTATTAATAAAGGGTCAATAATGCTGGTCCTTATTAGCAATTTTTAGTGATGATAATGACACCCCGTTTTCAATTCATTTTTATTTGTGAAAATAAATGCTTTTCATTATCAGATATTCCAAAAAAGTGCTGAAAAGGGTGTAATTTATTATATTTCGTAAAAAATAGATAAAAAATTCCCCATTTAGTGGTCCTTTTTTCATTATCACTAATAAATGTGGGTCATTATTGTGGCTTTTTTGTATTTCTGATAAAGGGGGACATTATTAGCTCTATTAGCTAGAGGTGACAAAGGATAACATTAGATAAACCCAAAATTTTAATTTTTTAAGTAAATCATATATCTAAAAATATACATTGATATCATTAATTAATATTTTTAAAAATATTAATATATTTATCATACAGGAGGATCATGCGTGATCATTAAGAGTAAGGACTTATGGTAAGGGATTTCTATTCACTCTTTTTTTCATGGATACATATTCATGTTCACCAATCATTTAATTTTTGTGGTTTATATATTTCCCCATTGACATGACAAATCATAAATTTATTCCTTTTCATGATATTTAATTATTCATTTGTTGTTATTCTATACTTGTTCTTATGATTCAAAATATTACTTATGTGGAGAGGAAATCCTATCCCACCTTTTACTTGTGTGAGACACATTCCATATTCACCACCTATTTCAATTATGTTGTGCGTAAGTACCCATTATTTGAATTTATGATGATCCTATTGATAATTATTTCTATTTACATAAACATTTTAGGACCTATCATTTAAGGGGTATATGGTTAAATAGTTACAAATGGGTATGGTATTTTTTTATCTCAATTTTACTTCATTAAGAAATATGTTATGTTTTGCACCAACCTTCTAGTATGATGTGTATATACATACCCTATAACTATAATATCATAAATATATTTATTCTCTTGATATTCTATGTTTAATTTAATTTTATTATTTCATGGGGCTTACAATTCAATGCTACCAATGTAATAAGTGTTTTATGTTACATTATAAAAATGGATTATTAAATAAGTATTTACCCATGATGGATTTGTTTTAATTTTTTTTTTGAAAGGAATGTTTTATTAATTTTCTATAAAACACCAATTTTTCTTTTACCTAAAATTTTAAATATTTTTTTTAACATGTATGTGATGAATGTAATTTTCCACCATAATGAGCCATATTTTTTTACAGATTACCTTATAATTTTTAATGGTTATTTTCAATGAAATGAATTTTTAATATTTTGAACTTTTTAAAGTTTTTTTAAAAGTGGAAAATTTATTTTCCTAAAAAAAATTCAAATAATTTTTAGAGATTACATTATATTCTTCAAAGGTCATATTGGAAGAAATGGGTTTTCAATTTTTTTTAAGAAAATCAATAATGAAATTATTTTTTTCATAAATAAATGATTTAAAATATTTTTATATTGTCCATTATATGTTTTAAGGTTTTTTCAAAGAAACAAATTTCAATTTTTTTTGACTTTTTAGTTTTAAAAAGGAATTTTAAATGAAAATTTAATTTATATTAGAAATTCTCCAATTGATTCAACATTAAAATTTATTTTCAATATTTTATTAAATTATTTGATGTAATTTTATTTCTGGGGATATGATCCAATAAAAAATTATTATCATATATTTAAATGGTTTATGATTATTATGAAAAGATTTTTGTGAAACATATTACTTTTTGACATGTTACAAAATGATGAAATTAATATAAAACCTAATTCTTATTTCATGGGTAATGCTATGATGAAATGATGAAATGGTGAAATGATTATGAACCCTTTCCCTTTTATATTGGTTGTGATATGATTAAATTTTTATAAAACCCATTTAATTTTATGGGTTATGATATGATGAATGTTTTATGATTGTATGGAACACATATGTATCATTTTCATTATGATACTCAGGTTACATTATAATAAATTATAGGGATTACATTATAATGAACATTGGTGGTTACATTATAACCAAACAACAGTGGGACATATATCTCATTCCAATCCAATAGGTAAAGATTAATATCTCATGAGATATAATGATGTTGAATGGGGTGTGAACCTATTTCAAAAAGGGATATTGAATGAAATAATAGTATTGGGAGTGAATCTTTACAACTATGATTGGTTTGGGAGTGAAATAATTCCACTATGATAGCCTCTGATGTGATCATTGAATACTATGGAAATGATTTTAATACTTATTTTTATCCCACAATTCCATGTCTTATTAAATTTTTTTTATCCAATAGATCATATTCTTTGATTTCCATATGATATATATGATACGAACTCCCAATCACTATGTAATGACTCATGATTAAGATCTTTTGTATGAATGGTATAGTTTTAATATTCCATGATCATGTTATCATCATCTTATGTTAATGTTATGCATATGTATATCTTTTTATTTACTTTACTGACCATATGATATTGAACATTCTTATTATTTATTTCCCTAAGTTATGAATAAAGGTTTTGTGTATGATATGTTTGTAAGGAGTTATTGTTATTTATTTCTGTAGTTAATGAATAAAGGTTTTATGTATGGTATATTTTTGAAGATTTCTAATGTAGAAGATCACTCTGTGAGATGTTTTCCATATTTCACCATGTTAGAAGATTGGGTACCTAGTCTCCAAGGACACTAAACTATTATAGTCCTCAAATGGGTTTTTGTGTATTGTATTGAATATTCATCTAAAATTTGGTAATATATATCTATGAAAATTCTTGATCTCTATAGTTTTTGTCAAATGAAATATTTATTTAACCATTGGAAACTTGGAAGAGAAATATTTAATGAGATACCTAAAAATAATTATAAGTGTATAAATAGGGTTGTTTCTAAAGGCAAGTCTATGCATGATTAACATAACTAGAAAATGTCTAGGAATTTTTCTAAAGGATACAAAAATTGGTTCCAATGAAATAACATCCCTATATGGATACTAAAACATTATGTGGCTCTTCCACATAGGTATCATGGGGTAATTTATTTGAAAAGGGCTCATTATGTTGGACTCGATCACCTCCTGGTGAACAAAATAGATCTTTCTTCACACTTGGATTCACACTCCCAGGTATATGCTTTCAATATCAATAAACTCTTTATGACTCATCCTAAAGGATATAAATAGATATTGACTATGGAAGAACTATTATTAACCTAAGGTTTCATATATTAAAAATAATCTTTTCTACATTAGACATCCTATAATTTATTTTTTCATGATTATGTGGTTTTTCACTATGATTAACATTTCTCACACTATGATTTTTTGGTTCTCGTATATGGTTGGGGCCAATTAGAATTGGGAAAACACTGAATGTGACAAAAAAAATTCTATTAATAAGAAAAATGGGATTATGACTAGATTAAAGAATGTATTGATTGTTCTAAACTAGCTATCTTAAAACATTATTAAAATATGAACATTAACCAAATATTGGTCTCACCAATGAATAGATAGATAGTGATTTCAGAGTGTTCATGTATTGGATACCATGGGATAAATAATATTTAGTTTTCATTATGGTAAGAATGATTTAAGATATAACATGGAGGGTAATATTATAGCTCTCCACTCTCCGAGTCTCTTCCCTACCTTAATGTTATGGTTCCTTCTTAGTGGTGTCGCTTCTACCGTTTTTTCCTCCTCCTTGCGGTGAGATATTTTTCCATGATTATTCTTCTCCCTTCGTCATTCTTCCTCCAGGAACTCACCTGCAATGACATTAAATCTTGTTTCTAGAACCATCATGAATAAACCCCACATCATTATAAATTGATGCTTCTCCATTGTCATGGGTTCTGTTGGTGGTGGAATATGATGATTCTCTCCCTCACACTCTCCAGTCTTGGTTTTTTGGGGTTTGTTTCTATGGGATATCATGTCTCCCAACTCTGGTCTTACTTTTCAGTTCTCCTCCTATGCCCTTATTTCCCAACACACCATGTAAGACTCCATTTATGGTCAAGTACGATGGAGTTTTATGGCTGTTTGGGATGGTGGGGTGGTTTTGCTGAAGGGGTCCCCATTCTAATTCTCTATATTGTCTCATTTTTTCCATCCTACTTCACGAATTCCCTTTCAAGGTCTTATTTTTTTCTCGATGTTTCATTTTTATTCTATGATTTTTAATTTAATCTCACCATGATTTGGTTTCTTGTTATATAGCCTTCATCCTATTCTGGAGTTGTTTTAGGCGTTGGTTTGTGATAGATGTTTCTAAGAGGTGGTAGGTTTTGGTGTTTCCTCCGTTAAGATGAAGATGGATTCATGGATTTTTGGTTAAGTGTTCTATTTATTACCCTTTATTTTTTGTATTTTTTGATGGATCTATGGGAGAGTTCGGTGGTATTTCCGAAAACCGATGCTTACTATTGAGGCCTTTATCTACTCTTTACTCTTCTCTTGCTCCACGATTCCACCTCTCTTCTCCCAATCAGAGTTGTGTGGTGGGTTTTCAAGGTTTTTTGGGAGGTGGGTTTGAGCAGTCATCAGTATTTTAAGAGTTTTCTACCATGGTGTCTCTTTATCTGTTTTGGATCCCCACTGGGTCTTATGTTTGCGTCTTTTGAGTTGCTTCTTTGATGCCTCAATGATCGGTGATGAAGGTGAATTGTTGTTGTTGGTTTTTTTATTTATCATGTAAATATTTTCTATGATTTATTGGTATAGTTTGATGGTGTGGATGGTATACCTTTTGGTTTCTTAGTTTACAGTGTCATTGGTTGTGGCCATCGACGTGCGTTGTCAGTGATGAGATCGTGACAATGATGTTTTTTGATGAGGATGACAATGTGGTTGATGTTTACTTGACGTGGCTGACATCGAAGATGGTAATGTCTTGCAGCCTGAGGTGGTTGGTGGTGCTGAGTTTGAGGTTCATTTTTTAATTTTTAATTGATGGTTTTGGGTTGATTTTGTTACTGTTTTTTTAAAATTTGAATTTGGTTTCCCTGTAATTATTTTTCGTAGTTGGATGATGCGGTCTGGTTGTATTTGGTTTGCTTGTAATTGGGTTTTGGTATGTAAAATTCCCACAAATCAATGAAATGTTTTTATGAAATACAATATAAAAATGTATGAGGATGGGGTAGAATGTGGTAATAAACACTCAAGAGAATGTCTCATAAGGAAGAGAATATGTTTTGTGTGTGAAAAAAATTGACACAAAGCATGTAACTGAAAAAGAAAAATGAAGCGTTTGGAAAACTCAATGGATGAATATAATTTCCTCCCTATGGTAACATATAAAATATAATGATTTAAATTTTTAATGTATATAAATTATGAAAATAGATTTCTTAAGTAAAAAACTGATGAATAGAATCAGAAAGGATGTATGAGTAATAATTATTATGCTGATAATGAAGATACTAAAAATAACATATGAAAAGGAAAATGGTATTAAGGAATAAGTTGAAGAACCCTATTTAACAGTCTCATATGGAAGTGTAATTATTTAAATATTAATTAACTATAAATCAAGGATTATGTTATATGAATCATGAAATATTTAAATATTTTTTAGTATAATATTTTTGTTAATTATTTTAAAAAATATCTTATGTGGTACATATGGACTTGAAAATGATTTAATATAAAGGATTTATTTGTATTAAATTAGGATGAGACTTTATATATTCCACATGTTGATATAATCATGATGGGATAAATAAATGTTGGATATGAACCTGTAAATTGCTCAGTAATAACTACGTTGAAACATATTAATGAATATTTAACAATGTGTTCTATACTATCATTCATGGAGTTTAAAATATTTTTTATTTAAATTATATAACCAATAATCTATGTTTATGTAAGGAATTAAGATTCATGTAATATTTCAATATGTTTTTATGGTAATTTAGGTTATTATCATGTTTCAATAGAATACTTGATGAAGGTATTCACATGTTTGGAATTTGATAATAGAGAGATACATTATGATATGTGGAAAATTAATGTGTCATTTATTTTAGTAAATTTAGTGACCTTTAGTAATATATTTAATTTTCGAAGAATTATATGATTTGTGACTTCTGGAATGGATGAATTTTACCATTGGATAAGGTTTTATAGAATAACATATTACTGCACCATGTGATTATTTATCCATATTGGATATCCAATGTTATAATTTTTTTTTAAAATTCATAGATGGAATGAATTATATCTTTATTATGGAAAATTTTTAGGCTTTAAAACTGAAAAAAAATCTCTTTGAGTAAGAAAGAAGATGAAATTGATGGATGAAAAATTGGATGAAATTGTGCCTATGAAATAAGAAGATATCGTGTAAGTACATTTTATTATTTTTTTAGTATATATGAAAAAGGAAATCCTAAAAATTAAGTAATGGATCTTGAAATAAATGTCTTCCTAATATAAGATTTTTTATGAGATCAATGATCCTTTTCATGTCACTTTGGTTTTTGGCTTTGTGGTCATTAACTTTCTCCCGACCATGTTATCTCTCATAATCAATCTCTATTTTGGTGTTAGTTTTCAATTAGTTGTCCATGTTTTCACTTCACATGGATGTAATATTATTTGGAAACCTTGTATGTGTTATTTCATATGACTACCATTCATCCCTTTCCCATTTTCTAGAGTATGTTCTATTAACAATTTTTATGATGTGGGTCTCTAGGAAATAATTTTCTATAGTTAATAAATTTATGAAAGAGGTTAATTTTTATGGAGAAATTTATTTTAAGGGGTTAGAATATAACAACCCAAGTTTTTTTGAAATATTTTTTACCAATTAATTTAACATTTTTGATATTTTTCATCACACATAACATTTAGTTTAGCTTTTGTTACATGAAACCCTAATTTTAAATGAAATGTGTCATATTATTAAGATGTTATTATATGATAGTTATCACCAAGACATCAGAATGCTATATAGGAATATTATTAAATAAATTATGAAAATTTATTGTTTAATATTGTATATAAAATAAATTAATTTTTAACCAGTTAATTATAAATTAAAATAAAAAAAATATTTGAAAATAAGGGAAATCTTTCTCTGAAAAACCATTTTTATCTAAAAATCATATTTTTACCTCAATAAATTAAAATATATATTTGTTCAAATTATTTTAATGAAAGTTATATAATAGTGATTTAATAAACTATATAACATTTATCTGTTGGTTTTTTAATACAATATATAACAATAAATCCAATTTTATACTTCAAAAAACTATTTTTATAAAAAGTAGTTTTTTCAATTTTTTGCGCTATTATTTTAAAATTGTATTTTTAAAATTTTTAATTTGTTTAATGAAAGGTAATTTTTTGAATTATATTGTCCAAATTATATTTTGGTGAATTTTCAGGAATTTTCTGAACACATTAATTTTGTGATGAATAGTGAAAAATAATGTAATTTAATTATAACCCGCCTTTTTCATTTAAATTAATTATTATGATAAATTACATTTTATATTTTTTTTGTTAAATTATTTCAAATATATATATATATATTAATCCAAGTCATTTAATTTATATATTTTTTATATTGGATTAGGATATAAAAACCAGGTAATTTTTTGAAATTATTCTCTTTAGAAAACCCAAATTCTTCTTTCTTCTAAGGGATTAATTTTAATACAAAATTTCACACTTACCATAATATAATTTTTAAAATGGATTCCATATTTTGAATCACCATAATTTATATGATCAAATATTGTGAAATTAATTATTTAACAACATGAATATTGAAAATCAAAACAAAAGATTAATTACTGTGATTAATGTAGAAATGGGTTTAATGCAAGTGAAATGAAAATGATAAGGGTTTGAATGACCTAATTTTTTTTCTAAATTCTATTTTATAGAAATATTTACAACATAAAACTTATATTTATTTAGAATAATCCATTTCGACCCCTTTTTCAAGAGAAAATGTTGTTATATCTTTTTTCCGAAACATTAAAAGTGTGCCTCTCACTTCACATATAATAAAAAACACACTCTTCTCTATTATTCACGAATTAAAACCCTTTTTGTCACCTATACATGGAAAAAATACCTTATATCATCATTTAATTATTATCTTTGTTAGAAATAAATTATAAGATGTATTTTTCTAGAATCCTAAGGTGGATACCTAAATAAGATGTGAGGTTCTTCAACAAGATTTTTTATTATATTTATTATTCCTCCTCCCTCAACTATTATTAAACCAAGATGATATAGAAACATTTTTCTACTAATAAATAATATAACTTTTTATGTTAATAGAATTAACTAAAACCATCTATAATTTCATTAAATGGGTTGAAAAATATTCAATCTTTTGTACATCAGACTACTGCCTCAGGAACCGATGACATTTATTTTTCCATTACCACCTATCAAGGATGGGTATGATAGTTCATATAAAATAAATATGTAATTTTTATAAAATAAATATACACAAAGATTCATTATATCATATATAACTCTTTTACTTTCAATTTTGTAGGGGATATAATAACATTTCTTGGGTATATGGCGAACTACTACCTCATAAAGAGATGTGATTAGTTTTTCTCGAACTCCTTACACAAAAGATAATACAGATAAATTTTATGAAAGTATATAATATTAATGAAATTATTATTATTATTATTATGTAATATTTATTATTATGAAATGATAATATATCATTTTCTTTTTTAACATTTCACTAACTCAAATATGATAACTCCATCGGTGTACGTGTGGACTACCAACTTCACAAAGTGATGTGAGTCCATATTTTAATCGCCACCCCACATTGATGATGTATATACAGAATAAAAATTTATTTAATATATTATTATAATAATGGAAATATAAAATATTACTCATATTGTTTCCATATTTATCATTTAAAAATGGAAACGTTACTCAGGCGTACATACAGTTTACCATCTCTATGATTGTAACAAACTTCATTTACTAAACCATCATTCATGATTTGAATTAAATGTATAATTATAAAATAAATATCAAAATTATTTCAGAAATATTATTTTTGATTTGAATAAACCATGATAAGTTTATACAGACAAAAAATAAAATTTCAATATATATAAGAAAAACTAATCGATTATAACATGACAGATGATTTTCATATGGAATTTGTACTAAATATTTAATGAGTGGTCATTACTAAATAATATATGGAATAATATATATATATATATTAATATATATATATATAATATTTATAATATAATTATATATATTATAATAGAGGGTTCAATTTGTATGAAGGATGACGAGACTTTAGGTAAGAGATTTCTATTTAATATTTTTTTCTGAGAGACATACGATGGTTCACCACTAGTTTCTGTTGTATGATTCTTATAATGACCCTCTGATATGTTATATCATGAATCTACTAATTTTTATGGAATTTAATGTTTTATTTTATTTTATTATTATTTTTGTTCATATGATTCAAAAGATTACAAAAGAGATATTGTATTTTCATCTCACATTTTTGACCTCTATGACACATTCTATATTAACAACATATATATTTTATGTGATGTGTATAAATCCTTTGAATGAATTTTATGATGATTATAATTTGGATTTTGGATATTTACATATCTATTTTGGTACCTATATCTCATGGGGTTTATGGTTCAAATGTTACTGAATTAGTAAGGGATATTTTGTCTCGATTTTCCTCATGTGGGACATATGTTATGTTATTCAACCATCTTAAATTATGAGTTATATATTCATACCCTTTGAAATTTAATAACATTTAGTTATTTATCCTCATTATATTCTAATATTCATTTAATTTTATTCATTCATAGGGTTTGTATTGAAATTTACCTATGTGGCTAGGGTTTTATGTTACAATCTCATCATTAATTACGATTGTTCATGATTATTATTATAATGATGAAATCATATGATCTATCTCTCATGAAAATATTTTATTTCCATATTCATTGGTAATTTATTTTTAATTAATTATTCCCATCATCTTACACTCATTATGTACGGATGAGTACAGAATAAGTTTTTAAGAAAAATCTTTATTATTTTTCTCTTCTGTCGAAAACCCTTTTCACTTCCAAAAAAATGTTCTGTAATAAAGTTTTCCAAAATATTTTTTAAAATCTAAAAATTATTTACTAAATGAATTATTACTCATGTATGATTTTTTTAAAATGTTTTGAAAGTAATATTCATAGGGTTTTCCATATAATTCCCTTCTTGATTTTATTGAAAATTATACTGGAATCATTGTTTCAATGTGTATGTAATGAATATAATTTCCCACCAATATGAAAATTAATTTCATTGAAGATTATTTTATATTTTTTCAATGTTCTTTTTAATGGAATATATTTTAAAAATATTTTCTGATTAATGAAATTTTCATTCAAAGGGGAAAAGTAATTTTCATTTAGAAAAGTTTTAAATGTTTTTAAATGTTCCTTTATATGTTTTCAATGTTTTTTTAAAAGGAAACGATTTAATCATTATTTTATTTTCTTTTAATTGTGGAAATTATATTTTTGTCAATAAATTTTATAATTGATATTTAATGATTATTTTAAATGCCAAAAATTTTATATTTAATGAAATGAATTTCAAAAATGTTTTATCTATTTTTTGTTTTACAATTGTATTTTCAAAGAAGACACAATTTCCTCAAGAAATGATCCATGTGATTAGTAATTCAAAATAATTTTCCATCAATGAAGAAATATTTTGATGTAACTTTTTCTTTATTGGGGATGTGAGAGAGGTATACAATTATTACTATTTCTATAAATGGTTGATACTTATGATGACAATATTTTTGTGAATCCTCTTTCACTTCCATTTGTAATACCATTATAAAATTCTTATGAAGCATGCCTCTTCTTCATTGGGTTAGTCTATGATTAAATAGTGAAATGATTATGGAACACGTCTCTTTTCAATAGGTTCTGATATGATTTAATGTTTATAAAACGCATTTCATTTAATGGGTTATGATAAGATAAATGTTTTATGATCATTTAGAACACATATGTATGATTTTAGTATGGTGAGGTGGATTATGTTATAACTAGGGATGTTGATTCTTTTATAATAAGGGATAGAGGTTATATTATTAAAAAACATGGGTGGACCTATATCTACCTCAAATGCATTGTTAATTTTTTTATCTCGTGTGATAGGTTGGACTGGAATGAGGGTTCAGACAAGGTTAATAATGTAATTAGTCAACTATGATTGTATTGGATGGGAACCTTTAATACTATAATAGTTTTGGGAGTGAATCCATTCCACAATGTCTGTCTTTTCAATGATCATTAACTACAATGGAAATTATTTGATATGTTTATATGTATTCCACCATTCCATGGCTTGAGTGAATTTTATAATCTCATGGATCATGTTTATTGATTTTCATATAATTAATGTCTCATGAACTATCAAAAATAATACATGAATCAGGATATGGATCTTTTATATATGGTGTATGATTTTCATATGTTATGATCCTATTATCATCCCCCTATGTTTACATTGTGGATATATATCTCCCCTATTTACCATTACTAAGTAGCAAAGATGACACATTCTTATATTTACATTCCCCATGTTATGATGTATGTTTTTATAAAGTTTATGTTTTTGAATAGTAACAAAGGACATGATCATTATAAGATATGTTGAAGATCATTCACCAAATTAGAATATTTTATACATAGTATCCAAATAAAATAAACCATTGTGGTCCTTATAAATATTTTTTATAATTTGGGGGAATACTCATGTAAAAATATATAATATCAACTTATGAAAATACTAGGATGATATACCCATAATGGTTGTTGGTATATTTTTCAAGGTACTCATACTTTCATAAAATAAAAAAGGAATGAATGTAACATAAGTAAAAAAAGTGAATAAATAATTTATGCTTATGTGAAAAGAAACTATAATGGAATATATTATATGATCCCTATTTTTATCCATTTTCTTCAAATGATTCTTCAATGATCATGTTGATTATTATTGATTTATTTTTATGATTAAATAATAATTTAATTATTTATCCTTTATATTGATTTGTATAGATATTTCTATGAACTGAATAATACCACTTGAGATTGACTAACCAGGGGTGAAAAGGCCTCCTTTACATTTACTAGATGATGATCGACTCAATGATGAATCTGAGATTTTTAGGGTTATTAACCCTTAATAAAAAAAATTTATTTCCAAATCAACCTTTTGTATCCCAATAGATATTTCATAGATAAAAACCCATGAAATATTATACTCTTCCTAATTGTAAGATGTTTAAATATACTTATACATATCCAAGTGGCTATTATTATCAATTTATAATAATAATTAAAAAATTTACTAAAACATACCAATGATTCCAACTATTGAGATGAAAAATTTTCTTACATTACTATTACATCATTTTATGACAACAAATATTGTAGAAATGTATTAAAGTATTGAATGGTTTTGTATCTTGGGAAAATTAGGATCAAACATCACTTATATATAATAAAGCATAAAAATTATTTAAATCATTATTATTTATAATCAGAAAATCTAAAATTCTCCTTAGTACATGTTTTCACCAATGTTAATAGATCAGTTAAAAGAGATATATAAAAGCCTTTAAAGGGGAGAGAAACTATTGAAGGAATATGAGACATAAATTCTTTATACATAAGTGAGAATAATAATAATCATCTTGTCATAAGAAATTTACAATTATCATATAAATTAAGGAAACATTTTATAAATGAATGGAATGTGCAATATTCATAATTATGAAACATGATAACATAGTTTTAAAGGACCACACATAATTTTTAATAGAGATAGAATCATGTTCATGCATAAAATATTTTCATAAGTCAAAACATTTTAATTTATTACAAGGATATTATCATAGTTATGTGAAATACACATAATATCTTGAGATATATCTAATTAAACAATTTATTGGAGTGAAATATTATTTTGGTCCCACCAATTAAATCATTTAATGACTATATTACAACATGCTACACAGAACATAAAATAATAGCATTCATGAAAGAACCCAAAAGAAATAAACGGATTTTACAATTTTTCTATAAATAATTAATTCACGAATAATGTTTCAGGTTCTCAAATTTGTAAGGGAATTTAGATTTTATCACAAAAAATCATCATTATTGAAGGGATAATAGATAACAAAACTGGATTCAAGGAAATGTTTTGGAAATATTTTTTTAAATCATACTTAATGGATATAAAAATATTTTTAAAATTTATAATCCTTTTTATTCCAAAAAATAGTTGGAAAATTATTGCTGATGAAAATTTTTAGTGCATTAATATGAAATAGATAAAAAAATGTGAAAGAAGAGATAACCCAAATAAAAAGTGATTGGGATCATGAATATCCATATCTTAAATACCACTTTACTTTTCCTCTCTTCAACATCGTAAATAATAAACATATGTTAATTAAAACTTGGATCTATAATTGGATTTTATACATTTATATATATAAATATCAATTTAAAAAAAATTATTCCAATTTATAATAATATTTTTTTTCATTCATTTTTTTGATATCATTTTTCATGTAATTATATTATCTTATTTAAAGTTTTCTATTTTTTCATAGTCATTCCTACAAAAGTATAATTAATTATAGAATAATAAAATATATTTAATTAAATATTTATATTAATTATTTATATATATATTTAAAATATAATCATTCCATAAATTTATAGGTTTACAATGAGTAGGACAGGTCATTGTATTCAGTTAATTGACCACTACTAAGACATTAATAGAAGTGTAGAAAACTGAATATAAAAACATATATTTTTGATAAAAGTATTCATTAGTTTAAAATTTTTTAATATAATTCTGGAATAATAATAAGATATAAATTTATGATTTGGTTATGACCGGAATAGAGAAATAGGGGAATATAAGTGGAAAATTCAATGTAATGTTGATGAAAACATACCATCTTCATGGTGTTTCTTCTTATCTAAAACACTAAAGAACATGAATGATTGGGGATTAATGACTCGAAAAGGTCCTTAATTATTTTAAGGGGTATAAGAGAAGTATTTGGGATATAAAATTGTATTTAGTATGTGAGAGTGGTGTGGGTTTCCAAGAGAGGGTTGAGGGATTGTTTATACTTGAGGAGAGAACTATTTTAAGGATATGATATTGCATAAATTTTTAAATCCAAGGTAAACAATTAAATATAAATATTTATGACATTATGAAATATATTTGAATAAAATTAAATAATTATAGTTATTTAATTCATTTTATAATTTCAATTAATTATTTCAATCCAAAGGAATGGAGAAAATGAAAAAAATATTTTTTAACCATCACATTATACTTTTCAACTTTGGAAAATAATATTTATGTCTGGAAATTAGGTTATTTGTTTTTAAATGACATCTTATTTTTATTAATATGATTTTGGGATGAAATTAAAGATTTAAATATTATTAAGTCAATATTACATCATCATTTTCCATAAAACATGCCGCATTTGAAAATAGTATTTTTACTATTAAAAAAATATAATTTCTCAAAAATTTATCAAATATTAACCATAAATAAATGTTTATGTAATGGTTCTAAAAAATAAATTAATTTTCTCAAAATAATTTTATAAAAAATTTATTTTTAATTTTTAATATAAAATAATGATTCTTATGAAATACATTAAAGTATATTTTATTAAAAAAGTATGAATATTTTTTTTAAATTTAAAATTTTGATGTTATTTTATTATGTTATAATATTTAAATTTTGTAACATCCCCAACCCAGAATCCTCTAAACCGGTGCTCCGAGACGAGTCATCACATAGCCTCCAGCGCACTTCCCCATACGCCAAAGGTTACTAACTAGTGGTGAGGGTTTCATGAGTCGTGTGGGGAGACTATACCCTCTTTACCCGAGTATGCCACAACAGAACACAATATGAATAGAGGAAAAAATACAAACAAACAATAAACATGTGAAACCAAAAGTTTCCCAAATGGGGTACAACCATAATCAAATACAACAATACCATGTCGCACTAGTTGTGAAAAGTGAAAGAAACCTAAAATGAAATAAATAGCAAAAAACTCATGATGTGTCCTGACTCTAAGTCTGTGTCCTTAACCTTGTACATCCCCAGCCTAACTCAACACCTTAGTGTAGGGACTTTGTTTTTGTCATGACATTTAACCATGAAATCTTCTTGGTTACCCAACAGCGTCCCGAGCTGGGTGTGAGTACAATAGTCAATAGGCCAACACCAACGATGTCTTCAAAATAGCTAGTCTAATAGATAGTGCATGTAAGTAATAAATAAATGGTAAGTAAACAAGGGATAGTTCAGGTTACATTAGTTAATAAGGTTCATTTAATTCATGACTAGAATTTATCCCAATTCCATTTCTCATAGAATCTTAACTGCATAGTCCATTTTGGTCACATGTTCTGTGGGTTAGGAAAAATTATCATATACACATGGGTATAAGGCAATAAATCACAATTAATAGGTGATAAAATAAAGTCCCTATCTCACTAGGGATGTACCAATCACATCAACACATTATCCTCACCTCGAATCCTTAGTCCAAGTGGAATGCAATTGTTAGGGGAATAGAGCTCTATCCCCTTCCCTAACCCATCCATATTGGGGCGGGGTTTAGAGCCTCCGTCTAACTCGACCAGTGGGTGAATAACCTCAAGTTAATACCCCACTCTACCAATCCTTGTACACATGCTTATTTATCATGTGATAGAAACAACAATGGTTCCTCAAATTACTAAAGTATATGACAAAATAAATTAGTATAACAATCATATTAGTCACCCAATCTTTTATACAAGGATTCTCATTATCTACTATTAAAAATAAATTCTCAGTAAATAACTAAAATAGAATACCACCCTAAAGTGGAATAATATTCAATGATTCATGATCACAACATAAAACAATTATGACATCTCCAAAATATAGATATAGTTTATACCAAAGGGTTTTACAATAAAGAAGAATATCTAATTTAAATCATATTTATACTAATTAAACATCTACCTAAAAATAGATCATCATCACTATCAAAACATTGATTATACTATATGATTTTTCTACTAATAATACAACATAGATTATTTTTTAATATTTCTCTATTTGGAATATCAAAATAGTTTACAATTATATTTATGGAATAGAGTCATAAATATACATATTTCCAATACAATGGATAGAAAAAAATATCACTTATTTTCATGAGGTATAATAAGGCTCTAAAAGATTACACCTCAAAAGAACAAATATGAAGAATCAAGAAATCCCCTATTATTAGATTGTGTTTCTAACTCAATCCTACTAAGATGTACTTTATAAAATCATACTATTAATTTCTCAGGTTAGATAAACATAAAATTAATTTGATATATAGTATAGGTAAACTCTTAATGAAATATGAATCCTAAAATCCATTATCTAATAAAACCAAACCAATCAAAATTATAATTGGAATCACAACCATAATATATTATACCTTCATCAATTTAGGATATTTTAGAAAAATAAGGATCCCATTAATCCTCTTTAACAACTTTGTCACCTCAAGAGGACCATAATCACAGTGTGAAGTAGACGTGAGATGATTTTATAAGTCTAACAACATAATTTTTTTTGGATCTTCAATTCAAACATTTATATGGGTAGGGATAAAAATCAGATGTACTAAATTTAAAAAACATAAAGATTCACTCTTAGTATTTTCCCTAGAGAAAAAATTTACATTTCCAATTAATAAAATCCAATTTTATATACTTTAAATAACATGAAACATGAATACAACTAATTGATGCATCAAAATAAAAATAAAAAATTGATAATATAATCAAATGGATAAAAACTTCATAACTCCAATAAAATATTACATTTCTCAAAAATAGTAACATCATACAGAGTGTTCAAATATCATTTTTACTGTATATTTCATACATTGAAAATAAAATAACCTTTAATGAAACTTCAATTCATTTACAAAAAAATTAATAAAATAATTTTACAAAAACCCAACAAGTTAAAAATACAACCACCCTATAAGGGAAATAAAAATATGTAAAAAAATATATGCACATTTAAATACACTCCCATAATCATAATATGAAATCAAGAACTTTTTAAAAATACATATATGAAGCCGGATCCTTTTACAAACTAATTTAAAATTATTATTTTAAGACAATATCATCTAAATATTGACCTTTTTTATAGAAAAACCTTTTAATACACCATTAAAAAATATATATTATTAAAAGTAAAACTAAATCCACTAAAAAACATTTATACATCATTATATTACACTTTTATATAACTACAAAAAGTGGAAACCATATTAGTTGAAATTATGAATCAAAAAGTGTAAACAAATCCAATAAGGACATATAAAAATGTACTGTTTGACAAGATCATTTGGAAAACCATTGAGTTACCATATAAAATCACCGGTAATGGTTTTTCCCAAGCACATGGGTTTCACATGGTTTTCTAAACTATGAAACCTAGAAGTAAAAATTTATTTATTCCACCACAATAACCCCATTTAACAAAAATAATTCCCAATGATTATTATATAACATAATATAATTAAAAACACTACAATAAGAACATGAGAATGAACTGTTATCTCCTGAGTAAAAACCCAAATACCCTTGGAAAATAAAATTTTGACATTAATTTTAGTGATCATGAACTTACTCATGACCTACCTCCAACATCCAAAAATTATATCTCCATACTACGATATTATCCATTAAATAAAGTGATTTAATTGAAAAAATTTCTTATCAACTAGCCTAAGAAAACATAAAATGTCACTTGGATAAAAATGATACAAGGATTGAAGTGAAATATTACTTTTCATGGACTTCTGGAAAGTTATTATGAACTAATCAATGACATCTTTGATGTATGCTTCACATGCCACCCACAAAAAATAATCACGGACTGCAATTATTTTTTTAGGATAGAAATTATTTCACAGGAATAAAGTAAAAAATTTGGGAATAATTTAACCCACTAAATAAAAAATAATCATGTGTATCTATCTTAGTAATCTGAGATGAAGACTCTAGAAATTATTGATCATTCCACAAAAAAATTTGAAGATTAAAAATAATAAAGAAAACAATGACTGATGAGAATAATTAATCAACTAAAAATAAATATAAAATAGTATAAGAAAATATAAACGTACAAAATACTAAAAAATTTACTTGATCTACATGTAAATGAAATAAATAAATAAAAAACCATCCAGACTATCTCTATGTGACCTCATAGTCACCGTTTAATATTCAAACTAGGAAACACAATTAGTGATCCAAAAACTAAACTTGAGTCTTCAAAACAATCACTTCTCTACATAATCTATGTGTAACAAGTATGGTATGAGTATAAAAATTTATTTATCATTAAATAGAGAAACCACAATATTATTTGATAAAAAAAAATCATAAATGGTTGTTTGAAAATTAATTGAATAATCTGTTTTATTAAAAAATGAAATATAACCCTTATATTTTTTAGAAACTTTACTTAAAAACTCAAACAACATTATAGGGAAATTTTATACCTTTCTGTAAATGTGATACTATGTTTTTTATTGAAAAAATCACTCTTTTAATACACCCGTAATATCCATATATGAATGAATACAAAAAGAAATAAAAATGGGAAAATATAAAGAATAAAATTTATATGTCAATAATTAATGAATGGATAAAATAGTAGTGTTCATTTTCAAGGAAAAATAATATAAAATAGGAAACAATTATAAATATTTTAGTAAAGGAAGATACATAACATAAAATTTTAACATTTTGAATATATTATAAGAGAAAAAAGACAGAACCATGCATATTAAGTCAGAAATAGTAATGGAATAAAAATCACACGATATTAATAAACAATCCATGAGGATAACCTATACATACTTGGGATGTATCAATTTTTGGACTCTTTATGCATCCCTAGACTATAACCATACGAATTCTATAACATATCATTATTGGCATATGTCCCCTATAGACTCTAATATTATTGGGTTTATAACTAGTCTAATTTGGAATAGTTAAAAACGACTTCTAAATAGCTCACTAAGACTCATATGATTAATATGATAATAGAAATAGTATGTGATGTAACATGTACAAATTATCTTTCCCGATCAACATATAAAATGAAATACTAATCTCATCCCCTTACACATACTAATTCAAATAAAATCTTTCTATCCCATAATAATAACATATTCTATATCATTTCTCATTATCAAACATTTCATTATAAAAGGGGATTAATGGATTATAACATTTATAAAAATATTTGATAATGTTCCATCCAAGAATCAATAATTAATACATAAAATTCATTATCCAAAACCCCTAAAAAAAATTTCTAAACTAAAATCACTTGAAAACATCTTTCAATGTTCCAAATGGGTGCTATTGACTTATTTAGGGAATTCCCTTTTAAACCCATTTTGAAATCCATTTGAATACTAATAATCATTCTTTAATATGATAAAAACAAAAAAAGTATTCAAAACACTGGTCATAGTTCATTTGTATCAATAATTAAATTTGGAAGAATAAAAAAGAACTCATTAAAAAATTTAATAAACAATATAAGAAAATTCAATAAAATAGATCCCCCAACATATATAAGATTTGATTTCCGAACCAAATAATACCCAAATCCCCTATCTCCAATCCCTAAAAAATAACTATAAAAACAATAAATGACTAATAAAACACCCCCAGAAAACCATTTTATTATTTTAATAAACACCTAGAATATTTCCATACCCATGAATTCTATATCCATTGTTTATTGTAATTTTATGAAATCAGTAAAACTTTATAATGAATTTTTTTTAATGGTGAATTTTTTTAAAATAACAGTCATACATAGTTTTTTTTCTAAAATAAAAAATTTAAAACCAATTAACTCTATTAGAGTAAAGATGATATGAAATAAATAAATATAGATGTAAAAGTACCTAATGAATGTTCTACACACCCTAACATAAATAATCATATTATACAGGGGTTAAAACTAATCCAATTGTTTTTCGAACAAGAATACAAGGATATGGAACAAAAAAAGAAAATAAAGATGGGAAGTGGATATATATCATTAAAATTGATGAGATCACCTAAAATAAAATTGGAATTTGGGAATAATTCAAGGTAAATCAACTAGGTTCACTTCTAATTCTCCCTCGAGACTTGAATTATTAATTAGTGATGGAGAGACCTTAAATGGGGTTTAAAATCTTAATTGAGCATTTTTAAACGATATATTATAAAAATTTAGAATATAACCATGGTTTTTCAACATTGATTACAATACCATGATGCACCCATAGACCTCTCATTGGTCCCCCCATAGACACCTGAATGGTCAGGACACATGGCTAGGAAAACTATAAAATAACTATGTAAAACATGTTTGTTAAAAACAATGGACCTTCATGTGAGTAGTTCTATTGTCACCATAAAATTTTATAAATACCATGGTTATTATATTAAATATATAAAATTTAATATTTTAAAATAAAATTGGCCTCGAATATGACAAATATTTTACGGATAATTAAGTAACAAAATTAATAAAGATAGTAATATTTGGGTATTAACAAACAATCAAATGAATCAGAATAATTATTTTTGGTTATTATATCACCATTAAATATTATAAAAACATTCTCAAAATCTATCATGAAACCATCATATTTTTTCTATACCTTTGACTTTCATGCTTGAGAAACAGATATAAGAAAATAATAAATAATCCAAACATGGGATAAGAACAATCGACCTCAAATGAGATATAATAAATAATATTTTTGAATATCACTTTATTAAGTATAATAAAAAATTTCATTCAATATCACTTATATATATATATATTGGTCGATTCATAAATACCTCACAATAAATAAAATAATAAGGACCAACCATAAATAATCGATTCATTTATTTTGATTAAAGAAACACAATTCAATAATAAAATAAAACCTATTCCACATATCAAACATCTCCATTTTCCCCCCAAGTCACCCACCATGTCCCAATACATCTATAAATATACCAAAAAATCACATGAAACAAAATGAGAGCAACTCGGACACCTATGTAAAACCTGAAAATAATATACACTCATAGAAGTGTGTTTCTATATAGTTTAAGCTAAACCATTCTAGTAGGATTTCATCAACATATCAATATAATTTCTTTCAGAAAATTGTTTCATGAATTATTGTTAGAATAATATCTATAAAATATAGTTAGGAGTTAATATTGTTCATAACCCTTTTGGGAAATAAAATAAGAAATAATTCTTAAAATTCTACATTTAAATAGACAATTTCAAAACCAATTTTCATTAATATAGTATATCAAATTAAAATTCATAAATATTTATGTTAAAATTTTATTTGTAAAATGTAAAATAAATTAAATCATTAAAAATATAGAATTCATTTTTTGTGGAAATAAAACTAACCATATTATTTAAAAAACTATTTCCAGATTCAGCCTATTTAAAACAAATTTTAAATTGAAATAAAAATATGAGTAATGTTGTAATGAAAATAGAAAAATTAATAATATCATACTTCACAATTAAGATATTATATATTACTATAAATGTATTTACTAATATAATTGAATATAAGGGGTATTCACATAATGTATTCAATGGGAATAACCAATGTAATTCCATCATAAAGTAAATATGCATCATCGAAAAATTCTAATTTCATAAATTAAAATGACTCTAGACCACTCTTATGTAACATATAAGAGTCAAAAGACCAATGGTGATCTTAACATACACTATAGGATAAATATTTCTCACCATACCATGTGCTAACTCATAACTAGATAAAATATAAACAATGAACTAGTCATAGTATAGTATAAAAATCGTTAGTAATTAACCACAACATCATCTTACCTAAATATGTTTACTATGATATCAATCATAGCATTGATGGGTAAAAACAATCCATATGATCATCACAAAAATCAATATTAATTCAAATGAAATAAATCCTATATCACATCTAATAACCTCTAATGATAAAACCCATTTTGAAATCATTCAGTAATCAAATAGCAATTGATTTCATATACAAAAAATATATTGTAATAGACCCCAAAGTGTATTTATATTCTCAAGGACTTCAATTTTACTAATACTTCTACAAAAAAGACTTATGGTGGATTATCATAACACACCATGCCATGGTGGATGTTGAGATGGACATGTTGATCAATGATAACATAATTAATGAAGTTTAATACCCCAAATGGGTTACTAAAATTATCCCTAAAAATAAGTATAATAAATAATATATATTTAGTAATGATTTATTAATACTTAATGTTATTTTCAATGATAAAAATTAGTTTTAATTATAGATCTATTTTTTATGAAATAAATAATATTAATTAATTTCTTTCTTTGGAGGATATTCATAGTTCAATTTAATACATATGGACCTGACTGATGAGATGTATTTAAAATTAAATGCTTTGTACCACCCCCTCTCTATCATGGTGTTTTAAAGATTTAAAACACCCAATAATTTGTAAAAAAATTATTCTTTAATTTGATGGATATTTTATTTATATGGATTCATGGTTTGAGCATAACCCAATTGATGAAGGAACCAATCTGATCTTAGTATTCATGTTGATGATTTATTTTATGTTTTTATATATATTTGAAGTATATTTGTTGTCTTAATGGACCTTTGGATATCATGGAAGGAATATCGTGAATTCATTAAATGAATATATAAGGCCTTGATGGTGTCTATATAAAAGAATACAGATTAGGTTATCTGGTGTAGGGAACTAGCTAATCAGTTGCATGTGAATAGAATAAAAATATATATATAAAGTTAATCTTCTATCTAATGTAATTTGTTAGATCTATATAATACTAATCAATCCTAGCTGATATAAGTTGGAATGAACCATCTACCTAGTTGGGTTGATTCATTATTTAAAATATCATCTCTTTGGTGGACCATATTGATCTCAATTACATATTAATGACCCTTAATAATACCAATGAAACAAAAATGATTATTAGATATATTTCAGATTATAAATATAGACCATAGGAGTCATTGATCTCTTAAAAAATGTTGATTTAATTATCAAATCAGGTGATGTGTCAATGGAATATATCTAAATAATTCACTGCATTACCAAAATATTATTAAGAGATAATATTTATTTTTCAATCTAAAATTATCTTATATACATTACATTATATCAATCTTATATATTTTACGTATAAATATTGAGATATAATATAGGGGCCTGGTAATTTATTTTTACCAAGAAAATATGTCATCTTCTCACCTATATTTTAGGATGGGATAGTTTATATAACCAAAGAAAAGAATGTGAGAGGGGTGATTAAAACAATTAATTTAAGGGATGTGGATTTTTATCCAAATGTATAAATATTAAAGTGATAATTTCATATTTATTTCTATTAAAATCATAGGATAAATATGTGAACCTCACATCTCAAGTTGAAGCGATGTAGTAGCTCAAATAAAACTATTTTTGAGATCCTATATTAATATATCTTATCTCTCTCTCTCTTTAAAATTATTTTTTTCACTAATCAAAATCATTACTAAAAATTTTATATATCAAATATAGTCATTTTTTTTAATTTTTTCTCACTTAATTATAAATTAAAATAAATTTATAAAATTAATTTAATTTATCAATTTAACACTCTATTGATTTCATCAATTTATATAGTTATCATATAAAATATTTTTTTTCATATTACCTTTTGATTTTATATTTTGCCTTTTTTAATGTAAATTCACAACCCTAGTCTTTCAATATTACACCAACAAACATTTGGTATCAATATAGTCCATGATATTATTTTTCATAAAACAATTGATTTCAGTTTCTATCCAAATTTATTTTAATTTATTTTTTCTTAACTATTTTGTTTAATCATATTTGAATGTGGGATTATAAGATGTCCTCTACCTTTTATCATCCCTAATTGGGTATGACACAAAGGTTTCACACATCATTTAGTCACAAGACCTCAGGCATGCCTCCCCATATTCCAGAGCATGTCGACTACTTGCAAGGGTCTAATATCAATCCTAGGGAGACTATATCCTCATCATTATTGTAGTAACACAATGAAAATAAATAAAAAATATCCTAATGTATAAAAAATATAAAATCCGCAACATATGAAGACCAATATCACATATTGAAGCAAAATAGGAATACAATTTCCAAACTAACACAACGATATGTCATGTCTTAATTAGTGTCAAGTGTCAACTGTCAAAATGAAAACCCCAAAATAAATACACTAAAAAATCCCAATCCTATTTTGACAACAGGTTAGGTTCGCCCATCCATGTTCCTTCCCAAATTATCCAATTAAAATAAGGACCTTTCCCTTATCTTATCTTACAACCCTAAATCCTATTCTATTACAGATCAGGTAGCCTAGGTAATGTGCGAGTAAAACTAAGTAGGCCATCACCAATGGTACCTAAAACAATATCCATTCAATAATTGTGTATATATTTGAATAAAAGATAAATTAAAATTCATAAAGTAAGTAGTTGTCACATTTAATTATTCTTTAATTAATGACATAAAACCCTGAGTTCTTGAGGACACAATAACCCTAAATAATTGATTCAGAATGTTCTAGAGTTTGATTCAAATAACTTATTCAATTAAATATTAATTATAAAACATTATCTTTGATTATCCATTTCACATAATTTCACATCATAGTCATTTAGAACGATAGTTTAATTCCAACTTCATTGGTTTAGAATGTCATTTCTAGCACCCTGTGGGTATTTGGATCATCTATCCTATCCCGGACCTTAGTGTTATGTGGATATTTGGGGCCTTAGACCTATCCCAGACTTACTATATTAAATGGTTGTTTTTATGCCCCTTACATATTTTACATTTTTGTCTCATATATGTATTTGAATCCTCAATCCCCATGCCACACTTATTATCTCATACATGTATTTTGTGCCTCAGTCTATGTTCCATACTTACTATCTCATATAGGTATTTGGAGCCTCATTACATGTTACCAAATCATATATCAATAAATCAAACATATTTCACTTATATCACATATGTCACATTATTCATGTTAAATGAACATTAACACGTTTTATCATTATTTCACATCATAGTATACCATTAAAATTTATCAACATCAACACTATTCATCAATTTAATCACAATAAATAATATGAACAATTCGTTATTAAAATAGTTCACACCATTAGAATCATATAAAATATTAACCCATTTAGGTCAAGTAAACACTATCATAATTCCCATTAACAATTAATTAAATATCAAATTAATTGGCCAATCACATGATCCTAGTTTCCCATCAGTTCCACCATCACAATATATCATTAATTAATTAACATATTAATTAATTCAACTCACTAATTCCAATTCCCCAACCTTAACACAATTAATTATCACCTATAAATTAACAAAATTCAATTCATTCCCACAAGAAATTTCCCAATCATGGTATTTTTAATTCAAAATTTACACAAGAAAAATTAAATCAGTACTATGGTATATGCAATTTAGACAACCTACATCATGATTTATCATGATCCCTCACCAACAGAAAACCCCAATTAAATTATAATGTCCATGATCAAAATAAAGAAATAGATGTAGATCCAAAAACTAGATCCATGATTAAAAGTATCAATATTAGTTAAACAAAGATATAATCCCACCACCAATGGAGGAAAATCATCCCCTTCTTGTCCGTATATAGAGATAAGAGATAAGGAAACCTAATTACGATGAATCCACATAGCTGTAGAGGTGCAAATCTAATAATAAAACCTTAAATTTGTCCAGAACGTTGTTTGAGATCTATATTAATTCATCCAATATCCTCCAAAAACAATATGAATGATTTTGGGATGAG
This sequence comes from Viscum album, assembly GCA_963277665.1. Lineage (NCBI taxonomy): Eukaryota > Viridiplantae > Streptophyta > Magnoliopsida > Santalales > Viscaceae > Viscum > Viscum album. The sequence continues at coordinate 204,287,093 of OY728128.1, forward strand.
TTGGTGTTTCTTTGTGGTAGTCCATGGGGTTCATGAATTTAAAAAAAAAAATTGGAATAAATAAACTCACATTCACGGTTTATTGAGTATGGGTTCATGGATTTCCAAACTTTGCACCACATCAAGGGGGTACATGGTTAATGATAATAGGGAGAATAGTTTGATAAACTATACGCCATCCACATAATAAGTCTCTTCCATGGGTTGCATGTTTTGTTGGGTTAGGGTACATAATTTCAACAAACTGTGTGCCAGCCTCCACTACCACAAATCCCTTAAAAAATAATCCAAATTTCACCTAAACACATTAAAGATAAAACTAAAACAATATATACTCAAAACAACAAAAGTGTACCTATAAACAAGATCAAGATATCTCCATAAAACGTTAGGATCTTACAATATCCCCATATAATAAAATATAATCCTCAGGATTTACTCCCAAGTATCACTATGATTCTAAGTCAAAAATATTGGTCCATGAATCCCTTATATTATCTTATCTCTCATTGGTATCCTCCTAAACATGACCATGATTCCACAATATATGAACTGTCAACATGGTCTTTCACCTCAACACTTAATCACTGCAATCTAATTTTTTTTTGGAATCTCCTCAAATGTAGCATATGTTTCATGCTCCAAATCCTCCACATAAATCACAAGAGAAGGGTCAAGGTGATACTTCTTAATCTATGACAAATGAAAATAATCATGCATATACCTATAACTATATTTAAGAGAAAATCAATATGCCACTAGAATAATTCTCTCTAAAACATTTAACATACCTATAAAACGAAGGGGAAACTATATCTGTCTCTAAATCCTATGATGAACCAACCTAGGTGATGATAAAAGGAATACATGATAAACCTCTATAAACACTAAGGGTTATATAAATCTTTCATCATATGACTTGCATCTACTTTGAGTTGTAACCATATGATTTTGAATCAGCTGAACCTATTCTGATGTCTCCAACCTGAGACATAATCCTAAAAACTCCAACTCACTTAAATCCATCGAACCAAGAGGTGTTATTCATGAACAACCATAAAAATGCACATATGGTTCCATTTTTATAATTTTATGATAAATATTGTTAAATATGAACATAACAATTTTTAAGTGATTCTTCCATGATCCACTAAATTCATGAACCATGCTCATAGCATATCACCTCTATCCTATATTGTATAATATGACTTCCCATCTTTTGGTGTGTGGAAATTCATATATAGTAGAACCAATATCCAAAACACATTTTACTAACATTATCAGAAATGAAATGTAAAGTTAGATTCATGGTATGAATCAAAACATTATGTTACCCCATGAAGATAGACTACCACCCAAATAAACATGTCTCCCTACTTATCCACTAAGAAGGTCTCCCATATAGTCATGAAATATGCTACCATAGTCAACTAGTACACAATCACCAAAATAACATCATGATTTTGAGGCATCCTTAGGATACCCCAACAATTTCCAAGATAGCATTATCCAACTTCCATTAAGGAATGGAAAATACCTGTAATAAACCCCCATGTACTTGATGATTGGATATCACCTATTTATAGGCATAGAAATGTTTCATAAACCTTATTATCTACCTTATCCTTGTTAGAAACCAATACTATCAACTTAGGTAACACTATTTTTTGGTCACACCAAGATGCACCACCAACTTAATGGTAAGAAATTCATGCATTTTCTCCTCCCACATACTCAGAGGAAAAACATCCTGATTCCTAACATAGATGATCTCATCCTCCTACATGGTTAAATTTTAAGGTGACTTCCCACCTTCAAGTATTTTTATTAAGGAAAAAATATTCAGATCATCCTACTTTCTATATCTGATTTGACTCAAAATCATAGAGTCCACTACAGATCATATGAGATTCATCTTATCATAACCCTCCTAAAACACAACATGCATATCTTATGAAAAATCCATCATCATCCTCTCAGTTAAAGACTCTTGAACTTATTAAGTATGTGTTTTCATATTTATCATGTAAAAACATGGTTTCCCTTTCCAATAATTGATGCCTGACCAAAATCGAATAAATTCATATAATCAACTCAACTTCAATGCCGAATATTTATGTATAATTTGAAAATATAAAACATAAACTCTTATGGTTAGTATAAATGATAAATATTGATCTCAATATATAATTAATCCAACAAATCATATCATAAACCACTATAGCCATCTCAGGTTCATGAATAGGGTAATTTCGATCATATGGCCTCAACTACCAATACCCATATGCCACAACTCAATCTCCCTGAATCAACACCACTCTAAGAATGATCCTTGAAGGGTTAAAAAACCATATAATCCTAAATATAATCTATTATGATCAATATGAGTACATTTATAAAAGGATTATTCAAATAATGGATGGGTTTCATAAATGCTTCAAACCATTCAAACATCATTCTAATCTTTGGTGAAGCATAAAAGTTATCCTTACATTCAAAAAATTTTCTGTATAAACCTACAATAATATCCTACTAATCAAATAAATATACTAATATCAAAAACATTATTTGTATTCTCCCAATAAAGAACTACCTTCACCTTCTCAAGGTCTATAGACACACCATCCTTCATGATGATGTTATACAATATGTGTACCCAACAAATCCTAAACTGATACTTAGATAACATTGGTTATATCTGATTCTATGTCAATTTACTTATGATGATGTCAAGATGTTGGTAATGATCATCAATATTCATAAAGTGAACCAAGATTTCATCCAAAAAACACTACAATAAAATGATCTAATTATGGGCGAAACATTCTATTCATCAAGCCCATAAACTCTTTTATAGCATTCATTTTCCCAAATGGAATGAAAAAACTCATAAAATCCATAACTTCATCTAAAATAAATCCCATTTATATCATAAGGTATAACCCTAAATTGAGGATACCCAAATCTCATGTCGATATCAGAGAACACACAAGCTCCCCTAAACTAGTCATATAGATCATTGATATGGTGTAGAGGACGCCAATTATTTATTTTCATCATGTTAAATTTCTAACAATCAATACATAAACACATTGTCTCATCATACTTCTTAGAAAACAAAATAGTATAACCCCAAGGTGACATACTCAGACAGATAAACCCATTATACATCAACTCTTCATACTGAATCTTGAGCTCTTGAAGCTCTATTGGATTCATTCTGTTTTGTGTAACATAAACTAGCTCATACCATGACATGGGTTCAACTTTCAACTTCACATATCTCTCATGTGTAATATTTGATAATTACATACAAAACATGTCCTTGAATCTTTCCACTCTGGGTAGAAAGAGATCATGCTTTAAACCTCCTTAATCTGGAAGTGGACAAGAATCCTGGGCGGTGATCTCCCATAGTTGTGGATGAATTGGCCCTATATATCCCTCCCTTATATCCCACTCTCCAAAGTTAATATAATTTTTATCCATAGGATATGTAAAAGTCACTCTTCTTTAGTAACAATCTATGTGGGATCAGTATGCCACTAACTAGTCTATACCCATAATTAGTTCAAATCATGGAATATTAAGAATGGAAATATCCAAAATAAAATGATAATCCCCAACCTCAATAGAAATCCCATTACACAATATATGTCCCTTTACCATTATAATGTCCCAATCAATGTTCTGCAAACTGGTTCCCATAGCTGGTCAGTCACATGACCTCTGGCACACCACCCCATTCATGAGAGGCTGCCAACTAGAATCAGGGGTTTAATATCTTCAGGGGGAGACTATACCCTCTTTATCAAAGTAAAAAACTTGTGTAAAATAAATAAACAATAACCAAATATATAACCATAAATATAAGGGAACAACATCATAAGATGTCCAAAATTAGAAATACAATATCAAAACATCATCATAAAATATTCCATATAAATGTATATGTCATGTGTATAATGTGAAAAACAAAATAAAGACACTAATTACTCCACCAAGAGAGTTCCAAACCATTTCATGTTCATACATCAATGATCCATCCCATATCGTCCATCTATCATAGGTACTTTTACCTAATATTTTTCAAAAAACACAATGTCTATTCATGTATTGATCATGCCTCCTGAGTATAGAGTGAGTAAAACATAGTAGGCCACCACCAATAGCATGTAAAACAATATCTATTCTATATAAATTGTATATAGTTATATAAATAAATATGTATAATGAATAATAAAATATATAATAAATTATTAATTTATCTTCATTTATCCCTACAACCCCTGGGTGCCCGTCGACACGTACACCTGAATACCTGCTTTAGCTCATGATAGAGCCTGAATTTTGTCCAAGGGACATCATATCTCATAATTTCATTATTACCATTATCAAATCCATACTTAAATTCCCATTTCATCATTCACACATTACTCAATAGAATTACCACATTCCCAATCATTAATTCAAACTAAATTACTATGTTACTATTCATACCATACACATTAGAATGTCCATGTTCCCATTATTTAATTCCCAACTAAATTAGAATGTTACCCTTCATACCGTACACATAAGAATAACCATGTTTCCATTCATTAATTCAAAACTAAATGACCATTTTACAATTCATACCATACACATTAGAATAACCATGTTCCCATTCATTATTTAATAACTAAATGATCATGTTACCATTCATATAACATAATTAATTCAAAAATTAATTATCCAAATCAATACCATTATTTATTCAACAATTAGATTATCAGATAAATTCTATTAATCAATCTCAAAATTAATTAAGCACATTAATCTCATTAATTAAATCATCAAATAATTAATAAATATGAAAAACTCCAAAACTCATAATTAATTACACAAATAAATATTCCATCCTCAAATCTCAATATATCATAATTAATTCAACAATTAATTATCACAAATAAACAATCTCTATACCTCGTAAATAATTCTATAATTAATTATGAAAATTTATAATTTCCAAAAACCCCTAATTTCACATCTTCTTAATTAATTAATTCACAAAATTAATTTATTTAGTCCAAAACACAATTTCCAAAAAAATATGAGAAGGAAGAAATGAAGAATAGGAAACCAAGCGGGATAAGAATCACCTATCGGGAGGGGTGATGATCGTCAATCTAAGATTTTAATAAAGAATAATGGATTTTGGAATGTCTTGGAATCTATATGGGAGGATTTGAAATCAATTTAAATATTGTTGGTCCAAGATTGGCCAAATCAGGTGAGTTTCAACAGTTCTGGTGATTAAAAAATTAATTTTTTGGTGGAATTAAATGTCGAGCACAATTTTGTGGGAAAGGGTACATGGTTTCCCCTAACCATGTACCAAAATAATGTGCCTCTTTAGTGATGGTTTCATGTTACTTATAAATGTATTCATGGTTTGAAAAACCATGTGCCCACCAAGCAATTCCCCTCTGACCAAGGTTGCATGGTTTTCTAGCATGGGATGGAAGATTTCCTCAAACAGTGCATCAACTGTGCACAACCCCATTTCTTTCAATTTTTCTCAATGTTCTCCCAAACTCACCCCAAGGTAAAACCCAAATTAAATGTTATCAACAAAAGGAAAAATATTACATGTAAATGATCATGTGTCATCTACATAAAAGTTCATGATCTTACAATCTCCCCACCTTATAACATATCGTCCATGACTTTCAATCCCAAGAATATATAAGATTTTTAGTAAAGTAGATCGGGCTATAGAGCCCTCATATCTACTTCTCTTTCTAATGTTTCGTACAACACACAATCTTGTTTCCCTAGAATACAAAATATTGCGATGGTCCTACCCCTCAACACATTTACTCTATAATCCAACACACATAATAGATGCTCCTAAAAGAATTCATCAATCTCAATCTTAACATCATCCACTTCAATCTCATGATAAGGTTAGATACGATACCTCTATAGTTATGACACATGAAAAACATCATGTATAGTAATGTATTTTTGTGTAAGGGATAGTAAGAAATCCACCAACCTGATTCTCACCAGATCCTCACATAGTCTAATGATCCTTGGTGCCGTCATGTATTTTCTTTGTATCATATGGCAACCCAATCTGGGTAATACCTTATGTAAAAAAACAATCACCCTCGATAAAATCTAGGGGTCATCTCCATTTATCAGCATTCAAATAATTTCTATTCTGATTCATAACCACAAATTTACTGATAAGATGAACCTTCTCTGATGTATTTGTATAAGACTCAGTTCGAACAACTCCGACTCACCTACCTCTATCAAATATAGAGCTGATCTTCCAAGACTAGAAAAAAGAGCCTAATATGTTTCTATCAGAATTGTTCCCTCATAAATATTGTTATAGAAAAAGCCCACTAGATCTAGGCGATTCTCCCAAGATCCACCAAAGTCAAGTACAATAGCTCACAAAATATCCTCAAGCACCTATATAGTACACTCCTACTACCCATATATCTTTTGGTGGAACGTTTTAGTCAACAAAACATACTTACTAAGCACATTTTGTAACCCATTCCAGAAGTATGAATTACATCACGAATTTTAGACTGAAACAATAGTCTATGGAACCCCATGAAGATGAACTATCTCCAGAACAAAAAAACCACCTAGCTTCTCCATTTTAAATGTATCCTATATCATCAATAAATATGATACCTTTATCATTATTTCTAAAAAAACCTAAATAGAGTCATTATACAAAGGAATCCATTGGGGTCCCACCATAGATTCCATAGTAAAAACGTCCCACATCAATTAAATAATGGGAAATGGTTGAAACAAACATCATGGTTATTGATTCTTATCCTTCACCCACTGACGTGTTTAATATTATATTAAGAACCATTCTCTCTCCATTTTTATTTCTGACCACTAAATCTATTGATGTTTGTCATATTAAATTTTGGTCACACCTAGATGTACCACCCACTTTGAGGCATGAAACTCATGCATCACCTCCTCTTGAATACTCGTAGGCAGAACAACCAGAATCATGACATAGAATATCTCATAGTAACATATGCTCTAGTCTGAAGGTGTCTCCTTAACTTCAAGGATTTATATAAAGGATAAAAATTTTGGGTCCTTATACTGACTGTCTCGAATCTATCTCAAAAGTGTAGACTCTAATGAAATTGATATGAGATTCATATGCTCCTGGATCTCCCAAACACCCACTTGCATCTCATCCAATATATGCATCATCATCCACTCATCACTAGACTCATGTACCTCTTGAGTCTGAGTTTTCATCCTAATAGAATTAACCACACTCTTTCTATTTCTAGGTGTATATTCTAGATCAATATAAAATGAATGCATATACGTAACCCAGATCTATTATCGGAGATTCAATCCTCATTGTGATAAGATATAATTTAAGCTCGTATGATTGGTATATATTGTAAACATCTTGACCAACATGTAATTCATCAAATACATCAATGAATTAACCATTGTTATTAACTCGAGGACCTACGTAGGGTCATTCTATTCATGAAGCCTCAACTACTAAGACTCATATGACAAAACTCTATCTTTTTACATCAACACTACTCCTTGTCTAATCCTAGAAGAATTACAATACACCATCTAATTGTCACCTGGATTGGTAAGGATCATGATTGGTGTCAATTTTAATCACATATTTAGCTCCTAGAAAGAATAATCACATTCTTGTTATTATAAAAAAATTATCAACTTTTTATTTAATCTTTTAAGATGTGTTTACAATCGCGAAAAGTACTAGATGAGTCTTAAATAACATCGAACCAAACCTAGATACTATAGATATTGAAAACATTCTTGGGTAGCTACCATGAAACAACTGCATTCACTTTCTATAGGTCCACTGACACACCATCCTATGAGATGATGTGGCCCAAAAAGCATAACTGATCAATCCAAAATTATATCTTAAAAAACATGGAAAATAGAGAGTTTTAACTCATTATACTAAGGAAAATGACATGATGTTGGGAAAGGTCATAATGAGACATGAATACAATAAGATATTATACACAAACACAACCACAAACTGATCTAGGTATGAATGGAAGATCATGTTCATCAAGTCCATAAACGCATATGGTGTGTTTGTTAGCCCAAATGGTAATATGACAACTCATAAAAGAAAATTCCTAATTATGAATTTATTTCTTGGTATATCAATGTCTAAACTATTAACTTCTTATAACCCAATATCAAATCTATGATATAAAAGATACAAGCCCTCTCAACTAGTCAAAATTATCATCGATGTGTGGAAGAGGATACCAATTCTTCAAAGTCATCCAATTCGTGTTCCATTAATCAACACATAATCACAATCTCCTCTCAGCCTTCTTTGCGAATAATAAAGGTGAACCCCAAGGAGACATACTCGGTTAGATTAAACTCATATTTTCTAAATCCTCCAGTTGATTCTTAAGATTTTATAGCTATGTTGTATCCATTTTTTACAATAGAATATAAACTGGATCAGGCCTCGATATTTGATCAATAGTGAAATCCACACAACTCTCAGGTGGAATCTCTGAGAAGAATTTAGGAAACATATCCTAAAACCAATCCACTACTAGTGAAAAATAAATCAAGCTTTACACAACCATTTTCAATAAATAGATTTTAAACCTAGATTATGATCGATCACAGTTGTTGAGTAGTTGGTGACTCTTAGCCTTCATGGATATCAACTCACCCCAGTGAATAAAGTTGTCACAGTTAGGAGGTGTAAATGTAAAAATCCTTATGTAATAATAAATTTGGACTCGATATGAAACTCAACATTGCATACAAGGAATTAGGTCAAATCATGACTTGTCAAGAATATAGATATTCCATTGAAAATGATACTCTCTAACCTCAAGAGAACACACCTTTCACATAGAAATTACCCTCGATCATACTCCTAGAGGTGTGTCAATCATCAAAACCTCTCTCATGAACTCCACCACTATGATCAATCGATTAAAAAGTTGTGTAGAAATAAATGAAAGAGAGGAACCAATATAAAATAAAGTATTAGATGATGTAGAAGCTACAATAATTCCACCTTTAATTATTGATGGTCCATCCTCATTATCCAGTGTAGGTTATAATGTAACACCCCAAGCTTCCATGGTATGCTCCTCTTTGAATAATAGTGCAGCGTGTGTTGTACGCAACCTCGAGTTCTAACACACCGCGACTAATAAAAGTAGCAGTTGTGATTAGTAATACCCACTTTTTGAAATTATATAAATTTTATATTTCAAAATGGACTTCATTTTTGGATTTGGAATATCGAAATTATCCTATGTTGAATTTATTGTATTTTTGGGAGAACATCCAATTTTTTATGAATAGTGAAATATACTTAAAAACAATTTTTTTAATAATAATAATTTATAGTGATAAATTATACAATTGAGTGGTTCTAAAGTGTAATTAGAATATATTTTTACCATTTTATCCAATGGTGGTCATTATAATTAATTTCACTTTGAAATTGGACATAAACAATTGTCAATCTTTTGATTGATATTCTTTCTTAAAAACACGCTATTTGTTGTGACAACGAGAATTAATTATTATATTAATTAATTCAACTAATATGTTTTAAATTTTTTAAAATAGACATAATTTTTGAATTAGGAATATCAAATATATCTTAGGGTTAATTTTTGGTGTTGTTCTGAAAAACTTCATTTTATGATGAATAGTGAAACCACTAAGTGGTAGTTAAAAAAATAGATTTTTCGTTTAAATGAAATTTTACCACCTCTGTGATTCAAATTTCAAAAATCCGATATAAATGGTTGTCATTAAGAATTATAATGTGGTTCAATTTGATTAAAATAATTTTTGGTGAATAGTAACTTTTAAGATCTATTAATCACAATTAAAGGAAATTAGTGAAATTTAAGGTAAATATGATATTATAAAAATATGAAAATATCATGACACTTGTCCTACCATTATTGGATGACTCATGGCCAACCAAGAAAATCCATGGGTCAACTTGGGGACTCCCTGGAGCCACTTGGGTATGAAAATAACATTAATAACTTTTTATTTAATGTAAAAATAAAATTGTCACAAACATGTGTTGTTTTACTCAAACAATTATTACGTGAGGTTATATAAGTTAACATTTAGACTATATTTATTCATTGGAAATCTAAAATGATTTCCTAAATCATGATAGTTTTTATATATTTTTTAGACATTAAATAAATTAAAATTTTTATGACACCATGATGATGCAGTGATTACCTCATTAATTAACGATTTAAATAAAATGAAAAGATAATTTAAAATATAAGGATTAAACTTGTCAAAAACCAATTGTATGAGTACATTTTTATCCCTTATCACCTTATCCTCGAATATATAATTTTGGGACCTTTTAAATCCGAAAATTACTTCATAATAATGTAACATTTTATTACTTTCCAGGAGTGCCCCTCCTCTCCTCTTATAAAAGGCCCCCACCTCTACCACCTTATTCACACCTTCAAGCCTTTTGGATCGGCCAACCTCTGCCCAAATAATCTCTCAACTTCCCTCTATTACTCCTAGAAGCTTCACTTTGGGCATAATTTTTCCCAAGGAAGCCTTTGGCTCGAATCAAAAAAGAGTTACCCGATTTTATGGTAATGTCTTCTCTTAGGTTATTTTGTTTTATTTTGATTCTCGAACCCCTTAAAATCTTTTTATTTCATTATTTTGTGAAAACACCAGTATTTTCAATATACTAGGATGTTTTTATGAGATTTATTTGATTTACACTTACACACACCTTTGTCTAATGATTAAAGAACATAATGTTTATGTGGTTGGCGAATTTCTGCCTCACGAAACGATGATTGTTCAATCTTCTTTTAACACCTCTCATGGTGGCCATTAAGATGTCAATATATTTATATATGATATATATTATGTTTATGTTTTATTTATGCTTATGTATTTCTCATTTATAGCATACCTTTATGATTTCCATTATGACTAAACGCGATAATTTCATTTTAGGAAGTGTGGACTACCGCCCCCCTCAATGTGATTTGAATCGTTAATTCCATATGAGGGATGTATAAAGGATAGAGTAAATGATATTATACTGGAATTATAATATACCTTTATATAATTCCATTAAATACGACATAGAAATTAATGTACCATTCATGCGTACGTACGGCTTACCGTCTCTATGAACGGTCCATTTCATTTCTTACCACGAAATGTTTTGTAATATTATTAATGAATGTATATACTGGATATATATGATATATATAATATCTACATCATGGATATAATTATGGAGATAATGGATATTCTACCACATAAACAACTTGTAATTATAAGAATTTTATTTTTGATTCAAGTACCAAAGATCGACAAAACGACAGTTATTAACTTAAATAATTACATAATGTTCATAACATGGTAATAAGTGATATAAAAGGAATAATGAACTTGAAAAAGGTTTTTAATCAATTATAAATTAACTCTAGTTTATTATTCCTGAGGTTAATGAACGATCGAGTGAAGTCGGACACGACATAAGAGAACTTCTTAACCAAATTTCTGTTCTTTGGGTTAATCTCCTAATTTCAAATTATGTCATGATATTATTATGTCCTATCTTGTATTTGTACTTACATTATGTTTACTTATAGTTAATACACATAATAGATCTATTTTATTTAATAATAATGATCTTTGTAAGGGACTTCGTCTCAATCTCCTTTCATTGAGGCATATTTTGTTTTATACACAACTTTCTTTTATACGGTGTATAAACCCCTTTGACATTTACATTTATTCAAATAGAATCTTTTTTATACGAAGCATTTTACTAAACGACAAAAAGTGAATGTTTTTTTTGTCGTACGTTTGCGGAGACAATGACTTCTCCGTCGCCGTGACCATTATTTGTGTTTTGGCTTCCTCTATAAGCCATAACTTTTTAAAATGAAAAATAATTTCAAATTTTTAATTTTATTTTATTTTGGTATTGAAAATTGTTTTGGAAGTTATTTTTTATATCAATGTTTTGTATTGATGTCTTGTGATTGAAATGTGGAAATGTTATGTTTCCTTTATGCATGTTTTATGTGATATGATTATGTTATGGTTTATGATATGTTTAAACCTTTTCATATAAGGAATGCATTGGACTTAATAAGTGACAGGTGGAGCCCGCTATATCTCTTCGATGAATCAGTAGGTCTCATGAGACAAACTAGTGTCTTGGCACGAGGACTTGATAAAATATTTTTTTAGTCTTGGCACGAGGCCTTGGCTATGTGGTTATGATAATCTGGCATTATGCATTCCATCAATGTGAATGTGGTTATTGATATTGAATGTGATTATTCGACTAGTAGAATATCCATGTGAATAAGTAAATTGCATTATTTGATTTTACTTTTACTATATTATACTGAAGTTCATGTTTAAAAGGATTTTGTTTAGTTATACATTGCCTTAAATGTTTATGTTTATTTATGAAAGCTTCCACTATATTGTTATCCCTACTGAGCATCTGAACTCATGCCTTTCAATGTTTTAATTTTTCCAGGATGTGAAGAAGTATTTTATGAATGACTTGAAGGGATAATATGAGGGGATATGAAGACAAGATGTTGTTTTAGTTTTGTGTTACTTTATAATGTAATGTAAAACTTATGAATGTATTTAGTGTTTCAAGGATACTAAACTAATCGGTCTTTCGAGACTTGATCTTTGTGATCATGCCAATGTTACACAATAATGCACCGACTCTGGGTAACTGGGGTCGGGGCATTACAATTGGTATCAGAGGCAGTTTAGTACTAGCCTTGGAAGCTAGATTTAGATAAACTCTGATTAGAGCAGATAGACCTAAGATAAAATTTGAGGATTAGTATAGAAGAAAATCCTAGAATTTTGGTACTATAGAGATTTTGTGAGTTTTATGAGAAATATATCCCTGTCTGGATAAGAGAAAGTAGAGGCGGCTCTAGCATATATGTACCTAGGGGTAAAACCTGAAAACACCGCTTTAAGATAGACTCGAATGGGAACTGGTGCACGACAACTGGCCTTGCTGCACTCTTGGTTACGACACGCCCGGGGGATATGGTTAGGATAATTCTCATTTTCTTTACAAACCCCTATAAAGGGTTATCAGTATATACCTCCTCAGAGAAAACATTTTTGTGGTTATGGATTATATCCATAAATATTTCAATTTATGTTAAGTGTTTTGCAAGGTTGTAAATATGTATTTGGATTCATAAACTAATCTAGTTTATGCCATTGTTTAGAAATGGTGCCTAGTGGGAGGAATGGAAACCGTATCAATGTAGGCCCTCTATGTAGGGATTACCCTCCTACTCAAAATAATTATAGTAGAGCTGGTGATACATCTGGTGCTGATCAACTTATCACCATACTGGGACAACTCACTCTGGTTATGAATAATAATCTTACTCGTATGGAGCACCCTGATCCGCAATGTGGAGGATCAATGCTATACAACTTCATGATGTAACAACCGCCAACATTTAAATGGGGGTACAAATCCATTAGTAGCCGAGCAATGGATAAACTCCTTAGAGAAACTTTTCCACGCCTTGGGGAGTAGTGAATGGGAAAAAGTTGTCATGGCAGTTTACAGCCTGACTGGAGATGCCGATCAATGGTGGTCGCTGACTCAAAACACAAAGGAAGATGAATAAGTATCATGTATGGAATGGAGGGAGTTGAAGGAAATTTTCATAGAAAAATACTTTCCACATGACCATCGAGCAGATATGGAAAGACAATTTCTGAGTCTGAGGAAGAAGGAGGATGAGAATGTCGCAAAGTATGAGGCTAACTTTACAAGGTTAGCGAGGCATGCTGCAGATTATATAGGTAACCCAAGAAGTAAGATTGATCATTTTTTTGATGGGTTAAAACCATTTCTCCGTTGAGCTTTAGTATCACAATCTTTCTCAACTTATGAAAATATAGTCTTGTGTTCTATCAAGACAGAAAAGGAATTATCTAAATCTTATGAAAATAAAGTAAAGAAAGAGAGGAAGATAACGGTGGAACAAGAGACAGATAAAAGGAAAAAGGGAAAGAAGGATTTTCCATTATTTGATAATTGTGGGAAGAATCATCTCGGTACTTTCCTGAAAGGAATGAGAGTTTGTTTTAAATGTGGATAAAAAGGTTACTAGGCTCGTGATTTCAAGGTAAAGAAAGCGGCTATCAATTTTGAATGCTAAAATTGTAGGGAAATGGGGAATTATGAAAATTAATGTCCTAAGCGTCAGGGAAGATTACCTCAGAAAAGTCCAAGGGATCAAGGACAATCTTATGCTGTTACTATAGTTGAAGTGGAATAATTAATGTATTGGTGATTTTGGACTAAGGGATTATATTCTGGTTATAAAAATAATATGATATATATAAGGATTGTATTGCAGTACTTGTTGTTTTCATTAAGGTTTTAATATGATGAAGGTAATCATATATTTAGTATGTGACAATAAGAGAAACTTTACTTTGTTTGGGGAATCTAATGTTACAATTGATTTTGGAATTTAGAGACATTTTAGAGAAAGTCTGGATGGAGGTATTTTGGATAACTATAAAGGTTGGAATGGATTAAGTTGAACTTTGGATAGTATTGTTTATGGTTAAAACATTTATGAAGATTATTTTTGGAATATTATAATACTATAGTTTTAGGAAAAGGATAACCTGCAGGTTGGGGGATAACCCGTCGCATCGGACAAAGATGTAGGAATCGAACCCACGTCCATAGTGCGACAAGCCTTTATTACCTACCACTAGCCTACAGTAAGTCCCTGGTTATTAAAAAAAAATTTCCTAATCTAAATGGTATGTGTTAATATTTGGAACCTTATACAATTATGATAAATAGAATAATTTTGAGTTATATTACCTTTTGGTGTGAAAGATGGTTTTTTGGTAAAAATTTATTAAAGAATGAAAGTCTACATGACATATAAGTATATTTCCTTACATTCTTAGTAAATATCCTAAATAAATTCCTCAAATTTATGAAAGGTATCTTAAAACAAAAATTTTGTCGGATAACTTTTCCAATTACGGAATCAATGACCGTTTAACCAATCACAAGTTTTTAATTTTCTTGTAGTTAAATTTCCCTTAATCATGTTTTATACAACTCTCCATCAGACCTTGATGGTTTGTTTTTCATCCATATCCATATTTTCATATAATCCTATTATGGGCTATCTCATGTGACCTTTGTACTTCTTTTTCTTTCTTTTAAAGTTATATTTTTATTAACCCTATTTCTGATGTGGGTTTTCCACAAAGGTATTTTCTATTTTCAACCTTTTATTTTAAAAGAAAAATTTAAATTGTGAGGACGCAATTTATTGAAGGATGGGAGAATGTAACACCCCAATCTTCCATGGTACACTCTTCTTTGAATAATAGAGCATCGTGTGTTGTACGCATCCTCGAGTTCTAACACACCGCAACAAATAAAAGTAACAGTTATGAATAGTAATACCCACCTTTTGAAATTATATAAATTTTATATTTCAAAATTAACTTCATTTTTTGATTTGGAATATCGAAATTAGCCTATGTTGAATTTTTGGTATTTTTCTGAGAACTTCCAATTTTTGATGAATAGTGAAAAATACTTAAAAACAACTTTTTTAATAAAAATAATTTATAGTCATAAATTATACAATTGAGTTGTTATAAAGTGTAATTAGAATATATTTTTACCATTTTATCCAATGGTGTTCATTATAATTAGTTTCACTTTGAAATTGGATATAAACAATTGTCAATCTTTTGATTGATATTCTTTCTTAAAAACACGCTATTTGTTGTGACAGTGGGAATTAATTATTAAATTAATTAATTCAAATTATATGTTTTGAATTTTTTAAAATAGACATAATTTTTGAATTAGTAATATCAAATATATATTAGGGTTAATTTTTGGAATTGTTCTGAAAAACATTGATTTTTGATGAATAGTGAAACCACTAAGTGGTAGTTTAGAAAACCGATTTTTCGTTAAAATGAAATTTTACCACCTCTGTTATTTGAATTTCAAAAATCTGACATACATGTTTTTCATTAGGAACTAGAATGTGGTTTAATGGGATTAAACTAATTTTTGGTGAATAGTAACTTTTAAGTTCTATTAATCACAATTAAAGGTAATTAGTGAAATTTAAAGTAAAAATGATATTATAAAAATATGAAAATATATTGACACTTGTCCTAACCTTATTTGATGACTCATGGCCGAACTATACAATCCATGTGTCGACTTGGGGACCCCATGGAGCCAATTGGGTAAGAAAATTTCATTAATAACTTTTTATTTAAAATAAAATTTAAATTGTCACAAACATGTGTTGTTTTAATAAAACAATTATTACATGGGGTTATATAAGTTAAATTTTCGACTATAAATATTAATTGGGAGGATAAAAATATTTCCTACATCATGATAGTTTTTATATAATTTTTAGACATTAAATAAATTAATATTTTTATGACACTATGATGATGCAGCGATTACCTTATTAATTAACGATTTAAATAAAATGAAATGATAATGTAAAATCTAAGACTTACACTTGTCAAACACCTATTGGATGAGTATATTTCGATCCCTTATCACCTTATCCTCGAAATATATAATTGTGGGACCTTTGAAATCCGAAAAGTACTTCATAATAATGTAACATTTCATTACTTTCCAAGAGTGCCCCTCCTCTCCTCTTATAAAAGGCCCCCACCTCTACCACATTATTCACACCCTCAAGCCTTTTGGAACGGCCAAACTCTGAGAAAATACTCTCTCAACTTACCTATCTTAATACTAGAAGCTTCACTTTGGGCATAATTTTTCCCAAGGAAGCCTTTGGCTCAAATCAAAAAAGAGTTACTTGATTTTAAGGTAATGTCTTCTCTTATGTTATTTTGTTTTATTTTGATTCTCCAACCCCTTAACTCTTTTTATTTATTTATTTTGTAAAAACACCACTATCTTCAATATACAAGGATTTATTTATGAGAAGGATTTGATTTTCAATTACACAAACCTTCGTCTAATGGTTAAAGAACATATTGTTTCGGTGGCTGGAGAATTTCTGCCTCACAAAATGATGATTGTTAAATCTTCTTTTAACACCTCTCATGGTGGCCATTAAAATGTCACTATATTTATATATGATATATATCATTTTTATGTTTTCTTTATTCTTATTTATTTCTCATTTATGGCATACCTTAATGATTTTCATTATGGCTAAACGCGATAATTTCATTTTAGGAAGTGCGGACTACCGCCCCCTCAAAGTGATTTGAATCATTAATTCCATATGTGGGATGTATAAAGGATGGAGTAAATGATATTATATATGATATTATACTAGAATTATAATATACCTTTATATCATTCCATTAAATATGAAATATAAATGAATGTAGCATTCATGCGTACGTACGGCTTACCGTCTCATGAACGGTGCATTTCATTTCTTACCTCTAAATGTTACTTAATATTATGAATGAATGTATATACTAGATATATATGATATATATGATATCTACTTCATGAATATAATTATGTACATAATGGATATTCTACCACATAATCAACTTGTAATTATAAGAATTTTATTTTTGACTCAAGTACCAAAGAACGACAAAACGACAGTTATTAACTTAAATAATTACATAATGTTCATAACATGGTAATAAGTGATATAAAAGGAATTATGAACTTGAAAAAGGTTCTTAATCAATTAGAAATTAACTCTAGTTTATTATTCTGGAGGTTAAAGAATGATCGAGTGAAGTCGGACATGAGGTAAGGGAACTTCTTAACCCAATTTCTGTTCTTTGGGTTAATCTCCTACTTTCAAATTATGTCATGATATTATTATGTTCTATCTTGTATTTGTACTTTAATTATGTGTATTTATAATTAATACACATAATAGATCTATTTTATTTAAAAATAATTATCTTTTTAAGGGACTTCATCTCAATCTCCTTTCATTGAGGCATATTTTGTTTTATACATAGTTTCCTTTTTTACTATGTATAAACCCCTTTGACTTTTACGTTTATTCAAAAGGAATATTTTTGATATGAAGCATTTTACTAAACAAAAAAAGGTAATGTTTTATTTGTCATACATATGCGGTGACAATGACTTCTCCACCACCGTGACCATTATTTGAGTTTCGGATTCCTCTACAAGCCATAACTTTTTAAAGTGAAAAATAATTACAAAGTCTTAATTTTCTTTTATTTTGGTATTGAAAATGTTTTTGAAAGTGTTTTTTATATCAATGTTTTGTATTGATGTCTTGTGATTGAAATGTGGAAATGTTATGTTTCCTTTATGCATGTTTTATGTGATATGATTATGTTATGGTTTATTATATGTTTAAACCTTTTCATATAAGGAATGAATTGGACTTAATAAGTGAAGGGTGGAGCCCACTATAGCTCCTCGATGCATCAGTAGGTCTCATGAGACAAACTAGTGTCTTGGAACGAGGCCTTGAAAAAATCTTATTTGTAGTCTTGGAACGAGGCCTTGGCTATGTGGTTATGATAGTCTGGCATTATGCATTCCATCATTATGAAAGTGGTTATTGATATTTCATGTGATTATTCGACTAGTAGAATATTTATGTGAATAAGTAAAAGGCATTATTTCATTTTACTTTTTCCATATTATGCTGAAGTTCATATTTAAAAGGATTTTGTTTAGTTATACATTGCCTTAAATGTTTATGTTTATTTATGAAAGCTTCCGCTATATTGTTATCCTTACTGAGCATCTGAGCTCACCGCTTTCAATTTTTTAATTTTTCCAGGATGTGAAGAAGTATTTTATGAATGACCTGAAGGGATAATATGAGGGGATATGAAGACAAGATGTTGTTGTAGTTTTGTATTAATTTATGATATAATGTAAAAATTATGAATGTATCTAGTGTTTCCAGGATACTATACTAATCGGTCTTTCGAGACTTGATCTTTGTGATCATGCCAATGTTACCCAATAATGCACCGACTTTGGGTAACTAGGGTCGGGACGTTACATATAAAACATGAAACCTTCTTACAATTCATTCCCAGGGTTAAATCTAACACCCCTAAGTTGAACCACTATGATGATATTGATTCTCCTTCCCAGAATCTCTACATCCATTTCCTCTACTTCCACGATCTGTTGAAATCCATATGTTATTCTGATATGGCGTTGAAGATCCCCTTTCCACAACCTGGTTATGTCTAGGTCTTGGATCACTACTAATCAGTCTCTAGGTCCTGTGAAACTCTTGTAGATGTACAATATTCTAGCAAAAACATAAATATACTAGTGGTTAAGGGAAATAACTATGTATTTTTTCCAACCTAACACACTGGTGAAATGTAACTCGAGTAAGATCCTAAGAAACTCATCCATCTGTCTATGCACCATGAATCCCACCGCCCTAAGTGACGCTATCGTAGCCAAGCATCATACACTTAGATGTCTTCTCTCTAAATCATCAAGATGAAACCACATTCCCTATGATGGAATACTCCATTAGGTTCCCCTAAACAATGGGATCTTGATCCACCACTTCACAAAACTTCTTTAACTAATGAATTTCAACATGGGAATTAATCTCATAGTTAAACCCATCATGAAAATGCTTTACCATACCTATTTCATATCCGTCCAATGCAATATAAAAACATTGTAAATCTATAAATAAACCTTCATAGTCCATCAGAGACATACTCCCATGATTCAACCTCATGAACTCAATTGATCTCTCCTACCTTGGTATCTTTGGATAGAAGTTCTCTAGGATCTTATCCAAGAAGTTCATCAATAATAGACTATTAGTGTTTCCAGTCCACGCTTGAAATCCTCACCAATGATTCACTGATCGTCATTGTATATAAGTACCCAAAATTACCCACCTATAAATAGGAGTTCTT
This sequence comes from Viscum album, assembly GCA_963277665.1. NCBI lineage: Eukaryota > Viridiplantae > Streptophyta > Magnoliopsida > Santalales > Viscaceae > Viscum > Viscum album. The sequence goes on from OY728128.1 coordinate 204,307,133, forward strand.
AAATGGTCATGTATCATCTCAATGGACCAAATAGATAACATAGCTACATTAGGTCCACCCTCTCTAGTAAAATTTGGGTGGTTCTACAAATAGAACTCTTTCGTTAGACAAGAGATACTCTTTAAAACAACACCTAGTCCTCTTCCCCTGAATTTAATTAAATGATAAATGTTCTCTAAAAATTGATCTTATGCTTCCCCACATGGGACTATCTCTTCCCGAGTCCCTGCTATTGGTGGATCATCTCCACACATGACCTCAGGTCATCTTCTCAACAAGAATCTTCATAGAGGAATATCATCAAAATTCAAAACACGCACTTAAGGAAAAAATTCAAAACATTAACAAATTCACATAAGATGGAAAACAAAACAAAAAATAGAAAGTCATTTCCCCAATCCCTACCACACTGTAAAAAAGGAGGCACTAACCCAAACCTTAACATTCCTACACCTAGGACATAGTTCAAAAATGGAAACTCATTCCCATTATTCATGTTTTTCATTTAGTTACCTTATTATTCTCATCTTTTATCATTTCAAAATTCCCAGTTTCACATTAGGAACCTTTTCCTTTAATACTTAACAATTAATAAAACCTAGTTAAATCTCAGTAACTTACTCATAACCTATTTTCCAATGTGTTCCGAAAGATTATGAATGCCAAAAAATAATCTAGAGTGACTAGAATGATGTATGAAAACTAAAATATCATAGTGTATGGGTCCACGATTGACATCTCAACAAATATTTGTAAAAATAATCACATCACACAAAAATTAAATAACCTGAGGTGAAATAATATTCAGCTGAACAATAACATCAATCACTCCATGGGTACATGCGTTCTCCCACATACATGAGCAAGCTACATCCATGCATGATCCCATAACCAAGGTTAAACTCTTCTTAATATCATTTGTACATTTCCCAAATAGTAAAAAAAAGAAAAATAAAAATAAAAAACCTCTAATACCACTTTGTGACACCCCAACTAGGGTCCCAAACACTAATGGCACGAGATAATCAGTCACATGACCTCAGGTGAACCTGAGGTCATGTGAGGGATGGACTCAGGGTAACCATGTTGCACCTTCATTGGGAATATAAAAATGTACTCTAAAATGTGTATCTATCATCAATTATCTACTCCAAAATTCAACTAAAGGAATCCCCAAATTCTAAATTAATGAAGATATAAAATAATGAGAGGCAATGGTTTCAAATAAGGCACTATCTAGTGTATAATATTAATGAATAATACCTCTAACTATTGGTGGCCTTGACTCGCTATCCACAAGTGTAGGTCGAAATACATGAAAAAATACCACCCATATTCCATGTAATATAGTCTTAGTCCCCTGAACTACTCCACCCCACTGATATGAGTTCTCTTTCCCAAAATCACAACATCCACTACCCCTATTGAGACATCCATTAGAACTCCAAACGACAGACAAATATGGTGTAGAAGACCAACTTCCCACACTTCAGTTCTACCAAGATTCTCCATAATAAATCATATTTCATGGGTTCTTTTAGTACCTTTATAGATTTTCCATCCATCCACATGCTTGACACTCCACCGGTTGTCATGGACTGTCTCTACGAATGTGGCGTGACCTACCGCGTAGGTGCAAAGCACCCACGTAAGATCCTGAGTAACCGATACTTCCCCCTAACCATTATTCTTTCCCATGTTCTAGTAAACATTCCCATAATTATGCTTCATACCCTTGGAAGATATAAGTCCTTATTATCTATTAAAAAACCCTATCCTAAACTAGATTACTTCTTCTAGTTCCTATCATACATGAGATGATAATCTACCAAATCTGAAACCTTTCTCATACAAAATATATTTACTTGGTACTTAATTTCACTTTGGAGCCCATTGTAGAAATTAATTTCCATATCTATTTTTCCCCTATCCATCATTGGAGAAAATCAATACAATTCAGTAAATAGATTAACATGGTCCATCAAAAATATAATCCCCTCAGTCAACCACCTAAACTCAATGGTCCCCTCCTATCTCAGTGTCTCTGGATAAAATTTAGCCAATAATTTCCCCATCAATTCATTCCTTATCATACCCTCTACCTCCCCTATATGAGTTTCAACATCACACTAGTGATTTGATGATCATCATTCCACTTTAGAAGACAACATGAACCTCTTATCAATATGTTTCTCTAAATGGTCAAATAATTTTCAAATGGACTCAATCCCTAACCATTCTCCATTATATCTACCCTATCTGGTACAATATTAGATCATGTTGCAACTGGAAACCACAATATTGTTCACACATACTCTACATAACCCTCTATAGGTCTCTCTCCTAAACTTCGTGAATCATGTAATTTTCTCATAGAACAACTCTCTGTATCCGTTACCTTGCACAACTGGTGCCTCAGGTTTCACTATTAGAGTAAAATTTCCAGCCATTTCCCCTTGTCATTATTTCAACAAGACCCATCATAGTGGAATACCACTATAATTCCAAATACTCATCTAAAGAAACAAAACAAACATTATAACATTGATAATAAGTGTTTACAAAATGAAAATACATGTCATCCCCCTTCCTCAACCATGTGGTGAAAATGGAGGGGCTATCACTACCCTTAACCACCCTACAATTAGGTCATGTATAAAAACGGTAAATCATTCTCATTTTTTAAGTTTATCATTATAAAACCATTTATTCACATAATAAACCATTTTATAAATTTGAATTCAGTATATGGTACCATTTTAAGTATAATTACATAAACAAGGAAAACAATTCAATTTCAACAACAGACCCAAAAACTTGTTTTTCACATCTATGCCTCAAATGATTCATGTCATAATAAATCCTATGTACCTAGAATGATTCATGTATAATCAAATCTCATTCCATACTGGGACATGAGTCAAATTACAAAAAATATTAGACGAAATAATCACATCACAAAACAAGATAATCCCTATAGGTGAAATAATATCCATCTTTAACAAAAAAAATAAATGACAGGAATCCCACCAAGGGAAATTAGATTTTACCCTTGTATAAGGGTTAGATAATCCCATGCAGTATCTCTTTACCAAGTACAAATTATCATATCTTCCTATATATATTTTTAAAATATTAAGTAATAATAAAATAAATGAAAACATCTTATGATACAAGTTTTTAATGTCCCACCCGAGCTTCCACACACCGATTCACTGAGCTGGTTAGTCACATCACCTCAGGGGTGCCTCCCCATATGATAGAGGCAGCTAAATACCATATAGGGTCTAATATTAATCATGGGGAGACTACAAACTCTTCGTAAAAGTATTACAATAGTGAAAATAATTAAAAAATATCCATATTGTTAACCAAACTAAAATCCAAAATATAAAAAGACCAATATCACATTATAATCCAAAACATGAATACAATATCCAAACCAATAAAGTAAATATGACATGCCATAATAAGTGTCTATTATCGAAATGAAAACCCATAAATAAGGAAACTGACAACTCCCAAGTTGTTTCTGACACCATGTTCTATTCCCTCATCCATACTCCATGCTGACTCATCCATCTAACATAGAACTGTTACCCTTAACCTATAATGTAACCTTGATGTATATTCAAGTACCGATCAAGTAGTCAAGTATGGTCTGGGTACAACTCAGTAGGCCACCACCAATGGATTCTAAAACAATATACTATCAATAGCAATGTATGAAGTTGAATAAATAATAAAGTACAATACATAAAGTAAAATGTAATCACATATTATTTTTCATTAATTTAAAACATACCCCGAGTACCTAAGGATTGAAAAACTATTAATACCTATTTTGGCCCATGTTAGAGTCTGATCTATAAAATTTATTCAATTTTACATTCATATAACATTTGGGATTTAATTATACATTTAATTATATCTTAGACCATGGTAATTTGGAACTATAGTCCAATAACAATGTCATGGGCAGAGAATGTTATATCTAACAACATGTGGGTATTTGGATCCTATGACCTTACCCCACACATTGATGTCACTTGTGTATTTGGACCCTCAGTCCTTAACCCACACTTAATATATCATATTGGGATTTGTTGCCTCAATCCCTGTCCCCCACTTACTATCTTATATGGGTATTTTGATCCTCAATTCCTATACCAAACTTACTATCTCATATGTGTTATTTAGACCTCATTACATATTTCACACTTACTATCTCAGATGGGTATTTAGAGATTTAGTCTATGTCCTAAACATGTATATCATTCAATGAAAAATGTATTACATATATCACATCATTCAAGGTAAATCAACATTAATCACTTATATCACTATTTTAGAACATGCTATACTGTTTTAATTTATCAAAATCATCTGGGATCCCGAATTTAGTTACATGGAATAATATGAACAAATCACCATTAAACGATTGTAAATTATTTAAATCATATAACACATTAACCAATTTTTGTTAAGTGTACCCTCTCATTATTCTAATTTTCAATTATTTCATTATCATATTAATTGACTAGTCACATGATCCCAAAATATAATATATTACAAAGTCAATATATTCTTTAAATTAAATAAGAAAATAATATACTCAATTCACCAATTTCAATTTCCCAATCATCCACCCAATTCATCATCTCATGGAAATTAAAATAATTCAATTCAATATCTAATACGGTATCCTAATCATGGTTATTTCAATTTAATAATTACATATATCTAATTAAATGAAGACAAATGTATTTTCAATTTAGACCACCTACATGAAGATTAAAGATGAACACTTTCCAATACAAAACCCCAATTGAAGTGGAAAAAACAATATCCTAATGATGAATGGGATCTAGATCCAAAATATAGATCTAGAATCAAAAGAATCATGATCCATCAATCCTAGATGTAAACCCACCAAAATGGAGTAAATCTATTGCATTCTTATCTGGAAATAGGGATGTGTGAGAGAGAAAACTAGTCAGTAAGAAACCACATACTCATAGATATTCATGTCCAAGTATGCATCCTTCAATTCATCAATAACTGTATTTAAGAGCCCTAAACATTTGTTTGGAAGCCTAAAAAATTATTTGAAGGAGTTAGGGTTGATTTGGATCAACTTTGGGTGATTTTTGCGGGGGGGGGGGGGGGGGTTCATGAATTTTTAAATTAATTTTAAGGGTAAATAAACTCACACACATTGTTTCCTGGGAAAGGGGGCATGGTTTTACTATCCATACGCTTAAACATGCACATATTATAGGGGGTGCATGGTTAATGCTAAAATGTAACATGGTTTTAAAAACCACGAACCAACCATGAAATCCACCTCATCGTGGTGTACCGCTATTTGCTGGGGTAGGGTGCATGGTTTGGGAAAACTGTGCACCAACCATGCACTGCACAAAATCACTAAAAGATTTCCAAATTTCACCCAATCACGGAAAAGATAAAACCCAAAAAAGAAATACTCAAATAAATGAAAAAAGGTACATGTAAACGAAATCAATACATATCTAGAAAATGTTAGGATCTTACATTCCTCTTATAGTATGGATCCATTATATAACATAATAAATTAATATTTTTTTTAATACTATGATGTTAATTTTTCATTAATGCATTGGATATCATTTTTGGAAAATGGATATGCAAGGTTATACCCATAAAACTAAACTAGAAACAATAGACTCCTTAGTATATTAGTTTTTTTTGAATTTGATAGTAAATAGATCAACACCATCCATTGTGTCTATGTCCAAAATTAATTGAATATAATATCTAAGAGAAAATAAACTATGAAATTTTAAATTGTTATAAATTTCCAATAATTTCTTGGAGAAAACAAAATTTTTATTTTTGATTTTTATAGGGAAGATATTGATAAAATATTGTGTATGAAGATGAATCTATTTATGATGTTATTTTTCTATAGAAATATATGGTAAAATGATTATTTGGATTTTTCAAAGATTATTAGGACTAAAAGTTATATCCAGATTGGAAGTGAAAGATATAAAATATATGTCACTTGAGGAATGAATATGATCCTGTATGATATATGAAATCCTGATGACGTGTTAAAATAAAAAATACAAAAAATAGGCTATAGTAGAAATTAAAGTAAAATGAATTATTTATTTCCATTAAATCTATAATGATGATTTATATGAAAATGAATTCAATTTTGAAAAATTTATGAAATTATTTATAAAATTGAAGACCAAGAAGAAAAATCCTAGAGTTCTAAAAACAATAATAAGTTGAAGAACCATAAGTGATAATTTATGAATTGAACAATAATGGATGTATATAAGTCTAAATTTCTCTATCTAAAAAAATGTTAAAATAAATGAATAAATATTATATGTATCTATAATTATTAATGTTCACTATATGTGTTGACACCATAGACTCATTCTCATGTATTGATTAAACTGAAAAATAAATCATTGAACAACTCAAGGTAGGTGATGGGATTAGTTCCCATTTTATTCACTATCCTTCTAATTCCTCATCTTCTTGTCATTATTCCTCCTAATATTTCACTTTTAATAAATAATGAACACCATTTTTTTGAAAACTAATTTTTAATTATGAAGAACCTACAATGAGATACTAAGGAGTTATTAAATAAAAAATAGAATCTTTAATGAAAGTCACATCCTTTATAAAAACGTTTGATTTTATTTTGAAATTAAATGATCAACCAAATATTTTTAATTTATAAATTCAAATTAAATAGAATTATAATAAACATTATCTAATGGTTTGATGTTAATAGAAATGGAATATAAAACTCATGAAAATTATGATATATTATTACTTCTTCAATTCCAGTTAAAATATCCACTTATGGGAGGGATTATTTGTTAACGATATGGGATTATCTATATGGGTATATGTTTTTTAATATCTTTAATTTTCTTTTACTTAATTGAGACACTTTTCAATACCTCTCTCTGTATCTCTCATAGCTATACCTACTTATTCATAAAATGGGAGATAATGTGTTTTTAAACTCCTTATGAAATTTATTTTATTTTCTTATATTTTCAAATATATTAAAGTAAACTTTATTTTACATTTTTCATTGTCAATGTTTTTACAAGACTCATTCTCTAAACATGGTTTTAGGAATTTAATGACCATTAAGAGGGAGATGATACTTATTGTCCTTATTTTTTACTATTATGTGAAATTTCAATCTTCATTAAAAGTTTTTCTTTTTTAACATATTTGATATAATTTTTATATTCAAAATGGGGAATATATTTTCCCTATTCTTAGGGGGAATGATTTTTGAAAAGGGAGACAGTTGAAAAATTAGGGAAACATTATTTTCTATAGTTGTGATAATATTGTTTCATTTATTCATAATGGGGGATATATTGATGATTTAGTACTATTCTATAAAACTCATGAGGATATTAAATATCATGCTAAAATATCTATAATTATTGTTAATACATGTTTCACACTTGATTTAATCTAGATATTTATTTTTATTTTAAGCGTTGGTGATCATAAAAATGGTGGAGATTGTTTTACAACTCCTTCTAATGGAGTTCTACCGATCACATGCACTCAATTATGTATCTAAATATTTCATATGAGTGGTAGACTATTGTATTTATAAGGATCCATGCATTTAGATTATCATAATAAATAAAGTAACCTTTTACTTTTTGTGGATAATGATGATATTTATTTTGGATTGGTTAGATGTTATTTGATATATCTTTGAAGACTTTGTTGACTTTTCAATAAAATACAAGTAGTTTTCTAAATATGTTGATGTATTATATAAGGCCTTTGTAGTGTTTGGATAACAACATATAGCACCAACTACAGGATGTAGGGAACCTACCTATATGTGGGATGTGGATAGAAGACCCATTCTACTAGAAGTACACTAGTTAGCTGGTGGAAGTAGAAAAATCAAACTAAACTATATATTTCCTACTATATATGATGTAAAATCATCATAATAGCCAGTGGAATTGATCCATAAAATCAATCATCATCAATATTGTGGTCCTAAAAACTCAAAAATTTCCTATCATGATTCTTAATTATACCAATGAATTTCAAATTTCTCTTATCTCCATTGAATCTAATATATGAGTACCTTTGGAGGATTGGGTAAAATATAACAATGAAAGAGAATTGAAAAATAAAATTAGGTGACATGTCATTGGTAGATCTCTAATAAATTATCTATAATATTTAAATCCTATATAGTTATAAACTTCATTTATCAATATCAATGGTTCTCATTTAAATTTATATTTATTAGTAATGTGAATTTTTTAATTCAATATTGAGAGATAATGTAGTGGAATTAATATTGATTTTTATCATGACAATATCTAATATTCTCTCCTACCTTATACAATGAAATTTTTACTACAATCAATGAAATAAAAGGAAGAATATATCTTAATATAGTCGATGTAAGGGGTGGGTTATTATTATAACCATAAAAAAATGAATGGGATTATTTTTTATTTATTTCTGCTTAAATAACAGTGAAAAATAAAATCCTCTCAACTTGATGGGAGGATATTTAATGGATCACATCAATCTATTTTCAAACTCATTTATAAAAATTTGTTTTCTATATCATCCTATTTATTAGTTTTATCTTTTAAAATAAATAAACATAATTACAAAAATTCAATAAGACCATTTTCTCTTTTTATTATGAGTAAAATTAATAATAAACTTAACTTTTTGATATGTATCAAATTTATCAATTTATATCTCTTTATATATCATCTCTTTATCTATTTATCATTTCAAATATTTTTTTTGAATTTCCTATTTTTATTTTTCTATAAATATTCATTTTTAGAAGAAAACTCACCACACCTATTTATATCATGCTCCCAAGAATAGGAACCATAATAATAATATTACATTAGAGTAATTACACTTTATTAGTAATTTTTTATGGAATAGATCAATAAATTTCTATTCTAAATTCATGTATTTCTTTAGAATGACCATGTTATGTGAGTTAGCTGATTTGGGAATCAAATGACCAAAGTATTCTAAAATGACTCCTTTTTTGGGAGTTTATTTAAAACTACTCCTCAATAAACATATTAAGTCATTATATTATTGTGGGAGGGTGGGTGGGGGGGGGGTTACACACTCATTTATGGGGTTATCTTAATATTTTTGAGTTTCCCCAAGGAAATGTTTTCCTCTCATTATGTTTTATCATACTAATATTAATTTTAATTTCTCTTTTTAGAAATTTTTGTTTTCTCCTCAATCTCTATTAGACTACTTTTTTTCTTTTTATCAGAAATTGGAGGTTTTTTTACATTCATTTTAGGGTTACGAAACTGTTTTCTTAATAATTGTTCTATTTCCTATTTATCCATATTTTTTCTGGGAAATCACTAATCTATCAACATTAGAATTATAGTTACTATATTTTTCCACTCCCATTGTAACAACCCAGGTAAATAAGGAATAGGAAATTTTCATATTTATCCATATTTTTGAATAAAATATTAATATGACTTTAAAGGGGACGCTATGCTCGATGGCGTACCCAACACGCAACAACGAGTTTCTTGGGAATCTTACGTTGCACTCTAATAATAAAATAATATTATTTTAAATGGTAGTTAACATGTAACCGTTGTAATGGCGGGAATGGATAGAAATAACTAAAATATTATTATATATGTTCTTAAATATTTTTACATTTATACAATAAATGATAAAGACTTAAAATACGGAAAGAATTCAATTTTAGGCATATATGCCCTAGTTTTCACTAAAGGTTCACTTATCACCTTTTGATGGAGAACCGTCATTAAATATAGTTTTGTTCACTCTTAAACATTGTTTTGGACCAAATAAAACTCTTATTAAGTATTGGGACATCAAAATTTACTTTTTGTAAATTTTTGGTATCTTTCCGATAAAGATCATTTTTTTAATGAATAGTGTAAAATGTTGTATTTTAATTCAAAACCACTTTTTAATCTAATTTATTTATATGATTAGATTATATTTTGAATTGGTTTTAAAGTGAAATTAGAAAATATTTTTACCATTAAATCCAATAGTGGTCGTTGGAATCAATTTCACATTGAAATCAGACTTAAACTAGTGTCAATCTTTTGATACTTATTGTTTCATAAAACACCCTATTTTTCATGACAGCGGGAATTAATTATTAAATTAATTAATGTGACTTATATGTTTTGAATTTTGTAAAACTGACTTCATTTTTGAATTCAGAATATCAAATATAGCTTAGGGTGAATTTTTGGGATTTTTCTGAAAAACTTCAATTTTTGATGAATAGTGAAACCACTAAGTGGTACTTATAAAAACTGATTTTTCCGTTTAAATGAAATTTTGCCATCATTGTGTTTTGATTTTCAAAAATCCGACATAAATGGTTGTCATTAAGAAGTAAAATGTGGTTCAATGAGATTAAAATAATTTTTTGGTGAATAGTAACTTATTAAGTTTTTAATCACGATTAGTGGTAATTAGTGCAGTTTAAGGTAAAAATAATGCTTTAATAAAATGAGATGAGATTGAAACATGTCTTACCCTCATTGGTTGTATCATGGCCGACCAAGACAAGCCATGGGTCAACTTGGGGACCCCATGGATCCACTTTGGTTGGGAAATGACATAAATATCATTTTATTTAATGTAAAAGTAAAATTGACACAAACATGATATGTTTTACTAAAACAATTTTTAAGTGGGGTTATACAAGTCATCTTTTTTATTATAAATATTCATTGGAAATATAAAACGATTTCCTACATAATAGTAGTTTTTTTATAATTTTTATACGTTAAATAAATTAAATTATTTATGACATAATAATGATGCAGCGATTACATCATTATTTGACGATTTAAATAAAATGGAAAGATAATGTAAAATCAATGAACTAAACATGACCAAAACTTATTGGATGAGTGGATTTAGAAGACTTATCACCTTATCCACGAATTATATCAATGTGGGACCTTTTGAAACCGAAACACATTTTCAAATAAAGTAGTATTTCTTTACTTTCCAAAAGTGCCCCTCCTCTCCTCTTATAGAAGGCCCCCGCCTCTACCTCATTTAACACACTCCTCAAGCCTTTGGCTCGCCCAACCCCTGCACATTTACTCTCTCCACATCCCTCTCATCATCCTAGAGGATTCCCTTTGGGAAGAATCCTTTCAAAGGAAGCCTTTAGGCTCAAATCAAAAGGAGTTACACTTTTAAAGGTAATTCACTCTCTCATGTTCATTTGTTTTATTTTGCTTCTCCAACCCCCTAAAATCTTTTTATTTACTTATTTTGTAACAAAACCAGTATCTTCAATATACTAGGATGTTGTTATAAGATTTATTCGAGCTACACTCTCACACAACTACATCAAATGGTTAAAGAACATACGATTTCCGTGGATGGTGAAAATCTACCTCCTGAAACGATGATTATTCAATACTCATTTAACACCTTCAAAGGTGGCCATTATGATGTCACTATTTTTATATATGATATATAATATGTTTATGTTTTATTTATGCTTCTGTATTTTTCATTTTTGTCTTACCTTTATGGCTTCCATTATGGGTATACGCGATATCTTCATTTAAGGAAGTGTGGACTACCGCCCCCTCAAAGTGATTTGATTCGTTAAATACCATATGTGGGATGTATAAAGGATGGAAATATGATATTATATATGATATTATAATGGAATTATAATATACCTTTATATAATTATTATTACATTCTATAAAATACGAAATAGAAATGAAAGTAGCGTTCATGCGTACGTACGGCTTACCGTCTCCATGAACGGTGCATTTCATTTCTTACCTCTAAACGATTATGTAATGTTATAAATGCATGAATGTACTGGATATATATTACATATATGATATCTACATAAGGAATACAATTCTGGATATAATAAACATTTGTCCACACGAACAACATGTAATTGTAAAAAGTCCACTTTCGACTTAAGAACCAAATATCGGCAAAACAAATATTATTAACTTAAATGATTACATAATGTTTATGACATGGTAATAAGTGGTATAAAAGTAATAATGAACTTGAAAAAGGTTCTTAAGTAATTAGAAATTAACTCAAGTTTATTATTCAGGAGATTAAAGAACGATCGAGTCAAGTTGGACCCGAGGTAAGGGATCCTACTCCTCTCTTTCTTTTTAAGAGCACACTTTTATGTCATTCCTTTTAAAGCTCATATTTCTTGTTATTGGGATGATATTTTATATTCAAATTTCTATAAATTCTATTGTAATATGATGGGATACTCTATTTTATCTCATCAATCAATATTCGGAAGTTTTATGTGGCGCCGTTAGGCTGCCGTGTTTTCGTAAAGGATTTTTCATCTCACTTTTATTCCCGTGAGATTTATGCTACATTTGCCACAAATTCCATTTAGTGGTGTATGTACTGCCCATTATTCTACTATTTGTGTAATATACTTTTTTATGAGTATTTACATCAATGATCTATTGTCCTTCTTTCATGGGGTGTATGTTTTGAAAGATACCCAAGTCGGTAAGGGAACCTTTCACCCTCTTCTTTTTTAAAAGACTTCTTTTGTTGGGTCTTTTAATTTACATATTGTTATGTTGGGATATGTTCTAATATATCCTTATTGATGTTAAGTTTATGTCCAAGTGATGAGATACACTTTTTATCTCTCATCAACTCATTTTGATGTGATGTCGTTAGGCTGTCAAGGGAACTTTTTAACCCAATTTCGACTTCTTTCGGTTCCACATGTAGTCATTGAATATGCCATCCATTGAATATGTGTGAATGACCTTTTATTGTTTTACACTTAATATCCACTTATATTGGGTGTATTTATATTTTTCACACATATTTTTGAGATTGATTAGTCCTTAATTTAAGGATTCCTTCTTTATAAGGTATTTCATCACATTTGACATTTCTATTGAGGGTTCATTGTTGTTATGCACCAATTCACTCTTATATGGTGTATATACTGTCTTTTGGAGTATTATATCATGAATCCATTTATTCTCATGATATTATAAAGTTCTGACTAAGTGTTATTCCTCAATTATTGTATTCAAGTGTCTCTAATTTTGGTAAAACCCCTTTAACCAAAATATCATTTTAAATTTTTTAATTATTTGTTCTTATAAATATCCATGTTTTCAAAATGGTTTTAAGGATTTACTTATATGGATATTAATGGTTTAAAATTTTGAGCTTCAAGGTGGTATGGGACACTTTGATTCAAAAATCTCTTTATTAAATGTTTTAAATGGTTTTGAAAATGGATTTTAATGGATTCGTTATTTCAATATCCTAAAATGTTATATTGTGATTGAAATGTGGAAATATTATGTTTCCTTTATTCATGTTTTATGTGATACGATTATGTTATGGTTCTTGGGCATTGTTATGAAGAACGGGTGGTTCTGTGATAAACTAAGGGCGGGTGAGCCCGATATAGCTCTCCAATGCATTGGGTAACGCGAAGGAGTGAAACGTTAAGGTTTCTCCGAAGAGATTTAGGGAATATACTGTGATAGGTATTCCAAACGTAACCAAGAGGGTTACTCCCTACGTAAGAATGTTATGAATGCCTCAAGTTACCTTTATGTCTTATGTTTTCTATGATTTATTCATGATTTGATATGCCTATGTTTTATGGGTAAAGTATGATTTCATTCTTATGTATATATGAACTCATTTTTCCTTTCCATATTTTTATAACCCTTACTGAGATTTTTATGCTCATCCCAAGTTTTTGAAATGCTTTTCATAGGTCAAGGGAAAGGTACATGATGTGACGATAGTGTCAAGGATGTGTCAAGAAAGAATCCGTGTTTTATTTTAAATAGGTTTCCATGGATGGGAAGAATGAATATTGTATTCTATGTAACCACCTTGTTTAAATGTGGAATGTAATGCAAGTTTCATGTTCTAATTCTCTAAAACTCTAAACCTGAAAAGATCCTCAATGTGTAATCTTGTAATAACTCATGTTTAAGTAAGGTTTAAGGCTGGGGCCTTATAGTTGGTATCAAAGGTCGGTTTAGATAACTTTAGAGGTTAGGGTATTCTTTAAGCATAATTGAAAATTAACATAATGGTTAGGATTTCAGAAATAGTCTTAGTTTAGATAAAGTGAATGAGTAAGTATATCTTATTGTCTATCTTACTCATTAGTACATGATGGTTTTGTTGATATACTCACACTGACCTTTTTGGTTTTAGTAAATGGCTGGATCTAGCAGGCACCAAAGTAACAGTGGATGTGAAGGAAACTGTGACAGTTTTTTGAGAAAGCAACTGAATGATATGGGAGCTGCAATGAGAACTCTTTTGATTATCCTCAACCAACTACTTGGAGTCATGATTGACCACCTAAACCTTGGAGATTTCTCTAAGGCATCATTTATGCAAGAAACAAATCCCTACGGAAGTACAGGTAATAATCATAAAGGTAAGTGTGTTCAAAAACCTATGTGTCAAAGATGTGGAAAGAAACACCTAGGAAAATGTTTCAAAGGGACAGAAATATGCTATAGATGTGGAAATGAAGGTCATAAAGCAAGAACCTGCCATGGAAAAAGGAAGCATCCAGTTGACTCGAGGAAAGGGAAAGAAGTTCTTTATGAGGGATCAATTGAATGTTTTAAATATGGTGTGCATAGTCATTATGAAAACACATGTCCTATGAAGAAGTTTCGTGAATGGGGTCACCAAGAGCGTACCAATATTCGTTTACCAATACCTAATGCCATTCCGATTGAGGATGAAGAAACTGACAATGACCAATCAAAGGTATGTACTATTTCATGACTATTGTTTTCTTATTTTGGAATCTTAGGATATGATTCATGATTTTGTTTGTAGGAAAGAGGTATTTCGGAATAAGTTGGAAAGGAATGGATAATGGATCATGAAGAATGTTGAATGAGTAAGATGTCAACATATAAGGGCTTCAAGAGTTAGGGTGAAATTCTTAAGAGTATTAAGTCTCTTTTGATGATGGGGTTACATTAGAAGACTTTTTATATTATGTGTAACCCTGATGTTTAATATAGGCAAATTTTATTCAAGTAATAGTTATCTTTTCTTTTGTGGACATAGTTATAAAGAACCATTTGGGTTTATATGATCCTTACTTTTGAGGTAATTATGGGTTACAATATGTTATGATTGAAGTGAAAGGCATGAGATAAAATTGAGGTTAAATTATGTTATGGTTATTTTTGATGATTTTATCCCTTTTTGGGTAATGATTTGAGAATTATATAGTTTTGGAAAAAGGACAACACACAGACCGTGTGACAACCCGTCGCGTCCGACAATGCTGCGGGAATCGAACCCACAACCAAAGTGCGACTGGTATTTATCGCCTACCACTGGACTACGTGAAGTCCCTGGTTAGTTTGACTAATTCTTTTTAGTTATATTATTTTATGAATTAATAGTAATTTGATTTTGGAGGATATGTGATTAGGATAATTACTTTTCAATGTGAGACTTTAGGATCAATTGATGTTGTTTGGAGATAAATGTTATGATTTAACTTGGAAGACTATGTGACTAAATCCTTCAAATATTTGGGTTTCAATATTATATTGGTTTACATTGTAGAATTTTATGGACAAATTGTTTATCGGATGGTCCTCGTTGAACTTTGGGTATTGTTGGACAAATTTTGGAGATTAAGAATAGATTTTCTTTTTATAAGGGGTTATCCTTTTCTGGATTATCTGATCTTGTACTAACCTTTTTGGTTTTGGTGTGGTTAAAGCCTAAATATATGGGATGTATATAGTTCTCTTTTGGGGATTATGTGATTCTCTAGAAGTTGATTATAGTACTCTTAATGCGAACAAGTCTCCCTAAATACTCGTCTTTTGGAAAAAATATGAGTTTGACTAAGGAATCTAGTAAAAGTTGAAAGTCAACATGATAAGTGATTATGCTTCCTTATGAATAAATTCCTCAATAAAAAGTAACTTAAAACAAAAATGTTGTCTATTAACTTTTCCGACTGGGGAACCCAACACAGTTTAACCCATCACAAGTTTGTGATTTTCTTATTGTTAACTTTCTCCTAAACATGTTTTCTATCACTCTCCATCGGAACATGACCCTATGTTTTCTCCTCCATGTCCAGATTTTCATACTTAGAATCCTAGTATGGGTTAACTCGGGTGACCTCTGTGCTTATCTTTTTTTATTTTAAATTGATTGTTTTACCGACTCTTGTTCCGATGTGGGACGTTCAAGGATGTTTCCAAGCGCAATTTTAAAATTGCGAGGACGCAATTCCCAAAAGGGGGGAAGGATGTAACACCCCAGGTAAATAAGGAATAGGAAATTTTCATATTTATCCATATTTGTGAATAAAATATTAATATGACTTTAAAGGGGACGCTATGCTCGATGGCATACCCAACACGCAACAACGAGTTTCTTGGGAATCTTACGTTGCACTCTAATAATAACATAATATTATTTTAAATGGTAGTTAACATGTAGCCGTTGTAATGGCGGGAATGGATATAAATAACTAAAATATGATTATATATGTTCTTAAATATTTTTACATTTATACAATAAAAGATAAAGACTTAAAATACGGAAAGAATTCAATTTTAGGCATATATGCCCTAGTTTTCACTAAAGGTTCACTTATCACCTTTTGATGGAGAACCGTCATTAAATATAGTTTTGTTCACTTTTAAAAATTCTTTTGGACCAAATAAAACTCTTATTAAGAATCGGGACATCAAAATTTACTTTGTGTAAATTTTTGGTATCTTTCCGATAAAGTTCATTTTTTTTAATGAATAGTGTAAAATGTTGTATTTTAATTTAAAACCACTTTTTAATCTAATTTATTTATATAATTAGATTATATTTTGAATTGGTTTTAAAGTGAAATTAGAAAATATTTTTACCATTAAATCCAATAGTGGTCGTTGGAATCAATTTCACTTTGAAATCAGACTTAAACTAGTGTCAATCTTTTGATACTTATTGTTTCATAAAACACGCTATTTGTCATGACAGCGGGAATTAATTATTAAATTAATTAATGTGACTTATATGTTTTGAATTTTTTAAAACGGACTTCATTTTTGAATTCAGAATATCAAATATAGCTTAGGGTGAATTTTTGGGATTTTTCGGAAAAACTTCAATTTTTGATGAATACTGAAACCACTAAGTGGTACTTATAAAAACTGATTTTTCCGTTTAAATGAAATTTTGCCATCATTGTGTTTTTATTTTCAAAAATCCGACATACATGGTTGTCATTAAGAAGTAAAATATGGTTCAATGAGATTAAAATAATTTTTTGGTGAATAGTAACTTATAAAGTTTTTAATCGCGATTAGTGGTAATTAGTGTAGTTTAAGGTAAAAATAATGCTTTAATAAAATGAGATGAGCTTGACACATGTCTTACCCTAATTGGTTGTATCATTGCCGACCAAGACAATCCATGGGTCAACTTGCGGACCCCATGGATCCACTTTGGTTGGGAAATGACATAAATAACATTTTATTTAATGTAAAAGTAAAATTGACACAAACATGATATGTTTTACTAAAAAAAATTTAAGTGGGGTTATACAAGTCATCTTTTTGATTATAAATATTAATTGGAAATCTAAAAAGATTTCCTACATCATAGTATTTTTTTTTAATTTTTAGACATTAAATAAATTAAATTATTTATGACATAATAATGATGTAGTGATTACATCATTATTTGACGATTTAAATAAAATGGAAAGATAATGTAAAATCTATGAACTAAACATGTCCAAAACTTATTTGATGAGTGGATTTAGAAGACTTATCACCTTATCCACGAATTATATCAATGTGGGATCTTTTTAAACTGAAACACATTTTCAAATAATGTAATATTTCTTTACTTTCCAAAAGTGCCCCTCCTCTCCTCTTATAAAAGGCCCCCACCTCTACCTCATTTAACACACTCCTCAAGCCTTTGGCTCGGCCAACCCCTTCCCATTTACTCTCTCCACATCCCTCTCATCATCCTAGAGGATTCCCTTTGGGAAGAATCCTTTCAAAGGAAGCCTTTAGGCTCAAATCAAAAGGAGTTACACTTTTAAAGGTAATTCACTCTCTCATGTTCATTTGTTTTATTTTGCTTCTCCAACCCCCTAAACTCTTTTTATTTACTTCTTTTGTAACAACACCAGTATCTTCAATATACTAGGATGTTGTTATAAGTTTTATTCGAGCTACACTCTCACACAACTACATCAAATGGTTAAAGAACATACGGTTTCCGTGGATGGTGAAATTCTACCTCCCGAAATGATGATTGTTCAATACTCATTTAACACCTTCAAAGGTGACCATTATGATGACACTATTTTTATATATGATATATAATATGTTTATGTTTTATTTATGCTTCTGTATTTTTCATTTTTGTCTTAACTTTATGGCTTCCATTATGGGTATACGCGATATCTTCATTTAAGGAAGTGCGGACTACCGCCCCCTCAAAGTGATTTGATTCGTTAAATACCATATGTGGGATGTATAAAGGATGGAAATATGATATTATATATGATATTATTCTGGAATTATAATATACCTTTATATCATTATTATTCCATTCTATAAAATACGAAATAGAAATGAAAGTAGCGTTCATGCGTACGTACGGCTTACCGTCTCCATGAACGGTGCATTTCATTTATTACCTCTAAACGATTATGTAATGTTATAAATGCATGCATGTACTGGATATATATGACATATATGATATCTACATAAGGAATACAATTCTGGATATAATAAACATTTGGCCACACGAACAACATGTAATTGTAAAAAGTCCACTTTCGACTTAAGAACCAAATATCAGCAAAACAAATATTATTAACTTAAATGATTACATAATGTTTATGACATGGTAATAAGTGGTATAAAAGTAATAATTAACTTGAAAAAGGTTCTTAAGGAAATAGAAATTAACTCAAGTTTATTATTCAGGAGATTAAAGAACGATCGAGTCAAGTCGGACCTGAGGTAAGGGATCCTACTCCTCTCTTTCTTTTTAAGAGCACACATTTATGTCATTCCTTTTAAAGCTCATATTTCTTGTTATTGGGATGATATTTTATATTCCACTTTCTGTAAATTCTATTGTAATATGATTGGATACTCTATTTGATCTCATCAATCCATATTCGGAAGTTTTATGTGGCGCCGTTAGGCTGCCGTGTTTTCGTAAGGGATTTTTCATCTCACTTTTATTCCCGTGAGATTTATGCTACATTTTCCACAAATTCCATTGAGTGGTGTATGTACTGCCCATTATTATACTATTTGTGTAATATACTTTTGTTTATGGGTATTTACATCAATGATCTATTGTCCTTCTTTCATGGGGTGTATGTTTTGAAAGATACCCAAGTCGGTAAGGGAACCTTTCACCCTCTTCTTTTTTAAAAGACTTCTTTTGTTGGGTCTTTTAATTTACATATTGTTATGTTGGGATATGTTCTCATATATCCTTATTGATGTAAATTTTATGTCCAAGTGATGAGATACACTTTTTATCTCTCATCAACTCATTTTGATGTGATGTCGTTAGGCTGTCAAGGGAACTTTTTAACCCAATTTTGACTTCTTTGGGTTCAACATGTAGTCATTGAATATGGCATCCATTGAATATGTGTGAATGACCTTTTATTGTTTTACACTTAATATCCACTTATATTGGGTGTATTTATATTTGTCACAAATATTTTTGAGATTGATTAGTCCTTAATTTAAGGATTCCTTCTTTATAAGGGATTTCATCACATTTGACATTTCTATTGAGGGTTCATTGTTGTTATGCACCAATTCACTCTTATATGGTGTATATACTGTCCTTTGGAGTATTATATCATGAATCCATTTATTCTCATGATATTATAATGTTCTGACTAAGTGTTATTCCTCAATTATTGTATTCAAGTGTCTCTAATTTTGGTAAAACCCCTTTAACCAAAATATCATTTTAAATTTTTTAATTATTTGTTCTTATCAATATCCATGTTTTCAAAATGGTATTAAGGATTTACATATATGGATATTAATGGTTTAAAATTTTGAGCTTCAAGGTGGTATGGGACACTTTGATTCAAAAATATCTTTATTAAATGTTTTAAATGGTTTTGAAAATGGTTTTTAATGGATTCGTTATTTCAATATCCTAAAATGTTATATTGTGATTGAAATGTGGAAATGTTATGTTTCCTTTATTCATGTTTTATGTGATACGATTATGTTATGGTTCTTGGGCATTGTTATGAAGAACGGGTGGTTCCGTGATAAACTAAGGGCGGGTGAGCCCGATATAGATCTCCAATGCATTGGGTAACACGAAGGAGTGAAACGTTAAGGTTTCTCCGAAGAGATTTAGGGAATATACTGTGATGGGTATTCTAAACGTAACCAAGAGGGTTACTCCCTACGTAAGAATGTTATTAATGCCTCAAGTTACGTTTATGTCTTATGTTTTCTATGATTTATTCATGATTTGATATGCCTATGTTTTATGGGTAAAGTATGATTTCATTCTTATGTATATATGAACTCATTTTTCCTTTCCATATTTTTATAACCCTTACTGAGCTTTTTATGCTCATCCCAAGTTTTTGAAATGCTTTTCACAGGTCAAGGTAAAGGTACATGATGTGAAGATAGTGTCAAGGATGTGTCAAGAAAGAATCCATGTTTTATTTTAAATAGGTTTCCATGGATGGGAAGAATGAATATTGTCTTCTATGTAACCACCTTGTTTAAATGTGGAATGTAATGAAAGTTTCATGATCTAATTCTCTAAAACTCTAAACCTGAAAAGATCCTCAATGTGTAATCTTGTAATAACTCAAGTTTAAGTAAGGTTTAAGGCTGGGGCCTTATACCCATAGAGGATTATGTTATATGTACGTTCCTAATTAATCATTATTCAGTATGTATTCTCTTATGAAATCAGTATTTCCATGTTTAATGATAACTCACTTTTCCTAGCGAATAACAACACATTTAATATTTTTATGTCCAAGGGGGTACTTTTCCTTAATATCACAAAGGAGACATAGGTTTGGATTTAGTGGTGATCAAGTGTCACGGGAGGGGGTATTAGTGTTATTCTTGTTACTGAGTGGAAATTTATTATAGTGGTTGATTATAGAGGTTAGTATATACATCTATAGGTGACATATTTAGTAATTTTTTTGTCATCTTATGGTGTGTTTTCTATTTGTTTTATGTGGCTGCAAAAAACGTGTGGTTTTCAGTTCAACAATTTATAGTTTTTTATGGATGTTCTAATTATCATATTTATTCATTTCCCATGTTCTAGATGCATTATGTAAAATCCTATATTATCCTAGATATATTTCAATATCTTAGAGATCTGTGGCTCTTTCTCATGGTGATTTGAAAATTTCACATGTTGAAAGAGATGTGTTTAATGATTTTGAGAATCTATGATATTACAAATGATGTTTATGGGGATTTATTTTTTAATATATGAAGGTTTTTATAATTAATATATATCTAAATGTAATTTAATCACGACAGCGGTGTTATATACATGTTTCCCTCTAATAATATATTTTGGAATTAAAATATACATTTTTATAAGTATTATAACCTTTTTACTATATTGTATAAATGTTTTTTTATCATTTAGTTTTAGTATCACCACTCATTTTAATTCATTATATTTCTAGTGATATGGAAATTGATTGGAGATAGTGATGATTTGAAGGGTAATCATTTGGATCTCAACAATGAAATATTCTATGATATTTTATTTTATATAATGGGTTATCTTAAGGAGGTAATCCTCAATGGTAGATGATGAAATCAATCATTTTTTAGTAGTCATAATTCATTAATGGATTAAGTATTATGTTACATTAAATATATAAACTTATTAATCATATTGACCAATTAACTTGTGTTCCCACATGGAATATAGTTAGACAGACCTGACCATGGGGCCCTATTTCCCAGTTCATCTATGTGGTTTTTATTTTTTGGTTGTTTTATAACTGAATTGATGATTTAACATTTTTGGGCTATATGTTTTTTCTTCTATCGTGATATTGGATTTGGCCATTGTATATTTAGGTTCCTACTAAATATTAGAATGTTTCATTTCATGATAATTTAAAAAATAGGTTTATATAGGGGAATTCTTTTAGTGTATTGATTTGATAACATAATAAATAAATTTTAATATTATATATTTTATTCAACTCAATTTAATTTCTTAGATATTTATTTAAATAACATTTTTTGAACTGAATCATAATAAAACGAATATAATTAATAAAATTAACCAACCAATAATTTTTTTGAGAGGATTAAAGAGATAACTCCCTAATATTTAGTGATTTATTATGAAAATAATTTTCCAACATGACTTCTTTAGCAATTCAATGAAAAATATCTGGACCTGCCAATGGGATGAGGATGTCCAAAATTAATTAAAAAAATAAGAACTGCATTCATCATCATAATTTTATAATTAGTCCTATATATGGAATGGAACTAATTCTCTTCATGGTAATCCATGAGTGATGAATCACACCCCTTTACCAATAGGGGAATAATTAAAGAATATAATATAACATGTACTTAATTAGTAATACAATGATAGTGGTTTTCATATACTGAAACTCTATTAAGATAAACATTGACAACATGATTCTTATGCCTCAAAAGTTGTGAAATTTATCTGATATCATGATAACTAATTTATTTATTGAATCAATCCATTGATGTAAATCATGAATCATACAATATAGAATTGATGATTAAAAAAATATTTAGTAATACTTAGTCAATTCAATGTTGAATGTTTAATGATCTTAAACCATTAAAATACCATCTAGGTCAGTACTGAAGAATAGAGTGCCCACTTAAGCCCACCTCTAATATTCTATGGGTGGGGAACTCAAACCATGGTTATAAATGAAGATATATGGAATCAATTACCCTAATAAACCTTTTTAACACATGAAAACGCATTAATACACGCCATATAAGACTAGGAAAGTCTGTCAGTGGAAAAAAATCCCCTGACCATTTATTAAAAAAAAGAGTACAAAGGGCCGAGCAGTTCCAAAATCACAAACCCATTCAACCAAAAATTACACATTCAAATTTCAAGATGTCCGCCAAAATCCACCTCGAACCACGATCAGATCCACCGCAATCCAAAAAGAGGGTACCTCGAATCCCGAGACAGGACATGTCTCATCCATCCGCCGTCGCCAGAACCTGTCAACCTCACCGTCCACCGCTGAAGAAGGTGACCGGAAGCATCAGCGGCAACCATTTCATCAAGCTCCATCACCAAACATGGAAAACACATCACCATGCCAGCATCGAGAATCATCCAAAACTGCATGTTCTTCCCGAAGTCACAAACCTCCACCAACAAACACATCCAGAACAGCAGATTCAAAACACACGGATCACCCCCCCCCCTCGAAACCTTCATCAGCGTCGAACAGAAATCATGAAAAATCCCATCGCCACCCTCCAACCCACACACAGAGACCACAAAGACCAGCCGAAGAGCCCCCTGCTGAATCATAACACAGAAGGCGGAAACCAGACGTGAAAGGATCTCCAGGGCCTCAGTAGAAGAAGAAAAACCCCAAAGCACCGGATCTGGATCCCCTTTGCTGCAAAATCAAGACCCCGAAGAATCCAGACCTTACCTTCGCAGAAAGCTGAAACACAATCCCGACGCACCGGATCAAATACCCCCTCGCCGCCGTGGAGAACCGCGACCGTGACGCGGCGCCGACCACGACCCCACGTAGCAGAAGAGCCGGAGCACCCGAAGCCGGAGGACCCACGCCGCGGGAGAACGAACAGACTCTCGATCTGGGCCACCCTTCACCGAGGAAGCAGCCACCGCACCACGAAACAGCCGGGAAGATCGAGGAGGGGTCGCCGCCGTCCGAGCGAAGTGGGAGGAAGGCAGCGACGAGACGAACCCTAGCCCGTGGCGCCCTTTACGGGCTCATCTATTTTCACCATATAATATTAAATAAATCTCATTCCATAAGTTATATAAACATAATATAAAATAAGTCCTCTAAAATAAAATATGAAAATGATACTCCTACATCAAGGACCCCACCAATGATCATCATCAATTATTATAGTCGAACTAAATCACCAAATCCATCCCAAAAATTTATATATATATATATATATATTCATGTGAATATGGGTAAACATAGTATGGACTCTTCAAAACCTCTCATGAGTATTTAGAAAAAGAATACAATTCCTTAGTAAATAAAAATTAAAACCATATCATTAACTATACCAGGTAAACTACCAAGAATACTCAATGTCACACACTTATCTAATATATAATCCATATATAATAACATAATATCAGAAAATCAAATTAAAATTAGGGACCCTAAAACCCCTTCTGCACTAATCTAGTTTACCTATCATCCTATAAATGCACATTTTAGTGCACCCATCACTCACATATTCATATATTTATATAACCATAAAACAAAAACAAAATAATTATAAAATCCACATAATCATCATCATTGAATACCACATAATCACATAATACATAAAACACATCAACATTACAAAACACCCCAAAATATTATTCCTCACTTCCACATCACACTAGGATATCATAGACATGATATACATCATCTTTGTTTTATAATACTACAATGCACATCAGACACCACAAATCCCACTACAACTAAATCATATAATATCCATTCTCATTAAATTAAATTCCACACAACATAAAATAGGTTATTGAAACATATAATACATTTGAAAGGCAGGGCTGTGATATTGGAGTAGCTAGTCTTCCATTTGAACTGATATCATGATGTTCTGTAAAACATAAAGAATCCAAAATCATACGGATATTGGTATGGTTACCCATAAATAGTGGTGGCTCATATGAATTAAATAAAGAAACTATAAATTATACAATATCCAAAAAATTATTATAATGGATCAACTCCTACATAATATTTTTTTATTCCTATTACCTATAATGACAAACCCTTTTCCACCACCTCACATTACAACGACAATAGAATATAATCACAACATGAACCAACCACCTTACCAAAATAGAATAGCCAAACAACACCATTATGTTCACAATTAATCACATAATAAGAAATTTCAAAATTTTATAGGACAATAATTATTACATCAATTATATCACCTCATCTTTAAGCATTCCACATTTAATATTTTGTCTTCAATTTAAATATTCCATACCACTTCAACATGACTCATTTTTCTATATCATTTCTTATGAATTAAATCACAAAAATCACCCATAATATTAATCCTCTTTTAACATGTAATTAATTATTTAATTAAAATTTATTAGAAAGACATACTCTTGAGAAATTATGAAAAAGATGAAATCATCTTTAACCAATACCACCACAACTACATAAACCATTTATTTTAAATATCAGACAAGATAATATACAACCACAAATAGAACAAAGAAATATCCTAATATCAACCAAAAAATGAAAAAGGAAGAAAATACCACAACAAGATACGAAAAAAATATATTAATAGACATTACTTATTATCTCATTTAATTAGTATATCATATTAATTTATTATATATATATAGAAATTTTCACCAAAATTCTTTTTATTAGGGGTAATGCATCATTAAAATTACTATTTCACTTTATGATAATGAATGGTGATTGAAAAACATAAATGGATGTAAGGAATCCCCCCACAGTAGAAATTATTATTGCATATGCATCAACTCATAAGAAATAACTAGGAAATGTTTAATTCATATGTGATCCATTCATGTCCTTATAAATTTCAATAGTCCAGTAAATTATCATTAATATTTCAAATATAACCATCTAATAAAAATATAAAAATGGAATGATACTTCGATAACATCACATAATTAATAAAGGTGAAGCCTCAAATCTCCAATATCAACTGATTCTTCAACTAACCTAGTATATAAATAAATAATAAATTGGTTATCAAATGAACCCAATCTCAAAGATACCAACTAAAATACCTCAAAAAGTAATCCTACAACAAAAAATGACTAAAAAATTCAAAAAGTAGAATTATTTTACTACAAAAGTCTCTTAAAATCATGAATACAATGAATTAATAGAGAAAGATAGGAAAATTGTTAGTGAAACCCACCTCAGATCAAAGGATATCAATCATATGAATCCAAGGATTAACAACCCAATATGGTTTTGTATTTAGAATCTTAAGATGTGAATTATAGATCATCATATTCTATGGATTATTGAGTAATATAGATGAATTTAAAAGAGTCATGTATTTGTAATTGAAATGATGAAATATACAACCACAGTGTGACATATATGGTAATTAATTGATGATTTCATGATTTGAGATTAATGGTGTGACCATCCCAAAAAACATGAGGAGTTAAACTACACGTATTTGGTGTAACTAATGAGTATCATGATGTAAATGGTTCCTCAAAACAACCGAAAACTAATTCTATGAGATTCAGGGTGAAATCCTCAACCTAAACCTGAAAATTAATATGTCTAAAGCATTGTATGTGGGGGATTATGTACCAATACTATGAAATGAATCCCCAATATAGAGAACCATGAAATTCAACAGTTGAGAAAAACAATGTACTGGCACAATTTCTGTATAAAATTCCATTATAAACCTATTGTTTCAACCCAAATAAATATAAATAAAACAATAATTATTTCAAAATAATTTTACTAGAACACAACTATAATTCCATAACCAAGGATATCATGATGTTGTATAGAAAAACCCCTCCATTAAAACACATTTAAAACCACTAAATGATATAATTATATCCCATCATAGTGAAACTATCTCTTGAAATTAAAATCCTGTATAAAATTATAATAAGTTTTCAATACTCTCTTGAAAATAACTTCTCAATAACCAAAAGTCATCGAAATCACAATCTAAAGAACAATGAATCCATGAGAAATTATATTGGATACCACTAAAATTACATTATTCATTAAGAATAAAAAAGAAAATCGATAATCCTGGGGAAAAAATTAAATAAAAATAAAACTATGAGATACCTTTAAAGAATATCTATTTATAAATAAAAAACAATTAGAATAATATGAAGGAATAAACATCAACTACACAACCATAGTGTAAATATTCTAAAAATTTAGTAATGAAAAATAATGTTAAAAAATTAACATGATATTGAGAAAACATCTTTGAATCACACTAACATGTATATCCCTCTAATATATTGTTCCTCCACTAGGAATAGACCAATGATATGTTTTCCAACACAACACATTCTCCTAATGATCTGGAATCATAAAATGTTACTATAGGAACATGGTTTCCTCATCCACTTTTAACTACCCTAATAAAAGACACATGAGACATCATAAATATATTTTATATTCTAGAAAAAATAGAAAATTAAATTGATATGATACATTTACAAAGGAATCTCCAATAGATATGAAACCTCAATAAAGAGCAAAAATGTGATGTAGGGTCTGTTGAACTGAATAGAAGACATATAAACTCTACTAAATCATCAATTCCTATTATAAAGTGAAAATGTAGAGAGCATGTGACCATTACACTCAAAAATTAGAGGCCTCTTCGTTCTATCAAAATTCACATATATTTCGAATCATTCATATAACCATTAATCATATATATATTTTCATTCTCCATATTCACAAAACCTAGTCTTACTATCACCAAATCCCAAGTCTCAATCCAATATGAAAAAATTTATAAAATGTTACCCATAAAAATCCTCAATAAAATCTATAATAACATAATAATAAAATGTATTACTATATGCA